>OY743172.1:10000-4810000 GCA_963555705.1 Ligustrum vulgare | reverse complement strand
TCCCGCATCAGCATACCCAACAAGTTCCGGTTTAGTTTCATTTGAATAAAACAAACCCATGTCAATTGTTCCTCGGAGATATCTCAATACATGTTTAACACCATTCCAATGTCTTTGTGTAGGAGAAGAACTATACCTTGCTAGTAAACTTACCGAGAATGCAATGTCAGGTCGTGTGTTGTTGGCAAGATATAGTAGTGCACCTATAGCACTAAGATATGGTACTTCAGGACCAAGAAGTTCTTCATTATCTTCTCGAGGTCTAAATGGGTCCTTTTCCACATTGAGTGAACGAACAACCATCGGTGTGCTCAATGGATTTGCCTTATCCATGTAAAATGGTTTAAGGACTTTTTCTGTATATGTTGATTGATGAATAAGAATTCCATTTGATAAATGCTCGATTTGCAAGCTGAGACAGAATTTTTTCTTTCCAAGATCTTTCATCTCAAATTCTGACTTTAAGTACTCAATTGCCTCCGGAATTTCTTCAAGAGTTCCAATAATATTTAAGTCATCAACATATATAGCAATAATTACGAACCCATTCATTGACTTCTCTATAAAAATGCAAGGGCATATAGGATCATTATTGAATCCTTTTTTCAGTAGATATTCACTAAGGCGATTATACCACATGCGGCCGGATTGTTTCAATCCATATAATGACCTTTGCAATTTGATTGAAAATAATTCTCGAGGTCTCGAATTATATACTTCAGGCATTTTAAATCCCTCGGGAATTTTCATGTGGATGTCATTGTCAAGCATGCCATATAAATAGGCTGAAACTACATCCATCATACGCATATCTAGTTTTTCATGTATTGCCAAACTAACTAGATATCGAAATGTAATTGCATCAATTACAGGAGAATACATTTCTTCATAATCGACACCAGGTATTTGTGAAAATCCTTGTGCTACAAGTCGTGCTTTATATCTCACGACTTCTCTTTTCTCATTTCTTTTTCGTACGAATACCCATTTGTATCCTACAGGATTAACCCCTATAGGAGTTTGAACAATAGGTCCAAAAACTTTACGTTTCTCCAATAAATCCAATTCTGACTGAATTGCACTTTTCCATTTTAGCCAATCATTTCTTCGTTTACATTCCTCAATGGATTTTGGTTCATCATCCTCGCTATCATTAATAATTTCGAGAGCTACATTATATGAAAAAATATTGTCGACAATTGTTTCTTCTCGGTTCCATCTTTTCCTCGTATAGACATAATTTATCGAGATCTCTTTATTTTCATCATTTTCAGGTACTTGTACCACTTCAGGGGTTTTTATTTGAATTATGTCTTTGGAATCTTCGAGAGATTCTTTCTCCTTAATATGATTATTGACTATATGCTTCTTTTTTCTTTTGAGGATTTTTATCCTTGGAACCGATTGGTCTATCACGCTTCATGCGTATCTTAGACTCATTAGCTTTATTTTGTTCTTCTGGGACATCAATTCGGACTGGAGCATTCTCAGCTGGAATGTGTGATTTAGTCACTCTTTTTAGGTCAGTGAATGCATCTGGCAATTGATTGGCTATCTTTTGCAAGTGGATTATCTTTTGAACTTCTTGTTCACATTGCTTTGCGCGAGGATCTAGTCTGGATAAATATGATGCATTCCATGTTATTTCTTTTTCCAGGTGTTTAATTTATCCCCCTAATGCTGGGAACATTGTTTCATCAAAATGACAGTCTGCAAATCGTGCAGTAAATACATCACTCGTATTGGGTTCAAGATACTTTATTATAGAAGGAGATTCAAACCCAATATATATTCCCAGTCTCCTTTGAGGACCCATCTTTGTTCGTTGTGGTGGGGCTATTGGTACATAAACCGCACAACCAAAAATTCTTAGATGGGATATATTAGGCTCCTGACCATAAGCCATTTGTAATGGGGAGAATTTATGATAAGATGTCGGCCCAATGCGTATGAGTGTTGCAGCATGTAGTATGGCATGTCCCCAAGCAGATACGGGAAGTTTTGTTCTCATAAGTAATGGCCTAACTATTAATTGAAGTCGTTTAATAAATGATTATGCTAGACCATTTTGAGTATGAACATGAGCAACCCGCAACCGGATGTTCAATTTTTATCCCAATCGATATATGCTTGAGATGTAAACTCACTAGCATTATCAAGACGAATAGTCTTAATTGGATAATCCGAAAATTGTGCTCGTAGATGAATAATCTGAGCAAGTAATTTCGCAAATGCCAGGTTGCGAGTGGATAATAAGCTCACATGTGACCATCTAGTAGATGCATCTATTAAAATCATAAAATATCTAAATGGTCTACATGGAGGGTGAATGGGCCCACAAATATCACCCTGTATACGTTCCAAAAATATTGGAGATTCATACCCAACTTTATTTAATGATGGTCTGATAATCAATTTGCCTTGATAACAAGCAGCACATGAGAATTCATTACAATGAATAATTTTCTGATTAATCAATGAATGTCCTTTTGAATTCTCAATAATTCTTCGCATCATAGTTGACCCGGGATGTCCCAGCCGGTCATGCCAAATTATAAAATTCTTTGGCTCGTTGAACCTTTGGCATAATATAACATTTGATTCAATTGTACTAATTTTTGTATAGTACAAGCCAGAAGGTAAAGCGGGTAACCTTTCAAGTATATATTTCTTACCAGAGACAATAGAAGTAATATAAAGATATTCTTTATTACTTTATTCGGCAGTCTCAGTATGGTACCCGTTACTTCGAATATCTTTATAACTTAGCAAATTCCTAGATGACTTAGGGGAAAATAAGGCATTTTGGATGGTCATTTTTGTTCCTCCACTTAGTACAATATTTGTTTTTCCCCATCCTTTAATAATAAGTGCAAATCATATTACTGTACCCACATTAGTTGTCATCATTGTTAGATTCAAGAAATATTTCTCAATTCTGAGTATTGTATTTGTTGATGCACTGTCTGCTAAGCAAATATCTCCATCAATGATCTTAGAGCCATTCCATAAATCAGAAGTGTCAATTTCTTCATTAACAAAGAGAAATACGGTTACACACAAAATAATTATATTGAGAAGAAAATATTATATTATCACACATATTTTTATTAAAAACAACGTGCAGAAATTATCAAAAAGTACCGTTAACACACTGAAATACATGAATACATAAAAATTACAAGTAATAACTTTTCAACTTTGATCATTATCATGTTTAGTGATGTTCTCATCAGGTTCAATGAAATCATCAACATCGAGATGTGTTACTTCTGATGAGAACTGGTGCGCATTATTTCCTTGAAAAACAAAGTTTGTTTCAACATTTTTTCCTTTCTCATTTTGAGAGGCTCTGTATAATTCAACAAGATGTTTTGCTGTCCGACAAGCACGTGCCCAATGGTCTTTCATACCACATCTATGGCATGAACTGTCTGTCAATCTTGTTGACATCTTTCTTTTCTGGGAACTTTCCCCACTTTCTTCATAATGTGTTCCTCTAAAATTGAAGGATTGTTTATTATGACTATTGTGAGGACGAGCATGATTTTGTCCTCCACGATGCCAAGTGTAGCTTTGTCCTCGTCCTCGATCTTGACTATTGCCACGACCATGATTGTAACTGCGACCATGGTCTTGTCTTTGTTTATTATATGAAATGTTATTCGCTTCAGGTAGTGCAGCTGATTCGGTCGGTCGAGATTCGTGATTTTTCATTAAGAGCTCATTATTTTGCTCAGCCACTAGAAGACATGATATCAGTTCTGAATATTTTTTAAAGCCTCGTTCCCTGTATTGTTGCTGCAAGATAACATTCGAGGCATGAAAAGTAGATAAAGTTTTCTCTAACATATCTTCTTCAGTAACTTTTTCTCCGCATAATTTTAATGTGGAAGTTATTTTAAACAATGCGGAATTATACTCAGATACTGATTTAAAATCTTGCAGCCTCAAATGCATCCAAGTATAACGAGCTCTTGGCAGTATGACTGTCTTCTAATGGTCATATATTTCCTTCGAATTATTCCACAATTCAAGAGGATCCTTGATTTTAAGATATTCCGCCTTTAATCCCTCATCAAGATGGTGGCGAAGGAAGATCATTGACTTGGCCTTTTCTTGATTGGATGCAGTATTTTCTTCTTTTATGGTATCCCCAAGGCCATTAGCTTCAAGATGTATATCAGCATCAAGGATCCATGAAAGATAGTTCTTTCCAGAAATATCAAGAGCCGTAAATTCTAATTTTGTGAGATTGCTCATGTATGTAAGACTACAAAATAAAATCAAGTTAAGAAATATAGCTATTTGATGAATGACTAACAAATATAATAAAGTTATAATATGAATATAATGTGCATATAAAATCAAGATAAATAACTTTAATAAATTATCTTTAATTTAGAATGATAAACCCATAAGTTCAAAGTTCATAACAATCCACGGTGCATAATTCCAAGGTCTATAATATAGCATAGATTATAATAGTCCAAAGTCCATAAGTCCAAGATCCATAATAGAATAGTCCAAAATCCATGAGTCCAATATCCATAATAATTCAATGTTTTGCAAGGGTACAACAATAATTCGTATTTAGTTAATTCAAATATGGTTATTTAATTGTTTCCATAATATGATATTATATTGGTAATTAAAAAGATCGTTAAACTAAAACAAAAATATAAACAAGAAGAAAAATAAATATTTAATATTGTATTATCGCATATTATATTTATATCTCTTTTTCTTTATCTTTAACTTTAGCTTTAACTTTAACTTTTTGACTAACACGTCATTTTATCATGCATAGAAACAATAATTCAAGATATTCTAAAGCACATAAAACTACTAAATAATTAAACAATAATTTCAAAAGGATGAATATGGACAACTCAAAAATAAGTAATTTCAGAATTATTGTATACTTAATAAAAATCGTAAATATTTAAAATGATTATGAAATCTAGATCGAGAAACATCAATGAATTTGATTCTTACAAATATATAAATTTGAAGACTTACAGTTGAGTAGATGCCTAAAGATGATCTCTTCACGGGAATTCGGTTTAAGTGTGTGTTTGATTAGTAATAATCAAGTTTCTGATACAGAGGATCCTACTAGATGCAACTGCAGAGCATAATTCCTTCAGATTACTCAAATTCAAGGCTCAATTGGTTAGAGGCTCGTGCTGATAACGTGTTGTGAAACTACCAAAATCTTAACAAGAATTATAGAGACGAAGAGATGGAGAACTTAGAGAGGAGAATTCTTCTCATTCATTCAATTGTAATTCATAACGAGTATAGGCCCCTATTTATAGGGGTGGATAATGACACAATCGTAATATGTAAATTTTACAAGGACATAATAGTAATTGGTCATTCAAACCAAACTTTTACCTAATACCTAATTTATAATATTTTTTATAACAAATAATTATTTTTTCTTCTCTTTAACTTGTTATATATATTTAATTTATTTTATTTTATTCTTTCTTTATATTTTGGCTCTCTTCATTTTCATCATTTTTTTCCCAGTTCTTTTATGAAAATAAATTCAACTAAAATTTTATAAAATTTTAGAGAAAAATAATAATTAAATTGTATCAAAACAAATAATAATTAAACAAAGTCATTCTAGATTTTTCTCCATATAAATTTGTATATTCAATAATATTAATTAAAAAGCAATTGAAATCTATAAAAAATTGTATATTCAAAATTTTTGTGAACATAGCATATTTTTTATGTTGATGTCAGACTTGATTTTATTTTTTCCCCATTTTTTTTAATCACAAATGTTTCTCTATTTATCTCCCATGTTGTTTTTTTTTTAATTCACTTTACATAAAATTTTTATTAATTATTCACATTCACACCATATAAAGATTAATCTATTAGTGTTCAAATTGTTCAATAAAAAAATAAAAGTATGTAAAAGTCTTTGAAAGTCAATTAAAGTCTTTTAAATCAATTCATAAAAGTCTTTAAAAGTACATGAAAGTCTTTTAAATAAATGTTCACAAAAATCTTTGAAAGTCTGTACAAATCCATAAAAATCAATAAAATCTAACGAACTCCATTAAAAAAAATCTTTAAATGTCTTTCGAAATCTCAATTGAATAAACCCCCATTAATTTCATAACCGCCCATCAACGGACCAATTTTTTTTCTGTCCCATTAGGATATGAGCCTCATCGGGGTGGATTTTTGGGATAATTAAATTGCACACCATAAAAATAACACTAAACTGAAAAATATGATGCAACTGTAAAAATTTGGAAAATACGGTTTGTGACAAAAAAAATGAAAAATATTGTTTCCGTCCAAAGTGTTACAAAAATTTGATAAAATTTCATATTACGATACTAAAAATTTGAAAGTATCATAAGTATGTCATAAAAACTTATTTTTGTAACACTTTGTGATAAAAACTTATTTTTCAGTAAAAAAAAATTGAAACATTTTTCAGTTTTTTATTTAAAATGATGTAAATTTCATTTATGATACAAAAAATTGAACATTTGTGCAAACGTCCTCGATTTTTTTTTTTTGGTCATTCCTAGCTATTGAGCTTTCTAAAGAGTTAAATGGGTTAAATGAAATTCGGGTTCAAAAAAGGGAATTTTACATAAATACCTGGTTGTAATTGTCATAATAATTGAAAAATATCGGGTTTTCATACTATTCGTAACATTACACAATTCCGTTTTCGTAGTTTAGAAAAATAACGATTTGGGCACCCTTTCTTCCAACTGTTCACGGCTTCTATAATTTTTCGGCGAACAACATCAGATTTTCCAACGATATAGTATTGTACATGTTATGTAACGTGTTGTAATTTACGACCACAGTTATGTAATATTCATTAGTATTATTTTTTCGAGTTGGTATTATTGACAACCAATCAACTGAAGCGATATTACAATCATTGTAATGTTGTGTGATTATAGTTACTGTAATATTACAATCCTTGTAATATTGTGTGGATGTATTTAGTTACTGTAACATTGCAGTCATTGTTAGTGTTTTGAATTACAATCACAAAAAGATATAAACAACAAGAAAGTAACTTATTATACTCGTTGTAATGTTATGTAACGTTTTGTAATTTTTGGGAGGGGAATACAGAGGTTGAATATTATTAATTGATGAAGAATAAGAATAAGACCACGGCAATTGCCCTATTACACCTCCCTTAACCTGACTTAGTTTAATTTGTAATGTTAAAAAAACAGCCATACTACTTGCGTTGTAATAATATGTAATGTTCAAAATCATATATATTACTCAATGTAATGATCTTTCCTTCCGATTGTTTACGACTTCAACTTCGCTTTCATGTTGAATGTCATGTCGTCCGTGGTATCCACGACAGTGGTTGTATGTTATTTAGACGAATACCCTAAAAAATATATATAATATTTAGGTAAATATGTTATTTATAAAAAATATATATATATATTCAGATCAATACATGTTTTAAATAATTAAATTTAAGCCTCTGTTTGGCAAACTTGTTTAAAAACAAGTTTTTTACAACACAATTTTCCAAATCATTTTTCAACTACACATATTTTCTCTCTCAACTTTTTAACCACATATTTTACCTCGAAAACATAAAAAATATATTTTTAAACACAAAAATTTTAACAAACGGAGTGTAATATGTTATCACTTTTTGGAACTAAAAGTAATGTCGCTTACGATCTTTTGCTGACAAAAAATTATGTCACTTTTCAAATAAAAAATTTATATTCAATAATTCTCAAATTATAATTTCTACAATTAATTTCAAATTGATTGTGCGAATCTATTTAAAATTAAGTCTCTGTTTGATAGAGATAAAAAATCAAGTTTTTGGTAATTTTGATATTGATGAAATGTATTGTTGAAAAGTTGTGAGGCCCGTAAATGTATGGTTAAAATTAATTATTTGATTTTGACTTAGATTAATCAGATTTGTAGTTGAACTAAACATGGGTTAAGTCTCTCTCTCTCTCTCTCACAAATGTGACAAGAAAAATGGCAATTAGGAATAATTAATTTCATTTTAAGATAAATCATTGTGTACACACGAGGAGATAATAAAGGCATACAATCAATCCAATGATGCTAGGACTAGACAAGCCATGAGAAGCAAGAAGATGGACTACCATATTTTGAGTACGAGGAATATGGTAACAAGAGTCACATCTTGCTTCGCATAATTGATCTAAAATATCCCTAACAATATTTGAAAAATGTCCAAAAGGAGTGTTCTGAACTAGGCCTTGAATAACAAGGGCAACGTTGCAGGCAACATGAAGGGGAGAGAGAGTCCGTGATTTCGAGCAAAAAGAAGGCCATTGTAAAGAGCTTCAAATTCAACGCCTTCAACAGTGAAAGTTCCACGAACTCGCATAGAAAATGCAATCATCACGATTCCCTTGTCATTAGAAATAACACCATCGATGCCAATATAACCAGCTAAGGAATGGATTACAGCATCTGTGTTGAGGCGAAGGCCTTGCTGTTTTGAAGGTTTCGCCCTTCCAAAAAGTACAGGACTTGGATATTGCGTTGTGATTGTTATGATTAGTAACCTTTACTATTCCAATATTGGCTTCCTATTGATAGGCAATGTGAGGGGTCATAGCTGAATCGAAGGCAAATTTAGGCTCTCGAGCAATGCCTTCATTGACAATCAGATTCATGTCTTTCCATATAGCCCATAAAAGCATGCAAATGGAGGAGAAGTCATTCGCACAACAATTGGAAAAAATTTCAGGTAGAAGTAAAGTCATACGTTCACAAGCAAAGGATTGAATGAAGCTCAAAAAACCTACAACCTTCCAAATCTGCTTTGCATAGGGGCAAGTCACGTGGGCATGTAAAATTGATTCATATCCAATTATCCACCACATCTCGAACACGTGGGATTGATATTGAAGCCACGAGAAAGAAGTTGGGAGGTAGTAGACTGTAATGGAAACTCGCCAAATAAACATTCGTACTTTAGGGAGAATAGGAGTATGCCATAATCCTTTCCACCATTTACCAAGTGAATAGGAACTTATACCAATAAGGGATATCTGCTATTGCGTTAAGAGATGATAACCACTGGGAACGGAATATGAGCCTGAAGGGTCATAGTGCCAAATCAATTGGTCATCTCTTATTGTGTAACTGAGAGGAATAGAGAAAATTTGGTCAATGTCGATCGGTAGAAAGAAGCACTGCAATTTGCGCTAATCCTGAGCTCCAGTAACAGTAAGTAGATCACTTACTAATGGTACCTGATCATTTTGCTATGAAAGTACCCAAAAGGAAGGCAGTCTTGGAAGCCAATGATTAAAGAATGTGTGAATGGAGAAACCATTTCCAACACGCCATCGAACACCTAATTTAAGCAAATTCCATCCCCAAAGTAAACTTTTCCAGATATGAGATGAGTCATTTTTGTCGCGAGCAGTCATGATAGAGTAATTGGGGAAGTATTTAGAGCGAAGCACACGGGAAGCAATTGAAGTAGTACATATAAGGTATAGCCAAACTTGTTTCGCAATAAGGCACTAAGTTCACGAAATCCCAGGCCATCCATTCCTTTAGGTATGCAAACTTGATTCCACTTTATTCAAGAGATTTTTCGTTTTTCTGCATTAGATCCCCACCATAAGCGCATGATAATAGAACGAATATCTGAGATAATAGATTTTGGTAGTTTGAAAAGACTCATAACGTATGTGGAGATGGATTGAAGAACTTCTTTGATTAAAATTCCGTCGTCATACAACAACTACCAGAACCAACATTTATTATTATATTTCATTTAATACTCTCCCCGTCCCATAAAGATATTCTCCTACTCATTTTCACACAAATTAAGAAATGTCAATTAATATTATTTGAAAATTAAGCTTTACAATCCATTTTCCTAATTTACCTCTAATAAATTTTATAGTTTCCAACAAATTGAAAAAGCATAAATTCATTTAAATTAATAAAAAGCACACATTAAATAAGGGTAAAATAGGACATAAAATATTAACTCCACTTTCAAAAAAAGAAAGTGAACTATCTTATTGGAATGGACGAAAGTGAAATAGTGGACTATCTTTA
The DNA here is from genome assembly GCA_963555705.1 of Ligustrum vulgare. Taxonomy (NCBI): domain Eukaryota; kingdom Viridiplantae; phylum Streptophyta; class Magnoliopsida; order Lamiales; family Oleaceae; genus Ligustrum; species Ligustrum vulgare. Next base: position 4,799,899 of record OY743172.1, on the reverse strand, counting down.
TGGGGCGGAGGGAAAGCTAATTTTATTAATTATATTTAATACTGATTTTTTTGTTGACAAAATTTTCCTAATTTAGAAAGAATTTTGGACGGAAAAGTGTGTGCATAAAAATGATGACAATTATCATATTTCTATAGAAGATATAGATATAGATGGATAGGTTTTTCTCTCTCGTGGCGATAAACATCAAGCTTCGAAATATGGCTAAAAGCCTAGTTATTCCATCATCATCTGAACGCATGCACTTTGATTTTTAAGAGGGAAAAAAATCCCAAATAACTATACGGCTGTTTGTCGGGGGATATCCTGACATTCTTGTTCTATCTGCATTTGGGTCGATTTTATCCTAAACATTTCCTCGTCTTTATCTGTTGGGGGTTTTCTTCAACTGCCACCCAAACTTGTCTATACTTTTCTATTTTCCTCGTTTCTTGGTTTAGTAAATACTAAATAATTTACATAAGACTAGTGATTAGTGACTCATCAAGCAAATATCATTTAAGAAAAGTATTATTTTAGAGATAGAGATGGTCAGATGGAGACATGAAATCTCGACAGAATGCGAAATTGAAGATGATAATGTCAAAAGGAAAGTTACAACGACACTCCATCATGGTTGGGACCAATATTTGTTAATTTTTTTTTTTTTTTATCTCAAAACAACAAATGACATGTAGAAAATATTAAAGAGATTGGGATTCGGTCTCTATATGCACAATTGGCTTAAGCGGCCCCATCCCCTGGGGGTGATTAATTCATTGGGATTAATTGAGTTTTAAGTGGAGTGTTTGGTTATACATGTTGGCCATTATTGATTATAGTGGAGATTGTTGGCCATTATTGATTAAAGTGGCATCAATTAATCAAAAGTTTGGTAACAAAATGATGAAAGTTATTCTAGTGGAGCACTTGAATTTCCACCATACAAGTGGAAATCAAATTGATGGTTGTGATTCATTCTCTTGGCCTATAAATAGGCATGCTTCATTTGTGTTTTAGACATCAAGAAGAAGAGAACAATTCCTTTGTTTTCTCTTAGGAGAGTTTGTAGTACTTGAGTTTTGGAGAGGTGCTCAAGTGCATTTGTAAATTGTTCTTCTTTTATAGTTTGTAAGAAAGAGTGTTTTTTGGTGAGGTCGAGTTATTTGTATTCCACATTTGTCATATTAGTGGAAATTTGGAATCTCCCTCCGTGGACGTAGGCAATTTGCCGAACCACGTAAATCTTGTGTTGTTCTCTTTCTCTTTCACATTCGTTATTTCTATTTTTGCATTGGTCGAACCGTCGGTTAATTCGCTTCCGCACAACAATTGGTATCAGAGACTTGACTCTCTTAAAATTCTAAGTATGCTCTGTGGTTGCAGCACTGACTGATCTTCCACATCAGAAAAGATTTTTTGAGAACAGGGATCTTGGTATATATTTTTTGAGATTTTTTTTAAAAAAATGTCTAAAAATTCCTCGACTACACCTACGGAGATTGAGGACCCACCTCCAGCCATTTTAGATGGATCTTCAAGGCCCACTGTGTCTTCAACAAGAACAGTGGTAACTAATGCAAAAATAGACGTGGAAAAATTTGATGGCACAAATAACTTTACTATGTGGCAATGTGAAGTTATGGATGCGCTATTTCAACAAGAGCTAGACATTGCTCTTGAAGAAGATAAGTCAGTTGACATGGATGATCTAGAATGGACAAGAATCAATCGGAGTGCCTGTGTGATCATCCGTTCGTGTCTCACCAGAGAGCAAAAGTTCCCATATATGATGGAGAAATCGGCAAGCAAATTATGGAAGGAGTTGGAGAAGCAATTTATATCAAAAAGCTGCCAAAACAGACTCTATTTGAAGAAGAAGTTATTTCGCTTCCGATATCAACCTGGCACAACTATGTACAACCATATTACTGAGTTCAAGAAATTGGTAGCTGAGTTGATAAATCTTGAAGAATCTTTCAAGGATGAAGATAAGGCCATGTTGCTCTTGACTTCTCTTCCCGATGAATATGAACACCTTGTCACTACGATACTTCATGGAAAGGATGAAATTACTTTTGATGAAGTATGTGCTGCTTTGTACAACAATGAGATCCGAAAGAAGGATCAAAAGGAACATGGAAGTTCAGCAGGAGAAGCCTATACTATAAGAGGTCGTGCTCAAAGTCGTAATCCCGGGAGAAGGGGCAGATCTCGTTCGAAGGGCAAGCCTGCTAAAGATGAATGCGTCTTCTGTCATGAAAAAGGTCATTGGAAGAAGGATTGTCCAAAGCTGAAGAACAAAGACAAGGTTAAAGGTATTGCTGGAGCTACTTCAGAAGCCAATATAGCCAAGTTTGAAGATGATGAGTCAGAATTTGTCCTAGCTAGTACATCAAGTATATCTCACTCCGACGAATGGATTATGGATTCGGGTTGCACTTATCACATGTGTCCCAACAGGGAGTGGTTCTTCAAACTCGAAGAACTAAATGGTGGTGTTGTTTACCTCGGCAATGATGAGATCTTGCAAACAACAGGGATAGGTTCAATCCGTTTGAGATGTCATGATGGATCAACTAGAATTCTGACAGACGTAAGGTATGTACCAGATTTGAGTAAGAATCTCATCTCCGTGGGAGCCTTAGAATCTAAAGGCTTGTTCGTGACTATACGAGATGGAGTTCTGAAAATTGCTAAAGGCGCACTCGTGGTAATGAAAGGCATTAGGAGAAATAATTTGTATTACTTCCAAGGTAATACAGTTATTGGATTGGCGGCTACAGCATCAGGAGAAGACGAAGATTCAGAAATCACAAAACTTTGGCACATGCGGTTGGGACATGCTGGTGAAAAAGCTATGCAAACTCTGGTGAAGCAAGGCCTATTGAAAGGAGCAAAAACATGCAAGATGGATTTTTGCAAACATTGTGTTTTGGGAAAACAGACAAAAGTAAAGTTTGGTACTGCAATCCATAATACAGAAGGTATTCTGGACTATGTTCACTCAGACGTGTGGGGACCTACAAGGACATCTTCCTTGGGAGGTATGCACTATTTCGTTACTTTTGTCGATGATTTTTTCAGAAGAGTTTGGGTGTATCTGATGAAGACAAAAGATGAAGTATTAGATCGCTTTCTTATATGGAAGAAGATGATGGAGACGCAGACGGGCAGAAAAATCAAACGACTCAGATCAGACAATGGTGGAGAATACAAGAGTGATCCGTTTCTTAAAATCTGCCAAGATGAAGGTATTATACGACACTTCACAGTCAGAAATACACCACAGCAGAATGGGGTGGCTGAACGCATGAATCGAACATTGCTGGAGAAGGTTCGATGTATGTTGTCTAATGCTGGATTGGACAAGAAATTTTGGGCTGAGGCAGTAATATATGCGAGTCATCTCATTAATCGTTTACCATCTGCTGCCATTGGAAATAAGACACCTATGGAGGTTTGGTATGGAAAACCTGCTACTGACTATGATTCTTTACATGTTTTTGGTTCCACTGCATTCTACCATGTAAAAGAATCTAAGTTGGATCCAAGAGCTAAGAAAGCACTGTTTATGGGGATCAGCTCTGGAGTAAAGGGATATCGCTTATGGTGTCCTGATATGAAGAAGATAATTCATAGCAGGGATGTCACTTTTGATGAATCTGCTATGTTGAAAAAGGTGACCGAGGGTGCTCAGCAGCAGGTGGAGCAAGTTTCGCAACAGGTGGAGTTTGATGCAACTTTGATTGACCCAGCAGGTGAAACTCCAATAGCAGAGGAGTATGTTGAAGAACAACAAGAAGAGGAGGTTTCAACCCAAGAACCTCCATCGCAACCGAGATCAATTGCAGTTGATAGGCCACGAAGAGAAATTCGAAAACCTGCTCGATTTGTTGATATGGTGGCCTATGCACTTCCAATTGTAGATGATGATGTTCCTTCTACTTACAAAGAAGCTGTTAGAAGTTCTGGAAATGATCAGTGGAAGGAAGCTATGGCAGATGAAATGCAGTCCCTTCAGAAGAACAAAACATGGGAGCTAGCTCAACTTCCGAAGGATAAAAAGGCAATTGGGTGCAAATGGGTATTTACAAAGAAAGAAGGATTTCCTGACAAGAACGAGGTTCGCTTCAAGGCACGGTTGGTGGCTAAAGGCTACGCTCAGAAGGAAGGAATTGATTATAATGAAGTATTTTCTCCAGTTGTGAAACATTCTTCCATTCGTATTTTATTGGCCTTGGTAGTGCAGTTTGACTTGGAACTAGTTCAACTTGATGTGAAGACCGCCTTTCTGCACGGTGATTTGGAAGAGGAAATCTATATGACTCAGCCAGAAGGATTCAGGGTTGCTGGAAAAGAAAATTGGGTTTGTAAATTGAGCAAATCGCTATATGGACTTAAGCAGTCACCGAGGCAGTGGTATAAACGATTTGACAAGTTTATGTTGGAGCAAAAGTACACACGAAGCAAGTTTGACCATTGTGTTTATTTTCACAAGCTAAAAGATGGATCTTTCATATATCTACTCTTGTATGTTGATGATATGCTGATTGCATCAAGGAGCCATGAAGAAATTGACAGATTGAAGGCTCAGCTAAACCAAGAGTTCGAGATGAAAGATCTCGGTGAGGCAAAGAAGATTCTTGGCATGGAGATAAGCAGAGAAAGAAACAGAGGTAAGCTTTGTCTGACTCAAAAGCAGTATTTGAAGAAAGTATTACAACGTTTTGGTCTAGACAACCAGTCAAAACCTGTAAGTACTCCACTTGCCCCTCATTTCAAGCTTAGCTCTACGATGTCTTCCAACACCGACGCGGAACGAGAATACATGTCAAAAGTTCCTTATGCAAATACAGTTGGAAGTTTGATGTATGCAATGGTGTGTACAAGACCTGACATTTCACATGCAGTTGGAGTGGTGAGTAGGTATATGCATAGTCCTGGTAAAGGACATTGGCAAGCTGTGAAATGGATTTTAAGGTATATTTTGAAAACCATTAATATTGGTTTAGTGTTTGAGAGGGATGATTCACTTGGTCATTGTGTAGTTGGATATGTTGATTCTGACTATGCTGGTGATTTGGATAAACGTCGATCAACGACTGGATATGTGTTTACTCTTGCAAAAGCTCCAGTCAGTTGGAAGTCCACTTTACAGTCTACAGTCGCTTTGTCTACGACAGAAGCAGAATATATGGCAGTTACAGAGGCTGTTAAAGAGACAATTTGGCTGCAGGGGTTACTTGGTGAATTGGAAGTCGTTCAGAAACACATCACTGTGTATTGTGATAGCCAGAGTGCTATTCATTTGGCAAAGAACCAAGTCTACCATGCACGAACGAAGCACATCGATGTTAGATATCATTTTGTGCGGGAAATTATTGAAGAAGGGGAGATCCTACTTCAAAAGATTCTAACAGCTGAAAATCCTGCAGATATGTTGACCAAAGTGGTAACAGCGATCAAGTTCAATCATTGTTTGGACTTGATTAACATCCTGCGAATTTAAACACCTACGAGGTGTGTGGTGCCAACGGGCACAATTGAAGACACTCTTTCTCATTTTGTTTGGAAGCAATTCATTTGAATCAAGATTGAAGCCAAGGTGGAGATTGTTGGCCATTATTGATTATAGTGGAGATTGTTGGCCATTATTGATTAAAGTGGCATCAATTAATCAAAAGTTTGGCAACAAAATGATGAAAGTTATTCTAGTGGAGGACTTGAATTTCCACCATACAAGTGGAAATCAAATTGATGGTTGTGATTCATTCTCTTGGCCTATAAATAGGCATGCTTCATTTGTGTTTTAGACATCAAGAAGAAGAGAACAATTCTTTTATTTTCTCTTAGGAGAGTTTGTAGTACTTGAGTTTTGGAGAGGTGCTCAAGTGCATTTGTAAATTGTTCTTCTTTTATAGTTTGTAAGAAAGAGTGTTTTTTGGTGAGGTCGAGTTATTTGTATTCCACATTTGTCATATTAGTGGAAATTTGGAATCTCCCTCCGTGGACGTAGGCAATTTGCCGAACCACGTAAATCTTGTGTTGTTCTCTTTCTCTTTCACATTCGTTATTTCTATTTTTGCATTGGTCGAACCGTCGGTTAATTCGCTTCCGCACAACAATACAAATAGTTTGGTAAATGTCAATTTTTTTTGTTTATAAACCAATTTATAAACTACACAATTTTCCAAATAACTTTTTAACTGCACACTTTTCTCACTCCAATTTTCAACCACTACTTTTTACCTCAAAATCATAAATAAACTAGTTTATAAACCAAACAGTGATACCAAATGGAAGTTTTAAGTAACTTTTATTTATTTATTTATTTTTTAATAAAAGATTAAGCTGCATTAAACAAAACCAAAAATTAAATAAATTAACTCAAACATGTTCTGAATAAGCTTGTATAAAATCTATACCATTTGCTCTTTCTCCATAGTTCCTCCCATCAGCTTCAGGTAGAAGAAGAAGAAGTAGTAGCTCTTGAGATAATTCAAGATTCCAAGCCATGGCAGCTCGTAGAATTTCCACTTTTCTCTCACGTTCTCTCTCCCTTTCTCCTGCTTCTTTTGGTGATCTCTCTCTCTTTCTATCTCGACGCCAATTCACACACATGTATATAACTCTGCATGTTTCTCTGTATTGTTTTGAGTATATATGGATGTGTGGGTTTTCAGTATGTATGTGGTGTGGATATGCATATTAGCCTCTTTAAAATGATTTCATGCCTTTAAAGAATTCTTGAAGATGTTCATTTCAGAGGTGATACTGCAATTTCTTGTTTTAGAATATGCTCAGTTTGGTAAAGATTTTTTGTTTATAAACAAAGAATGTAATGTTTTCGAGATAAAATATGTAATTTAAAAGTGATTTAGAGAAATTTGTATGGTTAAAAATGATTTGGGAAGATTTGTTGTTTATAAACGGTTTATCAAACGGAGGCTTAGTGCATCTGTTTAAACGGGATGGGATGCGACCATGCTCTATTATAATTAATAGGATTTTAACATTTTTTTCTTTTTTTCTTTCGAATCTTGTCTACTACTATATAATGCACCTTACAGAAAGTGTTGTAAATGCCAAAGGGTTTAGGAAACATTAACAGCCTGTCATTTTTATTAGTACTCGTATGTTTGTTCTCACATATTCTGGAATACTAACTGCAAGTCCGGATAGAAGAATATGATCCCTCAAGTAGGGACTAGGGATGGCAAAAAAAATAAAAAAAAATGGCGAAACTCGTGTGATTCGTTAGCACATTTTCAACAATTCTCCTTCGAACGAAGTATCATATCATATGACATACTTTACTATAATTTATAGTTTAAATACATCACCGTCTTACTCTGACACAATCGTCTTAAGAGTCAGATATTTTCGATCACCTCGAATCCGCGATCCAAAATAGGGCCCACCATATTCATCCAGCTACAACTTATTAGATCCATCTTGTGCGCCCAAGTTTTGGGGCCTAGCATTGATACCACTTTTAGGGAATTGATGTTCCATCCAAAAAATGTAACCTTATGTTTGAATAATTTAATTTCTTATAAACTCATCATTTACCTCGTGTCTAATAAATGTATGATTTGTTTGCATTTTTCCAATATTGATTCCATTAGAGGTATCCCGTCTCAAATAATCAGGTTCATGGACTGGTTTGGACTGCTCCTTCGGCCCGAACCTGCTAATCTATTAAAAAAAAATACAATACAAAATAAATAACTAAGAAATAATTAAAAATAACTAAAAAATATAATAGGGGCAACAACCGTGGGGATCGCCCAGGGCAGGATCAGGATAGGCTCACCCATTCCATAATAATCCGACCCATTTGAAATTCCTACCCTCAGCCTCAGGGCCTCAACTACACAAGGCCATCGTATTGAGTACAAAACTATTTATTTCTGTGTAGGACATTGTTTAATTGAGTACAAAATTGCACTTTTAGTCCAAAGTTTTTTGTGGCTCTCGTGCAATATATATATCCATTATTTGACAATAATTATATGCAGGGAGAAATTATGGTTTTGGAAGGGGCATGCAAAGGTTTAGTACTGCTGCACTATTTGAGGAACCAATTGCTCCACCTGTTCAGATTAATTACACCAAACTTTTGATTAATGGACAATTTGTTGATTCAGCATCAGGTAATCCTCATTCAGCTTTTTCACCTTTTTGATTTTGTCGAATCTCTTGCTTTCCATGAACGAATTTAACTCGAGCCTTGTCTTGGAACAGGGAAAACATTTCCCACTTTGGATCCTCGGACTGGAGAAGTTATTGAACATGCTGCTGAAGGAGATGCTGAGGATATCGACCATGCAGTATCTGCTGCTCGCAAAGCGTTTGATGAAGGGACATGGCCAAAAATGAGTGCTTATGTAAGCATTCTATTTTTCGTTTTCCTCTGTTTTTCTCTTAATGTCGTTATGATTTTTCATTTATTGTCTCCATTGGAAATCATTTCATACTAATTATCCTATCTTTTTTTGGATAATGGTTTAGGAAAGGGCACGGATAAATGGATAATGCTACGGTTTGTGTTGGGAATTTTAACACGTCGATTCCCACTTTATTTTTCCCACAGGATCTTTTGATGTTCAAAATAAAATAAGCAAACAAGAAAATAAATACGAACACAGAAATTTACGTGGTTCAGCAAAATGCCTACGTCCACGGACCCTCGCCAAAGCTTTTCACTATATATTAAATTGTTACAAATATATAGACTTTCACTCACCAACCCAATCCTACAGACCACAGAGAAAATACAACAAACGAGCTTTACCACATATAATTTCTACCCTTTGACTTACACTACAAAGAGTTACAAGAAACTTCACAATATGCTAGGCTCACAATTTTCTCTCTTTGATCACTGACTCACAATATTTGGCACTCTCCAATTGTGCTTGTGGTGCATTTCTCTTCAACAATTTGATCTCTATTTATAGGCAAAGATTAGGGACGGATTGGGAATAACAAATTCTTTCACCAACCAATCTTACCAACTTATCTCACCTAACTCTTCACCAACCATTCTTACCTAATTAATTAGTCTTCATGTTGAATTGTTGGTTCAATACCTAACAAGTTCTTCACCAACCATTCTTACCTAATTAATTAGTCTTCATTGTTGAATTTTGGGTCAAATACCCAACAATCTCCACCTTGACACAAAATTCCTCCAAGCCAAAACATTCAAATTCAACCATTGGGTAACAGGCAAGCATTTTTCCACTTTAACAGATCTCATACTCCACCATATGAGTATAACCACTCAGAATTATCAACGAACTCCGAGCTTTTCATCGGCACATGTCGAAACAAAATTTGCTGAAATTTATGGTGCAACTCCCATGTTTGGTTCTCCTTGGAAGTTCATCAGCCATCGACATAAATAAAAAAAACCACATACCTTGCATCTAAACCAAACCAATGCTGTATGCGAACACAGTACCCATGCCAGTAAGAACACATCCTCTATCATGGCAACTGGCATCATGCCATGAGGATGTCCCATCTTACTCAGAGTACATCATCACCACCCTCCACCAAGAGAGTCGCATTGTCCTTCGAGCAGTTCGCCGAGTCCGCTCCACCTTTTGGACAATTTCTTCTCACGTGCCCGGATTGACCACAGTTCCAACATGTCACCTTCTTCTTCATGGAGTTCCCTCTCTTAAACTTTTCAGTAACAAGCAAATTATTATTAGATGAATTATCGTCTCCACCTAATCGCCGCTCTTCAGAGATCAATTTACTTGTAACTTCAGCAAAATCCACCGTTTCCTTCCCGTACATCAAAATCGGCTTGATGTGCTCAAACGTGGATGGAAGAGACCAGATGAGCCTCAACGCTTTATCCTCATCTTCAACTTTGACTCCAATAGATTCCAGTTCAGAAACAATCCCGTTAAGAACACTAAGATGGTCGGAGATTTTTGTACCTGCGCTCATTCTCAACGAATGAAACTGTTCCTTCAGATACAAGCGATTTGACAAGTTCTTCGTTTGATACAACTCTTCCAGTTTCTCCCAAAGTTCCTTAGCAGCAGATATCCCATGAATATTTGCAAGAACATTCTTGGCCAAACAAAGTCGTATTGTACTAGCAGCTTTCAAATCCAAATCTTCCCAATCTTCATCAGTCTTGCTGGATTCAATTTCTTTGTCAGAACTCTCAGTTGGTTTTCCCTTCAAAGCTTTGTGCAGACCCGCCTGAATCAAGACATCCTTGACTTGTACTTGCCACAAGCCAAAATTGATTCTCCCGTCAAATTTCTCCACATCGTACTTGACAGACATATTTTCTTTTTCTTCAAATTATTTGAACCACCTGTATCTCTGATACCACTTGTTGGGAATTTTAACACGTCGATTCCCACTTTATTTTTCCCACAGGATCTTTTGATGTTCAAAATAAAATAAGCAAACAAGAAAATAAATACGAACACAGAAATTTACGTGGTTCAGCAAAATGCCTACGTCCACGGACCCTCGCCAAAGCTTTTCACTATATATTAAATTGTTACAAATATATAGACTTTCACTCACCAACCCAATCCTACAGACCACAGAGAAAATACAACAAACGAGCTTTACCACATATAATTTCTACCCTTTGACTTACACTACAAAGAGTTACAAGAAACTTCACAATATGCTAGGCTCACAATTTTCTCTCTTTGATCACTGACTCACAATATTTGGCACTCTCCAATTGTGCTTGTGGTGCATTTCTCTTCAACAATTTGATCTCTATTTATAGGCAAAGATTAGGGACGGATTGGGAATAACAAATTCTTTCACCAACCAATCTTACCAACTTATCTCACCTAACTCTTCACCAACCATTCTTACCTAATTAATTAGTCTTCATGTTGAATTGTTGGTTCAATACCTAACAAGTTCTTCACCAACCATTCTTACCTAATTAATTAGTCTTCATTGTTGAATTTTGGGTCAAATACCCAACAGTTTGCTGATTTGGTTGAAAAACACATGGACGAGATTGCTGCACTTGAGACTTGGGACAACGGGAAGCCTTACGAGCAAGCTCTCAAAGTTGAACTACCAACGTTTGTTCGTCTATTTCATTATTATGCCGGTGTTGCAGGTCAAATTATTCCTTGGAACTTTCCCCTTCTTATGTTCGCCTGGAAAGTTGGTCCGGCACTGGCATGTGGGAACACCATTGTGCTAAAGACTGCAGAGCAAACACCACTGACTGGTTTATATGTAGTAAAACTGTTCCATGAGGTAGTTTCACAGTCTTATTTTTATTTTATTTTATTTTCATCTTCCATCTTTTATTTTTTTAGATGTTCATGTTTTCTTAGTTCTTGATTGTAATACTCCAACTCCTTTTACAAGAAAACACTGGAGAATTTAGACATTTGTAAACATGATTAGATGCACATGGTTGATTTGGTGCATACTGATCTGAAAGTGAATGAGTCAATTTAGTATTAACTTATAAATTGGATGTTTTCAGCATTCATTAGTCCTCAAAATATTGCATGTTTTTCATCCAATATATCACTAATTTGATTTTTGTGATCTTTAGTCGTATTATGATAACAAATAAGGAGTCACGTAATGTTTTGTCTCTTTCTGTCTGCTATTGTTTTCTGGTCTAATTGATATCGCATTTTGGAATTTTGATAGGCCGGTCTCCCCCCTGGTGTACTAAATATGGTTTCTGGATATGGTCCAACTGCTGGTGCAGCTCTTGATAGTCACATGGATGTGGATAAGGTGTTTAAGAACTTCCATTTCAACTTGTAATGATTTTTCAGATCATGTTATCAGGGATTCTTAACGGTGCATTGTCTTGCTTACTTAATTGTATTTGGGCCAAATTTTAGTGTGGAATCAGTTGGGAAAGTTTTCATCCCTACCAATCTCTGCTGCTCTTTTCCAGCGTGCTTTCATGGGATCGAACGACACTGGAAAAGTTGTACTTGAGCTGGCTGCAAGAAGCAATCTGAAATCTGTTACCCTAGAACTTGGAGGGAAATCCCCATTTATCATATGTGAGGATGCTGATATTGATATGGCTGTTGAGTAAGCACATTTTGCTCTGTTCTTTAACCAGGCTTGTGCAATCTTTTCGTCTTAAAGCTAGAATTTGAGGATAGAAATAGAATCCATGGTTCAATTCATTTGTTAACTGTAGGGCCAATGTTGCTGTGCTGGTTCGCGTACTTATGTCCATGAACATGTATATGATGAGTTCCTAGAGAAGGCAAAGGCACGTGCAATCAGCCGTACAGTCGGTGATCCCTTCAAGAGAGGTATCGAACAAGGTCCTCAGGTACTTTCTCTCTCTCCCCCAATCTATATATCCATGTGTGTGAACTTACCCTTAAAACTGACTTATAGGAGGGTGTGTCCAAGTTATTATAAGACCATAGACCAAGCTTTAGCTTAGCAATGCGGTACTCAGACTTGTTACATCCGCCGCTCTGAACCGACGCCCATGAAGGTCCTTATTCATGGACACGGGTCACTTCACTACATAAAACTAGTCTTCTACTAAAAGTAGCTTTCTCGAGGCTGCCCTTCTGCAACCAAGGTCATGCCTGGAAGGCTGTTTGCTTTGATACCAATTCTCATCACACAGGGTAGAACTCACCCTTAAAACTAACTAGTTCGTGGAGGATGCTCAAGTGATTATAATCCCATAAGCCAAGATGTGGGACACAATTAGAATCATTACATCTTTAGATTTCTTTCGGTCCTTAATCGTACAAGTCTCCTTACAAAGCTAAGTTTTTTGTACTGATGTGCACACGAAAATTCAACATCAGTTTGTTTTTTTTTTTTTCTTTTGTCATCCTACCAGTTGCTGTCCTTTGATTGAACTTATTAAATTTTGTGAAAGCTGATATTCCTCTTAACGGCTTTGATAGATTGATTCCGAGCAATTTGAGAAGGTTCTTTGGTACATAAGATCTGGCATTGAGAGCAATGCTACCCTTGAATGTGGAGGCGAAAGAGTCGGGTCCAAAGGTTTCTTCATTCAACCCACTGTATTTTCAAGTGTTGAGGTACTCCTTATTCCTCTTCTACAGGCAGATGAAAGGTGTTAAACATCAGTAATGACTGTAATAATTGACTTTTACATTTCTATTGAATCAGGATAACATGTTAATAGCGCAAGATGAGATTTTTGGCCCTGTGCAAACCATCCTAAAATTCAAGTAAGTTTATGAATTTTCAGCTTCACAAGTTCTTCAGATTTGGACTTCAAAAGCGAAAAACGAGAAGAAGATAGTTTAGGATACTTATAACCTGTTTGGTGAATGATATTTTGGAATAAATTGGTATTTAGGGAGAATGTGTAGTTGAAAAGAGGTTTAAAAGTGTGAAAGTGGTGGATCTCGTAGTTGAAAATGAGTTTTGGGGAGAAATTGTTCAAAAACACCGGGACCAAATAAGGGCTTACTTTTCACTTTGTTTCAGGGACAATGATGAAGTGATAAAAAGAGCGAACACGACACAATACGGTCTAGCAGCGGGTGTTTTCACAAGGAATTTGGATACTGCTAACACATTGTCTCGAGGATAGAGGGCTGGCACTGTCTGGGTTAACTGTTACGACGTTTTTGATGCTGCGATTCCATTCGGTGGATACAAAATGAGTGGTATAGGCAGGGAAAAAGGGATTTACAGCCTCAACAACTATCTGCAGCTGAAGGCTGTGGTTACTCCTTTAAAGAATCCAGCATGGTTGTGAAATGTCTGTTGAAGTTGTTATATTTTATCGTCTCACTTACTTGTATCTAGTTAATGCAACAGATAACGGTTGAACTGAGGTTTATTATATACATTTGACATGATAATATGCTCATTTTGTCGTTATTATTATTCAATCAGCTTCATGCGTGTTAGTTTTTTGGAAATGGGGGTTAAGAAACACTGTTAGTCGCTGAAAACTTTAGCAAAAGTTATTTTTAGTTACCATCACATAAAATTTAGTATTTAATAAAATTAAAAAGTACAGTAAATACACTCTTTGTTCGTGTATTTATTTTATAAGCTTCCCTTAGTAACATTATTATAAAATTTCAAAAATTACATAATGTTATCATTTTTATTTTTTATTTATTTTTATTTCATTTAGCAAATATGATTGTCAAAATATTGTGGATAATTTAGTGAAGTTAAGTGAAAATTCATTAAATATTTTATATCGCTAAATTTATTACTATATTCTCTATTTTTTATGCTCTTGATATTTATACTATATTCATTTTAGAAAAAAAAAATTATATTATCACTACATTAAATTAAATCTGCAAAACTAGGCATCAAAAGATCATAATTAGTTCATTTTTGAAGTAAATATTTTAGAATAATTTTATTTCTGCGTTTTCTAATGAGAAAACAGAATTAAAATAGTTTATTTTTTGTCTAAACTAAAATTATGAAACACAAATATTAGCAAAAGAAAAGAATAGAATGACAAAACAAAAATTTTATGCTAAGAGTGAAGAACATTAGGCAAAGCTTTATGCATTCATGAATATGAGTCACATGGAATGAAAACATAGTCAAATGAGTCAAACTGGAAGAACATACTAACGAGTAATGGAGGAGAGTTACGTTAATGGAAATGATAAAATTTACAACTCACAATTCAAGTATCACAAATCAATAATAAAATTACGTGATGGGAGTCACATGTCAAATGACAAAGGTCACAACATATACATTCAATTGCAGCAATGTTGCTCACAAAATTGCAAAAAATTGAATTCTCGATACCTTAGAATCTTATATCACTGTGATGTTTTTGATAAAGAAGTTAAAATTTGATATGCTATAAGAATATTTTTAACAGAAAAAAAAAATAAATTATATATACATATTCAAGTGTTAGTATCAGGATGAACCCTATATTTTAGTGATCTTACTAAAATAGTTACAATATTTAATATACTAATTAATTAATAATAACAGAACAAGTTGGCTGCAACACTTAATCGAAATATATAATCAATTTATGACTCTTTATTTCTATCGCTTACCACCCCCCCCCCCACCCCACCCTCTTTTGACAGTGCTAAACAAACACTTTTCTTGTACTTTTTCTTGGTCTTTTGATGTGTCCTTTTATCATATTGCTTAATCTTTACTTGTGCCTTGGGCAGGCCAAACCCACTAAAGTATAATGATTGAACTTTCTTGACATTTCTCTTGATTTGGAGTCTAGAGATGCTTAAAGCCTTAAGCTTTTCAATTTTGAGCTATGCAAAGATTTTGTGGTAACCGATTTATCATGTATTCTTATTCGCTTTCAAATTTATTTCTTGGCCTAGAATCAACATTTGAGTTTCGGGTCGATCCTGTAGCAAGTGATAGGATCGCTTGCTTCCTGAAGTGAGCTATTTACCATTGCAAAAATAAGGATCACAAACAAACTAAGCCAAATTCAAGTCCAAATTACGCATTTTTATAAATATTTTGACTACTCTATATATGTGGACCCCCATTTCATGGCACAATGTACTTAACTTTGTGGCGTACTTCGGATCAAACATTCTTAAAATTGCACTTGTTAAAAGGTTGAACGTCAACCTTGGCGCCCCATTGCATCAGTTCTAGAAATTGGTGGAAGATATAAATCGCAAATTATATCCCATGATGGTCAGAGTCCGGATATCATCCACTAAATTGATAAAGTGCCCAATAAATTTGAACCTGCGACTCATGCGCCATCAGTGTTTATGGATCCACAACCTTTATCAATTAGAATGTGTCCTAAAAAAATGCACTTGTTACTTGATTAGTTATTTTCTTGAGAGTTAGAATTTCATATTCGTGTAGTGGTTCAGTACAAAAGGGAAAATGCCATGTGCAGCCTCATCATCTGTTTGCATGTGTTTGTATAAAGAACATCCTAGTACTCAAAAACCCCAATCTCCATTGCAAATATCCAAAGTTATCTCTAATAATTGTTAGGACCATTGCATTGGGAGAAGTGTTATTATGGTAGTTGATGTTGATGTTAATGTTGATGTTGGGACGTTTAAAGTACAAAAGACTAGAGAAGGATTGGAGTATGTAATGTTATATAATATTTATAGAAAATCGCACGGAGGAAAAAAGTATTTAAGGTACGAGTAAATAATTTTTTGACGGCACAAAGTTAAAATAAACATCGATGCCATGTTTCCTTCCAAACAAAGGTGCACAAGGGATTCCACCTATATATAAACAAAATATTAAAAAAAAAAATGTTATTTATTTTGATAAGATTTTAAATTACTTTCAAACCAAATAATCTTTTTAAATGGAAATTTTTAGTTGAAAGTATCTTTTACAAATTTCAGATTGACAAAAATCTTGAACTTACACCCACTTATTCTAATTTTGGGACTATTAAATGCAGATAACAATAAAGATACTACTTGTAACGCCCCTGAAATTTCGGTATTTTACTTTAATATATATAAAATAATAATACGTCTTTATTGGGTGAAATATTATCGTTAATTTTGAAATAGATATCCAATTAGTTATTTTATATTGTGTTAACCAAAGTTGGGGACTATAGTTCCATGAATGATAGTAGATGAAACAAGGAAGCTTTACATGCCCCAACATGGTAAATTAGGGGCTAGTGGAGAAATTTTGGAAAAACTAGTTAATTACGATTTTACCACTTCATCATGCAATCTTTGTCGTAGTCGTACGAATGCATTATTGATTTGTGGTCATTGCATGCTATACAATCGCGAAGTTCGTAGTGTGCCGTTTAAATCGATGTTTTTTATGTGTGATTTCGAGTCCGGATGTGCCGGGAATATCGAGCCAAGGTAGGGTAGTTGCAATATGAAAATTGTCAAAACCCTACAAAAAATTTTCTAAGTATAATGGGGATGGTCGAGCAGCCATGTTTACAAGGACCGTACGGGCTACATATTAAGAATATGCTTTTGCATGCGTGATCTTTAGAAAGTTTGTAATGCGATCTTTCCGATGATATAAAGTTTGTTGAATTCGGAGGTCATCTCGACCCTCAAATTTTAAGTCAAAAAGGGCTCGATGAAGTGCAAAAATTTGGAATTTTATTATTATTATAATCTTAGTGGGACACTTGGCAACTCCACTAGTGGGTTCTTAAGGGTTGTTTGGCAAGACTTATTATTCCTGTTTAAATCAGTAGAATTATCAGAATGCATTTTAAATATATTCAACTGATTTATAACTGTAAATTATTCGAAAAATACTTATAAGTTAAAAGCTTGAAAATCTAAAGAGACCAAACATGCCCTTAACTTCAATTCTATAAATAAGGACACTTAGTGCATTTTGCACCAGATTTTTCTGCTGGGAATTGAAGGTAAGGGGAGAAACTTCATATTTTTCATCTCTATTTCTTTATTTAACAAGTAAGAATGATGATTTCTTGTTTCTAATTAAAATTCATCACTCTCACTTGTTAAACCTATGAAGAAAAACAAGTTTTAAACCAGAAAACATGGCAGATTTCGGAATTTCATTACTGCTGGTGAAACGAATGCTATCAGTAACATTCGTTCTTCACTACCGGATGCTACTGACAGCCTCCTGAACAGAGCAATTTCCTGTTTTTAAAGAAAACTGAAATCTGTCATATTCTGAGTAACAATCTGATGAAAACCTGTTTATGCAGCAATATAATTCATATACACTCATTCTTATAAGTTTCTAACTACCAAATAACATGTAAATGCAGGAACCATTTCTAAATACTCATCCAAAAGCAGTGAGTAAAGCAATATGTGTTTCCTTTGTGATTCTTGTTGTTCTAAATCAACTATATCTGTTTTTAGTATTTAGATCCAGCTTCTGTTATATATTATCAAAGATGTTTGATGATTATGATGAGAATATGTGAAAATGTAAAGCTTTGGGCTTAAAAATCTTAGAAATTGTGAAATAAGATCTACCCACATTCTATATTCTTGGTTTTGTACATCTAAGTACTATAAATGACTTTTATGCTGAATCTATTAGAATTAAGAATCTGGGTTCTTTATCTTGAGGTTGAAATTTAAGTTCAATTGAGATTTGATCAACCTATATCCAAGATCCTAACTTGATCATACATGCATGCCTCAAAAGTTGATTTTTAATAATAAAGATAATTATGCAGACATGTAAATGTATAGTACCATAAGTTTATGACTTAAGAAATGGCTTAGACTTTATAAATTTACCAGAATCCCAGATTTTGGGGCAGTTGAAAATGTCTCTGTACAGTGATATTGATAGCCTCCTGCAGCTAGTTGTTTAGTATAGAATCAGGCTATTGACAGCCTCCTGCAATTATTAGTTTTACTTAGATTAAGTATAACATTAGAAAGTGTATCTAAATGCCGTTTCAGATTCTTGAATAATGTTCCTTTAATAGTAAAGTATTTTCAGATTCTAACCATGCTCATTCAAGGATGCTATGATGCATTTCTATAATGATCTATCAGCTTCTTAGTTCATTTGCATGCCTATGTACATGACTTAAGGTTGATTTCAGATTTTAATCATTTCAGTCTATGAATTACTACAGTTTTATGAAGCTTAAGATCAAGTTATTCTTGAGCATATGGGAATTTATTTGGCACACATAGTTGCTACTATTTTTATTATGTTAAATTGAACTACCCTGGCATGTATAATATTGAATAAGGTTGTGAGTTCTATGAGAAAGAAATGAAGCATGCAGTTCCTTTTTATACATCTTGGATGTATTGCATTCATTTGGGATGCAACATGTATGCACTTAGGTCTACAAATAATATTTAAACATGTGCATAATTAAGAAAGCAGAACCCTAAGTAGTTAAGTATTCACCAGTTGGGATTCTAGATGCCCAAGGGATTTCTCCCATAATTAAGGTCACGGAAGTGAATCAAGTCTAGATTCTATTACTTCCAACAAGTTTTACAGTTTACAGTAAGTTTTATGACTATCACGATATGAGATGTTTACATCTTTCCATTTTTATGTCATGACAAGTTACGTGATAGGTGACCTTGTACCTTAATGGTACCATGAATTATATTGAGCGCGCCGTGAATACTTACTCTTAGGGTAGGGGCCCAAATAATCAAGTAATTGCATTTAGAAGATAAGTGCACCTTAGAAGTGCATGTTAAATGTGTTCATCATGTCAGTTGAGGTTATGAGATAAGATGTAGATAAATATGCTTATGATAAGTCTTCATTATGTGTTGTGGACTTCATGTTGATAAGGTATTTGGAATGATTGCGAACAACTTGTGAACTATCTCATTGTTCTCTCAAGGTTAAGGTAAAATGCTTTTAATTCCATTAAACCATGTTGATATGAATGATGTTTCATATTCTTATGTGCTTGTTTGTAGCTTTACTCACTAAGCCTCATGGCTTACAGTCTTATTATGACTATCTTGTAGATCATGGACGCCCGGTATATAGAGACAGTGCGCACTTGGGGAAGGACCTCAACTGATGGAAGAGAATATCATATCATTACTAAGAGGACCATATGGGCTGAACTCCCCACCAGTCCAATAGTCTACGTAAAGGATAGAAGCTATAAGTATATCCATGTCTATGATGCCCGGAGCCTCTTGCCCTTGAGAACCATCATGTTTCTCTCTTAAGAGATGAGTGGTTTTGGGACACTTACTTTTGGGAAGGATTCCATCACCCTACTAGTTATATCTACATGTAAGGGTAAGGGTGTGGTGTTTTGATAAGAATTAAGGTAACTTAACCTTGGGCCACACACATTCATCAAGAAGCCAGATTTTGGATTGAATAGAAACTTGATGATTAGGGAATGGAATGCATCATGTTGGAAAAAGGGCAAGTCACGTAAACTTTTGAAATCTTTTAAGTCATGACATGTAAACTTCTAAACTCTTTTGGAGAAGTGCAGTGTAATCCCTTATGTTATGTTAATGAAGTTTCAGTTATTATGAATATCTATGTTTCCCTTTACCCCTGCTACATATGAATTTGGGTATGTGATGGTATGGGTTATTAGAGAGTACCCTGCAGGATGCTATCAGTAGCGGTCTGCAGCTTGTTTCTCAGTGCAGTGTTATGCTACCCATAGCCTCCTGCAACCTACTTGTTTAAATTTATGGGAGTTAAAATGTTTTAGTACATGCATGGGACTTAGCACATTATCTGCTTAGCATATATAAAAAAAAAAAAATATGGGTAAATTTTAGTATATATATAGATAATTCGAGTTTATAGTTGAGGTGTCCACACTACTACTGTACATATTTACATCGTCATTTATGAACCCGCAGGTAGGAACGAATTTAATAGTTTTTTAATGAAGTATTAGAATTGAACAGTTGGTGTCGCTGAGCTTGACAAGTTGATCGTTCGTTCTATTTTATTGAGAAAAAAAGGAGAGATTGTTTTGACAAAATAAAAAATATCTATTTCAAATCAAGAAAAGGGTTACTTAGAAAATAAGTTACTCTAGCGTGTTTGTTTGGAAATCGTGAAAAATAAAATGAATTTTACGTATGATGAAAAATACCAAAACATGCGTATCCGTAGAAAATATTCTATGAAAATTAAAAACGATCAAATATCCAAAGTGAAAAATAATGTGAAAATATTTTTCATTCACATGAAAAATAGATCAATCAAACACACCAAGTATAAATATTGAGAAAGATCGAATTTTTATGCACCAAAATTACTTCTCCCTTCATTCCATGAAAATATGTTTATTTCTATTTTCATAAAAATTAAGAAAACATAATTAATATATGTTGAAACTATAAATTTAATTACATTTACCTAATATACTCTGCATTAAATAATGAGTAGTTCATATGTATTTATAACAATAAATATTAAATATGAGTATATTAGTAGAAAATTAAGACATTAATATACTCTAAAAAAGGAAAGTGATCTATAATTTGGGGCAAACAAAAAAGGAAGACTAGTCTATCTTTGTGGGATGTATGGAATATTATGTCACGGACAATACTACTTCTACAACTTCGTTTATGCATGAAATAAGGGATCGTGTCATTTATGCATACTATCAACCTTAATATTGTTGTACATATATTGCTACTATTTGGTACAAATTAAAATCTAAATTTAATTTAAATTCAAAAGTTAATAATCAATTTTAATCACACATTTTATAGTATCCATAACATTTTAATCACACATCTCACATATGTTTGACCCCCTTTAAAAAAATTCCATAATTTTTATCCTTATCTTTTCAATAACATTTATCAATAAAATAATATTACACATAAACTTTAAAAATCTCAATTTTTTAACCTCATATATTCTTCTAAAAATTAATATTCATTTTAAATAAATAATTTTGATCTAGTACCCATGACCCACTTATGGTATCCAATAGAGGGAAAGAGGTGAGCTGAGAACCATAACAGGGTCAGTGGGTGATGTGTTACATTTTTATTGGGTGAAAGATATCCAACGAAGAGAAGGAGGTGAACTGAGACCCATAATGAGATTATGGATGGCAATGGGGCGGGTCGGGGCCGCCCCGCCCCGGACCCGAAACCCGCCCCGGACCCGAAAACGCCCCGCCCCGTGACCCGTGAAGTCGCGGGGCGGGGCGGGGCGACCTCCCGCCCCGCTAAGGACCCGAATTTTTTTTTTTTTTTTTAATAATAATAATAAATAAATAAATTGGTAATGAAATTTTAGTATTTACGTGAAAAATTTAGGCGTTAAACTAGTTAGAATTTTTAAGTTTGAATTTTAAAAATAATATGTATATACTTGAAGAAAAAATCAATAAACAATATAATGGTATAGTGGTTGTATATTCTCATATCCCTAAATTCCACCAATGTTCAATTCTTCTGGACTTCATCAAATTTATTTTCGTTTCTCATTTCATTATTTAAAAAAAAAAAAATTACCGGGTCACGGGGCGGGGCGGGTCCGCCCCGAAACCCGGAGCGGGACGGAAAACCCGCCCCGGGGACCCGGCGGGGCAGGTAATTTTCGGGGCGGGTCAATTCGGGTCCTCCGAGTTTCGGGTTCTTCGGATTTTTTTGCCATTCCTAAATGGGATCAGTGGGTGATGTGTTATATTTTTATTAGGTGAAGGGTATCCAATGGAGAGAAAGAGGTGAGCTGAGATCCATTACAGGATCAAGAATGATGTGTTACAATTTTATTGAATCTTCATGAATACTAAATCAAAACTGTCTAAATAAATTCTTTTTAGCATGAAACAGGAGCCTCATCAATTTTTATAAAAAGTTACTATAAAAATTTAACCTCCCACGACGAATCGTGTGACCTATTCACCTATGTTTCACTTTCTCTCCTCTCTCCTGCTTTTCCAACCATTTCAACAACCAAATTCCTCACAAAGTTTGGATTTTTTTACTCTAGTTCCATGTTAAAAAAATATACAATTTTTTGTAGACTCCGAAGTTTTTTTGGATAGTGTTTTGATGTTAGGATGGCTTCAAGATTCATCAAGTGTGTGACTGTTGGTGATGGTGCTGTTGGCAAGACTTGTATGCTCATTTGCTACACCGGTAACAAGTTCCCCACTGTCAGTCTACTTTCCTTTTCCTTTTCATTTTTTAAAGAAAGATTTGTTGTTTTCTTGGAACGATCAATTTGGGTTTATCAGTTTATGATATAAACCGTTTTGTTTGCATGATGCCTTCTTTGGACAATTCATCAAATATATTGTTCAATCCTGTAGTTCTCTTTCATTTTTCATTACTTAATCGTCCTTACGCGTCTGGATTTTGCAGCTTTTCTCTGTTTTCTCTTGGTTTTGTAGGTAGAAAGGGTATTTTGCTTTTATATGTTTCTGGGTTTTCCCCCTTTACTTTAGGTTTAGCAGTATCTTCCTCGGATTCTGTAATTTGTGTTTATCTCTCCCGATGATTGCTTACGTGGTTTTGTGCATTTATTGTAGACGAAATAAAAACATCACATTCTTTCTTTAAAAAAAAAAAAATCTTTCACCAAACAATGATTAATATTTACATATTTTTTATTGCAACTTCAGGACTATGTACCAACAGTTTTTGATAACTTCAGTGCAAATGTGGTAGTTGAAGGAACTACAGTGAACTTAGGGCTTTGGGACACAGCTGGTGAGCTTATTGTCACTACTGAAATCAGTTTATTTTCCAAATTGATATTTCACTGCTATTTCTAATTTAAGAACGATGAATTCTCCCAACAATTATCTTCGTCACGGTAAAGAGTTCCCTTGTATGAATCAAATTTATGGTTTTTGGTGGTGTATTTAATCTACAGGTCAAGAAGATTACAACAGATTAAGGCCTTTAAGCTACAGAGGAGCAGACGTGTTTGTCTTAGCATTTTCATTAGTTAGTCGGGCAAGCTATGAGAACATAGTTAAAAAGGTTCATAATGATTGAAAGTTGTGTATTTCAGATAATTCTTCTGGTACTTAACACTATCTGTGCAATGTTTAATATGATTTTAATAGCACTTCTTGGGCAGTGGATCCCTGAACTTCATCATTTTGCTCCTGGGATCCCAGTGCTACTAGTTGGCACCAAATTAGGTATGTTATATCGTCTGAGGCTACAATTATCTTGCCTTTTCTTTTGAAAGTTGCTTCCCCACCTCCCCCCCCCCCCCCCCAAAATTTCGTCTCCTGTTATATCATTGTTAATCAGTTGATTGTCAAGTTTGGTAATATCACCTCATATTTTCCTAATAAGTTTGTCCTTATCACATTGGACATTTTTGGTTAATTTGGCTAAATCTGTCTGTTTTGGATTGAGAAATATGTCGTGTTTGAAACATGAATATCAAATGTGTAGTGCAATTAACCACAACCCATTTTTATGCACTATGTAGTCTCTTAGCATTTGTTTCGATGTGTGTGTAGACTCGCATATAAACACACATAACTTGCATAGTATGTGTTGGGAAAGTGCGAACGAATCTCACATCGGTTAGATATGGGGTAAATGATGGACTTTAAGAGATTAAGCTACTTTATCTAATAGGTTAATCTTTTGGGAATGAAACATCAATTCTCTACAAGTGGTATCAGAGCTAGCTCCAAACTTAACCATGTGGACGCAAAAGATGGATCTAAATTGTAGCCAAAGGAATGTGGTGGGCCTTACTTTGGATCATGGCGGTCGAAAATATCCATAGTTGACTCTTAAAGTGGTTGTATCCGCGTAATGTGGTGGTCTTGACGTAGTTGATGAGTTGGCCCTAAATAAAGGATGTAGTTTTTCCTAGTTTGAAGAAGAGAGATTTATAGACGGTCAATTGAAGGGGGGTCATAATGATATGATATTTCGTTCTAAATGGGATATTGCGAATGAATCCCACATCGGCTAAATATGAGATACATGATGGACTTAGGGATTTGAATACTCAACCTAATATGTTAACATTTTGGGATAGAACCTCAAATCCCTACAATATTGTATGTATACTTGGGGGATTTTTTTTTTTTTTTAATTGAGAAAGAAGTGAGTCAAAATAGTGCTTGGCTGATTTTTATTTTTAATTGGAGGAAGATCTTTCAAGCGAAGTCTACTAAAAATTTAGTAATCCTTAGAAGACATGGAACCCAAACCAACCTTCGTGATACCATAAAGAGAATGAAATACAAGAGGCATGTTAAGCATAGCTTTGGCATTGTTTAATAATGTGACCAATTCTTACTAAAAGTCTAAAACCTCTCTTTTTCTCTTTACCTTCTTCTAGCTTGCGTGAAAAATAAAGTGGTGAAACGAAATGCACTTATTAAGCACATTGATGTTTTAAAACATGGCACTGGTTTTTATGAATCATGGAAAACAAATTTACTAATTCAGGTGTGAGAAGTTCTGGACTTCCATTTAATGTTTTTACATAATATTTAGATTCAACAAATGGAATGCAAAAGTGAAGAGAGTTGAATATATGCCCAATCCTGTCGAGAGAGTTGAATCCTATTTTTGATCTGGTAGATTCTTACAGTCCATAACCTTCTGGCATCTCAAATAAAATTGAGAATTTGAACATTATGCCTACGGGCGAACCACTGGATCAAGTATTTGACATGTTATTTACTGTTCCTTTTCTTCAAATTTTGGTCATAATTTCTCAGTGATGTCTGATAAAGATTTTGTGTTAAAACCCACAACAAGAAAACATCCTTATGGTTTAAACTCAACGGTTATATACCTTTTTCAGTTTAATGCTAGTTCTTTCTGACCCTCTGGAATTGACATTATCTGACCACAATTCCTCCATAACATCAATGAAAATTCTTCAAGGGACCAATCATAGCTTCCTTTCAAAAGAGACTGTTTTATTATACTAGTCTGTAGCATTAACATCATAATTGGACTAATAATTTTCACTCTATTTCACTGGGGTTTTCCAGCTTCCCCCCCCCCCCCCCCCAAACATATTTATGCAAACTAACAATTGTTTTAAAATAGACCTTCGCGACGATAAGCACTACTTAGCTGATCATCCGGGATTAGTTCCTGTGACCACTGTACAGGCATGGATTCTCGTCGTTTGCTGCTGCTAGCTCTTTTGTTTTTATCTTTATCTTAAAATAATTGATTTCTCTATGAATAAACAATCAGGGAGAGGAGCTCCGTAAACAAATTGGTGCCTCTTACTATATTGAATGCAGCTCTAAAACTCAACAGGTAATGGTTGAATTGGCTAATCAATTTGCAAGAAGGAATTATTTTATAAGTTACATGGTGAAAACTTGTAGAAGCATATAAAGTATCCATTGATTTCCACCCATATTATTTTGCAAATTCATATGAGTCTGTCTAAAAAGAATATTTGCTCTTTACACAACAATGTTTGCAGTGTTAATCATTCTTCATATTGTTATATCTGGTTTTCTATCAAATCTGGAATCAAATCAGTATTCATATATGGCAGATTAGCAGGAAAGGAAAATATGAGAAGTGAGAGAGCACAAAAATCAATTTTTGACATAAGAAGAGTGAACGTAATGAGATTCATCCACACCTGATCAGTCAACAACCAATTAGTAGTATCTCCTCCAAAAAATTTCTAGAACTGAACAAAGTCTATAAGTGATAATTGGATCCTCAGAAGAGCATTACCTGACAATCCAGGAAAGGAAAATATGAGAAGTGAGAGAGAGCACAAAAATCAATTTTTGACATAAGATGAGTGAACGTAATGAGATTCATCCACACCTGATCAGTCAACAACAAATTAGTAGTATCTGATCCAAAAATTTTCTAGAACTGAACAAAGTATATAAGTGATAATTGGATCCTCAGAAGAGCATTACCTGACAATCTGCCCCAAGGTGTACTATTTCCTCATTAAAGACGAGCTATTTCTCAAAATGGTCCATTCCTAGGGAGAACCTAATGGTTGATTTTAAAAGAAACTGCTGTTTACAGTCTGATATCACTGTGTTTTTTGTAAGTGCATGTTTGTGTAGGCAATAGTGAGCAATCTGCTTGTTACACATGAGCCTGATTCTGTGATTTATTTTCTTTTGTAATTCCATATGATTTTGCTCAATGGGTGTCTTGGATTTGTTTAGAACTTGTAATGTAAATGACATTCTACCTTTTCAATGCAATGCAGAATGTAAAAGCAGTTTTTGATGCTGCTATCAGGGTAGTTATCAAGCCACCACAAAAACAAAGGGAGAAGAAAAAGCCACATCCAGGATGCTTTGCGTTAGTAACTCTACTATTATGCTTTTCACACCAGTTCCGTCCAAACATCACCACCACCACCACATTACTCTATTTGATTTACTTCCAATGCTTGTGCTATAATCTTCGTAAATTCCAAGTGCATGTTTTATGTTTATTACACACGGACAAACATGATTGAATAGTATAATGAAAAATATTTTTGTTTTATGTTTCTTCTTTAACACTGCCAACTACTAATAATTCTCCGACAAATGTATCACAAAGGAGAAATTACTGACAGTAGCTACTATCATTGCCTTTTTGTGGGTGGCATTTGTAAACTGTGTTGCATGGATACTTCACTGGGGTAGCTTGTCCATATCGGACACTTATCGATACCGACACTTGTGAGACATTCTATCGTGGTAATTTTTCTTCATTTATGAAAAATATGATTTTAACTCAAAAGTTATTAATAAATAATAAATAGATACTCATATTTAAAATATTTCAAAAAGAACAATTAATAATATGTTTGTATAAAAACTAAATTTATAATATATAAATGAAGAATTTTAAAGAATTTAACCAACGTGTCGTATCATACGTGACGGCTAGGACTGGATCAGTTTTTTCCTTTCCTATTAGTACATTGATGTCCATTATTTTCAAACATTTGAATTTAACAGGAATCGTAGAATCCCAGCAAGTCTAGTTAGCTAGGAAAGTATTACGGTAGTCATATTAGATACTTGCGATCAAATGCTACCTTCAACTGGAGGCTAATCACATTTGTTGGTATTGTTAATTCTCAAGAAATTGCAACTGAACTGATACATTTAGAAGTTCCAGATAAATAGTTGAAAAAATATCTAATTTCGAAGAGATTTTTCCTTGACCCATAGGTCCTAACACAAGGTTGGAATTTTAGCTCTTCCAATTAAGCTGTGCGAGAAAGTCCCATCGAAGTTCACTATGAAACCTTGTTTGCTTCCATTTTTTTTTTTTTCAACTTTTTTCCCAAATTCATTTCAGCCACACATTTCTATGTGACTTTTCACTTTTCAATCACTTTTCTACCTCACATTCTCCAAGGAACTAAGATTTTTTTCAAAATTTCCCAAAAACTGAATCTTTAGACTTTAGGTACTTATTATGAGATTTATGGACACTATCTATTAGTAAAAAAAAAAAAAATCTTTTATATACATTCCGAAAATTCCATGTGGGAAGAGCTGATTTGTAGATGAGGAATTAGCATACAGACTAGCTTTCATCCTTTTCCCGTTCGTAGTCCAAGGGAAACTCTTTTTAGGAGGTTTTGATAGCTTGAACTTCTAAATTTTGTGGTTTAACATGTTATTAGAGCCGACAAATAACATGAGTTCAAGTCTTACCACCACCCATTTATGAAAATTGTTCGAGTGTTAGGCGATTGGTGAGAAAATACACCTGGCATTCTGGCCAGGCCTGCACGTGACAGATATTTTGATGACATAAATTTAAGTAACTAAGTTTATCCAAGCTATGACAGCCTAAATTTTTAGATAAGGTGGTTCAACATGGATAGTTATATTAGGTTCCTAGAGTCAGATCCTGCCACCCCACTTTTACAGCCACTGAAAGAACACAGAGCTTGGCTTCCGAAGTTTGAGTAAAAGGATTTAACAGGAGAAGTGAAAGAATAAAACAGAGCTCGGCTTTGGAAGTTTGAGCAAAACTATATAGAGAAACTTCAAAACTTCAGATCTTTTATTCAGAAATCTGTAGTAATCAAAATCACTCACTGTTTGAACAAAAGGAAGTAAGGTGGTGAAGGGGTTGAATTTGAATGTCCTGTGAATGTATTTCAATCTAATAGTTTCATTCAGGTTTAAAAATATGTCATTTTTCATTAAATTTTTATTTGTTTCAAATGGAATTTCCGGGGACATGGCTGTCATTAATTTCTCAGTATCATCGCATTTGGTTTGGGATTCTTCTACAACCATATGATTGTATCTTGAAGCATGATCGTGATCAGTATTAGCTGAAGCATATCATCGTGATGAGTATTAGCTGGATACTAGTTCATTTTTTAACCAACTCATGCATGGTTCATGATTGCCCATGAATCCACCCAACTTTGAGCTAACTTTCAGGTCTTTTTATTTAATAACGAGTCCGTAATCCCTTCCACAGATTTTGGCCAAAAAAATAAAATAAAATAAAATCTATGATCAAATACCTGCAATCTTGTTATATGTTGGCAAGTTGTTATTTATTGACACAGCACAATCCTCAGAAAATATTGACAGCAATACCATCGATATGAATTTCATAGACCCACAATTGTGAGTTCACCCTACGTTACGTCGGCTTAATTTACATGTTTATTTATTTTTCTTTAAACTTTCGTCACTGGGTTCGTCTTATTTTTTCTCTCGTTTATCAATTCTTCATGTTTGCAAATGCAGAAATCTGTTCTGTGGGAGAAGAATAACCCGCTCCGAATGAGGAATTGTAACAAAGGCTGTGTGTTCAATATCTCGACTATTTAAGTTGGACTAATTGCTCTTCCTGATACAGAAAAGTTGTATATTTTATCATGTTTGAAAAACTAGTATGATGCACTCTCACTTTCCATTTAATCCTAAGATTTGTGTCTAGCCCTATATTATTTGTCCAAGTACACCAATTTCAGGAAGATCAAATTATATAAATTGCGGGTTGTTTCTTTTGAGGTCTGTTGTAAAGCTAGAAATCAGAAATTGTTCCTCAGTACCCGTATATAGATTTGTAAGCTTGAATTTGTTTTATACATAGCATGATCATGTGTCACCCAATGAGAATGTTTATCTTTCCATTCAATGACACAAGTCAACAACAGTTATTGTACCAAGAAGTGCTCTAATGATATGATCATATTGTAAGTTTTTCCTCCAACATTCTACCCATCAACATGCACAAATGCCAGTTGTTGGGGCTTCCCAGCCAAATGAATGAAAAGCTAGTTACCTTGAGGCGATAAACCTCAAGAGTCTACCTGAGGTCTGTGAAGTCATGTTATGTGATTAAACTATACTTCTTGAATAGAATATACTTCGGCAATCAGTACAAAAATCCAAATTGAAACACCATATAAGATATAAGAACTGAACCACTAGCTAGAGATTAAAGGACTTTGGCAGCCAAAATTCAGTGACAACCTGAATACAAGTATACAACGGTGAAAAGGGAGAATCAAGTGAATTGAAAAGAAAAAGCTATAGCTAGATAAAATTAAAATAAATATTCATAAAAGGGGTTTCAACGTGTATAAGTTTCAGTTCCAATCTCGTTTCCAGAATGGTTTACTGGGATAATGCATTGAATCACTATGGCCATCAACATCAATCTTCAGTATTTGGGCATCGGGGAATGCATGCTTTCCAACAGTTAATTATCTACGGACAGGAAAATTATCCCCATCCCTCCCAGAAATGACCAAATAACTAGGAAATCCAATGAAACTTCTGTGTCACAACCGAAACACTTAAGAGATGGGAGTCTGGAGACTCTGAACAACGTCTACTCACTTACCACCTAAACTCCAAGAGATATCCAGCCTGGTGATAATTCAGGGCTAGGCTTGTAACCACTGAAAAAAATGAGAAGGAAAAGTACGCGTTGAAGAAATGCAAAAGATAATCTGAATTCATGAACACTACATCTAAACACCAAAAAGAAGTGTACATCTTCAGGTGGTCATAAAATGAAAAGGAAGAAAAGAAGAAAAAAGAAAATGAAAAAATCTCATCGAAATCATCATTTAATTGCCTAGAAGAAAATGGGACAGTATATTATATAAATTCCAGAAACACGATGCCCAGGAAAAGAAAACCTGCTTTAGTGCTACACAGGCATATTAGGTGTTGCAACAGACAATTTTTGACACTTGTAGTTAAGCAAATAAATCTCATTAAAACATATCAAAAACCAGGTATTACTACCAAGAACAGAAACTTACTATCATGCTTACAGAACCGAGTTTGTTTCTCTAAGATCTGTTACTTATATTCAACAATTCAAAGTAGCGACACTTACAGGACTAGAAAAGGGCACCAAATTATCGAATACAGTTCCTACTGCCACGAGGATTGCTTGTATCTGAAGCTCCCATTGTCCCAACCTCCTTCAGGCTCTTTCCTCTTCAAAACACCTCCAGAAACTGAGAGCACCCTTGCTTGCTCCTCTGCTAGCGCTTGTGAACTGGCAATAGAAACTTGCCTTGACACCAGAGGTAACATCTCTTCTCTACCCTCCATATCAACGGCACTAGGGCCAGAATTGAGATCCAGACCTGGCCTGCCCCACTTTCTGTTATCCAAACCACCATTACCACTACAGTCAGGAAGGCTAACCAGACGAGGTCTTGGAAATTGGGATGAGACTGCACTCACATTGCCTGGGAGCTGTGAATTTACAGCAGCAGTAAATAGACTTCCACCAGACGAGGAATCTACATATGCTCCCATAGAGAACGTGGCAGATGGTAAAGGAAAAGTGGTTCCAAAAGGAAACATAGAGTATTGGAAAGAGCTAGATGGGAAAGGGATCGCAGGAGATGATGACAAAACCTGCCCCCTATAAACATCAGGTGCAAACAGGGTACCACCGGTAGGACCAAATATTCTTTGTGGTTCACCAAGAGGAATGACAGGAAAGGGCTGGTCCTCTCGGTCCGGTAACATTGTCGGAATTGTCACAGTTGAGTATGTATTATTACCAGGGGGAAACCAAGACGAGAAGTTGCCAAGTTCTAAATTATTCATTCTCAGGCCAGTAGTAGGAAGCTGAGAAAGCATACCACCCTTGGTCAGATGACTTGTAAACTGCTCAGCACCAGCATCATCAACTACAGGCCAATCATTTAGATCAAAATCCCTTCTAACAATACTATTAGGTAAACCACCTGATGAATCCACAGGCACGGCTGGACCATCCACTTTAAAATTGCTGCTTGAAGAGCAATGCCCCATTTCATCAGCTTCTTCAACTCTGTTCAAATCGAGATCAAGTGCTACAGAGCCACGATTATTCATGAAATCAGATTTAGAATTGACTGCTAAATCAGAATTTCGAGAAGCCATGTCCTTGATAACTCTTTCATCTGGAATATTTAGATCGATATCCAACAAAGGGCGGACATGTCTACTTGTAGAAGCATCAGTACGTGATACATTCGTCAACCACAAAGGCATTTCAAAGGCCTTTCTAGGTTCAGCTGGTCGAAAAGCACTAGTGGCAGCAGACTTCCATCCAAGTTCACCGTTACTTCTCAATAGATCCTGTGGAGAAACAAAAGGCCCTTTTGCTGCACCAGCCATTGTAATGGAAGCATGAAGGACACTGGATACAGAACTTACAGTGGAAAGCAATGGGCTGATCGCATGAACACTGGTTGAATGGGGGGCTATAAAGTTGACAGGCTCCCCATATCTTCCATCATCTGCAATCAGACCTTCATTTAAGTCAAATTTTATCTGTGTCTCAGGTTTTGGAGGTGCAGCAGAAGAAGATGAAGCTTCCGCCAAAGACGAAGCACTTTCGTCAATTTCATCTGATTCAACACCAGGGAGCTTGGAATCTTTCAACTCAGTATTTTCCTGTGCTTCTTCGCTATAAATAGCAAGTGAATCTTTCTGAGGAGGTGATATACCGGATAGGTGTTCTGTGGATTCCTTGTTCTGTACACTGGACTCTATATCTTGACTCTTCGAGTCATTGACAGTAGAACCTAAACAAATCACGCCTTGTTCTTCAACATTAGAGCTGTCTACACCCGTATCAAAGTTTTGTACTTCAGACTGGTTAGTAACATAATTTACAGTATCTTTTTCATCACCTGATTCTACCTTGACTACGTTGCCATTTTCTGAAATAATTTTCTTGTGAGACCCAGTATTTTGCAACTTCTCATCATCTCTTCTTTCTGTCAAGACAAATGTTGCAATAACAGCAGGTAGTTCATTATCTGCATGCGAGCCAGTTCTCAACTCTTCCTCAGCATCATTTTTGCTGTACTCTTCATATGATCGATATGTTGATACAACTACAGCTGCTCGATTACCACCTATTTTAGAAAGACCATGGCTGACCATATCCTCAGATACCAAGTTATTATTTAAAGAAGGTTTACAGTCTAAAATGGCATTGCCATTAACATTACTTGAAACAAAGTTTTCATCAAGAGCTAGTTTACTTAATTCACCATCTCTCATCTTCTCCATCATGCCTGATGGCATCAATGAAGCAGAACTCTTCATTTCACCAGACTTCACAATGATATCCCCCTGAGGATCTTCACAGGTTCTCAAATCCATAGAGGCCAAGTTGTCAGGTTCAATGCATTCTGCGGTCAGCAAATCTTCATTATCGTGAGATGAAGAACATCTTTCAGCAGAGTGCTCAAGGGATGCATCTTTAGACATATTCAATCCATCTTCAGACAATGAAGTGGAAGCTATAGCCCGGTTCTTGCTATCACCATCAATTGCATTAGAACACGAAATTTGGTCTCCAGCTATTTGATCGCCAGGAGATAACTTCGATTTTGCATCATTGTCCATGCAAATTTCATCAATTACAGGGGTGCTTCTTTCTTCTCCAGTAGATGAGACCAACTCAGATATGGACTTTTCTCCAGCAGCCACACTAGCAAGTAGATTCATTCCAATATCATCCTCAAATGTCACAGATGAATTTGCTTCGGAAGACTTTACACAGCTCTCAATCAAAGCATTCATAGGGTTGACAGATGCTTCACACGACTTGAAGTCATTTCTTTTCGAGGCTTCAATGAGTTTCCTAGATACTTCATTAGTCCTACTTTGCTCTTCACGAGGAAGATATGCAGCTATAGGTGACCCAACAGCCTCATCAGAACCATTCATCACGTCCTTGGACTTGTTGCTTTGCCAAGATTCCACGTTCACTTCTGAAGTAATATTTGATAGATGGTTATTACTCTTTTCCTTTGGATTACCATCAATCTGATCGTCCTTCTCTGAATGCACTGGAGAAGAAGCTTGACTGCCCATAATGGAAGGACCTTCTGAAGATCCTAAGTCAGCACTCTGCGCAGGAGAGCAGCTGCAGTTTGGTAACTTAACAATTAGTTTATGACTGTTGCCCTCACTAATGGGTGCCTCGAGAATTTTTTCACTATTGAAGGAAGGCTGAGATGATTTCTCCAATGCAGTATTTCTGGAGCTTCTGCTTGAACTTGTTTCTTTCAGACCTCCAGTAACAGAAAAACCATTGATTGATTTCCGATGCCAAGAACCACTGCTTGTGATTTTATTGGCATTAAACAAACCAGCAGAACCCTTACCATCATCATTTACTGATGACTGATTGTAGCTATGAGATTGAACAGAAATGCTTCTGTTATCCTCAGGTACATCAGAAGCACGACCAACAGAAACGTTAGGCTGTATATCTTTGCCTGACGCAGGCAAAGATGCTGATTTTATAGGGCCAGGAGATGAGGATGAGGACTTCGTGTTACTCTCCCCATGTGAAGACTTCACTGAAGAAGTTTTAGACCCAGAAAGCAGCGTAATTGAGTTTTTCTTGGCAACATCAGAACCATTTGAATTTTTATTCCCACCATGACAAGCTTCAGGAAGGCGAGATTTGGGAGACCAAGAAGAAACAGCTTGAGTTGAACCA
Source organism: Ligustrum vulgare (assembly GCA_963555705.1). Classification (NCBI taxonomy): domain Eukaryota; kingdom Viridiplantae; phylum Streptophyta; class Magnoliopsida; order Lamiales; family Oleaceae; genus Ligustrum; species Ligustrum vulgare. The sequence continues at coordinate 4,765,547 of OY743172.1, read as the reverse complement.
GAATTCGCATCAATTTCAACCTCAACACGTTTCTTCCATGTGTCCACTAAACTCCTTGCCTTCTTCTGAATTTCTAAATTTTTATGTGAACGTAAATTATTCACAGATCTGCCAATGTTGCAAATTTGTAAGGCATGGAGATTCACTGGGAGCTTGTCAAGTGCACCAAGTAAAACAAAAAGAAATTCCTCCACAGATTTATCACCATCCTTGGAACTATTGCCATCATTAATCTTCCCTTTATGGATGTCCTGGAGCCACTCATCCAACACTTGCAAACCCCTAAGCTGTACAAACTGATTAAGGCAATCAAACTTATCAGTGGCAGCCAACACACCTGCAAGCAGAGAGCGGTTAGTCAAATCCATTTTCTTGTCCATTCTCTCAGGTTGCATAAGTTGGACAAACTTCTCCACACCCTCCAAATCCATGAGACCACCTTTCCCCGTTATTTTAACTATCTCAGATTTCAAACTATTTTCAGCTCCATAAATAGCAGAATCGCCATCGTCAGATTTTGAAGAACATTCTCTTTTGATAGGCTCAGCACCCTGATCTGCTCTCTCCCTCTTATTTCCCTTAACTTGAGGAGACAAAGAAGTCACACCAATTTGTACATTATCAGGACCAGATTTTGATTGCAAGGTTGATGCTGAACCGTTTATTGGTTTTGGAGGAGAACCACCAGACTGCATAGTTACATGCATTTCTCTGTGTGTTTTATCTAGAAGTTGATCTACTTCTTCTTGCTGCTCCTGCAAGAATACAAAGCCTGAACAATCAATGATAGGAGAAATAGAGCTAAGCATAGCATCCATAAATCTAAGCAGGAAAGGTAAAAGACAAAGTACACCAATCTACAAATCCCTCCGCCCATTCCCAAACCTTTCTACACAAGTGTACACGATAACAAACAAAAGAGCTAATATAAAGAGAATGTAGGTGGAGAGAATATAGCAACTAACGTTAAGGTGATTTTGATCACTTAGCCACCAAAGGCAATTATTCTCAATTTCATAGACACGGCGGCAAATAAATGAGGATATCCCTGCAGGAAGTTCTATGCCTTCTGGAAGAAAATAAACTTTGCACGGATGGAGAAGAGATGCGGCAGGAATTTCATCTGTGTGAAAAGAATAAAAAACTTCATTTGGCAAGACGTCCAGTTGGATGCCTTTGCCAAGCTTCAGCTCAGCTGGTCGATAAAGCCAATTTACACCTAACTGCAACTTTTCCTCTTTACCCACAGTCAACCAGCGAATTATGCCAATAAAAGGTGGAGAGTCTTGAGGTGGTTTGAAAAGAGCACAATCACCTATGCTAATTTTTCGCCCGTCCTACAGAAAAGGAAAAAACAAAGTAAAGAATTCACTTCTCCCTGAAAGGACAGTATTAGAATATAGTCATAAACAGAAATATGTAACAATTTTATCACAAAACATTTAACAATTTCATCACAACAAATGAATGATAAAAATACTTAGCAACACCATAAGCACAGATATTGAAACTTATCAGTGTTGTGCATCTACAAAAAGTTCCAGCAAAAACATTAGTACATTACCTATAATTGGTGATGGCAGTGGGTCTACTAACAAAAGAAGTGTTCTCATCAACTAGATGCCGTTTACAGATTGCTATATTTGAATTGCCTCGGGCATTTTCAAGCAAAGAAATGAAAATAAGAAGTCCCCACATTTCACACTCAATTTGCAACAGAAGCACGGGCTCCTAGTTTCAGTTACATTATACGGTGTCTAAAAGAAAATTTTGGACTAACTGACCTAACAGAACTTATCTCATTTCAGTCGGTTAATTTTCCTCTACTCCATTCTGAGTATCTGTCAAAAACAACAATATCCAAATTTAATATAATGTTCCCAAACTTAAAGTCTAGCCTCACCTGGTCAGTGAACTTCTTTTTTTTTTTTAATCAAGCTTTACAGTTATATTTGTTTCAATTTTGACACTTTATCTAGGTTTCTCTTCTACTGGAATTGCTGACTTTCATGAAGGAAATGATTTGTGGCTTAAAAAGCTCATTAATTCATTTATTAAAATCAAGATCAGCAAAAATGCTTATTTTCCTAAATAACAATTTACACAGCTCTTATTGAAGACAATGAGCATTTTTGGCAATCTACAAATAAATTTTGTCGTATTGAAGGATTTTTAAAGTCACATAATCATTTCCGCCCTGCAAGTCACCAGTTGCATTAGTATTCTTTTTTTACGTAACGTAATGCCAACATCATCTCTTGAAGCATTTCCATCATATCAGAAAGATGCTTATATTCATAACTAACAACTTTAATGAATAGTGGGTCATTATTTAATCATGATTTAACATGCATAACGCATCAGATCTAGGTAGTCTATTAAGGGATGCTTACAGAATTAATGAATGAATTCCATAAATAGAAGAGGTTGATTGAAATGCAAGGGGATCATGTGAACATATCCGGTTTATAAGAGAGAGAGAGCTATTTTTTGGCATTGCATATAGATCAGAAAGGAAAACAAAGAGAAAATGTGCAGAATTTGAGGTTAAAGCTTCTATTCAAGAGAATATATACAAAGATAATGTATTTTTTTTCTGAAAAACATTGACCAGAAGTCAACATAATTCCTGCACTTATGAATTAAAAGGTAAAGTGTGCAACTTCTGCACAAAATCTGACTTGGCAGTTGGCATATTCCAGAACCTCATCCCCCGCTAGTTTTTTATACATGAAATAGGTAAGAAAAAGCATATTTCAACAGAAAATTAATGGTAAAGTAGTATACTGTATATATATGCAGTATGTAACAAAAAAACAAAATTCTTATTCACCACACATGGAAGAGAATCGATTGCATGTTCTCAATATTCTAATACCTTTCTTTGGAGTAGGTGTGGGCATGGTTCCATATGGTTCTGGTTGCCAGGGAACCGAACCAAGAACCGATGATTCTTTTTGCAAGAGAAGAATAACTGAACCGTTCGGTTCTTTTGATTATGGTTCTGGTTCCAATTTTCCAAACTAAAATTTTCAAACTTAAGCAATAAACCGATGGTAGATTTCGGCTGGTAAGAGTCATAAGACATCGACTATGATCAAGATGTGAATACAACAGTCATATTTGTCTTTGATATCAAAATATTCACTCCCTTCCAGAAAGTAACGTATATTCTCATCCGCGAGTATGTGCTCCTAAAAATTTTTCAATTTTTATCCGTAGTTCTCCATCTTTTCTTAAAACAGTCGCATAAGTCCAACAAATCCTTTAAAACAAGATAGCAACTGATTGTAAGATGGAGAGTAAAGATTTATTGTTTGTTGATTTTTGAAGAACTGAAAAGGTTGAAGGCTTGACAACTGAAGACTTAAAGTTGAACGACAGAACCAATGAAAGAAATATGATTTTTAATCTATGTTTTTTTGTTTATTACTTATTTTGCAGCTTTTGCTTATAGTTATTGTAATGTTGAATGAGTCAATAGTTGTTTGGTAATTGTTAATGACTAATGGACCGGATAAAATATATTAAGATTAAGAATTGATGAATTTTTTTATTTTTTTTAAATTTATATTTTAAAGAAATATAAAAAGGTCGTTTTTGTTCTATTGGTTCTGGTTTTGAACCAAGAACCGGAACTAGAACCGAACCGAATGGTTCTTGATTTTTAGAACCAGAACTGTTTAAGATTTTGAAAGAACCGAACCGAACCACTGGTTCGATTTTTTTGCCTAGGCCTACTTTGAAGTAAAGATTAAACTGAGATCATCTAAATATTGCGAATATAAATTAACTACATAGAGATTAGGCTTTGATACTATTTGTAACATCTCAATCCATTAGGTGTGATATTGTCCGCTTTAGGCCTAAGCAGCATGGTTTTGCTCGAGTTTTTATAGAAAAAGGCCTCATACCAATTATGAATGATCTTTTAACTTATAAATTAGTCATATTTCCCTTACCCTGACGACGTAGGATTGTGGGTGTTTCAAATTCTGGCTGAGTTAACTTCACAGAAGGCTTTTGACTTTTAATGCAAGTTCGGGAAGTGTGTATAATTGGTGTACATAATAAATAGGTAAAAATGAGTTGTGGAAAAGTGAGCATTACTTGTGATTCCTGTGAAATGTGCAAATAAAAAGTGGTTTGACCGAAAATGTTTATGAATTGAGCAGTTGCAAAAAAGTCTGGGTTGCAGTCTCTGTTTGACATGAATTTATTTGAAAGTTTCATATGAAGCATGTCATTTAAGTCCAGAGAACCTGTTCAGCGTTTCTCAGGATAAGTAACTTCTTTTAGTAAGTGATTATCAGTGTCATTCTTTAAGCCATTTAATGGATGCAGTTTGCTCCACATCTTCTTCTTCCCCTGGTTCAGCTTTTTGTTCGATTAATAGATATTTTAGTTTCACTCCATATCTGTCTTATTTGTATGGGGAGGTGGAAATCAAGTGCCTGATGTATATGAAGTTTCCAACGGTCAGGTGACTCAGGATTGTATGCATGGTAGATTCCACCTTACTGGAGATTCCATTTTGGAGCATTTGTCTTGTTATATGGCACTTGCTAGGAATTAACCAAGTTTGTGCTTCTTCATTTAGCACAAAAGGTGGCTTTGAATTTTCGGATTATGGGGTGGTACAGCTGTATATGCTTTTGACTTTGAAGCTAATGGTGGTAATGAATGGAAAAGTAGCACTTAGCACCTTGTGATAATTTAAGAATGATGTAATTGAAGAGCTAATGCAACTATGATCAAGCTTTTGCTGCATCCTTGGAAAAAGCAACAGCATAGAAAATCCAAATAAGAAAAACATGGAACACGTGTAAAACCCAGTAAGAAGTACCTTTAAAAATGAATTAGTAGTGAAGGTGGTGGTGGTGGTGGTGGTGGTAACTGAGGAATGATCGCCAGCAGCTATACTTCTGTTGTTCGTAGCCAAGGGTGTGATTGACCGCATGTGATGACTATAACTCTTTCGTGGAATCCTACTGCTCTCACCTTCCCGCTGAACCGTCCCATGCATAATAAAGATTGTTTTTTAGCATTTTCCACCAAAGTTCTCACCACCGCATACGTCAACTTCAAACATCAAACACTCCAATCCCGCCCAAAATCTCACCTTCATGGTAATCCCCGACTGTGTTTACTCAACAATAGCTGAACTCCCTTAATTCTTCTGAATTCCCCAGCATCCCTAATGAATCATTCGATCAGAGCATGAAAAAAATAAAATAAATAATATTTAATTATAACTCTGCAAAGCCCTAAAATTATCAAACCTAGCCTCGAAAGCTTGGATTGAGAAAAATTACAAATGAAACGCTAATTCTCACTGCTTAATTTAGTCTCTAGGGCTTCAATTCTCCGATCAAAACCTATGAAATTCCAGTTCAAAAAATCAGATCGAACAACATACCATACCGTTTAAACAGTTTCAAAACAAAATCTCACATACGCAAAAATATATAGACGCGGTAGTATACATAAAGAGAGAAAGCAGAGACCTTGGAAATCTTTCAATTTAGGCTGTACTTTTTGTTGAGGGGCAGTCCAGGCGGCAGCAGATTACAATCTCACCTATCGGGGGAAGGGGACCCAGGGTTCGGTGAGATTGGGGAGAGTATAACTGGACCGGAAAAGTGAGCATTTCAATTCTCTGATTTGACTTGGATTTCCGTGGCCATGGGTTTCATCATTGTACGGTTGTGGAACTAGGTCCCTCGTTCTCGATTCGCAAAGGTGTAACCAACACCCGGGGATCCAAATCGACTCAGCCCTAAGTCATTGTTTTGAGAAATTAAGTCATTGATTTGAGAAGTAAATCACGGATTATACTTACTAGAATTAGGGTCGATGATAGTTAGTAACTCTTCTCGGAGCAAGATAACCCCATGAAAACGACTTCATTATTCAGTTGTAAATTCAACCGTTAGGGTTCGAATCCTGCACACGACTGAGTTGTACATTATCGGCCAACTCTTTGCAACTGGGAAGATATTTTCTGAGGGTCTCTCGTTCCGATTTGCAGTCGTAGTAATAGTAATTATAAAGAATTAATCTATGTGTACCTTTTTTTTTTTAATCTTTTTACACCCATTCACATAGAGGTGGGAACCGGATGCATTATTTTAATCCCCTTGAAGGCGGGCTCCATCCCTATGTGAGTGAGGTGTAAAAAAGTGTACAACAAATAAGTGTACACATAGCATGGTTCAATTATAAATCGGTTTGCTTGTTCTTTAAAATTTATTATAGTTTCAAATTATAATTTGTACAATTTTTCAAACAATTTTTTAATCATTAACAATTTCTCTCTTCAATTTTTAACCACACATCTTACCTAGAAAATTCAAATAAATCAAAATTATAATTTCAATTCTCTTTTGACAAGCCGCTGAACGGTCATATTTTTCAAGTAAATATATGATTTAAAAGTGGAGAAATAAAATATGTATGATTAAAACGTAATTTAGAAAATTGTGTTTTTTATAAATTGTAAGGATTGTATTAAAGAAAATATATATTTATAAAAATAACATATTTCCTCAAATTATTTTTCAAACACATATTATGTCCCTGTTTGGTGTGAATTAAAATTTGTTTTTTAGCAAATTTTGATAAAAATTGATGAAATGTGTGTTTAAAAAATTGTGAGATCCATGAAATATATAATTGAGATTAATTATTGATTTTGACTTAGATTAAAATCTAAACTTTAATCAGTACCAAACGGGGGCTATATTTGAAAAAGTCACATTATTTGTTTATAAACAAACATTTTTTACCAAACATAAATGTGTTGAAAACTTTAGAAAAAATTAATTATTTTTAAATAAAGAATGTAATATTTTCAATGTAAAATATATGATTAAAAATGTTATCAAACACAATTTTTTAAATCATTTTTTAATCAAATACATTTTTTTTTTCAATTTTTAATCACATTTTACTCAAAAATAAAATAAAATAAAATAAAATAAATTAAATGAAGAAGAAGAAGGTTTCTTTGTGCTGCTTCCACACTGTTTATGCGTGTGGTTAGTGCCTAGTGGTTTGACGAAAATATATATATATATATATATTTTTTTTTTTCCTTCCAAGGAGGGATGACTCACCCGCACAGTCTGCGAGAATTGAGATGACAGAGCCTGGTTGTGCTTTACCGGACATGAAATTAAGGTTGTCTTCAGGATTTCCAACAATGCATCAACAATGTACCACTTCTGCACATGAGGTGCTGTAAAAGAGAGGCAAAAATGTTCATGCCCTGTTCGGCAGCTGGGATGGTAGAATTAAAATTATTTTATTGATTTATTTGTATTTTTTGGGTAAGATGTGTGGTTAAATTGGAGATAGAAAATGTTTATGATTAAAAAGTAGTATGAAAAATTGTGTAAATTAAACTTGGGCAATCATTACAAATTAATTTACTAAACGAATCTGTAGCGACCAAGAATTTTTACGCGATTAATAATTATTTTAATAGAAAATCGTGTCGCTACTATTTCACCCATTTTTATTAAGTTAACGCCACGACGTATTCGTATAGCCAAGTCAAGAAATAATCGAGATCGTTCGATTTTAAATTAAATTCCGAATTTCTAAAAATATCTCCATTCTCTTGATTTAAAGTATATTAAGTCCAAATACTTAATTCAATGTTATCCCAATATTTATTTATACAAAAATTATTTTTATTATTGAAATTAAGAAAATATATGCAAGCATGAGAGGTTCCATTATATATAATAATTATGAGAATCTTAATTTAATAAATATGGAAAAGTATATGAATGAATTATATACTCCATTATATGTAATCATGAAGAGCATAATATTTGTATAAATATGAAAAAGTATATGAATGAATTATATACTCCATTATATATAATCATGAAGAGCATAATATTTGTATAAATATGGAAAAGTATATGAATGAATTATAGACTCCATTATATGTAATCATGAAGAGCATAATAATTGTATAAATATGGAAAAGTATATGAATGGTTGATAAGATTCCATTATATGTAATCATGAAGAGCATAATATTTGTATAAATATGGAAAAGTATATGAATGGTTGATAAGACTCCATTATATGTAATCATGAAGAGCATAATATTTGTATAAATATGGAAAAGTATATGAATGGTTGATAAGACTCCATTATATGTAATCATGAAGAGCATAATATTTGTATAAATATGGAAAAGTATATGAATGGTGCTTTACTTTAAGAAAAGGATGTGTTAAAATTAATAGAATTGAATGATTATGTTTACAATATGCCAACTTTATACATCTATTTAAACCCATCTCTTTTACACACAACTCTACACATATACACTTATTTCCAATCTCTTGACAAAATCCACAAGTAAGAGAAATTCAAGGTGGTCAATAAAGTTTTGGTCCATTTACTACTACACTTCATTTTAATCTTTTAAAAGGTAAGTATATCTTATGTTTTTATGAAAAGTAAGTATGTTTTTATGAAAGGTAAATACACCTTATATTTTTATGAAAAGTAAGTATGTTTTTATGACAAGTAAGTATATCTTATGTTTTTATGAAAAGTAAGTATGTTTTTATGAAAGGTAAATACACCTTATGTTTTTATGAAAAGTAAGTATGTTTTTATGACAAGTAAGTATATCTTATGTTTTTATGAAAAGTAAGTATGTTTTTATGACAAGTAAGTATATCTTATGTTTTTATGAAAATGTTTGGATCATTGCTATGAAATCAATCTCACAAGATTGTTATGGGTTCCATATGATATGTTTATGATTATGCTAAGGGGACCGGAGTTTAGTAGCGCTACACATAAGAATTCTTGCCATTTAAGTTCGGTAAAATTCTTGTGTCTCCCTATGTTTATGAATATTTCAATCCTATCCTATGTTATGATGAAAATGATCCATATGCATTCAAAAGAAAATTTATGCTTGGTATACTTACTGGGATTTTATAAATCTCACTCCACGATATTTACCATTTTCAGATAATTGAAGGTTCGAGGCGGTCAACATGGAAGTGGCAAAAGTGGTTAAGATTGATGAGATAATTATGTTGAACTTTATGTAAGAAAATTATGTTCTATTTTTATTCACAAATAAAATTATGGGATTCTAATTATTCTTTTGAATAATTTTACATTACTATTTAAGTCTCGATAATATGATATGAGTCACTTTTTGTGGCACTCGAATGGTCGAGAATTCGGGTCGTCACAGAATCGACCCTGAGTTATGATACATCTACAACTTATTCTTAAATTTTTTAACTTAAAGCATCTCTAATAAGAAGATGTCCAAAGCAGGAGAGAGAAAGAGATATATATATTGTTTTAAGTGGAAGATGTTAAATAGGAATGTGAGAATAAATGAAGAAAAAAGAGAGGGAAAAGTAAAAAGGAAGAGATAGATAGATAGATAGATAGATATAATTTCAAATAAATTAATAAAAAATGAGTGGAAGATGTGAAGTAGAATTTGTGATTGTAGAAGATGTAAAGTAAGAATGTGAGAACGAGTGGAAAAAAGAGAGGAGAAAGTGGAAGAGAAAAAAAAAAGTGATATTACGGTGAGACCCACGATTTTGTGTGTATACCTCTCAGACCCAGTAGACAACCTTTAGTGCGCGTGTCACCGGGGATCTTTTACCATCCTGATAGACACAATCTTATTAGTTCACACATCACATCATTTTTAAAATCAATACACCACAAATGCCACATCATGAGTTGTAAGTAATGTTGTACAAAATGATTGTACATGTATCATAATTAAAAATGTTTTTCCCATTCGTTGTCCTGTATTTCGGCTAGGTAAAATGTGTGGTTAAAAATAAAAAGTGAAATAATGTATAGTTAAAAAATAATTTGAAAAATTATGTTATTTATAAATTAATTTATAAATCAAAGATTCTTATAGACGTTAAAATCTGACATGAAAATGAAACATTATGGACATAACGCTTACAAATGCGACTAAAAGAAAGACGATACGATTACAAACTAAAATACGATTACAAACTAAAATTATTAAAATATATAATCGTATTGTCTTTCTTTTGAATTCATACACAGTTTAGACACGAGTTGCGTTGTACATGAATTGGTGTAATTAAGGTTTTGTTTTGGTTGTCATATATTAACTCCATCATAAAAAGATAGTGCTATAGTTATATTCACACGGATTAAGAAAATAGTAGTTAATATAATTAGGGTATTAAATTTTATCAATATTTTCCATTTATACTATTTATCCTTTATTTATTGTTTTAAGTGGACTCACTTCGTTTTCCATAAAAAATTTGAAAATGAAATAGTTAAGTAGTTGGTGTGTATTGTACCAAGATACATTAAATAAGATATATGTGGAAATGAAAAATTTAATACATGCTCAATATGAAAATAAGATTTTTTTTTATTTTTTATTTTTTTTAAGACAAAAATAGTATATAGAACTATTTTTTTGGAACAGAGAGAGTCTTATTATTTGAGACTTGGCTGAACTGTTATTTGGGTTTTCTCATGGATTTGTCATTTATGAGTGCATCATTATGAACATAAGGCTCCGTTCTATTTGTTGTTTTCAGTCCGTTTTGAGTTTTCGATTTTTGAAAATATCGAAAACGCGTTCACTTTGCCCATTTTCAGAAACGCGTTTTCCAAAATACAAAAAAAAAATACAAAAAAATACAAAGAAAACTTAAAACTAGTTTATTACGTTTTTGATATTTTGTGTTAAAAAATTCAAAACGACTAAAACGCGTGTTTTGATTTTTTTTTTTTTTTTGGTTGTTGTAAATGTGACACTTCCTTCACTTATAGTTCTTATATTATTTTATCATTATATATAGATCCATGTTAAGATTTTTTTTTTTTTTTATAATTTTTTATTTATTATTATTATTATTAAATTTTTTTTAAATGTGAGACACTTCCTTCACTTGAAATTTTTATATTATTTTGTCATTATATATATCCATGTTAAATTTTTTATTATTATTATTTTTTATTTGTAAAAATTAGACACTTTCTTCACTTGAAGTTCTTATATTATTATATATAGATCAATGTTAAGATTTTTTTTTTTTTTTTTTTTTGTCAATTTTTTAATTTTTTAATTTTTTAATTTTTTTGTAAAAGTGAGATACTTCATTCACTTGAAATTCTTATATTATTTTGTCATTATATATAGATCCATTTTTAGATTATTAATTTATTTATTTATTTTGTTGTAAAAGTGATATACTTCTTTCACTTAAAATTCTTATGTTATTTTGTCATTATATAGATCCGGGTTAAGATTTTTTTTTTGTAATTATTTATTTATTTATTATTATTATTATTTGTAAATGTGAGACACTTCCTTCACTTGGAATTCTTATGTTATTTTGCCATTATATATAGATCCATGTTAAGATTTTGTTGGTATGAGGTTAAATTTTAGTTTAGCTGAAACAATATTAATGATGAATTTATTGACATAGAGAACTTACTGATTTATTAACATTAAAATTAATGTAATTCAACAAATCAACCATTTTTTACATATAAAATATCACAAAATAAATATATCAAAAAATTATAAAGTAAACATATTTTTCAATTTTCTATTTTTGAAAACGGTTTTTCAAAATCACAAAGAAAACGTGTTTTCAGCAATTCCAAAATCCAAAATTCAAAACAAAATTTAAAATTCAAAATCCAAAATCGAAACACAAATAGAACGGCCCTAATTTTTTGAGGTTAAGTATTTCTAGCATTTGTTATGTGAATGCATGTATAGCGCATTCAATTCTAAACTTGGCTCTGCCCTCTACAACAATTCTTGGTATTTTGACGAGTTGTACAACAAAAGAGCTTTTCGCATGTAATTCATTAAGTGTGAAATCCGCAAAGGTAAAGGCTCTTCCTTTTGCTAGGAACTTCAACACTCTCCCAGAAAGATCGAACTTTTACACCGCATAAAAAAAAAATGGTGGCGCTACCCCAGAACCCCGTAAGGTCTGCCACGAACAAGAGGTAATGATTCGTCCCCTCAGTATTATATTCTTAGCCCCACCACTGGATGCTTATTGTTTGAATGATGAAGTGCTCATGTGATGAAATACATGACCCACATCTTCTTCATCTAATATCGAGACGTCATCTTAATTCTTTATAAATTGCAATAATTACATTAAAGAAACAGAAACTTTACATTTTCACATTTAATAGGACCCCTCAAATCTTTCGATCATACACACAATTTTTGGCCCTCGATTTTCGACCTCGGGAACTGAAAATTGTTTCACTTTCATGAAATGAGAACTATTTGGTGTGTGTGGGTATATATACACATATATTAACAATGAATTTATTGTATTCAAGGTAAGATATGTTATTGAAAAATTATTTTGAAAAATGCATGCATTATTTATAAATTTGTTTATAAACAATGTACAGAGCACATTGTTACAGCTGTTTGGTAAAACTTTTTTTATTTATAGAGAAAGAATGTTATGTTTTCGAGATAAAAACTGTATTTAAAAAGTGATTTTGTGAAATGTGTGATTGAAAATTAATTTGAAGAAATGTTCCTCCGTTTGATAATAACACTGCTTGATTTATAAACTTATTAGACAAAAAGTATTGATTAAAAATTGGAGAAAATATGCATGCGGTTAAAAAGTTATTTGAAAAATTGTATTCATAAACCAAAAATTCAAGTTATTTGAAAAATTGTATTCATAAACCAAAAATTCATTTTTACCGAACACGGTCTTATTTATAAACAAGTTTACCAAAAGTTCAAATGATTCAGAAGCTTGTCTACTAGTTCTGTACAAAATCAAGTCGTACTCTTCACGCCTCAAAGTACATAATACAACTCATCGCTTGACTATCAGCATTCCTTTATTTCACATGCACCGCCTAATTTCCTGTGAGTACAAATCTACCATGGGAAGAGGACTTCCACAAGGAATGTACATGATCTCGCTTTTACGTGGTGAAATTATCATTCTTGATCAGAACATATGTAGGCAGACCCCTTGCAGCTAATGGCATACAGAAAAATCAAACTAAGGTATACTGCAAGACGTAACTGAACCCATCATAGGTTAAAAGCTTTTGATGCCAAAATTCAGAGTCAATCTGTGGATATATATATATATATATAAAAGTAAGTTGAAAAGAACGAGAGCTGCAATGAGAGAATTAAAATAAATATTCAATAAAACGAGATTCCATGTCAATCTCATTTCCTGAATGATTTCCAGGGATGGTGCATCAAATCAGCACGGGTATCAACCTTCAGTATCCGGTCATCATAGAATTCATGCTTTCCAACAGTTAAATATGTACACACAGGAGAGTTATCTCCAACCTCCCAGAAATGACCAAAACTAGCTAACTCCATCGAAATTTTGTGTCACAACCGAAGCTCTTGAGAGATGGGGGTCGGAGACTATGGAACATCTATTCACTTACCACCCATTCTCCAAGACAGATCCAGCTTGGTAATGAATCATGGTTTGGCTCGTCAAGCCACTGGAGAAAAAATGAGAAGTAAAAAGTTAGAGGAATGCAAAGGAAACCTCAAATAATGAACAAGTCATCTATACACCAAAAGTAATTATGCAATAATCTCATTGCCAATGCTGTTTTAACAGCAAATAAGGAAATGGAACAGTGTGTAATAAAATTAAAGAAACATCATGCTCGGGGATGGAAATCTAATGATTCAGCAGATAAATTTCCCTTGAACATATCAATCATTGGGTATTACTACCAAGAAGTAAAACTACATAATGAAGTTAGTTTACTAAACATTTCTTCCACAATGTGAAGTAAAAATACTTAAAAAGCTTGAAAAGCGCACCAGATTCCAATATATTGTTCCTATTGCCATGGCGATTGCTTGTATCTGAAGCTCTCATAATCCCTCCCTCCTTCAGGCTCCTTCCTCTTCAAAATACCACCTGAAACCGAGAGCATCCTTGCTTGTTCCTCTGCCAGCGCTTGTGAACTGGCAACATGAAGTTGCCTTGATGCCAGAGGCGACATCTCTTCTCTACCTTCAATGTCTACTGCACCAGGGCCAGCATTGAGATCCAGACCCGGCCTACCCCACTTTCTGTTGTTATCCAAGCCAACATTACTGCTACTGTCAGGAAGGCTAACCAGATAAGATCTAGGAAATTGGGACGAGACAGCACCACCATGGCCCAGAAACTGAGAATTTACAGGCGTAGTAAATAGCCTTCCACCAGATGAGGAATCTATATATGAGTTTGCTCCCACAGAGTAAGTTGCAGATGCTAGAGGATAAGTAGTTCCAAAAGGAAACATCGGGTATTGGAAAGAGCTAGATGGGAAAGGGATGGCAGGAGATGATGACAAAACCTGTCCCCTATAAACATCAGGAGGAAATGGTGTACCACCAGGAGGAGCAAAAAATCTTTGTGGTGCACCAGGAGGAATGACTGGAAATGGCTGGTCCCCTCGATCTGGTAACGTTGACGGAATTGTCACAGTTGAGTATGTATTCCCAGGGGAAAACCAAGACGAGAAGTTGGAAAGCTCTGAGTTGTTTATTCTCAGGCCAGCAGCAGACAGCTGAGAAAGCATACCACCCTTATGATGACTTGATGAAAACTGTACAGCACCAGCATCATCAGCTACAGGTCCGTCATTTAGATCAAAATGCCTTCTAACATCACCAGTAGGTAACCCACCTGATGACTCAACAGGCAACTCCACTTTAAATTTGCTGCTTGAAAAGCAGTGCCCCATTTCATCAGCTTCATCAACTCTGTTCAAATCAAGATCAAGTGCTACAGAGCCACTAGCCGCCAGAGCATCTATGTACTCATTCAGTTTCATACCACGATTACTTGTGAAATCAGATGTAGAATTGAATGCTAAATCAGAATCTCGAGAAGGACATTCCTCGAGAACTGGTTCATCTGGCACATTTAGATCGATATCCAACAAAGGGCGGACATGTCTACTAGTAGAAGCACCAGTACAGGATACATTTGTCGACTGCAAAGGCAATTCAAGGGCTTTTCTTGGTTCAGCTGGTCGAAATGCACTAGTGGAAGCAGATCCCTTCCATCCAAGTTCACTTTTACTTCTCAATAATTCCTCTGGAGGAACAAAAGGCCCTTTTGCTGCTGCTGCCACTGTAATGGAAGCAGAAAGGACATTAGAAAAAGAATTTACAGCAGAAAGCAATGGGTTGATCACATGAGCACTGGTTAAATCAGGGGATATGAAGTTGACTGGCTCCCCATATTTTCCATCATCTTCAATAAAACCTTCATTTAAGTCAAAAATAATCTTTGCATCAGGTTCTGGAAGTGCAGCAGCAGCAACAGATGATGAAGCCTCTGTCTCAGAGGAAGAACATTCCTCGGTTTCATCTGCTTTAACACCAGGAAGCTCGGATGCTCTCAACTCAGTTTTTTTCTGTGCTTCTTCGGAAGAAATAGCAGGTGACTCTTTCTGAGGAGGGGATATACCAGTTTGGTGCTCAGGGAGTTCCTTGTTCTCTATATTCACCTCTATATTTTGACTCTTCACGCCATCCATATTAGAATCTAAACAGCCCATGCCTTGATCTTCGACATTAGACCTGTCGGATGCCTTATCATCAAAGTTCTGTCTTTCAGACAGGATAACGTAATTCATAGAATCCTTTTCATTGCCTTTTTCTTCATTGACATCATTATCATTTTGTGAAATTACTTTCTTCTCAGACGCAGTTCTTTGCAGCATTTTATTATCACATCTTTCGGTCAAGACAGATGACGCAGCAACTGCAGGTAGTTCTTGCTCCACAGGAAATCCAGTACTCAACTCTTCTTGCACATCATTTTTGCTGTCACCTACAACTTCAGCTGCTCGATTACCGTCTTCTACATTAGAAAGACAATGGCTGACCGTGGCCTGGGATACCATGTTATCATTTCCAGAAGGTTTACTATCTAAAATGGCGTCAACATTTGCATTACTTATAGGAACCTTTTCCTCAAGAGCTTTTTGACTTAGTTCACTATCTTTCATATTCTCCATTGTTCCAGATGGCATCAAAGAAGCAGAACTCTTCATTTCACAAGACTTATCACTGATACCCCCCTGAGGATCTGCAATGATTCTCAAATCCATACAAGCCAAGTTCACATGTTTATGGCACTCTTCAGTCAGCGAATCTTCATTAACTTGAGATGAAGCACATCTTCCTTCACCAGAGTACTCAAGGGGTGCATGTTTAGACAGATCCAATTCATCTTCCAACAACGAAGTGTCAGCTATAACCTGATTCTTGCTATCACCATCATCAGAACACAAAATTTGGACACCAGCAATTCCATCTTCAGGAGATGAATTTGATTTTCCATCATCGTGTGTGCAGACTTCATCAGCTACAGGGGTGCTTCTTTCTGGAGAATCAGTTCTGGACATTTCTCCAGTAGCCACACTAGCAAGTAGATTCATTCCCGTATCATCCTCAAGTGACAAAGATGAATTTACTTCAGAATATTTACAGCTCTCAATCAAAGCATTCATGGGGCTGAATGAGGCCAACTCATTTCTTTTCAAGGCTTCAATAATTCTCCTGGACACTTCAGTGGTCCTACTTTGCTCTTGACGACGAAGAGCTGCAGGTGACACAACAGCCTCATTAAAACCATTTATTACATCCTTGGACTCGTTGCCTTTCCATGACTCCATATTCACATCTGAAGTAAAATTTGATGGATCCACATCACTCCTTTCCTTCAGATTATGACCAATCTGATCATTCTTCTCTGAATGCACAGGGAAAGAAACTCGACTGCTCATAATGGAAGGATCTTCTGATGACTCTATCTTGGCACCCTGTGCAGGAACGCGTCCGCGGTTTGGTATCTTAACAATTAGCTTATGGCTGCTGCCCTCACTAAAGGGTACCTCAAGAGCCTTGTCAATGTTGAAGGCAGACTGAGATGACTTCTCTAACACAGTACTTCTGTGCAATGAAGAGTTTCTGCTTGAGCTTGTTTCTTTTAGACCTCCAGTTACAGGTGACCCAGAAAAACCATTGCTCGACTTCCGATGCCGAGAAGCACTGCCTGAGATTTTATTAACACTGACCAAACCAGAAGCAGAACCCTTTACGTCATCTTTTACTGACAACTGATTGTTACTATGAGATTGACCAGAACTGCTACTCTTATCATCCCTGGATAGAGGCACATCGGAAGCACTACCAACAGAATTTCTAGGCTGGATATCTTTTCCTTTGGCAGGTGATGAGGCTTTTATAGCGCCAGGAGATGAGGATGAGGACTTTGTGTAACTCTCCCCATACGAAGACTTCACTGAAGTTTTAGAAGCAGAAATCATTGTGATTGAGCTTTTAATGGCAACATCAGTACCATTTGAATTTTTACTTCCACCCTGAGAAGCCTCAATTGAACCGGATTTCGCATCGTATTCAGCCTGTACGCGTTTCTTCCATGTATCAACTAAACTCCTTGCCTTTCTCTGAATTTCTAAGTTTTTATGCGAACGTAAATGATTCACAGATCTGCCAATGTTGCACATTTGTAGGGCATTGAGATTGACAGGGAGCTTATCAAGTGCACGAAGTAATACCAAAAGAAATTCCTCCACAGATTTATCACCGTCCTTGGAACTATTACCATCATTAATCTTCCCTTTGTGGATATCCTGGAGCCACTCATCCAACACTAGCAAACCCCTGAGGTGCACAAATTGATTAAGGCAATCAAAGTTATCCGTGGCAGCCAACACACCTGCAAGCAAAGAGCGACTAATCAAATCCATTTTCCTTTCCATTCTTTCTGGTTGCATAAGTTGGACAAACTTCTCAACCCACTCCAAATCTGTCAGACCTCCTTTTCCTGCTATTTTCACTATCTCTAATTTCAAACTATTTTCAGCTCTCAAAATACCAGAATCACCATCATCATTTTTTGAAGAACGTTCTCTTTTGATAGGATCAACACCCTGATCTCCTCTCTCCCTTTTCTTTCCCTTAGCTTGAGTAGAAAACAAAGTTGCACCAATTTGTCCATTATCAGGACCTGATTTTGATTGCATGGTTGATGCCAGACTATTTAATTGCTTTGGAGAAGGACCGCCAGACTGAATAGTTGCATGCATTTCTGTTCGTGTTTTATGTAAAAGTTTATCTACTTCTTGTTGCCGTTCCTACAAGAATAGAAAGCCTGAATCAATGGAGGAAAGATAGAGTAAAGAATAGTATCTGTATTGAATGCAGGAAAAAAGAAAAGACAAGGTATACATACAGACAAATCCCGCCCATCCCTTTCCCAAACCTTTTAAACTGTGAGTATATACAATCAGAAAAAATAAACAAATACAGCTAGAATACAAAGAGAATATAGACTGACAAAACATAGCAACTAACGTTAATGTAATCTTGATCGTTCAGCCACCAAAGGCAATTATTCTCAATGTCGTACACCCGCCGGCAAATAAATGAGGATATCCCTGCAGGAAGTTCAACACCTTTTGGAAGAAAAGAAACTTTGCACGGATGGAGAAGCGATGCAGCAGGAATTTCATCCTTATGAAAAGAGTAAAAAATTTCGTTTGGTGCGGCGTCCAGCTGGATGCCCCTGCCAAGCTTCAGCTCAGCTGGTCGGTAAAGCCAATTCACACCTACCAATAACTTTTTCTCTTTACTAGCTGCCAACCAGCGAATTATACCAATGAAAGGTGGAGAATCTTGAGGTGGCTTGAAAAGAGCGCAATCACCTATGCTAATTTTTCGGCCGTCCTACAAAAATGGATAAAACAGAGGCAAAAAATTTACTTCTCCCTAAAATGACAGTACTAGAAAATGTTATACAGCAGAAAAAATTAAAATTTTCATCGCATCTGGATAACAAAAAAGCTTAGTGACAAAATAAAAACCACAGAAATTGCCACTTATGGGAATTAAGCACTACTGAATGTGCCAGCAAAAACATAATCAGTAATTGGCAATTGCAGCAATTCTGCAAGCAAAGAAAGTACTCTGACAACTAGATGCGATTATAAATTGCTGACTGTGAATTCCGTCAAGCATTTTGATATACAGATGAACGAAAATGGAGAAGTCCACACAATTATACTCAAGTTACCAAAAACGTATGAGTTCCTCATTTCATTCCCTTATACAGCTCTCTAAAAGAAAAGAAAATAATTGAACTGACTGTTATAGAGTAAACATAGGAATCTACTCATAGTAATAGTTACACTTCTCTCAGTACATGTTCCACGACCTTTTGACAAAGACATCATTATTTCGATTATAAAAAAATTGCTCGAGGCACTTAAAGCTTTATCTTACTTTGGTCACCGAATTCCTTTGTCCGGCATTAGAAGCTGCACTTGCGTTTTTGTGTTGTGGCGTATGAAGTTTCTGGATGACATGTTTATCATCAAGATTGACAAAAATGTACCTAAAAACTAACTACAAGCAAAATGTTTCAAGAAAATAAGCATTTTTGGCGATCTAGAAAGGAAAAATGAAATTTTAAACAATTTTAGCCACAACCAATACTGATATGCAAGTAATCAGTTCCATTACATCCGATAAAAGGAATTTTACAAAGTGCCAAAACTAAAACACTTAGAAATTCGGTGACTAATAATTAGAAGAAAAAAGTAGGGTAACCAAAGTGAACAATAATGTTCAAGATCCCGAATCTTAAGGATTTTTTATCTTTCTTATTTGTAATCTATTCTTATTTTATTTCCAGATTGGTAAGATGAGAATTAGGGGAATAAATTGGTATCTGTTTGGTTCCCAATTCCAGATCTGTAGGGGTTAGGGTCCCAGATTTTTTGTAGATTGTTTGTTCACTTTTTCCCCTGTATTATGGGATGCTTTCTAGAATAGCATCATCAGAGAATACCTTCAATATTTACAAATACAATAGGCTTTGCTACTATGTTTTTACCCACATTACTTTCTAGGGCTTAACTTCACATAAGCCATAGACTCCAACACCTCCTTTTAATGCTTACTTCATCAAGACAAGTTGGATTTTCTCATATATTTAACGCCTGACTGGTCTAGTTACTAAGCCTCTGTTTGGCAAACTTTTAAAAAAAAAAAAAAACATGTTTTTAAACAACACAACTCCCCAAATTACTTTTTAACCACACATTTTTTCTCTTTCCACTTTTCAACCACATATTTTACCTCGAAAAAATTAAAAAAAAAAAAAAACATGTTTTTAAACACAAAACTTTTAACAAATAGAGCTTAAGGCCCCCAAAGATTGCAATTAATATTCTTTTTCACATGCCAACTTTATCTCTTGATGTGTTTCCATGATATCAGAAAGTTGTTCATATTTGCAACCAGAGTCATATTTAATTGTGAGTCATCAAATAAGACATGCTTTAATATGCATAGTGCATCAAATTGAGTAATCTATTATGGGATGCTTACAAAACAACGAATGAAATGTATATCATTTATATCTGGAAACACTAAACACGAATCATGCACTTGTTAAGTTAAATTGTAAATTCTGCAATTAACCTTAGGAGTGACTTCAACATACAATGTGCTTGCTTGGTCTCCAGAACCCTTATTTCACCCATGAGTTTTTAAAATATACAGCAGATTGGTAAGACGTTGCATATTTCAATAACAAATTAAAAGATTAAATAGTATATTATCTGCGGTATATAACACGAAACGTTTCCTATTCAATACATATTGAAGAGAGAATTTATATGTTCTCACTAATCTAATATCTCATTTGTGAGTAAAGCTTAAACTGAAATCATCTATATAATGCAAAACCAATTTATCTATGCAGAAAAATACAACTGCCATTACATGGAAATTTTGAATACAGTGACACAGCACATAACACTACCAATGAAGGATTCAAATAGTACAACAGAATTTAGTGGAGAAAAGCTTGATTATAAACATGAATAATATACCCTTCAAGTATTTGTTAGTACATTAATCTTAATAATAACAAGAGATGAGAACAAGGTACTAAAACACCACTTTTCTCTTCATCACATTCTCTAGCTTCAAAGTCATGACAACCAGCTGTAGAATCACCTAATCCGAAAATTCGAAACCACCTTCTACTACAGGGAGAAGCACAGAATCTGTTGAGTCCTCGAACACGCCAATGCCATTAATAAAACAATTGCTCAAAAGAGGAATCTGAAGTACAGCGGAATCTACCACCTATACGTGCTGGCAGATGGAAACTAATATCCATCACCTGACTTCCACCTCCCATACAAGTAAGAGAAACACGGGGTGAACTAAAATATCAATCACTCAAGTTCATAAATTTCTTTTCTATACTATTCACTTACCTCCCACGCAATCACCAAAAAACAAAGAATAATTCAATTTTTCTACAGAGAAAACCATAAAAATCCAAACAACAAAAACATGGAAAATCCAACAAGAAATTACCTTGAGAAATGAATCACTGGTCGTGGAGGTTGTCGCGATGGTAGAAGTAGTAGCTGAGGAATGATCAGCCGCAGCAGCTATAGTTCTGTTGCACGTAGCCAAGGGTGGGACCGACCGCATGTGCTGACTAATACTCCTCCGTAGGATCCTAGTGCTCTCGCCGTCCCGTTGAACCCTCCCATGCATAATATAGATTGCTTTTTTGCATTTTCCCAAATTTTGCACTACCCAAAACCCCAACTTCAAACATCAAATCACTACAATCCCAGCTTAAAACCACGCCTTCATTGTAATCCCTAATTATTTTACTCAATGATATCTGAACTTCCTAATATCTTCTCAAATACCCAGTATCTCTAGCGAATAATTCAATTGGCGCATTGAAAAACCTTATAGTCCTCCAATTCGGTAATAAATAAAAGACAGGATTGTTATAATTCTGCAAAACCCTAGACTCGTCCAATTCAATCCGCGGAAAATCCTGGATAGCTACTGATTATGTCGAGCCCTAATTGTCACTGCTTAATTTCATTTCTAAAGCTTCAATTCTCTGATCAAAACCTATCAAATTCCATTTCGAAATTTCAGATCCAACAAACAAATTCGTCAATTAAAGAATTTCAAGCGAAAACCCAGACAATACAAATCGCGCATATTTATATTCATAAAGAAACAGAAAGAAAGAGAGGGAAGATACCTATAAAATCCTCCGATTTGGACAGAAAAATCGAGTGAGGATTTTGTACATAGAGAAATCCTTGGGGCGTAGAGACAAGGCACGATTTATAGAAAGAGACTGAGAGAGTCGCGAGGGCAGGATACGGCAAAAGGGAAAGGTGTACTTGGGGTGCTTTGGGTTTGAGGGGTAGTTCGGGCAGATCACGTAGTCCGGGCAGTAATCGAAACAAATACACTGGAGGTCAGTCAACTTATAGCTTTCGTTTATATTGGTCGTTCAACTTTAAATATGTTTCAATTTGATCGACCAACTTATAGGGTGGCAGTGTCTGGGTTAGGGGAATGATAGGGTCACGAGTTGATGGTGTATAAAGATGAATGTCAATGTGAAGGTGGCACCTAATGTGGGATGACGTGACGTGGAGTTAAGGTTGTCTCCAGGTATTCCAAGTTCCAACAATTCATGGGCTATGTTTTTCTCTGCACATGGAGTGCTAGTTGGGCAAAAAATTGAAGTTCATTTCCTCGATTATTTGTTGCAAGTTCGTTTCCTCGATTATTTGTTGCTACCCACTGTAAATAATGTGAAGTCTTTTTTGTTTCTAATTTGTGTTTGTTGATTAATAATTATTTTTATTTATATACTTCGTATATAATTTTGATTCAAATATAAAAATCACTGTTCAGAAAATTAGATCGGACTGATCGGAACAAGTCGAAAAATCGGTTCAATCAGGCTAATTCAAACGGGAAAACCAGAAACCGGCCGATTTTTAAACTTGGTTTTCAAAAAAAAAAAAAAAAACCTCAAATCGTTTTAAGCTACTTTTGTGAATGATTTTATTTTTTAAATAAGTAAATCTTTGTTTATTTGTAAAATAACTTTTTTTTTAGAATATTTTATGCTTTTTGAAATAATTTTAATATGATTGAAATTAATTATTATCAAATAGGGACTATGATGCAAGAAAGAAGGGATTTCGATAAGGGAAAAGTACATAACTGTATAACTAAAACTTTCACTTTTTAAACATAAAAAACTTAAGATTTTTTTTTAAAAAATCATGCGTTAATTAGTTAATTAATTAATATAATATTATAATAATAATTATCATTTATATATTAAATTAAAACTTATATAATATTAGATAATAAAATCAAAACAATACTTAATTCACAACCACTCCATCACAACTCAACCCCGCACTCACCCCAACCCACCTCACCCCACCCCAACTCAAAAAATGACTTTTTTCCTTCTACTTTTCCACACTCACCCCCATCCCCCCGACACCACCTTATCCACCCACCCCACCACACTCCTCCCTAACCCAACCCAACCCAACACAACCCCAACCCACCCACCCGTCGCTTCCAACCCCACCCCACCCCACCCCACCCCACCCCACCCAAAAAATAAGTTTTTTTTTAGTTGTTTTCCCCCCCACCCCCACCCCCACCCGACCCGACCAGACCCTATCCCACCCCACTTCACCCAAAATAATTTTTTTCTACTACTTTTCTACAACTCGTCCAGACCCTACCCTATCCTACCCTGCCACCTACCCCAACCCCACCTAAAATTAATTTTTTTCTTCTAATTTTCGACTTCCCCATCAACCTCGCCCCATACCTTACCCTAACCCACATCATCCAAAATGATTTTTTTTCACTACTTTTGCATGACTCGCCTTGACCCTACCCCACCACCCATCCTCAACCACACGCCACCCAAAATTAATTTTTTTCTCATAATTTTCGACACCCCCACCCACCCCGCCCAGACCCTAACTCGCCACCCGCCCCACCCAAATATGATTTTTCTTCTTATTTTCACACTACACCCTAACAACCCCATCCCACCCCACCCCACCCAGAAAAATGATTTTTCTTCTATTTTTTCACAATTCACCTCAAACGCCCCATCCTATTCCACCACACCCCACCCACCCATCCACCTACCCAGCCCACCCTACCCCCATCAAAAAATGATTTTTCTTCTATTTTTTCACACTTCCCCCCATCGCACCCCGCCACCCACCATACCCCATCAAAAAATTATTTTTTTCTATTTTTTCACACTTCACCCCAACCACCCCATCTCAACCCACCCTGCCCCACCCCACCCAATGCACTCATGACTCACCCACCCAAAAATAATTTTTTTCTTCTACTTTTTCAATCCTCGACCCCACTCACCCACCCACCCCACTCCAAAAATTATTTTTTTCTTCTACCTTTCCCCACCCCACCCTACCCTACCCCACCCCCACCCACCCCAAAAAAATAATTTTTTTCTTCTACTTTTCCAACTCCGACCCCACCACACCCACCCTCGTTGACCCTACCTCACCACAAAAAAAATGATTTCTTCTACTTTTTCTAGCCCCACTCGACCTCTACCCCACCATCCCCACTCCCAAGTCACGGTTAGTCACACAAATTGATACGAGATCGCAGCTAAGTCACACAAGGTCACATAGAGTCACAATTACAAATTTAGTTGTAAAACCCCATCCCTCCAAATTCACAGTTTGTCACACAAGGTCAAAGTTCGGTCACACAAAATCGCAGTTTGGTCAAACGAGGTCACAGGAGGTCACAATTAGGTCAGACGAGGTCACACTTCGTTCTTACAAAGTCACAGTTCGGTCACATATAGTAATATTTGACACAATTGTAGGTCATATCACGTCCTCGTCCAATGGTCACACCAAGTCACAGTTGGTCACAATCTATACAATTGGTCACAATCATCAATAATTGATCACATATTATTTATTTATTGGTCATAGTTACCTAATAATTGGTCGTAGTCATCAATAATTGATCATAATTTATTTATTAATTGATCAAAACTTACTTGTTTTCTTGATCACATTCGTACTTATCATAAGTCGCACAAACTCACAATTAGTCAAAAATTTGATCACATTTACCTATAATTGATCAAAAATATCATATTATTGGTACACATTATTTATTTATTGGTCATAATTTACTCATTTCCTCAATCACAATTAGTTAACATTTTTGTTACAATTACTTAATATTTGGTCACAGTCCGTATTCTTAATTTTCTTGGTCACATCCCCCATTTCTCACAAGTCACAATTAGTAAATATTTTGGTCACGTTTACCTAATGGTCACATCCCGTACTTGATCACACAAAGTCACGATTTGAACATAAAAGGTCACAGTTCGATCACAGAAAGTCTCAATTCGGTCTTACAAGGTCACAGTTCAATCACACGATGTCATAGTTCAGTCACATGTGTTACCAAACTATGACCTTGTGTAATCGAACCGTGTCTTCGTGTGACCGACTATGACTTTATGTGACCGAATTGTGACTTTGTATGATCGAATTTTGCCACTAAACCAATTGTGATCTAACTGTGACCTCATGTGACCAAACTATGACCTTAGGTGATCAAACTATGACCTTGTATGACCAACTGTGACTTTAGGAATGTGTGGGTAGGTGGGTGAGGTTTTTCAACTAAATTTGTAATGTGACATCGTGTGACATGTTGTGACTTTGCATGTGGGGTGGGGTAGGGTGGGGGTGGGGTGATCGAATTATTAGGTAAGTGTAACCAAAATGTCGACTAAATGTGACTTTGTGTGACTTATGACGAGTAGGGAATGTGACCAATTATTAAGTAATTGTGACAAAAAAATATTAACTAATCATAAAAAAAGAGTAAGTTGTGACCAATAAATAAATAATATGTGACCAAATATAAATGATCGTGACCAATTATATTAAAGGTTATGACCATCCATAACTTTTTGAGACCATTGGACGAGGAAAAGTACAAGAAAAAAAATCATTTTTGGACGGTGTCAGTTTGTTGGGTGGGTGGGGGGTAGGGACGGGGTGTGAAAAATTAGAAGAAGAAAAATCATTTTTGGGTAGGGGTGGGGTTGGTGGGTGACGGGTGTAGGGTCGAGACGGGGTGTGGAAAAGAAAAAAATTATTTTTGGATGGGGTGGATAGTGGTGGGATTGTTGGGTGACGGGCGTATGGTCGGGATGGGGTGTGGAAAAGTAGAAAAAAATCATTTTTTGGTGGAGTCAGTTGGTTGGGTGGGTGACGAGGTAGGGTCGGGAGCGAGGTGAGTGGGGGTGTGAAAAATTGAAGAAAAAAATCATTTTTAGGGGGTGGTTAGGAATGGAATGAGTGGGTATGGTGGGGTGGGGTGGGTGCAAGGGTAGGGTCTGGGTGGAGTGAAAAAGTGGAAGAAAAAATCATTTTTAGGTGGAGTGCGGTGGGGCAAGGTCGATTGGTAGGATCGGGCGGGGTGGGTGTGGAAAATTAGAAAAAAAAATCATTTTTGGTGTGGTGGGTGGCGGGGTAGGGTGGGAAAACATGGATAGATAAAAAAAACTCATTTTGTGGGGTGGAGTGGGTAGGGTGGTGTTTGGGGTGGGTGGGGGCGAGGCGGGGGGTGTGTCTGGCCTATGGCTGGGATAAGATCAATTTGTCACTTTGCGATGAGGTTGTATAGAGTCAAGTGGAGTGGAGTGGGGTGGGGTGGGGTGGGGTGGGGTGGGGAAGTGTAGAAAAACATCGGGAGAACATAAAAATAAACTTATTTTTGTGATTGGGTAGGATATGGGTGGTGGGTTGGGCGGGTGGGTGGGGTCGGGGGATGTGACTAGGGTGAGATCAATTTGTCACTTTGCGATGAGGTGGGGTAGGGTCGAGTGGGGTTAGGTTGGGTTGGGTTGGGGTGGGATAGGGAATTGTAGGAAAACATCAATAGAAAATAAAAATAAACTTATTTTTGGGGTGGGGTAGGATATGGGTGGTGGGGTGGGGTGGGTGGGGTCGAGGGATGTGACTAGGGTGAGATCAATTTGTCACTTCGAGATGAGGTGGGGTAGGGTGAGGTGGGGTGGGGTGGGGTGGGGTGGGGAATAATAGGAAAACATCGAAAGGAATAAATAAAAATTATTTTTGGTGTAGGTGGGTGGGGGGTGGGGTGGTGGTATGTGATTGGGATAAGATCAATTTGTCACTTTGCAATGAGGTGGGGTAGGGTCGAGTGGAGTGGGGTTGGGGTGGGGTGGGGAAGTGTAGGAAAACATCGGGAGAAAATAAAAATAAACTTATTTTTGGGTGGGGTAGGATATGGGTGGTAAGATGGTGTGGGTTGGTTGGGTGGGTGGGGGTCTGGGGATGTGGTTAGAATGAGATCAATTTATCACTTTGCGATGAGGTGTGGGTGAGGTAGGGTCGAGTGGGGTTGGGTTGGGGTGGGGTTGGATGGGGAAGCATAGGAAAACATCGAGAGAAAGTAAAAATAAATTTATTTTTGCGGTGGGTAGGATATGGGTTGGTGGGTGGATGGGGTAGGGATGTGGCTAAGGTAAGATCAATTTGTCACTTTGTGATGAGGTGGGGTATGGTCTAGTTGGGTTGGGGTGGGATGGGATGGGGAAGTGTAGGAAAATATCGAGAGAAAATAAAAATAAACTTATTTTTGGGGTGGGGTGGGGTAGGATATGGGTAGTGATGTGAGGTGGGTGTGTGGGGTCGGGGGTGTGGTTAGGGTGAGATCAATTTGTCACTTTGCGATGGATGGGGTAGGGTCAAGTTGGGTTAGGATTGGGATGGGGTGAGATGGGGAATGATAGGAAAACATCGAAAGAAAGAAAAAATAAAAATTATTTTTTGTGTGCGGTGGGTGGTGTAGTGGGCGTGGCATGGGCAGGGTAGTGGGAGGTTGTGACGTCAAAATTTGAATTTTTGATTTAATATTATATTAGCTTTAATTTTATATATAGTAGATAATTATGTTCGTCTTCTATATATTATTGCATTTATTTTTAATTATTAAACACCTAATTAAATGAATTAGCACCTGAAATTTAAAAAAAAAAAAAAAATTCATTCACATGATTTTTGAATTACATCTTTGAAATATAAGGTTCTATATAATTTTCCCTTTCGATAAATGAATATTTGAAAAACGTTTTGAAGGTTGGATATTTAAAGGAACTAGTTGTCTTAACTTGTTTTTGTACGTTAATTGTCCATATGAAAATTTTAAAAATTATGTGTGACAAAAATTTAAAGCCTTTCCCAAGAAAATTAGCCAAAAATACAAGACAAATAACAAAGTTTGTAAGATCATATTTTACTTTCTCAATCAAAATTTTAATTGGACTCACTTATTTGATGAAAGCAAATATGGGCTTAAAGTTGAAAATAGCGCCAATAATATATGGAAATAAATGATAAGTTTTATTTATATAATATTTGAAATGTTATAAAAAGAAAAAAAATATCAATTAATATTTAATACCAAATATTTTTCATTCATAATAAAGTTTGGGACTCGTGGGAATTCAACAATGCATAGATTTAATAATTTCGGTGAGTTCATATTCAATCTCTTTAGTTTTTTTATTTGTCGTGAAATTAATTTCAATTTCATCATGCATATTTGAAAATTTATAATTATTGTTAGTCTGAATTTTTATGATAAAGTCGATATGTATTTCCTTTATGAAGCGTGGGAGTTAAATTATCGGTGGTGACCCAAAATAGTATAGCAAGAATCTAGTACGCTGTAAGTATTAAAAAACACAACATATTTGTTTAATATCTAAAAGTTATTAAAATAAAGATAAGTAAATACAATGGGCAATATCACATGTTCTCATTAATAAAAATAAAAAATCCAAAATAAGTTTTAAACTTCCATCATGCATATGTGTTTCATTATATGCGATCAAATTTTATAGCAACATATGATTGATACTTTTATTTGTGGACAAAATCATTCGACTTATTAAAAATTCAAATTTGAAAGAAATGACAACTCAAAAAAAGTTCAACAAAATATGAAGTTAGACTTTGAACCCCTTTTGAAGTTATAATGGGTTATATTAGGTTATAGTATATGTTATATTGAATTCATTTTAGTGTAAAAACATACACGAATATTAAGGTTATTGGAATTATAGACGTGTTAATAAAATATAGTAATTGGGCTTCATATGTAATTATGTAAATGCATTAGAATATTGAAGGTTATATTGTATGTAATTTTGGTTATATAATAGGGGTCGTAGATGTTTTTATTAAATTAATGACATCGTTAACATATAAAAAAAATAATAGAATATTAAAAATATAATTCAAAAAATATATTATCATATTTTTTACAACTTTCTTAATGATTAAGATATATATTAATATTTAATTAAAAAAAGAGAATTTTAGTGTCATGAAAAATTATAACCAGACTTTTTTCAGTATTTCATTTATTATAGTGTATTAATATAATTGTATTTGTTTTTAATGGGAATAAATAACAATTTAAAATAAATTGATGAAAAAAATGAAAATTAAAGTTTTAGACTTTATTAGAAGGACTTTTAGTGAGAAAATAAAGAGCTTAAATTGTAAATGTATTGAAATTACTGACATTTTTTATTAAATAAAAAATAATATTAAAAATAATTATTCATTAATTAAATTAAGGATAAATATAAAATTATAAAAAAATTGTGAGGGTAGAAATGTTAAAAAATATTTTTGCATATATATGTACTAGTATCACACCCGTGTGTGTACAGAAGAATAATATGAAATGATTTTACTGTAAATATCATTACAAAATAGGAAAAAACATAATTTTTTTTATTAATAATACAGACTGTCAAAGAATGCTCAAAATAGAAATAAATTACAATTTTCATCAATTTTGGAAAACTTCTTTATATAATACATTGTTTGTACGGTTTGTAGTTGCTCACACCTCACATGAAAGTTGCTATAAACAAAAAATATATAAACAATTGCTAAAATTTAAATTAAATAATGTAATTTTTAAAATATATGTTGTATAGAATAAATAAAAAATTTCGTCCAAATATTTTTTACTAACGTGAATAGAAATAATATTTCTCAAAATATCATAATTTACATAAAATAAAGTAATTATAACAAATTAAATATATGCGGTCATATATATAAATAAGTTTAACAATTTAAGCAATATTGACGATGCACGAAAGTGAAAATTAACAACAAGTTTTGTGGTGCACGAACGTAAAATTTAATTCAAGAGAATCTTCAAATGATTAATCTTTTTAATTTTTAAATGCGATACATTTAATTGAATATAATTAAATACATATTTAATTATATGTCAATAAAAAAATTATTAATGAAAATATAAATAAAATATATATAGTGAGTCTTTTTGTCTATATATGTTAATAAAATTAAGAAATAAATATTCATCATTTTTACGGCATATAGTTATTTTTTTAATATTTTAATAAAATTGTAAACCATTGAATTGTTTTATCATCTTTACGGGAAAACAGACTATGAATTGAGCGTTTTAGAGATTGTACCGTGAACATATCAACTTCATTTGTGGAATTAATGTTCAATAAATGAAATTTTCTTTTTTAAAAAAAACTTTTGAACTACAAAATTAGGCTCATAAAATATAGGTGCAGAACTCAACTTACATATTCTTCTTAAAATCAACGTTTTTATTTTCATCATATTTTTCCCAAAAAGAGGTGTAGGATAGACTTTTTTTTGTATAATTTGATTTTTTAAGTATTAATTATCAATTTCAAGTGGTTTTTCCTAAAAAATTAATCATTGATTTTAATAAATATTATTACATTAACTGATTATTCTTTCTTCATATTGACAATTTATTTATTCTTATTGTTACATTATTATTTTAATAAAAATTACTGATCGATCAATTGTTTAATAGAAATTATATGAACAAATTGTTAAAATCTGTAATATATTTTTGCATATTTTAATTATTTAAATTCATAATAAAAAAATAGAAAAATGAACATAATCAATATATAAATAAAAATAATGTGAAAATAATGAATGAAATGTATAAATCTTAAATTTGTAAAATTAACCGAACTTAATTGGATTTGCCTCGAAAATTTGTATATTTATTATTTATTTTAATTTGATGAGAAAAAATCAGAACAAAAGTTAATCATATATGACTAAAATGAATTTAGTTAACTAATTATAGATAATATTATAGGACTTAAATAGTATGATTTAAAATGAATTAGATATTGAGGGAAAATAAAAAATAAAACTTTACATTTAATTTTTTATATGATTTTACGGACAATATATTTACAATTTGCTATCACTTGTTAGCTTGTATTAAACTTCTCATTGTGATCTTTAATTTGACTCTCATATTACATATTTTTTATTTCAGAATAATACAATAATTATTAAAAGAATAGTAATAAAATAGAAAAAATAGCATTTTGATGTTATTAATAGCATAACACAGATGTCAATGCAATTAATGATACATGTAAAATAATAATTGTTATATACTATTTTTTAGTAAAAAAATTTCAAATTTAAAAAGTTTTTTTTGCTGAAAACTATGTGTGTATTTTGGTGACGACTATTTTACTTAGGGTTAATAGCACAAAACGTCCCAACGTTTGACATGTATTGTGCAAAACGTCTCAACGTTTTGATTTTTGACGCTAAACATCCCAACCTTTACAATTTTTGGTAGAAGACATCCTTTTCTGTCAATTTTAACCCAATTTCACAAATTGAACAGTAAATGTCAAGGGCATTTTCGTCCAAAAAAAAGCAGCTCATTCATACTTGGGTAATTGGCACAAAACGTCCCTACGTTTGACACTTATTGTGGAAAAACGTCCATACGTTTATTTTTTTGGCGAATAACGTCCCTACCTTTATTTTTTTGGCGAATACCGTCCATACCTTTAAATTTTCTTGTTCATTAGTCCCCAAATTTTACTTTTCTTTCAATTTAGTCATTCCGTATTTTATTTAAAGGTAATTGTCTTCAAACGTGTATAACTTTTGATCTACAACTCTGAATTGCACTCCGTTTTTTGCGTTGAACTCCAAATTCAACCATCTTTCTTATGATGTATCATGTGCTCATTTATTAAACATTCCGTTTTGACTTTTGTATAGTAGATACTTATTTTGTTAGGGCATAATTGATTGACGTAAATTGATTTCTGTAAATTTTATTGAAACAGTGAAATTTTAATTTTAGTGTGTGTTAGGCGGCCAGCGGAATTTATAAATTGGATTTATTTGACTTTGTAATCTTTTTAAGGTAAAATATTTAGTTAAAAATTGGTATGTTTAGCCCTTCTTTGAGCCATGTTATAAGCTCTAATAACTTTCTGAACAACACACATTCTCTCTCTTCAAATCACTTTTTAAAAATTGAAGAAAGAGAGAGAATGTGTGTTGTTCAGAAAGTTATTAGAGATTATAACATGGCTCAAAGAGGGGCTAAACATACCAATTTTTAACCAAATATTTTACCTTAAAAAGATTACAAAGTCAAATAAATCCAATTTATAAATTCCGCTGGCTTCCGAACACACACTAAAATTAAAATTTCACCGTTTCAATAAAATTTACAGAAATCAATTTACGTCAATCAATTATGCCCTAACAAAATAAGTATCTACTATACAAAAGTCAAAACGAAATGTTTAATAAATGAGCACATGATACATCATAAGAAAGATGGTTGAATTTGGAGTTCAACTCAAAAAATGGAGTGCAATTCGGAGTTGTAGATCAAAAGTTATACACGTTTGAAGACAATTACCTTTAAATAAAATACGGAATGGCTAAATTGAAAGAAAAGTAAAATTTGGGGACTAATGAACAAGAAAATTTAAAGATAGGGACGTTATTCGCCAAAAAAATAAAGGTAGGGACGTTATTCGCCAAAAAAATAAACGTATGGACGTTTTTCCACAATAAGTGTCAAACGTAGGGACGTTTTGTGCCAATTACCCAAGTATGAATGGGCTGCTTTTTTTTTTTGACGAAAATGCCCTTAACATTTACTGTTCAATTTGTGAAATTGGGTTAAAATTGACAGAAAGGATGTCTTCTACCAAAAATTGTAAAGGTTGGGATGTTTAGCGTCAAAAATCAAAACGTTGGGACGTTTTGCACAATACATGTCAAACGTTGGGACGTTTTGTGCTATTAACCCATTTTACTTATATATATATTAAGATAAAATAAGATTAAGATTAAGATTATTGTACGAGATCTGTCTTTAGTCAAATTTTGTGGGTTCAAATTGCTGTTGTTGTGTATTGATATTGCCGTTGAACAAGAAGAATTTGTGGCTGCAAATTGAGGGATAATAGTAGAAAATATTTTATTGGTGAATGCAGGCTTCTCAAAGTCAAATTAATTAACATAAGACCACGTTCTTTCTGCAATTATAACAAATTACAATTTATAAATAACACAATCTTTCAAATTATATGTTAATAATACATATTTTTTTCTTTAACTTTTAACCACATATTTTGCCTTGAAACTATAAATAAATCAATTCATAATTTATTTATTTTTTGGGGAAAAAAATTGTATTGTAACAGAGTTAAAGAGTTTTCTTTATCTTTTCAATTTCATTACAAGGTGTTTTGTTTTTTGTTATATGTGATGTAATATAATTTTATTTAATTACATAAGACTATGAGTGAAAATAAATTAATGGAACAAAATTGTTAATTAATATATTCACATTCCATGCATTACACGAGAACCGACAAAAAGAGCTCATTTTAAAAATTCATTTTCATCTCCCATAAAATAAATTTACATGTAATCATATTTTTAACCACACGTTAAAAAAATAATTTTTTTTGTTTAAACTTATACAGCCCTGTTTGGTATAGATTAAAATCAAAAATTTAGTAGATTTTTTTATAAAAATTGATGAGACGTGTGGTCAAAAAATTGTATATACCATAAAATCTGTTGTTAAAATTATTTTTTGACTTGATATTAAAATCAGATTTTAATCAAAACCAATAAATAGACATGATATTAAATTTTTTTCATTATAAAAATATGTTTCTAAATTAATTTGACTTTCATATTCACAGATTTTCATATTTAGCCCTTATTTGATTATATTTAAAAATTTCTTTTTTCTACAATACTCAAACTCACCATCCAATAAAAGTCAAGTCCACAATATTTAACTTTTCAACAAAATTTTAATCATCAATTCTCATAAGAATCATTATTCATTTAAAAAAAAAAAAACTATTTTTTAACAATATCAAACACACATTTATTCTATGATTTATCATAATTTTTTTATAAATTAATATTCGATATTTCTAATATTTTATGATGCAAATTACTTCTTGATATATGATATGTAATTTATTTATTAAACTAATATTTTAAATAATAATCGAACGTATATTTCGAGGAATTATGAGAAATTTCAATTTTCTAAAAACTACGGTCAATGTACAATTTTAACTTTAACTTTAACTTTTCCTTTAAAAATATTAATAACCCCAAATAATTTCAAAATCAATTTTAATCCTTAAAAAAACATTATAAGTATCATTCATCTTACACATAAAATGTGCAAATGTAGCGACCAAGAATTTTTACGCATTTAATAATTATTTTAAAATCATGAAAACAGTGTCGCTGCGATCTCACCCATTTTTAAGTTAACATCGCGATGTATTCGTCTAACCAAGTCGAGAAATATCGAGTTAATTCAATCTTAAATTAAATTTCGAATTTCCAAAATTTTATTATTTTATTTATTTATTTAAATTATTATTTTCAAAATTATTTTAAATCCCAAATTACATCAGTCTCATTTTATCAGTTTCATCCTTCCGATCCAGTTGAATTCGCGTGCGAATTTTCCTCGAACTACGTGTAATACTTGTCTAGGTTTTCACACTACCAATCTCCATCCATCACATCAATCCAATAACATACCATACCATACCTAGCTCTATATCACCTACCCTTCCCCAAACCCAACCTTCAGCATCACCATCTTCACCAACCTCTCCTTTCCTCTCAACTCTTTCCCTCAACACAATCGACATTAGCAGCAGCCACTCATTCCCATTTCAACTCCATTGCAGCTCCAAGTCTCGATTTCACTTCGGTTTCACACCCATTTCTCACACCAAGAATGCACAAAACCCACAAAAACCTAACCTGTAACGACCCGGCTCCCTCGCTGGGGCCTTCTCCGAGTCGTACTCATGGTCTTTCCACTCCCCCCTGGTCGTCCTGCTCCTCAAGGGCTGGCAGCCTCGTTTCCAGGAAGTGGATTTTTGCCTTCCGCAGGGATCAAACCTTGTACCTAGGGGTTAAGTACAAAGATTCTTAAATCTCTGCTACCATTTTAGTCCCTCGACTTTCAAAGTATTCATTTTAGTCTCTCAACTTTCAAATTATTCATTTTAGTCCCCCAACTTTCAAATCATCAATTTCAGTCCCCAAATTGTAATTTATCATTTTTAAACTATAAATTTAAAAAAACTAATTTAACTTATTTTCTAATTGGCTAGACGAAGCGTACAGAGAATTAAAGAATTGAAGTCGTTTCCCGCTCAACTTTGCACTCGTCAAGTTTAAGGTAGACTCGCCCCTATTAATTTATTTAAATTATGATTACATGTGAATGTGTATGTTATGTGACTTATGTGAAAGTCATTTTTATGAAAAGAGACGAGAATGTATTTCTTCGAAAATAATTATGTTGTTATGCTTTTTATAACTTACTTGCTTTTATGCATGAGAAAGAAAGAAGAGAATATCTTGCAAGATAAATGATGATATTATGCATAACTTACGTGCCTTAAGTGCACGAGACGAGACTACCCACACTCAATGATTTTTAAAGAGCCTATGATTTTTCAAAGAGAAGCTACGTGCTTTAATGCACAAGAAGAGACTACCCACACCCTATGTTTCTAAAGAGCCTATATTTATGTGTTCAATTATATTGTAAATTAATTAATTTGCGATAAGTCTACTAAGTATTTCTATGAAATGCTCATATTTATTTTAACAATATTTGCAGATTTCGGAGAGGGTGGCCAATGATGGATGATAGTGGCAATAGTCATTAAATAATTGAGAATCTTATTTTGATGATCCATATTTCTAAACTTTGGCTATTTTTGAGATTTTCAATTATTTGAGAAATTATGGCATTGTTGAATGTTTTGCATTATTAATGGCTCGATTCATTATTTTTAATTATTTCATAAATGTTCTCGAATTTTATCGACCATTATAGTTGATTTAATGTTGCCAAAAACGGATTTCAGTGATTTCTTCCGCTAGAATATTATTTAAAAATTTAAAATTTAAACTAGAAAATAACGTGATAAACCGGGTATTTAGAACTCGGGACGCTACAGCAAACAAGTAAAATTGTATACAAAATTGCTATAGTAGACGGGTGTATATCAATACCTACACCATATTTTAAACTGAAAAAGTCAAACTCTGACCATCAGTTAACCTGCATTTCCACCCAATTAATTTAGGGATTATAATATCTGAATTAGAAAAAAATAAAATCCTTAAAAATTGTTTTTACTATGTGTTTTCCCGTGTCACATGCACCAGGAGCCCTCATTCATTGATGCAAATTACGGCCGGTATTTGGTACTAGCAATTTCTAAAATGAATGTAAAGCCTGCATTATTACCACTGCATGTAATA
Organism: Ligustrum vulgare; assembly: GCA_963555705.1. Classification (NCBI taxonomy): domain Eukaryota; kingdom Viridiplantae; phylum Streptophyta; class Magnoliopsida; order Lamiales; family Oleaceae; genus Ligustrum; species Ligustrum vulgare. Next base: position 4,728,818 of record OY743172.1, on the reverse strand, counting down.
AATGTTTCCACTATTTAGACTATAATTTTCGATTCTACCATTAATTTCAGCTGCAGCATTATTAATCAATTGGGTATAAATATAAGGGGCTAAATTTAGAAAATGAATTTTTGACAGAAGATTTAAGAATTGTCATAGAACACACACAAGAAATCTCAACCTAAAACTCATCCCCAAGCCCCAAGTTTCACGGATCGCAGGTTTAGCTCCCGAGATTTCTCGCCTCTAGGTAGCTTACCTCTCATTCATTGGCCGGCAAGGCAGAACAACTGGCACACATGCACGCTGATGAGTAGGATGTAAGGGAAATACCTGCAATATGATCATATCATTAGAGCACTTCATGGTAAAATAGACCAATCGTCTAGCTGTTGCCGACTTGCCGAACCGAATGGGGAGATAAGCATTTTCACTTTCACGGATCGCAGGTTCAGCTCTCGAGGTTTCTCGCCTCTAGGTAGCTTACCTCTCATTCATTGGCCGGCAAGGCAGAACAACTGGCACACACGCACGCTGATGAGTAGGATGTAAGGGAAATACCTGCAATATGATCATATCATTAGAGCACTTCATGGTAAAATAGGCCAATCGCCTAGCTGTTGCCGACTTGCCGAACCGAATGAGGAGATAAGCATTTTTACTGCGTGACACCATGGCAAGGGGGAGCTTTTCACGTTGAGGCCACTGGCCACCCACCTTGGCCTAATATTCTTTTCTTTTTATCGGATATTGTGTAATTTCAAAAAAAAATAAAATGAAAATTTAGACTCCAATAGACCTTGGCCTAATATTCTTTCCTTTTTATTGGATATTGTGTAATTTAAAAAAAAAAAAAAAATTAGACTCCAATAGAAAACGAAGAAAAAAAATAAAATAAAAATGTGCTAGCTATTTTTTGCAAAATCTAATGATTTGTTTGCACTCATATATAGAGTGAGGGTGTGTTTGATTGCTTTCCATTTGTTTGGAGAATGTCAATTCAAAGAAAACATTTTTCGAGTAAAGTGTTTGATTGAAACATTTGGACTAAAAAATATTTTTTAGGTACAAATTAACCTTTGATGCATAAATGAGAAAATTTTTCAAGTAAACGTTTTCCCACCTTTTCGTTAAAAATAAAAATAAAATAAAATCTCACTTACATGAAAAAGGAAAATATTTGCATTTTTCGACATCCCAAATGTTATTTCATGTAATTAGACTATTCATTATCTATACCATCAGCCATTTATTTCTATGGAGCTACCACTTTCAGTTTCATATTTCAACATGTATTTGTGATACAAACACGTTCATCAATGATTATATTTCAATATGATGATTTTTTTTTAAACAACCATGGGACTAAAATTTCATATTCATCTAGTTTTCAACAACATCACTCATTTATTTATATCTGCCCTTCTCAACGTAGATTTGCAAAATCTTTTTAGATATGAACGATTAATCTAAAGAAATAATGCAGTCTGAGTTTGAGAAAAAAAAAATGACCTATTGACTTAAAATTATCAGTGAGAAATTTATTGAAGACTAAATAGAAATTGAAAGTTCGAGTCGTGACATTATGGAATATTCAAAGTTACGAAAACAAATAACATAATAATAGCACCGAGATGGCATTCGTATATCATCACGTTAGTATATTACTTGTTAACATTATTTGCAGCATTTTTCTTATTTTTTTTATTTGTTCCATTACATTATTGGTAGAATTAATTGAAGACCATGGCTTTGGACAGCAGGGGTTGTGTTGTCCATGCTCCACCAATGCTTGAAGTTCGTGAATACGAAATCATCACTGTCTCCATTACATTAGTGTTATGGAATTATAATTACAAAAAAAAAAAGAATAAAAATACCTAAAGAGCACCGCACATGAAAGTTCACTTTCGAAAATATTTTAACATTGAAACGTCACGTACAAACACAATGTTGGTTTTTACTTTTTGGATATAACAATGCAATAAACAGGAAAAAAGTAAAGAGTAGATTAATTGTGAATAAAAATACTCATTCGTTGATTTTTCCCATAATTTTCACTCAGATTAGAATATGAAAAAAAATTGCAATTAAACTGGAAATTTATTTATAAAATGTGTTCAGACTTCAGAACATTTAATTTAATTAAAAGGTTTAAAAAAAAAAACTGGAATACCCATACCTTTTAAAAATGAAAAATCCATCGCCTGAGAGTGGATGATCTAGACTATTAACCCTTCCTACAAAAAAAAAAAAAAAAAAAGGAAAATAGTAAATATTGTTAATATAGTCAGAACCAAAAATAAAATCACAAAAGAAATTGTATCTTTTTCTGTAAAAAATTTGATAGACTTGCAAGAAATATAAATATTAAAATCTATTAATATAATTAAAAAATAATGAAAGGAAAACACATCTTCCAACAAAAGCAAAAAAATTTCCTCCCATGCAATAATGGGATTTTAGAAAAAAATCAAATTCTCTTACTTTTTGGAAAAATAACAGAAAAAAAGCAACCAAATTCAAACCATTACTATATAAAAAAATGAAATATATATACCTTAAAAAAAAAATAGTGGCCTAGATTACAATTGGGATCTGATTTTCTTATGGTATTTGTATGAGTTAAATTTGCTTTTTATATTACTTTCACGAAATTAGTTATTAATACTTATTATTCTAAGTCGAATAAAAAAAAATTTAAAAAAATGTGTAAAGTGGCTCATTCAGTCTTACAATCAATCCCCAATTTCGTAAATTGTGGTTATAAAAAGAAGATCAATTGGGAGGGAGGGAGGGAGGGAGGGAGGGAGGGAGCTGATCATATGTTGGGAAACATGTTCAATCCCATGCAAAAAATGAAACAGGGATGGACTAGTCAAGCTTATCAACGAGAAGAAGGAATTATTATCGTAGATCACTCCCTATCGTTTACTTACCTTATTATAGATTTTTCATTTTTTAAATCTCTGCCTCTTACCTAATTGGCTCAATTTCATGAATTTGGTGAACGAAAGTTTTGCAATTAAAAAATGCTTTGGGAGAGAATAATCGCGTGATGGAATGTTTGGACAAATTGAAGTAGCTGGATGAGAATTGGTCAGGTCGAATTGAGGCTACCTCTTGGTCTAATGGTAGCAGGGATTTAAGAATCTTTGTACTTAATCTCTAGGTACAAGGTTCGATCCCTACGGAAGGCAAAAACCCACTTCCTGGAAACGAGGCTGCCAGCCCTTAAGGAGCAGGACGACCAGGAGGGGAGTGGAAAGACCATGAGTAGACGGCCGGCAGCCCTTGAGGACCGGGTACGCAACACAGCTCCTACTAAATAATTTCCTTCCTCATAGAGAAATAACTAGAATTAGATTTAAAGTCGAGTGGAATCTGTGTTTTTTGATCAGCCAAATCTATTTTTAGCCAACTAATGAATACTGCTGTAAAATCATGATATAATTATTGATATCTATTAACTATTACCATCTTTACATAAATCTTATCCAATGTAGAATGGTCTATCTTACTATGTGTTCACATATAAAAATGAGGTTCATTTAAGAAGTCCAGAAAATAGACCTAAACAAGCTCACGTGTGAGTCCAAAATCAGATTTATTGAGAAAAGACCCAAAGTGGATTTGTTAGGCGAATGTCCAATATTGTCCAAGCATAGAAGACGCCCAAAATCTGGGCGACTAGAATATGTCATTAGCATTTAAGGTGATGGTTGCCAATGGACAATCTCATCACTTCTCATGTTCCAAGAAATTCGGTTGAGGGATGAGAATTATGACATCAGCTAATATGACAATTTTTTACAAGTCATCCGCTAGAAGAAAGTAGGTGGTTATTTGGCGATGAGCAGTTGTTAAACGAGATTGAAGGAAAAATCGTCGAAGAAGTATAAAAGCAAGATGAAGATGTAGAGGCAAGAACAGATTAATCACTCTCAAATGGAGAACTATGTAATTTTCGTTTCTTTTAAGTTTTTTCTCGTTAACTTTCAATTACTTTACAAATTCAACGTGCTTGCGCCCCTTGAAGGCATTTTGTTTCTTTCATTGTAATCTTTATAAATAAAGATCCCTCGTTGGGACATTCTCTCGAGAGGTTGTTGTTCCTTATACATCGTTTGAATCCCTTTTAATTGTTAGCATCACACCACATTTCCGCGTGAAACAATTTGGCACGCTCGATGGGACTACTTCAGTGTTTGAAGATACAAAAGTGAAGCAATGTCTCATAACAACTGAAATATATACGCATATCAATATAATTGTAATGTTCCCATAATGGGAAGTTAATATGCATTGCATTGTTTTTCCCTTGACTGGAGTTTTGTCCCACTTGATTTTCTTAGCAAGGTTTTTAATGATAAAAATTTTATAATGTACTAAATGGAGTATTGTACTTTTTTCTTTTATTAGGATTTTTCTATATAACTAGTGAGACACATTTGCTTAATTTTAATGGTGTATTTAATTGCGTAGTATAAAAAAAAATATAAATAAATAAATAAATACATTAAAATTGAAATAACCAATCTACATCTACATTTTTCTTCTTTACATCTATCTATCTACATCTATCAACATCTTCTACATTATCATCATCATCACTATCTTAAAAGTGTGGATGAGTGTGAATATTTTGATTTCTCATTTTATCCCCCACATTATTTTCTTTTCTTTTTTTCAATAATACCCTTAGTTCATTTATTAATACTTATTTATATTTATTTTTATTTTTATTTCAAAAACATTAATTTATCCACGTTGACTAATTCGAAATTTGTTATTCAATTAATATTAATTTAGTGTCGTTACTTTTTAATTTATTTTTACAATATTGTCTCATCAAGTTTCATTACCCGTGATAACTCAATTGAATATTTCAAATAGTGCGTTTATGCGTTTAATATTTTTTTCTATTATTAATTCAAACAATTATGTTTTAGTTATCGATAAAAATAGATTTTTATAATTATTCTCAAAGTAGGGTGAGTGTGAATTTTTTTATTTTTAAACTTAAATTCTTATCAAAATCATCAATTAATTTTTATAAAAAAGAAATGTATATATATATAATTATTTTCTAATTAAGAATATAAAATAAATTATTTGAAAATATTTGAAAAAAATATCAAAACTGAAATTTTAATTTTAATTTATATAGTCTCTGTTTGGTGATGATTAAAATAAGATTTTTAATAGAAATTAATAAAATTTGGTTGAAAAGTTGTATGTCCGATGAAATGTATGGTTAAAATTAATTGTTGATTTTGACTTAAATTTAAATCTTATTTTAATTTCTCTCAAACAAGAGCATAATATTAAACATTTTTCCTTATAAAATATGTTCACAAATTAATTCAGTTTATATATGATTTTTTTTCACATTTTTTCGTGACTTACCATTAATATTTTATAAAGAAATTATTGATTTGCCTAATATTTTATGATATCATATTATTTATTAATATAGCACACGGGATTTATTTATTAAGCAGACATTTTAAATAATTGTTTGATATATATTTCGAAGATCTGGACGAAAACTTTCAATAAAATATTAATATATTAAGAATTGAAGTTCATTTACAATTTTCCTCTAACAATATCAATTACATAAATTATTTTCAAAAACAGTATTAGTACTTAAAAAACGTTACTTTAACATTCATTATATACATAAGACGTGCGAAGTACGTACTTACTACTAGTTGGGAAAAAAATGAAAAGAAAAAGAAGGGTTCAAATGGCTTAGACGGCTCAATTGGGTTCAATTGGCGTGTGAATAGTTGATTTTAAAGCAACTTTTTTTCTTTATAGGGGTTTTCATAATAAGGTTTTAATTGTGCACGTTATTTGCATAATGGATGTCTATAACCTACAAGACATCCACTCTCCAAATAACTCTTATATGCTATAAACTATATGTGAGACTCCTCGAGAGAACGACAACCGGAGTTGTCTCCAACGAATCGTCATGCTAACTAAAGTCAACAAGGATAAGTAAATATCTTGAATAAAGATATTGTTTGAAGGCTATGATAAAACAAGTTTCATCATGAATGTGATATTAAAGACATTGGCGTACAAGGCGTTGATATTTTGATAAAGTGTTAGTTGAAATCACGAGAGCGATGTTCCACCGAATTTTATTGACAATGTTTTAATAAGGTAACACATTAGTACTTCAATTTTGTTATATTATAATTATTAATCAATAAATCTACTTGTACTAACAAATCCTACAAATTAGTGTACAAACATAAATTAATACCTATTTTACCCTTTAGCTAAAAATATAACCAATATCTTATTTCACATATTATCTTATTAAGTTTAACATATAATAAGTTCTAAAAATTTAATTACTTAAAATTTTTTTTTTACTTATTTCATAATTAAAAAATATTATGCCTGTTTATGATCCCCATATACTTCACAAAAAAAGAAAAGATTTAATTAGAAGTTTACATAGTGAATATTTAGAATTAGAAAGAATATGAAGAAATTTAAATACTGATCCTATTGCTATAGAAAAACATAGAGAAATTAAAAGACTAGTCTTACAACATAATGAATATTTAAGTTTAAAAGAAGAAAATTTGATTAGACAAGAAGATATTAGATATATGGATGAATTTGAAGAAAGATTTTTAAGAAGAATAAGACAGATTATAATTCCGCAAAATAAAATTTCACGATTCGAGCCATAGTGGTATCAGAGTCAGTAGTTGTACTTAGAAATATATTAAGAAAAATGTCTAAAAAATTACCAATAATCGAACTTAGAGTATATAATTATAAATCTAAAGATTTACCAAACAATAGTCATTGGCCATTAATAACTGAAACATATGAAAAAATTATACCATTTATTTATTAGGAGAAGGAGGATTTGGAGAACATAAACAATTAAATTAGACAAATTTATTTTTACTAAATAAATTAGGAATAAGTTTAGATAAAACTACAGAACAAAACTTAGAACAAGCAAAAAACCCAGAACAAGTTCAAGAAATTATTAATAATTTACCATTAGAAATAAGACAAGTGATAGAAATAACTAATGATTATAAAGATATAAACAAAAATATACCTACACAAATATTAGAAGTAAAGCAATATGTAAATAACCTATCAAAACAATTAATAACCTTTGAAAATCAAATTAAGTAAATAACTGATAAAATAAATAAAATAGGAAATATGGTAGGAGTATATGAAAACCCAATCGAATTTACAAAGCAAAAAACTAATATAGAACAAATAAATATGGTAAGAACAATTAAAGAAGAAGAAATAGGGAAAAATGATTTACATAAAAGATTAGATAATATACAACAAAATATTGAAATTGTAAATCAAAATATAACAAAAATATATGATGAAATGGAAAAAAGAAAACCTAAAAGAATAATAACTGACAAAGAATTTAAAATCATCAATAGATTAGGAATAAATATGATTACTGAACAAATAGAAAAATTTATGAAAAATCCTGAAGAAGAAGGTGGAGAAGATTACATAACAGAAGAAGATTACATAGAAAAATTTAAAAACCTTAAAATAGAAGAAATTAATATGAATGAACAACAAAGAGCTTTAGTACCAACATGACAAAATCCACCATAATATATACAACAACCTGGAACAAACCAAGTTAAAAAAGAAAATACAAGTAATACTAATCCAAAAAATACAACAGAAATTTATATGAATCAAAGACAAAACCAAAATTTTAAAACAAATAATTTTATACCACAACAAAAATATTACACCAAGCCAAGTAAAAATTATCCTATAGAATATACACCATGGAGAAGTATGGAAACAAAAATTAGTTCAGAATGAAGATGGATAGATTTAGGATGTGTGCAAGATGTAGATCATGAATTAGAATTATGGATGAAATCTATGGATATGATGGCCTATACTAGAGGATTAACAGGAAAGCAATTACAATTAATGTTACAAAATACATTTATAGGAACCACTGCAAGATGGTGGGGAAATTTAACAGAAACTTATATAGGACAAGTTAGAGGAAATGACCAAGATGAAATAGGAACTATTTTGAGCAGATATGAAGATGCATTAAAAAGAGAATATACATTAGTAATAGACAGAGATACCAAAATTAGCTCAAAACTAAGAAATAGATATTTATTAGAAAATCTATCAATATATGATATGTGTTACTTTAAACAATTTACATGTGAATTTAGAGAATATTTTGAAAAGACAATATTACCAGGAAACATATGGTATGGAAATTATGAACCAAATATTTTTTAAATTACCAAACCCATGGAATTTAGAATTATTTAAGGACTGAGAAAAATTAGAAATACCATTAAATAATAATAGTCTAGGAGCAAGAATACAATTTGTAGAAATGAAACAACAAGAAAAATGTATGGAAGCAAATAATATGATAAAATTCCATAAACCAAGTAAAAAATCATTATGATGTGATAAATTACAATATAAACAAACCCAATAGGGATGTCATCTAGAAAGAAAATATAAGAAAAAGAAATATTATAGAAAAGATAAATTTAGAAACAAATTTAAAAAATTCAATAAATACAAAAAACCATATAATAAAACATTTAAAAGGTATAGAGTACCATATAAGAGATATTTAAGGCAAAAACAAAACAAAACAAAAACATACCCTAAAAATCCTAGAAAATGTAAATGCTATTCATGTGGAGAAGTAAGACATATATATCCAGAATGTCCTAAGAAAGATTAAAAAAAATTAAAATATGATGTATATCTCATTAATAGAAAAGGAAAAATACAACTTATTACCTATTGAAAAAGAAGAAAAATGGAAAGAAATTTCTGAAGATAAAGAAATTTATGAATTAGAAGAACATGAAGTAATAAATATAATAATGGAATTAGAATATTCAATAGAAAGTGAATCTAATGAATCTAGTGAAGAAGAATATTTATATATAAATATGACTAGACAAATTAGTGAAGAATGTACATCTAAAGAATATGAATACCAATTAGAAGAAAATGAAGAATAACTAAATGAAAGATTAATATTTAATCGTAAAATGTATGAAAAGATCTTAAAATCAAAATTAGATGTAGAACCAAAAGAAATATTTAATTTACCATTTTGGCAGAAAAACAAAGAAATATCATATGTAGCAAGAAACCATAGTCACCCTATAAACATAAGATATACTACATGAAATACATTAATACCTATAATAAATGAAGAAATTATAAGACAAGAAATAAACCTATTGAATCCTGAACTAAAATGAAAAATAAAGAACATATATTTAGGAGCCGTACAAATTATAACAAATGCCTATTTCAGAGAAGGAATATATACACCTATAGAATTCTATATTATGGATGATAGAATTGTAAGTTCAGTACAAGATGCTCTAATAGGAATTGTAACAGGAAACTTAATGTACCAAAAATTAAATTTTACAATAAGACCAAATTTCAGCATAAGTATGGGAGAACAAAATAAAAATAAAGCATTAACATTATATTACAGATTAAGAGGAATAGATATGGAACCAGGATTTAAAACTATAAGTTTAACTCTTAGAACAATATATGCTTTTACTAGTAAACATGAAGTCAAAATTAAGAATGCTACGAGAACACATATAATAGAACTCATATTTAAAAATTTATCGGAATACAAACCAGCTAAAGAAAATCCAAGAATGACAATACCAGAAGATATAGAAATAAATTTCAATCAAGCTAGAAGATTAGTAAATATGGATAAACTACAAATGAGACAAAACAATTTGAAGTTATGATAGAAATTAGAATAAATAGAGAATGGAAAAAGCAAAAAGTATTAATAGATACTGGAGCAACTGTATCTCATATAAAAGAAAACATAACAGGAGATTTAGAACTTAAAGTAACAAATAATCCAATTCAAATGCAAGATTATTTTGGAAATATTCATCACATGGATACTTATGTAGAATTACCAATAAGAATAAATAAAAGAAATGAAATAATCATAAACATGTACATAGAACATACAGGAAAAGTAAATACGGAATTACTATTAGGAACATACTTCTTAGAGCAAGTAAAACCATATTACATAAAAGATGATAGAATGCTATTAACAATATAAAATGAGAATCTAGTTATACCAAGGTTATTGTTGAATCCAAGCCCAAAGAGAGGTACAATGATCCACCAGTAAGGGCCCAATAGAGGCCCAATGGACCTTGACCCATGGCTAAGGTCTAAAATATCACCTTGGGTCAGGTGCCTAGGTGGAGTGTCAAGCGAACCTCTTTAGCCGAACTGATTTACATCTGGCTGATGTGCTTTATACTCAGCCGGGGCGCTTTATGGGGATGACCAGAAGAGAGATGGAGTCAGAGATGTGACCCATCCTTTACTAAGATGTGACATGCGCCCATTCCCTAGGAAAAGTAGTAATGATTACAGTAAAAAAGCAAGATTCTCTCATCCAAAGGCTAGGGTGGACACACGTGTAAAATTCTCCACGTGTCGCAACTTAAAACAACGAGTTCGTCTATAAATAGAGGACTCCTCTCACTGTATAAGGTTTTAGCATTTTCTCACTCTTATCAATATATATTTCTCTCACTCCCTTTTATCTCTTTTACGCATTTATATTTCCCGCATTCAAATTATATTCGCCGAACATGGCCGCTGACTTTGGCATCGAAGTGCAAAAGGGAGCCTCCCCGGCTCCCTTTACAAACTGATTGTTTGTCACAGTGCGCAGGAGATCCACGTGTTCAAGAGGGAGGAGCTGAGACGTGTTGGTCTAAGGTCCAGCCGGATTTTGTGGTCAACATTTTGGCGCCTTCTGTGGGAAACCATACTGCTAACCACGAAAACGCATGATGAAAAGCCACACATAGAAAGGAAGTCCTGAAAAGGGGCGGATAACATCTTGCAAAAGAGTGGAGAACTGCAAGGACTTTGAAATATAAGTTTAGTACCCTTGAAAAATGCAAAAAGCTTTGAAATATAAGTTTGGTAAACCTTGAAAAAGGCAAAAAGCTTTGAAATATAAGTTTGGTAATCTTGAAAAAGGCAAAGAGCTTTGAAATATAAGTATGGTAACCTTGAAAAAGGTAGAAAGCTTTGAAACATAAGTTTATTCACCTTGAGAAAGACTTAAAACTTTGAAACACAAGTTTGTTCACCTTGAAAAAGGCGTATAACTTTGAAATATAAGTTTAACAACCTTGAAACAGGCTCGGAGCATTGAGATAAAATTCCATCTATCCTTGAAAGATAAACTAAAACCAAGAAATTTCTCTGAAACATGAACGAAAGTGATGGTGATATTAACCCCTGTAGGGGAAGAAATGGCCAGCACAGGGAGGAGGAGGTTCCTCAAGGACCTCATGAGAACGCCAATGAGGGAGTGGCACAACCTAACCCGCCACTCCGACACCGTACTCTCCGCATGTTGCGAGACTTGACTCACATGGCGGCCCAAATGCTAAAAATGCAGAAGCGGCAGATAGAACAGATTGCTGCGATGAATGCCTACATGGCTAGAGGGTATGTGGTGAATGAGCCCATGATACCTCCGCAATATCCACAGCCACATTACTCCCCATCTGAGGCAGCCACCGTTTCTTACTATTATCAAGATCCATAGGAATATGCCGAGGTGAATTCTGCTCCATTCGATGATGAGCACCCGGTGCAAGAAACACCTAGAGAACAGCATCAATCCCCTGTTGGTCGAAGGGAGGCTTCGCCATCGAGGTCCGACAGCGTTTTTAGCCGAATCGGAGGATTATTCCGAGGCAGACAGGGAGGCCGGACTGATCAAGGTCGGCGACATGCAAATGAGCCTAGAAATAGGCGGGGTGGCGGGCTGAAGAAGCCTTGTCACGGAGCCAAATGCATAGGGACCATGACGCAGGGGCAGAAAAGTTGGCCCCCACACATGAGCCTAGGAATAGCCAAGAAAGGATAGCTGAAGCAGCTCGGACCAAATCTCATAATGATTTTCCAACCCATGACCGGCCAAACTACAGCCGAGCTTTTCCACCACAAAGGCAGGAGTACGCTCCGGCGCCCTACGACCAATACCATGGCCCAATGTACTCCGGTCATGACGAGAATAGTGAACTACCCTCATATGAGCTGGACGACGAAGAGGAAATAAGTCCCTTCACGGAGGGCATCCGTAGGTGCCCGGTGCCTCATGACTTTGAAATGCCAGAAATAACAAAGTATTCTGACCGAGGTGACCTAGACGATCACCTGCTGAACTACCGCGCTAGCATGGAAATAGCCGGAACCACTCCTGCACTAAAGTGCAAGGCTTTTGCTTTAACCCTAGAGGGAAGTGCGATACGATGGTACAAAAAGCTTCCGCCTGGTAGCATCCACAGCTGGAGAGATCTGAAAACAACCTTTAAAAATGGCTTTGTTTCCTCCAGACCTGGCCAACTCCCACTCCAACGCCTTCAGGATTTGAGGCAAGGAATAGATGAATCTCTGAAAAGCTACCTTGCTCGGTTTACTGAAGAGATGCACATTTGTGAAAACATCATTGAGGCAGAAATGTTTTCTGCACTGAAAGGAGGACTAGATATGACCAGCATGTTTTGGAGGGATGTCTGAAGTAGGAAACCAAGGGACTACAACGCCCTGGTGGATCTGATGAAGGAGGAGATTGTCTCCGAAGAAATGGCTAGTGCCAGAGACAATCATCCCCAAGGAAGGTATAATATGGGATATTCTAATGAAGCAAACCCCAAGAAAGGAGGTAACAAGGATAGGTTCGGCAGTAACCGAAGTGGAGCGCTTCGCCCATTTCCGGGGACAAGGTCCAGCTATGCAGCAGAAATCACGGAAGCTATTCCCCACTTGCACTCCAACACTCCTTCCCAGAATCCTCCCCCGGCTCAAGGGAGAATAGAAAGTAACCGAAGTGGGAAACAGCCCATGATTGGGGCTTATTGCGCCTACCACGGATATTACGGTCACTCGACAGAAGATTGCAGGGAAATTCACATGTTAGCTAACCAAAATCCGCAGGGAAGAAGGGGAAGTGACTTCTCCCCCGACACGGGGAGAACTCAAAAATCTGGTGGCCAGAAGTTCAACAGAGCTGACAGGAGAGCTCCGTGGAAGAACTCGACTAAAGAGAGGATTGACAACCGTCAAAGAGACAGGAACAAGGGCCAGGATACCGCCTCGGCGCATGCTAAAGATACACGGGAACCACCTATGCCTGTGGCCGACCTTCCTATCCATGAAATCGATAAAATACTGGGAGGCCCCCACGTTGAATTACCATATCCATTCACATCCTGTTGGGATGCCTCGGACAGAATCTATCACATTCACCCAAGACGATGCCATTGGAGTGCACTTCCCACACAATGATACATTGGTTATCAGGGTAGTGGTGGCTTGGAATGGGTGCTCACGGATGATGGTGGATGATGGTACCTCGATAAATGTGATTTACGGGGTAACTTTCGATAAAATGGGGATCATCACTCCACTCATTCCAGTATCGGATCCAATATATGGATTCACGGTACGGGGGACAACATAACCCCCAGAGGATCCATAACCCTTATGACTGAAGTAGGGCAAGCGCCAACACTCTCCAAAATCCCTATGGAATTCTTGGTTGTTGACAAAATCTCCTCCTATCATGGTTCAATAGGGAGGCCAGGTCTCATTGACTTGGGTGCTGCAACTCATACAAAATACATTTGTATGAAATTCTCCACAGAGCATGGTGTTGCCACTGTAAGGGGGAGTCAAACTGAATCGCGGGCCTGTTACACAAACGCAATCCGAGAATTTCAGGACCAAAGCTTGAACATGATTAATGATGTGACGATGGTAGAAGCCGCTCCAGACCCTGAAAGACTGGGTGGACCCTCAGAAATTGAGGATGTTTCAATGACGCCGGAAGAAGATCTGGCAGATCTGGACCCACGAATGGCAGGGAGCAGCTGCCCCACTACGGCTGAAAGGTTAGAATGCTTCAATGTAGATCCTCTTGATCCAATCAAGGAATTGAAGATCGGATTGGATTCACCGATTGAATGCAAAAATCAACTAAAAAGCTTCCTACTTGAAAACCTCGATGTATTCGCTTGGAAGCATGATGACATGATTGGGATCGATCCTAAAGAGGCCTGTCACAGACTCCAACTTGATCCCCGAAGTCCTGGGCATAGGCAAAAGAGAAGACCTATGAGTTCTGACAAGTATGAGGCCTTGAAAGACGAGGTCACGAAGCTATTAAAAAATGGCTTCATCAGAGAGTCCCGCTATTCGAAGTGGGTATCAAACCCTGTTGTGGTACTAAAACACAATGGGAAACTGAGGGTATGTATTGATTTCTCAAACTTGAACCAGGCGTGTCCCAAAGATAGTTTTCCACTACCCCGGATTGATCAATTAGTTGACTCCACGGCTGGGCATGAGATGCTAAGCTTCATGGACGCCTACTCCGGGAACAACCAAATCCCCATGCATGAATCAGATGTGGAGCATACCTCGTTTATTACAGATAGGGGGCTCTACTGTTACAAAGCTATGCTATTTGGCTTGAAAAATGCTGGAGCTACCTACCAAAGGCTGGTAAATCGCATGTTTAAGAAACAATTGGGGAACACCATGGAGGTATATGTTGATGACATGCTGGTTAAAAGCATGGTCGCCACGGATCCTATCCACCATTTGTCAGAGGCCTTTGGTGTTTTGAGGAAATATCGAATGAAGCTCAACCCAGCGAAGTGCACTTTTGGGGTAGCGTCGAGAAAATTCCTCGGATTCATGGTGAATAAAAGAGGGATCGAAGCCAATCCTGACAAAATCAATGCCTTGTTAAACATGCAATTACCTCGGAATCCAAAAGAAGTGCAAAGCTTAACGGGGAGAATCGCGGCCCTAAATCGGTTCGTGTCCAAGTCCACTGAAAAATGCTTGCCGTTCTTTAAGGTCTTGAAGGGAGGGAAGCGATTTCATTGGACGCTGGAATGTGAACGTGCCTTTGCCGATCTGAAAGCATTTTTGGGACATGCCCCATTACTACCGAAACCAAAGGTTGGCGAACACCTCTACTTGTATTTGGCCGTATCAAAAGAGGCGGTTAGCTCGGTATTGATTAGAGAGGAGGGGGGGGGGGAATCAGTTCCCGGTCTATTATGTGAGCAAAGCCATGCTGGATGCTGAGACACGTTACCCAAACATGGAAAAACTTACTCTCTCGTTGATCGTAGCCTCTTGCAAACTTCGTCCCTATTTTCAGTCACACACTATATGTGTGCTCACAAACTTTCCTATGAGACAGGTGTTGCAAAAACCAGATGTATCAGGGAGGCTAATGAAGTGGGCGATTGAAATCAGCCAGTTCGACCTACATTATGAGCCTCGAACCGCTGTAAAGGGTCAAGCGCTGGCGGATTTCATAGTCAAATTCACACATCCACCGGAGGTCGAGATGATTGATAACACGGATGACAGTCGAGAGTGGAAATTGTTCGTTGATGGGTCCTCGGCTGAGGGACGATCTGGTGCGGGTATATTGCTAATATGCCTAGAGGGATTCAAACTGCACAGTACAATCCGCTTTGACTTTAAAGCCTCAAACAATGTTGCTGAATACGAGGCGTTATTAGCCGGTCTAAGACTTGGGAAAGCTTTAAAAATTGAGTCCGTAGTGGCGAATAGTGATTCGCAACTCGTTGTGAGTCAATTTAATGGACAATTCTCTGCGAAAGAACCAGCTATGATCGCTTACTTGAAGAAAGTAAGGGATTTGACTGTGCACTTCGGAAAAATGGAGTTACAGCACATTCCCAGAATTGAGAATTCTAACGTCGATGCTTTGTCCAAATTGGCAAGCAGCAGTGATTCGGAGCTCCATAATTTGATCTCAGTTTAGCACATGCTGACTTCTTCTATTGAGCAAGGGCCGGAGATTTTGGCGATAGAAGAGGAAAGATCCTGGATGAATCCCCTGATAGCATGTCTTAGGCATCAGACAATACCAAACGATCCGGAGGCAGCTCGGAAGTTGCAAAGATACGCTGCGAATTTCGTACTCTTGGATGACCTGCTTTATAAATGGAGTTACACCTCCCCTTTACTGAGATTTGTGGGGCCAGAGGAAGGACGGTATGTAATGAGAGAAATCCATGAGGGCATATGTGGCAACCATGCCGGGGGGTTATCGCTAGCTCGGAAAGCCCTCAAACAGGGATATTTTTGGTCTACTATGCGAAAGGACTCCCATGACTTCGTGCGCAAGTGTGATAAATGCCAAAGACACGCAACCATACCACATTAGCCGCATCACAAGCTAACTGTGGTGACTAGCCCTTGGCCTTTTGCAAAGTGTGGGGTTGATATTATCGGTCCTATGCCTAGGGGTGCTGGTAACAATTGCTTTGCGATAGTGGCAATTGATTACTTCACCAAGTGGGTCGAAGCGGAACCTTTGATGAGAATCACCGAGGCCAACACCACCAAGTTCATTTGGAAGAATGTCATATGCCGGTTCGGAATACCACACTCACTGGTTAGTGATAATGCGAAACAGTTCAAAAACAGAAGTGTCGATGAGTTGTGCGACGATTTGGGAATTAAGAAACTGTTCTCATCTCCACATCACCCACAGGCCAACGGACAAGTCGAAGCCGTGAACAAGACCATAAAAAATACCCTGAAAAGGAAGTTGGAATCTAAAAAGGACGCATGGGTAGATGAACTCCCACAAGTGCTATGGGCGCTTCGAACCGCCTCGCACACTGCTACTGGTGAAACACCTTTCTCATTGGTATATGGAGCCGATGCGGTATGTCCCGTTGAAATTAGGATCCCTTCGCTTCGTCAAATTCATTACGACGAAGTGAGAAACGAAGAAGCACAAAGGGTCAGTTTGGATTTCCTCATGGAAAAACGGAGTGATTCCCAAGTGGTGATGGCCAGATACCAGAAAAAGATGGCTCGATACTACAACAAAATAGTGAAAAGTCGACGCTTTAATGTTGGGAACTTAGTCCTCAAAAAGATTCTTCCTTCAACTCAGAAACCAGGAGTAGGGACTTTATGTCCTAACTGGGAAGACCCTTACAAAGTCTTTGCCGAGGTGGTACCCGGAACGTACATGATCGAGGACCTATCTGGAGTACCTCTATGTAACCCTTGGAACACGGACCACCTTCGTCGTTAATTTCAATAAATCAAATTCCTCCTCGATGATTGCAGCGTTATCATATGATTTTATAAAATCATAGGCGAATTATGTTGAAGGTTATACCAATTACTAATTAGATAAACATAATGGATAAACACAAGTTTCAAGATTATTTTGGTTATAGCACTATACATCCACGCTATGCATGAAATCTGTTAAAAACAAGGGACTCTTATAAGCCCACACTGCGATCACTGCGTAAGAATTGAGTGTGTTAGCACCATAAAAGGGGGTTCATACAAATTTGTTTGCATAGGTCTTACAAATGGTGATTTAAATATGTTCAAATGTTTTTCAAAATCAGATCTAACTAGTAAGTATGAATACCTCAAACCACTCAGATCTGAGGGACTATCTACATATAACCGTGCAATAAGTGCAATACATTTAAAAGATATCTGCGGATTGGAAGCATTCAAACTTAATCAAATGTTGTCATATAAATTAAAACTTGTGAACTGCACACTTAATATCTTCGTATGTACAGCATTTGCAAAACGTTTGTGTTTGGAAGCGTCCGCACTTAAACAAATAAGGACATGCAAACTAAGGCATTAAACTCAACATGGAAAATCATCGCATTTGCAAAGGAAAAATATATACAAATTGAATGAATGATTACATTTACAATATCAGGTGCAGTGACACTTACAAAAAAAAAAGTTACAACAGAAAGGCAGATATGAAACAGGATCACTGCGGAGGGACATCCTCTGAAGAGCATTTGTCTTGAGGTTCGGTGTACAGGGCTTCAATAGAGGACACGTCCAGGGTTGGGAAAGCTTCTTTCACGTCACCCAGAGCCATACTGGCCCCTATATTACCAAAAATCCTCCGCATAGCCTCGTACTCTGGGGTCTCTTCAAAAGTGTCTTTGAAGTTCTGGATAGCCTCAGACACTCTGGTACTTAAAGCATTCTCCACCCGTGTCGTGACAGTATGCTCTAGAACCTCAGTGATCCTTGTTTGCATATGCCGTTCCAAAGAGGCAAGGTCCTCCTCCGCCTTTGCCTTAGCCTCCAGCTCCCTTTTCAATTTTTCATTAGCTGCTGCCACCTCAGCTTCCAGCTTGGACTTGGCTGCATTAGCGGCGGTCAGAGCCTTGGTTTTGATAGACTGTGCGCGGTTGGAATCATCCAGTTTCTTGCACAAGGCCGCCACATCAGACTCGGAGGCCTGGAAGTCGTTTTAGCTTATCATTGTCCTCCTGGAGACGCTTAGCATTGGCCCTCTCCTTGGAGGAAGATTTCCAGGCTATGGACAGCTGGGCCTTTAGGTCATTAATTTCCTTTAGCATGTTGTCTGCATGCCGGGGAGCAGTCTCAGCATTTTTCTTGTCCCTCTGCGTCTCCTCCACGGACGATTCCACCTCATCAATAAGGGCCAATGCCTTGGCGTTCATGGCCTTGGCGGCAAGCATATTCCGGGACGGATTGGCACTAGAAGAGAAGGCAGACCAGCCCTCCGTCCAAAATTGCTCAGTGATAAATGCGGCCCGGGCTGGAGGAGAACTGGGGGAGTCAAACAGTGAAGGGCTAAAAGTGACATCTCTGGGGAGAATACTGGTTTTGATATGCTTGAGCTCTTCTGCCCCCTCCGGTTTCACTTCATAAGCCAAGTCTAGAATGAGCACAGACGGCTCGTCCTCCAGGTCTTCAATCATTGGTGGCGGAGGTGCGGAAGTTGACTCCTTCCCTTACCTCTTCTAAGCCTCTTCAAGGGGGCGGGCTCCTCCTCAGGTGCATGCTCAGATATGTCCTCGGGAAAGGAAGGTGGCACCGAGGCATCCTTAGTCTCCCTATCCCTCTTGGATCCGCCTCTATCCGACCTTTCCCCTTCCCTTTGGCAATGCCTCTTTCAGGATCTGCCTCCCTTTCCATGCTGGGCTGTTGGGGACCCACTGGCAGCAAGTTGGGTGCTGGCAGCAGTGCGGGAAGAGGACCCTGAAGTTGGGCTGTGGACGCCTCCGACACCTCTTTGGCCACCCCAACTCTCAGATTAGCAAGCACTGCTTTCTGCTTTTTCTCAATGTCACTGCCGTGGCGAAGGGCTGGAGGTATCTTCTTAGCCATGAGACCCTTTAGAGAAATCTTCAGGAATTCTTTGGAACCTAACCAGAAAAGAAGTAAAATGAGGCTATGAACAACAGGGACATGAGATTTAAAGGCAGTAACAAAAAAAAACTCACCCATGGCTCGCATAAGATAGTGTTTGACGAATAATTTGTTTTGTTGAATAACTCCCTGAAAGGTGCCCTTGTAAGCGAACAAACGCCTAACGGTCGCTAAATTTGCGTCAGGGAGTAGGCGGGCAAAAGTGTCCCCTGTCACAAATCGATAACGTGTTAAAAACCAGTAAAGAAAGGTGAATGGAAAATAAAAGGCAAGTGACACATGACACTTAAGGACACTAAAGCAAATACAAGACTAACTAGGAAGGGAAAGAATTCGGGGAACTGAAATTTCTGGACTAGGGTCCACAGGAGAACTCTGCCACTCCCCAGCCACCCAGAACCACTGGTTCCTCCAGTTCTTTATAGAGGTAGGTTGGCCAGTAATGACGGGAGGATATGAGCCTCTAGGAGACATGTAATACCAGTCTTTCACATCTGGCCTCACGTCCCTCTTCCTTCTCACCGATTTCTTCAGAGTGTACAAAGTATGAATAATGTGTAGTGAGATGGGATGGTCAGGATTGACCTCTTGCCACACTAGCCAAGTGCCCACGGCCTGTGTCCAAAAGTTTGGTGCCAACTGGTAGGGGCACAAGTTATAGCTCCTAAGCAAGGCCCTGAAGAAGGGATGCAGAGGTAACCTCATCTCGCAGGACAGAGCATCGTAACATATGGCTGCTTGGCCTAGGGGAGGACTGCAAGGACGGTAAGAAGGTGTAGGGTGCACTAAACGGACCCCTTCTGGCATCTTGAATTTCGCCGAGGCCCCATCCAAATCAACTCCTCGGATTTCAGTAGCGATCTCGCTGCTCTCCCACAAATTTGGGTTTGGATCAGGGTCTACATGATATCCTGATATTTTATTTACCAGGTCCACCCAACCTTCGACCTGGGCTATCTCCTCCTCTGAGAGCCCCAGCTCCTCTCTATGCGCTCAGAAAGGGGCCCTGGTGCCCAAATCAAGATCCTGTGGGCCAGAAGAAGAACCAGTTGTTCCCTCTCTCCCCATGTCTCTATCACGTTTGCTTCGGAGTTCTCTTAGCGCAGATTCCTCTTCAAATGACAGGTGGGTCATGTAGTTCTGGTTTCTCTCTTCTTCGCTGTCAGAATCACTCAAATAAATTATACCACTAGTTTTCCTATTCCTCCTCTTAATCTGCTCCCTAAAAAAGCGGGAACTAAAAATCGACAAAGATATTGGGTAGAAACCTCTGACAGGAATCGCCATTGCTAGCATTTCCCGTGAACCCGTCCCCCCAACTCCTTCCATTTATTCTTAAAAGTGGATCAGACTCACCAAAGAAAAACAAATATACAAAAACAAAAACAAATTCTTTCTTTGCATTTACAAAGGAAAAGAAGTATACCTTCAAAACTATGCACACAGGGTGAGCAGCGTGCCAACGGAGAGTATAGAGTGATGTAATCCGGATGCTGAGTAAAAACTCTCGAATAAATACTGAAAATGTTGCTGACGAAAGAGATGCTACAGTTTTTTCGAGAATGTTGCTATGAGATACCCTGAGGAAACGACAAAGGAAATACAATAAGAAGAAGGAGGCTTTATAAGGAAACTTGTGACCTAAAACCCTTGATCTGCGAGCCGCATAATTAATATGGTTAATCAGCATCCTTTGGGAAATGGGTTAATCTAGGCGCCAACTGTCAAAATGAAGGAAGCAAACCGTTCAGTTACCCTTGTGGGCACCACGCGTGGAGAGATGCTACCAATCATTCCTTTCCTACCCCTTGGGAACCGATATTGATAGCCCCCTTTATATTGAATGCGCCGCCTAAAAACGTGTTGATAAAATCCCATTTTTCACTTGACAAGTAGAACGGGAATAGGGGGTCGGCTTTACTCCAAATCCAAACCTCCAATAAGGAATGTCATCATAGGCTTCAGGTCTGTAGCATCATACGAAAACCACCATAACAAAGTTAGTGCCTTGAGCGTACAACAAATCCTACACGTCCATGAATGATCACTTCGGATTTGAGAGACTAGTGTTGAATCCAAGCCCAAAGAGAGGTACAGTGATCCACTAGCAAGGGCCCAATAGAGGTCCAATGGACCTTGACCCATGGCTAAGGTCTAAAATATCACCTTGGGTCAGGTGCCGAGGTGGAGTGTCAAGCGAACCTCTTTAGCCGAACTGATTTACGTCTGGCCGATGTGCTTTATACTCAGCTGGGGCGCTTTAGGCGATGACCAGAAGAGAGATGGAGTCAGAGATGTGACACAGCATTTACTAAGATGTGACATGCGCCCATTCCCTACGAAAAGTAGCAATGATTACAGTTAAAAAACAAGATTCTCTCATCCAAAGGCTAGGGTGGACACACGTGTAAAATTCTCCACGTGTCGCAATTTAAAACAACGAGTTCGTCTATAAATAGAGGACTCCTCTCACTGTATAAGAGGTTAGCATTTTCTCACTCTTAACAATATATATTTCTCTCACTCCCTTTTCTCTCTTTTACGCATTTATATTTCCCGCATTCAAATTATATTCGCCGAACATGGTCGCTGACTTTGGCATCAGAGTGCAAAAGGGAGCCTCCCCGGCCTCCTTTGCAAACTGATTGTTTGTCACAGTGCGCAGGAGATCCACGTGTTCAAGAGGGAGGAGCTGAGACGTGTTGGTCCAAGGTCCAGCCAGATTTTGTGGTTAACAGCTATTATGAATAAAATACAAGGAGGAAGAGAACATATTTATATACTAACCAAAATGAATTACAATGGATATCTTAGCAGAAATTATCATGCATTTTTTGATACAGGAGCATCATTCTGTTTGTTTAAAGCAAATGTATTACCCCCAAAAATGTGAAGTAATAAAAAAGATAATGAAGAAAGAGTAATACTTACAGGATTTGATGGAAGCACAAACCTAATAACTAAAGTAGCAAGGAATGTTAAAATACAAATAGGAAAATATGAATTACAAATACCTTATGTATATCAATTTGATGATATGCCATGGGATATATTATTAGGAAATAACTTCATAAAACAATATTATCCAATAACTATTGATGAAAAAGTTATACTTTTATCTACCCCTTGTCACCATATAGCAATAGCAATAAGAATTAATGATTCTTACTGTAGAGAAAAAATGTCTCATATAGCAGCTCAGAGTGGTGAGGATAGACAAAAATTAACACAAACAACACAATTTATGCCTAATAAAAATAGAATAAGTCTAGTACAAGAACATTTTGATCAAATAGTAATAAAAAATATTACAGAAAAATTATTAAAATTATCAGGAGATAATCCTTTGGAAAAATGACACATAAATAAATCTATGACAGAAATTATACTAGAAGATGACACTAAGATTATTAATGTAAAACCAATTAAACATATACCAAAAGAATTACCTGAATTTGAAATGCACATAAAAGAAATGGTAGAAAAGAAATTCATTAGAGAATCTAGCAGTAAACATAGTAGTCCAGCCTTCATTGTAATAAAATATTTAGAACAAAAAAGAGGAAAATTTAGAATGGTAATTAATTATAAAATGTTAAGCACTTATACAAAAGAATTAAAATATCCAATACCAAACCAACATGTATTATTTAACTAAATTAGAGGAAAGAAATATTTTCTCTAAATTTGATCTTAAATTAGGATTTTATCATATTATGTTAACCGAAGAATCTAGACATTTAACAGCTTTTACGGTACCACAAGGATTTTTTGAATGGAATGTATTACCTTTTGGATTTAAAAATAGTTCAGGAGAATTCCAAAGGTACATGGATAAAATATTCAAAGATTATTATCATTTTATTACAGTAAATATTGATGATGTTCTTATTTACTCTGAAACTAGACAAGACCACCTAAAACATTTTAATATTTTTATAGATATTGTAAGGAATAATGGAATTATATTATCAGCTACAAAAATGGAGATAGCTAAAGAAAATATAGAATTTTTGGGATCTATAATAAGCCAAGAAGGAATAAAACTCCAAAAACATATTGGTACAAAAATACAAGAATTTGACAATCATATAAAAGATAAAACACAATTACAAAGTTTTTTAGGACTTATAAACCAGACTAGGAAATATGTACCTAACTTAGCAAAACATTTAATCCCATTACAAAAAAGACTAAAAGGAAAAACTAGATAGACACCATGGTCTAAAGACGAAGAAGAAGAAGTACAAAAAATTAAAGACATTTGTAAAGATTTGCCAGAATTAGAATTACCCAAAAAAGAATGTGATTGGATTATAGAAACTGATGCATGCGAAACAACATGGGGAGCAGTACTTAAATATATTTATCCAAATGAGGATGAGGAAAGGATTGCACAATACACTAGTGGCAGTTTTACTCAAACTCAAATTAATTATCATATAAATGAAAAAGAATTATTAACTGTAAAATTTGCTATTAAAAAGTTTGAATTATTTATTGTTACTAGAAAATTCAAAATTAGAACCGATAATATACAAGTCAAATATTGGTTAACTAAAGAAATTGATCCAACTATTGCAAATAAAAGGTTAATTAGATGGCAAGTAGAACTTAGCCATTATGATTTTGAAATTATTCATATTAAGGGTACTGACAATGTTATTGTAGATTATTTATCAAGACATGGAAGACATACTTAAAAAAGTAGAAGAAATTAACTTGGCCACAGATGAATATCAACTATTCAAATCTATTCAACCATGTGAATACTTGCATGGCGCAGATTGTACAAATTAACAGTGAACTAGCCTTTTACAAGTCAATGGTTAATTCTCTTGAGGAAATGTACAAAGGAGGATCTCAATCCTCTCCAGTAAAGAATTTATCTGTAGGACTTCCTATTGAGGAAGAAGTATCTAACGTATCAATTATTGGAAGTTCATCTTCCGAAGCCATTAGCAAAACTATTGAACCATCTAAAGAAACTTTTTTAGAAGCTGCGAAGAAACCACAAGTCGTAACAAAGGAACTATCAAAAAAGGAGAAAGTTATGAAGAAACTAGAGACATTCTTGAAGTATGTGGAGTATCTAAACAAGAGGACAAAAGAAGGAGAATGACTAAGGACAATTAGCCATAAAAAAATCAAAAAAATAATTATTTTTCCAGGAGCAGAACCAAGGACAGTCAGGGGGCTATTTGACCAAGGACTTATTTAGTGCATCTACCCTAGCAAGGATATGAAGGAAATATCATTATTACCTAATTCTATCAAGGCAGCAGTTAAAACATATTTTGGAATTACCAAAGCTGAAAAGATCTATGTCAGGATTTACTCAGTCATTCTAGAATTTTTTGATGAAAAATTTCTAAGGGCGGAACATATTGTAAAACTTGGAGTAACTAGCAAAGCTATTCTTTCAGAACCAGAAATTAAACCATTTAACAAAGAAGAACAGATACAAGCTATTCTAGAAAAAAAGGCATTGGGATTTAGAGTCATGTATACCGAATTAAGGGATACCTTTACACAAACTAATGTTTGGGTATATGAATCTAATGATGACAAATTATTAATCTACAGCATTGCAAGAATAAATCAAGTTAATTGTCAATTATGGAAATTAAGAGAATACGCTGAGAATATATTTGTCAGCAATTTGGATCTCAGAAAATGAGCATATGAATATCTACATCAACTAATGGAGGTAGAAACGGGTCACAAGTGTAATAATTGTGGGGACCTACTCAACTACAATGAAGATGAAGCATACCTTGTCTGAACATGAATTATTCAAGGCATGTGGGTCCAGACCCATGTGAAACTTTAGAAAAGCAGTAGAAATTATTGTAACTTTAGCTTTACTTTATCTACTTCAATTCTCAGCCAAGCATGTAAAAGATAGGGAATATTGCCTTGTTCCCCAACTTTGCTTTTACCAACTATAAAAGGAGGAGTCTCTCCTCATTGTAAGCATTCGAAAATCATATCGGTTTTTAGCAATAAAAATCTATATTCTCTCTATCTATTGTCTTTCTTTTCATTCCTAGTTCAAAATTTTCTTTCATCAAACCAATCCAGAAACAATTAGCAGAAGGTATGAGTAACTAAACTTCACATAGATATATATATATATATATATGAAGTCATAAAATAGTTAGTAATACTCTATTTATTTATGAGTCCATAAGTTTATTCTTTATAAAAATTTTGTTAAAAGAGTACATCCAGAGGTAGGAAATGAAACTGGATTGTGCTGAACCTCTTTGAAGTGTTTGTTTAAGTGTTAAACAGAAATTGTTTGAGTAAGTCTTTCGAGCATCCTTTAATGCGTAAGTCTTTCGAGTAGCAACGATCTCCTATGAAGTTGTGTTTAATACTTAGATAAATAACTGAAGAGTATTTGGTAAAAAAAATTTTAGATAAATCTTTTAAAATCATATTTACAAAGAAGCGTGATGGACCCTGTAGCAACCGGGAATTTTAGTTTCTTTCTAAATAAAATATTTTTTTAGGATTTTAAATAATCGTCGCTACGACTTTGTCCATTTAATGTAAAGGAATGTTCGTCTAGCCAAATTATAAATGAAATTAAATTAATTTTCATCATATTTAAATTTTCGAATTTTATTCAAAATATTCCAATGTCACCATTTTAAATATTAATTCAAATCTTAATGATTTTTAAAGTCCCAATTCATGTATTTCCACATTTTTAACCTTGTCCAATTTAAATTGCTTTAATTCCCAAATATAGTTTTTTTAGCACAATCCCAATTAGTAAAGATCCATTTCCCCCACATTTCCAATAATTCCACCTCCCATTTCCATTTTTCACACTCCCTGATCCTCTCACTCTTTCCCCTAAATCTCACATGTTCATATTTCAAATTCACACACGTTTTGATCACATCCACCAGCCTGCATTGCCAATTATCAAATCTCTCCCTCAATTCTGCATTCAGTGATTTCAGTTCCTGCAATCCATCCTCAATCAGCATGTTACCAACTTCAACAAGCAATCTTCCATTTTCAGATTTCAAACTCCCTGATTCTCTCCCTCATACTTCCTAAGATGACATTTACAATCCTGCAATTCATCCCAATCAGATGAACACAAGCAACCTACCAAATTCAGCACACAAACCATGACTTATATCCCATTTTTCATTCTACACGAGCTCACCCTGGCCAGACAATCCTTCTGGTAATTTTCTACTGCATTACTTCAGCATCTCACAGCCATCACCAATTATCTGCAAGACCCATGTCACCAACGAAACCACCATCACGAACCTCCAATCGTGATTCCATTTCAGGGCTTTAAACACCTTGAGTAGGGCAAAATTTCAAAATCCCAATCACCACCCGACCACCTCAACCTCCAAGACCGCCACTGCAATCAACCACCAACCGAACCAAAATGCATCCAAACCGCCACCACCAACTCCACGGACAAGACCAACCGCAGCAACATCCACTGCACAACCCATTTTCACCATCACCACCCTCGGCCAAGACCAACCGCAGCAACACCCCGACCACACCTCCACTGCACAACCTATTATCATCATCACCACCAACCACCAAGCACAACCACACACAGCCAACCACCCCTCGAAGCCGCCCCTTCCCAACGCTCAAACCCAAGCCAAATCCCCAAAATCAAACCCAAAACCAAATTTAAAACATTACCCATAACCTACCTCAACAGTTACCGGAGTCCCTTCACCGGCGGAGTCCCCAAATCGCGAACATTCAACCGCAATTTTGGCCCTTTTTTCGCATCACCACCGCACCGAACCTAAGACCCAAAACCCTTCCCTTCACATACCCACACTGCCGCCACCGCACGGCGTTCCCAGGGCCGGACTTCCGGCGACGTGCAGCGAAGAGAGGGCGGAACTCCTCCTTCCCGTCGCTCGCTCGCCCGCGACCTCCTAGCCTCTCCCTCTCGTCTGAATTGGAGAAAGAGAGAGAAATAAAAACTTTTATAAAAATTAAGTTTTCAAATTTACCTTTCAGCCCCAAGTTTTGATATAAATCCCTTTCAGCCCCAAGTTTTGATATATATATATATCCATTTCAGCCCTTTCTTTTAAAATGATTTTCAATTTAGTTACAAACGTTTTTATAATTAACGAATCAGCCCTTATTTTTTGTAAAATACTATTTCAGTCCCAAAATTCTTAAAATTCAGTTTTCTCAAAAATTTCTATCTAGTCCGCAAACTTTATTTTATCACGTTTAAATCTTTAAATTTCTAAAATACTAATTTAAATTAATTTACTTTTGGCTAGACGAAGCAGTTGGTGATTTGAAAAGCTGACGTACTATTCCCGCTCCAATTTTTGAGAACTCGTAACGTTAAAGGTAGACTTGCCCCCACTAATAGATTTAGATTATAATTGCATGTGATTATGTGGATTTGTGTGATTTTTATATGCTTAATTGCATGAGAAAAGAAAAGAATATCTTGTGTGAGATAAATTTGAGAATTTATGTTATGCACGTCATAACTTATCTGCTAGCATGAGACAAGAAAATAATGTGTTCATTTGCACTCATTTATTGATGCTTATGAATAAGAAAAGAACGTCACTACATTATTTGCATAATTACTTGCCCAATTATCTTGTAGATTAATTATTGGCGATGAGTCTACAGAGTATTTCATTTTGAAATGCTCACCCCTTTATTTTAACAATTTTGCAGATTTTGGCGACGGTGGCAAGTGATGGGCAATGGCGACAAATATAAATTTGATATTTTTTTGAAAGTCGTGAATTTCGATACAATCATTTTAATTTATCAAGAATTCTCCTTTTTATTAAGTTTGTAAGAATTATTTTATTATCGCTAAACTCTTATCCAATAAATGTGATATTTAATATTAAATCGTTTTCCGCAATAAAGTTTATTAAAAAATTTAGAAAAGTGACGTTCCCGGGCTCCTCGGAACTCGGGGCGTCACAGACCCATAGATAGAAAGAAGTATTGTTGATTATTTATGGTGGATTATATATCTTCTTTTTTTTATTGATATTATCCAAGTACTGTTATCATAGTCTTAAATTTATCATTTTGCTTATGATATCTCTTACATGTTTTTACATATGTTGAAAATTTGTTTTTACTATTCCAAGAATTAACTATTTGAAGAGGATTTGAATTAATAGCTTAAATTTAAATATTTAGTTTTATAATTTATGAATTCAGAACATTTAATAGAATTAAATCCTTCAGAAGTAAACGACTTTAAGTATTTAAGAGAAGAAACAATTAAACAATTAGAAATTATAAGAGAAGATTTAGGAAGATTTTATAACTTATTAGACTACGCAATAAAAGAACCCTCATTTACAGATTTTTCACAATTTACTAGAATTATAGTAAATAAATGAAGAATAATTAGTGATCTAGAAAAAAAATTGAAGAATTAAATATAATTATTGAAGAAAAGAGTTTAACTTATAATAGTATATATTACGCATTTTATGTAAATAATACATTTAGAAATATAGACATAACATCAGAAGACTAAAAATTATAATTAGAAGGATAACATAGTAATTATACATTTAAATTTTTTGTCTTTTAACTGTTAGTACAACTGTTAGTACATATAGCAAGGTCCATTATTAATTACCTATACTATTTTTCCATTTGTTTGATTTTTTTTCCGCTGGATTTTTTATCAATTATTTTTAATGGGACGGTTATTGTACAAATAGACATTAAAGGGGGAGCGTTGTTAAAATTATGAGATAATTGCTGATGTTTATTTACTATTATCAATTATTATAAAAGTCTTATTTACTGTAAAAGAGTCAATCTTATATGATTGCAACTCTGGTTTTGAACCCTATAAATAGAGGGTTTTAGTTATTAATAATACACTTGAATTTTTACTCTCTCTATTTCTCTCTTTATTCTTTTAGTTTTACTAGTATTCAACAACGTGCTTCGCACGTCTTATGTACATGATAAAAGAACTTATACTTTTATCTCCTATGTAATGAAGTCTAAAAGGAAAATTATTAAAATCATCATATTATACAAATATAATTATAACTCATTGAATATAAAATATAATAAATAATACGTTATTATTTATGATATTTAGTATTAAGGTATATTAAGGAATATTAATACTAAATTGTGTTAGGTAGAATCTTTTTAAACTCTTATGATCGTGTTTAATTAATTATTATTACTAATTTTAACTTTAATAGTGAAAATAATTATTCATGTGAAAATTATTTGATTACTTATTTATTTATTAACTTATGAGTAAATTTTGTATTAGGCATTTTCAATTTTCTCAATTATTAAGTGTACATCACGAAATTTGTGTAGTAAAATGAAAATTCGAGAAGATGTTAAAAATGTGTTTGAATCATAGAAATATTTTCATTTTTTTGTCAAATTTGAACAAGCAGGATTTATTTTTTCATTTGATAATAATTTTAATCAGATTTTTATTAGATTTTGATAGAAATTGATGACTTTGTGTAGTTAAAAATTTGTAGGTTTTATAAAATATTTGATTGTAATTTTTAACTTTGACTAAGATTAAAATCAACACCAAACAGTGGCTTAACTACGTTCATCATATAAGTGAAGATTGAATACTTATTTATCTATAAATATATTTTAATAATTTACCTTTTATTGCGCTTGGTTAATATATATATATATATATATATATTTCCTTCAAAGTGACTCTCATGTTAGCGTTTAAATAAATAACTCTATATTTTTTCTTTCGATTATTCAAAAGTTATTGGTTTTGAAATGGATTTATTTTAACATAAATCTTAGTTTACTAATGATTCATCATGTTGATTATTTTAACCCTCTTCATACTAACTCTATTGTGAGATTATTATAATTCTGATATAATATTATTGAAATCTTGTATTGTATAAAAAGAATTAAGTCTATGTTTGATTTACGTTGTTAACTTGTAATGATTCCGTTTTGGAAGTGTATAAACATATGTATTGAATTGCAATGTGGTATAAGATTGAAAATGGTTATCAATAAGTATATTTTATAAATTATTTGAATTAATTGTTTAATTAAATCAATCATTTGAAAAGTCATTCAACATTTATTTATGTAAAAATATATATTTTTAATTAAAGGCATTATAGACATAATAAAAATAGAAGTAAGGACATAATTGGCATTTAAAAGATTTCTATACTTCCATACTTTTATATATTAGTGATAGTGATAGTGATAGTGATTAGTGATAGTGATGATTACTAATGATTCATCATGTTGATTATTTTAACCCTCTTCAAACTAATTCTATTGTGAAATTATCATAATTCTGATATAATATTATTGAAATCTTGTATTGTATAAAAAAAAAATTAAGTCTATGTTTGATTTAAGTTGTTAACTTGTAATGATTCCGTTTTGGAAGTGTATAAACATATGTATTGAATTGCAATGTGGTATAAGATTGAAAATGGTTATCAATAAGAATATTTTATAAATTATTTGAATTTATTGTTTAATTAAATCAATCATTTGAAAAGTCATTCAACATTTATTTATGTAAAAATATATATTTTTAATTAAGGACATTATAGACATAAGAAAAATAGAAGTAAGGACATAATTGATATTTAAAAGATTCCTACACATCCATACTTTTATATATTAGTGATAGTGATAGAGATAGTGATAGTGATAATCATAACAAAGGCTCTATTCGGCTTCAATTAAATTGGAAATAAATGGAATGTAAATTATTTGGTTGATTTATTTGTGTTTTTTAGGTAAGATGTGCGGTAATAAATTGGAGAGAAAAAATGTGAATAGTTAAAAAGTAGTATGAAAAAATGTGTAAATTAATTTTTTTGTCGATTTTGTTTTGTAGTGAAATAAAGGGTGGCCGCCGAATGGAACCAAATACAAGTTCATGAAATAAAGTAGGAAAAAAAATACAAAAAAAACAAATGTTACGTTGCGATATAGCCGAATTAGACGTGGGTTGTTATTTTTGTATTCTTAAATCAATTGTAAACGTATTGATGAAAGATTCAGACTAAGGAAAGAATCAGATAAGTGTTCGGTAGACTTCTGTTTCAAAATTGTTGTAGGTTTGAGAGTTGATTACTAGAAATTAGTCGAATCGAAAAGATAAAACAAAATCAAGGATTCTTTTTATAAAAAAAAAAATATTTCATGGAAATCACAACTATTCAATTGCTAATGTTTGATTGTGATTAAAACCTAGAATAACTGTCAATAATTAATTTTAATAATATATTTAATGTGAATTACAACTTTTCAATTATATATTTATAAACCCTTATTAAAATCTATTAAATTTATGTATATTTTAGTCAATAAAGAAATCACTTAAAAATGTGGTGTAGAAGTTAAGTTTTGTGATGACAATATAATCACCATTTACAATTCTCAATAGAAAGGGATGAGAAATTTAAAAAAAAAAAAAAAAAAAAAAAAAAAAAAAATCAATTTACAATCTACCTATTATATTTATATACCTACAAACTATGTACCTTAATTAAATGTTTACCATTGAAAGTGCGACAAAATAAATAATAAATATTTTCAAATATCTTGATATTATATTATTATTTCGGGCAAGAGTTTTTTGCTTGTACTAACAATTAAAAAGGGTCATACGAAAATGTAAGGTGGCGTTCTGTTTGTATTTTATTTTGTATTTTCATTTTTAAAAATGTTTTGTATTTTGTGTTTTCATTTTTGTTTTCAAATTTGCTGAAAACGCGTTTAGTTTGTCATTTCTGAAAACTGTTTTTGAAAATGAAAAGCTGGAAAACACGTTCTGTTTGAAATTTTGCAGAACACTATTTAAACTATTTTTAATTAATTTGCTTGCAGAATACTACTAACTCCAATTCAAATTTCCTTTCACAATACACTAAAAATATGATTACATGCAACACACTAATGTGAGCATTAAGAGTCTATATTAACACAGCTTGGTCAGGTTCGGGACTTGAGAAAGCTCTACTTCTATTAAAATTCAGAAAATGCAAGTTCTTTCAAAACCACCAGAGTCCATTTATCATTACATTTTTTGAAATATAACAATAAGAATTCTCATTTAATTTTTTTTTGTAATGTTGATATAGAATTCAATAAAACTTTATTTAAACTAAGTTCCAAGTTAGGATAATTCTCAAAAAAAAAAAAAAAATTCTTTATTTAGGCTTAATTCCAAACTAGGATAATTCTAAAAAAAAACAATAAAAAAATAAAAACTTTATATTAAGCTTAGTTCTAAATTAAGATAATTCTATAAAAAAAAAAAAAAAAAAAAAAAAAAAAAAAAAAAAAAAAATCCCAAAACGCGTTTTCCGCGTTTTGGACATTTTTTGTCGAAATACACACAAAATGCCCAAAACGATGTTTCGGGCGTTTTCCGTTTTATGTACAAATTTTTTTTTGTTTTCCAAAATGGGTAAGCCCCTTTTCTCTTTGCTGTTTTGACGTCGTTTTCTGTTTTTATTTTCGAAAACGCTAAAAACGCGTTCTCTTTACCATTTTCGAAAACCCATTTTGGAAAACAAAAAAAAAAATTGTATACAAAACGGAAAACGCCCGAAACATCGTTTTGGGCGTTTTGTGTGTATTTCGACAAAAAATGTCCAAAAGGCGGAAAACGCGTTTTGGGAAATTATTATTATTTTTTATTTTTTATTTTTTTTATCCTAACTTGGAACTAAGCCTAAATAAAGATTTTTTTTTTTTTTTTTTGAATTATCCTAATTTGGAACTTAGTTTAAATAAAGTTTTATTGAATTCAATATCAACATTACAAAAAAAATTAAATGAGAATTCTTGTTGTTATATTTCAAAAAATGCAATGATAAATGGACTCTGGTGGTTTTGAAAGAACTTGCAATTTCTGGATTTTAATAGAAGTAGAGCTTTCTCAAGTCCCGAACCTGACCAAGCTGTGTTAATATAGACTCTTAATGCTCACATTAGTGTGTTGCATGTAACCATATTTTTAGTGTATTGTGAAAGGAAATTTGAGTTGGAGTTAGTAGTATTCTGCAAGCAAATTAATTAAAAATAGTTTAAATAGTTTTCTGCAAAATTTCAAACAAAATGTGTTTTCCAACTTTTCATTTTCAAAAACAGTTTTCAGAAATGACAAACCAAACGCGTTTTCAGCAAATTTGAAAACAAAAATGAAAACACAAACATTTTCGAAAATGAAAATACAAAATAAAATACAAACAGAACGCCACCTAAGAAACAAATCTCTCGAAATAAAGTCCCAAAAATGAGTGTTGCACTAAAAAAGCTCGATTTACAAGCAGCTTTCACGGAGTGCAAGCACATAAATTAAGTTGGGATAGTTCTAAAATTTATGATAATAAAATTATATCTCTATTTTGAGAGTTTTGATTTATTGCCCTTTTATACATCTAACTTTCTACAATATATATATGTTGATGTAAACTGTTTACTACTTTAAACTTCTGATTCGCAGTCTTAACTCGTAACTTGCTTGTGATAATCGTTGCCCACTACTTTGCTTAACCGTCGTCCACTCATTTGCATCAAATAACTTCTCATGATCTTCCCCCCAATTGTTCACATTGTGATGACTGCTTACAGATGACTCCACTAGATTACCTTAGATCATGGTGTAGGTTGTGGAAAAATGCTTTTTTGTTCACTTAATCATTCAGGCAATTGCCTAATCCCCACAGGCTTCTCAACGTCACCTTATTACTTGTTATGTACTCTCATGTTTTAGACTTTTGCAATCGTTTAATAGCTTAGACTCTTTCACGTCGTCCTGCTATTTGTAATGGGCTTTCATTTTTTGGACTTCAATATTGAGCTTTCAAATTAGTATTTTTATGTGTCAACACTTATCTTACCTTATCGAAACCTACCTACCTACAATCAATCAATCAATCGACATCAACAATCAACATCAATCAACAATATATAAAAAGTGTAGATGAAGAGAAAATGTTTGATTGTCACTTTTGCCCTCGTATGTTATTATCTTTTGTCAATCACATTTGTTCTTTAAATGCAAACAATTATTCATATAACAATAAAGAAATACTATAAATTAATTAAAATTAAAATCAAACTATACAAATACCACAATTAATGAATCAAAATTGGCTATTCAGCCTTAAATTAAATCAATCCCTCTCTTTCACGACACCTCGCTAAAATAAATCCATAAAACTACTATATGGACATTTTTAGACGATATAACAAACTTTGTTGAAGTTTTTAGTGGCTTTTGATGGGCTGAGAAACCAACGAAGTGCATTAGAGGTTTCGACGCCATTGGTGAATTCTTGCGTTGCTCCTACTTTCTTCCAAGTTTCATGCTTTGATTAATTTTTACAATATTTAATATAAATTCCAGGGCCTTAATAATATAGTATATATGGTGGAATTTCTCAAATTATTTGATTATCATATGTCAATAATGTATTGGTTTATTTCATATTGAGTAATTTTTTCCCTTCTATATTGTCAGCAGTGTGGATTGTGCTAATTTCTAATATATTTAATATTTATATTTGAAATTTACAATTTCAGCTTTTATTGTTTATATAAATTAAATATTAAGTATAGAGTTTGTTGCAGGAAAATGAATGTAAATTGTTCCATATATAATTTGGACGATAAACATATCCCTTTGATGAATTTTATTATAAGAATCTCTCTACTAACATTATGCATAAGGATTACAAGACTCGCATTGTAATTCAAATTATTATTAAAGATTTGTTTACTAATCTAGTGTGCATAACATCATTTTATTATTTAAAATCAGTATTTCGTTGGGATTTAAAAATAAATTATATTCACGAGTAATGCTTATTAAAATTTCATTGTTTAACTTATGTGATTTGGAGTAATTAATAATCAACGATAAGAAGCTAAAAAAATAGAACAGCCACACTTATCTAATCATTTTGGAAGTTATATAAAGTAAGAAGAAAAGTATTGTATATATCACAAACAATTTATGGATATAAAAATGTTTTGATGTGATGAAAGCATCGCCCGTTTATTTCAACATTTTATAAACGTACTGTTACAAAATATCACATTATACTCCCATTAATTTACTAGTATGGGTCATATTTAACAATTAAATAAGGTTGACAATCATGATTATACACACAAATAACTAAGCTCAAGTGCTATAGAAATTAAATTACTCAAATTGTGCACTAACTAAAATATTTACATGGACAATTAATTTTTGAGATTTCATATAAAATTGAAAATATGATTAATGAATTATTCTAGATTACAAAAATAATGCCACGTTCTCTTTGCTGTTTTGAGGCTAGCTATTTTGAGTTTTCAATTTTCGAAAATACCCAAAACGCGTTGAGGATTCAATGCTCATTGAATCCTCATTCAATGAAGATTTACTCAATAAATTTATGATTTTTAAAATTTTTTATTTTATCATAGAATACTAATATATAAATATATTTTTAATCTTTCCTTATAATCTTGTCGATTTATAAGTTATTCTTTAAACTTTTAATTGCTTTCGAATATTACTTATTTTTATTTTTAAATTTATGTATTGTTATGAAAATTTCTTTGACAAAATTAATCCAACAGTAAACAAAATATGGTTCCAAGAGATTTATAAATAATAGTTATCTTATTTCATGAATCATATTAAAGCATTTTCCTCCTTGTATTTCTACCCTCCTTGTACAGTTGAGGTTTCTATGTGGACAGCGGATTCTAGTTTTTTGTATATAGATTATTTAATTCAATTGTAAATTAGTTGCCCCAATTGTAATTTCTTAATTAAAGCCTTTTTTTTATTACTTAATTTCTTAATTAAAGTTGAATATACAACAATATCATAATTTTATTTTAAATAATCCCCTCCATTTTGAAAATTATTTTTTTCTTTTCATTCTCTTTTATTTATTCAATTCTCCAATTATTTCTATTTAATGCAGAAGTCGTAATTTGATGCAAGTCAAACATGTTAAAAATGGCACAAGTGATCAAATAGCTATGCAAATATGGGTATTCTAGGATACGCGCTTCGTTACATTAAAATATTTTGTTTTTTGAATTAACTTTTTTTGTATAATCAGCGATCTGTGCTTATTTTGCCCGTAGACAGTGGCTCGATGTTGTTACAATTGAACTACTCTTCAATATATGAACTAATATATTGATTGGTTTAGATTTCAAGTTTTGTTAGTTGTAACATTAACAAAATGTTTGTTGAATAGCGTACTTACCGATTTATTAACACTGATTTATTGACATTAAAATTAAAATTAATGTAATTCAACAAATAAATCATTTTTTTACATATAAAATATCACAAAATAATTATATCAAAAAATTAAAAAGTAAATACATTTTTCAGTTAAAAACAGTTTTCCAAAATCACAAAGGAACACGTTTTCAACAATCTCAAAACGAACAATCAAAACAGATAACTCAAAACAAAATTCAAAATTCAAACACAAAGAGAACGGCCCCTAAGTTTTTCATTAATTATTCAACATATAAAAATTCCGTGCTAACCATATTAAACATCGAATATAACCAATTGTTACGGAACTAGACTTTTACCAACCACTTTACACTCAATGGCATGAACCGTGATATATTTCCTCATGCATTTTTATCAATGCAATTTTTTTAGCAAGAAATGCCAATATTTCGTAGTTTGGATAGTTGATACGTACTTCATAATTAAAAAAAATATATCAAATATATATCTTTAACTCTTTTTGTAATATGACAATATCTCTCGACGTTTTTCCTCAAGACCGACTTAAAAATTTTCAGGGATAAAGTAATTGTAATTCAAATACTTTTAGAACTTTGAAGACTTTTACTACATTGTTAGCATTTTTTTGAATTTACTTAAGTAAGGAAATTATAAGACATATATTTTAAAATCTTTCTATAAGATTATAGAAAGCATACAACTATTATTATTACTAGTGAATCACCCGTGCGATGCACGGGAAGAAACGTCTTGATAAAAATAATTCAATGTGAAATTAGATGAATCAATTAAATAAAATAAATAAATTTCGCAAATAAGAGATATCATCATTTATTGGTTTAATATGACTATAAATTCTGGAATACTTCTTTGTACATAACATTGTTTGTTGATTTTGTTGATCTTTCATTCTTATCATAAATTAAAATCTTTAATCTGAAACGATTTGTCACCCTAGAAATCGCAACATAAAATTGTCTATGTGTAAACACCAGTCGTTTAAGAAGAAGTCCCACATGTAAAAATGATTGTCCCTGACTCTTATTGATAGTAATGACATAGGACGCCATCAATGAAAATTGTCTTCTTTTAAATCTAAGGGTCCGTTTGATAGCGAGGGTGGAATTTGGGTGAAAAGAAAATGAATTCCAGGGAATTGAATTCTAGGTAATTAAATTACTGGGAATTAGAAGTTTAATGTGTTTGATTGGTTTAATTTTCTAGGTGGAAAAAGTAGGGAATTTTCCAACTTTTGTTGTTTGATTGACATTATTTTCCATGGAAAATAAAGTAATTTTTTGCTATTTTAATCAAAAAAAATTTTTTTTTACTTTTTAAATATATTTGTACTTGATGATGATAATGTTATTTTTTGGAAAGAAAATAAGTCAATTAACAACAACAAAATTGATTAAACGTGTCCAAAATTATTTTTCATCTATCACGGAAAAATATTTTTCCACCAAAACCCAAAGAAAATCTTTTCCACCAAATCAAGGAAAATGGAAGAAAAAGTGGGGTCTGCGGAAAAAGTTTTACATGGAAAATTTTGTCAAACAAACAAACCAAAAGTGGGAATTGGAAAACATATTCCATTTTCCATGGAAAATTTTGTGTAATCAAACGGACCCTAATAGGTTTTCAAGAATCAGAAGGACTCAACGATATCATTTGAATAAAGAATTTGTGTCATGTATTGATGCTAGAAAGAATTTGACCTTCTAGAACATAGTCGCCAAGTTTTGTAACTATCAACCTTGTTACATTGCACAATCCCTTTGTACGATCAATATTTCTCAGAAAGAACTGGGTCCTTCACTTATCCGATGCAACGGTCCACCACGTGGCGTAATAAAGATATCCCCGTGTCCAAGTCGTGTATCAAAATCCACCGACAATCAATTTGACAATTTCATCGACAATAGGAAAATCATATTCGCTATCACCGGTCGTTCACCAACCAATAAGTATAAGTCTTACATTTTGAAATGTTTTCCTCAATCATCTTTTCTCAAACCGACCTAAATTTCCTTAACAATTTGTTGTATTTGTCTAGCATATTTTTCAAAACAAAAACTATACAATCATGCAACATTAAATCGCATGATTCACTCCTATCAGGGACATTAAAAGACATAAATTAAATTTCAGACTATAACAACGAAATTATCCGTAAATAATATAAATATAAAAGCAATAACCATTTTTCTGCTTTCAACCTCATTCACATTGTTAACAATGTAAAGTGAGCAAATTGTAGAACTGAACCGTCATCAGGCAGGCAACAGACTCTCAATCTTATGATAATTTTGATCGTGTAATCTGAAGACGGGAGGCCCTCCACATCATTTAGCCCATTATCTAACCCCCCCATAAAAGTGAAT
Source organism: Ligustrum vulgare (assembly GCA_963555705.1). NCBI lineage: Eukaryota > Viridiplantae > Streptophyta > Magnoliopsida > Lamiales > Oleaceae > Ligustrum > Ligustrum vulgare. The sequence goes on along the minus strand of OY743172.1, from coordinate 4,689,800 downwards.
GAAAATATCATATTATATGTCCGAATGTTCTCAACAAAGTTCTTAATCCTTTCGTCCCTACCATATAACAAATATTTCAAAATAAGAGGATGATCTTCCATAAGATGAATCTTCATTTTCTCTTGTATACAACAGAGTAGGAGTGAACAAATAAATCGCGAAATCGAATTAAACCGCAACAAATGGTTTGGTTTGATTCGGTTCGGATTAGAAAAATTCCAAACCAAACCGCCTTAAAACGATTTGGTTTAGGTTTCAATTGTCAAAACAACGATTTCAAACAGCCAACCAACCAAATTTTAAAAAAATTAAAAAAATAAAAATAAAGACAAACGTTCAATTAAAAAAAATGCAACACGCTTTTTACTGTCAACAAATCAAAATTAAGAAGTTAAAGATTAATTTGTTCAAATTCACAATCGTTTGGAAATAATCCTTACTCCTACAATTCATAATTATCATCAAAGACAACACGTATAAGAAATAAATTCGGTAATCATAAAAAAAGAAAAAAAATACTAAAATTGTGATATTGATAAAGATGCATCAAATTCATAGTATTATATGTTTTTGCAATATTTATACAATGTAATTGTTTTTTAATGAAAATTACAATATAACATTGATCATCCCAATTTTCAGTTAAGTAAATTGGAAGAGAATTTACTTATTGTTGTAGAAATTTAAGAATCATAAATATTGAATTACAATATAACAATTAATATCATATCATAGTTAATTATTTTTTAAAATTTATACTTAATAGTTAGGACAAAAAAATCATTAATAACTATAAAATTTCAAAACAATATAAATAAATTTGTTAATCGTTAATGTTAAAATATGTGATATGAGACTTTCTGAAATAAAAAATTAAATAATAATTAAATGTACTTGTAAATAAAATTATTTTGATAAATAATCTGATATAGAAAAAAATGTTATTATGTATATGTAACAAAGAACTTAAAAGTATGACTATTTAAAACAATATTTAATACAACTTGATTAAATATTCGATATAAATGAAAATGAAAATTCGACATTAGATTTGTATGACCGAACGAAATTATTCATCCATAAGATTGAGATCAATAAAATATCACAATTATTGTAAAAAATTATTTATGTATAAAATGTAACTTTATATAAAAATACTAATTAATTTAATAGAAAGCAATACAAAGGAGCTCGAATTTTTAGATGTACTAAATAACTAAAAAAATAATATTATTTATAAAAAGTTTTATACAATAATATTTATTTAGTATTAGATGCGTAATAAAACTTCGATATAATTTTGAATTGAAAATTTTACCTTGAATTTGTACAAGTGCACACAAATATTTATTTATAAGATTAAAAACATTAAAAGGTTAGAATAATTTTATGAAAAAAGAGTTTTAAACACAAATAATCAAATATAAATAAGTGAAAAAAATTCTCTATAAAAATATTTAAGTGGAAGTGGGAGTGTGAACACAATAAAAACTGAGTTTTAGAGTGTGAACACAATAAAAGCTAAATTTTCCCGCCAAAACTCAACTGCTTTTATATATTATATAGATTATATTTTTTTAACATAATTTGACATACAGTGTGCAACAAGGCACGTGCGAAAAACTAGTATATAAAAAAGAAGAATGAACGAGAAATTTTTGAATACCTATTTCACTATCATATATTTTTGTTATATGCCTATTATACCCGTACTTCCTATTTAATAACATTAAATAATTCACTACATTAATTATTATATAACTATTTACATTGTACAATTTATAATGAAACAATTTCATATATATTATTATAATTCATTACGTAAGTAATAAATTAACTTATTATCTAATAATTTCAAACAATGTAATATAATTTCATCATATTATTCTAATATTATTTTTTTTCCATTTATTTAGTATTAATAAAAGAAGAAAAAACATTTAGTCACTTAATAAATGTTATTATTACTATAATGTATTAATATAATACTTAAATATTACATTCAAGATTTTAAAAATTGAAGTGTCTATCATGGACGAATCTAGAACCAAAGTTCTGTTAGAGCAGTCGACTGTCGATCTTGGATCGTTGATTGTTGACTGACGACTGTCGACGACTATAATAACAGACAAAAGTGAAAATAATTTTAAGGTAAATTAATTCCTTGGAAAATATTTTGTCTACCCATTGTTCACTATCGCAATCAAACAGACCAAAGTGAAAGTGTTATCCTTCAGTTATATGTTAAATCTTATGTTAATAATATTTTAATGTTATTGATTTTCAATATATTATTTTCTTAGATTTTATATTATTAATTTTAATACAACGTAAGAGTTTTTGGAATTTATTTGAAAAAAAATTAGAATTTTCGGATTGGAATATGTTTAGAATACTTTGAAAACATTTGGATCGGAATTTCGAAACTCGTTCCAATTCCAATCCAATTTTTTCTGAAAATTTTGGAATTCGGACCAGGAGGGATCGGATTTTTTTTTGGAAAAATTTAGAATAGAATCAAACGAAATCGAATTTTCCAATCCAACTTACCACTTTAGTTTTACGATACCAAAACACCTCATGTAGCCAACACATGCTTATCATTAATTATTAAAGGTTTGTCGGTGCCTTTAGTTAGATAGCCTCTATATCTGTATCACTTATTTCGGCACTCCAATATTCTTTTCGAATGTATTTATAATATTATTATCAAGAGGAATGATCTGTTATTGTTGATGTGAAATATCGCAAGTGTACGATATCGCTAACAAGTAGTAAAAGTGGACTTTTGAGTCCGGGTTGTCGATCCCACGAGGACTAGTTAATTCGTTATCGATTTACTTCGATTTCAGTACTAGTGAAGGGCTCGTACGATGTACGAGATCCGTCTTCAAGTTGAATTTATTAGTGTTATTCTAATAGAATTTTTAGAGGATGTGCACAAAAGTAGCTTATTTGAAAAGTATTTGAAATAAATTTGTGTTTTATAACTTGTGTTATAACAGTATTCAGATTAACCATAATAATTTTCTTTGTTTATTTGACTCCAAGAAAGCAATTGTCTTTTGACTTCCTAGTTTCTTGAGTCTAATAAAAAACCGGCTTTAGAAGTGAGATTGTATTCGGGCAAGGAGAAAACCTCCTTGCTAAAGTCTTAACTATTTTCTTGATTTTCCATTTCACAATTCATGATCTTAAATCAACTGTTAAAGATGTTTGCATTAATGAGAGATTTACCCTGCAATCGATTGTGAAAGAAAATAAGCAAGAAGATATTAAGTAGTGGAAGTATTCAGAAGAACATTGCTAATGTTGGAAAATATTGATGCACTTCATTGGGTAGAAAATTGATCCCTCAAGAAAGGGAAGAAAATTGAAAGACCAATGAATCTAAAGAACCTAAATGTAGGTCATTCTGCTTCTAAGATGCCCCTACATGAGCTTCTCAGCATCAGTCTCAGGAGCAGGCATGGATCTCACTTTAGAAAATATGTTTATCAGCAAAAAAGCAAACAATTAGGATGATCAATGATGGAGGTCTTTTGGGAAAACAAAGAAATTAAATGTCAGACATGTTATACACACATTCAATAAATTATTTATGTGATAAGAATCCTCTGTCAGTAACAAATATCTAACGATGAATTAACCAAATCTCTATCAAATAACACCAAATAACCGCACGAATCTGCATGTTCAGCGTTCAACCATAGCAGATGCTTTACAGCCTCCAGTAAAGAGAGCATTTTGAAACATGTCCTAGAAAAAAGAAGACAACAAATATAACACCTCCTAGCCTCGACACAGGGGCTGGAGAAGTTCAGATCATTTCAAGATTTATATTATTGTTGCACTTTTTACAAATATCATTTGAGTAGATATCCTAGCTAAAAATCCACTTCAATCAAGAAATAAATTTAATACCAAGACTCCATTACGAGATTCTAACGAGCCTTGCAATGAACAATAAAGTTCTGGTGCCAAATAATTTTAATATAACTGGTGTGCATAAAGAGTAAGTTTGCAAAGTTTCAAGAGTTACCCCCTTTCAAGCACAAAACCCACGATAGGGAAGAAATAATTGTTGTTCAACTTGAGTTGGAGGCAGACCTTCTTTAGGGACATCCTCTGGCGTTAGACTCAAATAAATTAGAAAAGTCAATGGAAGAGTCAATATCATAAACAATAGAAATATACACTTCAATCGAGTTGAAGTTAATAAATCACAAATAAATATACAAAGATTCAGCTTTCGTTTAGGTAAAAAGGTAAAATAAAATAGGCACATTTGAATTTTAAATCCTTAAATACAATTAAAACGGGATTTTCTTCCAAATGTATGTATACATAGCACGGGAACTTCAATTTGAACATAGCAAAAAGGGGCAGGGAAACCAAGCCTCATTTCATCACCCCCTTCATCATCAATTATTAAATGGTTTCCAATTTATAAAACAAAACAACACAAGATTTCGAAATTTAAGGAAATTTATGAATCATTAGGAGAGCCACAAACGATTGGAAACATTAAGAATTTGCAAAAATAAGTGATCCAATGAATCATTAAAACATTCCCGTCTCACCTCTCTACACTCTAACCAGAAATGATTGTGTAAAAAAGATAAAATTTATATTATTCAAGTGCTTCTCTCCCCACCAACTAATGTTTATTTCTAGGAATATGTCATATTTATCATCAACTACTCAAAACCACTACAAATTCAGCACTTTATAGCCAAAGAAACAGTGGTTTTTTTTTTTAATAGCCAATTCTAGGAAATGCACAGAAAAGAAACAGTGCTTGAAGCATGCACACTTCCAAAGCTAACTCAATCACAACAAGAAATTTGTCAATATCAACAAACACTTAAGAGAGAGAAAAAGAAATTGAAGAACACAAAGACAAATCACGAAAATCAACCAAACATGAAAAATTCATTGGAACTTTTTCCATCTAGACTCTCTACACTCTAGTAAGAGAAAAACTGTGTGAAAATGATAGAATTTTCAATACTTGGGTGCCTTTCATTCGTTTTTTTTTAATCTGAAAATAAGTCATATTTATCATCAATTACTCAAAATCACTACAAATTCAAGACTTCATGGTCAAATAAATAGTACTTGCAATACACGCACCCAGCAAAAAGACAATTTTACCTTGGAGGCAGTCACAATTCTCGACCTCCTTCCTCATGACATCAACCACCGAATTAATAAGTTCAGCAGTGTTGGGCCCCTTAGACAAGTTATTCCAAGCGATGTTCCTGTATTCATCGTTGACACCCTCGTCAATAACTGGCCGATTCGCGGCCTTCTTCCTCTCCAAAATAGTCGTCAAGAACTCCTTCCCGCTTTTCATGTTGAACATGAAAGAAAAAGTCAAAATCCCGACTATGATTTCAACAAAAATTATCGGTGATCATTGTTGGAAGACTCGGCTTGGTTACTCGTTTTGTCGATAATTGAAGAGGTGATGACCATCTTTGAAACCTTGAGAGGACGAAGACCATCTTCAAAATCGTGATCGATTCTTACGAGAGGGAGAGTGAGAGTGATTTAGGGCTTCTTGGTAAATTTCTGTGTTTTAGACTTGGTGACGAGGTGTGTTTTATTATTGGGCACGTCTTATCTGATCCAATATAAAAGTACAAAACCAGTTTAGGAATAGTAGAAGATAGATACAAAGAAAATATCCAAACCTGTTAAGTGTGAAAACTAAGGGACAAAAATGAATAGTAACATCAAAGAGGCTCTTCTATTGTAGGGTGACATGTTCCACAACCTTTTGACAAAGACATCATTTTATTTCAATTAGAAAAAAATTGCTCGAGACACTTAAAGCTTTATCTTACTTTGGTCATCGAATTCCTTTGTCCGGCATTAGAAGCTGCACTTGCGTTTTTGTGTTGTGGCGTATGAAGTTTCTGGATGACATGTTTATCATCAAGATTGACAAAAATGTTGCTAAAAAAAACTAACTACAAGCAAAATGTTTTAAGAAAATAAGCATTTTTGGCAATCTAGAAAGGAAAAATGAAATTTTAAACAATTTTTAGCCACAACCAATACCGATATGCAAGTAATCAGTTCCATTATATCCGATAAAAGGAAGTTTACAAAGTGCCAAAACTAAAACACTTAGAAATTCGGTGACTAATAATTAGAAGAAAATGTTAAAATTAAATTTAATATAGATGAATGTTCATCTAAAATTCACAAACATCATGCTGTAATTATCAAGATCCAAACTGAAGCGGAAGCGTACCTGAATTCATTGTTGTGTTTGATCGAACGGGGTTATGACCTTCCAACTGATTCGTGGTTTTCTCCTTCCTTAGTCCTCTGTTGATGGGGATGCAGAGAATTATCAAAAGCCAAGCTCAATTGGGGACCATGACCTGTATAAATAGTTGTAGGGCAACTATCATGTTTCAATGTTATTAAATTGGCCTCTCATCAATTTAAAACATTGAATCCGTCTCTACACTTTAATCTCACGACACTTAATACCCATTAGTCCCGAATAATCTTTAGTGGATCACTTTATTGACTAAATCCTTAAGATAGCACCACACATTTTATTTTATACATGTTTGGCCCCACATTATTGAATTTATCCAACAATCTCCCACTGGGCCATACATGTATCCTTACAAATGTGTACAACCTTATGAGCTCAAAAATGTGCTATCATTATTAAGGGTATTTCCAAACAATCTCGTCCATCAATCATATCAATATAGGATCAAAGCGACTTTCGTTACATTAATCGTAACTAAATCCATCAATGGTCACGTATACCAATACAACCAAATGACATAGATCAATCATGAGAGTGTAGTATGAAAATTACATGTTATGTGATCCAAACATGCCTATTTTCAATTGGTCCGACTTTATTCCTTAGGTGAGATCAATACCAAACATAATGTAATAGAGTAGAATGAACTGAATACTTTATTTCTGTACAGAAAATTATCCAAATACACAAATGTGTCCAAAACCAAAACATAAAGCAACCAAAATACAAACTCCCACTAAATCATGATATCCTCAAGAAATATTACACCCATACGAGCAGTGTGCTCGTGAAAGACCTTGGGTGCTAATCCCTTAGTAAGCGGATCCGCAATCATGGAGTTTGTCCCAATATGCTCTATGGAAATCTGTCTACTCTGTACCCTTTCCTTCACAACCAGGAACTTAATGTCAATGTGCTTTGACTTAGTTGAACTCCTGTTGTTATTGGAATATAGCACTGCAGAGTTATTGTCACAATATAACTTTAATGGTCTTTCAATTCCATTCAGAATGCGCAGCCCGGTGACAAAATTTCGCAGCCATATCCCATGATTAGATGCCTCATAACAAGCTACAAATTCTGCTGCCATAGTGGAAGAAGCTACGAGTGTCTGCTTAGCACTCCTCCAGGAAATGGCTCCTCCAGCTAGCAGGTATATGTAACCTGATGTGGATCTTCTACTTTCTTGGCATCCCGCAAAATCAGAATCGGAGTATCCTACGATCTCTAACTTATCTGATCTGCTGTATGTAAGCATGCAATCTCTTGTTCTCTTCAAGTACCTCATAACCCTCTTTGCTGCTTTCCAACGATCCATCCCAGGGTTACTTAAATATCTGCCTAGCATTCCAACAATGAATGCTATGTCCGGACGTGTACAAACTTGAGCATACATCAGACTCCCAACAGCTGATGCATAGGGAATCTTTTGCATTTCCTTAACTTCAAGATTATTTTTCGGGCACTGATTGAGACTAAATTTGTCTCCCTTAGCAACAGGGGTGTCCCCTGGTTTACTATCCTGCATGCCAAACCTTATAAGAACTTTATCGATATAGCTCTTTTGTGATAATCCAAGGATACCCCGAGAGCGGTCCCGGTGTATCTGAATTCCTAATACGAAAGAGGCGTCCCCAAGATCTTTCATCTCAAAATTCTTTGACAAAAAGGTCTTGGTTTCGTGCAACATGCCTATATCATTAGTGGCAAGCAGTATGTCATCGACATACAAAACCAGGAAAATATGCTTACTCCCACTGAACTTGTGATACACACAATCATCAACAACATTTATCTCAAAACCAAACGAGATGATCACTTGATGAAATTTGTGGTACCACTGACGGGAAGCTTGCTTGAGTCCATAGATGGATTTCTTTAATTTGCAAACCATATTCTTCGAGTCTTCTGACACGAAGTTTTCTGGTTGCACCATATAAATCGTCTCATCAATGTCTCCATTGAGAAACGCCGTCTTTACATCCATCTGATGTAACTCAAGGTCAAAATGTGCAACAAGTGCCATGACTGTCCTGAAAGAGTCTTTCGTTGAAACAAGAGAGAAAGTCTCTTTGAAGTCAATACCTTCCTTTTGTGTAAAGCCTTTAGCTACAAGACAAGCCTTATATCTTTCCACATTACCTTTCAAATCCCTTTTGGTTTTAAAAATACATTTACAACCAATGGGTTTCGCACCTTCTGGTAATGGGACAAGATCCCAAACATTATTGTCTTGCATAGACTTATACTCCTCATTCATGGCATCAATCCACTTTTGAGAGTCAGAACCCTTCATGGCCTGATGAAAATTGATTGGATCATTTTCCATCATTCCATTATTTTCCTCATGTTCTTGGAGAAATACTATATAATCATCTGAAATAGCATTTTTCCTTTCTCGAGTGGATCTCCTTAATGGTATTGTTTGTTGAGGTTGTTGAGTTTGTACTTCTGGATTTTGGATGGGAGTTTCTTCAACATTATCATGCTGAGTTTCCGGATATACTTCTTGATCAATGACAGGTATAGAAACCTGCACATTATCAAAAGTAACAGTAGGAATCGAAATCGATCCTTCCTCAGCTTCTTCCTCAAAGATAATGTCTCTAACCTTATTTCTCCCCCCAAACTCAACATCCTCAAAAAAATGTTGCAGTTCCCGTTTCAAAAATTGACTTAAGCATGGGATTATAGAATTTGTAGCCCCTTGATCGCTCAGAATAACCAATAAAGTAGCTGCTAACTGTTTTGGAGTCCAATTTATCCTCATGCGGCCTATAAGGCCTTGCCTCAGCTGGACATCCCCAAATGTGGAAATGCTTTAGACTGGGTTTTCTGCCTGTCCAAAGCTCATAAGGTGTTTTAGCAGCAGCTTTAATGCTTCTCCCCAGAGTGATTTTGGTAAAGTAGAATGACTAATCATACTCCTTACCATATCATTAAGAGTCCTGTTTCGTCTTTCATCTACACCATTCATGCTAGGAGAACCTGGCATGGTGTACTGTGGGACGATTCCACATTCCTCTAGGAATCTAGCAAATGGTCCTGAACGTTGTTCACCTGAACCGTCATATCTGCCGTAGTACTCACCACCACGATCAGATCTAACGCTTTTAATTTTCTTGTTGAGTTGATTCTCAACTTCAGCTTTGAAAGCTTTGAACATGTCCAGTGACTCAGACTTTTCATGAATAAGATATAGATGCCCATAACGTGAGTAATCGTCTATGAATGATATAAAGTATTGTTGACCATTCCAGGAAGCCGTAGGGAATGGTCCACAAATATCCTGTGTATCAATTCTAAGACGTCCGAAGTTCTATTAGCACCTAACCTTCTCGTTTTGGTCTGTTTTCCCTTGATACAATCAATACAATTATCAAAGTCCGTAAAGTAGAGGGAATCCAAAATACTGTGACACAAGTCGTTCAACTCTAGTTTTTGAGATGTGACCTAAGCGCTTGTGCCATAGTTTTGCCGAATTTTCTTTATTCAATTTTCGCTTAGTACCACGTGATTCCACATACAAGGTTTCATTATATGATGTAATAGTATCAAGCAAATATAGGTTATTGTACGAACATAATGAACCAGTACCAACAATATTTGAATTTAAAGAAAGACTAAACTGACAATTTCCAAAAGAACAATAATATCCTGATTTTTCCAATAAGGAAATAGAAACCAAGTTCCGTCTAAATGACTGCACAACATGAGTGTCTTTCAAATCCAAATAAAAACCAGTTCCCAATAATAACCTAAAAGTGCCTACTGCTTCAACTTCCAGCGATTTTCCATCGCCCACAAAGATGAATCTTTCAGCATCACTTGGCTTTCGGCAGAACAGGCAACCCTGCATAGAAACACTTATGTGAGTAGTAGCACCAGAATCTAACCACCAAGTGTTTCTAGGTACTGAAGCTAAATTAACCTCAGAACAGACCAAATTAAGAAATGTACCTTTCTTTGCACGCCAAGCGTTATATTTGGTACAATCATTCTTTAAATGTCCAGGTTTCAGGCAAAAGAAACAACCATCTTTGTCCTTATGTGGCTTCTTTTGATCTGGACCCTTAGCAGCTTCATATTCTGTTTTTCTTTTCTTGCCCTTATCCTTAGAGGTACTTGCCAAGTTAGCAATTTCAGTTCTATCCTGCCTCAACCTTTCTTCCTCTTGCACACAATATGAAATGAGCTCATTTAGAGTCCATTTATCCCTTTGACAGTTGTAACTGACCTTAAACTGACTGAAATGTGCAGGAAGCGATATCAATACTAAATGCACGAGCAAGTCCTCAGACAAGTCGAGCTTTAGTGCCTTAAGTTTTGAAGCAGTATGAGACATCTTCATGATGTACTCCCTTATGTTCCCCTTGCCTCTATACTTCATTGAAATCAAGCTTTGCAGAAGCGTGCTTGTTTCAGCCTTATCGTTTTTAGCAAAACGTTTTTCAAGTTCGGCAAGGAATTGCTTGGCATTAGTTACCTCTTCAGATACTGCGCCCCTAAAGGCTTCCGGAATGTCGCGCTTAATGATCATTAGACTCATGCGATTTGAGCGTTCCCACTTCTCAAAGTTCCTCCTGTCATCAGGTGAACTTACATCCGTAAGAGAAGCCGGTTGCTCAACCCTGAGAGCAAGGTCAAGATCCATGCAGCCGAGAACAATTAGTGCATTCTCTTTCCAATCCTTGAAGTTTGACCCATCAAGCATGGGAATTGAATTAAGATTTGCAGATATTGTGGTAGCAGATGAATTAACTGTATAGAGAAGAAGATGGAAATAGCTTACATTAGTACTTTATTATGCAAATAATAATTTCAAATAATGGTAAGGCCCATCACAAGATACCCAGCACAACATCAATATTTAGTCTTTGGACAGAAATATTAACTTGTAAGTGGTACTCTCGATGTAGTAATCAAACACTGACAATAAGACATGTCAACCAATAAACCTTTCTTTGGACCGATTTATTGATCACACGTTAAACCAAATAATCGTCATGTGTTTATCACCACAGGTGCATGTGAAATTCCAGCCAAACATTGACCTTCCTTTGGGCCGATCAATATCCGCATGAACAACACACACACAAAACCTTCTAATATTCTAAGTTAATTAATTTCCACAAGAGATGTTGCTTTGGCAACATGTTGCTTCAATTAATTCACTTTGAAATATTATATTTCTCAAAAGAGTCCGTCATACCAAAATTTGAACTTGAATTGACTGTTTTGCATATATTTAAGACTTTAGGATTTGAATTATGAAATTCAAAACTTTAGGATTAAGTAATCATTAAGTTGGATGGTTAAATTGCAATTTAATTAAACTTGATTGGCCAATTATGAAATATTTTTAAACTTGAAGGACTAAACTGCAATTTTTTCAAACTTTAGTGGCCAATTAATTAAAATCAGAAACTTTAGGGACTGAATCGTAAAATTCAGAATTTTTAAAACTCAACTTAAATGATTTCTTAACTTTAGGGACTTATTTTGTAAATTCAGAAGTTTGAAGGGCCAACTTAAAAGTTTTATAAACTTAGGGTTTTATTAATTATTAAAACAAATCAGGAGGACCTGATGTGAAATAAAATTAATTTTCGTGAATTTGCAACCAGGCCCTTCAACCCTTCAAATTTCCAGTTGAGGTCCCTGGGCCAAAATTCAAAAGAACTAGGGTTTGGAACAAACCCTAGCCCCGCCGCGCACCAGCCTAAGAACGCGGCGCCATCACCGGCGCCGCACACCACCTGCAGCGCCATCACCGGCGCTGCAGCAAAAAATTGCGTCGCTGCTCAACTGCATTCCGCCGCGACGCAGCGACGCTACAAGCCGCGCGCATCGCGCGGCTTCTCCTTCCCAACCGGATCGAATCCATCAACAAGAAACACAACCACAATTCATGCTCAATAACCCAATTCGAAATATACAAACATCAAAACTGAAAATCCAATTCGAAATATGCATATATTCAAAACCGATTTCATTCAAGGTTTGAGAACAAAAAATTTTCCTTCGCATATATATATTAATACAGAGAAATCGACGGCTGAATCCATGAAACCAAAATCATGTTTCCAAATTTTTTTTCGATTTTGCAGTGTATGAATATTCGAATGAACTGTGTATGTATGTTTCTCAATTTTACGAAATCAGAAGGTTTAGCATATTCATACGTACAGAATCAAGTCTCACATATATGCGTACAAAATTGATCTGATAATTCAACACGATGTTGGCTCTGATACCACTTGTTAAAATTAAATTTAATATAGATGAATGTTCATCTAAAATCCACAAACATCATGCTGTAATTATCAAGATCCAAACTGAAGCGGAAACGTACCTGAATTCATTGTTGTGTTTGATCGAACGGGGTTATGGCCTTCCAACTGATTCGTGATTTTCTCCTTCCTTAGTCCTCTGTTGATGGGGATGCAGAGAATTATCAAAAGCCACGCTCAAATGAGGACCATGACCTGTATAAATAGTTGTAGGGCAACTATCATGTTTCAATGTTATTAAATTGGCCCCTCATCAATTTAAAACATTGAATCTGTCTCTACACTTTAATCTCACGACACTTAATACCCATTAGTCCCGAATAATCTTTAGTGAATCACTTTATTGACTAAATCCTTAAGATAGCACCACACATTTTATTTTATACATGTTTGGCCCCACATTATTGAATTTATCCAACAGAAAAAAGTTGGGTAACCAAGGTGAACAATAATGTTCAAGATCCCGAATCTTAAGGATTTTTTATCTTTCTTATTTGTAATCTTTTCTTATTTTATTTCCAGATTAGTAAGATGAGAATTAGGAGAATAAATTGTTATCTGTTTGGTTCCCAATTCCAGATCTGTAGGGGTTCGGGTGCCAGATTTTTTGTAGATTGTTTGTTCTATTTTTCCCCTGTATTATGGGATGCTTCCTGGAATAGCATCATCAGAGAATACCTTCAATGTTTACAAATACAAAAGGCTTTGCTACTATGTTTTTACCCACATTATTATCTAGGGCTTAACTTCACATAAGCCATAGACTCCAACACCTCCTTTTAATGCTTTCTTCATCAAGACAAGTTGGATTTTCTCATATTTTTAACACCTGACTGGTCTAGATACTACTCCTCTGTTTGGCAAACTTTAAAAAAAAAAAAAATTGTTTTTAAACAACACAACTCCCCAAATTACTTTTTAACCACACATATTTTCTCTTTCCACTTTTCAACCACATATTTTACCTCGAAAAAATTAAAAAAAACATATTTTTAAACACAAAATTTTTAACAAATAGAGCTTAAGACCCCCAAAGATTACAATTAATATTCTTTCTCACATGCCAACGTTATCTCTTGATGTTTTTCCATCATATCATAAAGTTGTTCATATTCGCAACCAGAATCATATTTAATTGTGAGTCATCAAATAAGACATGCTTTAATATGCATAGTGCGTCAAATTAAGTAATCTATCATGGGATGCTTACAAAACAACGAATGAAATGTATATCATTTATATCTGGAAACACTAAAATGAAGTAAACACGAATCATGCACTTGTTAAGTTAAATTGTAAATTCTGCAATTAACCTTAGGAGTGACTTCAACATACAATGTGCTTGCTTGGTCTCCAGAACCCTTAGTTCACCCATGAGTTTTCAATAGCAAATTAAAAGATTAAATAGTATATTATCTGCGGTATATAACACGAAACGTTTCGTGTTCACTACATATTGAAGAGAGAATTTATACGTTCTCACTAATCTAATATCTCATTTGTGTGTAAAGCATAAACTGAAATCATCTAAATAATGCAAAACCAATTTATCTATGCAGAAAAATACAACTGCCATTACATGGAAATTTTGAATACAGTGACTATTGGCTTAAAACTGAACATCGGAATGAACCTTTTTCTCGTTTTGCTTTTGAATTAGCAAACTGGAGAATATAGAGATACTAGAAACAAAATAATAACTTCACACTTAATATCAGTGACTTTCTCTTAGAACATCTTGCCTATCAATCACTGCATAGAAGTTCGATTATAGAAATGCAACATAAAGAGAGAGAATCCAGAACTGCGCCAAAAAGATACAGCATATAACACTACCAATGAAGGATTCAAATAGTACAACAGAATCTAGGGGAGAAAAGCTTGATTATAAACATGAATAATATACCCTTCAAGTATCTGTGAGTACATTATTCTTAATAATAACAAGAGACGAGAACAAGGTACTCAAACACCACTTTTCTCTTCATCACATTCTCTAGCTTCAAAGTCATGACAACCAGCTGTAGAATCACCTAATCCGAAAATTTGAAACCACCTTCTACTACAGGGAGAAGCACAGAATCTGTTGAGTCCTCGAACACGCCAATGCCATTAATAAAACAATTGCTCAAAGGAGGAATCTGAAGTACAGCGGAATCTACCGCCTATACATGCTGGCAGAATCAGATGGAAACTAATATCCATCACCTGACTTCCACCTCCCATACAAGTAAGAGAAACAGGAATGAAACTAAAATATCAATCACTCAAGTTCATAATTTTCTTTTCTATACTATTCACTTACCTCCCACGCAATCACCAAAAAACAAAGAATAATTCAATTTTTCTACAGAGAAAACCAAAGGCATTAAAAATCCAAACAACAAAAACATGGAAAATCCAACAGGAAAGTACCTTGAAAAATGAATCACTGGTCGTGGAGGTTGTCGTGATGGTAGTAGTAGTAGCTGAGGAACGATCAGCCGCAGCAGCTATAGTTCTGTTGCACGTAGCCAGGGGTGGGACTGACTGCATGTGCTGACTAATACTCCTCCGTAGGATCCTAGTGCTCTCGCCGTCCCGTTGAACCCTCCCATGCATAATATAGATTGCTTTTTTGCATTTTCCCAAATTTTGCACCACCCAATACCCCAACTTCAAACATCAAATCACTACAATCCCAGCTTAAAACCACGCGGCCTTCATTGTAATCCCTAATTATTTTACTCAATGATATCTGAACTTCCTAAAATCTTCTCAAATACCCAGTATCTCTAGCGAATAATTCAATTGGCGCATTGAAAAACCTTATAGTCCTCCAATTCGGTAATAAATAAAAGACAGGATTGTTATAATTCTGCAAAACCCTAGACTCGTCCAATTCAATCCGCGGAAAATCCTGGATAGCTACTGATTACGTCGAGCCCTAATTGTCACTGCTTAATTTCATTTCTAAAGCTTCAATTCTCTGATCAAAACCTATCAAAATCCATTTCGAAATTTCGGATCCAACAAACAAATTCGTCAATTAAAGAATTCCAAGCGAATACCCAGACAATACAAATCGCGCATATTTATATTATATTCATAAAGAAACAGAAAGAAAGAGAGGGAAGATACCTATAAAATCCTCCGATTTAGACAGAAAAACGAGTGAGGATTTTGTACATAGAGAAATCCTTGGGGGCGTAGCGTAGAGACAAGGCACGATTTATAGAAAGAGATTGAGAGAGTCGCGAGGGCACGATACGGCAAAAGGGAAAGGTGTACTTGGGGGTTTGAGGGGCAGTTCGGGCAGATCACGCAGTCCGGGCAGTAATCGAAACAAATACACTGGAGGTCAGTCAACTTATAGGTTTCGTTTATGTTGGTCGTTCAACTTTAAATATGTTTCAATTTGATCGACCAACTTATAGGGTGGCAGTGTGTGGGTTAGGGGAATGATAGGGTCACGAGTTGATGGTGTATAAAGATGAATGTCAATGCGAAGGTGGCACCTAACGTGGGATGACGTGACGTGGAGTTAAGGTTGTCTCCAGGTATTCCAAGTTCCAACAATTCATGGGCTATGTTTTTCTCAATTATTTGTTGCAAGTTCGTTTCCTCGATTATTTGTTGCTACCCACAGTAATTAATGTGAAGTATTTTTTGTTTCGAATTTGTGTTTGTTGATTATTAATTATTTTTATTTATATACTTCTTATATAATTTTGATTCAAATATAAAAACCATTGTTTAGGAAATCGGACCGGACCGATCGGTTAGACTTGGAAAATCGGGAACCGGTGGAAAAATCGGTCCAATCCGGCTAATTCAAACAGGAAAACCAGGAAACGGTCGATTTTTAAACCCGGTTTTCCGATTTTTTTTCTCAAATTGTTTTAAGCTATTTTTGTAAATGATTTTATTTTTTAAATAAGTAAATCTTTGTTTATTTGTAAAATAACTTGTTTTCTTAGAATATTTTATGATTTTTCAAATAATTTTTAATATGATTGAAATTAATTATTATCAAATAGGGACTATGATGCAAGAAAGAAGGGATTTCGGTAAATGAATATTTGAAAAACGTTTTGAAGATTGGATATTTAAAGGAACTAGTTGTCTTAACGTGTTTTTATACGTTAATTGTCCATATGAAATTTTTAAAAATTATGCCTGACAAAAATTTAAAGCTTTTCTCAAGAAAAGTAGCCAAAAATACAAGATAAATAACAAAGTTTCTAAGATCATATTTTACTTTCTCAATCAAAATTTTTAACTTGACTCACTTATTTGATGAAAGCAAATATAGGCTTAAAGTTGAAAAAAGGGCCAATAATATATGGAAATAAATGATAAGTTTTATTTATATAATATCTGAAATGTTATAAAAAGAACAAAAAAATATCAATTAATATTTAATACCAAATATTTTTCATTCATAATAAAGTTTGGGACTCGTGAGAATTCAACAATGCATAGATTTAATAATTTCGGTGAGATGTCATGTTCAATCTCTTTAGTTTTATCATTTTTCGTGAAGTTAATTTCAATTTCATCGTGCATATTTGAAAAGCGTGAGAGTTAAATTATCGGTGGTGACCCAAAATAGTATAGCAAAAATCTAATATGCTATAAGTATTAAAAAACACAACATATTTGTTTAATATCTAAAATTATTATAATAAAGATAAATAAATACAATGGGAAATATCACATGTTCTCATTAATAAAAAAAATCCAAAATAAGTTTTAAAACTTCCATTGTACATCTATGTTTCATTATATGCGATATGAAAGTAGCAACATATGGTTGATACTCTCATTTGTGAAAAAAATCATTCGACTTATTAAAAATCCAAATTTGAAAGAATTAACGACTCTAAAAAAATTCAATAAAATATGATGTTAGACTTTTAACCCCTTTCAAATTTATAATGGATTATATCAGGTTATAGTATAGGTTGTATTGAATGCATTTTAGTGTAAAAACATACACGAATATTAAGGTTATTTGAATTATAGACGTGTTAATAAAAAATAGTAATTGGGCTTCATCTGTAATTATGTAAATGCATTAGAATATTGAAGGTTATATTGTATGTAATTTTGGTTATATAATGGGGGTCGTAGATATTTTTATTAAATTAATGACATTGTTAATAGATAAAAAAATAATAGAATATTAAAAATATAATTCAAAAAATATATTAAACATATTTTTTACAACTTCCTTAATGATTAAGATATATTAATATTTAAATAAAAAAGAGAATTTTAGTTTCATGAAAAATTAAAACCGGACTTTTTCAGTATTTCATTTATGATAGTGTATTAATATAATTGTATTTGTCTTTAATGAGAATAAATAATGATTTTAAAAAAAATCGATTGTAAAAAAATGAAAATTAAAGTTTTAGACTTTATTTGAAGGACTTTTAGTGAGAAAATAAAGAGCTTAAATTGTAAATGCATTGAAATTACTGACATTTTTTGTTAAATAAAAAATAATATTTAAAAATAATTATTCATTAATTAAATTAAGGATAAATATAAAATTATAAAAAAAAATTGTGAGGGTAGAAATGTTAAAAAATATTTTTGTATATATGTGTGTACTAGTATCACACTCGTATGTTGCACAAAAGAACAATATGATATGATTTTAATGTAAATATTATTATAGAATAGGAAAAAAAAATTGAACACGTAATTTGCTTTTATTCATAACACAGACTGTCAACGAATGCTCAAAATATAAATAAATTACAATTTTCATCAATTTTGAAAAACTTTTTTAAATAATACATTGTTTGCACAGTTTTTAGTTGCTCACACCTCACACGAAATTTGCTATAGACAGAATATATTTAAACAATTGCTCAAATTTAAATTAAATAATGCAAATTTTCAAATATATGTTGTATAGAATAAATAAAATATTTTGTCCAAATATTTTTTACTAATGTGAGTAGAAATAATAACCTTCAACATGTTATTATTTACATAAAATAAAGTAATTGTAACAAATTAAATATATGCGGTCATATATATAAATAAGTATAACAATTTAAGCAATATTGATGATACACGAAAGTGAAAATCAACCTCGAGATTTGTGGTGCACGAACGTGGAATTCAACTCAAGAGATCCTTCGCATGATTTATAATTTTTAATTTTTAAATACGATGCATTTAATTGAACATAATTAAATGCATATTTAATTATACGTCAAAAAAAAATTATTAATGAAAATATAAATAAAATATAAATAGTGAGTCTTTTTGTCTATATCACTCACTATTATATATAAGATTCACTTTAAAATTCACTATTCATAAGGACGAAATGTGCTTTCTTCCCAAAATAACAAATGAAAGCACGCTTTCTCTCCGCCTTTTCTTCACTGCCTGGAGTCCAGAAGCTTCTCTCATTTCCTCCATCGTTCATGTTTCTCTCTTCAGCTTTCTTCTCCGTCCTCGTCATCTCCGCCTGCATCTTCTACCACTATCAATATTTTTGAGGTTGATAGAAAGGAGGTTCCAGAATTTTCCCATTGTTAGGGTTTTCGTCTTTTCCATTTCGTATCTTAGTCGTCTAGCTTCACTCAAAATTTCCAGTTCAAGTTTTTGCTGAATCTGTTTTCTTGCCTGTTCATCATCGTGTTTGACAGTTGAGGTTCAGGCGATCAAAAGCTTTGACTGCCCAAAATCTGGCGACTCTCGATTTTTTTGAAGAAGGCTTCGATGACCTTAGTTGGTGGGTACAAATCTCTTTGCTCCTGCTATACTTTTCATTTTGAGGTCTTGGCTGAGATTGAACAATGGGTGCAAAGATTTTGAAAATTTCAAGTTGTTCATCCGTTTATATCCCTCTTAGTTTTCATCTTCACTCTTTGTGGTGCACTTTTTCGGTTCTCAGCCTCAGTAATTTTATTTTAAGAAATTTTATTTTTTGTTTTTTCAATGATTAATATCTTAGTTTATGTCATTTATTAGTTTTGAATTTGAAATGGGTTTGCTTAATTTTTTGGTTTGTGGGAATGTGTAGTGCAGATTTAATTGATTTTTATTTTGCAGTAATTGAGGGGTTAAAGGAGAAGTTTGCAGAGGCCACGGTGAGGGATGATGTAAAAGCTATTGTTCTTAAAGGTAATTTTCCTATATAGATTTATTTCCTTATTTATTTTAGTTTATTCAATGACTTCTAGGATTAGTTAAAGAAGGTTATATATGTGAGACATTTTTTTCAAACAAGCCTTTTTAAGTCCTCACCATACAAACTTACAACTCCTGAATTTCTTGAAGTCGAACTTTTAAGAACCTCAATCTGAATTAGTCACTCCTGAGATAACATAATTCATCACTTGAGTGAGAATTTTCAAAAGTCGCGGTATCTTTCATGATCTAAAGCAAAAGCTTGTGTTTGGAAATCAATCTATAGATGTTTTTGCTATTTATTGATGTTTGAAGTATTATGATCTTCAAACAATGTTATACATTTCATGATTTCAAAGAAAGAAAATATATGGAGTAATAGTAGTATTACATCTTCTCCATTGCTATCTAAGCATCATGCAATTTATCAAGATGTAACTCAACTTGCTATTCTGAAAAACTGAGTTCATGTCCCCTGTTTATGCATTACCACCTTGTGTTCTCCAAGTTTTGATTTCCAGATACAACAGTGGCAATGCCCAGAGGGTTAAGTTGAGTTTTGACAGTTTTGTCGAGTGAGGTTCCTTTATTTCTAATTATAATTACATACAAATGCCTTTCTTGTGTATTGTGATTCTATTTCTCTACTCAATGATCTAAGGAAAATATTACTTGAAAAAATATTATATTACATGACATAATGAAAGTGAATTATGGGATCTTGTATTCACTGTTCAAGCCATCCTTTCAACAAAACTCGGAGAAGACTTTGGTCCAAGTCTAAGAAAAGTGTATACTTCCATAAAAAATTCACAGAAAAATTCACAGGTAAAATTCTTCTTTCCTTAATATCATTTGTGGTATTTATTCTCCTATTCTCAGTTTTTCTGTATTTCCATTTTAATTGGTTTACAATTGCTCTTTTGTTGAGTGAAAGGTGTTAGATCTTTGTTTGAAAATTTGCATTATTGATCACAAATGGCCTTAAACCTTAAAAAATTTCTAATAGGCCATACACGTGAGATTGTACATGAAGCTGAGAGATTTCTAGAGAGCATAAAAGTTATCGACGCTCCACCAAGCACATTGGGGGTCTAAGTGCATTGTAATTAGGTGACTCTCCATCATGACTTTGTTTAACTTGGTGATAAGCATAGTTATAATACATAATTTGTCGTTAATCTTGTTTCGTTAGTAATGTTCATTTATTTTAATACCTATTTCTTTGTAAAAAAAATTGTGCAAGATACAATCTATCCGTGATACCACTTGTTGAGTAAATAGTAGATGCTTCGAATATGTTTTATTTACTTCAAAATTTTGGTCCTCTTTTAATGTAATTAGAATCCGATTCCTCCCTTCATGTTTTATCGATTTTATGTACGGAGGAAGTTATACGGTGGATAAGGACTGAATTAAAAAGAAAAAAGAAAAAAGAGAGAGAGAAACTATGAATGGAATTTATTATTTTTTGGACCAATGATGATGTTTGGGGAATATGATTTTCAGCCAACAAGGCATAGAGCCCGCATTCAATTTCGTTAGTTTGGCCACTCACTAATCTGTACGAGACGACGGTGAATGTGAACCTCATCCGGTCTAAAATATTTTTTGGCTCTAATATTTGATTATTACATTTGATAAACTTGTTTACATCATGATGCTGCCTTACTTTATGTGCCTATTGCCTCTAAATTACCAATTGGAATAATTTAGATGTAGGAATTTAAGTACTAAAGAATAAAGCATTTTGTTCCTCTTTATTGCAACCTCTTTTTTTGTATTTGTTAGAAAATCTTCCCCTTTTACAAGTAACTTTTCAGGTTCTTTAATATCAGGCTGAATAGTGATGGCTTCAAAGATGATTCAGAATGTATTGAAGGACCCTCCTGTATCCTGAAGTGCAATTTGTCTTTCACTCCCTCTAACTTGCTTTCCAGTAATATCCTGATTCTTGTCCCATGCAGCTTATGGAAATCTGATATTACTCTTGTTCTTCCTTTGGCTAATAAGTTACTATTTCGTGAATCAAACTATTCTTTTTAATTCACAAAATCAACGTTACTCTCTCAGTGAAGTAGAGAATAGAGGTTGAAGCCTGCACACTAAAGCCTTTAATTATTTTAATCATTAAAGTTTTGGGATGTGAAATCTGAGTAAAAGGTTAATTTATTTCATGACATTTTGCTTAAGAAGTGTAGGTTATGCTGCCAATGTCTTTCAAGAAAGTGATAACATAATAAAGAGTTCATGGTCTAGCATGAGTTTATATACTTATATTATTACTTTACTATGAGAATCAATTTTTCCTTGGCCTTATGTACCATAAGATGACAGATATATGCAACATCAATAACTACGCCATTTCTGTTTGTGATTCTTGTTTAATTTTTTCAAATATCTTTAATATCTGCTCATTTAGTCTCTTAAGTGCCAATCTTTTGTTCCTTTATCCACTATGTTTGGGGGTTGGGTGAAATTAATTATATTTGTGGCCTATTTTTTAATTGATTTACAAGGAATTGGAATTGTGAATTGCATCGTTTGATTATAGTATTTGAATAAATTGGAATCATAAATAGGTTGATTCGTTGTCATTTATCGTTAAGCTCAATACATCTAGATATTTTTTCAGGGCCTATTGATGAGGGCATATTTCATTGAAAAGCTACTATTATGGGTCCTTCACACAATCATTTTGCAGGGGATGTGTTTCTTGTGACACTTCACTTCCCACAAGATTATCCTTTCAAGCCACCCAAGGTAGACCCGACTAAATAATTATGATGCATATACTTTGGCCTTATGGCTGGGATACAAGGATTAAAATGATGCATTGATGCTTGCTGAGTTGCTCTGTGTGTGGGGTAGGATGAATAGGGCATTAAATTAGCATATATCTCAATCTTCTACAGAACTATGTTTTCCCATGTTTTTCATTATAGAAATATCATATACGAACTTCAAAAACTCCTTGGAGTTAGAATATGGTACAAGAGTACACTCTTGTGCAATTCTTGAGTGTCATATAAGACATGCTTGCTAGAAATTCTTGACCCTGAATTTGAACTCGCTGAAAATTTGCAAAACAACTATTCAACAAGGTTGTTATGTCTAGCACTTCGTGGTTATGATTTTTACTCAAGTCATTTATATATGAGATGAGAACTATATTTGATAATTGTCCAGATCCGCAATGCACTTTGGGGGACAAAATACTCAAATATTTTGCAAATCCTCAAAAAGAAGCAGACTTACATTTTTAATAAGAGATCACTTTTGAAGAGGATGGATTCTGTAATATTTTTTTGTAAAAATAGTAACTTTTATGTGATAATTCTATTAGATTTTTTGCATTGATCTTAGGAGTGCAATGCAAAAGCAGTATTTTGTTAAATACCACGACCTTGCTCACATCCCCAATCATTAGGTGCCTCAGAAACAATTGCTTTCACAAAATTATTTTCTTCTTCCAGAATGTAATTTAAAACATGAGGTAACTCATTTGTCTCCTATATGCTCAATTTGATTTCTTGGTTAATTGATTGTGTTATTAGTTGACACATACAATTTCTATTAGTTGAAAAACATCCGTGCCTAGTAAATATGATTTTTCTTCTGATATTTGGGCTGTGAGATGGAATGCAGAATGGACGGTGCAATACCGCCTGTTGAAGAAAATATCAATTATATCTTCTACCCTGCAAAATAAGCACCATACCACGCCTTCCATTGATAGTTCAGACTGCCTGTGTGAATGGCTTGTGAAATGATGTGGTATGGATTACAAGCATGCTTCACGGGAGTTAGATAGTTCTTACCCTCTAAGGTCTCATCGAGGTCAGGTGAGAACGACAGAACCTCATGAAGGATTATTAAATTCGTCTTCAGAAGTAAAGAGAATAGTTGACAGAGTCAATTTTGAGGCTAAGTTTTTGGACAGTTAAGTTTAGTCTATGCCACATACTGCCTCGTGCATTTTTAAATTCAATACCCAAGTTTAATTATGTAATCTTAATACTAATTGTTTATATTCAATTAACAACTTTTTAACTTTCAGTCCCATGTGAATCAATGCAAATATGAAACGTCACGTGCTGTGCACGTGTCCTTTTACTAGTATGTTAATAAAATTAAGAAATAAAGTTTCTTGATTTTTACGACATATAATTATTTTTTTAATATTTTAATAAAATTGTAAACCGTTATATTGTTTTATCATCTTTACGGGAAAATAGACCATTAATTGAGCGTTTTAGAGACTGTACTGTGAATATATCAACTTCATTTCTGGAATTAATGTTTAATAAATGAAATTTTCTTTTTTTAAAAAAACATTGAACTACAAAATTAGGCTCATACAATACACGTGTAAAACTCAACTTACATATTCTCCTTAAGATCGACGCTTTTATTTTCATCATATTCTTCTCAAAAAGAAGTACAGGATACACTTTTTTTGTATAATTTGATTTTTTAAGCATTAATTATTAATTTCAAGGTTTTTTCTAAAAAAATAATCATTGATTTTAATAAATATTGTTACATTAATTTATTATTCTTTCTTCATACTGACAATTTCTTTATTCATATTGTTACATTATTATTTTAATAAAAATTACTAATCGATCAATTGTTTAGTAAAAATTATATGAACTATCTATTACATATTTTTTAATTTAAAAATAGCACAATAATTATCTAAATGAAAAGAATAATAATAAAATAGAAAAAATAACATTTTAATGTTATTAATAGCATAACAAGGACGCGTGTAAAATAATAATTGTTATATACTATTTTTTAGTAAAAAAATTTCAAATTTAGAAAGTTTTTTTGGGGGGAAACTATGTGTGTATTTTGGTGATGGTTATTCTACTTTTATACTATACTAGTGCATCACCCGTGCGATGCACGAAATTTAATTTTTGCAAATTTTAATGTTAATTTTTTTGAGTATGATCACGTGGTTGTTCATTCAAGTGACAATAATTTAGACATTCAAATAGACGATAAGAAGTAAAAGTACACGTGATTTATCATGAATTGGGTGAAATGAAATAATAAAAAACACAATAAAACGTTTACAAATTTTGGAATACTTCCTTAAATACATCGTTTGCAGTTGAATTACTTCCATCTCCATCCTTATCACATACTAAAATTTTTAAACCCCTTCGATTTGTAACTCTTGAAAAAGCAACATACAGTTGGCCGTGGCTGAAAACTGGTTTCTTCAAGAAAAGGCCGATATGAGAAAGCGATTGACCTTGGCTTTTGTTGATTGTCATTGCATATTAGACAATCAAAGGAAATTGTCTCCTCTGGAACTTAAAGGGCAATCTTGGACCAGATGGAGTCAGTGACATTCTAGGAATCAACACTTTATGACCTGCATTACTTCCAGCAAGAATCTTCGCTTCCAAAACATGACTTCCAAGTCTCGTAATGACCAACCTAGTACCGTTGCATAGTCCCAGGGAATGGTCAATGTTCCTTAATAACATAACAGGGGTCCCAACCTTCAAATTTAACTCATGGTTGGGCACACCAGAACACCTAATTCCATTTAAGAATTCTGGTGTGTGTACATCATGCAATAAGTCAACATTTGTATCTGATCTGCGCGTGGTATCCGAACTTAAATATGTCTTTCCCTCACCCACATTCATTGAAATCATATATTCATTTACAGAATCAACCACATCAAGAGTTGGTGCTAGTATAGCTCTTCCTTGCAAATAACTCGGGTCATCGACGACATTGCTAAACAACGGGTACGTGCTTTTCACAATTGTTTCAATTGGATCGTTCGAACATTTGAGCAAAATATCATCTGGAATTTCAACAGTTGTATGACCATCATTTGGACTTCCAATTGTTCCATCTCCTATGCTTGCAATCCACTCTGAAAAATGCTTGAGTTCAACACGTTCATCATCCGATCCCATATTTTGAAGCGTCATGTTTTTAGTTAACCTTAATACCTTGCAATTTCTTCATAGATATGAGGAGTTGATAGTCGCAAGCACAATATCTTGTCTACTTCCCTTTGGAATAACAGGCAGTATTTGTCGAAAATCTCCTCCAAACACAATGGGTTTTCCTCCAAAAGGCATGTCACAACTTAATGGATTGTTGAATCGCAAAATGTCCCGCATGCTTCTATCCTAAAGATTCGAAGCAATATTTGTGCATCATTGGAGCTTCGTCCCAAATTATAAGTTTACACTTCACAATCAATTCGGCAAGTGGACTCCCTTGTTTGATATTGCATGTTGAATCCTCATTTAGATTGATTGGAATTGCGAACCGAGAATGAGCAGTTCTTCCACCAGGTAAAAGAAGAGATGCTATGCCACTGGATGCTACATTTAGCACAATTTTTCCCTTTGATCTTAGAGCTGCGGATAGAGTCCTCCATATGAATGTTTTTCCAATGCCTCCATACCCATAAACGAAAAAAACCCCACCTAAGTTTGATTCGACTGCATCCATTATTGTGTCATACACATGACGTTGCTCATTTGTCATGTTAGAAAGAAGATTCTTGTGTTCTTCACACAAAGATACTCGGTCAAACCGCAATTCATCATGTATTAGTCTATTGTGAGAATTCAAAAAAAACTCTGAACTTGGTAATGGCATCGAATCAAATTCACGTAAACTCCTGCCACAGCTTTGCAACAACTTTTCAATTTCAACCAGAGCATAATTTTTAACTTCATCGTCACTCAATTCCAATTCTGAACACAATGGGAAAAAATAGGAAATAATTAAATCGGGAGTCATTTGGTATATGACAATTTGAAAGAAATTTAATGCGTTGTTGAAAAGTTGTTGAAAATTTGTATAAAGTAGTGACTCTCGAATAAATATGATTTCGGAAATGAATCTGAGAAAAAGTTTTGTTGAATTTTTTCTGGACCAAACATGGCCAAGGTTAAAATAATTTTATGTAAAATATAATTCGAAAAAAAAAAAAAAACTTAATTTAAAGCTAGTAGTAGACATCATTACCTTCATGTTGCAGCAGGATACGTTGTTTGTATACAATGTCATCTGACAAATACGTCCAACACTTCTCCCAAACTACTTCAGGTCGACTTAAAGAGTTCGATGACAACAATGTGGCAAATAGATTTCTCAAAGACTGTGCAGATGCCCAATGACTTGCCTCGGCAATCCCATCAATATACTCCTTGTCATCATCTAATAATCCTAGTGCGTAGCAAGCATCACGAAAGGAATTGTATTGAACACCATTAATGCATTTTATATCATCATAGCTTGTAGGTCCACGAACAATGTTAAGAAGGCATCTCAAATAATACATTTCCCCGCAGCCTGGAGGGACATAAAAAATCCGTCCAATCGAGAACCTCATTTGTCTCGGTTGCCACTCTCGTGTTGACTGCTTCCAAACAAACTTCATTGGGAATTCAGCATAAGTTAACTCTCTTGCCTCTGGGTATTTTTTATTGGAATTCATCCAGTCTAAAAACATGCTCTGGCCAATGGTTGGTCGATCAACAACATCATTGATTGCATCATAATCAGAAAAAATTACACTCTGCTTGTTTGGAAGATGAAAGCTCAATCGCTCAACAGAAGGGTCTCTATACTGAATTTCAAATCCAAATATCCTCCACGCTGCCTCACATGGTGAAATGCATCGACAATCGTAGTACATATTTACTTCATCAATACTTTTCCCCGATTCTTCATTTTCGATGCTCCTATAAAAAGATGTTGTCACGCAATCATGACCCTTATTAACATATTTGAATAAATATTTAATAGATCGAGACTGGTTGCACCACTCAACATTCATGTGAGCTCCATACTTTAGCAACAAATAACGATTGTGTGGCACAACGAATCTATTATCGAGATCAACACCATTCTTCAGAACTGTTCTCTCATTATCTCTACGTCTATACACTGGGTATCCATCTTCATTGATAGATGTAGACTCAACAAATTTCTTGGGAAAATGCTTTGTACAACGACCATCTGACATACACGGAGAGTTTTTCCTTGCACTTCCACATGGCCCGTGCATCATGAAGTCTCGCACTGCAGCATAATAATTCGGATCATTACTTTCATCACGAATTTCAGCCGAAATGATCTTGTCAATGTCCTCCCCCGTTGGATACTTGTCCTCTTTAGAGAGGAAAAGTAGAATGTGTGCATGTGGCAAGCCACGCTTCTGGAATTCGATAGTATATATTACTGCAACATGTTGAGAAGCCAGAACAATTAATTGCAATTTTTTTGAAATAAAATTTAAAACATTAAAGAAATAAGTTAATTTGTATTATTATATTCTCTTAAATTTTTAAAAATTACCTGCTCGAACACTTCCAAAAATTTTATTTTGTCGAAGATCTTTGATCAAATTGTCCAACTTGACCTTGAAAACTCGACAAACTATATCTGGTCGATCATCGGGCTTAAGTCCCCTGCTTTCAACAAAGCGTACTATCTCTGGCCATTTTGGGTTACACGTAAATGTTATGAACAAATCTGGATAACCAGCCCATCTGCAAATAGCCATTGCATCATGATAATTCTGAATCATATATCGGGCCCCTCCGGTGAATGTCGATGGCAATATAACACGCCTTCCTTGAGTAGACAGATCTGTTTCACCTCGTAAAAGTGCATCAGTCAGACCTTTGTACATCTCACACCGCAACTGCTTTTGGTGTGTTCGAACATATGTCAACCTTGCGGATTCAACCATCGTATATGCATCGACAACAAACTGTTGAAAAAGTCTCCTCGAGAATAAAATAGTCGACGCTTCACAATCTCTTTCATGCAATCGGTATGCAAAGAATTCTCTAATGCTTACCTTTTTCCTTCCTCTAGGCATATTTGTCTTCGAATCTGTGAAAGGAATGTCTTCTCTATACCCATCCTCACCGTATGGAAAAAGTAGAGGATATTGTAGACCAAGATATGAATCATTTAATTCATTTATCCGCTTCAATTCTCCCGATTGCGTTTCTACTAATATATCCCTATCAACCATAGATGCATCAAAATCACCAACAATTAACGCCGCAACTTCAGATATCGAAGGCAGGTTATACCTTCTTGCATCTCCACCCCTTCTACCAATTAGTTTTAGCCTCACATCTGAACGTCCTTCTTCGTGCATTTTTTCTCTAGCCATTCTAAATGATTTAACCAACACATTATTTTCATCTAACATAGCCTTTAAATCAGAAACAATCTCTGCATGGAGACTGTTTATGTCATTCTTTTGCCTAGAAAAGACATGTGGGATGAAGCAAAATCAGTAGATTCAACGACATTTATTATTTTGAAACTTTTGTAGTTTAAATGAGCTGAAAAAAGGTACCTAACAGAAAGTATTCTTTTTGTGACTTCATTGTCCGTATCATAAATATACAACTGTGCAAACTTAGGGGATGAACCTTCCAGAGGCAACAAACTTCCGATCAAATGATAATTCTGCCCATGTAATCTAAAAACTGGAGGAGAATGTCCTTTGTTTAAGCTCGAATCGATCTTTCCTCCCATCGACGTGAAACAAAACATATTATTGTATGATTGGATGTTTTCAAGGAAGTGTTTGGTCTTATCATTCTCTCCGTATATTAAATCGCACAGCACTTGTGGTGGCCTTTTCATCGGCGGAAGTTGAATTTTTCCATTTATACAGCACAAAGAGTACTTCGGATTTCGAAAGTTACAATTTCGTCGTAGTCTCTCTTCATACCAAAACAGAGCACCACAAAATTCACATCTATATGTTGGATCGCCAATATCCCAATATTCTGTATATGTAGAATGATTAGAAATAGTATCTCGTTAGATAATAATTTACATCACTCTTTTTTAGCCTTTTCTAATAAGAACATTTTCCATACCAAGAGTTAAAGTTATTGATATAATAATAAGATTTGCATTTGATTTTTAATTGTTTCAACATGTAAATTTTTTCCACATATATCATGTAACTTTATGAAGGAAAAAATCAAAAATTATAATTTAAGGATTAATACATGACTAATCAAACTATATAAGATGTTTAACATTATTCACAATAGTTGTTATATTATTTTAAAATCAACTAAATTAAGTACATGAATTCTAGTTTCAATAATAATTAATTAAAATTACTACAACATTGACTTTAACACATTTAAATTATTTATCATTGTTATGAATCTATATATACACGATAATAACAAAATGGTAATTGATAATTGACAAATATAATGAAGTTTTACACAACAACAACAATAATAATAATAATTGATATTAATATATTATTATTCTTTTGATATAAATTAAATATTTACTTATTTTAATATACAATATATATGTAAAATAATTTATTCCTGAATTAGTTTCCTACACTAATTGATGTAAATTAATTATCACATGCTGAGAGTTAAAATGAATAAAAGGTAATAAGAACATGCCAATATATATTTTGAACAAATGTGTGAATAATTGCGTACCATTGACCACGACATAATTCTCGACCAAGATTACTGTGAAAAGAGGGGAAAAAGTGATTAGGATGAGGCTATAATTTTTTACATGGGTAAATGACGAATATAGTAAAATACAAAAATACTTACGATCTCTTAAATTGACATTTTGTGCATCAGAATCAGCTACATCTTCATTAACTACGATTTGAATATTTTTGTCAGCTACCGTAGTCAATGAATGTGGAAGAGTGGCTTCGTTCGTTAGATCAATTATCATTGATGTATCCGTTCCCAATTTCGATTTTGGCTTAGATGAATAATCACCTATGTCTTTAGATCTCAAAACAAATTTGCAAGTAGGTCGACTCGATCCACTAACTGCATTTAAAAAAGGAAGATATTATTTTAAATTGACCATGTAATTGTGTGGTATTATTAAAATAAAATAAAATAAAAAATTAAGTGTGTCACATGAAAGTATACCATTTGTGATGTCACTTAAAGGTGACATCGATAACGGATATGATCTGGTATTGAATGAACCTTCGGCAAATGTAGCATGCACGCTAGTTCCAGCATTATAACATGGAGATTTATTTGACAACGAATCCAAGTTTTCTGGTTCAACATTGAGAAAATTAATTATTTATTGATCATAATTGGTGATTTAAAATGTACTAATTAGTTAACAATACAAATAATAAAATTATGGTTAAATATA
Source organism: Ligustrum vulgare (assembly GCA_963555705.1). NCBI lineage: Eukaryota > Viridiplantae > Streptophyta > Magnoliopsida > Lamiales > Oleaceae > Ligustrum > Ligustrum vulgare. The sequence continues at coordinate 4,658,864 of OY743172.1, read as the reverse complement.
TTTTTCATTTTTTACATGCATTCAGCAATAGAAATACAAAGAAGGGTAATTTATAGAATAAATTGATATGTAATTAGTTGATTGAAAAATAAAATGTTCACAATTGGACCTCATTTTACCAGAATCAATTATGTGTAATTAGTTGATTGTGAAAAAAAAAAAAGTTTAACAATTGGGCCTCATTTTATCAAAGGAAGCACAACCAAAATAAGTCCGACTACGTTTTTGCAACCCTAAACATACACGTCCCTCAACCTCCGACAAAACGAGAAATCAGAAGGGTTCTTCCTCACAAACGATCCATTGCATATTCTTCAAGATCTACACAGATATACTACCTCAACCGCCGACAAACGTGAAATCCCTACCTTCTTCGATTCTTCCTCACAAACGACCCATTGCATATTCTTCAAGATCTACACAGAGTTACTATAGTTGGAAGCTGAATAACAACAATATCCAGAAGGTTTCGAAAGATTACTGGTGTAAAATCGCACGGTTGAAGAATTTGTACAGATCCAAGATAAGTTATTTTTTACAGATCCGATTTTATATCATCTCTTCTCTGCAAAATCCATGCCGTATATTAACATATTTTTTTTTGGGGCTACAGGTCGGATCCATTACACGGCAAAACAAATCTCGACCAGAACGAATATGAATTTGGGAACTGCATTCGTGATCGACGAAACTCCTTCATTCGAGATAAATTATTCTTCCTATAACTTTTAATTTCAGTTTTTTACACTATAATTTCACATACAGAGAATAGTGTATAAGTTATGGTAGACATTTGCACGAATGATTAAATAACAAAGCAATGAGGAGCATGAAAACGTTACCGGTGTTTGTACTAAGATTTCTTGGTCGCTTGCTGCTTATCATTGTAGATTTGGTTAGCTTCCTCATTTTTGGTGATCTTGGTAATTTTTGTCTTGTAAACACGCCTGTACTGAAAGTGTGGACACAATGCTCTGTTTTGCTTTAATATAATCTGCATTAAATATGTCATCTGTATTTTGCTTATATAAAATATGCATAGAAGATGTGGATTTTCACCCATGATATTAAGGGTTCGATGAGGGAGATAAAGAGATTGGAGAGGGAGAGAAAAATATTATTATTTCTAAAATTGTAAAATACACGCCTAACTATAAGCTTCAAAATCCAAAGTCTTACTTGTAAAAGGCTGTAGGTGTTAAAATGTAAATGCTTTCTTTTAGAATCATAGCCGTAATTACTCGTTTGGGAAATTAAGTTTGAACAAATTTAATCATTAATAGATTTTAAGTTATTTTCTGTAAATTGAAAAAATGATTTTCATAATTGAACAAGTCAATGACCCAGTACAATGACTCAACCAAAATTTTACTTAGTATAATTGGTAAGTGATTATTTAGTTGAAAATATAGCAAAACAACATCTTCAATGGTTTTCACATTTCTTGTTTACAATTTTCAATGGTCCAACATTCAAATCTCTTATTTACTATTTATAAAATTTTTGGAGCCGCGCACTTCAACCATGGGTCAAGGTAAATCAGTTAATCGGTTCAAATTGAAACCTACGCAATTGTAGTCCCCCTGTGCTTGTAGTGGAGATATTGTATTGTTTTAAAAATCAATGAACCCATATTACAAAGAAGAATCAACCAAAATTTTAATAACTTGAGATGTGAGTTATCTAGGATTTTGATTATCTTGATCTCCTTTTTTATTTTAGCCTTTTTCAACCTGTCTTTTGTTGAAAAAAATCAGAGAAAGGTGTAGATATTTCTGTTTACAATTTTTAGAGTCGTATTCAAATAATGGTTTTCAAATGGATCATGAAATTGATTTGTAGGTGATTAATTTTTTTTTAAAAAAAAAAACTAACGATCCAATCTCACATGGCTGAAATATAGTGTCTAGGTTATACGTGCTTTAATTTTCTTGCATTACATTTGTTTATATCATATGGCAGAATTAACTTCAGAGATTTATAGAACAAAAGAGTTGTAAGGATTGTATGCGTTATTACATGAAACAAATACAACAACTCTAACTGATCTAGTTATATATAATCAGATTCAAAAAGATTAAAATACTAAGCATAATGAAGAAAGTGGTAAAAATAATTGGGACTTAAAAGCATCATAGTAATGAGAGGAATGCATTCAAGTCATAAACCAAAAACAAAATACTTATAGTCAAAGTTCATCAAAATCCCAACACAATCCATAAAAAAAGACAACACCAGTCAACATATTAAAGATAAAGGCATCTGCAAAGTGTTTCAAAAACAAACATCATCCAACACAACACAAAATGAAGCTTAAACTTAATAACGTTTGTAACCCACGTAGATCAATTTAATCATCTTCCTGCTTAACCATCACCCTGTTCTTCTTCAATGGGATAGTTGACGAAAATTCGCTGATAAGTGATCTCTTGACAGAATCATCATCACGCAGTTGAGTCGAATGAGTCAGCCTAGTTTGAGTCTTCAAAGATGTGCTAACTTCATCGTTTGAAGACAAAACCTATCATATGATTTGTTAAAGAAGATTTGTTAAGATAATAATATAATAAGGTGCATTTAAACATAAATGAGTACATAATGTCTATTATAGATTACTATTTAAAATAAAGCTAACACCTTCTCTTCTTCAAAGTCCGCATTCTCTAGCTTGGAAAAAATGTCGGATTCCTATGGCGAAAAAGCATATGGAATTGTTTATACTAACCAATTTAAGTTTGATGGCTGTAATAAAAATATATACAATATAGTTAAGAATTAAGCTAATAAAACAAACCTGACTGTCGAAGCATGAGCCGCAGAATTTAGAGATAATATTAGGGTCGCAAGTCAACTTCATGACAGTGTAAGCTCCTATATGATTATTGATCTCGTCAGCCCTCACTTGAACAATACTTTCTGCTCCACCAATGACTCTATTTCGGCTGGAATTGCATCTTTTGTAGATTTCTAAAAAATAAGTTGTATGCATGTTTCAAAAATAAAGTGTAAAAATTTAAACCCAAACCACTAAAAAAAGTATGTCGGTGGGTTCAAGAAACTACTTCGACGGCCTCAGATCTCAAGTCAGACGCAGTTTTCCCAATTAACTCAACACACTCCCAATCCCATAGTAGGAAAGGCGCATTCCCAGTATCATCTACAACGCGTACTTGAATCTTGAACCTAATGTAGTACATAGCACAATTAAATTACAATATTAAGGGAAAAATTTAATAAAATAAATATATCAAGGGGTTAAGATAGAAAACCTAGGATTCCCAGTCACGTCAAAGCGGTCACACCTTTCACAATAAAACCTTTTCCCGACCTGGGTCACCTTTTTAGGACACTTTTTGCAGGCTAGATATGACCATTCTCCAACCGTCTCAATAGCAACAATCTTAGCGTACACCCAGAAACTTCCAATATTTTTTCGAGAAAAATAATAATGATTTAATTAGGAATGGTAAAAAAACTAAGCATACTCAAATAGTATAATCTTCATATTATTAATAGACTAACTTCACCTCATCATTTTCAGAAAGCTGTTCAATTCTCCTTAGAACCTCTTTTCCACTGGACAGCTCCTCAGTGATAGTGCACATAGATGGTGTTGAAATTTGGCTAATTGTATTAGAAGTAGCATGAGACTCCGTAACCAACCTTAGGAAAGCATTTTCAGAGGAAAAGAAAACATAAAGTAAGACCAAGAACATAAAAATCTTAGGGAACGAAAATACTTGAATCAACTTTTGATATAAGGAAAATTGATGTGTACTTATTTCGGAATTCGGTAATTTCGTCAACATCTCCATTCAAGATCAACTTAGTCACATAAAATGTATTTGAAACTCTAACTTCACCTGAGGATTAAATGAAAACAAAAACCAAATGAGATCAAAACACACTGAAACATAGAAATCGTATATAGCATTAGTTTTGGGTTGTAGGTTTACCAACCCTTAAATATCTTTGCACGACACATTTGAAGTATCATGATAACAGGCTCCAAACCACCATTATCCAAGTATGTGATTATCTCGTCCGCATAATCTCCCCACAAAGTACATGACATTCGGTTCTTCCTTTAATAATACGTAAATAAAATTATTACGATTGCAAAAAATTAATTATACTTAAATAGTAGGGAATTAGCATTGAAATTGGTATCATAAAAAAATGAGCAAAAAATAATCCCATTATACTCGATGTCTTCAAGCACAACATCAAAAAGTTTAGTCATTCGACCACACAACTATTTGTTCTGTGGCACGTGCTTAGCCACCACCTTGCCAATAATATCTGTCACAATGTGTTCAAATAAATACAACATAAAATAAAATAAAAATTGAAGGTATAATAATTAAATGAGAAAAATAGAAATAATAATAAACAAATATTAATTTTTTTACCAAAAAGTTGTGTCTCATCAAGATTGTCCACAGTGGACAGCTCGCCAAATGATTTGAACGCATAGACATGTGATGGAAATGTATCATCAAACATCTCGAAGACATGGGTCTTGGCTATGAAAATCATCTTGTACTTGTTTGTGGTTGTTTTGTATTTCATGTTGTTATCAGCAACGACAAAGTTTTTAACAACATACAAATGGCCCTCTATAAGAAGTGGTTTGAAGTTTTTTATCAATGGACCCTTAATTGTTGCATGTATTCGAACACCCTGTTTAGCCAACATATGTTTTCTTAGTAAAAAAGAGATTGGTACATTTAAACATGAAATTAAATAACTAAATAAAATTGTAAGCAATACCTTAAACAATAAATAGAAAGTTGTTATATCCATTTCCTATTCTTTTGTTGAGTTTTAACATTTTACATATAGTTGGAAGTAGATTTCTGATTTTAAGCACCTGTTGATTTTCTTTTATCATGTTCATCCTAGGATCTAGACACAGGTGCAGTGGAGGAAATGGAAGGGAGGAAAATGGATCATGAAATTGAAGGCATTTCAAATTTATTTGGAGAGGCAAAGGTAAATTCACTATTATACCTAAACACACAATGCTTAGCTGTTATATGATTCGTTCTTATGCACATGTTCATTACTTAGTTGCAGCAGATTACTGGTCTTAGAGTTAATTTCCTATATAGCACTTTATTGGTCTAAAAAATCATTACATTAGAAGCATGTGGCTTTTAAGGGTATGATATTTGATGTCCACAACAATATTCTAAATATTACATTTTTTTATTGAAGGAAGGGGGAAAAATCTGGCTGACTTTACTTTTTGTAACTGATTGTAAACAGAAATGAAGATTGTGCCACCTAAAAGAAACCCGCCTACCCAAATTGTAGTCGGATCAGTTATTACTATATGTGGACTATACAACTTAATAAAAAAAAATGTAGCAATGTTTAGGACCTATATAGTGTTGCAATGGAAGCAAGATTCATCCTGTTTATATCCTGATATATAAAGGTAAATTTAAATGTTAAAACTATCTATCAAATCTGAAGAAAACATCATACATGTGCTATAGGATTTTTAGGCATATAGTTGGAAGTAGATTTCTGATTTTAAGCACCTGTTGATTTTCTTTTATCATGTTCATCCTAGGATCTAGACACAGTTGCAGTGGAGGTAATGGAAGGGAGGAAATGGATCATGAAATTGAAGGCATTTCAAATTTATTTGGAGAGGCAAAGGTAAATTCACTATCATACATAAACACACAATACAAGGCTGTTATATGATTCGTTCTTATGCACACGTTCATTACTTAACTGCAGCAGATTACTGGTCTTAGAATTAATTTCCTATATAGCCTTTATTGGTCTAAAAAATCATTACATTAGAAGCATGTGGCTTTTAAGGGTATGATATTTGATGTCCACAACAATATTCTAAATAGTACATTTTTAGATTGAAGGAAGGGGGAAAAAATCTGGCTGACTTTACTTTTTGTAACTAATTGTAAACAGAAATGAAGATTGTGCCACCTAAAAGAAACCTGCCTACCCAAATTGTAGTCAAATCAGTTATTACTATATGTGGACTATACAACTTAACAAAAAAAAAAATGTAGCAATGTTTAGGACCTATATAGTGTTGCAATGGAAGCAAGATTCATCCTGTTTATGTCCTGATATATAAAAGTAAATTTAAATGTTAAAACTATCTATTAAATCTGAAGAAAGCATCATACATGTGCTACAGGATTTTTAGGCATATTATATATGAAATATACAACAACTTCAATAAACCAAAGCAGCAATATTTTAAAGAAGGGGAAATATATTTAGCTGACTTTAAATGATAATGTGAGCACTTCATAATTTTAGCCAGATCAGGTATGTATAGTATGTTTTTACATTGAAGGAAGGGGAAAAAATTTAGCTGACTTTATTTTTTTTATCTAACTGTAAACAGAAATGAAGATTGGCAGTAGCACAGTCTCATTTATTTTTTTAGTTACTTTGAGCATATATAGATGATCTGATTACTTTGCCAACTACTACAATGCAACCTAAAAGGAACCTTAGGTGCCAACCGAAATTTTAGCCAGATCAGTTATTACCATATGTGAACTATTCAACTTAAAAAAATAAAGAAGCAATGTTTTAAAGAAAGGCGGAAAAAAGCCAACTTACTGTACTTTTTAGATGACTGGAAGCACAGTGTTATACATAGTTTTTTAGGAATTTTCTAATGGGGAAAAAAGTAAGCTGACTATACTTTGCCAACTACTAAAATGCCACCTAAAAGTATGTTACATAAGAGCTATATTCAATGCATCTTTGATTGATCAGCATATCTATTAAAGAAGGGGGATAAAATTTAGTATAGTACGTTTTTACATTGAAGGAAGGGGTAAAAAATTTAGCTGAATTTATTTTTTTGTATCTGTGTAAATAGAAATGAAGATTAGCAGTAGCAGTCTCATTCATTTTTTTAGTTACTTTGAGCACAGTTTATATAGGTTTTTAACAATATTCTAATGGGGAAAAAAGTAAGCTGACTATACTTTGATTGATCAGCATATCTTCCATGTTCTTGCAGGGAGATTTGGAATGTAATGGACAATATTGTACTCACATCTTGATCGTGGAAGACACACTCCAAACTGGAAGATCCGCCTTGGTTTCCATACGCCGGTAACTCATAGGATCGAACAACACGTAGCTTCAAAGCCCACTGTGTTTTTGAAGGCTGGACATCTTTCACGAGGCTGAATAATGGTGCCATACTCCAGTTCGGATTCTGTACATTTGATATTGGCTATAAATTATCAATATTAATTGTATAAAACTAATGAGTATTGTAATATCTATTTAAATAAAACTTATGAGTATTGTATTTTGTTCACAGACCTTGTTACTCTCTGAGACAACAGGTTGAAGAAGATGAATAACCGGTAGTACTGGTTATATTTATTAGGACATTTTGAATACTCTTATTAGGACATTTTGAATACTCATTGGGTATACCAACAGTCACTTAGTCAGGTGCATGCTCTCTGCAAGATAGGATACTTAGCTTACTGGGCATGGATATAGGCTTTATTAGGGGAAAAAACGGTTGCATGCTTTTCTATTAATTCATAGTTCCAATGCACAGGCAGCAATCTGTATTAAAAAAAAAAGTTGAAATATATGGTTGGTTCTTGTGTGTAACTGGCAGATGATGAATGTTTATTATTATTATTATTATTATTATTATATATATATATATATATATATATATATATATATATATATATATATATGCTGGCATCTGAATGTACTTTAGGGGGAAAAAATGGCTGCATGCTTTCTATTAATTATAATTATTATTTTTATTATCAACGTTAATATTGAATGAGTTCAATCAATATTTTTAGTTATCAGTATTAAAATTATTATTAATTATAGATTTTTTATTTATTTGTTGTTCTTAATATTATAAATCATACGTGTAGCCATCTGTAATTAAATTTTGTTTTAATTATTAATGGTTAAATCATTTGTTATCTTCAATATTACAAATCATATTTTTTAAAATATATATTATGTATATTATTATTAAATATTTTAATAAATTAGGCCTCTATTCAGTAGCTATATTTTTGTTTTGAGGTAAAATATGTGGTTGAAAAATAGTTTTTAAAAAATATGTGGTTAAAAAGTGGGTTAAAAAAGGTGCTACTTATAAATAATTTATAGAAAAAATTATTGAATGAAAGTTAATATTGAAGATTTAATGTTTTGATTTTTTTAGTTAATAATATTAATAGAATGATTAATATTTTTTAATCATTCTTAATTTTAATAAAATTTTTAAAGATTAGAGGGTATAATTTTCGGTATAATTTTGTAATCTTCAACTTTACTCGGTTGTCGTATTATAATAATCGCTAGATTTTCAAAATTATTATTTTGACTACTTATTTTTGTAAATAAAGCTTTATTGGTTAAATTCAAATATTTTAACTATTTCTTTTTTAATTATTATGGTTGTTGTTTTTGAATAAAAATTAAAAAATACGTTAAATACAAGAGGCAAATGTAGAAGTTATGATAAATATGCCAATACATTTCACATGCATCAATATTCGTGTACATAATATTATATCAAATATGATATATTATTAAAAAACTACTAAATTTATATTTTCAATGAAGTTATTAATAATTCATAAAAATTATTGAAATCAATAATAATTTATTATTTAAATATATAAATTAACGGTTGCTATTCAAATAATTTTTTAATAATTTGGATTGCTTGTGTTATTTTTTAAATTATAATAATTATTGTAATAGAGAATTTTTTTAAACATTTATACATGTGTTGATTATGTATAAGTACTAAAATATTACAAATATTTATTAAAATCGATATTGCTAATAATAATTTTCGTGCATCGTAAGGGTAAAATACTAGTATACTTAAAAAGATTCATTTAGCAAACAAGTTAATATATCCAATATAGACATAACAAACACTAACACGTCCATTGTGGATGGCTCTTACAATGTGATTAATAATTTTTTTATAAACAAGTTTATAAAAATCATATTTTTCTCAATTACTTTTTAATCACATATTTTATTTTGGAGAAATTTGCCCTTGTTTGATTTTCATCAATTTATGAAAAATGTTGAAAAAACTGACTTTTTGGAGAATGTGGTCACGTGGGTGTAGATTGAGTTAAAAAGACAATAATTGTAAGTTAAAAGTAAGATTAATGATGTAGATTGAGTACTGTAGAAAAATGAGATGAAAATGGAACCAAACATGGGGCTTAATATTCTTTGCTTATAAATAATTTTGGAGGCTAATTTATTACACTGTTCGTACAGAATATGCCTCATTCCTCATTACAGATCAAACTTTAAAATTGAAAAAAAAAAAAAAAAAATATCAAGAGATTCCTCTTGTCTGTGTAACCAGGAAAAAAGCAACGAGATTTGCAAGTTGTAGTGGGCCCTCTGTGTGAAAATGATAGAAAGCAACATCCAGTCATGTTTCTTTGTCATTTTCTTACCAACCATGTGCGTTGGGAAACTGAAGTCAGATAAGAGAGAGCGATTGGATATGAAGGCTAGAATGAAGAATTGTTGAAAATTGATTGTTCATATTCTCATTACAGTGAACCCATTTTTAGGTAAAGGGAATAGAATTACACTTTTTAACACACCATATTATATTAACATCATTAATTAATAAAATATCTTTTTTATAATTACACCACAATACAAATACAAATATAGCCTTTATTTAGATTTAAAAGTAAAACAAAAAAGAAAAAAATGTACACCACATTTCTAGATCAATAAAGTGATTTTCTTCTCAAATAGATATCATCCCTATCGGCACCACAGTCTCAAATCTGAATCCAACCTTCCGTCCTCAATTTCCAATTCTCTACCCATCTCAATAAAGTGGTTTTCTTCTTAGATATATCTCATCCCTAGGTACTATTTCATTCAATAATGACAGCTGATCATGAAATTCTAAGCAATAAAAACTCTGCGGCATAATAAAAGAACACTAACCTATGTACTGACTACCCACATGCAAATGCGTGTGTTCATCTTCTGCGGCGGAATAAAAAAACTTTTCTATACTAATACGAAGTTTAATCGAGGGGATGGCATCGAAATCATAGGAAAGATATAAAAAAATAAATTAAGCTCTTATTTGTCCTAAAAAATAATTATGCAAACAATAAAAATCTTTCACTATAACCTGAACTTCAATTTGTGTTGATGACCACGAGACATTTGAGAAATCATATGTTATTATTGTATCAAAATCCATTCAAATTAACTTGGTATTGAAAAACAAGAAAAAAAATTTTAAAAAAAAATGAGAGAGAGGGAGAACAAGATGCTTTAGAAACATAAATATAAAGAAGAATCCGATCAAAAAAAATAAATATAAAGAAGAAAAAGAAGAAATTTATTTGAAAGATTGTGGTGTATATAAAAATAGGGAGAGAAAAATAAAATGATATTTTTTTAATTTAATTTATGTCTATTTTAGTCAATAAATAAACCACTTAAAAATATGGTGTATAAGTTAAATTTTGTGGCGAAAATATAGCCACCAATTACAATTGTCAATCGAAAGGGATGAGAAATAAAAAAAAAAAAAAAAAATCAATTTACAATCTATCTATTATTATATACCTACCAACTATGTACCTTAACTAAATGTTTACAATTGAAACTTGAAAGTGTGACAAAATAAATAATAAATATTTTCAAATATCTTGATATTGTCTTATTATTTCGCGCATGTGTTATTTTGCTCATACAACAATTAAAAAGGGTCATACGAAAGTATAAGAAACAAATCTCTCGAGACAAAGTCTCAAAAATGAGTGTTGCACTAAAAAAAAAAATTCGATTTACAAGAAGCTTTCAAGGGGTGCAAGCACATAAATTAAGTTAGGATAGTTCTAAAATTTATGATAATAAAATTACATCTCTATTTTGAGATTTTTGATTTATTGTCCTTCTATACGTCTAACTTTCTACAATATATACATGTTGATGTAAACTACCTACTACTTTAAACTTCTGATTTGCAGTCTTAACTTCGTAACTTGCTTGTGATAATCATTGTCCACTACTTTGCTTAACCGTCGTCCACTCATTTGTATCAGATAACTTCTCGTGATCTTCCCCCCAATTGTTCACATTGTGATGACTGCTTATAGATGACTCCACTAGATTACCTTAGATCGTGGTGTAGGTTGTGGAAGATGCTTATTTGTACGCTTAACATTCAGACACTTTTGCAATTGCCCAATCCCCCAAGCTTCTCCACGTCACCTTGTTACTTGTTACGGGCTCTCATGTTTTGGACTTTTGCAATTGTTTAATAGCTTAGACTCTTTCACATCGTCATGCTATTTGTAATGGGCTCTCATTTTTTGGACTTCTATATTGGACTTTCAGATTAGTATTTTTATGTGTCAACACTAATCTTACCTTATCGACATCTACCTACTTACAATCAATCAATTAACATCAACATCAATCAACAATATATAAAAAGTGTAGATGAAGAAGAAACATTTGATTGTCACTTTTGCCCTCGTATTTTATTCTATTTTGTCAATAACATTTATTCTTTAAATGTAAACAATTATTCATATAATAATAAAGAAATACTAAAAAATAAATAAAATTAAAATCAAACTATACAAATACCACAATAAATGAATCAAAATTGGCTATTCAGCCTTAAATTAAATCAATCCTTCTCTCTCACGACACATCGCTAAAATAAATTCATAAAACTACTATATGGACATTTTTAGACGATATAACAAACTTTGTTGAAGTTTTTAGTGGCTTTTGATGGACTGAGAAACCAACGAAGTGCATTAAAGGTTTCAACGCCATTGGTGAATTCTTGCATTGCTCCCACTTTCTTCCAAGTTTCATGCTTTGATTAATTTTTACAATATTTAATATAAATTCCAGGGCTTTAATAATATAGTATATATGGTGTAATTTCTCAAATTATTTGATTATCAAATGTCAATAATGTATTGGTTTATTTCATATTGAGCAATTTTTTCCCTTCTATTTTGTTAGCGGTGTGGATTGTGCTAATTTCTAATATTTTTATTGAAATTTACAATTTCAGCTTTTATTGTTTATATAATTTAAATATTTGTTACTAGACTTTGTCAACTCTACTTTTCTCGTACCTACCAATACTGACAGCTATTGTTGTTTCAACACATATAATTAATAATGATATAAATGCTAAAACCTTTTTCATTATAAAACTTGTTGTAGGAAAATGAATGTAAATTGTTCCATATATAATTTGACGTGGACGATAAACATATGCTGTATGCGACTGTTAAAGCCTCCTTTTGATGAATTTTATTAAAAGAATCTCTCTACTGACATTATGCACGAGGATAACAAGACTCACATTGTAATTCAAATTATTATTAAAGATTTGTTTACTAATCTATTGTGTATAAAATCATTTTACTATTTAAACATCAATATTTCGTTGGGATTTAAAAATAAATTATATTCACAAGTAATAATGCTTATTAAAATTTCATTGTTTAACTTATGTTTGATTTGGAGTAATTAATAATCAACGGTAAGAAGCTAAAAAAATAGAACAGCCACATTTATCTAATCACTCTAAAAGTTAAAGTAAGAAGAAAAGTGGTGTATATATCACAAACAATTTATGGATATAAAAATGTTTTGATATGAAGAAAGCATCGCTAGTTTAGTTCAACATTTTATAAACGTATTGTTCAAAATATCACATTATACTGCCATTAATTTACGAGTATGGGTCATATTTAACAATTAAATAAGGTTGACGATCATGATTATACACACAAATAACTAAGCTCAAGTGCTATAGAAATTAAATTACTCAAATTGTGCACTAACTAAAATATTTATTTGGACAATTAATTTTTGAGATTTCATATAAAATTGAAGATATGATTAATGAATTATTCTAGATTACAAATATCAGTTTTTAATTAATTATTTAACATATAAAAATTCCGTGTTAACCATATTAAATATCGAATATAAACAAATTTTACGGAACTAGACTTTTACCAACCACTTTACAGTCTATGGCATGAACCGTGGTATATTTCCTCATACATTTTTACCAATGCAATTTTTTTAGCAAGAAATGCCAATATTTCGTTGTTTGGATAGTTGACACGTACTACATAATAAAAAAAATATCATATATATATATAAAACTCTTTTTGTAATATGACAATATCTCTCGACGTTGAACCTCAAGATTGGCTTAAAAAATTTCAACAATGAAGTAATTGTATTTCAAATACTTTTAGCGCTTTGAAGACTTTTTCTACATTATTAGCATTTTTTGAAATTACTTAAGTAAGGAAATTATAGGACATATATTTTAAAATCTTTCTATAAGATTATAGAAAGCATACAACAATTATTATTATTATTAATAGAATTTGACATACAATGTGCAAGCTGTGCAAAAAACTAGTATATAAAAAAGAAGAATGATCGAGAAATTTTTGAATACCTAATTCACCATTATATATTTTGTTATATGCTCGTACTTCTTATTTAATAACATTAAATAACTCACTACATTAATTATTATATAACTATTTACACTTTGCAATTTATAATACAATTTCATATATATTTGATGCTGTAAAAAATCTTAACCTTGACGTGGCAAGATCTGATGATACTTGATTGCTGGAAAAGATCAATGAACTCGCCTTGAATGACCAGCAAAAAAGGCGAGGAGGATTCTCCCCGTCGCCCCTCCGGTGTAAGAATTAGTTTTCTGGAAAAAGGTAGAGAGAGAATATATAACTGGAATATATGTAAAGAATTGTGAATGAATATATGTGATCAAAGGAGCTGTATTTATAGGGCTGGAAAAGCCCATAATTTCTTTTATTTAAGGAATGAGTCATGTTTGCTATAAACTTACCTTTCAAGAGGAGTTCTAATCTTATAAGAATTGTATTTCCTCTTTTTTATGACGATTCCTTATAGGTTATGTTTTATTTTGAGGGCCCAAGAAGGTGGCCCATTGATAAAGCTCATAAACGATGAACACCTGGAATCTCGATTGTACCCAGCAATGTGGAGTGAAGTGGACGGGCTAGGTCGGGCACATTTTCGACTATGGATGTAGGACTTGATTAGGTCGGACATTTCCGGGCTGTGATGGTCATAAGGTCGGGCATACACCCCGATCTAAGAAAACCTATAGACGATAAGTTAACGGGCCGAGATTGACTGAGCCCGGGATATGAGGCCGACCTCTTTATCGAGATGGGTCGACCTGGTGCGTTCCTTTCATAGGTCCATACTGACAATCCCGAAAAATAGCCCGATCAATATTATTATAATTTCTCACGTACTTAGTAATAAATTAACTTATTATCTAATAATTTAAAATAGTGTAATATAACTTCATGATATTATTCTAATATTATTATTTTTTCACTTATTTAGTATTAGTAAAAGAAGAAAAAACATTTAGTCACTTAATAAATGTTATTATTACTTTAATATATTAATATAATATACTTAAATATTACATTCAAGATTTTAAAAATTGAAGTGTCTACCGTGGACGAATCCAAGACCAAAGTTTAGCTAGAGTAGTCATAATTTCAAGGCAAATTAATTTCTTGAAAAATATTTTCTGTCCACCCATTTCCACTATCACAATCTAACGGACCAAAGTGAAAGTGTTACATGTTGTTATATGTTAAATATTATGTTGATAATATTTTAATGTTATTAATTGTTCAATAAATTTTTTCTTAGATTTTATATTATTAATTGTAATGCAACACAAGAGTTTTTGGAATTTATTTGGAAAAAAATTAGAATTTTCAGATTGGAATATGTTTGGAATACTTCGAAAACTTTTGGATTATAATTTTGAAATTTTGAAACTCGTTCCGATTCCAATCCAATTCTTTCTGAAAATTTTGAAATTCGAAAGTTTCAGATTTCAGACCAGTCGGAATCAAATTTTTTTATTGGAAAAATTCAGAATGGAATCAGACGAAATCAAAATTTTCGATCCAAATTGCTGCCCTAGTTTTCTGATACCAAAACACCTCATGTAGCCAACACTTGCTTCTCAGTAATTATTAAAGGTTTGTTGATGCCTTTATTTAGATAGCCTCTATATCTGCACCACTTTTTTTGGCACCCCAACATTCTTTTCGAATGTATTTACTGTTTATAATATTATTATATTATCAATAGGAATGATCTGTTACCTATCATGAACAACATGAGAATTGCTCACTACCAATGATGGACTGCGGGGATCAAAATTCTTATTACCAATTGGTCAATCCAATCTATATCTTTAATAATTCATACAAGTTGAACATCCCCGCTCATGAATAAATTAATAAACTGTCACTTTTCAAAAGGCAAATTATGTCTTTTAATCCTCGCTTTATTTATTAAGATGGTTTAACATCCCTTTTCACGACTTCAAAACATTTTAAAATTTTAATAATCAATCAAAATGACAAACTTTTAAAGGGCAAATATGCCTTCCTCTAATAATTTAAAAAATCTAGACGTGTCAATTTAACAGGCTAATGAAGATAGCGAGCGTTGACACCTTAGATCAAGTCTTTGAACTTTTTTTATCACTCCCGAGTTGAAGAAGCAACTTCAAGTGTCACAACTGTCGAATAATAATTTTTCTTCAAAGGTTTAAATATATATTTTTCTTAAAATTTAAAACTTGAGCAATGTAATTTTACCTTTTCATTTTTTATTTTTTTATTTTGAAGGCTAAGCCAAACTTGGTCTAATAATTAGAACCAAGAATCTAATGTCACCCAGGCGTTATATTTGTAACCTAAAGCTCAAGCCGTAATTCTTTTTTCATTCACTAAATTTTTAAATTCGCTTGATCACAACTGTAGAAAGTTTCTCCACTACTCATGTTAAAAAGGTTTCATATATGTTCGTTTTGTTTTCGTCCTAGAATTATCTCCTCCAACACTCCTATCTAGCATCTTCCCTCCAGAGTACACCAGAATTTTCAAATTTACACGATATTCACTCTCTCTAATAAAAAGTTTGTGAATTTTAGAATAACTTTCTCAAATTAATACAAATATCACTCTCTTTCCACAATTGAAAGCTTGAGAATTTCAAAATAATCGTGGAATAATCAGAGAATGAACACAAGTAAAATAATTGAAATCAGACTCTACAATTAGATTTTATCGTGGAGAAGCGATATACTAGTACTAGACTACTAGTTATTAATAATTATAGTGTGTTTTTATGACAATGCACATAAAAAACAAACAAAATTTAATGACTTTCGCGTGCCAAAAATTCCTCAAATTCTATAGGAGATGAATTTTACATAAGGATTGACATATGAATATGTGGTTGATTTGTTTACTTTGATTTTAGAGATGACGTTGGACTTAAAAGCAAATATTTGCCCCCAATGCATCTTGATCTGTCAAAGTTTTCTTAATATTTATAATTTATTTATACACAGAGCAATGTTGAATTTTATATTCTATTTTAAATTTTATTTTACTCACAGAGAGAAAAACGACTCGAAAATTGAAACAGTCCAAAAATTGGACTATTATTATGTTTATGGTCGGCGGAAATTGTACTACCGGTCCCTAAGCTATTGTGCCATAGCACATCAATTCCAAAGACACCATCCAACATCCATATCTTCATCAAGTGTGACCACTGAAAAAATAAAACTTTTATAAATTTTTTTGAACTGATAATTTTTATTATTCAGATCAATTCTACAATTAGAAAAAAAAAATGCCACAGACACGTAAGCAATAATTAAAAATTTAAACAATGATAACATACTCTCCATTTGGTAAAAAAATGTTGTTTATAAATAAAGAATGTACTGTTTTTAAGGTAAACTAGTAATCGCACCCGCGAGATGCACGAAATATATAATTGAAAATTATTTATTGAATAAGTTTTAAAAATACAATGCCCGATAAAAACAATACAATAAAAAAATAATAATAATAATAACTTGCATGCACAAATTGTGAATAATTTATAATTTCATTTCTCCATATAAGATTTCTTACTTTAATGTATAATTGCGTATTCAATATACAATCCCAAAAAAATAAAAAAATAAAAAAAAAGTTATGAATTGCTTTTTTTTTTAAAAGTTAATTGTTCATTCTCTAATTTTTTTAGTTTAATTATTTATATAGAATTGATTATTCAAAAATAATTTTTTTTAATGTTCATTCACAACCAATTATTATTTAAAAACTATTTTTTCACAATTGCACATACTACTTTTTAACCACACATTCTAAAAAAAGAAAATCAATTTTCAACCACTCAATTGATTGATTTGACAATTATTTTATTTTTTATACTACCTTCTTTCACTTTCAATCACACATTTAAAATTATTTCTATAGTCTATATCAATATCAAACTTACTCATATTCAATGATTCAAATACAACGTGACATCTTATTTTTCACCAAGTATTAAAAATGGTCATGTTACACACACACAAACAAACACACACACACACACACACACACACACACACACACACACACAGAGACACACAAAACTATTTTTTGTGCCTGTTAAATTAATTGTTAAAGTCTGTAGTATATATTTTAAAAATTGATGTTCTTTTAAATTTATAAATTTAAAAAATAGATAAATGAACAAAATGAGTAAATTTATAAAATTAATTTCAAAATTACCAAAAAAATTATCGAAATCTAAAGTTGTAGAAATTAAAATATTTTAATTGAATTTACTAAGAAAGATTGGATATCTATTATTTCTTTTAATTTGATAAGAAAAAATATATGAAATTAATCATTTATGTCAAATTGAAGTTATGTAAGAAAAGATAGATATCATTTTATGATTTAAATGAGATAAATTAAAAAGATTGGATATTGAAAAAAGTAAAAAAGTATAAATTAAGCTTTTATCTTGATTATTTGAAACAATTTTACGAATTATATATTTAGAGTCTGTTTTCATTTGTTAGCTTGTATTAAACATCTCGTTAATATATTGAATTTGACACCCATATTGCATATTTTTTTACTTCAAAATTTTACAGTAATTATCAAAAGAATAAAAATAATATACAATTTGATCTATTTATAGATTTTTTCTTTTTTACAAATCAATAAGTCATTTATTATATGTCACCTATAATTAATTTTGCATTAATTGAAGTTTCCTAATTCAATTATTAAAATAATTAATAAAATTATAAAGTTTCCTAAAATAGCAGGTAAAAATAGCGGGAAACTATGTGCGGATTTATGTGACGGCTATGTTGTTATTATATATACTAGTAATCGCACCCGTGCGATGCACGGAATAAACAATATTTATTGAATAAGTTGTAAAAATACAATGATCGATAAAAATAACACAATTAAAAAATAATAATAATAACTTGTATACGCAAATTGTGAATAATTTGTAATTTCATTTATCCCTATAAGATTTCTTACTTTAATGCATAAATTGTATATTCAATATACAATCAAAATATTAATAATAATAAAAAAAGTTATGAATTGCATTTTTTTTTAACAATTCATTGTTCATTATCTAGTTTCCTTAGTTTATTTATTCATATAGAATTAATTATTTAAAAATAATTTTTTTTTAATGTTCATTCACAACCACATATTATTTAAAAACTATTTTTTCACAATTGCACATACTACTTTTTAACCACACATTTTAAAAAAAGAAAATCAATTTTTAACCACTCAATTGATTGATTTGACAATTATTTTATTTTTTATACTACCTTCTTTCACTTTCAATCACATATTTAAAACCATTTCTATAGTTTATATCAAACTTACTCCTATTCAATGGTTTCAAATACAATGTGATATTTTATTTTTCACAAAGTATTTAAAATGACCATGTTACCCACACGCGCAAAACTATTTTTTGTGCATGTTAAATAAATGTATGGACTATATTTTATTTTTAAATAGAATAAGTTTGATAAAACCTTATATTTTTATTTTCTATAGAATTCAATGAATTAATTGTTAATATCTATAGTATATATTTTACAAATTGATGTTATTTTAAATTTATAAAAATTAAAAAATAGATAAATGAACAAAATGAGTAAATTTATAAAATTAATTTCAAAATTACCAAAGAGTTTATCGAAACCTGAAGTTGTAGAAATTAAAATGATTCATTTGAATTTACTTAGAAAGATCGGATATCATTATTTCTTTTAATTTTATAAGAAAAAGATTTGAAATTAATTATTTATGTCAAATTGAAGTTAGGTAAGAAATGATAAATATCATTTTATGACTTAGATGAGATAAATTAAAAAGATTGGATATTGAAAAAAGTAAAAAGTATAAGTAAAACTTTTACCTTTATTATTTGAGGCAATTTTAAGAATGATATATTTAGAGTTTGCTCTCATTTGTTAACTTGTATTGAACTTCTCGTTAAGATCATGAATTTGACACATATATTGCATATTTTTTAACTTCAAAATATTACAATAATTATCAAAAGAATAAAAATAATATACAATTTGATTTTTTTATAGATTTTTTATTTTTTACAATCAATAAGTCATTTATTACATGTCACCTATAATTAATTTTGCATTAATTGAAGTTTCCTAATTCAATTATTAAAATAATTAATCAAATTACAAACTTTCCTAAAATAGTAGGAAAAAATGGCGGGAAACTATGTGTGGGTTTTTTTGGCTGCTATACTATTATTATATATATTAAGATTAAGATTAAGATATACGTAACTGAAAAGTGATTCGAGAAATGTATATTGTTAAAAAGTAACTAGTATTTCTACCGTGCGAAAATATTCAAAAATATCAATTTCGATAAGTATTTATAAAATTTTAATGTTTATACATAATTAAAACAACTTCAAAATGCATGAAAATAACATAATATCACAATAACTATTAAAATTTAATAAATAATATAACTAATTCAAACTATAATAGTTCTTTAAATAGTAAGTCTATTATGACTGTTAATTTCAATAATTTTTATGAGCTTTATTAATTTTTAAAAAAAATACAAATTTAGTAGTTTATTTAATGATATATCATGTTTGATGTAATATTATTGTACAATATTAATTTGTGGAAGACATTAATATATTTTTCACGATTTCTGAATTCTCCTCTCGTACGTATGTATTTTCACTTTTCATTTAAAAATATCAATCACAATAATTATAAATACGTGCTTAATTTAAACACATGAATATTTGTATTTAATCAATAAAATTATATTTTGTTTCTTATAAAATCAAATAGTCAAAAATAATAATTACATAAATATAGCAATTATCATGATATGACAACATACAACGTTGGAGTAAAAAATTATACTGAAAATCATATACCATATAACATTTACGCAACTATTAAAATTAAAAATGATTGAAAAAATATAATTCATTATTAACCATAGGATTTATATTTTTTGCATTTACCTCTTGTATTTAACATTTTCTCCAAATTTCTTTCAAAAATATCAATCACAATAATTATAAATGTGTGTTTAATTATATATTTTTTATATTTAAATATAAATAATATACTTAAATCGAAATATTATTTGTATTCAAAAAATTATTGATAAAATAATAGGAAATTATAGATTTCAAGAGAATAATAATTTACAAATATAAAAATAATAAATTTTTATAAAAAGTTTAACCGAACAATTCTTCGCTTTCCATAGTATAAAAATCATATAATTTCTAAAAAAAATGTAGACAATTCTTTTTAGTTTATGTTTAGATTAATTTATTGGTGTAAAATGAACAGAAAATGATTTTTTTTTTAAAAAAAATGATATTTTGAATAATGAATATCAAGATGAAACTAACATTGCATAAATTAGATAAATATAAGCTTCTATTTTTTAGTACAAACATTACAATTTATAAACAACATAGTTTCTTAAATTACTTTTTAATTATACACATTTTCTCCACTTATTCAAAACATCATTTTTCTTTTCGAAGCTTTCTTCTACATTTTACCAATAAAAAAAATTACAAATAAACTAAAAAAAATTATTTACTTTTAACCTAACATTCTAAATTTTTTTTTTTTTACTATTTCAAACCTCAATATTTGAAAAAATGTGTCGTGTTATTATTAGCCCCACGTTTGAGATCCGTAATTTCAAATAATGTGGGTTTTAAAATTTTTGTACAATGTGTGTTCAAAATTTAATACTTGTATGCGTATTAAAAATTATTATGACAAAATAAAAGAGACCTGTCATTTCAAATAATGCGGTTCATAAAAATTTTGTAGAATGTGTGGTAAATGATATTTTGAATCATGAATATCAAGATGAAATAGATATTGCATAAATTAGATAAATATAAGCTTGTGTCATTTAATGCAAATATTACAATTTATAAATCAATTTATAAACAGCAAATTTCTTAAACTACTTTTTAATTACACACATTTTTTCTCCATAATTTTTTCCAAACTCATTTTTTGCTACATTTTACCAATAAAATAATCTACAAATAAACTAAAAAAATTCTCTACTTTTAACCTTACATTCTGAAATATTTACTATTTCAAACCTCATTATTTGAAATAATGTATCACGTTATTATTAGCCCCGATATTCGTCATTTCAAATAACGTGATTTGTAAAATTTTTATAGAATGTATGATAAATGATATTTTGAATAATAAATATCAAGATGAAATAGACATTGCATAAATTAGATAAATATAAGCTTCTGTTTTTTAATGCAATCACTACAACTTATAAATTAATTTATAAACAACATAATTTTCGAAACTACTTTTTAACCACACATATTTTCTTTAAACTTCTTAATCAAACATTTTCTCTATACTTATTCAAAACATTACTTTTTTTTTTTAAATTCATTTTCTAGCCATATTTTATTAATAAAATAATCTACACACAAACTAAACAAAATTATCTACTTTTAACCTTACAGTATGAAAAATTACTATCTCAAATAATGTGATTTGTAAAATTTTTATTGAATGTGTGATCGAAATTTAATACTTATACGTGTATTAAAATTATTATGACAAAATAAAAGATAAAAATGACACATTACAAAAGATAAAATTACAAAAATATACATAGTAAGACAAAATAAGTTAGCTATGTTTGTTAAAAATTTTGTTTTTAAAAATATATATTTTTTATATTTTCTAGGTAAAATGTATTGTTGAAAATGAAGAGAAAAAATGTGTGTGCTTAAAAAGTGATTTGAGAAATTGTTTTTAAAAATCTTATTATAAAAAAATAAAAGATAAAAATGACAAATTACAAAAGACAAAATTACAAAAATATACATGGTAAGACAAAAAAAAAAAAGTTAGCTTTGTTTAGTAAAAGTTTTGTATTTAAAACATGTTTTTTTAATATTTTCTAGATAAAATGTATGGTTGAAAAGTGAAGAGAAAAAATATGTGTGTTTAAAAAGTGATTTGAGAAATTGTTTTTAAAAATCGTATTTTTAAACATGTTTTCCAAACAGAGGAAGAACAAAATGAAATGAAAAAATAAGACAAAAACGAAAAAAAATATTAATTAATTTAAAAATGGTGTTAGCCGGCGAGCAATTGTTTATTAAAAAAAAAAAAACCTTTGGGCGAGAACTTTGTCATTATAAAATATAAGTATAGACATAAGATTTTATTATTTAATACAATCATTACAACTTATAAATCAATTTATAAGTAATATAATTTCTCAAATTACTTTTTAACTATACAAATTTTCTCTCCACTTTTTAACCACACTCTCTCAACTTATTCAAAACATAATTTTTTTTTTAAAACCCATTTTCTACCACATTTTACCAATAAAAAAATTCTCTACTTTTAACATTACATCATGAAAAAAATTACTATTTAAAATCTCATTATTTGAAACAATGCGTCGTGATATTATTAGCCCCCTGTTTGAGACTCGTCGTTTCAAATGATGTGGTTTGAAAATTTTTTTTAGAACGTGTGGGAAATGATATTTGGAATAATCAATATCAAGATGAAATATACATAAATTAGATAAATATAAGCTTGCGTTTTTTAACGTAATTATTATAATTTATAAATCAATTTATAAACAACTTAATTTCTTAAACTACTTTTTACCCACACACATTTACTATCCACTTATCCAAAACATCATTTTTGACACATTTTACCAATAAAAAAATTTACAATTTTTTACCACATTTTACCAATAAAATAATATACAAATAAACTAATTTTTTTTTTTATCAATTTTAACTCTACATTCTAAAATTATTAGCCACATATTTGATATCTGTTATTTCAAATAACGTGATTTGTAAATTTTTGTAGAATGCGTAGTAAATGATATTTTGAATAATGAATATTAATATGAAATATACATTACATAAATTAGATAAATATGAGCTTTTGTTTCTTAATGTAATTATTACAATTTATGAATGAAATTGTAAACAACATAATTTTTCAAGCTAATTTTTAGTCGTGCACACATTTTCTCAACATTTATTCAAAACATCATTTTTTCAAAACTCATATTCTGATACATTTTACCAATAAAATAATCTACATACAAATTTTTTAAAAAAAGTTATCTACTTTTAACCTTACATTCTGAAAAAAATCATTAATTCAAATAATTTGATTTGTAAATTTTTTGTAGAATACGTAATCGAAATTTAATATTTGTACGTATATTAAAAATTATTATGACAAAATAAAAGATAAGATGACATATTACAAAAGACAAAATTACAAAAATATACATAATAAGACAAAAAAGAATAAACACGTGTAACATGTTTGGTAAAAGTAAAAAATAGTTTATAAACCACTATTTTTTACTTCAAAATCATAAATAAATAAATTTATAAACAAAAAAAAAAAATTAAAATTTGTCATCCACTTTTCAACGACTAACACATTAATTGCTTGGATTGCTTTCCAAGCAACCCAAGCTGTAAACGTAAATAAATAAAAAGAAAAAGTTGGATGCTTTGGGTGAGAATTTTCTCATTTTTAGATATAGTATAGAAGTATAGATATGGATTTGAAAAAATTGTTATTTATAAATTTGTTTATAAATATTCTACCAACGGAGACATAATGGTGTAACTTAATATGTTTGTTAAACATTTTATCAAAAGGAGGTTGTTTAACATAAATCATTACATTTTATAAATTAAATTATAAATAACACAATTTCTCAAATCACTTTTTAATCATACACATTTTCTCTTTACCTTTTAATCACACATTTTACGAAAATATAAATAAATCAATTTATAACAGTTACATTATTATTACCGCGAACAGAAAATGAATCAATTATTAAAGTTCAGTGTCGTGACTTTGTTGATCTAAAGTTTGAATTTAGTGTAGAGCTAATTGGTCATTGATAAAATTAACCTTAAATTTTAGGGACTATTTTGCCTTTTAAAATATTGAGTACCAATACTACTATTTTTTGTTTATATTGTTCCTGTTTGGTTAGATTAAAATTATATTTTAATAAAAATTAATAAAATATATATCGAAATAGCTACAAATTAATATAATGTGTGGTTAGAAAATATCTTTTTATTTTGCTCAGACACACTTTTCCACACTGTATTCAGCACTTCTCTTTTTCCTTGCTTTTGGACAAAAAAAAACTTGTCATTCTCATCTCTATAAAGTAATCACTTTTCCATTCTCTCTCTCTCCTTTCATCTTTTTTTTTTTTTCCTTCTACAACTCAGCTCAGTTTTCATTTTTGCTGCTTCGAAAGCTTCTCAGTTGGCAAATCTGGTACCATTTTTCCCTTTTTCTTGTGCGGAGTTTTGTTCTGATAATAGTACTATTTCCTTACATTAATTACGCTTAACACAGACTGACAGACATATTAATACCCATTTGACCATTTCTTTGCCGTCTCATTTTCCTGGCCTCATCTCCACTCCTACGACATTTTGCTCTCTTTACTTTTTATCAACTTTTGATGCAAAATGTGGGTTGTGTGATGTGTTACAAAGTAAATGTTCGTTGTTTGGTTCATTTATTAGTGGTTTTGTGAGCCTTTTTTTCCCCCTTGAATCTTACCTTTATGGAGTTTTCATAAAGTTGCAGTCTTTCTTTCATTTATGCAGTTATTTTATGATCTGTGAAAGATTTCTCATCTGGGTGTTTTTCCAGGTTGTCTCTAAAAGACTTAATCAGTGAAAATTCTTGGAGACATTTTTTTTCCGTAACACATTTCAAGAGAGAGAAAAAGGTAAATTAATGGCAGGCGGTGGAGCTCCGAAGGCAGATGAGCTAGCGCCACATCCACCAAAGGACCAGCTTTCAAATATTTCCTACTGCATTACCAGTCCTCCTCCATGGCGTCAGTCTCTTGTCTTTTTGTTAACATTTCTTCACAATCTAGTATATTCTTTTTGGGTTTTAGTATAAAGTAGTTGTGGATTCCTTGAAACATGTATATACTTGGTATTCTTCTCTTACTTTTTCAGTTTAGGTAGAAAGTGGTAGCGGATTTTGAACTCGGCCAGGTTTTTAACCTATTGCTTCTGTTAATCCTTCATGTGTATATATGTGTATGTCAACTTGTTATTGTCTGAATAAAGTAATAATAAAAGAACTTGATTCCACGAGCAATTGATCAATAGAATGCCGAAATTGCCTATTCCCTGCGTGTATCAATTGAAGTCTATTGAGAAATGGAAGCATTGTCATGTGCATTTTGTATGCGTCATGATTGTATATGGTGTCAAATTCTTTAAATATGCTTTCCTTGGCTAATTTGGGATTCAGGATTTATTCATAGTAACTAAAAAGGTGTCTGATCTTTAAATACACGGAGCTGCTATTTAGGTTTGTTGATGTTTATTGAAAACTTTTGTTATTTGTGTGTTTGTGTGTATAATTGAATTCTAATTGCATCTTTCCTATGTATTCAATGGGTTTTGACTGATTATTTGACACTCTCGGATATTTTTATTGCAGCTGAGGCCATCCTTCTGGGGTTTCAACATTACTTGGTGATGCTTGGCACAACTGTTATCATACCTACTGCCCTGGTTCCTCAAATGGGTGGAGGAAATGTGAGCCATTAAATTGCTAATATATAGTTAAATTCATTCTAATGCCAACTTAGCAAATTTGGTGTTCACCAGATAACCGAAATTACACACTCGTCTTTCTTATAGGAGGAGAAAGCAAAAGTTATTCAGACTTTGCTCTTTGTTGCTGGCATTAACACCTTGCTCCAGACATGCTTTGGGACCCGATTACCTGTCGTGATTGGAGGGTCATACACCTTTGTGGCACCCACAATATCAATTATATTGTCCGGTCGATGGAGTGACCAAGACCCTATTTCGGTTTGTGATCCATACCCTATTCACATTGCATCTTCTCCTTATAAGTGGCACGTTGAGCTTGGAGGCCTAGTGATTGACTGATTGATGTACACGAATTTAGAACTCTGTATATATATATATATATATATATATATATATATATATATAGTATTTTATTCTACTGTTTTTTCAAACATGTTCCATTTTTGTCAAACAAGGTTCTGTTGAATATTTTTCATAAACTAGTACCTTAGCCTCTGTTTGACGATCATTATTTTTAACTCATTTTGCTACAATATTCAATCTTAACCACATATTTCAATAATAAAATATTCTGCTCATAAACCCAAAATCTTTCCCTTATTTTCAACCACAAAATCTCCTATCAATCAATATTCAAAATTCAATTTTTGCCAAATAATGGCAATCAAACATAGGCTTAATTTACTTGATTCTGTATATTGCAAAGAGAACAGTTTAACAAGAAAACACAAACATCCTAGCTACTCTTGTTGAAACCTCGGTTGTAATATGTGTTAGATCTTTCAATTACCATGCAGAGATTCAAGAAGATAATGCGAGCCACCCAGGGCGCACTTATTGTTGCCTCGACTATTCAAATAGTCCTAGGTTTCAGCGGACTTTGGCGTAACATCACAAGGTTTTTTTTTTTTTTTAAAGGTTATGAGATTCACATAAATGTTATTAGTTTTAGAGACAAAAGATTGGGATGTTCTTATGTTGATGTTAGTAATCTAGCTGGACTAAATGTGCCAGTATCTAATGCACTTTCTGTTTGCAGACTGTTTGACAATCTTGTATTAATTTTTATTTTTTCTGGAAATGTCCAAGTTAATCAACTTCTTTCCTCTTTCGTTATTGTTCAGTTTGGTTTAGCAAGCACAAAAATCTGAGCTGTGAGTAGCTCACTTCTTTAAGTTACAGACGGTGTTTAAAATAATGGAATTTAGGGTACATCCCTTCTCCAGTCTTTTTCTGGTTTTCTGTCTGAAAGCGTGCTACAGCCTCACCTTTAAGGGTGTGATTGAACCTAGCTGACTTAGGGTTTCCCATATACTCAACAAAAGAATAAGAGACACAAGGTCAAACTTGTCCTTGTCCGAGTGGAGGGAATTAAAAGACACATAAATAGGAAAGAGAAGAAAGTGGTAAAAAGAGTACATAGAATGCAATCTTGAGCTTGCGTTTACTAGACATACTCAAAAAGATGTTTTTACCATATCTTGGCAATTTTTACGCATAAAAACCACCTAACTTTCTTGTAGATTTGTTTATAAGCATTTCTCATTTTCCAGTTATAAGATCATTTTTTATGCAATGCAGGTTTCTGACTCCACTTTCGGCTGTTCCCTTGGTTGCTTTTGCTGGTTTTGGGCTTTACGAGTTCGGTTTTCCTGGGGTATGCACAAGTGTTTATTGATGTCTCACTCTCCCACTTTTCAGCCATAGATGTGTATTTTCTCTGTAGGTATTCCTATACTTGTTTGTTAAACAATTGATCTTTATTTGATCTTTTACTGTGGCTGTTAGGTTGCCAAATGTGTTGAAATTGGATTGCCGCAGCTCATCATTCTAATTTTCTGTTCTCAGGTAACATTCTTAATTGCACTTTGATTACATAAACTCTTTCTTAAAAAAGACCACCTCATTAAGTATCTACCCCCCTAAAGTGGAAAGTAACTTGTGCTTCATGCCATTATGGAATCACAGTATACAATATAGAATTATTTTGCTTATTATTGCAGTATTTGTCCCATATGCACCATGATTCCAACTAACGTGATGGAATTAATTTGCCGGTTATTGCAGTATTTGGCCCAATTTATACGCCCAGGAAAGCATATCTTTGACCGTTTTGCTGTTATATTCTCCGTAGTAATTGTGTGGATTTATGCATTTCTACTTACTGTCGGTGGGGCCTATGACAACAAGGCGCCAAAGACCCAAGCAAGCTGCAGGACTGATCGCGCTGGACTTATTAAAGGCGCTCCATGGTAAGCTGAATTTTGCCCCCTTGATTATTGTAATCATTCATTGGTTTCTCTATGCCTCATCAAATTAATAATGTACTGACAAACACTGTATCTTTTGGATGACATAAGATGCTCTCATACTCTATATATTGCTTATTTGTTTATTTATTATTTGGCATTTAATGTTTAATTCTTTTATGGACATCATTTGTGTAGATAGGCTGTTAAGGAGGGGGGCTGGCCCCTGCCTAACATTTGTCATTATGTGTGCGAAAAACATTTCCCCTTCTGTTAGTGCTTGCTTTTCCGACTTCTCTCTAAACTTGCATGCCTTTTCTTACATGACCTATTGTTTATTTATGAACCTTTATTCTCTATTTAGTGTGCTTTGTAAGTGTTGGATTGAACTAGACACTACAAATTTGGCGCTTTATTTTCTTCCTTAGCCCCTGTTTGATGTTGTTTTAAACGAGTTTATTTGAAACGAATAGTGAGTTTTAGGAGAATGTGTAGTTAAAAAGTAGAGAATCTTTTTTGGGTTTATGTTAAATATTATTTTATTAATAAATGTATGGTTGAAAAGAATATGGTTGAAAAGAAGAGAGAAATGTAAAAAAATAAAATGGGATCAAACAGGGACTTAATATTGTTTGGTACTATCTAATCCATTTTACCAAACACGTCATTAACAAATTGCCCCACCTGTGACGCATACAGAATTAGGGAGGTTAGACAATAAATAAATAAACAGACAGATCTTTAGCTGGGTGGAGATAAATGACTCGGAATAAAAATGAAACGACCCAAATAAGGTGCTAAAAACATATGGATCATCACTTTTCTCCAATCACACGTATCTTCCAGCTCACTTGGTTATGCCACTGTGAAATGACTAATCTATTGTGTGGTGATACCATGGGTCCAGTGTGCCTTGGTGGATTAATGAATCTAGTAGGGCTTTTGCTTAGCCTAAAGTAAATAATTCCATATAATAAATAAACCGAGAACGAGACTTTGTTTACATGACGATAAATGGGTTATGACAGCTCTAATTGTTTTTGGGGCTGCATATGCAGGATAAGAGTTCCGTACCCATTTCAATGGGGAGGGCCTTCCTTTGATGCTGGTGAAGCCTTTGCCATGATGATGGCTGCGTTTGTTGCTCTTGTGGAGGTATGTCTTTCATCTCTTTCTTTCTGTGTGATTATAACTGCATCATTTGTTTTTTTCCTCTTTTTGTTTCTTTTTCCCTTTCTTGTCATCTTATCCTCTTTATTTCCTTTTGTTTCTTTCGTTCTTCCCAATTGAACTGGTACTGCTCCTCCATGCAATATACGCACTCGAACCATTTGTGCTTTATACTAGATGAATGTTTCAAAAATAATGCTAAATTGACAATTACTTTCGAAATAAGCAACTTAATTTCCTTGAAAAGTAAGAAAAAGTAACATATCCAAACATGCTCACTTTAATGCCTCTACTTGGATATGTATCTGATGCGTCCTTTGTGTTGAAATAGAGTATATATCTTGAATCTGTGCTTTCATGAATTCTGATAATTTGATCTGCCAAACGGCCTAACTTTTATCTTCACTTGTTCTCAATGGAAATGCAGTCCACTGGTGGCTTTATTGCGGCGTCAAGATATGCCAGTGCAACCCCCTTGCCACCATCTGTTCTCAGCCGTGGTGTAGGTTGGCAGGTAAACAAGCCACCCTTTACTCAACAAGAAAAAACGGAAAAGAATAAAAATAAAATTGTTCAGCACCTTATAGAGGTGATCATAAATGAAAGATTTCTATTCCTAGACTTAAATATTATGAAAGGCTTCTATGCTTGAGCCTCAATGATATATTGACCAAATTCAGATAGCCAGGAATGATAAGAGATGGGAGATGCTCCTAAAATTAAGATGTTCCTTTTCACTGGGCATTGTTATTCCAGTATTTGCTTTATAACCATTCACATGAATACACGGCTTCTCCTTTCAAATTAGGGAAGAATATGAAATGAGCACTAAAGATCTCAAGTTTATACGTTATCAATGGAACATCTGATCTTGTGTTGTGCAAGTAAGAAGAATATGCTTGTAATGATTGCCTAATATCATGTGGAATTGTCACGATTTCACCATTTTTTTAGAATTTTCTGGCAAAAGTAGAATGCGTTTCAATTTAACTTTTAGAAACCACTGAATCAGAATGCCATATTCTTTGTGGATAACTTTCATTTATATTGCAGGGTGTTGGTATCTTATTATCTGGGTTGTATGGAACTGGGAATGGGTCATCTGTATCTATGTAAGACCTTTTTCTTGAGTATGTTGAGTCTTGCAATTGATCTCCTTATAATGCAACTGCTTTTCTTGGTTTATAAACAGTGAAAACGCTGGGCTTTTAGCCCTGACGCGTGTTGGCAGTCGAAGAGTAGTGCAGATATCTGCTGGATTCATGATCTTCTTTTCCATTCTCGGTAACCTGTTTTGTGATTTTGAATGCTTGCTGGTCCACAGGGATTCGCCTTTATTTATTTAAACAAAATCTAAAAAAAAATTAACTTGTGCCCTCTTCTTTAAATGAGGCGGTTCGACATAATACCAAAGTATCTGGAATTCTGTGACTCTTTCCCATCCATTTGTAAAAAATTAATCCAGCTTGCATTGTTCAAGATGGATTTTAGCCTTGTTTGGTCGAGATTCTTTAAACTCATTTTTCTCCGAACTAATTTTCAACTAACCATACTTCCAATAAACTAATTTTGCACGTGTATCCATATCTTTTCCTTACTTTTTAACAAATTCTCCAAAAAAAAAAAATCACTTTTCACAAAATGTATTCTCAAATCTACATCAAACTGGCTCTTAAATAATTTAAATGTGTGTACTCTGTAACAGCTAAAAGTCTTTATACAGGATGGTTCAACATAGCTATATTATCCAATCTTTGCAGGAAAATTTGGAGCAGTTTTTGCTTCAATTCCAGCACCAATTGTAGCTGCTTTATACTGCCTCTTCTTTGCCTACGTGGGTATGTCTATATAATCTGAAAAACATCGAACATTCTTAATATTTGGTTCACATTATCATCAAGTTACCGTGTATTCTGATATTCAGGTTCGGCCGGTATAAGTTTCCTTCAGTTCTGCAATCTCAATAGCTTCCGGACCAAATTCATATTAGGCTTTTCCCTTTTTATGGGCTTGTCCGTGCCACAGTATTTCAACGAGTACACTGCTATTAAAGGCTACGGTCCCGTTCATTCCTCGGGGAGATGGGTATGCTAAAAAAGAACCAAACTTTGTGATTTTCTTCAATATTTTTCTAGATGTTACAAAATAATGTTGGTTTTTCTTGTCCAACCAGTTCAATGACATAATCAACGTCCCTTTCTCGTCCGAAGCTTTTGTGGCGGGTATATTAGCGTATTTCCTCGACAATACGCTACACAAGAAGGACCCTCAAATAAGGAGAGACAGAGGCAAGCATTGGTGGGATAAATTTCGCTCATACAGAACCGACTCAAGAAGCGAGGAATTTTATTCTCTTCCCTTCAATCTCAACAAATATTTCCCTTCTGTGTAAACCTTTGCATCCTGGGATAGATTGGGTTCTCAAATTTAGCTCATCAAGAATTTCTTAAAACCTAAATATGCAGCATATGGACTAAAGAATTGTTCTTTATGGAATCTTTATTTATATTTATTATATTGTGTAATGCAATGCTGTGCATTTTCTTCCAATTCCAAAACTGGAGAGGGATGCACACTTTTAAAGCATGCACTTCTTCTTGTTGCTTTTACATGACGTGATTGCATTAAAAGGAGAAATCTATCAAATTTTTTCTCAAATTTACTTTAATCTCACACGTGTGTGTGTAATGAGACCCGGAATTTTACTCACTTTTCAAAAAAATTTCGATCACATGTTAAAAAATTTCTCCTACGCCAAACGGGAACTAAAGATGAAAAAAAAGTTAATATCTTGTTATTATCTTGTTCGAGTCGAGTCTGTTGAGTAGTATGTCGAAGTTAATTGTAAGTTTCCATTTGACGAAGTAGAGTTTGCATGCCCGAATATTATGGAAAATTTTAGATCATACCTAGCAAAGAAAAAATCCCCCAATTTATTAATAATCTCAATAAAAACAAAAACAAAAATGTCAACAAGGAGCTCCAAATTGAACTCTTGAACTCTGAAGCCCTTGTTTGACAACAATACTTTCTCATAAAAAATGGCACTACTTTTTCTACATCAATTAATATCAATCATTTCAAAAAGTCAGACACACAATTTTTTACTTTTCATATCACTTTTTTATCACACGATTTTCTAAAAACTACTATTCAATTTTTTTTTTTTCAAAAAGTATGACAATCAAATAAGGGCTATATCTTAATACATCCTTATTATAAAAATAATGCAATTTAATAAAGCAATAAATGTCCTTGCAAATGGGTGTGCATCATTAAACTTATAATTTATTTGTTCATTGTTAAATTAAATTTTATTAAATTAAAGGTATCCAATCGTTTTACTTTATTTATTACTCTTGCATAATAATCGTTTACGTGCTTGCTTGGCTACTCTGCTTAAAGGAATGGGGTCCCAATTAATGTAAAATTGTGAATCTTATGAAGTACTCAAATAAAATAAATTTTGATTACCTTACCTTCTATTTTCTATTTTCTACTTTCAAATACCATGAACCAAAATCAGTGGATGTACGGTACCCTGCAAAGCCTCTCGCCTAGATTCATTCCGCATTTACACAATCTCTAATAACATGTCCGCAT
The DNA here is from genome assembly GCA_963555705.1 of Ligustrum vulgare. Classification (NCBI taxonomy): domain Eukaryota; kingdom Viridiplantae; phylum Streptophyta; class Magnoliopsida; order Lamiales; family Oleaceae; genus Ligustrum; species Ligustrum vulgare. Next base: position 4,625,655 of record OY743172.1, on the reverse strand, counting down.
GCGAAACAAGATTCAGGAAGTCGTTCATATCATACCTGAGAAGGTGGAAGGCTGACCCGCATTCCTCACTTTAATGGCTTGTTGATATCCAGCTCCACCTATTTACCCCAGCAGTCTTGTCTTGTGGCTCTGCCGGAATTTCCACAACATTCCCAATCTTCTCTGCCAGCATCTTGCCAATTTCTCTATTCATACACATGATTGGGATGTTGTGAGATGAAATTCCAGAGTTGCTCAATCATGTTCTTGAAGGCCTCCTTGTTTACATGTTTCCGAGCCAGCGCTTTCGCATTTATCACAGCATAAAACCTATTATCCATTCTTCAAGGTACCATTGATTTTTACACGCATTTTTTTTTTTTTTTTATCGTTTTCTTTCTCATTTTAATGATTGTGATAATAGTTGATTATATTTCTTGTTTTCCTTTTCTTCGATTCCTTCACTTTTGTATTGTTATTGCTACGACTGAATTCGACCAAGGAATCATCTCGTCTATGTTGAATTGCAGGATGTACTTTAACCAGTTGTTGTATAGTGTCATTAATTTGGTCAATAGAATTCTGAGTGTGGATGTAAAAGATGTGTAACTCACTACTAATGAATGATGGTACAACGCTGGATGTTGATTTCGTGTCACAGTTTGGTTTAGAAAGTAACTAGTTGCCCACCCGTGCGATGCACGGAATATATAATTCTTAAATCATAACTCTGAAAATATCTTGATTCAATCATATCAAATAAAAAACATAATTTCAATACAAAATGTTATTGAATTTGAAACTTTAAAAAAGACAAAACTATTCAAAATAAAATATTCTACATGTACACTAAGTATACTGCGTACCTCAAAATTTGGCATTCATTTAAATTTTTTATATAATTTTTTTTTTTACTTTTATTTACGTTTTTCTATGAAGATTTGCCCACCTCATCACCTATTTCCCTTTTAATATGTTATAATTTTTTATTAATTATATTTTTAATGTTTTGCTTACATATATTTTATTTTTCCTTATTTTTTAAACATGCAAATTTTTGTCAAAATGATGAAATGATTAAGCCTCCGTTTGGTAATAATGTTTGGTTTATTTATGATTTTGAGGTAAAAAGTAGTGACTGAAAATTGGAGAGAGAAAATATGTGTGGTTAAAAAGTTGATAGAAAATAATTAATTATTTTTCTAACATACGTATTGAAGAGCCTACTCATTTATTGACATATTAGGAAATAAAGTTTCAATAATTCTATTTATTTATTTTCAAGATATATTAATTCAAATTTTGCTTTCCTAACTTAACAAATTTATATAGCATATATTTATTTATTTTAAAATATATTAATCCAAAATTTTCATTTTCAATGTAACACATTTACATAAATATGATATGACATTTATTTATTTTAACACGTGTTATTAGATTTGAAACTTTAAAAAAAAAAAAAAAAAAACTAATCAAAATAAAAAATTCTGAATGTACACTCAGTGTACCGCATCACTCAAAGTTTGACATTTAATTAAATTTTTTATATAAAATTTCTTTTGACTTTTGTTTACGTTTTTCTCTAAAAATTTGCCCACCTGATCTCACCTATTTTCCTTTTAATATGTTTTAATTTTTAATTAACTTTATTTTTTAATATGTTGCTTACATATATTTTATTCGAAATTCAATATATTAATTTATATATTTTATTTTTCCTTATTTTTTATACATATCAATAAATGATGAAATGATTAAATTTTCTACCAATTTATCATTTGTCGTAAAAGTTGATAACAAATAATTAATTATTTTTGTAATATGCTTATTGAAGAACATACTAATTTATTGACATATTAGGAAGTAAAACTTCAATGATTTTATTTATTTATGTTTAAAATATGTCGATTCAAAATTTTCATTTCTAACTTAACAAATTTATATAACATGTATTTATTTATTTTCAAATATATTAATCCAACATTTTCATTTTTAATGTAACACATTTACATAGATATGACATTTATTTATGTTCAAATATATTAATACAATTTTTTCATTTCCTACATAACACATTTACATAGATATGACATTTATTTATGTTCAAATATATTAATACAATTTTTTCATTTCCTACATAACACATTTACATAGATATCACATTTATTTATGTTCAAATATATTAATCAAATTTTTTCATTTCCTACATAACACATTTATATAGATACACATTATTCATGTTCAAATATATTAATCTACATTTTTTGATTTTCAATGTAACACATTTACACATAATACATTTATTACAACTCTTACTAAACATGTAATAAATAATAAATTTTTCAACAAAAATATTTATCTTTTCTTTATTTTTTATTTTTATATATAAAAGTAAAAGTGAGGAGATAGGGTCATTAAATGCAATTTTCCCTCCAAAATCACTCTCTCTCCTCACTTCTACTTTTATATATATATATATATATAGATATAGATATAGATGCCAGTGATGCAAAATTCCTCCACCCCCCCCCCCCCCCCCCCCCACACACACACACACACACAAAAAGAAAAGGTATGAGTAGGCAAATAGACTATTAAGAGAAAAGAAAGAGTGGAGTAAGCTCAAGAGGGACAGAAGAGGATATCTTGGTGGTGTTATGTTGTAGAGAGAAAAGAAAGAGTGGAGTTAGCTCAAGAGGGACAGAAGAGGATATCTTGGTAGTGTTATGTTGTAGAGATTAACGAATACTAAGACAATGCAGATAAAAATTCATTAATCAGAAGGAAGAGAAAGGAGGAAAGGTCACCATCTTCCCTCCATGCTGCCTTTTTTGCCAACTCGTACCTGTTCTCCAAAGTTCTCGGGATTATTCGTAACTGTCTTGTCAAATATTGCCATAGAATCTATGAACCTGAAACAAATGCTACTATCACGCCATAAAACATAATTTTGCTTTATTAAAACACCACGCTTAAGGCTTCCTGACTTGAAACTGAAATCTTTAGCAATCCATCGAAGCCACTTGACTATGTGGCGAAGTATGGGCTGCCGATAAATAGTTAAGGGTTGGCTTAGAACCGAAAACTGCTTCATAGATTGATTTGACCAACCACATCCTTGAATAATTTAGCCATATTTTCTTGTTGCCATTGAGCATGTCTTAGCCATGAGCTCATCCTGAAGTTTTGCTTCCTCACTTACATCCCTGCTCGGAGTTATCTGCTATAAAGTCATTCAGTCAATTGCCATATTTGAGATTTAACCACGTCGAACTCTGCAATCTCTGTGCAGGATGCATTCTCACCTCCTCTTTACTTTCTCGATCATAATCTGACTAGTCTCCTATCTTGTCATAAACAAGAAGCTGGTAAGATTATTTTCTTTGCTCTCACACTATAGGTACCGAAAGAAAGAAAAAGATTTTACATCCACGATGAATTTCTTAAGCAATCTCAAAAGAAAGAAAAAGATTTTACATATAAAAAGATTTTATATGTGCCTCCTGAATCTTATTTTCCAAACTTTTGGCTAATCACTGTTTAACGCTCTAACAAAGGTATTCAATCTTGTGAACCAAATAAGCAATCAGCCTCATACCATACATTCCAAGCTTGCTTGAGGATGGTAATGGATAATATTAATAAAATATAGCGAGACACGCAATGAATAACATAGGTTTCCTTAGGTGATTTAATGAAGGAATGTATGGCGAGATCTGTGGTGATTTCTGGTGAGAATCTATGTCATTTTAGGCTCGATTAACAGTCATAGGACTTACCTGACATAAGGGCATACATTAATGACATTCGGTCAGGATTAAAGACTGAAGCAATCTCAAAAGAAATTACATGAATCATGTATGTTTAATTACTCCTGAATAAGATTTTAGCAATCCGTAAGGTTATTACATTAATCAGGCCCACATTTATTACTCCTAAATAAGATTATTCTCCACAAAGGAAGTTATTTATGATTACAGGATAGCGCATACTAACAGCTACTCGTAATCCAATCACATCCATAGACTCAGCTCTAAATGAATAAGATTTTCTAGGATCAGTTTTATTATGATGACAACTAAGCACACCCACCCACCCACACTCACAAACACAGCTCCCAAGAAACTAATCCTTTGGACGGAGTTTTCTATGATGACAGCAAGACACACACACGTCCATTCAAATTGACAAGCAGAAAGACACATTTCAGCCAAGTTCAAATTATAACACTCATCTACAGCACACCCCACACACTTCCACAAAGTGCCTTCAACACACACACACACACACACACACACACACACACAAGCAATCAAGAACAAGAAGAAATGGTGCCAGAAGAGAGAAAGAAACAGATCATGCTTGACCTGTTTGGTTACCAGTCAGATGAAAATGAGGAAGAGCTCGATCCCCAACTTATCTTTGCTAGTGTATAGATATTGATTTACAATTTTCATGTCCAAATAAACTTTGCTAACTTAGATCTAGTTATGCCAGTTTTTCAAAAAATCCCATATCATTAAGTTTTTCCTTCTCTAAGAACTCCAACTTTGTCCTATCAATTTGCTTTGTGCATGCATGCACGCGTGTGCATCGGAGGAGTTCTGTGTTGAAGGGAATATATATCATTTGTTTAATTTTTGGTTGTTAAAGTTGAATCGAAATCAGGAATCCACCGCATAATTGATTGTTTACCTCCTAAATCTTTTAATTACATAATTCATTGTCATGTAGTTAATTGAAAGAACCCTTTGGTGGTAAGAGCAATGAATTGGGTTCTCATTCCCATGGTTTAAAATTTTTTGATCGAGGCCTCCCTTAGAGTAAGGTGAACGAAATCACTCAAGAAGCTAATTGTGTGGCAATTTTGAAGGCATGCATTTTAACTGAGTCAGGCACACGCTTCACATCACCAGCTCAAGGCTTGTGAGGCGTGCACTCTTAAATTTTTAGACTGACTTACTTTGCTTTAGGTGTGGGCTCACAAAACATTTAAAGTGTTGATTGACCAGCACACAAATAGCCCACCCCTACTAAAACGTTAAAAAACTCGTGTTTCTCATGGACCTTGTGTTAATGTAGACCCACTGTGGAAATAGTATGCTGCTCAATCAACTAAAGTAATAGTTTTTTTGGGTTACTTTATATATATATATATATGTATATATTGTTTTGTTTCACATTTTAAAGTGTTTTATTATGAATTATGAATTTTGAAGATTGTTTATGATTTATTCATTATGTGATAATTTTGTATTTTAATAATTTTTTGACATTGTTTTTGTCTGTGGTGTGGCTTATGCCTCAAAATGCCTCGAGATGTATGCATTGCCTCACGAAGGAAAAGTACCTTAGTACTTGATTACGCATTTTTAAACATTGCTCATCCCTAAATTCTTTAAGGAATCTAAGCATGAGTATATGTGTTATGTTTGCATGTGTTTGGGTAAGAAATTTCCTTTATTTTAATTTAATAAAAAGATTAGAGTTGATGCCATAAAAACGTCTGTATTGTGCATATGCCATTTCGAGCTTAGGCTCATGTACTGGAAATTGTTTAATTTGAAGATTTTGCATATAATAATTTGATTCTATCTTGCAATTAGAAATCATATGTTATTTTCATGTAAATCCAATGAATTCCTGATCTCATTTTTTTTTTTTTTTTATTGAGAGATGTAACGCAGCTGCGAGTGTTGCAATTGCTTCATCATAGTGGCATGAATGATTAAGCTACGAATCGCGGAAAAAAAAAATGGCTGCTCATTAAAACAGAAATAAACCTAAGATGAACTCAAATGATATCTTTACAAAGTAATGCACATGGATAACAAAATTGTTTAGCATAAAGGATTAGATAGGATGAACAAAATGAGTGTACTGAGGAACTAAAGTGGAAAAAACAAAAAGAATTCATATCCTCTTTACTACAACGGAAAAAACATGTTGAATTCCTGTATAGAAGTGACTAGTTTGATTTTATCCATTCTGCTATTATTTGTTGTGTTTAATGTGAAAGCTACCATACGCCATTTTAGCACCCATTGTTAGTTGAGGTTACCTACGAATTGGCTGTTAAGTTTATCAGAGTGGAAGGTAGCTGATTGTTGTGCAAATATGACGTTAAACATCACTGCATATGATGAAGCATCACGTACTGAAACCTATCTAATCATGCATGCGTGCGTGGATTGAGATATCACATTTATCACCTAGATTACATAATAACTGAATTAGATTAAATTGCTTCTTTGCATGTGATAAATTATGACGTACTGGAGCCAAGTTCATGCATGCATGGAGTAAGATATCATGGTTATCAACTGGGTTAAATAATAACTGAATTAGATCGAATTGCTTCTTTCCCGAGGATGAAGCATCACATACTGAATCCTGTCTGGCACCAAGCTTTAACATAATTTGTCTGATTATTATCTTTATTTGCCTTAAATTGCTTTAGAAGGTTAGTAAGTAGCAACATACTAGGGAAATTCTCTTTTGCGGAAATCCGAGAGTTTTGCTCTTTATAATGGAAGTTAGGCTACATTGTTGCATGTCATGGTTGCCTGCTACAAGCAGGGCACAATACATGATATGACCTATAAATTTGAATCATATTATGTTCTCATTGCCATTTTCGAACTTATGAATGGTATGACACGTTTTATTTCAGAATGAAGAAGATGGAGTGCCCGAGCCTGAAGTCGAAGATAAGGCAAGACAGGAAAGTGAGGAGGAGCCAGAAGCTGTTGATCGTATTCATGCAGAGAGCAGGGAGAAAATTCAGTGTTCGCAAGAAATCTGTATTCACGATCAAAGTGGAGGAAGGTACTGGGATGGCATCTCACGGTTTCTGCAAAACACCTTATGTTCTTGCATTTTTTGTTGCCTTCTACTTCTTGAGGGTCGATTCAACTCTTGTCTGGCCTCAGAAATAGAGATAGTTTATTGAAACATATTTTCTATTAAGAAAATATTTATGGCTTGATAGATGCTTGATAAGAAAAGGATAGGAGAAAATAAAGTCCACAATGAAATTCATTTCTTTCTGGTTCATGCTGTTTGTCCATCGATTTGCATGCAATACCAAATTCTTATTTTCTCTAAGTGAGTTAGCTTTTATTGTCTGTTCATTTGTTAACACCACCAAATTCTTACGTTTAAGATTTATTTATTTATTTTGGTACTAAAATCTATACCACATTCATGTCTAACATTCAAATGTATTTAATTAAACAGATTACTAGAATTGAAAGACTGATAAATAGTGAGATAATTTAGTCCTTTGATTGCTAAATCTAATTTGTCATTATATCAGTTCATACATGATCCGTTCTGTATTTATTGTATTTTGAATGTCAATGTACAAATCTTCTAAGAGAAGTTTTATTTATTTATTTATTTTTTCCTCCTACTGCTCTGCAAGATAACAATTTCGATTAGTTATACGCTTTTTTTCTTGTATAATTTTCTGGGAAGGAGAATGAGGATAGGATGAGCTGTAAGAGAGCAAAAGCTTCATTTATACAATGTTAGTTCGTAATCATTTTCAAACTCTGCATATGTTCTTTTGGCTTTAAGAGAAATCTTATTCAGTTAATTTGAAGAGATCTCCTTTTGATCCTTATATTACTAATTTTTACTTCTTTGCAGTGATTGATTTGAATTGTGATCATTTTTCCCCTTGCAGTAAATCAATTGGCAGCAATAAAGATGACGAGAAGCAACTTCTAGCTGCCATATTTCATGATATTTTCGGGGACTCTGATAACGAAGATCATGACAGTACAAAATATGATAAGCATCATTTAGCCATTGTAACTCATGATATTTTTGGGGACTATGATAATGGAGAACAAGCAGACCATATAGCTCAGAATCAGAATGACGACAATGAAAATGTTTGTATAAGAAGTTAAAAAATTAAAATAGCTTATTTCTTTTTGGATTATGTAATTTCATTGTCACATTTTGCACGTAAATTCAAACTATATTTACATATTTGCTTGTAATGCAGAGACGTTGCATGTTCAATGGAAATTATGTGAAAGAACGGAGGCATGAAGTTGGTGTACCTGATGAAGATGTTCTGTATGAATACGCCCAAGAAGATGCTGATGCTGAACAAAAGGAAAAGGCTGCTGCCCCTTCACTGGTGTTAGAGATTCCTCAGCGGTGCCCCCTGGCCGATCCAGATAAGGTTCATCTCATGTCTTTTTCCTAGAGCTGTAAATCTTCAGCATATGTTCTTTTTATCCGTTGAATCTTGATTTAAACTTGCATGTTAGCCTCCAATCCATTTAGCAAGTTTATTAATCATTCGTAAATCGATCAAACTTCATTTTAAACCATACATTTTAATGGTCCCAAAAATAGTATCCACTTATCCACCACTGATTGTTCCAAATTCTTTAATATGTGAAACTTGTTGATCTATAATAAGTTGTCCTGCTATCTGGGCCATATTGGATGTGCTAACTGCTAAGTTGAGTCATTAAAATAGAACACAATCGGGTATAATATTTACTATGTATTAAAATTATATGGGATTTTTATGGTCGCTGCCTCGCTAGTTCTAGGATACAATCACTCTTTAACTTCTCAAACGTTTTGTATGAACTTTTTTCACAGTTTATTGTTTATTATCAGTTTATTTTCATATTATGGTAAAATTTTAAATTATGTTATTGATATATATTGAGGCTTATGCCTTGAAGTGTGTTGAGGCTTACACCTGACTCACTGAACCTTTTTAACACATTAGAAAAAATTTACTGTAATAGAAAGAGAAATGAATTGAATTTTCCTTTTTGCTAATTTTGTAATGTTGTCACTATTTTGTATCTGATGGAATAGGTTTCTGGTAGCTTTTATATTATTTTTTTTGCAAGTTTTTAGAACAACGTTACCATTTTTAGCTGGTCTCATAACTATTAAATTATTTTGATCCTTAAACAATCCTTTTTAATTGGATTAAGGTTCATTCCCAATTTCCTGAATTCACATTCATCTTCTTATCCATCAAGTACCTCTCTCTCTCTCCCCCCCCCCCCCCCCTTCTCTCTCCCATCCAACATCGTCAACTTCTCAACATTCTTTACTCAGCTATGTACTGCCAAAATAAGAGTGTTCATGTAGGGAACAAGTAAATCTAAAAGGAAACATTGTGTATAATCACAATCAACTATCAAGGAAAAAAAATCCCCCACAATTGAGAAAAAGATCATGAAGAATGATCTTTATAATCTTTCTACATCTTCAACAAATACATAGCATGTCATATCTCGTTTTGATTAGGATCTTGATTTTGTTTGTTTGTATTTGTTACTTATTTTGGGTTGGGTAGGGCGGGGTCAAGCTGGGTGGAGACTGCTTCAGAGAGATTAATGGATTCTTTTACTCTTTGATATAATATATACCAATTCCTTATTGATGTGGTGCGAATAAATACAATTTCCTCTGTATGTTTGTGTGAGTGAGTGAGAGTGAGAGGATCCTTCTAACACGACCTTAGAGGAAAGACATTAATGTGGATCCTTTGAGGATCTCTCTCTCTATCTCTCTTGAAGCTGGAATGAGGAAAAAAAAAAAGCAAATAGTCAAATACAGAGAGATTGATAGAGATTTTTTGGGTAATTTTCCTTATAAACATATAATATTATAATACTAAAGAACAATTGGTGATAGGAGATCTAAAGTATTCTGGGAAATACATTATTTTATTAGCACAAAATGTAGAGATGTCCAATTTGGGTGGCATTAGTATGTTATCCAGCATCTACATGCAATTCTACCTCTTGTATATTAGGCGTACTTATAAAATTTTACTGTGATGAGATTTTTATTTTATTATTATTATTTTTTTGAGAAATGTGATTTTAGTGAAAGAATGAAATTTTCGAATGCAAATCAATAGGGGTTAAGATAAAATAAGTTGGTATCTTGTAGACTATAGCTTGATTCAAGAACTTCTTTATAATCCAAGTGTATTTTTTTGCATGTGTTTAGCATATTCAGAAATTTATTGTTTTATATTCATCTGTTGCAGATGTACATGCTCAAGCTCTCCAACTTAGTAGCCATTGATCCCAAGCCATTTGATCCAAGCACATATGTTGAACAGGAGTTTTTTGGGACAGACAATTTTGGACGTAAAAGGCATATCCCTCCCCAGAATATCATTCACTGGAGGACCGTCAAAAAACCTGATGGCAGAACATCTGTAAGTTAATTTGTGGATTTTAACTACCAAATATGTAACACACAACTGCGTGACCATGAATATCTACTCAACTCTTCATCTTCCTCTTGCTTTGTGTTCAATTGGCATAGAAGTACAGCTGGATTGATTCACAAAGGCATTTGAATATTATGCTATATCAGTGAATAGATAAAAAAATCCATTTATATATGTTAGAAGCCTGGCTTGGTCCACAGTTTGCCTCGAGTCATAAAACTCACTGCTTAAGATCATGACTTGATAATGCATTGTCATGCCTCACATGTGATCAATCAAAGAAACTTGATAATTTGCTAAGACGTGCGCGCGGAGATGCACGAAAGGGCTGGCTGTCCATTTTACGAAAGAATAAAGATGCATAGTTGAGATTTCTAGAAGGTTCCAGAAGATTGTGGGATATGGTGGAATTAGCTAGATCTGGAAGACTCCATGGAACAGACTTGAAGGAACTCTCTAGAAGATTGAAGAGAATTCTCAAAGAAAAGGAGATTCTAGAATGTTCTACAAATGTGTAAATGAAGAATTATCTAGGTCTTTCATGATAGATATTTGTATAGATATGTATAGAATTCTCTAGGTGATAGATATTATTGTAGAATTATCTAGAAGATAGATTATATCCATTGGATCAAGATTATCCCTACCGTCCATTCTATAGAGTTAGTAACATAAATAAGGGTAAGAGTCCTCATTTGTAACCATCAAAAGACTTGAAGTGGCTAGCTTGATCTTGAGAGCTTGTATAAAACACTTGTGGAAAAGAGTCCCAAGTGTTGGTCAAATGTTGTAATATTAGAGAGTTTTAATACAAAGAGTGTATTTCTCTCTAATATCGTTTGCCAGTTTTCTCTTTCTACTTGGTTGTGAGCACTTGAGTAGTGCTTGGTTAAAGAGCAAGGCTAACTTATCTAATATCAGATAGGAGGATTGAGGAGTTAAGTGCCGCACGGAACTTGAAATTTTCAAATCCGTGATAGCATGCTCTAATAACAAGAAGTTTGTGGTTTAACGAACATGTATAATCTTAGTAACAGCCATCATGGTGGGAAGATGTATTGGTCAGAAAGAATTTGGATGATATGTACTAATGTACCCCCTCACCCCCTCCCAACACACACACCTACACGCACGCGGCTATGGGTGAGGATCTCTATTTTTCTTTATCAGTGATAATAGACAGCCAACTGGTCAAAATTTTACAATGGGTAGAAAAGTACCTAATGGAGAGAAAAAGGAAAGAACTGACCTCATGCACGACCCCCAACCTTTGACTCCTTTTGCACTCTTGTTTCCAACCTTTTCTCTTGCTTTTAAACCCTCAAGATTCCTTCTTTAGACACATTTGGTCCTTAAGTATTCATCCAAAACAACCATTTAACTGGTGTGAAAAAACAAGGTTTTAGATAAACAGAAAGTTACAAGGATACAAAAAGGAGAAAAAAAGGAATCTTCATTGTCAACCCTCAGCTCTCCAATACCCCAGCAGAAAACCTCTCGCGTCCCCAAACACCCACCTATTCCCCCAACCTTTAACCCTGATTCCCGGAGCTCTCCAATACCCCAGCACAAGATTGAAGTTCTGGTTCTTCACTAACGAGCGGGCTTTTCCATCAATCTTGTGCAAATGCAAGAGTCTCAGCGTCAATGACAATAGATATATCCACATATATTGGAATATTTTGTGGAAGAAAGGAAACACAACCAGTTGAAAGTTCCATGATCATCATGGGAATTAAGTGAACCAATTGCAGGGTCATCTTGAATGGCTTCAAGTTGATTGCCTGGACAGGTGATTTCAGGGGTGATGGGGCTGCAAGGGATTCTCATTAGGAGGTGTAGAGAGGCTTGGTGTTGCAGGGGGAGGCCTAGCGGGGTGCATTGCAGTGGAAGTAGCATGAGCCATGAGGGAAATTCTTGAAGTAGATGACATTTTTCTTTTCCCTGTTTCTATTTTATACAGTATTTATTAAGCTTGAAGCCAAATTGTTTATTCATGCCAGTTATGTAAACTGTCGCAAGGGACCAAATGTGCCTAAAAATGGAAGTTTGGGGGTTTAAGAAAAAACTAGGGACCATGCACGCAATTTAGCAATTTGAGAAACGAAAGGATCAACTTAGAACAAGAGTGCAATAATAAAATCTTGAGAAGTATTGAATGTGACCACTAGGAGAAATAACATCCGGTGTTTGGTAATTTTAATAATGTTGAGATAATAGGCGTTACCCAAGGTCTAGAATATTGTAGTTGGGATCCATTTGTAATTTAAAGAGATTAATTTTTGAATACCTTGACATTACATTATCAATTTTATCCATTGCCACTTGTGATTTTGATTTCTTTGTTACTTTTATTTTGACCGTTAAACTTTGTAGCTGTAGTTTTGTTTTCGCACTAATTGAATTTTCAAAATTAGTTGGTCCTCATTGATTGCCTGTTTGGAATGTGTGTGATGCACTTCTAGTAAATTGCACATCTTCTACTTTACGTTTTTCTTCAACTATTACAAAATAATTCTGCATGTGCAGGTTGAAAGCAATGCACGATTTGTGACATGGGAAGATGGAAGCTTACAATTGTTAATTGGAGAACAAGCGTTTATGGTAACTGAGCTAGACACAAGGGGAAATCAGGCGCACCTTTTCTTGAGACATAAAAATGTACCTTATAAAGCCTTCACTAGCACGAGTTAAATTTTCGGTGTTGATAAGGCTTTGACTCCTTCCACTCCTTCCAATAGATGTGACAGTCATAATGATCGTACAAGAAATAACTTGGATGATTGTGTTTCTATCAACTGTAATATTCATTGTCTTAACTCTGAAGTTTTTGTACTATGCAAAAATTGCAGGGAATTCTCCAATCACAAGGGAAAATCTCAAAAAAACTGCAGCTTCTGCCATCATCTGATTCTCAGTTCTCTGCTATTCTTGATGCAACAAGAAATAAAAATGTCAAAGTCAAAAGTTGCACTGCTGACGCCATCTCTCAATGGGAGTTGGAAAACAAAAAGAAGGTAAAAAGTTAATTAGCCGCAAAGTTGGTATACAATGTACACTTCCTGAATATTCGTATCGACTTGTTTTGATGACTTAATAGATGGAGAAGCAGATAAATCGACCTAATAAGCAACTTGGTCAGAAGGGTAAAAGGTTTCACGAATATGCACAAGTTGTCAACTGGGAACATCGAGCGCAACCAGGTTTGCTGAAGGATGTAATGGTGAGGTCTTATTCTGTCTCACTTTCTTTGCTTAAAAATGTCGGGAATTATGGCAATAATCCCGAGACAACTCGAGTATATAACTATAAAATATGGTTAACTTTTATTTGCCAACTTCTCTTTAACATATAAATAAGTAAATAATGATAGAAAGGAAAGTGACTATTTGTTTTCCATCATTAGGTTTATTTTCTTTATGTGAATAATTATTTTCTCAATTTTATTTGAATCAGGATATTGAACAAGATTATCATGAACAACAGTCTACTGCACTGCACTTCAATGAAGACAGAGAAAATGAAGCTGGAGTGTCAGTCTTCACATTTAATGCTAAAAAGGCAAGTCATTTATGTTACATACCCCCAACTCAATTGGGGGCACTTTTCAGATTCTCTATGTTAAAATATATACATGTTTCAATGGAACATCTACTGAATTCCCATCTCAGGGACCAAAAATTCCTCTAGAATCAGGATTGCCAGAGGCCAAATCATCTGAAGGTGACTCGCTTGGAAGTCGGAAAATGGTGGATAAGATAAGTAAGAGGAAAAACTATGGTTGTTTGTCATCACATAGAAGGTCTAAGGAGACAGAGCAGAAATAAGGAGGAGACACGTGAAGATTCGGAGGTGGAGGCTGAGGTAAGCAACAATGTTTTTTTCTTTTTCTAAATAAATATTCCTTTCCTACTTATAATGCATGTAAGAGGACAAAGAATGTTCCAGATAGTTCTTCTCTACATTTCCTATCAGTCTCTTAAAACTATTGATTATTAGGACTCCTTTTTATTTCACAGGTACGTTTATTGCTCTATGAATGGGACAGTCTTCTCATTTTGAACAATAGAAATTGCTCTTCGAGGGCATGAACTGAATACTGCATCATTTTCACAACGTGATGTACATTAAACTGCAAATCAGTAAAAAAAGGCTTTTGAAATCTGAAGTTAACTAGGAACAAGCAATAGGAAAAGTTGTTTCTGATATCTAAAAATGTTAGTTCTTTTCTACAAATTACCGTTGATGAGTCTAGTCCTGGTGGGAGGCCATTAGAAATAAATGGCGGTCCACCCAGAGTGGGCATAAATTGCCCGTGCAGATTTTGTGCAGCTGTTTTCCAAAAAGTCTAATGTAAGAGCCGCCCCCCCAAACAATAAATTTTAAGATTGCTTCTTGACATAGCTGCTTCCCTCATCATGCTGTAGTTGTTTCTTGATGATGAATTTGCCCCTCTTTTCTTAAAAGCATCCGCAAAATTTATTAATTTTTCTATTTACTGTTCACCAGAGGCTAATGGCTAAAGCAGAAGGTTGAGTAATCAGGAGAAGGTCTGAAGCTGAGGCACATTACTGTTTTCCTTGCTGTGATCCGTCGCTGAATGGCGGTTGTGTATGATAGAGATGATGTATAGTATCTCGTTTAGAAATCTGTTTGTGCAAGCCTCGACCTATGCTTTCTATGTTACTGTTTTGCACATATCTGTGACTTGACGTCCAAGTATGCGTGTAATATAAATGAACTTTATGTTTGTAGTTCAATTTTTGAATCTCTTCAAATTTCACGTCAAGTTTTGCCTGTTATTTTCTCTGCACAGGTTTTGCACGAAGATAAAATTGTAGTAGCATCATTTTTATTTTTTTGCACAAGTTTTGCATTCTTTTTAATTTTCTTAAATTTTCGCATAAGGCACAAGTTCTGCACAAGGCGCACACAAGTTTTTGGCTATTATTTTTTCCCTTCCTAAGAGCTTCTTCAGTAGAGCTCATTATTAACCTTAAATTTTTTCTTGGTTAGAGAGAGTCAAATCTAAAAAGTGTCTAGTGATCTCTTTATCTTCAAAATTAAATAAAAATTGAATCTGAATCTCTACACGTAGAGAGTCAAATTCATTCTCTATACAATGATCAATTTATTATTGCACAATTTTCTATTAATTTCTTTGATTTTTACAAAATAAAAAATAAAAAAGGTAAAGTAATAAAATAAAAAAATAAAAAAAGAGGGGAAATGGTGAAAAATTATTACTTATGTGAAATAGCAAAATTATGAATGAATTATACAGTGCTCTTTAAAATAAAGAGCATTATTTGATATGCTCCAAGTTTTTTAAGTAATTCAACTTAAGAGCAAAGAATTTGGTTCTCATCTAGTCATGGAAGTCTGTGTGCAACTATATATTTTACTGTGATGCATCGATGCACCCATGTAGATTATATGCATGTCTTCAAATATTTCCTTCAAAGATACTATTTTTATTGAAGAAGATACACGAGAGTTCTGGATTGTATATTACAATTTTGTTAAAAGTAGCTGCAAAGTAAAACTAAACATAAACTCAGGAAATGATGCATTTGCATTACAAAGTAACGACACAAGCTATTAATTTAACAAAATTTATTAAATAGAATTAAGCATCGACAGGAAGAAAAACCACAATGAACTTTCTCATAGCATTTGCCTTACAGTACTGAAACAAAATTGATAAACGAGCGCATAACATTCTATTCCCATTCGATTATTATCATTTCAGAAATCACTTGTACATCTCAAGCCACTTTATTTTCAGCATCACCATATGAGAGGGTTGAAAAACAAACATTCGATTCCTTTAATGTATCAAAAAAGCCATTGAATGTGCATTTTTAAAGTTATTACACCATTAAGCATTCTTGTTTGCCTGTTTACGAGCTTCTTCCCGCATTGTTGCTTTTACGTAGATCTCGTAGCAACACCCTGGTAACAAGAAACATAAAAAAAATGGTAAAAACAAGTTCGCCATATTGCATATTGGTATTTGAAGTTCATTCACGTTCTCTGCAAATTGTCAATTGCACATATAAATCCTTCTATCAGGGAAAGCAGAAAAAAATAAAATGCAGGTAGATACTAAAATGAAAAATCGAATATCCAGTGACAATACTGAAATAGCATTTCTGAAACATATCAGAATATAGGGATTGCTGGATTGCAAGTGACGCCAGAACAATCTGGATACTAAACATGAAAGTGATGTAAAGCATAAGAGCATAAAGTTACAACCCACACCGCAGCAGTACACATTCTTTTACTTTCAACATTGTGGATACTAAGTTATCAATCAATTTCTTATTGTTCAATCCAAACATTTTGATAAATTTTAAAATCGCTTAAACTTGCTTTCCTTCTTTCCCCTCAGAGAAAATGTAAAATAATCCAAAGAAACTGGGATTTAAGTAAGCACAAACAGCAAGTTATCCATGTTTGCAAACAGTGCATCAAATTTCATGTCATGGAACTTTTTGATACAGGTTTTATGGTTTTATCTGTTGCTAACATTTGGGTCACCTCCTAATACAAGAATTCTGAATCAAACATTGCTTGGAGGAAGGAAGTTGGCTTGAAACAATAGTGTAGCACAGTCAGTATACGTTCTCAAGGAGGATTACCATACCAGCTACAACTATGATGGTCAGAGCATCTCCGACTATTTTGAGGCTCCTCACACTTTTTTTATGTGATTTGAAGCGTTTTAATGCTGGGTCCTCCGCCAAGAGCTGAAACAATGATTTTTTTTTTTTATTAAAATAAAAAAATAATACACGATACTACAACAAGACAAGGGTTACTTGTTGAAAGGTGAGAAAAGGGACCCAACACACACAGAGACACAAAGAAAGAAAAAGAGAGGAGAACTAATAGAATCGCTACATGTGGTCCATATATTCATTTATGTAATAATACAGAATAAGGTCTGGAAGAAAAATATTTTCAGCAAACATAATCGCTGCGATGCAGTAGGGAAGTCAAGGTATCAGAATAAAGCATCCAATCAACATTCTTCTAACCCCCCGGAGCCCAGCAAAGGACATCTTAAATTCCACTGCCCACGTATTTCCAATTTGTAAGAATGGTGCAGTTATCATGGTCTGAGATTCTCTAATGAAGCTTAACATTCGCATCCACACACACACTAAATATGGAATAAAAAGGCTGCGGTTTGTAGACCAGAAAGCAATACCCTGTTTCCATATATGTTGAATCAACAAGTGAGTAAAACTTCTGCTCTAGTCAACTGTAAAGATGAGTAACTATTTGTATAAGATGAGTAAATATTAGAATTAATTATTGAGTTTGAATTAGAGCAACTTTTTTAGCTAAATCAAATAGAGTCTAAGTGGAAAAATATAATGGAAGATGAAAAATGGATGAACATGTGGTGGCCATTCAGTATCAGCTTAGCAGAACTGTGTCACCAGCATTTGGTTATGGAACGTTAAACAACTCATTAGATGTCAAAGGGTCCAAGAAAAGATTCTAAATGCAGATACTTAAACTATGATACAAGACAGTTTATTGGATTTGTGAGGAAAAAGACATACAAAGAGGCTTAGGACCAGTCCTCAGGACGTGTACTGTAAAAACAATTAGTCGAAAAGAATAGGAATGATAAGAATGGAAACTGAAACCCAGTTAGGTAACCAAGTAAACAGTAGAAAGATATCCAAACTATCTCAATTCCATGTTTCTAGCGCTAGCGAGCTTTAACAATCATATTATATACACCAATACGATGGAATCATTCAGTGAGTACATGAACATGGTACAGAATTGGAATTACATCAAATTCTCATTTATTTTCTCAGAGAAGGAAAATTGATTTTCTTTGGGCCATAAAAAAAAATTAGATGCCAAATGAAGAAACATTTATTTAACAGACCTGCAAAACTTGGTAATAGAAGTATCGGGAAACCTAAAGCTAGTTTGCAATATAATAGTTACGACTTACGAACTAGAATTAGAATAAAGAATTCAATAAAAATTAGAACTCAATCTATGGGCATTGGTACTTGATTTTAGAATTACAAAATTTTTAATCAGATTTAATCTCAAAACGCAGAAATTTGTAGTTCCAATTACAAAAGCTTTGTAAAAGCTAAGAAGAGAAGTACTCACAGCCTTCTCACGAGTCCCAGGTTCGACGTGAAACCCGCGCCTTGATAGCGTCAGTGAATTATCAGCCTTCTGCAGTAAAATTTTCATTATAATAGCCCATCAATTTTTACAGCCAATTTCAACAATCTACCTCAATAAACAGATGTATAGATGAAAAATTAGCATAACAACTCAACATAAACAATATGTATGTACCTGGGAATGAATTCGGAGTTTAGAGAGAGCAGTTTTGTTCAGGAAAAATGCCATCCTTTTCAATAATTAACCAAAAAATTGTACACAGAGCGCTAACCGTGATTGGAATCTGAGACTTCGTTGAAAGTGCTGCGCAATTATTCGTGGGAAAAAATTGCACTATTGATCCCGTTTAGTAGTTAAAAAGGAAAATTTGCACATTTTCCCCAATCTTTGGAAACTCTTACTAATTTAACCCCAACGTGAAAAGTTAATGTAATTCGTCCCCGACCTTTAGAGACCGTTGCAATATTGGTCGTTTTAACGTTTTCTGTCAATAGTTTCTTCCCGTGATAAAATATGTGATTTCAGGAAACGTGTCTAATTAAAAAATCATTTGAGAAAATGTGTTCAATAAAATTTTCCCATGTTTCAGCCAAACTTAAAAGACATTTTTGATAAAAAAAATTTGTTTATGAACAAATAATTAGGTCTGTGCAAAAGAATCAGAACCAGCGATTCGATTCGGTTGGATTCAATCCCGATTCGCTTCTATCAAAATTTTAAACGATTCCGGTTCTGATTCTTGGTTCAGAACCAAAACCACAAAACACGATTTTTTTAAATATAAATTTAAAAAATAAAAAATCATCAATTTCTAATCTTAATGCATGTTATCCGATCCATTAGTCAATATCAATTACTCAACAACTATTAACTCATTAAACATTACAATAATTATAAGCAAAACAAGTAATAAACAAAAAACAATATATCAAAAATTATTTTTCTTTTACAGGTTCTGTCGTTCGGCTTCACACTTCAGCCATTAAGCCTTCTGCCGTCAGTTCTTCAAGAATCAACAAACAATAAATTTTCACTCTTCATCTTACAATTAATTGTTATCCTATTTTTAAGGATTTGTGTGACTGTTCTTTGAAAATGTGAAGAATTACGATTAGAAATTAATGAATTTTTAGAATGAGCACATACATGCAGATGAGGAGATACGTTATTATCTGAAAAATGGTGAATATTTTAATGTCAAGAATTTTGAGTATTGTATTCGCATTTTGATCAATATCGATTACCTTATCGTCTTATGACTCTCTCATATTTTCAACCAAGCATTTACCTAGAAAAAAAAATGGCATCACTATGCCACTGAAGCTTTGTTATTTATAGACTTGTGTATCAAAGATAGGCTTACAAGAGTGAAATATGTTAAATTTAAGCTCATTTTCAATTAACACAACAACAATCTCCGAAAACTTTATATATAATTTACATACGACAAACAAACAAACAAACAAACATTAAGTGAACATTAATACATATCCAGTATATTATATTTGACTCGATTAAACAAGACAATGAACAAATCTCTTTCATATATATTTGTCCATTGAACCTAAACCCGGATCTAAAGAGACGCACACATCGTAATACAAGCTAGCTCGTCATGGCATGGGTGATAGACCTAATTAAGGACACTTAGTCTTGTTCCTATGAGTGGTCATGTCAGTGTAACACTTTCCACACAACTCTCTATTGCCAAAGGTCCCTGGTGGCACGCATTTACACCTCACACAGCAAGTCCCACAGGCTCGATGACACACATTTGGCCTTGAATGGAGACTGCATCTATGCTTGCACAATCCATCACAGTTGATGTGCCCCGGATGTGGCGAAGGAGCTGGAGCCACGGCTCCGCCCCCTTTAGTGAAATATTTCGAGATCCGAAGCACTGTCACAA
The DNA here is from genome assembly GCA_963555705.1 of Ligustrum vulgare. Taxonomy (NCBI): domain Eukaryota; kingdom Viridiplantae; phylum Streptophyta; class Magnoliopsida; order Lamiales; family Oleaceae; genus Ligustrum; species Ligustrum vulgare. The sequence goes on along the minus strand of OY743172.1, from coordinate 4,605,352 downwards.
AAAATAAAAATAAAAAAATGTCACGAATGTTCGAACTTGTAGAGTTTAATTAATTATACGGTAGATTCATTTGTCCCTTGATGGGCGGGTTTTGAGATAATTGACCTATGTCATCCATTAGCCTTCTTTCCGCACCTCTGGTGAACACCTGCAAGGGTTGAATTATAAAATTTAGCATTTGTTTAGTAAATTAAATAAATATATTAGTTTATATAAGTAAATTTATAAATTACATAATTTTTCAAATCATTTTTTAACCACACAAATTTTTTAGCATTTCTTTTACAGGTTCTGTCGTTCGGCTTCACACTTCAGCCATTAAGCCTTCTGCCGTCAGTTCTTCAAGAATCAACAAACAATAAATTTTCACTCTTCATCTTACAATTAATTGTTATCCTATTTTTAAGGATTTGTGTGACTGTTCTTTGAAAATGTGAAGAATTACGATTAGAAATTAATGAATTTTTAGAATGAGCACATACATGCAGATGAGGAGATACGTTATTATCTGAAAAATGGTGAATATTTTAATGTCAAGAATTTTGAGTATTGTATTCGCATTTTGATCAATATCGATTACCTTATCGTCTTATGACTCTCTCATATTTTCAACCAAGCATTTACTTAGAAAAAAAAATGGCATCACTATGCCACTGAAGCTTTGTTATTTATAGACTTGTGTATCAAAGATAGGCTTACAAGAGTGAAATATGTTAAATTTAAGCTCATTTTCAATTAACACAACAACAATCTCCGAAAACTTTATATATAATTTACATACGACAAACAAACAAACAAACAAACATTAAGTGAACATTAATACATATCCAGTATATTATATTTGACTCGATTAAACAAGACAATGAACAAATCTCTTTCATATATATTTGTCCATTGAACCTAAACCCGGATCTAAAGAGACGCACACATCGTAATACAAGCTAGCTCGTCATGGCATGGGTGATAGACCTAATTAAGGACACTTAGTCTTGTTCCTATGAGTGGTCATGTCAGTGTAACACTTTCCACACAACTCTCTATTGCCAAAGGTCCCTGGTGGCACGCATTTACACCTCACACAGCAAGTCCCACAGGCTCGATGACACACATTTGGCCTTGAATGGAGACTGCATCTATGCTTGCACAATCCATCACAGTTGATGTGCCCCGGATGTGGCGAAGGAGCTGGAGCCACGGCTCCGCCCCCTTTAGTGAAATATTTCGAGATCCGAAGCACTGTCACAAAAAATAAAAATAAAAAAATGTCACGAATGTTCGAACTTGTAGAGTTTAATTAATTATACGGTAGATTCATTTGTCCCTTGATGGGCGGGTTTTGAGATAATTGACCTATGTCATCCATTAGCCTTCTTTCCGCACCTCTGGTGAACACCTGCAAGGGTTGAATTATAAAATTTAGCATTTGTTTAGTAAATTAAATAAATATATTAGTTTATATAAGTCAATTTATAAATTACATAATTTTTCAAATCATTTTTTAACCACACAAATTTTTCATCTCCAGTTCTTAACCAGTATTCCCCCCTCCCCCCCAAAAAAAAAAACATAAATAAAACCAAACATTGATATCGAACATGACATTAGATTCTTAATTGTCGACGTCAAAATCTGTCGACAGATCTATACTCTGACTTCAAGAAGTCGAATAGAGATTACATGTAATGCTTGGCTGACATGGCTCACTTCTTCATCGTTATTGGGATCACAAGAAACCTGGAAAAATAAACATAATTAGTAACAAAATACACTCGTTTGGCTTTGGCTTTGGCTTTAACTAGGTTTATTATATTATATAGTATAAGTAATAATGTCAAGTCCACCTTATGAAAAACGAATATTAAAAATATGTTTTTACCTTAGCAATGGAGAAAAGCAAAATAAGCACAGCCAGAGTCAATCTTACCGCCATTTCTGAGTATAAGTGCCATGAATAAGAGCCACCCCCATTTTATAGAGGGAAAATTTGTTACCAAAACTGCCCTATTTGTATCAACTTGTCATGACTATATATGAAACCCTAGACATGTTCACATCTGTCATACGTGGGACGTTGGAACTTTCAAGACTTTTATATTTATTTACATTTACATTTACATAAATAAAGGAAAAATTGTAGCAAATGGGTCACTAAATTATTTAATTATTGATATGTGACTTTCGAATTTTGTGTGTGTTTAGTATTGTTTAAAAATAGTTTTTTTTGTTGAAATAAATAGTGATTTTTAGAGGAATAGATGATTGAAATTTGGTTGAAAAGTCAAATATTGTGGGCTTAATTTTTAATTGATGATTAAGATTCAGTAATGTAGAAAAAAGAGAAGATTTTAAAGAGAAGCAAACAAGAGTTTATAACATATGATATGAGTCCCCAATCTTCATTTTCCTCTGCAGAGAGTCTTTCAGGCGAAGATGGATCTAGGGGGCTGCAAGCTAGACCGATCGCTCTTGTTGGTTTGCAATTTTTTTTTATTTTTTAAATCTTATAATTTTGATGTAAATTTTTTTTTTTCCTTAACCTTGTAATGTCTAATATTCGTGCTGGATCACTTTCCTGAATTCATCACTGCGTTCAGATGATTTCTACTCAGAGTCGACATCATTGGACAAACATGCAGGACTTGATATCACTGCAAACACATTTCAACCTAAATTTTTTTATCAGTAGACAATTTCGCTATAGAGGATTAATTAATAGTCAAAAATCTGTATCCACCCTATAATAGTGGATAACATTCTTCGTAATCTTTAGGTACTCACACATTAACCTTTACCTTCACAAAACCCATTCACACACTTCAAAAACTCGAGTTTGCTTCTCAACTTAGACCAGTATTTAGAAATTCGAAGTGAGACTCGAATTATGCAACTTTATGATATGAACCGATCGACTTATTTTAAAAGGTTGAGAACCGATTTTCCAGGGAGACAGTAGTTTAGGCACTAATAGCAGGCAATATTTCCAAAAGTGAGGGATTTTTTCACAGATATGGACAAACTAAAGTAGCGTTCAACCACTTTGGTACTCTTAAATAGTTTCCTGTCTCCTTAAGCTCTGCAATCTGTATGGGAGAACATCAACTCCATCGCCCTTTAATTGCAGCCAGCTGGATACTCGTGGTTACTCGGTCGACGTAACAATTAATTAAAAACTTGTTCCAAATAAGTGTGTGTTTATATTATAAGAGCTTATGATTCACTATCGATGTTATTTGTGTTTTCTAAGTAAGATGTGTAATCTTTATATATATATATATATATATATATATATATAAAAGTAGAAGTGAGGAGAGAGAGTCATTTTGGAGGGAAATTAGCATTTAATGATTCTCTCTCCTCAATTCTACTTATATATATAAAAATAAATAAATAAAAGATAAAGATTTTTGTAGGAAAATTTATTATTTATTACATATTTAATAAGAGTTATAATAAATAAATTATGTATAAATGTATTACATTGGAAATGAAAAAATTAGATTAATTTATTTGAACATAAATAAATTTGATATCTATTTAATTGTGTTATGTAGGAAATGAAAAAATTGTATTAATATATTTGAACATAAATAAATGTCATATCTATATAAATGTGTTATATTGAAAATGAAAAATTTTGGATTAATATATTTGAAAATAAATAAATACATGCTATATAAATTTGCTAACATAGAAATTAAAAATTTGAATTAGTATATTTTGAAAATAAATGAATAAAATAAATATAGAAAAGATAAAGATTTTGTAGGAAAATTTATTATTTATTACATATTTAGTAAGAGTTGTAGTAAATGTAATATTTGTAAATGTGTTACATTGGAAATGAAAAAAATTAGATTAATATATTTAAATATAAATAATGTGATATCTATGTAAATGTGTTATGTAGGAAATGAATATAAATAAATGTGATATCTATTTAAATGTGTTATATAGAAAATGAAAAAATTGTATTAATATATTTGAATATAAATAAATGTCATATTTATGTAAAGGTGTTATATTGAAAATGAAAATTTTGGATTAATATATTTGAAAATAAATAAATAAATACGTGCTATATAAATTTGTTAAGTTAAAAATGAAAATTTGAATTAATATATTTTGAAAATAAATAAATAAAATCATTGAAATTTTACTTCCTAATATGTCAATAAATGAGTAGGTTCTTCAATAAGCATATTACAAAAATAATTAATTATTTGCTATCAACCTTTTACAGCCAATGATAAGTTGGTAGAAAATTTAATCCTTTCATCATTTTGACAAAAATTGGTATGTTTAAAAAATAAGGAAAAATAAAATATATGTAAGCAACATATTAAAAAATAAAGTTAATTAAAAATTATAACATATTAAAAAAAAATAGGTGATAAGGTGGACAAATTTTCAGAGAAAAACGTAAATAAAAGTTAAAAGAAATTTAATATAAAAAATTTAATTAAATGTCAAACTTTGAATGGTGCAGTACACTGTGTGTGCACCATTTTTTATTTTGATTAGTTTTGTTTTTTTTTTTTAAAAAAATTTAAACTCAATGACATGTGTTATGCAGGAAATGAAAAAATTAGATGTATGTATTTTAAAATAAATAAATATATGCTATATAAATTTGTTAAGTTAGAAATTTAAAAATTGAATTAATATATTTTGAAAATAAATAAATAAAATCATTGAAATTTTACTTCCTAATATGTCAATAAATGAGTAGGATCTTCAATACGCATGTTACAAAAATAATTAATTATTTTCTATCAACTTTTTAACCACACATATTTTTCTCTCCAATTTTCAGCCATTATTTTTTACCTCACAATCATTTATACAGGTTTATAAATCAAACAATATTACCAAACGGAGGCTTAATCTTTACATCATTTTGACAAAAATTGACATGTTTAAAAAATAAGGAAAAATAAAATATATTAATTAATATATTGGATTTCAAATAAAATATATGTGAGTAACACATTAAAAATATAGTTAATAAAAAAATTATAACATATTAAAAAGGAAATAGGTGATGAGGTGGAAAAATTTTAAGAGAAAAATGTAATTAAAAATCAAAAGAATTTTATATAAAAAATTTATAAGTGCCGAATTTTGAGTGGTGCGGTATACTTAGTATACATGTAACATTTTTTTTATTTTGATTAGTTTTGTCTTTTTTAAAGTTTCACATTCAACAATATTTTGTATTGAAATTTTATTTGATTTATGTTTTTTTTTTATTTGATATGATTATATAATCAAGATATTTTCAAAATTATGATATAAAAATTATATATTCCGTGCATCGTACGGGTAGACAACTAGATTAAAATATTTGAACATAATTAATGTGATATTTATGTAAATGTGTTATGTAGGAAATGAAAAAATTGAGTTAATATATTTTAACATAAATAAATATAATATCTATGTAAATATGTTATTTTATTTATGAAATCAAAAAATTGTATTAATATATTTGAACATAAATAAATGTCATATCTATGTAAATATGTTAAATTGAAATTGAAAATTTCGGATTAATATATTTGAAAATAAAAAATTCATGCAATATAAATTTGTTAAGTTAATAATGAAGATTTTGAATCAATATATTTTGAAAATAAATAAATAAATTATAACTTATTAAAAGGGAAATAGATGATGAAGTGGGCAAATTTTCAGAGAAAAATGTAAATAAAAGTTTTAAAAAAAAATTATATAAAAAATCTAAATGAATGTCAAATTTTGAGTGGCGCGGTATACTAAATGTACATGTAACATTTTTTTATTTTGAATAGTTTTATCTTTTTTAAAGTTTCAAATTCAATAACATTTTGTATTGAAATTTCATTTAAATTATGTTTTTTATTTGATATGATTGAATCAAAATGTTTTTAAAATTATGATTTAAAAATTATATATTCCGTGCATCGCACGGGTAGACAACTAGTTAAAAAAATTGTGTTAAAAATTGTGTTGATTATAATCACTGGCTAAATTTGACATGGAATATATATATTTGCCATTTCTTCGTAGATCTAAAAGATTCAAAATAACTAGATTCTTGTTTACATGAGTGGTGGCACCTAGGAATGACAACGGAACGGGTATGGGGGTTGGGATGTCTTTTCCCGTCCCAGCCCAGTTAGTGATTTATCATCCCCATCCCCGTCCTGTCCCCATTTTATCCGGGATGGGACGGGTGGGGACGGGGCGGGGATGGAAAAATCCCCGTTTACATCCCTATTTGTTTTTTTTTTTAAGTTTTAAAATAATTTTATGCAGACAATATAAGAAAACATGCAGGGAATAATCCTAATATTTTCTAAATTCAATAATCTTTACACATTATTTGGACATTCATCTAATATATATATATCTTTGTTTGCGTCGTTATTTTATATTTGATTAGATAAGAAAATCAACTTGATAAGGTTAATAACTAATAATCAGTAACTTTTTCAAAATAAGTATTTAAAGTTTATAACTTGATAAGTAATAAATTTTTGGTACAAGAAATATGACATCATATGACTTTTGTACAGATAATATAGGATTTTTTTTTTTTTTTTACTTTTAAAATTTTAATGGAACTTTTTAATTGTGGATGGGGATTGGGGATGGGGCGGGGATGGGATGGGATTGGGATAAGACGGTCATCCCCGTCCCCGCCCCCATCCCCGGTTCGAGGATGCCTTTTCATCTCCATCCCCGTCTTTGTCGGGGATTCACCGCTCCGTTCGACGAGGGTCCTCGTCGAATTCGGGTATTTCTCGTCCCGTTGGCATCCCTAGTGACACCAACTTTGAATAATACTTGATCAAAAACCTTCATCTCATTTATTAATATTTATTTTATTTTATTTTTTCTAAGAAATTAGAATAAACATAATTATAATTATTTTATCAAATTTACTTTATATTAATATATTTCTAAACTAAATTAAGCCTATGTTCCACAATTGTGATTTAAACCAACATTTTAATTCTCTCTTTGTTAAATTTTTTGTTTCTCCGTTTGCTAAAATTTTTGTGTTTGAAAATATATTTTTTATGCTATCAAGGTAAAATATGTGATTGAAAAGTGGAAAGAGAAAATATGTGTAGTTAAAAAGTAATTTGAGAATTATGTTGTAAAAAACTTGTTGTTAAACAAGTTTGCCAAACAGATTTAAATTACACAATTTTTCAAACTACTTTTTACTTTCTCTCTCTTCAATTTTTAATCACACATTTTATTTAAAAAAATACAAATAAATCAAATTAAACCCATTTAATAGGTAGTTGAACATAGAGTAAAAGTTATCGATAAGTATTGAGTTTGGTGAAAGGGGACCAGCTTTGGATCATTTACATGTCTTTTAATGTAGATAGAATAGAATTGCCTTGGATCCTTACAAATTGCCACTTCACTATCAATCGTAGCTTTATAAATCCAGCTGTTTTTAAGGTGTAAACCAATTCACATTTGATGGAATTGTCGTTGTCCGAACCCTACCGTCACTACATTTTGTCTTTAAGTCTATCTTTGTCAAACTTATTTTTAAACTATACATTTCTCCAAATCAATTTTTAATCATACATGTTTTTCAAAATCATTTTTCAACCACATATTTTATATTGAAAATATTACATTCTATCTTTTCAAAAAAAAAAAAAAAAAAAAAAAAAAAATTAACAAACGGAGTATAAGAGTGAATACGACGAATTATAGGTGTAAATTGAGTTGAATTGAATTCCATTGTAAGTTGTTAAAATTATGTTTTGATAAAAATGAGTGCTTTTTGAATAATAATAAATGAATATATTATACGACACACGTGATTAAAATAATTTTTTGTAACTTTTCTTTACACATTATATTACATCTCTAAGGATCGTTCTTTTATTCTAGAATCACTTGTTAAAGTAATTTAGAGTCTGTTTGATAATGTGAAAAGTTTTTGTTTCTGTGTTTTATTTTATTTATTTATTTTTATGAATGTGTGGTTTAAAAATATTTGAAAAGTCAAAATTTGTGAACTTGACTAAGAATAAATGGTTGAGATTGAATTCGAAATGTTTTGATAAAAAATTTTACTTTACCAAACAAGCACTTAGTCTCTATTTGGAACTCATTATTCAATTTTATTTTATATTAAAAAAATTCATTTTCAACCAGTGATTCTACAAACAAAAATTATTTACACATAAATCCAAAAATTTCTATATTTTAACTACGCATTTTCCAAAAATTTATTATTAGAAATCATATTATTTGAAATAATGGATCTCGAGGATCTTTTTTTTATTTTTATTTTAAGTAAATTATTAATCCTCAATATATATATATATTTTTGAACCGTTACAAAGTACAATAAACCCCTCCCAACCCTTCTCTTGAAGATTCGGATCCAAGTATGATATTTGGTAAGGGTTAGCTTCACCCACTTGGGCTAGCCCTTGGGTTTAGATCTCTCTTTCTTTTTCTTTTTATCGCGATATTTTATAAACAATTTTCTCTAACTTTTACTACTACGCTTGTATGCCAAATCTTTGGTGATGGTGATGGTGACGGTGGTGGTGGCATCGATAGTTGGTTGTTAGTGTTTGTAGGTAGTGGGATAGGGAAAGGTTGCTTGTGGTGGTGTGGAGATGATGTTGCGGGGGTGGCTACAGTGGACAGTGGTTGTAGTTCTTCTCGACGACACTGAGTGGTGGGTGGAAATAATTAGGTTGAGAAGGGGCTTTGTGATCAATTATTAGGTAATTGTGATCAAAACATTGATTAATTGTGATCAAAACAATTGTTGCAAAATTTTATCAATCATAAATGTGAACAATTATTAGGTAATTCTGATTAAAATATTGACTGATTGTGATCAAGAAAACGAGCAAGTTATGACCAATAATTATCAAAAGAATAATAATTATTACAAAACAAAAAAATTAATAGTTTATACATTAAAATAAAATAATTAATGACACATGTATCATAATAATTGTATAATTATGTTATTATTTTCTGGCAACAATTTTCATGTTGAGTAAGTCATTTTGGATGAGAAATTATGTACTTGTTATTTTTGACATAAACTTTTTTATTACATATAGATAGATTAACGGTTAAGATTTAGGGTGTGTTTAAGCTTGGGAGGATAGATTTTATAATAATAATTTTTTGAAGATGTAAAAAATTATTTAAAAAAAAAAAGAATTTACTTGAAAAATTATTTCACTAGATTAAAAATAATTTTGAGAAAAAATAAGTTTGTAAAGATAAGGATCGACTCAGTGTTTATAAATGATTTGTTGTAGTTTACGAGATGAATATGTTGCTGAAAAATTATTTAAAGAATTTTGTGTAATTAAAAATTATTTGAAAAATTATGTTATTTATAAATTGATTGAAAACACAGACGGTGAGCATCAATGCTATCTATAATCCAAGTATCAACCCTAATAGAAAGCTAAGGATATCAGCAAATCAAAACCCGAAAATGAAGTCATTGTCATATTTCAATGATTTTACAATAACCCAGTAGACGTGAGATGAATGGGCCGGCGGGCACAATGCAACAGTAGCATAGGAGGGTTGAAATAGAATGATGAAATGTTCGAATCTTAGTCCTGGAAAACAGTTTTTAAAGACCGAAGGACAAGTGCTTATATGGAAATAGAGTCAATCATTGTGCCCCATATCGCTTCTTCGAGGATCCCGTTCGCACACGTAAATGAGAGTTCATGGAGAGGAAAACATTTGTTCGAATGTCTATTCTAAGTGTGTATAAGCTGTAATCGTATTTGGATTTACCTGAACACCCGAGTTATTAAAAAAAATGAAGACGGGTTAAACCTAGTTCACAAATTTACTAAACCGAAGAAAAAATAATAACTCGATTTTAAGATTGCATGAATTGACCATTCATATACAGAGCATGGTAGAATTAAGGGAGGTGTCTCCAACATGGAATTTAATGAAATTTTTTAGATTGATGGATTCTCATGAAATTTATGAATTTTAATAGAATTTCATGAAAATCTCCCAAATTCTAATGGAATTCTAGTCCACAGATTATAGTGGATATTATTAGATTTTGGTGGAATTTGTTAAATGTGTCCTCAATATGGAATTTCTTAATGATTTTTTTCATATACTTTTATCTTTTGTCGGGTAATTTATTTATTTATTATTTTTCTGGAAGTTGAATGTGAACTTTAGACAAAGTAAAAATAAATTAACATAATTTCTTTAAGTGGTCATCAAAAAAATAAAAATAAAAAGAAGCAAAAATATTCTAACTATGTCATTAATTAAAAAATAAAATGTTATCAAATCCTACCTACCCCAGTCGAAACAAAGAGATAATTTGCATAAGAAACATTAGATGAGACTTGTGCTTTTCCTTCTCCTCTTTCGGGTCTAGCAGAATATAAATAATAAAGGTCTTTCCTATTTTACTATCCAATTTATTATAAACAATTTCATGTATAAAGCTAGGTATATGTTCTTCGAATGGACATTAGTTTTAATGTTTTATAACAGCCATTAGTCTAGTATAAGTCCTTGTTTGGTCTTGTTAAAATATATATATATATATATATATTTGCTAAAAAATGATGAAACGTGTAAATGAAAAGTTGATAAAAATTGTGTGTCACGTGAATGAGTTTTCAAACATTGGTGTCAAACTGGGGCTAAGCTTCTACAATCAAGCAATTCTAAAAATCTTCTTCATCTTGATATAATACCAAATATCATGCTGTAGAGTCAAAAGTATAAACCAAAAAACTTTTGATAACATACAAAATTTTGGCCTGGAGAGGTGGTGACCTGCAGATCTATCTAAGACTTGGTTTGGGAGGAACTATACATAAAGAATAATAAAGGGATGAAAGTAGGATAATATCGTGTTGAATGGAAGGCGTGGAATTCGTATTTCGAGCGGTCATTGTCGAATTTGTTGAAGAATTTTATCGTCATATTTTTGGTTTAAAATCTATCACAATCCATTCAATTTCATTAAAATTAAAAATTCATTGAAATCCACAGAATTTTGAGGACACCAGAATTTTATGAAATTAATTAAAATCCATATATTTTTTTTATTTGAAATGGACAAATGCATTCAACCAAGAAAAAAGATTCATTCCCCAATAGGTAATAGATCGACACGGGGAAATGAACATAGGAATACAATTGTCCCAAACCTAATTACATGTAATAAAAAAAGCAGTCTTAGCTAACTTGTGAGCTACTCTATTTCTCTCTCGAGAGATGAAATAACAAGAACCACAATTACTACTAATCAGAAGAGAACGAATATCACAAAATAAGCTAGCGAGAAGATTAAAATTGTCTTTCGAAATCAATCCTTGAATAACATTGAGCGCATCACTCTCGACTGCCTTGGATTTGATGGATTAATACTGTCATTCGAAATCAATCTTTGAATAACCTTGAATTTGATGGATTCTATAATAAAATTTCAAATTGAGAATATATAGAATATATAGAATATTACACTAGTACAGAAACAGTCTTTCGCGTCGGTTATTTAAGAGAATAGGCGTCGATTTTTGAGGCGATGCGTATGAAGCAGACGCTTAAAGTGAAGACTTTACGCGTCGGTTGTAAAACGACTCTAAAGGCTATCTTTACGCGTCGGTTGTTTATAAACCGACGCGTAAAATAGAAAAAAAAAAAAAAAAAATTTTTTAGGCGTCGGTTGTAATCCAAAACCGACGCGTTTTCAAATTTTTTTTTTTTTGGCACGAAATTCATTTGCCTATAGAGTAAAATATATTGACCTAGACATGACATGCAATGACCTGGACGTCGTCTGCAATGACCCAGGCCACTGCAGGTCATGGCCTGCATTGGCCTGGACGTCACCTGCAATGACCCAGACCATTGCAGGTCATGGCCTGCAATGACCTAGATGTCACCTGCAATGACCTGGACGTCACCTGCAATGATCCAGATCACTGCAGGTCATGACCTGCAATCACCTAAACGTGGACTGAACATTTTCCACATGCACATCACCAAATATGTATATAATCGATATAATTAAAATAATGTTAAATAAATGAGAAATAATTATATTTACAAGATTGTTAATGTCACATGTAATTGAGTAAATAGAAGTTTGAATACACGTCGATTTACACACACTTATCGACGAAGTATTTAGCCCATAAGTTTTGAATTTCAGCAATTTCCTCCGTTGAGTAATTCTCTTTAAATGCCTACAAATAATCAAAATGAATTATCAGTTATTTTGTAATAAAATATGAAGGCATAATTAAAAATTATCATGTTCAATAACTTTTACATTTTCCAACGACGGACGCTGAAAGTGTTCAGTGACTATCTCATACATATTTTTCATGACGTAGTAGCCACACTCAGAACCTCCGGGCTGTTGAGGACACTGAAATTTTCACATTGAAAACTAACATTAATAATCACACTAAATAGAATATGAAAATAATTCAAAGATTTGTAATATATTTTAAATATGTGTTTTCATACCTTTATTTTTAGCCACGTTGTATTGGCTCTTGTCCTAATGCCTCCTTGTGTCCAATATAATTTGAAAGCCATAAAATTTAATTAAATTATTCGAACCAGTTACAAAATAAATAAATAAAAAAACTAAGATTTTTATAAAAATTTTGGCAGAGTCTCCCCTATAAATTGAACTTATCCAACCTGTAAATAGACACGTTGCTATTGAATCTATCACAACTTCTCAACAATCACAACATATATTCATCAAAGTGAAACCACAACTCCACAATCAATTTGTAAAATCCTACAATAATTTCGGCAGAGTCTCCCCTATAAGTTGGACTTACCCAACCTGTAGGAGGAATCAAAATGCCACAATACAACAAAAATGTTCAACCTCCACATATTCACTACTCAAACACAATAAATCAAACTTCAACATCATCAACCACTCCAAAATTAATCCAAAATCAATTCTTAATTTCTAAAATGCTCAAAGTATGATTTCATAACCTAACATTCCATGCATAATTTCAATATAATTCCAATAATTCAAATTATATCAATTATTATATATATATATATATATATATATATATATATATATATATATATAAACACACATATATACATATATATACACATACTGATATATACATATATATGCACATATACACACATATATATATACACACACAAACACATATAGATCTACTTATATATACATATACACACACACACACACACACACACACACACATATATATATATATATATATATATATATATATATATATATATACACATACACGCGCGCGCGCACACACACACATATATATATATACATACTCGCACACACACATATAAGAGTAAAGTTCTTACGAGATGGAGGCGGGTTCGTGGTGGCGTCGCGGTGTTGGTGGCATCGTGGTGTTGGTGGAGGCACGGTGGTGATGGCTTCGCGATGTTGAAGTGTTGAGAGAGAGAGATATGCTCGATCGGGAATGAAACGTGCGAATTTTTGAAAAATATATTAAAGGGTTTAGGCGTCGGTTCATGAAGAGCCGACGCCTGAACCGGAAGTTTACGCATCGGTTCTTGGTGAACCGACGCGTAAACCTTGGACTTTACGCGTTGTTTTACCAAGAACCGACACGTAAACTTCCGGTTCAGGCGTCGATTCATGAAATTCTAAAATCCATAAAATTCAATGTTGGACACTTCTCCTAAATTACATAGACGTTTGACATATTTAAGAATGTATATTCTAACCACCTTAAAAGTGGTCCACGTGTCACTTACATGAACCTCTATTCCTCAATAATGCAAAACGTTCAACACAACGTGGAGAGCTCAATCTTCGCTTTTCCTTTTTCTATTGAACGTGAAGACTACCACTCTATATTCTTACCAAATTAATAATCAATTAACAAATAAATAATTATTGACATTGCCATTCTCTCCCATATCTATATATATATTGAGAGATCAAATGTTCATGACATAATATTGAGTAGTCTTCTTTCAAGTTTCTCAAATCCCAGAAAGAAAAACCAAGAAATGGTGAACTTGCCTTTGTTAGTTGGCCTACTTGCTTGGGTGGCAACCACCGTCTCTGCCTTCGACTACGGCGATGCCCTCGACAAAAGTTTGTTATTCTTCGAGGCACAAAGATCCGGCAAGTTGCCTGTAAATCAGCGGATAAAATGGCGTGGCGATTCCGGCCTTGGCGACGGTTATTCTCAAGGAGTAAGCCTCAATCTCCCTAGTTTTCAATGATTTTTAGTGCATGTACTTAACGTCTTTTTCTTCTTTAATATATACTCTCTGATACTACGTACATAGCTAGTATTCCATAACAAACTTGTCATTATGTCATGCTTAATACGCGTATCTTACCTTCTTGAATACTGTCTAGTACTGTACGTATAATCGATTACGCTAATGCATATGTCGTTGCATGGGCAGGTGAATCTGGCGGGAGGGTACTATGATGCAGGAGATCATGTAAAGTTTGGGCTGCCAATGGCATATACTGTGACTATGCTATCATGGGCAGCCACTGATTTTAGAAAAGAAATGGTTAGTCTCAACCAAATGGGACACAATTTGGAAGCTATCAAATGGGGTACTGATTACTTCATTAAAGCACATAAACAGCCATATGTTCTTTGGGGACAGGTACATTTTTCTCCCCTAATTCCAACAATATAACATAGCCTCTCTTTGGTAATTTATTTTTTAATTTATTTTGTTTAAAAGAGGTCACGTGGCAACATCTTATTGGACTTTCTGGTCAAAAATTCTTGTCCAGCATTTTTGACTTTTCAGAAAAATGGACTAACTAAATAATATTGTCACTTTGCTATTGATAAATAATATTTATAAACAACCATTTATAAACAGTTTACCAAATTAATAATGCCATAGAGACAGAAAGAGGTCAAATGTAGTTCAATTATTTATTGCACAAATTTATTTAAGATTATTATATATGACAATCGATGGAGATGACTATTTACACATGTAGGTAGGGGATGGAGAATCGGATCATTATTGTTGGGAGAGGTCTGAAGACATGACAACATCAAGAATGGGTTACAAGCTTGACCCGGAACATCCTGGGTCGGACCTGGCTGGGGAAACTGCAGCTGCTCTAGCAGCAGCCTCCCTTGCATTCAAGCCTTTCAATTCTTCCTACGCTGGTCTTCTATTAGTACATGCAAAACAGGTAAAAAGCTTGACGAAAATCTAATCTCGAACCAAAGTTCGTATGGACAATGCTAGAGTTATTACCTTTTTTTATACATCGGATTACTCCCTCCTCACATGAGGGAGGCCCACAAATATTTTATTATGTGTGGACCCCCCTCCATGTGAAGGGGAGTAATCTAATATGTAATCCAATGAGTAACTATAGCATTTTTCAAGTTCGTATTGAGAGAATTAGTGGTGTCAAAACGGGCGGGTTAATGTAGATATGGGCAGGTTGGCGTGGTTGTTTTGACACTTCCAAAGAGAGAATGATCACGATTTTTAACATTATTTTTTTTTCCCCAGATTTTCTCATTTGCCAACAGATTCAGGGGCTTTTATGATGATGCCATCCCATCTGCTGCTAAATTCTACACATCATCTGGTTATTCAGTAAGTTCATCATTTTCACCTAACCATTTGAATACCATAAATTATTTCTTAAAGTATTAATTAATTATATTATATTATTTACTTTGTTTTTTCAAGCAATTATATTTTTGTAGGATGAACTTTTATGGGCTGCTGCATGGCTCTATAGAGCAACCAATGAAGTGTACTACCTGAAATATGTAGTGGATAATGCAGTTTCATTGGGTGGAACTGGATGGGCAGTCAGAGAATTTTCTTGGGATAATAAATATGCCGGAGTTCAAATTCTCCTCACAAAGGTTAAATTGTTACGCTATTTGATCTGAAAGTTTTCGTCTATATATTTTCTCCGGTTCGGTTTAGTCGAACTGAGTTTTGTCCACGATAATGTCTAGTCTGGTCTAATACTATATACGGGACGTTACCGATCGACTAAGAAAAAGGTTACCTGCATATTGGTGTTCCATGTAGGTTTTGCTAGATGGAGCTGGAGGATCATACACTTCAACCCTAAAACAATACCAGGCAAAAGCAGATTACTTTACATGTGCTTGTCTACAAAAGAATGGAGGTTACAATGTAGCCATGACTCCTGGTTTGTACACAACTATTTAATCTCTCTTTTTTGTTTTTCTTTCAGATTTTAATGATTTTATTTTATTAAAAAAAAAAGGTTGAAACCCAACCTTAGAGGCCCCCTAACTGCCCTGCACCATGGTGAAGAATGTAAATCGCAGGTTATGACTCACAGAGTGCAGTGTGTGGGCTTACCTTTTAACTTGACAAGAGTCGGATTCGAATCCCTTACCAAGCGAGGCCGGTCTTTAAATCACCATCTCGGTTTTTTTTATTAATTTATTTAAATTGATGATTAATTTGTTTAGGGGGTCTACTCTATAGACGTGAATGGAACAATATGCAATATGCAGCATCAGCTGCATTTCTTATGGCAGTCTACTCTGATTATCTTGCTAAGACAAATGGTGTAATAAAGTGTCCTGAGGCTCAAGTCCAACCTCAAGATCTCCTCAATTTCGCTAAATCACAAGTATGTACGTTTGATATTTATTTGTTAGATATTTAGTTCCGTTTGAAAGAAATTAAAATCTAAATTTTTATCAAAATTAAAGTCAACAATTAATTTTAACTATACATTTCATAGAGTCCACAACTTTTTAACCATATATTTAATCTTTCTTTTTTAATTATCAAAATATGCTAAAAATATAATTTTAATCCCTAACAAACATGGGCTTACTAGGAATAAGGTTTAGCCCTATTTGTTCTTTAACATTGTTCAAAATTGTGCCATGACGAGACAAATAAACCTTAACCAAGCCGTGTTTAGAGGTCCATGCATTTTCTTTTCTTTAATAATTTCTATTAGCCTATGGACCGTTTGTTGCCATACCTCTCACATGAGGTAGTGTCGCTCATTAGTCCTATCGACACACTTTTATATGAGGGGTGTAACACATTTTATAGCACTCTCTATGTTCAAATAGAGTTATTCTTAATCTATAATCCGCCTTTTGCAGGCCGATTACATTCTAGGCAAAAACCCTAGATCAATAAGCTACTTAGTGGGATATGGACAAAACTACCCCATTCATGTACACCACAGAGGTTCCTCCATTGCCTCAAAATCAGTTCTCCACTCTGTGGTTGGATGTGTGGAAGGATTTGAGAGTTGGTACAAACGGGTTGAAGCGAACCCAAATGTTCTACATGGAGCCTTGGTGGGTGGTCCGAATGATAAAGACGAATTCTTTGATGATCGATCAAATTACGAACAGACTGAGCCAACCATATCGGGTACTGCTCCTCTTGTAGGGCTGTTCTGCAAATTGCAGGCTGTTTCAGGAAATTCAGGTAAATACATTGTCATTTTGTTGTTTAGTACACATGACAAACATTTCCTATGTTTCATTTTCTTAATGAGCCTAATTTTGCAGGTTATCATCAAGGATCCCCAATACCTTACCACAAACCACCACAAGGTTAGTTACAAAATATTCGACTCTATACATCGTAGAGTATCTTAGCATCTATTTGGCAAACTATTTAAAAACATATTTTTAAACAACACATTTATTCAAATCGCTTTTTAACCATATATTTTTTCTGTCTATTTTTCAACCACATATTTTACCTTTAAAACATAAAAAAAAAATGTTTTTAAACACAAACTTTTAAAACGTCTCATGCAGAAGTTTAAATGCAGGTTCATCTCCCAAATACCCGCCGGCGCCTAAACCCCAATCAGGTTCGATTTTTGCAAATAAATTATCGAAAATAAAATGACACGACATGTTTTGTACGCCAGACTAAATTGGACTAAGGACGACTGAGAAATATAACAAACTATTAATTCATATTTTTTTTTATTTTTTATTTTTTGCAGAAAACCCAGTTGAATTCTTCCACGCAATAACCAATACATGGACCGTTGGTAAAGAAACCTATTACAGGCACAGAGTGGTCATCAAGAACAAGTCCCAAAAGCCAATAACAGATCTGAAATTGTACGTCGAAAACCTAACAGGATCTGTATGGGGCCTCTCTCCAACTCAACAGAAGAATATTTATGAACTCCCTCAATGGCTCAAAGTATTGAACCCTGGTTCAGATTGCACTTTAATATATATACAAGGTGGACCCCAAGCCAGGATTTCAGTTCAAAGCTACCATTAATTGACTAATAAATTTAATTTCCAGTACATAATTTTTGAGGTGGGAGTTTGTTCATTTTTCTAATTCATGTTTTGGAATACTAAGGTGACTTTCTGTTTGTATTTTATTTTGTATTTTCATTTTCGAAAATATTTTATATTTCCTGTTTTTATTTTTGTTTTCAAATTTGCTGAAAATGTGTTTGGTTTGTCATTTCTGAAAATTGTTTTTGAAAATGAAAAGCTGAAAAATACGTTCTATTTGAAATTTTGCAGAATACTACTTAAACTATTTTTAATTAATTTGCTTACAGAATACTATTAGCTCAAATTCAAATTTTCTTTCACAATACACTGAAAATATGGTTACATGCAACACACAAATGTGAACATTAAGAGTCTATATTAACACAGCTTGATCAGGTTCGGGATTTGAGGAAGCTCTAATTCTATTAAAATCCAAAAAATGCAAGTTTTTTCAAAACCATCAGAGTCCATTTATCAAGGCATTTTTTGAAATATAAAACAAGAATTCTCACTTAATTTTTTTTGTAATGTTGATATTTAATTCAATAAAACTTTATTTAAGCTTAGTTCCAAGTTAGGATAATTCTCCTAAAAAAATCTTTATTTAGGCTTAGTTCCAAGTTAGGATAATTCTAAAAAAAAATAAAAATAAAAATTAAAAAATTAAAAATTTTATATTAAACTTAATTTCAAATTAAGATAATTCTTAAAAAAAATAAAATCCCAAAATGCCCTTTCCGCGTTTTCAACATATACACACAAAACGCCCAAAAAACAAGGTTTTGGGCGTTTTGCGTACAAATTTTTTTTTATTTCCCAAAATGCGTTTTCGAAAATGGTAAAGAGAACACGTTTTTAGTGTTTTCGAAAATAAAAACAGAAAACGATATCAAAACAGTAAAGAGAACGGGACCTAAAATTTCTGATGTTGTAACATTATAGTGGAACCATGGATTTTCACAAAAGCTTCACTTATCTTTGTTAGATATTCTCATTATTTATGTTACGAATTTGACAATTTGTTATGCAAACTTTGTCCCTTTATGTTTGCCGATCGACCTTCTCGATCTGGTTGGGATCGATCAAGGGAACGGACAGTGCACCTAGTGTTGGCAACGGGGCGGATCGGACCCCGATCCGCCCCACGATTCGTCAAATTTCGGGTCGGGGCGGATCGGTCCACCGATCCGTGAACCGATCCGCCAAATTATTTTTTTATTTTTTTAAAATTTTTTTATTTTTTTTAAATTTTTTTAAATATATTTTAAATTAAATCCTTTAAAAAAATTAGAAAAATTATTTTTTTTATTAAATTTTATTTATTTTATTGAAACGAGACGTATAGAGGCCGATTCGTCGATTTAACGGATCGAGTTTTTTTGCCATCACTTATTGGAATTCTTTCTTCAAATGAAGAACATGAAAATGTGTTTTTTTTTTAAATACAAAGATTGCAAGTTATTCCCAAAAATTAAAGTTTGCTACAAAATTTACATATTAGATTTTTATACATGATAAAAAAATTATATTAAAAAAAATGTCGGATCGCGAATCGGGGCGGATCGGATCAGCCCCGATCCAAATCCGCTCCGTGAATTTTCGGATCGGGTCGACGAATCGACATGACGAATCGAATTTTTTTGCCATCTCTAAGTGCACCCCGAAATTTAATTTTAAAAAATAAGTTAGAAACAAATTAAATTTCGCTATCATCAAGCTGCAGGGTAGGCATTTAGTAGGTGGGCAAAACCTCATTTGGTGCACCCCTCAATTTGACATTGATCTCCAAATTGATCTCTTTTGATTACCCTCAATATGCTAATTTCCCATCTAAATTAATTGAAGACTTTCTGCATGATGACCAATGTGCTACTGCCAATTAGTATATCCAGTTTAATGTAAACTATAAATAAAATAATAAAGAATTAAAACTTTGACTTTTTTCCAACCACAACAAATGTCATCTAATTACATGTCTGTAAATGATAAAATGTTTGGAAAAAAAAAAAAGGTTACCATACATTCATTACTCTACCATTCCTCGTCAAATTTAGACACAACTTTGCTTAATGACGATTAGTTGACTACAATATTATATCAGTCGATCGATCATATAAATTTAATAGATAATATTTGATACCAACTGTTTCTCTATATAAATATTATGCATTATGCTAGCTAATTTTCTCGTCGTATTAACTTCTCGAAATGAAATATTGAAATTATTTAATCATAATTTTATTTATCTTAATTAAAACAGTGAATCACAATTGTGCCATATTTAAATTCCACAAGTCGTAAAAACTTTGGTATGAATTAGCTGTTGGAAAATATATTTGGCAATTGATTTTCACTTGAGTAAATGTGAAATTGATCCCACATTGATTGAAAATTGGGATTTGAAGAGGAGCCTTAAAAGGGATTACAATCCCACATTGGTTAGAAATGGAAAAGTGGGAATAAGTGGAGGCTATAAATAATAGTTCCATCCCACATTGAAAAATGGAAAAATGTGGAAATGTTGGGAATGCTTAAATAGTTATCCCACATAGGATAGAAATGAGTTTGTGGACCAATTTATATATGGTTAACAATTTGTAAGGTGTAACCATTTGTTGCATAGAGACTCCTCCATGGCCTACGCGCCCGCAGGGGGGGTGCAAATCTTGGACCGACTTGGCCTTCGAGCCTTGAACTTGTGTGCGGGCGCGACCTGCGTACACGAATGTCGGACCGAACGAGTCAAAAATTGGCCACAAAGTGCAAGCCCAAATGCAGGAGTAAGTGCAGAATTCAACTGCAGTTGTAACTCCAAAACGTCTGGAGTAAATACAGAATTCAACTGCAGTACTAAATGCAAAGGCTCCTCCCTGCCTATATATAGAGCAACAATTCCTTCAGTCTAGACAACAAGAAGATCAAAGTGTTGAGAAGTGATAGAGGTGGTGAATATGAATCACCATTTGCTGAATTCTGTGCACAACACGGAATTAAACATGAAACAACAGCACCTTATTCACCTCAACAAAATGGTATTGCTGAACGAAAAAATAGAACATTGAAAGAAATGATGAATGCAATGTTGTTGAGTTCTGGGTTACCTCAAAACATGTGGGGAGAAGCTGTGTTATCAGCTAATTACCTTTTAAATAAGGTGCCCCGAAAGAAAGAAGATAAGAGTCCCTACGAGTTATTGAAAGGAAGAAAGCCTTCCTACAAATATTTACGAGTGTGGGGGTGTCTTGCCAAAGTGGCTGTACCTACACCAAAGAAGGTGAAAATAGGACCAAAAACTATTGATTGCATATTTATTGGATATGCACATAATAGTAGTGCTTATCGGTTTCTTGTGTTTGATTCTAAAATTTCTGATATACACAAAAACACGATAATGGAATCGAGAAATGCATCGTTCTTTGAACACGTATTTCCATACAAGTCCAAAGAAGAACCAAGTTCTTCTAAACGAACGCATGAGACCATGATTGAAAATAGTCAGGATCAAGAGGTTGAACCAAGACGTAGCAAACGTGAAAGGACAGAAAAATCTTACGGTCCTGATTTTCTGACCTATATGCTAGAAACTGAACCTCAAAGCTTCAAAGAAGCTGTAAACTCTTCAGAAGGACCTCAATGGAAAGAGGCAATTAAAAGTGAAATAGATTCCATTCTGCAAAACCATACATGGGAACTGGTTGATCTTCCCCCGGGAAGCAAACCACTAGGCTACAAATGGATTTTCAAAAGGAAAATGAAAGCAGATGGAACTATTGATAAGTACAAGGCAAGACTTGTAATTAAAGGATATCGGCAACGAGAAGGCCTTGACTACTTTGACACTTATTCTCCGGTAACGAGAATAACTTCCATTCGATTAATATTAGCGATTGCATCTTTATACAATCTCGAAGTACATCAAATGGATGTCAAAACTGCTTTTCTAAATGGAGATTTAGAAGAAGAAATTTACATGGAACAACCTGAGGGTTTTCTGCACCAGGACAAGAAAACAAGGTGTGTAAATTGGTAAAGTCATTATACGGCTTGAAACAAGCACCAAAACAATGGCATGAAAAATTTGACAAAGCAATGATGGAAAGTGGATTTAAAATCAATGAATGTGACAAATGCGTTTACATCAAAGACACAAAAAATGGTTATGTCATTTTATGCCTTTATGTTGACGACATGCTCATCGTTGGCAGCAACGATAAGATGATTAAATCTACTAAAAGTATGTTGAATTCAAGATTCGACATGAAGGATATGGGTTTAGCTGATGTGATTCTTGGAGTTAAAATTTCAAGAACATCAGATGGACTTGTTCTAAGTCAGTCACATTATGTGGACAAGATTTTGGAAAAATTCAATAATGATGATACTGGCGTAGCAAGAACACCAATAGATACAAGTCAACATTTATCGAAAAATAGAGGCGATGGTATTTTTCAAGTAGAGTACTCTAGAATAATCGGAAGTCTTATGTACCTAATAAGTTGTACAAGACCAGATATAGCTTACGCAGTTAGCAAGCTGAGTAGATATACTAGTAATCCAGGGTCTGACCATTGGAAAGGAATAGTAAGAGTACTAAGATACTTGAGATATACTCGTAATTATGGATTGCACTATACCAGATATCCGGCAGTCATTGAAGGATATAGTGATGCTAATTGGATATCTGATATAAAAGACTCAAAGTCTACTAGTGGATTCGTGTTCACACTAGGAGGTGCAGCTATATCATGGAAATCCTCTAAACAAACAGTTATTGCGAGATCTACCATGGAATCTGAGTTTATAGCTCTAGATAAATGTGGTGAAGAGGCTGAATGGCTACGCAATTTCTTAGAGGATATTCCAAGATGGTCAAAACCTGTGCCAGCAATTTGCATACATTGTGATAGTCAATCTGCGATTGGAAGGGCACAAAGCAACATGTACAATGGTAAGTCTAGACACATACGTCGTAGACATAATACCATAAGACAGTTACTCTCAACTGGAGTTATCTCGATTGACTATGTAAAGTCAAAAGATAACATTGCGGATCCGCTAACCAAAGGGTTAAATAGAGAGTTAGTTGCAAAGTCATCGAGAGGAATGGGACTTAAGCCTCTAAAAGAATAAGTTATTGTAATGGAAACTCAACCTAGCTGACTGGAGATCCCAAGATCTAGGTTCAATGAGAAAACCTAATTACAAATACTTAATAGGATCACTGTGGGGGTTATCTCCTGTCCATTCCTGTAATAACAGTGATGCCCGTAAGGAGAGGATAAGCAATAAGCTTTTAATGATTCTTATGCGTCGGAAATCCGAGCGGAGTAATGCGGGTTACTCTTGATTAAGAAATCACCTATGTGAGAGAGAAGTGGGGCCGCTTCGAAGGGAATTATGAGGCTAATTCTTAACAACTCTCACTGAACCAGGCATATGTTCATGGCCACAAACGAACATACCCATGAGAACTAAAATGTGTTAGGAAGAATCCTGTGTGAAGTACATCATCGTTTACACAGAAGGCAGAACAGTTCAAAGACATCGCGTCTACTGATCAGCTAGTAAAGTAAATGTATTTTCACAAGGGAAGGTTCAAAGGAAACCCCTACCTATCCTATGCAGGTTTCAACTGTGGAACTTTATCACCAAATATTCCGTGTCTCTATCAATTTACATTCATGTGGGGGATTGTTGGAAAATATATTTGGCAATTGATTTTCACTTGAGTAAATGTGAAATTGATCCCACATTGATTGAAAATTGGGATTTGAAGAGGAGCCTTAAAAGGGATTACAATCCCACATTGGTTAGAAATGGAAAAGTGGGAATAAGTGGAGGCTATAAATAATAGTTCCATCCCACATTGGAAAATGGAAAAATGTGGAAATGTTGGGAATGCTTAAATAGTTATCCCACATAGGATAGAAATGAGTTTGTGGACCAATTTATATATGGTTAACAATTTGTAAGGTGTAACCATTTGTTGCATAGAGACTCCTCCATGGCCTACGCGCCGGCAGGGGGGGGTGCAAATCTTGGACCGACTTGGCCTTCGAGCCTTGAACTTGTGTGCGGGCGCGACCTGCGTACACGAATGTCGGACCGAACGAGTCAAAAATTGGCCACAAAGTGCAAGCCACGTTTTGGAATTTTGTTTTGAATTTTTCATTTAAAACATAACTCCAAATTGATTTTCATTCAAACTGTAACTCCAAAAACGCCTGGAGTAAGTGTAAGATTCAAATGCAGGAGTAAGTGCAGAATTCAACTGCAGTTGTAACTCCAAAACGTCTGGAGTAAATACAGAATTCAACTGCAGTACTAAATGCAAAGGCTCCTCCCTGCCTATATATAGAGCAACAATTCCTTCAGTCTAGACAACACAACAACCACGGAAATCTCTCTGCATTTGTCTGTCCAGCTTCCTGCATTCCTTCTTCCAGTCTTGGTGATTCTGTTCAAGCACATTTTTCGTTCGCCTGCACAGCTGCAGTTCCAGCCGCTGTATCCTGGGAAGTAAGCGCTCGAGTTACTCCGGTGAGAGGGCGAATATTGCTTTAAGGACACTGTGTTGAACACAGGCCCCGGCTCCAGCGTTCATTTTGTTTACTGCTCAAGAACATTTTGTTTACTGCTTACTGCGAATTATTTCTGCAGTATCTTACTATATACAACTTACTGTATATTTTCTGTTTACTTACAATCTGCAAATACTTTGTTAGTAAACTGTTTAACAAGTTCTGTTGTTACATTAGCAAGGGGCCTTAGCTGCATTCTCACAAACAGCTTCAATAATCTCAACGTCAATCCCTTCTTCGACGGCAAATTGGAGTCCCTTTTTAATGCCAAACATTCACTGACAAGAGTAAAAACATTGCCAGCAATATGCCTAGATGACACAGTCACCATTGACCCAAACTCATCTCTAATTATTACGCCAATTCCAAATGAATTAGAACCAGTTCTAATGCGTGACGAAACGATTATTTTAAGCTTCAAGTTTAAGCACGCTTAAACACGAAAAAATTCGACATTGCGTGAGTGAAGCGCACAGCGTAACGAAGCATGAATGTCAAGTTTCGAGTTTAAGCACGCCTAAGCATAAGTGTAATTGAACTTTTTATAACAGATGGCGTCGATCCAACATGGAGAAATCTCCTTTGAATTTCGAGTCAATTGGGGGTGATTTCACTCTAATTTCTGCCCTTTTCGAATAGGGGGCGGTGTGTGACTACGGACTCAATGTGGTGATGGGTTGACCCACAAAAGGAGCATTTGTTTGGTAACATTGTTTTGTTTATTTATAATTTTGAAGTAAAAAATAATTGTTGAAAATTGAAGAGAGAAAATGTGTATAGTTAAAAAGTGACTTGAGAAATTATGTAGTTTACAAACTGATTTATAAATCAAGTTATTTTGTTTACCAAAAACATGCTAAATTAATGTTAATGAAATTTAAGGATCGTGATCATTTATTGAATATCTTTGTAAAAAATGTTCGTTCACTGAATATTTTCCCAAGATATTTACTCTATTCAAATTAAAGAAGTTAATTATTCAGACCCACTATACAGCCCTTCTTTTAGTCCCATTATTTCAATTTATAATTTGAATTTTGAAAATTTAATAGTTAAAAAGTGATTCGAAAAGTAAAAAATTATGAACTTGACTTTTTTGAATGATTAAAATTAATTATTATAGAAAATATTTGTAAAAATAATGAGAAATAATAGAGTCAAACAAAGGCATAATGTCACCAAACCCAGTAATTTCTTTTATTAAAAGAAATAAATCGAGTATGCACATCTTTTATCTTTATAAATTTTGTCCGTACGATCACGTATTGGAAAAATATTTTCAAAAGTCAACCATTTCGATTGACAAAAAATGTACACGCTATTTTTTACTTTTTAAAAAAATTAAATTTATCAAATAGAGGGTTAAAAGTTGATGGATTTCTATCATCAGTGGGTTTGAAATCTCTGGACTTCATGTTCATTGCCCCCCACCGACAGCTCTTTCATTTGGATCTCTTCTATATTCTGAATCACGGTCACAATTCACATACTCCCTCTCTCACACCCCCAGTCCATGTATCTATCTATATATCTGACTATCTTTATCTCTATATACACACACTGACACACACACACACACACACAAAAAAAATATATATATATATATATAATATTGTTGTGACTTGTGCATATATGCTGTGTTTATTTATATTTTATAATTTTGGAGAAGACATAAACACTGGAGAATTTGGAGCCGTTTTCAATTATTAGAAAGCTACACAGAGGATTTTGAGATCTGGGCATTCCTTTGTTTTGTTGAAGAAAATGGGAAGTTCAGAGGAAAGAGTTGTTGCTGTGATCATGGTTGGTGGACCCACAAAAGGTATGATTTTTATTATTATTGATTGTAATTATTGGAAATAATTTAGTTCTAATTAAATGTTTGGATTTTTGGGATTAGATAAGATGAATACTATTTCTGTTGAAAAAAATTAAGATTTTTGAGGTGCAGGTACTAGATTTAGGCCATTGTCATTGAATGTTCCAAAGCCACTTTTTCCATTAGCAGGGCACCCCATGGTTCATCATCCAATATCTGCTTGTAGAAGGGTATGAAATCTCATTGACTTTATGCCAATGATAGCAGAAAATTGAATGATTTTGATTCACTGGCATGTATATAGTTTGTAGCCGACCCAAATTTATTCGGCAAAAGCCTTAGAGTATTGTTATATACTTTTATATCAGATGCCATTAGAAGTTGAAGTTTCACTTCTAATGAAGAAATTGTGTATAGGTGTGTAACTGAGTGCCTCGTCTTTCTCTTATTAGATCCCAAATCTAGCACAGATATACCTTGTTGGTTTCTATGAGGAGCGTGAATTTGCACTATACGTCTCTTCAATTTCTAACGAGCTTAGAGTTCCTGTCAGGTAATTTTGGTGCATTTGGATTTTTTCCTCTTCGATACTTATCGTAGTTCTTGCTGATCTTTCGCGTTTTAGATACTTGAGAGAGGACAAGCCGCATGGATCAGCTGGTGGACTTTATAACTTCAGGGATTTGATCATGGAGGACAATCCGGTTTCTATTTTTTAAGATTCTCACATTAAATATAAAACGAAGACTCGTTCTTAAATAATTTTTGGCGTTCCTTTTAACACACGTCTATCTTTTACGTGACAGTCACACATTATTTTGCTGAATTGTGATGTTTGTTGCAGTTTTCCACTACCTGAGATGTTAGGTAGTTGTCTCTTTGTTTCCCAAATTAACTTGCTTGAACCTATAGGACATGTTTGCTATACAGTACTCACTCTATCTTCTTTTTTCTTTTCTTTTTTTCCCTTCTCTATTACTGTACAGTTCTCCCAACTAAATAACCTGAGATTCAAATATCTGTCTCTTGTAACTCTTCTGATACTTTCAGAGGATTAACTTATGGTTGATGCCTTCATTTGCAGAGGCTCACAGAAGATATAGAGGCATGGGAACAATTTTGGTTATCAAGGTTTGTAGCTATATTTTATCTCCTGGCACACTTCAAGTCGATCATCATTTTCCTCCATGAATTATGTTTTGACTTCCATACTCTTTGTATGCAGGTATCCCCGGAGTCAGCAAACCAGTTCGGGGAGCTAGTAGCCGACCCTGTTACTAACGAACTCCTGCACTACACGGAGAAGCCTGAAACTTTTGTACGCATGAACTT
The DNA here is from genome assembly GCA_963555705.1 of Ligustrum vulgare. Classification (NCBI taxonomy): domain Eukaryota; kingdom Viridiplantae; phylum Streptophyta; class Magnoliopsida; order Lamiales; family Oleaceae; genus Ligustrum; species Ligustrum vulgare. Next base: position 4,577,288 of record OY743172.1, on the reverse strand, counting down.
CTGAGATTCGGCAATATTTGATTTTGTTATAACTTTATGAGGGCACGGATAAGGATTGACACTTACTCGTACTTCTTTTCCCTCTCTATTTTTGTAATAACAGGTGAGTGACCGTATAAATTGTGGCGCATACATTTTTACTCCAGACATCTTTACTGCAATTCAAGGTGTATCCACACAACGAAAAGACAGAGGTTAGTTATATCCCTTCTTTGCTCTATTATAGCTGTCTTGGATTTTTTTTCTTGATCCAATAGTTGGGAAAAATGTATGGTCTACTGATTTTCGAAAAAAAGTTTAATTGTTCATTTTAATGCATAGTTCTGTCTAGTTTAATGTACCATGCCTATTTTACGTACCAAACATGGACTTGAAGTTTGTATTGATTTTGTTGATGATGCAATATGGCTAGAAAACTTCTCATTGTGCTTAAATGGATTGTTTCGTTATTTGGCTATTTGCAGCTACCCTGAGGCGTTTATCCAGTTTTGAAGCCCTTCAGCCACAAAACAGGTAAAATTTGAACTATGAAAAATGTCTGGGTTGATGGCCTCACTTTCTTTAAGAATTGAATTTAGTGTTATATAAAAATTTCAGAGATTTTGTTTTCGATATACTTTTCGAGTTTCGTCAACTTCTATTCCTGATACAAGTTCAATGCCAGGAGTCCTCCATCAGATTTTGTACGATTAGATCAGGATATTCTATCGCCACTTGCAGGGAAAAAACAGTTGTATGTATATGAAACCATGGATTTCTGGGAACAAATAAAAACTCCCGGGTGAGCGAAAAATGACGTGAATGCTCCTTCTTCTAATATCTGATGTTTCCAAAGAAATTTCATCTGACTGTGTACTTTATAATTTGCAGAATGTCTTTGAAATGTTCTGCCTTGTATCTTGCCCAGTTTAGATTCACCTCGCCCGGTCTCTTGGCAAGTGGCGACGGGACCAAGAACGCCACCATTTCTGGTGATGTATATATTCATCCATCTGCAAAGGTTCATCCAACGGCCAAGGTAATCTGATGCCATCACTTCATCTAGTATTCTTATCAGTAAACATTTCTGGTAATTATAGTGTCAATATATCATTATTTATTTATTTTTTTCCTAGATTGCTGACTTCTTTGCTATGAATGTTTACCAGATTGGTCCCAATGTTTCAATTTCTGCCAATGCTCGTATAGGAGCTGGTGTTAGGCTAGTCAGTTGCATCATTCTTGATGATGTTGAAATCATGGTACTAATGACCTGAATAAATAGGTATATTATTACATAGTTACATTCTGTGAAAGTTAACAGTTAAAAAATCCATGCTCATTTTGTACAGGAAAATGCAGTTATAATTCACGCAATTGTTGGATGGAAGTCTTCTATCGGAAGATGGTCTCGAGTCCAGGTAAGCCAAAGGGTTTATCTTAGCAGACTTATTTTTTCTGTATGAGTAATTTTCTTCAAACACTTTATATGATTAACATTGACTGGGTAGTGAACTTGTGTATCAAATTTTAAGTTCAGTGACCAACTTTAAACAAAATGGAGCTGATGACCAATATGAAACTTTGTTAAAGGTTTAGCGACAACCACTGTATCGAACCCTTCTTGGTCTGTTTTATGCAATGTTTCCCTAATGTTTCTCAGCTTATTTCAGGCTACAGGGGATTATAGTGCAAAGCTCGGGGTTACAATTCTTGGTACTTTCTTTAATCCGCTAAGTTCTCTCTCGTTTTCTTTCTCTTTTCTCGCGGTATGCTATATACATATTATTCTAACCAGGTGAATCCGTGACGGTTGAAGATGAAGTAGTAGTGATCAACAGCATTGTCCTTCCAAACAAGACTCTTGATGTTAGCGTTCAAGAGGAAATCATACTGTAGTACCACAATGTTGTCCGAGTTGCATCACCATTACTTTGTAAATCTGAAATTTTTAGCCCAAAAAAGTAGCAATCGTTGCACTAGCTAACACTCCTATGTACACTTTTCTAATATCAAATAAATATACACCTCAATAAGTTACTTTACACTTTTCTAATATCAAATAAATATACATCTCAAGCTTGACCACTCCCATCACATGAAGGTGGGACCGCTGATTGAAAGGTCCCACCCCCATGTGAGGAGCTTGGGGTGAGTAGACTAATTCTTTATTAATTCATTTCAACCAAAAAAAAAAAAGTAAAAAAATTCTTTATTAATTATCCATCAAATTAAAAATCCAAACATGAGCAAAATCGTCTTGGATAAAAGCAAAAGCACGGATATAATGGGATATCACCTTGCTTTTGCGTCATAATTTATCCTGCCAAAAACATTACAAAACGAAATGGGTCATACATACTTGTTAATGAAAAATCGATTCTTGGCAAACAAATAAGGACTCAACAGGAGCTTAATTATTCAATCCAGATAAGCCAGTTTTGCTTTGTATGTTCTAACCACGCAAGTCTTGCTTATGACTGAAATTGAGACTATTGTCATACGTTGTTTGCTAGCTGACATCTTCATGGATCGTGTGGGATCTGCCAAGTTGATTGCTTTTAAAGACAGACTTGCCCACTCTGGTGCTAAGTTGGTATTCTTCTCGGGCGGGCCCGAGCTCTTTGCCTTGTAAATGAGTCTGGGTTGAGCTCTTCAATTTGATGTCAAGTGCCTTACTAGGTCAACTTCTCATGAGTATCAACCTCTCTAGATCTGCTTTTCGTTGTTTGGCTCGACACCTCTCTTATCTTGGGCTGTATGAGCTCGACCAAAATGTCCTAGTCTAAGCTCTTTGGCCATGTTGAGGCTCTCCACTTGTACTTAAACATGGTCACCTTCTTGACTTTGTTTTGCCACGTTGGCTAGGAAGGTCCTTGAGTGCCACAATAAAATTAGTTACGGAGCATGTCGAAGAAGACCAATTGCACTTTACAAAATTTTGAACTTGACTTTGAATGCCTGATAGTTCAGTGAAATGCCTGACAAAGAAGAAAACCAACTGGAAAGGGCACCTGCAGGCTGCAGCAAACAAAAAAAGAAAAGAAAAGTGCAGTGCAGTTATTCACATTAATACAAACTGGTTACGTTCTATTACATGAACTTAGAAGCATAATTCTATGATTTGAAACGTGTTTGAGAAAAATGGAGAATCCCTATGTATCTTTGGCAGTTTGGCTATTATCATATTGTGAGATGGATCTGGACAATTGTTGTATGGTAACTGTAATAATGCAGAATGGAAAGAAACTAGAAGTAGGATCACATCAAAATTATTATCACCTGTTTCTAAGCATTGTCTGATATCACAGCTTAAGCTTCTTTCATCTGTAGCCAACGGCATCCTGCTACATGGAAGTACATTAATGCGGCTGGCATGACAAGAAGAAAAAGTCATGCTTGATGTTTTTAACAATGTCGAGCTTACCAGCAAAATTCCAAGCTCCTTGATCAAAACATAACAGTTAGAACACCATTAGATCAGATGTAGACAGCCATAAGCCACCACCTCAAAGAAGCCTTATCTCGATAGCAAACAAAATTCTATCTTAAAGCTCCGTATAAGATGCTCAAAACTTTCATATTGGTATCACCACAAAAAATGCAAGAACGTGATATTAGATCAAACCAATGCAGAAAGCCAAATTCTTTTGCTTCCAGCTAAAATGATCGACAATGGGCTTCACATTCTGAAATGACGAGGAAGACGACCACATCTACTCTGTAGTCTCAAAATCTCTTTTGCAAAGCCTTGATTACCAGTTAGCAGAAGTCCATTTAGAACCCGATTGAAGGTAAATTTCCGAGGCAAGAATCCTCTGTCAACCATTTCTAACAACAACTTACCTGCAACCAACAAATCATCCGATCGTTTCCTCACGAACATCACACTTATCAAGACATTATAAGTATCCAAGTTAGGCAAACAACTCCCACTAGTCATCCTCTCAAACACCTCCAAAGCCTTCTCAATTTCTCCATCATCGCAATAGTACCTAATGACTACATTATATGTTTGAACAATTGGCTTACAGTTGTCATCTTTCATTTTATCCATATATTCAATTGCCCTGTCCATATTCCCTGCATGACACAATCCTCTAATAACCACATTATACGTTGTCACATTTGGCGTGTAACCCTTCCTCAGCATTTCTTCAAACAATATGATGGCATTTTCCACATTATCTTTCTTACACAAAACTTGAATCAAGGCATTGAAAGTTGCCACTGAGGGGAGCACTCCAGCCCCAATCATGTCATCAAACACTTTTCGAGCCTTCTCAACCTCCCCAACGACACCAAGCCCATGAACCACTGTAGTATAAGTCACGATATCAATTCCAACCTTTCTCCTCTTCATTTGCAAGAAAAATTCCCATGCTTCTTTTATTTGCCCAGCTCTAAAATACCCTTTAAGCATTATGTTATACGTCGTTAGGGTTGGTACCAAACCTCTTTCTACCATTTCCTTCAAAATTTCCAATGCTCTAGGTGTTTGCTTCTTCAAGCAAAACCCATTGGCAATTATATTATAACTAATTGTGTCAGCTCTAAACCTACCCCGAAAAATATTGAACAGTTTATAAGCCATCTCGGCTCGCTTTGATTTGCACAAAACATCGAGAAACGCATTGAATGAATTCAAATTCTGCGAGCAACCATGTTCATGCATTGATAAAAATACTTTAACTGCCTTATCAGCCTTCCCGGAAGAGACATACCTTTCGGCAATTATCGCAAATGTTTTTTGTGACGGGCCAAGTTTCCGGGATCTCATACGGGCCACGAGAGCCCAGACAGTCTTGTAGTCTCGCAGTCGAGCAGCGATGTCAATGGCGTGGTCAAAACCAGTAGTGGAATGCGCGTAGAAGGGGTGGGTGTCTAATGTGTTGAAGAATTGGAGGGCTTTGGGGCCATGGTTCCAGAGGCGTTTGAGAACTGTGTGGACTACATGGGGAGTCCAATTGGCGAGGGTGTGGATGTTTCGGGTTAAAGTTTCTGGATTGTCTGTTTTGAGGACTAATTTGGCGATGGTGGTGGGATCAGGAGACGGCGGCGGAGCGTTGGCGGAGTGGTGGAGGGACGATGGTTTTGGCTGAGCTCTGCGGAATGGAACGGCGATTTTGGAAATTTTTTCCTGCAGACTCAACATTTTGACTCGTATACGGCTTACCTGTGTTGCCTTTAGTACCTGTACATCATCAAATGAGAACAGAAAAAAAAAATGATAACTGAACTTTGTTAGCAGATTCAAATTGCTCGTTCATCTTTAATCTCTTCCAATTAGATCTCTCAACTATTTTTTATTCTAATCTTGTCATGCCATCAACATCTATCAACGCTCGATGGAATTCATTAGAGACTAGTTCAAATGGATAATGAAACCTACTGTGTTGTGCTAAAGAGCATTGTTTTGACCCTTTATCCCGAGTTAAAGGATAAAGGAAGTTTGAATCTTTTGAGGACAGCGTCTATGAAGTTCGTAAATTGCTACCCTTGGAATTGGAGTGCTTGGTCAGAGCTACAATAATTGTTGCACTTCAATTGATACTTTGGATAGTTATGATAGTAACTATCACAAGATTAAGGACTTCTTTCTCGCTAGTACTTATCAAGAACAGTAGATGTTTACTGAATCCTTCAAAAGCTGCGATTATTTACGAGAAATTTTCAATTTCAACTATTACATCCTGGCCAAAATTGCCAAAGCTCAGGACATTATGAGGGAATTTGACCAAGTCGAAGTTATATTTTAGGACTTTTTTTTATCAATGACCCTTTAGGATCTTGTTGCGGTTATGTATTTCAAGAGGGCACTGGAATTGAATAAAAATCATTTATTAGCTTGAACCCTTATAGGTTACAAGTTCATGTAGGTGAAGAACATATCAGCAGCAATAGTTGCTTATCGGATATTCGGAGGGCTATAGATATAGATCCATGGGATTATCGGGCTTGATACAAGTTAGGACTACACTTGCCAGTAAGTCATCTCACGTTCTTTCGTATAATTCACATGTAGAGTTGCCCTAAGGCACATCTTAACTTATAAAGGTTGGAGTCCACAAATGCTGACAGCGTAGAGGTCATATGTTCAAATTTGCTATACTTTATCAGTTCAATGGGTGGTATTTAGACTTTGACCAGTTTGAAATATAACTTTCGATTTACATCATCCATCAACTCTCAATACAGGGACGGTAAAAGCGCATAAAGTTGGCATTCAATCTTTTCACATGTAGAGTTGACACACTGTTACATTACTGACACATATTTGCACATCAAGATCCAAGGTCAGATCTTTTTCTCACTTGTATGTGTATCCCTCTTTATCGTGATGCAGGAGAAGGAAATCACTTTTGGTAATATGGGAAAGTTGATATATATAACAACTATCATTCTGATTCTTATAACAAAACTCTGAAACAAAAGGGCAAATTTCATTGCAAAATTCTGTGTACACAACATGACTAAAGGTCTAAACCTGTTGAGATAAAAGAACAAGCAAACCCTGTGGGCCAACAAGAATTTCATTGAGGAAACTGATTAATCCAAACCAGACCACAGGAGTAACATCAACACCACCAAGGGGAGGAATCACCTTCCGAGTTTGAACTAGAAATGGCTCTGTCGGTGCATAAGCAATCACGTATGGGAATTTTCCAACAGGAAGCTTTGGGTACCAGGACATCACTATTCTCAATATGAACAGAAACCCAAATGCAGACAGAAATGGCCCCAAAAACCCAATTGCTAGTTTAGCTTTAGCCGGATCCAAATCCATTAGAACCAAGTTTTCCATAAATTCCGTTGCCGAATGCGAAATTGAAGGTGAGATTTCGAGAATTTCATGCCCGGGGCTCGAAGGAACTGCGGCATATGAAATTGGGACTCTTAAACAACAATAAGATGTAGATTTATGTTGCTTAATTCCTCTGCAATTCCGGTTGAAGTTTTTTTGGCCGGAATCAATTCTGGCCGTATAAGAAAGAGAAGATAACGACCTTATCCCAGTCAATTTCGATGGACAGGATACAGTGAGACCAGTGGTAGCAGTAATACCAGCCATTGACATCTCTCTGGATGGGTCTTGCTGTGTGGTTTTTCAATTTGTCGGTGTTTATCTCTTTGAACCGAAAAGAGTTGATTGATGCAGCTTGAGGAATTTCAAATTGGGAAACTATTATTTATAAAATCATATCATAATTAATTATATATTTTATTATTTATGGTTATAAGTTACAATTTTCAATCTTTAGGAATTTCAAATTGGGAAACTATTATTTCAAAAATTAGGCCATAATTAATTATATATTTTATTGTTTATAATCATAAGTCACAATATTTTAGGTCACAGCTTATCATGATCACAAGTCACAATTTTTCAGGTCACAAGTCACAAATCAGGTCATAAGTTTATGGTCACAGTTACAATTTCTTAGGTCATAATTTATTTTTCGGTCGCAAATTTTGAATTTCGTAGGTCACGATTTTTTTCGATCTCAAATCTCGAGTGAATTGATCACAACCTAACAAATTATGAGTTCTTTATTGGTCACAAATTTCATTGGTCACAATTTTATGATCACATTCACAAATTTTCTAGATCACAATTTATTTCTTGATCACAAATCTCGAATTTTGCAAGTCACAAATTTTTCTCAATCTCAAATCTCGAGTTAATTACTCACAACATAACTAATTATGAGTCATAATTTTTTTATAGGTAATAAGCACAAATGGTCCCCAACCTTTAGGTTTCTTGTGAAAATGGTCCCCAACGTTTAAATTTTTGCATTTATACCCTCAGAATCACCAAACATTGCGAAAATGGTCCCTACCGTTAGATTCAGTTAGTTTTTTCCATTAAAAACATGTAAATAGCACAAATGGTCACTGACATTTGAGTTTTTTACGATAATAGTCCATAACATATTAATGTCACATTTGACATTTTTAGTTTGTAACCTCCAAACGTTTGGCGTATTTAGTTTCTAACATATTAAGCTCCTATACATTTGGTATATTTAGTCTCTAACATATTAAGCCCCCATTTGAAACCAATTATTTCAAATAATATGGTTTGTAATCATAATTTTTTGAAGAATTTGTTTTAAAAAAAATTGAATTTATTTGTAAATTATTTTATTGATAGAACGTGGTTAAAAACGAGTTTTGAAAAATAAAATTTATTTCTGAATTTCTAAAATGCACAATAAAATATTAATGAATCCATGGAACATAAACAAACAAATGCATTGGACATTATTTTAGAAATTAAAAAAAAAATATGTTTTTATCAATTCTATTTTCAATTTTGAGAACTGATCAATATCGATTTTCGAATTTTCATTTTTTTTTCAAAACTCATTTTCTTCCAAACGTTCTATTAATATTTTTTTTTAATTTATGCATAAATTAAAAAAAAATTACGTTTTAAAAATGTGGTTTGTAATTGTAATTTTTTAAAGAATTTGTGGTTAAAAAGTAAAAGAAAAAATTGAATTTATTTATAGATTATTTTATTGATAGAATGTGTGGTTGAAAACGAATATTTAAAAATAAAGTCTATTCTAGATTTTTAAAGTGCACAGTAAAATATTTAACAAAAATTCACCGCATTAACATTGATAAAAAAAAATAATAAATTTATGGAATATAAACAAACAAATACATTGGACATTATTTTAGGAATTGAATAACAAATATGTTTTTATCAATTCTAATTTCGATTTCGATTTTCGATTTTAAGAACAATCAACTTGAAAAGTAAGTTTGGAGAATTTTGATTAAAACGTAATTTTTTTTTAAAATTTATGCATAAATTAAAAAAATATATATTAATAGAACGTGTGGAAGAAAATGAGTTTTGAAAAAAAATGAAATTTCGAAAATCGATATTGATCAGGTCCCAAGATCGAAAATAGAATTGATAGAAACATATTTTTATTCAATTTCTAAAATAATGTCCAATGTATTTGTTTGTTTATATTCCATTGATTCATTATTTTTTTTTCCAATAGGTTGAAGCGGTGAATTTTTGTTAAATATTTTATTGTGCATTTTAGAAATTCAGAATAAATTTTATTTTTTAAAACTCGTTTTTAACTACACATTCTATCAATAAAATAATTTACAAATAAATTCAATTTTTTTAACAACAAATTCTTCAAAAAATTACAATTACAAAGCATATTATTTGAAATAATTGGTTTCAAATAGGGGTTTAATATGTTATGGACTAAATATGCAAAACGTATAGGGCTTAATATGTTAGGGACTAAATACGCCAAACGTTTGGAGGTTACAAACTAAAAATGTCGAAGGTGACCTTAATATGTCAGGGACTATTATCGTAAAAAATTCAAAGGTTAGGAACCATTTATGCTATTTACACGTTTTTAACGGAAAAAAACTAACGGAATCTAACTGTAGGGACATTTTCGCAACGTTTGGTGATTATGAGTGTATAAATCCAAAAATCTAAACGTTGGAGATCATTTTCGCAAGAAACCTGAAGGTTGGGGACCATTTGTGCTTATTACCCTTTTTTATTGGTCACAAATCATAAATTTCATAAGTCACAATTTTTCTTGAACACAAATCTCAAATTTTTTAAGTCACAATTTTAAGAAATAATAAATTTTTTTTGTCATAAATTACAAATTTTATAAGTCACAATTTATTTCTCGATTACAAACTACAAATTTTACATGTCGTAAAATATGATCACAATACTTAATTTGTCATAATTATTAAATTAATATGTCACAATAATTCAATTATAGGTCACAAATTATTCTTTATCACCACCCCAACCCCCGCTCCCACAATCACCAGCACCGGTGCCTGCGCATCCACCATAACACCACAGTCTTCACTTTACTACAAATATCGTCATTCACCACCACCACAACCTCCAAAACTGCCTACTCACAACCACTGTCTATAACTCACCTCCAACCATACCACTACAAACGTCACTGCACAACCACCACCTCCAAAAATTTTAGGTCACATACTATTTACTTGTCACAAATTACGTATTATTGGTCACACATCACCACCACAGACCGCCACCGACCACCACCACCACTGACAACCACAATCAGCACCATCACACCTAACCTCACCATCAACTACCACCACCACACCCGCCACCCCTACCCTACTCTCACTCCTTTAGCCGCCGCCGCCGCCACCACCACCACCACCACCACCACACGGCATTACCACAACCACATCCAATCCATAATCACCTCACCACCACAACTACCCTCCACCGTCATCTTCAATCACCTCCACCACCACTATAGTCACCGTACACCTCTAAATCGCCCACCACCCTCACTACAGCTGGTACCACCATTACCAAAACCACCACCTCACCGCCATTGCCACAACTCATCAGTAGCACCACCTCAACTGCCACACCTCACCATCATTGGCACCACCACCAAAACAAACCACCATACCACCACCATCGCTCTACTACCACCACCGCTCCACTACCGCACACCACCATCACCACCACTCAACAAAAGCGAAAAAAAAAAGTAGAAGGAAGTAGCGGCATCGCTGCTAGATCCAAGCAGCTCCTTCGCCGCTACTTCTCGGTCCACAGCGACGAAGGCACCACTATTGTAGATCAAAGCAATGCCTACTTAACCAGCAGTGAAGGAGCTACTTCCACCGAAGCCATTGCGTCGCTGCAAAGATTCGACGAGGTGGCCGTTGGAGACAGGGCCAAAGTGATTGCATAGATCGTGAGAGGGAGGTGAGGGATATAGTGGGATGGAAATTATTAGGGCTTGAAAGTGGTGTGTTGTGGGATTGGAATATGGTTAATAATATTATTAATTAATATTTTAAATAATGAATTATGACCTGATTTTTGTACAAATAACTTATAAATTTGATTTTTGAATTGTGAAGTTGAAAAACTTTTGTGAGTGTAATTTCCACCTTCAATTTGTATGTCATATTGGGTCTATTTGTTCTAGGGAGTTTTTCCAACTCTCATTCGAATTAATTTTCATACAATATTTTTATGAGATATATTAATTTTCGCACTTTTCAATCATACAATCCCTCAAAAAAAATTTTTTTTCATTACGAAACATGCTCTAAATTTGTGCAGAAGAATCTCAAGTTCTTTTTTGTAGTATTCATGTAGTTAACTTTCCAAGTTTGTAAGAGCATATCAAATGATGATGTAAATTCTAAATTAATTTGGATTTTCAAAGTGGTTGAAAACCTCTCGACGAAGATAACACAAATAAATGTAATTTGCAATTTTTGTAATAATAATAATAAAAAAAAGTGTAAAGAATATGTAATTTACATCTTTTTCTTTTAAAGGGGCAAAAAGTAAATTTAGAAAATCCTCATTAAGGCAGAACTCATATTTAGATCCATTAGAATATAAATGAGGATGCAAAAATAATTTTAAAGATATCAATTTATACCGATGTTTATATCAATATTCGCGATACTCTAACAATCTAGTTTAGTACATATTCTCATTAGAAAATCAAAGTGAAACGAGAAAGACGATTACACTTTTAATTATGACAAAAAAGACAAAAGAAAGATATTGCTACCTATCCTCCCTAAATTGTTATTCGGATTTCAGAGGGGTGAGAAGATGGGAAGATTGAAAGATGAAGAAGAAGATCAAGCACAAGAGAAAGTGAAATTGATTGAGGGTTGAAGTCATGCAAATGCTCGAATATGTGCTAGTTGTTGATATTTCCAACAAAGTTCATTGACTACTGATGAGTACAAATTTTGTCTATATTCGAGCATTCACAAAAACCTCAAACCCGAGCACTTGAATGTTGAACCATGTAACATTTTGATACCCTGAGGACACATATACCTCGAGAACCATTTGAACTCCGAACATATCCTTGACCCATACGGAAAACGAATTTTCTTGGGATTGTTCAAACTCGGATTGGCATGTCCGGCTAAGGTTCGGGATCGTCCCTTTTCAATGACAAGTCGCCTCCTAACGCCGTAGGAATCTTGGTCCACAAGTCCTATTCCAACATGATCACTGCAATCATATAACATTATCCAAATTTTGTTATTAAGATTCCTATATCTAATGGGACTCCAAGTCCTTGAACTATTTAGGTAACCTAATCCTACTTGGATTACACTACTACCTGCCTCTATAGATATAAAATAAGATTTCCAAGCATTATCTAGGTGCACAATTACTTTTATAGATTATAGCCTCACGCATAAATATTTTTTCTGTCATTACTGATTCAAGCATTGGAGGAGTGACGATGATACATCTCACCTCCTTTGTTTCAAGTATTCAAAGATCCGATTCATGCTCATTCATTGGCAAAGCTCGAAAAATTACATGTGCAAAATTTTAACATCAACTATAAATCACCAATGGTATGGTGAATCACTACATGACCAACATGATGATAAATAGTTGGTGCCAAGAGGTGTGTAACAACAATGAAAACAACAAATTCATGTTGTTCGAAACCACGTGCAAAGGTTTTGAAAATTTAGCTTATGTTTGGCAAAGGTGTTTAAAAATCATTTTTAACAATACAATTCCCTAAATCACTTTTTAAAAACACCAATTTTATCTATCTTCTTTTCAACCATATATTTTACCTATAAAAAAATAAAACATAAAAAATATATTTTTAAACACAGCTTTTAACAAACGGAGCCTAAGGATAAAAATTGAAAATGCACAAAAATTATGAATTTTGATAGAAGAACTGAAAGCACCTAAACTACTAGAGCCTGTTTGGTAATGTAAAAAATTTGATTTTTGAAGTTTTTTTTTTTGTTTCTAGATAGACGTGTGGTTTAAAAATGTTTGAAAAGTCAAAAATGGTAAACTTTACTAAGAATGGATGGTTGAAATTTGTGTTTGAAAAGTTGTGGTAAAAATTTTACCTTTTACCAAACAAGCTCTTAGTCAATGCACCTAAACGATGAACTATAACAAGCCTTTGTTTGATCACAATGTTTGACCACAAAAAAAAAAAAGGAGAGGAGTTTGAATAATGATTGATAGGATACTGTGTAATTGAAAATGAGAGAATTTTTTTGATTTATATGTAAAATATTTAGTTATTAAATTGAATATCGTAGAAAAATGAATTAAAAATAATAGTAATAGGGATCAAAGAGGCTAAAGATGACAGTGCAACTTCTTACATAAATTAGGGATAATTGTTGCAATTGTTCAGTCACATTGACATAGTTGATAGTTGTCCTTCGTCGTGCAATATCTCATTCGGTATAGATTTCTCCCCGTAGACGTTTGCCCTCGAGTACCAACTATTTACGTCCCACCCACGTATCCTAAAATGGAAAATATCGAATTAGAAGGGTAAAATTGTCACTCGCTCCTCTATGTATAGTGATGAGTCCGCTTTTTACATAGTCCAAAGAAAAGAGATACGGGAAGGGTTCGAAACGAAGCAGAGGAGTTTTTGTTACCCACTATCTCTCCATATCTATCGCTTTCTCTCTCTAAATATATCAGCGATCAAATTAGGGTTTCAATTTCTTTCATCTTCACGCAGTCATGATTTCCGATTCGATCGTCAACGTTTCCATCCCAATGGCCTCCTCTAACCCCAAAGATTTGGCCAAGAAAAAGAAGGTATTTATACGTTTCTTCATTTTTTTTTAATGTTTATACACATTGTTTATACGTTTTTTTTCTTTATTTGTGCACTTCTACAAATTTCCGGATTTTTATTTTTACTCTTATGAATTTTCAAGAATTTTAATTTAGACTTGTATAAATTTTAGGAGTACAATTTTTATTTTTATTTATTTATTTATTTTATTTTTTGTCTTGAATTAATATTGATTCTCAATGCTTTTGGTTGAAGTTGATTTTCTGTTCTAGTAATTTTCAGATTGTTTCTTTGTTAATTTTCAGGATAACTGGGTGAAATTTGCTGATTTTAATGTATTTGAGTGTTTATAATTTCTTCTTAATATATTCTTTTTGTTTGGGATTTTAGGCAAATCGGTCAGCAAAATTGAAGCAGTGCAAGCTGGATGCTCGCCGTGAGCAGTGGCTTTCTCAAGGTTAGTCTAAGATCTGTGTTCTGTAACACGCATTCACGTCATATGTGCACATACTCATCTTTACTTATACAGTGAAGAATAAGGGTAACTGTAAGGAGGAATCAAATGGTGGTGGAGGGGTACATGGAGGATCATCAGTGAAATTGGAGAACAAGTGCATACTAGCCATAGAGAAATTGGAGAGTAAGCCGAGAGATATACAGGAGAATTATGGAGATGGATCTCAACTGCATCATTACAGTGATTCTGAATCGCCATCCTCAAGCCACACCAGTAGTGTCTTGGGCTGTAGTGATTCCAGAGTCAATTTTACTGGGAGCAGCAGCAGCAGCAGCAGAAGCAGTAGTGCTAGTAGCAATGGATGTTGTTCTGGAAGTATGAGTGAGGAAGATGAAGGGGATGATGGTGGCTGCTTGGATGATTGGGAGGCTGTAGCTGATGCCTTGGCTGTAACTGATGACAAGCAGCAACAACATAACACCGACTCGGGATTGGATTCGTCATCTTCAGAGAAAGATTTAAATGCTTGGCAGTCAGATTCTCAATTGAAGGTAACAAACCAGTCAGCTTTTGGGCTTGATATTTCAAAGCCAAAGCCTGAGAGTCGGGGAATGTTTGCAGGAAGGGTTCTCTTAAATTGCCAGGCATGGAGGCCTGATGATGCCTGCCGTCCTCAAACCCTGCCCAACTTGTCAAAGCAGTATAGCTTCCCAATGAATTCAGGGAGACATTTTAATTGTGGAGGCTCTGTTTGGGGCTGTAAGAATGTTGGGGTCGTTCCCACATCGTGTCCAATATGCTATGAGGATTTTGACTTCACAGACTCGAGTTTTCTCCCTTGTTCATGTGGCTTCCGGCTCTGCCTTTTCTGTCACAAGAGGATTCTTGAGGAGGATGGGCGATGTCCAGGTTGCAGAAAGCAATATGACTCTGAAATTGTTGATGGAAAGGCAACACAGGATGGAGGCAGCTCGACATTTCGGTTGGCTCGTTCTTGTAGCATGATTACACGGTCTTAGGAAGTCTTTGTTTCCTTGAACGTGTATGTTGGGTTCCGTCTTTTTCTCAGTGTCTTGTGTGTGTTTTCTTGTTAGACTCTAGTTATCATAGTCATATATGTTGGTATAGAAGGGAGTTTTTGAAGCGCAAATCTAGTACTCTAATGATTTTGGTCCATATATTTGTATGATGCGCGTGCTGGAAGACTTTTTATGTGAATAGATAAGGTGGTACATAAATTGAATGCACCAAGTTTGATGAATTGTGATTCTGTATCTTGATGAATTTAGTTTGTTCCCTTGAGATGAAGTACAAACTCATAATGTGAAGGAATATCATAAAAGTTATATCTTTCTCCTTTCGCCATATTCTCTACTACATGAGTGTTCTCATCTCTTTCTTGTGCTTTATGTTAGCCAGTTGAAGGCGAAATTTCCTGAGCTTCTCCTGTTTTGCATTATGATATTTAAATTCGATACTTCTGCATGTTTGCCGTGAAGATTTGGAAGAGAAGGCACGATTTCAATTATTAGAGGTTTATTTTTCCATGTAGAACATGAAATTTTTTGAATTATGACCAAGCTGCTTATGGATCAGGTTGTTCATTAGGAATTTTTTTTCTATGAAGCAGGAATTAACATTCATAATCTTACAGCTAGTTTTTACTGACCTGTGGAGAAGGGGTAAAGTAGTAGTTTGTGCCTTTATGGTTAACGTTTGCACTGTAGTTCTTTGTTTAATTTTACTTTATTTTTCTTTTGAGTTACCTCTCTACATTCATACTGCCTTGATTTTCTGCTTCATGTTAGCTACATGCCAAAGCATTGGTACCGTGGAGTAGTGTTATTAATCACTTCTGTTTCGTTGATGTTGCCTGGTGTCTGGTCTAATTGGTTTGTGAAAACCTCAGTGAACCAGAGTGCTACAAGAACAAGGACCATGCAGCCACAATAAATTATATTATTAAGCAAATCGAGTAGCTGTGTTCAAAGAGAAGGATGTGAAAGTAACCATTTTCTGGGCATGGGATGCCAGGGTAATAAAATGAAGATTAGCAAGCTTTAGAAGATGGTGTGAGATCTTCCTGTTATCTAGTTCTTAAACCCCTTGATTATTTACATTTTGGCAACTGTCTGAAGAAACATTTTGACTGTAGGATCTTGCCATCTAAAATTAAGTTAGTAATATCATGCTTAAGCTGTTGAGGAGTTGAAGTTGTGGGATGAGAAGGCTTGCAAGTTCTATTGAATATTTCCCTGGACATTTGAAGGAAATAATAAGAGTTTAAAAGGGGGAGCTGTAGGTGGAGAAGGAAAGAATTGTGAGATTATGTGGCGAAGTGTAGATAACCAAAAATATTTCATCCTTCCTGAAATTAGTAACGTCACACTTGTGTTGTGAGGCAAAAGATACCAAAGCAGTCTTGTATCAGACTATCCGTCTTCTTGTCGTTGGATCCCCAAGTTTTTGGAATGCTCGAAACTGGACTTGAGCATCCAAATTTGGGTCAATACCGGCAAAAACAACTCTGAACAAGCAATGCCAAATCTGTCTGAAGAAGATTCGCAATTGTGTGCAATTGAATATGCATTGTATTGTATTAGTGTTTAGTGGTTATATGAAAGGTCCTCGTATTAGTTTTTGAAAGATAGACATTGGACAAGGCATTTCATCCTTCCTGACGTAGACTCTGCTTTTACATTTCTTTTATCTGTAAGAAAATGAAATATATTATTACATAACCTGTTGACAAATTCAAAACATAGATACGTATAGGAAACAACTGAGCTAAGGAGCGTATGTTAAAAATACTGATGAGAACAAAATATATATCTAAAATGTTGATTAAGCATGTTTGTTTCCTATATCATGCATTCTGCCATTTTGTAAGCAACAGGTTATTTTACTAGAGAGGGTGCACTTTCATTTGACATGGCTATCAATGTTACTTGAGCCTTATTCCTGTGGTGTCAATGGAGCAAACTCTTAGCTGGGAAATACAACAAACTAGCTTCTACAGTATGTGTCATTTCTTGAAGCATGTGCACTAGCAGATTTTCATCTTCTAACAGCTCAAGGCATTTTGGACGGCCTTGATCTTAAGCGAGCAAAGACTTGGCCTTTCTGGACATAGCCTGGGACTAAGGTGTTCTTATATTTTCCTTTTTAGACAACATTTTATATTCAATATATTTTGTCTTTTCTGGGGTCATAAAATGTTATAAAATTTCATAATCTAATCTATACATGTTTTCCCATTACTGGTTTTAATCTTCTTGGAAATACTATTATCAAAAAATTATCGAAACAATAGAAATGAACTTTTATGATGGTCAAATGAAACATGATAAATATGATAATTGTAAATTGAAGGATCCGTGCCAAAAAAATCTGTACGTGTGTCTGTGGGTGTGTGAGAGAGACTTGTTCCCTTAATCACAAGTTGAAACACCTCCAAGTGTAGCTCTGTAACTTCCTAATTTCATCGACATTTATTGCTTTGTAGGCTACCTTTACTGCAACTGAACTGACGTTGATATGGTTATCTGGTGAAACGTCAAGATGCATAGTAAAGGAAAAGGGAGGAACTAAAGTACATTAAGTACATAGCTTGTGCTTGCCTTAAACCCTGGCTAACTACTAAGATTTTGTCAGATGCAATGTGTTGTGATATAGAGCTACCTTGTTCAGTTGTTAGAAGCTAAATGCCACGTCGTTTGACTTAGTAGTGTGTGTATGTATCTCTGATTTAAGTTAAACCTTGTAATTTGTATGGAACTGTGTTGGTAGGATTTAAGTAAGTGTAGCAGTATTTTAGTTGGACTTTAAAGATCGTCAATTCATCATGGGCATTGAGATGCACTTCATCCAGGTTGCATTATCTTATACTTTTATTTCCAATCATTTCATTGAATGGACTAACAATAACAATATAGGACCAGAGATATGTAAACTGTTTATGTTGGAAGGATTTCTTGTCACTCTGCAATCATTTTCCTAACTTTTCAAATGAATTTTCATCATCCTGGCATTATGAAGTATTAAATTTATATTAGCTTAATATAAAGTCTCATTTTTAGACTATTTTGACCAAAGTAGTGAAATGCATCCATTTATACTCGACATGGGTCTTTTTGTTTGGAGTTACGGTGGAGGCTATATTGGGCTCTAGTGGAATGTTCATCTTGCATTTTATGGTTAAGTCACTCATCTCAAATGATTTTGGGTTATGACATTAGAAGAGGAGGAAAATCTTATAGTGGTTACATAGTCTGTCATTCCTTTAGTGCATTGACAACAAGACAAGAATTTTTCAGGAATGCTCTTCCACCTGCTGCTCATGGGATAGATGGTTTTTATATTATCTTTATGTTGTTATTGGAGTTCTATACTTATTTTTTGCTCATGTAGATAATCTCTTGTCCTCAAATAATATGCTACTTCTGTAGGAGAATGATGAGTACTAAACCACTTTACCAAAAAGTCATGACTGGGAGGTATGTCGGACACCCAACTATTAGATCTAAATTTATCCTATGGTCCCAAAGCCGACATCCCATCGAGCCACTCAAGGTAGCTTCACTCTACCCAGTTGGCCCCTTGGCTACTGATAGGCATCCCTTTCCTTAGGTTGTCCCTCCCGGGAATTGAACCTGACACACGGGGCAGACTCTGATACCAATTGATGAGTATCCAACCACTTAATCCAAAAGTCATGTCAGGAAGGTATGGCGGCACCCAACTATTATATCCAAGTGTCAACCACTCTACCTCCTGTCAGTTCACTCTACCCTATTTGGCCCCTTTAGCTACTAATAGACAGCCTTTTACTTTGATAGCCCCTCCCATGAATTGAACCTGAGACATGGGGTAGACTTTGCTGCCAATTAATGAGTACCCAACAACTTTACTAAAAAGTCGTGGTACGAAGGTATGGTGGGCACCCATCTATTAGATCCTAATAGAGAATTCAAGAAGAAAAAGGTATACTTTAGAATTTTTCATGTCTATGAGTGTGGTCTCCTTGCGAATTTCTTTCATACGATCATGAGAAAGCTTTTTAGTGTCCTAATTATGTACCTCTCCCCCCTCCCTTTCTGGGCTTGACGGTTCAGTTTTAATTTTTTTGTACATTTAGCTAATTCGAGGTATTATATAATTTTGTTAAATGTAGGTTGTTGCTTTAACTTGAGTTAGAATATTTTATTCCAACTCTTGTCCTTTTTTATGCACATTGGGAGCTAGGTTGAGTTTATGAGAATTATTCTGATATCAATGCAGTACTGAATTGCTAGTTGGGAGTTGGAGATTCCTTGATGTCAATGCAGCCCTTGTGATTATTTATTGATTCTTTGCAGAGCTTTTGAAGTCATAATTGCATTGTTTTATGCTGTTTAATCCAAGAATGGATGCCCTCGAGACCTAGCAGCGTATTTTTGTTCTTCTTGCACTCTTCTTTGACTTCCATAAAGTAAGACCAAGCCCTTTAAAATAGTTTCTTTCATCTTTCACATGCTAAATCATTTAGCGAGTCTTATCCTTCACAAGTTTTGTGCCCGTGATTTGCCGTTTGAATTGAATCCCAACTTTTTTGTGTCTTTTCAGTAACAGGAAGTGTTGGGACTTGTCGATACTTGTGGCCACCTCCACACATGGTCCTACATCATTGGAGTTAAAACTTGTTGTGCCTGCAATTGCAATTTGAGGACATCAGTTTCACATTAAACCTAGAGGACAGCTGGAGATTGCTACATAATAAAATATCGCATTGTCTTGGCATGAATTGAATCAACAGTTTCTTGTCTATACGCTCATCTTCAATCTTCCACATCTTTTAGGATCTGATTTTGGTTAATAATCATGCTAAAGATTCACAATGCTAAATGATCTTTCCATCATACTGTGCTATCCAAATGATATATTTCGGTTCTCAGGATCTCATTTTCACTGGTTTTGGGGGGAGAGTAGATCTTCTAGGATGCTCAGAAAGATCTTCGATGTCTTGTGGAAGCATATAAATGGTTATTCTTTCCTCACATATTGAGATTATCAAAAATTGCAGATCTATTCACTCTATCATTAACTGAAGGTGGATATGGTTTATCATAAGGGGTTTCTTTTTTCTTATGATTCATCGGAGCTAGTTGGATGAAATAGTTTCCTTGTTGCGTGACTCTTATTCTACAATTGGCTGTTTTTCCACGAATTGGTATTTCATCAATCTTACTGATTATGGAAACTAATGTGTTTGATTCTCCTGATGGTTATATTTCAAATTATGGCACATACTCTCTTTATATAAATGGCCTGCAGACAAAATGAGTTCCAGTGTAAAATGCATCAACACTAGGAAGAATGCTTTGACAAATATTCAATGAATTTTAATGACTGGATGATTTTGATGTTATAAATTGACAGAATATAGGAAAACTTACAACTTTTACAAATGTCTTAAGTTCTCTTTGATGGTGCTCGTTTTGGATTCCTTGAATTTTCCTTTTGAGAATTGCCTCTCCTCTCATTGCGTGTATCAGAAAAGGTGATCTTTCTGAACTTCTGTATCTCTATCAGGCCAAGAGTTCCTTTGTCTAATGCTTATGTATTCAGTATGAGAGAATAGGCATCACAAAAATCTAGTTATTATTGTTAAAATATGGATCCATATGCATGGGAAGGAGAAGGACAACATATCAATCAATATATGACTCAGGTTTTATCAGCTGGTTGTTAATGACTGAACTTTTTGTCTTGATTTTAGAAGTATATTTCTGTTTAAATGCTCCATCTGTCCGCTGTATAATCTCTAATTGTTGTCGGATTTAGTGCAGGAAACTTACCAGCCATTAATATTCAAGATAATGCACTACATCAGATCTGAAAAGAGAGAGAAGATTGAAGATGAGTATATACACAATGTGTAGCTTACACCATATCTCCCTGTGTTTTCAGGTATGGATAATCTACTTCTGTATGTCTAACTTTCTACCTCTCCATGCCTTCGTATTTGTGCACGTGTTTTTGTCAATGTGCACACACAAGCACACTTGTGAAGACCGTGAAAGCTGCTGAAATGGTAATAAAAACAACTGCCACTTTTTTTATCGTTTTGTGTTCATCTTCTTGTGCAATTATGTATCTACTTGTTGGCGTTTCCCTGCCTCTTCATGTGTTTTTCCTGTTAAGTACATATTATTGTCTTCACCAAACATGTCACAGTTATGTCCGTCGCTCATTGTTTCCCCTGCCTGTGCCTCTTATCTTATTTGGCTTTTCATACACATGCACATAAACCTGAGACTACAGAAGACATTGATTCATGTGCAACAAGCCTCCATGAACCCTTACCTCATTTTTCCCCTTGTTCTTCAAATACACTCTTTATTATTATTATTATTATTATTTAGTATTTACAGTCAACTTTTCAAATCACTAATACTATTTAGTATTTACAATGAACTTAGCAATTCTCAAAAGCATGCGCCTATGAAAGATTTTTCCAGATTTTTTTTCTCAAACTCATTTTTAACCCCTCTAAAACCTTTTTTCTTCCATTACCGAACATGTTACATGCTTATTTCCCAGAAAATCAAATCACCATTTAGGAGCCATTGAGCCCTTTCATACATTCTCATGGAAAACAAATAAAGTGATTGAATTTACTAGATTTCTTGTCAAAATCATTTTCTTGTATCAGCTTCAAGAACAAATAAAGAAAATAAATTTTGATTTTGTATTACCTAATTGTGTTAAAATTGTTCTAAATGTGTATAATTTATGTCCCTTGTCTATGAAATTTTCTTGTTTTTGTATATGTAATCAAGTTCCTCAATTTCTATAATAAAACTGAGTTTTTATTTTTGCGGAATTTTCAATAATTTCACCTTTAGATGCCTTTTTGTAGTAAGTGTTGGTTTATTTATTTTCATTCATTTGAATGTCATGAATATTCTTGCTGTACTTTGTTGATTTTATGAGACTCAAAACAAAACCTGGTGATTTTATAATTTGAAATTCGTTTTTTAGATGATCAATTTCATCAAGATATTGTTCAATAGCCTTTTACATATATTGATGGGTCGTCGTGGTCTTAATTTTTATTAGTTTTTCACGTTGTCACATCTTGTATTAGCATTGTATCATTTTTTATAGAGTTGTATGAAGCATGTATACATTACTATTATCTTCACTCAAATGATGTAAAATATTGGAAAAATACATAAACTCGTCAAGAGAAGACAATTAAATTTTAAGTTTTAAAAATAAAATTCAGCTAAAATTTATATTTGATCTTTTTGAATTCTTGTAATTATTCTTCAAAAGGTCCACCTCCGAGTTCTAATCCAAGACTTAAAAATTTATTGAGTCACATCTTGTTTTTGTTATGAATTAGGAATCCTAATTCTATTATACGGGGAACAATTTATAGCAAGAAACAAAAAGTCCATAAAAAAAAAAAACACACACACACACACAAGATTTATAGAGGTTCCTTTTAATGTGAGAATACGTCCTCTTCTGTCAGTGTAGGCATTCACTATAATTAAAAATAATTTTTTACAAGAGAAAGTACACCCATCTTCTATAACATATCTTATGTCTATTTTGATGGATAATAAAATTTTAAGTATTGCACTCTATTTATAAGATTGAACAAGGGTAAATTCAAATTACATAAAGATTAATAGAATTTTACAAAAATGCAATCTCTTAAACAGTTTTTAACTAGGATTTTCGTTCGCGGTGGACTCAAGGGAGGGGGCTATTTGCCTCTTCCAACCCCAAAGCGACCTCATCGAGGAGTAAGCCTGAGCATTTTAACAGGAATCGAACCTCCCGAACCGAAACCGGAGGCTCTAGTCTGGCTCCAAAAAGTATATATTAGGAATCGGAATCGAAAATCAATTGGGTCCAAGATAGATTCTTGGTTTTTGAAATAGAATAGTGGGTACATTAATGAAATCGATTTTTATATATTTTTTTATTTTTTACAATTTATACACTGAGAAAAAAATACATAACTTAAAAATCTAATTTAGAAAGTAATTTTTCTAAAATTTTAGACTAACACTAAAAAATCAAGACTTGCTCATACTTTTTTACCTCGTCTCACATTAGAAAGTTGCATTTCATGGGTTAGTTTAATAATATTTGCAATTTGAGCTTTTTATGATCAAAAGTTCAAGATCGGGTTGTAATTTAAGTTGATAAATTAAAGTTTCATTTTTTATAATTCAGACTTTTATTTTCTTGCTTTGTTTACAAACTTAAGTATTTTTTTAGATTTTTTTATAATGCATTACACTTAACTTTGATATATTCATAATTTGGACTGTAGTATACCTTTTTTGTTATCTTGAGTTCATTGTTCTCTACTTAAAATATAATTAGTCTCCACTATCGAGTAAAGTAATTGAGTTTTTTAGCTTAATACGTATCGAAATGATTTATATGAAAATATTTATTTAATGTGTATATAAAGAAAATATTATGGGTAGAACTGAACCACTATTGAGTCAAGTAATTGAGTTTTTTTAGCTTAATACGTATCGAAATGACTTATATGAAAATATTTATTTAATGTGTATATAAAGAAAATATTATGGGTATAACCGAACCCGAATCGGAACCTAAGTTCGGGTTTGGTTCCATTAACTACAAGGACCCGAATGATTCTAATTTTGAAATACTTGAAGTATAAAGGGTGGTTCTGGATATTGAAATACCCAGATCGACTCACCCGACGTTCAGGCCTATCGGGGAAGTTGAACCTCGTACTGTTCCTCGAAGTGACAATAATTAAGTTCAACAAATAATTAGGTTCCACAATTTAACTATTTGAATGTTACTTGTAAGTGAAACAAGTCACATGGCTGAAATAGTTTGGTGTCCTGTTTAATCTATAAAATCGAGCTAAGTGATTGATGCTGGCGGCTTTTCTTTTTTGACTTGGCTGGTCAAGTTGGGGCAAGCAGAGGACTTTGAAAAGTCAGGTCAATTACAAACTTTATTATATACTATAATGATTATATATTTTCGAGTGAAAAACTAGCTAAATCACCTCAATTTTTGTTTTATTTTTAGTTTTTTAATAGTTTTTATTATCCATTTTACTTCGACCCTCTGATCCTTGACGATTTATCTGCCATGAGTTCATGTTCGAGTCAGCTCTTAAAAATTGAAACAATTACAAAAATGATGATTCAAGCCTTGTAAGCGCACCCAATTTACCCACATGACTAATTGAAAATTTGAAATAACAATATTAATATAACGAAAAGTGTAATGTTGTGGAAAATAGATATGCAAAGATTTGTCTGACTGTATCTTAGCCATATATAGCTTCCCAAGATATCTACTTCTGTTTATATATCTTGAAAATCTTTCCCACATGTAATGTATATATATGAATAAAAACTTTTATTTGAAGTCTATTTTCAAGCCTGCCCAGTAGAGGAAAATGGTCACGGATCAAGAAATGGGAAGGGATTCTTCTTCTTCTTCTTCTTCTTCTTCTTCTTCTTCTTCTTCATCAAGTGGTGTACAAAAGCCCTGTTGAATTTGATGTAAGAATTGAAGTTTTTTTATGTAAGATTTTTCTGGTTTATTTTGTTGGATTATTGAATGAGCTACATATTCAAGTAGTTGGTTTGAACATCAAGGAATTTCATTTTATTGCTGCTAGCTAGAGAAGTAGTAGTGTAAAATTTCATTTCATTTGCATTAATGAATAATTAATCAAGTTTTACATTGATTTCAGGGATTGAAGGTTAATCTTATAATCACAGATTATTCTATGCCTGGGATGACTGGATATGAACTTCTTAAAGAGGTTAAGGTTGGTGTTTTGGCTTATATTTTATACGGAGTTTTTCCTGCTTGGTATGTTGAATTGGACGTGATTGAACAAAATTGAGAAAAAAGAAGCACGAGAGAGATTATTCTATGCCTGGGATGACTGGATATGAACTTCTTAAAGAGGTTAAGGTTGGTGTTTTGGCTTATATTTTATACGGAGTTTTGCCTGCTTGGTATGTTGAATTGGACGTGATTGAACAAAATTGAGATAAAGAAGCACGAGAGATGATTCTCTATTATTGTATTCGGTGATATAAATTATCCACGAGAAATTTAGGATATTAGTAAAAACTCGAATTGCATTTTTGCAACCCAAACCCGATCCTAATCATTTGATGTTGTCACATAAGCGTGTTTATATATTTATTTATCTCACATTTGAGCAGGGTTCCTCAAGGTTGAGAGAAGTACCAGTGGTGATAATGTCATCGGAGAATATTTTGGGTTGAATTGATAGGTATTTTCTAATCACGTTTGCATATACAATAACTGCATATATATGGTTACCGTTGATCAATATCGGATTCCAAGTGCATAATAAAGTTGTACAGATTAGTTAAACTAGCATAAATTTCTTTCACTGTACAGATGCTTGGAGGAAGGTGCTAAAGAGTTTCTTGTAAAGCCAATTAAGCTATCGGATGTGAGGAGATTGATAGATTTCATACTACGTGGGGGAGAGGATGATCGAAAGATCGGATCGCGGGGGAGAGGATAATCAAAAGATCGGATCCCGTAAGAGAAAACTTTGGGACGTTCCACGATCATGGTTTGCCACCTCTTGCTCGTGATCTTCCATCGTCGCCAAAATCTGTATCACAGCAATCTCTTATGAATCTTCAACAATTGCATTTTGCACGAGACCAGATTTTTGCACTTCGGCTGTCATTTTTTTGTTCAAACTTTAAGTTTATATGCTTAAAAACTGTATACTTTACTTGAGAATGAATTATTTTTTCCTAGAAAATTAGAGTATTATATATAATTAATAAAATTGCATTACTTGCCTGTAAAAATCGAAATAGAATATGAAGTTGTTCTTTGGTGATTAGGACGTGTGTATCGTATTTCTAAACACATTTAGTCAAATAAATGGAGAGTAGACTAAAAATAAAAGAGCTACAGCATTTAGATGAAATATATTGGAATTCAAGACAGGAGACCATAAATCACAGGATGCAACAACTAAAGTATTTCAAGAAATAATCAGCATTCATTCAGATGAAATATATTGGAATTCAAGACAGGAGACCATAAATCACAGGATGCAACAACTAAAGTATTTCAAGAAATAATCAGCATTCATTCAGATGAAATGTACTAGGACACCTCCAAGTATATGATATCAGTTACATCCAGTTTTTGATTGTACATATAGATCTATATGTGTACATGTATGAGAATAAAGGGGCTGCTCAGTTGCCTGCTCGACAATTCGTTACAGCCCGTGTCTGTGAAACTGGAAAGGATCTTCACTTCGAATGACAACTTTCGTTGTTTAAACTATGCGCTGTAATAACACGAACACTGTTATTTCTTGAGCCCCTAGTGAGTAGATAGAGCTCGTAAAGGTATCTTTGATGAAGCCTTCTATCATATGGAAACAGCTTCAAGAGTATATGTTGAAACTGCATGAGCAGGTACTAGTAATAGTATGTGTTGTTCTTATTAACCGGAACATCCTTGCAAAGTATAGAACGAACTTCAGTAATAGACCTCGGTGGCTCGAGGTCTTTCTCTTGAAGCGAGTTTCCAAGTAACTGTTGCATCTGTGATGCAAAAGTATCGTCCAAAATCTGAAATTCCAGAGGCAACAAGATTTATAAACCATCACTCTGGAAAATATCAGCGCTCTACAAGTTGGAACATTGAGGACATGTATGAATAAAATAACTTCTTTTTCTTCTTTCATACTTCCTAGTACTGTCGATTCCAACTTAGGAAACATGCCAT
Organism: Ligustrum vulgare; assembly: GCA_963555705.1. Lineage (NCBI taxonomy): Eukaryota > Viridiplantae > Streptophyta > Magnoliopsida > Lamiales > Oleaceae > Ligustrum > Ligustrum vulgare. The sequence continues at coordinate 4,550,408 of OY743172.1, read as the reverse complement.
TAATATGATAGAATCTCATGGATAATGAAAATGGCGATAATGAGATAGGCACTTACGGATACAGCAATTCTTGAACCCTTGTACCATGCTTTGTTCTCTTTCCTTTCCTCCAAGAAACTTTGAACATCCTGCGGCAGAGCAAGGACGTGTAAATAAAACTATTTCAAGGAGTGAGATTTTCTTGTGAATACTGATTACCTTTCCCATCCTGTCCCAATAACCTCGGCAAGTTGCGACAAACAGATGAGATTCTAAGATGGTATGAAGATGACTGATTGTATTTATAAGTTGGTCCCTCAAAGGTTGCATTCTTCCTTTAACATCAGATTCAGCCAAAGCTTTCTTAGAATCCAGCAAAATTTTCTTCAATTTGGTACTTCCCTGTAATCTTGTCTGTGGCAAAAGATAAGAAAACCCAACAAAATATTTGAAAGCAAAAACGAAGTTGTAGAATAAACTTCACTTTCTCGACAGGAGATCAAAACTCAGCTTTCTTCCCATAACGCTACATTTTTTCCTGTGTACTAGATGTATCTCTATAAATAGTAGTTTGCATGCATCATTTAAAATATATGTTAACGCTTTTCAGTGGCGATGATCTAATGTGCAAATAAATTTAGGGGAACAATATTTATCTCAAACTCAAGATAATTCATGTGAGATGGTACTCACATTTTCTACAAGCTTTTCAACAACTGCTTGCAAATAGTTCCGGAACTTTGATCTAAGCATCACAGTAATTTCACTTAGACGGTCTCCAAGCGGAGCGTGACCTGGGATATAGGAACCCCGTGACTTCAGTTTATGTTCAATTTTGGGACAAAGCACGTCAACCATTCTCTTCATAGAATTTAAGAGAATGCCAAGCTGAAATGAACAAAAAATTTCAGCTAAAAATGTGGATATGCACTAAAATTATTTGTAAATCAAAAATTTACTCACTTCATTTGGCATTACATAAGGGCACGTGGATCTTTTAGTGAACTCTTGGACATATTTTAAAGCAGATTTCCTTGCTGTCGTTTTGTCCTTCAATGGTGCTAAGACGTCTGCATATTGCCTTTCTAGGGCATCCAGAATTGCCTTTTCAATATCAGCAATGGCCTATATCAGATAAAACAAATAGGAGATCAACAAGTGAAAATGCAAGATGCCTCTTTAATAAATCCAACAAGAAAACAGTGTCTGATAAATAATAATTAGTAGAACAAATCACCATGAAAGTGTCATATCTAATAGTGCCATTTCTCCCTTTCCCATCAGTTCAAATTAATTTGGAACTTAAACTCAAACCCAAGGGAATAATTGTCAGATGTAAGTTCTAAAGCTGATAATATTTTTTGGCAAAAGCAAATGATTAATACACATCAACATTATGTGAACACCGACCATGCATGATATTTTCCACGAAATTAGATAACCCTCAAGTTGTATTACCATATATATATAGATTTTCAAGGACAATAAATTAGTAGAGTCATACATTTTCCAAAACGCAAGTGTACTCTGGCCAGCGACATATGATGACATCATAGTCGTTCAAAGTTTCATTGAGGCGATCATACATGTCATCAATAAAGGGGGTTGTTAGATGTTGTGTTGTAACCCCGGACCATTTAACCTGCAAATTAATAACATTAATTAAGCATCAAGGTCATTGATAAGATGTGAAAACTTCTGCAAAGCGTCGGGTCATCATTAGTTGAAGTTCATTTATTTAAGCAATATGGAGAAAGTTGCTAAAAAGGAGAACTTTTAGAGAATTTTGCATGTGCAAAGCATATGGACATGCGCATCTATATAATGTACCTTGTCTAATTTACAAGACTCGAGCAGGGAGAGGCGCTTATCCTGTATCCAGAGGATAATATACAAATGGAACAATTCTTTTGCATCAACCCCTCCTTTAACTGGCCTGAGAAAAAAGGTACAGTCATATACTTCACTAATTGTGTGACAACAAAGATTAATCATGAGAATGGAAATACTTGATATTCCAGGTGGTGAGATCCTTTTGGAAGTCTGCAGTTGCAACAAGTAGTTCTGTAACATATGATGCAGGGCCTGGTGGAGGGCATGCAACAAGGAAGGCACGCAACCTACTGCAAAGTTCTGTACTGTAAACAGCCGAGGAAAGGTTTGGCAGGTCTATAAAACTGCAAAGAACAAAAGCATACCAGCACATTAACCTCAAGAATATGAGAACAAAATCAGCAATATGCTCGCAAATATTTATGTATTTAATGGGAGTGAATAGATTTGGCCATGCATGCAACAATATAATAGCATTATTTTGTTTGGTAGTGTAGTTGCATGTTAAGCGTCAGAGCCACACACGGTCGCACCCATTAGTGTGCATAAGAAGAACATGAATATACATATAAATAGAGAAAGAAATTATTATTACTTTATCAGAAATTTTGCTTTTCACTGAAAAGACCTTTCTGAAGACACAGACACAGACACATTAAAGTAATATTATTGACTACTGAGCAATAAAGGCTCTATAGAAGAACATAGGTGGTAGTCACTATCAGAATCAAAATCTCACAAAAGGGCACAAAAGTTGAATTATAAATTACGTCACAACCAAAAAAAAAAAAGTATTACCTAAGAACAGAATTTGAGCTTGTTTGCTAATTGCTCCTATACAGTTTCTTCAACTTTTCCCTCATTCAATTTCAACCACACATTTTTATGGGATTGGGACCCACAACTTTTCACACTTTCTAATCACTTTTCAATCACATATTCTCCCAAAAACTCAAAATTTCCCCAAAACCTACCTACATCAAACATGCCATTTGCCTTTAAAAAAAAAAAAAAAAAAAAAAAAAAAAAAATTAAATTTACAACTCCAAGGACTTCAGTCAGATTTCAAGTTTTCCTTTAATGAAGAACAATATCATTTACACATGTGTAGATGAAGCACAAACATACATTGGTTAGTAGTCACAATAGACGATCTGCAGCTGCAGTTGTACAAAATATTATAACACAAATAAAGAAAGAAATACTAAGAAATGAAGAGTAGAAAAGAGTACGGTGCCGATATTAATTATCCAAGTCTTACTTTATTATGATTTTATTTTATTATTCTTTCATTTTCTTAGTGCTTGTTTGGATTTGTTTATAAGTTGCTCAAATTATAAAGTGATAGAATTGAGTGGGGATAAGTAGGTAGTAGTTGTGGGTTCTACGACGTGCGGACAAAATTAATATTTGACTTTGACCTTTGAATTGTAATGAACTTATAATCAAATCTAAACATACACTTAAAATAATGTCTAGGAGACACTAGTTGACTAGGGAATTGACTAGGCAATGGACCATGATCATCACCCGATGCCAACAAATTCAACATGTTTGTATCTTAACTAAGTCTCACACATGCAAAAGTTTAAGAAGTAAACAACATCATCACATGTAACAAAATGACTTTCAACCCTTAATCCTTTCTGCAAATAATCATAAACTTGGCATGATGCGACGTTTCCTTTGTCTACAGTCTACCTTAATTTTAACTTATATAGCATAATAATATGATGATTGACACGTTACAAATCTTACTTGGCTAACTTTAATTCTTTTGTTTAAATTAAATTCTAAATTGCATTTATGTAATGAAAAATATTAATTTCAGAAGTACAAATGTTGTAATTGAATACAACCATCTTTATAAAGTTGGGAATATTAAAAATACAAGAAATATTATGATATAACATACCTGGGAAGGATGTTTTGGTTGTGGATCTCTATATCTGTGAAAAATTCATTTCTGATATTCGAGCAATTAGATTTCATTTTCTGATAAGCAGTGGAAACAGCAACAGCATCCATCAATATGCTGTCATTACTGCCACTAACATATTCATCTGTCTCACTCAAGTGTTTCCGTGCTCTTTTCTTTGCAGCAGCCTGTAAAGGAAAATAATTAATAAATGATAAAATAATTAAAATTAATTACACAAATATGCATTTCTTGCACCTGGAAGTAACTATATAGTTTCGTCTGTGCCTCAGGAGCTAGTATATCATGAAGAAGCGAATATAGTTTAACAGCAGGCTCAAGCACAGGTGCTGCAACTCCAGTAGCAGGCGTGAAAACATCCAGAATCCCTGATGATGAAGACTCATCTAAGGACTTGTAGTTTTCAAAAACAAGAGAGAAGATTGGTTCTATCTGGTCTTCAACATCCTTCAAAATTCGGTTCTGAAACAAAATGGGATTCAGCTTAAACATCGAAATTTAACATAGGAAAAAAATTAAATAGAAGGAATCTAATTCCATTAACATTCCAATCATGAATGCAGAAAAGAAATATAAATGACACGAAAATTTGTTTCTATGCTCACCTCTTGATGACTTAGTGCACTCTTACAGTGGCCCTTCATAACTACAGGCAACAATAAATCGTATACCAGTGTAAGACAGTAAGATGTTGGTGTCGCCACATCCATCACATAAGAAAGGTACCTGCAACAACTCAATGTTCACGAAATAATGAACCTCATTTGATGTAACGGTCATATGGATAAAAAAGAAAAATAAGATATATATAGCAATTGGCACAACTTAATTATTCTGGCATGGAAACAAAATAATAACACTATAAGCATCTTTTTACCTTAGCTTGGTGTATGCATGAGAAACCCCAAAATAGGATGCAAACTCAGCAAGTAACCACTTCCACGGGCCATGCAACAACAAATTTCTTTGGTGGAAATCCTGTATTTTCATTGCAACCTCCAGTACCAGATCATATGCCACAGTTTCTGCAATGGAGCCGCACTATAAAAAGAACAAAAAATGTTAACATCAAATTCAAGTCCATCAAGATAGTATTATATGATATTCTCAAGTAGAAATATTTAGAAATTCACGAGAGAGAAATTCAAAATAACTAAGTCCAAGAAAAAGGTAAACAAATACAAAATAGATGAGAGAGAGAAAAGTTTGAAGAGAATATAAGTTGCTAGTGTCTTTCAGTAAAGAGTTAGACTTTACAAAAGTTAGATACTCATATATACTATTAAATCAAAATAAACTATCAACTTTTTTCATACGAAGTCTGATTCAGATCTTAGAGAGACCTTCAAATGCAATTTAAATAAAAGGGAATATTCTAGCTAGGGTCCCCAACCTCCCATGACAATGAGGGCCAGAACCTTTAAAATTTGTGGCAAACCAGGTTCTAACCTTTCAAAATTGCATGAGCATGGTCCTTACCAAACTTTTAGTTTTGACCATTGAAGAGACAGTTTTTCCTTAATAATACCAATGTACTCTTATTTGAATTAGAACAAGAAAACAGAAAAATGAAAGAAAAATAGAAATACGGAAGGAAAAATGAAACAGGAGAAACTAAAAGAAAATCTAAAAGGCAACCCCCACCCCCAAACACAAGCTAAATGCATCCCCCATCAACCCAACTGCGCCACGACCAACCAACAACCACAATCCCGAAACCCTGCCAACAGACCGGCGGTGGCAAACTAGCCTACACCACTGCTACAACCAGCCACAACCACGATCAATTTAAAATTTTATTTAAAAAAAAAAAAAACTTAATAGTCAATTTTGGTTTCCCTCTAGCAAACTTTTCATAGGTTAGGGACCCGAGTTGCCACAAATGGAAGGGGCCCATCAACACGGCTCAAAGTTGGGAACCCCAGCTAGAATATTCCCTATATAAATAGATGAATCAACGTTAAATTATCTATTTACATTAAGTTAAGAGAGAGCACTCTATTGTTTTTTGGACGTGAATCTCAGTCAAGAATTTGAAAATATGTTGGAAATTGGTTTAAGAATTCAAGAAATTGGTTAAGTGTTAAAAATCATCTAAAGAGACTTCGTATCAACTTTAGCCAAATATTCATACCCGACCCAATCTGTTTACGCAAAAAAGTTTGCCACTTCGCTGCTTCGAGACGTCGAAACGGGGATCGACCTGAATGTGTTGAAGGATATATATAGCGTCTCGAAACCAATTTCAGATGAATAAGAAATTACGATCGCTCAAGGACGTCGAGTGAACAGCGAATAACCAACTCTTTGAAAGTGTCGCTCGAGTGAAAAGGCGCGTCCTTTTAAATTGTTGCACGATTTGGCTCAACACTTCGTTCTCAACTCTTCATCATCTATAGCCCCCATGGCACATTTCCCAGCGGTAAAGGAGTTGGCCGATAACATGCCCAGCGCAGTCGCGGGTAGGGTTTGAATCCTAACGGCTGAATAATGGATTCGTTCCCTATGGCAAGCGGGGGTTACCTTGCTCCGCGAAGCGTTACTGAGTGTTATCCACCCTGACTCTGGGAGGCATACCCTGCGATTTACCTCTCAAACTAATAACCCAGGTCAGGGTCGGTTCAGGCCCCTAAGGTGTGGGTTACACCTTCATCATCTATAAATAGGATCCTATGGACATCGTATTCCACACACCAATGATATGCAAACATAAATATCATTCTCTCTTCTTCTCTTGAACCAAATTATTGCATTTTGTTGCATGAATTCTGGCTTTTTCTTTTCATATTCATTTTGAAGTACAAAGCCATTAATTCTGGTTCGTCGTGCTTGTGTTTTAAAGTGCTGTAAATTGAATCTAAGGACAAAGTGTTCAACACTTGCCTCAACTTTGCATCTTTCTCCCAATAGTTTAATTCAAGATGTTCGTTCAATCTCTTTTCTTTTTCTCGTTTCCTTGTCGTTATTTTATCCATTTGTCGACACAAATTTCCATATAATTTTTTTTTTTTTTTTTTTTTTGGCGTCACTATACACAAAATCACCCAACAAAATATAACACCCCCAATCCTTAGAGAGAAATCTAACATCACACCCTCTCTATTTCCATTTATGCTCATTCTTCTTTTACTTATATTTGCTTCTCATCTTTATTTCTTTATATCTATTTTTCAGTGTGCAAAGAGGATGAATTGTTAAAATAATATCTCATATATCTTTTAATACAAACAAAAATCAGCATAGTCCGACCATACAATTAGTCAATTACAGTTCTTTAAATGCTTCCATCTGCTGATATGACTTTGACATTTTGTCTCATTCTTGAGTCACCAAATATAACAAAAAGAAGAACTGGAAGACAAATCATAGATCAACGCACCTTAAGATGACTATTGTCATCTAGACTTGCTGAATAATTTATATACAATTGTAGTTTTCCAACACACTCATGCTCAGGCTCACGATAGATAGGCCACCAGCGTTGTTTTTCACCCTGCAAAAACCATTGATATGAGCCTTAATGCTGAACAGAAGTCGCTTGCACTATGCATAATACGTCAAAAGGAAAAGAGAAAGAATTAGGGAACTTCACCAGATTGTCAGCAATAGCAGCCACTTGAACAAATACTCGACCATAATGATTACCCTTAGAATCTAAAACTTCGACGATGAGATCATCTCCAACGCTATCTGGAAAGCTGTAGAGTCGTTAATATATTATTACTAAAACAGAAACCATATGAAGGAGAAAAGAATGATAAGAAAAACTTACAACGTATGTGAATCACTGGATCCTGGTTGCATTTTTATAGCATCTTCTTCAGCAGAGCTTTTAAGGCGTAGTGAAAAAGTGTGTGTTTCTGATTCATGAAGAGCTACTTGGGTGAGAACAATGGATCATACACAGTTGTAATAACATCAATTAAATGATTAAATCAACTCAACGTGTCCATATCTAATAGCAAACAATCAATCACAACAGTTAAAATGTATAAATGATCCACATTCTTTGCATAGCATGTTTTACAAAGAACGGCATCTTGTCCTGGGAAAACGACAAACAGCTGAAGGGGGACAGGTTAATAGATGAGGTTTAGAGCACTTAATGTACCCAGAGACATTGGGGATCTACGTAGCTTTGTTTCCAAATTACAAAATAAAAAGATTATGGGAGGTTCAATTTCACAAGTAGATAATAAATGAAGCTCACATACCCTGCAAATCTTCATAAGATGATGAGCGGCTGCGTAGAGTTGAAGTAACACCAACTTTCAGAAGGCCAGAAACTTGCTTTAGGTATTGAGTGCTTGTACGCAACGATGCCAAGCTTTGGTGCGAAAAAGAACCATTTGCAGGTGCACGAGGTGCAGAATGAATTTTGTGAACTGCTCGCCATCCAGAAGAGAATTTTGACCACTTATTGAGTAAGTGATGTCGAACATTGTCCATTTTCACTTTTGGAGCTTTGATGGTAGAACAACTGCAGCCTTCTGGTGGGTCCAGTGCTAATTTTAGCCTCTTAACTGTAGAGAGAAGAGAATTCAGGACAGTTTCTTTACTCAGTATATTTTGAGACTAAATAGTCACCACAAATAATACCTTGCACCATCATCTTTCCAACCATTTTCTTGGGTTTCGGGGCAGGAAGGGCAGCCCCTTCGTTGGGAAGTTCTGAAGAGCGCTTTACCAGCATTTCCTCCTCAGACTGCAGTAGCACTTGCTGCAAACTTTAATCCAAATACAGGGAACAGAACTCAAGCTCAACACAGGTTTTGTAGATGAAACGAGAAGCACCATAAATAATTAGCTTAGAGAAATATTTCGTTTTTATAGTTGAAATAAACGACAAAATTAAACTTCACAAATTATGCATTTTGATATAATCAAACAAAAAATAAAAAATAAAATAAACCCACCCAAATGCATCTCGCAACAAATAACACTCATTCTCCAGAAACATGGGTGCCTCCATACATCCCTTAGCCCAAGCATGAAGGCAAAGCCGAACACATGCGTCATAAGCAATCACTGCATGCCACGAACCTAGTGGGCTGAAATCAGTTATCAAAATAAGCACAGGATCAACTTCAAGCATTAATATTAAATGGAAATTATCTATGTGGTACGCATACCTTGCATGAAAAGTGGGACGTCGGGTAGAGTGAGGACCCAATGTCACACAGCTTTCTACCCCAACAGCAGTCCTGTGATAAGAGAATGGTTGATACACTGATAGCAATTTCTTGAACCAAAAAAATGGAGTAATATGTCTTTCCTAAAACATGTCAACGAGTTTTCCAATACCTATCTTGCAAAAAAGGTGTACCAAAGTAAACTATGAAATGATACAGACCTAAACTATGAAATAATACAGACCTCACAGGTACGTACGGCAAATTTTTCAGTACATTATCCTGTTCTTTAGTATTGGGAGACATGTTGATGGAAGTGCATGTTTCAGCTGGAAAAGCATGTGAATCTTCCGAAGACTCTGCATGATGTGTTCCATAGGCAGGAAACTGCTCTCTATCTTGTTTGATTTCCCCAACAGAAGCACAGAAAGGAGGTGCACTGGGAATATCATCACAAGAATTTTCATTCTGCAAATCCCCAACAGTTACATCCTGCAAAAGAGCGATTAGCCTAGAGGGAACTACCGCAGATGCCTTCAATAACATCCCAGTTAGCTACATTATTTTTCGAATTTAATCAAATACTAAAAATTAGTGTTACTTATCCCAATAATTGGGATTGACATTGCAGCAGATTTGAAGTCTTGGTTAGGGCAAAAAATAAATCAATTACAACTACATATCTGAAGACTTGGAGCAGATCGGACCTGGGTAGCAGGTATATGTACATGTGCCACAGTAAAATAATTTGACCCTAAGGGCAGCCACAGGACTAGGAGGAGAAGGGGTCGGATATTATATTTTCCAAGAGTTGAAAAGAGGTGTTCAAATTGAATTTCATCAAAGTCTTCTTTACTCAAGAATCTTCAATATCAGCATCCAAATTACCTTGGTTATTTCATTTTTTCCAATATTTAGAAAGTAAGAGGTTGCAAGAGCATACTCAGAAGTCATTCCTCTCTCTCTCTCTCTCTCTCTCACATCTTGGTAAGACAAGACAAGATTCACGTAACGTTAGAAGTTTATGTTTCCATTTGCAAAGAAGAGAAAACTAGAACCTCTAAAAGATGGCATGATTGAAGGCAATCAAATGTTTGTTCTCCCAGCAAATATCCCAGAAAGATAAGCTAAGAATGATATTTCTATTATATAATTACCTAGTCTAACTGGAGCTTTAAAACAGCTCATTTTGAAATAAAGAACCAGACTCATTTTTTTTCCATTAGTTTCTGTACTTAAAATGTTCCTGACAAAGCAAATGCAGTAACATAGTTGCTGACTTGATAAAAGATGAGCAGAGAAGAATAAGAATTCTGCACAAGTTCAGTTGTCTAAGTTACACTATCAATACATGTATTAAGTAAAGAAGAAATGTAGTGAGAGAAATGAAAACTAGTCGTATTACATGACTAAAGTCTAAACGGGATGAACCTGTACTGAGAAATGGAAAAACAAGCCACGCCTTCACAATTATTATTATTATTATTATTATTATTATTATTATTCTGATAAACAATCCATACCTTTTTATTTAAAGAGTGAAAATTCTCACTCCCGCCCCCTCCAACGGAAGATGAAGAATAATACACTCAGAAAACTAGCAACTGTAAAAGTTACCTTTCCAGTAGCATGGTGTGCATCCCTTCCAGAAGGAATCTGAGATGCATAACCCTCTGACATGTAAGCCCTTTCCCGTGGTAATAAAGTTCCATTGGTGCTCCTGATTTGCGTGCTAGAAAATTCTGAGCTTCCATCAGAATAAGAAGATCCATCCTCTAAGTAAGCATTGTTTGGATATCTATTGGCTCCCCTCATCAGTTTCTCATCCACTTGCCCACACCCTCTATTAGTTTCTCTTGATGAACTAACATCATCAGAAAACACACTCTCACTTGCATTCTGTGGTGCACGCCTTTGAAGGGGACTGTAGTATCTTTGAGCAGTAGCACTTCTGCTGAGAATTCTATCGTTTTGTGGTGATGAGTCAAGTGAATATCTTCCCCCATATACTTCCTCCTCTGAGTCTGTGGTCATATCATTATCAGAAACTGATCTACTTCCATCAGAATCTCCAGGAATGACTCCAGACATTGAAATCACTCCTGGCAAGTGTCCACTCTGAAATTTGGATGGAGGAGGCAGTCCAATACCACGGCCCCTATTTCCAATACTAGAAATAGGATCTATCCTAGGTCTCTGATTGGGTATATAATAATCTTCCTTTTTATGACTGGCAGAACCCTGTATTATAAAAAATCAAGAAAACAAATTAACAAGCAACCCCACGTACCTATTAATACAATAAGTAGTGAGAATCATTTCTTGACTACAATTAAAAACCCATAATCAATAAAAATCCTTGAATTAGCATTCAGTGTGTGAACTTTGAGTCTCAGAATTCAAGATCATCAACAAGTAAATCCAGTGCCATTTCAGAAACATTGGCATACTCCTCCAATCCATTCCTAAGACGAAAAAAGGAAAATCTAATGGGCCATAAATTGTATATTTAAGATCTGCTGGTAGAATTGGATTAAGAAACCTCAATTATGAATTTGAATTTTCAAAAACTCTACGATTCAAGAACTTGGGGGCTACTGAACCTGTACGAGTTTCCCTAACAAGCAACAAGATTGGGGGGGGGGGGGGGAAATCAAATACTTGAGTGATGCAGACCGATCAAAAAAAAAAATCAGTGACAAAAGGAAAATAAAAATAAAAAAATTATACAGATATACAAATACAAGAAATAGATTTCTGATACCGACCTCACTAACCCATTTAAGGGCATTCTTATCCAGACCCTCAGTAAACATCTCTCCTCAGGCTCAGAGCTCTTCAATCCCCTCCAAATCTAAAATCACAGTGTCCCCAAACTAATTCACGTTACAAAAGAATGAATGAATACAAAAATAACCCATCCGTAGATAAAGCAACCAAACAGTTTACAAATGAAATATACACATAGACATAGACATAGAAATAGAAATAGTACTCAAATTCTCCCGAAGCCCTTCTGGGACACAGCAAGATTTCAAGTTCTCTTCAATTTATGGGCCAATAGTAGTACTGGGCACACTGTCCTATTCCAAGCTGTAATTTTCTTCACCACAAAGTTCTTCTACTAGTGTGGGTTTATGGGGTTGTCGCTTTCTGTAAGCTCTTGATTACCCTATTTCAAATTCGGGAAGGCTGTGATGAATGCAACGTTCGAATGGGTAACAATCATTGGTGTGAAATTCAAATGTTTGAGTCCGACAACATCAGAGGATTCAAGAAAAAGTTGAACGTGGGGGACCAACATTTTGTAGAAGTAAAATAATGAAACTATTCTCTTTACTCTTTGTTCATTTATTTCTAACTTACTGTTGTACCCACTTTTTTTTTTTTCTTTCAAAAATTCTCCATTTTTACTTTTTTATTTATATAAGTTAGCTCTACTTGTTAAAAATTTTATTTAAAAACAAAGAATGAGATATTTTTTAAATAAAATATATACGATTTAAAAATGATTTAGAAAATTTGTGTGGTTAAAAATAGAAAAATTTGCTCTGTTTAATTTTCTATTTATGGTTTTTTGGCAGTTTTGGAAGATTAGAAAATATTTTCAAACTTTAAATTGAAATCCGCATGGCCATATGGCCCATATATCTTTTATATTTATAGCTAAACAATTCTATCATGCATGATCATTTGTCATCAACACTAATTGGACAAAATTTAAGTCAATAGCTTCACCAAATTATAATTTTATATGCAATTTGACAAACATGTTTGCTTTTTGTATAGGCAAAGGAACCTTTTTTCAACATTTAGGTGGTGGTTCAATCTATATACTTCCGCCTGATATAATTTTAGAAGTGGAAAGTTGAATTGAACCAGTACACACTGCACATGGGAACAAAAAAAAAAAAGATTTTCCAGGATTCAAATGGAAAATCTTTTATTTTATTTTATTTTGTTGCAGTAAATAAAAATGGATTTTCCTGGTTAACATATTGGGTTTTTTTCTGTTTAATATTCACTAAGCCCTTGTTTGATAAACATACATTTTCATAAAAAAATAATATTTTTTTCTACAGTAATCAATTTCAACAATCCAAAAAAATCAAACTTACAATTTTTTTACTTTTCAAATCACTTTTTAACCACACGATTTCCCAAAATTACTATTCAAAATCCACTTTTGTAAAAATTATGGGAATCAAACAAAGGTTAAATAAGATTTTATTATTCATCGTATTGAGTTTTATTATTATTATTATTATTATGAAGACAACAAAGAAAACTGCAAAATCTCATGAGCAATGTTCCTAACAAAAATCATAAACATTTCCAAACTGATGTCTCTTATACAAAAATTATCAACTTAAATTAGTTGAAATGGTAATATTAAGATTTTGCCTTTTAGAATTTAATTAAACAAACAAACAGTGAGAAAGCATGCAAATAACCATGCCCGAGAGAGAGAGAGAGAGAGAGAGAGCAATAAAAAATTCTCCCAAAATTGTGGGAAACCCCTTAGGTTGTGTTGATAATACATGTTCCCATGAAAAAGAATTTCAAGATTTTTCAACTTTTATGAAGAAGAAAAATCATCAACCCCCTAAATTCAATTTTTCATGAAAAATAGGATAAAACGTGTTTTAAAGCATTGTACCATAGAATTCAATTTTAGGAAAAATATAGTATATTAAATAATTAGGGTGAAAAATGTTTTCTTGAATGTGACATTTTTCATGAAAAATAGTGTTAATGTTAGGCTGCGTTTGATAGCAATAGTAAAATTTGAGTGGAAAGAAAATAAATTTCAGGAAATTGAATTCCTGGGAATGAGATGTTTTATGTGTTTGATTGGTTTAATTTTTTAGGTAGAAAAAATAGAGAATTTTTCAACTTTTGCTATTTGATTGACATTAATTTTCATGGCAAATAAAGCAATATTTAGTGATTTTAATTAAAAAAATATTTTGTTTTTATTTTTCAATCATTTGTACTTGATAATAATAATGTTAATTTTTGAAAAAAAAATCAATTAACAACAACTAAAATTATCAAACGTGACGAAAATGATTCAATTTTTTTCTTAGAAAATAAAACCTAGTAACTGATGTAGAAAACCAATTCCCTAAATTGGTGGAATTTGGGCGCGTGAAGGGAGTAGTTGGAAAATGAATTGCCTAAAACTTTAGTGCAATCAAACAATGCAAGGAGGAAAAAAAGGGGTGGAATTCAATTCTTTTCCGTGGAATTGAAGGCTATAAAACATAGCCCAAATAGAAAATTAAACAAATCTGTGAAAGTGGATCAATGCTGTAAATAATCAAAAGGTTTGGACGTTTTTTGCAACTAAAATAAAAGGTTGAGGATCAAATCTGCAATTAATCCTATTAAAAATAACTCATTTTTCTACTGTATCAATTTTAACCATACATGTTATTATTTAACAATAAAATATTCTACACATAAACCTGAAATTTTTCTTTAATTTCCAACTATACAATATCACATCACTATTCAAAATAATTTTTTTACCAAATAATGTACATCAAAAGGCAAATTAATTTTAGCTTTAAGAAAGATAGTTTTTTCCCCCTCTTTAACGAGCTATTACCTCCCAAGATATTCGTCCATATTTAAATTAATAGTAATAAAGACCAAAATTTGATTCAGAATTTTAATTAAATGAAGGAAATGTGAAAGAAGTTCAAACTTTGAACATTTATTCCCTGTCGACTTTGGTGCAATTTTGGAACTATATGATGAGAACTTTTTATTTTCCCAAGTCACACATAGTATAAATTTACGATTAAAAAAATAAAATTAAAGAATTGCAATAGTGTCAGAATAATGTTAAATTATAAAACGTGTTCGTGGTGATTTTATTTTCAAACAAAATTTGTTCTCAATCAGATTTGAAAATGTATAGGGTTTTCAGTAATTATTAATAAAATTATACCTCATAATTTCCTTTTTTTTTAATTTTAGAAAAAGTTTTAAAACGTTGTACAATTAAAAAAAATAAAAATATTTTTTCACTTAAAATTAAGAAAGATGTAAGTTAATTATTTATCTTGATATATGCCGAAGTATAGAGATGGATGCAGAAAGATGATTTTTAGGTAAGATATTGTTAGAAACCCCTCAAAAATCACCTCCAAAAATTAAGTTGATTGCACGCAAAAGAGAGCTAAAAATTGACGAAGAAGAAATAGGAATGGATCCTAATGTGACAGAGTTTCTCATTACCACTAAAGACTGGATAGCTTTGAGCCTTTGATAGTTGGAAGCTTATGGGACAGAGTTTCGAAATTTTGAGTTTTTTTTCGCTTTTGTGTATGAAGTTGGATCGGTAAACTCTACATTTAAGACAACATTTCAAAAAAATGCCTTAAACATGGACTCTATTTGAGATTATTTTGGATTAGGATCAATTGCATCCATTTTGTTGAGTCAAACTATTTGTGTGATTATTTTATTTACATAAACTCAGTAGTAATTGTGATTGGAATATAAATGTGGTAACAATAATTAGATAAGCTAATTTCTTATAATATTGTTGGGAATTGAACATTGATGACTTTATCTATTTCTGTAATATTTTTTTAGTCATTATTAAATCGGTCCAATGAAAATTAAATAAGTTAATTTCTTATAATAGAACGTAAATCTTCAAAACACAATTTTTTTTATAATTTAATTCACGAGCAAATTAATTAAAAATAGTCAAAGTAGTATTCTAAAAAAATTCAAACAAATCGTGTTTTCTAGTTTTTCTTTTTTAGAAACAATTTTCAGAAAAATGACAAACAGAACGAATTTTCAGCAAATTTAAAAACGAAAAAACCCCAGCTTTGCTAGAGGCTTCCGCGTCAAGGATTCGAATCCTGGAATATGGATTTGACCATTGGGTAAGTGCAAGTGTACAAGCAGTCTTCCACCTTGTACCCTTGGAGGCATAACCTGTTATTTACATCATTCGCCAAGGCTGAGGGCAGGGCTGGTGGGGGCCGTCAAGGTCGGCTCAACCTTTTTAAAAAACGAGAAATCTATATATACATATATAAAAACAAAGTCCATGCCAAAAATAACACGCATATAGTTTCCCGTCCAAAATGACTTTCTAAATCTGAAAATTTATGATAAAAAAATTATATGCAAAAAAAATAATGTAATAAATATTTTAGTTATTATTATGGTACATAACATTAGAATTTGTATTATGCTATTAATGACATCCCAATTTTAATTTATTTTAATGTATAAACTATTTTTTTAGTTTTGTAATAGTTATTATTCACTTGATAATTATTTTATTATATTTAAGTCGAAAAATATGTATTATGGATGTCAAATCGAAGATTTCAATGAGAAGTTTAATATCAGTTGACAAGTAAGAACAAACTGTAAATATATTGTCCGTAAAATAGTCTCAAAGATCAAATATAAAAGTTTTTATATTTTTTAATTTTACTCAATATTTCATTCATTTTTAATTTCTATAATACTATGTATAAACTATTTTCTGTATTAATTATTATTTTTTTTATAATTATTGAATTATTTTGAAGTCAAAAAATATGTAAAATGTTGGATATTGGTTAATAAGTCGATAAATCAAGAAATTGATTAAGTATCGAAAAAACTGACTAAAGCGACTTCGTGTCGACTTCGGCTAAATACTCAAAAGTTCGGCTCAATCCGTTTAGGCAAAATTGTTTGCCACTTCGCCGCTTCGGGGCACAAAAACGGGGATCAACCAACCCTGTCGGTCGCGGGGGTCGAGAGGGCAACGCCCCCGAAAGAGAATTTTGATTTCTCTGCATGTATAGAAGGGTATATTTGGTATTTCGAAAATCAATATCGGATGAATAAGAAATTACGGAAAATGACGAAATCAGGTCAAAATATTTGACCGTGCGACCGCATGGTTGGGAAACCGTGCGATCACACGTCAAATTCAATTTTGATTTTTTGAGTAAAATTGTGCAGCCGCACGGTTGTCCAGTATAAAGACATCTTTTCACAAATGTGCATGGTTTGGAAATGGTGTATGATTTGGCTTCAACCATTTCGTCCACACCCTTTCATAGTCTATAAATAGAACCGTTTGGGTGTCCTATTCCTCACAATTTGATATGCAAAACATATATCATCATCTCTTCTCTCCAAAATCAAAATCATTGTATTTGTTTTGATTTTCTTTCATTTCATCTTTGGAGTACATACACCAAATCTTTGTTCGTTGTACTTGTGCTTTGGAGTGTTACAAATACAAGTGAAGCCGTTGTATCTTAAGAGTCGATTGTCGGAATCCTAGGCACCGTTGCGGGGCAAATTCGACTTAAGGACAAAGAGTCAAACTCTTGCCTCGGCTTTGTCCCTATTTTTCTTCTTCTTCTTCTTCTTCTTCTTTGTATTTTCATTGCCGTTACTCTGTCCAATTTTCGGCACGAATTTACAAACTATCATTCTAGTTATTTTGGCGCCACTATTCACAAATCATCCAACAATCTATGGATGTCAAATCGAAGATATCAACTAGACGTTTAATACGAGAAGATAACATGTGAGAGCAAACTGAAAAATATATTGTCCGTAAAATCGTCTCAAAGATTGATGGAGCGTTTATCGGTCTATTTTTTCTTTTCCTTTTCATTTTAATAAAATTCGGAGCATAAATTTTCTGGAACGGTAAACATACAAAACATAAAAAAACTAAGATAAGTGTAAAAGTACATTTTCTTGTAATTAATTATCTTCATTTGTTCATTTTTAATTAAATATTCATTTCATATGTTAACATATAAATTTGATATATGTGAGTAACAAATGACCGTTCATCACACGGACATAACACTACTAGTGAAAAAAGAAAAAGAAAACGCTTTCAAAAATGAAAACAAAAAATAAAATACAAACAGAATGCAGCATAAACTATTAAATTTGTATTGTTGGTGA
The DNA here is from genome assembly GCA_963555705.1 of Ligustrum vulgare. Lineage (NCBI taxonomy): Eukaryota > Viridiplantae > Streptophyta > Magnoliopsida > Lamiales > Oleaceae > Ligustrum > Ligustrum vulgare. The sequence goes on along the minus strand of OY743172.1, from coordinate 4,532,564 downwards.
CTTTAGATCATTCCTCGCCCTCACTTATGCGCTATCAAAAGCAAGGTTAAGACCTAGGGGATTTGTGGTAAAGGACCTCTTTTGATAGGATGCAGAGAGTAATGAAAAATTAAAGTCCGATTGGGGATCATAACCTATATAAAATAACTACAGGAGAATTGTTATCGTCTTTTAATGTTATTAAATTGACCTATCATCAGTTTAAAACACTGTATCAGTCTATACACTTTATTTCCATGACACATAATATCCATTATTCCAAAATAGTCTTAAGTGGATTGCCTCATTGACTAAAACCCCAAGGAAGTGTTTGATAGGATAGATTCGCCTAGGAAGTAGGAATTCATTTGCCATTTTCATCTTTTTATGTTGTTTGATTGGAAAGTTTTGCCTTGAAATTGATTTTTCTACTTTTGTTGGAAGTTGTGTAATTCCCTTCTTTAAAGGCAAATGAATTCTTAATTAAAGGCAAATGAATTCTTAATTAATAGGTGATATTTGATTTCCACATTTACATGGCAAATCATAAAAGTTTGTTTGATAATTTTTGTTGTTGTTATTTAACTTTTTTTTTTTTTAGAAATTAACATTATTATTAAGTACAAATTTTTGAAAAAATAAAAAAATTTCTTTAAAATAGCTAAATTTTGTTTTATTTGTCATGGAAACTTGAAAAATTTCATACTTTTTCCCACCTAGAAAATTAAACTAATCAAACACGGTAAACTTCCAATTCTCATAATTCAATTCCGTGAAATTCGTTTTCTTTCCACCTAAATTTCACCAATACTATCAAATCGGCCATAAGATACCACCACACACGTTAGATTCTGTTTTGTAACATTACTAGAATCATACTCGTGCGTTTCACGGAATAACAACATGAAATGATTTTACCGCGAACATCATTACAAAATAGGAAAAAGAATTGAACACATAATTTGCTTTGATTAATGATACAAACTGTCAACGAATACTCAAAATAGAAATAAATTATAACTCTCATCAATTTTGGAAAATCTCTTTAAATAATATTGCACAATATTGTTACATTATTATTTGAATAAAAATTATTGATCGATCAATTGTTCAATAGAAATTATATGAACTAATCGTTAAAATCTGTAATATATTTTTGCATATTTTAGTTATTTAAATTTATATAATGAAAAATAGAAAAATGAACAGAATCTGTTACGACCATGACTAATTGGACATGACACATCATCTATATAGGCCCACCAGGGGAGCCACAAAACATTCAGTCGCCTAATCATGACCTACAGGCCAAAACTGTGGATACCAAATTTGCTGGATTCTTATATGCCGAGGTGATGCTATGCCGAGGTGATACTGTGACGAGGTACCCTTATGCCGAGGTACTCCTAATCCGAGGGGAGTATCCTGAAAAGGTGACAAGACAGCTTGATGTGACAACATCTTTAAAGGGATTTGATAGTTGCTTTAACCCTATGACATGTAGTAATGATTATAACCAAAGAAATGGTTTACCTCATGAAGGGTTAGGATCTTACCATATGTAAAGCATAACACATGTCACAATATAAGATAATTACACCTTCTATAAATAGAGCACACTTGCTGATATGATCCAAACCAGGCATCGAAGGGCGAAGTCGAGTCATCGGCAATACGACAGTGATCTACGTGCAAAACGGAGTAAGTTTTATGTTGGAACCGAGCCGAGAAGAAGAAAGAATCAAGCCGAGCCGAGTACACGAAATTACTTATGCAGAAAAGGCATTACGGTCATAACTCATATAACCACGACCGTAAAAGCTACTGTTACGGCCGTAATCAACTATCGAGGGAAAATGCAGAATTTCAGCAGAACCAGGCTTACGGCCGTAAGTCTGAAAGTTACGGCCGTAACTAGTAAATCAGATTTTTGATCAGAGAGGCCATTACGGTCGTAAGAGAGTTCCTCAAGGCCGTAAATGAGTAGCGGCCAGATTTTCCGGATTTTATAATTATTTTATTTTCTTTTTGGTTTTTAGGTTATTTTCCTATTTTAGAATTTTAGTCTAATTAGAATTCTATTTTTGAGTAAATTAGATGTTAGGTTATTTTGCTTATTTATAGTCATTTCCATTCATTGTAAAAACACAAGTTTGATTTTGAGATTAATAAAGTTGAGAGAGTTTTCTCCAATTAAAATGTTGAGGAGTCCCTTTTGTGTTCTTCGAGAACAAATCCAACTTATCAAATATTCGCGAGAATGTTTGTGGCGTTTCCAATTTAGAATCTTATCAAGGAAATTGACAAGTCCTTGTGGCGTTCACCAATCTTGGTTCTTCAATCCACATCGTCATAAATTGCGTCATGATTGTCGGGTCAAGGTTTTACAGACGTTCTATCCTTATTTTTGTTGTTTGTCTTGTGTCAGTTCTGATTTAGATCTTTTCTAGGTTTTAATTGTCGTTATTCCGCGTGTTCGACGAGATTCCCCGAACGGGAACTCATCATCTGGTATCAGAGTTTGGATCTATTTCATATTTTTGAGTTTCTTGAATTTCTTGATTTTTTTCGTGTTCTTCGTGTCAGTCAAATTTTATTCAGTTTGATCCATAAGAGTTAGTCCCAAAAATTCAAAAGTGTTTTTCTTTTTTGTTTTTTCGTCCAAATTTAGTTTCGTTTTTTCTGCCATACTCGTAGTCCAATTCTCTGGCAGGAGATTAAAAAAAAAAAAAAAAATCTAAAATTTCATTTTTTTTTTCATATTCCAAATATTCCGAATTTTCTCAATTTCCAAATCTTCATCAATGGGTGACAACAAACGCCCCGAAAGAGGGAATAGGATATTGGAGCAGGGTGTTGAATTATTGGCAGAGATGCAGGCAAAATTTAAGAAGGTAATGGCTAGGATGGATAAAAGAGATGAGATGATTGCCCAATTGAAAAAGGAGCAATCGCGGGTGGACTCTATGGCTAGGAGGATTAGTAAGCGTGAATGTCATGCTAGGTACGGAGATGGGATGGATGAAAAGTCATTAAAGCGAAAAGAGACATCAACACGGGAGAGTAGTGATCATGTTCACAAAAGGAGGGAGGAACCAAGAACCAAAGGTAAAAATAATTCTGATTCCAAGCCTCTTAAGGATAAAAATATTAAGTGCTTTAAATGTTTGGAACGGGGTCACATTGCACTTGATTGTCCACGCAAAAATGATAGGTGTAATAGTGAAGGGGCAAAAAGTATTATGGTGGATGAGTCAATTATTGATAGGCGTGCTCTTAGCATTAGACGTAAGGTGGATGTTGTGGGTAACGTGGATGAACAGAAGGATAATATTTTTCGCACTAGATACTTAGTGGATGAAAAAGTTTGTAGCTTGGTGATTGACGGGGGAAGTTGTACTAATGTAGTTAGTACAATGTTGGTGGAAAAATTAGGCTTACCTTTAATGAAACATCCAACACCTTATAAATTACAATAGTTGACTGAGTCGGGGGAAGTTAAGGTGAACAGACAGGCTTTGGTGACATTTTCTTTTGGTGGGTATTCGGATGAGGTAATTTGTAATGTTGTGCCAATGCAAATTAGTCACATACTGTTGGGGAGGCTTTGGCAACATGAAAGGGCTGTGCTACACGATGGGTATACGAATAGATACATCCTGGTAAAAGGGGGGAAAAAGTTTACTCTAATGTCACTATCCCCAACTGAAGCCCTGAAAGATCAATTGAAAGTGAAAAGTGAGTTTGAGGGGAAAAATAAGAGAGTTGAGGCAACGACCTCAGAAAAAGGAGAGGGAGTGGAAATTAAAGAAAAGAGAGTTGAGGCCACGACCTCAGAAAAAGGAGAGGGAGTGAAAAATAAAGAAAAGAGGGTTGATGTTCAAACCTCAGAAAAAGGAGAGACTTGAGACTTGATTTTGATATAAACAGTTTTTATTGAGGATTCAATAAAAGTTATAGGTGGATTCCTATGTTTTCGAACTTATCAAGAATATTTCTTGTGGTGTTCAAATATCGAACTTATCAAATATTTGCTAGAATATTTGTGGCGTTCAAATCAGAGACTTATCAAGGAGATTGGGCAAATCCTTGTGGCGTTTCGAAAGTCGTGGTTCTTTATTCCACATCGTCGAGCCATCGCGTCGTGAATATCGAGTCATGATTCATCTGTCCAACCACAACCTGAGTTCGGAACTTTCCGGCGTTCTTCCGCGCTTTGAATCTCATCATCTGGTATCAGAGTTTATTTGCACATAGGTTGGTGTACGGGGATCCACACCTTGCACTTAACCGAGCTAACAATTCCCTCCCCAGTTCTTTAAAATCTATTTTGTAGGGACATAAATCAAGCCATGAATTTAAGGCGGGAAAGAAATTCATTGGAAAAAATGAGCAGCCTAAAAGTCTAAAAGATCGCACAAGGCATAAACATGATCATCGAGCCCAGAAAAGTAGGAGGAGTTTGAAAAGCCGACCAAAATTGGATTCGAGGTCAAATCCTTTTCAAGAGAGGGAGTATGATATGATCCAGACCAGGCATCGAAGGGCGAAGTCGAGCCATCGGCAATGCGACAGTGATCTACGTGCAAAACGAAGTAAGTTTTATGTTGGAACCGAGCCGAGAAGACGAAAGAATCAAGCCGAGCCGAGTACACGAAATTATTTATGCAGAAAAGGCATTACGGCCGTAACTCATATAACCACGACCGTAAAAGCTACTGTCACGGCCGTAATCAACTATCGAGGGAAAAGGCAGAATTTCAGCAGAACCAGGCTTACGGCCGTAAGTCTGAAAGTTACGGCCGTAACTAGTAAATCAGATTTTTGATCAGAGAGGCCATTACGGCCGTAAGAGAGTTCCTCACGGCCGTAAATGAGTAGCGGCCAGATTTTTCGGATTTTATAATTATTTTATTTCCTTTTTGGTTTTTAGATTATTTTCCTATTTTAGAATTTTAGTCTAATTAGAATTCTATTTTTGAGTAAATTAGATGCTAGGTTATTTTGCTTATTTATAGTCATTTCCATTCATTGTAAAAACACAAGTTTGATTTTGAGATTAATAAAGTTGAGAGAGTTTTCTCCAATTAAAAGGTTGAGGAGTCCCTTTTGTGTTCTTCGAGAACAAATCCAACTTATCAAATATTGTGAAATATTTGTGGCGTTGAACTTATCAAATATTCGCGAGAATGTTTATGGCGTTTCCAATTTAGAATCTTATCAAGGAAATTGACAAGTCCTTGTGGCGTTCACCAATCTTGGTTCTTCAATCCGCATCGCCATAAATTGCGTCGTGATTGTCGGGTCAAGGTTTTTCCGTCGTTCTATCCTTATTTTCGTTGTTTGTCTTGTGTCAGTTCTGATTTAGATCTTTCCTAGGTTTTAATTGTCGTTATTCCGCGTGTTCGACGAGATTCCCCGACCGGGAACTCATCACTTGCCTCCAAGGAAATGGTTGGTCATCCAATACTCTAACTCAATATTTTACTCTCTCTCCCTTTTCTCTCTTTTACACACTTATGTTTCCCGCACATAATTTATATTTGTTTGAAATGAGTACTGACTTAGACATTGGAGTGCAAACGGGAGCCACCTCGGCCTCATTTGCAAGCTGATTGTTTATCCTAGTGCGCAGGAGATCCACGTGTTCAAGAGGAAGGAGCTGAGACGTGTTGGTCCAAGGTCCAGCCGGATTTTGTGGTCAACATTTTGGTGCCGTCTGTGGGAAACCACACTTCTAACTACGAAATCATGTGGTAAAAAGCTACATAAAACCTTGAAAAATGGGTGATAACCTCTTGAAAAAGAGTGAAGAACCACAAAAACCTTGAAAAAAGGTGAAGAACCTCTTGAAAAAGAGGAGAAATACTACATAAAACCTTGAAAATGGGCTTATAACCTTTTGGAAAAGAGTGAAGAACTACAAAAACCTTAAAAAAAGGTGAAGAACATCTTGAAAAAAAGAGTAGAAATACTACAAAAAAACATTGAAAAAGGAAGGAAACCTTTTGAAAAAGATTGGTAACAAATGCATTGAAGAAAGGCCTCCCTGAAAGAGGGACTATCCTTCTTATTGCCTCCAAGTGGCATGGCTCAAGAAGCCCCTCATATTGCCTAAGTGGCATGGTCGAAGTGGCTTCTCTCATATTGCCTAAGTGGTATGGCCGAAATGGCTTCCTTCATATTGCCTAAGTGGCTTCCTTCGTATTGCCTAAGTAGCATGGCTGAAGTGGCTTCCTTCTTATTACCCCCAAGTGGCATGGCCGAAGTGGGATCCCTCTTATTGCCTAAGTAGCATGGCCGAAGTGGCTTCCCTCTTATTGCCTAAGTGGCATGGTCAAAGTGGCTTCCTTCTTATTGCCTAAGTAGCATGGCCGAAGTGACTTCCCTCTTATTTCTTAAGTGGCATGGCCGAAGTGGCTTCCTTCATATTGCCTAAGTGGCATGGTCGAAGTGGCTTCCTTCTTATTGCCTAAGTAGCATGGCCGAAGTAGCTTCCTTCTTATTGCCCCCAAGTGGCATGGCTAAAAAAGCCCCTCATATTGCCTATGTGGCATGGCTGAAGTGGCTTCCCTCATAGTGCTTAAGTGGCATGGCCGAAGTGGCTTCCCTCATATTGCCCAAGTGGCATGGTCGAAGTGGCTTCCTTCTTATTGCCTAAGTAGCATGGCCGAAGTGGCTTTCTTCTTATTGCCCCCAAGTGGCATGACTTAAGAAGCCCCTCATATTGCCTAACTGGCATGGCCGAAGTTGCTTCCCTCTTATTGCCTAAGTGGACTCCTTCCGAAGGACCTCTTCCATGGACTCCTTCTGAAGCACCTCTACCGAATGACATCTTCCATGGACTCCTTCCGAAGCACCTCTTCCATGGACTTCTTCCGAAGCACCTCTTCGGAAGGACCTCTTTCATGGACTCCTTCTGAAGTACCTCTCCTAAGGTCGTCTTCCGTGGACTTCTTCCGAAGTACCTCTCTCGAAGGACGTCTTCCATGGACTCCTTCCGAAGCACCTCTTCCGAAGGACGTCTTCCATGGACTTCTTCCGAAGTACCTCTCTCGAAGGACCTCTTCCATGGACTCTTTCCGAAGTATCTCTTCCGAAGGACGTCTTCCATGGACTTCTTCCGAAGTACCTCTCTCGAAAGACGTCTTCCATGGACTTCTTCCGAAGCACCTCTTCCGAAGGACCTCTTCCATGGACTCCTTCCGAAGCACCTCTTCCATGGACTCCTTCCGAAGTACCTCTTCCCTGGACTCCTTCCCGAAGCATCTCTTCCGAAGAACGTCTTCCATGGACTTCTTCCGAAGTACTTCTCTCGAAGGACCTCTTCCATGGACTCCTTCCGAAGTACCTCTTCCGAAGGACGTCTTCCATGGACTTCTTCTGAAGTACCTCTCTCGAAGGACCTCTTCCATGGACTCCTTCCGAAGCACCTCTTCTGAATGACGTCTTTCATGGACTCCTTCGGAAGCACCTCTTCCGAATGACGTCTTCCATGGACTTCTTCCGAAGCACCTCTTCCATGGACTCCTTCCGAAGTACCTCTCCTAAGGTCGTCTTCCATGGACTTCTTCCGAAGTACCTCTCTTGAAGGACGTATTCCATGAACTCCTTCCGAAATACCTCTTCCATCCCTTCAAGTGAGGGACCCCTTTGAAGAGAAGGACTTCTACAAGGGACTTCTTCCAAGAGAAGAACTGCGTCGATTAACTTCCTCCAAGTGAGGGACCCCTTCCAAGTGAAGGGCTCCTACAAAGGACTTCTTCCAAGAGAAGAACTACGTCAATTGACTCCCTCCAAATGAGGAACCCATCTTCCTAAGGAATCCTTCCAAGAGAAGGACTTCTTCAACGAACTCCTCTTACAAAGGACTCTTTCATTGGTCGATTTCACTCTAGGAAAAACATCCGAAAGCTATAAGTTCGAACCCCATCCATGAATGCCAGGGACATCCAAATTTAAGGGACTAGAGAGCATATACATGAATGTCAACACGAGACACAATGTATATATACTTTGTTTCATATTCTCCAAAGATACACATATCAAAACGAGACAGGCTTGTAAGCCCTCCAGTCGCTTAAATTAAGCGTATTCTCTCTGCTATCCAGACGGGCTATTAGCCCTCACACATCTAGAAGTAAGATCTTCAATATTATTGAAGACAACCTTATAATTCCCCTCCTATTTGAGGCATGCTTGAGATATTGCTACGAGCCTATATGTTTTCGTAAGTTCAAAACACACTCGAGTATTCTTTTTGTTGGGATAAAAGATGCACTTTCAAAATTTGAATAACACAGCCCAATACTCTCTTAATATAACCAAGAAAAGCCTACTTGAAAGGGTTGTCAAGTGTTCAAATAAGGACCCAAGTGTCCAAACTATATTAAAGTATGGGCCCAAGTGCCTATATTATTCCTCATCGACGACGCTTTACCATGTAAAATATATTCCATTTTTTCCATTCTGGTTATGTCTTGCAAGAAGGATTTTTTAGATATTTTGTGTTTTGGTTATTTCTTAGAGTATACACACACTCCATCATCTTCGATCCCTTATATTTTCAAGTCCGGTTCGTACATAAATGAACCAACCAGACTTGAGGGACTAGTGTTACGACCATGACTAATTGGACATGACAAGTCATCTATATGGGCCCACCAGGGGAGCCACAAAACATCCAGTCACCTAATCATGACCTACAGGCCAAAACTGTGGATACCAAATTTGCTGGATTCTTATATGCCGAGGTGATGCTATGCCGGGGTGATACTGTGACGAGATACCCTTATGACGAGGTACTCCTAAGCCGAGGGGAGTACCCTGAAAAGGTGACAAGACAGCTTGATGTGACAACATCTTTAAAGGGATTTGATGGTTGCTTTAACCCTATGACATGTAGTAATGATTATAACTAAATAAATGGTTTACCTCATGAAGGGTTATGATCTTACCATATGTAAAGCATAACAAATGTCATAATCTAAGATAATTACATATTCTATAAATAGAGCACACTTGCCTCCAAGGAAAGGGTTGGTAATCCAATACTTTAACTCAATATTTTACTCTTTCTCCATTTTCTCTCTTTTACACACTTATGTTTCCCGCACATAATTTATATTTGCTTGAAATGAGTACTGACTTAGGCATCAGAGTGCAAACGGGAGCCACCTCGACCCCCTTTGCAAGCTGATTGTTTGTCCTAGTGCGCAGGAGATCCACGTGTTCAAGAAGGAGGAGCTAAGACGTGTTGGTCAAAGGTCCAGCCGATTTTGTGGTCAACAGAATCAGTAAATAAATAAAAATAATGTGAAAATGATGAATGAATTGAAAACATCTTAAGTTTGTAAAATTAACCCAACTTAATTTGATTTGCCTTAAAAATATTTATAGTTATTATTTATTTTAATTTGATGAGAAAAAATCAGAACATAAATTAATCATCTATGACAAAAATGAATTTAGTTAACTAATTATAGATAATATTATAGAACTTAAATATATAATTTAAAATGAATTAGATATTGAGGAAAAATAAAAAATAAAACTTTACCTTTAATTTTTTATATGATTTTACGGACAATATATTTACAATTTGCTCTCATTTTTCAGCTTGCATTAAAATTTTCACTTTAATCTTTAATTTGACACCCATATTACATATTACTAGATTTCAAAATAATACAATAATTATTAAAAGAATAATAATAGAATAGAAAAAATAACATTTTGATATTATTGATAGTATAACATAGATGTCAATGCAATTAATGATACATTAAATTAATAATTGCTAAAATAATTAATATACTATTTTTTGGCAAAAAAATTTCAAATTTAGAAAATTTTTTTGACAGGAAACTATGTGTGTATTTTGGTGAAACTATTATATATATATATATTAAGATTAAAATATTAAGATTTGGTTTATAAATTCGTTTATTTATGATTTGTAGGTGAAAAATAGTAATTGAAAATTAGAGAAAAAAAAGTGTGTGATTAAAAAATAATTTAAAAAATTATGTAATAATTTTATAAAAGTATTGGATTTTATCCAACACGTGAAGCCAAAAGGTCAGCCAGTGTGGCGACACGTAGATAACTAGAATTAATTAAAAATTATTATTATGGGACTTCCTAGGAAAGGAATAGACCCACAGTTGAAAGAGTGCTTATAAAAGGCTAAAAGCCGTCTCCAACAATCTCCACTTCTGAAATTCTGGTTCTGTCAAACACATACAATACAATACAATGGTAATTCTCCCACCTTCGTCCTACTCCACCGCACCACCCAAAAAGATTTCACCACCATCATCGCCATCCTCCACCTCTACCACACCTCTCCTTGGTCATTCACCACAATTTTCTACTCCTAAAATTACTAAAAAACCTTCCAAGATGCGAAACTTGATAAGAAAGATTCATATACCGAAAATATTGAAAGCGTTAAAAGGGATCAAGATTACGACACCAACCAATACCAACCGTGGATACAATTTGCCACCGACTGTGCCCCCTGTCTGTCCGGTATACACACCGTATTGTTGTTGAAGGTATCTTTATCTTTCCCTTATTTAAATAAAATTTCTTTTTCTTTTTTTCTTTTTTTTTTTAACTAGCATGCCGATAGAAAATTTTTTGTTCTTGTTTAACTCCATAGGTGGCCTCGAGTAAAGATGGAAAACCTACGTAAAAAAAAAAAAAAACACTGACAAATCTTTAAAAATATGAAGATTCGAAAAACTGAAAATATCATAAAAGATTTTTTTTTAAAAAAAATAAAGAAATCTGAAAAATCTATAAATAAGAGATATTCTTGGGGGGGAAAAAACTGATTTTTTTTACGAAAAAATATTATAAGAATGGAAATCTATGAAATTTTCAAAAAAAAATATAAATAAATCTGAAAAATCTATAAAGAAGTGAGATTCTGAAACGCTTGACAGGCTTTTAAAAATACATTCAGGGGACTTTGAACTTGTGACCTTGAGTGTTCTAGAAGATCCGTAATTCATAGTCTTATTCTGAAATATAAGATAGAAGTTATTTTAGCGGAGAAGTCCAAACTGAGCATTGACTGTGAACTAAGATTCTGTTCCTAACTACAGTTCCACAAAAAGACATTGCACTAGTTAGGCTAGTCCAGTTGAAAACAGCTACCTACATTGATGTATCAAGTCACCCGAAGTAATTTGATTCTGCGTATTTCAAATATATAGTCTACCAATGAAGAAGGCTACCTTAGTGATACGAGTGAAAGCTACCATCTGAAATCTCGGAAAAAGCTACCTATTGTGTGAAAGTCAGTCTTGAGTAATCTGGGCCTATGTATCACAAATATGTAGAGGACGATCTACCAGGAAAGAGGGCTACCATAGCGTGAAAGCTACCGACTTATGGAAAAAGCTACCCTCACTAATGAGTGAAAGTCAGCATTGCGTGGTTAAAATCTATAAATGTGAAGTATGTAGGAAATAATTACCGAGGTAGAGGCTGTCTCATTGCTAGAGTAAAAGTTATTGGTTGCGACAAAAGCCTAATTAAGTCTTGGATACTAATGAGGATCTAGATGATTAGTTAGTTTGACTTGCTTGGAATGGACTTTGAAGCTAAAATTTCAGAAGTTGAAGAAATCAAGGTAAGATTGATGAGTTACTGATCATAGAAAACACTCGCCTCTACAAGTTCAATGTACTCAAATGGTATTGTTAACCACTAAAAAGTTAGTTAGACAGGCATACTAATGATTGTCTTTTTTTTTTAAAAAAAAAAAAAAAAAATTTTAACTCCGCCTGTGTCATGTGAACTTGAGCATCACGCAGCCGGTCCCAAGCCCGGATTAAGGAGGAGGGTTTTGTGTTTCTATCCTTGCACAAAATGTTAATTGCTAGCTATTATATCTGTTGATTTATTTGAATTTACTTCTAGCAGTCTGTTAGCTTAATTGCTGAATCTTTGCCTTTTGATTTTGATCCAAAGATCATGTTATGTACTTCTATATATGTGATGTTCCTTGCATCTTCATTCATAATTCAGTGATTGCCCTCATATGGAATAACTCTATGGGTATTTGTAGTTGTTTAAAGACCTAATATTGTTTCTTATGCAGGTCCTCCCAACAATATATTCGGGAAAAGAGATTGTGCCAGTCACCAATTATGCATATTCTTCTATATAGTACAAGGGGGTTCCCCAAGATGGATCTCCATCATGGAGGCCGGAGGGTAAATAGGGTCATTGTGCTTTTGCCATTGGAGAGAACTTAACTCCTCGTTGTAAGTCTACTTTACATGCTTAAGGATGGCTTGAATGATAATTGTGATCGTTTCTTTTGTAGGAGTTCATATAGAGCATTGAACATCTTTTTTTCCTGCGTTCATTTTTTTGGGTTGAAATGCTTACTTTATGATGCTAACTCTTACTTAGATTTTGTTGTCTGCATGTGGATTAGGTTCTGTTCAGTTAACTATGCACTAATCCCTCCAATTTAACAGCAAACTAAATTTGATGCGGTAATTTGTAATTCTCGTGTACAAGAGGGGAATGACCTGAAAAAAGCAAGACCAATACCCATCAGTATTCAAGAACAAAATGCGCCACCCAAAACTTTCAGTTTGCAAATAGGTTTTATAATAAAAATATCTCCAATATGAATTCATTAGAAAGCTGGTTTAAGGCACACATCCGTATTTTCTTTCAGCAATTGTGTGGATAACTGGGTTCAATATATAGCCTAAGATAGTGATAGGTGCCTGCTTGATTTATCTTTTACTATCCAGACCAGAATACCGTTTAGATCCTACGTTTCTCTTTTTAAATGTTCCCACTTAGACTGTTCTTTCAGAATTTTCCTGTCTTTCCTCTTTCTTTTAAGCTGTTCTTTTTTAATTTTTTTTCGAGACGGTGTTTGTGGTTTCGTAGATCTATTTTCTGAGTTTCTTGGGGTTATGTTGGTTATTATATTCTTACTTCCACTTGTTTGGAAAGACGCTGTATGGGGAGTGAGTACAACTAGGTAGGTTCGTTTAGCTGTTGGCGGTCCAATTAGTTGGAGCTTACTTTAGAATATGGTACATGCATTAGTTCTTTCTGTTTTTGATCATCAAAATGTTTTTCTGGGATGCTTGAGCTGGATGTCAGATTTATTTAATAACGTTGAAGCATTTGTCTTGCCTCTGCATGTTTTACTTTTGGGTTGCTTGTCTTCTTGTTCACATGTTAAGTTTGTAAGAGGCGTCACTGATGAGATTTTTTGGCATGTACAGAAATATTAGAAAGAGAAGTCAACCCTTTTATAGTGCAATATACTTTACAGCATCAAGTTTTTGTTTCTTAGCAAAGAAGGCAGAACTCTCTCGAATTCTTAAGGATGAATATGGTTTTAATCTGATTAATCTTTTGCAGGGGCTTCTACGGTATGACCCAGCACAGCAAATCAAAGTAAGAGAAGCTCTATCGGACCCCTTCTTCGCAAGGGATTTGAGAAGGGGTTTCTATCCTTCCTGATTGTAAGGGCACTGATATCATCTCTTTACCATATTCCAAAACCTGATCATGCAGCCAGCATGTAGACGATTCAGACTTCATTCTTCACCGGTCCTTAGTAAATCAACTTATTGCGAAGTCTCATTCTAGTCGCCGGACATTATTTTGTTTCAAAGTGGTCAGTGAAATCTACTTTTGTTTTAATTAAGTCATTTAGTTAAACCCCGTTTGTCTTTCAAGCCAAATGTTCCAGCACGAAAGACAAAAAATCAAAGTGACATCTACCGTTTCTCCTAATCCGCTCTGTTAAAAAAGTAACAGATGCTAACTGTGATTATTTGAAATAAAATAGAGTTTATTGACTAGCACAAAATTGGTTGCAGTTGAGTGACTAATGCGAGAATCTGAAAATTGGTAAGGCCAATAACATTGGTATAGCCAAATTTCTTTCATGAATTTGTTCCCCAACTCTTTAATTCAATTGTGTTCCATGCTGCTACAGCCCCATAGGCCATAACAAAACTGGAGAAACAGATTTACTTTATCCCTATTTTGGTGAAAAAATTGCTGCTGCTGTTTTTGGTTTGAGGAAGTTGGTGGAATGTTTTATTTCCTTTCAAGATTTCCATGTTTACTCATCTAATTGCACCAAACCCACCCACTTGAATTTGTTTATAATAGTTGTACCAAAAACTACTAGAGCTATCCTATATATTAAACAGAGCAAGGAAAATTTACTAGACATGGTTCTATGATTTATACCAAGATGCCTACTAAGGTATCCCTTTCAAGAAGGTGATTGATTTTATTTATTTATTTTTCCTCATGGAGATTTTGATAGTTAATCTTTATCACTGTGTAAATATATTGATATGATTTTTTATGTTTTCTGGATTAATGGAAATAAATTGCATTAGTTTTGTGATGCTTAAATGATGATAATTATTTGACAGAACGTTTTTTGGATTGTAAAGGTGTAGTACCTCAACTCTAAATTTAATTTGTTATCTTACATAAAGATTAGAACAAGAACAGTTTTAATTGTTAATTAATGGAACAAATGTACTTGAGATTTGAATGAAGAAAATGCGCAGTTCCATTTTTAGTAAATAAATGTAGTGAAACAAATAAGGAGAATTTATGTAATAAATTTTGTTATCACATCAAATTTAACGAATGAAAATGTTTGAGTATTTGAAAAGAACTGAAGTTCTATGGTAGAAATTAAAAATAAAAAAATAAAAAAATGAGAAGATAGACTGGCATTGAAAATAGAAAGATAAATCATTATTATACTGTATTTTACAATCACGTTTTTTATAGTTCTGTTTGGACTTATGCACGAGTTAATGGATAATTCTGGTACTTACCCTTCAAAGAAGTGATGTAAGTTGCAGGTATTTAACATACACTTGATTAGCTATGGATCACATCCTAATCCCAGTCTTGTGAACAGTAAATTGCTTTGCATGCCTTCTGCCCCCCTTTTTCTGAGCTTTAGTTCCCTAATTATCTGCTCCTATTTGAGACTGGTTCTGGTTTTAAGCCTGGGTAGTAGATTACTGATTTTAAAGTATAAGTTGTTATTACCTGTGGTTTGTACGTCGTTCATCTTTTTTTTTTTTCCCCGTATAATAAAATAATAAAAAACATTAAAGGTCTCTCTGTTTTAAATGGGAATGAGGAAAATAATATGTAAGCTTTGGAGGTAGGAATTCTGTGAACTAGAATCTAAACTTCTGGTTTGGTAACCTGACTTTCTCACAAAGAACTGAGACTTCATAGATCAAAATTTGTAGCGAGTCACTCACGAACCTCATGAACCGCTGCTATCTGTATCCGTATCCGAACCTTGTTGTGTTAGCATATCAAATTATTCATTTGACAATTTTGCATTTTATTGTATGATGTTATTTGCTTCCATATTTTGTGTAGAAGAAGATGCATTTTCTATTCAAGACCTCACAATGGATGTTGGCGTTTGTTGCAGACAGTAAGAAGGAATGCTGCTCAATCAATTCCAATGGAAAAGCACAGAGACCGTGGAGATGAGGATGAAAATAAAATTGTGGTCGATAGCCAAGACAGACGGACATACTGATATGTATCATTATTTTCCTCGAGGTCATTTCAATTTTAGAAAAGAAAAGAGAGAAGTTGATAGCGTTGACAGAATAAGAGGAGGATCTGCAGAAGAGAATATCACACAAAGATGAACTTCTAACATCAGCGGAACACTCAAAGAATGAAATGACTTCCATGTATACACGACTTGATGAACTTAAAAACGAGATTTAAGGAAAAGGAATTGTTAATCACGTCTACTCAACTACAGCTATCTGATGCAAAGATATTGATCCCACTCCACTACTTTTAATTGTCTTGTAGGATTTCCTTGCCATATGAACCCTCATTTTCTCTCAGGAGTTTTGGTGCTTCATTTTTGGATGATTGACGCTACCAGTTGGTAACGAAGTTTTTTTCACTTCAACTTTCTAAACTCAATTCAGTCATTCATTCATGATCAAGTCTACAGTTTTTGACTTTTTAAATATTTTTAAACCACATATTCATCAAAAATTAAAAAATAAAAATCACAAAAACTTCTAAAAATCATATTGCCTAAAAATCACATTACCAAACAAGCTCATAATTGGTGATTTTTTGTGTTATTGAAGTGTTCAGGTTAGAATATTTATATACAATGCTTGAACTGAAATTTAAGGAACAAGGATAAGGCTTCATTGTTTGTTAGCATGTCTTGGGGGAGCTTATAAATAAGATCTGAAATCTTAATTTTCTTATATTATGGTTCTACTATTTCACTTAATAAATAAAGTACTTTGATTTTTTTTGTTCTTGATAAAAAAATAAAAATAAAAAAAATATTGTTTATGGATACTTTCGTAGTTTTTGTATTGTTAGTTTTAAAATATCCAAAGTAGAAAGGTATAGAACTAAATCATTGTGATTAGAGTAGATTGGTTATTAGTCATCATGTTTACTGTTTCAAGTAATAAAAATGTCTTTAACATGTTAGTTGAACGTCAGTCTTACGAGTCTCCACCGTACCTGTCTTGAGGATTGGTAGAATATAAATCGCAAATTATGCCCGAAGCTGATTAGGATCTGAGTAACACACTGAACTGACAAAATACCTAACAATTTCGAATTTATGAAAATTTGAATCTGCAACGTCTGTGCTGTCAGCGTTTGTGAATTCTCAACATTTGTCAGTTGGAATGTGACCCGAGGACAAATCTTAATATGTTAGTAATTCTATATTACGCGGTCATGTTCAACACTACGTACAAACTACCAAACTGGTACCTTAAGATGTATAGACACAGATTTTAATCATAGCTCAACCAACAGTGTAGGGAATTTACCAATGTTTGAAAATGCGCCGCCTAGGCACGATGTGCGGAGAAAACGCGTCGAATTAGTGATATGTGCGTAAAAATGCGATCAAATTTTTTGTTGACCACCTAGGCGCGTTTAATCGTTCCCGCCTAGGCCCGCCTAATTCCGTTTTTTTTTTTTTTGTAAAAAAAAATTATTTTTTATATAAAATTATATTTAATTTCTTAAAATAATATTGAAAATAAGAAACGCGTTATGATACTTATTATTCGTATTGACAAGCCTAAACTTGTAATTCTTGATTCTCGACATCGACGTCTCGCAACGCATTATGCCTTTTAGAACATTGGAATTTATTGCCTCAAAATAAACTATTAAATCAATACTAAGAGTTTGTTTGGTAATGTGAAAATTTTTTATTTCTGTAATTTTTTTTGTTTTTTTTATGAATGCGTAGTTTGAAAAATCAAAAATTGTGGGTTTGATTAAGAATAAATAGTTGAGATTGAGTTTGACAAGTTGAAGTGAAATTTTTCTCGTTACCGAACGGATTTTAAAATCGAAAAATGAAGACAGATTTTGGGTACAAGTTATATTACTGTGGAGTAACTTATTGAGGACACGAGTCATATTTTGGGCACAAATTACTTCTTTTGGATATGATCTCAAAAATTTTCCCTAACTATATTTCCTTCGTATGTTAACCTCCGAATAACTCAGTGCATTGCTGTCGAAGTAATGGAGGGTCGAGGTTCAAAAGTCTCTATCTTCTCCTTTCCTCCTTGTGATGTGTTCACTTGATTGGGGGATTGTTTAGCAAAATTTTGATCTAGTGCCAATCGTTGGGGCCACAACAATGTGTCTACCCCCAACAATTGGCACCATAACGGTGTCTGCGGTTGGTACTAGATCAAAACTATTGTTTAGCATATAATTAGTTTTCCTTTCTGTGTGAAAAGTGAGTATTTAAACGGATATTTTGAACAAAAAATATGCTAGGAGACTCCTACAAAAATTGAAGGCTGGAGATTGGTTTGCCAAAAAATTAAACGGAGAACCAATTGTACATCTAAAAATGGGAAAATTACGTAACTATCTAGAAGTAATGTTTTGTAATTGAAAAATACGTAATTTTGAAACTATTTGTAATATTACAGAATTTTGATCCCCGATTTTATATTTAGAAAAATACCGAATTCTATGAGAGATAATGTAATATTTAATTACGTAATTAAATATGACACCTATTAATTAGGGAGGTAGTTACCATTTATTTAGGATGTTAAATTAGGCAATTTTAATCTTTCCCCAAATCCCCCGAGCCACGATTTCTCTCTAAGAAGTTTGGTCGGCATGAACCTCTCTCTTCATCATATCTTGGTACCCGTTACATTTGAAAAAATCACCTTTATCCCCCTTTTCTGATTAGGTTTTACTACAACAATATTTGAAGAGTAATCATTGTATCGGCTTCACCTGTAACAATTCTTGATCCGTTGTCACCAATAACAATTTCCAATTGGGTTCTTGTACCAAATTTCAGATTGAATTCCTGTAATAGAAACTTAGTGTTACGATCATGACTAATTGGACATGACACGTCATCCGCCCACGAGGGGATCCACAAAACACCCATTCATCTAATCATGACACATAGGCCAAACTGTGGATACCAAATTTGCTGGACTCTTATATGCCGGGTGATGCTATGCCAAGGTATCCTTATGCCTGGGTGATGCTATGTCGAAGTACCCTTATGCCGGGGTGATGTTATGCCGAGTTACCCTTATGTCGAGGTACTCCTAAGTCAAAGTGAGTACCCTGGAAAGGTGACAAGATAGATTGATGTGACAACATCTTTAAATGGATTTGATAGTTGCTTTAACCCTATAATATGTAGTAATGATTATAGCTAAAGAAATGGTTTACCTCATTAATGGTTAGGATATTTCCATATGTACAGTATAACACGTGTCACAATCTAAGAGAATTACTCATTCTATAAATAGAGCACATTTGCCTCCAAAAAAAATGTTGGTTATTCAATACTCTAACTTAATATTTTACTCTCACTACCTTTTCTCTCTTTTACACACTTATATTTCCCGCACCCAATTTATATTTGCTTGAAATGAGTACTGACTTAGGCATCGGAGTGCAAACGGGAGCCACCTCGACCCCCTTTGCAAGCTGATTGTTTGTCCTAATGCGCAGGAGATTCACGTGTTCAAGAGGGAGGAACTGAGACGTGTTGATCCAAGGTCCTACCAGATTTTGTGGTCAACATTTTGACGCCGTCTGTGGGAAATCACACTTCTAACCACGAAATCACATGGTAAAAAGCGAGAAACCTTGAAATAAGACGGAGAATATTTTGAAAGAGGGTGAAAAGGGACTATACAAACCTGGAAAAAAGCATTTCCTTTAGGCAGTTCACTTTGGATATGATGGATTAGGACGTAATAATTTAATTTTCTTCGGCCCATTAACATTTAGACTTCTTGGTTAGTATTTTCTTTGGGTTGCTTATTTGCTTATCTTGATAGTTGAGCACTGGCAATGATTGGAGTTACTCCAAGTCTTGGATCAATAATTTAACTAGCACATTAAAAAGCATTTGTGGGATAAATTACGATGCATGTGCTTTGAAACAATTAAAAGAAAAAGCATGCCTTTAATACTAGAATATTCCACTAGTCAATGTATTCGTGGGACCCTGGTTCTATAAAATGAAGAATATTTGGTTGTTTATTTCACTTGTATATAGTTAATATAAATGAGCACATTAGAAACATGAATTGCTTACATGCATAGGACATTATACACCACCAGGAGCAATCCTATTAAATTTTCAATGCGATAGCTCATTATAAAGTGACTTGCTTGGGCAATGGAACTCACATTCCACACGATCAATTTAAAGCCCGACAAAACTCATTAGCCCAGTCAAAGTTTACAAATAAAAAGAGGCCCTACCTTTGAAAGTCATGTTTTTTTGGACAAACAATATATTATCCACTTCTATGGGATATTGTTGCCTTGTTTTTGAAATTTCTTGCAAATACTAAGTATTTCATCATTCAGTATTATTTGAGGCGAGCACTAAGCCCTCTCACATCGAGGTAGGCCTATAAGATCTCCAATAAGCTAAAAACGAGCAATTATCTCTATTATCGAGGCCAGCAAGTAAGTCCTTCAACGTTAAGAAGCCCAGCTTGTAATCCCCGAAAGACGGATGGACTCCCTTAAAAGGGATCTTTTGTAAAAATTCTCCTAAAGAAGGACCCCCCTGAAATAGGGGACCCCTGAAAGAGGGAACTCCTGAAGAAGAACTCCCCTGAAGAGGGACTCCTGAAGAAGGTACCCCTGAAGAGGGGCTCCCTGAAAGAGGGGACCCTTAAAGAAGGGACTCCCCTGAAAGATTGACGAATTTCCCAAACAATAGATTCTTTGTAAGAAAATTTTCCTAGGAGAACTCTGCTTAGCCTGACTTCATAATGTCGTAACGCACACGGTCTCAAAGACCTCAAATTATTAACTTTGGCGTAAATGTCGCAACGACACGTAATTTTCGTAGATCCAGAAATACTAAGATCTGGCCATAAATGTTGAAACAACATGGTCTCATAAACTAATGGCATGGCTCAAAGCAGCCTGCTTTATTGCCTAAAGTGGTATGACTCACAGAAAACTCCTTATTTCCTAAGTGACATGACTCAAGGAGCCCACCTTATTGTCCCATGTGGCATGACTCAGGACGCCTTCCAAGGTACCCCTCCCAAGATGAGGACTCTTTCAAGGGACTCCTTCCAAGAGAAAAAACAACGTCAAAAGACTCTTACCGAATGACTCCTTCCACAAGAGACTTATTCAGGAAAACTCTTTCAATTGACTCATTCAAAAAGACGAACTACGTCAAAGAACTCTTACCGAAGGACTACTTCCACAAGGGACTCCTTTAGAAAAACTCTTTCAATTGATTCCTTCCGATGGACTCCACCATTGGTCAATTCCATTTCAGATGAAACAACCAAATGCTATAAATTCGAACCTCAGCCATGAATGTCTAGGACTTCCAATTTAAGGGACTAGAGAGCAGATACACACATGTCGACACAATATATATATATATATACACATTATTTCATATTCTCCAAAGATATACAAGTCAAAATGAGGTGTCTTATATGTTATCAAGGAAAGCTCTAAGCCCTTGCATA
This sequence comes from Ligustrum vulgare, assembly GCA_963555705.1. Classification (NCBI taxonomy): domain Eukaryota; kingdom Viridiplantae; phylum Streptophyta; class Magnoliopsida; order Lamiales; family Oleaceae; genus Ligustrum; species Ligustrum vulgare. The sequence goes on along the minus strand of OY743172.1, from coordinate 4,511,511 downwards.
AAGAAGCAGGTTTGTAAGCCCTCCAATTGCTCGAATTGAGCATATTCTCTCTACTATCCAGACATGTTGTTAGCCCTCACACATCGAGGCCAGAGCATAAAATATCCAATGTTATTGAAGACACCCTTGTAATTCCCCTCCTATTGGAGGCATGCTAGGGACATTGCTATTATTCAACAGGAGCCTATAAGTACTCGAAAGTTCGAGGCAGGCTCGGGTATTCTTTTTATTGGAAGAAAAGATACACTTTCAAATTTTGAATGATGTAGCCCAACATTCTCTTAATATAACTAAGAAAAGTCTACTTGAAAGGGTTGTCAAGTGTTTAAATAAGGACTCAAGTGTTCAAACTATATTAAAGCATGAGCCCAAGTGCCTATATTATTCCTCTTCGACGACGCTTTACCGCGCAAAATATATTCTATTTTTTCCATTCTGGTGATGTCTTGCAAGAAAGATTTTTTATATATTTCCTATTTTGGTTATTTCTTAGAGTGTATACACATTCTATCATCTTCGATCCCTTATATTTTCAAGTCCAGTTCTCACATAAATGAACCAATCAGACTTGAGGGACTAGTGCTACGACCATGACTAATTGGACATGATATGTCATCCATATGGGCCCACCAAGGGATCCAAAAAACATCCATTCATCTAATCATGACCCCCAGGCCAAAATGTGGATACCAAATTTGCTGGACTCTTATATGCTGAGGTGATGCTATGCCGAGGTACCCTTATGTCGGGGTACTCCTAAGTCGAAGTGTGTACCCTGGAAAGGTGACAAGATAGATTGATGTGACAATATGTTTAAAGGGAATTGATGGTTGCTTTAACCCTATAACATGTAGTAATGATTATAGCCAAAGAAATGGTTTACCTCTTGAATAGTTAAAATCTTTCCATGTGTAAAGCATAACATGTGTCACAATCTAAGAGAATTACTCATTCTATAAATATAGCACACTTGCCTCCAAGGAAAATGTTGGTAATTTAATACTCTAACTCAATATTTTACTCTCACTCACTTTTCTCTCTTTTACACACTTATATTTCCCGCACCCAATTTATATTTGTTTGAAATGAGTACTGACTTAGGCATCGAAGTGCAAACGGGAGCCCCCTTTGCAAGCTGATTGTTTGTTCTAGTGCGCAGGAGATCCACGTGTTCAAGAGGGAGGAGCTGAGACTTGTTGATCTAAGGTCCTACCAGATTTTGTGGTCAACACTTAGTATTACATATTATGATTCTTCTATTTCCCGGTCGATTTTGTTGCAACAATATTTATGATTTGTCATCACTTACAACCGGATTACTAGGTATGTTCTATAATGTGAAAAAGCAGTATTACATGTGCGTAATGTTCATGCATTAGGATTTCATATCATAACAAAGGAGATGATGATTGTCCAAATCATCTGAAATGAACTTAGTTTCGGAATATAGATATGAACCACGTTACAAAACGAAGTTGTTCGTAATCTTACAAGTCATGTAATTACAACATAGCCGGAAATATATTACAGTGTGTGTAACATATGGCAAAGAGCATCAAATTTAGTTACATTACAGTGATTATAACATTCAATTCACTTAGCATTGTGATGTGTGTAATATGTTGTTACACTATGTTGCATGTAATAAGTAGTTTATGTAATTGAAAAGTGAGAAACACGATCACGTAGCGCACTGAAAAGTGGGAAACAAGTAATGCTGAGAACAAAACACATAGTACCATCTTTAAAAGTGCATGACAGAAAAACTCCAAACTGACAATTTAGTTTGTACGGCGCAATTAAACAATGGTCAAGATAAAGTCATTTTCAAAATTCCATTTGTCATCATACGCCTGGATAATCCATCTCTATCAACTAATATAAGGGAACTTTGAGAACAAAAGCACCTGGTCTAGTTTACCTCATTAGCTGCAATAAATTGCAATTATTTCAACCAAAAAAGGTGATGATTTCTTTAATTCATGGGTTCATAACCCCTTGAAGGTAGTATAGCTACGTTAACTAAGACGTCTTATGCGCTAGGAACAGGTTTATTTCATCTCAAGAACATTAATTAATTTAATATAATATCAAACAAATTCAACCCACAAAAGTATGCACATGCACTATACAAGATTGAAACTCAAAACTTACAAGTAAACCAAATCCAATTAAAACAGCTGACAGCGTAATCAAATTCAAAAAATATCGAATCACCTCACAATCCATCAGTTGTTTAATGCGCAGTAGCACCTGCCTGCCCCTGTCTCTTGACTTTTAGTGTTAAATTGTTCATTTTTTTTTTTTTGCATTTGAGTCCCTATATAATATTTTTGTTCAACTAGTCCTTAGTGGATGAAGACCGTCCAGTTAGACCTCGACCAATCCACCCTCATTCATTGCCACCTTCTATTTCCAAGCAAATTTTACACTTTCATCATTCCTCAAGTCAATTTTTAAAAAAATGAGTATTTATGAAGTAAATTGGAATCATTAAAAATTCCCCCCCCCCCCACCCCCCCAATTTAATATCCTCTATATCATCGTTTTTTAATCGATAATAAGTACTTGTTATAGGTGGGGCGGTGGCGACTAAGAATTGTGGCATTTGCAAGGCACGGTTGTAGATTTTGGATATGGTGTTAGTTTGCAATTTCTTCCCATTTTCTTATTAATTTTACATTTATTAAAATCATTTTCGTCCTATAGAAATTTGACATGTGAGGTCCACGTGTATATTAACGGAAAATTGGATGGTTGCTATTAACTGACTGAGATGCAACTAAAGCAATAAGTTGGGGTAAATTTGACACGTTTTGTTTCAATATATGTCCACAAAAATATCAAAAATCGACGTGTCCGCCTTCTTTGTCCACGGTCCACCCCCAGCTTCACCATTTTCAGTCACCTCACCCCACCGGACATATACATACACCACACTTTCTCTCTCTCTCTCTCTCCCCCCCCCCCCCCACCCACACACACACAGAGTTGGGTTTTCAGTTTTGTGTCCTAAACCCCTTCAACCCGCAGCTTACATGTCCTAATGGCAAGAATAACCTTATCCTACCACCACTCTCTTTCCCCTATCCTCAACACCTCCTACACCCACACCCCCCACCACTTCCTCCCCTTCCCCGCTACCCTCCACCAACCCCGCCTCTGCCGCCGCCTATCCATAGTTTCCAAGGCCAAGAACAAAGAACTCATTTTGGGTAACCCAAGCGTGACAGTGGAAAAGGGAAAGTACAGCTACGATGTTGAGACATTAATCAACAAGCTTTCTAGCCTCCCGCCCCGCGGCAGCATTGCCCGGTGCCTTGACACCTTCAAGAACAAGTTGTCTTTATCCGATTTTTCGCATGTTTTCAGAGAATTCGCCCACCGGAGCGACTGGCAGCGCTCCCTTCGGCTTTTTAAGTATCTGCAGCGCCAAGTCTGGTGCAAGCCGAATGAGCATATTTACGCCCTTATCATTGGCATCCTTGGCCGCGAAGGCCTCTTGGATAAATCTGCCGAAATCTTTGATGAAATGGTAACCCATTCTATCCCTCGTACTGTACTTTCATACACTGCGATTATTAATGCCTATGGCCGCAATGGCCAGTACGAGACTGCACTAGAGTTACTTGATAAGATGAAAAAGGAAAGGATTATTCCGAATATTTTAACTTATAACACTGTTATTAATTCGTGCTCGAGAGGAGGGTATTCGTGGGAAGGGTTGTTGAGTTTGTTTGCAGAAATGCGGCATGAGGGGATTCAACCGGACTTGGTTACGTATAATACACTGTTAAGTGCATGCGCAAGTAGAGGCTTGGGGGATGAGGCTGAGATGGTGTTCAAGACAATGAATGAGAGTGGAGTTTTACCTGATATTACTACGTATAGTTATTTGGTGGAGACCTTTGGGAAGGTGAGGCAATTGGAGAAGGTTTCGGAGTTGCTCAAGGAGATGGAAGCAGGAGGGAATTTGCCAGAGATTATGAGTTACAATGTGTTGTTGGAGGCATACGCACATTCAGGAAAGATGAAGGAGGCGATGGGGGTGTTTAGGCAAATGCAGGCAGCAGGATGTCCGCCGAATGCAGGGACGTATAGTATTTTGTTGAATTTGTTTGGGAAGAATGGGAGATATGATGATGTGAGGGAGCTTTTTCTTGAGATGAAGGTGAGTAACACGGAGCCGGATGCTAATACCTACAATATACTTATAGAGGTGTTCGGTGAAGGGGGCTATTTTAAAGAGGTGGTGACTTTGTTCCATGATATGGTAGAAGAGAATGTTGAGCCAAATATGGAGACATACGAGGGGTTGATTTTTGCATGTGGAAAAGGAGGGCTTCACGAGGATGCAAAAAGAATTCTGCTTCATGTGAAAGAGAGAGGATTGGTACCGAGTTCCAAGGTATATACTGGGGTGATCGAGTCATATGGTCAAGCGGCACTGTATGAGGAGGCTTTTGTTGCTTTTAATACAATGAATGAGGTTGGCAGCAGACCAACAGTCGAGACCTTTAATTCTTTGATTCATATGTTTGCTAAAGGGGGCCTTTACAAGGAAAATGAAGCAATTCTGTATAGGATGGGTGAGTTGGGTGTTCCACAGAATAGCGATTCATTTAATGGTTTGATCGAAGGATATAGGCAAGGAGGACAATTTGAAGATGCCATCAAAGCTTATGTTGACATGGAAAATTCAAGATGTTCTCCTGATGATTATACCCTTGAGGCGGTCTTGAGTGTATACTGCTTTGCAGGTCTTTTTGATGAGAGTGAGGAGCAGTTTCGAGAAATTAAGGAGCTGGGCATACAGCCCAGTGTCATGTGCTACTGTATGATGCTGGCTGTATATGCAAAGACTGACAGGTCAGACTTCAATTGGCTATTGTTAGGTTATTCGTTCATTATAAATATGCATATTTGGATTAATATCGTGTTATCTTTAGCCATCCTTCTAACTGAGTAAGAAGAACTAATATGATGTTTTCTTTCAAATGTGTAATTTATCTCTCTCTTATATAATGTAAAGTGTAAACCAAGTTAACTTCCTGGTGCATGTTTTCTGGATATTTTATTAGGCTTTCTACAATTTGTATATGGGTTTGTCCTCTCAGTGATGCAAAGTCAATTAAACCTTATTGACCTGTCAAAAGGATACTGTCCTTATTTCCTAGTATATATTCTAAATGGATCTGTTGAAAAGTTAGAACTTCAGTGAATGAGTTGATTTTGTGAATGTTTCTGCATTGGTGATACTTGTTGAGCCTGGCTCTTAGTTGAAGGTCTGTAGGGTTTTTAATTTTTTTGTATTGTTTTTATGCTTTGGAGCACTATTTCGTTGAAATTTTCTGAGCAGTAGCCAATAAATACAGCGAGATAGTAATTTTCATCTCTTTTTGTCAATTTTTTTAAAATCTTGAATTTCTCATTTTCAGGTGGGACAAGTGCCATGAATTATTGAACGAGATGATTACAAACAGGGTATCCAATATTCACCAGGTTATTGGACAGATGATAACGGGAGATTTTGATGATGCAAGTAACTGGCAGATGGTAGAGTATGTCTTTGACAAACTCACTTCAGAGGGCTGCGGCTTGGGGATGAGATTCTACAGTACACTTCTAGAGGCACTTTGGTGGCTGGGTCAGAGGGAAAGGGCTGCTAGAGTGCTGAATGAAGCAACAAAGAGGGGACTATTTCCTGAACTATATCGTAAAAACAAACTTGTATGGTCTGTGGATGTTCACAGGTATCAATGGCTTTACAATTAATTTTCTTTCTTCAGTGGATAGAAGAAAAAGTGAAATATTGATTATTTATGTTTGTGCCTCAATATTCATAACGTGCTTCCTGTTTCATGTTCATTGTATAGGATGTGGCCCGGTGGTGCATGCACAGCAATATTAGCCTGGCTGAATAATATGCAAGAGATGTTAGTAAACAGGGAGGATCTTCCTCAGTTGGTGACTGTCATCGTGGTGTAAGTTTTTCTCCTTAGTTTACAGAATCCTCTATGTCATTCCCTTCAGTTTCTCTCTCTCTCAATAATCTAGCATGTTCATCTTTCTAGGAGAGGTCAGGAAAGAGGTATGCTCTTAGATTCTGTCTATTGGACCCATGTCTAATGTACTTGTGCTCTAGTTTCTTGTTTGTAAAGGATTAGAGAGTTGAACCCTGATGAATGTGGACGGTTCTGCCCTCATTTTGGGATGTCTGGGTTCTAGTTTACTTGCTGCCAATTATGAGGATTTAACACAATGCCCTAATTTGTACACGTTCTATGTCTAAAAAGGCGTAATCAGTATTGAGACTTTTTCCTTCATAGGTGAGGTGTAATCCTGGGGATCTAAAAAACGTCAAAGTATTATTAAAAGCAAAATAAGCTCATAATCCATCATAAATAGTCATAAAGAGATAAATCAAAAAGTGTGTAAACAAACAAAAGAAAAAATTTATGAACGAACTATTTTTTCAGTAGGTGGGGTAGTGGACTATTCTCAAAGTGAGTCCTTGAGGAACAAATTTTTTCATGTTATATGGGGCAGAGGACTATTCTTAAAATAGTTCAATCAAAATATTTATGTTTTATGGGCCACAAGCCTTGAGGGGGTGCAGTGAGGCAAGTGCCTCACACAACTATGGCATAAGCCTCCAAAAACTGCCGCACAATCAGTGCCAAAAAAGCGTTCACTTCAAGGCGGGTTTCAAATTTTTTTTTTTTTTTAATTTTACTTTATAATGATGTTTGAGCATGTTTGCGTAAGCTTAGAAGTTACTTTTTGAGGGGAATATTAGTTTGAAAAAGGCACTAAAATCACTTCGTACGCAATTTTTTTTCCTTAAATGATATAATTCTTCTGTGACAAGCAGACGGGGACAGATGGAGAAGAGCTCAATAACACGAGATTTTCCTGTTGCAAAGGCTGCTTATTCTTTGCTGAAGAATAGTGTATCATCATCCTTCTGTTACCCGGGTTGGAACAAGGGCCGAATTATCTGTCAAAAGTCTCAGCTTAAGCGTGTTTTCTCTAGTATTGAACCATCATCAGAAGTATCAGATACGAATAAGATAGTCACTCTAAGTAACTCCCCTTTTCCTCGTCTGGAAACAAAAACATCCATGGGTGAATTTAATCAGGGCAGCAGCTCCGAGACTGAAGTAAGGATTCGGACAAATACAGAACTAATGCCAAGTGCAGCATGAAGGAATCAATAAAATTTGCAGCCCCACTTTTGGGTCCGCCAACTTCCTTAGGCTGTTGCAACCCACTTTTGACAGAGTATCTGAAGAAACAGAGGGATATCCTGAGAAGCTGTATTCAGGTGATCCCGACGGGTAAAGAATTAGCTGACTGTGTATATTGACCAGGTAAAGAGTCCAACTCTTTCTGACCAAATGCAGCACTGATCTAAGGTTGGTGAAGCTGTACCGGGCTGATTGCTTATCGAATCAAGTGTTGTTCTCTGGCTTAGTGGCAGGAAATTTAAATGGATTTTGCCTATTATTACCCCACAGTACATATATTTTTATGTCAATTCTTTCGGAAATTTTAAAGACTAATCTGATGTGCAAAGGCTTCGTCTTAAAATTCCTGTGTCTATTGTTGTTGGATGGATACTTCGCATTAATCTCGACTGAATACTGATATTCTCTATGTCACTCATCATTTGATGCGTACACGCAGCATTTGGATTGTAACAAGTTTTAGATCTGATAAATGATGTTTGAATTATACTAGATTTTTCTTAAGTGCTCACCCCGGAATGACCCCACTCACATGAGTGTCGGACCTGCACACTGCAGGTTCGACACCCATGTGAGTGGAGGTCATCCCAGGGTTGAACGTCGAGGGAAGTGTAACATTGTCCATGATGTTTTGTCCTCAAGCTCATATCATATTCCGAAGAAGGATTCATGCTATCTTGGCTACTGAAGGGCGAGTCCCAGTTTCGAGAATTATCTTGGCTACAGAAATGGATATCATAACCAGGGGCACGTCTAGGCACGAAACTAAACCTTATCTCTTAGTTACCCTTTTTACAGAACACTATTAAAGAGCAGTGGATAGCAACAAGGGAGCAAAGCGGTCATGTTCTCTTTGCTGTTTTCACATTTTGAGTTTTCGATTTTTGAAAATATCGAAAATGCGTTCACTTTGCTCATTTTCAGAAATTCGTTTTTCAAAAAAAAAAAAAATACAAAGAAAACTTAAAACGAGTTTTCAAAACGTGCGTTTTGGACTTTTTTTATTTTTTTGTGTAACACTTCCTTTACTTGAAGCTCTTATGTTATTTTGCCATTATTATATATAGATTCATGTTAATATTATTATTATTATTATTATTTTTTTGTAAATGTAAGACACTTCCTTCACTTGAAATTTTTATGTTATTTTGTCATTATATATAAATTCACATTAAGAATTTTTTTTTGGATAAATGTAAGACACTTCCTTCACTTTTGAAACTCTTATGTTATTTTAACATTATATATAGATCCATGTTAAAATTTTATTAGTATGAAGTTGAATTTTTTTTTAACTGAAGCAATATTAATGATAAATTTATTGACATATAGAACTAACTGATTTATTGACATTAAAATTAATATAATTCAACAAATCAATCATTTTTTACATATAAAATATCACAATATAAATATATCATAAAATTACAAAGTACAAGCATTTTTCAATCTTCTATTTTTTAAAACAGTTTTCCAAAATCATAAAGAATCATATTTTCAGCAATTCCAAAACAAACAAACAAAATTCAAAACTAAAAATTCAAAATCGAAACACAAAAAGAACGATCCCTTATTCATTCGGACCTTATCCATTCATTATAAGTCTAGTTTTATTCGATGATACTCGATGAAGCTTTCTTTGAAAATAGCCAGAAATGCATAAAATCATGGATTACTATATAAAGATCTAATGAGGTGTTTGACAAACATGTTTTTAAACATGTTTTATCCTGTACAATTCCCCAAATCACTTTTTAACCACACACATTTTCTCTCTCTAATTTTCAACCACACATTTTACCTAAAAAACACAAAAAAACATGTTTTTAAACAAAAAACTTTTAACAAACAGAATTTAAATTTCCTTGCTTAGCAATAAACACAGAGAACCCAAACTTCCTTTTTTTTTTTTTTTTTTGGTGGCACAATACAACTGGGTTGAAGTGTTCTGTACACAGTAAAAATGAAGAAAGGTCTTATCACAACTCACAAAGTCATTACCCTGAAACCCAAATATGACCCAAAACTGATTTTCCTCTTAAAAAATTGACAAAGCCCAAGATGATTTTGATCTTCTTACAGATTTTATACTAGTCCACGACAATACAATCCCTCTCACCCTCCCATTTCAACCTATATAATTTGGCAAATGATGACCAATCAAGTAAAATTGCCTCAAACTCAAGACAAAAGGGCTGAAAAAAAGTGCCCTTCTCTCTCTATCGCTCTCCACTATGATACAGGGACTATGTTCAACTCAAAGGGCCTCAAGGCTCCTTGAACAATCTCTTGAACTGATCGATTGCGACGGCAAACCTCTGAGAGTTCTTCGATTGGAATCATCACCCCATTGATAGCCGCCCCAGATGCTGCATCTGACAAAGCTTTCAAAAATCTTGATTTTTCGACTTCCGTAACAGCGGTCGACGGAATTAAGGAGATACTCTCCTTTGCCCACTCAAGAGCTTGTACTCCGTAAGCTCGAATCAGAGCTAACAGAGCATATGTTACCTGCAGGGAAAAAGATAAAGTTTCAGGAAACAGGTCAAGTTATCATCTATGGCAACTCTGCACGAATCATAATCAAGGGGTGGAAGTCCTTGTTACAGTTTCTAGTCGAGAACTTGGAAGTGCTCCGGTCAGAGCAGCAACAAGAAGTCTGGTGATAATGCCCCCTCTCGGGATAATTACGCTGTCCCTGATAGATAGGTAACCCTTTCCTTGACTAGAGTTTGCAAGGTCAAACACATCAGACAGGAAATTCAATATAGACTTGGAGGCCTCCCTGCAGAGGAACGATAATAGCTTTAGCTAGATTTATCAGAAAGGAAATTGGAGGCCGATATTCGAAGGGCCATAGTACACGGTCATCCTCCACTAGTTTCCATGAAAACAGTTCTATACACGAAAAGCCAGGTAGCTTAAGGCAAAACATAAAGTGACTTTTAGCACAAAATCAAGGCCATATTGGGTACATGTGAAGCAGCTACAGAAGAATACCAAGTTACACCATTATGGGGTCAAATTAACAAGTACAGACTAGGTTGTAATATTTATCTCCAACCTATTCCAACAATAAGAACCAGAAAAAAGTGACTTCTAGCAAAAAGCAGGCACGTGAGATGTAGATACAGAAGAGTAGTAGTGTGTTACAATGTTGTGGTCAAATTATTGCAAACTCGGCCGTAAAATATCTAACCCATTCCTCCACAATAAGAACAAGACACCATTAGAGAGCATGTCGCATGCAACACCCAGATGGAGAAAAGTCACTACATAAGGTTAGTCCGGGTAATGCAAGTTGCAAAAATGGAATAATTGTTATCTAATCTCGTAATCCACCATCAGAGTATGCAAAATTGATGATGTCCACATCTCATATTGCGAAAATTCATCTATTTACCAGAAGCCCACATCGTAAGGGATCAGTGATGCTGAGTCATCTTAATATATACGAAGAGGATTGCATGCAATGAGCTGGACTTCTAAGGGATATTAATACATAAAATTCATAAAACATGCATGTGCAACAGTGCAAGCAAGTGCTTGGATATGTGTCAGGAGAGAGACAGAGAGAGAGAGAGAGAGAGAGAGAGAGAGAGAGAGAGAGAGAGAGAGAGAGAGAGAGAGAGAGAGAGAGAGAGAGACAGACAGACAGAGAGAGAGACAGACAGAGACAGAGACAGAGACTTAACCTGTGTTGTACAGTGATGCCTATCATTGAACAATCCACCAAGGAGGGAAATACAGGAGATGGGAAAAACAAGTGAGGACAATATCGTATACTTCTAGATGCCAACAAGAAACAATCATCTACTATATCAGGCCGAGAAGTGAAGTCCTGAAAGAAGAAATGAATCTCATCAAAATCAGTTACATTGCTGAATATAAAGTAAACAATATACGTGAGGAAACCGTACCTGAATTTTCGTAAGCACACACGTTGTATGGCTAAAGAGAGATTCGATCAAGTTCTTTAAGTAGTCTGTACAAGAGGGATCAGACCCAAACATCTGAAGCAAAATATTTGCATGAGGAAGATAAAGAATTGGATAACAAAACTAAAGAAATAACTATGTATAAGAACCTTGATAACTTCACTGGACAGATAAAGGAAGCATGGCTGGTGGTGTTGCTTGTATAGTCCTTGTATCTCCTCTAGCATCACACCGACTGTAACTCCCATGAGTGTTTTAGAAGTCCTCACCTAGAAAAAGCATAAGGTAATCTGAAAAACTGGCAGAAGAATAAGGAAATATAACAAGCAACTTCATTGTGATGGAATTTCCAGTTTTTTCCACAACAATGTGCCCTAAGTAGAGGATATAGTCCACAATGTTAGAAACAAAATTAAAATAATAATCATCAAATGAGGAAAGGATAAAGATCCAATCCATGAGATTTATTTAGTGTTAACCAGAGCAATATAACTGGCAAGTGATGTCATCATTATACTGCTTATCAATTATTATTAATGGATCTACAAAACTTTCTAATTAAATCTCTGAAACACAAAAGCTTATGTGCAGAGTCCAAATAAAGAGGAAGTATTAATACAGGTCATACAACTGTTAATCATAATTACGTCATAAATTATCCCAGAGGGAAACCTGAAATGTCTACTCTTCTTTAAATATAAGACTTGCAGCACATCAATACATTCAAGTAATACCAATGTTGCTTGGACTTGGCTGTGGGTGTCCGAAATGGGCCTTTTTGAAAAACGCTAAAAAGGATCCAAAATTTAGACATGGGTACATGTATACATCTTATGAACTTGAATATTTTTAGATATATACATTCTGATAACTTTAGATGCAATTTATTATAAAGGATCAGATATGCATCCCATAGCCTTGTCCTTGTCATATCACGTCATACTTCTTCCAAAATAGAATCCAGTAACATGGAGTAATACAGGAAAGACACATAAGAAGCAAAAACAAACACAGCTAGAATGGATAGTTTATAGGGTGTGCAAGATATTTATACATCGAAAAGGTAGCTGGCTATAAGTAGGTCTGGTGGATCACAGGACATTAGCAATCAGAAGACACGCTTCACTAATATGAGAGAGAGAAATACTAGCATGTGATGACCCTGCAAGAGATATAATATACCGATCCTGGAGGTCATATCATGGTTATCAAAGACATTATCTTCATAATCACAGGAAAAGAAAATTTCTTTTTGTGGTACATAGAATACAGTAGAAATTATAATTGTTTAAAACCATTCAAGATTGTTAATGAACACCAGAATTTCAGAAATATAGTACAGTCAATAGCTAGGCAATCTTACAGCATTTTTACATGCCCGGCAAAGAGATTCCATGGACAGCATATCCCAAGCACGACTGAAGCAGCATATTTCAGATTAAATTGATGGGGGTAAACTATCTAACACGGTATAAGAACATTATCTATAAAAATAATGTTAGTACTAACAGGTCAAAAATGGGTTTGAAGATAGGCCAAAGTCTTTGGACTGCATCCGCAACAGCTTCTGGGTGATTAACATGTCTGAAAAATGTTTACGTTTCACAATAAGATTATTTAAATCAATTAAGAGGAATGAAGACAGAAATAAATAAATGCCATGCCTAAAAATATTTGCAAGTCGATCTATATGAACCGTTAGCTCACGAGCAGGTTTTTGCCCCAGCACCAAAGGCCCTTGATTAATAATATCCTGTCCGTTGACCATAGAAATTAATTAATAGACCCACAAAGTTAGTAGTCAAGCATATGTCTAAAGGAATGCTAACCTGCAAGGGAGTGACATCTGGCGAGCATAATGCCTCGAGGGCTTTCTTAGCATGTTCTGAAGGAAGTTCTGTGATAACCATACTGCAGAAGAGATGTTCAGACAATTAAAGAAAGCATTGACTTTGCATTATTTATCTCTAGGATATCAAAACATACCTTAGAGCTTCTACTAAATTTAATGAATCTTCAGCAGAAACCTTGAAGGCAGTCTCCCCAATCACAGCCCTTTGGTATATTTGAAAGAGGCCATCTAAGGATCCACGGAGCTTTTTCTTGCAGTCTACAGTCACAATAAAATATATTGATAATAAATCTTAAAATAAATTTTGCCATATATTCATTTGTAGCTATTGTCAAGTATAGCAGCGAGCTACAAGTTCATGTTCTCAGGTGAATAATCAGAACTAAAGAAATATAATGTAAACGGACAAGTAGTGTTTTGGGGCAAAAGAAGTATATTTTATTAACACATGGATCGAGTATAAATTAACAATACTCATTCTAGAAATTAGTCAACTTGTGTACATCATTATCAAAAGGAAACATAAATTCACATTCTCCTTCTCCATATTGCTGTTGTTCGCCCAAATGAACATAGTAATATTTTCTTTACAAGTAAATTTTCCAATTTATTTTAATCAACTCAAAAGGCTCTAATTACCACACTGCTATATTTTCTTATCCGTATCAATCTGGCACTTTCCATCTAAATCAGATAAGTTAGTGGATTCTCTTTTTTTTTTTTGAAACAGTACACACCTAATCCAAATTCAAAATTTCTTTTTTTCAGATTTTTTTGGCTCATCCAAGATACATGTGTAATGGGTGCATATAATGCATCAGTTTGGGATATATAGCAGATTTATCCATGATTAACAGTGAGAAATGTTGGCACCCAAAAAGTCTGATTACACCATATACTCTGATTTCTTCCCGTGTGAAGCTACACAAGTGACAAAGTTTCGAACTCCTGTCGAGCTATTAAGCAAATTTCTCCAGTAGCGTAACAAGTAACAACGCCACCTCCCACAGCTGCTCTCACACACAAACAGAGACGATCATTGAGAAAAAAGAAGCCCCTCTTTTCAGGCATAAATATCAAAAGCATCACTAAAAATTAGAAGCCTCTTTGAGGGCATTTTCATGTACCATTTTATGTTTCTGAAGGAAAAATGATGTTTCTAATCAAATAACTTTCATCATTTTCTCACTGAGCCTTTCATGGTAAGAACAACCTTTATTTGCAGGAAGTATTAACTGCGTGATCTGTTCAAATTGGGAAAACCTAAAATGTATGTTTAACCTGTACTTTAAAAGCTTATGTTTTAGTTGAATAACGGTGAATGTTCTCAAATAATGGCAAAAGAACATGTTTACAATCTCTAAACGTGTTCGACCAACATGTCACCAACTATCTAAACTCTTTCTCAAAACCATCCTTGCATCATATTCTGTGTCAATTTTTCACACTCCTAAGCATTGACAATATCAGAAAAAGAAGAGCATCTTACAATCACATATATGTCGAAATGCCAAAGCAGCAGCAGCAGCCGAATCCTCTGACATGCTCATGCCACTAACAAGAATGTCTATGAGTGAGGGCAAGAATGAAAGTCCACTTGGTGCAGCATCAAGCCATTTTGAATAAGCTCCAATTGTTAAGCATACTGAAGAAAAGATAGTGCAATAAAAATAATAAAGTGAGTTGTTTTTGACCTAACAAAAAGAACGATATATAGAATGCCAGAAAGGTTTTAGCTACAAACAAATCCATTAACCCCATAAGGAGAGTTGACAATGGGATCTTCAGAAAGGGACAAAATGGACATCTGCAAACTGTAAAGGAAGGAACATATGTTACCTGTCTGTAGCAGTTGTGGTTGATGAGGAAGTTTTGGAAGCAAAGACATGACCTATCCACATAAACAGTGCATTTTTTGTTGGATAATCCATCCAAAAAAAAAAGAGTAACACAGAAACAAGACTGAACATGATTCTAGAATTTTCTGAACACAAAATAAGAAAATAGGAAACAATTTGTAATTAAAACTTAACACTGCATGTTGTGGTAGCAAGAAATTGGAGGGAATTTGAACCTGGGGCATCACATCTCCTTCAACAACAGAAACATAATCTGATACTGCCCGTATACCATACAGAGCAGCTTCTGCTGGTCGCCAATCACTGTGCTCATTATTTCCAAAGCAACTTACAGCCTACAATATCGTGAAAATGGAAAAAAGGAAACTCTACTTAAAAGTTGATCAAAAAGAAAAACCCGCACCTCGAGTCACATTGAAAAATTATTTTCTACAAAAAAAAAGAAAAAGATTCAATAACCATATGAAAATTAACAAGTGCAAAAGGTAAGCTCAGCAAGTAACTACATCATTTCCTTTGCTCTCCTTATAAATATTAAGAGATGAACAAATAGCATGTTTACTGAGCTTATAAGTCAAAGTTACTTATAAGTAAATTGTAAAAGAGAACACATATTGCTAATAAGTAACTAATTTCCTTGATAATAAGAAATGTTAGTTGCAATGACAGTAAAGCAGGAGCTAACATCATATTTAACTTACTTATCTCCTTTGACATATGAAATGTCTTGAATAGCCTAAATAATTAACATTATTGTAAAAAAAAGGAAAGATTTATTACTTAAATAATAGTAGTTTAAAAATTACATAAATTCTTATTATTTAATTTAAAATTGCTAAAAAATCTATTTTTAGGTTCATGATGATCACCCAAAGTGTTGGTATGCGGATTCGAAATTGAGGATCCTGGATGATCTCTTCAGTCTTCGATTATTCGGGGTCAAGAACAAACCACTTCAAAGAGACTAGTTCAACTTGACATGACACAAGTACTTAGTCCCTATTTAGTGGAGATTAAAATTAAATTTTTAGTATATTTTCATAACAGTTGATGAGATATATGATTTTGAAAAGTTTAAATCCTATAAAATATGTTGTTGAAATTGATTGTTGACTTTAACTTAGATTAAAATCTATATTTTAATTTGTACCAAACAGGGGCCTAGGGGGATTTATTCAATGTAGATTTTGAAAGACTTTCAAAGATTTTAAAGGAATCAAAAAGTTCGATTGTATTCAATTTAGACTTTAAAAACTCCATAAAAATCTTAAGGTATTTAATATAAATTTTAATGGACTTTTTAAAAGTCCATAAAAGTCATGGTGTATTATATAAAAGTCACGTGTTATTTAAAATATCAATAACTTTTAAAGACTCCTACGAAATCCTCTATATATACTACCTTATACACAGAAAGTAAAATCACAAAATCTCTTTATTTGTCTCTCATTAATCTCCAAGATTTTGAAAGACTTTCAAAAAAAAAAAATCTTTTAAATTATAATTTTGTTACTTCTATATTTTTCTTCATTCTTTCATGTTATTTATAAAAACCTTAAACCTACAACTAAATAAATCATTATTTTTCTTCTCTTCAACTTTTTATATTTTGGCTCTCTTCTTTTTATTTTTTCTTCAATTTTTCTATGAATATTAATTAAAAATCAATCGAAATCTATAAAAAATTGTATACTCAAAATTTTTTATGAACATAGTATAATTTTTACGTCGATATCAAATGTGATTTTATATCTCCCATTTTTATCACAAATGTTTCTCTGTACTAAAATTATTTATCTCTCAAGCCGCGCTTTTTTGATTCACTTGACATATAATTATTATTAACAATTAACATTCACGTCATAGGAAAATTATCTATTAATATTTAAGTTTTTCAATTGAAAAAAAAAAGAGTAAAAGTCTGTAAAAGTTTTTGAAAGTTTATGAAAGTCTTTTAAATAAAAGTCTACAAAAGTCTTTGGAAGTTTATGAAAGTCCTTAAAATAAAAGTACGTAAAAGTCTTTGAAAGTCTATACAAATCCATAAAAGTTAATAAAATCCAATGAAATCCATTAAAAAAGTCTTTAAATGTCTTTCAAAATCTACATTGAATAAATTCCCTTTAGTAATCAAGTATTAAAATTTTAGAGGTAGTTTGGTGTCGAGAGTTTTGGAGGAATTTTGAGTTTTATAGAAAATATATAGTTGAAAAGTGATGGTTCCATAGAAATGTATGGTTGAAAATGAATTTAAGCGAAAAGTTGGAAAAATGGTTAGGACCAAGCATACTCTTAAACAATTTAGACATGAATAATCGATTAACTATTAAACAATTCATTTTTAAATGTCAAAATTTTAAATTAATTTGTATATTATATTATATTTTTATCGGTTTAATAAATTATACTCCCTAAGTCCCAATTATATAGGCTGATTTGACTTTTCACATAAATTAAAAAAATATATTTAATGTTATTGAAAATGTAATATTTGTAAAGAAAATTTTCAACTTACCCTTATTTAAGTAATAAAACTATTATTATTGGAAGTAATGAATAGGAATACATTAGTAAATAAACAAATTAAATACTTCTCAATAAAGGAATAGGTCTATATAATTGGGACAAGAGAAAAAGGAAATGCAACCTATATAATTGGCACGGATGGAGTATACATATTCATTTGATGATATATAGAATTAAAAATGAAAATTTTAATTAAGAAATTGATAATTAAATGGGTATAGTTATAGTTTAGGTAAAACATTTTAAAAGTATATTTTTATTAGTTTTAATACATTGTTTCAAATATCATATATTTCACTTTTTTGTATTCTAATATCTTAATATCAAAAATTACTATATAAAATGAAGTAGAAATTCCATTTAGAAATAAGATGACAAAAAAAATATTATATTACACTGTCAATCAATTATAGCTTAAGCATTAAGAATATTTGTAATTTAAATTTAGAATAATTAACCTCTAAACTTAAATCAATCAATTACATAAAACATAACGTCCTTTTTGGTCATTTGACAGTTTAACTTTATACATAACTTGTTAACAGAACATAAAGTTCTCACAAATAAAGTTAATCCAAACATATAAATCCCAAAAAGTACAGGTTAAACAAAATGGACGTGTCAAGTTTCGTGACATTTCCAAATTCGTATGACCCCATCTATTAGTCTCGCTGAACCAATTACACGCAACCATTAACCTATAAAATAATATATGCATTTGCATTTAGGCAAGGAGGAGACAATGGGAAGAAAGATAGAGTGCAGCCTGTAGCTTATTTTAATCATAAGTTCTTTAAGATAAACCAAACATGCCCAAAGACATCATTCAAATCCGTGAAGATGTTCTTTACTCTTACATATCAGGAAGAAACAACTATTAAACCCACAACTTGGAAATTGTGGAGTAGAATAAAAATGAAAAATGGATTCCTAAACAATATTAGTAAACACCAGCTGAAAAACTCTTGGGAATTCTTTATTATTGTCCATTTGAAACGAAATCTCATTCACATGATGCCTCACACATGAGCTGAAAAGAAATATACTGAAAATAACTGACACAAACCAGAGACGACACAAATTAAAGGGACCCGATGACTTTCCAAATGCATCAATGGAGCCTTAATATGATATCCCTCAATCTCTTCCTTGTACATGCATAGGTATAAAGCCTGAGATTTCACAACTCTCCCATCAAAGCAACAGTACTTTACCCACCAAACAGCCAAAATGTACAAGCAATAGGAATTCCAGAAGAATAAGACAAAGCAGGTTGTAAATGCCGTTTATTAATATTTCAGCGGAGATATTTTACTTATCAATTGAAAACAACTCATTCTCCCTGCATCAAAGAAAACGTTACGCACCTCAACAAGTTTCACATAAAGAATCCTCAGTGTAGCATCTCCACCTAAAACTAGGGCAGCATCAATAAGTACATCCGCGACAGCTGTTAACATGACAGAACCATGGCAGGACAGGTCAGGAAAACCTTTTGTGACAGTTCAGCAGATAATAATTCCAAAAATATTGACGCAGAAAGCCTTTTCATCTTTTGTTTTCACCAAACAAATCAGACGAGTAAAATTCAAACAAGCAGCAACCTTTATTCAAGAGCAATTTCCAAGTTGCAACCACAAGTACAGAATTGAGGCACTACATTCTGCATTAACTAAATTTAATGACGATAAATGGATGGATTAAGCATTAATTTATCTAAAGACATTTCAAACCATACCATATCTAGTCTGCTTAAAATCCTTTTGATCCTCCCTCGAAAGTTCTGAATAATCCTGGGGATATTCAACTTTTATGCTGACCTGTAGGGAAAAATTAT
This sequence comes from Ligustrum vulgare, assembly GCA_963555705.1. Taxonomy (NCBI): domain Eukaryota; kingdom Viridiplantae; phylum Streptophyta; class Magnoliopsida; order Lamiales; family Oleaceae; genus Ligustrum; species Ligustrum vulgare. The sequence continues at coordinate 4,492,249 of OY743172.1, read as the reverse complement.
GAAGAAATCGTCCATTAACTTAGGCAGACATAAAATTAAGAGTGTTTCCTTCTTTTACAAGTGAAAAAGGATTGTAGAGAAATTTAAAACCAACTAATTTTCAGAAGCCTATATAAAATGAATTATGCCAGAACACAGAAATGAAAATGTTCTCAGGTACTTAGCCCAGCAAGGCCAGCACTAAGAAAGCTCCCATGACAGTTTCTTTCAGGCCCTAGATTGAGCCATAACCATTTATCGTTCCCTTTCATATGAAAAATCTTCAAAATCTTTTCTTTCTTTTGCATAGCACAATAAAACAATTAAAACCCTTAACTTCTGTTAAATTAGAGATATCATGCAAATATGCAAGAAAGATTGCTTGTCCTACAACATAGAAGTGATTTCCCGCCTGGGTAAGAGGAATAGCAGCAATGGAGTTAATATTTTCCACTGAATAGTTCAACACAGCAACCATAAGATTATGCACATACTTTCTTTTTCCAAATAAGAACAAATTGTATTGTTAAAGATTGTAAAATGATTCTTCTAAATTCAGCATTGGAAAGACTGCAAAAAATTAACCACTGTCTTCAGAAAAGTTTCTTCTTGAATCTGAAAGCATATATTGGGAAAAGAAAATACTCACCAAGGAAACAAGTGATTCATAGGATGACCGGAAAACCTGCAATCGGCGGCTTCTCTCCGCTTCTATCGATGCTTCATTACCGTATGCTACATAAGAATCCCTGATCCATTAGAAATTCCAAAGTCAAAGGTTGCTTCAAAGCACAAACTGAAATTAGAACTCAAAATAGTTTCACCTTTCGGTCAGTATTATTTGAAGATTATGCCAGAAGTTAAATGTCATGGAAGCAATATCAAATTCTGGATGGGAACAAACTTCGAGCAATGCATTCACAATCAACATAGATTCTTCAGAACCTGAAGGTTAAATCATTTTGAATGTGAGATTATTTCAGCTTATACAGAATATGTTAGACTAAGTATAAATTTGGGGGGGGGGGTTAAACGCTATTAGCAACATCAATTTCTATAGAGAAGTAACAAAGCCCATAAGCTAACATTGACAGGAGAAGTTATGTACCAGTTGCAATCAATTCAACATATGCATCCCCCATATCCGCAAATAAACGAGCAATTGCCTTCACATCCTCCTCATCCTTTTAGCAAAACACATAATACAGAAACATAAATCAAAAATAATTTCTCAGGTAAAAAGAAGCAAAAAAAGAACCTCAAGAAATGTCGCGGATGATTTTATGACATGTGCAGTCTGGTTGGTGTAAGAGTTTTTGGATGAATTTTGAGTTTTGGGGAAAATATGTGGTTGAAAAGTAATAGGTCTTATAAAAATGTGTGGTTGAAAATGAATTTGAGGAAAAATTTGAAAATTTTATTATTACCAAACAAGCTCTCAGTATTATTAAAGACAAGGGGAAGAGTAGCAGAATATTAGAGATACACGTATGTGGGATGGGAATTGTGAATTGTCTCAAATCATTCAGGGTATTTACTATTTAGTCATATTATTGGTCGAACATAATTTAAAATTTCCTTGCATGTGTTGACATTACCACTCCCAAAATTGTTGAAGTAAATGTTTGAGTTTAAAAGAATTACTTATAAGTTTGACTTCCTCATAAGTTCATAAAACACATCTTATTTGATCAACACATACAACCTTTAAGTAGCAGTCAATTTGGTACTGATATCGATGCCTATTGTGATGCATGCTGCAAACTACTCCATTGAAATGACAGTGTCAGCCATGAAAAATATAAGTGACATTTGAGTGTTTTACTTTTATGACTTCAGGAATGAAGATGACAGAATGCCTTCTCCAGAACAGTAAGATAGTTCAGGTCTGAAGGGGTATAAACCTCATCGAAAAAGAAGATACACCAATCTCAGGAAGATTTATCACAGAGAAACAAGAGAGATTTTTATAGAACCATTCTGAAATTATACCTTTGAAGGATCTAGTAGCTGTGCTTTCTGACTCATAACCCGAGGAACAATTGCTTGAATTAAGGGCATCTGAGAGGTAACTTCACCCAAGTTTCTCACCGCTGTGTAATGTATTAACTCCGAAATAACTGCCATAAACCAGCATAATGATTAATAAAATGCCTAGATGACAGCATAGATTAGAATACTTGTGATAAAAGAAAAGGCAATTGTATAATCTTGAATTAGGGAAAAAGGAACAAAAGAAAAGGCAATCGCAGAGACAGAAGGTCAATGTGAGTACATTATTTTTCATGAAAAATAATATATTAATTGTACGAAGTAGAAGAGCGAAATGTAATTGTTTACACAAATAATAAGGAATAAGTAAATTAAAAAAAAAAAAATCATTTCTAGCCCAACGGCACATGTACCAAAGCAAGGCTATTGAGGCAACTGGCAGCCTCAGCTAAAAATAAAGATAGGGAGACCACACTATAAAACATACAAAGTGGAACAAAATATAGTTCCCAAAAATTACTGGTATTGTTCTCAATTTAATTTGACTAAGGGTGCGTTTGATACGCGTCAAGTTCCATATTTTCCATGTGATTTTTCAACTTTGCGCTGTTTGGTTGCCTAAGTTTTTCATGGAATTCATTTTTCCACTTGCCTCGAAATTTGGTATTTTCCTTGTTTTGAATGAATTCATTTTCCAGGGGGGAGGAGGTTTTATTTTTCATGGAAAATCTTATACCATTTTAGTTCATTTTTCCACTTGCCTCGAAATTTGGTATTTTCCTTGTTTTGAATGAATTCATTTTCCAAGGGGGGAGGAGGTTTTATTTTTCATGGAAAATCTTATACCATTTTAGTTACGTTTGATCATTTTTGTTGTTGTTAATTGATTTATTTTTTTTCTAAAAATTAACATTATTATTATCAAGTACAAATGTGTGAAAAAATAAAATAAAAAATATTAAAATAGATCAATTTTACTTTATTTTTCATGAAAAATAATGTCAATCAAACAACAAAAGTTGAAAAATTCCCTACTTTTTTCACATAGAAAATTAAACCAATCAAACACATTAAACTTTCAATTCTCAAGAATTCAATTCCCTGTAATTCATTTTCTTTCCACCCAAATTTCACCATCGCTATCAAACGCAGCCTAAGTAGTTCCTCTGCTCTAACCTCCAAAACTGAAGGTCAGCTAACTTAGGAGTTAGTATCAATTCATACGAAGAGGCTCCTCTGAAGCTGGGGTAAGGAATCATTTACCTCACTGCTGGAATAAAGTTAATTTTTATGTAATAGTTTCCTTATTTCGAGCTACTGAAGCCCTAAATCTAATTAAAGCAAGCGGAGTAAAGGAGAAGGAAGGACAAAGTTATGTGCTGATACAACTTTTTACCACAGCTCCTTCATGCACAACAGGCGAACGTCTAATATAACACAGTTACCAGGCAATTAAAAATATGCACATCTAACTGTCTTTGGTGGCATGTTTTTGGGGACCACATATCACAATAATGTCTTTCTTTTTTATCTTAAAAGCAACAGAGTTTTTCCAAATTGAAAAGCTCAAAATAACAGGGAGAGAATTGTGACCAAACAAGAAGAATAAAAAGACTCATTCCCATAAAAATATGGGAATGAGTTTGTTCAACCACATAATGCAAAGTCGTATCCTTCACTTTTCAATCAAGAAGATCACTGGAAAAAAATAAAAAATTCCAGTTATTAAAATTGGAAACTGGGACAAAGAATGGAACCAAAGGGTTATAGACGAAGAAAGTGCTCTGTTCCAGGGAAACTTCATGACCACATCATCAAAGCAAGTGCAGTAGAACCTAAATCGAAGGCCATGGATTGTAAACAGATCACATTATAAACAAGTGTCTGATCACCACACCAGGTATAGACCTAGCCTTGAGATTTATCAAAATAATTGGTTGCCTTGACATTCAAGCTGCATCGTGACAATACGAGTGTGGAAGAACATTATTTAAACATGGTATCAAAGCACGCAAAACACCTGGTTCTTTAATTTTGAGTTGGAGCTGCCATTAGCCTCAATAGCCTTGCTTTGACAGATGTTCAGTTGGGCTAGAGATAATTGTGGTTTAATACAATGTGAAGCCACCTCATCTTAAAATATGTGATAAATAAATATCATCTCCCTCTTACATAACTCATTAACTCTAAATACGGGAATTTTCCATTATAGTCGTGCAAGAATTAAACTTTATCAGTTCCTCCTGGAGTCTCCACTTCCAGTCGACCCACAACATTCTAAAAGAACTGATGACTTGTCTCTTAGATATTAGATAGAGCATCGGCCTAGTAATAGTCAAGCACAAGGCTCTGTACACATTTAGATAGCAAGATCTTGAAATACAAATGCTCATGTTATGTGGAAACATCAACTCTTCAATCATATGAGGTGAAAGACATCCTGGCACAGCCAAGTTCGATTTTTTTATCGAATCAATCAAAATAAATACACCAAATCAAGATATAGCCCCATTGAGTATCCTTTATAAGGAGTTCAACCAATGAAGAGTAACAAGGTCTGCCCACAGCACCCGCCATAGAATATCCAGACATCACTAATTCTGTATTTCAGGTCAAATAAACATTTCAGTGCCCGACGTTATCAATTTGTTATTTGTGTTATTAAGTTCCTAAAATAAATAACTGTATACAGCTTAGAATACCAGTACAAGGCAATGTGTAATGACCTCCTAAAGCAGGGTTTGTGTTACAAAACCCTCCTACCTCCATTTGACAGCGCAGCGGACACCATCTAATAAAAGTCTGGACTTTAACAGGTTATTCACTGGGAACCTCAAGTGCCCTCAACTTTCTGCCACAAATATTGTGATGTTCCTTAGAATAACTTATCCACAACTATAGAAGAAATTAATTACCGGACTGCTAATATCACATACTTCCAAGTAACTTAGGTGGCGTTCTGTTTGTATTTTATTTTGTATTTTCATTTTCGAAAATGTTTTGTATTTCCTGTTTTCATTTTTGTTTTCAAATTTGCTGAAAACGCGTTTGGTTTGTCATTTCTGAAAACTGTTTTTGAAAATAAAAAGCTGGAAAACACGTTCTGTTTGAAATTTTGCAGAATACTACTTAAACTATTTTTAATTAATTTACTTGCAGAATACTACTAACTCAAACTCAAATTTCCTTTCACAATACACTGAAAATATGGTTACATGCAAGACACTAATGTGAGCATTAAGAGTCTATATTAACACAACTTGGTCAGGTTCGGGATTTGAGAAAGCTCTACTTCTATTAAAATCCAGAAAATGCAAGTTCTTTCAAAACCACCTGAGTCCATTTATCAGTGCATTTTTTGAAATATAACAAGAATTCTCATTTAATTTTTTTTGTAATATTGATATTGAATTCAATAAAACTTTATTTAAGCTTAGTTCCAAGTTAGAATAATTCTCCAAAAAAAAAAAAAAAAAATCTTTATTTAGGCTTAGTTCCAAACTAGGATAATTCTAAAAAAAATAATAAATAAATAAAAAAATAAAAATTTTATATTAAGCTTAGTTTTGTTAAGATAATTCTTTAAAAAAAAAAAATCTCAAAATGCGTTTTTCGCATTTTAGACATTTTTTGGGCGTTTTGCGTTTTGTGTACAATTTTTTTTTTCCAAAATGCATTTTCGAAAATGGTAAAGAGAACGCGTTTTTAGCGTTTTCGAAAATAAAAACAGAAAACGACCTCAAAACAGCAAAGAGAACAGGGGCTTAGCTTTCTTGGAACCTACAAAACCACTGTATACTAACACGCCAAAGATAACAAGTTCTAGGCGTTGACCAATCAATTCCAGCTCGCTCCATCATCTCAAAGCCAACTTGCAATGTCCCATATCTATTTTTCCTAGTTTCCCATGCAGTAAAAAAGTCACCTAATTATTGAGCATGGAAAATATTATGAGGTTATCAACCTATATATGAATGATGAAAAAAAACCCACCTTGGTCTATGCCAGGACATATCGTATTACTCTCTTCCATTTTCAACCCAATCTTCTTTTACTCATGATTCAGATTCATCTTCCTCAAACCAAGATTAAATAGATGGTAAAGGAGAAAATATTCACTAGTTATCTACTTCTTGGAGCAAATCATCACATGCAGATAATGAAGAAAGAATGTTTTGCTGGCCTTGATAACAATGATTAAGCTTTTAAGCTTATTAACTCTGTCATCATTTTTCCAGTTGAGTGAGATATGTTGTTGAAATTCATAACATCTAACAACATATGGCACCAAAAACATTTTTATTCTTGAAGGAGTTTTATATTTAGGGGTGGTTTATGCAATTCCTTAGAGAAGAGTGACTAGATTTAATCATTCCATTGAGAAAGGGAATAAGTATTAACATCACCATAGCTCTGCGCAAAAGATTGAAATCAGAACGCTCTTATAGTTACAGTAAGTCTCGTGGGAGAACTAGTGAAACTCTGTCCATTGACAAACTTCTATAGAAGAAACTCGCAAAGATGAAATCATAGCAGCGAAGCAACCAAAGAAAGGAATTTGAAAGGGGGAGGGAGGGGGGGGGGGGGGGGAGGTTAGCTTGCACTATTCACTGTACCATTAACTGATGCCTCTGATAGTATATCAGCACTCAAGCTTGAGAGAGCTGTAAGCACTAATGGGTGTGAAGCAAGGGTGGATGCAGGGATCCTGAAACCAATATATGTTTAATAAGTTCATGGATCCATATGAACAAGGGTTCAGGAAGTGATGCAAAATTGTACTTCACACTGACTAAAGAAATCATATAAACAGACATAAGCATACATGTCAAATATGCCCTAATTTGCATGCACCATGCAAAGAATGAGTAATAAGCAGAATCTGACCATTCTAATCTTATGCTCATCATAGCGAAAAGGCTGATACGATTTCTAAATCTCATAGAAAACTCGTGATACGAATAATAAAACTCACAATTTACATATATTAAATTTTATGTATATCATGGTTGAACTGATAATTTTACTATATGAAAATGTTAAAATTATACCTGAAAGACCTAAAGCTAAAAGTTGCAAACCAAAATATAATAACTCGCAAAGTTGCACCCTGCTAAGTTCTAATCTTAATCTACAAATTCTAATATCCAGATCTAATTACAACAAAAAGAAAGGTATTTATTACACAATTACATATTTGGAACCCCAAGATGAACTATTTTTTACTACCAGCTGATATATTAGGTACCAGTACCACATTCTTTCAGCTAATCATGACATTTGGTTAGTAAGTATCACTCTTCTACAATTGAGCCCCATGCAATTGGAAAGAAATTAGTCCTGTCGAATGAATTACAGTTAATGGAAGAATGGCAACAAGACACAGTAGCCAGTAGAGGGTTTCCATTTTTTGGCATGAGAGAAATTACTCCCATTCACCTAGAAAATCAAATGAGATCCTGCTCATGTGTTTCTCTAATAAATTCCAATTAAGATATGCTTCAACTCTTCAATTCCAATTCCTAACTTCCACAGCAACGAGCCAACTTAACATCTCTATGGCAGAGTATATCGTGTTTGAAGACATTCTGTAAATGATGGTGCAATAAATTGTAACTAATCCCTAACATATTTGATCTCCATTTTACATAGTTGGGGATAACGGAAAATGCAAATAACATAAAGTAATCCATGCCAGATAATATATCTGATACAACATACTTCTACCGCCTTAAAGGGAGGAAGCACAATCGAGTTTGTGAGTATATCGTGTTTGAAGACATTCTGTAAATGATGGTGCAATAAATTGTAACTAACCCCTAACATATTTGATCTCCCTTTTACATAGTTGGGGCTAACGGAAAATGCAAATAACATAAAGTAATCCATGCCAGATAATATATCTGATACAACATACTTCTGCCGCCTTAAAGGGAGGAAGAACAATCGAGTTTGTAAAGAACTGAAATTCAATATTTTAAAACGTTGAGTGATGCAAAGAAGGGATTTAATACCTATGCCTCAGCCGCAACCAAGATGCAAATGCCTCGAGAACCTGCCATGTAATTGAAAATTTGGAGAGAGAAAAAATATAACAGCAAAGAAATAAAAATTTTCCAGAAAGGTAATTATCGACAACTGTCATGATTCATTTTATGAAGGGTGCAAAGGAAGCGTAATTTTTTTAAGTAAATTTATTTAAAATTAATACAAACATTAATGATAAGCTAAATGGATCAAATGATCAAATAAAAAAGAAGCGATCCAAAATTTAATCATCTACATGAGCATGCAAGCACGAAAAATTTAAATATCAAACATGTGACGGCGATGGATCGGTTATTAGGGATGCACTCTACCACTGAGCTAATAGCACATTGTGCAAGACCCTAACCCATAACATTGTACTCCTACATTGACACCGGGGCTTGAAACAAGTACAAGTGACCTCATTTCAATCATGTTTTAAGCATCAATTCACCCAATAAAGCATTTCTTTCAATGTTATATCCCACTCATTCAAGATATCGATCATCACTTAATCCATCTCAATGCACGAGCATTGAGCATTACGTGAAATCTCACAGATTATCAAATGAAAATGATGACAGGTCCTCGATAAACAAATTATAAATAACAGCCCACCTGCTCTGTCAGTTCGTTGATATTCAAGCAAGCAGTTAAGACATTAAGTGCCATCTCCATCCCTGAAGCAAGTTCGTTTTCAAATTGACGACGTCTGTCAGGACGAACTGCTATTTTGTAATTGAGCACTTCCTGGTTGCAATGGCAAATAGTAGTTACCAATTTTATTGAGAAAATCCAATCAAATGAAGGGAGTTTGTTAGTTGCATCATATTATCACTACCAACCTCTAATCAAGGAAATATTTCAACTAAAACTGAAAATCTTCTCCCAAGCAATATGCGTGTGTAGAAATACAGTGTGTGTGTGTGTGTGTGTGTGTGTGTGTGTGTGTGAGAGAGAGAGAGAGAGAGAGAGAGAGAGAGAGAGAGAGAGAGAGAGAGAGAGAGATTCCAAACATGAATGGAACCGGATATACCTCAGGCAGGACTCTGAGAAGCTCCAGAAAACTTGGTAGAAACTCAGGATGAAAATTCATATTATCCCTTATCCAATTTATAATACCACCATCTCCCCAGTCATCGGCTGCAACATGAACAGCTAAGGCTGCCACTGCAAGGCTAATCTATAAATCAAGGTATTTAGCACAGCAAGCTCTTCGTATTAATATAACAGGATTTATGCGTGGAAAATACAATTATTACCTGAGTTCTAACTTTAGGTGGCCCCTTGTGGAATGATTTTAACAAGGTCTGCATTTAAGAGTCCCACATAAAAACTATCATAAAGGACGAATAATGAATTAATGAGAATGCATCCACACAACAGCTGATATTCAAACATACTGGTAAACAGAACTAAAGCAAATTAATTTAAAAATGATTTTCCATTTGCACGTAGCAAATGTTTAGAATTGAACTAGTTTCAGCATTCCTTACCAAAAAGAAGAGTAGAGATCAATAATTCTTCGCATTGCAACAATAAAACCTAACTGGCAATATCTTGATCTTCAAACAAGCCATGGAATCTAGCAACAGAAGTAGACGGGATCCACACCCCCCCCCCCCTTCTCATCTCTATTCCTCAAATAAAATTCATTATAGTTCCACAGACTGAAAGCTTTCAAAGAAAATAACTTGGTAGAGATCCATACATTGCCCCATGTAAAATAAGATCATGCGTGAACACGTAATTCATAATAGAACTTTTTCACTGTCTCATTTCAAAGGAGTGTATATTCCTGTGAATCTCCAGATGATCTTAAAAAAAAATTTGGTAAAAAGTTCATCACACAGTAGCTATTATTATTAGAAGCAAAGTGCTACTATCCAGTTTGGTGGTTATCAATTGGTTAAAGCCTGAAACATTTAGAAAAATGGACAGATCCTATACGTAAAACACAATAAATAATAGGACGAAATTAGGACGAAATGAATGAAAACATATTTGAACTATAACCCTTGGTTATTAAAGTGAACGTGTTACTGTACGGAGAATGGACCCAAACTTCAAATAAAAACACAACTCATAACTAGGTCAATGCAAATGGACTGTGTATTCATCCCCCTGCCTGCACAAGGTAAACTAACTTACATTTAGTGAATCCCGCAGTGGACGGAAAGCTTCAGAAGGAAGTTCTTCAAAATCCCGTTGCACCTGTTGATCAGATAAAAAATTACATGAAACAAATATTGGCATAAAAAGAATGATTTACCCCCTCATTTTCATAAATCATCAATAGGCACTGGTGAAAATTCAAATGGAGAAACAGATGAAGTGTAGAAAGATAAAAAGATTACCTTGCTTCTGAGAGTTTGAGAACAGAAGATCAGGGTTTCTTGATTGCTGGCAGGATCGTGAAGCAGATTATCAGCCACCTAACCATAGTAAACAAGTAAGTATCATGATTGCCACTTGAGGCTCTTAAAAGGAATTAAGGAAGATATTTTCAATGGGAACATATATACATACTCGAAATAGAAAAATCAATCCGCAATCATGACAAAGGTTACATAAATTGACATCTCACAGCTTAAGTTTATTTCTATACTAATTATCACGAAAAGATATCTTCACTGGTACAGAGATTTAATATTGGACTCAACCGATTAATTCTTACTAATCGAACTGTGAAAACAATCTAAGCATAAAAAATAGTCCCTTCTGCAATACAATGACATTGACCTATAAACACTAAACAGCTCATGGTTTTCCTCTTCTTCCCTCGGATAAGCAGCGCAGAGTATTTAAAATCAAGAATGGCATAATGATTAGATGCACGCCTTTATTTACCATTTGATTCCTCCTCCTATTACTTTCTCTTTACATATGTACAATTGTGAAGCCCATGTAATACCATATGTTAAGAAAACCTTTCTTGAAAAACGATTACAACATAGCAAGAACAACTCCTATCCAAATCTTCCTTCTTGGGGTCATTAATCAAAAGATAGCTAAATCCACGTGTAATGTGAATAACTGAGCACATTGTGAAACAAGAGAAATTTGCCAATGGTTTAAAAACCATTATTTCCAAATTTCTTCTCTTTAGAAATTAAGGATAGTGGATCAGCTGGGACTTTAAAATTACTACATTAAGCTGCGAGGGGATTGATGATTTACACCATGCCTTTCCATACCTTTCTTTCCATATCAATGTTTCAAATATGGAACATAGGTTTTAAACAGTTTTGTTCCACTTGATTGACTCTAATGTTAGCACTTGTGGTCAAGGTGTGAAAGCATTTCAAACAAACTTGAGATAATCAAAATACTCAGAATACGCGTTATCTGAGACAAAATACAGCCCAAATCCATAAGATAGATATTGTATGCACAGTTCCAAGATTCTGGAAACAAAACACTCCAAGACGCTCCACAACAAACTGAAATTGGTGTAGCTCAATAAGATAAAAGAATCTCTTGTCCAGTACCCATAAACTGCTAAATTCTATATCCCCACCAAATGTGAAACCCCTTTTCCAAATAGCAAACTGGTATCTATATCTTCTGGCTTTTATTAGTAATAACCAAAAAAAACCCTTTTACCACACAGGAAAGACAAAAAATAGAATACGTATTACACAATCTTTTGGCCACCATAACCGCAAAAAGTGTGTTACAACAGTTGACCATGACACAACACAAATTATGGCCACCATAAACCCCCCGTGTCATGTTTAGAAGGTATAAACACTTGCATTATGTGTGTGCAAAGCTGTAGTTATCTAAAGCTTCATCATTTAAGTTTTACTAAATTATAGCCAAACCATTGCCCAATGTAAAAACTCAGAAAATTTTAAATGTTCCGATTTCTTTTCTTCCAAAAACATTCCAAGATTTTATCTTTCTAAATAAAAGCCACAAATTTGCAAGAGAATCTCATCGGATTCAATTGATCACAGAAAAAGAAATCGTTTCCAAGTCAAAGCCCGGAAATCAATTAGCTCAATCAGTAATTCACATTTCAGTCACAAAATGTAGATTTGTTCAAAAAAATCCGAGGAAAAAAACTGAATTAAGAATGGTATTTGTATTAGGGCCGAAGCATTATTTAAAAACCTGCCAAGCGTCGATAGTGCGCTGGAAATCTTGGAGCCAGCGATCGGCTTGCATGCGAACGGCGTCGTTTGGATGATGATACAGTGCACTTAGGGCTTCTTTCACTGTGGTCTGCAGCTCCATCCCACTCAAAGTTCCAAATCGTTGACAGATGGATATAGATAGGTATACTGAACTGTGTATATAATTGTATATATACTACTTTCTACTATATATATATCCCCTCTATAAATCTGTAAATATATAGGCTTCCGTCTCTCTCTTTCTCTGTCTGTGTCTCTCTCTTTTCGAATTTATCCGAACGAGGTCTTATTTTTGGTCTTTGTTTCTCATCCTGAAATTTTTTTTCTTCTGACGCTTTTGAATTTGAAAGTGCGTCTTTCAACTTTTAAGAAGCGTAATGAGAATTTTTTCCTTATGAGGAAATTGCGATTTGTGGTCCCTATACTTTGACAATTCAGAACGATAAATTTTCTTGATTTTGAGATCTCCAAACTTTTGATTTAGCCCTTGTTTGAACCCGGAGTTTTTGAGTAATCTATCTATATATAAAAACAAAGTGTTTACCAAAAATAAACACACATACACTTTCCCTCCAAAATGTACTTACTAAATTTTGAAATGTTTTGACAAAAACACAAGAATTAAAAAATAAATAAAAAATGCTTGCATTTTTGAAAGTGTAATGATTACAAATTTGAAATACATTTTTCAGCACTACATACATTTGTTCCAAAAAAAAAAAAAAGCAGTGTTAAATTATATAAAAAATAATGATAGTTAAAAATTTTTGTTTGAAAATAAAGAATGTGATGTTTTCGAGGTAAAAATTAGTGATTGAAAAGTGGAGAGAAAAAATACGTGTGATTAAGAATATGTTTGGTAGTGGTAAAATTTTATCACTTTTCCTCAAATTTATTTTCAACAACACATCTATCTATATATAAAAACAAAGTCTTTACCAAAAATAAACACACACACACTTTCCCTCCAAAATGTACTTACTAAATTTGGAAATGTTTTGACAAAAACACAAGAATTAAAAAATAAATAAAAAATGCTTGCATTTTGGAAAGTGTAAGGATTACAAATTTAAAATACATTTTTGAGCACTACATACATTTGTTCCAAAAAAAAAAAAAAAACACTGTTAAATTATATAAATAATAATGATAGTTAAAAATTTTTGTTTGAAAATAAAGAATGTGATGTTTTCGAGGTAAAAATTATTTTGACTACTTATTTTTTCAAATAAAGTTTTATTGATTAAATTCAAATTTATTGACTATTTCTTTTTTAATCATTGTGATTGATGTTTTTAAATGAAAATTAAAAAGTACATTAAATACAAAAGGCAGATGTAAAAGTTATGAGAAATATACTAATATATTTCAAATGCATCAATATAAGTGCACATAATGTTATATCAAATGTGATATACTATTAAAAAACTACTAAATTTATATTTTCAATGAAGTTATTAATAATTCATTAAAATTATTGAAATCAATAGTAATTTATTATTTAATATATAAATATACGTTTACTATTCAAAGAATTTTTTAATAATTTAAATTTTTTATGTTATTTTTTTAAATCCTAATAATTATTGCAATAGAAAATCTTTTTTTATGCATTTATATGTGTTGACTATGTATAAATACTAAAATTTTACGAATACTTATTGAAATAAATATTGCGATTAATAACTTTCGTGCATCGCAATGGTGAAATACTAGTTTCTTCCAAAAACTCATTTTTAACCACATATTTTATGAAATTCACAATTTTCACATTTTCAACCTCTTTTTCAATCATACATATTCCCAAAAATACAAATTTACTCCACAATATCTTTCACCAAAGAGGCTTTTTAAGTGCATGTAGATCCTTTTCGAACATAAACTATCTAAAGTTAGGTTGAATGACCACTTTTTCATTCCACGCAAAAGTTTAGCCTTTATTTGGTAAAAGTTTTTGTTTACGAAGAATGAGATTTTTCAAGGTAAAATGTATAATAAAAAATTGATTTAGAAAAATGTGTGCACATAAAAAATGATTTGGGAAATATGTTATTTATAAGAGATATGCTATATGTACATAATGCATTACAGGTTGGCTCACTGGTTGTATTATTTAAGGCAATCTATTCTTTCACACATTACATCACCTTCAAAATCAACAGCCATGGTTTATCCACCTGCATTTAGTCAATCTATATGGCAAAATCATATGACAAATTGAATTTTCATGTTTATAGTTTATAAATAAGTTTACCAAATGAAGCCTTATTCGTAAAATCATAATACTTATTTTAGAACAATTGAGAAAAGGGATAAAAATCAAAAATAAAAATATTATATTTGTTATTATTACCATTGTTGTCGGTACTTCACCATCATCTTCGCCTCCACTATTTAGCTTCTATTTGGTATTTATTAAAAAAATTATTTTTTTACAGTACTTAATTTTAACTATACATTTTAATATTAAAATATTCTACATATAAATCTAAAATTTTTCTTCCATTTTCAACCACGTGATATCACATCAATCACTATTCAAAACATTTTTTTTTCAAAATAATGTACATAAAACACAGTTAAATATAAGATATTCTTTATTTTAGAAAGTTAACACTAAAAGTTAAGCATATGTTTCACGATTGATTTTTATCTATATATATCTAATGACAACCGAGATTCTGACAAATTAATTTTGACCAAAATCTCAATCGTGGCAGAATCTTAATTTCAAAATTTTTGTTTCAAATTTTTTTTGGGCAATTCCATAATTATGGACAGTTATTTCTTTGAGTGGATTTTAAAAATAGGGCAATTAATTATGAGGCAGCTTCTTCTTCACTCCCTCTCTCCCTCAAATCACTCCCTGATGAGGATAGGGAAGAAGAGGAGAGGATTGTAGTAACTGGTGGGGCCGGGTTTGTGGGCAGTCACTTGGTGGTTAAGCTAGTCGCTCGAGGTGATGACATGGTTGTGATTGATAATTTTTTCACCCGTAGGAAGGGAAATGCAGTGCATTTGTTTGGGAACCCAAGATTGAGTTGATTAGGCACAATGTTGTCGAGCCAATTCTGTTGGAGGTGGATCAAATCTACCACTTGGCTTGTCCTGCATCTTCATTTCATTACAAGTATAATCCTGTCAAAACTATGTCCTGGTTAGTGAGGATCAGGCAAGAGTTTATACTACTGAGATAGTATCTGTTACGACCATGACTAATTGGACATGACACGTCATCTATATGGGCCCACCAGGGGTGCCACAAAACATCCAGTCACCTAATCATGACCTACAGGCCAAAACTGTGGATACCAAATTTGCTGGATTCTTATATGCCAAGGTGACCCTATGCCGAGGTGATGCTATGCCGAGGTAATCTATGCTGGGGTGATGCTATGTCGAGATAACCTATGCCGGGGTGATGCTGTGCCGAGGTACCCTTATGCTGAGGTACTCCTAAGCCGAGGGGAGTACCCTGAAAAGGTGACAAGACAGCTTGATGTGACAATATCTTTAAAGGGATTTGCTGGTTGCTTTAACCCTATCACATGTAGTAATGATTATAACCAAAGAAATGATTTACCTCATGAAGGGTTAGGATCTTACCATATGTAAAACATAACACATGTCACAATCTAAGATAATTACACCTTCTATAAATAGAGCACACTTGACTCCAAAGAAAGGGTTGGGAATCCAATACTCTAACTCAATATTTTACTCTCTCTCCCTTTTCTCTCTTTTACACACTTATGTTTCCCGCACATAATTTATATTTGTTTGAAATGAGTACTGACTTAGGCATCGGAGTACAAATGGGAGCCACCTTGGCCCCATTTGCAAGCTGATTGTTTGTCCTGGTGCGCAGGAGATCCACGTGTTCAAG
Source organism: Ligustrum vulgare (assembly GCA_963555705.1). Lineage (NCBI taxonomy): Eukaryota > Viridiplantae > Streptophyta > Magnoliopsida > Lamiales > Oleaceae > Ligustrum > Ligustrum vulgare. The sequence continues at coordinate 4,476,223 of OY743172.1, read as the reverse complement.
ATGGAGGAGCTGAGACGTGTTGGTCCAAAGTCCAACCGGATTTTGTGGTCAACATTTTGGCGCCGTCTGTGGGAAACCACACCTCTAATCACAAAATCACGTGGTAAAAAGCTACATAAAACCTTGAAAAATGGCTGATAACCTCTTGAAAAAGAGTGAAGAACCACAAAAACCTTGAAAAAATGTGAAGAACCTCTTGAAAAAGAGTGAAGAACCACAAAAACCTTGAAAAAATGTGAAGAACATCTTGAAAAAGAGAGGAAGAATACTACATAAAACCTTGAAAAAAGGTGAAGAACCTCTTGAAAAAGAGAGGAGAAATACTACATAAAACCTTGAAAAAAGGTGAAGAACCTCTTGAAAAAGAGAGGAGAAATACTACATAAAACCTTGAAAAATGGCTGATAACCTCTTGAAAAAGAGTGAAGAACCACAAAAATCTTGAAAAAAGGTGAAGAACATTTTGAAAAAGAGAGGAGGAATACTACATAAAACCTTGAAAAAAGGTGAAGAACCTCTTGAAAAAGAGAGGAGAAATACTACAAAAAAAAAAAAAACCTTGAAAAAGGAAGGAAACCTTTTGAAAAAGATTGGTAACAAATGCCTTGAAGAAAGGCCTCCCCGAAAGAGGGACTCTCCTTCTTATTGCCCCCAAGTGGCATGGCTCAAGAAGTCCCTCTTATTGCCTAAGTGGCATGGCCGAAGTGGCTTCCCTCTTATTGCCTAAGTGGCATGGCCGAAGTGGCTCCCCTCATATTTCCTAAGTGGCATGGCTGAAGTGGCTTCCCTCTTATTGCCTAAGTAGCATGGCCGAAGTGGCTTCCCTCTTATTGCCTAAGTGGCATGGTCGAAGTGGCTTCCCTCTTATTGCCTAAGTAGCATGGCCAAAGTGGCTTCCTTCTTATTGCCCCCAAGTGGCATGGCTCAAGAAGCCCCTCATATTGCCTAAGTGGCATGGCCGAAGTGGCTTCCCTCTTATTGCCTAAGTGGCATGGCCGAAGTAGCTTCCCTCTTATTGCCTAAGTGGCATGGCTGAAGTGACTCCCCTCATATTTCCGAAGTGGCATGGCCAAAGTGGCTTCCGTCTTATTGCCTAAGTGGAAAGGCCGAAGTGGCTTCCCTCATATTTCCTAAGTGGCATGGTCGAAGTGGTTTCCCTCTTATTGCCTAAGTGGCATGGCAGAAGTGGCTTCCCTCTTATTGCCTAAGTGGCATGGCCGAAGTGGCTTCCCTCTTATTGCCTAAGTAGCATGGCCGAAGTGGCTTCCTTCTTATTACCCCCAAGTGGCATGGCTCAAGAAGCCCCTCATATTGCCTAAGTGGCATGGCCGAAGTGGCTCCCCTCATATTGCCTAAGTGGCATGGCCGAAGTGGCTTCCCTCTTATTGCCTAAATGGACTCCTTCCGAAGGACCTCTTCCATGGACCCCTTCCGAAGCACCTCTTCCGAAGGACCGCTTCCATGGACTCCTTCCGAAGCACCTCTTCCGAAGGACGTCTTCCATGGACTTCTTCCGAAGTACCTCTCTCGAAGGACGTCTTCCATGGACTTCTTCCGAAGCACCTCTTCCGAAGGACCTCTTCCATGGATTCTTTCCCGAAGCACCTCTTTCGAAGGACGTTTTCCATGGACTTCTTCCGAAGTACCTCTCTCGAAGGTCCTCTTCCATTCATTCCTTCCGAAGTACCTCTTCCGAATGACTTCTTCCATGGACTTCTTCCTAAGTACCTCTCTCGAAGGACCTCTTCCATGGACTCCTTCCGAAGCACCTCTTTCGAAGGACGTCTTCCATGGGCTCCTTTCGAAGTACCTCTTCCATGAACGTCTTCCAAAGGACCTCTTCCATGGACTCCTTCCGAAGTACCTCTCCTAAGGTCGTCTTCCATGGAATTCTTCCGAAGTACCTCTCTTGAAGGACGTCTTCCATGAACTCCTTCCGAAATACCTCTTCCATTAACTCCCTCCAAGTGAGGGACCCCTTCAAAGAGAAGGACTCCTACAAAGGACTTCTTCCAAGAGAAGAACTACGTCGATTGACTTCCTCCAAGTGAGGGACCCCTTCCAAGTGAATGGCTCCTACAAGGAACTTCTTCCAAGAGAAGAACTACATCAATTGACTCCCTCCAAATGAGGAACCCCTCTTCCTAAGGAATCCTTCCAAGAGAAGGACTTCTTCAACGAACTCCTTTTACAAAGGACTCTTTCATTGGTCGATTTCACTCTAGGAAAAACATTCGGAAGCTATAAATTCGAACCTCATTCATGAATGTCTGGGACATCCAAATTTAAGGGACTAGAGAGCATATACATGCATGTTAACACAAGACACAATGTATATATACTTCGTTTCATATTCTCCAAAGATACACATATCAAAACGAGACAGGCTTGTAAGCCCTCCAGTCGCTTGAATTAAGCGTATTCTCTCTGCTATCCAGACGGGCTATTAGCCCTCACACATCTAGGAGTAAGATCTTCAATGTTATTGAAGACAACCTTATAATTCCCCTCCTATTTGAGGCATGCTTGGGATATTGCTATGAGCCTATATATCTTCGTAAGTTCGAAGCACACTCGAGTATTCTTTTTGTTGGGATAAAAGATGCACTTTCAAAATTTGAATAACACAATCCAATACTCTCTTAATATAACCAAGAAAAGCCTACTTGAAAAGGTTGTCAAGTGTTCAAATAAGGACCCAAGTGTCCAAACTATATTAAAGCGTGGGCCCAAGTGCCTATATTATTCCTCATTGGCGACGCTTTACCATGTAAAATATATTCTATTTTTTCCATTCTAGTTATGTCTTGCAAGAAGGATTTTTTGGATATTTTGTGTTTTGGTTATTTCTTAGAGTATACACACACTCCATCATCTTCGATCCCTTATATTTTCAAGTTCGGTTCGCACATAAATGAACCAACCAGACTTGAGGGACTAGTGTTACGACCATGACTAATTGGACATGACAAGTCATCTATATGGGCCCACCAGGGATACCACAAAATATCCAGTCACCTAATCATGACCTACAGGCCAAAACTGTGGATACCAAATTTTCTGGATTCTTATATGCCGAGGTGATGCTATGCCGAGGTAACCTATGCCGGGGTGATGTTGTGCCGAGGTACTCCTAAGCCGAGGGGAGTACCCTGAAAAGGTGACAAGACAGCTTGATGTGACAACATCTTTAAAGGGATTTGATGGTTGCTTTAACCCTATGACATGTAGTAATGATTATAACCAAAGAAATGGTTTACCTCATGAAGGGTTAGGATCTTATGTAAAGCATAACACATGTCACAATCTAAGATAATTACACCTTCTATAAATAGAGCACACTTGCCTCTAAGGAAAGGGTTGGGAATTCAATACTCTAACTCAATATTTTACTCTCTCTCTCCCTTTTCTCTCTTTTCCACACGTATGTTTCCCGCACATAATTTATATTTGCTTGAAATGAGTACTGACTTAGGCATCGGAGTGCAAACGGGAGCCACCTCGACCCCCTTTGCAAGCTGATTGTTTGTCCTAGTGCGCAGGAGATCCACGTATTCAAGATGGAGAAGCTGAGACGTGTTGGTCCAAGGTCCAGCCGAATTTTGTGGTCAACGGTATCTGCTACTTCACATCTTCACAAGAAGAGGATTATGCATCGAGACCTAAAACCCGAAAAGTTCTCATAGATGTTGATGAGCATATATGATTGTTCCCCTAACTTGGTGTATTTGCAGGCTACATATTGTAACGCCCCAAACCCGCATGGGTTGACAAGCCAAAAAAACATCTAAATCATAGACCATAATTCTGACGTGTCAACCCATGCGGGTTTGGGGTGTTACACATATTGTGCATGACATGATAATGGCTTCTTCCATTCTAAGTGTCTAAGTGGATTTTCATTACTAATTTTTGTACTTCTCTTTAGGCTATGCTAACTGATTTTGGACTAGCCAAAGGAGTTCGCTGAATCAAGTAGATCAAATTCAATGTGTGGAACAACTAAGTACATGGATCCAGAAATCTTACTTGCTAAAGGTCATGATAAAAATGCTGACTGGTGGAGTGTCAGGATCCTTTTGTATGAAATGCTTAGTGGCTAGGTAATACCATTAACCATTGGTGAAGAAGGGGGGGGGGTTTGGTAACTTATTCAAAAACCAAATATTTATCACTCATATTTTATTATGGTCGGTAATATTTGGCAATATTTGACGAAATTGGAAGTGCATCAGACAGTCAGCAACGTCATCTAAAGATGGACCTAAAATGTTAGGTTAATGAAAACAAAAGGGAAGTGTTTGATTTAGCCATAGCCCCTAGTCTTTTTCTAGAGTTTAGTACAAAATAGGATCTTTTAGGGAAAAACTTTAAATTTTAACTCTTTCTAATGACACTATAACTATTATATTATTTTCAGCCACCATTCACACATCCAAACAGAAAGAAGCTTTAGAAAAAAGTCTTCAGTAAAAAAGTGAAGTTTCCTCCTCACTGAGCAGCGAGGTTCATTCCTTGATTAAAGGAGTATGTGAGAACACTTCCACCAGATTTATTGCTTTTCTCATCAATTGCATAGCTCTAAATTGTTATTAATACTGTAATTGCTTCATAAGGATCCATTGAAAAGGCTAGAAAGTGGCCTAAGGGAGCGGACGAGATCAAATGTCATGAATGGTTTCGGACAATAAACTAGAAAAATATAGACTGTCGAGAATTACAGCCCCAGTTCAAGCCAGATGTGAGTGGTGAAGATTACACGGCTAATTTTGAAAAATGTTGGACTGCAATGCATGTGGACGACTCACCAGTTGCTACACCAACTGTGGCGAGCATTTTCAAGGGCATACTGCAAGGTAACTATCTGATTGAGTTCTCATTGATAGATTATGTCCATTGGAACATTATAGACATTAGTTTAAGTCAAATTGAGTTCTCACTTCTCATCGATGCCTCTTTTCTTGCAGAACCTTTTGATAACTTGATTATGACTGCCTGTTGTCGGTATGACAGTGTCTTAGGTGAGACAATTCGGAATATTTATAGTTTTGAAATCTATTGTAATAGCGATGGTATTCAACTTATATCAACCACTAATTGCTCTTGCAACTTGGGTTTAGAAAGTGACGGACTGTGCTTTTGGAAGGTTTGTTAACAAAGAAATTTATCAAGTTGGTCCAGGAGGCCGATGATGGTACTTTTGATCTAAAGAGAACTGTTGAAGTTTTGGAGGTAATGTTGCTAATAAGATCAAACACATGCAAAGTAAATAGGTTGATAACAGTTAAATAAGGTTTGTTTTGTTGTTTGTGCCTATTTGAAAAATGTAGCTTACATTGCTCCTTATTGTTGTACGGGTCAAGAAGAAGCGAATTTACGACATTACCAATGCCCTTGAAGGCATAGGTCTAATAGAGAAAACTACTAAGAATCACATGCGTTGGAAGTAGCGATGTTGAACACTTACTGTTATTTTTATTTTGTCCTGTTATTCTTTACAATAATGAGCTTCTTCATGACAGAGGATCTGGGATATTTAGACCAAGAGAGCTGCATGATCAAGTGTCTCAATTGAAGGTGCTCTTACAATGCCAACTGGTGTCGTTTTGTGATTACAGTCTAATGGGGTTTGCAGATATTAGATTAACTATGTTATTTGCCACGATCAACAAAAAGTTTATGGGCATTTCTGTCCATAAAAATATGACCACTGGATAAATGATGTCCAGCAACAAAATATTTGCAAAATTTGTCTTCTTCGACAAAAGTATTTGGATTTTCCTGGTTAATAAGGGCAGATCATAGCTATCGTATAGTATCATTCATTGGTTAGAGGTTTGAAAATTATATGTTTATAGCTTTTTTTGGCATAAGAATATGTGTTGATCTTTATTTATAAGCTACACCTACATGCAATATTGTATTTCAAAATTGAGGTTTTTCAGTGCAGAAGTTTGTTGTTGTGCAGGAAACTTATAATTATTTGCTCTCATTGCAGGCTGAAGTTGAATGTCTATATGCCGAATAGCGTAGGATTGATAATAACATAAGGTTTGATTACTTGTTGAGAAGTAAGTATTCTATAATTTAACAGTTTAGGTCCTGTTCTAACACCTGATATTTATCCAGAGACAAACTAGATCGTCTATCGGAACTGGGATCTGATCAAAATTGCCAAAAGTATGTCATATTTTCTCTTGATGATTTATTTCTATTTCAGTATTTTTTTTTTCATTTGTTAGAAACTTGTCTGATTGCATTTTTCAAGAATCTTTTTCTGACTAGAGATGATCTTATGAGCCTTCCATGTTTTAGGGTTTGTTAAACTCATGGTTTCTATATTTATCATGGCACCATATTTCACGTTCCATCTAACAGAATGTTTTATATAGTGTATTCTAGAAATGTCGTTTGGTTTACGTTTTTGTTTAATTTTTATTTATTTTTTTTAATTTTGAAAATGAGGTTTTTGTTTAATACGTTAGTTCAGAATTTTAGTGTTAATTTGTCTACTTTTTTTGGTTCACGTATTCCAATTAATTTTTAATATGTGTTTCACTTATTTATGTTTTAATGAATCACATAAACTTATTTGATTTCTAATTAATATAATAAACTTATTTTTTATTATATGTTTAAATTAGCTTTTGTTTAGTATAGATTAAAATCAAATTTTCTAATACATTTTGATAAGGGGTTAATGAAATGCGTGATTTAAAAAACTATGTTTTTCATAAATTGTGAAGTTCAAAATAATTGTTGAGTTTGACCATAGATTATAATCAGATTTTAATCTTAACAAAATGGGGATTAAAGGGTTTAATATGTTTTGCATTCGTTTTTGTTATAACAAAAATGCTTTTGATTAAATGAGTTATTTATTGTCCATATAATGTGTCCATGCATCGCACGGTTGTAGATCTAATTTATAAAAAAGGAATTTGAGTTCTTGTTTGTTACAAATCAAAATTTATATTTTAATTTAAGTCAAAGTCAACAATCAATCTCAATAATATATTTTATGAAACCACAATTTTCTAACCACACATCTCGTCAACTTTTATCAAAATTTATTAAAAAACTGATTTTAACTAGTGCCAAACAAGGGCTGAGTTTTTTTTATGTAAAATGACTGGTTGAAAATGATTTAGAAAAATGTGTGTAATTATAAAATAATTTGAGACAATGAGATGTTTATAAATTTAAGGTCTGGTCGGCTGCATTATAAAGAGAACTGAATTTATAATTTTGATTTTTTTGAGTTTTTTATGTAAGAAGTGTGGTTAAAAATTGGAGAAAGAAAATGTATGTTGTTAAAAAAGTGGTTTGAAAATTTGTGTAAATTAAAACATTCAATCATTGTCATTTTAATTTGACAGCCGAACATACCCTTACTTATAAACAATTTTATCGAACACACCATAATTTTTAAGAAATTGTACGTTTAACTTTTTAAAATAAAGAGTAAGTTTTTCTCTCCGAATTTGGAGATCCAAAATTCCAAATATAGTTTTAATTCTTATTTTATAGCGAATTATTATAGCGATTGTATTTAATAAGCTACAAATCTCGAGTTAATTGTCCCAATAATTACTGAACTTATGTCTATATGTTCGACTGATCACTGAGCTTAAAGTGTCGACTTTTGATCACTAAACTTATTTCCATATCTTCAATTGATCTTCGAACTTTGAAGTGTGGAGTTTTGAGAACTAAAATTATGAGTTAATCTTCTCAATAATCACTAAACTTATGCTTATGTCGAATGATCATTGAAGTTTACAGTGTTAAGTTTTGATTACTAAACTAGTCAAAATGTTTGACGTTAGACATTGACTTAAATTTTGTAATATAATTGGTAACATAACAGACCGATGTGTAAGAAATTTTTTAAAATGTATTCGATTCATCACTAAACTTTTAAAAATGTGTTCGATTGTTGATTTTTTGTATGCAAATGATGATATGGATGAGCATTTATTAATTTTTAGGTGAGTCGTGTCATTTTTTCAAGTTTAGTGACCAAAATTCGACTACCTTAAAGTTTAGTGAACAATCAAATACATTTTTTAAAGTTTAGCGACCAACCCAAGACCTTTGAAAAAAAAATTATGCAATTTAGTGTCATGATTGATCAATTAAAGGTGACGTAGCACCACATGCAAACTTGTCTGCAACGTCATAAATTCCATTACGAAAGTTAAATCAATGATTAACATTCAACATTTTAATAATTTTAGTAATCAAAACTCGGCACTTTAAATTTCAGTGATCAGTCGAAGACATAGACAGAAGTTCAGTGATTATTGAGACAATTAACTCATAATTTTAATTATCTAAACTCGACACTTTAAACTTCGATGATCATTTGAAGACGTAGACATAGTTCAGTGATTATTGAAACAACTAATTCATAAGTTATAGTTGCCAAAACTTCAGTAATTAGTCAAAAATATAGATATAAGTTAGGTGATTATTTAGACAATTAACTCAAATTGCCAATAGTCTAATTCTTAAATTATTCAAATCATATTCGAAAATATTGATCATTAACATGTTAAAATTTATATTAAATAAAATACGAGGAAAAATAATTAAACGTTTATTTAAAAAACAAAACGAAGAGCCAAATGAAAATCATTACTGGACTGTATAAAAAATGTTAGTCTCTAAATTTAAATGTGTATATATATATATATATATATATATATATATAACTGAGATTTTGGCCAATTAATTTTAACCATAATCTAAAATATTGAATAGATATAATCTGCATTAAACATTAGCAATTTTATTTGGCAGTTTTTTTTTTCCATCCATTTCCGAAGTTACCACGGTTAAGCTTATTAAATTAGATGGTTTGAACTATAAATTGTAGTCATCATTCAAAACTAGAGGTCACTTCTTCTTCCTCCATAAATTTCAGTATCTTCTATCTACAAGTTGTGTCGTCACCACCCCATTATCACACCTAAACTGTAATTTTTAATTCAAACTTCCATTTTTCTGATTATCTTTTTCTTTGGCATAAAACGACCTTTACTAAATTTACAAAAAGAGGAGAGCCACGTTTCCACCATCAAGGGTTACAGATCTAAGATCAAATCAGAGCTCTCCAACATCTATGATGGGATTTTGAACCTTCTCGATACAAAACTCATAAGATCTGCCTCCACAGTGGTGACTCAAAGATTTTCTACTTGAAGATGAAGGTAATTATCACCGCTATGTGGCAGAGTTTAAGACTGGTGCTGAGCAGAGAGAAGTCTCCGAAAACACATTCTCCACTTACAAATCGGCCCGGATTAGATTTTTGGTATTCCTTTATTATTATTTTTTTCCAGGCGTTATTATAGATTTAAATCTATATCTATATATTAATAAAGGCAACTGAGATTCTGACCAATTTTGACTGGAATCTCAATCATCAACCAAATATAAAAAAAAAAATTTTTTGAATTTTTTTTTAGTTACTACTCCCTCCGTTTCGTGAAAATAGGCTTGCTCCTATTTTTACATAGATTAAGAAAATCTCAATTAATGTAGTTGGAAATATAATTTTTTCTTAAATTTTATTAATATATCCCTACATTAAAGAACATATTAAATATGATTATTTTATATTTGTTGATAACAATGTATATTAAATAAGGGCGTACTAGAAAACTTAAAAATATGTAGACTTTTAATAAGGAAATTAACATATAATTTGGGACGGACAAATAATGAATATAAATCTATCTTCACGGGACGGAGGGAGTATAATTTTAGGAGTTGATAACTTGATATGCAAAATGGGATGATTCTCTTAGTTCCATGTTTGGCTAAGTTTAAATGATTTATGTTGGTTAAACACATTTTTATCCACACTTTTTGAGGGAATTGCTATTTAAGTTATAATTTAAACATTCCCAAACAAGCCCATGTTTTTAAACATTCCCAAGCAAGCACCTATATGGGAAACTGAATGGTTCTCATTCTAATCAGCCCATGTCCAGGTTTTTATTCAGAGTTAGTTTTAGTGCCTGTGACTATAATAGATTCTAAAGAAGTTGATGATTGTAGCGATCGGGAATTTTCGTTTCTTTCTAAACAAAATAAATTCTAAAACTTTAAATGCGCGTCGTTACGACTTTTTCCTATTTAATTTAAAAGAGTATTCGTCTAGCCAAATTATCAATGAAATTTAATTAATTTCCATTGTAATTAAATTTTCGAACTTTATTTAAAATATATTTCAATGTCACCATTTTAAAATCCTAATTCAAATTTTAATGATTTTAAATCCAAAATTTCAAGCTCCAGCCCTACATGGAAAAAAATTATGAATTTCCAAATTTTTTCCAGCCTCTCAAGGAATGATTCTGCTTTCCAAAAATTCTACCAAAACACATGTAATTCCATTTTTCACACTCCCTGATCCTCTCACTCTTTCCCCTAAATCTCACATTTTCCTATTTCAAATTCACACACGTTTTGATCATATCCAGCAGCCTGCACTGTCCAATTATCAAATCTCTCCCTCAATTCTGCATTCAGTGATTTCAATTCCTGCATTTCTTCCTCAATCAGCAGGCTCCCTCAACCTACCAAATTCAGCAAAACAGCTAAGATAATATACCCCATTTTTCATTCCACACGAGCTCACCCAAGCAGACAACAGTTCTGGTAATTTTTTTTCCTACTACATTGCACCTCACAGCCATCACCAATCTCTCTGCAAGACCCCTGTCACAAACGAAACCACCATCACGACCACAACCAACCTCTTCCACCTTCATTGCCAGCCGAACCAACAAACACCACCACTGCCAAACCAACCCAATCGAACCACCATTCACCATCACACAACTCGTGGCCCTCACCCACGACAATCACCACACGACAGCACCACCACCACCTGTGACGACCCGAATTCTCGACCATTCGAGTGCCACTAAAAGTGACTCATATCATATTATCGAGACTTAAATAGTAATGTAAAATTATTCAAAAGAATAATTAGAATCCCATAATTTTATTTGTGAATAAAAATAGAACATAATTTTCTTACATAAAGTTCAACATAATTATCTCATCAATCTTAACCACTTTTGCCACTTCCATGTTGACCGCCTCGAACCTTCAATTATCTGAAAATGGTAAATATCGTGGAGTGAGATTTATAAAATCCCAGTAAGTATACCAAGCATAAATTTTCTTTTGAAAGCATATGGATCATTTTCATCATAACATAGGATATGATCGAAATACTCATAAACATAGGGAGACACAAGAATTTTACCGAACTTAAATGGTAAGAATTCTTATGTGTAGCGCTACTAAACTCCGGTCCCCTTAGCATAATCATAAACATATCATATGGAACCCATAACAATCTTGTGAGATTGATTTCATAGCAATGATCCAAACATTTTCATAAAAACATAAGATATACTTACTTGTCATAAAAACATACTTACTTTTCATAAAAACATAAGGTGTATTTACCTTTCATAAAAACATACTTACTTTTCATAAAAGCATAAGATATACTTACTTGTCATAAAAACATACTTACTTTTCATAAAAACATAAGGTAATACCTTTCATAAAAACATACTTACTTTTCATAAAAACATAAGATATACTTACTTGTCATAAAAACATACTTACTTTTCATAAAAACATAAGGTAATACCTTTCATAAAAACATACTTACTTTTTATAAAAACATAAGATATACTTACATTTCATAACAACATACTTAATTTTCATAAAAACATAAGATATACTTACATTTCATAACAACATACTTAATTTTCATAAAAACATAAGATATACTTACATTTCATAACAACATACTTAATTTTCATAAAAACATAAGATATACTTACATTTCATAACAACATACTTAATTTTCATAAAAACATAAGATATACTTACTTGTCATAAAAACATACTTACTTTTCATAAAAACATAAGGTGTATTTACCTTTCATAAAAACATACTTACTTTTCATAAAAATATAAGATATACTTACTTGTCATAAAAACATACTTACTTTTCATAAAAACATAAGGTGTATTTACCTTTCATAAAAACATACTTACTTTTCATAAAAACATAAGATATACTTACTTGTCATAAAAACATACTTACTTTTCATAAAAACATAAGGTAATACCTTTCATAAAAACATACTTACTTTTCATAAAAACATAAGATATACTTACTTGTCATAAAAACATACTTACTTTTCATAAAAACATAAGGTAATACCTTTCATAAAAACATACTTACTTTTCATAAAAACATAAGATATACTTACCTTTTAAAAGATTAAAATGAAGTGTAGTAGTAAATGGACCAAAACTTTCTTGACCACCTTGAATTTCTCTTACTTGTGGATTTTGTCAAGAGATTGGAAATAAGTGTATATGTGTAGAGTTGTGTGTAAAAGAGATGGGTTTAAATAGATGTATAAAGTTGGCATATTGTAAACATAATCATTCAATTCTATTAATTTTAACACATCCTTTTCTTAAAGTAAAGCACCATTCATATACTTTTCCATATTTATACAAATATTATGCTCTTCATGATTACATATAATGGAGTCTTATCAACCATTCATATACTTTTCCATATTTATACAAATATTATGCTCTTCATGATTACATATAATGGAGTCTTATCAACCATTCATATACTTTTCCATATTTATACAAATATTATGCTCTTCATGATTACATATAATGGAATCTTATCAACCATTCATATACTTTTCCATATTTATACAAATATTATGCTCTTCATGATTACATATAATGGAGTCTATAATTCATTCATATACTTTTCCATATTTATACAAATATTATGCTCTTCGTGATTACATATAATGGAGTATATAATTCATTCATATACTTTTCCATATTTATACAAATATTATGCTCTTCATGATTACATATAATGGAGTATATAATTCATTCATATACTTTTCCATATTTATTAAATTAAGATTCTCATAATTATTATATATAATGGAACCTCTCATGCTTGCATATATTTTCTTAATTTCAATAATAAAAATAATTTTTGTATAAATAAATATTGGGATAACATTGAATTAAGTACTTGGACTTAATATACTTTAAATCAAGAGAATGGAGATATTTTTAGAAATTCGGAATTTAATTTAAAATCGAACGATCTCGATTATTTCTTGACTTGGCTATACGAATACGTCGTGGCGTTAACTTAATAAAAATGGGTGAAATAGTAGCGACACGATTTTCTATTAAAATAATTATTAATCGTGTAAAAATTCTTGGTCGCTACAAACTTACCCCCTTAAAATAATTTCGTCCTCGAAATTAAACTTACTTGATCTTATGATTTCTGAACACTTAATCAGAATCTCTTCTTCTTCTTCTTATGTAGCATCATCGCTACCATATTTAATCCAACCATATTTAACCCACTGGACTTTGACTAAATGCATCAATTTGTTTTCTTAAGACATGAACTTTTCTATCAATAATAGACATATGTCTACTCATAAATTCTAACTCAAAATGAAAATTTCCAATCGTATGTGATATTTCATCATATCTTGTAGTACTCATGTAACCTGTCACTTATCATCGTATCATGTAACCTCAAATATTCGTATTAATATCTCTAAAATTTCAATAAATCTTTACTAACATATCATACCATAATAATTTGTCATTTCTTCTTATCACCAAATATCCCAAAATAATTAAAACGATTACCTGAATATTCTCTATGTAATATACCCAAACATGTTATTCACATATCAACATAATCATCAGTTTATCTTTCCAATATTTGTAACCCAAAATTTCTGCAAAATTCAATAAACAAATATCTCCCAAATAATTAAAATTCTTAACTCAAATATCATAACATTTCCCGTAAGGTATTCCTTTCACTTGTACAAACTTATTAATCCTGATTCAATACAGTCCTTATTTCACTTTAACGTATCCCCGTATTATTTCTATACCTTGATTATTATATCAAAATATTTGTGTATTTTGTGGATCAAAAGTGGGGAAAGGCTTCAGTTATCTAGAAGCGGCCGTAGATCTTGGAAAGAAACTGGGGGAAAAAGGTATCACTCTTGTGTATGGGGGTGGTAGCAGTGGTCTAATGGGTTGTGTTTCCCAATCTGCTCTTGCAGAGAAATCAAAAGTAATCGGTGTCATACATGTCCCTTTGGTAGATGTTGCAGGCAAAACACGAGGGCATGAAGTTCAAACATTATCCATCCATGAACGCATAACTTGTATGCTATATGGTTCTGATGCCTTTATAGCCCTGCCCGGAGGTTTTGGTACCTTAGAAGAAATCTTTAACATTACCTCGTGGGCTCAACTAGATCTCCATACTAAGCCTATTGGGCTTCTGAATGTTAACAATTTCTTTGATGGTTTGTTAACCTTTCTTGATTATGCTGTGGAACAGGGATTCATCTCTCCATTTTCCAGAAGGCTCCTTATTTCTGCTCCTACTATTGATGAACTACTGGATAAGCTGCAGTCATATATCTCAATACAAGATCCAGCAGGGGTTAAGATAGATTGGTCGCAAGGAAGGGGAATCAAGCGAAAATGGAGTCCGGTTAATGTAAACTTAACTTTATGAATCTTAGAATAGGTGGGGGTAGAGTACGGAGTATTCTTACTCTCGAGACACCCCTCTAATTTCCTAGGATTTCCTTAATGTTTAAATCTTGTGTGTACCTCAAAGGTTCCAGGTGGTAGATTACGGAGTATTCTTACTCTCGAAACACACCTCTTTGAAGGCTTCTTTATTTCCTCAAAAGGTCAGAGGTGGTAGGATACGGCTACTCCGGAAACACATCTCTCAATTTGAGGAATTTCCCATGTTGCTTTCTTTTGCTTTTGCGTGTTTCATGTATTTCTTTTCCAGTGTGACTCTTTGTATGTTCTCCTTATGAGAAAATAATAAAATCTCTGCTATCATCTACTAAATCTCGTTTGTGATGTAAATGAACTTGCATGTCTAACCTTAATTCCTTTAGTGGATGCTTATCATATCATGCTCTTAATTCCAAATGATAAAATTCTGGACAAAGTCTCCCTTGTAATTTGGACTTATCCCAAACCATAAGCATACTTCATAACTCACAATAATAAATAACTCCACATTTGATCACAACGATCTAAAAATATTGAAAACGATTCCAACACTTCAATATCATCAAAAAAATATCCCATAATTCAATTCATAATTCCTCAACATAACAATTTCAAATCATATTTTTCAATATCACAATATCACTTCCTTCCATACCTTAATTGGCTCAAAAGATTACTCATACTTATATTTATAAGTCATAAATCATATTCCCAAAATTTAATCACAAGGCCAAAGTTCATAATAAATTTCTCTTCAATATAGAGGCATAATTCACTTACTCAACATAATATCCATTACTTAATTCCCAATAACCAAATCTTTAAATCTCTAACTTCATAATGCTTCTCATAAAAGTCTCATTAAAACCACTTATAATCTTAACATCTCATAAAACTTCATAAAATTGGCTCGCTATTTCTCATTAAATCTAAATGATAGATAATCTGAACATATTTCTAATCATTTCTGTTGACTTCTCATACTTAATGCCATGTCTAAAATCAATTATGCAAAGTCCATTTAAGGTTTATCATTTCTAAACTCGAGGACAACAATTATTTTGAAAATCATTCTTAAGTCATATTATTCCCATTATGCTCAACACCCGTTCTCTTTCTTTCTTTTCTTTCCGAATTTTTTTTTTTTTTCAGAATTGAAACTTGAAGAGTGGTACCAATAATCATCCACAGTTTTTCCTTGCTTTTAAGCAAAGGTAGTGATAAAGGGATAAATTATTGAACCGAAAATTGAAACTTGAAGAGGAAGTACTAATAACCATCCACAGTTTTTCCCTTGTTTTTACACAAAGGTAGTGATAAAGGGATAAATTATTGTACGAATTCATTATTAATTTTGTTTGTTTAATATATTATTCCATATATTTTGGGCAAAAGTTACAACCCAACTTAATTTCTAATTGAGTCAATCTTACTAAGCTTAATATGCACCAAAATTCATATAAATATCCTCTCTGTCTCATGATTCTACATTGAAAAGAATAAAAAAAATTGAGTCTTCTATCAATTTATATCATACTTGACATGTATATTATGTGTAACACATAAAGATTCATAACATATGAAGATTTCATACTTAACATGTCTCAATAAAATCGTAAATGACTTGCAAAGCATATAACATACCTGGTTCGAGGAGTCAATACGTGGAGAGTGACATAGTAGAGTGATGAGTTAAAATATTTCATATAATCTTATTTTCCTTTAATCAACAATAATTTAATGTGGTTGTATCCAAATCAACATTTTCTTGAATCATAATTCCTAATTAATCACAGTCTTCAAAACAAATCCAATATCGATATAGTAATTATCTCCCCATCAATAATTAATAACTTAACCCAAATAAAATTTATCGTCAAATCTTATTTTTCCTTTAGTCCCCGAACTTCTAGAAATTTATCAAAGACATCAATATAAACATCATATCACTAACTAATTATATTCCATAAAATTTTCAGGACATTACAAACTCTCTTGCTTAAAATGAATTTTGTCCTTGAAATTCGCACATCAAATTTCATCATGCTTTTCAAAATCATAACCATACTTGACATGTGAAAATTCAATTTTTTTTTTATAATGAATAGTGATTTCGTTAACTGTTCATCATGAATAGCACGTCGTTTTACTGTTCACGTGAATAGTGATTTTTTTTTTTTTTTTTTAATTAAAGAAATAAAATTTCAAAAATCTACAGAATCGTTTTTAAAACTCTTTGCTCTGATACCAACTGTGACGACCCGAATTCTCGACCATTCGAGTGCCACTAAAAGTGACTCATATCATATTAT
Source organism: Ligustrum vulgare (assembly GCA_963555705.1). NCBI lineage: Eukaryota > Viridiplantae > Streptophyta > Magnoliopsida > Lamiales > Oleaceae > Ligustrum > Ligustrum vulgare. The sequence goes on along the minus strand of OY743172.1, from coordinate 4,459,238 downwards.
CGAGACTTAAATAGTAATGTAAAATTATTCAAAAGAATAATTAGAATCCCATAATTTTATTTGTGAATAAAAATAGAACATAATTTTCTTACATAAAGTTCAACATAATTATCTCATCAATCTTAACCACTTTTGCCACTTCCATGTTGACCGCCTCGAACCTTCAATTATCTGAAAATGGTAAATATCGTGGAGTGAGATTTATAAAATCCCAGTAAGTATACCAAGCATAAATTTTCTTTTGAAAGCATATGGATCATTTTCATCATAACATAGGATATGATCGAAATACTCATAAACATAGGGAGACACAAGAATTTTACCGAACTTAAATGGTAAGAATTCTTATGTGTAGCGCTACTAAACTCCGGTCCCCTTAGCATAATCATAAACATATCATATGGAACCCATAACAATCTTGTGAGATTGATTTCATAGCAATGATCCAAACATTTTCATAAAAACATAAGATATACTTACTTGTCATAAAAACATACTTACTTTTCATAAAAACATAAGGTGTATTTACCTTTCATAAAAACATACTTACTTTTCATAAAAGCATAAGATATACTTACTTGTCATAAAAACATACTTACTTTTCATAAAAACATAAGGTAATACCTTTCATAAAAACATACTTACTTTTCATAAAAACATAAGATATACTTACTTGTCATAAAAACATACTTACTTTTCATAAAAACATAAGGTAATACCTTTCATAAAAACATACTTACTTTTTATAAAAACATAAGATATACTTACATTTCATAACAACATACTTAATTTTCATAAAAACATAAGATATACTTACATTTCATAACAACATACTTAATTTTCATAAAAACATAAGATATACTTACATTTCATAACAACATACTTAATTTTCATAAAAACATAAGATATACTTACATTTCATAACAACATACTTAATTTTCATAAAAACATAAGATATACTTACTTGTCATAAAAACATACTTACTTTTCATAAAAACATAAGGTGTATTTACCTTTCATAAAAACATACTTACTTTTCATAAAAATATAAGATATACTTACTTGTCATAAAAACATACTTACTTTTCATAAAAACATAAGGTGTATTTACCTTTCATAAAAACATACTTACTTTTCATAAAAACATAAGATATACTTACTTGTCATAAAAACATACTTACTTTTCATAAAAACATAAGGTAATACCTTTCATAAAAACATACTTACTTTTCATAAAAACATAAGATATACTTACTTGTCATAAAAACATACTTACTTTTCATAAAAACATAAGGTAATACCTTTCATAAAAACATACTTACTTTTCATAAAAACATAAGATATACTTACCTTTTAAAAGATTAAAATGAAGTGTAGTAGTAAATGGACCAAAACTTTCTTGACCACCTTGAATTTCTCTTACTTGTGGATTTTGTCAAGAGATTGGAAATAAGTGTATATGTGTAGAGTTGTGTGTAAAAGAGATGGGTTTAAATAGATGTATAAAGTTGGCATATTGTAAACATAATCATTCAATTCTATTAATTTTAACACATCCTTTTCTTAAAGTAAAGCACCATTCATATACTTTTCCATATTTATACAAATATTATGCTCTTCATGATTACATATAATGGAGTCTTATCAACCATTCATATACTTTTCCATATTTATACAAATATTATGCTCTTCATGATTACATATAATGGAGTCTTATCAACCATTCATATACTTTTCCATATTTATACAAATATTATGCTCTTCATGATTACATATAATGGAATCTTATCAACCATTCATATACTTTTCCATATTTATACAAATATTATGCTCTTCATGATTACATATAATGGAGTCTATAATTCATTCATATACTTTTCCATATTTATACAAATATTATGCTCTTCGTGATTACATATAATGGAGTATATAATTCATTCATATACTTTTCCATATTTATACAAATATTATGCTCTTCATGATTACATATAATGGAGTATATAATTCATTCATATACTTTTCCATATTTATTAAATTAAGATTCTCATAATTATTATATATAATGGAACCTCTCATGCTTGCATATATTTTCTTAATTTCAATAATAAAAATAATTTTTGTATAAATAAATATTGGGATAACATTGAATTAAGTACTTGGACTTAATATACTTTAAATCAAGAGAATGGAGATATTTTTAGAAATTCGGAATTTAATTTAAAATCGAACGATCTCGATTATTTCTTGACTTGGCTATACGAATACGTCGTGGCGTTAACTTAATAAAAATGGGTGAAATAGTAGCGACACGATTTTCTATTAAAATAATTATTAATCGTGTAAAAATTCTTGGTCGCTACACCACCTCAACCTCCAAGACCGCCACTGCAATCAACCGGACCACCACCACCTACCAACCCAAAACAGCAGCCACATCCCACTTTCAACTCCAATCCCACAACCTCCATCATGATCGCACACCCCGCTAGCACGACCGCACCACCACCAACCACTACCCAACCTCAATCCACACCATTTTCCCCAAAATCAAACCCAAAAACCAAGATTTAAAAACATTACCCATAACTTACCTCAACATTTAACGGAGTCCCATCGTCGGAGAGCCACAAAAACCGAACTCCACAGCCTCGTTTTAGTCTCGATTTTCGCACATCAAACCACCCAAAAACCTTTCCCTTCACACGCCCACACCGCCGCCACTGCACGGCGGCCCCAGTGCTGGAACGGAGAGGAGCAACCCCCCCTTCCTCGCCGTCATCGCCTCTCTCGCAGCCTCTCTACTCTCCCTCTCTTTCGGTCCTGACATTTGAGAGAGAAATGAGGATTTTTTTTTAGTTTTATTTTATTTAGTTTAAGTTTTGTAAATTTCCCCTTCAGCCCCAAGTTTTGATATATATTTATTTCAGTCCCTTCTTTTAAAATGATTTCAATTTAGTTACAAATGTTCTTATAATTAACGAATCAGCCCTTATTTTCGTAAAATACTATTTCAGTCCCAAAATTCTTAAAATTCAGTTTTCTCAAAATTTCCATCTAGCCCTCAAACTTTATTTTTGTAACGTTTAAATCTTTAAGTTTCTAAAATAATAATTTAATTAATTTTCTTGACTAGACGAATTATTTGGAGAATTAAGAGATTGACGTACTTCCCGCTCCACTTTTGAGAACTAGTAAAGTTAAAGGTAGAATCGCCCCCACTAATTGATTTATATTATAATTGCACGTAATTATGTAGATTTGTGTGATTGTTATATGCTTAATTGCATGAGAAAAGAAAAGAATAATCTCGTATGAGATAAATTTGAGAATTTATGTTATGCCCGTCATAACTTATCTGCCAGCATGAGACAAGAAAAGAATGTGTTCATTTGCACTCATTTATTGATGCTTATGAATAAGAAAAGAATATCACTACATTAATTGCATGATTACTTGTCTAATTATCTTGTAGATTAATTATTGAAGTTGAGTCTACTGAGTATTTCATTTTGAAATGTTCACCCGTTGTTTTAACATTTTTTGCAGATTTCGGTGATGGTGGCGAATGATGGGCAATAACGGTAAATTACCAATTGATATTTTTGAAAGTCGTGAATTTTGAAATAATTATTTCATTTTATCAAGAATTGTCATTTTTATAAATTTGTACGAATTTCCTTATTCCATCTGAATTATCGCTAAACTTCTATTCAATAAATGTGATATTTAATATTTAGTCATTTTTCGCAATAAAGTTTATTCAAAAATTTAGAAAAGTGACGTTCCCGCGTTTCTCGGAATTCGGGGCGCTACAATGATAAACCTCTCCTTTGTGCCTAAGGAACTTAACCGTAGTTGAGTGTATTGTTTGAACAACAACATGCGTTGAAGTCTAAAATAATATTGATTTTCTATTTTTCGTGTCTGTTGTTGGATGATAATAGATTATGGATAGTACGTTAGTAGTACGATTTAATGATGCTTAACTTTGGTCTATCCCTGTTTTGGAATTTGGTGACTATTGAACATTAAAGAGTAACTATTCTTGATTAACAATCATTAATCACTGTGATATAATCATATAACCCAACACAAAATAGAATAATAATAATAATAGAAGAAATAGAGAGAAGAAGAGGAGACCAGACCAGACAAAAAGAGAGGAATACTTAGAAAATTAACACAGAGAAGAAGAATTTGGAGTATCAATATTCAATGATCTGAGTTCATAGAAAAGTCCATGTCGTTATTATTTTTTTTATTATTCTGTTGATGTGATTTATTTATTATTATTAATTTTTTTTCTTACATGTTTTGGTGAGTTTTGTGAGATGTGGATATATATATATATATATATATATATATATATATATATATATATATATATATATATATATATATATAATGGATTTGGATTTCGAAGGGGATTTGGGTTTGGAAGAAGATTTTGAAGACTTCTTTTGTTTACCAAAAACTTTGAAATTAATCCATTTGAAAAATGAAATATCTTCTGGTTGAGCGAAGAACTCATCCCAGTAAGATTCAATTTCTTCTTTTGAAAAAGTTTGACGAAAAAGTTTCCTTAGGTTTTTCACCTTAGGAGACTGATCTTTTTTGAATTCAGATCTTCTATCAATGCTAGAAGAAATGACGTTGAGTTGAGAAGATAAACTTCTTCTGTGATTTTTCTTTCTCAGAAGAGGAATGTCTTCAGAAGGAGGTTGCATGTCAGATGCAGTAGGTGAATCTTGTTCAGATTCAGAATATTGAGGTTTTGGGATAACAGATTCAAAGTTGACATCTTTGAGTCTGCTGGATGAAGTTGAGAATCTTGAAGGGAAAACATTTTGAAGATTATTTTGAAAAGATTTAGATGAACTAGATCTTGAAATGTTTGAAGAGTTGTTTGATGATTCTCCAAAGATCATCCTAACACTTCCATCAGGAAATGAAAGAATCTGATTAGGAGTATCAGATGAAGGAGGAGGTTCCGGTTTGGAAGCTCTTAGAATATCCCATTCTAAGCTCCTAGTTTGAAGATTCCATGGAATTCTCTTAGGAATCATGGTGTTAGTATGAAGATCATTCACCTCCATAAGAAGCGATTCGTTTCTTGGAGACGAACGAAGAGCACGAATGTTGAGATTCGTACCCAAGAGTTTGTAATATACTCTGTATATTACAGCAAATGAATTTGATTCATCCAAACTAAGATTCTTAGTTTGAACATGAAGTTTGAGAGTCTTTAAGATATGTTTGTCAAAAAGACTGACTGTGAAGTTTGGATAGCAGTTTGAAAATATTGGACCAGATTCTAGATTTGATTCTAGAACTGTCAAGAGCGAATGCTCGAAGTTTGAATGTCTTTGATCACGAAGGGTAACCAAGACATGAATGTCAAGTCCAAGTCTGAACAAGGGCTTGAGGGCAATTTGAACAAGACCAAAATGTAAGAATTGAAATTTCTTACGATGTCCTTGTATGGAGTTTTTTGAAAGAAGAGCAAGCTCAGTATTTTGACCCAAAACATGCATGGTTTGTTCATGTGTTTTGATGATGTAATTTTGAGAAAAATCAAATCGACCAATTTCATAGATAGATCCTTTGTCTACCTTAGGAATTGTCCAATTATGCAATAATTGTTCAATTTGATGAATTTGAAGTTCACCTGTATTTTGAAAAGTTTCAGAATCATTTTGAAGTGATTCTTCAGTATTTTGAAAATTGTTTGACAAATTATTAGCTCTATTTCTAGAACTACCAGATCCTTTGAACCAACTGGAAAAAGAGGACATTGTCGGAACAAGGTAAGCTTGAAAGGTATTGCTACCTGCAGATTGAAAGAGTTACAGATAGAATGAAGGTCGGACTTTTACCTACTCCCTCCACGTGGTCTTACACAGATCTTACTCGACTTAACTGCCCTGCCCCCGAGGTTTCGAACCATCCACTTACACGATTCAACCTGTAAACAAAAACAAGGAACAGATAGACAACACTCTCCAAGGATAACTTGAACCTAAATGGCTCTGATACCAAATAGAACCCAGGTTAGATAGAACAAGGATAGTGCGGAATAAATTGAAGAAACAATAATCAAAATGCAGAAAAAGATTCAACTGTAATGAAACAATTAAAATACTTGAACAGCAATTTGAAATATTGAAATTTATATTGAAATTATAACGCTGAACGTTACAATAAATTTTGAAAAAGAAGAGAATGATCGGATAACGTATTCTTAAAAAGAATTATTATCGCTCCGCTCACAAGCTCACAATCTCTCTTGAATGAGAAGTTAATTGTTATAGACTCAATTAACTCTGAGTACAATTGACTCTAACTCAAATTAACTCTGCCTAACAATTGAAATGAACCCTTACATTTATAGAAGACTAAAAATGAAAAAGGTACATCAGAATATTGAATAATTGAACTACAGCTGGAAAAGTCTTGATTGAACAGTGCTCTGTCGACTACTTTCCAAAAAGTAGGAATCTTGAACAGTGATTGAATCTTGAAAGTCGCTGATTGAATAGTGACTTGTCTGCAGCTTTTCCAAAAGCTAGCCAACCACTCCATCAACTCCACCGAAAGTTTGAAAAAGTAAAAATCTCTTTTGTCCTTTTATGAAAAGAAAAGATTCTTTGGATAAAGTGGACATTGATTTTTAACTTTGATTATTTTGAATGCAAATTCTTTTGATTTTTGAACGCGAAAATCTCTGAGATCATCAAGGAAACTGCGTCCATGTAGTCATTTGGTATTTTGAAGATTTTCATCGTAATCAGTTGCGAGAAAATCATCTTCATTTTGATAGAAACTGTCTTCGACGTTGAAATCTGCCTCTGAACTAGTTTCTGAGGAATCTTGAACTGAAGAAGCATTTTCAGCAAGAGCAGCAATCTTCTCTGCTAAAATTGTCATTTCTTCAGGGCTGGTGCATTTTGCAAGAAGTGCTAATAATCTACCCTTTTCGGCAAGAAAATCAGCATGTTTATCTTGAAGCTTTTTTGATGGAAGTCCTTCATTTGATTTTTGATTAATCCATGATTGAACTGCCTTGGGACAACAATTTGTTTCATGAAATTTTTCCCACCATTTTATTTTGAATCTTCTAACAATCATTTGAGGACTGAAGGAGTCAGCATTTTGAAGAAGAAAAAAGTCCCAACAAAGAATCCATGAGACTTTGAAATTGAAGGAAAATTGAAGGAGAAGATTCTCCTGAGACTTAAGCAAATCTTTAGCCTCATTTTTGAAATGTTTGAATCCTTGAAGAGAGAGACTGGGTAGAATACTTTCTTCAAGTCCAAAATAATTAAACCAATTTTGAAACCATTAGGGAAAATTATTTTGGCAATTTTGATGAAAAAGGATGAACCAAGAATGATTCACTGGTCTAATAAAAAAGACATTAAACCAGGCATCTTGATAATCCAAGTAATTGAATTTTGAAGAAAAAGTTTCACCTTTATCAAGGTTCATCTTTTTCTCAATCCAAGGTTGCTGTCCCCAGTCATCATATGACAAAACCTTGACAATTGAACATTTTGAAAAATCGATATTTTGAGGGTCTTGTTTATTTTGAGTATGAGTAATAATGGCTGATCCTGTTTTGAGAAGGATCTTTTCATAAAACTCACGGTTCTTTTGAATTGATGTTGGCATGAAATGGAAACCTGAAGGAAAAATATTTGATAAACAATCATTGTAATCAGAATATTTTTCAATCCAAGACGGTTCCAAAGTAAGAACAGAGAGAAAGGGATTTTTGATGGTATATTGAAAAGGGCTTTTATTGATTTCAGGAAGTTTTCCTGAACCAGTAAGAACGGCCTTTTTGTAGTTTGAAGGTCTTGGCTTTTCTGGGGTTTGAGGAATTTTACCAAGAACAGAAAAGTTGTTTGAAGTGGAATTTTGAGGAATGTTTGAAGCAGAAACACTTCTGCTGGAAGTTTGAACAAAATCTTCGATTGAAGGAAGAGGAGTAAGAGCAACCTTTTTGCCCTTATTTTTGTTTTTTGAGGAATTGGCCATGGAGGAAGCCATGTCTTCAAGAACTTTGTTGTACCAATCAATCTTGATACCTTTTGTTTGAACACTCTTTTGGGGTGGCCTTTCAGTAACTCGGAATCTCTCTAATTTATAGGGAAATTTCTTCGTGAAACAGTTATCCCAAAATTTATTTTGAAAGATTTTGTTTTTTGAAAAGTAATTTTGAAAACAGTTTTTGTTACTGCAATAGTAAAAATACTGTTGTTTTTGAATTGATTCAAAAGGAATCGACTGTAGGTCTCCCTTACCGATCCCACCTAATCCTATGTCTGACACAGCTGTTTGGACATGGGAAAAAGTCTTTGAAGCAATAATGAAAAGGATACCAATAATGACACTTTTGACAATGGTGACAAAGGTGTTTTCTGGGACCCACGACGTTTGACAATTTTGGTTTCTTTTGAGGAGTGGGTGACACTCGTGATTTTCTTTTGAAATGGAATTAATAAAGAAAGATTCTTTACTAATGGATCCAAGGAAATTTTGAGGAAAGTGATCTGTCAATTTGTCTTTTTTGAAAATTGAAGATTCTTTCTTTTTGAAATTTCTTAAATTAATATTCTTAATCTGAGAAATCGATGTTCTTTTGAAATCACAAACATCTACTGGAGATGTATGATGCATGAATTTGAAAATCAAATTTTGACCGAAAACATTGGTCTGAAGACCATTTTCGTTAGCTTGAAAAGGGGTAATTTGAACGATGAAAGGGATTCCAAGAATTGCTTCTTGATCCAAATCTTTCACCAAAAGAAACTCATTTTTGAAACAAATGTTTGATTTGAAAACATGAGCTTTTGAAAGTTTATTTTGAATGTTGAGCTTTTTACCTCCTGCTCCATAGAGACGTTCGGTAGTTTGCTCAAAGTATTTTGAAGGTATTAATCCTTCCCGGATGCAGTTTTGATCTGCTCCAGAATCAATTAATACTCTGGTGGTAATTTGAAAAGACTCGTCAATGACAATTGTCATTTGACAGTACCATTTTTGAAACTGAATACGATTAATAACATTAATCCGTTCTTCATCATTTTGAAGAGAATTAAAATCATTAATACTATCAGATTTGGAAGAAAGAGATTCTTCTGAAGAAGAGGAAGAAGAATCAGAATCATTTTGATTTTGAATATTTGAAGAGGAATTTTTGAGAATGGTAACATCAAGTTTAATTTCTTTAACCTGACGTTCCAAAAAGGAAATTTGAGACTTCATTTCCCTCACTTCTGATTTCAAATCAGAGGATGAAGATTTAGAAGTAGATTCTTGATTAAATCTTTTTAGTATTTCTTTCATACTAAACGATTCATGGGTTTTTGAAGAAGAAGGAAGGAGCGAAGAGAACTTCTTCTTTAATTGAGGATTGTCAATCTGCTCAATTATTTCTTGAATAAGTTCTTCTTCTTTTGTAAGGACATTAATGGTTTTGCAACCACAAATACCTTTACCTTCGCAAGGATGAGAAGAGGAGGAAGAATTAGATTCATTATCAGAATCTTCTTGATGCTGATAAATTCTTTCTAATTCAGAATCATCATCTGATGATGAATGAAGAATATATATATATATATATATATATATATATATATATATATATATATATATATATATATATATATATATATATATATAATGACCTTTATGTTTGACTGCGTGGGCTTAGTCTCAAAACTGAGATTGAATCTGGATTTACTTTTGGTATTGGATTGTTAAGATTCAAAACTTGAGTATGGTGATTTGATGATTTTATTGTATGAATTTGGATTGTGATTGTAACCTTCAAAAATAATTATTTATGATGAATTAATTTATATTTGACTACGTGAGGTATTTCTTGAATTTGAGATCGATTGGGTCTGGATTAGATTCGATACTTGAGTATGGTGATTTGATGATTTTATAATGTATGAATTTGGAATGTGATTGTAACCTTGAAAAATAATTTTTTATGATGAATTAATTTATATTTCACTACGTGAGTTGTTTCTTGAACTTGAGATTGGGTCCAGATTTATATTATATTGGATTATTAGGATTAGAAATTTGTATGTTGATGATTGAATCTATCTAGGGGGTTTAAAATAATATGGTTGACTTGAGAGCTTATTTGAAATGTACGTTACTGTTTGCATATTAAATATGTTATAACGGTTCAACTTCAAGGATATGTAATTTCAGATGGAGTTGGAGAAAATCATATTTTCATTTTGCATCTAATCATGTATTTGCATCTAATTATTCAGTATTCGTGTTTTTTTATATTTTATCTATAAGCGCTATAATATTAAATGTTAAAATGTTGGACCTGAAATTCTATTGACTGAGTTGCTTGCTTTAGCAGCTAAACTAATAGAAGCTGAAACAATATCGAAGTTGCAAACTAAAATAATTTTTTTCTTTGTGCAAATGTAGCTTAGACAAATAGAAATAAATAATATGTAAAGCATACGTCATATTGGTTGTTTTAATCTTGAATGGGATTTTCAGTTTTAACCCTTTTTCCCCTCTTAATTTTCTGTTCATACTTGAAGCTACGAAAATCCCATTCAAGGTAGTTCAAAAGTTTCATTACGATGCTATTAAATTGAAGAGTCGATTCTTTGAGTTACCAAAGATACATGTAAGCAATAAATTAAAATAATTTAGTTTTGTTGTTGAAGCTTGGGTTAATTAACTATGGCTAACACCAATTGGGAAAGCAGGTCTTCAATTACTTAAATGATAGACCTATTTTTATTTAAACAAACTTATTTTTATTGAACAGGTGATGATAAAGTTGGTAAACATTACATTTTTGAATCCATTGATTGCAAGAGAAAACCAATAAGAGAAATACATTCTGATAGTGATAGCTGATGGACATTAATTTTGGTATATGGGTTTTGTGAATTTGACATAATTTGTCTTTTTTATGTACAAGTTAATGAGAAATATTCTGTATTTTAGAATTTATCTATTTCTTTGCAAGTTTATTTTTTAACATTTTACTTCCAATATTGTGTATATTTAATATGAGTGATAGAACTTGTACATAGAGAATGGGTAGCAAAGAGTTTGTTGTTCTTCTTTGTGTAGAGGATTCAGATTACGTGAAGAAACTATACGAAGGTGTGCAAATGCTGGGTGAAGAAGGCGAAACATGGGACATGTTTAAGGTTTCCAAAGGTGAATTTCTTGAAGATAACGAGATCGGAGAGTACGATGGATTTGTGATCGCGGGTAGTTGTTGTTGTTACATTTATTAATATTATAACAAGTGTTGGAATTTGATTGGTAAATAATAATCCTCACATGTAAATTTGTTGCTTAATTTTGATTGGTTGCATGAAGCCTTTATTTATATGGTCACACATATACAAGAAGTTGTAGAAAAATGATTGGTGGAAATTATTTATTTTGATCATAGTGAAACACGTATACGCCAACTTGGTCCCATATGAGTGGTTCATTTCATTACAAACTTCCCTATAAATACTCTCTTTATCACACACACTTTTTAGTAAAAATTGAAAAATAAGAGTGATATATATATATATATATATATAAACACACACACACATATGGTTTCTCCCATGCATAAATATATGTTTTTGTGAGTTTTATTTTTGGCCAATAGAAGGGTGTTCTTGAAAGTGATGGCTTTGGGTTAATCATTTAGTGCAAAATAAGGTTTTAACCACACAACATTTAAGTTGGACTGTTGTATCCTGGAGGGGACAAGTCAGAGATTTCTGGTTGCACCGGTGATTGATATTTTTCCAACACCGCAGAGGGTTTGAATCTTCTTAAAGAAAGCGAGATATCCGTTCCTCAGCCTAATCGGTTACGGTTATTGTATCCATTATTATTATTGTAACATTTTGTATTTATATTGCAATATCACTAACAATTTTAAGGAGATTCAATTTGATGGATCAAACCGTGGAAAAGACCAATGAAAGTGTAGGAGATCTCAACAAGCCTTTTCACTTCAAAGGCGTGAACTTTAAGCTCTGGAAAGGCAAAGTCCTCTTTTACCTCAACCTGCTCAAAGTTTCTTATGTCCTCAAGGAGAAGGATCAAAGAAAAATCAAAACTGATGGCATGGACGATGATGAGTATCTTGAGCATGATGAAAAAGTGGAGCAATACAAAAAAGATGAGTATAACTGTCGAAATTATCTTTTAAATTGTCTTGATGATCATTTTTATGATTACTATGATACTACTTTCTCGTCTGCCAAGAAAATTTGGAAAGTTTTGTAGAGCAAATATGGTACCGAAGAGGCGGGAGCGAAAAAATATGCAGCAAGTCGATTTTTCCCCTATCAAATGGCAGATGGAAAATATGTAGTAGAGCAAGTACAAGATTTTCAAATGATAGTTTCCGAGCTCTCATCTGAAGGTATTAAAATTGGAGACAATCTTATTGTTGCTAGCGTGATTGACAAGCTTCCAACAGCGTGGAAGAAGAAGCATGTAGACAAGATGCACTTATTGAACAACATAATGGACATTCCACGAAGGTAGATTTAATTTCTGAAAATTTACCTACTGGTCAGAATTTGAAAAAAGATGTTTTGAAGCCTAATAAGAAAAATATGAAAACGTCTTATAAACAAAACAAGGGAACTTCAAGCAAGTGGAATAAGAACCAATTACATCCTTCACAAAATAAACAAGGTAAAAATTGCTTTGTGTGTGAAAATTTTGGGCACCTTGCTAAAAATTGCAGATACCAGAAGCGTGAGCCTGTTCCACAGGTTCATGTTACCGAAAAATCATTTGTTGCTATGATTACTGAAATTTATATGGTGCAAAGTGTTTAAAGATGGTGGGCTGATTCTGGAGCAAGCAAACATGTTTGCTATGACAAATATTGGTTCAAAACTTATACTCCTTTTAAGGAGCCTATGACTGTATTAATGCTTGGAGATTCTCATACTATACATGTTCTTGGAACTGGAGATGTTGAACTCAAATTCACCTTTTGGAAGAGTCTTGAGATTAAAAGATGTACTACATACACCTTCCACGAGAAAGAATTTGATGTCGGGTTATCTTTTGAATAAGGCTGGCTTCAAACAAACAATTGAATCTGATCAGAATGTGATTACCAAAAAAGGTACTTTTGTTGGAAAAGGATATGCTTATGATGGGATGTTCAAATTAAACATTGTAAGTGCTAATAAAAATGCTTCTACTTTTGTTTATATGCTCTCTTCACTGAATTTTTGGCATGCTCGTTTATGTCATATAAATAAAAGATATGTGGGTATCATGAGTAGTTCAGGATTAATTCCCAATGTGAAAAAAGATTTAGAAAAATGTGAACTTGTGGTCAAGTGAAAATTACAAAAAGACCTCATAAAAGTGTTGAAAGAAATACTGAATTGTTAGAATTAATTCATACTGATTTATGTGAATTTGAAGGAATTTTAACTCGTGGAGGAAATAGATATTTTATCACTTTTATTGATGATTTTTCAAAATATACTTATGTTTATTTATTGAAAAATAAAAGTAATGCTTTTGACTATTTCAAAAAATTCCTCCTAGAAGTTGAAAATCAATTCGGTAGAAAAATTAAACGGATTCGAAGTGATAGAGGTGAATCATTTGGATTTAATTCATATGTTGAATCATTGGGAATAATCCATAAAACTACTCCACCATATTCACCTGCTTCTAATGGTGTAGCAGAGAGAGAAAATAGAACATTGATTGATCTTACAAATGCTATGCTATTAGATTATGGTGCACCCTCAAGTTTTTGGGGTGAAGCGGTTTTAACTGCTTGTCATGTGTTAAATAGAGCGCCACATAAAAAGACTAAAATTACACCTTTAGAGGTGTGGAAGGGGCATAAGCCAAATTTTGGATATCTTAGAGTATGAGGATGCTTAGTCTTTGTGAGGTTAACAAATCCTAAAATACCTAAATTGGGAATTAAACCTAACACTTGTACCTTTATTGGTTATGCAAAAAATAGTATAGCATATAGATTTTTTGATATTGAAAATAAAATTATTTTCAAATCTGATGATGCTGTTTTTCATGAAGAAAAATTTTCTTTTAAATCGAAAAATAGCGGGGGCCAACAAATTGAAAAACATATTTCAGAATCTAACTCTTCTACTCAAAGTTTTCCAAATGAATTTTTTTTTGAAATAAGGAGTAAAAGAGCTAGAATTGAAAAAGATTTTGGTTTTGACTACGTGGTTTATAACATTGAAGAAACACAACTTTCTTTGCAAGAAGCTGTTTCATCACCAGATGTTGTTTTTTGGAAAGAAGCTGTACATGACGAGATGGAATCACTAATTTCAAATAAAACTTAGAAATTGGTTGATTTACCACCAGGTTGTAAAACTATTGGGTATAAATGGGTCCTAAGGAAAAAAATTAAAACCGGATGGTAGTGTAGACAAATACAAAGCGAGGCTTGTCGCAAAAGGTTTCAAACGACAAGTTGATTTAGACTTTTTTGATACCTTTTCTCCAGTTACGAGAATAACATCCATAAGATTGCTAATTGCAATATCTGCTATTCATAATTTTATTATTCATCAAATGGATGTTAAAACTACTTTTTTAAATGGTGATCTTGATGAAGAAATATATATGGACCAACCCGAAGGTTTTACACAACCAGGTGAAGAAGGCAAAGTGTGTAAGCTGTCTAAATCCCTTTATGGCTTAAAGCAGGCTCTAAAACAGTGGCATGATAAATTTGATTCCTGCATGATTGAAAATGGGTATAAAGTGAATGAGAGTGATAAATGTATATTTTATAAATCTTGGGAAAATTTGCATGTTATTATTAGTCTATATGTTGATGACATGTTGATTTTTGGCTCTAATATTCATGTTATAAATGAGGGCAAAAATATGCTCAAAAAATCATTTTGACATGAAAGATCTTGGTAAGGCTAATTTTATTTTGGGAATGAAAATTGCTAAAACAAGTAGTGGTATTTTTCTTGATCAATCACAATACGTTGAGAAAATCTTGAAAAAAATACAATTATGTTGATTGCAAGTATGTTGCTACTCCTTTCGATTCAAGTGTACACTTAATCCCGGTTGAGAGGGAAGATGAAGTGATAAATCAAAAGGAATATGCTAGCATAATTGGAAGCTTGCGATATGCAACTGATTGCATGAGACTAGACATTGTATTTGCAGTGGGGGTACTTAGGTAAAGAACATTGGCATGCTATTGATCGAGTAATGAGATATTTATTTGGTACAAAAAGTTATGGCTTACTTTATCAAAAATATCCTGCTATTGTTGAAGGATTTTGTGGTGCAGATTGGAATACTCTATCAGGAGATTCTTCATCTACTAGCGGATATATTTTCAAATTGGGAGGTGCTGCTATTTGTTGGAAATCTAAAAAATAAACCATTATTGCTAACTCTACTATGGAGGCTGAACTAATTGCTTTATCATTAGCTAGTGAGGAAGCAAATTGTTTGAGAGATTTATTACAGGAAATTCCAATGTGGGAAAACCAATACCTCCTACTTTGGTTTATTGTGATAGCACTGCTGCTATTGGTAGAGTGAATAACCGTTGTTATAACGGTAAATCCAGACCTATAAGAAGAAAATACAATACTGTGAGATCCTATTTGAGTAATGGGATAATTAATGTGAATTACATTAAATCATGTGATAATCTTGCAGATCCATTAACCAAGGTCTTGGTAAGAGAAAGAGTCTGGAATACATCGAGGGGGATGGGACTGATGCCTATATCATCATGAGCCATGTATAAGGATACACAACCTGGTGACCAGAGATCATGTATCCAGGTTCAATGGGAAGAACAAATTATATGATGGCCAGTAGAATGCACAAATTTATTTTGTCCATCCCTATGGTGTATGTGCATTATCCTGTAACGATGGAGGGTTGAGTTTTTCTTGAAAAACTCTTAATAAAATTTGTATCTCTTATGAGTGGGGTGTTATAGTTACAGGTGCACTCTTGACAAATTTTACCTATATGAGTGTGAGAGTGGGGCCGCTCTCTATGAGAATATTGGGCATATTCTTGAAATGCACTCATGAATATCGAGATCAGCACATGGCCGTAGGTGCTGGCTATTAAAGCTCAAATTAACATCTGGATTATTATGTGTGAGCAGCAATTCTTTATTTCCCTTAATCAGTTATAGTTCAAGTCTGAGACTACTACTAACTGTGGAGTAAAGATTACTGTTTCACTAGTGAATGTTCAATGCAGAGTTACACCTATCACGATACATAAAAATCTGTCTATTGGCCATAGTATATATTAATATTAATAAATGAGTGGGGAATTGTTGTTACATTTATTAATATTATAACAAGTGTTGGAATTTGATTGGTAAATAATAATCCTCACATTTAAATTTGTTGCTTAATTTTGATTGGTTGCATGAAACCTTTATTTATATGATCACACATATACAAGAAGTTGTAGAAAAATTGTGACGCCCCGGGTTATAATCACCAGACTCATCACGTCATCGTCTCATCTAATTTTGAAATAATATTAAGCGGAAGAAAAATAACATTTCTAATTGGCAAGATTTATTTAAATAAATTCAAAAACAGATAAATTTCAAGTTTTCTCCAATTTGTTTAAATAAACTTTGCTAAGACATCTCAAATAAAGGAAAACTGTTCAAAATCTCAAAATTTCTCAAAATATGATTATTCAACCGAAACAATAGTGAAATCTGATTATTTAACTATTAATGCCACATCCTACCCATCAATCGCCTCCATCTCCGACATCTGCAAATGTTGTTAAAAAGGGGTGAGCATTTCATTGAAATACTCCGTTGACTCATCGCCGATTAATAAATTTACATAAAAATTGAACACATAAACATGCAATCATATAGTGACATCTTCTCATAATCTTAGGCTTTCATAACATAGGGTGTGGGTAGTCTTGTCTCATGCATTAGAATACATATAAGTTATGGTATGCTCATAACATCAAATATCTCATAAGAAATATAAATTCTCGCTCGTCTTATGCAATAAATGCACATAAGTCACATGAAGCATATAATTACATGCAATTAAAATGTAAACAAATTAATAGAGGTAGGGGTGGGCGTCGGGTGATTCGGTTCGGGTATGTCAAGAACCGGAACCGAATCATACTTTTTCGATTCTTGTAAAATGAAATTATTCGGTTCCATTGAATTGCAAGAACCAAACCAGAACCAAAACATTTGGTTTTGGTTCGGTTTCGGTTCTACAATAATAATTATTTTTCGAGAGCCTTATCGAGGAGCATCAGGCCTAGGGAAGTGAGCCAATAACCTGAAATAAACTTCTACCGAATAAACCAAGATCAAGAATTTCGAAAATCATTTCACCCCAAATAAAGTATAGGATTCTCTATGAAACGAAAGATATTCATAAACAAAAATAGGAAACAAATGGCGTAAAAGGTTTTTTGAGCATGGCAATATAGTAAACTTGTGGGATGAATCATGAATTTTAAAATCATAATTATTAATTATTTTATATTTGTATTTAAATATTTAATTAATTTCATCGTGGTTATATACAACTCGCTTATTAATAAGTTAGTCTCATTCGATTTTCATTTACTGATAATTTCAGTCCAAGTGTGAAGTTAAATGTTACAATGAGGTAAAGACGTAACAAATTTCATAAAAAGAAATTAATCATTTTCACTTTACTCAAAAAAATTACAAATTCTTTTGATTTTTAGTTTTAGGACAACCAATTAAGACCATAAAACAATAATAAATAAGGATCAAAGACCGGTTCTAACTTCGATTTTCGGTTCTAAAGGCGGAACCGAAAACCGAAATGAAAACCAATCGGTTCTCGGTTCCAAAACCGATTTCCTATTTTATTTTTTTAAAACCATACTGTTCCAGTTTTTTCGGTTCGGTTCCGGTTTGGTCATATCGGTTCCGGTTATTTTGCCAACCCCTAAATAGAGGTGAGTCTACCTTAATCTTTATGAGTGTGGTTGAGCGGAAAAATATTTCAATTCTCTAAGTCTCCGTACACCTCGTCTAGCCAAAAGAAAATAAAACTTTAAATTAGTCTTTTGAAATTTAAAGTTTTAGATCAAAACTAAAGTTTGGGACTAAAATAGAGTTTTTTGAAAATTAAACGACTCGAATAAAACGCTATTTAAAATAATCAGGGCTGAAATAACAGATTTTTAAATTAAAGGGTAGAACTTTAAAATATTTGAACTCATGGGCCGAAATGAAACATTTGAAACATTGGGGACTAGGGTGTAATTTTCACAAAATCAAAATATTAAAACAACATTACTCTCTCTCTCCAATTTCATAATTAGAGAAGACTGGCACCATTTCCGGTGATCTGTTGGTGTAACGCCGCCGTCGAGTGGCAGCAAGCGCGCGGGGCATGAAAAGGGTTAGGTCTTAGGGATTTTTTTAGGCTGACAAGGGTGCGAAATCGAGGGAAATTCGAGGCTGGGTTCGTGGGTTTTCCCGCGGTGGTTCGGTAATAAGACGACGGTGAGGTAAGTGATTGAGTTTTCTTTATTATGGGTTTATTTCTTTGGGTTTGATTCTTAGTGATTTAGGTGTTTATTATGGAAATTTGAGACTCGGCAGTGAGGCTTTTCGAGTGGTGGTTAGCGGCGGATGTGGTGGTGTTACCTGATGGAGTGGGTCTAGTTGGTTGGGAAAATTCTTAGGTTGGGTAGATTTTTGATGGTTCAGTCGGTGATAGAGGAGGCTGTCGGTGGAGGGAAAACTGAGTAATGGCAGTGTGTTAGGCTTGGGTTCGGTTACTGCAACGTTGGGTGCAGGTTGTGGTCTTGCATGTGGTAGTCGAGACATGACTGTTGGGCTGTTGGATTGGTGATGGTGGTGAGACAACATAATTTTTTTTGAAGATTATACCTGAATTCATTGTTGGGGCCGTGGGTGTGGTTCTGAACGTGATTGAAATTATAATGGCTGAATGGATTCATCTGATAACATTTTGAATTGTGAAATCTTTCGATTATGCATGGATGAGGGAAGTGATAGGGTTGAATGAAGATTAATCAAAAGTTTTGCAAGATAATATCAGGACAATTATCAAATAATTTGGTAAAACTGACTTTGAATTTTGAAAAGAAAATAACTGGAATTTAATTTGAACAAAATCTTGGCTTTTAAAATAGATTTTGAATTTTGGACATAAAATCGAGTTGGAATGAAAATTCTTTATTATTAGCTCAAAATTTCATATCTTGACTAGACGACGTACTTAGACTTTAATAATGGGTTAAATTATAACGACACATTTTTAATAAATATTCAGAAATTTCTCGATCGCTACAAAAATGATTGGTGGAAATTATTTATTTTGATCATAGTGAAACACGTACACACCAACTTGGTCTCATATGATTGATTCATTTCATTACAAACTTCCCTATAAATACTCTCTTCATCACACGCACTTTTTAGTAAAAATTGAAAATTAGGAGTGACATACATATAGATATGGTTTCTCCTATGCATAAATATATATTTTTGTGACTTTTATTTTTGGCCAATAGAAGGGTGTTTTTGAAAGTGAGGGCTTTGGGTTAATCCTTTAGTGCAAAATAAGGATTTAACCACACAACATTTAAGTTGAGTTGTTGTATTCCGGAGGGGACAAGTTTTAGATTTCTGGTTGCACCGGTGATTGATGTTTTTCCAACACCGCAGAGGGCTTGAATCTCCTTAAAGAAAGCGAGATATCCACGCCTCAGCTTAATTGATTATGGTTATTGTATCCATTATTATTATTGTAATTGCAATATTTTAATATCTTAATCTTAATAATATATAAAAGTAGAATATCCGTCACCAAAATACACACATAGTTTCCCGCCAAAAAACTTTCTAGATTTGGAAATTTTTTGCTAAAAAATAGTATGTTAGATATTTTAGCAATTATTATTTAACATGTCTCATTAATTGCATTGGTATCCGTGATATGCTATTAATAACATAAAAGTGTTATTTTTTCTATTTTATTATTATTCTTTAAATATTTATTGTATTATTTTGAAATTGAAAGACATGTAATATGGGTGTCAAATTAAAGATCACAGTGAGAAATTTAATGCAAGCTAACAAGTGATAGCAAATTGTAAATATATTGTCCTTAAAATCATATTCAAAAATTAATGGTAAAGTTTTATTTTTTATTTTTCCTCAATATCTAATTTATTTTAAATTATATCATTTAAGTCCTATAATATTATCTATAATTAGTTAACTAAATTTATTTTAGTCATGGATGATTAATTCATGTTCTGATTTTTTCTCATCAAATTAAAATAAATAATAACTATACGAATTTTTAAGGCAAATCCAATTAAGTTGGGTTAGTTTTACAAACTTAAGATTTCTTCAACTCATTCATCATTTTCACATTATTTTTATTTATTTACTGATTCTGTTCATTTTTTTATTTTTCATTATAAATTTAAATAACTAAAATATGCAAAAATATATTACAGATTTTAACAATTAGTTCATATAATTTCTATTAAATAATTGATCGATCAGTAATTTTTATTGAAATAATTATGTAACAATATGAATAAAGAAATTATGAATATGAAGAAAGAAGAATAAATTAATTTAACAATATTTATTAAGATTAATGATTATTTTTTAGAAAAACACTTGAAATTAATAATTAATGCTTAAAAAATCAAATTATACCAAAAAAGTCTATCTTACACCTATTTTTGGGAAGAATATGATGAAGAACAATATATGAAAAGAAAATCGTCGATCTTAAAGAGAATATGTAAGTTGAGTTTTGCACATATATTGTATGAGCCTAATTTTTTAATTCAAAAGTTATTTTAAAAAATAAAATTTCATTTATTAAACGTTAATTCTAGAAATAGAGTTGATATGTTCACGGTACAATCTCTAAAACATTTAATTTATGGTCTGTTTTCCCGTAAAGATGATAAAACAATTCATATCCTATTTATTTCATTTTACGATTTGAAAATTGTAAATATTTTATCTTTAAGAAATCAAATAATTATAAGCTCGACTTCAATCATCAAATCAAAATTGTAAAATACAAAATAAGTCACATGTCCATATCAGACTTCGCCTAAATAGACTAAGAAAACTAGAAAATGAACAATTAACTGTTGTTAAAAGAAATATGCAAGTTGAAATTTTATGTTTTACTTTTCTGGGTGTTTTTCATTATATATGAATGCGCATATTATGTCGAAAATTATACTTTTACAATTTATATTCAATAAATAACTGTTAATTATATCATTCGTGCATCGCTATGGAATATATTACTAGTTTTGTATTTATATTGCAATTTCACTGACCGTTGTAATGACACCCATGGTAATGATTTATGGATCTGTAAACTCGTAGTTTTGTTGAAGAAATTGGATGCGATCATGCGATGAAGAAGAAGGTTCTTGGCATTTGTTTCGGTTACGAGATATTGGGACGAGCTTTGGGTGGTAAGACTGGTCGAGCCACTTCTAGTTTATAAATATATATAGAGTTTCTTGCAGGTAACCCTGTTATTTTCCATTCCTGAAACAGAGCCTGGGACCTTTAAGCTTCTTCTTGCTCGTACAGCCATAACCAGATATATATATGCGCGGAGCCAGGGGGTGGGCCAACTGGGCCCTGGCCCACCCCTGGCCAAAAAATTTCTTTAAAAAAAAAAAAAATTCTTATACAAAATCCATCCCAAATTAAATTTGGCCCAGCCCAAATAAATGGGCCGGTTCTAAAGAGAAAAGGGAGACGTAGAGAGAGGGGGAGAAAAGGATGGGAGAAAGGTCATGATCTTGGGTTTGCCAGTTCTAACCATCTCGGTCATGATCCTTCTCTTCCTTGGCCCTATCGGAAAATAGAGCTGACCAATCTTAAGACAAGGGATCGAGAAACTCACGTTTTGATCTTTCTATTGTAATATTTTCCCAGAAAATTTGGGGTCTCATTCTTGAATTAATTTGGGGGTTTTCTTGGGAATCATATGAATATGCCCTCGAGAGAAATGAAGGGTTCGTTGAAAAAATGTTGGGAAAATTTGCAAATTTCATGATATACGTTGTTCTTGATTGTGTAATGACAATTTTACTATTCATTGATGGGTTTGTTTCATTGATTTTAAATGAATTTGCAAAGTTTTTCGAACTGAGAATTCCATGCTTGCTTTGCACAAGAATTAATCACATTCTTGTGCGTAAGAATTCCAATTTCTGCTACAATAATTCCCTTTGTGAAGTTCACAAAAAAGGCATTTCTGCCCTTGCATATTGTCACGTGCACAAGAAATTATCTGAACTTGGTAGTATGTGTGAAGTGTCACGCCCCGAATATGATCCATCGAATAAATATGATAATTTTTCAAGATGGATGTGTGAAGATGCACGAAAAGGGCGGGTTGTCAATTTTACGAAAGATGCGCAATTGGGATTTCTAGAAGGTTCCAGAAGATTGCGGAATATGGTGGAACTAGCTAGATCCGGAAGACTTCATGAAAGGGATTTGAAGGAACTTTCTTGAAGGTTAAAGAGTATTCTTAAAGAAAAGGGATTTCTAGAATATTCTACAAGTATGTAGAAGTAGGAATAATCTAAATATTTCATCATAAATCTTTGTATAGATATTTGTTTAGATATGTGTAGAATTATCTAGGTGATAAGATATTATTGTAGAATAATCTAGAAGATAGATTGGTGGTAGTATAAATAGGGAAGGGGTCCTCATTTGTAACCATCTAAGAATTTGGAGAGACTAGCTTATAGAGAGAACTTGAGAGCTTGTATAAAGCATTTGTGGAAGAGAGTCCCAAGTGTTGTCGAGTATTGTAATATTGGAGAGTTTTAATACAAAGAGTATATTTCTCTCTAATATCGTTTGTCAACTTACATTTACTATTTATTTGTAAGCACTTGGGGAGTGCTTGGTCAATGAGCGAGACTGACTTAGCTAATATTCGACGGGAGGATTGAAGAGCTAAGTGCCGCATGGAGCTTGAAATCTCCAAGTCCGTGACAGAAGGGTGCCTTCTTTCCTTTGCAACAGAGAAGGGTTCTTCTGATTGTGGTAAATACAAGTCTCTTGTGGGCATTTTGCACAAGGACGTTGATTGTTTGGTTGAGGATTATGATTCAAAAAATCATAAGATGAGGAGAATGGGAGTGTTGTTTCAAAGTGATCTTGTTGTGGGGAACCTCTTAAAACAAGAACATCCTCGAGTTTGTCCATGAATACCCCTATGCCATCCCATCGAGCACCCTTGTTGGCTAGTAACAGCAAAGAAGGACGCAGCGTCGGATTGCTTCATATTAAGTACTAAGGAGCTTAAGTTAAATTCAGAAAATGAATCAGAAGTTCACGAGGATGAAAATGTGTCAAATGGAGGTAATATCAGGGTGATTTAATTTAATATTTTCACTTATTTACTTTCTCTTTTTGAACAATTTTTTTGTTTCACTTAAACATTGTCATGCTCTAACAATTGATGACTGTATAAAACACTGAAAGGAAATGAGAAAATTTGTATTAATTTACAGACTATGAATTGTAGTGTAGCTATCTTCTTATACCAAATTTGAAATTCTCAATGGATGCTTGACTATCCTAAAAAAGAAATCTGTCATTTTTGACATTTTTTCTGGGACATTTTTCTAGTTTACTACAGATTAGAGCGAAATTATGAACCAAATATATGAAGGTGAAATTGTTTTCATTTGGTATTTTACAACAAGTAGAGAAGATATCAGTGCTGCTACGGAACCTCTACTGCCAGATTCTGAGGATATAAATGAAGGTGTAGTCAGAACCCCTAATTTTAGTAAAGGAAACAAATTTTTTGGATTCCCATTGTCGGTTTCAGCTCAATCCAGTCCTAGGTGGGACAGCAGGGGTACTAGAAATCTCTCCATTGATTATGTAAGTGCTCTAAATGGAGCAGACGGTGACTCCATATTGCATTTTTTTAAAGAGACAAGTTCGATTGGATCTCAAGTCCCTGATGGAGTTGTACATGGAATTGGATGAAGAAAGAAGTGCTTCTGCAGTTGCTGCAAACAATGCAATGGCCATGATTACCCGATTACAAGCTGAGAAGGCGGCTGTCCACATGGAGGGCTTGCAGTATCAGAGAATGATGGAAGATCAGGCTGAGTACGATCAAGAAGCTGTACAAGTACTGAAAGATGTGCTTTTAAAGAGTGAGGAAATTTTAAAGCTTCTAGAGTCTGAAATTGAAACCCACAGAGAAAAATATGGTCCTATCAAGAGAAAAGATCGTGAGATCTGTGAGGTTGATGTAGATTATCAAGAGTTCAAATGTCATTCATTTTCATCATTTAGCGAGAAATCGGACCATGGTAGTTCATGTGGTGCGAACGAAAATGACACGAGCGTTCTTATGATCAATCTTTGGAATATGCATGAGGTTTTCTGGATGAATTGTTGTTAGATTTCGAGGGCGAGAGATCTCATCTTCTGTCCCTTTTGACAATTCTTGAGAGAAAGATGTATACATCTTCATATGAAGGATCTGATTCTTTGGAGGTTGATAATCTTAAGCATGAAGATGCCGCCAGAGGTATTTGCAAGCTGCTTTCAATTCTTTTCTTTCCTTACACTTTTATGGTATGTTTGGCATGCTCGATTTAACAGTACTGACCACGGTTGTTTATAAATATTGTTTATGAATAACAACATGTTAACATTTTGTTGGTCTATTTTTTTGAAAAGTAAAAAATGTTGGGCGGGAATTTTTGACCAGTCAAAATTGTTGACTTTTAAAAAAATTGTCTAATGAAATGTTGTCCTGTGATAGTTTATAACAAATTTTACCAAACAGAGGTTAAGTATGATGAAAGAAGTTAAAATCATTTTCAGAGCTATCTAGTGGCTTTAGTTTACCAGATATTTTTTAAAATTTGCTTAACATTATGTAGTTTCCCATGTTGGCAGGTGAAAATGAAAATAAGGTTTCCTTTACACGAGATCTCTAGTTAGGGAGAGGTTGAGAGCCATAGAAACAGATAGTGACTTCTTAAAGCATGTTGCTGCTATGACACTCCAAAAAGGGGTTGAGAGGACTAGACTCTTGACTGAGATAGCTCAACATCTTCGGAAAGTTAGAACCGCTGACAAAATTCCATCTGAAGAGACAAATGCAAGACATTTTGTCCTAAAGGTGATAGCCGGTCGAGCAATTCTCTTCTTTATTGAACTTTTCGTCAGTTTTATCCTCTTAACAGACCATACCAAACATGAAAAGAACTGTGAAGAGGCTACCAGGAAACATCTGGAGAAACTATCCAATGAGCCTCTGTTTGGTAAAATGTTGTTTATAAACAACAACGTGACAACATTTTATTGGACCATATTTTTGAAGTCAACAATTTCAGCTATTCAAAGATTCTCCACCCACCATTTTTGATATTTCAAAAAAAAAAAAAAATCGATGAAATATTGACACGTCCCTGTTCATAATTAAATTTATAAACAACATTTTAAAAATTTTGTATTTAAAAATATTTTTTTATGTTTTCGAGGTGAGATATGTGGTTGAAAATTAGAGATAAAATTTATGTAATTAAAAAGCGATTTGGAGAATTAAGTTGTTTAAAAATATGTTTTTTTATTGTTTGCCAAACATGGGTTAAGTTATCTAGGTTAGGATTGAGGTTAATCCAATGTTTCTTTTGAGGTTATTGTCCAATATGTGAGAAAATGCTGGGACAGCTGATGGATGTACGAAGGCTCGACTCTACTAGCCACTACTGTATACCAAACAGGTATTTGACATTCATTTGAATGAGGGTGTTGCATTTCTTATTTCTTTTTTGCTACCTCCTTAGAAGGACCAAATTATATATGCCGTCCCCAACCTTAAAAAGTGTGAAATTATTTCAATAGAATTTAGTTTATGTAATTCTTGTATACTATGAAATTATAAGGTGATGACATATTCAATTTTATTTTTTTTTCTCCGCAGGTCGAATTAGGCCGACTCATTTTACACCTTATCTCGCATCTCCATAGCCGAATTAAAGTTTTTGTTTTGAGAATTATCCATACTTATATATAAAAGAAAATCAATTTCTAAATAAATTTGAGTGGTTGAAATTTGAATTGGATTTACACCTTATCTCTCACAAGATTGTTGGCCCATATTCATCGGCAAGAAAACATTGTTAAACATAAAATAACTTTATTCTCTTTATAAGCTTTGCCAAACATGTTCTAAATATAATATCCTGAATTACCAATTTTATCCATAAAATAACTAATTTTTAGAAAAATAATTTCTGGTCCAAAACAAAGCCCAAATGACCTTAACAGGGCTTACAAAGAGGGCCCGGAAATTGATACTGACCGATGAAATGCTGATGATTCACCCGCGCTGCGCATACTAGCAACCGCCGCCGCATTGCCACCTTCATTTATAACTTCTCGTGCTCTACCCACACTCTTCTCACCTTAACCTGCGCGAAGCCTCCCCCTTAAACTTCACCAGCATGAACACCTATACCACCCAGTTGGACACCATTTTCAAGCAAAAAAAGATTCTCCATACCAAAGTCAGAAAAGACCTCAAGTCCATGGATCCCACTCTCAGATCTCAAGAACACACACCTTGATAAACGCGTGTTTTCGTGCTCTGTGGCTTGATTTATTTATTCCACATCCCCCTCCCATTTTGATTGCTTCAGATGATGCAATTCAAAGTATAATATTGGAAGCTCCATGGTTCAAGTCTTGTAAAGGACTGTGTGCTTATATAAGTTGTAGTGCTCTAAGAGAAGTTGACACTTCTAAATTGTTGTTTGAAATTCTAAAGAACACAGATCAAGATACATTTTTTAATTTATTTAAATTATTTGGACTGCTTTTAAGTTTTAAATATTGCAGTGTGCCATCAAATCAAAATGGAAGAAACGAGTCAACACTCGATCCCAAATTTATTGGGAACCAGGCTTAGTTTTTTTGCCACTTGATACTAATCCGGGAGGAGAAGATTTCATATCCTAATCTAGAGTTGGATTATGTGTCAAAATGGAATGTTCATTTGTTTGATCCATAGGTTTTGTGTAACTTTTGTTGGGAATTTCCGACACTTCGATTCCCACTTTAATTTTCCCACAGGATCTTTCGATGTTCAAAGTAAAATAAGCAAATAAGAAAATAAATACGAACACAGAAATTTACGTGGTTCGGCAACTTGCTTACGTCTACGGACCCTCGCCAAAGCTTTTCACTATATATTAAATTGTTACAAATATATAGACTTTCACTCACCAACCCAATCCCACAGACCACAGAGAAAATACAACAAACGAGCTTTACCACATATAATTTCTACCCTTTGATTTACACTATAAAGAGTTACAAGAAACTTCACAATATGCTAGACTCACAATTTTCTTTCTTTGATCACAGTGTGTCACTAATTAGACCAACCTGTTTGTGGTGGTAGTTTCTTCCTTGATTTCTCCTCAATTTATAGAGGAGAATTCACCGTGAAAACTCTTAACACCAAACATCATAATTAGTCAAGGATAATTATGACACGCTTTATTGGATCACACAATGCCATAATTAGCCTATACTAATTATCATTTCATAGACATCATAATTAGCTCCACCATCCTTTGTTTTAGCTAGGCACTCATTATGTTTCACTAGGCACTTGATTAATTTGGGTCAAATACCCAACAATCTCCACCTTGACACAAATTCGTCTAAGCCAAAACCAAATTCAAATATTGGGTAACAGGCAAGCATTTTTCCACTTTGACGATCCCATACTCCACCATATGAGTATAACCACTCAGAATTATCAACGAACTCCGAGAATTTCATCGGCACATGTCGAAACAAAATTGCTGAAAAATTATGGTGCAACTCCCATGTTTGACTTTCCTTGGGAGCTCATCAGCCATCGACATCAAATCACCACACACCTTGCATTAACGCCAAACCAATGCCCGTGTGCAAACACATGTACCCACCAGTAAGAACACATCCTCTATCATGGAAACTGGTTTCATGCCATAAGGAAGTCTCATCTTACAAAAGTACATCACCACCACCCTCCACCAGGAGAGTCGCATTGTCCTTCGAGCAGTTTGCCGAGTCCGCTCCACCTTTTGGACAATTCCTTCTTTTTCCGGATTCCAGGGCTGGAATTTTCAAAAACTTTGTGTAGACCCGTCAAATTTCTCCACATCGTACTTGACATATTTTCTTTTTCTTCAAATTATTTGAACCACCTGTAGCTCTGATACCACTTGTTGGGAATTTCGACACGTCAATTCCCACTTTAATTTTCCCACATGATCTTTTGATGTTCAAAGTAAAATAAGCAAACAAGAAAATAAATACGAACACAGAAATTTACGTGGTTCAGCAAAATGCCTACGTCCACGGACCCTCGCCAAAGCTTTTCACTATATATTAAATTGTTACAAATATATAGACTTTCACTCACCAACCCAATCCCACAGACCACAGAGAAAATATTACAAACGAGCTTTACCACATATAATTTCTACCCTTTGATTTACACTATAAAGAGTTACAAGAAACTTCACAATATGCTAGACTCACAATTTTCTTTCTTTGATCACAGTGTGTCACTAATTAGACCAACCTGTTTGTGGTGGTAGTTTCTTCCTTGATTTCTCCTCAATTTATAGAGGAGAATTCACCGTGAAAACTCTTAACACCAAACATCATAATTAGTCAAGGATAATTATGACACGCTTTATTGGATCACACAATGCCATAATTAGCCTATACTAATTATCATTTCATAGACATCATAATTAGCTCCACCATCCTTTGTTTTAGCTAGGCACTCATTATGTTTCACTAGGCACTTGATTAATTTGGGTCAAATACCCAACAACTTTTTATGTATTTATTATTAAATTCAAGTTCTTATTTGCTTTTCTTGGATAAAAGATGGTCATTCACAGGTGAGCAAAAAGTTGTATGTTCCTCGAGGCTCGAGTAGATGACAAGAATAGTCACATGCGGATGCTGAAAATCTCTAGCATAAATGATCTAGTTGCAAATTCCATGGACATATTGGAGCCTGCTGTTGGGTATTTAACCCAAAATTCAACAATGGAGACTAATTAATTAGGTAAGAATGGTTGGTGAAGAACTTGTTAGGTATTGAACCAACAATTCAACATGAAGACTAATTAATTAGGTAAGAATGGTTGGTGAAGAGTTAGGTGAGATAAGTTGGTAAGATTGGTTAGTGAAAGAATTTGTTATTCCCAATCCGTCCCTAATCTTTGCCTATAAATAGAGATCTTATTGTTGAAGAGAATTGCACCACAAGCACAATTGGAGAGTGCCAAATATTGTGAGTCAGTGATCAAAGAGAGAAAATTGTGAGCCTAGCATATTGTGAAGTTTCTTGTAACTCTTTGTAGTGTAAGTCAAATGGTAGAAATTATATGTGGTAAAGCTCGTTTGTTGTATTTTCTCTGTGGTCTGTAGGATTGGGTTGGTGAGTGAAAGTCTATATATTTGTAACAATTTAATATATAGTGAAAAACTTTGGCGAGGGTCCGTGGACGTAGGCATTTTGCTGAACCACGTAAATTTCTGTGTTCGTATTTATTTTCTTGTTTGCTTATTTTATTTTGAACATCGAAAGATCCCGTGGGAAGAAGAAAGGGGGAATCGACGTGTCGAAATTCCCAACACCTGCGCCTGTTGATGCAGAGGAAAATGAACGTCAAGATGGTAATTATTGTCCACTTCTTGTAGAATTCCCAATTTCATTGTATTCGCTTTTAAATATATTTGCCACACTTTACTTCTACAGGGGTATGAAAATAAGTGGGCTCACGAATATTTCATGCACATATATGTGTTTTTGTCTCTGTGTCTATAAAGATAATGCAACCTGTAATTATGAATTTATATGTACGTATGTGTGTATACATATTTGTTTTGTTTGAAATTATACAATTATACACACTCGATATGTTTGATGCATATTGTTGTCCTGCATTTGATGCTTCAATAAACAAGATTTGACATTTGATTGAAACTAAAAGTTCTATGTTTTTGTAGTCATGTTCGCCGATGAACCCGTGGACTTGTTCCTCTTACCTGGTGTGCATTTTCATCCCGTATCCATTTTTTTCGTTTGCATCGTTGTCCATAGGTTGAAAATGGTGTTAATTTAAGTTGTTTTGGGATTCTTCCATCTTGCAGGGCTCGCCTTCGACAAATCTGGTTGGCGCTTGAGCCGTGGTGGAGGGTAGGTTACAGAATTTCGAGTTTACAATTTTCATTTAGCTATTTTTCTCGTTTCTTTGTTTTATGTTCATTTTTTTTTTTTTTGTTGCAATTTCCTAGATGTCAATCTGTTTTTCTATCATGTCCTGATGTTGCAATAAACAAAATAAAGTTATTATGACACCTTCCTCACCAAGTACCAAGAGCTTGCAAATGATCGCAACTGGAAGAGACCTTTATTTGGAAAGTAACTCCGTTAATTCTGCTAGGGAACATATGCTGCATGTTTTGCTATGCTGAACAGTTACTTTTACTAAAACTAAGCTAAGACTTACTGAGAGCTTGTTTGGTAAAAGTAAAATTTTCAAAATTACACATTTCTATAAGATCCATTACTTTTCACACTTTTCAACCACACATTCTCCAAAAAAACTCAAAATTCATCCAAAAACTTCTACACCAAACAGACTCTAAATATAAGTACGTTTTGCAAGTGAAAAAGTAACTTTGAAAATCATGTTTGGCAAGATAAGTAACTCAAAAAAAAGTTTGTCATACTCTTAAGCAAAGTTAAACATGATGTAAGTCTGAGCTTCAATATGATTATAGTTTATGATTAACAGTTTTGCTTTGATGTGAAGTTGCTCTTTCTTATTCATTGCAGATATTGGATGAAAACGTTATACCAATCACCCCAAACGATGTCCTCGTGGATGCTCTTATGTCATCCTCTGGTGTGATCCCCATTAGTTCAACTGCTCAGGCAATGCATCCCTGATAAAAGATTACAGGAGCGGTCGCCTTTGTCTGAGTTTTTCCCCTGCCGCATTGGGCGAGGGTCACTTGAATATTTCCTTTGTGCCACTACGTTCCTTTTCATTTAGTAAAGTTGATGATATTGCAGTGTGGATATACTGTTTCGTATGTAAGTCGTATTGCTTCAAGCCTTTAAGGTTGCATGTATTTGAAAATTGGAAGTGTGTTTTAACATTGATTTGAAGTTTGTTGTGTAGATGCTTGCTATAGATTGCTTTGGATTTTTTTGTAGATCTACTATTAAAGGTGTAATCTGTGGTGCCTTTTCTTTTATTTGGTTTAGTAATTGCTTTGGATTTTTTTTTTCTTTTAAGATCAACTAATGTAACGGAAAAGTGAAGAAAAAAGTTATTTTTATCTAGCTGGCCTCAAATTTATTAAAGGTGTAATTTGTGGCTTCTTTTCGTTTATTTGGTTTAGTATCATGTTGAACTATTTCGTAAAAAAATTGAAGTTGTGAATGCGTTTAGGTTTATTTATATTTTTATTATTTTCTACAACATTTGTTTCAAACAATTATTCTCTTTCACATGAACCTCTGTAGCAATCCAAATTTTTATTGTTATTTGTTACAAAATCTTATTATTATTATTATTATTATTATTATTATTATTATTATTATAATATTATCTATTTAATTAATATATAAAAACAAGAAAGTTTGTCAAATTTTCCCTCCCAAGTTTTCCCGCCCTGAATTTTTAGCACTAAATAAATAAATAAATAAAATTGTTTTTTGTTTCAAATTTCAAACACAAGCTTCCATGAAAAGTTTCTTTTGTCTCGCTTTATTTTCACGAAATTTCTCTTCTACTTTTTGGTTCAAACAATTTCTTCCTTCAATTTTTACGAGACTCTTTCTCCCTCTCGGTATTTCCTCTGACTTCCTTTGCACATCCCTAATTTCGCAAGAAATTTCACCCGAACCTCGAAAACAACCTCTCCCTTGTTCAACCAACTTCTCCTTCTATTGAACACTGCTGAAAGTCGAAGACTTACGAAGAGAAATGACTAAATCGGTGCGCATCATATGCTGACTTCAGCTAGGGCTTTAATCCTGCAGTCGGGTTCAGGTTCCGGTGAAGAGTTTGTTCAAGGGTTGGAAGCTGAGCTGGCGGATTTGAACTGGAAGATGCAGAATCAGTTTCAGCAGATGCAAAATGGGAGAAGGAATATGAATGAAATGCAAGGCTCTTGCAT
Organism: Ligustrum vulgare; assembly: GCA_963555705.1. Classification (NCBI taxonomy): domain Eukaryota; kingdom Viridiplantae; phylum Streptophyta; class Magnoliopsida; order Lamiales; family Oleaceae; genus Ligustrum; species Ligustrum vulgare. Next base: position 4,426,882 of record OY743172.1, on the reverse strand, counting down.
CAAGGACAAATCTGAGTCGCTTACAGTTTGTCCGATTTTTCTATTATGCTGCGAATTTTTTTGGGAGTTTGTTCATCTTTTGCGATTTCTTCTTGCATTTTGCATGTTCATGTGTCGATTTTTGTTAGATCTGGATACCGGTTCATGTTATTTTTCTTCCCCTGTTCTGTTCAAGTTTTCCTGTCCTCCTTTTTATCTTTCGCTAGGTTTTTCCCTCATTACACCATCTACTTTGAAATTTCTAGCTAATTAAAAGTGAATCTATTAGTGTTTTAATGGTATGATAGCAATCTACAAGATAAGCTGGTATGTGTATATAAACAGGAATTTGTAACAAAATTATCTCCTTCAATGAAATTCTGAGTATTCATTCGTCCCATGTAACGTTATCATTTAGAGGAATTATATCCTTATATCATGTTTGGTGCAATGATATAAATGCTTATTCTGTGGGTTGCAGGTTGATGACGAGGCCGTGGACTTGAACAAGGAATTGATCTCCAAATTACTCGAGCGCGATGATGTTGATGCTATATATACAGATCAAAAGTGATATTATCCAACTGGAAATGCCAGATCATTGCTTTTATTTACCTTCTTAGTTGCTCAGCATTCAAACTTCGATTTTGGGGCTGATGGATTTGTATCTGTTAAATAGATGATAAAATGATATCTCTATTCAAGTTTGAAGTGAATTTTTGGTCGGATTTTGCCTTTGATCAAACTTTTTAGCTGGAGTAAACTTAACATCACTTAATTTCTTTTTCTGGTTTCAAAGTATAACATCCTCGAGAACAAAGAAAGGTGAACTGTTTCTAGCTGATGTAAATACTCAGTTGAAGAGCAATAATATCACAACTGAAGTTAAAGTAGACACAAACTCCAATGTATGGACTCCCTTTGACTCTTTTTTGTGATTTTATGTTCTCTATTTAGAAGCCAAGTTTTTTTCTTTTTTAAATGTTATTGGATGACTTTGAACGGACATATGCCCATTAAATTGTATATCTGATTTATGATACGAATGCCAGCTATTTACCACTCACAATTGACGAACTTGCTCCTGGATTGAAGACAATTTTAAGTTTCCGAGCTCCCGATCAAAGGTCTAGGAAGGAAAGTATTTTCTTAATTGATTACTACTAAAATTGAGAGTTCTTTTGCTTGGAATTTCTTAGCTATGTTGTGTCTTGAAGTGCAAATGTGACGTGTGATTCCTTTTCCTTCTCCTCATTTGTCATGACAGGTAGAACTTCAATACTTGCATGAATATGCAGGAATAAGCTCCAGCATCGGGTTTAACCTTCTCTTAATTTTCTATAAGTGACTTATAGACAAATTTGATTTTTGGACTCTTGCAATGTAACCAGGAACTGAAGCCAGGGCTACAAAACCTCGCACTTGGCAATGTTGCTGATTCTTCATACTTACCTTCAGGGTCGGTGCTTCACGACTGCTGGCTTGGAGCTCATCGATGCATGTTACATGAACTTACATCAGCAGAATTTTCGTTTGCCTGAGGCTAAGGGGATGAGATTGTTGAACTCGTCTCTTGGAGAAAGAATTTCCTTGCCATAGGTCTATTCACTATCACTTCATCATTGTGTCGAAACGACGTCTTTGATCAACTCTGGCTACTCTCATTTCCCTTTAATTTATTTTTAGTGTACTTCATTAAACTTTATGTGCTTTTATTTCTAACCGAATACATCACTTTTAGCTATTGATTTGATAATTAAGTATTATTGTTAAAATATAGTCTATTTTGGATGGACTTAGAATTAGATTATTGTTTGCATATTTGGTGTTATATATTCAATTATTTTGTTCTGTTTTTGTATGAGAAGATGGAGGGCAATCTTAAGGATCAAATCTCTGTTATAAAACCTACATTGGAGAATTTGAGGATGCTGAAACATCAAAGGGTCAGGGAGCTTTCCAAACTACAATTGCAGATTACTCAAATCTTTGCAGAAATAGCAAGCAATGATAAGACTTTGAATCCTGATGATATTCAAGTAGATGAACTAGACTTGACAACTACGAAGTTAGGAGAGCTGAACTCACAACTTGTGGAGCTTCAGTCTGAAAGGGTTTGCCAAGAAATACGTTATGCAATAATAATTTAAGATTAAGATTTTTTTGAGTTCTTTTATGTGATTGTTTGGATCAACTTTTCCATCTGCAGAATTTTCGTTTGCAAAAGGTTAATAATCACATTAGTGTAATACACAAGCTCTCAGTTGTCATGTCACTTGATTTTAAGAGGATAATGGTTGAAATTCATCCAAGCTTGATTGATTCTACAACTGGTCAATCAAAGTGCATTAGCAATGAGATACTAGCTAGATTGACCAGTTAAGTCAATTCGCTGATGCAAAAGAAAAAACGGTGTCTAGAAATGGTAACCTTCTAATTACTTCTCTCTCTCTCACCTAAAATTGTTGCAAACCAAGCAGTATGTCTTTAATTTATACTGAGTTATACTCTTCCTCTCTCTATCAGAAAAGCATCTGAAGGTTATATATATATATATATATATATATATAATTAAATATAGTATTCTGGCAGCCTTGGTTAATGCTGGATTTGAGATCCAATGAAAATATAGCATTCTGGCAGCCTTGGTTAATGCTGGATTTGAGATCTTATGAAAATTTGGAAGTAAAGTCAGATATTGTTCATCCAGATATTTATTTTGCAACATTATTTGGTTAATATTTTCCATGGAATGACTTATTTGCTATAGAAAATGGAGTTAATACCATAGTTATGTTTAATTTATCATTAATTTTGGTTTAGTATTGCAAATTTATAGCAGCGCTTTTACTAATGATGGCTCGAGACTTTTTTCTTTCTATGTCTATTGGAGAATTTCTTGAAACTTCTCCACTAGATTCGGTTGCTTCTAAGGTAGAGTCGAGTTGTAAAAATCCCGGTTCAATGAATGAAGTTGTCGAGGAATTGGTGTTGGAAGCAATTGAGAAGGAAAAGAAAATTCCAATTGCTTGGGAACCTACTTTAATTAAAGTAGTTGATGTTAAAGTTGTAGATTTGGCATGTGGGCTTGATCATTCCTTAGTTCTTGATTGTAAGTTATAACTTAAAAGTATTCACACATGATGCTATAAGTTAATTCAACCTCCATTTTCCTATCCACATGTTATGGCACTATTTTAAGTGGAGGAGCAATGTGTATGGTCATTTAGGTTAGGTAAAGCAAGATTTGAGGTTGCTTCCTGTCCGTATGAGTTTTTTTTTACTTGTCAACATAGCATTAGGACTAGGGCATTCTTTGGAAATTTGCAATCCAGGGATTTATTAATATGCATGTGAAAAAAAATGTTTTTATAAATGTCTTTTTCAGTTTATAAATGTGAAAATGTAAATCTTGATGACTATGAGACAGAGTTACAAAATAGACTAGGCTTCATTATAACAGTCTGTGAGTTTTGTTGGGATTAGTTTAAAATTTTGATTTTGGAAGGAGGATTTTGGCATTGTTCAAAGAATGTTATCTGAATTTGATAGGAGACCAATGTTGAACGAAAAATTCCTTTGTATGTATCATATAGTTGCAGAGGCACCACGCGAGTGTGAAGACAATTACATGTGCTCCTTATAGCTTCTGCCACATTTACACAGCAGGTTACCATTCCCAGGAAATTATCTGGGATGTTTCCTCCCACAGGAAGCCAGTCGAGGGCAGGCTGGATCCTATTCTGGCATACATAGCTGGTGCTGAAATCGAGCAGTTGTTGTGGTCTTCCTCCTAGCCTGACTGGGATTGCATTCTCCAACAAGTTGCAGATTCTGAGAGAAGAAGTAGATGATTCTATTTAATAATTAATGGTATGACTAGCCATCATCAGCCTCTACATTAGTTAGTTGTTGAGTACAATATATTATCTGATTTTTTTTTTAATTTTTCGATGAAGCATCATAAATAGTTGTACTAAAAAAAAAAAAAAAGTACATCTTATGAGTTTCTCCACTATTCTATCATCTTGGAGTAAAAACTAATTGGAGTTTCTACCCCACTGAATTTCTTTAAGTTCATAACTTTATTATGCCAATTTGTTTGTTAACATTTCTCATTGCAAAGAAACATAACAATAATGTCATCCGTGCATCGCACGGGTATATACTAGTTATTATAAAAAAGAAGGATGGTAGCTTTGTTTTCTCTCCAAAATGTCCCTTCTTTTGATGTTTTTGTAGCATAGTATCTATCTATATCTATCTTCTATCTAAAAGTAACAAAGCTGGCACAAAAAAATCACGCTCAAATTGTTGCCTAGATTCTAGTAGAGATGAAAATCTTGCCCAACAATGTAAGTCCCACAAAAAAAAAATCAGATTTGTCCAAACTTTAAAATTTGAACTTCACAGAAGAAACCCTAGACCATCTACCGCTTGGCCGCTCCGTCCCTCTCTCTGACTTTAACCTCTCGCTCTCTCTCCAAACTCTCCTTCCTCTTTCGAGCATCAAAATCTGGTGGGATTGTTGAGTGAATCGAGCAACGAAGGGGTTGGAATTGAAGAAATTGATCAAAGCTGTTGACTATTCGAATTTCTTCAGCTGTACCAATGTGCTTCTCACTACCGTTCAGGGAAAAAAAAAATTTAGAAGATGAGGTTCTTCACGTCTTCGACTGTTTCCCTTGATTTTCCTGCAGTAATTTCGGCTGCTTTCCGTCATCGGTCCGATGGGCCTTTTTGTTAGATTTGTTATGGGATGAGTGACATGACTCTTTTTTTTTTGTTAGATCTGTTGCTACAGGAAAATCAATCGAATGATTGCTGAAGTAGACAAAGATGGATGTGGTGCAACTGACTTTGATGAATTTTGTTACATGATGACAACTAAAATTGGAGAAAGGGACACAAAGGAGGAGCTCAAGAAAGCTTTTAACATTATTGACCAAGATAAAAGTGTGAGTTATTGGTATTATTAGTAATCGCATTCGTGCGATACAAGGAAGATATAATTGACAAATATTTATTGAATAAATTATAAAATTATAATGTCCGACATAAATTGTGTATTCATGTATAATGAAAAATACTCAGAAAAATAAAAAATAAAATCACGACTTGCCTATTTCTTTTAACAATTAATTATTCATCCTCTAGTTTTCTTCGTCTATTTAGACAAGTAAGATATCGACATGTGACTTATTCTATACTTAATTTTAATTTGATGACTAAAGTTGAGCTTACGATTATTTGATTAATAAAAATTGAAATATTTACAATTTTCAACTCGTAAAATGAAATAATTTGAAGTACAAAATTTAATTAAATTTTATTGAATGAATATTATAAATATAATTAGCTTTATATACAAAAAAAAAGAAGTCATATATACATCTCAATTTATAAATGGAGGCTTAATCCACAAGACATAACATGTTATCACTTATTCGTATAAAATTGATTCTTTAAAAATATTTTTTTCAACGTTCATTCGCAACTGCACATTCTTTGAAACTCATTTTTCACAATCGCACATATTATTTTTGTGCATGTTAAATAAACGTTTAACCATATTTTGTTTTAAATAAAATGATTTTGTTAATATCTTCTATTTTACAAATTGAACTAATAAGTTTATTGGAACCTAAAATTGTAAAAAATTAAATGATTTAATTGAAGAGGAAATTACATAAAATACTCTAAAAATAGAACTAATTACATTAATACACTTAAGAACTAATTAAAAGGTATAACCACCATAATATTACGTTGTAAACCAAATACTCCAAACCAAACTCCTTCCTCTCTGCAAACTCTGCAAACGCACACCCACTTCACTTCAAGTTTACACCCCAAAATCAAAACCTCTCTTTTTCTCTCTGCAAATCCACACCCATTTCAACCATAGCCAAGCAGGACAAGAAGCCCTTAAGGTGGTTGAAAATGAGGACCAAGCTGTCCAAGCATGAGCTAAATATGGAAAAAATGTAAACACTACACAAAAATCACCTTCGGGAAGCTACGGGAATAATCTTGGCTTTGTACTGTATGATTCACAAGGTTTTGAATTCACGAGGAAGAATTGGACTAAAGGGTCCCCTGTTGAAGCCAGCAAAGCTTGAAGAACCAACAGAAGAAGAAATTGTGAAGTTCAAGTTGCTGCGTGCAGTTACAACTGAAACATAATGTTCCGGAAACGAGATATGCTGGAGCTTCGGCTGATGTTCGCCGGATAAACTAAACAGCTGTGAACAAACCAGCTACGAAAGAGGATTTCCCAAGTGAATTTGCCACTGACGAGTTTCCGCGGCCCTAATAGTCCACTGTTAAAGTAATCCATTCGGGCTGAAGATTGGTGCCTGGGAGATTTTTGGAAAAAAATTGACTCGTTTGAAGTAGTAATTTGGTGAACTGAGCATTAAGATTGGTGTTAGTGGGGCTGACATTATTCATGCCTGCCAACATTCAAGAGTTCAGTGAAAGAAGAGGTATGGGAAAGAGAGTTCAAATGATTGACATGAGGAGACTCGTTCTCTTTCTCTGCAACTCTTTCCTTCGCACGCTTCCCCGGCTTTGATCCGATTTTCAGATGTGGAAAGGGATGAGCTGTGAGTGGGCTGGGACCAAAAATCAGATATGGAGATCAATTGTTGTACTTTTCAACTTATAAATTGTTCTGTTCCTAAATAAATGTTGCTGGGTAAGGGTTGTATGTATTCTTGCTTCAAATTGTATTTTTACTTGCACGTTGTACTTCTGATCAAGAATGTATGGAGATGATGTAAAACCAATGCTACTCTTAAGCTAGCAGGTCCCCAACTTGTCCAAGTGTTTATTGGAGATGATGTAAAACAAGTTGGTGAACTGAGTTGAAGAATATGAAAACTTGAGTTGGGATATTGAGGATGATGATGAACCTGTGAAGTCTGCAAATGAACAAAACCAGAAAAATTGGTATGATAAAAGATGCTGGCATGAACCGAAATGTGAATGTTGTGAAAGATGGGATTGATTACCAAGCATGAATTGTGCAAGTTTCAATGTTTAGACCCTTTTTTTTTTTTTTTTTGAGTTTAGACTTTACTTTTATTTACTTATTTTTGTTTATTTTACCTAAATGAGATTCATTATTTTTTTGTTTATTTTATAATGAATAATAATGGATGGAGAGTGAGAAAAACAATATTAATCAAAATTTACTAATTTGTATTTGATAGAAAAGTGAAATTCAATTGTATATCAATTTTAGAAAAAAATGAAAATGTGTCACTTTTTCACTATAAAGTGACACCATATAGAAAGTGAAATTTGCCATTCTTTTTTTTTATTTATTTAAAAAAAGTGATACAATACCACTAAATCTATCGATTAATATTTGTGAACTTATATAATTTGTTAAGTTATAATAGTTAACGACAAATATTGCGAAAATTGAAAAAGTAATATCAAAGTTGAAAAAGGTGGCATAGTGCCACTTTTTAATTAAAAGAGAATGTAAATTAAAAGAAAAAATGATAAGAAGTGACATTTTGTCACTATTTTTTTTTTTTTAAAAAAAAGTAGTATCATGTAATGTATCTATTAGTATTTGTGAATTTGAGTAATTTATTAGTCAATGATAAATGTTGCAAAAATTGAAAAAGTGACATTCAAATAAAAAATGGACAAAGTGTCACTTTTTTTAAAGTGACATTGTGTAACATGTCTATTAGTATTTGTGAATTTGTATAATTAGTTAGTCAATGATTAATATTGTAAAAATTGAAAAAGTGACAACTTTTTCCACTAAAAAGTGACACCATGGTAATTTTGAGTTAAAAGGAAAAAAATAAAAAAGTGGCATTGTGTTTGTGTATAGAGAAGAGAGAATGTGTAATATATCTATTGATGTTTGTGAACTTGTTTATTTTGTTAGTCAATGACGAATATTGTAAAAATTGAAAATTTGATCTTCAAGTATAAAAAAGTGACAAATTGTCACTTTTTTTTACTAAAAAGTGACAAAATGCCACTTTTTTAGTTAAAAGAAAAAGTGATAAAAAAGTTGCATTATGTCACTTTTTTTTAAAAAAATGACACAATTATTCTATTATTTTGAATAAAATTAACAAATCATGAATTTATTTTAAGATTTTAATCTATATTTGATCGAGAATGTAACATAAATGTCACTTTTTAAAAAATATGAATATGGATGTTAAATCGAAGATCTCAACGAGAACTTGAATATGTGACATTGTTTTATTTTTTTTAAAAAAAGTGACAAAATTATTAAAAAGTTCATACTATCACTTTTTTTAAAAAGTAGCAGCATGCAACTTTTTCTTGTGAAACTGATGAATGTAAGGTGCTTGTTGAAATTAAACATCAGAGAAGTGCCATGTTGTCACTTTTTTTTAAAAAAAAAAAAGTCGCAACCTGCCACTTTTTCATGTGAAACTGATGAATGCAAGGTGCTTGTTGAGATAAAACATTGGAGAAGTGTCATTTTATCACTTTTTTTACAAAAAAAGTCACAGCCTGCCTTTTTTCATATGAAGTTGATGAATGCAAGGTGCTTGTTGAAATCAAGCATCAGAGAAGTGTTATGCTAACACTTTTTTAAAAAAAGTCGTAATCTGTCAATTTTTCATGTGAAGCTGATGAATGCAAGGTACTTGTTGAGATCAAATATCAGAGAAGTGCCATGTTAACATTTTTTTTTTAAAAAAAAAGTTGCAGCCTGCTACTTTTTCATGTGAAGTTGATGAATGCAAGGTGCTTGTTGAGATAAAGCATTGGAGAAGTGCCATTCTATCACTTTTTTAGAAAAAAGTCACAGTCTGCCATTTTTTCATGTCAATTTGATGAATACAAGGTGCTTGTTTAGATCAAGTATCGTAAAAGTGTTATGCTAACACTTTTTTTTTAAAAAAAGTCGTAGCCTGCCAATTTTTTTATGTGAAGATGATGAAAGCAAGGTGCTTATTGAGATCAAACATCTGAGAAGTGTCATGCTAACACTTTTTTTTTTAAAAAAGTTGCAGCCTGCCACCTTTTAATGTGAAGTTGATGAATACAAGGTGCTTGTTAACATCAAGCATCCGAGAAGTGCCATTCTGTTAGTTTTTTAGTAAAAAGGCTTGCCAATTTTTCATGTGAAGTTGATGAATGCAAGGTACTTGTTAAGATCAAGTATCGGATAAGAACCATCCTATCACTTTTTTTTTAAAAAAAAGTCGCAAACTACCACTTTTTCATGTGCAGTTGGTCAATGCAAAATGATTGTTGACATCACCTTTGGAGAAGTGTTATTTTGTCACCTTTTTTTTTTATAAAAAAAATCGCATCCTGCCACTTTTTCATGGGAAGTGGGTGATTGTTGACATCAAGCATTGGAGAAATATCATACTGTCACTTTTTTTTTTTAAAAGTCGCATCCTGCCACTTTTTTGAGATAGTGTAATGAATATTGCAAAAACTGAAAAAGTGACATTCGAGTAGAAAAAATAGTGTTGGCAATGGGGCGGATCGGGATGGATCAGACCTCGATCCGCCCCGCCCTAAATTTTTTTGGTCCGATCCAGATCCGTCCCGCGATCCGTCAAATTTCGGGTTGGGGCAGATCGGTCCACCGATCCGTGGACCAATCCGCTGAATTATTTTTTTATTTTTAATTTTTAATTTTTTAAAATATATTTTAAATTAAATCTTTTAAAAAAAATTTAGAAAAAATATTTTTTTATTAAATTTTATTTATTTTATTAAAACGAGACGTATAGAGGCCGATTCGTCGATTCAACGAATCGAGTTTTTTTGCCATCACTTATTGGAATTCTTTCTTCAAATGAAGAACATGAAAAATGTGTTTTCTTTAAAATGCAAAGATTGCAGGTTGTTCCCAAAAATTAAAGTTTATTACAAAATTTACATATTAGATTTTTATACATGATAAAAAAATCATATATAAAAAAAATGTCGGATCGCGGATCGGATCAGCCCCGATCCAAATCCGCTCCGTGAATATTCGGATCAGGGCGGATCATATAAATTTCGATCCGTCAATCCACGGATCGGGATTTTTTCGGATCGGATCGGGTCGACGGGGCGGATCGAATTTTTTTGCCATCTCTAAGAAAAAAGTAATAAACTGTCACTTTTTAGTTCAAAAAAAAAAGTGATAAAAAGTGACTTTGTGTCACATTTTTTTAAAAAAGTGGCATTGCATCACTTTTTTTAAAAGTGAGAAAATTATTATAAATGTGACAAAAGTTTTAAAAAAGTGGTACTCAATGTCACTTTTTAAGTAGTTTTTTTTTTTTTTTTTTTTTTTTCAGAAGTGGTATTTTGTCAATTTTCTTAAAAAAAGTGGCATTGTATCACTTTTTTTTATTAAGAAAGTGATAAAAAGTGACATGGTATCTTGTGTCACTTTTTTATTCGAAATTGAAAAGGTTCAAGTAGCAAAAAGTAACAAAACATCACTTTGTTTAATAAAAAGTGATAACCGTATCACTTTTTAATTAAAAGAGAATGCGAGTTAAAACAAAAAGTGATAAGGAAAAAAGTGGCATTGTGTAATGTATCTATTAATGTTTGTAGACTTATATAATTTGTTAGCCAATGATGAATATTAAAAAAAGAAATTGACCCAAGTAGGAAAAAATGACAAATTGTCACTTTTTAGTTAAAAGAAAAAGTGATAAAAAATGAAATTATGTAAAAGGCAAAATTATTCCAATATTTTGAATAAAATTAACAAGTCATGAATTTAATCTAGGGTTTTAATTTATGTTTGATTGAGAAAGTAACGTACATATCAATTTTTTAAAAATAAGTGACATTATGTTACTTTTTTAAGACGAAAACATTAAAAAATTGGCGCCCAAGATTTACAAAGTATTTTTACTTCCTAAAAATTTCAAAAGTGTATTTTTGTAAATGATCCAAAAATAAGGGTATTTGTGTTAATACCCCTTAATTGAATTTATTTAGAAATATCGGATATCTATTATTTCTTTCAATTTAATAAGAAAAAGATTCGAAATTAATATTTAGGTCAAATTGAATTTAGGTAAAAAATGATAGGTATCATATTAGGACTTAAATGAGATAAATTAAAATGATTGGATGTTGTAAAAAGTAAAAAAATACAAGTAAAACTTTTACCTTTAATATTTAAGACAATTTTACGAGCGATATGTTTGGAGTTTGCTCTCATTTATTAACTTATATTAAACTTCTCGTTAAGATATTGGATTTGACATCCATATTAATGCAATAATTATCAAAAGAATAAGAATAATCTATAATTTGACTTTTTATAGATATTTTCTTTTTCACAAATTCATAAATCATTTTCTAACATGCATTAATTGAATTCTCATATTTCATGTATTAAAATAAATTGATAAAATTAAGAAATTTCCTAAAATGACAAGTAAAAATGGGCGGGAAACTATGTGCGTAAAACGGTGACAGTTATTCTATTATTATATATGTATAGATTTGTATTCTATTTCCTCTTTCTGTTGGTAACTTGCTCTTTGTCATCTGAGTGTAGGGGAAGATTTCTGCTGCAGGCATTAATCGTGCAGTATGAGTTAGGTGAAAGTTTCACTAACAGAGATTCAAGACATGATTGATGAAGCAGATGAAGATCGTAAGTTTTCAAATTTTTTTCCCTCTATTTTCTTTTCCTTTCCACTGAAGAATTCATTTTGGCATTTGTGCTTTTGTTATTGTTGGCTTGCTCTTATTATGTTGTTTTTCCCCATTTGATTGATGACCTCATGTTATTCATTGTTATGTTTATTATAGATTTGATTCAAGCTTTTGAAAGATTTTCATTTTTTTTAATAATCTTGGAAATTTTAAAGATTGAAAAAAGAATACCGGTTGACTTAGAACTCGAGAATATAGTTGAGAAGTAGCTAGATAAGTAAAGTTAGTTTAGATTAAATGAAATTTGATTTGATTTGATTTGATTGGCTTGTGATACAAGATGCTATTGTGGATTGAGCTGATTGAGTTAAGTATTTTGGGTTGCAAAAGCTGGACCATTTTTTTGTCTCATGTAGTCCTATAATGCTTGAATTCTGAGCTTGCTATGAACATCCTTTATGTCTTTCACATAATTAAATATTAGGGATGTTATTTTTTTTGATATTTCTTGTGAGAATCAATGCCAAATTTGTGTGTTCTTCTAATCAATACCAAATTTACTGAGATTAATGCTTTATTCATGGCATTCTTTGAAACAAAAAGAAATGTTGAAATATCTTGTCCTATTTGTACTGACATTAGCTTTTTTATTTGATGAATGTTGGAACTTGATATAGGTTGAATACATGTCTTTTTTCTCATTCATGTCTATGTAACATGTATATATTGCATTTGTGTGGCCCATGTTATTCGTAACTTATCCAACTTTTGGATAAGGCTGAAATATATGCTTTTTCCTGTGCATATTAGTTGGTATAGAATACACTGCTATATTAGGAGGTCTTAGTTATTTCTTATATTTTATGTGTGTTTTTCAGGATTCGCTTGACATATCGTGGGATCAAGCTACTAGGAATGGAGATATTGAAATGGGAACACAACTCACACAAAAATCAGGAGATGTAGGCTTGGACAATTTGTTCAAGCAGGTGTTGTAGCCCATAGACTAGATTAATGTTAAAAAACTATTAGTAATCGCATCCGTGCGATGTACGGAATAAATAATATTTATTGAATAAGTTGTAAAAACACAATGTTCGATAAAAATAACACAATAAAAAAATAATAATAATAACTAGCATACACAAATTGTGAATAATTTGTAATTTCATTTTTTCCTATAAGATTTCTTACTTTAATGCATAAATTGTATATTCAATATACAATCAAAATATCAAAAAGGAAAAAAGGTAAAAAAGAAAAAAAAAGTTATGAATTGCATTTTTTTAACAGTTAATTGTTCATTCTCTAGTTTCCTTATTTTATTTATTCATATAGAATTGATTATTCAAAAATAATTTTTTTTAATGTTCATTCACAATCACTTATTATTTAAAAACTAATTTTCGACATTTCTATATACTACTTTTTAACCACACATTTAAAAAAAAAAATTAATTTTTAACCACTCAATTGATTGATTTGATAATTATTTTATTTTTATACTACCTTATTTCACTTTCAATCACACATTTAAAATCATTTCTGTCGTTTATATCAAATTTACTCATATTCAATGGTTTCAAATACAACGTGACATTTTATTTTTTACCAAGTATTTAAAATGACCATGTTACCCACACACACACACACAAAAAACTATTTTTTGTACATGTTAAATATCTGTATGGACCATATTTTATTTTTAAATAGAATAAGTTTGGTAAAATCTTATATTTTTATTTTCTATAGAATTCAATGAATTGATTGTTAAAGTCTGTAGTATATATTTTACAAATTGATGTTATTTTAAATTTATAAAAATTAAAAAATAGATAAATGAACAAAATGAGTAAATTTATAAAATTAATTTCAAAATTACCAAAGAGTTTATTGAAACCTGAAGTTGTAGAAATTTAAATGATTCAATTGAATTTACTCAGAAAGATCGGATATCTATTATTTCTTTTAATTTCATAAGAAAAAAGATTTGAAATTAATCATTTATGTCAAATTGAAGTTAGGTAAGAAATGATAAATATCATTTTATGACTTAGATGAGATAAATTAAAAAGATTGGATATTGAAAAAAGTAAAAAATATAAGTAAAACTTTTATCTATATTATTTGAGGCAATTTTATGAATGATATATTTAAAGTTTGCTCTCATTTGTTAACTTGTATTGAACTTCTCGTTAAGATCATGAATTTGACACCTATATTGCATATTTTTTTACTTCAAAATATTACAATAATTATCAAAAGAATAAAAATAATATACAATTTGACATTTTTATAGATTTTTTATTTTTTACAAATCAATAAGCCATTTATTACATGTCATCTATAGTTAATTTTGCATTAATTGAAGTTTCCTAATTCAATTATTAAAATAATTAATAAAATCACAAAGTTTCCTAAAATAGCAGGTAAAAATTGCAGGAAACTATGTGTGAGTTTTTTGGGCTGCAATACTATTATTATATATACTAGTAATCGCACCCGTGCGATGCACGAAATAAATAATATTTATTGAATAAATTGTAAAAACACAATGCCCGATAAAAATAATACAATAAAAAAAAAATAATAATATCTTGTATCCACAAATTGTGAATAATTTTTAATTTCATTCCTCCCTATAAGATTTCTCACTTTAATGCATAAATTTTATATTCAATATACAATCAAAAAAGAGAAAAAGAAAAAAGAAAAAAAAAAGTTATGAATTACATTTTTTTAACAGTTAATTGTTCATTCTCTAGTTTTCTTAATTTAAGAATTGATTATTCAATTTTTTTTTTTTTTTTTTTTTTTTTTTATGTTCATTCACAACCACATATTATTTAAAACTAATTTTTCACAATTGCACATACTACTTTTTAACCACGCATTCTAAAAAAAGAAAATCAATTTTCAACCACTCAATTGATTGATTTGACAATTATTTTATTTTTTATACTACCTTCTATCACTTTCAATCATGCATTTAAAACTATTTCTATAGTCTATATCAAACTTACTCTTATTCAATGGTTTCAAATACAACGTGACATTTTATTTTTCACCAAGTATTAAAAATGGTCATGTTACACACACACATACACAAAAACTATTTTTTGAACATGTTAAATAACTGTATTGACCATATTTTATTTTTAAATAGAATAAGTTTGATAAAACCTTATATTTTTATTTTCTGTAGAATTCAATGAATTAATTGTTAAAGTCTGTAGTATATATTTTACAAATTGATGTTATTTTAAATTTATAAAAATTAAAAAATAGATAAATGAACATAAAGAGTAAATTTATAAAATTAATTTCAAAATTACCAAAGAGTTTATCGAAACCTAAAGTTGTAAAAATTAAAATGATTCAGTTAAATTTACTTAGAAAGATCGGATATCTATTATTTCTTTTCATTTGATAAGAAAAAAGATTTGAAATTAATCATTTAAATTGACGTTAGTGAAGAAATAATAGATATCATTTTATGACTTAAATGAGATAAATTAAAAAGATTGAATATTGGAAAAAGTAAAAAAGTATAAGTAAAACTTTTATGAGTTTTACCTTTATTATTTGGGACAATTTTATGAATGATATATTTAAAGTTTGCTTTCATTTGTTAGCTTGTATTAAATTTCTCGTTAAGATCTTGAATTTGACACCTATATTGCATATTTTTTTACTTCAAAATATTACAATAAATATCAAAATAATAAAAATAATATACAATTTGACCTTTTTATAGATTTTTTATTTTTTATAAATCAATAAGTTATTTATTACATGTCACCTATAATTAATTTTGCATTAATTGAAGTTTCATAATTCAATTATTAAAATAATTAATAAAACTACAAAGTTTCCTAAAATAGCAGGTAAAAATGGTAGGAAACTTTGTGCGGATTTATGTGACGGCTATGTTGTTATTATATATATTAAGATTAAGATTTGGTGATGCTCTTCCTTTTTAACAGAAACCAAATAAATAATGCATCAGGTGCTCTTACTTTTTCTTTGGTGATGCTGAAAGTTCCTCTTTGATGGGTGATTCAACCAATCTCTCATCAGACAATTTCTCTACCTTTGCTTCGACTTTGGTTGGTGAGCCTAGGCCCTCTTCCCTTTGAACCTGTGAGTCTTTCAAGTTATCTTCTACTGATACTGATGCAATGCACTCTTCCTTCTTAGGTTCCAATTGCATGTTCATATAAGCAGGTGGCTCTACTGATTCATCCTTTTCGAGGGAAGATACCAAGTTAATACTCTCTTCCTTGATTTCTTTCTTCTCAAGTTGTGACTCCAATTGCTCATTTATACAAGCAGGTGACTCTACCAAGTTATCATTCACATGGAATGACTTAACAATCTCTTCCTTTTTGCTTGGAGACTACATGGAGTCGATGTTGGTGGGAAAGTCTGGTCTTTCCTGTTTTTCGTTGATTGTGTCGTATGCTATGACCATTAAAGTCAAAATTAATCACTTTCGCATGTGAGACTATTCCTAAATAAGTCATTTCTTAGTCATGTACAGTTGTATGTAGTAGTGTCGATAGCTACGAATCATGTCGGTCTGAAGATTTTGATATACTATGACAATGAGAAATCAACAAATGTGACAATTAATGTTTTTTAAGTTTTTCTAGATTTGTAATACTCTTGATAACATAATAATAATTATTATTATTATTATTTAAATTGACACATGTTTTTGTGACTTTTTATTGATTTTTTTTCATTGTTCCTTATGAGTATATTATATGTAGTTAATTAAATATGTCCGTACATCATACGAGTGTAAAAATAGTTTCATTGAGAAAAATTGACAAATGTATCGATACATTATTATGAGTATCGATACCTACTTAGGACTTGTCATGTATCGACCCTTCAAGAACAAATATCAATACTTAGGTTTCGATTGGCGGCCAAACCCAATCATTAGCCTCCGTTTGGCTTAACTACTCTCTAACCTTGGTACCAAATACTGGTTGAATGCACGACTCACGCTCTTATCCTTTAAAGTGAAGTCACCTCATGCTTTGGATTTAAAAATCATACTACACCTTTACGATAAAAAATAAATAAAAAATCGTACTACATCTCATGCTCACTAGGTCTTTAGGGTTGATTAGTCATGAATCCTAGTCTAATTAGATTAGGGATATGTTGATTAGATTACTATGAATAGGAGAGTTATGACATGGATTTAACACAAGAATTGAAGAACAATTCATCGGTTCTAGAAGTCGAGGTTAGAAATTGGGGTTGTTTGTTAAAAAAATATAAAAATATGTTTTTTTTATGTTCTGGAGGTAAAATATTTGATTGAAAAGTGAAGAGAAAAAATGAATATGGTTAAAAAGTGATTTGAAAAATTTTATTGTTTAAAAACATGTTTTTGACAAGTTTATCAAATAGAGGCTTAAGTTTTTCTTTTGTAATCAAGACGTGTTAATGTAATAATACGATCTTTGTACTTTACTACTTAATTTATTTTCATTACTTATTACTATTAAATCGCATTACATTTGAATATTTTTCTCTTTTGTCAATAACACATTAAATTCTTATTAAAATCATTAATTAATTCATATAAAATAAAGTTAGTTTTTCTAGTTATATTCTAATTAAGAACAAAAAATAAATAATTTCAAAACTCTTATAAAAAAAACAAAAATTGGAATTGGAATTTTTATTTAATTTTTTTTAATTATAAAAATATGCTCCTAAACTAATTTGATTTGCCTATGCACAACTTTTTCATATTTTGTATGTGACTTATCATAAATATTTTATAAATCAATTTTTGATTTGATTAATATATTATGATATCAGATTACTTTTTTTTTTGTATGACACGCGATTTCTTTTTCAACCTGACATTTTTAAATAGTTGACTAATATATATTTAGAGGAATTCGATGAAAAATTTCAATAAAATATTAATTTATTAAAAATTACAATCTATTTATTCTTTTAATTTTTCTTTAACAATATCAATTACCCCAACTACTTTGAAAAATAGTTGTAGTATTTTAAAAACATTACGTGTATCATTCATCCGATCCTATATATATATGACGTACAAAGCAAGTTGTCATAACCCTCATGCCCTAGGAAACTTTTATCTAGGCCACAACTGATGTGAACTACGTAGCATTGTAGCCATGCAACCCACAAAAGATTGACACAATCCAAGAATGCTAAAAGAATCACGATTTATAGATTTAATTAAAATCAATTGAATCAAGCAACCAATACAATCAAGTGATATATTGACCTCTTGATCACAAGTAATATTAATTCTCACCCAAGTTTGAACAAACAAGAATAAACTCGCAAATTCGAATTTTATTCAATGAAGAATAAGTTGTTGAAAGCAAATTTGCCTCACAATAATTCTCAAAGTTGTCTAATCTGAAAAATAAACATAATAAACATACCTATAAGGGACAAAGTAGGTCTTGAAAATAAACTAGAAAACTAATTAATTGAAAAATGAAATAAGATAAATAAAAAATTAACGAAAATTGCGATCAGACCCTCCCGACAAGCCCACATGATTGCGTGGAAGGACCAATTCAGCACTGCTTTATTTTCGACACCATGGCGCGATCGCGACTAGTTTATACTGCGCGATCGCACGGTTCTTCCGATTGATCCCAAATCCATCCACTTGAATCACATTCCACTGGATTTTCGAACTCGAGCACAACATGAAACATGCCTCTTTAGTTGTCAAGAATATGTTTTCATCCATTGTTGCTTGAAAACTTATATTCGAATTCTGGATCACATTAACAACTCAATTTTCAACACGCGGAAGGACGTTACGCAAAGAGATGAAATACACAACATGCAGAAGATTCTAAAGACTGCTATCCTTTCTTTCTTGTATATAACATTGCAGATATTTTGCGAAAGGATTCTATGGAACTAACGTAGGCCATCAGATCTAATTAATCATAACCATTCATTGGAAGAGGCTTTGTCTACATTGTGTACATTCTACCTTTATCAAATTAGACTCACACAAGCATTGTGCTCGAATAGTCGAGTGGCCGTTCATTACAACTTACACAATTTTTTATTTATTTATATTTTTCCAAATTTTCTACATTGTACCATCTCTACTGGTAGCTAATTAGGTCTCTTGCAAGATTTCGTTGTTAGGTAAACGTTCCCTATCCAAATTTTACTTTATTTTAAAAATAGGAATGCTGTCTATCAAAATATTGTGGATATTTAGCAAGATTTAGATTCCCAGTACGTATAATCCTACCACCCCACGACAAAAAATCACTTGGCTGAGAATATCTTGCCTAAAGGTTTGCTTTTATCACTGATTAGTATTTTCATCCACAAAAAAAAAAAAAAAAAAAAAAAAAAAAAAAAAAAAAATGGCAACCCCAGAATCCGTTTTGTTGATGAAAAAACTAGAAGGCAAAGTTGCCATTGTCACTGGTGGTGCTAGTGGCATCGGGGAGGCGACTGCGTTTCTTTTCGCCGATCATGGTGCACGGGCAGTTGTGATTGCTGACGTGCAAGATGAGAAAGGTCAAGCGGTGGTTGAATCCATTGGCACACAAAGGTGTAGCTACGCGCATTGTGATGTTAGTGACGAAGAACAAGTAAAGGCCATGGTCAATTGGACAGTTCAGAAATATGGCCAACTCGATATTATGTTCAGCAACGCCGGAATAGTAAGTAAAACCAAACAAACTATCCTCGATCTCGATTTCTCACAGTTCGACCGTTTGATCCAGGTCAACTTACGTGGAATGGCTGCTTGTGTAAAGCACGCAGCGCGTGTGATGGTGGAGAAGCATGTCCGGGGGACTATCGTTTGTACTGCCAGTGTGGTCGCCACGAGAGGGTCTATGTATCGGACAGACTATGCCATGTCAAAGCACGCAGTTTTAGGATTGGTCCGATCAGCCAGTCGACAATTAGGAGAGTATGGAATTAGAGTAAATTGTGTGTCACCATCTGCCGTAGTAACTCCATTGACATGTGAAGCCTACCAGATGGGTGTGAAAGATGTTGAGAAAATATATGAAAATACTTTTGTGCCATTGACTAGTTTGAAAGGAATTGTAGTGACAGCTAGACACATAGCAGAAGCTGTATTGTTTCTCGTCTCCGACGACTCAGCTTTCGTGACCGGGCATGACTTGGTGGTGGATGGTGGGCTTAATGGTCTTCCTGCTCCATCCTCGTGAGATTCAGGAAAATGTTTTGTTTTACTAGAGTGTATGAACCTAAATTTGTTGTTAATATCTAATTAAAAAAAAAAAAAAAATTTGATAGTATTATGCATGTGCCACTTACACTGCCGTCCATTATCTGCAGCTCCGATTCCTTCAATTATTAGGTCTCCGTTTGGTAATACTGATTTATAAATTGATTTATTTATACTTTTGAGATAAAATTTGTGATTAAAAGTTGGAAAGAGAAAATGTATATGTTTAAAAAGTGATTTATCAAAAGAATGCTAGATCATCAGCTTTGCACTTTACACTATTTGTCCATTTCTTTTTTATGGCTTCTCCATGGAATATAACGATAACATTGTCTTCCGAGAAAATAGACAACCCGCGTTACCCACCCATTTGTTTGGTTTTATGAATTGGGTCAGCGAGAAAAGTTTTTGAATGTAACGAGTCCGTGTAAGGTTTAGCCCTTGATTGATCCCTATTTTTTTAAGATTAAATTTATTTAATATTCAATCTCAATCATTTATTTTAGTCAAGTTTATTATTTTTAACTTTATAAACATTTTCTAAATATACATTCTTTCAAAAATACTATTCAAAATCACAATTTTTTTTCCAAAAAAATGGAGCCAAAACACACGCCTAGATCTCATTTAAAAAAAAATAAAAATGAAGGGTGAACAGTTTGTGTGATTCAATTTTCTAATTTAATTACGGTCGTTGTCTATTCAAATTTTATTGATCTATATTTATATCTATACTATTAAAATAATTTGAATGGAGAAATATTTTGCATCATAATACTCTCGAAAATAATTTATAATTTCTTATTTATCCTACAATTAATTTTATTTTAATTATAGCATTTTATAATTAAAAATAATGATTCTAATTTAATTATGGTAGTTGTCTCTTTAATTTTCATTGATCTATATTTATATCCATACTAATCTAAAATAACTTGAATGAAGAAATCTTTTGAATCATAATACTCTCGAAAATAATTTATAATTTATTATTTATCCTTCAATTAATTTTATTTTGATTATAGCATTTTATAATTAAAAATAAATGTCACATTTATTTACGTATGTAATGGTCCTGTTTTATAAAGAAAATGACGTTACTAATAAATATTTACCACCAAATATTTTACTAATATGTCACTGTATAAATGTGATATCATTTTTATTCTTTATTTCTTTCGAATTCATCTATTTTTAAGGTAAAATGTCACAATCTACATATATTCTTGTTTAGTGATTTTTAAAGGCTCGTTTGGCGCCGCCATTTATTTGGCTAGAAGACAAAAAATCAAAAATTTAATTTACACAATTTTTCATACCAAATTTTAACCATCCACATTTCCTCTCCTTCATCTTACCTAAAAAAAAATAAATAAATCAATTAAATAATTTACATTCCATTTTAAATCCAGCCGAACCGTGCCTAAGACTAAGAGACATTGGGACTCATGGTATTTTCTATTAGTATACATAACTTATTGCTGTATCAGCTAACAGAGCTGACATGAATACTTTTAAGTGGCTAAATACTTTTTAAAGGTGCTATTTTTTCTTATTTAAGTATCGACTTCAATTATTTATAAAAATTACATGCAACAAGTATTTCAGGAAGCAATACATTAAAAGCATTGTTTAGTTGACAATAATTTTGAAAAAATAAATGTATTAAAGCTATGTACTTGACATAGATTTTGTTTTACCTTAACGTTAGTCTGAGTTTTAAACAAAATCATCTTCAATTTAGTGAAATTAAGTTAATAAACTTCAATTTGTTACAAGTTTGGTCTCTTTTTCAGTTGTTCTCTTGACGAAAATATTGACTCAATATTAATCTATTAAATAATTAACATGCAAATACGTGCTTTTAATTTATAAAGTTTTTAGAAAAAATATATAAAAAATAGTTGATGTGTATTAAGAAGATATTCAATTCAAGACATTCAAATATCTTTCATAATATCATTACAAAGCGACGTGCAACGCATGTGCTACTGATTAGTTAAAAACTAAAAGTTCTTGTTAAAGTTTTTGTTAAAGTTTAGGGAAAATTGTAGCCACGGTCCCAAACCTTTCACTTTTTGGGAGATTTTACCCAAACATTCACTTTAACTACCCACAGTCCCAAACCTTTCACTTTTTGGGAGATTTTACCCAAACATTCACTTTAACTACCCACAGTCCCAAACCTTATATTTAGTCGCGGGAGAAAGACAAATGGATGTAAAACATCCATATTTCTGTTAATTGACTTAAAACTTAAGTTTGACCAAATATAAGAGGGGTAAAATAGTAACTTAGTAATTTTAACATATAATATAATAAAATAAAACTAAATTAAAAAAGAAAAAGAAAAAGTTGTCCAACAAGTGCTCTCGACCGTCGTTGGAATGCCGTCGAACCACTGCCGCCGGCCAATATAAAAAAGTCAAGAGAAACAACTGAATGTACTCCTCGACCTTGCGAACTCAAATCCGGTGTCAGAAGGTTGATCAGAGCTTTCGTTTGTACTAAATAGAATTTTGAAGCTCCAACAACCATTACCTTATCACCACCCCAAGCACCCTCACCATTAGGGGTGGACAAAAAAATCGGAACCGAGTAAACCGAACCGAACCGAAATATTTCGGTTCTTGAAAAAAAAAATTCAAAACCGAAACCGATCGGTTCTTAAAATCAAAACCAAAAACCGAAATCAAAACCGATAAAAATATATATTTTTTAATTTTTCATTGAATTATACAACAAAATATATTTATGTTCACGCTTTAATGTGTAGACAATGGGTCAGAGGAGTTTAAATTTACTCACAATTTTCCCCTTTGAGAAATGTTGTTTAAATTGGTAGTATTTTAATTAAAAACTCACTACTCACAATATTATCCAAGTAGAACCATACTTTAATGTATAGACACTTAGACAGTGTATGAAATGTTGTCTGTTTGATACACTATTATTATGAAATTTAATAATTTACTTTTAAGTTATATCATACACTATTATAGTATTATTATTTTGTGGAATTTACTTTTAATGAGATTCAAATGTTCTTACTTTCTCGACGTGATATCCTTTTCAAATAAAAATGATTTTAGAGTAAAAAAAGATTTTAACTATCAAGATTCTGAGATTCATATTCGTGGTAATACATGAATTTGGACTTTAATTTTAATTGAAAACTTTATTTGGTTGTATTTACCTTTAATTTTTGCAAACAATTAGATTTTTTTTATTTGCATCAAATTTAATTTTTTTTAGTTGGAACCGAACAAAAATCGAGAAATAACCGAAAATCGAACCGAAACCAAAACCGTTCGGTTCTTGTCTTTGAAAGAACCGAATCGAAACCGAATCGAAAGTTTCGGTTCGGTTTCGGTTCCTTTAATAACCGAACTGAACCAGTAAACGCCCTGCCCTACTCACCATACCTAATAATTCTTCATTTTTAACTTAGAATCCTAAATCACGTGCCCTAATTTCAACTCATACTACCAATTCACAAAGACTTCGAAGGATATTAAACGAACAGTAAAGCTCACTACCCCAGGTCAAAGCAACATTTCTTGCCAAACAAAATTCTATCTAGAGAGAGAGAACAAAGATTTTTTTAAGAGTGAGAAGCTTAAAGTCTTTAAGAGCTATGGATTTTCAAATCCGCGGCATTTTTGTACCCTTTCTCTTCACATTCTTCGTTGTTCTTGCTATTACAAGTAGTGCGTTGAAAGAAAATTCAAGGGGGAAGCATTTTGGGAACTCAAATTCAACAACCCGGATCAATTTCAATTTTGAAAAGTTAAAGTTGTCTAATTTTAACTAAGACAAAATTGACTGTCACTGATTTGTCTGGACAGTTACAAATTGTCCCTGAAACGTGAAGTTTTGTTTTAGTGCAAGACCAAATGAATCTTGCTGATGCAGATTCTTCTGGATTATAAAATGTGAACAGACCAATATAAACGACGCAGAAATGTAAATAAACAAGAACGCAATATTTGAGCTTTACGTGGAAAAAACCCTAATAGGGAAAACCCACGTGCCCGCACCACACGGACAAAAACCAATCACTAATAAGAAAAGAGATTACACAGTTCAATCAAAGCTACATGATAAATTTATGCATAAACTTATCAAATACCCAAGAATTAAATGAATAACTCCCTAATTCTTCTATGGCGTGTAATATGAGATGGCGTCCCACCACTCTTGAGTAGCATTCCTTGAGATTGCAACAGTGCTTCAATAACTTCGAACTCCCGTTCGATCTTGATCCAAACCTCTCGTTTGATCTTTGCCTGAAGGTTTTTTCTTCCCTTAGTGATTGATTACTCCACCCGGAGAACTATTTCAATTTGACATTTAAAGTCTTTATTTTGCACGAAAGAATAAGCTCAGATTATTTAAGATGATCGTGCAAAGAGGAGAAGTCGCCAGAGAAGAAAATCGTTTATGTATTCTGCACAACATTAAATTTTTGGCTCACTGGTATAAGAGAAAAACGTCCCGTCCTTCTCCACATATATATAGCACACGAATTGTTTGTCTTCCAATACTCCTAATTGTGCAAGATCTTTATTACCAATCAAGTCACATACACAAGTTTTCTATTGTCGCCGCCATCGGTGATGACTGTATCAGATGGTTTGGGTGGCGGTATAGTTGAATTAAGGTGATGCCGTGGAGGTGGGTTGGGTTGGGTTGGGGTGGGGTGGGGTGGAGGAATGAGAAGAAGATGTTTTTTCATTTTTAACTTATTTTATTTTATATATAATGCAAAGTGATCGCCCTTATTGAAATAGTTAATAATGTAGTCAAAATCACTGTTTTTGATCAACTAACAAAAATATGGATGTTTTTTTATTCATTTGTCCTTCTCCCACGACTAAATTTAAGGTTTGGGACCGTGGGTGACATAAAGTGAAGTTTGGGTAAAGTTTGCGAAAAAGTGAAAGGTTTGAGACCGTGACTGCAATTTTTCGTAAAGTGTAGTCTCAAAATATGGCCAAGTTGATTGTCAATATATGTGTGTGTGCGCGTGTGTGTGTGTGTGGCCATGTTTATATTTCTTAATAAAATGTCGTCAGTTGATCAAGAAAATAATTTTGATCACATTATTAATTAATTCATTAAGGATAAAGTGACAACTTTAGATATTATTATAAAAAACAATTAAAACAACCCTTGTTTGATTCCCATTATAATCAACTTGTTTGGGAAAATATATTTTGGAATAGTGATTTTTGGGAGAATATGTGGTTTAAAATAAGAAAGAGAAAAGTATAATATTATTTTATTGAAGAACGTGTTGTTAAAAGTAAGAGAGAGAAAAATGTAGTAAAATTTAATGGGTCACAAACAAGGGAGATAAAAAAAAGGGAAATTTGAAAACTCCTTCATTCCCCAACCCCAACACCCCCACCCAAAACAAAACCAAAACTATCCACTCAATGCCGGCCCACCATTGCCACCCACCCAAACGCCGCCACTACCACCACCACTATCTCAAGCCGAAAAATTAACCACCCCACCAAAGGGAAATCCCTCAATAATCTAACCCCACAAATCCTTCTTCATGGCTCATGACAAATTGGCATTGTAACAAACTTTCTTCTTATCCATTCGTTGCCAATCAACGCTACACAGAGCCGTCCACATCCGTCAACACCCACTGTAACAATCACTACAAAAAGGGTGCAGAAAAACCCTCTTTGCACCACCTTCTTTCTCTTTTTCTGCCTCAGTCTCTCAACACCCCAACCATCACCATTCGTAGGAGTTACCAATGTCATTCACCCTGACTCTGGGAGGCACAACCTGCGATTTACTTCTCGAACCACAGGCCAGGGTAGGTTTGGTTCGAGCCCTCAAGGTGTGGGTTACACCTTTTTTTTTCACAATTTACATCTCTCAAAGCAACAATTGTTCGCTACTGTTCGAATTTAGACCTAATTTTAGCCCACATCGCACAAAGCAGAAATTGCACAGCTGGAGTGGTACTCCTCCCAATCTGATTCTGGCTTACACAACACACAGTAGAAATTGAGTAGTTGTAGTGGTACTCCTCACCTGATTTTGGCTTATTGTATCCCTAATGGTCTATCAATTGTGAAAAAATTCATGAAAAATTCTACTTGACAACTAGTTGTTTAAGTAGCAAAATCCAAAATACATTGCCACATAGGAAAAACAAATAATGATATGAAAATTTAATCTCCAATGGTTAGTTTGCATGTCTATGTGGCGCTCACGTGGCAGCGACGTTATCTGGTACTATGTCCAGATAAAGATAACTTGTTAGACAAAATATGGAAGACACGTGTATACACAAAAAATTATAGACAATGATCATTAGAGATAAGCTTTAAATCTCACTATCTATTTTATCAATATGAGTGGAATAATTATCTACTTAAGTGCTACATAGATCAAAATATCCATAAATCATTAGAGATACTCTTAGATTTGTTCAAACCTTAGAATTACCTAAGGAATTGGACAACTTTTGTAGTGTTCACCAATTATGGTTCTTGTTTACGCATATGAACGAATCTAAAGTTTAATTAATATACTTTGTAACTTGATTCGTGAGGCTTAGGTCACAATTCTATTGTCTATCAATCAGAATTTGGCTTTCTAAAGCGTTTTCAATCATTATTCATTGGTCTCAACATATGAGTCTTCAACCATTATTCATGATAGAATCCTATATAAATATGTGGTTGAAAATGAAAAATAATAGAAAAAAATTCAAGACGAAACAATGGTAAAAGTTTGTTTACAAATGACCACTTGACAACATTTCATTGATCTGTTTTTTAAAAGTCAACAATTTTGGTCGATAAAAAATTTTCGCCCATTATTTTACTCAATTTTTATAAACATTTTTTTTTTTATCAAACATATGCTTAATTTTTAAGTGATTAGTTCTTTAATACTTGGAAAATAGAACCAATTCCTAGAATATTTTCTATAAACAATTTCAACTTGACCATAATATTGAGAAAAAAAAAAAAAAAAAAGTAAAGGCAGAAAACATAAGGAAAAAAAAAGAAATAATTCATTTCTCTCTCTTAATAATTCTTGTCTATTTTATTAGTTTCTCTGACTTCTATCTAGCCGACCCTGTATATTATCAAAATGCCTTCAACTTTGATTGCTTAATTTCGGTCATCTTTGTACAGTAGTGAAATGCCATGGACATCCATATTTGACCTCGAGCGGCTGTGGATCCCTCGTGAAATTTTATTAATATGAATTCTTTCTTTAATATAATAATAATTAGTCAAACCACAGCTAGCATATAGTAATATTCAAAACCACCCAACGGCGACTTCCAGATGGATGTTGGGAGCCGCCTCCGCCGCCCTAATGGACTGAATGAAAGTATAAACTAAAGCCTATGTATACACATGACCGGCAAAAGATTTCTGAAAGCAGCCACGATTTATCCTCAGGAAACTGAAAAACATAAGCCATTTTTTTCCATTCCGCGATTAAGAAATGGCACACTCTGAACCTGCTTTGCCCTTGAAAAATCTACAAGGCAAAATTGCCATTGTCACTGGTGGAGCAAGTGGTATTGGGGAGGCCACTGCTCGTCTCTTCGCGGATCATGGTGTAAGGGCAGTTGTGATTGCCGATGTGCAAGATGATAAAGGTCAAATCGTGGCTGAATCCATAGGTGCGGAGCAGTGTAGCTACGTGCACTGCGATGTTAGTGATGAGAAACAAGTGAAGGCCATGGTTGATTTTACGGTCGAAAGATATGGTCAACTTGATATCATGTTCAGTAACGCTGGAATCCCAAGTAAATCCGAACAAACAATACTCGATTTAAATTTTTCACATTTTGAGACCTTGTTCGGAATCAATGTACGCGGTATGGCAGCATGTGTGAAGCATGCGGGCCGTGCTATGGTGGATAAGAATGTCAAGGGAACCATCGTGTGCACTTCTAGCGTGGTTGCCTCCAATTGGAAGGGAGGTTCGAATTTGACCGACTATATCATGGCGAAGCACGCTATTTTGGGTCTGGTCCGAACAGCCAGCCAGCAGCTTGGTGTACATGGAATTAGAGTTAACTGTGTTTCACCATCTGCAATCGCCACAGGAATGATGGCTAAAGCGGGATTGACGAGCGAGGGAGTTCAAATGGCATTCGGGCCTTTCACTCCCTTGAAAGGAATTGCACTGACAGTTAACCATGTAGCAGAGGCCGTATTGTTCCTTGCATCGAACAATTCGGCATTTGTCACTGGACAAGACTTGGTACTGGATGGTGGATTGATTAGCCTCCCGACAAATTTAACTGTTGGTGAAAACTGAGAGACGACGACGACGAGGAGCAATTAATTCTTTTTTCATGTTTGTTCTCAAGCAAATTTGTGTCTCAACGCTAAATAGTGAAACACAAATAATATGTTGTACTTTGTAATATTCTGTCTTTCAATAAAAGAAATTGGAAATTTGCAGTGAAGATCCATTTTTTTTCCTTTCAAAATATTGAAGATAGGTCCTAAACATTTAGATCACATAGTAGATGCATTTCAATTCTTTTAAAATAAATAAATAAAAATATTTTTTATATTCCTCGACAGGAAATTTCCCCACCCCTCTACGCCACCAGAAAATAAATAAATAAATAATTGAAGCACCAAAAATTTCGATTGTCAATATAATTAGCTCAAATATTATTTATCTAAATATAGCATCTGTTGGGCTCTATTATAAGTTCCAAAAAAACTAATTCAAAACTCTTTTTCCTAAAAGGCTCAAACAAGGGCATATAATCAAGCATTAATTAATAAATGAAATAGCAGTAACTCCTATTGGATATTAAAATCACATTTTTTAGTATATTTTGATAAAAGTGAATGAAATACGTGGTTGAAAAATTGTGAATCTCATAAAATGTGTCGTTGATATTAATTGGTGACTCTGACTTAGAATTAAATCTTGATTATCCCACGAACAATAAAAGAGCCTTAAAGATTCACTATTCATTTTCCTATTCACTAGTGAATCATCCCTGCGATGCACGGGAAGAAACTTCTAAATAAAAATAATTCTATTCGAAATTAAATGAATTCTTAAACAAAATAAATAACATTTATAAATAAGAGATAAGTTCATCATTTATTAGTTTCATGTATAAACATCAACCTTTTAGGGAGAAGTCATACATGCGAAAATGATTGTGTCTGACTCTTATCGATAGTCATGACATATGACACCATCAATGAAAAAAAAAAATTAAATCTAATAAGTATCCTAAAATTCGAATGGCTCAACGATATCCTTAGAATAAAAAACTTGTATCCTGCATTACTGTCAGATAGAATTTGACCTTATAGAATATGATCTTCAAGTTTTGTAACGATTATTCACCATCTCCTCGAACCAAAAATTCGCCTTGCAAAATTAACACTTAAATGTAGGATCTCCAGTATTCATATATTCTGAACATTCAAACAATAAATGAAAAAGTTAATAATAGAGACCATGCATATAAAAGATAAAATTCAATATTTTGACCATTGACAATGAAAAATAACATGTATAATAATAATAATAATAATAATAATAATAATAATAATAATAATAATAATAATTTGCGAGGTTGACAAAGATATTGCATCAAATTTATGATATTATAGGTTTTCAATATTTATACAACGTAATTATTTTCTGATTGAAATTATAGTTTAATATTGATCATCTCAATTTTTAGTTAATTAGTAAATTGGGAGACAATTCATATATTATTGTGAAAAAATATTATAAAATCTGAATTAGAATATAGCAAAGAATATCTTGGTATGATTAATTACTTTTTGAAAATTTAAAATTAACAGTTAGGACAAAAACCATTAATAACTATATCATTTCAAACAATATAGATAAATTTGTTAACCGTTAATGTTAAAAAATGTGATATGAGATTTTTTGGAATAAAAAATTAATTAAGAATTAAATGTAATTGTCATCGAAATAATTTTGATAAATAATGCAACATAGGAAAGAACTTTAATATGTATATGTAATAAATAACTTAAAAATAGGATTTAGTTATAAAAATTTCAATACAACGTGATTTATAAAAATACGAATGTGTATAAATTTTAGATATAATTTTAATTGAGAATTTGACATTGGATCTGTATGACTGAACCAAATATTTATCCATAAAATTAAGACCAATAAAATATAACAATTATTATAAGAAATTAATTACGTATTAAATGTAATTATCTATAAAAATATTTAATAATTTAATAATATGCTATAAAAAAGAGCTCTAATATTTAGATGTACTAAATAACTAAAAATAAAATTATTTATATAAAAAAAATTATATGTATGATGTGATTTATAATTTAGTACTCCTTCCGTCCCATAAAGATAGTCCTCTACTCATTTTCATACGGATTAAGGACAAAATGAAATATAAAATATTAATTTCACTCTTAAAAAATAAAGTAGAATATCTTTTTGAGATGGACAAAAAAGAAATAGTGGACTATCTTTGTAGGACATAGAGAGTATTATCTAGTAATAAAATTTCAACATAATTTTTAACTGAAAATTTTATTTGGATTTGTATAAATGAACACAAATATTTAGTTGTAAGATTGAAAAAGTTAGAAGAACACTTTTTTTTTTTTGAAAAGAGAGGTTTTGACACAAAAAGTCAAATATAAATAAGTAAAACCAAACAAATTATCATTCTTATATCATAAAAAATAAGAAACAACTTCTCAGTAAAAGCAAATTTAAAAAAAATAATAATTCTAGTTTCTGATTTTTATTATTTTTTATACAATGTGATATACAATTTCATCAAATATATATACTGACTCATGAATAATATATTTTTTTTTCACTCAACATCCGAAATCATAAACATGTCTATCAAGCCCAAAACTATTCTAAATAGCCCAACATTAGTTAACACATTGCAACCCCAACAGAGAAATCTAGAACATAATATAAATAGACTATTAACAAATCATCTTATTAGTCTAAAATAATTTTGCATTCTATATTGTTTTCGAAGCTTTCTCTACAATATTATTGTTTTAATATTTTTTCTTTTTTGTTAGAAATCCAAATCTATATTCAATGACTCAAAATATCACAGGTCTTGAAGAAAAGAGTAGTGTCAATCCTTTTTACTTTTTCAAAAAATAATTTACTATTTTTTATTTTCAACTGGTTTGTAATATTAATAACTAATAAGCATTACCACCGCACCAGAAATTTTGAATCATAAAACGTGATAAATAGAAGGTGGAGTGGAGCAGTCATGTTAAACAGTATACATTTTTTCAAAGAAATAACCCTTTAATTGAATCTTTTATTATTGTGTATATCTTCATAATAATTATATATAACATAAATGAAAGAGGTTGTATATAGGGAAATGGAAAAAAAAAATATAGAAAACAAAAATGAATCAACAAATTTTGAAAAAGGGAAAAAAATGAAACAAATTCTGAAAAAACGAAAAAGGAAAAATAACTGAATTTCCAGTGTAATTAGGCAGCGGGAAATAGAAGTCATGTAAACACAACAAATATTGAAGACTATAAGTAGACGTCGGCGATTTTGAAAATAATAAATAAATATTGAAGGTCCAACTATTTTTGAAGTGGGTTTTGAAGTTGATTATTGGATAGGGGATATAAGTAGTGTGAACATGATAAATATTGAAGTCCCAAAAAATTGGAAAAATAAATAAATAAAATCTGCACATAGCACAAGAGTTTTGGAGGGAAAAAGGGAAGTTGACTGAGGTTGACTCAGCTACTTTTATATATTATATAGATATATTCGATAATCATAAAAAAAGAAAAAAAATACTAAAATTATGAGATTGACAATGATGCATAAAACTCATGATATTATAGGTTTTTGCAATAATTATACAACGTAATTGTTTTTTTAATGAAAAATATAATATAACATTGATCATCTCAATTTTCAATTAAGTAAATTGAGATACAATTTACTTATTGTTGTAGAAATTTAAAAATCATAAATATTGAATTAAAATATAACAATTAATATCATGTCATAGTTAATTATTTTTTAAAATTTAGACTTAACAATTATGACAAAAAAATCATTAATAACTATATAATTTCAAAACAATATAAATAAATCTGTTAACCGTTAATGTGAAAAATGTGATATGAGACTTTCTAGAATAAAAAATCATATAATGATTAAATGTAATTGTAAATAAAATTATTTTGATAAATAATCTGATATAGAAAAGAAGGTTATTATGTATATATACCAAAGAACTTAAAAGCATGACTATTTAAAATGAAATTTAATACAACTTGATTAAATATTCGATATAAATGTAAATGAAAATTCGACATTGAATTTGTATGACCGAACGAGATTATTCATCCATAAGATTGAGACCAATAAAATATCACATTATTACAAAAAAATTATTTACGTATTAAAAGTAATTTTCTATAAAAATACTAATTAATTTAATAGAACGCAATACAAAGGAACTCGAATTTTTAGATGTACTAAATAACTAAAAAAATAAGATTATTTATAAAAAAGTTTTATATGATAATATTTATTTAGTATTAGATGCGTAATACAATTTCGATATAATTTTGAACTGAAAATTTTATATTGAATTTGTATGAGTACATACAAATACTTATTTGTAAGATTCAAAACATTAAATGATTAGAATAATTTTATGAAAAGGGAGTTTTAAACATAAATAACCAAATATAAATAAGTGAAAAAAATTCTTTATAAAAATACTTAAGTGGAATTAGCAGTGTGAACATAATAAAAGCTGAATTTTTGAGTGTGAACACAATAAAAGCTGAGTTTTCCCACCAAAACTCAGCTGCTTTTATATATTATATAGATTACACTGTTCATGTATTTGAATAATTTTAGAGAGATATTTTTAATTATCATTTTGAAGTCACATTGCGACATGACACAAATACATTGAGTTGCGAAAAAGTAAGTGGTGGGGGTAGTTATTTACACCATCCAATATATGTTCGACATGTCATTTAAAAATGTTTCACTGAAATTATTCCATGTATTTGGGCTTTTAAAGATTCACTATTCATTACATTGTTCATGTATCTATCTATATATAAAAATAAAGTAGTCGTAAAAAAACACACACACACACACACACACACTTTCCCTCTTAAAATTACTTGCTAAATTTGAAAAAAAAATTTGCAAAAAAAAAAAAAAAAAAAAAAGACCTATTAAAGTGCAATAGGAATTGGAACCATTTCAAAATGTAATGATTGAACAATACAAACTCCAAAGTGTAATAATTGCAAATTTAAATTATACTTTTGTGGTAGTTAATTTTTTTTAAAAAATCGCACAAAGCAGAAATTGTACAGCTGGAGTGGTACACCTCCCAATCTGATTCTGGCTTACACAACACACAGTAGAAATTGAGTAGTTGTAGTGGTAATCCTCGCCTGATTTTGGCTTATTGCATCCCTAATGGTTTATCAATTGTGAAAAAATACATGAAAAATTCTACTTGACAACTAGTTGTTTAAGTAGCAAAATTCAAAATACATTGCCACATAGGAAAAACAAATAATGATATGAAAATTTAATCTCCAATGGTTAGTTTGCATGTCTATGTGGCGCTCACGTGGCAGCGACGTTATCCGGTAAAATATTGAAGATACGTGTATACAAAAAAAATTATAGACAATGATCATTAGAGATAAGCTTTAAATCTCACTATCTATTTTATCAATATGAGTAGAATAATTATCTACTTAAGTGCCACATAGATCAAAATATCCATAAATCATTAGAGATACTCTTAAATTTGTTCAAACCTTAGAATTACCTAAGGAATTGGACAACTTTTGTAGTATTCACCAATTATGGTTCTTGTTTACGCATATCAACGAATCTAAAGTTTAATTAATATACTTTGTAACTTTATTCGTGAGGCTTAGGTCATAATTATGTTGTCCATCAATCAGAATTTGGCTTTCCAAAGCGTTTTCAATCGTTATTCATTAGTCTCAACATATGAGTCTTCAACCATTATTCATTATAGAATCATATATAAATATGTGGTTGAAAATGAAAAATAATAGAAAAAAATTCAAGACGAAACAATGGTACAAGTTTGTTTACAAATGACCACTTGACAACATTTCATTTATCTGTTTTTTAAAAGTCAACAATTTTGATCGATAAAAAAATTTCGCCCATTATTTTACTCAATTTTTATAAACATTTTATTTTACCAAACATATGCTTAATTTTTAAGTGATTAGTTCTTTAATACTTGGAAAATAGAACCAATTCCTAGAATATTTTCTATAAACAATTTCAACTTGACCATAATAATGAGAGAAAAAAAAGTAAAGGCAGAAAACATGAGGAAAAAAAAGAAATAATTCATTTCTCTCTCTTAATAATTCTTGTCTATTTTATTAGTTTCTCTGACTTCTATCTAGCCGACCCTGTATATTATTTATTATCAAAATGCCTTCAACTTTGATTGCTTAATTTCGGTCATCTTTGTACAGTAGTGAAATGCCATGGACGTCCATATTTGACCTCGAGCGGCTGTGGATGATCCCTCGTGAAATTTTATTAATATGAATTCTTTCTTTAATATAATAATAATAATTAGTCAAACCACAGATGGATGTTGGGAGCTGACTCCGCCGCCCTAATGGACTGAATGAAAGCATAAATTAAAGCCTATGATACACATGACCAGCAAAAGATTTCTAAAAGCAGCCACGATTTACCCTCAGGAAACTGAAAAACATAAGCCACTTTTTTTCCATTCCGCGATTAAGAAATGGCACACTCTGAACCTGCTTTGCCCTTGAAAAATCTACAAGGCAAAATTGCCATTGTCATTGGTGGAGCAAGTGGTATTGGGGAGGCCACTGCTCGTCTCTTCGCGGATCATGGTGTAAGGGCAGTTGTGATTGTTAGGAAAATAAAAAAAAACAACGGGATATTTAATTACAAAAATTAATTTCCTGTGATTTGGATCATCCCATAATAGGAATTCGCTGTTTTATGTATTTGACTAGATTAAATAATTTTGAACAGATAATAATTTAGTAATCCTTACCCTTGTAACGTGCTTTGACAATTATCTGTATTGTTCTTGATTCCACCAATTTCCAAACCTTCAAGTTTTCCTTGGTATTCTCCAACAGAGGCTATGCAAGTGTCTTGTCACTTTTCTCTGGATTTTGGTTACACTAGAGTTAGAGTTTTAATCAAGAGAAGAAAACACACACTTCACACTTTAGTGTGTGTCCCGCCCACAAGTGTATTAGGTTAAGAAAAATAATCTTAGAAGACTATTTATAACTTCTTTACCCTCTAAAAACCCTACCAACCCTAATACTATAACCGATGCTCATTTCTGCACGGCCCAATACAAGTTATAAGCCTGTATATGCCTGTTATATTGAAGCCACCAAGGGAACCTGATCGGACCCAATTAAACTAAGCTCCAATAAATTAATTCTGATCTAGTCAACTCTTGGCCTATCAAAATAATTTATTAATCACATTCTATTCCACTAAAAGAACAAGATTGCACTCTTAGTAAAATTGTAATTACTGAAGCAATAACCAATAATTATATCCTCTGACTTATCGCTCTTACATGTTACCCCCGTTGATCAACTGGAATATTCGAAGTAAGGTTAAATGACCAAAATACCCTTATCTGAATATTCACAAATTCTCAACTCCCATCTTCTTTCCACTAAAAGAACAAGATTGCACTCTTAGTAAAATTATAATTACTGAAGCAATAATCAATAATTATATCCTCTGACTTATCGCTCTTACATGTTATCCCCGTCGATCAACTGGAATATTCGAAGTAAGGTTAAATTACAAAAATACCCTTATCTGAATATTCACAAATTCTCAACTCCCATCTTCTATCTGACAGTTCTACGTGATCACATCACATCATAGAATTCAACAATCACTGTCGAATTACTGAGCTCAGATTTAACTGTCCACTAGAAGAACCAGTGAGATCATGATCATTCCTAAAGGTGACGGATTTCATAATACGAATATATGTTACTCATTAGTTTACTTTAATTCCCAAAGTACCGACATATTGATCAACAATTTGATCTCACCCATTAATATCTCAAAGAACTTCAAGTTAGTAATCGAAGTTCATTATCCGATTAGGATTAAGGTTTCATGTACGATAGTCAAGTGAAATTAAATTTGCATGGTCAATGTCACAAATTAATTTCACGTGGTCCCATTCAATACATATCAAATGTACTCTCAATTTCATTTTCAAAATCAAAGATAGATTTTAATGAAATCGAGACGATCAAAATAGATTATCCATATTTATTTTACTGATCGTGAACAATAATTTTAGATCGAATTACAAATTGAATCTTTCTGTGTTTAACAACTTAAACACTCAATTAGTAATATCGAATCGATCTATGGACTAATGCAAGCTCAAAATAATATAATCAAATATTTAATCAAAATAATATTTTATTCCAAAAATGTCACGAGTACAAATAAATTAACTCGACGGGCATACACTATCCAACAATTCTCTCACTTGCCCTAGAGTAAATGAGACATGTTAAATACACCCATATTTTCAATATGACCCACAAAACTTTTAGCTGGTAAGCTTTTGGTAAAAGGGTCTGCAAGATTTTTTGCTGATGCTATCTTGCACACTGTCACATCTCATCGTTGAACGATTTCTCTAACCAAGTGGTATTTACGCTCAATGTGTTTTCCACGCTGATGGCTGCGGGGCTCTTTTGCATTCGCCACTGCTCCACTGTTATCACAGTATAGAGTAATGGCCTGAGATGCAGATGGAACCACCTCAAGGTCCAGTAAGAATTTCTTCAACCATACTGCCTCTTTGGCTGCTTCACAAGCTGCCACATATTCTGCCTCCATGATGGAATCAGCAATGCATGATTGCTTGATACTCCTCCAAACAACGGCACCACCACCTAGTGTGAATAATGATCCAGATGTGGATTTTCGGGAGTCCTTATCAGCTTGAAAATCAGAATCAGTGTAACCCGTTGACACCAAATCTGGAGCCGAATAAACTAGCATATAATCTCGAGTTCTGCGAAGATACTTGAGTATATGCTTTACAGCGGTCCAATGCTCTGGTCCAGGATTTGACTGATATCTATTGACAATCCCAACAGCATAACAGATATCTGGGCGAGTACATAACATGGCATACATGAGACTTCCTATAGCCGAAGCATAAGGAACCTGTTTCATGTGTTCCACTTCACTAGGAGTCTTAGGACAATGCTCCCGTGACAAGTGAATTCCATGTCTGAAAGGCGTTTGACCTTTCTTGGAATTTTGCATAGCGAACCTCACCACAATCTTGTCTATATATGAAGCTTGAGATAGCGCAATTCTCCTGTTCTTCCTATCCCTAAGGATCTGGATTCCTAGAACATAATTGGCTTCTCCCAAGTCTTTCATATCAAATTGTTGCGCCAACCAGTTTTTAACTGATGTTAATGCTCCTACATCATTCCCAATGAGCACAATGTCATCTACATACAGTATGGGAAAAATTACCTTGTTGTCTTTAATTTTCTTATAAACACAAGGCTCATCAAGATTCTGATCAAAACCATAACCTTTTACAGCTTGATCAAATCTGATATTCCAGGACCTGGACGCCTGCTTAAGTCCATAAATAGACCTACGCAGTTTGCATACTTTATGCTCTTGACCCTTTTGGATATAACCGTCTGGTTGCATCATATAGATGCTTTCGTCAAGATTTCCATTAAGGAATGCTGTCTTGACGTCCATTTGCCACACCTCATCATCAAAATGAGCTGCAATGGATAAGAGGATCCGAATAGACTTAAGCATGGCCACGGGTGAGAATGTTTCCTCATAATCGATACCTTCTCTTTGGGTGAAACCCTTAGCGACCAATCTAGCTTTAAAGGTCTCTACCTTTCCGTCTACCCCTCTTTTTCTCTTGTAGACCCATTTGCATCCTATGAGTTTTACCCCATTAGGTGTATCTACAAGATTCCAGACAGAGTTAGTGTACATGGATTTCATTTCTGAGTCCATGGCACTCCTCCAATGGTCAGCGTCTACATCCTCCACAGCTTCTTTATACGAGGTAGGATCCTCCTCTTGTTCAGTGGAGACTGCCTCGAAAGACTCTCCATAGAGCAAGTATCTGGAGGGCGGTCTAATGACTCTCCCACTACGTCTATGCTGAAGAGGCTCCTGGTTGATTGGAATTTGTATTTGTTCTACCACCGGCTCTATGGTATCAAGTCCCTCGTTTCCAACTTCAATACCAAGTGGTGATGCAATGGAGACTTGATCCTCCTCCAAGTTACGTGTCAGTGATCCAGCAGACATGGAAACCTCCACTTGTCTCCCACTGAATTCAGGTATCGTAACTGGTGGGGACGTGAATTCATTCTAAGTAGGTTCAATGTGGATTACTGGGGTTGATGAACTGGGAACCTTTCCCTTTATCTCTTCCAAAAGAACATTGCTCTTTGATTCACGTTCTTCTATATACTTGTCCTCTAAGAAAGTTGCATTTGTACTCACAAAAACCTTCTTATCTTGAGGACTATAGAAGTAATATCCTCTCGTTCCCTTTGGATATCCTACAAAAATGCATACTTGTGATCTTGATTCCATCTTTTCCACCTTTCCCTTAAGCACGTGTGCAGGACATCCCCATATCCGTATATGTGCCAGATTAGGCTTTCGCCCATTCCACAATTCCAGGGGTGTCTTAGGGACAGATTTAGATGGAACCATGTTAAGCAAGTATATTGCAGTTTGTAGAGCATATTCCCAAAAGGATGTTGTGAGCGTTGAGAAGCCTAGCATTGATCTGACCATGTCCAACAAGGTCCTGTTTCTCCTTTCAGATACACCATTCTGTTGGGGAGTACCTGGTGCACTTAATTGGGATACAATCCCATTTTCTAATAGATATGACCTAAAGTCATGGGATAGATACTCTCCCCCTCGATCTGATCGAAGTGTTTTAATGTTCTTACCTAATTGCTTCTCTGCTTCAGTCCTGAATTCTTTGAACTTTTCAAAAACTTCAGACTTGCGTGCCATTAGGTAAACATAACCATATCTAGAGTAATCATCAGTGAAGGTGACGAAGTACTCATACCCACCTCTAGCTTGGACATTAATGGGTCCACATACATCAAAGTGTACTAATTCCAAGACTTCTTTGGCCCTATACCCCTTTGAAGTAAAAGGTTTCTTGGTCATTTTTCCTTCCAGACAGGATTCGCAAATTGGTAGGGATTCCACCTTTAAGTCACTCAAAAGACCATCCCTTACAAGTCTTTGAATCCTATTTAGGTTAACATAACCAAGTCTCAGGTTCCATAAATAAGTCTCATTAGTAGGAGATAACTTAATGCGTTTGTTAGATGCAATGTGATATAGAGAGCTATCAGCAGGTTTCAAAGTATACAAATTGTTAAGCATATGTCCCTCACAAATTAAAACTTTATTCATAACAATTTTCACCATCAAACGAATGAAATAAACAGAATAACCATGTTTAAAAAGTAATGCAACCGAAATCAAATTTTGGATAATATCTGGGACATAATAACAATTATTCAAAACCAAATGTTTATTATTAAAATAAAGATAAACTTCTGCAACAGCTCTCGCAGAAACCACTGCTCCTATGCCAACCCTTAAAGTATGCACCCCTTCACTGAGTTGTTTGGTTACTTGGAACCCCTGCAATGAATTGCAAACGTGATTAGTGGCTCCAGAATCTATTATCCAAGTATATGTAGAATCAACCACTAAAAAAGACTCAATATAAGATAACTCACCATTACCTTGCTTTTTGGAAGCTAGGTATCCCTGGCAGTTCCTCTTCCAGTGACCTTTCTGTCCACAATGAAAGCATTTCTCCTTTGGATTGCCTTCTGTCTTTGCTTTCTTAACCTCCTGTTGTGGTCCCTTCTTGTTAGACTTCTTCCTCTTGTTTCCTCCTTTGCCTTTCGGCTTGGAAGAGGATGGTCCAGCAGAAACAACAGTCAGCACATCGTTGGCCCTGGTCTTAAGAACAGTCTCAGCATTCTGAAGCTCCTGCACCAACTCGGTCAGTGACATATCCAGCTTGTTCATGTTATAACTAACTCTGAACTGAGAGAACATCTCTGGGAGAGTCTCCAAAGCCATATCAACCTGCGTCTCCGAATTGATTTCAGCCCCAAAAACCTCAGCCACGTTAAACTGACCAATCAATGCAAGCATATGATCTCTAACGGGTGCATCAGGTTTCATGCGCATGTTCATAATGGACCTAATAGCAGCCTGACGGGCCTGACGACCTTGATGTTCGAACATTTGCTGAAGGCTCTCCATAAAAAGAGCAGCATTTTTCATATTCTGATGTTTCTGCTGCAACACATTTGAGATAGAACCCAAAATGTAGCAGCGGGCCATCTCATCAGAATGGATCCACTTCTCATATGCGATCTTCTGTTCGGGTGTGGAAGTCCGAGTAGGTGCATTGGGACGGGGTTCAGTTAGCACAAATTTATGCTTCTCGGGGGTGAGAACAATCATCAAATTACGTTTCCAATCAATGAAATTTTCTCCAACCAGTTAATTTTTAGTTAAGATAATGGACAGTGAATTTTCAGACATTTTTCTGAAATAAAATAAAATAAAGAAAAT
Organism: Ligustrum vulgare; assembly: GCA_963555705.1. NCBI lineage: Eukaryota > Viridiplantae > Streptophyta > Magnoliopsida > Lamiales > Oleaceae > Ligustrum > Ligustrum vulgare. Next base: position 4,386,234 of record OY743172.1, on the reverse strand, counting down.
GAGCAATTATTTCATATATGATGCATGAATACAAAATTATGCACAAGTAGACCCAAAACTACTATAATATGACGACTTCCTAAAACCCCAAAATCTTAAACACATTTCTCTATAGGAGAAATAAATGAGATTTATGGTTAGGCTGAGACCCTCCCACTAAAATTAATATATTTAGCATCTCATGCAATATTAATTCTATTGTCGTTAAAATTTGGCCATCATTGATATCGTTTGGATATTCTATAGGAAGTCCCCACGATGTCTTTGATTTAAGTGTTCAACCCTTATATTGATGATTTTTCAAGTACCAAATTAATTACGTTACCTATAGGGTAATCATGATTAATTCAAACCTAAAGAAATCAGCACCTAATTGGGCCCAAACCAGTAACCAAAATAGTGTAGCCCTCCTATAGGGAGACTAAATAAATTAGCACAAGGCATGCAAAAATTTTTACTAATGGGATAACAATGGAGGCCGTGGGTTCAAGAATTTGCACCCTCACTCACTTAATATTTTTTAAACTATTGGATTTTCATTTAATAATTAAATAATCAATTTTAACTTTTAAAATCAATTTAATAATTATCAAAATTATTTTCTAATCTAACATTTAGAAAAGAAAATAAAATATAAAATCATGCATGACATTATAGTTCCTAGAGCGGTGTTAATGCGATCTACATGACATGTTTTCAAATGACGTTCATCCGCAATTCAATTAAAACAATAAATAAATGTAATAATGAAATAAACTAGAACATGATTTATGGCCAAAATCTAGACACAAAATTACAAATTAATTAAAGATTACATTGAGCCACAACCCGGCCCAATTCTTCAATTTCCATTTGCAAGTGTCCAGCCCATTACTCGAACTCTTCAAATAATAATTATCTGGCCTAACTTCAAAATGGCCCAATCTGCAATTTTTAATTCAGTCCATCCGGCCAAAGAAGAAGTCACAGCCAGCCCAAGAAGAAGTCACAGCCCATATTTCGAAATTGCCTTGGAGTCCTCCATGTTTCAGCAGTGACAGATTCGATCTTCAGATTTTGATTTCAACAAAAAAAATAATTTCAAAACTAATTCTAATTCTATTTTACAATAAATCAAAATCAAAAGGGAAACATGGAGTCGTAATCCACCCTTTTTGTCACAAGACTCGATAAAACAAATACATAATTCACAACAAACAATCTAAGGCTATAAATCAGTTCATTAAAATATCATTTAACCAATAACAAATCAAATCACATAAAACCTACACCGCTCCACTAAAACATGCATGACAAAATTATTTAACCCTAAATACATAAAACAGTATCAAAAACTTGGGGCTCTGATACCATTGTTGGGAAAATAAAAAAAAAACAACGGGATATCTAATTACAAAAATTAATTTCCTGTGATTTGGATCATCCCATAATAGGAATTTGCTGTTTTATGTATTTGACTAGATTAAATAATTTTGAACAGATAATAGTTTACACTATTCTCTGGATTTTGGTTACACTAGGGTTAGGGTTTTAATCAAGTGTATTAGGTTAAGAAAAATAATCTTAGAAGACTATTTATAACTTCTTTACCCTCTAAAAATTCTACCAACCCTAATACTATAACCGATGCCCATTTCTGCACGGCCCAATACAAGTTATAAGCCTGTATATACCTGTTATATTGAAGCCACCAAGGGAACCTGATCGGACCCAATTAAACTAAGCTCCAATAAATTAATTCTGATCTAGTCAACTCTTGGCCAATCAAAATAATTTATTAATCACGTTCTATTCCACTAAAAGAACAAGATTGCACTCTTAGTAAAATTGTAATTACTGAAGCAATAACCAATAATTATATCCTCTAACTTATCGCTTGATGAGATTCGAAGCGCGGAAGAAACGCCGAAAAGTTCCGAACCCAGGTTGTGGTTGGACAGATGAATCATGACCCGATATTCACGACGCGATGGCTCCACAATGCGGAATAAAGAACCATGACTTTCGAAACACCACAAGGAAATCCCCAATCTCCTTGATAAGTCTCTGATTTGAACGCCACAAATATTCTAGCAAATATTTGATAAGTTCGGTATTTGAACGCCACAAAAAATATTATTGATAAGTTCGAAAAACATAGGAATCCACCTATAACTTTTATTGAATCCTCAATAAAAACTGTTTATATCAAAATCAAAGTCTGAAATCTGAATTACAATGAATGAAAAAGAATATAAATAAGTAAAATAACCTAGCCGCTAATTGACTCAAAATAGAATTCTAATTAGACTAAAATTCTAAAATAGGCAAACAAATAATTAAAAACAAAATTTAACCTAAAAATATGCAAAAACCCTAATTTCCGTCTGCATAATTGACTTGCTGTTTTGAAGCCCCAAATGATGGAATTTGGCCATAAAATCAGTCGGCTCAAGGGCTTTAGCCCATGAGTTTTGCTTAGTGGCCCATTTCTACTCGAAAAACACATTATGCATCTAATTCCGACATGGTTGACTTGATTGCACTTTTATTTGGCTTGAATATTTAACTTTTTCCGTCAAGCCTGCTATAACTTCGATTGTCGAGGGTTCGGAACACATCATACCCTCCTTTAGGATGATTCGTCCCGAATCATAGCTTTATTCCTGTTGTTTCACTTCACCTCCCGGATCAAACGAAAAATTATTGCTTCCATGCCATGAGTTCAATAAATTGGAATCCTTTGATTGGCAAACATGGAAGAGATGGAGCTTGAACTTCCTTTGCCATATGTAATGTGGTTTAAGATCCCAAACGTAATTAACCTGTAAAAACGATTTAAACAAAATGGGGAGGGACATGTCAGTTTCATGAGGTACAAGGTATGGATCCTTGTATTCATGATAAACCACCATCTCCAATTCTTCTTTAAGAACCATGAGGCCCTCCTCTTCACCTCGTTCTTCCTTTGCATCTTCAACCACCTTTTCAAAATTTTTACTCTCAAATTCAACCACATCTCCTATCTCCGCATTTTTATCACCACGCTCGTGCACCACCTCATTGCTACCCAAATGTGGATCTTCCTATTCAATGCTCAAATCTTGAACTTCAACCTCAACTCCCAATTCCACCTTCTCCTCATCAAATTTTGGAGTTTGTTTATTTGTTTTTAATTTCAACTCTCCCTCCTTCTTATCAATATCCTTATCCCCATGATGCCTCCTATTATACCACTTTTCACTCTCATTCCTTACCCTCAGTGAATCTTCTAGTGCTTCATTTAATGTCAACCCATATAGTGCGCATGTTTTCCCTTTCTTAAGGAATTTGTATATGTACATACTCTTATCATAAACAGCATCCCTCTTATGTCTCCAAGGTTTTCCCAATAAAATATGATAAGATTTCAATGACACTACATCACACCATACATCCTCACTATACCTTCCCTGGGTGATAGGCACTAGAACTTGTTTGGTTACTTTGAAATTCCCAAACTCTCTCATCCACGTCATCCTATAAGGTTTATAGTGTGGTTCTAGGGGCAATCCTAATTTTTCAACCACGGTGCTACTAACGAAATTAATAAAACACTTTCCATCAATCGCCAAACTGCACCCCTTATGATCCACATAACATCTAGTTTGGAATAAAAAACCCAGATCATAATCCATTCCTTATGTGACTTTAAAAAAAATTCAAGAATGAAGAGAATTTAGACATCAAATAGCAAGAACGACTTTTATCGACTTGGAAGGAAACGAATATCAAGAATTTAAGGAAATTCAAAAAAGTGGTTCTTGAATCTTGGAATAACTTTTTTTTTTTGAATTAGGGATGAATTTCGGAATAAAAAATAAAATAAAATAAAATCTTTTTTTTTTTTATAAATCCGAAAATTCGACAATGAACACGACAAAACAAACGGAACTTAATTCGAATAAGAATTAAGCAAAGCAAACACTTTTGAAATTTTTTTTTGGAACGATTTTCTGAATTAAAGACTCAACAAGATATGGGTGATTTTTATGAGACTCGATGATAAACATAAAAATCAAACTGGATAGAAAAACCTGAATTCAGAGTCAAGCTCTGATACCAAATGATGAGGTTCGAAGCGCGGAAGAAACGCCGGAAAGTTCCGAACCCAGGTTTTGGTTGGACAGATGAATTATGACCCGATATTTACGACGCGATGGCTTGACGATGCGGAATAAAGAACCATGACTTTCGAAACACCACAAGGAGTTGCCCAATCTCCTTGATAAGTCTCTGATTTGAACGCCACAAATATTCTAGCAAATATTTAATATGTTCGGTATTTGAACGCCACAAGAAATATTCTTGATAAGTTTGAAAAACATAGGAATCCACCTATAACTTTTATTGAATCCTCAATAAAAACTGTTTATATCAAAATCGAAGTCTGAAATCTGAATTACAATGAATGAAAATGAATATAAATAAGTAAAATAACCTAACCGCTAATTGACTCAAAATAGAATTCTAATTAGACTAAAATTCTAAAATAGGCAAACAAATAATTAAAAACAAAATTTAACCTAAAAATACGCAAAAACCCTAATTTCCGTCTGCATAATTGACTTGCTGTTTTGAAGCCTCAAATGATGGAATTTGGCCATAAAATCAGTCGGCTCAAGGGCTTTTGCCCATGAGTTTTTCTTAGTGGCCCATTTCTACTCGAAAAACACATATTATGCATCTAATTCCGACATGGTTGACCTGATTGCACTTTTATTTGACTTGAATATTTAACTTTTTCCGTCAAGCCTGCTATGACTCCGATTGTCGAGGGTTCGGAACACATCATCTCTCTTACATGTTACCCCCGTTGATCAACTGGAATATTCGAAGTAAGGTTAAATGACCAAAATGCCCTTATCTGAATATTCACAATATTCACAAAGTTGTGATTGCCGATCTGCAAGATGATAAAGGTCAAATCGTGGCTGAATCCATAGGTGCGGAGCAGTGTAGCTACGTGCACTGCGATGTTAGTGATGAGAAACAAGTGAAGGCCATGGTTGATTTTACGGTCGAAAGATATGGTCAACTTGATATCATGTTCAGTAACGCTGGAATCCCAAGTAAATCCAAACACACAATACTCGATTTAAATTTTTCACATTTTGAGACCTTGTTCGGAAGCAATGTACGCGGTATGGCAGCATGTGTGAAGCATGCGGGCCGTGCTATGGTGGATAAGAATGTCAAGGGAACCATCGTGTGCACTTCTAGCGTGGTTGCCTCCAACTGGAAGGGAGGTTCGAATTTGACCGACTATATCATGGCGAAGCACGCTATTTTGGGTCTGGTCCGAACAGCCAGCCAGCAGCTTGGTGTACATGGAATTAGAGTTAACTGTGTTTCACCATCTGCAATCGCCACAGGAATGATGGCTAAAGCGGGATTGACGAGCGAGGGAGTTCAAATGGCATTCGGGCCTTTCACTCCCTTGAAAGGAATTGCACTGACAGTTAACCATGTAGCAGAGGCCGTATTGTTCCTTGCATCGAACAATTCGGCATTTGTCACTGGACAAGACTTGGTACTGGATGGTGGATTGATTAGCCTCCCGACAAATTTAACTGTTGGTGAAAACTGAGAGACGACGACGACGACGAGGAGCAATTAAGGCAACATATCAAGGATTAAAGGTTGAATTAGGTCGAACCGATTTTAATTAAAAAATTTATAATTTTTTCAAACATCACAAGATTTTCTAAAAAAAAAAAAGTTATTTTAGAAATAACAAATATAGATTTATGATTGTTAATTTTATTTATTATATTATAAAATATTTCAAAATAAAATAATTTAACATATAAAAAAATAAGTTAAAAATAACTTATTTAGAAGGAAAAAAGTCGAACAAAAAACAAATAATAAATAAAAATAATTTTTAAAAGAAAAAAGAAAAATCCCATAAAGATCAGGATTTCTTAATTTTGATTAGTTTTGTCGATGTTGCATTTCCTATTTTGATTAGTTTTGTCTTTTTTAAAGTTTTGAATTTGATAATATTGTATATTAAAATGTTATTGTATTATGTTTTTATCTGATAAGATTGTATAATTAACATGTTTTCATAAATTTTGATCGGAATCACTATTACAAACATATTCCCATGCATCGCACGGGTGAAAATACTAGTTTGAGTAATTCTAGGGAGTTATTTTTAAGGAAAATGATACTTGGACAACATTTTGTTCAAATATGTTGTCCAAGTAGCATTTCCCTATTTTTAATTATCATTTTGAAGTCATATTGTGACATGACACACATATAATATTGGGTAGTGAAAAAATTAGGGTGGGGTAGTTATTTACACCGTCCAATGTATGTTCAATATGTCACAATTATTCATTGTTTCTTTTTATTTTTACTAGTTTTGATGCTTGCGTTGCACGCATATTGCCAGTATTTTCCTATCAAAGTAGTTTCGAATAATGATTTCTTGTTTGATCCTCCTCATATATCCCATAAAGATAGACTAATTTCTATTTTTTACACGGGCTAAGAAAACATAATTATTATATGTTGGAATTATAAATTTACTTACATTTTACCTAATATACCCCTACATTAATTAAATATTACCTCCGTCCCAAAAAGATAGTCTTACAGTTATTTTCACACGGATTAAGAAATTGTAGTTAGTATAGTTAGGGTATTAAATTTTATCAATGTTTTCCATTTATACTCTTTATCCCTTATTTATTGTTTTAAGTTGGCTCACTTTGTTTTCAACAAACCATTTGAAAATGCAATAGTTAAGTAGTTGATGTGCATTGTACGAAAATACATTAAATAAGGATATATGTGAAAATGAAAAATTTAATGCATGCTCAATATGGAAACAAGACTATCTTTTGGGACAAACAAAAATAGTATACATGACTATCTTTTTGAGACGGAGGGAGTAATAAGTAGTTCATATATGTTGATATCAATGCATATTAAATATGAGATATATTAAAAAATTAAGACATTAATATAATCTACCCTTCGAAAAGGGGTGCCAAGCTGCAAGAAGAGGGAGTACTAAGATTTTGAATCAATTTTCGGGATTTATAAAAAAAGTTTTATAAATAAATAAATTATTTTTATTTTTATTAACATGAATGAGTTGGATTAGCAAGTACAAACAGACCCAATCTATTGCAAAAACCAATCAGATTTCAGAACCGGTTGGATTAGTCTATTTGAATGATTTGCTCACCCCTAGTAAATACAAGTGCATGGGATGGTTTATTGTCTGTTCGGCCGCTTCCCGGGTATTACTATTTAATATTTATAAACATTTTTTTTTTCCTTTTGAGGTGAAACATGTAATTAAAAAGTCATCCCAAAATGCGTGACGGTATGAAAAATTGTGATATTTATTTTTGTTTGGTAACACTTTTTGGTTTATAAAATGGTTTGTTTATAATTTTAATGTAAAAAGAAGTGGTTGAAAATTAGAGAGAGAATGTGTGTAGATAAAAAGTAGTTTGAAAAATTGTGTAATTTATAAATTGATTTATAAATCAATTTATTTTAGTTATCAAATGGAAGCTTAAGTGCCAAAGATTTTACCGCTTAATTACGTTCCTCATGCAGGCTCGATTTATTAACATAGATTTGTTCTTTAAAAAAAAAGGGCACAAAATCAAATATTATTTAAAACCTTTCATTTTGTTATAAAATCATTACCTAATTTCATTACATCACATCCAATATTACCTAATATTTACTATATTTAATGTATTAATGACTTGTATTTTTCCCCTATATTTTCCTATAAATAGGCCTATATTCATTGTAATGAATTGCACCAAATTCTTGATCAAGAAAGAATTCTCTTCATTCTCTCTCAGCTCTCTTTCTCTCTCTTAATTCGATGTTATGATTTTGATAGTTTCACAACACGTTATTAGCACGAGTCTCTAACCTATTGAGTAATATGATGGGAGTATGCTCTACAGTTGCATCTAAATGATGAACCTCTGTATCAGAAACCAGATTATTACTAATCATTCATATTCCAAATCCAGTGTTTTTATTGTTAGAAAATCATTTATACATCATAGATTTGTAGATCAATTTCAAGTCCATAGAAAAATTGAGGAAATTGTATAATCCGAAACTTCCAAACCAAATTCACGTCAAACCATATATCCAAATGATGATCGGAGACCGGATCCATGACCACGGCAACCGGACGATTCTTTCGAACCGGCGCGGAGGCGCGTGAGGAGCGTGAAGACTACGCGCAAACGTCAATTCGGCGCGTGACGGCGCGTTGGACCGATTCAGGCAACGACGTCAACAGGCAGTTTGTTCATATCGACGATCTTGATTTTTCTATGATCTTACTTTTCTATTTTGTGCAGTTTTGAGATTTTTCGGCGGTCGAACGTGGCGGTTTTCTTAAAAACCGTTTTTAAAGCACTTCCGACGGGATTTTGAACTTCAGACCAAAAGTAAGTTTGTTCTAAATTAAATTTCAAACTTATTGACGGTTTTGATTTATCCATATGAGCAACATATTAAAATATGGACAATTTTACCCTTGGTAATATATAAAAGTAAATTAATCGAAAATTAGCGATTAATATGTGATCAACAAGATAAATTAAAGATTTTAAACAAGGTATAAGTAAAATAATCATTGTCATACCGTGACGGATTGAGTTATTATGGACTGAATTTATACCGCAACGGATTGGACTATTATGAGTACCTTGACTGGATTTGACGATATGACTCGATCACTATACCTTGACTGGATTTGACTATATGACTTGATCACTATTATGAATACCTTGACTGGAGGATATGACTCGCTCATTCATAAAAGGTAATTATTTCATTATGTTGACACCGCCTATATGGTCGGTTTACGTAATACTTTACATATATTCAAGTTTTATATTATTTCAGAAACACCTCAGTTGTTGGTTAATTCTAACATATTAGAGGTTGTTTTCAACATATATACGTGGTGGTATAACCCCAGTATTATTATTGATATTAAATATTTCATTAAATGATACCAGAAGTTATCAATACTAAAGTTAGAAAATATTTTATCAAATGATATCAGAAGTTATCATTACCAAAAGTTGGTAAATGTTGATAAAAAGTTATCAATACCAAAAAGTTGATAGATGTTAATAAAAATATTTTATCAAACGGTACCAGAAGTTACCATTATCTGTATTGAAAAGATAGATAAAAATGGATTATCCAATAAGAAAAATGTTGATGTATGATAAGATAATATCACATGATATCACGGACATATCTAATGTGAAAATAATCTCATCAGTATTATGAGATGAATATTAGATGATAAGTATCTGAAAAAGTTCTTGCACGAGCAATTATGTATTCTAGAAGAAGTACATATTTATACCAGAAGAAGTAAAAATTATCATCTAAACATGCTGAAATGATATTATTATTGCTCCTGAAGAAGCATAAAACAAGTCATACATAAAAGGGGGAAACATTTATGATCCTCAAAGTGAGATATGTGTTTCGGGAGTAGCCGTATCCTACCACCTCTGAACTTTTGAGGACATAAAGAAACACTCAAAGAGGTGTGTTTCAAGAGTAAGAATACTCTGTACTCTACCACCTATCTTTGAGGTACACAAGATTAAACATTGATAAAATCCTAGAAATTTAAGGTGTGTCTCAAGAGTGAAAATATTCCATACTCTACCACCATCTATTCTAGGATTCACAAAGTTAAGTTTACATTAACCGGACTCCATTTTCGCTTGATTCCCCTTCCTTGCGACCAATCTATCTTAACTCCTGCTGGATCTTGTATGGGGATATATGCCTGCAGCTTATCCAGCAGTTCCTCGATAGTAGGAGCAGAAATAAGGATTCTCCTAGAAAATGGAGAGATGAATCCCTGTTCCATAGCATAATCAAGAAATGTTAGCAAACCATCAAAGAAATTGTTAATATTTAAAAGCCCAATAGGCTTGGTATGGAGATCTAAATGAGCCCATGAAGTAATATTAAAGATTTCCTCTAAAGTACCAAAACCTCCGGGCTGGGCTATGAAGGCATTAGAACCATATAACATGCAAGTTATGCGTTCATGGATAGATAAGGTTTGTACTTCATGATCTCGTGTTTTGCCTGCGATATCAACTAAAGGAACAGGTATAACACCTATCACTCTTGATTTCTCTGCTTGAGCAGATTGGGAAACACAACTCATCAATCCACTACTACCTCCTCCATATACTAGATTGATACCTTTCTCTCCCAACTTCTTTCCTAAATCCACTGTTGCTTCTAGATACCCAAAACCTTTCCCTACTTTTGATCCACAAAATACACAGATAGTTTTGATTTGTCGAAATTTTGGTCCTTCCATCTTTGAGAATATAAGGAAGGAAAAACTTATGAGAAAATGATATTTTGGGATGCATGAAACTGTGAAAATCATTGGCTATTTAAACTTGAAAAACTTCACTATTTACTACTCATCTTTTGAAAAAGTGAAAACCTACTTCTGACTAAATTACACTACTTTTGATAAAGTTTACCTTTCGGTGATTTTTCAAAACACTTTATCAATACTCGAGAAATGAAACATGAAAATATTTTATGTGCAAATATATACACACAATATACTGATTTACCTTGTATCAATGCTGAATAGCCAAAACATCATTATTTATAACAGCCTGGCAAACAGGATCTTTTGCTACTATATTTTCAAGACTATAACGGTTTTATCCTCGTTAAATTGAGCATATAAGGAAAGGAGTTCACGTTGCACATACCCACTTGGGTGCGTCTCAAGAGTTAATCGGATATCATCCAATGACTCCTTACTCAGTCCACCCTTAATGAAATCGATTTTATCATCCCGATTTCTAGAAGAATATCCTACTGATTTGCAACGAGTATCACATGTCCAACGAGCACATTTGTAACAACCGTTCAGCCTTTTTGCTCTTCGTTTCTTTGCAAAAGTACTTTTACCTAAGCCAGTCATGTGCTTAGAAAATGAATCTGGTAATTCACCAGCTAATCGAACTTTTGCTTCGATCAACCAACGAACATCTTCTGGAATGCCTTGATCCATCAGCAGCCTCAATCTTTCAAGTCGAACTCAGTAAATCTTTTTCAAAACATTTACCGGAAGATTAGAATAATATTTGCTAATATTTGATAATATAACATTCATTTTTTATGGATCTAATCTCTTCCCAAATGATATATTTAAACGCGTAAAGGAGCGCTCCGCGTGTCAGTTATATCGATTCCATTAAGAAATAATGGAATAAATTATTGAAAAATGTGGGAACAATGAGATAATGCGTCATTACCTTTTTCGAAATGAGGGAAGATTTGGCGATAAGATTGAGATCATGAGATATTTCCTTGGATATTGTACCTGATTTTTTCAGTATACTAAAGGTATACAGATTTGTACCATACAGAAATACGTACTGATGAAATGAATATTGTATTGAACTAGAAGTTCATACATATGTACAAGTGAAATATCTTGCTGAACCAGAAGTTCTATAATGATTGGTTAGATTCCAATTCAATAATGAGATTTATTGAGAATGCAAAATAACATTCATTAAAGAACCAGAAGATTGTTCAGGTTAACAAGTTATCATTGCTGCTTGTTCTCAAAAGCAAATTAATTATCTCACTAAGAAAATGAATGACTGATTATTTGCTCAAGTAATGATATTACGAGCAAAGTGAGAAATGCATGCATGAATATATCTTAAAGTCATCAATGATTTTATGAATTAGTTGAGATAATAAAATATTATATTGTTAATGATTTAACAGATTAAAAGCCTCAAGTTATTTGCTATGAGAACAACTTAAATATAAATATTTCTTATGCAGCAATATTTTACATACAAACATGTCAATAAAATGAAATAAAAATTTGCTTGTAAAGCTTTATGATTTCTAAGAAGTGCGATATCTATATACACTCCAATAATACGCACTTGATATATGATTATGATTATATCCATAATTACATATGACATGTGTTGTGACATTTTTAGCCGACTGATATAATACAAGATTCCTGAATATTATGGGGAAATTAAACAATAACACGCATGAAGCGTGATCAAGCTTAAAGCGTAATTATGCTTGAAGCATAATGACAATCGATTCCAAAAACAAATATCTCTTGAATAATGGAAATGATCCATTTGAGACTAAATACTCATGGTGAGTAAAAGGGATATAATTAAATGTAAGAGACTCAGGTACCTGATGATAGATATACAAAGAGATCTCTCTATGTTATGTTTATATTGACATAAAATGGAATCGATAAATAAGTCGACTGCATATACAAACAACCCTCTTATGAAAATGAGGTTGATGAAATTATAATACTTTGGCCAAATATAAAATCTCAATACAGGGATTATTGTTATAGGACCTGAAGTCCAAAACACTTAAATGTATAAAGTCAGTAATTATATGTACAAATGAAAAATATTTCACAGTCGTAAAAAAAAAACAACTCGTTGCGCGCAAAATTTTTCATAAAACTAGCATGAAATATGGTGGATAGACTATAGTCTAAATTCACTAGTTTGAGCTCTTTGATATACCAATGAGTGAGATCAAAAAGTGTGATTCTCATCTCGGTACTTTGGGAGTTTTCTTTGATGTACCAGTTGATCGCGGTACGTTGGGATTTCAAGGGAAATGATTATAGATTATATGTCGAAATTGATATCTATTTCAATGATTGATTATGCTCCTGCAAATTAGAAATTGCAGTTTATAAAGTGCAAGAACGTACATGTATAAATCATTGAAAGATTCAATTTGCCCAAAATAATAACATTATAGAATGAAATGTGATTCTTAAAATAAAATCACATGAAGAATGATATGATACATATAACCCCATAATATAATATGTTGAAAATAAAATTGGAGTGTACTATTATTATATTTGAATATTTGGGCATGCAATTGATTTTCAATATGCAAAATTATATTATCCACCGGGAAAATGAATATTCACTAGAAGTGAATTTGAAAATTAAAATTTAATTATTCATCAGAACAAATTCTAGATTTTGATAGAAGTGAATCAATTCTAGATTTGAGTAATGCAATCAGTTAACTAACTAAACATTGCTTGGTATAGCATGTTCAGTACATCATAAATGAGCTATGACTTCATAAATGAGTTATAAACTATTTATAAAAGCTCATCACAAACTATATGTTTGATGAAATAATTTGAGATTGCATTAATATACTTATGATATTCCTATGAAGGGAAAAAATACGCGCTGCACTCTTTTTCCTTTAACTGAGGTTTTGTCCCACAGGGTTTTCCTAGTAAGGTTTTTAATGAGGCAGCAATTATGGAGCAATTATGGCGTATCAATGAGAATAATGTACTCTTTTTCCCTTCGCTAAGGTTTTATCCCACGGGGTTTTCCTAGCAAGGTTTTTGAGACATTGTCACAGCTATCTGCAAGTAATAATTCAACAACAAGCTCTCTCTCTTTATTGTGCTTGAATGATATTAACAAATGGAGAAAATCATAGACATCTTATGAAGAATGTTATGATATCGGCTACACACAAGAAGATTTTTATATATACATATTCCAGACGAAAGATGATATCATTATTCAAAAGGTTCATGAATACTTGATTGCACACTTCAGGGGGAGAATCATGCTGTCATGCTGTACTCTTTTTCCTTCGTCCAGGTTTTGTCCCACAGGGTTTTCCTGACAACATTTTAACGAGGCAGCGGCTGTACTCTTTTTCCTTCTTTCAGATTTTGTCCCACTGGGTTTTACTGACAAGGTTTTAATGAGGCAGCACTAAAGCGAGGCAGCACTAAAGCACTAAAACACTACAGCACTAAAGTACTAAAGTACTAAAGCACTGAAGCAATACAGCAATGAAGCAATGAAGCACTGAAGCACTTCATAATTCGAAGTTTCCAGTACATGATTTGTACTACTTATCATTGATGTCATTTTGGATATTAGACTCAATGATTAATGATGGCCAACATCAGGGGGAGCAGCTGTACTCTTTTTCCTTCGCTCAAGTTTTATCCCACTGGATTTTCTTAGCAAGGTTTTAACGAGACAGACAATTGAGCTATTGGGCAATAAGTCATTAAAGGGGGAGTGTTATAAAATCATTAACTAATTTCATTACATCACATCCAATATTACCTAATATTTACTATATTTAATGTATTAATGACTTGTATTTTTCCCCTATATTTTCCTATAAATAGGCCTATATTCATTGTAATGAATTGCACCAAATTCTTGATCAAGAAAGAATTCTCCTCATTCTCTCTCAGCTCTCTTTCTCTCTCTTAATTCATTGTTATGATTTTGATAGTTTCACAACACATTTTATAATTTTCATATTATACAAATATCAACAAAAATATTATCCACCAACAAAGACGTGATCAAAGGAAAAAAAAACAGAAAATATCTATTTGCTTATTAGTCAATATATATGCATGTTTGACAATCCGAATATTTACAGTGAGTTCTTTTATGCAATGATTAAAATTTATAATCAATTTATAAACAACAAATTTTCCTAAATCACATTTTAACTACAAATATTTTCTTTCCAGTTTTCAATAACACATTTTACCTAAACAAAATCGACGAGCTGGGGTTGTCGAACAGTCCTTATAAAAAGTTAATTATAGTGGAAGAAATTTTTTGACAAATCTAAATATTTAGATTTTAAAAAAATGGTCAAATGAAATTATGAGTGTGTTTGTTATTGTTTAAAAATATTTTTTTTGAAATAAATACTGAATTTTAAGAGAATTGATGGTTGAAAAGTAAAACATTGTAGGCTTAACTTTTAATTGATGATTGAAATTGATTACTGCAGTAAAGAAAAGAAAATTTTAATCAAAACCAAACATGGGCAATGTCATATTCTCATTTATAAACAAGGTTTATAAAGGGCCTTTAATATATTTATTCCTTAAAGTTTTTAAATCAGATAATTTAAAACTATTATACTAAATCACGTATATAAATATAATTTATCAAACCCTAACCATATTTCTCTCTCTCCCCTCCAAAAATTCAGATAGATTCTGACAAGAAGCTTTCATCACTATCACACACAAAAAACCTGCACCACCACCATCAACCTCGCCGCTATCATCACCCCCCCCCCCACCACCACAACCCCCACCACAACATCAACCACCACTACTAGATCTACAACCCACCAGCTGCAGAAACTCCAGATCTACAACATTAGGACCTCCTCCTCTACACTACTGGCGACTATGTACCACCACCACCACCACCACTCGAAATGTGCAGACACAAATCCATACACACCGCAACCCATCACCACCACAATCCACCACCACCACTTCAAAATCATAACCAAATACTGAAGAAGAGTCACTCGGAGAAGTACCGAGTGATGAGATAGAAGCTTATTTCGATTTAATTGATCAATTGACTTTCCCTAATCAGATTGGGGAGAAGTGCGACTCAATTGAAATTCTTGAATCTAAGCAAAGTAAGCAAGATGAAGTTTCTTTGTCGACTATAATCTCAATTGCTGATCCCACCAAGGAAACCCAATCATATAGTAGAAAGGGTGAATCAACACTAAGCTTTGCAGGATCGGCTCCAGAACCTTTTGCTCAATCTATGGGTTTTACACCACCAATCAAAAGAATTCTGAGCAAGACACCAAAAACTATTAAGAAAATGCCTGACATTTCGGATGATAAGGCGGAGAACCTTACCAGTGGCAGTAAAATTTTGATTTTCATGGAGAAGGTGCAAACTCTAAGCAAGACACCAACCACAAAAAGAAAAATGACTAAGGTTTCAAATAACAAGGAGAATCTCGACAGTGACAAAAAATTGTCGATTCTCACTAAGGAGAAGGTGGTGAAGAAAGGCAAATGCACCACTACTGAACAGAATTTGAGAACTTGTTAGGTGGTAGTTGGTGGTGATCGGCGGCGGTGGTGGTGGTGATGATTAGTTACAATTGTAATTTTAATTAATTACGATTAAAAAACTAAAATAAAATTACAGTTGTATTTTTTATGATACTCCGACAACGGCAGTTATGGCTTGGCTGATTACAATTGCACTAACGTAATTAATTACAAATTACGATTACACTAATTCTTTACTAATTCATAAGTTACAGTTGTAATTAATTATAAAATTGAAATAAGGTACAATTGTATTTTCGACGGTGGTTGTAGCGGTGACTAATTACAAATTGAAATAAAGTTACAATTGTAATTAATTACAAAATATAATTTCGATTTAAAAAAAAAAAATTACCTGATTTTAAAAATTATTTTAATACTTGTGTAATTAATTACAAAATGTCTGATTACAAAAAATTTCAAGTTTAAATGTGTGCAATCGTGTACTTAATCCATTTATAAACGCAATCAAAATTTTCAAAATTCAAAATTATGATAGCATCTCTAATGGTATATTAATTGGGAAAAAATAGATTGTCACATTGGTAAAATAAATAAGGATATGAAAATATAATCTCCAATTGTTAGTTTGCATGTTTATGTGGCGCTGACATGGTAGAGACGTTATCTTTGAAACCCGAACCCGCCACTCGCCCCTAGAATTTCGGGGCTAGTCAACCCCGCTGCCTTGTTTAATTTTTTTATATTTTTTGTCTTATTTTTTTATTAATTTATTTATTCGGGGCGGGACAACCAAACCTGCCCCCGCCCTCGCCCCCGCGACCGGCCCGGGTCGGGGGAAACCGTCCTATACCCGCGCCCGCGGGTCGGCGGGGCAGGTTCAGGTCGGGTACCTGTCGGTCGAATTTTTTTGTCATCTCTAATCATTTTTGACTTTTTAAACATTTTTTAATCACATATCCTTCAAAAATACTATTTAAAGCCACATTATTTCTCAAATAATGAGGGCAAACAAGGGCTTAGCTTCTCCCAAAGAACCACGACTATGACCAAAGTTAATTTTTTTCAGTTTTTAATATTTTTAAAACATACAAGCTAGATTAATGTGTTTTGTAATTTGTTTATAAACATCACATTTCTCAAATTACTTTTAAATCACACACGTTTTTCTAAACTATTTTTCAACTACATATTTTATCAAGAAAACACATATTTTTATTTATAAACAAATTCTGAAAGGCCAAACAGAAAGAATTGAGATGTTGAATTAAAAAATTGCAATAATTTATGTCACGTCAAATAATTATAATCATTCAGGTATAGTATCCAATGGGTCACATAAATTTTTTCAATATATTCACACATTTTCAATTACACAATAAAATATTTTTTATTTCTCATACTCACTTTCAATCATATATTTGAACAATGAGAATATTTTGCACTTAAAATCTAAGGTGGCGTTCTATTTGTATTTTATTTTGTATTTTCATTTTCGAAAATGTTGTGTTTTCTGTTTTTATTTTTGTTTTCAAATTTGCTGAAAACACGTTTGATTTGTCATTTCTGAAAACTGTTTTTGAAAATGAAAAAATGGAAAAGACGTTCTGCTTGAAATTTAGCAGAATACTACTTAAACTATTTTTAATTAATTTGCTTGTAGAAAACTATTGCTCAAACTTAAATTTCTTTTCACAATATACTGAAAACATGATTACATGCAACACACTAATGTGAACAATAAGAGTCTATATTAACACAGCTTGATAAAGTTCGAGATTTGAGGAAACTCTAATTCTGTTAAAATTCAAAAAATGCAAGTTCTTTCAAAACTACCAGAGTACATTTGTCAAGACATTTTTTGATATAACAAGAATTTTCTCTTAATTCTTTTTTTTTTTTTTTTGTAATGTTGATATTGAATTCAATAAAACTTTATTTAAACTTAGTTCCAAGTTAGGATAATTCTCCTAAAAAAAATCTTTATTGAGACTTAGTTCTAAGATAAGATAAAAAAAAAAAAAAAATCCAAAAACGTATTTTCTGCGTTTTGAACATTTTTTTTTTAAATACACATGTTTTGGGCATTTTGCGTTTTTTATACAAATCTTTTTATTGTTTTTCAAAATGCGTTTTCGAAAATGGTAAATAGAACGCGTTTTTAGTGTTTTCGAAAATAAAAATAAAAAATGACATCAAAACAGTAAAGAGAACATGATATAATTTTTTCTCCACTATTCTACTTAAATTCCAGGTTGCTTTTTCTAATAGAAGCAAGCTTCATTTGTACAATTTTGCAATTATTATAGCAATAATAAACCGTGTAATTAACTAATTATTTAACAATCTCTCTTTGTCCAATTGACTGCAATTTCTGTGAGAACAAGACACCCAGACTAAATGCTAAAACAGCTGTTATAATTGTCTTTTTGTTCTTCTTTAACTTCTTTTTTACTTCTTCCAATAGTTTGCTTTCATTCGACTGTTTTTCCATTTTCTTGTCATGAAATTCTTCTTCTTCAAACTCCCCTTTGTTTGTAGACTTGCAGCTATTTCCCTCCCCGTTTTCTTGTAAATCTTCATCCCAACTTGACTCCAAGCTCTGACTATCATCGTCTTCATCACTGGATGAAAAATTACTCGTCGTATCGTGGCCTTCTCCTGTTTTCATGGGAACGATTAAATATAGGATTTCGTCCTCGAACTTTGCACTGATTTCTTCAACATTTGAATTCTCTGGCACCTTGAAAGATTGCTCGAAACGTATGTATTTATTTTCTTTCTCCTTCCTTTGTCCACTTATTGTTACGTGGTTTGATTTATGATCAGCTTGAAGACTCACCTCTTCCTTGTTGAACCCTTAAGTATACAAGAAAGGAACATCATTAGCCTTAATTTTGACGAATTTCATATACACAATTAGACTCTATTCATGTCAACACTAAACTAAGTATAAGAATTCAAAGAAAATTAACCTGGAAGATCAATGAGCAAACAGTTGCAATCTGAGTCTTCTGACCAACTAGAGAAGGGTTTAAACTCTTCATATATAATATTAGGAGAGCTTTTCTTTTCTGCATTCTCTCCATCTCCCTTCACAATATTTGCCATTGATGAAACAATGTACAGTTTTGTGATGAATGATGATGAATTGATCAGCTTTGCGTATTTTGTAGATGATTGCAACTTGATTAGCTTTTCTTGCAAGATCCATCACGTCTTTGTTCCTTACTTTTCTTCTTGAACTCTGCCCAAAATGGTTAGAGGAAGAGATTATTCTATGCTTTGCTTGAGTCCAAAAATAGAACAGCCCATCCTATTAGACTACTTTACCCGTCATTCTCACCAATATGTGCTTGTATTAACTAAAAATAAGTATTTATTAATCCAATGACTTCATTTTTAAGTTAACAACATATTTAGCCTTTGTTTGGGACAAATTAAAATCAGATTTTAATCTAATTCAAAAGTCAACAATCAATAGAAAAAATTAAATATGTTAGTGCGATTTCCTCCCGCCATTTCACACAGTTGAGGTGCGAAATCACACAGTATCTCCGATCATCATCTCAATTGCTATCATCAAACTCGATCTTCTTCCATTTTTCTGCTCGGTTAGCATTTGTCTGCTAGTGTTCAGCTGGATTGTCCAGAGATTGGAATTGTTGGCCTGAGGAGCAATACCTCTAGAGGTCCATTAGCTTGTAGATTTGGAGGTCAAGCTATCTTGGATACTGTTCCGAATTGAGAGTCTGTGGAGTTGTGATTGATGGATCAGCCGCCTGCTAAGGCAAGATCCTATGCTGAAATTGCAAATGGGAGGATGGCTCGAGCAAAATCATTTGAGGATGTTGTGAAAGAAGGTAAGTCTGAAATTCTCCCCATTCATGTTGCTGAAGTTTTTAAGAATGAGCCATTTGTTCTTGTGTCGGATGAAGAAATTGTTAAATTTTCTGGATGGCTGAAATATGCTTTGATTGGAAAGTTTTCTCATTCTAAACCATCCAAGCACGATCTTCAACATGCGCCGTTGGCAATTGGATTTCATGGAGGATTTACTATTGGATATCTGGATACTAAACATACTCTTATCAACTTTGAACTGGAAGAAGACTATGCTAGACTGTTTATGAAGGCGGTTTGGTTTATTAAAGGTTTTCCAATGCGAGTGCTTAAATACACGGTGAATTTTGATGCAAGTAGAGAATCATAGGTTGTTCCAATTTGGATTGCATTGCCTAAGTTGCCTCTAATATACTATGACAAAGCCATTCTGTACTCTATTGCTACTGCCATTGGATCTCCACTGAAAATTGATGAACCGACCGCCACTAAGACTAGAACTAATCTAGCATGGAGGTGGATATTAATAAACCTAGGATTGACAGAATAAGGATTGGTAATGATGAGAATAAGATCAAGGAGTTGGATATACTGCAGCACCTTATTATCAAAATCCCCAGGAAGAAGAGGCAGCAACATAAGAAAGGTAAGAATGAGTCTAAAAACTAATATGATGTTTTCGATATTGATTTGGAACTTAAGGGGAATATCTAATTCCCTTGTTAGACTCAAAATGCTGTGTAAGATGTATAATTTGGGAGTGATTTTCATTGCTGAACCCATTGTGGATAAAAGTAAAAAATCAAGATTTTAAAAACAGGTTGGGATTTGATCATTATTACACAAATGTAAATGGAAAAATTTGGGCTTTTCGGAAGGATGACATGGGTTGTAACATCACTGGGGATAAGGAACAAGTCTTACTACTAAACTCATATGGAAGGAAGATGAGGTGTACATTTCTGCTGTGTATGGCAAGTGTTCCATACAGCAAAGAAAAGAATCATGGTCTGATTTGATTCAAGTTTTAGAAGGTGTGGATATTCCTTGGATCATAGGAGGTGATTTTAATGCTATCCTAAACAGGGGTGAAAGAGAAGGTGGAAATCAGCCTAATCATCAATCTATGGGGGAGTTTAATAATTTTCTTTTAGATGCTGAAGTGGAAAAAATACATATTGAGAATAATCAATTCACTTGGACCAATGAAAACATGTGGGAAAAACTTGATAGATTGCTGGTCAATGCATTGTGGATGGAGAAATTCACAAATTTTAGACCAGAATGTCTAAGTAGAGATACATCAGATCATTCCCCATTGCTGCTGCAAACTTCTGATAAGGCTGTATAGGTTAAATCCTCATTTAGATTTCAAAATATGTGGTGTCTTCATGAGGATTTCTACCAAGAAGTTGAGAGAAACTGGAACAAGGTCATATCTCCATATTCTAGAGGATTGTTTGGATTTGTGTATAAATTAAAGAGATTGAAGAAATTCCTAAAAGATTGGAACAAAAAGTCATTTGGTAACTTGTTTGCTAATTTGAAGAGGGCAGAGGATGTGGCTTTGCAAAAGGAAAAGGACAATGACAGATTAAAATCCCTGGCACCTAGAACTGAGGTTCATGTAGCTTATGTTGAGCTAGACAGATTAAATTCCTTACCAGAGAAGAAGCTTTTTGGAAACAAAAGGCAGGAATCAAATGGAATTGTGGAGGAGATAGAAATACGAAGTTTTTCCATGAGGTGGTTAGAAAAAATAGAAGAAAATGCAAAATAAACCAAATTATATTGGAGAATGGAGACATATTAAAGGAACTAGATGAGATACAAAACTCTGCCATTGATTATTTTAGTAAAATCCTTACTGAGGAATATACAGAAGATAACGATGACATTTTAAGTCATATCCCCAAGATTGTCACTGCTGAGGATAATGAGATGCTCAACAGGATTCCTTCCATTGATGAGATCAAAGAGGTGGTCTTCTCTTTCAATAAAGACAGTGCTGCAAGTCCTGATGGGTTTGGAGGGGCTTTTTATCAAAGTTTCCGGAACATTATTAAAAGTGGTCTTCTTGAAGTTGTCACTGATTTTTACACAGGTAAAATTATGCCGGGGGGTGCTGCTGTTACCACCATTGTCCTTATACCAAAGAAGGAAAATGCAACCAACTGGAAAGAGTACAGACCAATTAGCTTGTGCAACGTCATAAGTAAAATCCTGACCAAAGTGATGTCCATGAGACTTAACAAGATACTGCCCAAAATCATCTCACATTCCCAAAGTGGTTTCACACTGGGCAGATCAATTGCAGACAATATTCTTTTAGCCCAAGAGCTTGTCTTCCAGCTGGATAAAATGATAAGAGGGGGAAATGTGATCCTTAAATTGGATATGGCCAAAGCATATGATAGATTTGATTGAAACTTTCTATCAAAAGTCATGGAAAAATTTGGCTTTGATGAGGTGTGGATTGACAAAATTTATAGGTGTATAAACAGCTGCAAATTCTTTGTGATGATTAATGGTGAACTTAAAGGATTTTTCAAGTCTAGTAGAGGCATTAGACAAGGAGATCCTATATCTCCTGCTCTTTTCATTATCCTGGCAGAAAGTTTATCTAGAGGGTTGGATAATTTGTACACTAGAAAGATGGGTATGGATTATGATTATGGAGGAAATGTGCCTATCTCCCATCTAGATTTTGCTGATGATGTTGTTATCTTCACTAATGGACAAAGACAGAGCTTATTTAATATAATGGAATTCCTTGGGAAGTATTGTAAAGCATCCGGACAATCTATCAATTTGGCTAAAAGCTCTTTTATCACAAACAGAACAACACATCAAGACTGTGGAAGAATGTACTGGCTTCCAAAAACAAGAGTTGCCGATGGTATATCTGGGAGTTCCTCTATTTAAAGGGCATAAGAAGATCTTATTGTTTGAGGAGTTAATAAAGAAATTCAGAAACAAAATTATGGGATGGGAACATAAATGGATTTTTGCTGGGGGGAAGACTCACTCTTGTTAAACATGTCTTGGAATCCATGCCTTTACACTTATTACAAATTCTTGATCCTCCTAAGGATATCATCAATAAAATTCCCAAAATGTGTAATGCTTACATATGGGGTGATTCTAATCAAGGGAAAAATATACACTGAATTAATTGAGATAAGATTTGTTTCCCAGTAAAGGAAGGTGGCCTAGGGTGTAGAGATATTAAAGATATCATCCTTGCTTTTGATTGTAAAATTTGGTGGAATTTTAGAAAAACAAGGATCGTTATGGAGCTGGGTGATGAAAGCAAAGTATTGTTTGGGAAATCATGAATCTGAGGTTCAAGTTGTAGAAAACACAATAACATATATATCCTTATATATGTTCTACAAATAAATTAAGAGGAAGAAGAAAGAATGGAAGAAAAGAAAGAGAGAAGAGACAACCCTTAAACCATACCATACATTATAATACTCAATCCTATATATACATACAAAACAAAAGCATATGCTTAGAATATTCTAAAGCATATAAAGCATATTCTAAGCATATTCAAGAGCATATTCTAGAATGTGCTAATTATTCTAACATCCCCCCTCAAACTCACGAAGCTATAGCATGAAGCAACAAGAGTTTGTCAAGTAAGAATCGGAAGCGAGAAGTCGGATGGGACTTGGTGAAGAAGTCTGCAAGCTGCAATGATGAAGAGACAAAAGGTAAGGTAATAGTCCCATGCTGAAGATGATGACGAACAAGGTGACAATCAATTTCAATGTGCTTCGTGCGCTCATGGAACACTGAATTATGTGAGATCTGGATGGCACTCTTGTTATCACAATACATAGAGGTGGGAGATGAAATAGAAACACCCATATCTGCAAGTAGCCAACGTAACCACACAATCTCAGTAGTAGTGGAGGCCATAGCGCGATATTCTGCTTCAGTTGATGAGCGAGAAACTACTGTCTGCTTCTTACTTTTCCATGAGATAAGAGAGTCACCCAAAAATACACAGTAGCCAGTAGTGGACTTACGATCAGTTGGGTTCCCAGCCCAATCTGCATCAGAGTAAGCTCGAAGCTCTAAGGAGGAGGTCGATGGGAATAAAATACTCTGAAAGCAAGAGCCACGAAGATAGCGCAAGATTCTAACAACCGCCGCCCAGTGAACCATGGTAGGTGCTGAAACAAACTGACTGACAACATGCACAGCATAAGCAATGTCTGGCCTAGTAATGGTAAGATAGACAAGGGAACCAACAATAGTACGATACAAAGTAGGATCAGACAGTGGTTCACCATCAGAAGATGAGTAACGAACATTAGCCTCAATAGGAGTATCAGCTGTTTTAGTATCAGTAAGACGAGCACGCTCAACGACATCTGCAGCATATTTAGACTGAGAGAGCATATAACCTCGAGGAGAAGAAGCAACCTCAATCCCCAGAAAGTAAGTTAAGGGACCCAAATCCTTCATTTCAAAAAGACGAGCCAATTCTGATTTTAAATTGATTATCCCTACAACATCATCACCAGTAATGATCATGTCATCAACGTACAACAGAAGGAGAATACGACCAGTGGAAGTACATCTACAGAACAAAGCGGAATCATGATGGCTAGATGTAAAACCAAGAGAGAGCACAACTGTAGAAAACTTCTCAAACCAGGCACGAGGTGCTTGTTTGAGACCATATAGAGCTTTCTTAAGTTTGCAAACAAATCCAGGAGAATGAGGAACACCAGGTGGAGGAACCATATAAACATCTTCTTGAAGATTTCCATTCAAGAAGGCATTTTTAACATCCATTTGAGAGAGACTCCACTGACGAATAGAAGCAACCGCAATAAGTGTACGTACAGTAGTCATTTTTGCAACAGGGGCAAATGTCTCCTCATAATCCAAGCCATACTGTTGAGAAAATCCCTTAGCAACCAATCGAGCCTTGTAACGCTCAACTGAACCATCAGATTTGGTCTTGATCTTATAGACCCAACGAGATCCAATAGCATGTTTTCCTGGTGGTAAAGAAACTAATTCCCAAGTGTCTGTCTTATGTAGAGCATTAAGTTCATCAGTCATAGCCTGTTGCCAAAGAGGATCTAAAGCTGCTTCTTTGTAAGATGAAGGTTCAGAAAGCTTATGAATGGAAGACAAAAAACAACAAAAGGACTCAGAATAACAAGAATAATCAAACTCGGGTAAGTGAGCAGACTTACGTATACGTTGAGGATATCGAGGAGGAGGAGACTGCGAATCCTCAGCCTCAGACGGTGCTTGGGGATCCATAGGAGAAGGAAGGACATTCTGAGATGGCGCATGTGTACCTGTAGCAGATGACGAAGATGGAGAACAAATAGTAGGGACATATGTAGATGGTCTATCAATATCATCAGTGAAAGGATCAATACAAATGAGATCTGACGTGGTCATGTGAGAGGTATTATCTGTAATAGAAAAGAAGGGAATGTGTTCAAGAAACACAACATTACGAGAGACATATAACTTGTGACTGACAGGATCAAAACATCGATAACCTTTTTGTCCCTCACCATATCCTAAGAAGACACAAATAGCTGAGCGTGGAGTTAATTTGCTACGTTCTGCCGTAGGACGAAGAACAAAACAAGTGCACCCAAAGACTTTTAAGAGAGAGTAATCAGGAGAATAACTAAACAAGGTTTGAAATGGTGACAAACCAGATAAATGAGAAGATGGTATCCTATTTATCAAATAGACAGCAGTGAGAACTGCCTCCCCCCAAAATTCACTAGGTACTTTGGCAGATAGGAGAAGGGAACGAGCAGTTTCAACAATGTGTCTATGCTTACGTTCAGCAACACCATTCTGTTGAGGAGTATCAGTACAAGAAGTTTGATGAATTGTACCATCAAGAGCAAGCAACTCACGAAAATCATTAGAAACATATTCCCCACCCAAATCACATCGAAAACATTTAATGACAGCAGAATGTTGAGTTTTAATAAGTGCTCGAAACGAACGATAAATAGAAATAAAATCAGAACGTCGCTTCATAAGATATACCCAACAGTAACGACTATAATCATCAATAAAGGAAA
This sequence comes from Ligustrum vulgare, assembly GCA_963555705.1. Lineage (NCBI taxonomy): Eukaryota > Viridiplantae > Streptophyta > Magnoliopsida > Lamiales > Oleaceae > Ligustrum > Ligustrum vulgare. Next base: position 4,360,341 of record OY743172.1, on the reverse strand, counting down.
CATAATATCGGGATCCTCCTTTAGTAGAAACAGGAGCAGGGCCCCATACATCTGAGTGTACAAGATCAAATGATGCAATAGAAGAAGAAATACTACGAGGAAAAGGTAAAGCTGAAAATTTAGCAAGTTTGCATCCACTACAATCAGAAATATCATGAGGTTTTAAGTCTCCCAAACAACCTTTAGAAGCTAAAAATCTCAAACGACTAGCAGACACATGTCCTAGGCGAGAATGCCATAAATAGAAATTAGAAGAAGAAGAGTTCAAATGGAAAGACGATAAATCAGTACTAGAGGCTGCAACATGCGCTGGTCTCAGATTATCTAGAACATAAAGTCCTCCTCTTTGCCTATGGCCGATCCCAATCAGCTTCCGAGACTGCGGATCCTGTACATAACAAGTAGTAGAAGTAAAGTGAACAGAATTACCAGAATCACATAATTGACCAACAGAAATAAGATTTAAAGTAAGGTTAGGAACACAATAGACATCTGATAAAGATAGATTAGAAGTATGAACAGAACCAACACCTGCTAAGGACAACGGGGTGCCATCAGCAGTCATAACAGGTGAAGATGACATAGAAGGATATAAATAATCAAAAAGTGATGAGTTAGGAGACATATGCTTAGAAGCACCCGAGTCAAAAATCCACGAGGAGGTTTTACCTGAGGAGTTCTGAGAGGACAAACCTACATGAGTAGAGGCTGACATGACATGTGACTGTGAGGCTAAAAACTTCTGAAACTGCTCACTAAGATCAGTCAATCGGGAATCAGATGAGGGCGGTGGACCAAGTATAGAGGAGCCAACAGGTGGAACAATCGCTGCTGTGTGGGCATTGGATCTATAAGACTGCTGGGACTTCAACAACTTAGGACATTGAGCCTTCCAATGTCCCTTTTGTCTACAAAAACTACAAACATCATTTGGGAACCGTGTATGTCCTTTGGTTCGATTCTGTGTAGATGGTAAAGCAAAAACTGAAGTCCCAGAATGTGGAAGAGATACATCTTCAGTAAGGGATTTTAACCGTGTCTCCTCAGCAACAAGTTCACTAACAACTGAATCAACAGATGGAAGAGGAGTATGGTGCAAAATAGAACCTCTGAGTCCCTCAAAATCACTACGAAGTGCCATCAAAAACTGAACCAATCGTTGCTCCTCTCTATAAATAATATAATCCGCACTTGCTTTCAGACCTGCCGGTTCAGTAAGAGTTAACTCATCCCAAATTGATGTCATAGCAGTATAAAAATCCAGAATGCTCATATTCTTTTGTTGCAATGCTCGAATGTCAATCTCTAACTGATATCGTTTTGCAAAATTAGATTTAGTGTACAACTTTTGCAAATGGTCCCAAACCTCCTTTGCCGTTTCATACTTAGCCAACTGTGTACCAATACTATGTTCTACAGAATTATTTATCCATGTATGAATTTTTGAATTATTTGAATCCCAGGTATCTAACAGAGTTGCATAATTTGCATCATTATTTTCCGGTTTCTCAACTATTCCACTGACATAACCCCACAACTTTTTACCCTTAAGAAAGTGTTTCATAACATGACTCCAGTAAGCATAGTTTTTACCATTCAAACGCACATTAATAGCCTGAAGAGAATCATCGGATGCCATTATAAGAGAGAAAACGATACTAACCAACAAAGTCAAGCCAAAGCAGTGTGTAAAAAGAATGGATAACTGCAAACCAACACCACAAGCAGATATAGGATGAATAGTCGATCGCAAATCCGTCAACCGTGCCGCCAGGAACTGCCGCACGCGCCCCCACGCGCCACCAGAAGATCCGACTGCCTGACTCACGCGCCTCCTTACGCCGGCGCGTGTACTCTCACGCGCCACTCCGGTCGACGCGGCTCCACCTGCAGATTCTGAATATGGTCTTATATCACCGGAATTCCTACTGCAAGTGCCTCGAAATTCGTGAAAACAGTACGGTTTAGGGTTTTCGCGAAGAAGAAAAATGCACGCTGATTTCGTTTTTCAAAGGCAATGTGAATCAAATAGCTCTGATACCATGTAGAAAACACAATAACATATATATCCTTATATATGTTCTACAAATAAATTAAGAGGAAGAAGAAAGAATGGAAGAAAAGAAAGAGAGAAGAGACAACCCTTAAACCATACCATACATTATAATACTCAATCCTATATATATACATACAAAACAAAAGCATATGCTTAGAATATTCTAAAGCATATAAAGCATATTCTAAGCATATTCAAGAGCATATTCTAGAATGTGCTAATTATTCTAACACAAGTTAGGAACCAAGACTCTTCTTTATGGAAAAGAATGATCTAGGCTAGGGAATTTGTTGAACCTCGTATATATTGGAAGGTTAACAAAGGTAGAATTAACTTTGAGCTTGATCGTTGGCTCAGATATCAACCGAACTCAATACCTTCTAAATATCTTAAACCTAGCCGGTAATCCGCTTATGAAAAAGATGAAGTACAGAAGAGCTATCATTGTTAAATGGTACAAACCTCAGACAGGCTGGTTTAAGATCAATAAGGATGGTGCACTCAAGCAGGATGGGTTAGCATTTGGGGGTGGAATTTGCCGAAATCACTTTGGTCAGGTAATCTAGGGATTCTATGATTTTTATGGACAAATATCGATTCTTGAGGCTGAAATAAAAGCTATTGATAAAGGACTACAAATTGGCATTGAGCAGGGATTCAAGCAGATTTGGATAGAAACAGACTCTATGGATGCTTATACTCTTTGTAACTCAAACATCAGTGGACCTTGGTACATTCAGTATAATCTTGAGAAAATTAGATTGTGCATGAAGAACGTGGAAGTAATGGTTACTCATACATGAAGAGAAGGGAATGGAGTGGCTGACTGGTTTGCTGCATTGGGACACAAGGAGAAGATCTTCAAGCTTATGGTTTTGTTGTTGTTGCGTGCATTCTCTTACATAGTTGAAAGATGTATATAGGCATAACCCTTAGGAGGTACGGATATACCCCCGTCCTATTAGGTGTAATCTCTTCTTTCTTTTTTTTTTGGAATAAAAAGGTAGGGGTATCCAAACCTCCCTTGGAATAGTATGAGGAAGACCTAAAAATCTCCTCATTTATTCTGGGGGATTTCACAAAAAAAAGAAGAACTCACAATCAATCTTAATCACATATTTTATAGGATCTACAATTTTTCAACTACATATTTTATCACTTTTTATTAAAATCTTCTAAAAATTTGATTTTAATCCCCACCAAACAATTGGAGTAACTACTTTTAGGGCCTGCCGTAATAATTTTGAGGCCCTTAAACGTAATTTTTTTACAAGCATAATACTTAAATATTTAAATAAGAGACATTTTCATAAATATACAAAATTTTGGAGTCAAACTGAAATTTACGCACTTCAAGAAGTATCACACCTTGATAATTTCAAAAATTATTATACATTTTATTTACTAAAATAAAATTTTCGTCATTTTAAAGTACCATATTATGATACTTAGAGTTTAAATTTTATTATCAGACAATATACTTAGAGCGTAAATTTGCGTAATGAAAAGAAAATGATGTAAATTTCAATAAAATTTTGTAGGAGGGTACTATTAGTTCAAGAAGAAAAAAAGAGTGCAGAGTGCAATTATCCTTTTAGGGATGGACAAAATAACAGAACCGAACCAAACCAAGGCAAATCAGAACCAAACCAAGCGATTTGGTTCGGTTCTAAATCGAAAAATAATGATTTGACTATTAGAATCAAGAACCATTTGGTTTCAATTCTGGTTCTGTTTCTCTTTCCAGAACTAGAACCAGAACCAAGATCCAAACTCAATTTTTTTATATATATAATCATGGATATAATTTTACAAATTAGTGGACATTCATCTCACCAAAAAATCCAAATCTGAAATTATAAATGTGAAATGTACAAAAATGTTATTTACCATCAATGTTCTAAAATGCGTAATGCGTTGCGAGGCATCGAGGTCAAGAATCAAGAATCACAAGTTTAAGCGTGTCAATGCAAAGAATAAACGTTATAATCGTTTCGTATTTTTAATATTATTTTAAGACATTAAATATATTTTTATGTAAAAAAATAGATTTTTTACCCAAAAAAGAAAAAAAGATTAGGCGGCGCCTAGGCGGTCAAAAAAACTTGGACCGCATTTTTACGCACATACCACTTGTTAGACACGTTTTGGTCGTGCATCGCGCCTAGGCGGCGCATTTTCGCGCATTTGAGAACACTATTTACCATACATTAGATTTTAAATCATAAATCTAAATTCTAACTTTAATTCATTTATCATCTTTTCAATTATAGTACACATATGCATATTTCTTTACTTGCGCTCCTATAACACATCAATCATTGTACTCCTTAATCACCATTGACAATGTTGATGTTTATTTTTTAAAATTTATGTATATAAACCTCAGCCAAATTCATCAATTCTCAAGAGTTAATCCAAACTCAAATTGCAAATTTCATCCCTAACTTAAACGGCGTCATGATAGAATGGGCAGAATCAAACATTCAACGTAACCTGTAACTATAAGTCTAAACGACATTTATGTCCGATTCTCTAAGTTTTGACGAGTAGGCGAGTTTCCTTCAATCGGGTTTCTTCTTTTTTGATTTAGAATAACACGTTACTTTTTCTAAACTTTTGTTTTGTTAATTTAAAATTTCATTTTCTATTTAGTAATAATGTAGATGAATTCTAATAAAGAAATGGATATAAACAAGTTTTAATTTGCATTTATTATTTAAAAACTCAAGTAAGAGTCCAAGAACCAAACCAAACCAGACCAGACCAGACCAAATAGAAACGAGCGATTTGGTTCCCTATCTTTAAAAAAAATCAATTGGTTCCAACAGTAAAAAAACCATTGATTCATGATTTAATTTGGTTCTTCTGAAATCAAAATCAAATCAAACAACGTCCACCTCTACTTTAAATAAATATTTTATATTTGAAAAAAGACTCGGTACAATTCAAAAGTTAGAGTACAAAAAGTTACCTCTAACAAATTGAAACTAGAGTAACACAATATTTAATAGAATTATTCCGCTGATGAAATAAAATTGCTTAATTTTCGAGACCCCATTATAAGTTCTATATATTCGTATATCTTCCGATCGTCAACTCATACTTGATTGATTGTATTTTATTGGAAAATAGAGTGTAAATAATAATTTCCAGAAATTATTATTTGGGAAAACTCTAGTAAGGTGCAATATAGCGAATTCTAGAAAGTTCAAGGAATGAAAATCATGAGAAAGTTTTAAGAACTGTAATTTGAGTTTCGGATAATACTTTAAAGATGACTCGTAAGGGGAAGAGTGTTTTTGAGTGCTTAAACTTGAGATGGAGCCTTAAATACGAAAGTCCAAAATTTAGGGACTAAATTGCAAAATAAAGAGAAATATGTGTTTTTTTAGTGGATAGCATGACGAGTTTGGATTATTCAGTGATGAGAGCCTCTGTTTAGATGCTTAATAACCGCCGTTATTTTTATTATTTATATTTTTTTAGGTGGAATGAAAAAATGATTTTGAAAAATATTTGTGATTAAAATAGTATTGAAAATTGTAATGTTTATAAATATTATTATAACTATTTTACAGAACACATACTAAAATTTAAGAATTTTGATTCGGGAACCTTTCAATAATTTTCAAATCTTGAGTTACTAGAGTGAAAATGAGTTTCGTGGCGATGCCTTCCACACAAGCAAGAATCAACAATGTATGGTTGTGTAACTTTTCCATTAAAGTAAAACACTTGATGTGTAATATTAAACTCGAAAAAAATTATTTTGAATAAAGCTCGAACTACCAATCAAAAAAATTATTATTAAATGATTTCTTAAATAATTTATCTTATAACAATTAGTAATTTAGCTGAGTCTTAGTGGTACTTTATTTAACTAGTAGAGGACTCCTATTCAATCTCAATTTTCAGAATTTATTTCTGGAAGGCTAAATATGTTGTCACTACATTTTCTTATATGTGCACCATATTTTAATTATAAAAAATGTTCATAACCTTTAATCAATATTACAATTATGTCCCCCAACTTTTTTCCATCGTATTCTTACTTTAATTCTTTAATTAATTAATAACCTCGTCTCTTCTATTGATTTCTGTCAAAAAATTTATTAAGAGAGACTAAAAATATTTATTTACCCCTTGTACATTTAATAAGTAAAAAAAAAAATCAAAATTTTAATTGAATACTTTTTCATTGTTTTAAAGTACTACAACAATAAAAAAACTGGATAAAAATCATCATGAAGGACGAAATTTGATAATTGTTGAAAACTTAATGATAAGAATTTGATTAAAAAAATAAAGAACATAATTAATGTGATAATCTATAAAGATTATGGACTAATAATGCAATTCAAATGTGGTGTAGTTATAAGAAATTGTAGCGCAATTATAATTACCTTTTCCATAATTAATTTGACCTTTATTATTATTTTTTGCTGCATAGTATTTGAATTTTAATTAATTAAATTCATATTTTGAATTTGTATGGTGAAAATGTTATTCGAAGCAAAACCTTTCAGTGTACGGAACTTGTCCAAGTAGAATGAGTACATAAATTCATATATAAATGTAAATTATGCTGTACTTAATTACTAGTCCCATATGAACTTTAATTTCATCATTTGTGTAACTTAATTGATAAGGGAACAACAATAACAATTAGTAGAATTACAAACAACCCCATGAAAAACCACATTTTCTTTGTCGACTTCTCATCACTTTTTATAATACTCAACGGCGCATTTTTTCCTTTGGGTGTCTTCGGTACTTCTGGATCAATAAATTCGTCGGCCTTTCTCGTGCTCCGATTACCAGTATTGGAGTCATCACGCTTTGACTTAGGTTTTCCCATTGAAGTTCTATCCTTGCTGGGCATCGTGATGTCATGTGATTCGTGTCGACGATCTCGTTTCATTTTATTTTGTTCTAATTCTGATAGCTTCGGAATGGTAATGCAAAAAATTTCACCATCTTCAAATTCTCCGCTGGTCTCTTCGACATTTGCATTTTTAGGGAAATTAAAAGTTTCGTGAAAGGAAATAAACTTGTGTCCACTCAATTGTCTCTCCCCACGTACCTCGAGATGGCCATACTTGTCGATTTGAAGCGTCACATCTGGTTGTTTGAACCCTGAAATAAGGAAAATATATTAGCTAACCTTTCTTTATAAATAAATTTTGTTAGTTTATAAACGATCACGTAACAATATTTGATTGGTTATTTGGTCAAATGTCCATCATTTTTTACCTTTTAAAAAAAGGGAAATGCCACTTGTACAGGGGCAGGGGCCTGGACGTCCAGGCCCCTGTACGTGAAGCAGGGTTCTTAAAAAAAAATTGATCAAATAAATATTGTTACGTCGTTATTTATAAACAATCGTTTAATAAAAATCTTGATATTGTCAGAAGAATAATTGTAAATAACTTGAACGCTCAACAAAGGTTTATATTCCTTCTAGGTTGTACAAAACTTTGTGCAAAAACAGAAAATTACTTTAAACTAAAGAGCCATTTTAAATGGTGCTAAAATATTTAACCATTTTCTTCTCTATTTTTCAAACTTAAACTCTTACGTAAATAAACTACACAATATATAATGTGAAAAATGTAGATGGTCTTTAACTACGTACTGGTGTCGGTCCCGAGATATCGGGGACATTATATTAGGGCCTTTGGATAAATAATTTGAAAAATAAAAACTAAAAAATAATTTATTTATTTATATTATTCCATGGACTGTGGATTGGATTTTAATTTTATTATAACAAAAAGTGGTTGTGGGTCTCATATGTTTGAGCCTGTTTTAAAAAATAAATAAATAAACTGATTTGTTGGAGGGTCCTAGGCAAACCCTGACTGCCTAGGTTCAGGGCTAGCTCTTCAACGTACATTGTGGAATAGAATGGGCAAAAATAAAGTTCCTTAACAGAAATAAATATAGAAATTGAAGAAAAAATCTGAAATTTTGAATAGTTAAATAATATATAATTTCTGATATTACCAGGAAGAGTTATCTTCAAATAGTGATTATCTTCATCCTCAATCCAGCCATGAGGGGGCACAATCTCTCTAAACAATAGACTTGATTCTTTCTTTTCAATGCCTTTGACTCTGCCATCCATCACTAAATATAATTTCTTGGAAAATAATTGAACATGCATGCATTCTATTTATAGTAAGCAAGAAAATTGGTAGCTTGGTATTAGGGTTATTCTTTTCCGATTTTAAATAGCTTATGTTACCAAACAAAAGCTTAACATCAAAGCCAACCACTGGAAGTGTACAGAGACCACGTATTTTCTTGAGGGTAAAGAATGTTCTTTGCTTGTAGTCTTATTCATTGTTTTTTAGTGTCTGCAAAGCCATATAGCACTTGTTTGAGTCCCATTTTATGAAAAAAGTTTATGAATAATGTGGCTTTAATAATATTTTTGAGAGAATGTGTGGTTAAAAAATATTTAAAAAGTAAAAAATGATAGACTTGACTAAGATGAATTGTTAAGATTGAGTATTGAATAAATTTGATTTTGAAAAATGATGACCAAACAGGGGCTTCATTTGTTAAAACCAAATCTAAATAGCAGAAAGACATGTCAAGATTCAATGCTTCAGGGTATGTCAACGAGCCGAGCCGAAGATCAAAGCTCTAGCTTTTAGGGGTCGAGCTTTTTTTGGCTTGAGCCCAGTCGAGCTAAAACTTTTCCCAAAAAATAAGGCTCGACTCGAGCTTTTTCCTAGCCGAGCTGAGCCGAGTCCCAAGTTTTTTTTTTTTTATATAGTAAAAATTCATAAAATTTTTATTGAAAATGTGTATATATAGCAAGTTGAACCGAGCTCGTGGTCGAAATTCATTACTCAAGCTCTTATCGAGCTTTTTTAGCGGACTTTTTTTTTGCTCGAGCCGAGCCAAAGTCCGTCTCTCAAAAAAAAGCTCGGCTTGGGTTTTGGCTCGAAATCTCGAACTGTGAGCCGAACTTAGCTAGAGCTTTTTTCGAGCCAAGTCCGAACAGCTCGAGCCGTTTTGCCATCTCTACAGGTACATGGAATTTGTTGTTTGCATTTGTCCTTTTTTTGAAAAGCCAATCATTTCGATTGGTTAAAGATTCCTTTACATAATTTATTTTCCTTTTCAAAAAAATGGATCACGAAATGTTGTCACGTCGTGGTTCATAAACAATCTTTTACCAAACAGAGATTAATTATACATCTTATACACTCTAAATTCTATATTATATATTAAAAATTCACGATAATTATGCCCTTGTTTGGTTTAAATTAATTTTTTTTATTTTTTGTACAGTACTCAATATCAATCATGCATTAAAAGTCAAATCCACAATATTTGACTTTTCAACTAAATCTCAACAATCCATTCTCCTAAAAATCCCTATTCATTTAAAAAAAAAAACTATTTTTAAACAATACCAAACACACTCGCTATCTCATAAAATAGAGTGTATGTTTTGTATTGTTTAAAAAGAGTTTTTTTGAAATGAATAGTGATTTTTAGGAAAGTGAATGATTGAGATTTGGTTGAATGTCAAATATTATGTGCTTGACTTTTAATAAATGATTGAGATTGAATACCGTAGAAAAAAGAGAAAAATTTAAGGAAATAAATAGTGGCAGTAAAAGAGGGGGAAAAAATGTTTAAAGAAAAGAAACAAATGACCAGTAGTGTGAAAGAGGTTCCCCGTATTTCACTCCCAGCTTCTCATCAATATTCCTTATTCCCTTTCCTTCCAGTCAGATTTTCTACTTATTGTATCTGAACAATCCCCTTATCCCAACACATATTGGACATTCGTGTTACTTTATTTTTTTTGTAGAAGGTAGCAAATAATTGAGAGAGACAGAGAGACAGAGAGAGAATAAAAAAATTAATATATGTGCAGTAATGGAGGCCATTAAGCATAAATCAGTTGTATTGATAATTTTTTTCATCATAATTTTTACGTCAGAATCAATTAATACAGATTTTGATAGGGTTTGGCAGAAGCGAGCAGATAAAGCCAAGGAGGCCGCTCGCCAGGCTTATCAACCTAATTCTAGAGAAGTCACGGATAATCTCAACATGCACGTACACAAGCAAGTTATATATGAGGCATTGAATTGAACAAAGTGATTAGAAAAGTTCATTAAGACTAATTTTTAAATTTCGTTAGTGGATGCAACCCTATTTTTTTCTAGAATAAGGATTTAGTACGAGGAGTCCCCTTACTATCCCAAGATATCGAGAGTTCAATTTCTGGAGATGCGTTCCGTCACGCCTAGGGTATAAATCCCTTCACAGGGGAACAATACCATACGTTACGGTTATTCAGGTCGCTTTGACACCTTCAATATAAAAAACATGCGTTTTTATGTTAGATATTCGGGGACGCATCCAGCCATACCTGGAATAAAAACTCTTCTATAGGAGAAAAATGTACAGGGTGTTGTTTGGATCGCTTTAGCACTACCAACAGATCATGTTATTGTTGTTTATATAGCAAAATTTTGAATTTTCCCAATGCAGGTCGATAAATGGCAGCAACAGCAGACGAAGAAGGGATTTACAGAAGTATAATGGTCCATGCAGGGCATCAAACCCTATAGATCAATGCTGGAGGTGCGACAAGTACTGGGCAAAAAACCGAATGAAACTGGCCGATTGCGCGCTAGGGTTTGGTCGACATACCACTGGAGGCAAGGGTGGGAAGATTTACATCGTAACGGATTCATCAGACAACGACCAAGTTAACCCTAAGCCGGGAACTTTGCGCCACGCCGTGATCCAACCGGAGCCACTTTGGATAATATTTGCACACGATATGGTTATTAGGCTAAGCGAAGAGCTTATAATGACAAGCAACAAAACAATTGATGGGCGTGGTGCACGAGTTCACATTGCCAATGGCGCTGGTTTTACCCTACAGTTCATAAGTAATGTGATCATTCATAGCCTCCGGATTCACGATATTAAAGCTGGCAATGGCGGCCTAGTTAGAGATTCAATAGATCACTATGGCTACCGGTCAAGAAGTGATGGCGATGCCATTTCGATTTTTGGCGGTACGAATATTTGGATTGATCATATTTCCATGTCAAATTGTCAAGATGGACTTATTGATGCCATCCAGGCTTCTACGGCCATTACCATATCCAATTGTCATTTCACCCACCATAATGAGGTGATTTCAATCTATCTAATTATATATATCATTTCTTCTGTATCTTTGCCTCTTAATCCAATCAAAATGCATGTGTATTAACCCAAGACGAGGCATGTTTTGGTAAAGAGAGATAGATTTAGAACAAATTAATGGCTCAATGAATTGAAGATTAATAACTAAGACCGAAAAATGGCAAAAGATTGAATTCATTCTACATTCCTGATGGGTTACAGATTTCGTTTTTCTTTTAAGATTTTGAGATTTTTGCTTGAATTCCTTGTTTTGCGCTGCATTATATTAGAGAATATATTGTATAATTGAAGAAGATAATGAAGTTATAATAATGTTCATAATACTCTTGATGCTGAGCATTATCTAAACAAAATGTGGGCTTAACTCATAATAGATTCTCAAACAAATATATAGATGGATTCCCAAGACTTGTCTTGGATAGTAAAGATAATGCTTGAACATCTCCGTCCTATATATATTCGCTACAGAATCTAGAGAACTAGTTGTTATCTCATTGCATCAACTACGTACACATATAAAACGCGCTTTATGTTCCTAAATGAATGAATGAAGAGTGAATGATTCTATTATGTGTAGGTGATGCTATTTGGAGCAAGTGATAGCTACTCAGATGACTCAATAATGCAAATAACCCTTTGCTTCAATCACTTTGGACAAGGTTTGGTACAAAGAATGCCGAGAGTGAGATGGGGTTTTGTACATGTACTTAACAATGATTATACTCACTGGCTCATGTACGCCATCGGTGGAAGCCAACACCCAACCATACTTAGCCAGGGCAATCGCTTCGTAGCCCCGCCAAATTCTTTTGCCAAAGAGGTACTAAACATTAACAATATTATGTCCATCTCTAGTCGATATATATGTCAGGCTCCACACGTTTTCGAGGTAAAATATGTTTTAAAAAGTGATTTAAGGAAATATATATAGTTAAAAAGTAATTTGAAAAAATGTTATTTAATTTATAAACATGTTTATAAATAGTTTACCAAACAGAGTCTTAATATATATGAGCTGATCATTATTGATTCTGGTGTGTAGGTGACAAAGAGGGAATATGCACCTGACAATGTGTGGAAAAACTGGGCATGGAAATCAGAAGGAGATGTGATGATGAATGGAGCCTTCTTCTTACAATCTGGAGACCCTAATCACAAGTTTGTTGGGGGTCCTGATATGGTCAGTCCAAAACCTGGAACATTTGTAAATAAGCTTACACGATTTGCTGGTGCTCTAAGTTGCAAAGCGAAACATGGGTGTTAGCATGTGTTAGTATTTTGTTTCTTTTTGTTCTACTATGAATGCCAGAAGGCCTGCCTGCCTGCCTGTCTGAATTATTAATTTTTAAAAATAGGAAGCTGCTGGTTTAACTACAGCGCTTCTACGGAGAGACCCTGTATATATAGAACTATGCTACATACATAAAATGAATGACAAAATAGATTACACACCCCTCCCCTCCATGTGAGGGATGTGTCATTTATCTTGTTATCCATTTTGTTTGTAAGGAATTATCCATATATATATATATATATATATATACATCCTATGTACAAATAGCTTTTCTCTATAAAATTATCAAGTAGGAAGGGACTCTACTGCAGTGAGGAGCCTTATATACACACCCCCTATACAAATAGCGCGGCTCTCCGGAAAGTAAATAATTTTCTTGAGATTGTACCTGCTGGAAAAAAAAAAAGTAATTTAGCCTTTGTTTGGTAAACGCGCGGTTTATAAATCATACAATTTCCCAAACTATTTTTTAACCATTCAAATTTTCTCTCTCCAATTTTTAACCACACATTTTACCTCAAAGTCATAAATAAATCAGTTTATAAACCATTACAGTGTTACCAAACGGAGGCTAATTTTCTTTTGTTTTTATATACTTGTATATCTTTTGTAAATTAGTTTGAAGGGAGAAATTAATTTGTATATTATATATTCAACATGTCTACCCACATATCTGTTTTCCCTTTTATTGTCAATTGTCATATTGACTATCTCACTAATAAAAAAATAAAAAAATTCACAGTATTAACATTTTTCTATCTGCTAGTAAGAATAAATGTGATGATGTGTCTATTCTTCAATGGTTTTGAGAGATCGCATATTCCACGTCACCCACGGAGGATTATAAGGAGATCATATCTTTTAATCAAATATCTTAGTCTAATGCAATGTTTATAAAAGGTGATTGACAACTTCATCTTTTAACCAAGATATCCATTCTCTTTACAATGGATGCTGAATTAATTAACTTGATTTTGTATAAGAAAAGCTGATTTAAGAATTAGCCAATTCAGACTAAAACCAGGCAATTCACCATGGCCAATTCACCTCAACATTTTATTGTTTAGATATTTTTTTACCAACTTTGATTTTGTCCCGTTTAGTGTGTGATCAATTAAAATTAAATTTACTAATTAATTTCAACAATACATTTTATAAGATCCACAACTTTTTAACCACATATTTTATTTATATTTATCAAAATTTATTAAAAATCTGATTTTAGCCTTCTTCAAACATGAAATTTATAAAAATTTGACCATTTCATAATTGACCTTTACATTTCTCGAATCGATGATAGCCGAAATTTTAAATAATTGACATTAGTTCATAGTCAATGTCAATATTTTTTTTTATACAAAGTTGAGAACTTAAGGGTGGGGAGAAAGATTTGAACATAGGACCAAGTCGTAGTAAGGTTGGCTCCTTAATCACTTGGACAACCCTTGGTCTCAGTCAATGTCAATATTAGAGAAAGCAGTATCTGGGGGAAAAAAAGACTGGCTACAACTATACAGTATACTTAGCCCCTGTTTGACTCCTATTTTTCCAAAATCAAATTTATTCTACACTCAATTTCAATTATCCATCTTAGTCAAACCTACCATTTTTTATTTTTCAAACATTTTTCAACCACACATTATTCCAAAATATTATTCAAAACTACATTATTCACAAACTTTTCCCATAAAATGGGGCTCAAACAAAGGCTTAGGCTCTGTTTGTTTAAAACATCTTTGCCATTTTCAAATTATAATGGACAAAATTTTTCAAACCAATTTTTAACTACATACATTTTCTCTCTTCAATTTTTAATCACACGTTTTATCAAGAAAGCACAAATAATATAAAGAAGGTCGCCGAACACAGTAAAAAGCCTCCGTTTGATAACACTGTTTAATTTATAAACTAATTTATTTATAATTTTGAGATGAAAAGTAATCATTGAAAATTGAAAGAAAAATATATGTGAATAAAAAATAATTTAAAAAATTATGTAATTTAGAAACTTTTACGGAACATTATAATACACTAGACAACAAGTTGATGCCTCTGGCCATCGGAATCCACGAAATATTTGACCATCTGACTTTTGAAATCTACGAAACTTCAAGCTGAGCCCCCATGAATATTAAAATTAGTTTTTTATTGAATTTTGATAAAAATTGATAATATATCCCTACTATATATAAAGTTTGCTTTTAAGGTTACTGTTCAAGGACGAAAAAACACGACTTCCGGAAATGATGAAAAGCGTTTTTTTCCTTTTTTTTTTTCCCCCTTTCTCCGGTTCCTTGTTATCCATATACGCGTCTCTTACCACTTTCCTTTTCATTTGCATTTATCTGTCTTGCTTTTTATCTCTTTCTCTCTCTATTCGTTCGAGAGTCTTCCGCGGCAGAACGGTCTTCTGCTCAAGGGTTTACTACGCAGATCGTGCAATAACGCCATCAAAGCTTGGTTTTTTTTCCCGTCTTTTGTTGTGTATGTAGATCTATATGTTTTTTTTTCCCCGTTTTGTGTGTATATTTGTGTATTTTCCTTTAGTTTCCCCTCCGATTCTAATGTAGTTGTGATTGCAGGTGGTTCGTGTGTGGGGTTGTTTTGTATTTGCTGTTGCAGTCGACGGTGAGGAATTTTTTTTCCTTATTTATTTATTATTATCATTTATTTATTTTTTTTGTGAAGCTATATTTTTTAACCTGCTTTAGGCTTTCGTTTCCATGCTTTGTTTCCGTTGAGAATCGTTGTTTGTTGGTCATGGTTTTTTTCGAGTATTTTTTTCTTTTCCCGTAAATATTTTTTCTTTCAGGTTATGTGTTAGTTAGTGAAAAAGTTTTTTGTGAAATATATGTAATTTTGTGTTCTTGTTTTGTTTATTTCCGTTGTTAATTTTTTTTTTCTTTTTCATTTTTTTTTTTTACTCTAGATTTCTGTTGAATTTTTTTTCTGTTCATATTTCACTGTACTTGTATTTGTTTGTGTGTAATATTGTTTATTCTATTGTATCCTTCTTATGTTATACCTTATAATGAAAAAAACTATCACAGGACCTTTATGTATGTTCAACATGGTTGTATGACTCAAGAAATTTTGGGGGAACTTTAAATTGGCTACAAAAAACTCAAACATTTAGGTAACACTTTACTACTTAAACAGATTTTCTGTACTTTTATTTATACATTAATTTTTTTAAAATTTTGCTGTCTTATAAATTTTGTGGAATGCAGTTGATGTGATTATATAGAGGATGTAAATAAAGAAAAAGGAAAGGAAAAGAGATGATTACATTGACTTACAGTTTGGAGAAGACTATTAAATGCCTTTTTCTGGTTTTTTTTCATCAATGTGATATGATTGCTTCTGTATTCACTACAATTGTTCGTAGAGATAAAGAATCTATTCATGATTTTAGTGTTGATTATTTTTTTTTATTATTATTTCTTCTTAAATGGATGCCAATGTTGTTGGTTTCTCTTTGATATTGCATTAAATTGTGTTTAGTGTTCGAGAATTCCTGTCTTTTATGTATGGTTTTATGGATTGCTTTTCATTTATAAAAAGTACTTTTTTTTTATTAATAAATGAAAAATAAGTTATACATTTTGTATAGTGCGATTGGTTTTTTCCGTGGTCTCTCCCCGTCGACAATCATTTGTTGTTGATCCTGGTATTTTCGTTTATTTTGTTGTGTAGAATTTTTTTCGGTTTTTTTGTTTTTGTTTTTGTTTTTTTTTAAATAACTGGTTATGTGTTTGTCAGCGAAAAGACATTTTTCCGAAAAATGTAGTTCTGCTTTCTTGTTCTGTTTTTTCTTTTTTAAACTTCATTTTTGTGGTCAAATTTCTTCTTCTTGTTTTTTCACTATGCTTGCGTGTCTTTGTGTGTAATATCATTTATTCTGAGGAGTTTATGATCATCTCATCATCATTATAAAAAGAAGAATATGTCAAATTGGAATATGCATAAAGATTATTTGAGAGGAGAAAGTTTGTTTGTTTTATTTTCTGTGGTCCAATTTCTTCTGCTCTTTTTTCACTGTGCTTGCGTGTTTTGTGAGTAATATAATTTATTCTGAGGAATTTATAATCATCTCATCATTATAAAAAGAAGAATGTCACATTGGAATATGCATAAAGATTATTTGAGAGAAGATGAGAAAGTTTGTTTCTTTTTATTATGATGTATGGTTTACATTTTAATTTCCTTCACACAGAAGGCATGCTCTTTCTCAATCTTTAGACTGAAAATTGTGTTTAGAAATATCCTTCTTATCACATATTTTGATCGTACTGCTAGATATAATTTGTATATTTTGTTTCATTTCAAAAAAAGAAATGAAAAGAAAATGGCCACTGCTAGGTGGAGACTGATATAACCCTTTCTTTTCCTGTTTATGGCAATTAATGGGTGATTCCAAAGATTTCTTTAAGTTGATCACAAAAGGAAGCATTGCAAAAGAATATTAGGAAATATTGTTTTTTGTCTCAATATAGAATGTGCTATATTCTATGAAATTAGTTTGCAATTTATGTGGATTTTATTAGTATATTTTGTGGCATGGATTTTTTTTTTATTTTTTCTCAGACTAAGCATTTCATTTTCATGTAATTTTATTTAGATGACTTGACTTTTTCAGACTTACAATTATTTTGAACAGTTCTCATTTTTATAGCATAATTTCAGCAGGCATAGGCATTATAGAATAATGCTTCTAATTTTGGAACAGAATTTGTTTTCAAAATAGAATAAATGGAAAGAAGATCATCTAAGCCCAAGTCTTTGCCCTCTCATTGCGGTCTTCTCAAGCAGGTGCATTCATCTTTTTTACTTCAACTATTCTCCAAATGCTTTAATTAATAGATGCACTTGTACTATGTGTTGTGATGAAAATTTGATGGGTTCGAGTGATAGGGAAATCATCAAGTTGCTGTAGCGGAGTAAATAATCTTTCTTTGTCTCAGGTATGTTTTTATTACCATAGAGAGTTCCTATTTTCATTATTGGGTTGTCTAGCATGTGATCCAACAAAAGAAAAGCTCACAAGCATATTTATCTATGATTTAAATTAAATAAAAATAATTTATTTAAGTAACTTTTCATTTCCAAACATGTTTGAATAACTTGCTTCTCCAACTTAACTTGTTTACTCATTAGTAATCTTGTGATAAGTAAACTTTATTAGCTTAAACAAAATGCTCCATTCATTTTAAGTTTTGATTGATATGTTATGTTGTTTATGTAGTTATCTGGAATATTCTGTACGGATCTTTTAGACACGAACAAGGTAATGTGAGTATTATATGGGAAAGCTCCTTTGGTCCCGTTTTCTACATAAATAGAAGTCTATTATATTTATGGTAAGTGAAGTAACTGGTATAAATTATGATAAAATAAGTATGGACATTTTGTTTATATATATATATTACTGTTCATTGACGAAAAATGACGACTTGTGCAAATCCGGAAACGCGTTTTTCCCTTATTTTTTGGCTTTCTCTTCCTTCGGTTCTTTCTTGTGTCTTTATCCATATCCACATACGCGTCCTTATCTCTTTCACAGAAAAAACCCTTCAATTTCTCTGTCTCGCTTTTTCTCTCTCTCTCTCTCTCAATGTGTTCGAGAATCTTCCACTCTTGAATAGTCTTCTGCTCAAAGGTTTACTACGTCGGTCGTGCAATCACAAAATCAAAGGTTGTTTTTTTTTTTCCCTCTTTTGTTGTCTGTGTAGATCTGTATTTTTTTCCGTTTTCTATGTTTGTGTATTTTTCCTCAGTTCCCCCCCGATTCTAATGTAGTTGTGATTGCAGGTCGTTCGTGTGTGGGGGTGGTTCAGAAAAAAATTTGCTGCTGATATTGACAAAAATATTGAAATGCAAGGTAAAAGTGAAGTTTTAAGGTGTCCCTCGTGTTTTTTTTTCCTTTATATAAAATCGCTATTAAATTTATGATTGAACTCTCAAACAAAATCGCTATTAAATTTGAAGAAGAAACAAAATCATTAAATGATCTTATTGATTTGGTGTATCCAAGTATTGAGTCCTATGACATGCATACTTTAACAATGATTAACAGGGTTATTTTAACTCCCAAAAATGAAAATGTCGATCTTATAAATAGCTTATTATTAGATAAAATTGATGGTGAAAAATGTCTACTTTAGCTTTGATGAAGTGACTGATAAAACAGAAGGAAGTATCCATGAAGATTTTTTAAATACATTAACATCTAATGGTATACCTCCCCATGAACTTGTTCTTAAAAAGAATTGTCATGTTATTTTACTTCGAAATATAAACCCTTCTGAAGGATTATGTAACGGTACAAGATTAATTTGTAGACAATTTGAGCGTAATGTTATTAACACCGAAATAGCAATTGGAGAATACCGGGGAAAACATGTTTTCTTACCTAGAATTCATTTTATACCATTAGAAGAAAATGAAAAAGGTTCAATTCCTTTTAAAAGAACTCAGTTCCCTATTCGTCCATGAAGCTCAATGTCAAACATTAGACTTCATTGGATTATATTTACCTGAACCAGTATTTTCACATGGTCAACTTTATGTTGCGTTATCTAGAAGTAGATCAAGTTTTGATATTCGAGTGTTATTGAAACCACAAAATCTAATATCTCGTTCACTTCATCAATATTGTACGAAAAATGTTGTTTACAAAGAAATACTTGATTTAGTACATTAAAAAATTGCATGATATCTTCCTTCCATTAGGTAATTTAGTTCTCGTTTTTCTTCACATTGACTTTAAAAGTGGCCTAATTTACCATTTGTGTACAATATTTTGTAAAATTCAAGATCGGTTGTTGAATACCCTTTTTTTTTGTTAGTGCTTGAATTGGGAGGGAGTTATTATAAAATCTTGTAGAGTTGACCTCTTTTTTTTCATTGGATATTTCGTTTTCTTGTTTTTTTTTTTTTTTTTTTACATTGATTTTAACCTTTAAAAGATCTAATTAGTCATTCACTGTGTGATTTCACTGTCAATTGTATCTTGGTGTTTTCTAATATATGGTTTACATTTTTTTTTTATTTTAACACAGAAGGCATATTCTTTCTCAATCTTTAGACTGAAAATTGTTTTTACAAATATCCTTCTCATCATATATTTTGGTCGTGCGGGTAGACATGATTTTTATACTTTGTTGCATTCAAAAATGTAATTATATGAAAAGAAAATGGCCACTACTAGGTGGAGACTGATTTCATTTTGTCACAGTCTCCAACCAGGTTTATTAGGATGAAATATTTTTCTCCAATGGCTGGTTGTTAGCTATGACACGCTAATATAATATGAGTTGGATGTTTTGTAACTTTTTTTCCAATGACTGGTTAAAGTGCTTTAGAGTTTAGAATGAAACCCAGGTGTTTGATATAGCTAGGTGTTGGTGCTTTCCTATGAATAAATTTGTATTCCATAGATTTTATTATGCTGTGAAATTTATTGAAGCAATCATGTGAGAAGTGCTTAAACTATATTATTCAAGTCTATACATGTATTACAGTTAGAAGGTTATATTTTACCTCAATGAACAATTATTTTTATAGTCTTCTTCCTTTACTAATTATGTTATGCTCACTTCTTTTTTACCTTTAATTGCTCTTTATTCATACATTTTTTACTGTTTTTTGTCCTCCTAAATTACCACTTCTTTTTTACATGAGGCAATTTCCTTTCTTAAAATGCAGCTTCTAAACCTAACATTGAAGGGTTTCGTAATAATCAAACAAAGCTTGTAGATGTGTTCACTCTCCTTGATTAGATTTGTAACGGTATAATTTTTCTCCTTCCTTGTATTTCATGGAAATAACTTTTACTTCTCATTTTTCCTAGAATTGCAATGCAATTGGTCCTTTTTGCCTGATGTTTGTTCAAGTGATTTCAGAAAACAACTTGATTCAGTTGATCAATTTCTTGTCTTGCCCAAGAAGATAGCAATTTCATGTTCATTTAAAAATGGGCATTTGATCATCAATACATACGAGGTTTTTAGATTTTGGCTCCTAGACTTCTCCTTGCTTATTAAGGATATTGACATCACTAATCAGAAGTCCTGCATGTATTTTGTCATACACTTGCCCCTTTTTTATTTCTCTTCTTCACTATTAATCTCTTTTGATATGAAAATTTTTTCCATCAATTTTTTATCCCCTCTCATTCTTTTCATCTCTATAGTTGCTGCATTTTAAAAAAATTAACAATTACCGTGAAAAAGCTGTTAAACCACTTTGAAGATTCTTTTTATACATTTTGTCCTTGATTTATATCCTTCCCTTTCCCAACTTTCCCAATGCCTTATAAATATGGATTCTTCATTTTCACATTCTGAAGTTCTGCCAACCAGAAAAAAAAAATTTAATTGACATTCAACCCTTTCGAGTTTTGGATTTTTAGAAAGTAGAATTTTAGGACAACAAAAAAAAAATGCACTGAATACCAACCTATTACTTACGATGAATAGGTTCATTTTTATGTATTTAACTCATTGTGGATATTTTCTTTGCACTTATAGTGTGAGTAACCCTTGGACCTTGCAAGAGATAAGTTCTGTTGCAACTGAGAGGATGTGCTTAATGTGGTCTACTAAAGTTATTTCAACACCTGAAGGTTTTGGAAGTGAGGTACATATACATTTTATGCGATAAATAGAAAAAAAAAATCTTATTTTATATTTTCTATCTCAATTTATTCTTGCATGTTTGAATGTTTCATACACAAAAACTTTATTAGCTCTTTTAAATACGTTAAAATCCTTTTAGATTACTACGTGCTATTATTGTTAGTAGCTCACAATATTTTTTGGATGTTTTTTCTTTTCTTACTCCGTGCTTTATATTGGTGGATTTTTTATCCACATTTTTTATGCTTTGTGTCAATCAATTTCATTTTCTTATAAAAAAAAAAAACATAAGAATCCTAATATCTCATTTACAATTTAGACTGCAGGTGAAATCAATCTTTAAATTTGTTGCTTCTTCTTCCTAAAAGACTTTGCTGTAAGTTGCATAAACACCAAAGTTATGTCAGGTATGAATTTTTTTCATTAACAAAACTTCTTATTAAAGGTACACATCTAACTTTTAGTTTCTCTTGAATACATAAACATTATTATTACAACATGCCTTTTTTTTTTCTTATTAACATATCAAAAATTTATTATTTTATTTCTTCATCATGCACACTAAAAATTCTTTTTTTCCCCTTGCATAAGAAACTCACTTTTATATTTATTCAACTTCAGATTCAAAATCAAAATATGTTATATACATATTTATATCAATTATTATACAATAATCATTAATTTTGTAATTTGTTAACTCAATTTTTTCTCATTCAACTATCAAGTAATTATACTTCACATCAAAATCCATTATAAAATTGTCCCAAAACTTCTATTATTAAAGATTATTAAAGATATTCATTTTACAAACCATACTTTACATCTACCATATCTTTAATTTTTAGATTTCTTTTGTCATAAAAAATAAAATAAAAATATATACTTTATACACACACACATACACAGGCAAGTTCAAGCAGTCTCCTATAGTGACATCATGTGATAGCTCTTCAGTTGCTCCAGCCACAGTTGATTCAGTCACAATTGCTGGTCATTCTTCATCACCACCTCCAGCCAAACGCACTTTGTTCCCACCTGAGGCTGCAATGTCACCAACAAAGAAGAAGCTGAATGATAAACTCGACTAGACTTATTTCTGCTGAACTTATCTATGAATGATGAACTTTTGTATTATGAACCTTATGTTTTTGATCTTTTGATTAGCACTGGTGCTGTATTGAATTGAATGCTGAAAAACAATCCACCAGTTTCAACATCAAAACTATCACCATGTTTATATGAAGTTTCCATTCCTGCAAATTTCCATTTTCCTCTCTTTAAACTTACATTGCAAACAGCAAGGTTATAATAATATATCATATTCAATGCTGTTCCTACTTTTGTGCATCCAAGCTGTCATTATTAAAATGAAATGATGTGTATTCTTATTTCTAGGATGGTATATATTTCCATCTATTTATATAATCTTCTTCTTCTTCTCTTCTATATAAAATAATCCAAATTCTATTGGTTTCTTATTTTCTCATTTGTGTTCCACCCAATGACAGTATTCAAATAATTCAATTCAGTAATTATTTATTTTTGACACTATTTAGGTTAATCTTGAATACCTTGGACAAGTTGTTTCCAATACTAATGGTATGTTCTACACAGATAGTTCGGTTCGAACAGATTCCATACAACCATGATTATTGGGTTAGGAGTTGCTGCTTGGGGAGTTGGAGGAATCAAAACTGAGGAAGCAATGCTTGGTCAGGTAAAGTAGAAACAAAAGACTTCTACTTTCTTATCTAAATCGTTAGTGCTATTACCATGAATATTCTGAAATTAAAACTTTAAACCTTTTGTTAAAGGTATGCTAATAATTAGAGCCCATTTTGTTGATAATTCAAGTCAACAGTAGATTGATCTTTTTAAATTGTATACAAAATACTTGTATAAATTCTTATGCCCCCCCCCCCCCATCTTGAAGTAACATGAGAGTTTTATGCAAGGATCTGCTATACCAAAGGAGGCACAAAAAAGGTATCAAAATTTTCATTCAACACACTTGCTACTGAGCTTAAACATGTACAACTCGTGATTTTAGTTTTATGTCACAATACCTGTTTAGACACAGATATGTGAGTATTTATATTTTGAGAAATGCAGTGGGTTACAAAAGTATTTAAATGAACAAGGATTCCATATCATGGGCTATTTTTACACAACATACATAATAAATTCTAGGGATTTAGATGAATCAGTTGCTACCCACTATATCAGAAAATGGTAAGCCTTAACTTTGTTCCTTCGTTCTCTCGTTGATCTGATAAACCTTGATACAGTTTTACTGGATTGAATTCAATAGAGGAACAACTCAACACCAATACTTTTGTTAGTTTCAGATTTCAGATAATTTTATTACATAAATGAAGTGGTGTTCTGCAGACATTGTTACACCTGCTGTACTTTCTGGAAACCAAAACTTTGAGAGCCATGTCCATCCCTTCACAAGAGCTTACTACTTTGCTTCACCCCCTTTGGTGGTTACACATGCCTGTCCTACCACGGTTAGTAAATACTTCCAACCATTTGTTCAACAGAATCTCTTGATAATTAAACTACAGTGTCAGGCATTTGAAACCTTCTAACACTTGATCGAGAAAAATAAGACAAACCTATTAACATGTAAATGTATTTGTATTTAGTATTTACAATAAACAAATCTCATTAAGGTATACCTGTTATTTTTATGCAGGTTGACATTGACTTCAATAAACAACCAATTGGTGTAGACAAAGATGGTAAAGCATTATGTGTTGTAGGTGGTTCTATCCAGTTTATTGCCTGGTATGTTCAGAAGTACATATGAAGCTATCACAGAGGATAATGCCATGTCGAATCAGTTATCAGTATCAACTGCCAAGCTGTATTTGAATGATAAACTTGAGTAAACTTATTTCTACTGAACTTATCTATAAACAATGAACTTTTGTATTATAAAACTTATGTTTTAGATCTTTCCATTAGCACTGGTGCTGTATAAAATCTCTATAAAAGCTATAATCTTATTGTTATTTACCACAGGTTTTGTTCCTACCAATATTCATCAAATACTTTGACTCCAACATTTTTTTCCTCAAAGAATGCTGTTCAGTTTAAGTATATTTCAATCTTAATATTTCACGCGAATAAATGCTATGTTAAACTACTTCGTGCAACGCACGTTACTCCTACTAGTATGATTAAAAAGTTATGAAATTCATAAAATATGTTATTATAATTAATTATTGATTTTAATTTTAATAAAAATCTAAATCAAATAAGGACTAGATTTGCACGCTCATTCCTCTCTCTCTCTCTCTCTCAAGATTTATCAAACGGTGTAAAAAATATATTTTTAAGCAATATAATTATCCCAAATTATTTTTTAAGAGAGCGCACACATATATATATATGACTTGAGTGCAATTGAGATACAGACATTGTGTGCTGAATGAATCCACTGCGTTTGAATTAGTTAATCCACAAGTCAAATTCTGCTGGCTCCAGTTTTAAGAATATTTATATCACTATGTGCAATTCAAATGACACGGGAAGAAATTAGAGAGAGAGAGAGAGAGAGAGAGAGAGAGAGTTCCCATGGAAGTTGATTTAAGAAAAGCTGATGTTGGTGAAATGAAGAAGGAAGAGAATAAAGAAGCCGAGTCGTATGGTGATGAACGAGGTTGTAAAGAAGAGATTGTTCTTCAGGTAAACTTTCTTGAAATTAATGCAAAAAATGTGTAATATAATTGGCAGATTCTCTCGATGAACCACCTCCTCTAAAAAATTAAACTGTCATTAGATGCAGGATTATCAACTTGAAAAGACGAAAGCTGAAATGGGTAAGGTTATTGAAGAAAATCAAAGGCTGAAAATGTACTTGGATCGGATTCTGAAGGATTACAGGGCTCTACAGATGCAATACCAAGATTTTGTTCGACAAGAACCTAAAAATACTACAAGTGCATCTGCAGTTTATAGTCATCAAAATACAAAAGGATCTCAACTTCTCTCTCTTAGCTTAGGAAGATCAAGTTCAACTGACACAAAAAATGAAGAAACGTATTCATTAAGCAAAAGAAAAGTTGATAAAGAAGAAGATAAAGCAGGCTTGGCTCTTCAATTGCTCGCCAAGTTTAAGGTGCCCAAAACAACTCCGACTGAGTCTTCTACGAATAATCCGAGCCCTGAAAATAGCAAAGAAGAAGCAAAGAAGGAAGCCAGAGAGATCTGTCCACCAAATAAATTTCCGAAGGCCGAGAGAAATGGAGATGAAGAGGTCTCTCCACTGAACCTGACGAAAAAAGCTAGGGTTTCTCTAAGAGTCAGATGCGACACACCAGCGGTACGTCATCATATATATATATTCCTTTTCCGGGGGATTGGGATTTATTTCTACCTTGAAACTTGTCTCGGATTAATGGAAACGTGTAAAAGAAAATTTCGAAAGCATAAATTGGAGCACGATAAAGAGTATTAGTAATTACGAGATTATAACATTTGAGTTATGAAAAACTTTTACTTTCCGATATTATTCAGATGGATGATGGATGCCGATGGAGAAAATATGGACAGAAGATTTCAAAAGGAAACCCATGCCCGAAAGCATACTATCGTTGCGCTGTTGCACCACCCTGCCCAGTGAGAAAACAGGTAAATTAAAATATGCCATGGAATTAATCTCATTTTCTCTTTTTCAGTTCTGCTACATGTACATCAAAACTTACAGATTTGATTACCAACAACTTAGACGTACCTCATCGATGTAAAAAAATTATGTAAATGATGATGTACAACAAACATTTTTCTATCTTTTTACCATCGAAAGGTTATATAATTTGGTGTAGTGATAGAACGAATGATATATCTTGATATCACTTGTAGGTGCAAAGATGTACAGACGACATGTCCGTCTTGGTCATAACGTATGAAGGGACGCACAACCATCTACTCCCGGTTTCTGCGACAGCAATGGCTTCCGCCACATCGGCTGCTGCCTCCATGCTAATTTCAGGTTCAACAACGTCCATTTCAGGTCCAAATTCATTGTCCGCAGATTTCAATGGACTTAATAACTTTTACTTCCCAAATTCACCAATCTCATCTTTGCCTTTGTGCCCAACAATCACCCTCGATCTCACTTCGACCCCATCCTCATTCTCTTCGTCGTCTCATCTGTATCAACTACAAGATTTTACTCAAAAACATTCCACAACAAATCTCGACTTTAATTCTTTGAATTCAAATGCTCTCCCAATTTCTTGGATCCATAACTATGGAACTCAACATTGTTCTTTTAACTTTGAAGCCCAATCTCAAGAAAATTTTCATCAGCAATCTTTATTGTCACAAGACACCATTGCTGCCGCCACTAAAGCTATCACTTCGAACCCGGGATTCCAATCTGCATTAGCTGCTGCTCTAACATCAGTCATCGGCTCTGGAAGTCCTCAGCAGGGAATACCCAACAATAAATCTAGCCGAAATGTCAAGTCAGAAGAGCCATTTCCTGTTCTGTCCAGCTTTCCATCAGCCGCAAATGCAGACAAATTTGTGCCGAAATTTCTGAACAAATCACACGACCGAGACCATTTTATATGATGAAATTTGTGCCGAAATTTACCTAATGATATATCGATTTCTGTGTTGACATAATTGTAATTTTTTTATTTTGAAAATGATGTGATGGATAAAGTGATGAATATTTGCGTGTATTGTATGTAAGTTAATCTGTAAGTCGCTATGTACAAATATCGTTTGTATTGCATTTACATGTATATAAAAACAAAAATGACTACGTTGATTTTTGATTCATTAATGTACTTCAATAGTTGACAATACGAAGTACTTATAAAAATCTCATGTGTCAGATTGTGACTTCTATTAAGTGCAAATTGTGCATGGAACGACATAATTAGAGGAAGAAAATTGTGCACATAGATGTTGACTTATGGCTAAGAAAAGTTGAAAAATATCAGGTTTATTATTTATTTTATTTTTTGTATTTTCCATTCTTTATTTTGTAATGAGGTCTATGATAAAGACCCTACCTACTTGCAAAGTAGAAAAACAATAAGGTTTTCTTTGATTGTCAAGTTTTTTCATGAAAAATGTGATTTTTTACTCAGTTTTTCAATTTTGATATGTTTCATTGACAATTTTTTTTATGGAATTTATTTTCTGGCATGGGTCAAATCAACCCAAATTCTTTGTTTTCAAGGAATTCCAATTTCAAGGGGAGAAGTGAATTTATTTTTCATGGAAAAACATTTGATCAATTTCGTCACATTTGATTATTTTTGTTATTATTAATTGATTTATTTTTTCTAAAAATTAACATTATCATTAACAAGTACAAATGCGTGAAAAAATAAAAAATAATTTTTTTTTGCTTAAAATAGATTAATTTTACTTTATTTGATATGAAAAATAATGTCAATCAAACAACAAAAGTTGAAATTTTTTTTACTTTTTCACCTAGAAAATTAAACCAATCAAACACATTAAACTTTCAATTCCCTGAAATTCATTTTTTTCCCCACTCAAATTTCCATCTCGCTATCAAACGCAGGCTAAATTATTTAGATATTCATATTATTTTGAGTTGGAATTTTAATTTTGAAATCGACATTAATTTGTTGGGTTTGTTGATGTAATTTTAAATAATCTTTTAGAATCTCAAGAAGTGTGTATCCCTTTCTTCTGCTTTTTATATTGCTGCTTCAATGAGATGAGAACCATTTTCGGTGAATAATTTGAAAAATTAATTATTTAATTTACGAAATAATACATTTTAACCACACATTTTACCCAAAAAAAACAAGAAGTCTTTTAATGGAAAATAAAGAAAGCTATCAAATAAAAATAGCTTATTGTTCAAACTCTTTAATGTCCCAAAATGATAAGAACACTAGTAGATTACATGACATGTGTGAAGTATGTCGACAATGAACTTTGAACCTACTGATCATGATTGATTTCATTAGTGATAATTTCTATGTAAATACAATAATGGATCTAATCGACTTAGATTAAGCACCAAATATTTTCGTTGTTTGTAGTTGGGTGGGGCTGATTTATAACATTTGTTTCGAGGAAATTTGTTGATAAGGTTCGAAGCGCGGAAGAAACGTCGGAAAGTTCCGAACTCAGGTTGTGGTTGGACAGATGAATCATGACCCGATATTCACGACGCGATGGCTCGACGATGGGGAATAAAGAACCACGACTTTCGAAACGCCACAAGGATTTGTCCAATCTCCCTGATGAGTTTCTGATTTTGAACGCCACAAAGATAGTTAATCTTTGATAAGTTCGAGTTTTGAACGCCACAAGAATTGAAATCTTGATAAGTTCTCGGAGAATAAAAGGAATCCACCTTTTAACGAGTAAAACACTCAAAATGTTTATTCAATAATCAAAGTCTTAAGTCTCAATTACAATGAATGGAAATGAATATAAATAAGTAAAATAACATAGCCGCTAATTGACTCAAAATAGAATTCTAATTAAATTAAAATTCTAAAATAGGCAAACAAATAATTAAAAACAAAATTTAACCTAAAAATACGCAAAAACCCTAATTTCCGTCTGCATAATTGACTTGCGGTTTTGAAGCCCCAAATGACGGAATTTGGCCATAAAATCAGTCGGATCAATGGCTTTTGCCCATGAGTTTTGCTTAGTGGCCCATTTCTATTCGAAAAACTCATATTATGCATCTAATTTCGACATGGTTGACTGTATTGCACTTTTATTTGACTTGAATATTTAACTTTTTCCGTCAAACCTGCTATGACTCCGATTGTTGAAAGTCTGGAACACATCATTTGTTTTTGTTTTTGTTTGTTATTTTCTTTCACTGTTACTTAATTCAAAGTAAATTTATAATTGTTCATTTAAAAAATTACTTTTAAATGATATCGACAACTACCGACTTAAAAAACACATACGGGGGCGTAAAAAGTATTTATCCAAGTCTTATCCAAGCACAAGTGTGTGCCAGTAAGCATGCGGGGCAGCTGATGGGCGCAAGAAAGAAGCAAATCCTCACGCGTCCATATACAAAATTCCCACTAAGGGCCCCAGGACTAGGGGTGGGCGTGAGTTGGATTGAGTCGATTTTTTGTTCAATCTGAACCCAATTCATTATGATCAATTTTTTGTTCAATCTGAACCCAATTCATTATGATCGATTTTTTTTTAGTTTATGCATAAATTAAAAATATATATATTAATAGAACGTGTGGAAGAAAATGAGTTTTGAAAAAAAATGAAATTTTAAAAATCGATATTAATCAGTTCTCAAAATCGAAAATAGAATTGATTAAAACATATTTTTTATTCAATTTCTAAAATAATGTCCAATGTATTTGTTTGTTTATGTTCCATGGATTCATTATTTTTTTTCCAATATGTTGAATCGGTTAATTTTTGTTAAATATTTTATTGTGCATTTTAAAAATTCAGAATAAATTTTATTTTTTAAAACTCGTTTTTAACCACACGTTCTATCAATAAAATAATTTACAAATAAATTCAATTTTCTTAACAAGAAATTCTTCAAAAAATTACAATTACAAACCCTATTATTTGAAATAATTGATTTCAAATAGGGGCTTAATATGTTATGGACTAAATATGTCAAACGTATAAGGCTTAATGTGTTAGGGATTAAATACGTCAAACGTTTAGATGTTACAAAATAAAAATGTCAAACGTGACATTAATATGTTAGGGACTATTATCGTAAAAAAACTCAAAGGTTAGGGATTATTTGTGCTATTTATATTTTTTTAACGGAATCTAACGGTAGAGACTATTTTCGCAACGTTTAGTGATTCTGAGGATATAAATGTAAAATTATAAACATTTGGGATCATTTTCTAAAAATTAAACATAAAGGTTGGACCTTATTTATTTTGTAACAAAATTCCCCCTAAGGACTTTTCTCTCTCTCTCTCTCTCTCTCTCTGCTTCACAAACTTCATAATTCACACCCTCAGCCAAAGGGTTCGAATTGATTCATCTCCCAGGTAAACAGATACAATATAAAATTCATGTCTATATTGTGTTTATATTTATTTACTTAATTGAAAGGAGATCAAGAAAGATTGAATTGGAATCTTGAATTCTTGATTATGATGAACAAGTTGGGCTTTGTCTTGTTTATGCTTAAGTATTCTGGGTTTGACATGAAAGTCATTTAAATGCTAAATCGAGGTAATAATTTTTTTTTCTTGGATGAAAATTGAATCTCTAAAATTGTAATGAATACTGTAGATAAGCCTAATATTTTTTTCCCGGAAAGATTACTGTCATCTATAAAAAGTAAGCCGGAAGACATGGTTTACATGTTATTGAAAAGTCTTATGTCTAATCTGAAGACAAGAATGTAAATCGAAGGGGTTTAGAATGTATATGTGAATTATTGAACAAAACTATTAGATTGTGATTATTTTGCCTGGTGATTTTTGTGAATGCTATATTTGGCAATTAGGATGTCAACTCCATCTAGGAAGCGATTGATGAGGGATTTCAAGAGGTTACAGCAGGATGCGCCTGCAGGTATCAGTGGTGCACCCCAAGATAGTAACATTATGCTCTGGAATGCAGTCATATTTGGGTGAGTTTCAGCCTTCTGCTTGCAACAAAATTAAATTGTATTATCTGTAATTAATTGTGTCAATATGTTTGTTTATCTATTGGCTTCTATGTATGCTGATTTTTAAGTATCATTGAGTAAGCCGTTTGTGGTTTCTTTTCTGATGTGGATTGCAGCCCTGATGAAACACCTTGGGATGGAGGTGAGTCATTCTTATGGTCGGATTTTGTTCGGAAGCTTACTTTTAAAGTTTTTGCAAACTGATATTAAATACTTTTGATTTTTATTTTATATGATTCTCAATCATTTCCATTTTGTATTAGCATTACTTGTGTCAAATGATAACTTTACCTTTTTATTAAATTATGGGTCTAGTGTAAAATTCGTTGGGGTACTAAAGCTGTACATAACCATCGGTAATGCCGTTGACTGGATGCTTCATTCTTTGCCAGTCTTTTGGTGTATATTTTCTCATACCACAATGAAGAGAAAAATGCTTCGAAACTCTATTCTAAATTCCAACTTTAAAATTCTATTTCTGTTTTCCACCTATAATGAATATGCTTGAGTAGAATTGAATCACGAATGAAGATTCTGAAATATGATTTTGCTAATATTAATGAATCGTTATTTTGGTCGGAGTAGTATATGAAAAACGCGACTTCAACAATTACAAGGGTAGACTTGATTTACATTGGCTAGACAGCGTTTAAACTCTGTGGTTATTTCTGGCTTTGTATTTCCAGTCCTTGAGAATTGAGATTAAGACGGAATAGTACAAGCAGCATCATGGCTCAATTATCCGTGCTTGAGTTAGGAAATTTTGAGGAAGATGAAACCAAATTCTGCGTCATATAAAGTTTTAGGAGTATTGATGTCTGGTGTCTACATAAATTAACTAGAGATGCTCTCTGCTATAATTGTTACAAAATATTCCTTGAGCATGTCAGGTACGTTCAAGTTGACACTTCAATTCGGTGAAGATTACCCCAACAAGCCACCAACAGTGAGATTTGTCTCTCGGATGTTCCATCCAAACAGTAAGATGAAGATGCTTCCATTTTCCTCACAAAAACTTGAATTCATTGTAACTTTAATGTGACCTTTGGATTTGATCAGTTTACGCGGACGGAAATATATGTCTGGACATCCTTCAGAATCAGTGGAGTCCAATATATGATGTTGCGGCTATACTCACATCTATCCAGGTATACTACTATGACTGAATTTACCTGATATCTGCCTTGAGTCTAGCACATTGCCAAAGAAAATGCCAATTTGGAACCTCAATCATTTTGTGCCTTGATGCTTTTTATCTCAATTATAAGTTTATTTCTCGTCAATAAGTAAAATTTTCGAGCCTGATTTATTTTATGAGATTTTACAATACAAAAATGATCTGACCATTAATATTAACATTTTTTGTCGTTGATGTAGTCATTGTTATGTGATCCAAACCCAAATTCTCCTGCAAATTATGAAGCTGCTCGGATGTTCAGTGAGAATAAGCGTGAGCATAATCGTAGAGTACGGGAGGTTGTAGAGCAAAGCTGGACTGCAGATTGATTCCCAAGTACGTAGCTGAAGTCGGTGAAATAATTTGGTTTTCCAAAACTTAATAAATTTGTCCCGTAGATAATGAGTGTTAAACTTTTGGATTTGTAAAACTATGTATGTATCATGTAATGTGGTTTGTAGGACAATTTGTTGAAGAAGACTGTTGTAAGATCAACGTGTATATTCAAGACAAGAATTGTTCCTGAACTTTGTTAAGGATTCATAATCCAATTGGCTCGTTGTGTATAAGATTAACTTTCTTTAAATTTTGTTTAGTATTTACATGTGTATTTGGGTACCTAGCTAAACTATTTATGTAACCTTTCTCTTTTACTGAGCCTTTGTTTGGTAAATCGTTTATAAACGATTGTTTATAAATAACATGTCAACATTTTATTATTCTATTTTTTTATTTTTTTAAGGCGAGTAAAATTTTTTACCAACTGAGATTATTGACTTTTCAAGAAAATTGTCAAACGAGATGTTACCATGTGGTCACATATAAACAAATTTTATAAACAAATTATACCAATTAGAGGCTCCAACATGTGAAACAACATCACTAGCTCACCTTTTATAATAATATAGTGAAGGACTCGTACGATGTACGAGTACCGTCTTCATATCGAATTTATCTGTGCAAACCCAAATCATTATATAGCTAAAGTAATTGTAATTTAGAACAATATAGGTAAATATAAATCATTCAGTATGTAATTTGTGTGCGTATGAAAGACAATTAATGAAGAAGACATCACAGAAAAAATTCAGCTCATAACGGAATATTCAATTTTCCTAGACAACATTCTCCTTCTTCCTCATTTCCAGAAATCATGCAATAATATCATCTAGAAAATGTCGACTCTGCCTGTAACTATTTGCATGTGTTGAAAAGATGACGTAGTGGTTCATGTCGACCTTGCTGGGAACAACAAATGCATATAGATAAGTGAAGTTCAGTTGCATATTAATTGAAAGATATCTTAAATGAAAATCGTCTATTTCTAATGGAGAATGGTGTGAATATCTAGAGAAGCACATTTCGATCTATAGAAAGTACAAGCTACTGATCCGAGGAACTTCATGGTCATTCTCAATTTAAAGGTTCTTAATATTTAACTCATAAAGTTGACATCCAGAGATAAAAGCATCAGTATCCAGAAAACACAACCCAAGCATGTATCGTGAACACATTTCACAGTAAAAAAAAAAAAAAAATTCCTTCAGAAATCTAAGAAAAATATTTTCAATATCAAAGAAGTCATAGTAGAATTATAATTACAGAATCTTACACTGGCCTTTCATCGACTGCCAAATTTGTAGTAATGATAATTTGTTTCTGATAATGCAACAAGAATGAGAAAATTAATAAGCGGCACATACCAGGGGGTAGCGACTGTTTATTAAAGACATAGGACTCTGCTAAGTGGTAACACGATGTAAATACTAATTGTACACAAACTTCTGGAAAAAAAAAAAAATTAAAATTCATCTGATTAAATCTGTGCAAAAGACTAAAATCCTTAAAAGAATGGGGAAAAACAATGACAACAATAAGCTGCAATGAAAAAATTCCTAAAATAATCAAAACCTGCAAATAATAACGATAATTATATTATAAAATGCAATAAGGGAAATACATCGTATTATACAAAAAACTTAATATCATGTTAGCACATGCCCACTCCAAATTTTTTTAGGTTCATGTTTTCTATTTTCTTGCTTTCTTGGTTATATTTTATTTTATTTTTTATACATAAGATTGGAGTTCTTAGAATCAAGACATGTTAAAATCTTTGGTTCTTATAGATTGATTTTTGGTTATTATCAATCAACTAAATTAGTTGAATTTTTTTTAACCATATCGTCAAGCATGTAAAACGTTATTGACTTTTCCGCTATAATTTTTTCTTGAAAACTACCCAGCAAGACGGATATTTAAAATCCTCAACCTCTGAAGATTAATAAATATTAAATATTTAAACTATCTAAGAGCATAAAGTATCAAGCATGACAAGGTAAAGTGTAATTACATTGATACAAACATAAAGCTCATTTAAAACTAACACTATGAAGATTTTAATTGTCAAGTTTAATCAAACAACTAACTAAATCTACCAAGAATTAGTTCAAGAAAAGAATCACAAAAGAAAAAGAAAAAAAAGCATCTAAACAAAAGTAGAAGAACCAACTAAAAAAATCAGAATATGAAATTCCTAGAACTAAAGAACTATTTAAGAGATGTAAAGAAATCATCTTCATCTATACTTTTAAAAAAAAAAAAAAAAAAAAAAAAACCTCCAACTTCGAAACACCCTTCACCTACACCAAACACATCCATCTAACTATAAATGCTTCATACAAACACATACATAAGATCACTAAACAATCCAAATATCTCCACTCTTGTCATCATTTCACTTTCACCTATGAAAGTTTTCACCCCATTATGAACTTTATTTATAGCTAATCTAGAAAAATGATTAAAACAATTTCCAATTTTTTTGTGTTTCCCATTAGTCTGAAATATCCTACTATAAGATGAAGGACGACACCCAAATTAAAATACAGAGAAAATAAAGAAAGTGACTTTGTTGTTTGACATATATATTTGGCAATAAGGGTCCCCACCTACTTGACCTGACACAAGTCAAGTGCTCATCTAAAATTGAACCTTCTCTTTGATTCCCATCTAAAATTGTAGTAATAATACATTATTTCTTGACATTTATTGAAGCAGAACACACACATCGCAATTATACTCCAACGCTCATTCTAAGATTAGAAAAAGGAATGCCAAAGAATTTGATTTATTATTTCGTGTGAAGGAAACTCCATAACCAAAATTGTCTGTATAAAAGAGGACTATTTTTAAATGTGCTTTAAATCAATGATTAATTTCTGTTCAGGGTGTTTTTGTGGGTGGGAGAACTACAATGAAGTATATAAGCTAAGCAAAAATACTTTCAACAATCTATTCTCTCTCCTCTTCTAAGTACAATTTGGTATGCCATAAATGAAGCTTGGTAAACATGACTGAGGACTGCAGAAGAAGCTGCAATAAAAATCAGATTGGCTTCAAATTATGGAACATCTGGTGGTGCCCTCGTGGGCATGTTCATCTCTTGGTTGGTCTTGTCTAACCGAAGTGAACCACTAATACTATTATTCCAACAACTGTAACTATCGGGCCTACTGAAATCAAACAAATGCCAACTCATGACATTGGTAACCCAATATACAGTCATGAGCTCATTCAAAGCTTAGGCAGGTTTGCCCCAAAAAATCATCTATTTGAGACCTATAAATTCATGCCTACTTGTTGACAACTTAATATGCAGGACAGCATGTTAATTATTAGAAAACCAAACTTGTCTACTTGGTACTTGAGCAATGATAAACTGACATAACAGGGGTGTTACTGGCAACTGAAAGTCCAAGTTTTTCTGCTTCTTCATTTTCCTTTGTGCTGTCTTGCAGAGGATGGTAAAGGTTTCTATGCCACATCTTTACCAGACCGAGAATCGGACACCAAATTAGTTCCTCCCTGTTTCTTCTTGGCCTCAATCATTAATTTCCACCTTGAAAGCATGTCACCAACTCCAGTAGTAGCTCGGACAGCGACATTTTCGGCTGTTGCACACATCTTATCATCCTCTTCTTTGTTAGCCTGAAATGATAAATTCTTAGAAAGTAATGATATTAAATCTTCAATAAATCTAGGGACATCTCTCTACCTATGCTAATTTAATCTGGGGACATCTCTCTACCTATGCTGATTTTACACGATTTTCGTCCTTCTCCTTGTCACCATCAACTCCAGTTGCACTCTCAGGCTGCATCTCAAATGATCAGTGATACTGAAGATAAAGAAGGAAGAAATAATGTTGAATTAAAGCAGTGCGCAGAAGCACGAGTTTTACTTCATTCTGTTTTTGAAGTTTTTCTGTTTCAGCTTGTTTCTTCTCCCATTCTTTCCGAGTTTTTTTATTCATCGTCAGAATCTGTTGCCGAACATTTGAAGTGATGACAATCATGTGCCTTGGCTTCTCTATATGAACCCGCTACAGAAACCGTAAATATTTATCTAAAGATTAGTTGGATAGCCCATTCAAATAAACAGCAATTTCTAACTTCTTCACCT
The DNA here is from genome assembly GCA_963555705.1 of Ligustrum vulgare. Taxonomy (NCBI): domain Eukaryota; kingdom Viridiplantae; phylum Streptophyta; class Magnoliopsida; order Lamiales; family Oleaceae; genus Ligustrum; species Ligustrum vulgare. Next base: position 4,323,864 of record OY743172.1, on the reverse strand, counting down.
AAAAAAGAGAGAATTTTCAGTAAATATGGAAACTAACCTGTTTTGACAGTTGTGAATCTGCTTAATTGATAATGCAATAAAAAACAGAGAAATGGAAGAACCAAATACGATCCCAAGTGTAGCAACGCCCTTCAATATCCAATGCCACACAATGGCAAGACACTACATTTCATATTAGCACATTAAGACAAGCAAACACCCATTCAAATTCAATATTCATGTAAACTAAACGGGTTAATAGCACAAAACGTTCCTACCTTTGACATGTATTGTGCAAAACGTCCCAACGTTTTGATTTTTGACGCTAAACGTCCCAATCTTTACATTTTCTTGTGGGAGACATCATTTCCGTCAAATTTAACCTCATTTCACCGTTAATTTAGAATTGAACAGTAAATATTTAACACATGCAAGGGCATTTTCGTCAAAATCAAAAACAGCTCATTCATATTTGGGTAATTGGCATCCCTACGTTTGACACTTATTGTAGAAAAACGTCGCTACGTTTATTTTTTTGGCGAATAACGTCCCTACCTATAAATTTTCTTGTTGATTAGTCCCCAAATTTTACTTTTCTTTCAATTTAGTCATTCCATATTTTATTTAAAGGTAATTGTCTTCAAACGTGTATAACTTTTGATCTACAACTCCGAATTGCACTCCATTTTTTGCGTTGAACTCCAAATTCAACCATCTTTCTTATGATGTATCATGTGCTCATTTATTAAACATTTCATTTTAACTTTTGTATAGTAGATACTTATTTTGTTAGTGCATCATTGATTGACGTAAATTGATTTCTGTAAATTTTATTGAAACAGTGAAATTTTAATTTTAGTGTTTGTTCGGCGGCCAGCGGAATTTATAAATTGGATTTATTTGACTTTTTTAATTTTTTAAGATAAAATATTTGATTAAAAATTTGTATGTTTAGTCCCTGTTTGAGCCATATTATAATCTCTAATAACTTTTTGAACAACACACAATTTCTTTATCCAATTTTTAAAAAGTGATTTGAAGAGAGAGAATGTGTGTTGTTCAAACAGTGATTTCTTTTCCTTTGTAGGGAAGTTATTCGCAAAAAAATAAACGTAGGGACGTTATTCGCCAAAAAAATAAACGTAGGGACGTTTTTCCACAATAAGTGTCAAAAGTAGGGACGTTTTGTTCCAATTATCCAAATATGAATGGGCTGCTTTTGATTTTGACGAAAATGCCCTTGCATGTGTTAAATATTTACTGTTCAATTCTAAATTAACGGTGAAATGGGGTTAAATTTGACGAAAATGATATCTCCCACAAGAAAATGTAAAGGTTGGGACGTTTAGCGTCAAAAATCAAAACGTTTGGAAGTTTTGCACAATACATGTCAAAGGTAGGAACGTTTTGAACTATTAAAACTAAACTAAACTTATAAGGATATAACAAGAAACCACTTTCATGTCATTTCAGCGTGAATGAGCACTTCATCAAAAGGAATGAAAACAAATAAATACTTAAAACAGAACAATGTTATGAAATATATTCTCACCACAACCAGAAGCCCACGAAACGAATGTTGACGCCCATGAGAGGCCAAAGCCTAGTTGGAGAAACCAAGTTCCATTCGGCCGGTATCTTGCGGCGACCAATGGCATCCCATGTCGTGGTCCCACAAAACAAAAGCTCCCCACCTTTTATCGTCTCTTCCTCTTCCACCTTTTCCTCTGGCTCGAAATCCGCCATTTACTGCCAAATAAATGCAATCTTTATTAAATTTCAAAAACACAAAAAACAAATAAATTTCAAAATTAAAACTGAAAAAAGATAACTCTAAAAAGAAACAATTATGAAATCGACATACGTGAGCTAGTCGATCTTTGAAAAAATGGAATGAACTACCATTTAACAATAAATCTAAGAGAAGGAAAAGAAAAAGAAATTGGTGCAAAGAAAAGAATAAATTTAAGCAAAAAAGAGTATGCAATCAAGGGTTGTAAATTACAATGAATACGCTATTCATTTATAAAGCAACTTATTTCTAAGCTTAGCGTACATGCTCCTTTGTCCAAAAGTAGTAGAATATAAGAGCGCCTACAGAAGATGTAAATGATGCAGAAAAAATCAGCTGGTGAAAAAAAAAAAAAAAAATCGTTACCCATTTTTTTGGCACCTCATACGTAATCGTATAAAGCATGCCTGCAAGTGTTAAGCTGTTGAAAGCAACTAAGCCCCTATTTGGCCCCCATTTTTTACAAATCAAATTTATTCAACATTCAATCTCAACCATCCATCTTAATCAAGCTCACCATTTTTGACTTTTCAAACAATTTTTAACCCTACATTCTTCCAAAAATACTATTCAAAACCAAAATTTTACCCAAAAAATGAGGGCCAAACAAGGGCTAAATGGTTTCCGGGTTATGATCTTTCGACGTCGTTTGAGGCAAACGAAATCGTGACGAGGGCGACGCAACCGAGGGTTGAAACGATGCGACCATTTCGATATGAGATGACGAATAATAAGAGACAGAGGAGTCGGACGACGGGATTAGATCAGGTAGAAGTTCGATGCCTAGGGTTTCGTATTTTTATTGTGTATATACAAATCAAAAACAAGATAATTTTTCTGTATGACAAGATAAGGCCAAACTGTGTATGTGTCATAGAAGCGGTATTTTGTAAACCATTTCCTCAACAGTAAATTAACCGGTTCTTGTGTGAACACAAGGAGGACAAAATATGAATAGGGTAAACAGTACAAATGGTCCTCAATCTTTTGGTTTCTTGCGAAAATGATCTCAACGTTTAGATTTTGGCATTTATACCCTCAAAATCACTAAACGTTGCGAAAATAGTCCCTACCGTAACATTCTGTTAGTTTTCACCGTTAAAAACGTGTAAATAGCACAAATGGTCTCTAACCTTTGAGTTTCTTGCAATAATAGTCCCTCACATATTAATGTCATGTTTGTAATATTTAGTTTGTAACCTCCAAACATTTGACGTATTTAGTCCCTAACATATTAAGTCCATATACGTTTGGCGTATTTAGAGCATCTCCAGCAGATTATTTATATTTAGAGAATATTTTTCAAACTTTAGAGAGAATCTATAAATTTAGAGAGCTATTTTTTTAAATTACTCCAACAGCTTCTTTATCTTTTCCTGTATATTTTTCTTTTTCCAAAGAGCATTAATTTTTTTCCCTCAAATTTTTTTATTCCTCTAGTTCTAAATAAACATCTTCACTGTCAAGTATTCTCATTTGAGCTATTGTACTGATTTTCATCCATATCAATTACAAAATTCACGTTACTGGTTTCCAAAAAAAAAAATCATGTTGAAGAAAAATTGCAAACACAGAGAACAAATATACACACGTATGAATATAGCGTGGACGGTGGATACAAGGGTAGTTGAAAATGTGGTTGATAATTGTGCATGATATTTAATAAAGAAAGAGAGAGGGTATTGAAAAGTGAAATATTCCAATATATTTAATAATAGAGAGTGAGTTTGACTCTCCAAATTTGGAGAGCCAAACTCACTCTCTAAATTTAAAAGTTAATTTAAAGAGGCTGTTAGAGTATTATTTTAGGATATTGCTCTTTAAATTAAAGAGGATTTTGAGTTTAAAGAGGCTGCTAGAGTATTATTTTAGGACATTGCTCTTTAAATTAAAGAGGATTTTGAGTTTAAAGAATTTTCTAGAGATGCTTTTAGTCCCTAATATATTAAGCCCCTATTTGAGACCAATTATTTCAAATAATGTGGTTAGTAATTGTAGTCTTTTTAAGAATTTGTAGTAAAAAATTAAAAAATTAAAAAAAAAAAAAAAAATTGGTTAGTAATTCACTTACTCAAACACAATATCAATTCCTCAATTCCCAAATAATTAAGAAGCAAATCTTTAAATCTCTAATTTCATAATTCTTCTCATAAAAGTCTCAATAAAATCATATTACTTATATTCTAAACATCTCATCACAACCTCATAAAACTGACTTGCTATTTCTCGTTGATTTACTAAAAAGGTCGACAAAAAGTGACTAATGAATTTTCGCAACCGTTGTTCTAAAACCACTAGTCATGGCCTCAACGCGTGGCACAGTAGTCAATATTGTGGTCATATATTTTTACATGAGGTGTTAGTCTAAAGGATAGATATTCCAAAAATATTGTCTAATCCTTTTTGTTGACTTCTTGTAAATGGTGCTATGTCTAAAATCAATTATACAAAAGTCCGATTAGGGTTCATCATTTCTAAGTTCGAGGACAAAATTTTTTATAAAATCATTCTTAAATCATTTTATTCCCATTATGCTCAACACTCATTCTCTTTCTTTTCTTTCTTATTCGATTACAATTCTTTCTCTTCATTCTTTCTCATAAATCATTAAAATAAGTATCCGAAATACTGAAATAACGTTAAACATCATAAACTTCTTTACCTCGGAGTTGGTGGGACGAATTATGGTAGTGGCAATCTTCATCAATAATAATTAAATAGTGTAAAATGTTTCTTGAAATTTCTTTTTGAAATTTTGACAGTCTACAGAAACGCAGACTAGCTCTGATACCAAGCTGTAGCGCCCCGAGTTTTAAATACCCGGTTCACCACGTCATCGTCTGATCTAACTTTTAAAATAATATTTTAGCGGAAGAAATAACTGAAATTCATTTTTGGCAACATTAAATAAACTGTAATGATCGATAAAATTTAAAACCTTTAGGAAACAATTTGAAATAATAAATCGAGCCATTAATATTGTAAAACAATTTGCAATGTCATAATTTCTCAAATAATTGAAATTCTCAAAATTATCCAATGTTTGGAAATACGGATCATCAAAATAAGATTTTCAACCATTTAAAAACAATTGTCACAATCATCCATCACATGTCACCCTCTCCGAAATCAGCAAATATTGTTAAAATAGACATGAGCATTTCATAGAAATACTCAGTAGACTCATCGCCAATTAATTAATTTACAATATAATTGAACACGTAAATGCAGGCTCTTTAGAAATCATAAGGTGTGGGTTGCTCTTTTCGTGCATTAAAGTACATGGCTTCTCTTTGAAAATCATAAGCTCTTTAAAATCATAGGGTGTGGGTTGCTCTTCACGTGCATTAAAGCACATGGCTTCTCTTTGAAAATCGTAGGCTATTTAAAATCATAAGGTGTGGGTTGCACTTTCTTCTCGTGCACATAAGTTATGCATAACATCATCATTTATCTTGCAAGATATTCTCTTCTTTCTTTCTCGTGCATAAAAACATATAAGTTACGACAAGCATAACAACATAAATATTTTCGAAGGAATACATTCTCGTCTCTTTTCATAAAAATGACTTTCACATAAGTCACATAACATGCACATTCACATGCAATCATAATTTCAATCAATTAATAGGGAAGAGTCTACCTTAATTTCAACGAGTACAAAATCGAGCGGGAACTGGTTTCATTCATTTAAATCTCCATACGCCTCGTCTAACCAATTAGAAAATAAGTTAAATTAGTTTTTTGAAATTTATAGTTTAAAAATGATAATTTAACATTTTTGGACTGAAAATTGATGATTTGAAAGTTGAGGGGCTAAAATGAATAATTTTCAAAACTTGGGTTGAAGCTCAAAACGAATATTAAACTATAGGGCTTGAAATAATTGATTTTAAAAATGAAGGGGCTGATTCAAATCATTTAAAAACCAAATGGCTGAAATGATTAGTTTAAAAACTAAAAGGGCTGAATTAAATCATTTTACCAACTTGGGGACTAAGTTGCAAATTTTCCAAAAATCAAAAATCAAAATTATAATTATAATAATAATAAAAACAAATCGTCTCTCCCTCCCCTCATTATCGAGCCAAAGAAGAGGAGAGGTGCGAGTGTGAGGAGGAGGCGCGACTAGTGCGCAACCGATCCTCAGCCGACGACTGGCCAACGAAACGCCGCCGCAGGGTGGCGACGAGTGGCGGTTCAAGAAGGTGTTTCAGATTTGGGATTTAGGTGCGAGGTTAGGTGCGAAACCGAGGTAAGTGGATAAGTTCATTGGTCTCTTCTTAGGTTTGGGTTTTGGTTTGGGTGAGGATTTAAGCTAGGTTGGTCGTGCTTTGTGGCGATTTTGGAATGGGTGGTTGTTGAGTATTGTGGTTCGATTGTGGATTCAAATGGTGAGGTGGTGGTGGCTGCGGTGGTGGTTTGGCCGTAATATGTTGGCGGCAGTTGGTGGTCCGGTTGGGAGAAGGCAGCCAGTGGAGATTTGTGGCTCGGTGGAGGGCTGTGGTGATGGATCGTTGTGGCTTCGAGCTGTGGTTGTGGTTCATGGGTGGTGCTTGGTGGGTTGTGAGTTTGGCTATGACGGTGTCTTGATTGGGTGTTCGACCGTGGCTTGGTGTTTAGGATTGGGAGTATGCAGGTTGTGCTCGAGCTCGCAGGTGGTGATTCAAGGTGAAATGGACGCAACTGTTGGCTGGAGGAGAAAACATTACCTTGGCTGCGATGCTGGGAAAACCAAGTCTGAGGCTGTGGTTGCTAGAAAATTAGTGTTGGTTTGTGCTGAGAGGGGAGAGGCTGGTGAGGAAGTGTCGTGAGAGAGGTGAGGCTGAAGTTGTTGAGGTGTTGGGTTTGGGGAAGTAGGTGATATAGAGCTAGGATATGGTAGGGTATGAGATTGATGTGATAGATGGAGGGTGGTAGTGTGAAAACCTAGACAAGCATTGCACATAGTTCGAGGAAAACTCGCACGCGAATTCAACTGGGTCGGAAGAATGAAACTGATAAAAGGAGATTGACGTAATTTGGGATTTAAAGGGATTTTGAAAATAATAATTAAAATAATAAAATTTTGGAAATTCGAAATTTAATTTAAAATCGAACGAACTCGATATTTCTCGATTGGGCTAAACGAACGCGTCGTGAAGTTAACTTAAAAATGGGTGAGATCCCAGCGGCACAGTTTTCGAAATTTTAAAATAATTATATAATCGCGTGAAAAATTCTTGATCGCTACAAATAAGATCTTGGCTTTACCCTATTTTAAGAGAGGAGAGATATAGCCTCTTTTCAACAAATAAAATAACAATATTTTTAATGTTATTTGTGTTTTCTAAATGAGTAATTTTATGAAAATACTAATAAAAAACATTTTTAAGTGATATTGTAATGTAACATATATTCATTCATTAAGTAATACTCCCTCCGTCTCAATTATATAGACTTGTTTGACTTTTCACACCGATTAAAAAAACATATTTAATGTCATTGAAAAAATAATTTTTGTAAAGAAAATTTTCAACTTACCCTTATTTAATATTAAAACTATTATATTGAAAGTAATAAATAGGGGTACATTGATAAATAAAAAAATACTTTTTAATAAAGAAATAAGTTTATATAATTGAAACAAACAAAAAAAAGAAATGTCAGCCTATATAATTGAAATGGAGGGAGAGGGAGTAACCATAATTACATCATCACTTACTTTTTCATCTTCCAATGAATACACACCACATCATAATATCACTTAAAAAAATCTTTTATTAATGTCTCCTTAGAATTATCATTTCTAAATAAAATTTGTAGTTAAAAAATAATTTCAAAAAATGTGTAATTAAAGAGTGATTTAGAAAAATCTGTTGATTATAACACTTGCTTATAACACAGTCGCCAAACGAAGGCTATATTCTTCTCATTGAGTACAACCGAAATACAATCACAATTGTATAAAGGTAGGCAAATGCATAGAGATACTTAACATAAATCATAAACACACTAGAAATTACAAAATTCGCAAATCACACCTAACAAATATGCATCAACTTAGAACATTCGGTATTCTATGAAAACCAGAAAAAAAGAAAAAAAAAAAAGAAGAAATTCTAATGAAAAAGGACAAGCCAAATGAGGTAACTATTTTTTTCAGATGCTTAAGTGGTTTGCCTACACTTCTGTTGCACTGATCTCCTCCAACTGAGGAACATCCTACATAGATGAAAGATGCAAAATATAAGGAATGGTGACCCTAAGAAAGAGGAAACATGAAATGCTGGAAAATTTGACTTATGGATCATCAAGTTATGAATTTAACTAGAAGAATTATATATAGAATCTTACAAGGTTTTCTTTGTTCTCTTGAACTTGAAGCGTGTTCTCCGATGAAGAGGGAATAGGATCTGTAAAAATAAATGGAACCATTCATACAACAGTCTACAACAAGTGCATTTATATTAAGGGTAGTTTTGAAGACGGAGTAAAGAGTATCTATTTTAAGTTGTCGTTATAAAAATCTATAGAAAAAAGGTAATATTAAAATTGAAACAGAGAGTAATAGTAGTGTGAGATAAAAGGAATTGCTACAATTACCTTCTCCAGCAGTGGATTTCTTTCCCTGCCTCTTCAACTTATCCTGATCTTTAGCTAATTCTTGCTTCTTTGGTTTCTTGGGATTATTATTCCGGGTACTGTTACTGCCCCGAACTTCTAAAGAAGATTTTGAGTTTGTCACATCCTTGTTCACTGTTCTTTTTATCTTATTATTAACAGGTTCAATTTTCTTACTGGTTTCCTTGTTTGATTCTTGTACTCCATGAATTTCGTCAGCATCTGTATCCGATGGGTTCAGCTTCAGCTTCTCAGCATCAGTTATAGAAGAAGTAGAGCTGTGAACATCATCATCAGATTGATTTCCTGCTTCAGGCACATGAGGAGCAATGACAGAGGCTTGCAACTGCTCAAAGTTATCTGATATCTTATAGCTCTCAAACAGCTCTTTCACTGATTCTCCAAGTTCGGAAAGGTCATAGCGAGACACATACGATTTAAGCTCATCCCTCATTTTCTGCAGAGGCTTAAGACATTGTTTTAAAACACCAAAAGGAGAATGTCAGCACTCGAACTATAATTTAGGTCCAAAAATGTATGAGATCGAACTTATGCAAACAATTCAAGAGAAGAAATTAAGTGCCTAAAAATATTGATAATAAAAATTTTAGATAAACAAAGGTGGAAAGTTATTGCCAATACCTCACATCCAGCCTCCAGAGCAAGTTTAAAGAAGCCTAGGGATATTTTGTGTTTTGAAGCTGATTCAGAGAGCTTAATCTGAGATAGCCAATAAGAAGATGATGATAGAACGCAGAATTTCTTTCGACCTGATGATACAGAAACATCAGAAACTGGTGTGTTACTCTTTCCTTGGTTGGCTGCAGACCTCTTCACTCTAGCCTCAGAAATTGGGGTAATATTGCCAACCGATCTTGGAACAGGGCTGGCAGAAGACTTGGAAGGGACAGACAGTCTTCTTGGTGGCTTTGAAGATTTCTCCTTGCCAGAGAAATCAAGAGCAGCCACGCTCTTACTCACATTTGATGGAGGTCTTCCCCTGCACATATACATTAGAACTTAATAGTAGCATAAACTTCTGCTAGACAACCCAATAACTAGAACTTTGAAAAATGGCGGAAACTAGTGCTTCTTTAATAATATTTATTTATTATTTATTTACATACTTACCAAAGAAGTTTTTAGTAATGTTTTTGTTTTGAAGTTTCTGGACTGGAATAGAGTTGACGAACCAAAAGTAAGAAAGGGCAAATCATTTGTGTTGGGCTGTGTGAAGCCTCATAATCCCAAGGCCAAATTTTTTTTAAGAAAATACGTTGGGAGCCCGATTTGTTTTAATTAGAGAGATGAAAATGTGTGTGTGATGCTTTCTTCAATATAAATCCTAAAGAGATGAAGAGCCTAACAGTTACAAAAATTTTAAAAGTAGAAATTACAGGAAACAAATGTAATTTAAGTGTCCTTACTGTAAGATTGGAATTCATTATATCCAAAAAAAATGTACACAAAAAATTAAATATATATATATATATATGGGGTAAACAAAAAAAAAATTGTTATTTTCCGAAGTTTTTGGGATGATAAATCCGTTTCATTAATTCGGAACACATAATTAATCCAATTATATAAAGCAAAAACCACCCAAAAAAATCTGATAATTGTTTATTCTCTTCTATCATTCTTTTAGTTCAACCCCACATTAACAGTCAAATCAAAACCCCAAATTACTTTAAGACAGAGATTCGCGAGAGTAATATAAAGTAAAGAAAGTTAAATTCTGACCATTAAATCCGAAATTCGTACAAGAATCATAATATTAAGCAATCAAGACACGCACAAATAAAGAAGAAATTGAGAGACCTCTTGGAGACAGAGGAGTTGGCAGAATCAGCAACTGGATGATTCTCTTCCTTAGATTTCACAGATGATCGAAGAGGATACCTAAGGAGTTTCGCAGATGATTTGCCGGCATTCACTGTAAAATTGACACACACACACACACAAAAAAATAAAAATAAAAAGTCACATACAGATGCATAAAGTCACATAAAACCCTAATTCAAAATACAAAAGGTAATCAAAATATACCAGAGGCAGGGGATTGAACTTTGGTGTTGGCCGAGTCCTCCATAGAGATTCTGAAATTTCAGTGAACAAAAATTAACTGACAGAAAAGAGAAGTTTTTACTTTTTAGAGTGCAGAAGTGCGTATCTTGTATATATATTTATTATTTATTATGTGTATAATAATAATATGTGACTGTGTGTATCTATATGGGCGGGAAATCAAAAATCAAAAATAACAAATGGATGATTTGCAAAGCGGATTGTGGGGCCGATCTGGTTGATATAGGGGCCCAGTTAAGAACTTATATCCATATCAAAGGAACCTCATAATTTTGAATTTTCAAAATTTTTGATTGCGTTTATAAATAGATTAAGTACACGATTACACATATTTAAATTTAAATTTTTTTTGCAATCGGACATTTTGTAATTAATTATAAAAGTATTAAAATAATTTTTATAATCGGGTATTTTTTTTTAAAATCGGAATTATGTTCTGTAATTAATTACAATTATAACTTTATTTCAATTTGTAATTAGTCACCGCCACAACCACCATCGAAAATATAATTGTACCTTGTTTCAATTTTGTAATTAATTACAATTGTAACTTATGAATTAATAAAGAATTAGTGTAATCGTAATTTGTAATTAATTACATTAGTGTAATTGTAATCAGCCAAGCCACAACCGCCGTTGTTGGAGTATCATGAAAAATGCAACTGTAATTTTATTTTAATTTTTTAATCGTAATTAGTTAAAATTACAATTGTAACCATCGATCACCACCACTGCCACCACCATCGATCACCACCTAACACCATCACCACCAACACCAACAACCACCTAACAAGTTCTCAAATTTTGTTCAGTAGTGGTGCCTTTGCCTTTCTTCACCACCTTCTCCTTAGTGAGAATCGACAATTTTTTGCCACTATCGAGATTCTCCTTGTTATTTGAAACCTTAGTCATTTTTCTATTTGTGGTTGGTGTCTTGCTTAGAGTTTACACCTTCTCCATGAAAATCAAAAGTTTACTGCCACTGGTAAGGTTCTCCTCCTTATCATTCGAAATATCAGGCATTTTCTTAATAGTTTTTGGTGTCTTGCTCGGAATTCTTTTGATTGGTGGTGTAAAACTCGTAGATTGAGCAAAAGGTTCTGGAGTTGATCCTGCAAAGCTCAATGTTGATTCACCCTTCCTACTATATGATTGTGTTTCCTTGGTGGGATTAGCAATTGGGATTCGAAAAAGACAAAGAAACTTCCTCTTGCTTGCTGATAAGATTCGAAGCGCGGAAGAAACGCCAGAAAGTTCCGAACTCAGGTTGTGGTTGGACGGATGAATCATGACCCGATATTCACGACACGATGGCTCGACGATGCGGAATAAAGAACCACGACTTTTGAAACGCCACAAAGATTTGCCCAATCTCCTTGATGAGTTTCTTGTTTTGAACGCCACAAATACTCTCGCGAATATGTGATAAGTTCGATTGTCGAACGCCACAAGAATCACTCTTGATAAGTTCTAAACATATAGGAAATCCACCTATAAAATTATTGAATCACTCAATAAACTGTTTATTCAATCATCCAAGTCTGATTACAATGAATGGAAATAGAATATAAATAAGCAAAACTAAAACCTATCAACCCTAACTGGCTCAAAATAGAATTCTGATTAAAGTAAAATACTAAAATAACTAAATAAAAGAAAAGGAATTAAAAAATTGCAAAATATGGAAAATCCCGAAAATCTGATCTGCTAGCTATTTATGGCCGCGAAGAATCCAGTTACGGCCGTAAGTGATTCTCTGATCCAAAATTGATGTTGCATGTTGCGGCCGTGATTGAAATTATTATGGCCGTAAGATTTCCTTCCTGTGAATGTGACGGCCGTTAAAGTTTGTTTACGGCCGTAAGTGTAAAATTGAAATCTCGCATCTTAACCATTAACTTGATTACGGTCGTGACCTTCTGGGCGTTACGGCCGTAAGGATCAAACTTGTCCTTTTTGCTCCGGTTTTTGCTCCAATTTGCAATTAACTCCGTTTTTGCTTGAATTACTTGAATGTTTCTGTTAAGCCTGCTATGACTCCGATTGTCGAGGGTCCAGAACACATCATACCCTCTTTCTTTAGGATGATTCGTCCCGAATCATAGCTTTGTTCCCGTTGTTTCACTTCACCTCACCTCCTGGATCAAACGGAAAATTTCTCCTGTCATTGCACATGATCAACCAAAAAATATTCTGCAACGGGGGTCACGTGAATGACTTGAAGTTGAAACACCTTTAGACATTGGTGGTGTTGCCCAAATTTCCACGTACCATTAACCTGCAAGAAAGAATTAAATAGAACGGGGAGGGAAATGTTAGTTTCATGAGATACAAGGTATGGATCCTTGTATCCATGATTAATCACCATCTCCAATTCTTCTTTAAGAACCACGAGGCCCTCCTCTTCATCTCGTCCTTCCTTTGCATCTTCAACCACCTTTTCAAAAATTTTACTTTCAAATTCAACCACATCTTCTGCCTCCAATTTTTATCACCATGTTCGTGCACTACCTCATCACTTCCAAAATGTGGATCTTCCAATTCAACGCTCAAATCTTGAACTTCCACCTCAACTCCCAATTCATTCCCCTCATTATCAACAATCTCATTTTTAATCATTTCTTCGCTACCCAACTCCACCTTCTCCTCATCGAATCTTGGAGTTTGTTTATTTGTTTTTAATTTCAATTCTCCCTCCCTCCTTCTTATCAATATCCTTATCTCCACGATGCCTCCTATTACACCACTTTTCACTCTCCTTCCTTACCCTCCGTGAATCTTCTAGTGCTTCCTTTAATGTCTACCCATATAGTACGTATGTTTTCCCTTTCTTAAGGAATCGGTATATGTGCATACTCTTATCATAAACAGCCTCCCTTCTACGTCTCCAAGGTTTTCCCAATAAAATATGATAAGATTTCAATGGCACTACATCACACCATACATCCTCACTATACCTTCCCTGGTGATAGGCACTAGAACTTGTTTGGTTACTTTGAAATTCCCAAACTCACTAATCCACGTCATCCTATAAGGTTTATAGTGTGGTTCTAGAAGCAATCCTAATTTTTCAACCACGGTGTTACTAATGAAATTAGTAAAGCACTTTCCATCAATCGCCAAACTGCACCCCTTATGATCCACACAATATCTAGTTTGGAATAAAAAGCTAGGATCATAATCCATTCCTTATGTAGCGTTAAAAAAATTCAAGAATGAAAAGGATTTAGATATCAAATAGTAAGAACGACTTTTATTGACTTGGAAGGAAATAAATACCAAGACTTTTAAAGAAATTCAAGAAAGTGATTCTTGAATTTTGGAATGACTTTTTTTTTCTTTTTTTTTTTTGAATAATGAATTTTCGGATTTATTTAAAAATGAAAAATATTTTTTTTTTTATTATTTAATTATGAAAATTCGACACGAATACAACAAAACAAACGGAACAGGATTTGGATAAGAATCGAACAAAATAAACACTTTTGAATTTTTGTTGAATTTTTATATAGATCAAACTGGAAAAAAATTTACTAGCACGAAAAACACTCAAGAAAATAAAGACTCAACAACAAGATATGGATAATTCTTATGACAGACTCGATGATAAATATAAGAATTAAACTGGATAGAAAAACACAAGAACCTGAATTCAGAGTCCAGCTCTGATACCAAATGATAAGATTCGAAGCGCGGAAAAAACATCGGAATGTTCCGAACTCATGTTGTGGTTGGACGGATGAATCATGACCCGATATTCACGACGCGATGGCTCGCCGATGCGGAATAAAGAACCCCGACTTTTGAAACGCCACAAGGATTTGCCCAATCTCCTTGATGAGTTTCTTGTTTTGAACACCACATATACTCTCGCGAATATTTGATAAGTTCGATTGTCGAACGCCACAAGAATCACTCTTGATAAGTTCTAAACATATAGGAAATCCACCTATAAAATTATTGAATAACTCAATAAACTGTTTATTCAATCATCAAAGTCTGATTACAATGAATGGAAATATAATATAAATACGAAAAACTAAAACCTATCAACCCTAACTGGCTCAAAATAAAATTCTAATTAAAGTAAAATACTAAAATAACTAAATAAAAGAAAAGGAATTAAAAAATTGCAAAATATGGAAAATCCCAAAAATCTGATCCGCTAGCTATTTACGGCCGTGAAGAATCCAGTTACGGCCGTAAGTGATTCTCTGATTCAAAATTGATGTTGCATGTTGCGGCCGTGATTGAAATTATTGCGGTCGTAAGATTTCCTTCCTGTGAATGTTACGGTCGTGACAGTTTGTTTACGGCCGTAAGTGTAAAATTGAAATCTCGCATCTTAACCAGTAACTTGATTACTGCCGTGACCTTCTGGGCGTTACGGCCGCAAGGATCAAACAGGTCCTTTTTGCTCCAATTTGCAATTAACTCCGTTTTGACTTGAATTACTTGAATTTTTCCGTCAAGTCTGCTATGACTCCGATTGTCTGGGGTCCGGAACATATCACTTGCTTTGCTCAGATTCAAGAATTTTAATTGAGTCGCACTTCCCCCCCCCCCCCAATCTAATTAAGGAAAGTCAATTGATCAATTAAATTGAAATAAGCTTCTATCTCATCACTCGATACTTCTCCGGGTGACTCTTCTTCAGTATTTGGTTATTATTTTGAAGTGGTAGTGGTGGTGATGGGTTGCGGTGTGTATGGATTTGTGTCTGCACGTTTCGAGTGGTGGTGGTACGTAGTCACCGGTAGTGTAGAGGAGGAGGTCCTAATGTTGTAGATCTGGAGTTTCTGCAGCTGGTGGGTTGGGGATCTAGTGGTCGTGGTTGATGTTGTGGTGGGGGTGGACAACGGCGAGGTTGATGGTGGTGGTGCAGGTTTTTGGTGTGTGGTGGTGCGAAAGCTTCTTGTCAGAATCTATCTGAATTTTTTTTTGGGAGAGAGAGAGAGAGAGAGATATGAATGGTTAGGATTTTGATATATTATATTTATATACGTGATTTAGTATAATAGTTTTAAATTATCTGATTTAAAAACTTTAAGGAATAAATATATTAAAGGCCCTTTATAAACCTTGTTTATAAATGAGAATATGACATTGCCCATGTTTGGTTTTGATTAAAATTTTCTTTTCTTTACTGCAGTAATCAATTTCAACCATTCATTAAAAGTCAAGCCTACAATGTTTGACGTTTTAATCAAATTTCAACAATCCATTCTCCTAAAATTCAATATTTATTTCAAAAAAAATATTTTTAAACAATAACAAACACACTCATTATTTCATTTGACCATTTTTTTGAAATCTAAATATTTAGATTGGTCAAAAAAATTCTTCCACTATATTTAACTTTTTATAAAGACTGTTCGACAGCCCCAACTCGTTAATTTTTTTTTTAAGTAAAATGTGTTATTGAAAATTGGAGAGAAAATATTTGTAGTTAAGATGTGATTTAGGAAAATTTATTGTTTATAAATTAATTATAAATTTTAATCATTACATAAAAGAACTCACTGTAAATATTCGGATTGTCAAACATGCATTTATATATTGACTAATAAGCAAATAGATATTTTCTTTTTTTTTTCTTTGATCACGTCTTGATTTTGTTGATGGATAATATTTTTGTTGATATTTGTATAATATGAAAATTATAAAATGAAAGGTTTTAAATAATATTTGATTTTGTGCCCTTTTTTTTTTTAAAGAACAAATCTATGTTAATAAATCGAGCCTGCATGAGGCACGTAATTAAGCGGTAAATTCATTTACACTTAAGCTTCCGTTTGATAACTAAAATAAATTGATTTATAAATCAATTTATAAATTACACAATTTTTCAAACTACTTTTTAACTACATATATTCTCTCTTCAATTTTCAACAACTTTTTTTTACCTCAAAATCATAAATGAATCATTTTATAAACAAAAAAGTGTTACCAAACAAAGATAAATATCATAATTTTTCATACATTTTGGAATGACTTTTTAATTACATGTTTCACCTCAAAAAGAAAAAAAAAAATCTTTATAAATACCCGGGAAGCGGCCGAACAGACAATAAACCATCCCATGCACTTGTATTTACTAGGGGTGAGCAAATCATTCAAATAGACTAATCCAACCGGTTCTGATTGGTTTTTGCAATAGATTGGGTCTGTTTGTATTTGCTAATCCAACTCAATCATGTTAATAAAAATAAAAATAATTGATTTATTTATAAAACCTTTTCATAAATCCCGAAAATTGATTCAAAATTTTAGTACTTCCTCTTCTTGCAGCTTGGCACCCCCTCCTACTAATCCACCATTACTTCCTCTTCCTCATCCTCATTTTCTATCGATACATGGATGATTATTGCCTTCGCTTCAAACTAATTCCTATCAACATCCAAAATCAACATCATCGAGGCAAATCCACATTTCGATATTTATGATGCTAACAATCATGTCTTTTAGAGCATCTTTAACACAAATGGTCAGTCAAAGGTCTTTGTCTATGTGGCAATCAAAATATTATTAAAATATTAAAAAACACACCACAAAGTCCAATTGAAGGTCTGCTGTTGGAGAAAAAAGGTGTCCCTCTCTCTCTTCCCTTTTCTCTCACCGTCTGGAAAAGTTGCACTATTCACAGCAGGACCGACCTTGCAACGTTAAGGAGCTCTTAATGCAAATGTGTTTATTATAATATCAGTGGAGCTTGCAATTGAATATCTGATTTTCAAGGACAACAATGATAAGGAGGATGTGCTTGGGGGGAGGAGAATGTTTTGAATATTTGAACTCAAAAACCGACCAATCCAACTCACGGCCGCCCTAGTATTTACATATGATCTTTTCAATATTATTTACCAAATTGTGCCTTGACTTGGTTTCACAAGAAATCTAATATTTAGTGCATTTTGATAAAAAATAATTAAATGTATGACTGAAAAGTTGATAAGATTTGTGAATTCTATTAAATTTGCAGTTCAAAATGAATTTTTAATAATAAAATAGGAGCCAAACAGAGGAATAATAACTGAACTTTGTATTTTCGTAGCAATAAACACAATTGTAAATCAAAGAGGGAATATTCGAGATCATCGCAATCAATCTGGAGCTTCGAGAGGACTCCACCTAGAGCTTGTTCTGCGCTGCATTTGGAGTTGAGAAAAGATATTGTTCACAAAAAGGGTCGAGTACGGAGGCAACGATTAGGCCATCAAGTTATCAATGACTATACGGGTTGGATAAGACAGAGTAAGAGGACGAAGGAGAATTCATATATCATTGTTTTATTACTATTTAATTTTTGTATAATATATACTAGTATACCGCTTTCTAAAGATAGGATCGACGGTAGAACATGGAATAAATTATGATGAATAAGAACTCAAAATTCAATAATCATATTGGATGGAGTGTGTATCTTTCTGTGTTCCATCTACAAAATTGCAAATGTCCACACTAAGGCTTGGACAAGTAGATTGATTTTCCCCAATTATGTCGATTATTGAGAAGAATTAAGTGAGAATATCCACATTCATAATTTTCAACTACATTTGAATTCCAACCAAAATAAATTTAAGTCTTCTATCAAGATCAGCAGCTCATCTCTATTCCTCATTCCTTCATAGCCACTGCTTTACATCTTGGGTCCGGCATTCGACAATACAATGAACAAGATTTTAAAGCCTACCCTAACAAAGAACCCATTAACGAAAAGAAAAGCTGTACAAGCTATCATATTAGGGCATCACAAACACATAAGCAGCTGCACTTTGAACGGTGAAAATCGGAAAAAATAGAGAGAGAATTAACAGTCTACAACACGAATTTCATTTATGTTTCTGTAGAGGTATAGCAAATTCCCATACCAAATTGCAAACTATACCCAACCCTTCCAAATTATTGAATCTGTGTTTTTTGATTAACTAAAAAGTTTGGGCAGACACAAATTGAAACTAAGAGAATAAAAAACAGTTTGAAATTTCTGCAGATCCATATCTGGGAATCAGATACTTCAGCAACCCATCACAGCACAATTATAAACAAAACTTCCAGATTGTTTGCGGCCCAGCAAGTTCCAACGAGGAGGACCGTCGTCAGGATCCCAAGAATTGATCTCAATGAACCCTCGATGATCAGATCTCGGCCCACCAATTACAATAAGCTGGTCTCCACAAGATCGAAATGCTAGTCCCCAGCCGTTCATTGAGCTTGCCTGCTCAGGCAATTTGCCAATAGTATTCCACGAGTTCCTCTTTTTGTCATACTTCAATACTTCCATTTTGGCATAATAAGCTGCATATAACTCATTCTTAACGACAGCAAGCAAAGGCGGAGCCTTGGATGTTGCAGGCGTGGTATTGTCCTCCGCCCCTCTGTTAAGTGCTGGGAACATATCAGGAATCTCGTGCCAAGTCCTTGTTTTCAGATCATAAACCTCCCCACTAGTGAGCATATCCGAACTGCCAACTCCGACGCCACCAACAATATAAAATTTCCCTTCCATAAATACCCCTGAACATAATTTTCTTGCTTTATTCATGCTTGGGAGAATTACCCAAGTTCCTGTCTCAGAATTATATAGCTCGGCTGAGCTCAGTATATTGCCCTGTGAATCACAACCACCAGCCACAATTGCAATTTCCCCAAGACTAGCAGAGCCAAAGAGGCATCGAGGTGTGTTAGTCTTCATGCCAGGCGACCATGAGTTGGTCAATATGCTATATTTGTAGGTAACAAATGACAATATTTCCTTTCCGAATACAAGAAGTTCGGTACCTACAGCCAATGATTCCTTGTCAGAGCACATGAAGCAGTCATTTGACATCATCCTAGGCAAATGCATCCATCTATTTTGGATTGGATCAAAGGCCTCCCACTCAAGAAGGCTGCACGAGAAGTAAACCCAATGTTCGGTGATACCCATAAGCCTCCTCAACCTGTAAAGTTCCCCATTACGAATTAGAGATCTAAAATCCTGATTCAACGAGGCAAGGGATCCATAATCAGCTCTTGAGCAACGAATCAGACAACTGATAGAAAGGTCTTTGCCGATTTGGCTGATGAGTGCACCCGTAAAATCCCCTTCAGTGCCCTGACTATCTGATTGTTGACTCGAAATGGAATCTTCCTTCTCTACAGGATCGAGAGGCTTAGACAACTTTGTTGACCTAATCTCTTCCGCATCATCTAAACGACGCTTTCCCTTTGACAGTTCGATGATATGATAAGTATTATAAATCCACAGGCTCTCTTGCTCACAGGTACTTGGCAAATCCCGTGCAACGAGAAATGATGGACCCTCCAACATGGCGACAAGTGCATCAATTTAATGAAAGGATAATATACCCAAGGAGAGATACCGACTAGCCAAACAAAAGACGCGTCCCTTCTGCAATCAATTAAAGATCCCACCGAACAGATACTCATAAATACCAAAAGCATAACAAGTCACAGCTAAAAAGGTTATCTTTGTATGAAATTTAATGATCCAAAATGCCATCCAAACTAATCTGTAAAGGACAACACTGTTCGACAAGAAACTAAATCATGATTATTTTTGAAGCCATACCTATTTTAATAGGCAGAGATTATAATAAGATAAAGCTTTATAGGAACACATTCTCAGACCAACAGACTTGGCAGTTTTACAAAGAAAACAAACAGCAGACCACACTATACGAGCAATGTATCTGTGAAAATATCCACGAAGCAATGATCCGACCAATATAAGCCACGTCTCCTTCTCAAGAATGCTAAAAGAAAACACCATATAAATCAGTCAATTTGGCAAAACCCTGAATTTGCAACTAGTCCCATAAACCACCATAATTAACTAAAGAAAGGCATTGTTAAACACCCATGCAATGGATGTCTTTATCAACAATATAGACTGGCTATCTACTAAATAACTGATGACTAAGGTTAACCAAAACATAATTAAGCATGGCAGAGCAATGAATCAATGATACACAAAAAATAAGTGCTCTTAAGCCATTAATTCTCCGGTTAAAAAAGGAATCACAAAAAACAGAAACTCGAAGGCCACAAAGTACAATTCAGCGAACTGAGAAACAATCAAAAATTAAAAATTAAAACCATTTGTAATAGAGATGATTCCAATTATACTGATAAGAATATATATCTATATGGAATATAAAGTTCAATACTAAAATTTACAGCAGTTAAGAACAGCATGCAATTAAAATAAATGCCAAGAAATGAGAAATCTCCCAAAAAAAAAAAAAAAAAAAGATGGAGAGTTTTTCAAAATAATCAAAAAAAGGGAAATCATTATAACTGAATCGATCTCAAATCCAACATCCTATATTATACAAATAACAATCTAATAAAAGAAATAAAAGGAGCATTCGTAAAATAACAAACACTTTTCTAACACTTCAACAAAATTCCCATAGACCCAATAAAGATTCAAACTTTAATTGCACAATTTTTCGAGATAAAATCATCAAAAAGCACATTAATATACACGTAAGAATAAAAACATTCCCAATTAACATGAAGTCTATAGATATACTTCATCACATTAGTTACCAAATCAAAAAATAACAAGAAAATGATAAATTAAATTCATGATAAAAAGAAACGGAAGAAAAAACTCACAGATTGTATAAGGGATATCACTTGACTGAAGCTACATAAAAACGTAAATATAAACACTTGTATTTTTGGGTATTTAATTTAATATATTTGCATGTATTCTTCAGTGGGTACTTCTTTTCCATCTGGATTTCTCATTGCTCTCTCTTCAGAATTTTTTGGTTTTGGCATTGTGGGTTTTACTGAAAATGAAAATGGTTGATTATTATTATATTGTGAAAATAATATTAAAGTATAAATAAATGATTTAACGGAAAAGGCAATGGAGGTGTCAATTGGGCCCACATTGGCTGTGAAGGAAATCTGAACGGGGTGTAGAAACGAAAAACGACAAAGTTAACGGCCGTTATGCACGTGTTCACGGACTTTTGCCGAATGAAACGGCTTTTGCTTTTCATTTCCATTTTTCTAAGTAAAAGGTTTCCATTCTTCGTACGACTCTCCGTTCCGGTCCTCGTGCACTCCGCAATACGGGCTCCTGTTTGAAGTACATTATTTCAACTGGAGGATACGTAATTAAAGGTTTTTAAAATGTGTAATTATATTTGTTTCAAAAAAAAATGTGTAATTATATTTAAACTACAGCATTTATTAACTACATCATATTTTATTTTTAATGAATATTTCTAAGTTTTTCTCATTTTTACACTTATGCTCCCAATTATTTTATATAAATATTTTATCATTAACCATCTCGAAAATTTTATGAACTAGCTACCTAATTTCTTATGGAACCAGGTGATGAGATGGTTGTCTAGTCAGCCTAATTAAAGTTTTTAAAATCAAAATTGAAGTCCACAAATTATGTCTAATTGATAGCTAGCTGACTATACAGTCATTTCATCGCCTGATTCCATAAAATTTTCGTTAACCATCTATTAATTTTCATATCTTGTCCATAAAGATAATTTTTGTACAAAATATTTCTTATGAAGGCCAAAAAAATTTATTTATCTCTCGATTTTTTAAACAATCGAAGTAAATAACTAATACAAATGTCAAAAATAAATATCCCCCCCCCTCCTCCCCTTTAATGCACATTAGCAAAAAATTTTAATATAAATTGTGATTAAAAACATAATATAACACTGTTTTATTTATAAATTGGTTTATTTATGATTTTGAGGTAAAAAGTAGTTGTTGAAAATTGGAGGGAGAAAATATGGATGTGTGGTTAAAAAATGATTTTGAAAAATTGTGTATTTTATAAATTAGTTTATAAACCAGTTTATTTGGTTTACCAAACACTTGCTATTAATTGAAAGTTAAGAATAATAATGCTTTGAAAAAAATAAGACATAAAAGCAAAAGTAAGCAAATATTAAAAACTTTTATGTAATTAAAATGTTGTGTAGATATAAAAAATTGTGGTGTGAATATAACTACATTTTTAAAATATATGTTTTCAAAATTAAGGTTTTAATTCAAAAAAATCAGGTCATAATTAATTAATTATTTAATTAATTATATATTTTACTTGTTTAAATAGATTAAGGTCACAATAATATTAATTTATGGTCACTATTACAATTTTTTTTTATCACAACTTATTTCTCGATTACAAATTTTGAATTTTGTAGCTCATAACTTTTTCTCAATAGCAAATCTCGAATTAATTGGTGACAATTTAATATTTTACACGTCACAATTTCTTTATTGGTCAAAAATTAAAATTTCATAGGTCACAAATTTTTCTCGGATACAAATTACGAATTTTTAAGGTCGCGATTTTTATAAATCACAAATTTTCTTGGTCACAGATCACAAATTTTATAGTTTACAATTTATTTCAGAGTTACAATTTATAAATTATTTTTGTCACGACTCATTTTTTGTCACAAATTATCGATTTAATTGGTCACAATCTATTTTTCGATCACAAACCACAAATTTAATAGGTCACAAATTATAATCACAGTAATTAATTGGTCACAATCTATTTTTCGATCACAAACCACAAATTTAATAGGTCACAAATTATAATCACAGTAATTAATTGGTCACAACTTATTTTTTTGGTTACAATTATCTTTTATCACCCAACTAACCAACCACCCACCCAACCCCACAACCACCTGAGTGTCAAAGTCGAAATCACCATCAAAAATTAACACCACACATAGATCCACCCCCAATTACCACCATACGGCCACAAAACGCTACCAAGACACCACCAAAACTACGACACAGTCACCACGACTCACCACGAAACCACAAACATCAAAGCAACCACATTACCACCACACATCGCGTACCACACAAATGCCACAAAAAATCATGCCACTGCCGCATCATCATTACAATCGACACCATGCCTACACAGGTCTGCACACAGTGGTTGTGACCACTACGCAGCGATTGTAATAACAACGTACTGACTGCACCTCGCAGCTGCAACCGCTGCTAATTGCAACGCACAACACCACACTTGCACAACCACCACACCACATAGCACCAAACCGCACAACCATCACATTGTATAGCACCATGTCGCACAACCTCTCGACGGAAACGTAAAATGCCAACTAGCGCCGTGCAAAAGGCACCAAGCAGGAGAATCACCACCATTACCGCACAACCACCACTTACAACACCACCATCAGAGCATCATAAAAAAAGACATCATCTCACCATCACCTCTAAACACCACCGACCATGCCAAAAAAAAAAATGATTCAAACAAACATTTTTCATCGATGATCGGATCCGCAACTCTGTCATGGCGAGCTATTGGTGCTCTGGTGGGGGGAATATGACTGTGGAGACGGTAGAGAAATGTATTGGGGATGGGTTTGTAAAAGAGTAATGTTATTTATCTCAATGAAATTAATCTCAACTCAATTGACACACATTCATTGGAGAATTGGGAGGTGCACATGCACAAGCCTCCTTTTCAAATAAACGGGGGTTGCAGTGAGTAAATTAATTTATGGGGGTAATTTTTCCTTCAAATAATGTGATTTATAATAGTAATTATTTTAGAGAATGTATAGTTACAAAGTATAAATTTTTATTTTGAAGTTTGTGTAAGTTATTTTATTGATAGAACGTGAATTTGAAAATTAGTTCTAAAAAGAATAAGATTTTTAAGCTTTTGTTCGGTAAATATTTGTTTATAAATTTTGTTTATATACGTACACACTAAACATAGTCACATCTCATTGGGGCTTTTTTTTTTTTAAAAAGTCAATAATTTTGCCTGATCAAAGATTCTCGTCCACATTTTTTTATTTTTCAATAAAATGGACTAATTAGATGTTGACACATCATCGTTTATAAACAAAATTTGTAAACAAATTTTTACCAAAAACATTGGCTAGATTTTATTTTTACTTTTTCCATTTTTTTATGCTGTTTATTAGAATTTTGAATGTCCCCCTTTTTATCTCTCTTGTGAAATTTGCTAAAAACTAAAAAACCCAATTTCTCATTTTATTTTTCCTTTTCTTGAAACTTTTAAAAGAGCTAGTCGTTATGAAATTTATGGTCGAATTCTTATCGACTGAAGAAGGAAAAAAAATCCTATGTCCTTATATTGAGTTTCGAAAAGAGTTTATTTTACCGTATTTGTGAGCTTGATTCTAATCGTGATAATGGTGGTGGAAAGCCTTGATTGACAATACTTGAGCTGCATATGTCGAGTTATAACTTATAATGAATCAATGATAGTAACATAACCTTAGATTGGTTGATGATCTAAAGACTAAAATAGTGTTAAAGTTCGATAATAAAATTCACCATGTAACACTTGTGTTACTCAACAAGTTATCCTAAGAAATCGAATTTTTGTTATTTAATTGAAAATGGATAGGTTGTAGCATCAAAAGAGGTGGAGCTCTTGAAAGTCTTGATTATCGTTCTAGGATGTGTTTTGTAATTTCTTGGTTGAAAAAGGTAAGGTAACATGGTAACGGATATGTTATCCAAGTGAAACGTGAATTTTCAAATAAAATTAATATATAGTAACATAACATGCCAGTGTTGGGAAACAATGAATTTTAAGAATAGTAACATATGATATTGGTATAGTTATATCTGTATGAGATATCTTTTAATACAAAGTAAGATGCAATAACATTTATGTTACACCAAAATATTATATTTTGATAAAATAAATAAATATTTTAATGTTACTCTACGAAAGAAATTTAACATACAGAAGATATGTTACTCTAACATTAATTTCAATATTTGGTCTTAGTAAAAAGGAGATTTTTTTATGTTTTCTGGACAAAAATACAATGGTTATAAACTTAAAATGTATGTAGAAAGGAAGTAAGAAATTAATGGATTGAGTAGCTCGAGTCTCCCATTATCTAGGGTCTGTTTGTGATGATTTTTGAAAAGTCATTTGTCGTTTTTAAGATTCAAAAGTTACTTTTGATTTGTTTGACATTTTTTTTTTTTAAATGTTTATACTAATTTTTGGAAAAATTGTTAGATGAAACTTATCTGGTGTGACTTCTTTAAAAAACATTTTCGAAGTAAAACGTGCTTTTTCAAATTAGGTTTCAAACAAAAATGAAAGCTTTCTTCGGGAAGCTTTTCAATGGAAAATAAAAATTAAAGCAAAAGTTGTGTCAAATGACACGAACTAGATACAATAGACACTCACTCCTTCACATGACATTCTCCATGATTGGATCTATTCCACATGTTAACTGACAATACATTTAGAAGAAAAGGCATCTCAAAATGAAAATTGAGACTCTTGGAAACAAATCGAATAAATCTTTTCTATGCTTTTCTCTTTCTTCAATATTGTGTGTACTCAAATGTCCGTGTGTGTGTATATATATACACACATACATACATACACACACATACCAAGAAGCGTGATTAAACGACATTGTCAAACTTCACCTCTAGGCACACTTTTTTAAGCTAATTTTAACGTAGGAAGCAAGAAATCAAATTTAGGAAAGAAGTCATATAATATTATACAATAATAAGTTGATATAAAAAAGTTACAATGTATACATTGTATCGGGACTTGGAATCCACTTAAAAGGTCAAGCTTCTTGAGAGAACTTGTCCAACTCTTTATTTTGTTGATATTTATTTAAGTGCAATGTGGTGGCTCGTTTAGGAGAAAACAATGATATTAAAATCCGATGTCTCGTGAGTTTTAAATAAATCAAAGTGTTCATTTGAACTTTTCAAAATCTGATGCTATGAGTATTGGGGTCGCATCTCAAAAGATTAGGAAAATGTTTGGTTAAAAAGTATGACAAGATTTTGAATTTACATACAAAATAATTTATTGTGTGATTGAAAATTAGTATTGCAGAAAATTGTTTGTCAAACAGAAGCATGCACTATACTAAATAAGACTAAGTCTTGCTCGAGGGTCTTGGCTGCCATTTATTTTGACTTATTGTTATTTTTAGATAAAATGTATGGTTATAAATAACTTGAAAAATTGTGTTATTTATAAATAGTTAAATAATAGTGGCTAAAATATATCAAAGAAAAAAGACGTGTCATAAATTGTCTTGTATTTATATATTATACACCAAGAATATTATCAAATAATATTAAATCTTTGTCAGTACTAAATCGACAATAAGAAAAATGCAACCCACATTTGAAGATGATTAATTGAACTCCTTAGCGTCTCTTTTAACAATTTTGCTACATGTATTTATAAATTCAGAAAATTGCTACTTATACAAACAAAATGTACAAATAAGTTCATTTACATGTTGACATAAGTATACGTGGCACAATCTTATTTTCTCATACATCACGTCATCTTTTTAATCAATAATCACCATACATTCACATCACTTATTTGTCAACATACATGTGAAGCTACTTGTGCAAATAGCAAAATTCCTCTTTTAAAGGCAATTGGCAATGGCATATATTGTAGGACAATAGCATATGGTACTTCAATGACATAACGTGACATTCTAGCATTAATGCTTTGGCATCTTGAAATACATGCACCTACACCACTCATTAGTGCACCCGTGTAGCCCATAAATGGGCATATGCCTAGTAACTACAAGACAAAAGCCCCTACAGGGAATGGAATTTTTTGTGTCTACTTTATATTTGGCTCATGAGGAACATTTTCGATGAAAAGAAAGAAAACTGCATGTTTGGTGCTCCGTATTAAATATAAGATAGAAGTCATGGGAAAAATGATTATATTTATGGTTTCATTTCAATTTTTTGAGTTTCGTAATAGGTCAATGAATCTAAGGCAGTTCTTCAGATATCACACACCTAGCTTCCCAAATCAATTCCCGTTAACTCACAAGTACTCACCATATAGCACAAGTCAAAAAGAGCAACATTCTAACAATGAAACCATTACCAAGACTGAATGACTTCCTAGAAGAACTAGAAATATGAGAAATCATGTTTTATTTTAGAGGACATTGGAATATACACTATAATTAACGTAAGAACATTAATAATTTGACTAAACTTTGGTGTTACTAAACGTGAATTAAAAAACATTGTAGAGCTGTATATCGTTTCAATTAATTTTGCACAAAATTATAATATTTTAAACACCACAGCTCTAGTTCATCACCAAATTTTAAAAGTTAGCAAGTTGAACATCAACCTTTGTTGAATCGTCACTTGTCTCATAACCCTCAAATGTTCAACTTTATGAAACAAGAAATCTTCTCAGCTTTAACAAACCACCTAGAACTTTGAAGTCGACATGTTTTCTCGGGGATCACATCACACAGTGATTTTAAATATTTCAATACTTACTATAGTCGGGAATGGAGAGTGCAACTACTAAAAAAGAGGTGGAAAACCAATTTGTTATATATAGGATCAATATTTCGAGGACAAATGATACAATTTTCCCAAAGATTGAGAACCATTCTTCCTTAAAGT
Organism: Ligustrum vulgare; assembly: GCA_963555705.1. Classification (NCBI taxonomy): domain Eukaryota; kingdom Viridiplantae; phylum Streptophyta; class Magnoliopsida; order Lamiales; family Oleaceae; genus Ligustrum; species Ligustrum vulgare. The sequence goes on along the minus strand of OY743172.1, from coordinate 4,295,915 downwards.
AAAATTCATCATCTCTAACTACATATTAGGAAAAAGGTTGAATGTATGTGTCTGTTAGCAGACTAAACTTTCATACAACTGTAGTTTATATAGTTTCCATTGTCAAAAGCCTTTCTCCTGCAGTCCTGCGCACCGACTTTTATTTCTATTACCCTATCCAAATTCCACGCTTAACTCCAGTTGATTTTCAAAAAATCGGACGGCCATGTGTCTGCTGGAGTAGGATATCTAGGATGCGGTTTGCTCACAACCGATGTAGGCTTACCTGCAAGTTCTGCCATAGCAGGCTCTTGATAAGCTCGAGTATTTGAGCAGACAGAGATGATATATAAAGGATTTACAACCGGTTCCACACAAGGCAATATATGATGATGATCATCATCATCACCAATATGTGATTCCAGATCTTGAAATTCACATTCAGGTGGGGCCACATTCAGGTCCAGTTGCTGACCATAAACCCTCTCTTTGAGTTCACGTTGCAGTTTCCCAATTTGAGCCTCCAGAGCCGAGTTCTCTTCTTGTAGCTCCTTTTTCTCCATGCTTACCTGTCAATAAAGAAAGTTAGCTTGGGCAAAATTTATAGTTTCTGTGAACAGTTAAAAGAATCTGGCTTTTATAGTAGATCTATCTAAAATAGTGCCCCACAACTTTTTTTCATTTTTAATTTTTTAATTTTCCACTCACCATGTGCTGTTTCTCAAGAAAATTAGTAAATTACACTACACAACATGTTGGAATCAAATTTTATTTACAAGATCAGAATTAGTTTAGCAATGAGAAAATCATAGGAATATGAAATTCTAAAAATCTCAAAGATTTGGTCAACTGTGCTAGAATCCTCTTTCTAATTTTTTTTCTTTATTGACACAGAATGTGAAAACGTAATGTCAATGGACTTACATATTGAGATTCAGACAACAAAGCTGCATTTTCTTTTCCTAGACAGTTGATCTCATCTAGCGTGTTTTTCACCATACAAATTGCTTCATCCAACACAGAGGCCTTACCATTGATCTGCTTAGATAATTCTGTAAAAACAATGTAATTTAAGACACCATGTTTTGTGGTCAGATATCACGTTCTGAAACTGCCATTCTGTGAATGGAACCATAACTTAAAACAGAAATTTTGTTAGAAGGCAAAAATGTTATGTTTGAAGTAGAATCAATTGACCATCTGGAAAATACCTAAAGCATTAGATAAAAAAAGAAGGAGATCATTCAACTTTTCACGCTTTGATTTCTCTCTCTCAGCCTTGGAAATTCTCTTTGGAACTTTCTGATTCTTCTTGCCAGAATAAGCCCTGCATCAAGAGATATTTTGACATCAGAGAGAATCATAATGTTTCTGTACATCATTAATTTAAAAGTGGAATATTTTTCTTTTTTTGATTAAAAGAATTAAAATAGAAGGCCAGATGGTGCCAACGTTCTATACATCATGATGAGAGTCAATTAAACCTACAAAGCAAAAAATAAAAATCAATTCAAATAACTATGTGCTCATACAACAAACCAGTACAGATAATATAAATCAGAATAACATAATTTTTTATTCCAATTTCTGAAAGAGAAAGCATTTTACTTTTTCAGAAACATTGAAGTAATTTTTCTTCTCAGACTCCAAGAAGCCCTGCTTAAATTGTATCTAACATAGTTCTATTTCACAGCTTGAATATGCGGATTGACCATAATATAATGACAAAACAATCTAATAGACGATGGAAAATTTTCAGGAGCCATATGAACTTCAGTCTTCATCCCAGTAGGAGTGATCTTTTTATTCTTCTATTTCCATTTTTCTTTAGGGTGGGTGGAGTGCCAGAGTGGGGGTGCAAGTCATACTATGCAACTGTTTGAAATAATGTTACTTATAGTTATAGCTCATTTCTTCTCATAAGGTCTACCTATTAACCAGAAGTTGAAACGATTTTTGGGAAAGTCACTGTAATGAAAAAGATTAGATGGGCGAAAGAAGTGGGAAGAACCATCATTATGTTCCTAATTTTAGTTATAGCAGAATGGATCAACTTCTGGAGCACGGATAATGATTCAAGAAAGCATGTATAGTTAAAAGCATTTACGAGAACAAAGAAATTTATGGGATCTTGAATCAATAGTGGTGACTACAGCCTACAGGAACTCGACATTACCAATGTCATTTTCTTATACTCGAAAACTTTCTGACATCGTCGTTAAAATTTCTTGTACCCTATTGTAAGGAGATCGAGAAATCCTAGCAGATAATGGAGACATGATGTAGGATTATGTAATTGTTTTTATCTTTTTGCTTTTCTATTTAAGAAATTAGTGGTTTTATTTCTCACAAATTTGACCAGAAAAGAAAATTGATCTATAATCGTGAATTAACTCGTAGAAAGTAGACTTAGAGTTTAGCTATGCTTTTGAAATTTCTTCTAGCATACCAAATTTCTAAGGCCCTTGCATCCACGAGATTATCTTCTACTACTCAACGGATCCAAGGGTTTGTTATAGATAGCAAATTTCATGGTTTTCTCAAATTCAAAAGACTGACTCCAACCCATCTTTTCTGCTTTTGGAATGTTAAGAGAACTTACACACGATTCTAGAATTTCCTTTTCCTAATCTTGAACCTTGAATCTTCTATAATGTATCATATCTATAACTTTATAGAAGTTTTATATGTATCTGCAGATATTTTCCCGAGCAAGAGGCTCCATTGGGCATTATAGCACCTGAAAGAGAACCTCATTTCCAGAGTTGCCAAAATCTTAAGACAGACTTTATTCGCCAACTCATTCAGTTATTGGAATATTAATCCCCAGCAACTACAACAGGCCATGTTAGTTTTGATCCACCCCTTCTTCTTTTGACGTCAAAAACTTTGAGACATATCAAGACTAGAAAATCTAAAACTTTGGTGTAAGATTCATGTCATTTTTCTTCTTTTATACATTTTTCCTTTCATACAATCTGCTCTAGGTTTTTAAAGAACACTGCTTCTACACAAGTTATATACTTATATGTCATTCCTCACTAACATTAGGATTGATATAATGAATTCCACTAGAATTTTGACACTCCTTTATACTATATACTGAAAGGAACTTGGTCGACCACTTGGCATAATCCCTCATCCAAAGCTCCAGCCGTAGAATTTTTAATAGGAATATAATTTCATTGATTGGAGATGACTCCCAATTTTCAAAAATACTAATTACATACATACTGGAATAGTTTTAACATAAGTACAGTTTCTTGCATATACTGGACTATATAATAAGCTAACTTCAAAGTTCAAAGACAATTCCTCTGCAAAATACACAGACCAGGAAATACCTGTTTGTTGATGTTTCCACAGCAATGCTAGACTTATCAACTACTGGAGAAATCACTGAATTCATTTTCAGTTTCACTACCGCCCTGGAGGTTATGGTATACAAGATGTTAATGCCAAAAAATAAAAAATAAAAAAAACCCCGTTTCAATCCAAACAACTCGTAAATGTAGAAACGACACGATTAACTTTTTTCTTTCCAGAAACTTAAGCATTTAATATCAATCAAACAAATTAAGCACTCATCTAAGCATTCTAATCAAACCTTGATCATGCTTCTAGGATTTTATAAACACATCACCAGATTAATCTCATAAACTGAGGCTTAATAATTCTTACCAACGTATCGAACATAAGTTTCAAAAAGCAGCTCTAATTTTTTTTTTTTTTTTTTTGTGTGTGTGAAAAAGATCAAAACCTAGGTAGATTATAGTAGAAGTGCAAACATGCTTTAAAAAAACCACATGAATGAAATAAAAGGCTCGAGCTTTTCATACCGACAATCTCCAAAAAAATGTAAAAGTGAACAAAAAAGGAAAGAGAGAGAACCACCAAACGTAATACAATTGACAGAAATTATAACTGCATATACGAGTCCTGGAACTCAAGTTTCTCCTTTGAAATTAATGAATGAATCCCGGTTTTATTATTATATCGTTGAGACTTTAGACTTTAAGAAAGAATGCGTGTGGCGAGCACCTGCCAGTTGGAAGCATTGAACGAGGGGCCGAGGGCTCCATGAGCACATTGCCAAAGGAGATCTCTTTGTGAATTAGATACCCAAAAAAAATTAAAATAAAAATCGCGTGGGTAAAATTGGTTAACGCCCAAAGTTTTTAGACTATTTGAATTCTTAATTGGAAAATTGGCGCATTTAGAGCCTGTTTGGTGTATAAAAAAAATTTGATATTTTTTGTAGTTTTTTTTTTATTTTTTGATGGATGTGTGGTCTAAATTGATTTAAAAAGTCGACAATTGTAGACTTGACTAAGAATGAATGGCTGAGATTGAGTTTGAAAAGTTGTTATAAAAATTTTACTTAGACCAAACGGGCTCTTAGTCATCAACGTTTATCTTTGTATGCAATTAGTTCCTAATATTTTATTTTTTATGTTGTAGTCCTTAAACGTTGCTATTTTTGGCACAACAGGTCATTTTAGATGATTTCCATATATTCCACGGTTAAAAATCGTGAAAAGATTAAAATACCCCTTATATATAATTGACGCAATTAGTCTCTACACCTTTAAATGTGATGCAAGTAGTCCCTAAACTTCAGCATTATTTTGCGCAATAAATACTTAACCTTTCAATTTGGTCTTCGGTCCCTAAACTTCAGTATTAGTGTCTTTTTAGATGGTTTTCCTTCATTTCGCATTTAAAAAATCAATTTCATTTTTATCAAAATAAAAATATAATTAAGAGAGTAATGTTATGTATCTATGTATCTCAAGTAGAGATCATCACCAGTGATGCGGCGACTCAAGTGAAATATCTAATCAATCATGTTACAGGAACCGAAAATTTGACATAAAGTTTTACACACACACACATGATAATAATCTATTTATTTACCCATTACATCAACTTCATAATCAACAACTCACATTAATCCACATCATTTTCGGTCAACAAGGGTGGCATTGGTGGGTGGCAATGTAGCATTATTCGTATCTAATTGACATTATTCATTTATTAATTAAAATTAAAATATATGTTTGGCCTTTCATATTCCCATAAATAGAAATAGAGTTACAAAAATGTGATTCTCTATCCATCTCTCTCTCTCTACAACTCTTTCTCTCTCTACCCCTCGCACAAAAACTTCTCTTGCATTTCTTCAATATTCAATATCAACTATGTGAATGTTCATTGCTACAGCGTAGATGTAAGCAACATCGCGTTTTTTGTTCTTTTTAGAATTTGGATCCTTATCATGAGAGGTATCAAGATGGTAGCATTAACCAATAATATATAAACTAGTGAATCACTCATGCGATGCGCGGGAAGTAACATTTGAATAAAAAGATCATGATGCGGTAACAAATAACTACTGAGACAGAATACATAATATAAACAAATAAAATATCACATCGTCAAATGTTGGTTTTATATTGCTATAAATTATTAAATTTTGAAAAAACTTATTTATACACAGTAGTGTAAGAAATATTACAAGCCATTATGGTAACATTAACTTATTTCTCAATCAATTATAACTGGAATGTAGATTGATCTGACAGTAGTGTAAGAAATATTTGCACCACCAAAATATCTTGATCCAACGACACTACTCTCGATCGCAGTGTTGGAAATGCTGTGAGAAAGTGATCCAATTCTTGTCGTTCTGCCCAATACATGCTTCCCGAAAAGATGTGGCCATAATAGCTTGTCCCACCTAGACTTTACAAGGAAACATGAAAAAAAAAAAATTGACAAAATAATTTTATTATACCGTACCAAAATTAACAACACTTAAATAAAAGTAACATCAAAATATGGTGGATGTAACATAGTTTTTATAACATAGATTAATCAAATGTGTTGAGATATATTATTATAATCTTGAAGTAACTGTTTTACAGATAAATGAATGCGAAATTGGCTTAAGTGAATATTAGACATAAGACATAATTATATGAATGGTAGCGAGCAGGCAGTTTAATGGTCACAATAGTAGAATTTGATGGGGTTGTAGAGGAAAATGTGTCGGATGAACAGGAAAAGAAAAAGGAATTGAAAAAAAAAAAAATTAAAAGGGTGTCAAAATAGCATAATTCTAAGGGGGTTATAAAAAAATGTGCCAAACGAGAAAAAAAAAAGAATTGGAAAAAAAGTAAAGGATCTCAATTTGAGCGGGAAAATTGTATTGGAATTGATGTTGCTAAACAACTTCAATATAATATAGATATAGATGTCAAGAATTTAAAGTTCAAGTATACCATCACACAATAGAGGAACATCAAAATTTAATATCTTTCCAGACCCCTTGTCCAAAAGCAAATAATTACCTTCGATGCTATAACTATTACTAGCTACTTTGTGCCTAGAAATGATAATCTGCACTAGACTATATGATAAATGATGGCTAATTACTAATTAGCATCACACTAATTCGATTTTAGTACATACATGTAAATTGTTTCAGGCCCTGGACATATTCGATGGAGGAATTTCTAGAGGACAGTTCAATAATCTGCACCAAGAAGCATATGTGATGATGGAGTGAGGGGGAGATATTCCCTGAGGTTATTCGATTGATTTGAAAACGTAATTGGTGGGAATATTAAAATGTTTGTAAATTTTATGTGTTGATGGAGTAAGGGGGTGGTATTCCTTCAAAATATACCAAACCAAGCCAGGTCTTTGTATATGTGAAGAAGCATAATACTTTATACAATATTATTTTTCTTTCCAAGTATTTAAGTATTTTTTATAAAAATAAAATTGAATTTTTAAAGGTGAAATTGAGGAAAACCATCTAAAATGACATGTGGTGCTAAATAATGCCGAAGTTTAAGGATCAAAGCACCAAATTGAAAAGTTAAGGATATATTGCGCTAAATAATGCCGAATTACTTGCACCAAATTGAAAGGTTAGGGACCCAAACACCAAATAAGAATTCTAAGCACTAATTGCGCCAATTATATATAAGTGTATTTTTGTCTTTTCTTATTTTTTAAACACTGGAATAGGTGAAAATCATCCAAAAGGACCTGTTGCGTCAAAGATCGCAACGTTCAAAGACTTCAGCACGAAAAATGAAAGGTTAGAAGCTAATTGCACACAAAGGAAAACGTTTAGTGACTAAATGCCTCAATTTCACTTCTTAATATTTATTTTAATTTTTCAATGTATTTTTTAATTTTCAAAAAAAAAAAAAATATCAATAATTATGTAATCAAATTTGAAATTACCTAGAATTCTATTACTGAAATGTAACTATAACCTCATGTTTGGTTCTAATTTTAATCTCAAATCAAATTCAATAGTTAATTTTGACCGCATATTTTATGGGACTCGTAACTTTTCAACTACACATCTCATCAACTTTTATCGAAATCTACAAAAATCTGATTTTAATATATACCAAACAAGGGCTATAACTGGTGTAGGTGCATTCAAGTTAATTTTTAAATTTAATTAATGTTGATTAAATTAATATTTTTTTACTATTTTATATCTAATCTAATAGGGGATTTATTTTGATTAGAAATTTAGGAGTGTCATTAAAGTGGAGGGTTTGGAGCGAGTACTCCGCCTCGCTATCGTCCCGAACCGCCACATGGATCTGCCAAAAATTTTTATTATTTGTTTTCTAATTTTTTATCTCATTAAAAGAGGAAAATAATAAAAATATATATATAAAATGCAGCACTAAACAGGTGGGAAGATCAACCCCCACCTTGAGACCTGCAAGATGCTTGCAGGTCAGGGACGAGACAGTTATGACCTGCCTCGAACCGACCTATTATCATCCCTACGGTAATTTTTGTCCGAATTTATGTTTGCTTTTTCATGTACATTTTTTATGTTTTTTTCTACATCATTAATTCACCATTAATGAACACGAATACGCATCATATTTACAATTTGGTCGAAGCTAATTGCATGAGTCAAATGTAGAAGTAACAAAGGGGGCAGCAAAGGGAAATTCTATTTCCATAAAATATACGGGCTCTCTTTGTTACCCTTTGGGAAAATTACACACAATTATGTGTTACTTTTTAAAATTATACAAAGAGTTATAATTATGTATATTAGAAGTAATTATCCCTATCAATATCATCTTCTTTCCATTCAGTAACACCTCATTATCGTTGTTGTAAAGAGATCTTCACCACCGACCTCTATAAAATCCTTCTTCAGGGTTCAAATCCTAAATTAATGGATTCGTGTCATGTGGCAAGCGGAAGTCACCCCCATTCGTAGGGTTACCAAGGCCCTCCACCCTGACTCTGGGAGGTATAACCTACGATTTACCTCTCAAATCAATGGCCCAAGGCAGGATCAGTGTGGACCCTCAAAGTGTGGGTTATACCTTTTTTTTTTAACAAAATGTGATTGTATATCTATTTTTAGATCCCTTTTCATATCAAAATCTAAGTTTAGATTGGACCTTGTGACTGATTCGAGACCCTTTATCTAGTTTTCTGTTGGGGATGATGAGTAGTGACGTGGCTTTTTATGGTGGTGGCAGGAGCAGTTTTACTTTTAAGGTGTCGTTTCAGCACTGACAATAGTTCATATCGGATGCAATCAGGGAGGGGATGGTAACGGTGGCATTGGTTCAAAAAATTACAGTCATATCAAAGGTGAATTGAAATTTTGGTAATTTTTTATTACAAATGTAATTTTTTGTGTGGCTATATTTAACTTTAAGTTTTGAAATTTGTAATTCAGATCAGTGCAATCGGGGAATGGTGGTAGTGGTGGTGGTTTCAACATTGACTACGACGACGGATTAATGAATTACAAATTTATAAATTATACTCATGTAATAAAATTACAATTTATAAATACATGTGATAAATTAATGTTTAAAAATTACACCCACGTAATACCGTGTAGTGACAATTACATAGCATAATTTATAATTTTGAAAAAATTATGTAGTATAATAATTACATATAACAAAAGTTACAACGATTGTAAAAATTATCTAGTAAAGAAACTAAAGAAAAATAGAATAAAAAAATTACATTAGAGATGAAAGTAGGTGACAAAGTTTCAAGTACTTTTCAAAAGTATTGTCTGTGCTAATAAGATGAGGATACATGGAGAGCAGATGCAAGATGTTATAGTGGTAGAAAAGATTCTTAGATCATTGAGCGAGAAGTTTAATTACGCCGTCTGCTCGATCGAAGAGTCCAAAGACATCGATCAACTTTCCATCGATGAGCTATAGAGCTCTCTCTTTATTCATGAGCAGAAATTTCAGAGACACATACGGGAGGAGCAGGCTCTCAAAATCACCTCTGGACTTGAAGGTTTTCATGGTTAGGGAAGAGGCTCATCAAGCTTTGAAAAGTCTCTTGTGAAATGCTATTACTGGAATAAACTTGGACATTATCAATATGAATGTCCAGACAAGCAGAAAAAAGCAAACTAAGCAGAAACTCAAGAAGAATTGCTTTTGATGACCTATATGGAGAATGACCAAGCAAGGAAGAAAAATGCATGGTTTCTTGACTCGGGATGCAGTAACCATATGTGTAGCAAGAAGGAATTGTTCTTTGAATTATGAAAATTTTAGAGAAATTGTAAAACTGGGAAACAAATCTAGCATGGTGGTGATGGGAAAGGGCAATGTAAAATTTCAGTCAAATAATGTATCACATGTCACTGTTTGGGGTTTTCTACGTGCCTAAACTGAAGAATAACCTGTTGAGCATCGATCAACTACAAGAAAAAGGACTAGCAGTCTTGTTTTAGCGTGGAAGATGTAAGGTCTATCATCCTGAGAGGGGAGTGATTATGGATATAGAAATGACCGCAAATCGAATGTTCATTTTACTAGTTCAACTTCAACCAAAAGAAGTTCTCTTACAGAAGATGAGACTTGGCTTTGGCATCACAAATATGGGCATTTGAACTTCAAAGGTCTACAAGTATTTAAACATAAAAATATGGTGAGTGGGCTACCAAAGTTTGAAGTCCCTTCAAAAGTATGTGAAGACTGCTTTGTCGGGAAACAACAAAGAAATCCATTTCCAAAAGAGTGCACATGGAGAGCTTCTGAAATTCTTCAACTTGTTCATGTTGACATATGTGGTCCAATCATACCCGTTTCAAACAGGAAAAAAAGGTATTTAATCACTTTTATTGATGATTATAGCCGCAAGATATGGGTGTATTTTTTGGAATAAAATCACAAGCTTTTGAAATCTTCAAGAGTTTTAAGCTCCAAGTGGAGAAAGAAACAAATGCATTCATAAGATGTTTGCGAACTGATAAAGGTGGGAGTTCGCGAACTGATAAAGGTAGGGAATTCACATCCAAATAATTTACCAACTTCTACAACGAGAATGACATAAGTAGACAATTGAACACTACATACACAATGCAGTAGAATGGAGTTGTAGAGAGGAAAAATAGAACCATTGTGAATATGGTTCGTAGCATGTTTAATGAAAAGAAAATTCCAAAGATTTTTTGGCCTTAGTGTAAATTGGGATAGTGTCTAACACTTACAGTCAAGGATAGGACTCCAGAAGAAGCATGGAGTGGAGTAAAACCTTCAGTTGACTAATTTAGAGTTTTTTGATGTATATCTCATGTTCACATACCTGATGAGAAAAGAACCAAGTTAGATAACAAAAGTGTGAGCTTTGTCCTACTTGGAGTAAGCGGAGAATCGAAGGCACACAGGTTGTACAATCCAATAACTCATAAAATTATTGTTAGCATAGACGTTATTCTTTACGAAGATAAAAGTTGGGATTGGGATTAAAGACACGAGGAAGCAATAGCAGTCAATTTGGAGCGGGAAGATGAACAAGATAAAGTTCTCCATAGTGAAAAAGATGATGCAAATATCAATGACGAATCAAAAGAAGTGGAAAATTTAAATGAGTTGACTGGTGGACACTAACCAAACTCAACCAGAAGAAAAATTGACAACAGACTATTTGGATGAGAGACTATGAGAGTGGGGAAGGACTTTCTGAAGAAGACGACACAACTAACTTGACTATGTTTGCAGTTACTAATCAAACGCGTTTTAAAGAAGCTGTAAAGTGTAGAAATGATGGGTTTGGAAATTGAGACATGGGAGCACGTGGCAGAAGGAAAGGAAATTGATGTAAACTGATTGTGTTACTCATCAGTTTAGGGAGGGTGTTAAGATTAGTTGCAATTTGTTTTTAAGATAAATAGCACGTGTTTAATAAATCTCTATTGTTAAGGGATAATATGTTTTGATTTAGTCTTTTCCAGTTTACCACACTACGAAGTTGTTGCTGTGCGGGTTGCATTTTTTTCTGAATTCAGCTACTGTAAAGGCTTTATAAAAGCTAATTCTAATATTCAATAAATCTACACTTAAGTTCTTATTGTATCTAACACTTAGAATGTTAACATTCTTTTACACACTTCAATGAAATTTTACTTAAATCAAAATCTTAATTCATTTTTACTTCTTTTTTTTTTTCCTCTTCCAACCCTATGATATGCCCATTAACACAACGTCACCATTGTCATACCACCCCCTTTCTTCCAGCGAGGCACTAACGATCTACCCAAGATGTATGTGTTGTTAACCCCACTATTAAGCTTTCTTCAATTCTATAACGTGTTTGATGAAATGATGATGAAAAGTTATCATAAAAAGTTGAAAATGTCAACGCGTGATTCTAAAATTACACTCTAAGTATAATAAAAATTTGAAAAGGATCAGGTTGTGATACCAACATTTTGAGAAGTATTGTAAGTATTATGTTGTGATACTTTTAGAATATCATAAGTATTATTATACTATTATACTTGTTTTGAAGAACATAAATTTTAGTAATAATTTTCTTTTTTGAATATTAATCACTAATTAGTGATATTTTTAAAAGACACAGATTTTAATTATGATACTAAAAGTTGATTATTTGTATAAATGTCACCTTGTAATATATTTCAGTTGGCCTTTATAATCATGTACTCATCTTAGGGTTCTCCTAATTGGGCTCGGAAACTGCTGAAGGAGACCCTTTTTGGATCTTTACCTTTGCACTTGTGGTATTTAGGTCCTAATCCTATACCACCTTATCTATTCTAATTTTTTTTTTTTTTTAATAATTGTTTAAATTTTAAAAAATGAAAATAAGAGTAGAAATATGAAAGCGTCTCCAATCTCCATTGAGCTATATTTTGTTAAAAGTTTTATATTTAAATTTTTTTTTTTTTTTTTTTTTTTTTTTTATAGATAAAATATGTGATTAAGCCTCCATTTGGTAAAGAGATGAGAGAAAAATATGTGTGGATAATAAGTAGTTTGAGAAATTGGATGATTATATTGTTCTGTTCTATAACGCAATCATTACAATTTATAAACTAATTTATAATCAACACAATTTCTCAAACCATTTTTTAATCATCAAAATTTTATTTATTCATTTTTCAACCACATATCTTATCCCGGAACAACAAAAAAAACACCAAAAAATTTTGAATGATGTAACTGACAGAATACGGCACAGCTCGTGGGCTGTGAATTGTGTACTATATATTTTGATTATTTTGCAGGCAATTCCAGGAGATAAATTGCACTATCAACTTGTAGGCCATCTTCATGTCCTGATTGATGAGATGCACAATTAAAAAAAAAAAAAGGATTTAAAAAAAAATAAAATCAGTAGCTTATGCATAGTCTCTGCAAACTCAAATATATTTGAACATTCTTTTTATTGATTTATTAACGTTGACCTCAAAATCAAATCCTTCTATCTATACATGTCAATTTGAATGATGAACAGACGAATTTGGAATGGGAATGTCATTCTCAATCCCTGTCCAAATGGGGACGGGACGAGGACGTGCGGGATGGGGATGTCGAAAATTATAGTTTTTAATATATATATATATATATATAATTTGACAATGTGTTCGACAAGTTAGTGTTATAATCGACGAAATTTTTAACACTACTTTTTAACCACACATCTTATCTAGAAAATACAAATAACATCAATAATGAGGTATTATAATAGTTGCCGAACACAAGCTGAAATTATTTTGATTTATTTTTAAAATTTGACAATTAAAAATTTGGTTTTAAATTGGGTTATTTGGGCCTTTGGGTAAGCGGTATTGGAATTGGAAACTTTGGATCAAATTTTTGAGTTTTGACCATTATTAATTTTTTTGAGCTTTTTGTTTATTTCTAATTCAATTTATTAATCAGAGGTAGGGCGGGAGAGGGCAAGATCACTATCGGTTCGGCGACACTTTTTTATCCTCATACCCAGGGACGGATCTATTGTCGCGCGACCGCGCTAGCTCGCTAGACGACGGTGAATTTTATTTTTTTTAAATCCAAAAATGAACATTTCAGATTTCAATTTCTCAAAAGCCCAGTTAAATAACTCAAACCCAATACCGGCTATTATTACCCAACCCAATACCCAAATCCCCAAATTCAAAAACCATACATAACCTCTCGCCTGAGTCCACGAGTCGCCTCTCTGAAGTCTGAGCTATATGGTCGCTACGTTGTTGTTCTCACCCTGTCCAACATCAGCCTCTGTTTTAGTCCAGACAATCGGCGGGCGGCGGTGACCTTAGCCAGTGACCAACCGCGGCTACCAGTGGTGGTGGTGTGGTGTTTTGACCGACTGTCTGTCCTCAGTCTTCTCCTGTGCTATGCCTTTTGACCGTGAGTGATGAATCAGAATGTGTGATTTATTTTTTTTATTTTTTTTGTAAGGTTTGTTATTTGTAACTAAGAATCATTATTAAGTTAATATAATATTGGATTGATGCAGTTGGCTTTTGGATTGGAGACTTGGATTTCTCAATAATAAGGTAATACGTGGTTGTCCTTGAATTTATTTTCGTAAAGTAATGTTTTTAAAAAAAATTGAATTGCTAATTTCATTATTTCAGGTTCTAAGTAGTTAAATTTTGAAGTGTTATTAGAAAAATTTTAAATGTGATTGTTGAGATTTGGTGAACATCTGTTTTTTGAATTGTGTCTATTTATTGAAATTTGATGAATATTTGATTTGATTTGTGAATCGTAATTATTGACTTACAGATTATGGAACTTTTTTTCAATCAAAACGAAAGTTTCAACATAATGAATCTAGTTCTAGTGATGTCAGTATCATGTATTTTGCATATATTTTGGTTTGTATTGGATTATATGTTCATATATTTTATTACGACTTTTTTATTGTTTTTCTATTTTCTATACTTATTCTTTAATTTTTAATATTATTTAATTAAATAATACAAAAAATATCGCTATTTCGATCATTGGTGTTCGTCGGTCAACGGTCAATGGTCCAAGATCAAAGTCAACGCTATAGCTGGACTCTTCGGCTGGATCCGTCACTGCTCATACCCCAAACATCGTCTTTGTCAAGGATTTCCCGCTTCATTGTTATCCCTACATGCATATGACACTAGAACAATATCTTAGAAGGTAAAGTTGTCGTCTGAAGTAGCAGTGAAGCCCGGTCTAAAGTCGGAGTTGCACTTCATTGTAATTTTTGTCTCAAGAATTTCCCTTTAAAGACACTCCCACGATACAATCGTATGGGATGATCGTTGCTTCATTTGAAAACATCCTTGATAGAGGGCTCCTAGTATTAGATTATGCTACAGAGTATCTTTAACTCACCATCTTGGATAGGTATTTCGAGGTGGAGGCATGGTATGAGGTGTTCGAGGCGATAAATCATTTAAGATTTTGTTATTTGTACAAACAAGTGTATAAATTGAAGGGTAATTATATTCACACAATAATTTTTTATATCTACACCACATTTTAATTGCAAGAAAGATCTTGAACATTTGTTTACTTTGCTATAATGTCTTCAATTTTTTTTCATCGCATTATTATTCGTAACATTCAATTAATTAACATATTTTGTTTCTAAACATGATTTCTATTCTAATATTCTACTAATTTGCATTGTAAAGAAGTGCATGTATTTTGTTTAACTTTTGTATTAATTATTTATTTTGATTATTTATGAAAGATAAATAAGTATTTTTTCGCCCTCGTAACAAATATTTTAGACAAAAAGCTTTATCTTTGTAATATATAAAGGTTGCGGATAGTAATTTCAGTTCATCGCACTTGTAGAATCTATACTATATATAAAAGTAGAAAATTTTGGCAGAATTTAATTCTTAAATTCTTTATATTTCAATATTATAGTAAATAATTAATATGATGTTATTGTTATTTGTATTATTATTATTATTATTATTATTATTATTATTATTATTGAATGAGTTCAATCTATATTTATATTTATATCTATATATATTTATATCTATACACTACTATATATAAAGGGAGAATAATGGATTAATATGAATGCAAAGTGGATTGGTGTGAATGCATTTATTACCTTATATATATATATGCACTAATATTATTTTATGGTAAATACCAAATAATGGTTGATATTTTTTTATATAATTTTTAATTTAATAATTGTGCAAAGATTATATGATATAATAATTTCTTGATATTCAATATTGTTCAATTGTCGTATATTTGATGAGCTAAGATTAAACATATACTTATGATTTATTGTGATTTTTGAACGAAAATTGAGAAAAAAATTAAATATGTAGGCAAATGTAAAAATTATAATAAATATATTTATATCTCCAATAAGCATCAATATTTATACTCATAATATTACATCTAACACGATGCACAAGTAAAAAACTGTGGAATTTGCATTTATCATTTAATAAAATTTTCTATAATTTGGATTATTTATGTTGTTTTTAAATTTTAATAATTGTTGTGATAAAAAAAATTTGTATTTTTTATATTTGTATTGATTATGTACAATCATTAAATTTTATGAATATTTATCTATATTGCGGATAGCAATTTCAGTTCATCGCAATGGTAGAAATCTACACAATATATAAAAGTACGATAGTTTGACAAAATTTAATTCTTAAATTTTTTATATTTTAGTATTATAGTAAATAATTAATATGATGTTATTGTTATTTTGGTTACAATTATTATTATTTTTATTATTAAAATTAACATTGAATAAGTTCAATCAATATTTTTAATTATCAGTATAAAAATTGTTTTTTAATCATCGATTTTTAATTTATTTATTGTTTTTAATATTATAAATCCTATGTACAGCCATTAATAATTAAATTGTGTTCTAATTATTAATGGTCAAATCATTTGTTATCTTCAATATTACAAATCAAATTTTCTAAGATATATATTATATATTATTATTAAATATTTTAATTTAATAAATTAATCATCTGTTCAGCAACTATATTTTTGTTTCGAGGTAAAATGTGTGGTTGAAAAATAGTTTTAAAAAAATATGTTGTTAAAAAGTGGGTTGAAAAAATGTGTTGTTTATAAATAATATATAGAAAAAGTTATTTAACGAAGGTTAATATTAAAGAGTTAATGCTTTGATTTTTTTTAGTTAATAATATTAATAGAATGAGTAATATTTTGTAATCATTCTTAATTTTAATAATTTTTTTAAAGATTATAGGGTATAATTTTTTTGTATAATTTTTAATCCCCAAATAAAGTTTTATTGGTTAAATTCAAAAATTTTGACTATTTTTTTTTAATTATTGTGATTGATTTTTTGAATAAAAATTAAAAAGTACGTTAAATACAAGGGGCAAATGTAAAAGTTATGAGAAATATGCTAATACATTTCACATGCATCAATATTCATGCACATAATATTACATCAAATGTGATATAACATTAAAAAACTACTAAATTTAAATTTTCAATGAAGTTATTAATAATTTATTATTTAAATATATAAATTGACATTTACTATTCAATTTTTTTTTTAATAATTTGAATTACTTATGTTATTTTTTTAAATACTAATAATTATTGCAATGGAAAATCTTTTTTTATGCATTTATATGTATTGATTGTGTATAAGTACTAAAATTTTACGAATACTTATTGAAATCGATATTGCGAATAATAACTTCCGTGCATCGCATGGGTGAAATACTAGTACTATATATAAAGGGAGAATAGTGGATTAATGTGAATGCAAAGTTGATTATTTTATGGTAAATACCAAATAATTGTTAATATTTTTTAATAATTTTTAATTTTAATAATTATGCAAAGATTATATTATACAATAATTTCTTGATCTTCAACGTTGTTCAATTATCGTATATTTGATGAGTTAAGATTAAACACATATTCATAGTTTATTGTAAATCTTTTAACGAAAATTGAGAAAAAGTTAAATATGTAAGGCAAATGCAGAAATTATAATAAATATATTTAAATCTTGAACAAGTATCACTATTTGTACTCATAATATTACATCTAACATGATATATAATTAAAAAATTACACAATTTGCATTTCTCATTTAATAAAGTTTTCGGTAATTTGGATTACTTATGTTGTTTTTAAATTTTAATAATTGTTGTAGTAAAAATTTTTTTGTATATTTTGTATTTTTGTTTATTATGTATAATTATTAAATTTTATGAATTCTTATTTATATTGAAAAAATGTGTTGCTTATAAATAATTTATAGAAAAAGTAATTGAACGAATGTTAATATTGAAGAGTTAATGCTTTGATTTTTTTTAGTTAATAATATTAATCGAATGATTAATATTTTTTAATCATACTTGATTTTAATAATTTTTAAAGATTATAGGGTATAATTTTCAGTATAATTTTGTAATCTCCTACTTTACTTGGTTGTCATATCATGTAATCACGAGATTTTCAAAATTATTATTTTGACTTCTTATTTTTTGCAAATAAATTTTTATTGGTTAAATTCAAATATTTTTACTATTTGGTTAATAAATGTTTGCTTATAATATAATTAACTATTTGGTTAATATTTAACAGTTCGGTATGAACATAGTGTGCTAATACAATGTTGTTAACTATTTGATTTATATTTATTTGGTTAATAAATGTTTGATTACAATATGGTTAACTATTTGATTAATTCATGTGTTGACTATTTAAGTTTACATTTTAATTATATTCGAAATACTACCATATTTACCTAGACTTATTAAATTTTTTACATTTTAAAATACTTTTTAGATTAAATAGTTAAAGTAATTTTTGTAGCAATAATTATATATATTTTTAAAATTATTTTCCTTTTTTTTGGAAGTAAAAACAAAAATTATTTTCAAATTTATTATTTAATGATTAAATCTTTATGTTATTTTAATTTACAACTTTTTCACTTAACTTTTTCATATTACTTTTAACCATTGTTTGTACTTTGTGTTCTTTTATAGTTAGAAATTTTAATTTTGAACGAATTATAAATTCATGTACGACTATTGCATTTAAACATTACACGTTGTTTATATTGTACATTCGACCCCCTACTATATTTGCATAGGTTTATTGAATTTTTTATGTTTATTAATTTGTTATTATTTATTTTTTAAATTAAATAGTTCATGTAATTTTTGTTGCAAAAATTTTCTCTTTTTTTTTTTGTGAGTACAAACAAAAAATGCTTTCAAATTTATTATGTAATGATTATATCTTTATATTGTTGCAAAATGCTGATCACTTTGTAGGGATGTGTAATGGTACGAGATTAATTGTTATAAAACTTGAAAATCACGTTGTTGAAGCAAAATTTCTCGATAACAATCTTGCGAGGTACAATTTTTTTATTTCGAGGATGCATTGACACAATTTAGGACGTGTTTGATTCACTATCATTTGCGTGAAAAATTTCAAATCATGAAAAATGTTTTCCCCCTTTTGTATTTGTTTGACGTTTGATTAAAAAATTTACATTGGAAAATATTTTTCGAAGTAAAACCAATTAAAGTACACTGAACTTATTTACCTTGAAAATATTTTCTTACCTATTTGGTAAGAAAATATTTTCCTCAAGTGGAAAACATATTTTTTGTCACGTTTGATTGACATTTTTCAGGCAAATCAATACCTATAAAATATTTTCTTACCATCAATTTTCCATCTTTTCAATTAAACACGTGTAAGATTGTCTTTCAAGTTTAAGAGGCGAAAATTTCAGTTGTTAACTTCGAATGCTATGAATATCAATAAGAGTAAAGGGAAATCACTTTTCAAGGTTGGTCTTTATTTAAAGAAGTCAGTTTTCAGTCATGGACAGTTGTATTTTGCAGTCTCTAGAGTGACAAATCTCAGTGATTTGAAGATAATCATTTACGACAAAGATAAAAATAGAACAAACTTAACTATGGATGTAGTTTATATAGAAGTTTTTCAAAATTTATAGTGGAAACATTGCAACTTTATTAATTACAGTATCATTTTATCATTTTTCTATCTATTTCATTATACACGACATATAATTAAAAAAAAATTAGAAAATATTGAAGTCGCAATTATATATTTCGACATGATGCCGTGCATCGTACGGGTGAAACACTATCTATATATATATATATAAAAACAGAAGTGCCGTCAAAATTTTTTCCCACCCATTTGCACTTTCTATTTTTGGATTTTTTTTTTTTCAATTGAATTTCCGGAATTGGGGAATGAGTTGTTGACAATTAATGAAACATTTAATGTGGG
This sequence comes from Ligustrum vulgare, assembly GCA_963555705.1. Taxonomy (NCBI): domain Eukaryota; kingdom Viridiplantae; phylum Streptophyta; class Magnoliopsida; order Lamiales; family Oleaceae; genus Ligustrum; species Ligustrum vulgare. The sequence goes on along the minus strand of OY743172.1, from coordinate 4,276,320 downwards.
AAAGTGTGTAATGCATTGTAAATAGGCACTTGACTACATGTATTGAATAAAACATATTAAAAGGAAAATAAGTGATGGGGGGCAAATTTTTTGAGAAATACGTAAATAAAAGTCAAAAGAAATTTTATGTAAAAAATTTAATTAAGTGCTAAACTTTGAGCGGCGCGGTACACTAGTTGTACATGCAGAATTTTTTATTTTGATTATTTTATTTTTTTTAAAGTTTCAAATTCAATAACACGTGTTATGTAGGAAATGAAAAAATCGAATTAATATATTTGAACATAAATAACTGTCATATCATATCATATCATATCATATCTATGTAAATGTGTTACATTGAAAATGAAAAAGAATTAATATATTTTAAAATAAATAAATACATGCTATATAAATTTGTTAAGTTAGAAATGAAAAAAATGAATTAATATATTTCAAAAATAAATAAATAAAATTATTGAAATTTTACTTCCTAATATGTCAATAAATGAGTAGGCTCTTCAATACACATGTTACAAAAATAATTAATTATTTCTATTAACTTTTTAACCATACATATTTTCTCTCTCCAATTTTTATCCACTACTATTTACCTCATAATCATAAATAAACAAGTTTATAAATTGAACATTATTACCAAACGAAGGTTTAATCATTTCATCATTTTGACAAAAATTGACATGTTTAAAAAATAAGGAAAAACATATATTAATTAATATATTGGATTTCAAATAAAATATATGTAAGCAACACATTAAAAAATAAGTTAATAAAAAATTATAACATATTAAAAGGGAAATATGTGATGAGGTGGGAAAATTTTCAGAGAAAAACGTAAATATAAATAAAAAAAAATTAAATGAATGCCAAATTTTGAGCGACGCAGTATACTTAGTGTACATGTAGCATTTTTTTTTTTATTTTTTTTTTTTAAAGTTTTAAATTCAACAACATTTTATACTGAAATTTTATTTAAATTATGTTTTTTATTTGATATGATTGAAATCAAGATATTTTTAAAATTTATATATTACGTGCATCGCACGGGTGGATAACTAGTATATATAAAAGTAGAAGTGAGGGGAGAGAGTCATTTTAGAGGACTCTCTATCCTCATTTCTACTTTTATGTATGAATAAATAAATAAAAATAAATAAATAAAGAAAAGATAAAAAAATTTGTAGGAAAAATTATTATTTATTACATATTTAGTAATATTTGGAATAATTATACTATGTGTAAATATATTACATTGAAAATTAAAAAATTAGATTAATATATTTGAACATAAATAATATAATATTTATGTAAATGTATTATGTAGGAAATGAAAAAATTTAATTAATATATTTGAACATAAATAAATGTGATATCTATGTAAATGTGTTATATAGGAAATAAAAAAATTGTATTAATATATTTGAATATAAATAAATGTCATATCTATATAAATGTATTACATTGAAAATGAAAATTTTAAATTAATATATTTGAAAATAAAAAAATCATGCTATATAAATTTGTTCAGTTAGAAATGTAGATTTTGAATCAATATATTTTGAAAATAAATAAATAAAATCATTGAATTTTTACTTCCTAATATGTCAATAAATGAGTATGTTCTTCAATAAGCATATTAAAAAAATAATTAATTATTTGCTATCAACTTTTTACCACAAATTATAAATTGGTAGAAAATTTAATCATTTCATCATTTTGACAAAAAATTGATATGTTTAAAAAAAAGGAAAAATAAAATATATTAATTAATATATTGGATTTCGAATAAAATATATGTAAGCAACATATGAAAAAATAAAGTTAATTAAAAATCATAAGATATTAAAAGAAAAATAGGTGATAAGGTGGCCAAATTTTAATAGAAAAACGTAAATAAAAGTCAAAAGAAATTTTATATAAAAAAATTTAATTAAGTGTCAAACTTTGAATAGCACGGTACGTTGAGTATACATGCAGATTTTTTTTTTATTATTATTATTTTTTTTAAGTTTCAAATTCGATAACATGTGTTATGTAGGAAATAAAAATATTGGATTAATATATTTAATAAATGTCATATCAATACGCATGTCACAAAAATAATTAATTATTTTCTATCAACTTTTTGACAACACATATTTTCCTCTTCAATTTTCAATCTTTATTTTTTAACTCAAAATCATAATTAAATAAGTTTATAAACCAAACATTATTACCAAACGGAGGCTTAATCATTTCGACAAAAATTGACATGTTTCAAAAATAAGGAAAAATAAAATAGATTACATAATATATTGGATTTCAAATAAAATATATGTAAGCAATACATTAAAAATATAGTTAATAAAAAATATAACACATTAAAAGGGAAATAGGTGATGAGGTGGGCAATTTTCAGAGAAAAATGTAAATAAAAGTAAAAAAAAAAAAAATTATATAAAAATTTAAATGAGTGTCAAATTTTGAGTGGCGCGGTATACTTAGTGTACATGTAGCTTTTTTATTTTGAATAGTTTTGTCTTTTTTAAAGTTTCAAATTCAATAATATTTTGTATTGAAATTTAATTGAAATTATATTTTTTATTTGATATGATTGAATTAAGATATTTTTAAAATTATGATTTAAAAATTATATATTTCGTGCATCGCACGGGTAGACAATTAGTCAGTCGTCTATAAAGATAAGATGTGAAAATTAATAAAGAGTTGATGCTAAAAAAATTATAAAAAAAACTTGGTAGAATAAATGTAAGAATAAGGAAAACTCAAGAATATTTATTGTAATTAAAATGTGATGTAGTTAACAAAAAGTGTTATTTACACTATAATTGAATTATTACTCCCCTACGTGGACATGTAATCCTATGTGGCATTCACTTTGGCAGTACATGAGGTGGAGCATAACAATTATCAAATTAAAATAACGTAGTTATTTTTAGTTTGAATAATGATATTCGTCATTATCACTTATTCATAAATGTGATTAACTGACGGGAAGAATACGCAATTAAGATTTTTAAAGTGTACATTTTCAAAATTAAGAAATATAAGGTTTTATTTCAAAAATCAGGTCATAAATTAATTATATATTTATTTATGGTCACAAGTCACAATTTTTTAGGTCACAATTTATTTTGGTCACAAGTCACAATTTTTTAGGTCACAAGTCACAAATCAAGTCATAAGTTTATGGTCACAGTCACAATTTTTTAGATCACAATTTATTTCTCGATCACAAATTTCGAATTTCGTAGGTCACAATTTTTTTCGATCGCAAATCTCGAGTCAATTGGTCACAACTTAACAAATTATGAGTCACAATTTTTTCTCGATACAATTCAAGAATTTTTAGGTCACAATTTTCACAAATCACTAGTTTTCTTAGTCACAGATCACAATTTATTAAAAATATTTGGTCACGATTCATTTTTTGGTCACAAATTATCGATTTAATTTGTTACAATCTATTTCTCGATCACAAACCACAAATTTTATTGGTCAAAAATTAAGGTCACAACTTACTTTTGGGTAACAATTATCTTTTATCACCCAACCACCCCCCACAGCCCCAACCCCACATCCACCGGTGCCGCCATCGGAACCACCATCGCAAATCAACACCACACACAGATATGCCCCGATCACCACCATACAGCACAAACCGTAACCACAAGACACAACTACCACACATCCACCATGACTCACCAGCAACCACACAAACATCATTGCAACAACATCACCACCACATACCAGCACATTTCGCAAATACACAAACGCCTACCCCCGTTCCACCACCACCACCACCACCGTCGGGAACACTAATAATTGGTCACAAACCTATTCAATCATCCCATCGCAACCCACGCCCCAAACCTCGTTCCACCACCAGCACTGCCAGGAATAGTCACCGCCACCGCCGGGAACCTTCGCCTCAACCACAAGCAAAACTCCCGAACCACAACCACACGCAAAAGCTGAACTCACCATCAAGAAAAATTGAACTCACCAATGTCTAGTGATTCCGGATTGACGGGGCATCGCCGCTGCAGCAGCATCAGAAGACGACGCTCACAGTCGTTGAAGAGCAGCAGCATCTGAGCTCCATTGCGGTGAAGATAATGTCGTTGATGTCGCCGTCTTAGTGCCGAAGAAGTGCTCGCCGCTACTGATGGTGCTGCCTGTGAGGAGAAGTTAGGGTTAAGAGAAGTGAGATGATGTTTGAATTTTGTGCAGGGAGAAATGAGTGAATTAGATATGTTAATTATAATTTGATATTAAAATTGAATTATGACCTGAGTTGAGTAATAATAAACTTAAAACTTGATTTTTGGATTTTGATATTTAGAAATAGGGCAGCATGAAATTTCCTCTTAACTGACTATTTATGAAGCCAAAATTCGTACACATTAAGCCCATATTTGAGCCCTATTATTTATTTAAAATTCATTTTCAACAACACATATTAATAAAATAGTTTTTAAAAAAAAAAATCCTATTTTTTAATCATACATTTTCCAAAAAATCACGTATTACTCATTTTTTTGATAATAATGGGATCAAGGAAGGGCTAAGTAATTAAAAGTCGCATTTTGGTCCCTAATGCGATACCGACTCTAGCCTAATCACATTCCAAAAAGAATAAATATTATTACTCACTCCGTCCCAATTTTATAGGTTGTATTTTCTTTTTTTGTTTATCTCAATTATATAGACTTTTTTTTTATTAAAAAATATTTATTTTGTTTTTTTTACCAATGTAACCCTATTTATTACTTCCAATATAATAGTTTTGATATTAAATAAGGCTAAGTTAGAAATTTTCTTTACAAAATTACTTTTTCAATGACATTAAATATGTTTTCTTAATATGTGTGAAATGTCAAACAAGTCTATATAATTGGGACGGAGGGAGAATATGATATTTTTGACTCTGTTTGCCAAACATGTTTCTTTCAACACAATTCTCCAAATCACTTTTTAACAACACACGTTTTTTTCTCTATTTTTCAGTCACATATTTTACCTAAAAAACATTAAAAAATAAAAAATAAAAAATTCAAACACAAAATCTTTATCTAACGGACGATAATCTATATAGACGATTTATCAATGTGGACATTTGTCTGTACCACATATGGTTTCATCCCATGTGCCATAGTCGTACACCATATGATAACTTCAATATCACGAAAATTTATAATAATGAGGCTTCTGTTGATAATTCAGTTGGAAGTTGCACCACATATTGAGGTTCAACTCTCCATGTATAAATACATGTCAATTTCCTTTTTCTTGAATTTTTCTTTAGGAGTCGACATAAATGACAATGAAGGTTGGGAGTTTTATTTACGATGATACCCTACTTGAAATTGACACTGATAATTGTTGGAATAGTTGAAAGAAAATGAAAGGGGAAAAGGAAGTGACTCAAGAGTGGGATTCCCTTTCTAGTTTCTTCCCTACTCCTTAGTAATAATATCATGCAAAATAAGTCCTTGTTTGATTTCCATAAACTTTTTTAAAAAAATGAGTTTTTGGAGAATGAGGGGTGTGGATTAAGTTGAAAAGTAAAAAAATATAAATCAAAAGTAAGATGTGTGGTTTACATTGAATACTGTAGAAAAATGAGATGAAAAAAATGTATTTAGAGTTTATCGAGTAAATACAGAATCACATCAAATAAGCAGAACGTACTAAAGCATGACAAAGACACCAAAAATACAAGCACAACGAGTTCTAGAATAAAGTGCTTAGTGACATTTTTCATCTTCGCACGCTTTTTATCTGCCATTAAATTTTTCTCTCTATTTTCCTTAATGGCTGAGGAAGGATTGGAAAAGAAAAAGAATACATGGTGTAAATCATTATTTTAGATTGCTTTCACGATGATCAAGAAAGTAAAACTTAATTTTATCATATTCATATGTAGTCTAAATCAGTTGTACAAAAGAATGATTATCATTTGTAACGTTATTTCAATCTCATGCTTTAACTTGTGAAAATTTAAAATAGATCAACATTTACGTGTCAACTTAATCGAATAAACCTTTCTCTAGCAAGTTGTTTGATATGATACATGTTACTATCTTTGGGTACCATCTTTAGTCAAATCTTAGCTCAAGTTTGGATATTATTTTACGATGATGGAAATCCAAGAACATAAATGGTCATTACATTATCTTGTGTAATTTCTTCTTATGGGAGACATGATAACATGTGGCAAGAAAAATCTATAGATTCTGCACATTTTTTTGTAGAGGAAAAACTAGACAAACAATGAACCCATTGATAAATGGTCCCACAGAACTCAACGGTTCTGATCAACAGTTGGTAGGCCAATCCTCCACTGATCTTGATGGTGCCAGCTATGCCTCATCTATTGTTTATTCAATATATACAAAAATATATGGATTAATTGCTCAATACTTTTTTCTTTTTTTTTTATCAAAATTAATTTTTACTGAATAATAAAAAATGCGTATACATGTGAAAAATATCATAAAAATACACTAAGAGTATCACAATTCTGATAAAAATACTAAAAGTATTAAAAAAACTTGAGAAGTATTAAACATTTATACCTTTAAAGGACATAAATTTCAATAAATCAAAAAAAATTGAAAAGTATCACATCTTTATACTTTTTAAAATGAAGTAAATTTGAGTTTTGACATCAATGGTTGAGTATTTTTGTAAATGTTCCAAATATAAAAAGAGTTGGAATGGTCCAACTATTGAGGCAGTTTTCTAGCATGTGGGCCCTCACCACCTGAGACAACTCCTGGAGATGATAAGAAATGGGACCTCACACCAGCCCAATTAATTAGTAAAATACAATCACACTATTGCCCCTCGACAGTATTGCTCAAGTAGTAAAATTGGTACTAAATTTTAAGCAATCACTCTCGACTGTCTTTATGAAAGCCTTTAAATCTTTGTTAAATAGTCACAGAAACCTCATAATGTCTTGAGTCAATTTATTTTATGTTGACAAATTGAAAATCAAATGAAGATTATATCACTCTATTTGATAAATTGTTTATAAACAATTGCTTATAAATAATGGCGTCTTAATATTCTCGATTCATTTTTTTTTTTTTTTTTGAAAAGTCAAAAATGATATGCGAAAATTTGTAACCTGTCAAAATTATTTACTTTTTTAAAAAATAGATCAATGAAATGTAATCACTTGACCATTTATTTATAAACAAAAAATTATCCGTTTGGTAACATTGTTTGGTTTATAAAGTTATTTATTTATGATTTGAGGTAAAAAGTAATAGTTGAAAATTAGAGAGAGAAAATATGTGTAGTTAAAAAATGGTTTGAAAAATTTTGTTATTTATAAATATGTTTATAATTTTTACTAAACAGGGGCATACAGCGACTGTTTGGTCCAGCATGAATTTTCCAAAAGTCCATTTTAGAACAATAAACATTAAAATAATACTGTAGTTGTCTGAATGTCAGTCAACTCGTGTAACTTGAAATGGATTGAATCACTTAAATAAATGAAAAAAGGTTGGGCTACCACCTAAAACGCACTGGTTAGCGATAAGACTCGTGGATAGGTGAAGCAATCTCCACAAACACATCCTTGGAGTGTCTTCAATATAGAGGCCTCGCAATAAGGTTACCACTATGTACTTGAGCTAAAAGGTGATCAGATCAAGGAAGTCCTGACACTAAGGGTTCCTTAATGTACTTCCAATAAGTCCAAGAATTGTGGTAATTCCAAACTAAAACAATCTTGCCCTAGAACTTCTCTCATCGAGCTGCCCTCGTGCACATCTCAACAAACAAATATTGAGAATTCATAAACGCTGACAGAGTAGAGATCGTAAGTTAAAATCCTCACATATTTGAATTTGTTAGACAATTTGTCAGTTCAGTGAGTGGTCGATAATCAAATATTGGTCAGTTTTAGACATAACTTGCGATTTGTATCATCTACCAATCTCGACTATTGGGGCACCTAAGCCTAAGGTTGACATTCAACCTTTTTTCTCTCACCAAATAAACAAAGTGATGCTAACCAAAAAGAGAAAGCAATCTAAAATAATTTTCAAATGAGCATTGCTACTTGTGCACTCACCTTTATTGGGAGGATCAGAAATAGAAGAGTAGAACTACTCGAGCTTTTGGAAGTTTCAAATAGATTTACATACATGACTATAAAATTTAAAAATAGTACCTTCCCAAACCCTAATCTTTAGATCGATCTCACAAAAAAAATGTATGATATTAAAGAAAACAAAGAAAAACTCAATCTTGTCTCAACACAAATATTCCAACTACATAAATGGGGAATGAAAATGATGACCATTTGTTGCTTCTTTAAAAATCATCTCGTCTAAAAACTTGATCAATTTTAGCGAATATTGATTAAGTGTATTCAATTAAATCTTGTAATCAATATTATTGAGACTCACTCACATGAGATTCAGATTCACCAGGACCATCGCAAGACCGATACTGATTTAGCCCGGTGATCATGCCTAGTTGCCCTTCCACCAAACTACCACCGCCTCCGCCTCCTCCGCCACCTCCAATAGTTGAACCTAATTGTTGACTAGGCCATATTGCAACCGGGGTTGGAAAGTTCATAAAATGTAGCCCACTAGACACAGTACCTCTATACAAAGCAGCAGCAGCAGCACTGTTATTAACTGAAGGAAATGTCCAAATGGGATCACCACCCATGACTTGGTTATTAGAACCGGCCACCGGCGGCCAAAAATTTGTCGGAATTGAAGCATGGCTTGCTGGAATCGAGCCAGTACTCGACTGTAGAAAATAATTTCCTATCTGATGCTGAGGTTGATGTTGATGTAGTTCTTGTTCCAGCCTACGCTTTCTCCCTGTACTTTCCTCAGTTTCCATTAAATCGAGTGTATTCTCTTGCAACTCCGGCTTAGCCTGCAACAAATTAGGGTTAAGGTTTGTCGACTGAAAATTCAACAACGTAGTTGAGGAATTCTCCGATGATAATCCTATGGTCGGTAAAATTCCCCGGCGTTGAGGCATCGGAAAATTTGAGTCGAAGTATGTAGATCTTAATTGAGATGGCACTGATACGCTGGAACCTGAGCTTCGTAAACTTATATTAAGTGAAGTGAAGTTTGCTGGGATTGTACCAGTTCCGGTGGCGGCAATGACAGCCGGCTCAGCTTGCTGAAGCAGCCATTCAACAGTTTCTCCATCTGACTTATGGCCGAGTTCTCGTGTGAGTTGAAAAACCCTAGCAGCACAGAGTGCAGGCATGCGAATTCGTCGGCCACGTCCATCGACCTTGGTGTGACGATCTTTAGTTGTCGTACGCTTAGGTGGCGGCTTCTTGGATGTCTCAGCTGATACATGGTGACTTGAAGAGGCTGTTGGTGGTGGAGTTGTACCGCTAGGGTTTAATGTATCAGCGGCGGCGGAGATGGCTAGAGATGGATACGTACAAGTGGAGGAGCTGGGCTCAATTTCTTTCTTTTCAAGTAATTGGAATGGAAAGCTGTGGTGGCGGTGGTGGAGATGATCATCGCCTCCTTCCATGATAACATGAGCTACTCCAAAAAATAAAAAATAAAAATGCTTAATTCTTATTTTTTTCTATGGAATGATCTCTCTTCTCCTTTAGATTGATGCCATGGAAGTCCTTTTATAGAGAGAGAGAGAGAGGATAAGTTAGGAGGACAGGCTTTAAGCAAGAAAGATAATGAGTATGAATTATACAGGTGTGCTCTTAGAAAAGCAGAAATTTTCAGAAGTGTAGAGAAAATAAAAAGTTATTTTCTTGGGATTGTTATAATTTTATCTTCATGAAATCTTCAGGACTTGTAGCAGAAACAAGGAAGGAATTCAACGGTTTAAAACTTAAATGAAAAGTATCAAATTTCAAGAAGGGTTCAATTCAATTTTATTTTAAAAATTTTGTTTTGCTGAATATAATAAATGAGAGAAGGGTGTTTCTTTTGAGTGGAGTTGGACAGAGCCTTTGGTTCAGAGTCCACGTGGGGTGCTCTTTTTATGATTGAATCCATAAAGACAAAGGGATGCCCAGGTTGGGTCCCAATCCCAAGTCTTAAAAAATAAAAATTCAATGTTAAGAAAGTAAAAGATGTTATCATTTCCTTTTTGCCTTTGTTACGTGATTGTTTGATTTATAAATTTATTTATTTATAATTTTGAGGTAAAAAATAATTGTTAAAATAAAAGATGTTATCATTTCCTTTTTGCCTTTGTTACGTGACACTTGTTTGATTTATAAATTTATTTATTTATTTATAATTTTGAGGTAAAAAATAATTGTTAAAAATTGAAGAAAGAAAATTTGTGTGATTAAAAAGTGATTTAAAAAATTATATTATTTATAAATATATTTATAAATAAATAAAAAATCTTTTACCAAACGTATGCTTAATATTTATGGGATTTTTGCTGCGATTCTTTAGGAATAAATCTTGTTTGATAGCTTTAATAGTCATACACAAACACATGCAACATTCTTGTTACGTTTAAGCACCAAACCGCAACATGCCCCCTGAACTCACAGCTAGTTCGATGTTGAAATAGGCTTGTATGTTTAGGCCTAGAGCAACCAATCATATTCAAGAATCGGATTGAAACCAGCACAACTGAGTCGATTTTCGGTAAAATAGCATAGGTTAACAATAGAGGGATTTTTCGTATTGAAAACCCATAAAAAATTGGATCATGCTATACACACAAAATGAATGACAAAATGGATGACACGCCCCTTACATGAAGGGAGTCCACATATAAGTAGGTCTCCCTCTATGTGAAGGGTGTGTCATCTATTTTATTATCCATTTTGTGTATGAAGAATTATCCTAAAAAATTAGCCCTTGTTTGGTGGGGGATTAAATCAGTTCTGTAATAAATTTTATTGATCGCATAAAACATGTTATTAATATTAATTTTTGACTTTGACTTAAAATTAAAATTTAGATTATATTCCTTACCAAACAGAGGCTTAGTTTGAACAGACAAATGGTCGAAGGAAGACTATAAGAGCAGTTGGGATTGAAATAAAAGAGTCTAGGGGATATCTTTCAGTTAGAAAGAGAGCAAACTAGTCTAGACACTCTTGAACAATAGTCATACGTGTAGTATGTATGACTAGCGAACCCTAAAATTCACAAACAATTTAATGATATAATTCGCGATCACATGTCGATGAAAATATTCAGTTTCTGAAGGAGAATTATAAAGAAGGTCAACAATCCTATGCTCTTTTACTCGCCTTCTTCACCATCCTAGAACCTCTTTTACAGATGCCATTACCAAAGAACTATGAGTCTACCCTATAGAACAACAAAGCATAGTAAAATTCATTAGTTACACGTCACCATCTTCATCTTCAACTTCATCGTCATTCTCTTCCGAGCTACCACTACCGTTTTCCTGCAGTGACTTTTCATCAACACTTGCTATAGATAGTAACACAACAAATAAAGATAGAGAAACTAATGAAAATGAATCAAGTGAATTTCTCCAGGTAGAAATTATTTGATTTGATCCCATAATTTTAGAGCTCCTTTCAGTACAAAATTCATGACCATAGAGAATTAATTTTCTTCACTTACCTCATCATCGCCATCATCCACATCAAAATCTTCTTCATCAGCCTCCTACAGCAAAAATACAAAATATCACACTAAGAATATTAAGCCCCTGAATGGTACCGATTAAAATCTTGAAAATCTTGATTTTAATCTAAGTCAAAGTCAACAATTAATCTCAACTATAAATTTCATGGGTCTCACAACTTTTCAACCACACATCTAATCAACTTTTATCAAAATCTGATTTTAGTCTCCACCAAACAGGGGATAAATAGCCACACAGGATGAGCTCACCATAAACCTCTATTAATATAAGGAAGTACGAAGAGGGGCATAAAAAGAGCTTTACGTTGATAAAATAAGTGAGAGGATTTGGCCACAGATCGTCCTTGATTATCTCAGCAACCTGCTAAAATAAAGGTTAAGGATATATGTACAATGCCCATACGTACACCAAGTAAACCTAAAGCCATTCACTGATAAGACAAGTTTTACCTCATCATGAATCTCCACTCTATCATCCTCCTTATGCTGGGTGTCACTAAACCAGGTAAAAAAGCTGCAAACAATGTAGCATGAGAATAAGCAACTGCGAAGACACAAGAATATACAAGTACTCGCCAAATGACAATGTAATATAGTTCAAGAAAATAAATGTAAAGACTAAATCAAGTAGAGAGAATATCCAATTATTATATTTTACCATCACGGGCCGACATAAAATAAGATAACAAAATTGCACATTAGGATCGTCATCACAGGCTATAAGATAAAGCAATTCAACCCATGTCAGCATGATATATTTTGTGCACATGCACAATTGAGAACACAACAAAGAGTATTAGTGGTTCCTGAATATGCTCCCTTGTCCTATACAAATCAGCGACAATTAATTACCGCAAATTTTAAGTAAAAGGAAAAGTACATGTAAACATTTAACTGTATTATGACTGAGACTTTACAAAAATAATACATGACAATGTAGATCAGAGCACACGGATGCAGTTTAAGGAAAACAAAGAAGAATGCATATCGTAAGAGTACATTCAAGAGGACTATGAAGTCCATAATGAATATGGCAACCTAAAAGCACAGATTCTTAATAAAAATATTCAAGCTGCTTGCAGCAAATTTAGCAACTTCACCTAACGATTTCCAGCAAAGAATATTGCAGATGATACTGTACACATACTCATTCTGGAATACAAATACAGCAGAAACAAGACCACATCTTTTGAAATGAAGGAAGATTTCCACTACAAAGACGATTGTATTATAACCAAGGTTCAAAAAATGCATAATACGTGACAATGTGTTTCAGTCAAGCATCAAACATTACAAGCATATACGTGCATATGCGTAATTATGTGTTTATCAAATTTAATATATTTTAAATATTCTAAACTAATAAATAAATAAATAATGTATTCTTTAAAAAATTTATACATATTCTTCAAAATTTTCAAAAGAAAAATATTGCTCAAAATGAAAATGATTAGGTAAGCAATGCAAAAATGAAAAATGCACCTTCAAATTTTTGCAACTCCATGAAGATCTCAACAGTGAAACTAGGTCTTTACTAGAGGAAGACTAAAGAAGAAGGAGACTTGGGCTTGGCGTAGATAGTTTGCAAATCTACGAAAAAAGCGTTTCAGTTTTTATTTTTCTAAACGTTAAAAAGGCTACAGATTGCTACATATAATTCATGAGTTTGGGTGACTTGAGCTAATTTGAACTTTGTTGGGCTCAATCTGCTCCTTTTTTTTTTAATGGACTGAGCTTTGCTGTGGTAACGCAGACACAACTTTTAACAAAAATGCATGCACATGTTGATGTTTAAGCGTGCCTATGCTGTAAACAAAATGAGTTGACCGCACTATCACGAGCATACCCCATATGCGAAGAATATGTCATCATATTCTTTGAAATAAACATTGGTATGCTTGAATGCAACCATGATGAAGAAAGAATAAGAGTCAAGTATCAGTCTTGTTAATGTCCCTGAATGACCAAAGTGAAATATTCGTTAGTATGCAGTTGCAACCTAGTCAGCAGCCTAAGTTTACCACTTCACATATCAGCTCCATAGCACGATTTAAAAAAAAAAAAAAAAAAAAAAAAAAAAAACTAAAATTTAAATGTACACTGTAACAACCTTTCCTCAGAATGAGAGCGCTTGTTCCCTTTCATCTCATCAACACCATTCGGAATGGCCTTCATAAGAAATATGCAAAGAAGCTTAAAAAATAGAGCTTAGAGAAGTTGCACAACTCAATGAATGATGATATCAAGCCTTACCATGCCTTCTTTCCACTTAATTGATGTAGAGCTTATTTTTGTTGTTCCATTCTCAAGGAAGGTAAAAGTTTTTGTGAGTTTGGCATCTTCAAAATATGGATTAGGTTTGAAGTTCTGAGGTAAAAAAAAAACTGAAAATTAGTAAATTTCATACAGAATACGCAAACTATAAGAGATAAAAACAACATATTCCCAATTTCCCACAAGTGAAATTCTAGAAAAGCACGATACAAAAGATAAAAAATAAAAGAAAAAAACTCACAAATGCAATTGAACAATTGGATTTCAAGTCTTTAGATTCTTCCACTTCGAGGGAAGTTAAATACTTGAAAATCTAGTATCAAAAGAAAGAAATTATCCAATGTGTGTCAGATTCAAGACCAAGCTTTCAAATTTACTAAGCACAACAGTTAATTCCATATTAAGACCATTATTATTTTTCTTAATTTAGAGAAATTGGACTGGCAAAGTATAAACCTTTTGGTCTTCATCAGTTAAAAGTTCACTAAGGGCAGGATGACTCAGAAACTGCAAGGAAAAGAACATGTGTCATTGAGGAGGGAGAAATGCATTGTTAGAATTGGTGAGGAGTTGTAATTAGCAAGTAGCGAATCACTTACTGCAGTCATCCAAAAGTCCGGAATTGACTTTATGATGTCATTTCGCTTATCATAGACAGGCTTCCTTTTCTCACTGTACTTCTGTTCTATTTCCAACACTTTTTCACTAGCTTCTTCATTGATCTGAAAGCAGTAAAATAAGTATCTAACACTTTCATCTCTTCCTTTTTACAGCTCAAAGACGTTTCCAGTATAATCAACAGTAGAAAATCATATCAATGTCTCAAAACAAGCGAAATACATACAATCCCTGTATCATTGTCACGACTCATGAATATCAGCCTCGTCAAGATCACATTTGTTATGCATTGGCTTCTAGATAGATAATAAACCACAACCATAAAACAACTTCGAAGCGATTCTCCAATGCTGGCGCACAATATAATATTTATTGATTTATTCACAATACAAAGAAATGATAGAAGCATCATATGAGGAAGCACTAGTTTCAAATTCATGCTTATTATATAGTTCAAGGCAAATGTACTATGCCAATTTTTTCGTCTTCTACTTGCAAGAATCACGGAAAAAAAGGGCAAGACATAAATTGAAAATTACTTTTCTAAAATTAATAGTGCAACACTTTTCACCAGCGAATCCAATACATGGCCAACTAGGGCGGCCGCCCAAGCTGGTTCTGTCGGAATGAAGAAAATGAAGGTGAACACCAACGGTTTGCAGGACTCTTGTGTTTGAGCTGCTGGACCGCTGGGTGTTTTTGGGTTGGGTTTGATTTGGGCATTTTTTTATAACTAGCCCATCAACTAAATCAGTTTCTATTACCCAAAATTACAGCCAAATTCCCAAACCTATTTGCTAAGCAGCTGAGTAGCCGTGAAAGTTGAAATTGAGATACCATTACCACGGCACCCACTGTTAGCTGTAGTCCGTCTTCTCCGGCTCCGTCGACCGCTTGAGCCACTGCTGTTTGCCTGAGCTCCACCCGCCACCACCTGCGGTATCCTCTCAGTCTGTCTTGACTCTTGATTAGGTATTTTGCTATCTCTATTTATGATTTCATTTGACAGTTGAGAATATATCTTTGTAATTGTTGTTGGTGACTTGATGGTTATATTATGCATATATGAATAATGAATTTGATCATTGAGATTGAGCTATGAATCTCAGATTTGATTATTGACATTGTTGTCTGAATTTGGCATTTTGGGGCAGTAAACTACACTAAATAGTAACTAGTAGACTAGTCTAATAATAAATGGATTAATTTTTGGAGGTTAATATAATGGATTAGTTCTTCAATTCTTCAACTCTGAGGCGCAGCCCTTTGGAGGTTACTTTTTCTGTGTTAATTCTCTGTTTCTTTTAGTTTTATGAAATTACAGATGGATTAAGTTGCATAAATGGTATAATCGTGTTCTATATTTTGTTATGATGCTATTATGCTGGAAACCTTAAAAAATGTTGAATGGTACTTTTTTCCCTAACTCTTTTCCAGCAGTTTTCAGAACTGAATTCTCCATTGTTGGAAGAAGTCCAATGAATCTGACATTTGCCGAATTAATTTAATCGGGAACCTCATTATCAGCTAAATCAAGGCAGTGACAGCGAGTTCTTGCTTCACATTCCCAGCAGAATCTCAGGTGACAGAGAGGTTAGCGAAATTTCTCTCTTTCACTTGTGTTAGTTTTGAATTAATTATTGCAAGTCACTTTTGAGCCCCATCTCCTCCTTTATTTTTTGAGCTTTTAGTACAAATTACAGATTTGTCATTAATTTTTTTTTTTTTTTTTGGGAACATTACAACGTTTACAATAAAACCCCAACGCATCCCCCTTGAAGGACTCGAATCCAGGTATGAAACCTGGTAGGGGGAGCCTCCCCCTCTTGGGCAACCCCTTGGTCCAAAAATCTCCACTTTTCTAACACGAAGAGAATAAAATAGAGTAGAAATTTGAAATCAAAATTACTTTACCTTTTCAAGCTCGTCTTGGGCTTCCTGGAGCTTCTCAATGGAGAGGAGTAGGTCTCCATCAACGTTCTCTGTCGCGTTGCTTTCTTCTAATTTCAGCCTTTTCCCTTTGTCAACTCCCATTATTCTTCAAAACCTGAACTTTATGTGGTGGGGGGGGGGGGGGGGGGGGGGGTTCCGCTGCTATTTTTACCGGTTTGTTTAAACCCTAGACTAGATAAACCCTTTCTGTTTGGTGGGGGATGAGGGAGTGAGAAGTACAGAAAAATAGAGGGAGGTCTTTCTGGTTTAGGTAATTTTTATTAAACGTCGTCGAAGTAGCGCTTATTTGGCTTCACTAGAATGGATTTTGAAAAAAAGAGGAGCTATTTTATTTTATTTTATTTTATTTATTATTATTATTTTTTTTTTTAAAAGGAAGTTATATTACCATCACAAATATTATTTGACACACTATATTTTTTAGTAATCTTAAATGACCTTATGCATTATTGTTGTTTGTAACTTTTATATTCACCTAAAATAGAATGCTTTGAAATTAGTTAGCCTTAATTATTCCTAGAAATTTGTTTGAAGTCCTTACATTTACTAGTTGTACGGACATATTCTATTGACAAAAAATAATGTACTAAAACAAAACAATGAAAAAATCAGCAAATAAATAGAATTGTGAATTGGAGTTAGAGAATTAATAATATCATACTACGATTGATGAATAGAACTTACACTTGTTATGCAAAATAGACAAATAGTAATTGTTCCAAAAAATTCAAAATTGATCAAGACTTTCTCAGTAATATTTGTTCTCTCTCCCTAGCCCTGAAAACCTTCTACCAGCACATTGAGATTGACTTAACAATTTCAAGGAGTCAAATACTTAATTTTATTAGAAGGTATAAGTTAAATAAAAAAAGAAACGAAAAAATCACAGAAAGAGGCATGCCCAGCAACTCCGGGGTATAACTAATAAAAAGAAAACTAATCTATTAAAGAAATCTCTTTACTTTGGATTTCTTTACTTTGCAAAACCAGTACATACAATGTTCTTTCGACCGAATGAGTTAAAACACATACTAAATTTTTCAATAAAGATGCCTCTTAAAGAAGATTTTTCACAAGCCCAAATTAGAAAAAATGTCTAAAATACCTTCATCCAAATGATATTCAAATCTTTAAATTTAAGCAATCAATTTAAGAATTTTAATATAGACATACGTTGCAAATTATATGCAACGATACATTCAAGATGCAATAAAATTACACAACAAATAACATATACCAGTGTGGCTTCACACAAGAAATCGAAACAATTATGCTAAAGAAATAAACCTTCAAAGATCAAAATTTTCTAGTTAAACCATATATTTATACCAGCAAAAAGAAAACCAAATATTCAATCCAATGCAATCAACTTTACAATCACATCCAGGGCAAATCGAGTTTTCATCATCTGGACAAACTGTATTTAAGCCCAAAAAGGGAATAATATTAGACCAAGAGATAAAAGTAAGAAGATATTCAGAACATGAGAAACAAAATTAGGCTGTCAACTGAATGAGTGGAATTACTGTCTTGTATTGGCAGATGTGGTTCTAAACAAAACTGGTGAAACCCACATTCACATGCTTCATGAAGAATAATGTCATTGTCAGCTGTTATATCCTTACATCCACATTTCGAACAGAAAATCTGAAATAGAAAAATATACTCGAACAACCCCAAACCAATTCTGAACTATAGACACAAAACTAAGTCGTGTTTTGTGCTGAACATATATATACACACATATGCTTCATGACACCACTTACATCAGATATATACACACATATGCTCCATGACACAACTTACATCAGAAATAAAACTGTAATTGCTTTGTCTCCGGAAAGTAATATTTGAAGTACAATTGTAATTGAAATCTAACTATGTTGATTCATACGTGCTTGAAATATTCTCCAGTGTAATTGAAATGCTAGCCACACTCAAATTTTGGAGGATTCTGAAAGCTTCCATAATAATTGCTTTCAAGCTCCTTGCTATTCATCTACCGATCTGCTGAAAAAGCAATGAAATTGAACACGGGATGTTGAATACATAAATTTAAGGACAATGTGATGGCTAGATATGAACATTTAACTAAGTAAATGAAGCGGAAAGAGCCACACGTAACATCCCACATGATTCTAGCCACCTATGCTATAACATCTAATAGCATCACCATTCAACCCCACCTGGAGAATAGAAATAATTTGATCCTCTTCAGGCCTATAAATTCTTTAAGGTAAGATATTGCAAGAGCTCTTAAGGGAACACAGTCACTGCACAATTAAAAAAAAAAAACCCCCATTGTCAATTTATCCCTTCAACTTATAATAAGGTAACGAAAGAGACCTTTAAGAGAAAAGTGGAATGATAACTTCCCTTTTTTTGTAGGGAGTGTGGATCTATCAAACCCAACAATTACACAGGATGAAATTAGGTGTTCACTACATAGCCAATGGTAAAAAATACAAACCTAATGCACTGCTGGCAAAGTCTTTGCATCTGTTTCCTGACCAAAACTTTGTTGGCTTTGCTATGTACCTCACAATACCTTATGCTAGTGGTGACAGTCCTTCAATCTAATATTTGCATCATCGTTTTTGTCTTTAATAGAAAAACATAGATTTGTTAGCAAATGACCTATAAATGCTCATATGTTACAGTTGTTGATTTTTGAATCAATAGTTTTCTATTGGTCCATTACAGCAAAGTTGAAGTTAAAAATAACTTCAAGAATAATATAAAGACCAATTTATACAAAATTTCCAACGAATAGCTTTTTCATAGATTAAAACTTTTTAATATTGTAAATCTCATGTAAATTTTTCTAGATCTTACAAAGTACAGACACAATAGTAGAATCTTTATCAAAATACTTCCCAACTTTTACATGAAAAATTTATCAAATTCATAAATTGGATATATAACACTATTGTTGATTGTATAGACGTAAAAAATTTATAAAAAGAAACTCTCAATAGTTCCAGGGGATGAATATTACCAATAGTTACAATCAATTCAAGAAAAGAACTCATTCCCTTTAAAAGTAATCAAATTCAAATCAATATCACAGTCCAAGCATACTTTTATAAAACTTATTGCTTGAAAATGAAATAATAATTAAAACCAAAATCATACCTTTTGTGGATCCACCCACCATGATCACAACAACAAATCTATCTTCTGAACTTCCTATTTTCTCCACCAAAACAAAGCAATAACTCTAAATATCCAGATTTCAAAATCCTCTGTGTAGCTTGCTAATAACTAAACACAGCTCCAAATTATACAGTATTTGTGTCTTCTTCGACACTATAAACAAACCCAGAAAAAACATTTCAAAATAAATTGGAGCAATTAAAATTCCAAAAAAAATAAAAAATTACCTCAAATTGATTCTTTTTTTTTCCTGTGGAACTCAAAGTCTTTACCAAAATGCCACTCAACTGTCTCTGTAAGAAAAAATTATCAAAGTCAGAGAAATCTTGAATTTAAAAAATAATATATATATATATATATATATATATATATATATATATATATATATATATATATGATGTTAGAAGATTTATCTGTTTCAAATGGAGAACGAACATGAATGCAAAGAAAAGTTAAAGATCCAACCTTTAAGACTCAAGCTACAGCCTTCTTTCTCTCAAGAAAGAAGCTACTTCATATGCTAATGCTATATCTGAATCTTTAAAGAGAAACCCAAAAACTCAAGCTTAGAATTTACTATCAATGATATTTGGAAAATGCAATTAAATTACCACTAAACCTAGCAAGAGAACTTGTCGTTAGAAGAAGGCTCAGCAAGATCAATTTAAGACACACAACTATAAATATAGAATCAAAAGATAGTAGAATTTCAAACAAACAAAGTAAAATTCAATGAATAAACTAAAACGTTTAATGAATAAAGCCTCATTTGGTTAAGAAAATCAAACCAAACCAAACATAACTTACTTTTTAATGATTTGCCTGCGCTGAGTAGGTGAACTCATTGGTCAACAAATTGATGAAAGATAAAACAAAACTATCATACAAACAAATACATATATGTAATCAATACACGGTGGTGACGTTTGCCTTTATCCCATTCCCATGCCTGCCCTCTACTCTTTCACTAAAACATACCCGTTTGCAACTTCTCATCCCCCCCCCCAAAAAAAAACACATCTATTTCACCTATGGTGGGGACCCTTCAAAGCGTAACACAATCAGACCATATTCAAACATATTAGATTGAGCATATAGTCTAAAGCAACCATGGCTAACTTATAGGGAATCAATTACAAATTATTCTTTTCCATATCATGGGACATAAAAAAAATAGCAGAGGTGCACAACCACAAATAATAATGAAAGAACCAGAGAGGATATATTACCGGCTAATTTTTGCATGTCCAGCTATAATGCTATTGTTCCTTCCTCACATAAATACAATTTCTATCAATGTGAATTCGACATTATCAATAAAAGTTAAGAGAGGACAAAAATAAACTATAAAAAATACATAATAAATGTGGAAAAATGTCCAAAATCATCAGTTTAGAACTTACTGTCTAAAACAGTCACCGAACCGACGCCGGACAGCCACCGGAGTTACTGCACCAAAATCAAGGGGAACAGTCGAAGGTGCTCCTTGGCCTTCCAAACCGAAATCCAGTGTTATATTTTCGAAGTTCCGGTCAAACTTCTTCACGATGAAAAAATCGACAGCCGCCACCGGAAACAGTGACTTCCCACCAGTCAAGGCTTCGTTCTCGTCTCTCGAAACCACCAATTGACTATTTTGAGCCTTCGTCCAACCAGAAAAAGAAAATGAACTTTCGGCCAAGAGGGTTTCCTCCCGCAGTCGACCGATTCTTCTACACTGAGAGAGAAAGGTTTTTGGCAGAATACATCGATGCGTTTGGGAAATTTGCTGCGTTTGAAAATTTTGAATCGGTGGAGTAAAGCTCCGGCTAGAAAATGTTTCTGCATTTGAGAAATTTGAAAAAGAAAAAGAGAAGTGGAAGGATTCTGTGGGTGCACGTTTTCAGAGGCATATCTGTCTGAAAAGATTTGTACAAATTGTATCAATATGTAAAAAAAAAAATTAAAATTATTTTGGTGAACTGAGCGGGAGTGTTTGGGCGGGAAAACTATTCCAACACTCTTAATAAATAGATAAATAGATTGTTATTAATTAATAAGCATTTAATAACAAGGACTTTGACATTATTATTTCAGTTAAATTTGAATTTATTTTTCTAATTCGTTGAAAAAAAAAGGTTAATTGGACATGAATCCCAATAACCTAAATTAGTTGTTAAAATCTGGATTAGACTTTGTAATAAATAAATTAATCCAATTGTTTATGATTGTAATTTGATCAATTGCTGTCAAGTTAATGATATAATAGTTTTTTACTAACTATATATTTACAGGTAAGGTTTGCCATTACGTATGGACGTGAGATAGAATAAATTGTCTCAATGAAAAGTCAGTAAATTGGAAATAAGAAATTGAACTAAAATTAAATAAAGATTCGTGTAGATTAATGTTGTATTTAAATCTGTGTACAAAATGTTGAGATTATAAAATGACATAGTTTTTTGAGAAATTGCTTGTTTTCTATGCTGTGAAAAAGGAAAATATTGTTAATCTCGAGGTAAAATGTGTGGAAAGTGATTTCAAAAAATATGTGTAATTAAAAAGTGTGTTGAAAAATGTATTTTTTGTAATAAAAACTATAAATCAATTCACGAATAAAGACTAATATTAAAGAGTTAATGCTTTGATTTTCCCTTTGATTAATATATATATAATATTAATAAATATCATGCTATTTTAAAACTCGGACCAAGTTTGGTGGGCCGGCTTGGGAACTTGCGACCCAATCAAAAAATCGTGTTGGGTGGCCCTAAAACTCGATATGGTCAAACCCGGTGGAGCCCAGTCGCCACTCTGAACCCTTCACCTGATCCCTCGATCGAGTCGATGGCCAGATATGAAAATATTGAAAATACTAATATTATGGTCAAGAACGATTAATATTTCTTAGTCATTCTTAAGTTTAATAGTTGTATAAATATTATATGGTATAAGATTTTGGGTATAATTTTTGACCAAAAAATTGGGAAAAAAATGTTAAATGTGAGATGGAAATGCATAAATAATGAGAAATATACTGATACTTTCCACAACATCAATATTACCACAAACATGATACATCATTAAAAAAAACTATTAAATTTGCATTTTGAATTAAGTTAATAATAATTCATAAAAAAATATTAAAATTAGCAGTCATTTATTATTTAAATATATAAATTGACATTTACTATTCAAAGAAGTTTTAATAATTTGGATTAGTTATGTTATTTTTTAAATTTTAATAGTTATTGCAATGTAATATTTTTTTTTTTGTACTTTTGTATTTGTATTAAAATTATGTATAAGCATTAAAATTTTATGGATACTTACTGAAATTGATTATGTAAATAGAGCTTATGTGCATTACACCGATGAAATATTAGAATATATAATAACAATATAGCCGTCACATAAATTCGCACATAGTTTCCAGCCATTTTTACCTAGCATTATAGGAAATTTTGTAATTTTATTAAATATTTTGATAACTAAATTATGAAAGTTCAATTAATGCAAAATTAATTATAGGTGACAAGTAATAAATGATTTATTGATTTGTGAAAAAAAATCTATACGAATGTCAAATTGTATATTATTTTTATTCTTTTGATAATAATGTAATATTTTAAAGACGAAAATTAGGCAATATGAGTGTCAAATTTAAGATCTCATGAGAAGTTTAATACAAGCTAATAAATGATAGTGAACTCTAAACATATCATTCGTAAAATTGTCTCAAATAATAAAAGTAAAAGTTTTAACTTATACTTTTTTGTTTTTTTTTTTTCAATATCCAATCTTTTTAATTTATCTTATTTAAGTCATAAAATGATACATATCATTTATTATCTAAATTCAATTCGACATAAATGATTAATTTCGAATCTTTTTCTTATCAAATTAAAAGAAATAACAGATATTCGATATTTCTAAGTAAATTCAATTAAATCCTCGAAAACTCTTTGGTCATTTTGAAATTATTTTATTAATTTACTCATTTTGTTCATTTATCTATTTTTAATTTTATAGATTTAAAATAACCTCAATTTTGTAAAATATATACTATAGATTTTAATAATTAATTCATTAAATTCTATAAAGAATAAAAATATACGGTGTTAGCAAACTTGTTCTATTTAAAAATAAAATATGGTCAACGCACTTATTTAACATGCACAAAATCTTAATTCTTATTCTTAATTCACACACACACACACACACAAACACACACACAATAACAACATAGTCGTCACATAAATCCATACATAGTTTCCCGCCATTTTACCTGTCATTATAGGAAATTTTGTAATTTTATTAATTATTTTAATAACTAAATTATGAAAGTTCAATTAATGCAAAATTAATTATAGATGACATATAATAAATGATTAAATAATTTGTGAAAAATAAAACATCTATAAAAATGTCAAATTGTATATTGTTTTTATTCTTTTGATAATTATGTAATATTTTAAAGACGAAAAATAGGCAATATGGGTGTCAAATTTAAGATCTCACGAGAAGTTTAATACAAGCTAACAAATGAGAGTAAACTCTAAACATATCATTCGTAAAATTATCTCAAATAATAAGGGTAAAAGTTTTAACTTATACTTTTTAATTTTTTCAATATCCAATATTTTTAATTTATCTTATTTAAGTCATAAAATGACACATATCATTTCTTATCTAAATTCAATTTGACATAAATGATTAATTTCGAATCTTTTTCTTATCAAATTAAAAGAAATAATAGATATCCGATATTTCTAAGTAAATTCAATTTAATCCTAGAAAACTCTTTTGTCATTTTGAAATTATTTTATTAATTTACTCATTTTGTTCATTTATCTATTTTTAATTTTATAGATTCAAAATAACCTCAATTTGTAAAATATATACTATAAATTTTAATAATTAATTCATTAAATTCTATAAAGAATAAAAATATAAGGTGTTAGCAAACTCGTTCTATTTAAAAATAAAATATGATCAACGTGTTTATTTAACATGCACAAAAAAATATTTTTTTGGGTAACATGACCATTTTTACTAATTGGTGAAAAATAAAATGTCACGATGTATTGAAAACCATTGAAAAAGAATATGTTTGATAGAGACTATAGATTAAAATAATTTAAAATATATGGTTGGAAGTGAAGGAAAATGGTATAAAAAATAAAATAATTGTCAAGTTAATCAATTGAGTGGCTGAAAATGAAACTTGAAAAATTATTTTCTTTTTTTAGAATGTGTGGTTAAAAAATAGAATGTGCAATTGTGAAAATTAGTTTTTAAATAACTTGTGGTTGTGAATGAACATTAAAAGAATTTTTTTTTGAAAAATCAATTCTATATGAATAAATGGACTAAGAAAACTAGAGAATTAACAATTAACTGTTAAAAGAAATATGCAAATAAGAAATCTTATAGGGAGAAAGGAAATTAATTATAAAAAACATGTTTTTAAACAACACAATTCTCTAAACTACTTTTAAACAACGCATATTTTCTCTCACTATTTTTCAACTACGTATTTTATCTCGAAAATATTAAAAAAATATGTTTTAAGACACAAAACTTTTAACAAACAAAATTTAAATTATCCACAATTTGTGTATGGAAGTTATTTTTTTTGTTGTTCGTTGTATTATTTTTGTTGAACATTGTATTTTTACAACTTATTTAATAAATAATTTTTAATTATATATTTCGTTCATCGCACGGGTACGATTACTAATTTTATTTTTTTTATTAGTAAAAATACATTAATAACGATACTTCTCAACATCCTCACAACGCTTTCAATTCTTCCACAACAAATGCTTTCTTGAAACACCCCCCAAAATAAATAAATAGATAAAATAAATATCCCAGCTAGGGATGGCAAAACGACTCGTCGATTCGAGCCGCTCGAGTTCGGCTTGGAAAATGCTCTAGCTAAGCTCGGCTCGCGGCTCGAGATTTCGAGCCAAAGCTCGAGCCGAACTTTTTTTTAAGAGATGGACTTTGGCTTGATTCGGCTCGAGCCAAAAAAAGCTCGATAGAAGCTTGATCAATGAATTTCGACCACGAGATCGGCTCAACTTACTATATATATACATTTTCAATAAAAATTTATGAATTTTTGCTATAAAAATAAAATAAAATTAAAAGTTCGGGACTTGGCTCGGAAAAAACTCGAGCTAAAGCTCGGATCAAGCCTTATTTTTGGGGACGAGCTTTAGCTCGGCTTGACTCGAGCAAAAAAAAGCTCGACCCCTAAAAGCTCGAGCCTTGATATTCACCTCGCGAGCCGGCTCGATTCGGCTCGTTGACATCCCTTTCCCAGCAACGCCACACAACGCCCTCCAACGAAAAACCACCGACCACATTTACAACAACCCTTATTCTCTTTTCTCTTATTTTTTATCAAAATTGAATTGCTGAAAATATATTAATTCTTGGATTCCTCGATGTATATATGGGGATACTAGCAGTAGCAACTGTGGGCATTAATGGCCGGATATTTTTCACAATTAAGGAGCGGATATGGAAGAGGGTCAATCGGTGGAGTCGAAATCTATTTTTTCAGCTGGGGACTGGGAAATTTTGGTTAAGGCTACTAGGAAGCAATCCCTACTTTGATTGCCGATTTTTCATTTCTGGTGGGGATGAATTGAGGAAAGGAAAAAGATAGGCTTGGGAAGTTCTAAGAGAGAGGATGACTTGGTTCCCTTGATTCTGGAATACGATACGGTGAAGAAAAATTAAGAAAATATATTGATATTCCAGAGAGAGAGAGAGACCGAGAGAGGAAGAAAGTGTGGTACACCATTTTTTATTTTTTTTTATTATTATTACTAGTATTTCACCCGTGCGATGCACGGAAGTTATTAATCGCAATATTTATTTCAATAAGTATTCGTAAAATTTTAGTATTTATACATAGTCAACACATATAAATGCATAAAAAAACATTTTCTATTGCAATAATTATTAGGATTTACAAAAATAACATAAAAAATTCAAATTATCAAAAAATTCTTTGAATAGTAAACGTATATTTATATATTAAATAATAAATTACTATTGATTCCAATAATTTTAATGAATTATTAATAATTTCATTGAAAATATAAATTTAGTAATTTTTTAATAATATATCATATTTGATATAACATTATGTGCACTTATATTGATGCATGTGAAATATATTAGTATATTTCTCATAACTTTTACATCTGCCTTTTGTATTTAATGTACTTTTTAATTTTCATTTAAAAATATCAATCACAATGATTAAAAAAGAAATCGTCAATAAATTTGAATTTAATCAATAAAACTTTATTTGCAAAAATAAGTAGTCAAAATAATTTTTACCTCCAAAACATCACATTCTTTATTTTCAAACAAAATTTTTTAACTCTCATTATTTTTTATATAATTTAACAGTATTTTTTTTTTGGAACAAATGTATGTAGTGCTCAAAAATGTATTTCAAATTTGTAATCATTACACTTTCCAAAATGCAAGCATTTTTTATTTATTTTTTAATTCTTGTGTTTTTGTCAAAACATTTCCAAATTTAGTATGTACATTTTGGAGGGAAAGTGTGTGTTTGTTTACTTTTGGTAAAAACTTTATTTTTATATATAGATAGATATTGAGGTCATATATCTTACTTCTTATCTTATCTTATCTTACTTACTTAATATTAAAGGAGGAGAATTTTCTGCCAATTTGACACAATTTTTTGTGATTTTTTTTATACAATATTATATATTTCATTTATTTTCACACTCAACTTTTATTGCTTTCACACTCCAAAGACCAAAACTCAATTTTTATTGTGTTCACACTGTTACTTCCACTTAAATATTTTTATGGATATTTTTTTTTTACTTATTTATATTTGATTATTTGTGTTTAAACATCTCTTTTCATAATTTTTTTTCTTTTAATGTTTTAAATTTTGCAAATAAGTATTTGTGTGCAGTCATACAAATTCAATGCAAAATTTTCAGTTCAAAATTATATCGAAGTTGTATCACGCATCTAATACTAAATAAATCTTATTGTATAAATTTTTTATAAATAATCTTATTTTTTTAGTTATTTAGTACATCTAAAAATTTGAGCTCCTTTGTATTGCGTTCTATTAACTTAATTAGTATTTTTATAGAAAATTACATTTAATATATAAATAATTTTTTTCAATAATTGTGATATTTTATTGGTATCAATCTTATGGATGAATAATTTCGTTCTGTCATACAAATCTAATATCGACTTCTCCCGCCAATTTGACACAATTTTTTGTGATTTTTTTTTATACAATATTATATATTATATATTTCATTTATTTTCACACTCAACTTTTATTGCTTTCACACTCCAAAGATCAAAACTCAACTTTTATTGTGTTCACACTGCTACTTCCACTTAAATATTTTTATGGAGATTTTTTTTTACTTATTTATATTTGATTATTTGTGTTTAAACCTCTCTTTTCATAATTTTTTTTTTATATTTTAATGTTTTGAATTTTGCAAATAAGTATTTGTGTGCAGTCATACAAATTCCATGCAAAATTTTCAGTTCAAAATTATATCGAAGTTGTATCACGCATCTAATACTAAATAAATCTTATTGTATAAAACTTTTTATAAATAATCTTATTTTTTTAGTTATTTAGTACATCTAAAAATTTGAGCTCATTTGTATTGCGTTCTATTAACTTAATTAGTATTTTTATAGAAAGTTACATTTAATACGTAAATAATTTTTTTCAATAATTGTGATATTTTATTGGTATCAATCTTATGGATGAATAATTTCGTTCTGTCATACAAATCTAATATCGAATTTTCATTTATATTTATATCGAATATTTAATCAATTTGTATTAAATTTTGTTTTAAATAATCATACTTTTAATTCAATATTTATGATTCTTAAATTTTTAAAACAATAAGTAAATTGTCTCCAAATTTACTTAACTGACAATTGAGATTATCAATATTATATTATAATTTTCTTCAAAAAATAATTACGTTGTATAAAAATTACGAAAACTTATAATACCATGAATTTGATGTATCTTTGTTAATCACAATTTTAGTTTTTTTTCTTTTTTTATGATTATCGAATTCGTTTCTTATATGTGTTGTTTTTCATTGTCAATGGTCAAAACAAATAAATCTTATCTTTTATAACATGATCTATATTATTAACTTTTTCATATATTGTTTGATTGTTCAGAGTACATGGACATTGGAGATCCTACATTTAAATATTTATTTTGCAAAGCAAATTTTTAATGCGAGGAGAGAGTGAATAAGTATTATAAAACATGTCGTAATTCGAAATTCTCATTTTGTTGTGGGGTGAACACAATTTTTAATAATATTTCAAACAAAACCATTTAAAACGGTTTGGAATTTTTTCAAGCCAAACTAAACCATTTCATTTTTTAAACAAAATAAAATCAAATTATTTTTTGCGATTTGGTGCGGTTTGAAACCACGAATTGCCGGTGAATAAATTAGTATATTTCAAAGCGAGCTCAAAGACACATATTCATCTAAAATTTCGAGTTGAAACTAGCTCAAAAATAGTATTAATTTTCTAATTGAGTGCTTTGTTGTTAATCAATCCATGTTGACAAACAAACTAATTATATAGAAGTAAACTATCGTTAGCTCTTATATTAAAATTTTTATTTTAAGAAAATATCTTGGATGATGATAATGAATTGTAGGAGGAAAAATTATTTCCAAATGATTGTGGATTTGAACAAATTAATCTTTGTCTCCTCAATTTTGATTTGTAGACAATAAAAAGTATATTGCTTTTTTTTTTTTTTTTTTTTTTTTTTTAAATTGAACATTTGTCTTTATTTTTATTTTTTAAAATTTGTTAGGTTGGCTGTTTGAAATCGCGATTTTGACAGTTGAAACTTAAACCAAATTGTTTAAGGTGGTTTGGAATTTTTACAAACCAAACCATTTGTTGCAGTTTAATTCGATTTTGAGGTTTATTTGTTCACCCCTACTTTATTGTATACAAGAGAAAGTGAATATTTCTCTTATGGAAGATCATCCTCTAATTTTGAAAGATTTGTTATATGACAGGGAGACAAGATTAAAAATTCCATTGAGAACATTCGGACATATAACATGATGTTTTCATTCACTTCTATGGGGGAATAGATAATGAGCTAAATGATGGTAGAGGGTCTCCCCTCTTCAGATTACACGATCAAAATTGCCATAAGATTGAGAGTCTATTGCCTGATGACGGTTCAACTTTGCAATTTGCTCGCTTTACATTGTTGACAATGTGAATGAGGTTGAAAGCAGAAAAAGGGTCGTGAGGTACGTGTTGACCACAAAATCCAGAAGGACCTTGGACCAACACGTCTCAGCTCCTCCCTCTTGAACACGTGGATCTCCTGCGCATTGTGACAAACAATCAGTTTGCAAAAGGGGTCGAGGTGGCTCCCGTTTGCACTCCGATGCCTAAGTCAGTACTCATTTTGGACAAGTATATATTGGGTGCGGGAAACATAAATGTGTATAAGAGAGAAAAGGGGGTGAGAGAAATATAGAGTTAAGAATGAGAAATTGCTAACTCACCCCTTACTTGGAGACGATTGTGCTTCATTTATAGTGAAACTTCTTGTCTCGGATTGCGACACGTAGCATACTTTACACTTGTCATCACCCTAGCTTATGGATGTGACAATCTTGCTTTTCAACCGTAATCATTGCTACATTTAGTAGGGGATGAGTGCCTGTCACGTCTGGGTAAAGGCAGTGTCCCATCACTGACTCCATCTCTCTCTTCTGGTCAACGCCATAAAGCGCCCCGGCTGAGTATAAAGCACATCGGCTGGGCGTTAACCAGGTCGGCTAAAGAGGTTTGTTTGACATACCACCTCGGCATTCATCCCAAGGTGATATTCTAGGCCTTTAGCGAGGGGTCAGGGTCCGTTGGGCCACTATTGGGCCTTCGCTGGTGGATCACTGTACCTTTCTTTGGGCCCGGAATCAACACTAGTCCCTCAAATCCGAAGGGATCATTCATGGTCGTGTAGGATTTGCTATGATTTTATAGCTCAAATCCGAGGGGATCGTTCATGATCGTGTGTGATGAAATTCCTTACGCAAGGTTCAGATCCATACTATAGCCGACCTTACGCCTCAGATTTTCACTCCCTGACGGCCAGGATCGTACCAGCGCGTTTCCTAGGCGGCGCATTCAATTCGGATGGGCTATTGGTATTTATTTCCAAGAAATATATGCATGAAATGGGAGGGCGGTAACATTTCACGGCGCATGGCATTCACCGTGGTAGCTGAACGGTTTTGTCCCTCCCTCTGACGGCTGGCGCTTTGATTAGCCCATTTTCCAAGAAGCATGGGTTACCCATATTAATCATGCGGTTCACGAAAATCAAGGAATTTAGATTGTTGGGATTCCTATAAATCCTTCTTCATTTCGTTATTCCCCTCTTTTACCATTTTCTAAGAGTCTTTTGCAGCAGTACCTTGGCGAAAGCTTGCTCCGTTTCTTTCTTTCCTGCAAGTTTCAAGTCTTTTCCTCAAGGGCTTTCTACCCAGCGTCAGTCTTTAACATTCCACAGTTTTTCTTGGCGAATCCTTCGTTCCAGTGCACAATTTCAAGCATTCGCCATCTGAAGGTAAACCTCTTGGTCTCTGTATACACGAAACTTTTCTATTTTTAGTTTCTCATTGTGGGTTTGAAAATTTTGTTTTTTGCACCTTGTTTTTCTTTCTTTGAGTCTCGTCCACCTTTAAAACAAAACAAAAAAAAAAGAAAAAATGGAAAGAGTTGTGGGAACGGGTTCACAGGAAATGTTAGCGATAGCGATTCCCATCAGAGGTTTCTGCCCCATCTCTTTATCGGTTTTTACTTCCCGTTTCTTTAGGGAGCAGATTAAGAGGAGGAATAGGAAAACTAGCGGTATAATTTATTTGAGTGATTTTGACAGTGAAGAAGAGAGAAACCAGAACTACATGGCTCATCTGTCGTCCGAAGAGGAATCTACACTAAAAGAACTTCGAAGCAAACGCGATAGATACATGGGGAGAGAAGGAGCAACGGGTTCTTCTTCTGGCCCACAAGATCTTGATTTGGGCAACAGGGCCCCCTTCCGGGCGCATAGAGAGGAGATGGGGCTCTCAGAAGAGGAAATAACCCAGGTCGAAAGTTGGGTGGACCTGGTAAATAAGATATCAGGATATCATGTGGACCCCGATCCAAACCCAGATTCGTGGGAGAGTAGCGAGGTTGCTACCGAAATTCGAGGAGTTGATTTGGCTTGTGCCTCGGCGAAGTTCAGGATGCCAGAAGGGGCCCGTTTAGTGCATCCTACACCTTCCTGCCGACCATGCAGTCCTCCTCCAGGCCAAGCGGCTATATGTTACGACGCTTTATCCTGTGGGATGAGGTTACCCCTGCATCCATTCTTTAGAGCATTGCTTAGGAGTTATAACCTGTGTCCCTACCAGCTGGCTCCCAATTTCTGGACTCAAGCAGTGGGTACTTGGCTGGTGTGGCAAGAGGTCAACCCTGACCATCCCATCCTGTTGACCTATGGTCAATTTGACCTTATTGTTTTGATCATAACAAACAAGAATTTATTGTGTTACTAACAAGTGTGCTTCAAGTGTTTCATGTAATGATAAATATTCAAAGCACTCTATGTTCAAATCGTCTCTCAAAGATATAAATCAAAATTATGTGATCGAGCACATGAGACGCAAAGAAGATCATGAAAGAATTGAAGATATTCAAAGATCAAAATTGAGGTTGAAAAGCATGACATGAAGATCAAGAATTCAAGCATACAAGATTAGAGTTGATTTAACATATGTAAATGTATAATACTCTCAATCGTTAGCGATGAAATTCAATGAGCTCGAAAATGATTTTTTATGCATCAAGAAACTTACTTGAAAATTCATCACTTGCATAAAATATTTTTATCTAAGTCAAGATTATCTTTCAAAGGTTATTTGATCTTAAATCATGATTATACTATGAAAAACAAGTCAGAAAACCTTGAAAAATCAAAATCTTGAAATGCTGTTTTTTGAGGTAGACCAGAGAGGTCGACCGCATGAGAAGGGGGGGTCGACCGCATGACAAAAGAGAGGTCGACCGCACTGATCTTCCGCACTGCTGTTTTTGAACTCAACGGCTATTTTCTTGCAACGACTATATTGAGGTCGACCGCATGGCTGAACAGGTCGACCGCAAAAGACAGAATGTGCAAAATTTGATCTATAAATAGCCTTCTCTCTTGCATTCATTCACAACAACTTAGAAAACATTTTATACAAACTTTCTTGTGAAAATTTAGTGTTCTTACTTGGTTTATATTTATTTTTTATTTTCATAAAACTTTGATTGATCTAAACTTTATTTTATCAAATTCATCAAAGTTTTTGGAAGAAAGTTTTGTGAAGATTCTTGGTTTTACATTGTTTAAACTTCTTCAACATCTTCACACTATATTGGAATTGAAGTGTAAGTTTCTCTTTGTTCTAAACTTGTTTTAATCTTTTAAAAGAGAGAAATTCCAATTAAGGAACTTTGATTATTTGTGCTACATTTTTCATTATCATTTGATTCATCAAAGTTCCATTGCCTAAACACTTTGAGCTTAACTTATTGTTAATTATTCAAGTGTAGCATCTCTTGGTACGTAATTTGATTCAATATTTTTAACAAGAGATTATTTGAAAAACTTTGTTTGATTGCATCGAACTTTTCATTATCATTTGCATCAAAGTTTTTCTCTAACACTCGAGCTTAATTCATTGCTATCTATTGAAGTGTTAGCCTAACTCTCTCGGTACTTAATTTGAGTATATCATTTGTCAAGAGAGTTATTTCAATTGTAAATTCAATTCATTATATCTTGTGGTTTCGAGATCCTTGTGAAAACTCGATTGTTGGTTTCGAGAGCCGTGTGAAAACTCGATTGTAAAGGATAGGCGCTCCTTGTTGTAAGTCGCCTAAGGATTTGGTACTCCTTGTTGTAAGTTACCAAAATAGTGGATTTGACATTGCTCGTGACGGAGAGCTCGGTAACGGGGGACGTAGATCACGTTGGTTGATTGAACCTCCATAAATCGCGTTTGCACTCTCTCATCCCTTTTATTTACTTACATTGCACTTACTCTATTCTATCAATTTATATTGTGCAACACTTTATCTAAGTGCTATACTCGCCTTATCAATTAAGTTTACACATATATAGCACACTACATTGATAGTTTAGTTACTTGTAACACTAAGTACTCATATTTGTACCCATTGGTTTTTAAGTTTGAGATTATTATCGAAAAAGTTTTATAAACCAATTCACCCCCTCTTGGTTAGTTTACTCTTGGGCTAAAACATCCCACTGTACATCATTCATACCCTCTACACCTTGAAGAAATCAGTTAGAAGGGAAAGGGATGTGAGGCCAGACGTCAAGGATTGGTATTACTTGTCTCCTAGGGGGTCGTATCCTCCAGTTATCACTGGTCATCCCACCTCAATAAAGAACTGGAGGAACCAGTGGTTCTGGGTTGCAGGGGAGTGGCAAAGCTCTCCTGTGGACCCTTGTCCGGAAATTTCTGTTCCCCGAACCCTTTCCGTTCCTAGTGAGTCTTGCGTTTGCTTTAGTGTCCTTAAATGTCATGTGTCGCTTGTTTTCATTTTCCACTCACCTTCTTTGGCTGGTTCTTAACATGTTTCTGATTTGTGACAGGGGACACTTTTTCCCGCGTACTCCCTGACGTGGATTTAGCGGCCGTGAGGCGTCTGTTCGCTTACAAAGGTACTTTTCAAGGGGTCATCCAACAAAACAAGCTATTCGTCAAGCACGATCTTATGCGAGCCATGGGTGAGTTTGCTTTGTTACCGCTTTTATAGCCTCATTTCTATATACTTTTTTTTATAGCCTCATCTCTCTTTCTCTTGCTAGGTTCCAAGGACTTTCCAAAGATTTCTCTGAAAGGTCTCATTGCTACGAAGATTCCCCCTGCACTCCACCATGGAAGTGAAGTGGAAAGGAAACAAAAGGCGGTGTTGGCCAACCTGCAAGTCGGGGTGGCAAAGGAGGTCTCCGAGGCGTCTACAGCCCAGCTTCAGGGCCCTCTTCCAGCCCTAATGCCACCGCCTACTCTGTTGCCTGTGGGCCCTCAAAAGCCTAACACAGAAAAGGAGGCCGACCCTAAGGGAATCCTTCCAAAAGGGAAAGGAAAAAGGTCTGACAGGGGTGGATCCAAGAGAGATAGGGAGGCTAAGGACGCCTCAGTGCCACCTATCTTGTCCGAAGTCATATCTGAGCAGTTATTGGAGGAGGAGCCTGCCCCTTTGAAGAGGCTAAAAAGGGGTAAGGGAAAGGAGTCTACTTCTGCGCCTCCGCCACCAATGGTTGACGAACTGGAGGATGAGCCAACTGTGCCCATTGCAGGGTTGGCCTATGAGGTGACACCGGAGGGGGCAGAAGAACTTAGATGTATTAAAACAAGCGTTCTCCCCAAAGATGTCACTTTCAGCCCTTCTCTATTTGACTCCCCCAGTTCTCCTTCAGCCCGGGCCGCCTTCATTACTGAGCAGTTTTGGATAGAGGCCTGGTCTGCTTTCTCCTCCAGCGTTAGTCCGTCCCGGAAGTTGCTCGCCGCCAAGGCCATGAATGCCAGGGCGTTGGCCCTTATTGACGAGGTGGAGTCGTCTGTGGATGAGGCGCAGAGGGACAAAAAGAATGCTGAGACTTCTCTCCTGCACGCGGACAATATGCTCAAGGAGATCAATGACCTCAAGGCCCAGCTATCCATAGCCCGCAAATCTTCTTCAGAAGAGAGGGCTAGTGCGAAGCGCCTCCAAGAGGACAATGACAAATTGAAGCATGACCTCCATGCCTCTGAATCAGACGTGGCAACATTGTGCAAAAAACTGGATGATTCTAACCGTGCACAGTCCATCGCCTCTGAGGCTCTGACTGCCGCCAATGCAGCCAAGTCCAGGTTGGAAACCGAGGTGGCAGCAGCTAATGAAGAATTGGGGAGGGAGCGAGAGGCTAAGGCAAAGGCGGAGGAGGACCTTGCCTCTCTGGAAAAGCACATGCAAACGAGGATCACTGAAGTCCTGGAGAAGACTGTTACGACACGGGTAGAGAATGCTTTGAATACTAGAGTGTCGGATGCTGTCCAGAATTTCAAAGATACCTTTGAAGAGACCCCTGAGTACGAGGCCATGCAGCGGGTTTTTGGGAACTTAGGGGCTAGGATGGCATTAGGGGACGTGAAGGAAGCCTTTCCAACTTTGGATTTATCCTCCATTGAAGCATTCTACCCCGAGCCTCAAGATGCTCCTGCAGATCCTCCTGATGCATCCAGCAAGGGCTCTCCAGAAGGCGTCCCTCCACAATGATCCCTTCCTACTTTTGCCTTTTTGTTGGGTAGTTTAGTTTTAGTTGTTTTCTTCTCTTCTTCTTCTTCTTCTTCTT
The DNA here is from genome assembly GCA_963555705.1 of Ligustrum vulgare. Classification (NCBI taxonomy): domain Eukaryota; kingdom Viridiplantae; phylum Streptophyta; class Magnoliopsida; order Lamiales; family Oleaceae; genus Ligustrum; species Ligustrum vulgare. The sequence continues at coordinate 4,240,200 of OY743172.1, read as the reverse complement.
CTTTTTTTTTTTTTTTGTGTAAGTGCCCCGACACCTGATATTGTAAGTATAACCTTCATTTGATTTATCAATGCCTCATTTTTATGAATGGAATGGTTTATTTATATTTCGGCGTAGCAACGTTTCTAATCTGCTTAAGCATGAATATTCCCAAGTACGAATACTTCATAATTGTAAGATGATATGTGGGACATTGTAAATGTCTGTTTGTAAACATCTTGATTTGTAAAATGCACCTATTGTAAATGTCTGTCTGTAAATGTCTTGATTTGTAAAATGCACCTGATTTGGAGCACCTCGGACAAGCATAACTTAGTTCGGATGGAGGGGCTCCTGTGCCTTTCCTCTTCGGCCATTAGCCCGAGGCGATATCTAAACCTTTGGTCATGGATGGCCATATTTTGGGCGTGCTAGTCCCTCAAATCCGATGTGGTCATTCATGAACAGATCGAATTTGTCATCATTTCGCAGCAATAATTCTATTCAAGTTTAATCATTTGCTATACCCCCAGATCCGGCACAGTTGAGGTACCTATGTTTGCTAATTAGATCTGATCTTGACCAACCTTTGAGCGATTTTACCTTAAAAATCCGTGACACCTACATTTATAACTTTGTATGAACCTCTGTTAATGTCGCAGTGTAAATTCACCCCAGTCCCTTGTTTTTAACAAAGTTCATGTCTGGCGGAGGCGTGTGGTATTTGCGGCAAAAATAACATAAGAGTTTTTTACGTTTGTCTTTTACGCTTATGCACACAGCACTTAGTATAAGTATGTCTTGCAAATGCTTTGTCCGGATGTATGAACTAACATAACGCACCAAGGATTTCGGTTTATATGACAACATTTGGTTATATTTGAATGATTCCAAACGTATTGCATGGTGAATGACGGTGAATGAGTGCAGCACCTTAGATTCGAGTGGTTCGAAGCATTTATTGTACTAAAACTCCCAATCCTTACGTGGTGATCGTAGTTTAGCCTTATGAGAGTCCCTTGTCCTTAACAATTTTTATGCATAGTGTGGACGTATGACGTCATGACTAAAATAATTTTAGAATGTGCGTTTATCCATTATGTTTGTCTAATATAGAGATTGACGTAACTTTTAACGCTGCTCGCCCAAGATTTTTGAAATCATATGATAATGTTGCAATCATAGAGGAGGAATTTAGTTTTATTGAAAATAACGGCGAAGGTGGTCCGTGTTCCAAGGATTACATAGAGGTACTCCAGACAAGTCCTCAATTATGTATGTTCCGGGTACCACCTTGGCAACGACCTTGTAAGGGCCTTCCCAGTTAGGACCCAGAGTCCCTACTCCTGGCTCCTGTGTTGAAGGAAGAACCTTTTTGAGGACCAAGTCCCCAATATTAAAGCGTCAGCTCTTCACTCTTTTGTTGTAGTATCGAGCCATCTTTTTCTGGTATTTGGCCATTACCTCTTGGGAATTACTCCACTTTTCCATGAGGAAGTCTAAACCGGCCCTTTGCGCTTCCTCGTTCCTAACTTCGTCATAATGAATTTGACGAAGCGAAGGGATTCCGATTTCGACGGGGCATACCGCCTCGGCTCCGTAAGCCAGCGAGAAGGGTGTTTCACCAGTAGCGGTGTGCGAGGTGGTTCGAAGCGCCCATAACACCTGTGGGAGTTCATCTACCCACGCGCCCTTTCTGAATTCCAACTTCCTTTTCAGGGTATTTTTTATGGTCTTGTTTACCGCTTCGACCTGTCCGTTGGCCTGTGGGTGATGTGGAGATGAGAACAGCTTCCTAATTCCCAAATCGTCACACAACTCATCCACGCTTCTGTTTTTGAACTGTTTCTCATTGTCACTAACCAGCGAATGTGGTATCCCGAACTGGCATATGATATTTTTCCAAATGAACTTGGTGGTGTTGGCCTCGGTGATCTTCATCAAAGGTTCCGCTTCGACCCACTTGGTGAAATAGTCAATTGCTACTATCGCAAAGCAATTGTTACCAGCTCCTCTGGGCATAGGACCAATAATGTCAACCCCCCACTTTGCAAAGGGCCAAGGGCTAGTCACCACAGTTAGCTCGTGATGCGGCTGATGTGGTATGGTCGCGTGTCTTTGGCATTTATCACATTTGCGCACAAAGTCATGGGAATCCTTTCGCATAGTAGGCCAAAAATACCCCTGTTTGAGGGCTTTCCGAGCTAGCGATAAAGCCCCGGCATGGTTGCCGCAGATGCCCTCATGTATTTCTCTCATCACATACTGCCCTTCCTCTAGCCCCACACATCTCAGCAAAGGAGAGGTGTAACTCCGCTTATAAAGTAAGTCGTCCAGGAGCACGAAGTTCGCAGAGTATTTCTACAATTTCCGAGCTGCTTCGGGCTCGTTTGGAACTGTCTGATGCTTTAAATAGGCGATGAGGGGGTTCATCCAGGATCCCTCTTCTTCAATCGTCAGGATCTCCGGTCCCGGCTCAATGGAAGAGGTCATCATGTGCTCTACAGGGATCAGATTGTGGAGCTCCGAATCATTGCTGCTTGCTAGTTTGGCCAAAGCATCAGCGTCGGAATTTTCTGTTCTGGGGATGTGCTGTAATTCCATTTTTCCGAAGTGCATAGCCAAATCTTTTACTTTCTTCAAGTAAGCGACCATAGAAGGTTCTTTGGTAGAAAATTGCCCATTGAATTGGCTTACAACAAGCTGCGAATCGCTGTTCGCCACCACGGACGTAATCTTCAACGCTTTTGCAAGTCTTAGCCCAGCTAATAACGCCTCGTATTCAGCAACATTGTTGGAGGCTTTGAATCCAAAGCGGATTGCACTGTGTAATTTAAACCCTTCTGGGTTTACTAACAATATTCCTGCGCCGGATCGTCCATCAGCCGAGGACCCGTCAACGAACAATTTCCACTCCTGTCCATCATGTTGGCCATCCTCGGTGTTGTCTACCATTTCGACCTCAGGTGGATGGGTGAATTCAACTACGAAGTCTGCCAACGCCTGACCCTTTACGGCGGTCCGAGGCGCATAATGTAGGTCGAACTGGCTGATTTCTATTGCCCATTTCAGTAACCTCCCAGAAACGTCTGGTTTTTGCAACACTTGTCTCATGAGAAAATTGGTGAGCACTTGTATGGAATGTGACTGAAAGTAGGGACGAAGCTTACGGGAGGCTGTGATCAACGAGAGAGCAAGTTTTTCCATATCTGGGTAGCGCGTCTCGGCATCCAGCATGGCTTTGCTCACATGACAACTGGTTCCCATCCTCCTCTCGGATTAACATTGAGCTAACAGCCTCTTTGGATACAGCCAGATATAGGTAGAGAGGCTTGCCAGATTTTGGTTTTGATAGCAATGGGGGACGACCTAAAGAAGCTTTCAGGTCGACAAACGCCTGCTCGTATTCTGGTGTCCATTGAAATCACTTTCCTTCCTTGAGGACCTTGAAAAATGGCAAGCATTTGTCCATGGATTTTGAGACGAACCGATTCAAGGCCGCAATTCTCCCCGTTAAGCTTTGCACTTCTTTTGGGTTCCGAGGCGACTGCATGTTTAGCAAGCATTAATTTTGTCCGGATTGGCTTCGATTCCCCTCTTATTCACCATGAATCCGAGGAATTTCCCAGATGCTACCCCGAAAGCGCACTTCGCTGGGTTGAGTTTCATCCTATATCTTCTCAAAACATCAAATGCTTCTGACAAATGGTGGATATGATCCGCAGCGACCATGCTTTTGACTAGCATGTCATCAACGTATACCTCCATAGTGTTCCCCAATTGTTTCGAGAACATGCGGTTTACCAGCCTCTGATAGGTAGCTCCCGCATTCTTCAAGCCAAATGGCATAGCTCGGTAGCAATAGAGTCCCCTATTTGTGATAAATGAAGTATGCTCTTCATCCGATTCGAACATGGGGATTTGATTGTACCCGGAATATGCATCCATGAAGCTTAGAAACTCGTGTCCTGCTGTGGAATCAACCAGCTGATCGATCCGGGGCAATGGAAAGCTGTCTTTGGGACATGCCTGGTTCAAGTTGGAAAAATCAATGCACACCCTCAATTTCCCATTGTGTTTTGGTACTAAAACAGGATTTGATACCCACTTCGGATATCGGGACTCTCTGATGAAACCATTTTTCAATAGCTTTGCGACCTCGTCTTTCAAGGCCTCATACTTGTCCAAACTCATGGGCCTTCTCTTTTGCCTGTGCCCAGGGCTTCGGGGATCCAGCTGGAGCCTGTGGCAGGCTTCCTTAGGGTCGATCACAATCATGTCACCATGCCTCCATGCAAATACATCGAGGTTTTGAAGTAGGAAGTCCTTCAATTGACTCTGGTATTCGGTTGGTGAATCCAGTCCGATCTGTAATTCTTTGATTGGATCAAGTGGGTCTACGCCAAAGAATTCCAACCTTTCGGCCGGGGTGGGGCAATTGTCACCTGCCATCCTGGGGTCTAAATCTGCTAGATCTTCTTCTAGGGTCATTGTGACATCCTTACCTCCAGAAGGCCCTTCACCCAATCTTTCAGGGTCTGGAGCAACCTCGGCCATGGCTACATTACTGATCATGTTCAAGCTTCGATCTTGAAACTTCCGGATTGCATTTGTGTAGCAAGCCCGAGATTCTGTTTGGCTTCCCCTTACAGTCGCAACGCCAAGCTCCGTGGGGAACTTCATGCAAATGTATTTGGTATGCGTTACAGCCCCCAAGTCAATGAGACCAGGCCTCCCAATTGAGCCGTGATAGGAGGAGATTTTGTCAACCACCAAGAATTCCATAGGAATTCTGGAGAGGGTCGGTGCTCGCCCTACTTCAGTCATAAAGGTTATGGACCCTCTGGGGGTTATGCTATCCCCCGTGAATCCGTATATTGGATCAGGGACCGGAATGAGAGGAGTGCTGATCCCCATCTTATCAAAAGTTATCCCGTAAATAACATTTACCGAGGCACCATCATCCACCATCATCCGTGATAGCCCATTTCGAGCCACCACCACCTTGATAACCAATGCGTCGTTGTGGGGGAAGTGCACTCCAACGACATCGTCTTGTGTGAATGTGATAGGGTCCGTCCGAGGCATCCCAACGGGATGGGAATGGATATGATAATTCACGTTTGCGGGCTGCTTGGCCTCTCTTATATACCTCTTTTGGGAGTTGTTTGTGCTCCCACCTGGGTGGGGGCCTCCCAGTATTGTGTCGATTTCACGAATGGGGAGGTTGGCCACAGGCATAGGTGGTTCCCGTGTATCTTTATAATGTGCCGAGGTGGTATCTTGACCCTTATTCCTGTCTCTTTGACGATTGTCAATCATTTCTTTGGTTGAATTCTTCCACGGAGCTCTCCTATCAGCTCGGTTGAACTTCTGGCCACCAGATTTTTGAGTTCTCCCTGTGTCGGTGGGGAAGTCACCTCCCCTTCTCCCCTGCGCCTTTTGTTCAGCTAACATATGGATTTCCCTGCAATCCTGTGTTGCGTGACCGTAATATCTGTGGTAGGCGCAGTAAGCCCCAATCATGGGCTATTTACCACTTCGGCTACTTTCCACTCTCCCTTGAGCCGTGGGAGGATTTTGAGAAGGGGTGTTAGAGTGCAAGTGAGGGATAGCTTCCGTGATTTCTGCTGCAAAGCTAGATCCTGTCCCCGGGAATGGACGAGGCGCACCACCTCGGTTACCGCCGACCCTGTCCTTGTTTCCTTCTTTTTTGAGGTCCGCTTCATTGGAGTATCCAAGGTTGTATCTCCCTTGGGGGTGATTATCTCTGGCCCTAGCCATTTCCTCCGATACAATCTCTTCCTTCATCAGGTCTACCAGGGTATTGTAATCCCTTGGTTTCCTGCTCCGGACATCCCTCCAAAACATGCTGGTCATATCTAGCCCTCCTTTTAAGGCGGAAAACATCTCCGCTTCTGTGATATTTTCGCAGATATGCATTTCTTCAGTAAATCTAGCTAGGTAACTTTTCAGAGATTCGTCCCTTCCTTGTCTCAGATCCTGAAGGCGTTGGAGTGGGAGTTGGCCAGGCCTCGAAGAAACAAAACCATTCTTAAAAGCAGTTTTCGTATCCCTCCAACTGTGGATGCTGCCCGGAGGGAGTTTTTTATACCATCGTATGACACTTCCCTCTAGGGTTAAAGCAAAAGCTTTACATTTCAGTGCCGGGGTCGCCCCGGCTATCTCCATGCTGGCGCGGTAATTTAACAGGTGATCATCAGGATCACCTCGGCCAGAGTATTTTGCTATTTCTGGAATCTCAAAGTCATGGGGTACAGGGCATCTACGGAGGCCCTCTGTGAAGGGACTTACTTCCTCTTCGTCGTCCAACTCGTATGACGGCAGCTCGCTGTTCTCGTCGTGACAGGAATACTCCGGATCACGGTATCGGTCATAGGGCGGCGGAGCGTACTCCTGCCTTTGTGGTGGTGGAATGCGGCCGTAATTTGGCCTTTCACGGCTCTGTAATTCGTTACGAGGATTAGTCTGAACTGCTTCGGCTCTTCTTTCTTGCCTATTCCTAGGCTCATGTTCCGATGCCATCCTTTCTTCCCCCATACCTTGGGGGTCCCTATACACATGACCCTGCGATAAGGCTTCTTCAGCGCGTCGCTCGCGCCTATTCCTAGGCTTTGCGGCATTGTGCCGACCTGGGTTCGTTTGTCCCCGTCGTTGTCTCCTGAATAAACCTCCTATTCGGCTGAAAACGCTGCCAGAATTTGCGGGAGAAGCCTCCCTGCGTCTAGCTGGGAGTGGGTTTTGTTCCTCATGTGTTTCATGTTCTGGGTATCGCTCGTAGAAGGGCTCGGATTCCACCTCGGCGTATGCCTGCGGGTCTTGATAATAATAAGAGATAGTGGCCGCCTCGGATGGTGAATAGTGTGGCTGCGAGTATTGCTGAGGCATCACAGGTTCGTTTATAGCATACCCTTTGGCCATAAAGGCATTCATCGCAGCAGTCTGTTCTATCTGCTGCTTCTGCATTTCTAACAATTGGGCCGCCATGCGTGTCATATCTCGCATCATGCGGCGATTACGGTGCCGGAGAGGTGGGTTAGGTTGTGCCACTTCCTCATTGACATTTTCATGAAGTCCTTGAGGAACCTCGCCCTCGCTGTGTTGGCCACTTCTTCCCCTATGGGGGTTAACATCACCGTCACTTTCATTCATGTTTCAGAAGAATTTCTGGTCTTATATTGCCTTTCAAGGATAGATAGACCTTTATCTCACTGCTCCAAACCTTTTTCAAGGTTGTTAAACTTATGTTTCAAAGCTTTTACCTTTTTCAAGGTCACTGAATTTATGTTTCAAAGCTCTTTATGCCTATTTCAAGGGTGTTTAAACTTATGTTTTAAAGTCTTTTACCTTTTTCGAGGTTATCGCACTTATATTTCAAAGCTCCTACCTTTTTCAAGGCCAACCAGCTTATCTTTCAAAGCTCTTTGTAGTTATCCGCTCTATTGCAAGAGGTTATTCGTTCTTTTTCAAGACTACCTTTCTATGTGTGGCTTTTTACCCATTGTTTTCGTGGTTAGCAGTATGGTTTCCCACAGACGGCGCCAAAATGTTGACCACAAAATCTAGAAGGACCTTGGACCAACACGTCTCAGCTCCTCCCTCTTGAACACGTGGATCTCCTGGGCACTGTGACAAACAATCAGTTTGCAAAAGGGGCCGAGGTGGCTCCCGTTTGCACTCCGATGCCTAAGTCAGTACTCATTTTGGACAAGTATATATTGGGTGCGGGAAATATAAATGTGTATAAGAGAGAAAAGGGAGTGAGAGAAATATAGAGTTAAGAATGAGAAATTGCTAACTCACCCCTTACTTGGAGACGATTGTGCTTCATTTATAGTGGAACTTCTTGTCTCGAATTGCGACACGTGGCATACTTTACACTTGTCATCACCCTAGCTTATGGATGTGACAATCTTGCTTTTCAACCGTAATCATTGCTACATTTCGTAGGGGATGGGCGCCTGTCACGTCTGGGTAAAGGCAGTGTCCCATCACTGACTCCATCTCTCTCTTTTGGTCAACGCCATAAAGCGCCCCGACTGAGTATAAAACACATCGGCTGTGCGTTAACCAGGTCGGCTAAAGAGGTTTGCTTGACATACCATCTCGGCATTCATCCCAAGGTGATATTCTAGGCCTTTAGCGGGGGGTCAGGGTCTGTTGGGCCACTATTGGGCCTTCGCTGGTGGATCACTGTACCTTTCTTTGGGCCTGAAATCAACAGTACGTATTATGTATTTATTTCTTTTATATTTATATTGTTTACGGATAATTTTGTTGTGATATTCTAAAATTTAATTTATGTCTTTTAATGTCCCCAGGTAGGAGTGAATCATGCGATTCTATGTTACATGATTTAATAGTTTCTGATTCGAAGGATATGCTAGACAAATACAACAAATTGTTAAGGTAATTTAGGCCGGTTTGAGAAAAGATGATTGAGGAAACACTTCAAATTTAAGACTTATACTTATTGGTTGGTGGGCGACCAATGATGGCCAATATGATTTTTTTATCGTCGATGAAATTGCCGAATTGATTGTTGGTGGATTTTGACACACTACCTGAACACATGGATATCACTATTGCGCCACGTGGTGGACCTTTGCAACATATAAGTGAGGACACAAGTTCTTTCTGAAAAATATTGATCATACACAGGGATTGAGTAATTGAACAAGGTTGATAGTTACAAAACTTGGCGACCATGTTCTAGAAGGTCAAATTTTTTCTGACATCAATGCAAGACACAAGTTCTTTATTCCAATGTTATCGTTGAACCCTTCTGATTCTAGGATACTTATTAGATTTCAAAGAAAACAATTTCTATTGATGGTGTCATATGCCATGACTATCAATAAGAGTCGGGGACAATCATTTTTGCATGTGGAACTTCTTCTTAAACGGCTGGTTCTTACACATGAATAACTTTATGTTACGATTTCTAGGGTGACAAATCGTTCCAGATTAAAGATATTGATTTGTGATAAGAAAGGAAGAACAACAAAATCAACAAACAACGTTGTGTACAAAGAAGTATTCCAAAATTTGTAGTCATATGAAATCAATAAATGATGATATTATCTCTTATTTAAGATTTTATTTATTTTATGAAAATGATTTATCTAATTTCATATTGAATTATCTTTATCCAAACGTTTCTTCCCGTGCATCGCACGGGTGATTAACTAGTTAACTAGTTATTATAAAAGTAGAAGTGAGGAGATAGTCATTTTGGAGGGAAAATTGCATTTAATGAATATCTCTCCTCATTTCTACTTTTATGTATAAAAAAATACATAAAATAAAAATAAATAAAGAAAAGAGAAATATTTTTGTAGGAAATATTATTATTTATTACATATTTAGTAAGATTTGTAATAAATATACTATGTGTAAATGTATTATATTGAAAATGAAAATATTAGATTAATATATTTGAACATAAATAATGTGATACATACGTAAATGTGTTATGTAGGAAATGAAAAACTTGGATTAATATATTTGAATATAAATAAATGTGATATTTATGTAAATGTATTATGTATGAAATGAAAAAATTGTATTAATAAATTTGAATATAAATAAATGTCATATCTATGTAAATGTGTTAAATTGAAAATGAAAATTTTGGATTAATATATTTGAAAATAAAAAATCCATCATATATAAATTTGTTAAGTTAGAAATGAAGATTTTGAATCAATATATTTTGAAAATAAATAAATAAAATCATTGAAGTTTTACTTTTTAATATGTCAATAAATGAGTTGGTTCTTTAATAATCATATTACAAAAATAATTAATTATTCGCTATCAACTTTTTACCAGTGTTTAGAAAATCGGACCTGCCGGTACGATCGGGAAAATCGGAAATCGGTCGGAAAACCGGTCCGGTTCATCCCAAAAACAGGCCGGCAAAAAATCGGTCGGTTCAACCGATTTTAACCGGTTCAACCGGTAACCGGTTGAAAATAGGGAAAAAACCTGTCGGTTCAACCGGTTTTCGTTTATTTATTTTATTTATTTTGTTGTTTTAAGCTATTTTTGTGTATAATTTTATTTTCTAAATGAGTAAATATTAGTTTATTTGTAAAATAACTTGTTTTTAGAATTTTTGTGATTTTTTAAATAATTTTTTATATTTTAATTGAAACCGGTTCGATCCCGATTGGACCTTTTGATACTTGACTCATTGCCTTTTCCTGTTCGAACCAATTTTCGGTTTTCTAAACATTGCTTTTTACCATTAATGATAAATTGTTAGAAAATTTAATCATTTCATCATTTTGACAAAATTGGTATGCTTAAAAAATAAGGAAAAATAAAATATATTAATTAGTATATATTGGATTTCGAATAAAATATATGTAAGCAACATATTAAAAAATAAAGTTAATTAAAAATTTTAACATATGAAAAGGAAAATAGGTGATAACGTGGGAAATTTTTTAGAGAAAAACGTAAATAAAAGTAAAAAAGAAATTTATACAAAAAAATTAATTTAGTGCCAAACTTTGAGTGGTGCGGTACACCGAGTTTACATGCAGAATTTTTTATTATTATTATTATTAATTTTTTTTTTAAGTTTCAAATTCAATAACATGTGTTATGTAGGAAATGAAAAAACAGAATTAATATATTTGAACATAAATAAATAAATGTCATATCATATCTATGTAAATGTGTTACATTGAAAATGAAAATTTTGGATTAATATATTTTAAAATAAATAAATATATGGTATATAAATTTGTTAAGTTAGAAATGAAAAAATTGAATTAATATATTTTGAAAATAAATAAATAAAATTATTGAAATTTTACTTCCTAATATGTCAATAAATAAATTAGCTCTTCAATACGCCTGTTACAAAAATAATTAATTATTTTCTTTCAACTTTTTAACCACACATATTTTCCCTCTCCAATTTTCAGTCGCTACTTTTTACCTCAAAATCATAAATAAATAAGTTTATAAACCAAACATTATTACCAAACGGAGGCTTAATCATTTCATCATTTTGACAAAAATTGATATGTTTAAAAAAAAGAAAAAAGAAAATATATTAATTAATATATTGGATTTCAAATAAAATATATGTAAGCAACACATTAAAAAATATAGTCAATAAAAAATTATAAAATATTTAAAGGGAAATAGGTGATGAGGTGGACAAATTTTCAGATAAAAACGTAAAAAAAAGTAAAAAAAAAAAATATATATATTAAATGAGTACCAAATTTTGAGTGACGCGGTATACTTAGTGTATATGTAGCATTTTTTTTTTTATTTTGAACAGTTTTGTCTTTTTTAAAGTTTCAAATTAAAAAATATTTTGTATTGAAATTTTATTGAAATTATGTTTTTTATTTGATATGATTAAATCAAGATATTTTCAAAATTATGATTTAAAAATTATATATTCCGTGTATCGCATGGGTAGACAACTAGTATTTGTAAAAGAGTGGTGATGTATTTATTAAACCTGTTTTTTAATTGATGTGTACTTAAAATGTGGTGGTAATATAATTATCCTTTTTTTAATATATTTGCATAAGTTTTTATAATACTTACTTTAATTGAATTAAAAAAAAATTAAAAACACCATGTGTTTACAAATTTTATAAAATCTCTTTTTGTTAAAGGTAAATATTTTATATATAGTTTATTTATTAATATATATTATTTCATCTCAAATCAATATTGTGATTTTTCAATTTTATTTATTTATTTTTACATGTTAGTGTAACATATTTATTTTTGTGTTACTTTTAGAGTAACAATAATTTTTTTAAGTAAAATAATAATTAGAACTATATGTTTTTTTTTTTTTTAATTAATAAAAATCACTTGGATACCTATTATGCTTTGCTTGATTCGGTTAAATACGTTTATTTAAATTTAAGGCAAAATCAATAATTAATAATTAATTTTAATAATACATTTTTTGAGATTAATAACTTTCAATCGCACATTTTATCATTTTTTTTATCAAAATTTATTGTTTATTAAATAATTTAGGAATTAGTATTTGTATTTGCATTGTTTGATACTATAAAGCTCAACAAAATCTAAGAATTCAGTTTTTTATTTCAACTTAACATGCGGTAGTGTTTGGTAAACTTATTTATAAACAAAATCTTTTTCACATTTTAACAACGTACACTTTTCGACATCGCTTTTAACCAGTTATTTTACTAAGAAAATAATACATTATTTGGTTTATAATCAACTAACTTTTACCAAACACCGGCGGTCAAGCCAAACATGTAAATGGATTGACTAAAAAAAAAAAGTTGAACCCTAACCTTAGGGGCCCCCATCTGCCCTGCCTTGAACCTTGGTGAATGATGTAAATCGCAGGTTATGCCTCTTAGAGTGTAGGGTGAGGGCTTACCTTTTAACTTGGTAAGGATCGGATTCGAACCCCTGACCAAGCGAGGCTGGTCTTTAAACCACCCTCCATTTCATCGCTGAGAGATGTGCCCTGGGAGCTGTAAATGGATTGACTGATTTACAGATATTCATGTACCGAAAGAAAAAATCCAACTAATATAATTATTATTAGAGAAAAATACATAAATAAGGTGATTACAAATGCAAATTTCGAAATTGAGATAAATCTTGAATAATTTCAAAAATCAGGTTATAATTAAGATAAATTAATTAAATTAATTAATTATAAATATTTTTTAATTACAAATATTAATGTCACAACATTCTAAAATTTCATGTCACAATCATCATTTTTAAGGTCACATGTAAGACTTATTTTAAAATCATAAATCAAATTTTTAGGTCACAATAAATTTTTTTTAGAGTCACAAAATTTATAAAGTCACAGTTGATTTCAACGTAACAGATTATCAACTACAAAATGCCAAATTAATCGATTTAGGTCACAAATTAACAAATTATTAGGTCACAATTATTGAGGTAAGAAATTTTTTAAAAGTCACGTTCAAACATTAGGTCACAATTGATCTCAGACCTGTCACAGTAGCTGTCTTACCATCACAGCGGTATCCCTCTAATTTCTTGTTGAGGCCACCACCAGAACTCACACCATCTCCCCATTCAAATGCTAAATTCATCAACCACACCACCATCGGGAAACCCCACACCATATCCTATTTCAAATACCGATCAATAAACATAACTTAAGATTAATTCATGAACACCATGAAAACAACAAAATGCACACTAGCGGTGCTGCTGCTAACAAAATACACCACTAGAGGCGGCGGCTCGCTGATAGATCGAAGCAGAGGCGCCGCTGCCTCCATCAAGAATGGGGCGCCGCCGCCGCTTCCAGGTCGATGCAGCGGTACCGCTTCCTACCTCAAAATCGTAGCTGCAACGGGAAGTTTCAGATCCAGGTGGTTAGAATTTTCAACGAAAAAGTGCTCTTCACCGTCGTACTGCCACTGTTAGCTGTCGAGCGACCCTGCTATGGTCGCTTGCAGCGGCGCCGCTGTTGTTCCGGTTGTCTCTTTTGGGAGAAATGTTGTAGAGAGATCACAGAAGAGAGGGGCGGGCGGCTGATTGTTGTAGAGACGAGAGAACAGTGTGAAGAACGATTAGGGTTTGAAATGAGGTGTATGGGATATGGGTTGTTGAGTATTAATTTTATTTTATAATAATTTTATTTTTTATTATTAAAATTAGTTATCATCTTATTGTTGAAATTATAGAAGTTTGGCCTCATTTTTGAATTTGATTACTAAAAAACAGGCGTAGATGTAATTTCCTCTTATTATTATTATTATTATTATTATTATTAATGACCAAAATAAAATTTTGTATCAAAATCAAATTAAAGAACAAATGGTATATTATAGAAAAGGTCATACGATATTTATAATATTAACAAATTCCATAATTTATGGACATTATCCTACTAACTTTTTGATTTATCCAGCTGCACTATATAATCTTAAAATTTTGTAATGCCATTATTTCTCAAGAGATGAAATTTCTCCACTTTATTATTGAAAAATCAATTTTTTGTTGACAAATCTAAGTATACTCGATTCTTGTTGATAAACCGAACTCCAATAAAAATCACAATTAAACGAAATGTTATGTACATATTCAAGTTTTGATCGCCAAATATACGGATTTTGCTCATTGGGCCGGGGAAAAACGACACTAAAGTTTTAAAAGATTGGGGAAGATGTTTTTAAGAGAAAAAGGCAAGGATAAAATTACAAAAACGTTCATAAGCTGGGGACTATAGTGAAATTTTAGCTCAAGGATATGTTTCTTGAGATTGAATTTTCTTGATAATGCCATAATGTTCTGTTGACAAAAGTAATTTCATGCCAGTTTTGTGCCTCATTCAAAATGTCCAAATTTAGCCATGAACAAAAAAAAAAAAAAAAAAAAAAAATGCAAGTAAAAAGCCAGAATTTGGACACATTTCAACTACATATTTGTAATTAACAAAAGTAATGTTTCATAGAAATTAGAAAATGATCTGATCCGCCAATGGACTCACTGAGATTTGCCACTTTCAATAAGTATCCCTCATCATTTATCCATGTTTATTTCTTACGCAATAAAACATTCTGCACCTAAATCTAAAAAAATTCCTTCATTTTTAACAACATTATCTTTTAAGAATCACTATTCAAAAACTCTTTTCCAAAATAATGATTATCAAATATGTTTTATTTCTAGTGACTTTATGTGAGTTATTAATTGAACCAATGTTCACCCAACTTTACCCCATATTACCACTTGCTCACCCAAATTAAAAGCATTACACGTTGCCCACCCAATTTACTTTAACCATTTCCTATCCATCATCCGACTTATTTTCAGCTATTTATCTTCACGGAAATTGACGCATGAGCAACGAGAATCCTTGATGGCACACTATTGTGCAAATGTTCGATTGATGTCTTTTAGGTTTATGCCAAAAATGTGCAGGCCAAAAATCTATTCTTTGATTTCGCGGCAAATGTGTAGGCCGAAAACCCATTTCTAAGGATGATAATAGTCACGTTTCATTGTTGCCATCACTATTACGAATCCGATCAAGAATCTTTCTCCTTACATAGCTCCTTAGAAATGAGAGTTTTTATCTTAATAAGTCAAACGTTATTAAGAAAAGTAGCTAAAGTTCTTATATGTTTATTATTGTTTTCATATTTAATAATTTAACGTATGTGAGACTTTATATCGACTTGTTGAAGAACATTAATCTTAAAATCAAATGATGGTTTGGGTTTTATACAAATTGAATTGCTCATATGAATTGTTTGGACTCGATGTCCCTTTTTGGAGTTATATATCTTGACAAACTAATCTTATTAAAATGAGTCTCGATAGTGCCCTTTAACAATTAGAGGCATAGTTATAAGAAAATCGGTAATTCGGTCATTAATTGATCCATTTGCAAAGGAACCAATCAAGAATCCCTCTACGATCAAAAAAAAAAAAAAAAAAAAATAAAAAAAAAATAATCAAGAATCCCTCAAACCATGGCACCTCAAGAATCTTTGCATCTGACGTGAACGAAATAAATATATATTCAGTTTAGCAAAATGACATGAAAAAAAAATGTATGTTTATCTTTTTGTTTAAAAAACTTTTTTTACCCCCAGTTTGATCAAAATTTAATATCAAGTGAAAGTTAACAATTAATTTTAACCACACATACTAAAACTCTGATTTTAATCTATACCAAACATGAAAAACGTGAGGTGGATTGCATTCGGGTAGTAATTGAGAGATGACCGTCGTGATGAATTCGTTGTCGAATGAAAACTTGTGACGTGATGAATTTGACAAAAACTGTATGAGTGAAGGATATGTACGAGTTATCAAAGTTTTAAGCGGTCAGATAACATTAATCATCGCGTTGCCTCATCTTCTTATTACCTGGACGCTGCTAAAGACAACTTGGTACAAAGAATTACAGCTCAAGAAAATCCAATCGCCATAAGCTCAGGATTAAGAACTGCACCAGCCACTACAAAGCCACGTTTTAATACAGGTATATCTCTTTCCCACTAAATACAATGTACACATAATGAACTCCCAGTATTATATTTCTTTTTTCTTTCTTATTAATATTGTCCCAATTCCCATCATCGATTCATTTTCTTCTTATCTCAAATCTGCAGGAGAAAACTTCGTGTTTAAGATGCCAGGGCCTGTTCAGGATCCTAGTTTCCCTCAGGACTCAGGAGCCTCCATATATATCAAATGAATTTTGAAAGAACCAAGTCCACAGATGGTGAAATCAGAGTCTTTGGTGCTGACAAGTATTTCAACATCAAATCTGATCACGCAACTATGTCGAAGTTCAGTAGTGAGAGTAAGAGTGAAAGGCCAGAGAATTTGCCCCAATTACAATCAAATTCCAGGTCAGAAACTCCGAGTGTTGACTCAGAAACAAGCAGTTGGAATAGCCAAGCTGCGATGCTGCAGAATGTGACAAGGAGACTTGAATCTGAAGCGAAGATAAAAAAGGCCATTGGAAGAAGATTTTTTCCAAGTTTCGGTTGCTAGGGTCCTTGTTAGGGGCGGATCCAGCATGATGGGAGCCCGTTCGGCCGCTCGTACCTTAGAATTTTGGTGTCAAAAAATTTTCCCCTTACCATTATAATGACCGCTTGTGTTGGATCAAATTCACTCGTGCTCAATTTGATTCCTAGATTCCCCCCTCTCCTTGTATTGACAAGAAAGCTATACATATCAGCGAAAAATTTACAGGATCAAAAAGAGTTGATAAGTTTGCATTCCCAATTCCAAATCTAGGTGCAGAAGAAGCTATAAAAGTTGATGAACCTTGAGAATCCCTGGAAATTTTTGGCTCTAAAAATGGCACAAAGGGAGACCTGGAGAGCTGGAGAGAAAACTGTCCATGTAACCTGGGACGCAATCCCAAAATTGAGAACAAAATCTTCCAACTTCTACACTTGGAAGCAGCACAGTTTGTGATGATTTGGCCAGTGATGCCAGTTCTGATCTCTTAGAAATCCAGAACATTTCAGGCACTGTATATCCATTGATCAAGAAACTAAACTGATGATATGTTGATTAGCTCGGGTCCTCCAATGCAGTACGCCCCTAGTGAGGCAAGTATCGACTGGAGTGTTGTCACAGACAGTGCTGCAGATTACTCTTCAGTTATTTCAGATTGAATAATGCTACTGTACCAACCAGGCTAAGAAAACTCAAAATATTTGATAGGTATGACTCATACCAATAAGGTGCACCTTTTTTTTTTAAAGTTCATCGTTAAAAACTTCACAGTTAAGTGTGCTTGGCTTGGAGCAATTCTATGATGGGTGATCTTCTGGGAAGTTTTCTCAGGGAGCGTGCGAGTAAAGACAAAACATACTGAAAAGACTCGTGTTGGTACAGTGAGAACAGTACGTCGACATCTAACGGTCGGGACAGACCATTAAGTGGGACCCAGGTCATTACAAATGTTATCAGAGCCGGCCGCCAGCCTAGAATCGAGAACTAAGTGCTATGCGGGACAAAATGCTACACTATAGGGCGGGAGCCACCTCTAGAATCCTAACATCTGGCAACGGATCCTCAGATGGTTTAAAATGTTTGATATGTACGACTCACACCAACAAGGTGAACCTTCTTTTTTAGAAATCCATCGTTAGAAACTCTACAGTTAAGCGTGCTTGACTTGGAGCAATTCTGTGATGGGTGACCTCCGAGGAAATTTTCTCGAGGAGCATGCGAGTGAGGACAAAGCATGCTGAAAAGATTCGTGTTGTTACAGTGAGAATAGTACATCGACATCTAATGGCCGGAACAATCCATTAAGTGGAACCCGGTTCGTTACAGCTATACACACAAAATGCATGACACACCACTCACATGCAAGGGGGCCAAAGTGTGCGGACCCCTCTCCATGTGAGGTGTGTATCATCCAGTGTGTAATCCATTTTATGTACATGACATGGTCCATTTCAGGTTACGATGAAAGGAGTATTGTTAGCGTTGCCGGTGATATTATCTCAAGAATGCACACATTCACTTTTATTTCTTTGCTCTTGAAAGTAAATTATTTATGCTTTTCTGTAGCATTTGTCACAAGGTCATGATCCATTGAGAAATTACTATTCACTAGGATATGGGCGGATCCAGCTATGCGTGAGCTCGTTCGGTTGCTCGTGCTGGATTCGACCGGATTTTCAGATTTATTATTATTATATATATATATATTTTTAAAAATGTAACAACCTAGTAATGTGTTTGATTGAAAGTTTAATGTGTTTGACTAGTTTAATTTTCTAGGTGAAAAAAGTGGAGAATTTCAAAGTATGAGACCTCGGATAATGCAGTTGTCTAAGCACTAAACTTATAGCTACGGAGTAGGGTTATATCATATATTTTCCTACTATTTTTGTTTGTATTGGATTATATTTCATATTCAATGAAACTAGGTTTTAAAGCATTTATATATTAGTAAAAATTTTAATATTTTTTAATTAAATAATGTTTTTCCGTTGATGGTCAATGGTCAAAGAGGCAAAGTCCACTCTAGCTCAACCACAATCCTGGATTCAATCATCATATATCCTCATATCTTGATTTGATATCAATCTTCAATCATCTGTCAATTTTATTTGATTTGTATATTCTCAATATCCTCTTTCAAATTATGCTGAGACTGGAGCACAGTTTGATGTGAAAAAAAATGAAAGTTGTTTTGAATCTTCATCCTTGTGAAGATATGTCACCTTTTGTGGTGTTGTGAATTCTCCTTTTTTTTTTTTTTTTTTTTGGTGAATCTTGTGTATCCCATGTTGTATGGGTTCTATCTTTGAGAATTTTTTCAGAGAATGTGCAGATGATTCGGACTTTTGATTGGCAATGAACTCATACGTTGATTTTGGTATGAATGTGTTTTGTTGCTGTGTTTTTGAATTTGGTCCGGGTAGTATCTTGATTTGTATTTTTCTAGATCTGGTATGATATATTTGGAGGAAGATGAGATGATTGAAAGTCAAATTGTTATGTGTAGGAATATAGGTAAATCATGATGATAGGATAAATTGATGACAAGGGAAAAAATTGATGGACGTGCATTTTATTTTAGCAAAAAAAAAAAAAAAAAAAAAAGGTAAAGAAAAGGAGAAATGAAAGTGTTGGCCGGACGAGTGGCACTAAGCTGCTCGTCAGAAGCGGAAGCTATCGAACATGCTCTGATACCAAGAAGAAATTCTAAGAATGATAGGAATGCGGGTTGTATTTTTATTCATAGAGAAATCATCAATTTATAGTACAACTCATAAACCACTCCCTAAAACTAATCACACCATGTAGATAATCATCAATAAATCATTTGAGATTTCTATGTACCATCATATATCCTGATATCTTGATTTGATATCAAACTTCAATCATCATATATCCTCATATCTTGATTTGATATCAATCTTCAATCATATATTAATCTTCTTTGATTTGTATATTTTCAATATTTTGTAGTACTGATTTTAAGATAGGAACTATAGATCTGGATGGAAAACGAATTAAGCTGTAAATTTGGGATACAACTGGTCAGGAGCGATTCCAGACAAATACATAGCATATATTTCATTAATGAGGAGAGAATTATTGTCAAGCTTTAATGGTGTCAATATTTAAGCTTTTCGTCACACACTGAGCAGTAGCTTAGGTTTTGAATTATTCTGAGACACCCTGCAAGCAAGAAGAGAGAGAGAGAGAGGGTAGCCACACAAGCATGGACAAATCTAGTGTATGGCGAGCACTTGTGGCCACTCATGCATGCATGCATACATACATGCATACAACTATAGGAAAAATGTTACTTTACCCATTCCACCACACCAGATGCCCCCTCTCACATGGGTGGTTGTGAGACCAACATCATAATAGTGTACATTTATTTTTTTCACTATTTTGAAGCATAATTACAAAACCAATTCAATGGAAAACAATCTTTTATACAATTATTTTAGTTCAATTATTTTACTATTTTGAAGCATATTACAAAATCAATGCAATGGAAAGAATCGAACATATGCTCTTATTGGGAATCATGGAAAGTTTGACCACTATGACATTGGGTGAATTTAAAATATAAAATCAATAAATTAGTAATAACATTATGATTTATATATCAAGTTGTATCTATCGCAATGTTATAAAATTCAGTCTTCGCAAATTTAGCCCAATGAACTAATTTTTTTTTCCTTGTATCATAATGAGTTTTTTTTGTAAACTATAATCTTAATGCGGAACATATAAATTTAAATATGATTCTATTTAGGATCTTGATTATAAAAATTAATTACTGTAAATCATAAAACATACTAGAATCCATAGCAATAATGTTGAAAAGTTATGAGTTCCTGTCACAACTTTAATTGAATCCCGGAGAAAAATATTGATATGAAATTTGCGTTCTCTCTCTTAACCTAAGCCTTTAATTGTGTTTCATAAGATTGAACTACAATGATGAAATTTGAGTTCAGTATATATAAGTAGAGAGATGGGCAAAATTTCCTATTGTCTTTTAATCTCAACCATCCATTAAGGTTGTAGTATTAATAGGAAATACTTCTAATTAAACAATGTTTCTATTAATTTAGCAGTTTACCTAATTAAATCAGGATACGTTATATGGACCACATAATGAGAACACAAAATTTCTAACAGTCTCCCACTTGGTCCATATGACAATCTTATTTATGGTTTTATATAGGAATCATAAGGCGCTCAAAAATGTTAATTAGTATACTTAAAAGGTTTATCTTAATTACCTTAGTTAATTGAATCACTGATAAGAGTCATAACGGTTCCATGTTAATTAAAGGACATGGTCCCTTCTATGTACTACTGATCAATAATCAATTTAACGAAGTGTATAGCGAAGTAATCATAATGGTCCCCGTAATGTCTTAATTAAAAGACTATTTATGTTATTATTATTATCTATTTACATAATGTATACAAAATGAAAATATGAAAAATTCAGAATTGTCAATAATGAAATTTCAAAATAATGTCAAAATAAGGACACGAAGCAATCCACATACAAGAAAAGAAACTATTCATTACACTCAAGACCCATTGCTTCAGCATGCTGCTCAAATATCTTGGGTGATAACCCTTTAGTTAGTGGATCCGTGTAACCAATCACCTCAAGGTAAACAGTATTTCTAAATGTGAGCATATGTTTCTTTGTTCCCTATAAGTATCTCAACACTTTCTTAACATCTTTCCAATGATCAATTCTTGGATTGCTTTGGTAACGGCCCAACATACCGACTGTAAAGCTAATGTCTGGCCTAGTACAAACTTTTGCATATATTAAGCTTCCTAATGCAAACTTACTCCCACTGATCTTCAGGTGTATACATTGATCAACAATGTTTTTAGTAAACCCAAAAGTACTAATGGTATTGTGAAACTTAATATACCATTGTCGTGAAGCTTGTTTTAGTCCATATATTGATTTCTTTAACAGACATACCATGTTTTCCATTCCATCTGTAATGAAGCCTTTTGGTTTTGTCATGTAGACTTCTTCTTCCAAACTTCCATTAAGAAAAGTTGTTTTCACATCCATTTGATGTAGCTCTAAATCAAAATGAGCAACTAATGCCATAATGATTCGTAATGAACCTTTAAAAAAAAAAAAAAACTGGAGAGAAGGTTTCATTGAAATCGGCGCCTTCTTCCTGATTAAAACCTTTGGCTAGAAGTCAGGCTTTATATCTTCGATATTACCATGAGAGTTACATTTGGTTTTAATATCCATTTACAACCAACTTTCTTGTACCCTTCCGGTAATTCAACAAAATCCTAGACTTTATTAGCAGCCATAGATTTCATCTCCTCAAACATGGCATCGATCTATTTTTCAGATTCTTCACATTTAATGACTTATGTGTACGTAACCGGATCTTTCCTTATCCCTATGTTAAATTCAGATTCTTGTAAGTACAACACGTAATCATCTGAAATAGCTGATTTCTTGGGTCTTTGGGACCTCCTTAATGCTACTTCTGGTGCTGCATTTACATTTGGTTCAATGACAACAGTCTCATCATGGAGTTCAGGATTATTGACATTTTGTTCTACATCGTTGATTGGATCAACAACATTAGGCAAAACTATGTCATTCGAAATTCGTGATAAGGGAATTGGTACTCAAATTTCTTGAATAATCACTTCTTTAACTTTATCACTCCCACTGACTTCGCCATTCTCAATGAATTTAGCACTACCGGTTTCCACAATTCTCGTACTATGATTAGGACAGTAAAACCTATACCCTTTTGATTTTTCTAGACATCCAATAAAATAACCACTAATATTTTTTGGATCCAGTTTCATTTCTTGTGGATTATAAATGCGTGCCTCCGCCGGGCAGCCCCATATATGTAAATGTCTTAAACTTGGTTTCCATCCTTTTCAAATTTCGAAAGGTGTCTTAGGAACAACTTTGCCGGGAACCCGATTTAAGATATATACAGCGGTCCTAAGGATGCACAATGATATGGGTAAATTAGCATTACTCATCATACTCCTAACCATTTTCATAAGTGTGCGATTGCGTCTTTCAGCTACACCATTCTGCCAAGGAGAACCGGCATTGCATATTGAGCACAAATTCCTAGCTTTTCTAAGAGTTTAGCAAAAGGACCAAGACTTTCTCCAGATTCATCATATTTTCCATAATATTCACCACTCCTATCAGATCTAATAATTTTCTCCTTTTTACCTAATTGTCTCTCAACTTCAGTAATGTAAATTTTTATAGCATTTACAGATTGAGATTTGTCATGCAAAAGGTAAATATAGCAATAACGTGAAAAGTCGTCAATAAAGGTAATGAAATATTTTTCTCCACTAATTGATGGAGTATCAAAAGTTCCACAAATGTCTGTACGTATTATCTCAACCAGATCGTTACTTCTTGTGGCTCATTTTTTGGTATGTTTGGTTTGTTTACCCTTAATACAATCCACACAAATACCAAAATCAGTAAAATCAAGATTTGGAAGAATCTCATTTTTTACTAATAAATCAATTCTTTCCCTAGATATATGACCCAACCTTTTATGCCACAAGCAAGAAGAACTTTTATTCGTCATATTACGTTTCAAACCAACATTCGGATGTAAGGTAACAAGAAGAGATTCAGAAAAGGAAGAATCGAGATTAATTTGATATAAGTCATTGAACAAAATTTCCGAACCAACGGAATCATTGGTCTCGTATAAAATAAAACAACCACCACCTATTTTTTAAGGAGAAACATTCCTTATCAAGTTTCGACAAGGAGATTAGATTACGAGAAACAGAAGGAACATAAAGAATTTGCTCTAAATCTAAGAAAAACCAGAGTCTAATATTAAATGAAATGTGCCAATGGCTTGAACTGGGGCTTTGATTCTATTTCTCAAGTAAATGTAGTCTTCATTTGGATTTGTGTTCTGGTTGTAAGGAATCTTTGCATCGAGTTTGAAACATGAATATTAGAACCAGAATCAATCCACCAAGTATTAGAAGGTGTTTCAACAAAATTTGATTCAAAACAAACAAAAGCCAAAGGCTTTCCCTCCTTTTCGAATCAAACCTTGCGTTTCAAGAAATCTTTTTGAATGTGTCTACCATTTTTACAAAAGTGGCACTTATCGTCATTCTTAACTTTCTTCAGTATGGGTCAATCTGATTCATTGGATGGACCCTTCTTAATGCCCTTCCCAGTTTGCTTTCTGAATTTGTTCTTCCCATTATTATGAACCATGTAATTTGCTTGAGCAACATGACCATCCTGCTGCTTAATTCGAGCCTCTTCCTGAATTGCTTATTGGTCAATCCATTCACATTCCACGTATCCTTAATCGTGTTATAATGAATTTGAAAAGGACCATACTGTCGAGGTAATGAGTTTAGGATAAATTGGACCTAGAACGAACCAGCCACTGTCATGCCCAATTTGCCTAATTTTGCAGCCAGATTAGTCATATCAAGTACATGTTGTTGCATAGTTTTGGAGCCATCAAAACGGGTTGTGGTGAGTTCAGCCATAAGTTTTCTAGCAATTGCTTTATCAGCAGTCTTAAAGCATTCATGATGTGTTCCAGACCCGCGACAATCGGAGTCATAGCAGGCTTGACGGAAAAAGTTAAATATTCAAGCCAAATAAAAGTGCAGTCCATTGATTTT
Organism: Ligustrum vulgare; assembly: GCA_963555705.1. Classification (NCBI taxonomy): domain Eukaryota; kingdom Viridiplantae; phylum Streptophyta; class Magnoliopsida; order Lamiales; family Oleaceae; genus Ligustrum; species Ligustrum vulgare. Next base: position 4,216,005 of record OY743172.1, on the reverse strand, counting down.
AGGGCCAAATTCCATCGTTTGGGGCTTCAAATTGAAAAATCAATGATGCAGACGGAAATTTACTATATTTCCATAATTATAAGATTATATTTACTTTGTTTTTATTATTGTTTCCAATTAAATTAGGACTCCATTATGAGAGATTTTATCTATTCCCTAATTAGATTAGATTTTATTTAGTTTTCTAAGTAGACTAGGATTTTTATTCTGGTAGCCTATATAAAGGCGTCTTCATTGTATACTATTAAAAATAGACTTTGACGAATAAAAAAAGATTGAATGTTTTTCAATTGTTTAATGTGTGGATTCACATTACAAACCCGAACTTATCAAGATTAATTATCTTGTGGCGTTCATCTCGAACTTATCAAATATTGGCGAGAATATTTGTGGCGTTCAAAACCAGAAACTTATCAAGGAAGTTGGACAGATCCTTGTGGCGTTTCGCAAATCTTGGTTCTTCAATCTGCATGTCGATCATCGCGTCGTGATTGTCGGGTCAAGATTCCACCGTCCGTAACAACCTGGGTTCGGAACTTTCCGGCGTTAATTCCGCGCATCTTCGGTTCTCATCATCTGGTATCAGAGTTGAACTTTGAATTCAGGTTTTTTTCTATTCGGTTTGATCTTTATGTTTATTATCGAGTCCCATAAAAATCATCCATATCTTGTTAAGTGTTTTGTTTTCAATTTTTTGAGTTTTCTTGTTCTTCGTGTCAGTAAAATTTTTCAGTTTTTTATCCAAATAAAAATCCAACAAAAATTCAAAAGTGTTTGTTTTATTCGATTCTTATCCAAATCCTGTTCCGTTTGTTTAGTTGCGTTCGTGTCGAATTTTCAGATTTATTAAAAAAAAAAAATTTTATTTTTTTTATTTTATTTTTAATTCTGAAAATTCATTATTCAAAAAAAGAAAAAAAAAGAGTTATTCCAAATTCAATAACCACTTTCTTGAGTTTCTTTAAAATTCTTGATATTCATTTCCTTCCAAGTCAATAAAAGTCGTTCTTGCTATTTAATGTCTAAATCCTCTTCATTCTTGAATTTTTTTTAACGCCACATAAGGAATGGATTATGATCCGGATTTTTTATTTCAAACTGGATGTTATGTGGATCATAAGGGGTGCAGTTTGACGATTGATGGAAAGTGCTTTACTAATTTCGTTAGTAGCACCGTGGTTGAAAGATTAGGATTGCCCCTAGAACCGCACTATAAACCTTATAGGATGACGTGGATGAGGGAGTTTGGGAATTTCAAAGTAACCAAATAAGTTCTAGTGCCTATCACCCAGGGAAGGTATAGTGAGGATGAATGGTGTGATGTAGTGCCATTGAATTCTTATCATATTTTATTGGGAAAACCTTGGAGATGTAGGAGGGAGGTTGTTTATGATAAGAGTATGCACATATACCAATTCCTTACGAAAGAGAAAACATGCGTACTATATGGGTTGGCATTAGAGGAAGCACTAGAAGATTCACTAAGGGTAAGGAAGGAGAGTGAAAAGTTGTGTAATAGGAGGCATCGTGGGGATAAGGCTATTAATAAGAAGGAGGGAGAGTTGAAATTAAAAACAAATAAACAAATTCCAAAACTTGATGAGGAAAAAGAGTTGGGTAGCGAGAAAGTGATTGAGAATGCAATTGTTGAAGATGAGAATGAAGAATTAGAAGTGGTGGTTAAACAAGAAATTGTGAAATTAGAGGTAGAAGATGTGGTTGAATTTGGAAGTAAATTTTTTGAAAAGGTGGTTGAAGATGCAAAGGAAGAACGAGGTGAAGAGGAGGGCCTCGTGGTTCTTAAAGAAGAATTGGAGATGGTGATTAATCATGGATACAAGGATCCATATCTTGTACCTCATGAACCTAACATTTCCCTCCCTGCTTTATTTAATTTTGTCTTGCAGGTTAAATGTGCTTGAAAATTTGGGCAACACCACCAATGCCCATAGGAGTTTCTACTTCAATTCATTCATGTAACCCAAGTTACAGGATACTATTGGTCATCCCTCTGGCATGGAAGCAATAATTTTCCGTTTGATCCCGGAGGTGAAGTGAAACAACAGGAACAAAGCTGTCGGAATTAGATGTATAATATATGTTTTTCGAGTAGAAACAGGTCACTGAGCAAGACTGATGCTTTAGCCCATTGATTTTAGGGCCAAATTTCACCGTTTGGGGCTTCAAATTGGAAAATCAATGATGCAGACGAAAATTTACTATATTTCCATAATTATAGAATTATATTTACTTTGTCTTTATTATTGTTTCCAATTAAATTAGGACTCCATTATGAGAGATTTTATCTATTCCCTAATTAGATTAGATTTTATTTAGTTTTCTAAGTAGACTAGGATTTTTATTCTGGTAGCCTATATAAAGGCGTCTTCATTGTATAATATTAAAAACAGACTTTGATGAATAAAAAAAGATTGAATGTTTTTTAATTGTTTAATGTGTGGATTCACATTACAAACCTGAACTTATCAAGATTGATTATCTTGTGGCGTTCATCTCGAACTTATCAAATATTAGCGAGAATATTTGTGGCGTTCAAAACCAGAAACTTATCAAGGAAGTTGGACAGATCCTTGTGGCGTTTCGCAAATCTTGGTTCTTCAATCTGCATGTCGATTATCGCGTCGTGATTGTCGGGTCAAGATTCCACCGTCCGTAACAACCTGGGTTCGGAACTTTCCGGCGTTAATTCCGCGCATCTTCGGTTCTCATCAATTCAGTTATGGTAGATAAGTATTCCTTATCTATCTCGTTTTCTTTGATGGAAGATTTAATGTTGGAAGCAGTTATTAGGCGCATGAATTTCAAGCACAATTTGTTGGTTCTATTTCAAGTATTGAAGGCTTTAACTTCATCTTCTGTGGACGACGCATTAAGATCAGCAGTGATGTGATCCGGACCCTCGACAATCGGAGTCATAGCAGGCTTGACGGGAAAATTTAAATATTCAAGCCAAAACAAGAATTCAGCAGGTTCGACGAGCTTTGAAGATCAAACCGTGTCGAAAGGAACCAAAAATTATGCAGAAGTGTTTTCACGGCCGTAACCAACATATGTCACGGCCGTAACCTCCCCTCGGGTTAAAATGCAGAATTTCAAGATTTTTGATTTACGGCCGTAAATAAGGGATCACGGCCGTAACCTTAAACAGAAACACACTTACGGCCGTAAGTGTCATCTTTACGGCCGTAACTTCTTAACGGATCAGATTTTTCCCAGATTTTCGTATATTTTATTTCCTTTTCCTATTTTAGCTATTTTAGGTTAGTTAGAATTCTATTTTGAGTAAATTAGCGATTAGGGTTTTATTTTGCTTATTTATACGCCTTTTTGATTCATTGTAAATAAAGACTTTGATGATTAAATAAAATAGAGATTGATTGTTTTTCAATTGTTTAATGTGTGGATTCACATTACAAACCCAAACTTATCAAGATTGATTATCTTGTGGCGTTCATCCAGAACTTATCAAATATTCGCGAGAATATTTGTGGCGGTCAAATCAAAGACTTATCAAGGAGATTGGGCAAATCCTTGTGCTGTTTCGAAAGTCGTGGTTCTTTATTCCGCATCGTCGAGCCATCGCGTCGTGAATATCGGGTCATGATTCATCCGTCCAACCACAACCTGGGTTCGGAACTTTCCGGCGTTTCTTCCGCGCTTCGAACCTCATCATTTGGTATCAGAGCTGGACTCTGAATTCAGGTTTTTTTATCCAGTTTGATTTTTATGTTTTTCATCGAGTCCCATAAAAATCATCCATATCTTGTTGTTGAGTCTTTCTTTTCTTGATTTTCTTGTTCTTCGTGCCAGTAAATGTTTTCTTTGTTTGATCCATATAAAAATCCAACAAAATTCAAAAGTGTTTGTTTTGCTTAATTCTTATCCGAATTAAGTTCCGTTTGTTTTGTCGTGTTCGTTGTCGAATTTTCGGATTTATAAAAATAAAAAAATAAAAAATAAAAAATAAATTTTTTATTTTATTATTTTATTTATTCCGAAAATTCATCCTAAAATTCAAAAAAAAAAAAAAAAAAAAAGAGTCCATTCAAGAACCACTTTCTTGAATTTCTTGATCCTTTGTTTTCATTATTCTTTTCTGTGTCCTTCCACAAAAATTTCACAATGTCCAATTCCCATGAAAACGTCAAAGATCGTATGTGGAGATTTTTGAATGATGCTTTGGTTAGGTTGGATAAATTAGATGAAAGGGAAGGGAAATTGAAAAAGGGGCGATCTCAAGCAAATCCTTGTGGTGTTCCGAAAGTCGTGGTTCTTTATTCCGCATCGTCGAGTCATCGCGTCGTGAATATCGGGTCATGATTCATCCGTCCAACCACAACCTGGGTTCGGAACTTTCCGGCGTTTCTTCCGCGCTTCGAACATCATCATTTGGTATCAGAGCTATGATTCGGGACGAATCATCCTAAAGAAGGAGGGTATGATGTGATCCGGACCCTTGACAATCGGAGTCATAGCAGTCTTGACGGGAAAATTTAAATATTCAAGCCAAAACAAGAATTCAGCAGGTTCGACGAGCTTTGAAGATCAAACCGTGTCGAAAGGAACCAAAAATTATGCAGAAGTGCTTTCACGGCCGTAACCAACATATGTCACGGCCGTAACCTCCCCTCGGGTTAAAATGCAGAATTTCAAGATTTTTAATTTATGGCCGTAAATAAGGGATCACGGCCGTAACCTTAAACAGAAACACACTTACGGCCGTAACTTCTTAACGGATCAGATTTTTCCCAGATTTTCGTATATTTTATTTCCTTTTCCTATTTTAGCTATTTTAGGTTAGTTAGAATTCTATTTTGAGTAAATTAGCGATTAGGGTTTTATTTTGCTTATTTATACGCCTTTTTGATTCATTGTAAATAAAAACTTTGATGATTAAATAAAAAGAGATTGAATGTTTTTCAATTGTTTAATGTGTGAATTCACATTACAAACCCAAACTTATCAAGATTGATTATCTTGTGGCGTTCATCCAGAACTTATCAAATATTCGCGAGAATATTTGTGGCGGTCAAATCAGAGACTTATCAAGGAGATTGGGCAAATCTTTGTGGTGTTTCGAAAGTCGTGGTTCTTTATTCCGCATCTTCGAGCCATCGCGTCGTGAATATCGGGTCATGATTCATCCGTCCAACCACAACCTGGGTTCGGAACTTTCCGGCGTTTCTTCCGCGCTTCGAACCTCATCAAGCAGGTTTGTCCATAGTAAGAGCCAAATCAATATCAAGAACCCCTAAACTGAACTCAACACGCTCCTTCCACTCCGAGTAGTTATTTCCATTTAGTTCAGGAACGAAGCTGATATAGGTATTAAGTTGAGCAGGATGTAGAACTGCATTATAGAAACATGCTCACTACGTTTAATCTTTGAGTTATAAACATAATAAACAAATATGACTAAGATTTATTCATAAGTGAGTGATCAAAATTAATAATCAAACAAGTATGGTATCTGTGGATATCACACTTGCTTAATTGCAGAAATAAATCAATCCCGTAACGTTTATTCTACTATTAATGCATGGTATACCCGTGGGTAACACATAACGCAAGTAAATAAACTAACAGTGATATTACTTAGTCTAACATTCATCAACATAATGTGAGTCCACCGTGGTGAACACCAACCAATAATATGAATGTCACAGAGGATAACAGTATGCATGTACCGAACTGAAACCACTGTGGTGATTATCAATTCAGTATAATATGTATATTATAGTTCAAATCGTATGCATAAATTAATAAAAGCATACAACATATCATTAATATTGATAAAATAATAATATTTGCCAAAACATTGAGATTTTCAAACCTTAAGAATTAAGTAATCAGTAAGTCAGAGGGTTTAATTGCAATTTGATTAAACTTGATTGACCAATTATGAAGGATTTTAAAACTTTAAGGATTAAATTGCAAATTTTCCCAACTTTAGTGGCCAATTTATTATAGTCTCAAACTTTAGGGACTAAATTAGAAAATCCTCAAACTTTATGGGCTGAATTAGAAAATCCAGAACTTTAAAAGGCCCAACTTAAATAATTTTATAACTGCAGGGCCTGATGTTATAAATACAGAAGTCTAAAGGGCTAACTTAAAAGGTTTTTATAACTTTAGGGTTTAAACATTATTCACAACAAATAGGGAGGATGAAAAGTGTTATATTAACGTTTATTTTATACACTTATATCCTTGAATATGCCATAATGTGATTCTATCTAAGTATTATTAATGCATTTTATGTTTCATGTTGTATAGGATCCTAAAAGAGGAGAAAAGAAGAAAAAAGGACCAAATTGCACTAAAAACTGAAGTTTGGGGACTTAGGTGCAAATAGAGTTACGACCGCAAGACAAATCATCACGGTCGTAAGTGCATGTTGAAACAGAAAAAAATTAAGCAGAAAAGATGTTACGGCCGTAAGACATATCCTTACGGTCGTAACCCTCAAAAGGTGAAAATGCGCAGAAACATATTTACGGCCGTAAATCAGAAGTTACGGCCGTAACTTCAATTTGTGAAAAATACGCAGAAACTCAATTACGGCCGTAAAGGAAATGTTACGGCCGTAACTATTCAAGTCAAAAATTTTCATAATTCAATTCTTTCCATAATTTTGGGATTTCTTGGTCCCAAAGTTAGGGCACGAAATTGAGGCTATAAAAAGGGAATTTCATGACAAGAAAAAGAGACATTATTATTTTGAAAGAGGCGTGGCTTGCTTGAAGAATTGGAAGGAAATTAAGCGACTCGAGAAGGTGAATCAAGAAAGAAAATTCTAGAATTCTTCATGACTATGCTCGGCTAAGCTTCCATACCTAGTTCGAAGGGGAAATTGTATTTCATATCAATTTGTTATTGCTTTTCCAAATTAGTAACGTTGTTCTAAATTCTTTACTTTGATTTTTTGGATTCTTATGCGTTTTTTATTTCATCAATGCAATTCTTTAAGGCCTTATCATTTAATATGTTGTATTGAGATTTGTTATTTTGAATGATTGGATCCGTAAACGTCTTTTTATTCAAATCATAGTAGCAATTGGAAATTTAATATTTTCATAAAGAATTCCAACTTAGGTTAATTGTCACGAGCTTGTGTGATTGATAATCTAATTCATCCTAATTCTTCTCAACCAATATATAGTTGTTGTCTTAAATCTAAAGAGCTTGTTTTAGGTTATTCAATGGCTAATGTTTGATTAGAGAGCTTATTCTAATTAAATGTAATTAAGGGAGAATATGAATAGTTTGAGCTTATTAACTATTTACGGGTGATAAATCAAAAGGGAATTGAACACGCATTACTTGGAAAGTGATAACATTGCGATAGAATACAACTGAACCTGAGAACTAGGGTTTGCAAATATTTGACTTTTATTTCATCTAATTTGCGTTTTTATTTTATTTTCACGTTATTTACAATACTTGAACTCGAAAATCCCCCCATCTATTCTAATTGATAAAGTACTACTTTAGTTCCCGTTCCTCGTGGGATCGACTCTTACTTCCGCTATTACAAACAAATATGATAATTCGCGAGTAAGATATTCATTTATTATTTTGGTGCATTGCGACGCGCACCAGAGGACCTGATGTGCAAATAACCATAATTTTTAAAAAATTGCAAAGGAGTCCTTTTAGACTTCTAATTTTCGGATAAAGCCCCTGCTAGGGTTTCAATTAACCCTAACCGTCGCCCATAAAATTCGGAGAACACGGCTCCACTACCGGCAACCTCCCCCGGCTGCAGCGCCTTCTCCGGTGCTGCTCACTTCAGTGCCACGCAGCCAGTCTCATTGCTGAGCACCTGCGCATATCGACAGAGCCCGCACGCAACACCAAATCAAGTTGCAGCGCCTACGGGTGCAGCAATTTCACCATTCGTCGGTGCTCGGTGGCCTCGTTAAACCCAGCTGCATCCACATATTCAGAATACACAAATCAAATCCAATATGTATCCATATCCAACAACCCCAAATCATGTTCAAAATCCAATTCGAAAAAATCCCATCCAACCGGCCATATATGTCAAACTCAATTCAACCATAAATAATATAGCAAAATCCATATTTTAATCCAACATCAAATCCTCAAAAATCCATACGCAAAAATTTGACAGAAATTTTGAGGCAATAAGTCAGAGGAAGTAAACATATCAATTCGAATTCGAATTCGTAGTCAGTAATAACCATATGGATACATAATCCAGAATTAATAATCTGATAATTAACATGATGATTGTTCTGATTTATTCATGCACAGAATTTATTATTATAGTTCAAGCACTTGCTCTGATACCACATGTAAACTATACTCTTAATGCGGAACATATAAATTTAAACATGATTTTATTCAAGATCTTGACTATAAAAATTAATTACTGTAAATCATGAAACATACCAGAATCCATAGCAATAATGTTGAAAAGTCATGAGTTCCTGTCATAACTTTAATTGAATCCCGAAGAAAAATATTGATATGAAATTCGTATTCTCTCTCTTAACCTAAGCCTTTAATTGTGTTTCATAAGATTAAAATATAATGATGGAATTTGAGTTCAGTATATATAGGTAGAGAGATGCCGAATCTCCTATTATATTTTAATCTCAACCGTCCATCAAAGTTATAGTATTAATAGGAAATACTTCTAATTAAATCAGGTTTCTATTAATTCACCAATTTATCTAATTAAACCAGGATACGTTAAATGGACCACATATTGAGAACACAATTTCTAACATTTTTAAGATGAAAAATGTGGTAATATTTTTAGACACAAAAATTAGTAGAACTAATCCATGGGAAAAGAAATTATTAATCGCTTTGGTAACCTCGATTCCTACTTTATTTTTATTATGACCATTTGATGTTCAACGACTGCTCGAGAGCCTAGAGATGTCCCCGCGCAAGAGAAAAAGAAGGAGCTTGCCTTCAGGCACATGCACTGGTGAGTAATGTTTTGTTATTATATTGTGTTGAGTTTTATGTTGAAGTGTACATGATAATGATATTCGTTCATCATGGTAATGATGGTATACGACATAGAGTTCAAAAAGATTGTCGGGATGCAGTATGCATTTTTAGTGTTCTTAAGATGGATTGCACGAGGGTAGTAATTGAGAGTTGATTGACGTGGTGAATTCGTTATCGAAGGAAAAATTGTGACATGATGAATTAGGAAAAAAACTGTATGAGTGAAGGATGTGTACGTTATTCTTTCTAATTTTGTGTACGGAGAAGTTGTGAGGGTGAAAAAAGAAAATTGTAGCAAGTGGTTTATTTTTTCTACTGTGTTTGTTATTTTGATTTGAATTTTGATCCATTGCATGGTTGGGGAAATTGATTAAGTTTCCAAATAATTGGTATTAGAGATTTGGGTGGAAAATTTGTTTTTTTTTTCCAACACCAAATCCTCATTTATTGATCTTTGTCATCCAAAGCGCGATAGTTTCCAAATATGTATATTTCCTTATCTCATGGCAATCAAAACTAGGGTCAAGATTATTATTTAAATTTAAGGTGACAACCCTTGTCTGAATAAATATCCTTAAACTTTCAGTTTCTCCAGGTTCTGACCACACTTGTTTTGGCATATCAGATTTTTCATAATCCAGATTCCTTAGTTGCGGGTCATCCATGTCGTAGAGCATCTAACTGGAAAAAAGGATGCTTTTAGTTGAGGCAATATTGCCTTATAACTTAATTTGCAAAAGGTGAAGATCCAACAAATGCAGAAACGTGCTTTCAAAATAGTTTGTAAAGTTCAGAACATGCACCTAGCAATTATTTGCCTTCATCCATCTAGTCGTTTCTACCTTATGTCGGCATTGTACGAGACAAGAAAATTACAAGATAATTGGATTTTTTTTCCGTGACATTTAAATTAGTGTATTTTTTTTAGTTATTTGCTAATGTATAAATTCATAGGATTCACAACTTTTCAACTACATGTACTATCAACTTTTATCAAAATCTAAAAAAATCCGATTTTAATCTCAATTAAACTGAGGGTTCTCGTTTGACAATTAAAAATTTTAGACATTTAAATTTCTTATAAATACCTTTAATGATTCCTGACACCCCACCTCTACTTTTCAACATGTTTCAATTACACATACCATCAACTTTTATCAAAATCTAAAAAATCTGATTTTAATCTCAGAGGGTTATCGCTTGACACTTAAAAATTTTAGACCTTCAAATTCCTTATAAATACCTTTAATGATTCCTGACGGCCCACCTCTACTTTTCAACATGTGCTGCTAATAGCATTGAGTTTTGTCCAATTTCTTAGTGTTATCTATGTCGCGGTTGAAATAAGAGGTGGGGGCGCAAGGCACGAGGTGGGCGCGCAAATGAGGTTATAAAAACTTCGCCTTCTCATGTATATAAGTTTTGATGGAAAGTTTAACACTAAGGTCTACACTCTACAGTTTTAATGCCTAGCTCTATCAGACAGCAAAATAATGGTCACGCCTAATTGGGCTTCAACAATTTGGGGTACCAACATTAATGAGCTGTTTGATAATGCGGTTTTTTTTACCTCAATTTTTCAAATTCAATCTTAATCATCAATTCTTGGTCAAGTTCACAGTTTCAAAAAACATTTTTAAGTTGCACATTCATTAAAAAAAAAAAAATCACATTACCTAACATGCTCTAAATTCCCCACTTGTCTTAACAATTAAGGTGGGTCTGGGTCTGCACTTTCTTATCTCAATTTCATCAAACAGTTTATAGGTTGGAACCTTGTAAGCATTGAGAAACCAGAAATAATGTCCAGAAAGTTCCATACTGACGAAACCCATATTTAGAGAAGGGAAGAAGATTTGTGTTTTTTAGACAGGATTTTGATAATTTTCTTTAGGAAATGTGTGATGTCAATAAAAGTTGGTGGATCTAATGAAATGTTCGGTGAAAAATTGGATAAAAATTGTGTCCCATTAATGGAATATGTGATTATTAAAATTGAAATTTGATTAGAAAACAAGTTAACAATTGCATTCATCTTAATTTTTGTGATATTTTGTTACACTATTGTATTGAGTAGAGAATTGCTCCTGGTAAGCTATAATATTGAAGGATAAAACAAATGTTATAATATATATTAATTAAGCCAACGGTCCAACAATGGAATGTTTTGTGAAGGGGCATATACACAACCAAGTAAAAGTGATGTTCAGGACCACCAGGTTTATATATAAATCGTAGGCAGATCGGCAATGGATCGGCCTTGAATTTCATTTCAATAAGAGAAGAGCATCATCAGTTCCTTCCTTTTTTTTTTACCAAAAAAAAAAAACAACTTTAAAAGATTCAAGCACACATGTTCTTCCTTTCGTTTAATTACTCAATAAGGTTAGATCAATCAATACAATATGTTTGTGGGTGATTTTGAAGTTACTGTAGGCATAGATTTGTCAATTATAGGGATGTGGGAGCGAAAATTATTTTAAAATTTCCGCTTTCATGTTTAGTGTATGGTAATTCCCCTTGTACAAGTAAATTACCCAGGGACCTTTACAGGCACGGTAGAGGGGTGGGTAAGCTTACCCACCTCCCTCCTACTGTGAGGGGGCCTATAAAGCTCCCTATCATGCTCCCCTGTGTATTGGACTATATATATATAAATTTAATTATTGAGAAATTTGTCCAGTTTAAGTTTTAGATTAGCGTGTTTACAACTACATGGGACATTTCCACATGCAGACCAAAAACAATATTGATTGTGTAAGGATTGGAGACATCATTTCCACATGGGACTATTTAACTGTCTGGCCCCCGGTCTTTTGCAAAAATTAATGTAGCGTTTTGTTTGTATTTTATTTTGTATTTTCATTTTGGAAAATATTTTATATTTTTGTTTTTAAAGTTGCTGAAAATGCGTTTGATTAGTCATTTCTGAAAACTGATTCTGAAAATGAAAAGTTGAAAAATACGTTCTGTTTGAAATTTTGCAGAATACTACCAAACTATTTTTAATGAATTTGCTTGTGGACGCCGTTTGGTAAATGTACTTTATTTGGTTTATAAATCAGTTTATAAATCACACAATTTTCCAAACAACTTTTTAATTACACACTTTTCTCTCTTCAATTTTTAACCACTACGTTTTACCTCAAAATCATAAATAAACCAGTTTATAAACCAAACAATGTTACCAAACAGATGTCCACTAATTAATAATATCATTAATGTTCAACTGCAAAAAATATTATAAGAAATTAACAACATAATGTTCAAGTTCAAATTACTTTCCCAATACATGTAACTCAAATTACTCACACAGAGTTTGACTATACAAAATAAATTTAAAAATCATCTTGACCTTCTTGAGTAATCAATCCACATTTGATTATCAATTTCTTCTCGCACTTGTCCCATTTGAACTGTTTGACTCGCATCAAACTGTATGGGTTCTCGAGCATCACTTGATTCAGACATATCATCAAAAATCATATTCTCCATTGAATATTCTGTAAACAACTCGTCTAAAGCGTGACATATGATATATTCATTTCATTTTTGTCTTCATCGCAATTTCGATTTTGTCCCATGTTTAGACCATTGGTTTCACTATGCTAAACTTCAGAATTATGATCAAAATTATGGAATTGCTGCTACAAATTGAAATCCCTTTGTTGAAGGAGGTAAAAGTGAATAACCATGTGATGATGTTACTATAAGTTCGTGGGCATGATTGAAAGGGGAAGATGGGAATGAATTGTATTGGATAATTACATAATGGTGTGTGTGTGTGTGTGTGTGTGTGTGTGTGTGTGTGTGTGTGTGTGTGTGTGTGTGTGTGTGTGTGTGTGTGTGTGAGAGAGAGAGAGAGAGAGAGAGAGAGAGAGAGAGAGAGAGAGAGAGAGATTTCGGATTGATTCAAATTACATAGGTGATAAAAATTATTACATCTTGTCAAGAGACGAGAGAGGACAGATAAAAAACAATAATGAAATTAAGTTTAACCAGCATAGACTACACGCTGAATCACCACTGCTAAAGAAAATCTTGTAGCAATGGAAGAAAAAACTAACACGACATCTCCATTTAATTTAATCAAGTTATGTCAATACAATCTGCAAACTGCACCAACTCTTTTGCTGACCATACTACAAAAAAACAAAATGTGATCAATTTTGACATGATCATCGTGCACATTTCACTTATAATGTTTCCAGATAATTAAGCAAAAAAAATTAATAATTGACACGACAGATACGGTACAAGCATGCTTGCATATATTAATAAACAACCAAAAAAATTGTATCGTTTTCCGCAAAAAGTATTGCTAAGATGCCAATCTGATTTTCAAGAAGGTATCACTGAAAATGACTCGTTATTCTAAGTTCTTCCACATGAATCCACCATCGTGGAAAAAAAAAACCAACTAATTTAACAATTAACGAGAATGAACCAGAGAAAGCCATGATAACACAACAATATTACATATCAATGAGGATTGCTATGTCACTAGGAACAACAAAAATAAGTGATAAGATTCAAAACAAATCTCCCACAATGCATCTTGAGCCACCACGGCCAGAGGCAGAGCCACCTTCTTCAGACCCTCCATCGGCTTCACAAGAACAACCACCACCACATCAAGAAATGGCAGTCTGATGATTATTAATATAATAAAAGTGAAAAAGTGGTGGAAACATTCTGATGCTTCTTGATTTATTAAAAGAGAAAATTTGTACATGTTTGTGTTGTTGGAGTTCAGATGATCCGACGAGGAGCGAGACTCGACGGATCTTGCTTTTGAAAACGGAAAAGGGGAGGTTCGTCGAGCGGTTGCGGCTGATGCTGATTTGGGGGAGAATGCTCGTTAGGGTTGGGTAGTTTTGGAACAGAAAAAAAAGTGGCGGTGTGAATCGAACCCGTGACATCTGTTGTGAGAGATATGTAGTTCTCTAGTTCAGCTAGCCCAACTTCCGTCAAAGTGAGGCATTTTCCAAGTTTTGAATAGTTGCGTCGTTTCCGTTACAAAGTTTCAAAACAATGAATTCATCATTTTGTATTTCCTTTGTAAACTTTATCCTTATTTTGGAAAACTCGTTTTAGAGAATGGTAAATAAAACGCGTTTTGAAATTTTTGAAAATAAAAATAGAAAATGACTTAAAAACATTAAAGAGAACATGGACTAAAGTTTTGTAAAATGGAAGGGTCAACAATTGTAGGCCTGGAGAGCAAAATTGCTGTGGACTCCTGGGAAATCAAAAAAATTGTGCCAAAATTTTTTAATAACTGGGGCCAGACTGAGATAAAGTCTAAGAATTCATAAACTTTGTCAACTAAGTAATGGAACCCATTCCCACTATTTGAGGAAGAAGTAAAGAACTGCAATTTATGAGCTTGTAAGGTCACTTCAAGTAAAGAAGAAAATAGGGCTATAAGCAAGTCGTTTGCAATTGGAAGAAGGCAAGGGAGATGGAGCCCTAGAGATGGAAAAAAAATTCGACCCGAACCCGTCCCACGGGTCGGTGGGGGCGGGTATGGAGTGATGTCCCCCAACTCGGGTGGGTCGCGGGACGGGTGCGAGTTTTACTGTCCCGACCCGAACCCGCCCCGATTAAATAAATTAATAAAAAATAATAAGGACAAAAAATAAAAAAAATACCGAAAAAATAAAAATAAAAATAAAATAAAATAAAACGGGGCTGGTAGGTTGACCCGCCCCGTCCCCACCCGAAATTCGCGGGGCGGGGCACGGGTCGGGGGGGACCGGATCCGAACCCGCCCCATTTCCGTAAGGGCCTCGACCTCGACCTGCACGAGATACAAGAGGATATATTGATCATATAGTTTGGCTCTTAGAATATTATGACACTTTCACATCTTCACGTCTATTTCTAAGTCTTAGGTTGAATTAACAGTGGAGAACAATACATATGTAGGGGTGTTTACAGTGGCGGAGCTGGTCCAGGCCCAGCGCGGTGGGCCTATGGGCTGCCCTGGGTTCTGAACAAAAAAAAAAAATTTACTTAATATCTCTCGGCAGAGGCAGAAGCATTAACCAAACTCAAGTCTTCAACCCTTACCTCAAGCCGCCGCCCTGCTGAAGGCTGAAATCAATCCTACAAATGCTTCTCCACTTTGGAAACGTGACGATGCTTATCGTTTCATCCGCTGACGCCTCCAAGGAAATTATGAAAATCCATGATGTCATTTTCGCCGACAGGCTCAAATCTAGCGTTTCCCGACAGCTTCTTTACGACATGAAGGATTTGTCAGTTGCTCCATATGGAGAATACTTGAGGCAATTGAAAAGCATATTTGTGCTCTAGCTTTTGAGCAACAGAAGGGTTATGTCACTATTTCTTGTGCTCCTCCCGTGACTGTGTAACAAAAGCCTCCTGATTTGGAATTGGAGCGGAGGTATTGTCTTTTGACTTTTCAGCATATCATTATTTTAATGGTTAGTTAATTTGATTTATGAAAATGCCAGCCATTTATTGATTTATGAATCTGAAATGTTGAATAAAGGAAAATGAAATTGATTAATTTGAGATTAGATAGTTCGCAAGAAATTGGGGATATTTTTAATTGATTAAATTACTGATTAGTTTTGTTTGAATTTTTAATTTGAGATTTATGATTTGTTGAGTTGATTTAATTTGAAGTTTGTGTATTGTGAAGTTCATTTGTGAATCTCTAGTTATAATTTATTTAATTTAGTAGGAACGATTTTAAGGTATTTAAAATTTTCGAGGGCACTACCCCCGAACCCCCTTTGTTCTCCTAACCTCATTTAATTTTGCCCACACTGAGCGAAAATCGTAGCTCCGCCCCTGGGTGTTTAGAATATACAATTTCAAAATTAACAAAAAATGTTTTAGCATTTCAAAACCAGGATTAATTTTTATTAATTAAATACTTAATTAATTAAATATATTAAGCCCTTGTTTGAGCCCCATTATTTCTCATTATTTTTACAATTTTTTCTACAGTAATCAATTTCAATCATCCAAAAAAGTCAAGCCCATAATTTTTTACTTTTTAAACCACTTTTTAACCATTAGATTTTCAAAACCCAAATTATAAATTGAAATAATGGGGCTCAAACAAGGGCTAAGATCACAATAACATATGTTTTATGGTCAAATTCACAAATCAAGTTTCATAATTCGATCAAGATTTATTTCTTGGTCACAAATAACAAATTTTGTAGGTCACAACTTATTTCACAGTCACATGTCATAACTTACTATTTAGGTTACAAATTTAAAAAAACTTTTAGGTTATAACTAATTTTACAATCACAAATTATCAAGTTACTAGGTCACAACTTATATTACAATAACAAGTTATCAAATTGATTAGTCACAACTTATTTTTCGATCACCAATCACCAATTTTAAAGGTCACGATTGATTTTACGATCAAATCATTATGTCACAATTAATCAATTAAATGTCTCAAATTATCACCCCACCCACTATGGCGCCACCTAAAATATTGCTACCTCATAACCACAACAACCACCACCATCACCGTTGTCGCCACCACCCACCACCAATACATCCTAAAAATGCCACCGCCACTATCACACTGTTACAGCCATCCCAACACAAATCCACCGCCACCAACACAACTTATACTCGACTGATGTGGCAGCAGTTAGGCGTCGCTGCTCGTGGTGATCTATCGCCACCAAATAATATGTGTTCAAAGTTATTTTTCAATGCAAAACTAGGTTTTGATTATTGTGTGTTGACACCAGAACCCAATATGCAACACCAAAGGTACAATCGACCTCCGAAGGAAGGAGTGGCTGAAGAAATTGAACTTGTCATCAACATTGTTATAGGTGAAGCTTCAAAGACAGTGATCCCAAATTAACTATGTGCAAATTTAATATCTTAAGTACAGATATATTAACTCTTTTACAAGACAATATGGGATTAATTGTGGTGGAGCTATTTCTTGTATTGGGGATGAAGCGATGGCTGTAATAGCATCGATTTGGTTGTTTGAAGCAGTAGATGCTTGGAAGAAACGAAGTCAGCGTGACTTGTGAGATTGATCATAATTAGTTACTAAATTGAAATAAAGTTACAATTGTAATTAATTGTAAACAATAATTGATTATAAGATGTAATTAAGTTGAAATTACATTATAGCTAATTCAATTAATTTTAGTAAAAAGATTTGTCATGTTTTACAAATTTATTAGTTACAATTGTAATTAATTACAATTTGTGACTAGTTCAATTAATTTTAAAAGGAAAAAATGAAAATTTGAGTGACTTGTAATATTATACAATTAAGTTACAAAAATAATTAATTAGTTATATTTGTAATTATTTATAAAATTGAAATTAAGTTACAACTGTAATTAATTACATACTATCTAAAAATGATTTTCATTGATTGATTACCTAATTTTGATAATATATTTTATATTCTTAAAATATTTTTTAAATATCTGATATTTAAAAATATACTCCTTAAAGTTTTGTATTTGTGTACTTAAATAAAGATAGTGGGCATAAGTGCCTATACAAAGCCCAATGATTCGGCCCAATAAGAGAAGCCAAACAAGAGAATTTGCCCACTCCAAAAGGGGGGTTAATTGCACTGTACACTCCTAAAGTAAGACCAAACTCATTTTTACTACTCAGACAATAAAAATTGAAAAATACAATAACACCGATTTCCTCTCTCGTCACCTCCACTGATGCGTCTTCTTCTATTCCTTCTTCTTGCCCACCCTCCATCAACACCATTGAAGCACCACCACAACACCACCGAGCCAACACCATTGCCATCACAACGATTGTTGCTCCGCGCTCCCCACCCCACAGCCTTCAGCGATTATTGCGGTTGCAGTAGATTGTTGTGTTCTTTGTGTGTGTGCATTTAGAGGCGGTGATGTTCTGTGCTGCTATTCCATTTTTATTTTATTTTTGGTTATCTAGCTTTTTGTGGCAGTGGTTGGTGGTGGCAAAAGTGGTGTGGTGGTGGTGGTGGTGGTGGTGAGTGGGGGTGGTGATGCTCGTGTGCGTTGTGGTGGTTGTCAGTTGTGGCAAAGAGGGGTTGTGGTGACATCATGGTGATGTGGTGGTGGAGGAGGAGGTGGTGATGTTGGTGATGGTGGTGGTTGGGGGTGGCAGAGAGTGGTTATAATACTTTAAAAATATCATAAGATATTTTGAAAGTATCACGACATGATACTTGATGAAAGCAGTATTTTTCAAAAAAAAAAAAATGAAGTATTTTTCAGTTTTTTTTTTTAAAACTAGTAATCGCACCCGTGCGATGCACGAAAGATATAATTGACAAATATTTATTGAATAAGTTGTAAAAATATAATGTTCGACATAAATTGTGCATTCATATATAATGAAAAATACTCAGAAAAATAAAATATAAAATAACGACTTGCATATTTTTTTAACATCTAATTTATTCTCTTGTTTTATTAGTGTATTTAGACTAAGTAAGATAATGACATGTGACTTATTTATACTTTAATTTTGATTTCATGACTAAGTCGAGCTTACGATTATTTGATTTTTAAAAGTTGAAATATTTACAAATTTTAACTTGTAAAATGAAATAATATGAAATACAAATTTTAATTAAATTTTATTGAATGAATATTACAAATATAATTAACTTTATATACAAAAAAAGAAGAAGAAAAAAACACAAATCACCTCTACATCTCAATTTATAAATGGAGGCCTAACCCACATACATAAGACTTTATTACTTATTCGTATAAAATTGATTCTTCAAAAATAATTTTTTTAATATTCATTCTCAACCACACATTCTTTAAAATTCATTTTTCACAATTCCACATACTATTTTTGTACATGTTAAATAAACGTGTAGACCATATTCTATTCTTAAATAGAATAATTTTCCTAACATCTTCTATTTAATAAATTGAACCAATAAATTTATCGGAACCTACAGTTGTAAAAAATTAAATAATTGAATTGGATTTATTTAGAAAATCGTATATCTATTATTTCTTTCAATTTGATAAAAAAAAAGATTCGAAATTAATTATTTAGGTCAAATTAAATTTAAGTAAGAAATAATATGTGTCATTTCAGGACTTAAACGAGATAAATTAAAAATATTGGATGTTGGAAAAAGTAAAAAAAAATAAAATATAAAACTTTTACCTTTAATATTTAAAACGATTTTACGAATGATATGTTTAGAGTTTGCTCTCATTTGTTAGCTTGTATTAAATTTCTTGTTGAGATCTTGAATTTAACACCTATATTAATGCATATTTTTCGACTTCAAAATAATGCAATAATTATCAAAAGAATAAAAATAATTTATAATTTGACTTTTTTATAGATATTTTCTATTTTCACAAATCCATAAATCATTTACTACATGCATTAATTGAACTCTCATAATTCATGTATTAAAATAAATTGATAAAAATAAGAAACTTCCTAAAATGACAAGTGAAAATGAGTGGAAAATCGTGTACGTAAAATGATGACGATTATCTTATTATTATATGTGTATAGATGTGGTAAACTTCAATCATGATACAAAAAGTTAAATATTTTTACAGACATTGCCAAAAGGGGATATGTAGTCTCTAAAACATGTAAATGCATCCCCCAAGGCCAAACCACAGGCAAGTCCAAAAATAATTATAAAATTTAATTCAAGTGATCTAAGGGGTTTTTTAATTTTTGTTTTTCTAACATAAAACTATACCACTAAACATGTATTTAACAGCATAAAAATAAAATAAGCTCAACATAAAACGATCGACACATTAAGACCACATTCAAATAATAGAGGATGTGTTACAAAATTTATCAGTAATAAAGCCGTCACATATTACAATTTATTCAGCATTCGAGAAAAGTATACGATCGAGTACACAAATTATTTGAATATATGGTATACGATAACGCATCTGCAATAGATTTTTTGTCTCCTTACACCTACTCTCCAATGAATATATTTATTGATGGAGTACCAAAATATTCATCCTTATTGACGCAAGGTCAACAATTCGGTGTATCTGGCTAATAAATTGTTGATTCATTAAATAAGAAATAGTCAAAAATAGGGTCAGTGCTGTAATAATTAATTAATGGCTAATAATAATCAGATGATGATATCTGGTTGAACACTCTCTTGTAAATTATTTGTTGATCCCACAATCTTCTTTTGCAGCATTCAACCATCAGATGCACTACTATTTATGAATGAATGGTTGTATTTCAAAGTTTAAACAATCGTTCATTTATAAAATATTTTATTATAATGAAAATTAATTAATTAATTTTTATATTATCAATTTCTCTGGATATGGATGGTGACTAAAAAATAGGAAGTGGATATTCCTGGTCCTTGTCAATATTAAGGGGTGGATATTTGTCGATTTGGTTCAGTTATTGAAGGAACCGATCGATTCAATTATAGGTTATTTTTTGATTCCTATTAAAAAAATTAAAATTGATGCAAACATGAAAAATATTTAATTATTTGCAAAAATCAAAGTTAAATAGATCCAAATAGAGCATTCAAAACATATCAATAAGACTTATTAAACTTAAACTCCAAATTGATGGAAAAAAACAATCAAATAATCATGGAACAAAATTTAAATCGAAATATATCTTCAAAATACATCAATAAAGCTTTTTAAAGATCAAATTTTACGAGTTCTTTACGTTATCAACTCCTTCTACAAGAAAAAATTAAGTGTGAATGGTAGTAAACGTTATCTAAAGTATTAGTGAAATGAAATGTTAAGATACATATCATTCGATCGTGTTCGATTATTTTTAGGTTTTTTGTTTTGTTCTTTTGTTAAAAAATTCAGCGGTTATCATGTAAAGTAATACAAAAGTACTATATGCGCTTAATTTAAATTAAGAATGTTCGGTTCTCGGTTCGATTTTTAAATAGGAACCGATCGATTTTTTCGGTTCTCCATTTTTTCGATTTTTGTTCGATTTCGGTTATCATTTTTTCCTAAAGAACCGATCGATTTCAGTTTTTTTGGTCCAATTTTGGTTTGGTTCTCTCTTTTCCCTTTTTTTGTCCACCAATACATAGCAACTTGTTCAAAATAATATGAGATTTTCACGATTTATTTCAAGAAACGCAAGTAGCTATCGACAAGGATAAGTATAACATCCAAACTTCATATATATTTTTTATGGTACTATATTGAAATTTTAAATGTTGCAAAACGGGCATTTATGAATTACTTTTGGCAGTTTTTGATTATGCTCTTATTTGGTGTAAATTAAAATTAATTTTTTAGTAAATTTTGATAAAAATTGTAATTATATTTTAACGTAATCATTACAATTTATAAATCAATTTATAAATAACACAATTTTCTCAAATCGATTTTTATCCACATGCACTTTTTCTCTAATTTTTACTTATTTGTCATGCTTATATCTTAAAAAAAAAATATTAAAAAAATAATTATTTCAAGTCCTTATTTGATTCTGATCAAAATATGATTTTAATCTCAAAACAAAATCAAAAATTATTTTTCATAATTTATTGGATCGACAACTTTTCAACTACACATTTCATCAATTTTTATCAAAATTTAATTTATAGCAAACAGGGACAAAATATAAAACTTTGATAAAATATTTACTCTTCATTTCAAAGTATATTATTTGGAATAAAAATTGTCGTTAAGAACAATATGTATATTTTGAATTTTCTATTTGTTAGCACGGGATATTGACTTTGTCTCGGTCATGGTCAGTCATTCTTAATCAATTTAAGGATATACACTATTTGTCTTACCTAAGCCGACTGAAGTGATGTATCCTCATTTCAGCTCATTCGAGCTCAATAAATGTGAGTGTGACAAATAAGCCTTTGTAGTCCACAACACCAAGTGGTCCGCAACGAAATTTTGAGCGTGATCAAGAATTCTAAGATAGGAATAGCCATTTCAAATTTCCAACCATATGATTGAAGACATTGAGTAAAAAAATGTTTAGGAATGGGCGCGGTCCGATCAAACCGTCTGGTCGAACCGATTATTAATGGGAATCTTAGTATTAGAACCATTGGTTCCATATTTGGCTACAGAACTGAACCGAAACAGAACCAATTGGTTTCGGGTCACTCCGGTTCAATCTTTTACAATTGAAAATGTTAAAATAAAATGTTCCCTAATAAAGATTAAAAATTCCTTTCAACGCTACTTTTAAAAAAATTTCTTCCAACTCTACCGTTTGTAGGGCTGGGCGTTTACCGATTCGGTTCGGTTATTAAAGGAACCGAAACCGAACGGTTTCGATTTCCAATTAAAATTAAAGTCCAAATTCATGTATTAACAAGAATGTGAATCTCAGAATCTTGATAGTTAAAATCTTTTTTTACTCTAAAACCATTCTTATTTGAAAAAGATATCACGTCGAGGAAGTAAGAACATTTGAATCTCATTAAAAGTTAATTTCACAAAATAATAATACTATAATAGTGTATGAAATAACTTAAAAATAAATTATTAAATTCCATAATAATAGTGTATCAAACAGACAACATTTCATACACTGTCTAAGTGTTTATACATTAAAGTGTGAACATAAATATATTTTGTTGTATAATTTAATTAAAAATTCAAAAAAAAATAATATATTTTTATCAGTTTTGATTTCGATTTTCGGTTTTGATTTTAAGAACCGATCGGTTTCGGATTCGGTTTTGAATTTTTTTTCAAGAACCGAAATATTTCGATTTTTTCGGTTTGGTTTACTCGGTTTGGATTTTTTTGTCCACCCCTAACCGTTTGCGCATATTTGCCTTCAAAAATCGAAATTCCATATCAATAGCTTTTAGAGTTTTGTTTGTAAAATTACTTAGGATTTAGGTAATGCCGACATATTTAGATTTGAGGTTGGGAATTGTGAGTTAAAACTTAAATTGAGAGTTAAATTGATTATATGAAGTAAAGTATCAAAGAGATTGGGTGGAATTGGAGTACCGTCGGTTCCAATTAATAAGAACAGGAAACCGGACCGGTTCCCGTTCGGTTCTAAATACAAGTACCAAATTCGAAATTTTCCTTGGCCGAATCGGATCTGGACCGACCGGTTCTAATCGGTTCCGGTCCGATTCCGGAAAAATGTGCCAACTCTTAATAATCTTGGGATTAAAAAATGAACAGAATTAACAACATATAACCGATATCTATCTATTCTATGATTCTATCTACATATCTATATTATTATAATTATAATAATAACAGAGTCCATGCTGAAAATAACACGCACATAATTTTCTGTCCAAATTGACTCTTTAAATTTGGAAATTTATGCAATAATAATAATAATAATAATAATAATGAACATTTTTACAATTATTATGGTATATGTATCATCAATGGCATAGAAGACGGGCTATGTTATTAACGACATTAAGATTTTAGTTTATTTTAATGTATAAACTATTTTGTTTTGTTTTTTTTTTGTTTTGTAATAGTTATTATTCTTTTGATAATTATTGTATTATATTGAAGTCGAAAATTATGTAATATGAGTTACAAATCGAAGATCTCTGCGAGAAGTTTAATATAAGTTAACAAATGAAAGCAAACTATAAACATATTATTCGTAAAATCGTCTCAAAGATCAAATATAAAAGTTTTTCATAATTTTTACTTTTCCTCAATATTCCATTCATTTTAAATTATGAATTAATCTTTTTGTACATTCCATTTGTCTTGATTGATTTACCAATAATGTGTTGGGGATTTGGTAGTTGTTGATATAGGAGATAATGTGATGATGGATAAAATGATGGATGTTTGCCATGTGTGTGATCGGTAACCCTATTTGTCATCCATTATGTACGAATATCATTTAAATTCTATAATATTATCTATAAACTATTTTTTGTATTAATTATTATTCTTTTGATAATTATTGTATTATTTTGGAGTAAAAAAAATATTTAATAAGGGTGTTAAATCGAAGATCTCAACGAGAAGTTTAATACAAGATAACAAGTGAGAGTAAACTTTAAATATATTGTCCGTAAAATTATCTCAGAGATCAAACAGTAAAATTTTTACTTTTCCTCAATACCCCATTCATTTTTAATTATCTATATATATATATATATATATATTATTTTTTTCTCAATATCTCATTCATTTTAAATTATATCATTTAAGTTATATAATATTCAATATTCAAAAAACTCGAAATTGGTTCGACCCGAAAAAGACAGCAGATCAAGGATTAGAAGGTTGAACAGAGTTGAACCGATTTTAATTAATCGATTAACAATTATTTTAAAGATTACAAAACTTTATAAAAAAAAAAAATTATTTTACAAATAAAGCAACACTTACTCATTTGGAGATAAAATTAAATACAAAAAAAATATATATATATAACAACAATATTCTTTAGTTTCAAAATTACCAATTCAAAACAATATAGATTTATAGTTGTTAATTTTATTTATTTTATTATGTTTTATTTCAAAATGTTTTAATATATAAAAAAATAAGATAAAAATAAATTATTTAGAAGAAGAAAGTGTTGGGAAAAAAAATCAATTTTTCCACCTCAAACCAACCTAACGCATCAAAAACACAAAATAATTGAACAAAAGAAAAAAATAAAGAATTTAACGTGATTCATCTGACCATCGACAACTACAAAAGAAGAACACTTTTTATTGATAAGAAAAATAAATCACTCATTACACTATTTTTCTCACCTTTACAACTTCTTCCAACACAAAAAAAGAACAACTAACATGTTTTCTTCCTTTTTCCTTTTCTCTCTCACACGTTCTTACTCTCTCTAAAATTCAGCAACCCCTCTCTCTCTCTCTTAATAACCCTCAAAGCTGCTTCCTTTTGCACACTGAATTGATTATCAAACTTGACGTATATATATAATAAAATCAATACAAAAAACTTACCTAATTACAATTCAGGCTAATCTCCTAACTGTAATAGAATTTCTTAATTATTTTCCTTATATAATAATACCAATATTATTTTATTTCCTTTCAATTGATATTATATATATAAAGAAAATATTCCTAATTTAATTTGACCACCTTTTCTTTTCTTGTCAAACAAGAATTCGTCATTCCATAAATTTTTGGTCAATCACAACAATCTCCACCTTGATCAAACATTCTAATAAGCATGAACAATATTCAAAGATTTATGAAACGTCATCTTTCGTTTTGACATATTTGAACTACTTTCTTCAATCTTCTTGTCATTAGTCACAGATCCCGTCTTGACCACTTCACAAACTTTAGCAGTAGTACAAGACTCCCCTTGGTGCGAATCCAATTTGGCAGCTCCACCTGAAATCGTCTTCCCTAATAGCTTGTACAAATTAATAACTTTTTTACATCTAATTATTGGCACATATTTTTTCTTCAAAATCATCACACCATGTCTAGCAGATAAACTTTGTTTCAATCTTAGGACATGCAAAACACCTATTATTTGTCTTACAACTCCATCAAACATTTTCACCTTCACAATACTCGAACCTTTGACTTCAAGTTTTTGATTATCAGCCACAAAAACATGACGTTCATCATATGATTTATAATTATCAAACCAATCTCTATTTGGACACATGTGATAAAAGCATCCAGAATCCAAAAACCAATCAATAATTGGATTATCATAATTAGCAACACACAAAACATCGTTAGCGTCATGATTTTCCTCCACTACATTTGTAGAATCTGAATTCTCTAAGATTTCTTTACCTTTCCTCCTCGACTCAAGATGTTTTTTCAATTCTTCACAATCTCTTCTAACGTGACCCTTCTTGTGATAATAATAACACTCCACATCTCTCCTCGAATGAGATTGAGAACGATCTCATTAACCATAATTTCTTCCTCGCTATTCACCTGTACCATATTTATTATCAGAAGTAGTCAACAAAATCCGACACCATTCACATTACCACTTGACTTCTTCATGTTGGCTGTTTCTAACAAAGCAGTCGAAATCTTGTTCACCGTCAAGTACATTTACAAATTAACAACGTGGTCACCAACGTTTCATATGCTTGGGGAAAGGAAGACAATAAATAATCGCCTTATCTTCATCCTCAATTTTCACATCCACATTCAACAACTCAGTCACGCACTTATTAAACTTATTCAAGTGATCCCTAACATCAATATCATCATCCATCTTCAACTCATATAATTGTTTTTTCAAATAAAGTCTATTTGTTAGGGACTTAGACATATATAAATCTTCTAACATTTTTGTAGGCTTCAATGGAACCTGCAATGCAACAAATGCAATGGTTAATTCAATTAAAATCAAGAAAAAATTACACTAAAATAAAAGAGGAAGAAACTAGGTTAGAGATTTGATTCCCCCCCTTTTTGGTTTGGCTCAGAAAATCAATCCAACAACCACAAGTGCAACACCACGATTTGGAGATTTGTACAACCACGAAGGAAGTACGGGTAATCACAAACCGAAACCGTTCACGCAGAAAGGCAGCCCACGAAGGTCACGAAAAGGAAGCAGCCGTGTGTCACGAAGAAGCACAAGAAGAGAGGCTGAATACTTAAGCAGATGAACACGAAGAAGGCACCCAAGATTTCACACAGAAAGCACGCTGAATACAGGGCTGGGTTCGGCCTCTTTTATAGATGAAGAGTCTTATGAAGCCAAAACAGAATGTAGGAGAATAAGGAGCGGATGATGTATATCAACTAGGAGATAAAGATAAATAATAATAACCAACCGAGGATAAATAGATAATGATAAGCTTTGATTCGGTTTTATCTCCTTTTTCCGACATTATCCCCAAAGTCGAGTATCGAGCACCAATCCCAATTGGGTTGACTCCCTCAAGATACCCGACCAAGTGGGTTACAAACAATTGTGGTGTGGACTTAACTGATCTTCAATATTGGCTTATAAAAGCCTGAAGTTAAAACGGGCCTCGATTTTTCATCATCGACAAAGGGGTTTAATTTTGGTAACACATTACCTAACAAACCTCTACCTTGTTACCAAACTAACCTGTAAGCTTAACAAGGAAAAAATTAACAAGAAGAAATTGTAGCACAAAAGAAACTTACATACCTATACCAATATTTAGAAGACTAAGACAGCTTCTAAATTTTACCAAAGGAAGCACCTTAGTGCCCATATCTGCAGGGTTGTATTCTGAAAGAACTTTCTCAAGTTTTACTAGTTCTTGAGAAACCATATCTCTAATAAAATGTAATCTGACATCAATATGTTTAGTACGTTCATGAAAGACAGGATTTTTACACAGATGAATAGCAGATTGACTATCAGAATATATTGTCACATTTCCATCAAGAACACATAGTTCATTTAATAGACCTTTGAAACACAAAGACTCTTTTAAGGCTTCAGTAGCAGCAATATATTCAGATTCAGTAGTGGATAATGCAACAACGTGCTGTAGCTGGATTTCCAACTAACACATGAATTACATAAAGTAAACACATAGGAAGAAGTTGATTTCCTATTATCTCTATCACCAGCATAATTAGCATCAGTAAATCCTTTCAATTTTAATCCTTCAGTACTAAACTTATATACCAATCCAACATTACAAGTTTCTTTCAAATATCTAAACAACCATTTTAAAGCTTCCCAATGATTGGGACCAGGATTAGACATGTACCTGCTAAGTGTACTAACAGCAAAAGCTAAGTCAGGTCTAGTACACACCATTAAATACATCACAGATCCAATGGCATTAGAATATGGAATTTTCTTCATATATTCTTCTTCTTCATTAATAGGTGAATGTTCCTTTGATAAGACAAAATGATTGGCTAAAGGCAAAGTAACAGGTTTACAATCAATCATGCCAAATTTTCTCAAAATTTTCATAATATATGGAGTCTGATGTAGAAATAGAATTGAATTTGACCTATCTCTTTCAATTTCCATTCCTAAGATTCTTTTAGCATTACCTAGGTCTTTCATGTCAAATTCATTACCCAACGTGATTTTTATTTCATTCAAGAATTTCAAGTTAGGGCCAACAAGCAACATATCATCAACATATAATAATAAGAACACACAGTTATTATTAGCACTCCCCTATTGATAATACAAGCAATGATCAAATTCACTCATTTTAAAACCAATGGTTTGCACAAAAGAATCAAAACGTTTGTACCATTGTCTAGGAGATTGTTTTAAACCATAAAGAGAGCGTTTAAGAAAACACACATTATTAGGTTTTAGTTTATTTTCAAAACCTTTTGGTTGATCCATAAAAATCTCTTCATCAAGTTCATCATGCAAAAAAGCAGTTTTAACATCAAGTTGTTCAAGTTCCCAATTAAAATGTGCAACTAATGCAAGCATAGTCCTAATAGTGGTATACTTAACAACAGAAGAAAAGATTTCATTATAGTCTACCCCTTCATT
This sequence comes from Ligustrum vulgare, assembly GCA_963555705.1. Taxonomy (NCBI): domain Eukaryota; kingdom Viridiplantae; phylum Streptophyta; class Magnoliopsida; order Lamiales; family Oleaceae; genus Ligustrum; species Ligustrum vulgare. Next base: position 4,187,548 of record OY743172.1, on the reverse strand, counting down.
TTGTGTGTAACCTTTAGCCACGAGTCTAGCCTTAAACCTCAAAGGCTCTCCCAAAGTATTTCCCTCCTTAACTCTAAAAACCCATTTGCACCCAACAATAGACTTGTTTTTAGGTCTTGGGACTAACTCCCATGTTTGATTTTTATCAAGGGAACTCATCTCTTCATTCATCGCTTTCACCCAATTCTCAGCTTGTTTACTCTCTAAAGCTTCTTCAAAAGTATTTGGCTCCCTATCAACTAATTCTTGATAGCTAGCATAAGCTAACTCAAAATCAGACTCTAACCTTTGAGGCACCCTATGTGTTCTCCTAACTCGGTCTTTAGCTAACTGATAATCAGATAAAGGGTTTTGTTCTACTTGATGTTCCTCTACAACCTCATCACTCCCAACATTTTCATCCTGATTGTTTTCTACCTCTAGATTTTGACGCTCCACCTCAATTTGTGTAGTGGGGATTTCAACACTTACAGTCTCTAAATCCTCTTTGGATTCGCCACTAGTGTTTTCTTGCTGTTTTTCTCTTACAATGTCATTCTCTAACTTTAGACACGACATCTCAGTTTCATTAAATGTTACATCACGACTTATGATGATTTTAACTCCAGTTTGACTTCTATCCCAAAGCCTATATTCCTTAACTCCTTCAGGATACCCTAAGAAAACACATTTCCTAGCTCTAGGTTCTAGTTTCCCCTAATTTTGATGAGAGAAAGCAACACAGCCAAAAGTTCTCAACAAAGTATAGTCAGCACATTTACCATACCATTTTTCATGCGGAGTATCTCCATTTAATGCACTAGAAGGTGTCAAATTAATCAGATAACATGCAGTAACAACAGCTTCACCCCAAAGATATTTAGGAATACCAGAACTCAACATCATACATCTAACTTTATCAAGTATAGTACGATTCATACGTTCAGCAACCCCATTTTGTTGAGGCGTATATGGAACAGTTTTATGTCTAGTAATTCCACTTTCCTTACACATATCATGAAAATCATTATTACAAAATTCAAGGCCGTTATCAGTTCTCAGATATTTTATCTTCTTGCCAGTTTGGTTTTCAACTTACAATTTCCAAATTTTAAATTTCTTAAAGGTCTCAGTTTTATCTTTCAACAGATAAACCCACACTTTTCGAGAAAAATCATCAATTATGGATAAAAAATATCTATTACCACCCATCGTAGGATGAGTGGCTGGCCCCCACAAATCAGAATGAATATATTCTAAAACTCTTGTAGTTTTATGCACAACAGATGAGAAAGATAAATTATGATGTTTACCAAGTACACAGTGATCACAGAATGGCATGTCAGATACACAATCTTTTCCAAACACACTTTTTTCATTAAGCAATTTAAGTCCTTTAATGCTTACATGAGCTAATCTATTGTGCCACTTGTGTGTTTCATCAGTGTTGGCAGAATTAATAGAGGAATTAATCACTTCAGCAATTGTCACATAAATACCATTTTTTCTGATACCTTTACACGTGACCATGACACCGTTAGTCATTTTTAACATGCTGTTTCCAATTTTACCAGAAAAACCCTCTGATTCTAAAGCTCCTACTGAAATAAAATTTCTAGCCATTTCAGGAATATATCTGACTCCACATAATTTGAGCACATAGCCAGTATCAAATTTTAAAGTGATATCACCAATCCCAGCAATTTTATAAGCATGGTTATTACAGAGAATAGCATGACCACTTTCAGATTCTTGCATATTTTCAAACCAATTCTTATGAAATGAAACATGAAATGATGCACCAGAATCAAGTATCCATTCATGCAAGTGTGATTTCACAGTCATATTCACTTCAGTAGGTTCAGAATTCAATAACACATAGACTTCACAAAGCTCATTGTCAGGTGAAGTAACAACATTTGCCTCATCACGTTTTTCTCTTTGCTTATTTTTCTCAATATAACAACCTTTAATAAAATGTCCAAGTTTACCACACCCATAGCATTTTCTACCTTTTGTTTTACCTTTTGACCTGGACCGACTTCTACCTTTCTTTTTACTACTAGATGCATGTCCACTTTGGTTATCATATGTCCTAGATTGAGACCTACCTCTCATCATATGGACCTCACCACTTTTTCTTTCAATTTTCTCAGCCTTTAACTCCAATTCTTTACTCCTTAATGACTCGATGACAATTTCAGTAGTTAAAGTCTCTCTCCCGTATTTAATGGCACTTTTAACCTCTTTATAAATATCAGGAACAACATTTAACAAAATAACAGCTTTATATTCTTCAGGAACTTTTTCACCACAATTAGTGATATCTTGCACAAGTTTATTGAAGACATCTAAACTGTCATCTAAGTCTTTGGAAGGATCAATTTTAAAACTGAAAAAACTTTCAAGCAGAAAAAGTTTATTAGGAGTAGACTTTAACACATAAAGTTCCTCCAATTTATCCCAAAGTTCTTTAGTGGAGTCTAATTTACCAACTTTTCGTAAAACAGCATCAGACAAATGTAAAATTATAGAAGTGTATGCCAAGTCATCTAAGTCCTTTCTTTCTTCCTCAGTCAAATTTAAAGAAAAAGTGTTATCAATAGCCTTTGAAACTTTTTGTTGAACAAGAATACCTTTCATCTTTTGTTACCAGATTGAAAAATCCCCCTTACCGTTAAAGACCCCCATCTCAAAATGATGCGCAGACATTTTACCAAAAAATGCACAGAACACAAATTCAAGAATGTAAAAGACCAAAGGACACACAGATTACACAAAGTAACCAAGAACAATATTCCTATGGTTTTACAAATATACGCTATTCTAGAACCCCAGGATTCCGTGAGAATCAAGTTCTTAGGTCAAGGGAAGAAACTAGAATAGGAGTCTGGGACAAGGTCTAGGTAAATAAGAGATAACTATAAGCAACGGATTTCAACAATCAAAGAATATGACAATAATTTCACACAGAAATTTAAAGAACTCAGATAATGCACGTAGTCCTAGGTTTTAAGCAATGGCTACCAAGCAATGGCAGTCCCCAATCCTATTGACCACCCCACACGATGGTCTGCTAGTGCGGAAAAATTAAATGAGTTCCAGCCAATTTACCAGAGCGGACTGTCTGTGTCTATATATCGAGAGATGCGAGTCCCTAGAGTTATTTTTTCAAACCCTAGGGTTCTGGAAGCATTTACTTTTACACCACCAAGGCAGTTCTGGCCAAATTTAACTGCTAAAACAGAAAATCACAAAACTAACAGCACACAGTTGTTAGAAATAATAAAACAAAAATTCTGGAAAAAAAAAAATTTCGCCGGAAATCACGCGCCGCCGCCGGACTGCCACGCGCCGCCGCTTTACCGCCGCCGGAAGGTCACGCGCCACACACCCGGAACCGCCTCGACCTGATGAGTAAGGAGGTGGTCTCTGTTTCACAATCCGGTCACTGGTTTAGCCGGAATTGGACAAAGTTAGTTCGAAAATTTCGAACTTCCACCTTTGTTCTTCGGAAATTTAGATTTTCTGGACCAAAAATTCTTCACCAACAGCTTTGATACCGGTTGTAGGCTTCAATGGAACCTGCAATGCAACAAATGCAATGGTTAATTCAATTAAAACCAAGAAAAAATTACACTAAAATAAAAGAGGAAGAAACTAGGTTAGAGATTTGATTTTCCCCCTTTTTGGTTTGGCTCAGAAAATCAACCCAACAACCACAAGTGCAACACCACGATTTAGAGATTTGTACAACCACGAAGGAAGTACGGGTAATCACAAACCGAAACTGTTCACGCAGAAAGGCAACCCACGAAGGTCACGAAAAGGAAGTAGCCGTGTGTCATGAAGAAGCACAAGAAGAGAGGCTGAATACTTAAGCAGATGAACACGAAGAAGGCACCCAAGATTTCACACAGAAAGCATGCTGAATACAGGGCTGGATTCGACCTCTTTTATAGATGAAGAGTCTTATGAAGTCAAAACAAAATGGAGGAGAATAAGGAGCGGATGATGTATATCAACTAGGAGATAAAAGATAAATAATAATAACCAACCGAGGATAAATAGATAATGATAAGCTTTGATTCGGTTTTATCTCCTTTTCCGACATTATCCCCAAAGTCGAGTATCGAGCACCAATCTCAATTGGATTGACTCCCTCAAGATACCCAATCAAGTGGACTACAAACAATTGTGGTGTGGACTTAACTGATCTTCAATATTGGCTTATAAAAGCCTGAAGTTAAAACGGGCCTCGATTTTTTATCATCGTCAAAGGGGTTTAATTTTGGTAACGCATTACCTAACAATTTTCCATTACTTAGAAGTAGATTTCTCGTTCAAAACACTATACTTTATCTTAGGTGCAAAAGCCAATCAATTGTACTGACTGTCTTCGCTTCATGTTCTTTCCAATCTGCATATCTAAATAGTGATAAGTGACCAATTGACTCAATGTTGGGGACTTCGCAAGAGATATCTGAATTTTTTTTTTCTTTCAGAAAATGGCTGGTAGACGTGACATGACCAAATATGGGCGATAGAAGCTTTTATTGCTTAGAACCAAGTCGACATATGTATACTGTCAAAACGTAATTCTCAACTTCTAATTGTCCACACGCCATAATGCTTCATTACTCCAAACCCAATTCATTGGACTCACCTTTGTTTCAAGCATGCTCCAACAATATAATATATCTATCACTTCGCTCAAAAATCATAGCTTATAACACAAGTGTAATTCATCCAATTGTCCTTGGATCAAGCCCAAGAGTCAACTAAACGTGGTACATATAAAGGTTTCTCTAAACCTAAACGTGGCCTAAGACGCCATGACCCTGTGTCCCCCTAAATATTCATTGTCATGCAAGAAATTCTTACACTACAAGAAAATGGAGGGAATTCGGCAAAAATTGACGACGACATGAGAAGTCGTCGTTATTGGGCCGACAAATAGAGACGACATGAAAAGTTGTGCTATTCGTGTCGTCACTATTTGTCCTGTCCAATAAAGACGACAAGAAAAGTCGTCTCTATTTGGCCAATCCAATAGAGACGACACGGAAATAGACGACCCAATAGAGATAACTTTTCGTGTCGTCTCTATTGACATGATTTTTTTTTTTTTAATAATGTGGTTTATAATAATAATTTTTAGGAAAATGTGTGCTCAAAAAGTAGATAATCTTTTTGGTTTATATATAAGTTATTTTATTAGTAAAATGCGTAATTAAAAATGAATTTTTGAATATTGAGTACCAAACAGAGGCTCTATATTTTTCAATTTCTCAATTATCCAATTATATTATATAATTATTATTAAAGTAATATTTGTTGGAACAAATATTTGTTCACTCAACTAATATATATTAACGAAAATAACAATTAACATAAGAACTCAATTGCTCCATTGGTCGAGTCACCACTCAACCTTTACCTTATATCAAGGGTTCAAGTCCTTGAGACATTGCACAATTATGATTTGATGTGTTCCGGACCCTCGACAATTGGAGTCATAGTAGGTTTGACGGGAAAATTTAAATATTCAAGCCAAATTGGAGCAAAAACGAGGCAAAAGGGATCAGTTTGGTTCTTACGGCCGTAATGTCAAGATTATCACGACCGTAATCAAGTCACTGATCAAAATGAAGAATTCCAGATTTTCATAGTTACGACCGTAAGTATGAAAGTCACGGCCGTAATCCTTAAGCAGAAGAATAGTTACGGTCGTAAGTGATGCTGTCATGGCCGTAAGTTAGGATTTTCGCAAATAATGCGAATTTTTAATTCCTTTTTTCTGTTTTTATTCCTTTTCCAGTTTTTAACTATTTTAGGTTAGTTAGAACTCTATTTTGAGTCCATTAGCGACTAGGGTTTTATTTTGCTTATTTATACGCTTTTTCTATTCATTATAATTCATACTTAATTTTGATATAAACAGTTTTTATTGATGATTCAATAAAAAATATAGGTGGATTCCTATGTTTTCGAACTTATCAAGAATATTTCTTGTGGCGTTCAAATACCGAACTTATCAAATATTTCTTGAGAATATTTGTGGCGTTCAAAATCAGAAACTTATCAGGGAGATTGGAAAAATTCTTGTGGCGTTTCGAAAGTCGTGGTTCTTTATTCTGTATCGTCGAGCCATCGCGTCGTGAATATCGAGTCATGATTCATCCGTCCAACCACAACCTGAGTTTGGAACTTTCCGACATTTCTTCCGCGCTTCGAATCTCATCATGATTTGTCTTATAAAATAAACACAGTTGTCTCATTTCTCATTTCAAGTCCTCAAGGCATTGCACAATATTTATGATTTGTCGTATTAAATAATCACAGTTGTCTCATTTCTTATATGCTGACAATTTGCTAATGGTAGCAAGAAATTTGTTCGGGAGCTTATGATGGTTTTAAAGACCTATGAAGGATGGTCATTGACGATGCTAAAAAATGCACACCTGAAATATTTCTAGCTTGAGCAGCAAACAAGTACGATTTGGATTTCCGAATACCTGAAACAAAGGCGGTGAGATTTTACCTTGTTGCCCCTCCGATGCTTAAACCAATAAAGAGAGATAAAATATTTATACAAGAGGCTATGGACTGGAAGAATAATAATTGTGTACCTGAATTATGATTGAGAGACGTGTATTTATAGAGGTGTGTGGGTGAATCCTGGTAGGATTAGGGTACTTAATTTAGGTACAAGTCCTATTGGAAATCATCTTCCTAGCTTATGATGGTTTTAAAGACCTATGAAGGATGGTCATTGATGATGCTAAAAAATGAACACTTGAAATATTTCGAGTTTGAGCAGCAAACAAGTACGATTTGAATCTCCGAATACCTGAAATAAAGGTGGTGATGTTTGACCTTGTTGCCCCTCCGATGCTTAAACCAATAAAGAGAGAGAAAATATTTATACAAGAGGCAATGAACTAGAAGAATAATAATTGTGTACCTAAATTATGATTGAGTGACGAGTATTTATAGAGGTGTGTGGGTGAATCCTGGTAGGATTAGGGTGCTTGAATTTAGGCACAAGTCCTATTGGAAATCAACTCCCTATTTATTATGGATAAGGTTGTAAGTCCCAGATAGGGTTTGGAGGAAAAAGAGTCCTACCACGATTAGGAGATTGTATTCTTCTTGCGTTAGACAGTTAGGGGGTATAACCCCGAGCATCAAAACACCTGAGCATGACGTTCATATAACACTAGAATTTTGGTCCTCGGGGATAAATAATGTTCAGGGGAACACTATTGCTCGGGGATGGACATCATAGTTGGTGTCTTCAGAGTGATCGAGGTTATGACATTGATCATGTACGGATCAGCTTGTTTTGGTGTTCATCAGTCATCAATGTCAAATAAAATCTTTGTTGGACGAAAAAGAGGGCTGTTAAGATTGACAGGTTCTGGAGGACGAATTCCCAACAGTTAATTTGGGTGCCTCTTGTCATGGGCAGGCTAACCACGAGAACCTTGGAACCACTGGTGGAGAAGCTACAAAATATGGTGGCTGGTTGGAAGGTCAAGCTATTATATTAAGGTGGGAGACTCATTTTCATGAAGCATGTTGATAAGTGTAATTTTACACTCATTAGGACAAGTAAAAGTGAACAATTGTGAGATCTCTCAAGTGTGTTTAATTTTGTATTAGGCGCCACTTACGCTCTGCGCCGTAGATTTTAGATGTGTTTTGATGTTTTCAAAGCTCAATCAATCAAAACACGAGACAACAAAGGAATTCAAGAGAAGATCTTAGAATGGGACTTTTCGACGATGGCTAATCAAGGTAACAAAGAATTGAAGAGAAAATCGACGAAAAGGAAGATTGAATCAATTCAAGAACAATTTTTCATCTTCTCCCTTATGCTTATGATTATGAACTTGTTATTTTTTTTTTCATGAACTAAGTTAATTATCTAGTGGATTGATGTAATCTTACGTTGATACTATGTTTTAATTTTCATTAGTTTCTTCAGATTTTATTTCAAGTTTATTTGTATTATTGATCTTAATGCTTTCAATTAATTTCCCATTGATTGAATGATTTGATATCTAAGATTCGGCACTTGAGAGAGGGAACCTTAGATGTGATATAACATAACCTCAAATTTTATAGGTTTCGAGAGAAAGCATAAATCATTTGAAGCCGTTTCACAAAAGAACCATAGAACTTAACAAGTTTTGGAGATCTTGGTTTGGAATAAAGATATTGAAATCAGGTTTTTGGTTTATTTACTCGGTACTCGAGAGAAGGAGTGGAAATGCAATTGTTTTCTTTTCTTATAGACTGGAATAAAACAATTTGGAAATAAATGGAGAATTAAAAGATATAGTTAATACTAAGGTGAATCAAAATCCTGAACTCTTCATATATTATTTGAAACCTTCATATTAGGCGTATTCGTGTTAATTTAGTCAATTCCTCAAGATTTATTTAAAAACTCATTGATTTTATATTTCGATCATCTAGATAAAATAGATGTTAGTATAATTATAGTACTTTGTAAGAATTTGATTATCAATCACTATGGGTTCGACATCCGAATTTACCATTATATTATAAAACTTGACACCGTACGCTTACGGTTATAAAAATACTCAACACAATACTTATAAATGTCCCAAAGATTATCTTTCGTAAATTGGGTTACTTCAAACTTTTTCTAGGAGGAGCAAAATGGAAAAGGCAAGGTGTAGTGGATCTCTTGGACAAAGATATCACCTATGAAAGATGGTGGTTTTGGCTTAAGCAACTTTGAGGAGGTACAAAGCTCAATGCAGGTAAAATTTGCTTGGCGTTTGATGACTACGGATAATATGTGGGCAAATTTTTTTAAAGCAAAGTGCATGAAGTAAGGACATTTAGTATTATCAAAAGATCATGAAAGAGGTTCCAGTTTTTGGAGGTCAGTAATAAAGGTGATCCCTAATGTTTACAACAATGTGAAGCTTCGCACTAGAGATGAGAAGGGATCATTCTGTTATGATCACTGGCTATCAACACGCCTCTTAGTGCACAAGTATCCATCATAAAAAACAAAAACTTACAGGTGTGAGATTGTTGGGGAATGGATGGATGAGATTATAATTCATTTGTAACTAAAGAAGGAGAAAACAAAGCTGATGAAACAATCCAGACCATAAGACTAATAAAGAAAGACCAGACATTTTTGTTTGGGAACCTATCAGGGATAGTAACTGATACGAACCTCTTTGGTGTTTGGACAAAAAATTTACAAAACAATTTTGTATCAAACTCAAGAAAGCTAAAAATGGTAGAAATTGATGAATCTTAACCTAAGTTTATCCTAGCCAAAATTCTAAGGATATGAACCGTAGCCCAATGGAGAGAATGAAACAAATTCCAAAATATTTGTGAAATAACAATAACAAATACACAAGAATAATATTCTCAAATATAAGTTAAACAAATTTCAAAGATAGTTACAAGATAAGAAAGGATGTTTACCTCTCTTAAATGCTTTCAAAGAGTCTTCAATGTCCAAGTTAGAGTTTGGGGTTGTGAGGAAATGTTTTTATATTACAAAAGATGGGGTAAGAATGAAAAATAGGAAATTGCACAAAAAACCCTGCATTCTCAAGTTCAGCGTGTTTCGGTTGAGTAACTGGTCGATCGAAACGACAATTTCGGTCAAACACTGCTCGGCCGATAACGACTGAGGCTGCCTCTAGAATTCCTGCAGAGTTTCGATCGATCAAAGTGACTTTCGGTCAACTGAAAGTGCCTGAAACTCCAAAATTAGGCAATTGACTTCGGTCTTGCCCTCTTCCTCATGGACTTGATTTAGGAGCTTGTAAACGAGTCCCGCAATTAATTCTTGGACCTCTTTGGCTTTGGATCTCGTCAGAGGCCCCACCGGTATTCTTATCGAGGTTTGATTTTGACTTTGACTAGTTGTCTCCCTTGATTCTCAGTAACTTCTCTACTTCTAGTACTTGGGACATCTTAAGGGTGAGGAGTTAACCAGTCCCTTTAACGGACTAGGTATGGTACAAGGCAAGACAGGTAAGGTAACAATATGCATGTGGAAAACCTAGTTTAGTGGCCTCCCTTTGCATAATAGAAAACAAGCGAAAGGGACATTGTGTCCAACCTTGTGAAGATCCGTCTCTAGTCCATAAGATAAAGAAGAAGATAAAGACCACGTAATCTACTTAGGCGAGATTTCAAATGATGTATGGAGGAAAGCTGCCACAATAATGGGCATTCAATGCATGAGGACTCAAACATGTAGAGGAAGAATAAACACATAGTTTGCTTGTGCGAAACTATCTACTCAGCTTGGAACTTTGATTGGTTTTCTACCAAGCTTGATAACTTGAGACTTTGGACGAGGAGATGCAAGGCAAGAATTGAAGATGTGTTAGAAACTAGTGATGCAGTATAGCTTTCCGTTAAATACTCGATCATGTCACTTTTTGAATCTATTCTTAAATGTCATACGAACACAAGGGGGCCACTCTATTCTCACTACCCTGGGGATAACAATTAAAATTAAAAAACAAGACAACCTCATGTAGTAGGATGGAGGAAACTAGTGATGGGTTGGGTGAAACTAAATGTAGATAGTAGGTGCACGGAAATCGGGTACGTATGGAGATGGACATGCGGTGGCATCGTGAGTGATGAGCATGGGGATGTCAAAATTGCTTTCTCTGCAGCATTTAGCATAGGTACAAATAATAAAATGAAAATGAGGGCCCTACATTAGAGAGTGGTGGTCTATTAAGAGTTGGGTTATGAAAATATGGAGATAGAAAGCAACTCGCCTTTGGTGATTCAATGGATCTCATCACGCAACTTGCAGTGTTTGGTACCTTTGGGATTTTTGGTAGAAGTTGTTAGAGGAGTTTAGAGGTTTCAACTTCCCAATTCATCACAATTGGAAAGGCATTTCCAAAAGGCCCCTAGCAAATTCTTTAGCAATTGTGCGAAAGAATAACCCTCCGTGGGCATCCGCGTACGAAGAAGAATATATATATTGGGAGGGAAACAAAGTTGCACACTACTACTTAGTGAAACAAGGCGAGGCAGGTTTTAAATTATAGTTATGATTCCTTACCCCAACTAGTATGTGGCATGATGCATTTTGTTAAAATTGGTTTACCTTCCTTAAGATGTTAGGGTGTTTGTGCTAGCTTTGTATGTGGTTATTTATTTATTTATTTATAGTTGTTGGTATTCCTCCACCGCAAGTGAGGACTTTCAATAAAATGCACTGATTTTGAAAAAAAAATAAAGGCAGAGAATCAACATGAAGTTCAGTCCCCCGGGCACCTTCATGTTTTAAATTGAGGAGATTACACCATATCCTTTATTTGAACTACTACTTTCAAAAACCAAAATCTCAAAATATCTTCAACGAGTAGCGCTTGCGTGAAGAACGTTCTTCTTGCTGCACGATATTGTGCAGTGCTACCGTAGCAAGAGACCACCACCACCACCTCTCTCTTCTTTCCATTTTTTCACCCAATCATGACGTTGCTTGCACAGAAACGGTCGTGGCTACGTTGTGCCTGGATAGTTGGTCGCACAGTTCCTGCACAGACGCGATTGCATGACGACTGCATTGGAGGAGTCTTCATGGCGTTAGCACGACAGCTTCCTGCAACAAATCAGTGTATGGAGGTGGTGGAGCAGTGATTTTTGGTGTGCTCGCTCGCAGATCCAGGTGGTGGATGTAGGTTTTTTTGTGTGCTTTTGCAGTGGTTATTTTATGGTAGTTGTGGTGATGGTCATTTTTGGTGGTTGTGGTTGCTTTATGGTGGATGAGATGGTGATTTTTGTGATTGTGGTGGTTTTATGGCAGTTGTGGTAGTGTTTGAGTGGCAATGCAGGTGTTGGATGGCTTTCGTTGTTGGTGGAGATGGCTGGTGGTATGGTGATTAGGTGGTTTTAGTGGTGGTGGTGCAGGTGTTGACAAGCCGTCGATAGTGGTTGAGTGGAGGTGGTGTGGGGGGAGGGGGGTTGGTGGTGAGGTGGGGGTGGTTGGTAATTTTTGGTGTTGGCAGACGGTATTGGGTGGTGATGGAGGTGATCGGTGGTCTCGGTGGTGAATGGCGTTAGATGTGGTGGCTGTGGTCTATGGAGGTGTGTTAGATGCGGTGATGGCTGTGGAGATTGTGGTGGTGGTGGTGTGTGGTGATTTGTGGTGACAATAGATGGCGGAATCTGTGGCGACATTGGGTGGTGGTGGATCTGTAGTGGTTGTAGTTGGTGGTGAGGCGTTTGTGGTAATGTTCAGGTGGTGGTGGCGGGAGCCGTGGTATTGGTGGTGGCCTGGGTAGTGTAAGGATAAGGACTATTTGACGTTTGTGACCAAATATTTGAGTGTATGTGACCAAATATTTGAGTGATTGTAATCAATAAATAATTTGTGAACTAAACAAATTTAAGATTATGACTAAATTTATAATTGTTACTCATTTAAGTTGTTACTAATTATTTTGAAATTTGTGATCGATTAATAGTTCTGACCTATAATATTGTGATTTGATATTGTAATTTGTGATCTTGAATCAAGTCGTAGCCTAAGAAATTTATTAATTGTGATCGAAAAATAAGTTGTGATTGTTATTTCATAATATGTGATCTATAAAATTTGAGATTTGTGACGAAAATATGTTGTAACCTAAGAAATTTGTAAATTGTGATCGAAAATATCTGCATGGCGGATTATTTTATAATTTATGATCAAGAGATACACCGTGACTTATAAATTTTATGATTTGTGATCAAGGAATAAGTCGTGACCTATAATATTGTCATTTGTGACGGATTAATTTTATAATTTGTGACCGAAAAATAAGTTGTAACTTATAAATTTGTAATGTGTGACAGAAAATAAATCGTAAAATATAAATTTTTAATTTGTGATCGAAAATAAGTTGTGACCAAATATTTGTGACTGAAAATTAGTTGTAAGCCATATTTGTGACCAAGATGATCTTTAATATTTGTGATTTATGACCGAATAATAATTTGTGAGCTATAAATTTATTATTTGTGACCTGGAATTAAATTTTGACCAAACAATTTATAATTTGTGACTGAGAAATTTCATAATTTGCAACCTATAAAAATTGTGATTATGTCTGGACCATAAATTGTATAATAATTGTCACTTCAACCTATTTAATAACATATTTTTAATTAAAAATCTGATTTTTGTATTAAAATCACAAATTTATTAAATTTTAATTAAATATCATCTTTTAAACTCTTTACACATATGTATTTATCCCTTTTAAATTCGCTCCTGTATTGTTTTCTTTTACCATAGACCTTTAATTCCGAGATTATCCCTATGATTTTAAAACACACTAAAACCACTAGAAATCCAATGTGAAATGTCTGAAAGGTGGAATTGATTTTGTTGCAAACGGAAGTTATTGAAGGATGCTCATGCTTACACAATCCCTTTCACCCTGACCTCTGGGAGGCATAACCTGGGTTTACAATCTCGAATCAATAATCTTGGGCGTGATCGGTTCGGGCCCTCAGGGTGTGGGATATACCTTTTTTTTTTTTTTTTTTTTTTTTTGAAATGCCTGAAATCTGCGTCCAAAGGTATTATATGTAATAAGTGTAATATTTTTACATTTATTATCTCAGTCAAACACTTGTTAAACAAAGACAGCTCATTTCACGTCCTAATTCCTAGAAACAGTTGTGTACAATAGAAAATTTTCTCAATCTTTACTTAAATTAGCCAAGAAAGTGCTTAAAACTTTAAACTGCAATACCAAAATTTAAGCACAACGTAACAAGTGTTGCAAATCATGAATATCAGGCGGTTTTGTGAAGATGAAAGAGAAGGAAAAGCACACTGAAGAACACAGCTGCTGACTTTTGCAAGCATAAGAGTAAATGCTACTTTTGACTCTATGGAGAGAGATATGGCCCTTTTTACCGTCGATTTTAATTAGATGAATTGGTCAATGTATACATGATCGATGTACAACAACGTTTTTCTTCTCTATATATCCCACATAGACGACAAAGTCCACACCCTGAGTTAGACGCCAGTCTCTCTGCATATTTTTCTACTCACCATGACCTTCTTCAGAAACTAGAGAGAAAAATTAAGGTTGGGTATCGTATGAGAAAAAAGTCTCCTTCTGAAGGACTTAGTTGAAGAAATTAATTTTTAATATGGGTAGACCACCTTGCTGCGATAAAATTGGTGTGAAGAAAGGGCCATGGACTCCAGAAGAAGATATCATCTTGGTTTCATACATTCAAGACCGTGGACCTGGGAATTGGAGGGCTGTTCCTCGTAATACTGGTAAATTTTTGTCCAAAAATTGCTATCCATCATTTGATTTTTTTTATTTTTTATTTTTTTCATTTATTTTTTGTGGGTTTTTGGTTGTTAGGATCATCAATGAGGTTCATTGAATATACTGCTGCTCCATCACCGTCGTCTTGAATGCACATAAAACGTTTAAGATCAGTCTTTTTTTTTTCTCGATTAATTTTTTATTTACGGTTTATTAATTCTTTGTTGTTTTTCGATGATCAGGTTTGCTTAGATGCAGTAAGAGTTGCAGGCTTAGATGGACTAATTACCTTCGACCGGGAATCAAGCGGGGTAACTTCACGGAACATGAGGAGAAGATGATTATCCACCTCCAAGATCTTCTTGGAAATCGGTATGATATCATAAAAGATGTCATGATTCTTTAATTAGGGTTAGAGATACGATCTTTGAGAGCACGGAAATAATTTGTTTTTGTTTTGGTGCAGATGGGCTGCCATAGCTTCTTATCTTCCTGAGAGAACTGACAATGATATTAAGAATTACTGGAACACACACTTGAAAAAGAAACTCAAAAAGCTTCAACAAGGTGATGATGATGCTAATAATCAATATAGGCACTCAGTTTCTGAATCAGTCTCTAAAGGACAGTGGGAAAGGAGGCTTCAAACTGATATTCAAACTGCAAAACAAGCTTTATCTGAGGCCCTATCCCTTGATAAACCCAACAATAATTTGCCTGATTCAGATCCTTCCCCAGTTCAAACATCGACATATGCATCCAGTGCAGAAAATATTTCTCGTTTACTCAAAGATTGGATGAAAAATTCCCACAAGTCATCTCAAACAGGATCGGGAAGTACTCAGAATTCCTTCAACAACCCTTCAGTTGGAATGAGTTCTAGTCCTAGTGAAGGAACACTAAGTGCAACAACACCAGGAGGATTTGATTCGCTGTTTAGCTTCAATTCTGATGAAGCGGACGAGGCTGCTGAGAATTTCACGTCTGAAAATGGAGTTTTCCAGGATGAAAATCAACCAAATTTGAACAATCAAGTGCCTCTTACTTTGCTGGAGAAATGGCTTTTTGACGAGTAGAGGAAGAAACAGTACACATGTTCTTAGGAGGACTTTTAATTTGTTCTGAAGAAGAAATCTTCTTCAAAACAACATAGAAGTGTTGCTAATATTTTCACTTTTCACTTTTCACCATGAATCCTAAGCACAAAAATCACTTCCATATATATATATATATATATAGTGAAGGAGAGAAAAGTATAAATTGTGTATTTGGATATGTACTTTATAGGAATAAATCCCTGTGGAACCAACTGTTTGTATACTTTGTGCACCATTTGGGGTATGAACTATGAACTACTAAGAAATGACAATTAGGGTTTGGTATTATAATTTTATGCTGTTCTGATTCTGGATTTTGATATATATATATATATATATATATATATATATATTTTCCAAGTTCGGGTTTTCAATTTTTGTTAGGTCCAAGCTACCCATTTCATGGATTTCTGGAGCAAGATCATCCATGGTAATTAGTGCATGATTGCACATAAAAATACTCCTGATCGAGTATTTTAAACAAAATGAGGGGAAAAAAATAAATGGCCTCTGTACTCGAACTATACCATTTTGGCCATGAGCACCTTGGAACTTTCTTTTGATAAGAAATAGAATTTTTATGCATGTGGATATTTATAGCAGCAAAAGTGGATCATTGAAATGTTATCAGAATAAAGGTTTAGAAATATAGTCCCCGTTTGAGCTTTTATTTTTATTTTGAATAGATTTTGCAAATGCGTCTTTAGTTAAAAAGTAAAGGTTTTTTTGTATTAACGCGAAAAATTATTTTATTGAAAAATAAAATAAAATATATAAGGCTCAAATAAAGGCATAATGTATAATTAACTTACTCGTTGTATTAACTTACACCTCATCTGGAGATCGTTAGCATATTCAATTCTCTCAAAATTATACTTCCTACATCCCAATTATATAGATTGTCTTTCCTTTTTCCTTTATCATAATTATATAGATTTATTTCTTTATGTTTTCTAAACTCTTATTTATAACTTCTAATATATAACAGTTTTGATATTAAATAAGGATAAGTTGAAATTTTTTTTTTATAAAAATTATTTTTTCAATGATACTAAGTATGTTTTCTTAATTTATATGAAAAGTTAAAACAACATATATAATTGAGACGAATGGAGTAATTAAGATATCATTCTTAACGTGTCAAAAAGAAAATCAACCATATTTTCTTTGGGAAAATGTACATTTCTACATTAAAAACTATATTAAATGTACATCATGTGAAGGGTTTGACCTTTTCCAAATTTGCCACTAAGATTTGGGTTGATATCGACGATTCAATGGTTTGCAATTCGATAGTTAATACGTACAACAGTCAGTGTACTATTTGAAAAGTTATTCAAGTGCAGTCATTGAACTTTAAATAATTTCTGGAGTACCATTATATTATCAAATTAGGTCCTGTTCTTTAAAAATTAATTAGCAAATAAATAGAATGTTTTGTGTCAAATCAAAGAATTGAAATTATTTGTTGATTTATTTGTATTTTCTAAGTAAGATGAAGGGTTAAAAATTGGAGAGAGAAAATGTGGATGATTAAAAAGTGGTATGAAAAATTGTGTAATTAAAATTTTTGTAATGATTACAAATTAAATTGTTGATTGTTTTTGCCGAACAGGGCCTAAATTATATCCTCACAAGCCACTCTCTTTAACACCGTTAAATTACTTAACGGAAATCATGACGTGGTGCACAGATGGATAATTAATAAAAAAATAGAATAACCAAATTGTTGCTGACGTGACATAAATTAGTTTTTTTTTTTTTTAAAGTAAAATCCGTTGCTTACTAACATACTGGTTAAAAACGTTAATTAAAAAAAAAAAAAACTTTATAACATTACTAAGGAAACGAAAATGTGGATTCTAATTAATTAACAGCAAATTAATCCCTCATTCCGCTGCATGCTTTCATCTTATTTGACTCATATGAGCTCTTGGATTGAGATTTTTTATTTTTTATTTTTTACTTTGAAAGGCATTTGCACATTGGTGATATTTAGTCCTCTAGTTCTTTTTATCATAAGGTAAGGTACCTAATCGAACATGACGTTTGTTACGAAATAAGGGATGTAGTCAATGGTATGTTTGGTTTTGATTATCTCTCATAAACTTGCACTGCTCTGCTTCTAATATGGGTACATATTATGCTTTGCTTGCTACCTTTTATGTTTTATTTCTTGCAACTCAACGACGATTTTATATTAACAAAAGAATATTCGGTAGGATGGTGTTCTATCCTATAAATTGGAACGACACGAGAGAGTATTCGGTAGAACGGTGTTCTATTCTATAAATTGGAACGAAAAAGTATGTAATGTAATCAATGAGATTTAGGTGCCCCAATTTGGTCCCTTGTTTCCTTGTATTGATTCCAGGAGGAGACGAATCTAAATTAGAAGGAAATGAAATGGGGGCAATAAATCAATTTCTCCTCCTCCTTCAAATGAAAGAAATGAAATGGGGCTATAAATCAATTTCCAAAATTTAACATTGATTGCAGATAGAAATTTTTAGACAAGAAACGATACTTTTATGTATTGTAGCTATGCACATTGTTAATTGGTTTATTGAGCCATTTGAGCTGAAAATAACATTAAATATAGTAGCATTCAACGACTATATACTAAAAAAACATGTAATGTAATTTTGTGTTGCGAATTGCTGTTTAAAAAACTTAATATATGCCACATTTGCAACGATTTTGCGACTTGGTTATTATATATTTTTATTAAATACCACGTTTGTGTCATATCATGACTTCCATTAAGTAATTTAAAGGTGTTAAAGAGAGTATCATGCATGTGAGGGTATAAATTGATAGCATAATGAAACTCCAGAAACTATTTAAAGTTCAATAACACTTGAGGAATTTTTCAAATAGTATTGTAGCAATTGGGAGTTTTAGCCCTTGTTTGGCCCCCATTTTTTGGGTAAAAATTTTGTTTTGAATAGTATTTTTGGAAGAATGTAGGGTTAAAAATTGTTTGAAAAGTCAAAAATTGTGGGCTTGACTAAGATGGATGGTTGAGATTGAGTGTTGAATAAATTTGGTTTGTAAAAAATGGGGGCCAAACAGGGGCTTAACTTGCAATTTGACTCTTATTATCTTTAACTTTTTGCGTTAATTTTTAAAATACTAATATCACGGACAAATAGTATCGGAGATTGGGACTCTCCAAGTCTATTTAAATTTCTAATATGTAAAAAAATAAAAATAAAAATACATTTTTATTTTTTTTATAAGCATTAGAGCATCTCCAATATACAATATGTGTTAGGAGAATATATATAACATATCAACAAATAAATTTAGTGTGTTAAACACACTTTTCAATGCACTATGTGATACAATATTAAGCTGATGGTTTATAAACATGTTTGTGGTTGTTTATAAACCACACTGTTTTTCAAACTACTTTTTAATCACGCATATTTTCTCTCTTCAATTTTCAATCACTACTTTTTACTTCAAAATCATAAATAAACCAATTTATAAACCAAACAGAGTTACTGAGGTGGCGTTCTGTTTGTATTTTATTTTATTTTTTCATTTTCGAAAATGTTTAATGTTTTTATTTTTGTTTTCAAATTTGCTGAAAACTTGCTTGGTTTGTCATTTTTTAAACTGTTTTTGAAAATGAAAAGCTGAAAAACACGTTTGTTTGAAATTTTGCAAAATACTACTTAAACTATTTTTAATTAATTTGCTTGCAGAATACTACTAGCTCAAACTCAAATTTTCTTTCACAATACACTAAAAATATTGTTATCTGCAACACATTAATGTGAGTACTAAGAGTCTATATTAAAACAGATTGGTCAGGTTCGGGATTTGAGGAAGCCCTAATTCTATTAAAATCCAGAAAATGCAAGTTCTTTCAAAACCACCAGAGTCTATTTATCAAGACATTTTTTGAAATATAACAACAAGAATTCTCACTTAATTCCAGAATCTATTTATCAAGACATTTTTTGAAATATAACAATAAGAATTCTCACTTAATTTTTTTTTTAATGTTGATATTGAATTGAATAAAACTTTATTTTAGGCTTAATTCCAAATTAGGATAATTAAAAAAAAAAAAAAAAAAACTTTATTTAGACTTAGTTCCAACTTTAAGTTAGGATAATTCTAAAAAAAAAAAAAAAAAACACTTTATTTTAAACTTAGTTCCAAGCTAGGACAATTCTTAAAAAAAAAAAAAAAAAAAAAATTCCCAAAACGCTTACATTTTTTGTTGAAATACACTTAAAACTCCCAAAACTTTGGACGTTTTGCATTTTGTGTACAATTTTTTTTTTTTTTTTTTTCAAAATGCATTTTCGAAAATGGTAAAGAGAACGCATTTTTAGTATTTTCGAAAATAAAAATAAAAAACGATCTCAAAATAGTAAAGAGAACAGAGCCTCTTTTTATTTTTCCCAATCAAATGACCTAATCTTTTACGTTTTTGTCTGTAGTTCTTAGTCTTTTATGCCACGTAGTTTTTCACATGCATATTCCACTAGTTTTAAAGGCCTGGAGGGTTGTTCCCGTTAATTTTACTAAGTGTCCGTTTGATAGCGAGGGTGAAATTTGAGTGGAAAAAAAACGAATTCTAGGGAATTGAATTCCTGGGAATTAGAAGTTTAATGTGTTTGATTGATTTAATTTTCTAGGTGGAAAAAGTAGGAAATTTTCCAACTTTTGTTATTTGATTGACATTATTTTTCATGAAAAATAAAGTAATTTTTTGCTATTTTAATCAATTTTTTTTTTTTAAATATATTTGTACTTGATGATGATAATGTTATTTTTTGGAAATAAAATAAGTCAATTAACAACAACAAAATTGATTAAACGTGTCGAAACTAATTTTCCATGTAACATGGAAAATTCTTAACAAAACCAAGAAAAAATATTTTCCACAAAATCCTTGAAAATGGGCATATGATGTAGGACCAAGGAAAATTTTTTTCATGCCAAATTTTTACAATCAAACACCAAAAAGTGAGAAAGTAGGAAAAAGTTTTCTTTTTCCATGGAAAATTTTACCTAATCAAACGGACCCTAAAAGAAGTGGAAGAAGGAGTCACCATGCTTGAAATAAAAATGAAAGTTTAGGGACTATGACGAAATGAAAAAAAAAATAATGGAAAATACTAAACCTACTAACAAAACATACTAACAACTTACTAACAAACATAAAATAACTATTTTACCCTTTAAAAACTAAGGATATAACTTATCTAACCAATACCTTATTTAACATATTATTCTACTAAGTTTAATATATAATAAAATTCTTGAAAAATAATTTTTATAAATTATTTCATAATTAAAAAATATATTATGCATGTTTATGATCCACATATACTTCACGAAAAAAGAAAAAATTTAATTAGAAGTTTACATAGAGAATATTTAGAATTAGAAAGATTATGAAGAGACTTAAATACTGATCCTATTGCTATAGAAAAATATAAAGAAATTAAAAGGCTAGTTTTACAACATAATGAATATTTAAGATTAAAAGAAGAAAACTTGATAAGACAAGAAGATAATAGATATGTGGATGAATTTGGAGAAAGATTTTTAAGAAGAGTAAGACAAAGATTATAATTCCGCAAAATAAAAATTTCACTTTCACGATCCAACACACAGTTATACTTAAAAATATATTTAGAAAAATGTCTAAAAAACTACCAATAATCGAACCTAGAGTATATAATTATAAATCTAAAGATTTACCAAATAATAGTCATTGGCCATTAATAACTGAAACATATGGAAAATTTATACCATTTATACTATTAGGAGAAGGAGGATTTGGTGAACATAAACAATTAAACTGGACAAATTTATTTTTACTAAATAAATTAGGAATAAGTTTAGATAAAACTACAGAACAAAATTTAGAACAAGCAAAAAACCCAGAACAAGTTCAAGAAATTATCAATAATTTACCATTAGAAATAAGACAAATGATAGAAATAACTAATGATTATAAGGATATAAACAAAAATATACCCACACAAATATTAGAAGTAAAGCAATATGTAAATAACCTATCAAAACAATTAATAACCTTAGAAAACCAAATTAAGCAAATAACTGATAAAATAAATAAAATAGGAAATATGGTAGGAGTATATGAAAACCCAATAGAAATTATAGAGCAAAAAACTATTATAAAACAAATAAATATGATAAGAACAATTAAAGAAGAAGAAATAGGGAAAAATGATTTACATAAAAGAATAGATAATATACAACAAAATATAGGAATTATAAACCAAAATATAACAAAAATATATGATGAAATGGAAAAAAGAAAACCTAAAAGAATAATAACTGACAAAGAATTTAAAGCCATCAATAGATTATGAATAAATATGATTACTGAACAAATAGAAAAATTTATGGAAAATCCTAAAAAAGAAGGTGAAGAAGATTACATAACAGAAGAAGATTATATAGAAAAATTTAAAAATCTTAAAATAGAAGAAATTAATATGAATGAACAAAGAGCTTTAATACCAGTAGGACAAAATCCATCAGAATATATACAACAACCAGGAACTAACCAAGTTAAAAAAGAAAATACAAGTAATACTAATCCACAAAATACACCAGAAATTTATATGAATCAAAGACAAAACACAAATTTCAAAACAAATAATTTTATACCACAACAAAAATATTACACCAAGCCAAGCAAAAATTATCCTATGGAATATACACCATGGAGAAGTATGGAAACACAAATTAGTTCAGAAGGAAGATGGATAGATTTAGGATGTGTGCAAGATGTAGATCATGAATTAGAATTATGGATGAAATCTATGGCTATGATGGCCTATACCAAAGAATTAACAGGAAAGCAATTACAATTAATGTTAGAAAATACATTTATAGGAACTACTGCAAGATGGTGGGGAAATTTAACAGAAACTTATATAGGACAAGTTAGAGGAAATGACCAAGATGAAATAGGAACTATTTTAAGCAGATATGAAGATGCATTAAAAAGAGAATATACATTAGTAATAGACAGAGATACCAAAATTAGTTCAAAACTAAGACATAGATATTTATTAGAAAATCTATCAATATGTGATATGTGTTACTTTAAACAATTTGCATGTGAATTTAGAGAATATTTTGAAAAAGCAGAATATAATCAAGAAACATATGGTATGGAAATTATGAACCAAATATTCTTTAAATTACCAAACCCATGGAATTTAGAATTATTTAAGGACTGGGAAAAATTAGAAATACCATTAAGTAATAATAGTTTAGGAGCAAGAATACAATTTATAGAAATGAGACAACAAGAAAAATGTATGGAAGCAAATAATATGATAAAATTCCATAAAGCAAGTAAAAAATCATTATGCTGTGATAAATTACAATATAAACCAACACAATGGGGATGTCATCTAGAAAGAAAATATAAGAAAAAGAAATATTATAGAAAAGATAAATTTAGAAATAAATTTAATAAATATAAAAAACCATATAATAAAACATTTAAAAGATATAGAGTACCATACAAGAGATATTTAAGGCAAAAACAAAACAAAACTAAAACATACCCTAAAAATCCTAGAAAATGTAAATGCTATTCATGTGGAGAAATAGGACATATATCTCCAGAATGTCCTAAGAAAGATAAAAAGAAAAATATGATGTATATCTCATTAATAGAAAAAGAAAATTATAACTTATTACCTATTGAACAAGAAGAAGAATGGGAAAAAATTCCTGAAGATGAAGAAATTTATGAATTAGAAGAACATGAAGTAATAAATACAATAATGGAATTAGAATCCTCAGAAGAAAGTGAATCTAATGAATCTTGTGAAGAAGAATATTTATATATAAATATGATTAGACAAATTAGTGAAGAAGGTACATCTAAAGAATATGAATATCAATTAGAAGAAAATGAAGAACAACTAAATGAAAGATTAATATTTAATCCTAAAATGTATGAGAAGATCTTAAAATCAAAATTAGATGTAGAACCAAAAGAAATATTTAATTTACCATTTTGGCAGAAAAACAAAGAAATAGCATATGTAGCAAGAAACCATAGTCACCCTATAGACATAAGAGATACTACAGGAAATACATTAATACCAATAATAAATGAAGAAATTATAAGACAAGAAATAAACCTATTGAATCCTGAACTAAAAGGAAAAATAAAGAACATATATTTAGGAGCCGTACAAATTATAGCAAAAGCCTATTTTAGAGAAGGAATAGATACACCTATAGAATTCTATATTATGGATGATAGAATTGTAAGTTCAGTACAAGATGCTCTAATAGGAATTGTAACAGGAAACTTAATGTACCAAAAAGTAAAATTTACAATAAGACCAAATTTCAGCATAAGTATGGGAGAACAAAATAAAAATAAAGCCTTAACATTATATTACAGGTTAAGAGTGATAGATATGGAACCAGGAAGTAAAACTATAAGTTTAACTATTAGAACAATATATGCTTTTACTAGTAAACATGAAGTAAAAATTAAGAATGCTACAAGAACACATATAATAGAACCCATATTTCAGAATTTATTGGAATACAAACCAGCTAAAGAAAATCCAAGAATGACAATACCAGAAGATATAGAAATAGATTTCAATCAAGCTAGAAGATTAGTAAATATGGATAAACCACAAATAGAATTTGGAAGAAGATCAATTAGCCTAAGAAGAAATACTAGTACAAGATCATTACCTGAAATAGAAAATAGAAATGATTCAGAAAAACAAATAATGACAAAAATACATAGAAAGATACCAAGAATGAATCTATCTAAAAGAAATGAGACAAAACAATTTGAAGTTATGATAGAAATTAGAATAAATGGAGAATGGAAAGAGCAGAAAGTATTAATAGATACTGGAGCAACTGTATCTCATATAAAAGAAAACATAATAGGAGACTTAGAACTTAAAGTAACGAAAAATTTAATTCAAATACAAGATTACTTTGGAAATATTCATCCCATGGATACTTATGTAGAATTACCAATAAGAATAAATAAAAGAAATGAAATAATCATAAACATGTACGTAGAACATACAGGAAAGGTAAATACGGAATTACTATTAGGAACAGACTTCTTAGAGCAAGTAAAACCATATTACATAAAAGATGATAGAATGCTATTAACAATACAAAATGAAAATCTAGTTATACCAAGGTTATTATGAATAAAATACAAGGAGGAAGAGAACATATTTATATACTAACCAAAATGAATTACAATGGATATCTTAGCAGAAATTATCATGCATTGTTTGATACAGGAGCATCATCCTGTTTATTTAAAGAAAATGTATTACCCCCAGAAATGTGGAGTAATAAAAAAGATAATGAAGAAAGAGTAATACTTGCAGGATTTGATGGAAGCACAAATCTAATAACTAAAGTAGCAAGGAATGTTAAAATACAAATAGGAAAATATGAATTACAAATACCTTATGTATATCAATTTGATGATATGCCAGGGGATATATTATTAGGAAATAACTTCATAAAACAATATTATCCAATAACTATTGATGAAAAAGTTATACTTTTATCTACCCCTTGCCACCATATAGCAATTGCAATAAGAATTAATGATCCTTACTGTAGAGAAAAAATGCCTCATATAGCAGCTCAGCGTGGTGAGGATAGACAAAAATTAACACAAACAACACAATTTATGCCTAATAAAAATAGAATAAATCTAGTACAAGAACATTTTGATCAAATTGTAATAAAAAATATTACAGAAAAATTATTAAAATTATCAGGAGATAATCCTTTGAAAAAATGGCACATAAATAAGCCTATGGCGGAAATTATACTTGAAGATGATACTAAAATTATCAGTGTAAAACCAATTAAACATACACCAAAAGAATTACCTGAATTTGAAGTGCACATAAAAGAAATGCTAGAAAAGAAATTTATTAGAGAATCTAATAGTAAACATAGTAGTCCAGCCTTCATTGTAATAAAACATTCAGAACAAAAAAGAGGAAAATCTAGAATGGTAATTAATTATAAAAGGTTAAACACTTATACAAAAGAATTAAAATATCCAATACCAAACCAACAGGTATTATTTAATCAAATTAGAGGAAAGAAATATTTCTCTAAATTTGATCTCAAATCAGGATTTTATCATATTATGTTAACTGAAGAATCTAGACATTTAACAGCTTTTACGGTACCACAAGGATTTTATGAATGGAATGTATTACCTTTTGGATTTAAAAATAGTCAATGAGAATTCCAAAGGTACATGGATAAAATATTTAAAGATTATTATCATTTTATTACAGTATATATTGATGATGTTCTTATTTACTCTGAAACCAGACAAGACCACTTAAAACATCTAAATATTTTTATAGATATTGTAAGGAATAATGGAATTATATTATCAGCTACAAAAATGGAGATAGCTAAAGAAAAGGTAGAATTTTTGGGATCTATAATAAGCCAAGAAGGAATAAAACTCCAAAAACATATTGGTACAAAAATACAAGAATTTGACAATCATATAAAAGATAAAACACAATTACAAAGCTTTTTAGGACTTGTAAATCAGACTAGGAAATATGTACCTAACTTAGCAAAACATTTAATCCCATTACAAAAAAGATTAAAAGGAAAAACTAGATGGACACCATGGTCTAAAGATGAAGAAGAAGAAGTACAAAAAATTAAAAACATTTGTAAAGATTTACCAGAATTAGAATTACCCAACAAAGAATGTGATTGGATTATAGAAACCGATGCATGTGAAACAGCATGGGGAGCAGTACTTAAATATATTTATCCAAATGAGGATGAGGAAAGGATTGCACATTATACTAGTGGTAGTTTTACTCAAACTCAAACTAATTATCATATAAATGAAAAAGAATTATTAGCTGTAAAGTTTGCTATTAAAAAATTTGAATTATTTATTGTTACTACAAAATTCAAAATTAGAACGGATAATACACAAGTTAAATATTGATTAACTAAAGAAATTGATCCAACTATTTCAAATAAAAGGTTAATTAGATGGCAAGTAGAACTTAGTCATTATGATTTTGAAATTATTCATATTAAGGGTACTGACAATATTATTGCAGATTATTTATCAAGACATGGAAGACATACTTAAGAAAGTAGAAGAAATTAACTTGGCCATGGGTCAAATGAATATCAACTATTCAAATCTATTCAACCATGTGAATACTTGCATGGCGCAGATTGTACAAATTAACAGTGAACTAGCCTTTTTCAAGTCAAGGGTTAATTCTCTTGAGGAAATGTACAAAGGAGGATCCCAATCCTCTCCAGTGAAGAATTTATCTGTAGGACTTCCTATTGAGGAAGAAGTATCTAATGTATCAATTATTGGAAGTTCATCTTCCAAAGTCATTGGCAAAACTATTGAACCATCTAAAGAAACTTTTTTAGAAGCTGCGAAGAAACCAGCAGTCGTAACAAAGGAACTATCAGAAAAGGAGAAAGTTATGAAGAAACTAGAGACATTCTTGAAGTATGTGGAGTATCTAAACAAGAGGACAAAAGAAGGAGAATGACTAAAGACAATTAGCCATCAAAAAATCAATAAATCAATTATTTTTCCAGGAGCAGAGCCAAGAACAGTCAGGGGACTGTTTGACCAAGGACTGATTCAGTGCATCTACCCTAGCAAGGATATGAAGGAAATATCATTATTACCTAATTCTATCAAGGCAGCAGTAAAAACATATTTTGGAATTACCAAAGCTGAAAAGATATATGTCAGGATTTACTCAACCATTCCAGAATTTATTGATGAAGAATTTCTAAGGGCAGAACATATTGTAAAACTTGGAGTAACTAGCAAAGCTATTCTTTCAGAACCAGAAATAAAACCATTTAACAAAGAGGAACAGATAAAAGCAATTCCAGAAAAAAGGGCATTGGGATTTAGAGTAATGTACACTGAATTAAGGGATACCCTTACACAAACTAATGTTTGGGTATATGAATCTAATGATGACAAATTATTGATCTACAGCATTGCAAGAATTAATCAAGTTAATTGTCAATTATGGAAATTAAGAGAATATGCTGAGAATATACTTGTCAGCAATTTGGATCTTAGCAAAGAAGCCTATGAATATCTACATCACTTAATGGAGGTAGAAACGGGTCACAAATGTAATAATTGTGGGGACCTACTCAACTATAATGAGGATGAAGCATACCTTGTCTGAACACGAATTATTCAAGGCATGGGGGTTCAGACCCATGTGAAACTTTAGAAAAGCTGCAAAAATTATTGTAACTTTAGCTTTACTTTATCTACTTTAAATCTTAGCCAAGTATGTAAAAGATAGGGAATATTATCTTGTTTCCCAACTTTGCTTTTTCCAACTATAAAAGGAGGAGTCTCTCCTCATTGTAAGCATCCGAAAATCATATGAGTTTTCAGCAATAAAATTCTATATTCTCTATCTATTGTCTTTCTTTTCATTCCTAGTTCAAACCAATCCAGAAACAGTTAGCAGAAGGTATGAGTAACTAAACTTCACATAGATATATATGAAGCTATAAATAGTTAGTAATACTCTATTTATTTATGAGTCCATAAGTTTATTCTTTATAAAACTTTTGTTAAAAGAGTACATCCAGAGGTAGGAAACGAAACTGGATTGTGCTGAACCTCTTTGAAGTGTTTGTTTAAGTGTTAAACAGAAAGTGTTGGAGTAAGTCTTTCGAGCATCCTTTAATGCGTAAGTCTTTCGAGCAGCAACAATCTTCTATGAAGATGTGTTTAATACTTAGATAAATAACTGAAGAGTATTTGGTCAAAAATCTTTTAAAATCAGATTTACAAAGAAGCGTGATGGACCCATAGATAGAAAGAAGTATTATTGATTATTTATGGTGGATTATATATCGTCTTTTTTATTGATATTATCCAAGTACTGTTATCATAGTCTTAAATTTATCATTTTGCTTATGATATCTCTTGCATGTTTTTACATATGTTGAAAATTTGTTTTTACTATTCCTAGAATTAACTATTGGAAGAGGATTTGAATTAATAGCTTAAATTTAAATAGTTTTATAATTTATGAATTCAGAACATTTAATAGAACTAAATCCTTCAGAAGTAAACGACTTTAAGTATTTAAGAGAAGAAACAATTAAACAATTAGAAATTATAAGAGAAGATTTAGGAAGATTTTATGATTTATTAGACTACGCAATAAAAGAACCCACATTCACAGATTTTTCACAATTTACTAGAATTATAGTAAATAGAGGAAGAATAATTAGTGATCTAGAGAAAAAAAATTGAAGAATTAAATATAATTATTAATGAAAAGAGTTTAACATATAATAGTATATATTACACATTTTATGAAAACAATAAATTTAGAGATATAGACATAACATCAGAAAACTAAAAGAATTATAACTAGAAGGATAACATAGTAATTGAGCATTCAAAATTTTTGTCTTTTAGCCGTTAGTATAACTGTTAGTACAGTTTGTTAGTACATGTAGCAAGGTCCAAAAATAATAGTGATCTCATTGAAAATTTGAAATTTTAGTATAATTTTTAAATTTGGAACTCATTTGACAGGGTCATGTGCATTCAGACCCCAGGCCATTCATATCAATTAAAGTTGTGTATTTTATATTAATCATGTGAGTGAGATTTCATAAATAAAGCATACAGCAAGTCTGGCTTCGGTCCCATGAGGACATGCTTCATTTTATCGTGTGGAGCCTTTAACTTACGGTTTGCCTATTCTGCGTAAGATTAATTGCAATAATTGCTCAATTTTTTTTTTCTTTTTAATCACAGAATCAAAGTGACGAGCGCAAGCTTGGAAGCTGTCGACTCAAAGTTAGGTGACTTCACTAAAATGATCCTCTACTAAACATAGTACAGTACAATACAGTCTTCTCTATTGAGAAATATGTATAAAACTCTTATTTACAACTGAGTTGACTTGTAAATGAAAGCAAGTCTTTGACTTTATAGCCTCCAACAACGAAGTTGAATACGAGACCCATATAACAGGGCTCAAGATGGCAAAAGAGACCGGCATAAACCAAGTTATTGCCCATAGTGAGTCCCAGCTCTTCGTTAAACAATTAGAAGGAGTCTACCTGTCAAACCCCGAAATTTTTCGACCATTTTTCAAAATTATAATGCTCTGATACCACTCTTGTCACGCCCCGAATATTTCAAACTTTTTCATTTAAAATAAAATTCATTTATTTAAGAAGAAACGATATTAATTTTTAAAATATTAAATAATGAGTTTAATAAAAGAGTGGCAGATCAAACACAAAAGTTCTTATTCGGTAGCAAGTCCACAACTTACAAGTTGTCACATAGTGCAGCACTATCTGTCAAGCTATTTGAAGATCCCCGCCAATCTATCTTATATCAACAGCTACCTGAAATGTTAGATG
Source organism: Ligustrum vulgare (assembly GCA_963555705.1). Taxonomy (NCBI): domain Eukaryota; kingdom Viridiplantae; phylum Streptophyta; class Magnoliopsida; order Lamiales; family Oleaceae; genus Ligustrum; species Ligustrum vulgare. The sequence continues at coordinate 4,157,670 of OY743172.1, read as the reverse complement.
GCGTGGGATGAGCATACACTTGCCCAGTGAGTAAGATATGGTGCACATGTGTTATTGCACATTGAAACATAATTCAACATTACAAGTAATTGATGCACGTGCATGTTCTTTTCAAAACTCATGTTTTCAGGGCCCGATTATAGATTATCTCCTCTACCCCAAAGCGCTTAATATATACACAACTCGGATATCGATAAATGGCCATAATCATAAACACGTTACTCGGGATCCCATATCCCTTAGGGCATCCACATCCCTATCATCTTCCCTCTATTCGACTCTAATAGGGTTACTAGATCTACATGTCATTCGTCAGAGCCTTGGAGTCGCAAGGTCCTCACGACACACATCGATATCCAACAATAAACATTTGATTACCGAAGGGGCTAGAGTTCAAATCTATAATCCACATGCACAAAATTCTTCTTTATGCATAAATTTCTTTCATGATTCATCATCTATCAAATGCCAATGCATTTCCAAAACATCATCAATTCAATGCCATTGCATTTCCAAAACATGAACGAATATAATTTCAACATATCATGTTATCGAATTATACCACATAATAAGGTATATCAAATGTTTAGTGCTTTAATCCAAATAGATTCAAGTAATCATATTCAAATCACATATAATGAATCATATCTAATTTACATATTATTCAAATAATCCAAATAGCATATCTCACTCACATATTATTCAACAAATCCAAATAAACACATCTCACTCACTTATAATCATATAATCTAATTTACATATTATTCAAATAATCCAATTAAACATATCTCACTCACATACTATTTAACAAATCCAAATAAACACATCACACTCACATATTAGTCAACGAATCCAAATAAACACATCTCACTCACAGTTTATTGGATGAATCTATCATTGAACAGCTCTTAGAATGACTTCTCTTGGAATGGAAGCCTTCCTCGACACGGAGTAGGTGGAGGAATAAGAACATAAGTCTCCACGAGTTTTATAATATATCATTGGAAAGGTTGTTGAATCTGGAGTTCCAAGGACTTTACGGATCACAAATCGGAGTTGTAAATCAAAAGTTATGGTTGAATGAAGTCAGGCTGTTAGGCTGTCCGTTTGGTGTGACACCACCTGATTTGGTGTAGATAAAAAAGTGTCAGAATCATCGTTTTAAGCCCAGATGAACATGGTGTCGACACCAAACCAGTAGATGTCGACACTAAATGTATTTCCAAAATCTGAAAGTTGGTTTTCTTGATTTCTTTGATCTAAAACCATTTGTTGTGATAAAGGACTTTGATAAAACATATCTGCCAATAAAAATGATGGATTATAGTGGATTGAAACATGATTTTGACATGAAATCAATATTTAGGGTTTGAAATAAAGCAAGATGATTTCAGTAGCATTTTGTATCCGATTGTGGACGTGTTTCTTAATTCAGAATCCTCCCTATTTATAGAAGAAGAAGGATGCATGAATGGAAGGCTGGAGCTTAGATGTAGAGGATTGGAGCCTTTCTTCAAGGTTAAGAAAACATATTTTAATGGCTATGCTTGAGGTGGCACTCCATTTTCATGCAGCTGGACGTGTCCTAAGGAGGAAGAAGATGACTCATGTGAGCTAAAACCAGATATGGAGGATTAATGTCCAGCTCATGCTTCATTCTTCCACAGTTTTCCAGATTTTACAGTTTCAGGGAGCCATGTTTGAGGTCAGATTCGAGGTAGCAAATGAATTTCAAATTGGGTGTTATTGGTCTCATTTCAAAGTACTGATATAGTAATTTCATAGGAATTTTGTTTCACAAGATTTGGTTAACCGAGATGAAAATTATGGAGTCCCAAAGTCAGCCCTTTGAAGCTGCCTTTCTGGTCGAACGGTCGAGGAGCTAATTTTGAAAATTCGCCACGAGCTGTACATTAATTGGAATGATTAATGGATTTCAGATTCTCGAAGATCACTTTGAGTACTTATCCGTACATATAAGATATGCAATTATCTGAGGTCTAAAGAGTTCAAACGAATTTCCTAAAGATAGGCGTTTAAATACGTTTTTCGTAACTTTTCATTTAATTAAAAACTCCATTTTTATTTCTTTAACTTCCAAAATAATAAAATAAATCTTAAAACACTTTTATTATGTCATAATGGATAATTAAGCACGTCATAATTTTTCGGGTCATTACACTACCAAGTTAAGGACGAGTGCATGACTGAATACCCGATGAAGAAGATTCCTATTACAATTGACGAGATCATGTACAAAAAATGATATGTCACTCTGCTCTTAAGGTACCTCAATGAAGAAGATTTCAATTACATTTTGAGAGAAGTCCATGAAGTAGTATGTGAAAATCACACTGGGGGAAAGTCCACCCCCACAAATATTGAGGCAATGCTACTATTAGCCCACTTTGAAAAAAGATGCAACTGAGTTCACTAAACGATGGATAAGTGTCAAAGATTTGCTCTTCTTTACAGAGCTCCACCAAAAGAAATGAGTTTGGTTATAATCGTTTGACCCTTTGCCAAATAGAGAATAGACCTGATAGGTCTCGTGACTTCGAGAAAAGGAGGAGTTAATTTTGCAATAGCAGCAGCAACAAATTCTTTCACCAAGTGGGCTGAAGCGGAGCCATTAGCCAAAATCACCGAACAAAAAATCACAAACTTCATGTGGAAATCAATAATTTTTCATTTTGGAATTCCTCACTCAATTGTTACCGAAAACGGCAAACAGTTTAACAACAAAAAGCTTAGGGAGTTATTCGACGAGCTCAGCATAAAGAAACACTTCTCCACTCATAAACGCCCTCAATTCAATGGTCAAATTGAGGCTATTAAAAAAATCATAAAACATATTCTGAAGGCCAAGCTCATACCCTTCCCATGACCTACTATGTCATTGCAGGGTAGGACGGGGCAAGGCATCCCATACTAGCCTCAGTTTGTGTTATTTTTTTTTTGGCTATTTAAACAACTTTTTTTCACTTGTATTATTACTACATTCCATCAATCATAATTAAAAATCTTTTTTAAACAATACAATCATTAATCAAACAACTTTTTCCCGAATAAGATCCTGCAATATTCTTCAATCAATCTTTTATTTTTAGTTAATAGGCAGGTTGGGTCCAAGGCGGTCACTCCATACCTACCCAGATCCGAGACCTGACTCGGGCGACAAGATAGACCTATACCCATCCCACCAACCCACAAGGAAGTCAAAATTCGCCCTATTAGAGATAGGTCCCTGTCATGTTTGGGTCGGAACAGATTTTTTTGCCATCTCTAAGAAGAACTACCTAGTATGTTATGGTCGTACAGAATAACCATCAAGACCAACACTGGAGAAATATTGTTCTTCTTTGCATTTGGAACTGAAACAGTCATTTCTATAGAAATTGGAGTTCCACCTTACCGAACTCAACACTTCAGTGAAGAACACAAAAACGAGTCTCTCTTAGGTGAGAATCGATCTTTTGGAAGAAAGAAGAAATATGGCCAAACTCAGAAACACTGTATACAAGTAGAGAAGGGAGGGGTATTAGAATAGCAAACTCCAAAGAAGAGACTTCATTGGTCCTAAGAAAGGTCTTTCTAGTAACAAGAGAACCTAACATGGGAGCAACATTCTCTCCTAATTGGGAAAAATCTTATAAAGTGGCCAAAGTGTTAAGAAATGGAACATACGAATTGCTAACTTTAGAAGAAACTCCTCTCCTGCATCCCTGAAATGTCAAATACCTCAAGCTTTACTACAAGTAGTAATGCAAGGCCAATTTCTGAAAAATAAAGGCCTATAAAATGGCCTATTATACTCTTTTGAAGAAATGAATGAAAAAAATTATGTTCAAAACAAGAGTTCGGCTATGGTCCCAAAACTCAAATCCCGAACATCAGAATCCCTGAGTTCGGCTACGACCCTCAGAAGCCTCGAGTTCGGCTCGACTACATACCCAAAACTCAACAAGGGAACAAAAAACCTGACATATGGTCTGGTGAAAACGCTCAGCTGGTAAACAGTCCAACAATCCCTACAGGAAGATAATGGCCCCAAAAAATCCAAAGGTTTCCATGAGAGAATAAAGGACCCCCAAGGAGTAGAAGTGTTGCACAATTGAAAGAAGAAAAATCTGATTCCACAAGAGCATTAGAAAAACAAAAATGTCTTTTTTGTTTGCAATGGACGATTAGGCATTTTCTGGAGGTGGTAAAGGTGGAAGAGGTGGTCGTGGTCGTGGCCATAGCTGAGGATGGTGAAGAAATTGAGGCAACTGTCTTTTTTGTTTGCAATGGACGAATTCAATATTAAAAATATCAAGTTTAGGTAGAAAAAAACATCATCTAATATTTTTTTCTACATCATGCTGCAAAACTGCTAATTATCCAAAATGTGATTTCCGTAGCTTGTTCGTTTGCTAAATTGTGTTTCAGGATTGAATTTATGCTATTTTCTTTTGCAGCTGCGAAAACTTCCTTTTGCCAGGAATCCTACATTCATCATCATGTTGGTTTCCTTGTACAAAGTTTTTTTCTGTTTGTTAAAAACTTTTTGTTTAAAAATAAATAATGTGATATTTTCGAAGTAAAATATATGATTGAAAAGTGAAAAGAGAAAACGTGTGATTAAAAATTAAAAAATGATTTAAAAAAATGTGTTATTTAAAAACAGTTTGTCAAGCGGAGGTAGCTTTGAAACTTAAATATCTTCGATGTGCCCCCTTTTAAGATTCATTTTCTTATCGCAGGTCAGAAATGTAGACAAATGTTGTAAATCACGCCGAATGCAAATTCTAAATCACTGCCAAACATAATGGTTTCTACAATGAGTTTTTGCCATACCATTTGATTCATGATCGAACATTATTTATCATATATATAATTGCAACATGCTCTTTCCATCTAATGCGTTTTGCGTAGATAATTGTAATTTATGATATGTTTGTTGAGAATGCATTGAGATCATTCCAAGCAATGTTATTAAGCAGTATACAACTCACATAACAACAAGATCATATTACACCAGTTACTGATTTCTCTGATAAAAATCACTTCAATAAGCAATAAGAGGGGGTTCAGTGCAGGGGTTGGAACACATTTCTTCATGTCGCCTACAAAACTGGATTGCATCAGCAAATCCGGAAAAAGCTGAAACACCTTATTTCTTCCCGGTGATTGAAACTAGTAGTAAACTTTAAGCAGTCACAGGTTGCTTCTGAATGAAAGCGATACCTTTCTCAATGCTGGCCTTCAGCTCAGGCTTGAGCGCTTCTAAAGCCTTCAGTTCATATTCAGTCAGGCCATGAAGGTCCGATGAAATCAGTGCCTCGACCCCATTCCGTCCTAGCTTAACCCTTGAAGCAAAGAATGGAAGCTCGGTCAAGTCAGACTGGACAAAGGTGCACTCATAAACATCACTATCCCCATCAAGTGCACGGAGTGAGGACTCAACAAATCGAGCTGCAGCATATGCCATAGAAAGAGTGGCGGATCCTGCACCAGCCTTTGCCTCCACAACTTCTGTCCCAGCATTTTGAATCCTGACAGTTAGCTCATGAACTTCTTCATCAGTGAAAGTAACCGATGGTTTTGTCTTCGACAGCAAGGGCAAGATAGTAATGCCAGCATGACCTCCAATGACTGGGACATCAACATCAATGAGCTTTAGGTTTTTCTTCTGAGCAACAAATGTATTTGCCCGGACAACATCAAGGGTGGTAACTCCAAAGAGTTTCTTTGGATCATATACCCCCTTTTGCTTCAAGATTTCAGCAGCAATTGGTACGGTAGAGTTGACAGGATTGCTAATAATATGGATGAAGGCATCAGGACAGTTATCAGCAACAGCCTCAACTAAGGTCTTCACTATGTTAGCATTAATGTTAAATAGGTCATCACGGGTCATTCCCGGCTTCCTTGGAACACCAGCAGGTATGACAACAACATTTACATCCTTTAAACAAGCAGCCAATTCAGATGCTCCAGTGAAATCTAATACCTGAGAAGGTGTGTTGCAGTGACTAAGGTCCGCTGCAACTCCCTTTACATTTGCTATATCGTAGAGGTGCAGCGCAGAAACTAATGGTGACATTTTGATCAGAAGTGCTAGCGGTTGGCCTATACCACCAGCAGCTCCAAGGACAGCTACTTTATAAAATGCCTGAGGCTGAACATGACTGTAAGTCCTCGTGTTATCTTTTCGGGATTTACCGATATAACAGCGCTTGAGAGCTGCATTGCTTTCACTGCCTAAGAACGATGACTTTGATTGACAGCTCACAGAGTTAGCAGTCTTGAGGCCATTGGAACTCTGTAAGTAATTTGTAGAATTGAATCTGATACCAAAGGCGTTTGACTGTGAAATTCGGCCTAGTTTGGAGCCGGCGGATACAGCAGATCCAATTGAAAAGTTGGTTATTGATGTTGCCGCCATCTTACAAACCTGCAAAAGTAAATTGAGATATAATCTCAAACCATCACTTTTTTAAGTGCAATGTGGAAAAAGACTTGAATAACGACAAACTAAGGCCAAATACTAAAGCATATTAATATTAATTCAACTAAGATTAGTGCTTGGAGCATCTCAAAACACTAATAGCTGCTACATTCAGGAGCACTCTTGAGATATAGACAAGTGAATTAATGGTTTCTGCAACCTACTTTATAGCTCAAGTGAAATAGAAAAATAGGAAATCTTGTTTGACAAACTATATACAAGCAAAGTACAAGTTCAGTGTGAAATGTCAGGATCTAATTAACAAACAACGATCTCAAAAAGATGAAATGACTCTGTTAATATCAGCACCATAATCTTCCCAACTATCCAAAGTATATTGAAACAGGAGGAGGAGACAATGTTTGCAATAAACGAGCGTGAGATGAAGCAAAGTTGTTAACAACAGAGCAAAGTACAAGTTCAGTGTGAAATGTCAGGATCTAATTAACAAACAACGATCTCAAAAAGATGAAATGACTCTGTTAATATCAGCACCATAATCTTCCCAACTGTCCAAAGTATATTGAAACAGGAGGAGAAGACAATGTTTGCAATAAACGAGAGTCAGATGAAGCAAAGTTGTTAACAACAGAGCAAAGGCAGGATTCACAATACCAAAGACAGGACAGCAGGACAGAAAGAAAATATCAAATTTTTAAAGCTAAAAAAGATCATGGAGAGGGCACAGACCTTAATAGAGCAGATGATCAAGTATAGAATATAGCCAGATACTGAACTTGTACAGAACCTATGTTTGCAGCTCTACTTCAATCAAAAGAAACGTAGATTTTAATATATGAATGAAGGTGCAAAATATGATATGTTTTAGCTACCATAAAATAGTCATGTCTGACTTCACATTGCATTTTTGTAGTTCTCCCCTCAACTTGAAGAACCAAAAATAAAAATAAAAAAGGCTCACAGCCACTAAAAAATTATTAACATCGAATAAGATTAAATTGCAAGATTGGAATTTTGATACGTGTTACATCAAATGGCAAATAGCTGAGATGAGTCGTAACTCCTCCATCTCATTAGCTCAGAAAAATATGAAGGTTATATGCAAATGTAGTTATCTAAAATATCATGCATGTTGCTGTAGGCTCAGTACCAAACCAGCTCGCTCATAATTAGTGGCCATAGGTACAACTCAAATGTACAACATTTAGGTGCCATAACATGGAATAACACAAACATTGACATGTTTATACATTATACTAATGCAGCCCGAGTTTACCAATCAAGTATAACTTTAAAAAATGCATATCATTTCTCATTCAACGCTGATAACATAGTGGCCTTGGGACTTATAACCCATCATTTGACATCTGCTAATTTGCTCTATAAAAAATAAGATATTTTCCTTTTACACTAGCAATCTGATCCGTAAAATTACATGTAGTCACTCCCTGTAATCTCCCAGCTCAGCCAATTTACAGGACAAACTGAGCTTGATTAAAGCTTCTCCAAGTTTTGCTACCAACAATACATGTATATTAACCAAGCAAATGAAACTTATATTTCAAGCATCAATGTTGCCGGTCTTTATAGGCTCATTGATCATGAAATTTTTGTATATTCCTATTTATCACATTTTAGGTATCACAAAAAGTGCAGAGATCATTGTATCATTTTCATGAAGCGTCTTATGATTCAAGGAAAATTCACAATAAAGTTTACTCAAACAGAAATAACTAAAATGGAATTCTAATTCACAAATTGCGTTATCAGGGTGAATCACAAAAGATGTATCACAAACCTTGCAGAAATCCTAGTATCAGTTTCACGAAACATCTTATCATTTAAATGAAGTTCACATTTAAATTTACTAAAACACAAAAAATCCACAAATTGTAATATCACTCACCTCCAATGAAATGCTAATGCAAAAATTGTGTTATCAGTTATCACCATTCACCTATGATAAAACTCTCACGAACTCTGGCGCCTGGTTATCAGGGGCCAACTCTATGCACTGGAAAGCGCCTTAGCATTTCTTTTAACTAAATTCAATCTCAAATAGCTAAACAGATATACGTTAAAATGACGCAGATTCACATTTTAGCTAGACCTAAAAATTAAATAAGAAATAGATTGATAAGAAAATCAAAATCGCATAAAATTCAAGTTAGAATCGAGGTAACTAAACACATACGAATTCACACATATAAAACAAACCTCCAGATCTACAAATTAATGAGTTAGAATAAGATATTAAGCATCAGAAGTTAAAATCAGAAAGATTTGAACTCACAATTCACTTTTCCTTGATTTCTGGAGGGTTTCCGTAGATATGAGAAGATAGAACGTAGACTTTTAAGAGATATTTCTCTGTTGAGGGTTGTGTCCCTTGTGGGGATTAAAAAGCCGCTTTTACACACAGATATACGCTGGGGTGAGTGTATTTGTTGGCTGTTAGTTGAGCTTTAAGTTTCTCCGTCACATGTCCTCGACCAAAACTACACTTGTACATACGGACGCATTGTGACGATTTTTTTTATTTTTTTTTTATTTTTAATTACAAATGGATCACAGGCGAGATGAGGGGTAGGATTTGGACTCGAGATCATGTAGGGGAAACTGCGACGCACCCCCAAATCAATACTGTGACGTTGTGTTGAAAAAAATTACAATTAATAACTTATCAAATTATTTTTTATCTTTTTAAATATGTAAATATATTAAGTTTGACGGTTAATTTATTGGTATTTATTTATAGAATATTTACAAAATTTATTAATATTTATAAAATTAAAAAAATGGAATAATATTTTAATATGGCGTTAAAAAAAAAAAAAATTATTTCAATTGGTACACAATTGATTTGAAGCTCAAATATTCGAATCTCTCTGAGGTGATGCTACTCCTATTCAGTTCCAAACATCAATGCCATACATTTGGAATCTTCGTTTTTGGACGCCTTAGATTGCCTATTGAATGGTTGGAGATAGTGGTGTAAACCGTTTGGTTTGGGCGATTTTTGATAATTTTTCAAATTAAGTTATTTAAAGTGGTTTGACGTTTTTCCAATCCAAATCAAGCAATTTCATTTTTTAAATCAAATCAAATCAAACCATTTTTTGCAGTTTGGTACGATTTGCAATGAAATTAAAATAATACATCTAGTTCGTGTTAAAATAACTATTGAAATAGACTTTTGAATTAAGACATCAAAATTAATTATAAATTACCCAACAACAATACAACATTATAGATTTAAGACTAACAAAATTAAAACATATGGGCAAACAACTTCTAAGATATATACAAAGGCACAATCACAAACAAATTATCACAATAATATCAAAAAAAAAAAACCTAATAGATAACCCAAAAGCAAAAACTAGTGATCACAACATTACAAAATAGATTTAGTGATTCCAAAATAGACACAAAATAATCAACTTCCATTACAATTATAAAATGTTTAGACCAATGATAGCTTCCTTTGACATTGTGTAATGCTTCAGCGCTTCAATTTTTGATAGCATGACTCCCTACATTTTACATACCGAAAAAAATTATATTACAGTTGACTAGCAACCAAAGATAAGTACAAAACATAGAATTGAACTAGCTAAAAGTATACTAACCTGTCACATTCTAGTTCAATTTTTTATTGGTGCAATATTTCTGCTACTACACATGATTCATCTTCATGCCAAAAAAATAAAAATAAAACAAGAACAAATGAATTCATTAGTTCCAACAAAAATGAAATGCATAAAATTGAGAAAATGTATTGAAAAGTAAATATCATATTACCTTCAACTGCTCTCTCGGAGTCATCGAATGCCTGAACCTCCTCCAAATATTGACGCAGCACTATTGGTTCTTTGTTGCTATGCATCCAATTCTTCGTGCAAATGAGTGCCTCAACCGTCTTTAACATTAATTATAATTTTTTTGGCGGGTTGAAACGAGTTTTGAAAATTGAAACCTAAATCAAACCATTCGAAAGCGGTTCGGTTTGGGTCAAAATCGAAACGTCGATGGGTCCGCGTGGATCCGAACCAACGATTTCGAAATTACGGGTTCATTTCGATTTAACGATTTGACGGTTTCGTTATACAACCATAGTTGGTGAGCATGAAAATGTCAACTAATTTTTTTGATCCTATATCTGAAAAATTAGCAAAGTTAGTCCCTTTTAAGAGTTCCTTTCGTTTTTTGTCACCAAGCCAATCATATGACTTGCAGATGTTTTTTAAAGCTTACGTTAGACAAGTATTTATAAACAAGAGGACAGGTGATTTTATAAACAAGAGGGTTGAACTCTTGCCACAAGAGTATCTGCCCGTCATAGGCAAGAGATCAAAATTCTTAGAAACAATTGTGTTACCTTAAGCCACAATTGACGAGAAAAAGAATGAACTGAGTTACAAATAGGGATGTCAACGAGTCGAGTCGAGTCGAGCCGGTTTACGAGCCAAAGATCAAGGCTCGAGCTTTTTTGGGCCCGAGCCGAGCTAAAGCTCGTCCCCAAAAATAAGGCTCGACTCGAGCTTTACCTCGACCTTTTTCAGAGCCGAGCCTAGCCAGTCTCGAGCTTTTACTTTTTTTTTTTTTTATAGCAAAAATTCATAAAATTTTTATTGAAAATATGTATATATAGCAAGTTGAGCCGAACTCGTGATCGAAATTCATTGTTCAAGCTCCCATCGAGCTTTTTTAACGGGCTTTTTTTTTGCTCGAGTCGCGAGCCGAGCTTAACCCGAACTTTTTTCGACCCAAGCCTGAGCGACCCAAGCCGACGAATCGTTTTGCCATACCTAATTACAAACGCAATAACCGTAAAAAGATTAGATTTTTAGCAGAGTAGCGTGTCTATGTTTTACTACAATAATATGTTGGAAGTCCATTAATTAAATTCTCAAGTCACTACAAGAAAGAAAAGCAATGAATTTCTGAAATAATTAACCCAACCTTAGCATCATTGCACTACAAGAATCAATGTGCACTTTGATAAGAAAATCAGAACCAACATAGTATTCTTTCTACAATTCATTCATTCATTCATTCATAATAATAATAATAATAATAATAATAATAATTGTAGTAGTCTCTTAAAATAAATAAAAGCTTCCAAGTAATTTCATCATACACTTAGCTTCTCCATCTCCCTCCTAAGTGCATTAGCCCTCACCAGACTCCCAATTGTATTCACAGCCAATTTCAAGTCATCAAGTGGATTCCCAGGCACCACTTTCTTGTACAAATAGCTATCAAATGTCATTTTTTGCACATATTCATCTGCACACATTTCTACAAATGCCTCTCTTGCTGGATTCGACCTGTAAAACACCTTCTGAAGAATATCCAATACTTTGTATGTAGGCCAATATGTTTTGTCCCATTTCTCCAAATACTTCCTCAAATCACTCTCATCCACCATTCTTTTCCCATTTTCTGACCCTTCAACTATTGCCTCTGCACACATTCTTCCACTCTTGGCAGCAAAATATATCCCCTCGCCGGAGCATTTCGTCACGTACCCGGCTGCATCTCCGACTAAAGCTACTCGGTCGAGCACACGCCTTGGCCGGGGGTGCTCCGGTATAGGATGTGCCTCCACTCTTATGATTTTTCCACCTTCAATTTTGTCCCTGGCTCTCAATCTTGTAGCAGTTTGCAGTTTCTTGATGTCGCCTTTGTGGGTTACTGTGCCTGTGCCTACAGCTACATGGTCACATTTTGGGAAAACCCAGCCGTAGAAATCAGGTGAAACATCGTCACCTACATACATTTCAGCTAGATTTTCGTAATACTTCATTTTGTCATCTGAGATTTTGATGCGTTCTTGAAATGCAATGGCGTACTCGTATTCACCGGCGTTTATGTTCTTTGCCACTCGGGAATTAGCACCATCGGCTCCGATGACGGCGTCGACCTCCATTGTCTTTTTCTCGCCGGCGCCGCCGGTTTTGGCGTTGTAATCCGTGTAATGTAACACATAGGATGAACCTGTGGATTTGGGTAGGTCCATTTTCAAGAACAGACCGTTAATCACTGTGGCTCCAGCAACGGTGGCGCGGTCGCGGAGGTAGGCGTCGAGTACTTCACGGCGGACCATCCCAATATACTCGTGGGGTTTAAGGGTCTGGCCAATGTCAACAGCCACGTTAGAAGGTGAAATCATTTTCATTTTCGTGACTCTCCTGTCGATGATATCCAATGGCAAGTCAAATTCCCCCACCATACAAAGTGGGATAGCACCACCACATGGCTTACAGTTGTCAAGCTTACGTTCGATGAGGATTGTCTCTATGCCACCTTTAGCGAGTGTCTCCGCTGCGGCGCCACCAGCCGGGCCACCTCCCACAACCGCAACTCTAAGATTCCGTCCAGTGACTCTTGGGCTGGATTTTGAGGCATTTATACGGAATGTGCGGTGGGTTTTGGTGGTGGGTTTTGATAGAACTATGGATTTGTTTTCCGATGTTGTTTGCCGAAGTCCGATGAAGGATTTGAGGGCAATTGAGGCCATTTTCGATATTTTTGTGTTCAGAAGATGATGATAAAGAAGGGTGTTTTTAAGAGAGGATGTGATTTTGTTGGATATGGTTTTAGGATTTTGGGAAGTGTAAACCGTTGGATGGGTGGGAATAGAGGGCTAAGATTCATTGAGGATAATAGGGATAGATGTCACATACTGATTTTGCATGTCTTTAAGCGGTTTGTAGCCAGCCACGTAATTCAACGGTAACTTTGCAGGAGATATTTCACTAGATGTCACAGGACTTATAAGTTTGATTATGTTAGTCACTGGATTTTGTGACCCATTTTTCATTTTTGACAGATAAGAATGGATTGGTGCCTCACCATTGTGGCAAATGACTTCTATGGGCCAGTTCATGAGTCTATGAGTGATGAAATTGAAAATATATATAAATCGAGCGATTAAATATAAAGAAGTTGAAGTTTATTGTCAAAGGTGAAACAAATATATAAGTTAGGTAACTTCTAGTAAAACATTTCAATTTGGGTATGGGTGAGGCTCGTCAATCGCGGTTGGGGGCAACAGCATAAATATCCTAAATTTGGGGGGTCAAAGTAAAATTTACGTCACTAAAGAAGTGCTTCCAAAAATTTTATAGTACTTTTGATTTATTGAAATTTACATACTTTAAAAGTATATTATTATATTATGATATTTTTTAAAAATTTGATACTTAGTATCTAAATTTTGTTATCACATATTGATATTTATGATATGTAAATTTGGATAATAAAAATAAAATGATAAAAAATTTAGTGAAATTTTACAATGGAATTATGGAAAATATTTCAGTTTATGAAAAAAGGGTGTGGAATGCATTAATTAACCCCATTAAACGATTATAGCACGAAATTAGTGAGACGTCCTTGATTTCATTAGCCACTCAATTGTCAATCAAGTAGTTGATCAAACATTGCGTATCGATAAGGATGCTGTAAAAATTCCTAGTATTGATGTGGCAATATCTGAAACTGCTTAATCACTGGAAAAAGATGGATTAATTCATATTTAACCTGCAAAAAAGGCGAGAAAGAATCTTCCCGTTGCTCCTCCGGTGTAAGAATTAGTTTTTTGGAGATAGAGAAAATAAAGAAAGAAATATAAAGCTAGAAACAATGTTGATAATAATCCTATTTAATAGAAAATGAGATATGTTTATAACCCTCAAAACTCATTATCCTCTCCTGTTAGGAGAATGAATCCTTATCGAAGAAACTTACATTTCAAAGAAAGTGTCCTTATAGGAATTGGACTTTCCTTTTTTGGGAAGGGATTTACATGATTGCACCTGTTTTATTGGCTCCAGGGCTAGGCTCGCATATGAAGCCCATGGGCCAAGAATGATCAGTGATGTGTTTCTGGTACAGTTGGTGGAGATGGGATGATCTTAAGACCCATAGTTGACATGGATGGTGGTGAGGTCGGCACACACCCGACCTTGTGTTTGGAGTAAAGCCTGGGCATATATGTCCGACCCATGAACTTGCTATGGAGAGGGGTCGGGCATTTGTGTCGACCTATAGATTTTGATGGGCTCGACCTATAGACTTCTTAGGCTCATAGCCCTATTCTTGAATAATGTGATCGAAAAATCATACCGATTAAATACAATTAATGACGAGTCATATTTTTGGCTTGGCTACCCATGACGATGGTCAACGCTATGAAAATGTGTTGTCCCAAGCCATGAGATGCTCAATCAAGAACGTATAAATCCCGCCATCGGGGCATAGCTCAATAGTTTGAAATGTGAGAGTGAGAAATTTCAGCTGAACTGACAGTAAGGTATAGGGGTGGGCGTGGGTTGGGTTGGGTTCATTTTTTGTCCAACCCGAACTCAACTCACTATGATCGGGTTGATAAAAAATCAACACAAGCATGAGTTCAAACTCGACCCAACCCAACGCAATCAAGTTTCGGTCGGGTCGGGTTGAATTGATTGGTTTGGGCTTTGGTCCAATTAGCAAAAAATGTTGAAATTTAAAAAATTAAGCATATAAATCAACTATTAACTCAAATCAATTATATACAATACAATAAGCTCAAATATAATAAATTGAATATTTGCTAATAAAACTAAAATATGTTCAAACCATATTTGAATTTCATCCAAGTTATAAAATGTGCTTGAGATTCTTGAAATTTAAATGATCCTAATTTTTAAAAAAACTTGTTGGGTTGGGTTGGGTCGGGTCGGGTCGGATTGGGTTGAGTATTTCACCCAAACCAACCATACCAAAAGTATGAATGAAGTTCCTTTCAAGTGCATTTAAACAGTAAGTTCTCAATCCTACTACATTGAAATTTCACGATTTACATTATCTACAAATTTACAGAGCAGAAACTATTGGGGCTCCTAAAGTTAGAGTTAAACCTTTTTTGAGAATGTACAAACCCCAACTTAGCCCATGCCAACATTAACGAGATAGGACCTGGGGTGTGGTATGTCTTTCTTTGCTTCATTTGACATTCATGTTGAGATCGAACATAGAGCATGTAAGCCTTTATGGAAGATTATATGACATTGTACGATAATTAATTATCGAGGAAGATAAATTTATTGTATCGAAACATATTATGCAAGCAAGTGTAGACAATTGAGAGTAGGAACTTCGAAGGGATATAGATGAAGATTAGACTATAAGATAGTTCATGTAACTATGTGAGTAGCTTGCATATTTGGTAAAACGAAGCGACTTTTAGAACATTCTAGAACTAGAATCATATGAAACGGCCTTATAGAAAGGGCAAACTATAGGATAGTCCATGTGAGGGACTGATTATTGTCCAATTTTACGTATTGTAGGTAGGCAAATAAATGAAAAATACAATTTTGGAGATTTAAATTTTGTAATTTAGAGTAAAACGTATAAAAGATTTAATTTTAATTCTTAAACTCTAAATTGATTTAATTGACTATTGATTTCATTTATTTAATTGCAGAAATATAATGGACAACTTTCTTTATATCCAATTCAATTTCCAACCCACATTTTTGGCCCAATTCTTTAGCCAAAAAACACTAACCCATTCTCTTAACCTACAGCCATCTTCTCTCCCTAAAAAAAACGAGTCTGCCTTCATCTTCTCACCAACTACAACACGCACTTTCACTCTCTGTCTTCTCTCTACACACAGGCAACCAACTTCTTCCACAAAACCAGCAGCAGCAGCCATCTTTTTCTACACAGTTTCCAGCCGCAACTTTTCTCTCCTTTCTCTACTTCTCACGCAGGCTGTCTTCGGTCTCTTTCCCTCAAAAACCGGCCAGCCACTTCTCTTCCAAAAACCTACAGCGCCACTCTCCTCAACCTCAGTCTTCTCTCATCTTCTTTCAGCCCGTCACCTCTGCACTTTCACCTTGAACCAACAGCCGCAACAGCCAGCAGTTCTCTTTCCGGGGCTGTTGGGCTCTGCACAACAGCCCCGGCACCTTCGTTCTGGCTGCAACCACTCGGCCAACCAGCCCTCACTTCACCGGCTCTCATCTCCCAATAGCAACCATCCACTCCACTGTAAAAGGACCGAGCAGCCTCCACTGAATCAGTCTTCACGCAGCAGCTCTCGGTTTCGGTTGATTCCTACCAGTTTTGATTCTTATTTTGCTTTGATTTTGATTGTTTCATTTGTTAGTTTATATATATATTCAGATTATTGACATTAGTTTAGTTTGAGTTATAATGTTGGTTATAGAATTTTCAGATCATTGGCATTGGTTTAGTTTTTAGATATTTTTAGTTATTGAATTTTCATTTTCAAATTTGAATTTCGTTTTCTAGTAATGATATTTGTTTGGTTGAATTTTATTTCGATTAATTTAATTATATCCGGCTAAGTTATATTTGAGAGGAATTATTCTTAGCTTCAATGGGTGTTTTTTAATTTCTTATGGATGAATTCTTGTTATTGATAAGAGTTTATCAATTGTTTTAAGTTTTCAAATTATTTTATTTGGATGAATATCGTTGATGTGGTATGTATTAAATATGCACACAACATGCTCGACTAAATGCCGTAAAATAAATTGATTAATTTTCTTACTCATATGTTTAAATCTTATCGATCTCAAGAAATTCATACTAAATTTATTTGCAAAGCTCAATTGATAGCGGAAGAATAATTCCACTCAAATTTTCCTTTCATTGCAATTTAATTATATTATATTTTTATTCTTTTAAACACAATTGAAATCATAGTTTAGGTTTCGAATTTAGCAAATATTATTATACCAATAAAATCCCTAGGAAGAATGACCCTGGATTATTGCTAGGCTATAACTTGACCCCTTTATACTTGAAGGGTAGATTTAACATCGAGTCAGGGACTTATGGCCAAGTCTAAAATGTTGTTGAGAAGTATATGGAAGTATGTAATGCGAAATTCGAGAATGACACAGTATAAGATAAAATAATTTAGAGAGAGAATTGAAATTGTTGGATATAATAAATTTTCATTGTCCATGCTAAGGAGACGAAAAGATAAAAGGCAAAGAGGCCTCACTTTGTAATAGTTTTGTTAGGGGAGTTAAATACCCAACATTCTTGGAGTGGGAGGTAAAAAGTTGGGATGAAAATGGAGCCCACTGACACCCATGTGTTGGGTAGGGGAGCATTTTCACACTTTGTAAACCAACCACGTTAGCACAACTTGAGAGGACAAATTGTAGCGATCAAGAATTTTCACGTGTTTAAATAATAATTTTAAATTTATGAAAATCGTCCCGCTACGATCTCACTAATTTTTAAGTTAACGTCACGACGTATTCGTCTAGCCAAGTTGAGAAATATAAAGTCCATTCGATTTTAAATAAATTCCGAATTTCAAAAATTATATTATTTTAATTATTCTTTTCAAAATCGTTTTAAACTCTAAATTACGTCAAGCTCATTTTATCAGATTCATTTTCCGACCCAGTTGATTCACGCGTATTATTTTTCTCGAATTCCGTACATTGCATGTCAAGGTTTCCAAAATATCCTATATCAACTTATACTAGCACCAACTTCCATCAATCACATCAATCTCATACCTTATCAAACTCTCTTACTCACCAACCTCTCCAATTCACACCATCTTCACCAGTCTCTCCTCTCAGCACAAACCAACTTTCCATCCTCATTCCCAGCACCTCCATTCACAATCAAACAAGGTAAGAACAGCCCTTAACCACCTCATCGCACCACCACCACCACACGCAAGCACAACAATACCACTGCCCAGCCATAACCACCTCACCAGTTGAATAATCACCATCACCCCCACTGCAGTATTACCTCCACCATCATGCATCACCACCGGTCCCCTACTGACTCGATGTTAAATCTACCATCTAAGTATAAATGGGTCAATTTATAGCCTAACAGTAATCCAGGGTCATTCTTCCTAGGGATTTTATTGGTATCGTAATATTTGCTAAATTCGAAACCTAAACTATGATTTCAATTGTGCTAAAATGAAATTGGAGAGAATATAATTAAATTGCAACGAAAGGGAATTCGAGCGGAGTTATCCTTTCGCTATGAATTGGGTTTTGCAAGTAAGATTAGTGTGAATTTCTTGAGATCGATAAGATTTAAACATATTCGTACGAAAATTAGTCAATTTATTTTACGGCATTTAGTCGAGCATGTTGTGTGTATATTTAATACATACCACATCAACGACATCGATCGAAGTAAAATAATTTGAAAATTTAAAACACTCGTTAATTATCATCAATCACAAGAATTCATCTATCGAAAATTAACATTCACCAATTGAAGCTAAGAATGACTCCCCTCAAATGTAACTTAGCCGAACATAATTGAATTAACCAAAATAAAATTCAACCAAACAAATATCATTACTAAAAAAACGAAATTCAAGTTTGAAAATGAAAATGCAATAATTAAAAATATCTAAAAACAAACTAATATGAATAATCTAATTTATTGAAACTAACAATTAAAACAACTAAAAGTCCAACAAAACAAATTATAAACTTGAACAATTCAATTAAACCCAAAAGCTCTGCGTGATGCTGCTTGAGGTTGCCGCTGGCTGTTGAAGACTGCAGGTTGGAGGGTTCTGCTGGGCGTTTTGTGTGGCTGGGAATGGTGAAGAGAGGAGAGGAGGCTGGTGGTTGAAGTGCTGGTGTGGGATTGAAGGTTGATGACGAGGCAGAGAGGGAGAAGCGGCTGAAAGAACAGGTTTGCAGAGAGATGAGGTTGCAGCAGGCTGAGTTGTGTGAGGGTGGTAGAGAAGTGAAGCTGGGGACGAAGGAGGAGGAAGTGGCTTGCGGCGCAGCGGCTGGTGGAGTTTGGAGAAGACAGGAGGGAGAGGTGAAGTTGGTGAGGGAAATGAAGATGGTTGGGACTGTAGGAAGAAGAAGAAGACAGCGGCTGTTTTCTGTAGAGACAGGTAGAGAATGCGTGTGTGAGGAGAGAAGACAGAGCTGGGTGGGTGCTGCTGAATGGTAAAAAAAACGTGAGGGAGAGGTCTGTAGGTTACGGTCTGTGAGAGTTGGTTGGGGAATTGGTTCTATTATGGGCTTTTTCGATCCATTAAATTATGGGTTTTTGGGTTGAACTTGTCCAAAATATACATGTAATCAAATAAATGAAATTTTTGTCAATTAAAGTTAATTTAGAGTTAAACAAATAAAATTGAATCTTTAATAAATTTTACTCTAAATGACAAAATTTATATCCTAAAATTGTATCTTTTCATTTATTTACTTATCTAAAATACGTAAAATTGGACAATAATCACCTACCAAGCAGCCACCAATCACCGCCTAAGCCGCTACCTCGACCGCCGGATTTATCGCCGAAAATCACGATTCAAGCCTTGGTTGCACCTCGATTTTGCACCCATTTTCGCACCTAAACTCGTACAAACCTCTCAAGAACCCCATCCTTGGCTGCCTCACGCCGCCACCCTACGGCGGCATTTCGCCGGCGAAATAGCCCACTGGAGACCTTTTTCCTCCAGTTGCGCCGCGCCTCTGCCATCTCTTCCTATATGTTCGTGTAATGAGGGAGAGAGAAATAAGATTTGATTTTAATATTTTGATTTTCAGAAATTATAGCTTGTTAGTTTTAAAACAATTCATTTTAGCCATTAAGTTTTTAAATGATTTTAATCAGCCCCTTCGTTTTTAAAACAGATTATTTCAAGCCCTATAGTTTAATATTCGTTTTGAGCTTCAACTTAAGTTCTGAAAATTTACATTTTAGTCCCTCAAGTTTAAAAGTATTCATTTTAGTCCCCCATCTTTTAAGGTATTCATTTTAGTCCCCCAACTTTCAAATCATCAATTTCAGTCCCCAAATTGTAATTTATCATTTTTAAACTATAAATTTCAAAAGACTAATTTAACTTATTTTTTTCTAATTGGCTAGACGAGGCATACGGAGATTTAAAGGATTGAAGTCGTTTCCCGCTCGACTTTACACTCGTTGAAATTAATGTAGACTCGCTCCTATTAATTGATTTAAATTATGATTGCATGTGAATGTGTATGTTACGTGATTTATGTGAAATTTATTTCATGAAATGAAATGAGAAGATAATGTATTTCTTATGAAATATTTATCTTGTTATGTTTGTCATAACTTATATGCTTTCATGGATGAGAAAGAAAGAAGAAAATGTTTTGTAAGATAAATGATGATGTTATGCATAACTTATGTGCCTTATGTGCACGAGAAGAAAGAGCAACACATAACCTATGATTTTAAAGAGCCTATGATTTTTCAAAGAGAAGTCATGTGTTTTAATGCACGAGAAGAGCAATCCACGCCCTATGATTTCTAAAGAGTCAGCATTTATGTGTTTAATTATAATGTGGATTAATTAATTGGCGATAATTCTACTGAGTATTTCTATGAAATGTTCATGTCTATTTTAACAATATTTGCATATTTCGGATAGGGTGGCAGATGATGGATGATTGTGGCAATAGTCATTAAATAATCGAAAATCTTATTTTGATAATCCATTTTTCTAAACTTTGGCTATTTTTGAGATTTTCAGTTATTTGAGAAATTATGGCATTGCTGAATGTTTTGTATTATTAATGGCTCGATTCGTTATTTTGAATTGTTTCATAAATGCTTTCGAATTTTATCGACAATTACAGTTTATTTAATGTTGCCAAAAATGAATTTCACTTATTTCTTCCGCTACAATATTATTTTAAAGTTTAGACCAGAAAATGACGTGGTGAACCGGATATTTAGAACTCGGGGCGCTATACAAATAACAGTTGATTCATTGATCAATGTATTTTTAAAGATTTTTTAAAAATAGGGCGTATAATAGTTGATTGATCAATATATTTTTCAAGAATTTTTAAAAATATGTCTCATCTTCGTAATATCATTTACATAATTACTCAATTTATTAATATGACTGTTGACGCCACCAGCCTCTGGGGTACTCACGGCTCGGCCAACACAGCGAATTGTCCACCGCATGGTGTTGATTTGTTCCACGCGAGGTGGACGCGTCCCCAGTGGGTTTCGAACCTTGGACCTTTGGAATATATGAATTCCAAAGACTTCCCTGGTATCACTACGTGAACAAATTCACACAATGCAGTAGACAATCCGTGTGTTGGCCGAGCCGTAAGTACCCCAGAGGCTGGTGGCGTCAACAATGATAATTAAATTAAGTTTCTATAATTAGGAAATGGATTTAAATGAAAATTATTTTGTGTACAATGCAATTGTGTTTCAATAACACAATCAATATTATTTTAGGGTAAATAGCAACCAACATTTACAGTCATGATGATATAACAGAAACCTAACTCAACATTCATCGACTAGTGCATAAGAAAGCTACTTTCCAATGTCCACTTTGCTATTGCTCTTACTGTACTCTCCTTGATTTTTCTTAATCTCTATTTTTCATTTCCATCCTCGTAGTTTTTTACACTTTTTTCCACGGTCGCTCTCTTATGTGATTATTACTTGCATTAATCTCATGAATTCTACTTAATTTGATTGATTAATTAATTAATATAGTATTAATTCTTATCATCAATTTAATTGTTCAAATAAAGTATAGAATTAATAAATTTTGATAGTTAAAATCAATCCGTACGGGAACAAGATTCGAGCTCGGGATGTTATGAATAAATAGTCATGTCATTCGACCTAAAAAATATTGGAGCTACTTATCAAAAGGGCAATGAATTTGATTTTTTATGATATGATTGGTGAATTTATTGAGATTTATGTGAATGATATACTAGTCAATTTGTTAAAAAAGAAGATCATTTTCACCAGTTGAAACATTCATTTGAACGAATGAGACCATATAAATTTAAGGTGAATCCTTTAAAGTGTGCATTTAATGCAATTCGGATAAATTCCTAAATCATAGGAATCGAGTTTGATAAGAATAAAGAAAATTTCATATATTTTCCCAATTGTATTTATTTTTGATTTATAAAAGTTTGTGGGGGTGCAAACTTTTATTTAGATCCTCGGTTCCATAAAAATAGTCTCATACTCATTTTCACACAAATTAAGAAATATTAATTAATATTGTTAAAAAATAAATTTTAATTTCTCTTCCTAATATACTCCTAATAAGTTTTGTAGTTTTCCACAAAATTAAAAGAATATAAATTCATTTAAACTAATAAAAAACACATTAAATAAGGGTAGAATAGGACATAAAATATTAACTTCACTCTTAAAAAAGAAAGTAGAATATTTTTTTGAGACGGACGAAAAAAAAATAGTGAACTATCTTTGTGGGGGGCTAGAATTTTAAGAATGTCATAAGGAATGAGGGATGGAATATTAAGAATGTTATAAGGTGGGAAGTCAAACGCAAGTGTAAAATCCACACATAGTTGAGAATTTATGCAATTTTTATTCCTTTAGCTAGCCATACATTTAGGCTTTAGCCGCCATTTGGTAAAATTAAAATTAAATTTTAATATAAAGTCTGTAATTAATTATAATCATATATTTTATTGAACTTACAATTTTTCAATTATACATATCGTCATTATTTATAAAATAACACTTGTTTAGTAGACATCAAATAATAAGATATAAATTACTCTAAAAAAACACATTTTTTTAACATTAAAAAGAAAGTTACCCAAACTTGGGATATAATACACAATTTAAATGAATAAAGTGGTCCTTCTAATAGCTTAAACTTCTAAATCAAATGATAACACTATCTTGTTTCAAGTTTTACCGTCAATATAGTAATTATCGAAGATTGTACTAACGTACACGAGTTAAACATGCATTTGATGAGAAAAATACACTTTCAATTTCATGTGAGAGGCTTGTTAAAAATACGAGTTAAATATTAAATCTGGTACCTCATTAATAACTTTTACTCTTAAATAAAATAGTTCATGGACCAAAAAATTGGTAAAACTTAACTTTGTTTTTTCAGACCTAGGCCATGTTTGTTAAAGAGATATTTTTTCCATTTCTTTCCTTAAATTCATTTTCAACCACACATTTCATGAACCCGTTACTTTTCACACATGGAATTTGTGAGAAATGGTTCTCCTTAACGTTAGTCCTTCACTAATTTGTTAAGCAACTTAATTCATTTCCATAATTTCGTTAGGTGCAATCAGCTCAAGAAAATCCACCTGCAGTGACAAGAAAATCCAAGACGTCACGCAACTTGGGCGATTTAGGCTGCAGCCGTTGTAACAAAAGACAAGTAGCTGCAGTTAGTTTATCTAACTTTGTCAACCCTTATATTGTCTCTCTATTCAAAACATTCCTTTTTTCACCAAATATTGCCTACTTCAGTTGATTACTCACAAAACCCTTTTGTTTGTTCTATCTCTTTTTGCCATTTTAAGACCGAAGCAATCTCTCATTCTGTCAGTAATTTGCTTCGAACAGCCTGAGAACATAGTAGTCATCTTCGAAAATTAATATGAAGTTGACGATATTGTCGTTGGTGATGTACACCACCATTTTCGCAGTTTTCATCAATGGATACAATTGCAAAATAGTGCAGTTTATCTTCGGGGATTCTCTTTCGGATGTTGGGAACAATAATCGCTTGTCGAAAAGTCTTGCTCGGGCGAGCCTCCCTTGGTACGGTATCGATTTTGGCAATGGGATGCCTAATGGGAGGTTCTCTAATGGCCGCACAGTTGCCGATATAATAGGTAACAATATTCAAATTTCTTGCCATACTAAGGTACGTACAACTGTACCATATCCAGTACTGTCACGTCCAACATAACAAATATGTCAAGAAATTTGTATATCGATACATTTTTTTTTAGTAGGTTACATAAGTTTGGCTGATTATAATTCAAATTGAATACAGGGGATAAGATGGGACTTCCAAGGCCTCCAGCTTTTCTTGATCCATCTCTAAACGAAGATGTCATACTCGAAAATGGAGTAAATTACGCCTCCGGAGGCGGAGGGATTTTGAACGAAACGGGTAGCTACTTTGTAAGTCGAAACCCTCTCAAGGAACTCTTATTAACTGTAGTTTTTCTACGACATACTGAACAATTCTGGATGTAGTATAAAAAACTGGGCAAATTCATGGCATTTTGAAATTTACATGCAGGTCCAGAGGTTTTGCTTGTATAAGCAAATGGAGTTATTTCAAGGAACACAAGATTTAATAAGAGCGAAAATTGGCAACAAAGAAGCTGACAAATTCTTCCAGGAGGGTCGATACGTGGTGGCTCTAGGAAGCAACGATTTCATAAACAACTACTTGATGCCTGTTTACAGTGATTCTTGGGTTTATTCTGATGACAGTTTCGTTCAGTACTTAACGAAAACACTTCGGGAGCAACTTACAGTAAGTATTGATTATTGAGTTGATCAATTTTTTTGATTATTTTACTACTAAAACTACTTTTTTTCAAAAATAGCTTTTGCATAGCTTAGGGGCACGGCAGTTGATGGTGTTTGGACTTGGGCCTATGGGTTGCATCCCACTCCAAAGAGTTCTAAGTTCATCTGGTGGGTGTCAAGAGAAGACAAATAAACTTGCCCAAATGTTCAATACGCAAACAAGCAAACTCGTGACTGAATTATCAACCAGTCTCCCAAATGCAGAATTCAAATTTGGAGAAGCTTATGACGTCGTCAATGATGTCATTACCAATCCCAGTAACTATGGTAAGAAGTAATTATTAGATTTGTGATTTCGCCCTTGTTTGGTAACCGTTCTTTTTTTGGTTTATAAACCAATTTATAAATCATACAATTTTTTCAAATTATTTTTTAATCATACATTTTTTTCTCTCCAATTTTTAACAACTACTTTTTACCTCAAAATCATAAATAAACTAGTTTATAAATCAAACAGTGTTACCAAACGAACTATTATTATGAGAAGTATTTTAAACTCATATATATTCGTCTATATTTTGATAATTAAGCCTCTGTTTGTTAAAAAGTTTTTGTTTAAAAACATGTTTTTTTATGTTTTCTAGGTAAAATGTGCGGTTGAAAATTAGAGAGAGAAAATGTGTGTGATTAAAAAGTGATCTGGGAAATTGTGTAGAAAAAACATATTTAAAAACATGTGTTGCCAAACGGATGCTAATTCACAAGATAGAGGGTCATTTGCGCATATTAATCTTGATTGTGCCCGCTTATATTTTAGCATGTATTTGGTAAACTTGTATAAACAACACATTTCTTCAAAGAATTTTCAATCACACGAATTTTTCAAACCACTTTTTAATCATTTATTTTACCTTGAAACAACACTTTGTTTATTTAGCCTCTGTTTCGTATAGATTAGAATCAGATTTTAGTAAATTTTAATAAAAATTGATGGGATGAATATTTCAAACACTGTACTGTGGGTCCCATAAAATGTGTGGTTGACTTTAACTTGAGATCGGATTTTAATCAGAATCAAACGGGGGCTTATAAACAAAATCTTTTACCAATTAGAGACTTAGTAATGATCAGATCAAATTGCTAGTTTCAGCTTAATATGTTGGGTGTTATATTAAAATTTAGGATTCATCTTAAAATGGTATAAGAATGTTGTTCTTTCTACTGTATCTGAATACTTTTGTAATGCAGGATTTAGTAACTCGGATTCTCCGTGCTGCTCATTTGGAAAGATTCGACCGGCTCTAACGTGCATCCCAGCATCGAGTCTTTGCAAAGACAGGAGCAAGTATCTATTCTGGGATGAGTACCACCCGAGTGATAAGGCTAATGAATTAATTGCTCATGAAATTATCAAAAAGCTTGATTTTAAGCCTATTAATCAGACGGATAATGCTGCTCCTTCCCCTGCACCTGCTGTGGCTCCATCATCTGATGGAAATTAGAAAATTTAATCTAAATTTTTTCCTTTCTCTTGTTGAATGATTTAATGTGAATTATTCAGGAACCATATCAATGGACTCAAAAATGACTTTTATGTTTTTATTTACCAAATAAACATAAGTGCTAGCTATTGAAGTTTACAACTTTTTTCTCGACAAGTTCATGTAATAATATTAGGTATTTGAAGAAAATGAATTTGATATTCGCATGGACATGTGCCTAAATCGGGCAACAAATCATTGCTATAATCTATTATCCCCTTGTGAAAAAAGAAAAAAAATCTAATCTCAGATGGAAAGTTTGTGAAATTAATGGAAGACAGTACATGAAATAATAAGTAGATATGTCTACCACTTCCAAACGTATTTAAATTCTGCCCACTGAAAATAAAGTAAATGTCAAGTCGCCAAAAATATTTATAATATCGTGAAAGTAGTTCACCTAACAATGGATAATGACTGATGAAGCACTTTTTTAACTTAATTTTCACTTATAAGCAATTTTTTTTTTAAAAGCTTAGCCAAAAATCAAGAATCCTCAAAACCCCACTGGCGGCTTGGGAGTGTGGCGGTTATTGGCCCCTGATCCAGGATAGTCATTGAGCTCAACACCCATTCTTCTCGTTGTGGTCTTTACCTTCCAACTTTCTTCAATACTTGCCTGAGTATTTAAACCAAAAAAATTCTCATACGTTATACAAAACTTTAAATAAATAAATATGATGCTTCTTATTTGAAATTATATCTAAACTGACAAATTTGATCTTCGCGTCCCTCTCTAACAGCTTAAACTCTTAAATGAAATAAAAAATATTTCATGTCTAACCATTGAAATTTTTAGATGAAATAATTTGACACTATGAGATCAAGTATCATGATAGTCCATTACTGAATGCCAAACCTTAAATAAGCAAAAATATATCTCATCTCTAACAGTTTAAGATTTTAAACATTGCGATTCAAGAAATAAAACACGAGTTGTCAGAAACGAAATCTCGTGTTATGATATCAAGATTGCCTTAAGTACATACCTTGCGGATATTTTCTACAATTGCATCATAGCCTTGAAACTCCTGCAACAGGGTTTCACTTCCTGCAACAAAAGAAATATGTGTCATCACTAAGACGAGAAGAAAAATATAAAGGTGAAAGAGTTGTAATTTAGAGAGTACTTGTAGTTGGGACTGCATTAATCATGTATATAAGTTGAGAGAAACAAAAAAGAATGAGTAGCAGGCGAATTGAAATGCCAGCCATTTCCCAATATCTTTGTCTTCGTATGATAAAGCAAAATACAAGTGTTCAATTTATACATTCTTAGTTTGGACATTGGGAAGTTGAGCACTAAGAGTTTGTTTTGTCTGGTTATGGCAATGACATTGAAGTCAAAAAGGTGTGTGCTGATCAAGCTTGTTTTTAAGTGAAAGTTATGATGAAATATTTAGATTATTAAGTCAAAATGGAAATAAAAAAGATGAAGACACAAATGTTTAGTGGAACATGACAGCTGAATGATGTGTTGGTGACAACATAGCTTGCACCACGAGTGCCAATTTTCCATGTGGCGTAGACTCAAATGTTAGGTATCAATTGTTTGCTGCTGGTGCAGATAAATACAAAATTTATGCCTTCAATTAACATTCTGCTAATATTCTTGTTTCTGTACAACTGAAAGCATCCTAGTTACAAAGCTGCCGACTTATAATAAAATATACTGACATTTTGCACGCGATATATTGGTAAATGGTAAGTGGTTATTATGTGGCCTGAACCCCAAAGTGAAGAGATCCCCCTACCCTAGTTGCTCTCGAGAACTCGGGAGTTCAATTGATTTGTTGCTCAATGGCACTATAGAACATCCTTGAAGTCCTAACTCCCAAGTAAAGATACACATATAGCACTTTTGACATTCTTATTGCCTCTATTCGTATAGATATTATAGATGTTGGGTTTTGACCTTAAAATATCTTGAACAATTGATTTTCTTGATAAAGTAATTAATTGGGGGACTATGTTAAATGTGAAAAGAAAATGAATATAATTTTTTTTTTTTTATGAATTTCTTTCCTTAATCTGATTATTGTACTTCAACAAGGAAACATCTTGGAGCACAAGTAATACACATTTTTGGGTTATAATTACTTATAAATATGTGCGTTGAGGAGCCAATTAATTACAAATTCATTAGAGAGTATTTTGAGGGGAAAAAAATGTAGTATAGCATTTTGGTGTTTCTTAGGTTCTTTGTGGGTTGTACAAAGAAGAAGAAATTGGTAGATGTGGTAAAACTTGATTATTTTTCTTACAATACTTGGGGGTTTGGTGAGTGCAAATTCTATATAATTGTAACAATTTATTATATAGTGAAAAGTTTTGGCGGTCCGTAAATTTTGCGTTGTTGTTTTATTTTCTTATTGGCTTAATTTGTAACGCCCCGAATTCCGTAAAACCCGGGTCGCCACTTCATCTCTTTAAAACTAACCCTTTTACGAAAAAATATTGCGGAAATAAAATGAATTTTAAGACATCACATTCATTTGGGAAATCTGGGATGGTAGCCCAAATTTAAATACATCTATTTGAAAACATTCCATAAAATTCCAATATCTCAACAAGTAGAATTAACAAGTTTCGATAAGCTTAACTTTCAAAAATAAATAACTTAAAATAAATGTTTGCAATAATTGTCCATTATTCGCCACCGCCTCCGAACTCTGCAAACGTTGTTAAAATAACGGAGTGAGTATTTCAAAAGAAATACTCAGTAGACTCATCGCCAATAATTAATTTACAAGATAATTGAACAAGTAATTATGCAAATATTATAGTGACATTCTCTTCTTAGTCATAAGCATCATGAAATGAGTGCAATATGAACATACTCTTGTCTTCTCTTATGCAAATAAAGCATATAAGTTATGACATGCATAACATAAATTTCTCTTCTTATCTCATACGAGATTCTCTTTTCTTGTCTCATGCAATTAAGCATATAAATCACATAAATCCACATAACACATGCAATTATAATATAAATAAATTAGTGGGGGCGAGTCTACCTTAATTTATCTTGAATCACGTAAAAAGTGGAGCGGGAAGTAGCCTCAATCTCTCAATCGTTCACACGTTTCGTCTAGCCAAAATATGAAATAAAGCTTTGAATTAGTAATTCGAAATTTTAGGGTTTTAAAATGATAAAGTAAAATTTAGGGACTCAATTGAAAATTTATTAAAACTGAAAATAAAAGTTTAGGGACTGAAATAAATATTTTGAAAATAGTGGGGCTGATTCGGAATTAAAACATTTGGGGACTGCCCAAAAATATATATGAAACTGCAGGGACTTATGAAGGCACTTTAAAAACTCAAGGATTGAAATAAATAACCTATAAAAATCTGGGACTAGAAGAGTAATTTTTGAAAAAAATAAAACAATATATACATAATATATATCTATCTCTCTCTCTCTCTCTCTCAAATCGGTATAGAGAGAGAGAGAGAGAGAGCAGAGACGGGAGGGGCGATGCCCCTCTTCTCCGTCGTTCACCGCCGACCGAAGGGCTGGAGGTAGTGACACCGCCGTGTGGCGGCTCCAATGTAGAGTAAAGGTGGAGTTTGGGTGCGAAAAATCGAAAGTGAATGGGGCTGTGAGGTCTGGGTTCCCGAAGAAAATCCAGTCAAAACAACCGGAGGTTGAGGTATGTGAATGTGTTTTGTTTGCTTATGGGTTTTGGGCTTCATTGGTTGGGGATTTCATAGTGAGACAGCGGCGGGTTTGAAGTGGCGGTGAGAGGTGGTGTCTCGGTGGTGGTTGGTGGTTCGGCTGGTCGTTGCAGAGGTGGTTATGGTGTTCTGATGGTGATGAAACTAGTGGATTTCCGGCAGTGAGTTATCGGGTTGGATTGGGCAGTGATGTGCGAGTGGTTTTAGTGGCCATGTGGGGGTGTTGGGTGGTTCACAAGAAGGCAATGGACAGGGGCGTTCGGATTGATTTGGCGTGTGTAGAGGTTCTATAGATTGGGGTTGTGAACTGTGGGAGGTTGGCTATGGAGTTCGGTTATAGTTGGAAGGATGTACCTTAGTTCGACTGGTTAGCTTCCAGCAGTGGAGGTTAGGGGCAGTGGTGATGGTTGCCATTTAGGTGGTGGTCGTTGAGGTGATGGTGGCTGCTTGCTCGAAAATGGTGGTTCGAGGTTGGATTAGAGGCTTAAGATTTTCTGAAATCGTCGGTGCTTGAAGCTAAGTCTGAAAATGGTGCTCAACAGAGGAGGAATGGAGCTCAACAGAGGACTCTTACCTAG
Organism: Ligustrum vulgare; assembly: GCA_963555705.1. Taxonomy (NCBI): domain Eukaryota; kingdom Viridiplantae; phylum Streptophyta; class Magnoliopsida; order Lamiales; family Oleaceae; genus Ligustrum; species Ligustrum vulgare. The sequence continues at coordinate 4,127,074 of OY743172.1, read as the reverse complement.
CTGCGTGAGGATTGGAGGCTGAGAATTGTGAACATTAATTTGGTTAAGGCACATTTTTCTAGGTTGGTAGGTGGGCCAGAAATTGGGCTACAGCATTTATAATTGGACTGAAAATATTCAAAATTGGATTACATAATTTTTGACCCAAAATAACCATATATTGGACTTAATAAATTGAACTCAAAATTATTACGTATTTGGATATTAAAATGATAAGGAATTCGATACTTTAAAATATTTTATGATTTGGGCTTGATTTGGAACATATTTAAATTCGTTTAATAATGGTTAGACGAACACGCTTCACATTTAAAGTAAAAGTTCGGGGTTAAATCTCAGCGACACGTTTTTCGAGAAAAATGATTTTTACATTATTTAAAATTTCTCGGTCGCTACATAATTATTTATTGACCATCAAAATTCCTGTGCATTAATTAGAGAGAGAATTTGTGTGTAATTCCCAAAAATGGCGCCGTCGACGGGAAAATCGATGTCTAATTAACAGAGTATCAGGTGGTTCGAAAAAAGATTGGAGCAAAAGAAAATATATTTGAAAAGTAAAACGTGGAGAAATTTAACTGGAAGATCAATTTTGGCTTGTAGTAAGTACAAGTCATGGATGTATTAATTCAAACAGGAATGCAAAAAGCTTTGAAGGAAAAATCAACCTCGAGTTCTGACAATGAAACTGAATCCAACACGAGTGATGAAGATTGGGAAGATTCAGATTTGAAGGCTGCTAGCATGTTACAACTTTGTTTGGCCAAAAATATTTTTGCAAATATTTATAGGATATTTTGCTGTGAAGGAACTGTGGGAAAAACTGGAAAAGTTGTATCAGATGAAGAGCTTGTCAAATATGAAAATCTTAGGTCATCTTAGTGTTCTCAATGGGATTGTTTCTGAACTGAAATCTATTGGAGTTAAGATTGATGATGAAGATAAAGTTCATCTGGTCTCTTCCATCCACGTTTCAGCACATCATGCTGACTTTGATGTACGGGAAGAAAACGGTGAAATTTTCATATGTTAAGTTGATTAGGTTGAAGTAACAGTTCATCTGAAAACGCTTTACTTGTTACTGAAAAGTGGAAGAGAAGTAACTCCATTAAGAAGAAGGAAATGTGTTGGAACTGTGGTAAATCTAGTCATGTGAGAAGAAATTATCCAAAAGGTGAAGCAGGGTCAGCTAACTGCTAACTGCTCAGAAGTGGACAATGCGACTCTCCTGATGGAGGGTGGTGATGATATACTTTAGTAAGATGAGATTTCCTTATAGCATGAAGCCAGTTGTCATGATAGAGAATGTATTCTTGCTGGTGGGTACATGTGTTTGCACACGGACATTGGTTTGGCGTATTAGCAAGGTATGTCTGAAATTGATGTGGATAGCTGATGAGCTCTCAAGGAAAGCCAAACATAGGAGTTGTACCATAATTTTTCAGTAAGGTTTATTTCGACATGAGCCGATGAAATACTCGGAGTTCGTTGATAATTCTAATTACTGGTTATACTCATATGGTGGAGTATGAGATCGTCAAAGTGTTAAATGCTTGCCTATTTACCCAATGATTGAATTTTAATTTTTTGACTTGGAATAATTTTTGTATCAAGGTGGAGATTGTTGGGTTTTGACCCAAAAATATCTTGGATAATTGATTTTCTTGTTAAAGTGGTTAACTTGGGGATCAAGTTAAAGGTGAAAAGAAAAAGAAGATAATATTTTTTACATGAATTTTTTTCCTTATTCTGATTATTCTACTTCAACAAGGAAACATTTTAGGGTACAAGTAATACACGTTTTGGATTATGTTTACCTATAAATATTTGTGTTGATGAGCCAATTAATTGCACATTGACTAGAGAGTATTGTGAGGAAAAATATAATCTAGTATCTTGGTTTTTCTTGAATTCTTTGTGAGTTGTACAAAGAAGTAGAAATTGATAGATGTGATAAAACTTGATTATTTTTCTTACAATATTTGGGGGTTTGGTGAGTGCAAATTTTATATAATTGTAACAATTTATTATATAGTGAAAATTTTGCATTATTTTTTATTTTTTTATTAACTCAATTATTTTTTGAAAATCAAAATTTCAGTCAGTTAATTAGAAAGAGAATTTGTGTGTAATTTTCAATAAGAGATTGGCACGAATCAAAATCAGAAAATCATTACCAAGGACGACCGGTGCCAATATAAGAAAAATTGGGACATAGTCTACCAAGAATGATTTTAAATGAAAAAATTGTAAGTCAATATAGTCAACTCAGAATAATTTGGAAAATATCATTCTTCCAAACTACAGAATGTACACAATACTTGTTCACCTCCACCCTGATTTCACGTCTACAAAGTACAGACTAATCTGCATTATTGTAATATGCATGCATAAATAATAATTAATAAATAGTACCAACTGAGAATCAATGGCTCCTGAGATTCACGCGAGCCATCTGACCGGCAACTCTAGCGGGAGCACGACAGGGCATGTGATAGAAAGATATTCTTAAAACATGTGCCGATGATCCATATTGTCTTTAAGTTAAATACCATGTTTACAAATAATACTTGCAACTTATGAGATGAGGATTACATTCTAAATTCCAATGGCAATGCTCTCTTTCCCTATCCTCCCTTGTTCTATTTTCCTTTTATCCATTCTATTGATCCACCAGTTCCCAACCACGGCAAATGCATTTTCCTTTTATTCATTCATTCTATTGATCCAACAGTTCCCAGTAACGGCAAATGCGCGACGTCATCGGGATGATGAATCCGGGTTGTTGGCATTCAAGTCGGGCATCACGGCAGACCCTTCACGCATGTTGCACACGTGGAAACCCGGCTGCAAATGGCATGGGATATATCTTGTAATGGGACAAATAATCGCGTCATTAGTGTAGATCTTGATGGAACCGCCTCCTATGGCAGTAGAATGTTATCTGGTACTGTCTCACCTTCACCCGCAAAACTCCAATAACTAAAATCTTTAATACTAAACGGATCTTGGTAACTTAAGAGGTCCTTTCCCCGAGTTTTTATTTAGTCTACCAGATATTTGCATAGTATATGTAACAAATAACAAATTATCAGGTCGTTTATCTAGAAATATTGGAATCCAATATTGACCAAGCTTGAGAGTTTGGTTCTAGCCCGAAACCAATTTACGTACGGGGAAGCTGGCAAAATGTGGACTCGATAGTTCATTGAATGACTGGATTCCAAACTGGCCGGCCCTTTTGATAAGCATATTTTATACACTTATTTGTATGTCTAAATTAGGATTAATTATTATCGTTTGGGAATATTTGCTATTTAATTTATGTTTAATTGTTTACTTTTCAGAAAATGTCTCAATTGAAGAAGAATGAAGCAATTAATGGAAAAATGACACGATTGGTGCCAAAGTGACTAAATCAGATGTTGGAGGACCTAATTGAATGAATTAAGAGCTTGAATGGTCAAACCGAGAAGAAGATAAAGTTTGGGGACTAAATTACAACAATTGAAAGTTGAGGACTGAAGGTGCAATTAAAAGTCAGGGACCAACTTGCACAGTCGGAAGAAAGATGAAGTCGCGATCGCTGGTTACACACCAAGCAATCGCGAGATGGTTGTAAATTATAACCCGAGAGTTATAAGGTCTTCCACGCGATCGCCGGCATTATGCCTGCGTGATCGCGCGCTTGTCCGACTGGGTCGCAGATCAGATTTTTCTCGAGATTTTTGACAGGCTTTGGGCTTTTTGACCTAGGTTTTCTCCAAAACCTATATATACAACATAAGAGGCACGAAATTCAGACATTTGCCTCTCCATAGAACGAGCCACAATAGAGAATTCAACATCAAATTCTTGGAGAATCAAGCATTGCAAAGGCGCGTGAATTGAAGATAATTGAAGAATCAAAACTTGGTGCAAGATTTTCATTCTTTACATTATCTTTAATGAACGTTAATTTATATTGTTTTTGTTATTTATTGATGATGTGTAACTAAATTCTATATTGGGATGAACGATAGCCTAGTCATATTATTTTAATTCCAAATTCCTTGTTTTAATGTTTTGTTGCATGTATTGATTTATTATTGTTCTTAATGCTTGAATTGCTTGATCACCAATTCATGATTTATTGAGTTATTTCCATAATTCGAGAGGTGAGTTAATAATTTAGAACGTGGTAATAAATCCGGTAATTGAACGAGAGATGGAGATATACTCTTGTAATTATTGCGGTCGTGTGTGAATTCTTGCGTGTTATGCATCTAGATAAGGAATATTCGGACCCTCTGTAGAGATACATGGTTGACTTATTTAGGTAGAATTGATTTAAACTCGAGAGGGGAATTTCAATTTAAATTAGTGAATTCGACCGAATGCATAATTAGGAAATAAAACTTGAATTGGAGTTAATATAAATTGCTAGGTGAAATCGGGATTCCCAACTACTTTACAATCGTATTTAAAAACAAAAGCAATTTCGCAATTTTATTTCTTTAGTTTAATTCTTTAGTTTTAGTTAACAATCTCAAACAAATTCGCCCGTTCAAATAGAGTTAGGTAGAATTGATTTAAACTCGAGAGGGGAATTTCAATTTAAATTAGTGAATTCGACCGAATGCATAATTAGGAAATAAAACTTGAATTGGAGTTAATATAAATTGCTAGGTGAAATCGGGATTCCCAACTACTTTACAATCGTATTTAAAAACAAAAGCAATTTCGCAATTTTATTTCTTTAGTTTAATTCTTTAGTTTTAGTTAACAATTTCAAACAAATTCGCCTGTTCAAATAGAGTTAGGAACTAACACATTTCGGTACTTAATAGCAGTCCTCGTGGGACGATAATCCGGACTCTTAGGTCTACTTTATTACTTCTCACGACCCGTGCACTTGCGGGGATATCTCGCATCGCGAGATATCAGGTGAACACCTTTCATCTTTCGCATAACAAAATTACAGGAAATCCGTTGCGACTATTGAATAGCACGACGTCTTTGATAAGTTTCGTGGCATCAGATATCAAGCTAAAGTTCAATATGACACACATGAAGATTGGAAAAAACGTGAAGGACTTGGAATTGTCGCATAATTTTGTGTTTCGAGACTAGAAGAGTCGAATGTTAGTTCTAATCATTTGTGCGGTGACAAAGTTCCCGGCCAGCGCTTTCGTCAACAATGATTGTCTCCATTGCCACCTTGCAAAGACTAAGCTAAGTTCATTGCAGAAAAAAGGGAACGAAAAACAAAATTGTTATAAATATTATAAAATATGTGAATCATGACCAATTATCATTATACCCCTATAAACTTTACATATTACGATTGTGTCATTGTTCACTCCTATAAATAGGAGTCTTATTTCATTCATTCATATGAATTCAATAACAGAAGAATTCCCTCATATCTCTCTCTATATTCTCTATTGTTTTCATAATAGTTTTACAACACGTTATCAGCACGAGTCTCTAACCAATTGGGTAATATAACGGGAGTATGCTCTACAGTTGCATCTAAATGATGAACCTCTGTATCAGAAACCTGATTATTACAAATTAATGTTTCCTTTTCTCAAACCAAACACTTTTGGCTTTAGAAAATAACTCATATATTGTAGATCTGAAAATTTATACAATTTTTCAAAAATTCTGGTCGAACTGAAAAAGAAGCATTCCGGCCGATCCAGATATCCGATCGACGATCGGCCACCGCCATCAGAACGGGCTTGTCGAGGAGAAGACTCTCCTGAAATTTGGGGATGATCCAACGGCTGAAACAGAAGATATCGACCGGAGAAGAAATGTTGAAAAACTGTGCAAAAAACAAAATATGACCGAAAATTGAAACGCTGATCCCGGAAGATCTTGAACTCTGATCGACGATCGGCCAGAGGCATATCAACGGGATTTTCTAGGAGAAGACTCGACTAAAATTTGACGCCGATCCGACGATTAAAACGGAAGTTATTGACCAGAGAAGAAGATGCTGGCGGACTGAAAAATGCTGATTCTGGCCAAATGGTTGGTCTTTTGGAGAAATGGAGACCATGAGCATGTTCAGGACATCGAGGCACACATTATGGTGATGGGTTGATTTTTCCGACCACTGGCGCGTAGCGACCGGCGGCGGCGTGTGGCGGATTCCGGCGATGACGTCAAAAGGAAGTTTGTTCGTCTTGATGATTTGAATTTTTCTATGATCTTACTTTTCTGTTTTGTGTAGTTTTGAAATTTTTCGGCGGTCGAACGTGAGGGTTTTCTTAAAAACTGTTTTTGGAGCAGTTCCGACGGGATTTTGAACTTCGGACCAAAAGTAAGTTTGTTCTAAATTTAATTTCAAACATATTGAAGGTTTCGATTTATCCATATGATCAATATATTAAAATATGGACGATTTTGCCCTTGATGATACGTTAAAATATATTAATCATGATTTAACGAATTTGATTAATCATTATTAATGATATGATGATAAGTGTTAATAGAATATATATTCTAAATTATTTAACACTACTATGTGATCAATACGATAAATTAAAAGATTTAAAAGTAACATAATAGTTGTCAAGTCGTGATGTGTTGAGTATAACTCATTATCGTAACGACCTGAACTATTATGAATACGTTGACTAGATTTGGAGATATGACTTGCTCATTTATGAAATATAATTATTTTTTTATATTGTTACCACCTATATGGTTTGTTCTACTGATTTTAAATATCTCTACTTATATAAATTTGATAATATTGTTATTATTTGATATTTCAACAAATGGTACCAGAAGTTACCATTACCAAAAGATTGTTGGATCTAAATAAAAATATTTTATCATTTGGTATCAGAAGTTACCAATATCTGTAGTTGAAAGGGTGGATGAAAATAAATTATTCAATAAGAAAATTTTGATGTAGGATAAGATAATATCACATGATAGTACAGATATAGCTAATGTGAAAATAATCTCATCAGTATTATGAGATAAAATATTAGATGATAAGTGTCTGGAAAAGTTCTTGCACAAGCACTTATGTATTCCAGAAGAAGTACATATTTACTCCAGAAGAAGTAAAAATTATCATCTAAACATATTGAAATGATATTATTATTGCTCCTGAAGAAGTATAAACGAGTCATACGTGCAAAATACAAAAGGGGGAAACATTTATGATCCTCAAAATTAGAGATGTGTTTCGGGAGTAGCCGTATGCTACCACCTCTAATCTTTTGAGGAAATAAAGAAAATGTGTGTTTCAAGAGTTAGAATACTCCATACTCTACCACCTTAAATCTTTGAGGTACACAAGATTAAAATTGATAAAATACTAGAAATTTATGATGTGTCTCAAGAGTGAGAATACTCCGTACTCTACCACCACCTATTCTAGGGTTCACAAAGTTAAGTTTACATTAACCGGACTCCATTTTTGCTAGATTCCCCTTCCTTGCGACCAATCTATCTTAACTCATGCTGGATCTTGTATTGGAATATATGATTGCAACTTATCCAGCAGTTCCTCGATAGTAGGAGTAGAAATAAGGATTCTCCTAGAAAATGGAGAGATGAATCCCTGTTCCACAGCATAATCAAGAAATGTTAGCAAACCATCAAAGAAATTGTTAACATTTAAAAGCCCAATAGGCTTAGTATGAAGATCCAGTTGAGTCCATGAGGTAATATTAAAGATTTCTTCTAAAGTACAAAAACCTCCGGATAGGGCTATAAAGGCATCAGAACCATATAGCATGCAAGTTATGCGTTCATGGATAGATAAGGTTTGTACTTCACGCCCTCGTGTTTTGCCTGCAATATCTACCAAAGGAGTAGGTATAACATCAATCACTTTTACTCGCTCTGTAAGAGTAGATTGGGAAACACGACCCATCAAACCACTGCTACCACCCCCATACACGAGAGTGATACCTTTCTCCCCAATTTATTTCCTAAATCCACTGCTGCTTCTAGATACCCAAAACATTTCCCTACTTTTGATCCACAAAATACACAGATAGTTTTGATCTGTCGAAGTTTTGGTCCTTCCATCTTTGAGAGTGTAAGGAAGGAAAAACTTATGAGAAAATGATATTTTGGGATGCATGAAACTGTGAAAATCATTGACTTTTTAAACTTGAAAAACTTCACTATTTACTGCTCGTCTTTTGAAAAAGTGAAAACCTACTTCTGACTAAATTATACTACTTTTGATAAAGCTTACATTTTGGTGATTTTTCAATACACTTTATCAATGCTCGAGAAATGAAACATGAAAATACTTTATAAATATATGTGCAAATATATATACACTGTGACGACCCGAATTCTCGACCATTCGAGTGCCACTAAAAGTGACTCATATCATATTATCGAGACTTAAATAGTAATGTAAAAATTATTCAAAAGAATAAATTAGAATCCCATAATTTTATTTGTGAATAAAAATAGAACATAATTTTCTTACATAAAGTTCAACATAATTATCTCATCAATCTTAACCACTTTTGCCACTTCCATGTTGACCGCCTCGAACCTTCAATTATCTGAAAATGGTAAATATCGTGGAGTGAGATTTATAAAATCCCAGTAAGTATACCAAGCATAAATTTTCTTTTGAAAGCATATGGATCATTTTCATCATAACATAGGATAGGATCGAAATACTCATAAACATAGGGAGACACAAGAATTTTACCGAACTTAAATGGCAAGAATTCTTATGTGTAGCGCTACTAAACTCCGGTACCCTTAGCATAATCATAAACATATCATATGGGACCCATAGCAATCTTGTGAGATTTATTTCATAGCAATGATCCAAACATTTTCGTTAAAAATATAAGGTATTTTACTTTTCATAAAAACATACTTACTTTTCTTAAAAACATAAGGTATATTTACATTTCATAAAAACATACTTACTTTACATAAAAACATAAGATATATTTACATTTCATAAAAACATACTTACTTTACATAAAAACATAAGATATACTTACATTTCATAAAAACATACTTACTTTACATAAAAACATAAGATATACTTACATTTCATAAAAACATACTTACTTTACATAAAAACATAAGATATACTTACATTTCATAAAAACATACTTACTTTACATAAAAACATAAGATATACTTACATTTCATAAAAACATACTTACTTTACATAAAAACATAAGATATACTTACATTTCATAAAAACATACTTACTTTACATAAAAACATAAGATATACTTACATTTCATAAAAACATACTTACTTTACATAAAAACATAAGATATACTTACATTTCATAAAAACATACTTACTTTACATAAAAACATAAGATATACTTACCTTTTAAAAGATTAAAATGAAGTGTAGTAGTAAACGAACCAAAACTTTCTTGACCACCTTGAATTTCTCTTACTTGTGGATTTTGTCAAGAGATTGGAAATAAGTGTATATGTGTAGAGTTGTGTGTAAAAGAGATGGGTTTAAATAGATGTATAAAGTTGGCATATTATAAACATAATCATTCAATTCTATTAATTTTAACACATCCTTTTCTTAAAGTAAAGCACCATTCATATACTTTTCCATATTTATACAAATATTATGCTCTTCATGATTATATATAATGGAGTATATAAATCATTCATATACTTTTCCAATTTTATACAAATATTATGCTCTTCATGATTATATATAATGGAGTATATAAATCATTCATATACTTTTCCATTTTTTATACAAATATTATGCTCTTCATGATTACATATAATGGAGTCTTATTAATCATTCATATACTTTTCCATATTTATACAAATATTATGCTCTTCATGATTATATATAATGGAGTATATAAATCATTCATATACTTTTCCATATTTATACAAATATTATGCTCTTCATGATTATATATAATGGAGTATATAAATCATTTATATACTTTTCCATATTTATACAAATATTATGCTCTTCATAATTATATATAATGGAGTATATAAATCATTCATATACTTTTCCATTTTTTATACAAATATTATGCTCTTCATGATTACATATAATGGAACCTCTCATGCTTGCATATATTTTCTTAATTTAAATAATAAAAGTAATTTTTGTATAAATAAATATTGGGATAACATTGAATTAAGTATTTGGACTTAATATACTTTAAATCAAGAGAATGGAGATATTTTTAGAAATTCGGAATTTAATTTAAAATCGAACGATCTCGATTATTTCTTGACTTGGCTATACGAATACGTCGCTGCGTTAACTTAATAAAAATGGGTGAAATAGTAGCGACACGATTTTCTATTAAAATAATTATTAATCGCGTAAAAATTCTTGGTCGCTACATACACACAATATACTAATTTACCTTGTATCAATGCTGAATAGCTAAAACAACATTGTTTATAACAGTCTGGCAAACAAGATCTTTTGCTATTATATTTTTGAGAGTATAACGCTCTTTATCGCTGATGAATTTTGCCCATAAAGATAGTAGCTCACGCTGCACATACCCACTAAGGTGCGTCTCAAGAGTCAATCGGATACCATCCAATGACTCCTTACTCAGTCCACCCTTAATGAAGTCTATCTTATCATCTCGAGTTATGGATGAATATCCTATTGATTTACAACGGGTATCACATGTCCATCGAGCACATTTGTAGCAACTATTTAATCTTTTTGCTCTTCGCTTCTTTGCAAAAGTACTCTTACCTAAGCCAGACTTGTACTTAGAAAATGAATTTGGTAATTCACCAGCTAATCGAACTTTTGCTTCGATCAACCAACGAACATCTTCTGGGATACCTTGATCAATCAACAGCCTCAATCTTTCGAGTCGAACTCGGTAAATCTTTTTCAAAACATTTATCGGAAGATTTGAGTAGTATTTGCGGATATTTGATAATATAACATCTATTTTTTTTATGGATCTAATCTCTTCCCAAGTGATCTATTTAAATGCATTATTCAACGCGTAAAAGAGCGGTGGCTCCGCATGTCAGTGATATCGATTCCATCAAGAAATAATGGAATAAATTATTGAAAAGGTGAGAACAATGAGATAATGCGTCATTACATTTTTCGATATAAGTGAAGATTTGGCGACAATATTGAGAACATGAGATATTTTCTTGGATATTGTACCTGATTTTTCTTCGATACACTAATAAAGGTATACTGATTTGTACTATACAGAAATACGTACTGATGAAATGAATACTGTATTGAACCAGAAGTTCATACATATGTATAAGTAAAATATCTTGCTGAACCTGAAGTTCTATAATGATTGGTTAGATTCCAATTCAATAATGAGATTTATTAAGAATGCAAAATGGCATTCATTAAAGAACAAGAAGATTGTTCCGGTTAACAAGTTATCATAGCTGCTTATTCTCAAAAGCAAATTAATTATCTCACTAAGAAAATGAATGACTGATTATTTTCTCAAGTAATGATATTACGAGCAAAGTGATAAATGCTAGCATGAATATATCTTAAAAGTCATTAATGATTTTACGAATTAGTTGAGATAATAGAATATTATATTGCTAATGGTTTAGCAGATTAAAAGCCTCAAGTTATTTTCTATGAGAACAATTTGAATATAAATATTTCTCATGCAACAATATTTTACATACAAACATGTCAATACTATAAATAAAGATTTGCTGGTGAAACTTTATGATTTGTAAAAGTGCGATATGTATATACTCCAACAATACGCACTTGATATATGATTTTGATTATATCCATAATTACGTATGACGTGTTGCGGCATTTTAGCCGATTGATATAATATAAGATTTGTGAATATTATGGGGAAAACACGCTTAAAGCGTAATTATGCCTGAAGCATAATGAGAATCGATTCCAAAAATAAATATCTCTTGAATGATTGAGATGATCCCTTTGAGGCTAAATACTCATAGTGAGTATAAGGGACATAGTTAAAAGATATTCAGGTACCTGATGATAGAACAAAAACAGAGATCTCTCTATGTTATGTTGAGATGAAATGGAATCGTTAAATAAGTCGACTACATACAACCCTCTTATGAAAATGAGGTTGATGAAATTATAAAACTTTTGGCCAAGTATAAAACCCCGATGTAGAGATTATTGTTATAGGACCTGAAGTCCAAAACACTTAAATGTGTAATGCCAGTAGTTATTTGTACAAATGAAAAATATTATATAGTCGTAAAAGACGACTCGTTGCGTGCAAAATTTTTCATAAAACTGGCATGAAATATGGTGGATAGACTATAGGCTAAATCACTAGTTTGAGCTATTTGATATACCAATGAGTGAGATCAAAAAGTGTGATTCTCATCTCGGTACTTTGGGAGTTTTCTTTGATGTACCAGTTGATCGCGGTACGTTGGGATTTCAAGTGAAATGATTATAGATTATATGTCAAGATTAATATCTATTTCAATGATTGATTATACTCCTACAAATTAGAAATTGCAGTTTATAAAGTGAAAAAACATATATGAAAAAATCATTGAAAGATTCAATTTGCCAAGAATAGTATAATTATAGAATGAAATGTGATTCTTAAAATAAAATCACATGAATAATGATACATATGACCCCAATAATATATGTTGAAAATAAAATTGGAGTGTACTATTATTATATTTGAATATTTGGGCATGCAATTGATTTTCAATATGCAAAATTATATTATCCACCGGAAAATGAATATTCACCAGAAGTGAATTTGAAAATGAATATTTAATTATTCATCAGAAGTGAATTCTAGATTTTGATAGAAGTGAATCAATTCTAGATTTGAGTAATGCAATCAGTCAACTAACTAAACATTGCTTGGTATAGGATGTTCAGTACATCATAAATGAGCTATGACTTCATAAATGAGTTATAAACTATTTATAAAAGCTCATCACAAACTATATGTTTAATGAAATAATTTGAGATTGCATTAATATACTTGTGATATTCCTATGAAGGGAACAAATACGTGCTGCACTCTTTTTCCCTTAACTGTGGTTTTGTCCCACAGGGTTTTCCTAGTAAGGTTTTTAATGAGGCAATCATTATGAAGCAATTATGGCATATCAATGAGAATAATATACTCTTTTTCCCTTCACTAAGGTTTTGTCCCACAGGGTTTTCCTAGCAAGGTTTTTGAGGTATCATCATAACTATCAACAAGCTATAATTCAGCAACACATTATTATACTGGAATAATATCAACAAATGAAGAAAATCATAGACATCTTATGAAGAATGATATACAAGGAGATTTTTATATTCCAGAAGAAATATGATATCAATGTTCGAGAAGTTCATGAATCCTCAATTGCACACTCCAGGGGGAGAAACATGCTGTACTCTTTTTCCTTCGTCCAGGTTTTGTCCTACTAGGTTTTCCTGACAATGTTTTAACGAGGCAGCGGCTGTACTCTTTTTCCTTGGTTCAGATTTTATCCCACTGGATTTTACTGACAAGGTTTTAATGTGGCAGCACTTCAGAACTTCAAGATTCAGTACATGATTTGTTCTACTCGAACGTTAGACTCCATGATTCACCATGGCCAACACCAGGGAGAGCTTTTGTACTCTTTTTCCTTCGCTCAAGTTTTATCTCACTAGAGTTTTCTTAGCAAGGTTTTAACGAGGCAGACAATTGCGGAATATGTCATTTAAGGGGGGGTGTTATAAATATTATAAAATAAGTGAATGACCAATTACCATTATACCCCTGTAAACTTTACATATTACGATTGTGTCATTGTTCACTCCTACAAATAGGAGCCTTATTTCATTCATTCATATGAATTCAATAACGAAAGAATTATCTCATATCTCTCTCTATATTCTCTATTGTTTTCATAATAGTTTTACAACAAAAACTAGTTGAGTTTTTTTGATTCCGTGTTAAATAATGTCACTTTAGCGTTACAATTCCTCAGTGCCTATTTCTTTTGTTATTATCCCTCTGTTACATGAAATGGAACACTCCTTTTCCAAATTTCTAGAGCTCATAACTTACTCGTCCGAAATTTGTTTTGAACAACTTGAACTAAATATATTAGTATAGCCCCTATTTGGTATAAATAAAATCAGATTTTTACTAAATTTTAATAAAAATTTATGAGATGTGTGGTTGAAAAGTTGTGGATCTCATAAAATGTGTAGTTAAAATTAATTATTGACTCTAACTTGAGATTAAAATCAAAACCAAATATGACCATAATATCCTTACGGTAGAGATGAAAAAAAAACCGTCCTGCCCCGAACCCAACGGGTACCCAATCCTAATGGGACAAAAAAAGTCGTCACGCAGGTTGATGTGACGGGTATGTGATTAAAAAGAAAAATTCGAAGCGGGTATGGAGCATGGCGGGTTTTGTTTGACCCATCCAACCACTTATATTAAAAAATAATTAATTTTTTTTACTGTATAGACTATAGTTTGAAAAAATATTATATTTTGTTAGTTGTTATTTATGATGAGTATTTAAATTTATTGTAGGATCTTGTTGGAAAAATATTGTTTGATATAGTGTTGTTTAAAAAGGTTGTTTAATTAGGAGGAATGAAATGTACCAATAAAATAAGTGAAAAATTTGCTCAAATTGTGTTTTTTTTTAAAATAAATAAAAAATAAACAGAGAAGGTCAACCTTGAATCTATGCTTGACGTTTAAGTATATGTTATTTAACATAATCATGACAAAGAAATTGCTCCGTTGTCAGATATGGGCAACATAACCTACCTATGAGAGTGTGTCAAGTGTTCAATGTTGTCCACTTAGTACACTCTCATTGGAAGGTGAACAATATTGCCCACGTAGGGCAATAAAGCGGCCCTGATTATTATAATTTATAAATCAATTTATATAAATACAACACAAATTCTCAGATCACTTTTTAATTATACAAATTTTTTCTCTCGGCTTTTCAATCACAGATTTTATCTAAAAATATAAATAAACCAATTTATAATTTCTACAGTATTACTGAATAGAGCCTAAGCCTCCATTTGGTAAAGTGATCATATACCAATTTATAATTTACACAATTTCTCAAATAACTTTAATCACACATATTGTCTCTATCCAATTTTTAACCACACATTTTACCTCGAAAAATTGAATAAATTGATTTATAATCACTTTTATTGATCCGAATAGAGGCTAAATCACATTTTAAACCACACATTCTTTCTAAATATCAAATTCTTTATTTATAAATAAAAAAGTTTTATCATATAGAGTTTTAGACTCCATTTTGTAACTTGTTTATAAATAAGTTTGTAAACAACACATTTTTCAAATCACTTTTTAATCGCATTTTTTTAAAAATCACTTTTCAATCACATATTTTACCTCGAAAATATCACATTCTTTTTTTTTTCCACAAACAAAAATATTTTACAAAACTGAGGCTTAATTATTTCAAGTTTTATTTAAGCCCTTTTGACATTGAATTAATCTTCTTATATTGAGAAAATTTAGGCTCTGTTCCACAGCTAATTTTAGATTGTAAATTGGTTTATTTGTATTTTTTAGGTAAAATGTGTAGTTAAAAATTGAAGAGAAAAGATCTGTATGGTTAAAAAATAATTTGAAAAATTGTATAAATTATAAATTGATTAATTATTATATGACCACAAGTAAGATTAATCAAAAGTTTTGATTTTTGGTATAAACTAATCACCGATCTTCTTAAAAAAGAGAGACATTTTATATTACTAGTATGAAATGCGTGCGATGCACGTGATTTTGTAATATTATTATGAGATATATTTATTTAAATATTAAACAATTTATTTTAATCAAATTATATTTATTTTTAGTTCGTGTACTACTCGAGAAGAAAATGACGATAAATTTATTCATGTCAAATATTGAAAGAATTGAAAAATGATTGAAACTGGAATTGAAACAGAATATTGTGTAAAAATGTTTTAGGATGAGAACATATTATATTTTTCTTGTGTGTGTGTGTGTGTGTGTGTGTGTGAAGGGTTTGAATCAATTAAACATGAATTGATATTTTATTTGAAATGTTAACCAAAACCTACACATAATAATTAATGAATATCGAATACAATAAAGAGTAAAGTATTGATATTTTGATCCTTTATAGAATGAAAATAAATATCAATCAATGTCTCCAAAATAAGTGTCCTAAAAAATATTATAGTTAAGTTGCAATGTGTTTCTTAAATGTCTTTGTTTATCATTTATGTATAATTTAGCAATAGCTCATCATTTTCAATTCCATAAACTAAAAAACTAAAAAATTCATATGCAATTATTAATATTTTATAATTCCTAATTTAATCATTAATTAATTTTATAATTTTTTATTTAACAATGTTGATTGTCGCCTCATTTCAATTTTTATTCCAAATGATACTAAAAGCCTAAAACAGTCATTCTTGTGTCTATATCAGTGGATTTCTCTCAATTCAATTCAAATTTAACTACATCTGGCAATTAAATCCAGCTCTTAATCCTTAAATATGTAAAAGAAGGTCTCGAGTAAAACAGGTTGTCCTAACAACTATAGTCATGAAGATTACCCAACTATTACATTCTCCTGGAAAAGCAGCTCTAGAAACCTGTCTCGAAGGGATAAGAATTGAGTGGAAAATCCCCAACTATTTCTGTTGAGCTTATATATCTCGAATACCTAGTGTTTTTGAAATAAAATTGAGCAACAATTGAATCAATTTTCAGTCATCTTCTTTGAATGATTCATTGGTTAACATGATTTTTTAATCATTAGATAATAGATATAAACCATAGACAATCAAAATGACCTAATAACTTAAGAAAATAGTAATGCAGATCAATTGACATAGAGAATCTTGATTGTAAGATGATTGAATAAGAGAGAAAGTGAAAATATGCCTTTCAAACTTCTGACCCACACCCCCTCTTTTACAACTTCTATATTTACAAGACTATTGTCACCATGATTATGAAATCCATCAATCGACTTGTTCCGAGTCACATAAAGTTTCATTATAATGCCCCAAATTCTGTAAACTCGAGACATCACTTCATCCTTTAAAACTGAATTTCAAATAATAATTTGTGCGAAAAAATAACTAAGATTCAATTTAAATAATTTCATTCAATAATTTAAACGTTAAATAAATTCAAGTTTAACATAAATTGGATAGGGTAAATAAGTTCTCAAAATCTCTAAACAAAAACATATTTTAAAACTTGTTCGGTAGCCACCACCGCACGCTTCGTCGCTAACTTCGTAATTTGCAATATGTAAGTTTAAAATAGGGGTGAGCATTTTAGAGAAATACTCAATAGGTTCGGCACAAATTAAATAAACTATATCATAAATAACACGTATCATCATGCAACTTAAGTCATAAATTCTCATGAACTAAGCAAGCACTCTCATGTCCGAAGGCAAGTGGCTGGCTTATGCCTGAAAACAAGTGGATCTGGGCCCGAAGGCAAGTGGGTCATGCCCAAAGACATGTGGATATGGGCCCAAAGGCAAGAGGGTCATGCCCGAAAACATGTGGATCTAAGCTCAAAGGCAAGCGCAAGTGCCCAAAGACAAGTAGATCTGGGCTCGAAGGCAAGCGGGTCATGCCCGAAGACATGTGGATCTGGGCTCAAAGGTAAGTAGTCTCATGCCCGAAGACATGTGGATATCTTAAGTCATAATCACATGCATAATTTTACAATATAGGTTTACTTAATATTGTGCATTTAAAATAAAAGATTTTTTAAGTAATGAACCTACCTTAAATGTTGATGAGTTCGTTGAGTAAAAAAAATCCTAGCCTTCTTGAAAATATCGTGCCTCGTCTAGCCCTAAAGTAAATTCTAATTAGAAAGTCGTAATTAATGTAAAGGAAATTTGAAAAGAATTTAAAAGTTTAAGGCTTGGTCTAAAATGATAAAGTGTGATGATTTGGGACTTCGTGCAAACAATTGGAATTAGAGACTGAATTGATAAACCCTGAAAGTTTCTAGCCAAATTAGATTTCAGCAGAAACCCTTGGTCCAATTAGACTTAATTGAAAGTTTGGGACTTAATTAAAAACAGCTAGAAACAATGGAGTTGAAATAAAGTATCTTAAATATGAAGGGACCGAATTAAAAGGTTTAAAAACTATGGGACTCAAAGCATAAAATCAAAATATAAAAATCAAAACTCTCATCTCTCTTTCTCAAAATCAGCCGTGAGAAAGAGTGAGAGGGGCGACGAAGGGTGTCACCCTTCCTATTCCACGCCGTCGGTGCCATTCCTACCGATGGAGGAGCTGCTATCACATGGCGGTGGTGAGGCGTGCGTGGGTGCGTGAAAAGGAAGGCAAAATTGGGCGAGTTTTTCTGCGAAGCCTAAGGCGGAGTTCAAACTTAGAATTTTGATTTTCGATGTTACTCCGGCCAATACAGGTGGCAGTCGAGGTAAGGTAATGGGCTTATTTTCATTTCTTGGTTTTGTACTTGTTTGGGTTGAAGTTGGGTGGTCTTGAAAGGAGGTAGTGGCTGTCAATGGTGGTGGTCACGGTAATTCGTGCGGTGGTTCGGTGGCGCGACAATGGTGTTGGATGTTAAAATTATTGGTGGTGGTTGGTGTGGGGATTTGGAGGTTTTGCAGTACGTGGTCGAAGGTGGGGATTGTTGGAAATGGATGTGAAATGGGTCAAGTTTGACCAATAATTCGGGTGGGACCCGGTATCTGTTTTGTACGGGTCAATGGTCAAACAAATTCTACTCCACGAGTAGATATTCGTGGTATATTTAATTTCACAAAACGATTTCCGAATGAATGAGAAATTAATGCTAGAAATTGGCAACTTGAAAGTAGAAATATTGAAATTTGGGAGCAAATGTAGGAACTTAATCCCACATAGGAAATTGAAAAAATTTTAAACCAATTTATATACCTCAAGTTTGGATATGAGTTTGGACTTCAAGGGGTACCGATAGTTTTTGAAAATGAGAAGTCTTAAACAATGTCTAGACTAGTCCAAACTCACATGCGCACGCGCGCCGTCGCTGCCCGACCGACTGGCTGGCCGGCCGGCTCGGCACGGCACGGTCGAGTCGTGGGTCGTGTTTGGTTCCTATATTTTTTTTGGACAAAATAAATTAAAAATATTTATTTAATTTATTTATTTTAATTATTTCCAAATTTCAAATAAATAAATTGAAAATGTGTTTCAAATTAAATTGAAAAGGTGTCTTTTCAACCATGTTTGAAAATGTTCGGACTAAACTGACACAAACCAATAGTCGTGTCATTCAGAAACAAACTTTCAAGCAGTTGCAACTCTTGGCCTGCAACTTTTGGAAATCTATAAATAGGACCCCTGATTTTTGAATTTCATCATTCAAAAGTCATTCAAAATCATTCTGTATTATTTCTTGCATTCTGCCATAAAATATTTCTACATCCATAGTCGAGGGAGTACGAGACTTTTCTGGTTCATCGTTCTTACTGTTAGGAGTGCTTACATACCGCAAGTGGAGGATTGTTGTATCTTGGGAAGCGTTTGGCATAGACTGTAAGCACCGTAGCAAGTCAAAATCGTCTTAAGGAAATAGAGTCGAACTCTAGCCTCAATTCACCAATTTCTGCAATTTCATTAACCATATACTTGGTTTGACATTTCCTTCTTTTTCATTTTTATTTATTACATTTCTTGCATGCTAAATAATAATTACTAACAGGGGGTGTATTGAGTGGTGCGTGTAGTTGAAATATTTTGCTTTCAGTTTGTGAAATTGGAGTGGTGATTCAAGAGGATCTGGTTTGGTGATGTCAATATTGCAGAGATATTGGCCGTGGTTGGGTTCGAATGTGATGGTGGTGTCTCAACTTGTGACGTGTTTGACAGTAGCTCGATGGTGTTGGGTCTGTGCAGTTGGACGTTGGCTAAGGAGGTTTGATTGAAGTTTCGACAGTGGCATGTGTTGTGGTGTTTTGTTGTGAATTTCCTTGTCTCCTTTGATTCATTATTCAAATCAAGGCAACAACCCTTCGAAATTCCTAGTTCCATCTATTGGATTGGGAACGATGAAGCTGATTGGAGTTTGAAAGGAGCGGTTATGGCAGTTTCATGACTAAATTGAATTGAACAATTTGAGAAAGTGGAGTTCATGCTAAGAGAGTGTTTTAGGTTGCTGAATGTGTGTCCTAGTGGTGAATGTTGGGAAGATATATAAATTGATTTAGGTCCTGTATAACTGTATTGGTAAGTTAGGTTAATTCCATGATTGAGAGTAATTGATGTAAGATTTTTTTGGAAATGGGAATTCAAACATGAAAGGAAAGAAACGTGGGAATTGATATGGTTGAATGGGTATTTTCCAAAATTTGGTTAAGGAGATGTTTAAATTGATTGGGAGCGATTTGTGAGGATTGTGAAAATGGGATTGAATTTGTAAGGAAAGAGCACAAATTGTGTGGTAGGGAATTTTGTGAGAGGATCGATTTTCTTTAAGGAAATTCGTGGGATTGGAAGTTGCCAAAAATTGGAATAAAGAATGATTCAAAAAAATGGATTTAATTAAAATAAAACAAATGATATTAATATTTGATGTTTTGGACTTGAAATAATTTGGATCCTAAAATAAATATTTTTTGGGCTTAGACACAAATAATGAATTTTGGAAACTTTGAAATTTGGACTAAGATTTAAATGGACTTAAATTTAGTGGAAATTACATTCACCCCAATTTTAAAAGACCTAATTTCATAAATAAATGAGATCAAACATATATAAATTCAAAATTCAGGTTTTAATTAATTTAAAAAAATAAATAAATAATAATAATAATAATAATAATAATAATAATCATCATCATCATCATCTAAAATTACCAGCCCTAATTGATAATCTATTTCTACATATTCAAACCAGATATGTGCACGCTCACCACACTGGCTTCATCGCGCAGATCTGCAATTGTAGCATTGTCATCGATGAAGTCCGTAGGTACAACGGTGTCGCGAGGTGTTGCTGACACCGCTAAAGTATGAGGTAGTTTTGTTTTGATGGTGGCGACGACTGTGACTGGTGGTGTCAAGGGTGAGGTTAAATGCAGGAGGCTCTCGTTGTGGTGGTGGTAGCAGCTCTGGTGGGGCGCGGTGTTGAGGGTAGTAGTGAGGTGTCGGTGCTGGTTCGATGTGGTGAGGTGCTAGTTGTGTGGGTTAGGTTGGGTTGGAGGTGGAGGTGGAGGTGGAGGTGGAGGTGGATGTTGGAATTGGGGGAAGTTTAAGTGTCGGTGGAGTAACTGCACACGGTGGTAGTGGTGGAGGCCATTGTGGCGGAGGCGGCGGTGATAGTCGTGGTGGTGATGTTGAGACCCTAGCGACGGTAGGTGTAGCTGCAAGTTGATTGTGCGAGATGCTGTGACCTTAACAAATTTTGAGGGGTGAGCTATTGTAGGTTATGATTGCGGTTCATGGTGGTGGTTCGATTGAGGTGGTGGTGATGGGGCGATGTCTATGGTTAGACGAAGGTAGCGACTGATGACAATTGTGACCTCATCGACATTCTTGTTTTCTGTCTTTGATGGAATGGTTGTGGTAACAAACGACGTTGAGATGGTGTGGTGGTGGAGGCTGTGACCTTGATGTAAAACTGTTACCTATAAGTTTTTTTACTTGTCACCTTAAAAATGGTGGTGAGATGTTGGCGGCGACAGGTGGTGAGTGAAGGTGGTGATTGTCTATGTTTTGATCTAATAATTTGTTAATGTGACTTGAAAAAAAATGTGACCTAATAATAAATAAGTTGTAACCTAGAAATCGAATAATTGTGAACTAAAATTTGGTAATTGGCACTTAAAAGATTTGTAACCTAATAATTTATAAGTTGTGACCTCAAAATAAGACAGTGGCCTTAAAAAATTTGACTTGTGACTTGAAATCTTTTTGTGACCTAAAAGATTTGTCCTTTGTGACTTTAAATTATACAATGTTGTGATCTTAACATATCTATTTATTAATATATTTTTATTTCTTTAATTTAATTAATTAATTAATTATAATTACAATCTGATTTTTGAAATTATAGAAGTTTGACCTCATTTTTTAAATTTGTATTTTAAAACACCTTATTTATGTATTTTTTTTCCCTTAAATTTATCTGGTTGAATTTAAAAATAATTAACATGGCTAGATGGACACGTTTTTAAATAAATGAACGAGGTCATAGCGATACTTATTTAAAAAAATTAAAACATTTATTTAATAAGCTACCGAAAATTCTCGGTCGCTACATCCATATTATATTCAATATGTATATAGAACAAAAGATCATTGGAAGATGCATGACCATATAGAAGTTACATTTAGATATCAAGAATACTTGACAATAGTGTTATGTAAAAATTTGAGGAAAAAGCGATGTTATCAAAGTGGTATTGTCATGCACTGTAATAATTGAGACATATGTGTCTTCGAGATCTTTTGATATAAGAAGTTGGCATTTGAGATTAGCTAACGAATCTTGTACTAAGTAACAAAGTTGGAAATCACAAAATTGGTGTGTGTTGTCGTGTTGCATTCTGGAATTTTTTTTGGTTATTAATTGTTTATTCATGTAAACACATAAACAAACAAATTAGAGACTTTTGATGGTATAAAATATTTATTAAATTTTATCTCGCGTATCTTAACTATGTAGCAAAATAAATATTTTGAGTAAAAAAAATAAAGTTTAAACATAAACTATATATCAAGTCCTTCGATAGTAAATCTAATTACTAAACTCACCAAATCAATATTATTATGTCAAAAAATATGATATCAAATACCACACCTATATTATTAAGATTTCCAATCAAATCCCTTTAAAATCAAATGTTTAACAAAATAGAATCCACATATTTTGAATTTCAACAAAATATTAAAAAAATGCAATTAAAAAATATATTCTAAAAAATATAGAGATTGATCATTTCTTATATACACGTAGAAAGAAAATTAAACAAAGTCATGTCTTTTCATTTTCTATGAAAATTATAACTGAAAATTTATTGATATCATAATTTGATACATTCTTAAAAGTACGTACAAAAAAATTAAAGTTAGGCATAACAAATTAGGAATGGCAACGAGGTGGGTATGGGACGGGGATGCATTTTCTCTTCCCCACCCCATCAATGATTTATCATCCCCGGCCCGTCCCCATTTAATCTGGGATGGGGCAGGGCGGGACTGGGATGGGGACTTACATCCCCTTTTTTTTTTTTTTTAAGTTTTAAAATAATTTTATGTACATAATATAAGAAAACCTACAGGAACAACTCAACATTTTCTAAATCTAATAATCTTTACACATTATTTGGATATTAATCGAATATATATTCATCTTTGTTTGTATCTTTATTTAATATTTGATTAGATGAGAAAATACAATTCAATAAACTTAATAACTAATAATCAGTAACTCAACATTTTCTAAATCTAATAATATTTACACATTATTTGGATATTAATCGAATATATATTCATCTTTATTTGTGTCTTTATTTAATATTTGATTAGATGAGAAAATACAATTCAATAAACTTAATAACTAATAATCAGTAACATTTTCAAAATAAGTATTTAAAGTTTATGACTTGTTAAGTAATAAATTTTTAGTACAAGAAATTTTAACATCATAGGATTTTTGTATAGATGATAATATAGGACTTTTTTTTTTTGGCTTTTTAAATTTTAATACAACTTGTTAATTGGGATGGGGATCGGGGATGAGATGAGGATAAGGCGGTCATCTCTGTCCCCTATTCGGGGATGTTTTTTCATCCACATCCCCATCTTTCTCGGGGATACCCCATCGGGTTCGGGTATTTCACGTCCAGTTGCCATCCCTATAGCAAATTAAGTATAATTATAAAAATGAACAAAAAAATAGTATATTAACAATGAAGTAATGGTTAATATGTAATCATATATAAAAATTCATCATGGCTGAAAGGGTCTAAAAAATTTGCTCCAATTAAAGAAAAATGTATGTAATTAAAAAGTGATTTGAAAAAATATATTGTTTATAAATCTGTTTATATAAACTTGTTTATAAAAGTTTAACAAATGAATGCTGTTTAGGACAAATTTTGATTTATAATCTATTTGGTAAATTATTTATAAAATGTTGTTTATATATATTGGTTGTAATTGGTGTTGTGACAATAATTTGTTAGTCCATTTTTTGGAAAAGTTTAAAATGATGAGCTGAAATTTTTTACTATCCAAAATTGTTCACTATTAAAAAAAATGTCCAATAAAATATTATTAAATATTTGTTTATAAACAAAATTTACAAAGTATATGTTCAGAAACTGGTTTCGAAAAGTTTTTATCAATTTTGACCAAATATTTAGGTGGGAGTAGAGAAATATATATAATTAAAAAGTGATTTAAAAAATATAATGTCTCTGTTTAGTAACACTATTTGGTTTATAAATTAATTTATAGATTTTGAGGTAAAAAGTAGTAAAAATTGAAGAGATAAAATGTGTGTGATTAAAAAGTGGTTTGAGAAATTTTTTATTTTATAAATATATTTATAAATCATTTTTTGATTTTTACTGTGCTTATTTATAAATTTATTTATAGATAAGTTTACCAAACAGGCACTTAAAAATGAAAAAAATCATTTGTTGAAACACATTCTCTGTAATAATAAATAATTATACATAAGCCTCCAGTAATCGTACTTTTTTTTTTTTGTTTATAAATCAGTTTATAAAGTATTTAATTTTTCAAATCATTTTTTAATCATACACATTTTTTCTTTTCAATTTTCAACAACTATTTTTTACCTCAAAATCATAAATAAATTAGTTTATAAATTAAACAGTGTTACCAAACAAAGGTAAGTCACGCATTTTTCAAAATTTTATTATTTCAACTATGCGAGTTCGAATAATATATTTGGTATGAATAAGACTCTTTACAAACGCGATTTAAAAGCAAACTTTTAACTTTGTTTCAATGAGACACACGTTGCGATTTATACCTTTTACAAATCTTCAATACAGAATAATAGGTAGCTTCGACATTCCGTGCATCCAAGGATGTACTTATTTTTTCTGTAAAGATAAGTACTTACATTCAGTGGCCACGATAAAAACTTGTGGCTGAGAAAATCAGAAAAATGCTGACGTGTCATTCATATTTTTAAGGCTGTTTTGTTTAATCATAAGCTTATAAGAAGGATCAAAATCATACTGCTAAGCACTGCCAACAAAGCCTTTATTTAGTGGGAAGAAAATGGTGGACGTAAAGGAACCAGAGTTAAAACTGTTTGGGATGAAGATTATGTTGCCGGAGAACTGGAAAAAAGTTGCCGTGCTCAACGGCGGCGAGTCCTCCGACGAGATTGATGATGAAAATTCTTGTAGATCCGATGATGGGGTCTGTTTGGATGATAATAAAGCGAACAGAACCGAACATGTACAAGATGCAGATGAAGGAAAACAGCAGATTGAAGAGGTAATTTTTTTTCCCCCAGCTTCAGATTTTTGCTGCCTCTTGAACTATCTGGTTAATTTCAATCTGGGTTTTAATGTGTTTTGTGTTCTTTAATTGTCTCATCTCTTTACGGATTTACACAGAATTTGAGTCCTTCAGTTGAATTTTTCATATTTTTTATCAACCTGATGCAGTGTATGAATATGAATATTTCACGTTAAATTTGATCAATTAAAAGTTATATGAAGTCTTAAGATGTCGTCCATTGGATCTTGCACAAAACTGTTCAAATTTTTGCTCTCTTTAAGTAGTCATTTATTTCCCTTTTTTGGCACTTTTCCCTGATTTCCTGGTTACAAATTTATGCCCTTGTCGGGATTTTCGGTAACTTATAAAAATTAATACAATCGTATGTGCTGATAATATCAAACAGAAGCTTGATCAGACTGTTGTTTTTGTCTGAAATGACTTGGTCAAACTCATAGGAATTTATTTTTTGAATTCTAGGAGGGATCAGCACCAGAACGTTGTGAATCGAATCCACTAGAAAAGGACCAGCGTACAGATGAAGGGGAATCCCGAAACTCTCACCCTTTGTCGGAATTTGATGATCCAAAAACTCCCACCATTGATGAAGATGTTGCATCAATACATTCTCTTAAAAGTGTTAATGATCAAAGAAATGGAACAAATTCACAGCAAAAAACTCTGAAGAAGCCGGACAAAATCCTTCCATGTCCCCGTTGTAAAAGCATGGATACGAAGTTCTGTTACTACAACAATTACAATACCAGTCAGCCTCGCCACTTCTGCAGGAGTTGTCAACGATATTGGACAGCCGGTGGTAATATGAGGAATATGCAGGTGGGTGCTGGTCGACGCAAGACCAAGAATTCTGCCTCTCATTATTGTCATCATATTGCGATATCTGAAGCCTTTCAAGCATCTCAACTCGACAGTCCAAATGGATTCAATCACCTAACATTTAGGCCTAACGGCACTGTTCTGTCCTTCGGTCCCGACTCTCAAATTCGTGAATCCATGGCTTCTGTTCTGAATCTTGCAGATACAGAAGTACCAAATGGAATTGGAAATGGGTATTGTAAAAGTGATCAAGGGACCTCAATTTCTTGCAAAATTGTCGAGAATGGTGATGATTCTTCTTGTAATGGATTGTCTGTCACAACTTCAAAATCGACGATAGAGGGAGGCGACAGTGGATCCCTGGAAAATATTAATAGCTTTCCGTATCCAGTTCCATGTCTTCCGGGAGTCCCTTGGTCTGTAGCCTGGGGTTCGGCACTTCCAGTGTCACCCGTCTGCCCTACAGGACTTCCCATGCCATTCTACCCTGCACATTATTGGAACGTTCCATGGTTACCGTTCCAATTGCCTGCACCAAGTCGAAAGGCATTGGGATCCAGTCCTGACTCACCACTGGGCAAGCATTCAAGGGATGGAGAATTGCTCAAATCAAACAAGACACAGACTAAAGAATGTCTTGACGAGAAGAATTCGAAGAGTTCGATCGTTGTTCCAAAAACTTTACGGTTTGATAATCCTGATGAAGCAGCAAAGAGTCCAATATGGGCAACACTCGGGATGAAGGACAATTCCGTGAGAAGGGAAAGCCTATTTAAGGCCTTTCAACCAAAAACTGATGAAAAGAAACCTGTGGCTACGGCTTCCACGATAATGCGCGCTAACCCTGCAGCCTTATCGAGGTCCCTCCTCTTCCACGAGAGTGCCTGAGGTGATAGTTTAACCGCTTATCGGCTTCTTCTTGGAGTAGTCATTTATTACCAGGCCTAGTAATCTAGTATCTACCTCCTCGAATACTAGCAACAGAAATGAAGGCTTAAGGTTTTCCTCTAAAAGGCCTTGGACATGGGGACAATCTTGGATAATCATAAACCATTGTGAAAACTAGTTGTTCTTGTCTTTTAACGTTGGCGAGGTGCTTTGTTTTGTTTTGTTGGTGAGCTTGTTATAATGTACATATCTCTTGTAGAAAAATACTGACAGAAGAGGAGATCAAGACTCAAGAGTGAGACATTGAATTAGATGCAACAAGTGTAACTGTTTTCTTCTGTTGTCCTCAATTTTGTAACATTCTATATGTAATTTGTTCATATAAATAAACGTGTTTCTAAATGTAGTTTTACATGGTGCCATGGCATGTACAAGTTACGAGGGGCGTGTATCAAAATTATATTTTTAGTAGATTTCGATAGACGTTTATGAAATGTGTGGATAAAAAATTGCAGATCTATAAAATATATGGTTGATATTAATTATTTGACTTTGGCTTCAATTAATATTTATAATTCTTATCAAACAGGGGTTAAAGTGCAGTTTCATTTTGGCCAATCTTTCTCACGCGAGATTTCCTTTAATCCTACTTTCCATGTGGATAAAGTTAAGAATCCTATAAAGTAATGTGAATTTTCTTTCAAGAACCCTACTTTCTAGAAAAGAAGAAAAAGGAAAAAAATAAAAAATAAAAAAAGGTAGCAAGATGATATGTAAGTTTACCTACCCCTTGAACTTAAAGTTTAAATAAAAGTTATGTGTTTGGCTAACATATTTTTTTCTACACAATTTTTCAAATCGCTTTTTAATCACACGTATTTTCTCTCTCCATTTTTCAATCACACGTTTTACCTAAAAAAGCATAAAAAAAACATATTTTTAAACAAAAAAAAATTAACAAACAGATATCTTTTTTTAATTTTTTTTAACCATTTAAAAATTGGAATGAAGTATTTCAATGTGGTATCAAAATAATGATTTTTAAGCCCAAGATTTATCGATATTCACTTAAAATGCATATGTATGTGTTTCATCGCTAATGGTTTAAGATAAAGAAAAAATAATTAATATGAACATTAACCCGTGTTAGCATCTCATCAATACTTACAGTGGCATTATATCATTACCTTTTACTTTTATCAAATTAGGATGTGAAATCTTAATTTATGAAAAAGGTTATAATGAATGCCAACCACATATTTGAAATAGATGATATCCGTCCCCATTATTCTTTGACTATGATTTATCATAAAAATTGTGGATAATTCGTCGTTAAAGATTTGTTTCTTTCTCTTAAAGCATCTCCAATATTTTATGAATATTGTATTTTATGTGTACAACAAATAAAAAAGTTTTTATTCAACGTTCAGAAAATAAATATTCACAGGATGAAAAATGGATGAAAAGAAAATATTTTTCAAGAAAATAATTTTGCTTGAAAATTATTTTCGTGGAAGATTAATTGAAAGTGCTTAATTAGTTTAATTTTCTAGATGGAAAAAGTTAAAAATTTATTATGTTTTATTGTTTGACTGATATTATTTTTCATGAAAAGTATTATTAAATTTAACTATTTTAATCATTTTTTTACTATTTTAATACATTTGTACTTGATAATAATAATATTAATTTTTTGGAAAAACAGTTAATTAACAACAATAAAATTGAACAAAAGTGATGTCAAGTATTTTCCATGTCACGGAAAACAATTTCCAATCAATTGTGGAAGAAAATATTTTCAACAATTCCAAGGAAAAGCAACCTTTGGAGTAAAAGCAAGAAAACATTTTTCAGTGACATTTTTTTCAATCAAACCGTCACGTTGTGAAAGTAGGAAAATTTTCCTTGGAAAATAACTGTCTATCAAACATGGCCTAAATATAAAATAAATAAGAAGGGGGGGGGGGGGAAGAGAATGTAACAATCTAATCTTCTCAACTACCATAAATTATTTCGTTAATAAAAAATAAAAATAAAAACTAATAATAAATGATGATTCATCATATTCAACACATCTTTTAGATATAGTAAAGGTGTAATCCACACCTTGAGAGCCCGAACTGATCCTGCCCTGGGTCATTGATTCGAGTGGTAAATCGCAGAATGTGTCTCCCAAAGGTTAGTGTGGAGTGTACTGAAGGTCCTCCACGAGTGATGGTAAGTCCCGCTTGCCACAAAGTCAAATCATTTTCAGGATTATAACCCTGCATCAGGCCGTGCTAAGCGTATTATCAGCCCTCCCCTTTATCACTAGGAGGTATGTCCTGGGGGCACATCTTTTAGATATAGACATACCTCTTCAAATTGTCTACTTTTTAATGCCATGTCTTTTTAATGTAATGTCAATCTTGTGGTGTACAGTCAATTTTTTCATTTATTTTTAAATTTTAATGCTAACATGTGGAGCACGACATTTGTGAAAATTCTTTTTGTCTTTTTTTTTTTTTATAAGTCAGTGATGCAAACGACGTCACTTGATTGAGATTTCAAAATCACTTTACTTTAAAATTAAATTCATTTATTTCAATAAAAACTTTAAAATCTTTTAGATAAAAAGTAACAATAATAAAATAGTAAGTTCAGCAGTTAAAACATATGACCTTTTTCAGTAGGTTCACAACTCACAGGTCGTCACCTAGCCAAACACTATCTGTCTTGTCGTCTGAAGATCCGTGCATATCCCTTTTTTCATTTTTATTATTACCTGAAATGTTAGATATGTCGTGGAATGAACATTTACCTGCTAGTGAGTGGAGCATGATGCACATGTGCTATTGCACGTAAACAAGTGAATCTCACATATTCAAGATTCGTCCAAACTTTACTTATTAAGCCAGTCAACTTATATTCAAGTTACATCAAATTCAAGTCAAGTTCTATACTCATGTCAAGCCATATATCCAAATAAATTTCAATCCCAAGTCAAGTCAAGTTAATTTAGACTATATGTATTTCAAGTTTATATCCAGTCCAGTCAAGTCAGATCAATTTCATATATTCAAATCAAGTCAAATTCACATATTCTAGTCAAATCATACTTCATATAATTATTATCAACATAAAAACATGTCTTACATATTTAAACCAGTTAATTTCAATACTCAAGTCATATAATCAAGACAAGTCGAGGCAAGACATATATTCAAGTCGGGTCAAGATAATATATTCAAGTTCATATGCATTTGCATATTAATCAAATCTAGTCAAGTTCATATATTCCAATCAAGTCAAACTCACATATTCAAGACTTATGCAAACATATGTATTTTTAAGAGAGTGTGACTTTTAATGGGGTTCATATTACAATCAACTACTATCTCAAGCGCACATAACCAAGGAATGTAATCCTGAGTTCAAGCGTAGAGTTTATTCCCCGGATTCTTTTACAACCGTGGTTTCTATACCACGGGTTTCAAATAAAGAGTCTAGATCCCTGAAATTCATTAACAAGAGCAATCATATCGTGATCCAATTACTGGATTCCGTGACACGTATATCAAGATAAGTGCATAGGAGTATTAACAAGCGAGATAGAGTAACTGTAATACCAAGAAGTTCCTTTTTATGCAATGCATATTAAAGGCAAGAAAATCCTTTTAATGCCATATGTAATAATAGCATATCACGAAGTATCATTTAAGATCACGTAACCACGCACAAGTCAATCCACGTGAAGACAAGTCCGTATATTCATGGATTGCACATAAAAAAGTAAATTTTTATATAATCAATATTGAAGTAATATTCAAGTTACTTTAATTTCATCTTCTCAAGTCAAGTCATACGGATATAACCATATATTGTGTTAAGTAGATGACATATCAATTTATTATCTTTATCATATTGATGAGTCTAAAATCACGTAAACAAGAACAATGAGTCATTTAAACATCCAAATAGTACTGATTTAGTATCTCATGTATAGATACCTTAGAGAGCAAGAACTTCTTTCAATCTTTATGTATCGATACATGATGTTAATCTTTTAAATATGATTTTAGTATCAAGATAGTGATAATAACATAATTAATCATCTTCTTTATGTTAATCATATGAATGTCAAGACAATATTAATAATAATATAAAAATTATATGAAAATTAAATAAGGAAGCTTATCACGAGATCATATAAACAACATGACGATATAATCATCAAAAGGGCTTTATAACAAGATCGTGAAAATATTAAGATGATAATACTATTGAACTTATAACGATATCACAATAATGTCACGATAATATTAACAACGATATTACAATTATATTTATTGAAATTATAACAAGATCATGAACAAATAAACATATTCCATTCGCCTCAGTCCAGAAGTGTCTAAAATGAGGTTTTGTATATTCTGCTTACATGATGTATCGATATTTCATGAACATGTATCAATGCATGTTCATCTTCAAACTTCAAGTATCAATACATAGTATCGATACATGCAGTTTGTTCAGCACTGTTAATTCTGATTTTTGGGATTTCCTCGAGGGTTGTACTATATTTTGAGAGTTTAAAATATACTTAGGATATCAAGAACATTGATTATTGTCCAATTTTATTTATTTTAGATAGGTAATCACATGAAAAATGCAAATTTGGGATATAAATTATGCTATTTAGAGTAAAAATTATAAAAGATCTCATTTTAGTTCTTTAACTCTAAATTGATTTTATTTGCTAATAATTTCATTTATTTAATTTCAGGGACATTTTGAACAATTTCAACCCAAAAATCCCTAACTTAATGGACCCGAAAAAGCCAAAAATGGTGAAAAAACCCAAAACCAACCTCTGTAAAAAAACAAAGATACTTCCAGCCGCTACAGCCCTCTCCTTACGGTAACAACCTCGCAGCTGCACTTCTTCTCACCTTCAACAGCTGCAACCTCACCATCTCTCTCTTCTCACCCGCACCAGCCGCACCAACAGCAACTCTCGCCATCTCACCATCTAACCATCAGCACCCAGCCACACATTCTCTCTCTCTCAGATTCTACCACACAGTAACCACATCACTTCTACCTCATCTCCCCAAAACCACAACAACACAACAGCCGCACCTCACTCACACCTCCACTTCTAATCGGCAACCTCATCCCATACCTCACAAAAAGCCAATGCCTTCCATCACACTTCACCAACTTCCAGTCAGCCGCACTTCTCTAATCTCTCCAACGCAGCAGCCCCTTCATTCCAGCAACTCCCTAGCCTCTCACACTTCGCTCACGAACCAGCAGCCGATTGAGAACGAGAGAAGTCCTTCTGGTTCGAAAAGAGAGGCTCGATTGGTGGTTTTAGGTGATTTGTTCTAATTTTGCTTAGAATTTTTATTGTTTTAATTATTAGTTTACATAATTTTATATTATTGATCTTAGTTGA
Source organism: Ligustrum vulgare (assembly GCA_963555705.1). Taxonomy (NCBI): domain Eukaryota; kingdom Viridiplantae; phylum Streptophyta; class Magnoliopsida; order Lamiales; family Oleaceae; genus Ligustrum; species Ligustrum vulgare. The sequence continues at coordinate 4,094,419 of OY743172.1, read as the reverse complement.
TTTTTAGATATATTTTGGTTATTGAATTTTTCTTTATAAACTTGAATTTCAATTTCTAGTAATGATTATTGTTTGTTTGAATTTTATTTCAATTAATTCAATTATGTTCGACTAAGTTATATTTGAGAGGAGTTATTCTTATCTTCAATGGGTAAATGTTAATTTCTTATGTATGAATGAATTCTTGTTATTGATAAGGGTTAACAAGTGTTTTAAATTTTTAAATTATTTTATTTGAATTAATGTCGTTGTTCACCAATATCTCGCGATGTAAGATATCCCCGCAAGTGTACGGGTCGTGAGAAGTAATAAAGTGGACCTAAGAGTCTGGATTATCGTCCCACGGAGACTGCTATTAATTATCGAAATATGTTAGTTCTATACCTTATTTGAAGGGACGAAATAATTTGAGATTTTAAACTAAAACTAAGACAATACTTAAAGAATTAAAATTGCGAATTTTGTTTTGTTTTTAAAAACGATCGTAAATTAGTTGGGATTCACGATTTCACCTAACCAATTAAATCAATTCCAATTCCAGTTTTATTTTCTAAATATGCATTTGGTCGAATTCACTAATTTAAATTGAAATTCCTCTCAAGAGTTTAAATCAATTCTACCTAAATAAGTCAACCGTATATCTCTACAGCGGGTCTGAATATTCCTTATCTAGATGTAATAAACACAAGAATTCACACACGACCGCAATAATAACAAAAATATATCTCTATCTCTTGTTCAATTACTGGATTTATTACCACGTTCTATGATATTAACTCACCTCTCGAATTATGAAAATAACTCAATATATCATGAATTGGTGATCAAGCAATTCAACCATTAAGAATAATAATAAATCAATACATGCAACAAAATCGTTAAAACAACGGAATTTGGAATTAAAATAATCTGACTAGGCTACATCGTTCATCCCAACATAGAATTTAGTTACACATCATTGATAAAGAACCAAACATTAAATATAAGCATTCATTGAAAGTAGTGTAAAGAATGAAAATCTTGCACCAAGTATATATTCTTCAATTATCTTCAATTCACGCTCCTTTGCAATGCTTGATTCCCCAATAATTTAATGTTGAATTCTCTATTGTGGCTCGTTCTATGGAGAGGCAAAATTTTTATTTTCGTGCAAAGAAGTTGTATTTATAGTTGGTGAACAAACCAAGTTGAAGAAGGAAAGAAATTCATCAAATCCGCGTGCGAGTCTTTTTTGGTATCTGCACAGTGTTCAGTATTTCGACCTTATCTTTCTCTTTCCTTATCCGATTAAGATTATTAAAATTGAGTTAGAAAGATAACTTAAAGGGCTACAATTCTTCTTCAAATAGGATTTTCCTAATTCAAAAGTTTACTACCCAAAAATTTGGTCTCAAAGTCCGACTAGAATTCTGTCCAGAATCTTCTAGGATTGAAATCAATTTTATGGTAATATTCTTATCATATTCCATTCCTTTTTGACTTCTACTTGTATTCAGTTGACTCCTAAAAATCCTCAAAGTATCTTCTTATTATCCAAATCAATCATTGGATATTTGCAAGTTGGTCCCTCATGTTTAATTTGCTCTTCAGTCCTTCAACTTTCAATTGCAACAATATAATCCCAATACTTTGGAATCTTCTCAATTCGCTCGTTTCAACTCTCAATTCCTTCAACTGGATCCTCCAACTTCTTATTCCTTTACTTCGGAACATTGCATCTTTTCGGTTGACGTCACAAACTTATCTATTGCTCATTTTAGCTCCAATTAGCATCCAATTATGCATTTTTCTCATCAATTACTTCATTCTTCATCTTTTGCGATATTTTTTGCAAAGTAAACAAATAAATACAAATTAAATATCATATATTCTAAAACGATAATAATTTATTCTAATTTAGACGTACAAATAAGTGTATAAAATACACTTATCAGTCGTTGATGTGGTATGTAGTGAATATGCACACAACATACTCGACTAAATGCCGTAAAATAAATTGACTAATTTTCTTACTAATATTTCTACATCTTATCGGTCTCAAAAAATTCACACTAATTTTATTTGCAAAGCCCAATTGATAGCGAAAGAATAACTCTACTCAAATTTCTCTTTCATTGCATTTTAATTATATCTTCTTTTTATTCATTTAAATACAATTGAAATCATAGTTTAAAACTTGAATTTAGCAAATATTATTATCCCATAAAAATCCTTAAGAAGAATGACCCTGAATTATTGATAGGTTATAACTTGACCCATTTATACTTGGAGAGTAGATTTTCCATCGAATCAAACATGTTATTACATTCACAAATCTTGATCCTAACAAAGGATTAAACCAACATCATAACTTTGCAAACTAGATTTCAGAGGATGGAAGAGAACTATTAACTTTCTTTCACTCACGGTTTTCTTTCCTTCCATTTTTGGTGTCCCTTTATTCTATGAAGTTATGCCCTTTTATAGACAAAACATGTTGTCTATGCATGAAGAACAATTCGGCCGTATAGAATTTTATGAGTCATCAAGCATGAGGTATAAAAGATAAGCAAGTGTTGTCTTCTTATAATTGAATGAGTAAGGATTTGTATAAAGGAGGAGGTGGAACGTCCAAAGCATGCAAGCAGGAGGTGTGGCCTCTATATTGGATGACTAAGGTAAACTATAGGTCGGCTGCAACAACATAGGAGCCACCTCATGCTTGGTTCCTACAAAACTTAGTTTTATGGGGTTAATTTGAGCTCAAATTCGAGGTATCAAACAAAGTCTAAGTCTTGGTTTCTTGGTACCATTTCAAAGAACTCACAACTCACTTTAATATGCAATTTAAGGCGCAAGAAATAGATAACCGAGGAGAAAGTTATGGCCTTCCGAAGTTGGTTACTCAAAAATGTTTTTGGATTAACTGTTTTTACCGTCTTAACTTTAAAAATTCACATAGGGCTATCCGTTGGTCAGAATGACAAACCGTTTTCATATTCTCGAATTTCGCTCCGAGAAATTGCCCGTACATATATCACATGTAATCAAATGAGGTCGGGAGTATTAGAAAAAATCTCGAAAAATGGACATTTAAATACGTTTTTTACGTAACTTTTCTTTATTTAATATTTTCAATTCTCTTTCGTTAAGATACGTTTTTTCTTTCTTTACACTTAAAAAATAATTACATAAATTATAAAATATTTTTATAACCTCATAATGGATAATAAAGGACGTCAAAATTTTCGAATAGTTACAAACCTAACATAATTCTAGAACCAGTTTATTGGAGGAACAAAAATTTTGACCATCGACTATTTTTCCTACCTCCACACAAATCATTGGAGATGCTCTAATGATAACTCCCACGCTTTAGAGCATGTTTTGTAATAGTGATTTTGGACGAATTTTAAGTTTTTTTGAAGAATGTGTTATTGAAAAACTCTGAAAAATAATTGAAATGTGAAAAGTGATAGAATCCTATAAAATTATAATACTCCCTCTATCACATATAAGAGTATTCATATTGGATATGTTAAAGTGTTTGTCAGTGGGGAGATGTTAACTAATAATCAATTTTATATATATTAGATATACTAACATGTTTGCTAAATGAATCTTTTTAACAACATGTTAACTTTCTTTTTAAATTTAGATAGCATTTTAATATCCGATGTCACATTTTTATCTTAAAATTCTCCAACAGCATACATTCATCTCATACCCACTCCTAACCCTTACCCACTCATCCACACAATCCCTTATTTATTCATTTTTTTTCCTTCTTAATTTTTTTAATATCGATAAAAGAAATAGATTTTTGTTGATTTCATATTATATGATTTAATGAGATCTTCAAAATGAGTATTATATTAACACATAAATTTTGCAATTTTAAGTAGTTAACACATAAGTAGTTAACTTTAACATGTAATAGGTGTCCTTTAACATCTATTTTTTGCCTATGTGGCTAACTAAATTTAACATATCCAATGTGGATGCTCTAAAAATAGGCTCATTTACCTTTTTTTGTTTGTCTCAAATTATAGGATATTTTCCTTATTAAGAGTACAATAATGTCTTAATTTCCTAATCTACTCCTATTTAATATGCATTTTCATCAACAAATATGAATTATCGATTATTCAATGTAGGGATATATTAAGTAAAATGTAAATAAAATTATAGTCTCAATACGTATTAATTATGTTTTTTTAATCTATGTAAAAATATAAACGAGTCTATCATTGTGATACAGAGAGAGTAGTTGAAAATGAATTTCAAGAAACAAGGTACCAAACAAATTATTACATTATAAATTTACAAATCTCCAATGCTTATACAGACAGACCTCAACTAAGACTTTATTTGGTAACTAGGAGTGGGCGTTTTTTTCCGAAATCAGTGAAACTGGACCGGAATTGCCGAATTGGTAGGAACCGGTCGGTCCGGATCAAGTTCGACCAAAGAATAAATCAATTTTGGGACTTATTGGTGGGAACTGAACGGTTCTGGTCCGGTTCTCGGTTCTTTTTTTAGAACCGAAATTTAATTCGGTTCTCAGGTTGGTTGTTTAATTTTATTTTTTTTTTGGTAAAATATTAAAAGATCATGATTCACGTCTTCTTTCTTCCTCCAATTTAGGTCTTGTTTCCTTCTTTATCTCCAGTAGATTCCTTCTTACTCTTAATTTCTTTAATTATTTTTTAGTTTCTTATAATCAAATCAATTAACGTATTACCTATCAATTTTCCAATACCAATTACCAAACCAAGTCTGTAGGCACCGTGGGCACTACCTAATTATTTCTTTAATTATCAAATATCAATTCCTTAATTTCTTTAATTACCAAATAACAATTACTTAATTTCTTTAATTTTTTCTTAGTCTATATATGCATGTTTTTTTGTTTTATTTTTAATCTTTGTAGTTTGTAAAGTAGGTGCAGTATGACGTATCACATTTTTTGATATTATGCCATTATGTGTTACATTAAATGTGTAGGCAGCTTTTATTCTCAGTCACAAGCAACTTCTAATTTTTAATAATAAAGAATATTTTATTTTTGTATAAAAAATAGACATTTTATTTTAACATTTTCAATGTAAAGACCCCGACCGAACCGAACCGAAATCAATTGGTTCGGTTCCATAATCAAATTTGGAACCAATGATTCAATTACTAAGATTCTCATTGGTACTTGGTTCGGTTCGATTTCTTTAGAAATAGGATCGGATCGAACCGCACCCACACCTTTTTGTAACACTGTTGTGTTCTCATTGGTACTTGGTTCAGTTCGATTTCTTTAGAAATAGGATCGAATCGAACCGCACCCACACCTTTTTGTAACACGGTTGTGATTATAAATTGATATATTTATATTTTAAGGTAAAACATGTAGTTAAAAATGAAGAAAGAAAATTTATATAATTAAAAAGTAGTATAATAAATATATTATTTATAAATTAATTTATATATTATAATTATTGCGGTAATAGACATATCCCAAAAATAAATGGGGTCATTGGCATAGACATTTGATTGTTTATATGGCAAAAAGTGATATACACGACTTTTGGATATATACATTAACAAACGTGGGCAGCAAGTGGATAAGAAAATGAGATATTTTGATGTTTACGGCAATTGTAAACCACAAGTTATGTATTGCGGGCCCCAAAATGCATTTGCCAAGAGTGCCACAACTGCTTTTGGCCTCTATCAAAAAGGTTGAACTCTAATCATATGAGCACCTACTTATTCGTTAATAATGTAAATCGTGTGATGTGTCTCAATTAGGTAAAATTGAGAACTTGTTGTTCAACTTCGCTTGTAAGAAACTTCGTTCATATCAAAAGTAAAATTCGAACACTCATCCTGTAACTTTCAATTCATCTGAGATTTTTCTCTTACATTTCAACTAACTAAACTATGTACCGAGCCTCCTTTTGGGCCTTTGGCCTATGTCAATTTGCCCTTTTGTTCCTTTCTTTTTCTTTAGTTTAGGAAGAATTGGAGTAGGGTCTTCAATTTATTATTTTTGTGCAAATAAATCCTTAACCTTCATAATTTGTGGCACTTTAAATCCACATCTTTGGTTTCAATCTATATTACATTTATAAGGTGTAGTCTTAATTAAAAAGACGATTATATCTTTCTACTTTTTTTAATTAAAATTATTTATATTTACATTATGACTATTTAAGAGTAAAATGATTAAAAACTTGAGATTGAGATTAAAGTGCTACAACTTTAAAAAGTTGAGAACCTATTTGGTAACTAAAAAAGTTGTAGACATGGTGGCAACAAAACGTTGAATACTTGAATCAATATATGAACTCAACACGTGCTAAATTTAATGTTTGATGGTTGAAATAATTTAGCATGCGTTCAATAAAATGTGTTATTTTAAGTGTTAAAATATACACGTTTTTTCAAATTATTTTTTAACTACACATATTTTTTTAAAATCACTTTTTAACCACAAATTCTACCTAGGAAAATTGAATAATTCAACCTAAAAAAATGAAATAACACCCGACAACTTGATTATAATAGTTGTTGAACACAAGCTTAACAGTAAAAGGTTTTTTTGTTATTTATAAACAAATTTTCTTTTAAAGAAATATATTATTTACAAACAAGACCAAAAGTCACTCCAAATCCAAATTCATTGAATGATGAGGAAATTACACTTATGACCGTTTTTAAGGTCTGAATTTCAATTTTCGTATTAAAAGGTATTATTTCAAAAATCAGATTATAATTATTTATTTTTTCATAAAAAAAGATATATTATAAAAGTTAAGGTATCCACCTCAACCCTAATTCATTCCTTATCTCTACCCCACCCAAAAGTCCCCCCACTCTACACCACCGACTACAAAAAGTGAGATTATTTCTAAGCAAAATTGGGATAATGGAGTCCATGGAGATCAAAGTTGGATGATTTGGTGGAGCAGATAAGAGGTGGTCAACCTTCCTTCGCATATTGCCGTAGAGCAGTCGTAATTAAGTTATCCGCAGTAGCATCCAGCGACATCTAAACCTCTGCTGTTACAATGCTCCTTTGAATCATCACAATAAGGAATAGCTTCGTCAGCTTCGATTTTCCCTTAGTCACTCCTAAATCAGTCGAACTCACCACAATTTTTTTCCTAACCAGCAAATCTGGCATCGTTCTTGACCTCGACAAAATCTCCAACACTCGACCAATATTTTCTCATAAAACGACATTGCCATTTCAGATAACCTTCCCTTCGTGTTTTTATCATTGCTTCCTTTCCGATTGAGGCTATGGCGGTGATGGTGGCGGCGACGGCTGAGGCTATGGAAGTTGACGATTGATTGTAGTGGTAACGAAGATTGGGGCTATGGCAGTTGGCGTGTTAGTGCTGGTGGTGATATGATGCAACTTGGGGTGGTGGTGATGGTGGCGATTTCCATGAACCTTCATTTGTGCATTTGTGTGTGTTTGGAGGTGGAGTTGAACGGTGTTGGTACATTCATGGACTTGGTAGTCGAAGAATATGATGGTTGTGACCTTGAATAAAAAATGCGACATACAATGTTTACCATGGGAGCTTAATTATGACCTTAAAAATGGTTGTTGTGGCCTTGAAAAAATTGAAATGTTGTTGTTGTGATTGTGGAGGTAGCGGCATTGGTTATGGTCTTGGTGGGCAAAGGAGATGGTGATTGTGATCTTGAATTGAAATAAAAATGTGGTTTATAATTTTTTTCTTGTTACCTGAAAAATGAAGATTGTAACTTTGAAAATGGTAGTTTTAATTGTGACCTAATCTTGATCTTAGACTTGTGACTTAAAGGTTGGTATTTTGTGACCTGAAATTTTACAAATTATAATGTTGTGGTCTTAATATTTATAATTATTTAATTTAATTAATGAGGAAATTGCATTATGTGACAAAATTTGCATTTGCATCAACAAAAATAACATTTTTTTTTTTATAATTTTGACAAATCTAACAATTTTTCACATATTTACCATTCATAGAAATTTTTATGTCCCATATATCCTACTTACATGAATTTGACATGTGTAGAAAGAAAGAAAGTACAAAAAAGTAGAAAAAATAGATTATAAATTTGATACAACTACCTTTTAATTTTCATAGGGACTCGTGTGAAAGAGTGTATTGCAATTCTCAGACTCCTCCTACTTCATTCTATCTTCTTCAGATGCTTGGAAGAGATAAGAAAGGTAGGAGATAATAAGAAAGGTCCCAGAAAAGAGAACAATGATGAAAATAAGGATGTCAAGAGTGGCGGAAGGGGTGTGCCTACAGAGGGAAGGGCAATTTGGGGAATTTACTTGGTGGTGGTTGAAGAACTGGGTTTTGCGGCAGTGGGTTTTTTCTGAGAAGAATAAGGGGGCATTGTGAGGAGGAGATGGCGCATGTTATTGAAAATGGGATGGGTGGGGTTGAGTGGATATATGGGTTCTGAGTGGGGGATGTCTTGTTCTTTACTGGTGGAAAAGTAAAAAATGGAGGAGGTGTACATGTTAGCAAATTATAGGGGGTTGGGAGGAAGGTGCGTACGTTAGCTATCATTCATCCATAATTTTGTATCCCTCCCTCTCTTCTAAAATTTAGTCCTTTTTTTACTTTTAACAATTTAGACAGCCGACTTCTGTTATTCTCAATAGATGCTTTTTTTTTTTTTTTTGTTCAACGGTATAAAAATCATGGGAAATATTGATGTTTTCACCCAAACATTTCATCATCTTATTCAAAATATGAACAATAATTTTCTCTATTTTTAATTCAGTCTCAAATCAATTAATAGCTATCGCTCTAACATTTGGAATTTCTTGAAACTAACATGCATTTGGACTACTGTAGTACACATGACCCTAGAAAAAATAATTGGGAGATCTACTTGGGTGCGTGTGAGAGACTCTAATTAGATTGTGACGTTTATAATCATATGTCGAGAAAATTCTGTCATTCTCGACAGATGAGATTATTTGTTTAATTCAATATACATTTCCATTTACCAACTCCTGCTTATATCTCCTTGCATGTTGATAAATGAAATGTGTACTATTATCCTCAGGATGTGCCTTTTTATAATGTGCAGATGAATTTCTCATTCGTACTATCAGAGCAAGACAAAATTCACGCACGCATATCCCAGAGGAGCCAGTTGAAGTACATAAAGTTTGTATTCGATAGATTGGAGAATTCCCAGAAAGAATTTAAGAATTCCTGTTTTGAATGTTCAGTACAACAATGTCCACAATGCTATGTGCAGTGCCCCATTTTGACTACATGTTGTTGGAATAGTTTTGATTCTTTAAGTCAGTGAGCAAGTTTAAATTAGTTTTGGAGTGTGCATTTGTTTGGAGGTTGTTTTGTAGAAGTATATATCTATACCAGTTCGAATTTTGTCCTCGGTTAATGCATTTCTATTTGCAATGTTTAAAAACAAACATGTATACTCTTCGAATACTTGCAATCATTTTTCGGATGTTAACAACAATGATTATAGTGTTTGAATATGTACTTAAGTAGACAATAAAATAGTTGTTTCCAAGTAATTATCCTGTAAGTAGTCTTCTTAAACTAACTAGTATTTGCCCCCGTGCGATTCACGGGACATATAAATGATTAAAAAGCATATATAACATAATTACAAATGTGTATTATGTTATCTTGAATAATGATTAATTATTATAACTTTGGTAAAACATCATACATTTTTAATTACGTTATTTTCAATACTATTTTATTATTAGCATAACATGTATTTAATTAAAACAATATATACACATATTTAGTTATATTCTTTTTTAATTACATAATTAAATTACGTTCTTTTAAATATTGTTTTATTATTACAACATTATTATTATTAATTAAAACAACATACATTTTTACAAATTTAAATTTTTAATTATATTCTTTTTGTATCATAATTAAGTTACGTTCTTTTCAATAGTGTTTTAATTATTACAATTACTTTTTTAAAGCAATACTCTTTTACTTATATTGTTGTTGTTGTTGTTGTTGTTGTTGTTGTTGTTGTTGTTGTTGTTGTTATTATTATTATTATTATTATTATTATTATTATTATTATTATTATTATTATTATTAATCCATCTTTTAAAAGTGTACGTAATTGCATTCTTTTATAAATATAATTTTATATTCAAACTCTACATCATAATTTCAAATTATAAACGTATATTGAAAATATCAACTAATTAATAACTGAATATATAACATAACTAATAATGAGATACAGTCATTTTCAAAGTGACTGTTTATATTCTCCAGATAAAAGCAAATTTGAAATATATATATATATATATATATATATATATAATCATTTTTTTTATAATCTATATAAACCATGAATTTCCATTTTAGGAAAGTGTAAAAAAGGCGGAAATTATGTGGTGTTATATTTGGTCACTTTATTGTTATAATATATATAAAGAATAAAGATAAAGATGTTGCAAAGGTCATTCAGAACATTCATTGATCAAAATACTTAGTCTTGTTCCCACATCACTTCCATTCATCATCAACGTTCACGAACTCTCCTCTGTACGAGGCGATGAATTGCAAATTATCACTCATTCCTGAAACAACAGTATATGTACGTCAGAAATTAATGCGTTTCATAAATTCGAATTCAAAACGAAATTATACAACCTCTCATTCAGTTGTTCATATTTACAATTTTGAACTGGCATTCCCGACAGTTTACATATCGAACTCGACATTTGAAAACTGTCGGGAACGATAGATGACTCGTCGAAAAGACAGTCAGTACTGTGCATCTGGAATTCAAAAGTAGGGTTCTTGATAAAAACTTTCAACAGAAATTAATATCTTCCATCAATGCTAAACTACCACAATACTTTAACACATGGAGAAAATCACAACAAAGAAAGATCTTTAGGCATTTATGAGGACAGTTATTGTGTCATTCAAATCCAAATATATGAGTCTCAAGATCTCAATAAGTTGGAAGTATGAATCATTAACAAAACATCAACATATTTAATGTCCATATTCATATGTTACAAAAACGCTTACCTTTCAAAATGGAATTTCAAACTTCAAATTTTATCTTCTTCAAGTGTTAATGGTGATGTATCTTTTGGTGCAAGAGATATAATATTCAAATGAAATGAAAGAAAAAATAAATGAAATTTGCATTTTCTCTATTAATTTTAAAACAAAAATTACTAAAACTTTTATCCATTGGCTAATTCCTTTGTCCATTGGATAGTTGTGGAATTTCATGCACATCACATCAATCAATTCTTAAGTCCACTTGCTTAATGCAACTTTTGTCTTTTAGTGGTGTGAGCACATATTGGACAATTCATGGGCAAAATTAGTCATTTTTGAGCACCTTTTCAAAAGTTCTCTCTTTTTTTTTTTTTTATCATCCATGCAAATGCCCCTTAATTAATTAATCTTCATTACAACTTGATTTTTGAAATTATACATGTTTCATCTTAATTTTGAAATTTGTATTTATAATCACCTTATTTATGTATTTTTTCCCTAAATGATCCCATTACTATTTGCCTATTGGAACGGCCTCCTTTTCTTTCAAGCTAGTCTAATGTACATCACCAACCCCAATAGAGAATATGCCATTTTGTCAAGCTTATGTCAACGACTTCCCGATTTTTCTTCTTTTCGTTTTCAAATTTATTTCTTCACTTTAACTATTACTAGTGGACGGCTCGTACGTTGTACGAGTACCGATCCAAAGTTGAGTTTTTTAGCGTGATTAAAAAAACTTTGAAAGAGAATTTTTCCATAGACCACTATATTATGTTAAATGAATAGCAGTTGAAATATTTAAAGATAATCACAATTGGGCTGCAAAAAAAATAAGAGAAGTTAGGTATTTACATACCCCTCTCACTTGAGAGAGTATACTAAAATAAATGATACAAGAGGGGAAAATTTGATAGCCAAAAAAGATGTTGGGATGTATCTTGAAGCTAGACATTAAGGTAAGTATCTAGGTTACCAATCGAAAGGGCATTGATTTAGTCAAAAATTTTAAGCAATTGGTTTTAAGCAATTTCTTACATGAAGCACATAATGCTTTCAAAGCATTCAAGGCAAGTAATTTACAAATTACAATCAACTTCTGTTAGATGAAAGACGGTACTTTAAACTTCAAAGGTATGTGCACACTAAGACCACTGCAACTGTGATAATGAGAAGATAGCTAACGACTGAGCAATTCACAACCAAGTTCAAAAATATTATTCTTAAATAAAAACTTTGCTGACAAACATCTGCAGTGCATAAAAGTATATTCCTTAGAAATGGAGCGAAAGGAAAAAATGAAAAACATATAAAAACTCATAAATGATAAAAGATGTAATAGCTCATCTTCTTTAGAAATTGAATAAAAATCAATGTTTAGAAAATCGGACCGGACCAACCGGTTCAACCGAGAAAATTGGGAATCGACCGAGTTTTAAAACCCAATTTTTCATTTTTTTTTTTTTTTGTTGTTTTACTTTTCTCTAGTTAATTTAAGCTACTTTTGTGTATAATTTTATCTTCTAAATGAGTAAATATTAGTTTATTTATAAAATAACATGTTTTTTAGAAAACTGTGATTTTCGGAATAATTTTTTATATTTTAATTGAAACCGGTTCGACCCGATTGGACCTTTTAACCCTTGACCCATTGCATTTTCTGGTTTGAACCGATTTTCAATTTTCTTAACACTGATAAAAACATGTTTATTATTTGTAAAAAAATTAAAAAGACTATTTTCCCAAGCATGTGCTTCTATTGAAATCCATAAATTACAACTTGGCAGTGGGGTATTTGTGTTTTTCTTACGTTTGGGATGTTCAAGATCCATTGTATGTGCTAACACGGAGACATTTAGGCTCCAAATATTTGATAGAAAATAGCTATAAAGGTATCAAAATAAAGGTTAATTTTGGGAAACTAGAACCAACAAAATAAATAACCATTATCACCGAGGTTCTAAGCTCTACCGTGATCAGTAGAGCTACAAAGAGCTCAGGCAATGATTCTTTATAACTTTTTCCATAGTTCACAAAATTAGGTAGTGACTTCTTCAATGTTGGATTAGCACCATCTCGACCACATAAATCCAGTTAGTATCATGACCAAGAAAATTGAGCCCGTTAACAGATGTGTAACATTCTTTGAGTCAACAATGTGAAAGAATGAGAAACAAAGTATTGAAAAGATGATCTAGGGGTTCAACATATAAGACAATTAGTGACGAAAATTGACAACATATACTGCTAATCATTAAACTTGGCAATAAAACATTAACAGTTAACTAGATAAATTAAAGATTAACTTGTTAGAGAATTCTAATTCTTACCTCAGTATGCTCTATAATGTGATCATTCTCATCTCAAAATCTGTAAAACAAATTTGAGCAAGAAAAAACTACAAGAAAAATGAGATTGCATAAATCAAATAATCCCAAAAAATAAATAGTTGATTGATTGAGATTTCTCATAACCATTCCAAAGCTACATAATAAGGTAATGGGGTCATTTCTGTTCCTCAGTTGAGAATAAATATGTAATTCAATTTTTGTAGTCACTGGTCCTTTTTGCATTGATAACTGGAAATTTACCTTTGTGCTTATTCAAATCAAGTTAAGTAGAATAGTATCACCATGGATATGAGTTTTAGGTTAAGAAAAATAGTCTTGGGAGACTATTTGTAACATCTTTACACTCCAAAACCCTACCGGGCCTAGTACCATAACCCAGGCCCATTTCTGCACAACCCAATACAGGTAATAAGCCTGTATAAACCCATTATAGTGAAGCCACCGAGGGAACCTGATCGGACCCAATTAAACTAAGCTCCAATAAATTAATTATGACCCGATCAAGTTAATTTGAGGAGCAAAATTCCAATAGACTATTCATAGTGATACCATTAGTGAAATGATACTCCCTCCGTCCCACAAAGATAGGTCTGTTCCCATTTTCACACAATTTAAGAAATGGTACTTAATATAGTTGAAATAATAAATGTATTTATACTTTTTCAAACATACCCTTATGTTAATTTCAAAGACTCATTAATTCATTCAAACTACATGTCATTAAATTGACACTGGAATTAACTACCAAGGTACATTAACTAGGGGTATATGAGGAAATGAAAAATTAAATACATGTTCATTATAGTAAGTGGTCTATCTTTGTGAAACGGACAAAAATAGTATATAAACATATCTTTGTGGGACGGATGGAGTATTAAATTCTTGAAACAGTGAACTAACTTGAACTGCATTTGATGCAACCTGAAAGCATCATTTTCACGTTATTGTAAGCTCGCACCTCTTGTTTTCAAGGAATAGGAGCTTCATGTGATCCTGAAGTGAATTATCATTATCAATTTAGTCATCAAAATGCAAAAATGATATTTCTTAAGAAATTTAGAATAAACTCATGGTGATGGGATAGTTGCAAATCAGATGGCTCATATTTAGCTTTCCTCAACCTCATCAAAAACCCTAGCTGGACTGTCCTCATAATTAGCAAAAAAATAATCCACCAACAGTATATTCGAACGTTGCAAAGTACCAACTTGTGTCATTTAAAGAGAATTAACAGTTTAAAAGTTTAAATATGACCCAATATTATAGTGACATCAGCTATTAAAGAACCAAAAGTACCTAAATACTTCCACTAATCTGAAATATTGGGAATGAAAGCGCGAGCTATCTCTGATTTGACAAGGTGAAGCTGGAATAAGGCACTGAAATAATACACAGCTTGTTTGAAAAACATGCTACTGTTTCTTTTCCCTTATGGAGAGAAAGGTACTTAATAAAATTAAATGGGGTGCTCTACTCAATGAATGGTAAGATACTTGCCTGCCTTTGAATATTCACAGAGCTTTTCCATAATCTAATGGAGAGTTTGTTTCTTTAACTTCCATGTTCTTGGGCAACTCAAAATCAAACGGTTTGTCTACGGTCTACTAATAGTTGCAAAAGGAAATGAGAAAACGACCATTGAAAGGTAATGGTGCAAGTTTCATTCCTGGAACACATTTACAAAGATAAAAAAAATACATCATATAGTCGAACGTTACCATCCAAAGATTTAAAAAATTATAACTTCTACGTTGGATTGGATTTGCTAATTCTATCTCTTCTATCTTTTTTCAGTAAACACCAAATATTTCCATTATCCCTGACAATCACAAAGTTCAGTAGTAAAAGTACATTAAGAAAACAACTGATTATGATCATAAGACCAAGATATGTAATATATACAGTTGACACGTAAATTAAAAAAAAAAAAATTATTTTCTATAAAAGAGCAACAAACAAGAATAGCAAAAGAAATAGTTTTCTATTAAAAAAATTAAATGTTGTCTCGTCTTCAATTGTGTCATTTACAAAAATGATTCATTAGGAGCCATTTGACATCTTCTGTATCAAGGATGTCCCATTGAAGCAATCAAAAATATAATAATATATTTATAAGCACATGGCAAGAAAAAATTAATTTCATAATCTTCGTAAGCTTTTGTTCTTTTTATGTAGAAGTCCTCTTAATACCTAAAAAAAATACAGATATCCCATTTTGAAGTTCCAATACAAGCTAAATAGTTGGATATCTGAATAAGTCTGACCTAATGTAGCACAATGAGTTGCACTTTCACCTAGAATCTGTCATTATAAACTGAACATGACAATTATTTATATTATAAAAGTATTTTGTTACCTTCTACTATAAGCAAGTCACCTAGCGGAAAATGATAACGGTTTACGAAACAAAAATATCTATTATGCCAGGTCCTTTGGTGATTCACCGTCTTAATAATATACTGAACCAATTAGATTACTAAATTTGTCAACACCATTGAAAAAAATCTTGACCTAGAAGCCACCCAATTAAAAATTTTAAACTTTTTGAGAAAATCAAATATCAATGCAACATCAGAAAACTACTCACTTCTCTATTCAAAACATGAATATTGGTTAAATTTTTGGCTTCCCTCCCAAATGGATCCGGCCCAACTTCATTAGAAGCCGCAGAGGAAGCAACAAGTCTTTAAAGAAAATACTTGACGTCAAATCAAAAAATAGAGAACGCTTTGTTATACGCTTGTTGTAGTGATTTTTTCAACATATCATATGAATGGGCATCCTTACACGCAGTGTACAGACATTCTCATAGTTCTTAAGTAAATCATCAACCTCCCAAAATAACAGTAAAAGGGAACTTCCATCATAAAAATCAGAGGATCACAAGCTCATAATGACACTAACTCAATTATAGAAAATAAACATAAGCGTGATATTGGTCCAATTTACTAAAAGCACCCATTTTAATTTTATTTAATCTCAGCCTTTCTTGCTTAGACGAAAACCTCACAGCCTCAATTATAGGGCCAGCATCCTCAATTGGTTTCAACTTATACTCATTGCCAGAGGTATGATTAACAAAACTACAAATGCACCTTTGGTTTGAGTACATTAGATTTGCCAAGCTTCTATTATTAATTTTACACAGTAGAGGGCATTGCAAACAAATTGTACGAAGGAAAATATGAAACAGAGGCATCAAGCTTGTAATTTGAGCACAAGGTAAAAAATATATATATATTAGAAGATGGCATACCTTTACTCCAGAATTCCTTATGGCCCATAAATTTTCAAAACTTCCCTTATTGGTACAAAAAAGCAAGTGAATGGTAATTTGCAAAATTTTGAAGTACTAAAAAGTGGATTTTTACCTGGAAATACTTCTGATCTGTCTAGACACCTAAGCATCTCAACATGTGGAGAAAAAATATTTCAAAAATGATATATTGGTAGAAATTTTCAACACTACATAAATTGTTGGAATAATTGGTCAATTATTTATAGTATGAATTGGAAAAGTCTCCAATTGGTGCAATGGTTGGTCACAACTTTTCAAATATTTAAATTCATATTGAAAAGTCTTGATGTTTAGGATTGGATGTGACTATTCAAAGATTGAAATATGAAAAGTCATAATCTTATGAATAGGTGCAATCTTGATCATTAAAAATGAAAATGTATGATCTAATGGTTTAAATTAATTTTGCCAAAAGATGCAACCTTTTGAAGAGACACTTGAAAATCTATAAATAGGACCCTCCTAATTCCATTTTATTCACTTCAAATCAATTCCATATAATTGATTTCTAATTCTTTCTTTCTCCAAATTCCGTCAAAATAATTTTCAAATTATTTTGAGTTTCATATTCGATATTTATTATTCGATGTCAATTCCGTTCTTGAAGAGTATAGTCAAACGTTGGTTCGCCTGACAAAATTAATAATGTGCTATATTAATTTTGGAAGAAGCGTTATATCTTATATCTTGGGAGATGGACGTCCATTTGATCCTGTTAGCACTAGTGCAGGGGGCGAAATCCTTCTTAATGAGATTTGCATTCGCATACCTCGCTTCATTTCATCTCCTTCTAATTTCTTCATATTAGTAAGTTGAAATTATATGTGCGTATCATGATTTTGGTAAGTCAAAATTTATTTAATATTTTGCAAGTGTAAGTCATTATCAGTGGCGGACGCAGGAATTTTGTAGCAGGGGGGCACAGTTTGTGGTAGATTTTACGGGGGTTCGGGGGCAGCGCCCCCGAAATTTTATTTTTTAGGAAAAGATCGAAAATAATGATAAAATTCAAATTCACAAAAGACAATGTACTAAATAATATACAATCTCACAAATATGCTAAATTATTTTCAGTAAAATCTACGTTATAATTCAAAAGAAATTGACAGATTATATCGCAGTAAACAATCAATTAACATATTCAAATTTTAATCAATTATATTCCTGTTTAGTGTAGATTAAAATTAGATTTTTCGTAAATTTTGATAAAAGTTGATGAGATGCGTGATTGAAAAGTTATGGGTCCTATGAAATCTATGGTTGAGATTGATTTTTGACTTTGACAAATATTAAAATTTAGATTTTAATTGATACCAAAAAGAGGCTATATTTACTTAATATATGTTACAATCTTTTACATATATTTCATCTAAAAGAATCTATTCAATATGCATAAATTTTAATTATTCAAAGTCGAAACTTTACCTTCATTCAACTAAAAAAAAAACAATTATTCAACCATTCAAATCATCTTTTTTGATTTTTTATTTTTGAACTTTTCAAAAAAAAAAAAAAAAATCAAAATCAAAATGGAGGGGGTCACGTACCCCCCTAGGACCCCCCTATGGGTCCGCCACTGGTCATTATTTAATCATCTTTGCATGCACGTATTTTTTTTAAAAAAAGAATATAATTATGCACAATTTTATCCAACATAAACATTTCTAGGAAATCTAAATAGAGGTTCAACAAATTCTCCACTTCGATTTCATAGGTGCAACCCTCCAATTTCCTCTTAACATGTAACCATTAATCAATTGAATGTTAAAAATTCGAGTATAAAATATAAAAAATCTTACAGTAAAACTTCCCTTTTATTTTAATGAAAGGTGAAATTGGGGTCATTAGAACTTACTATCGAGATGCAAGATTGTATTACTGGACAAACAAGATAAAATCCACAAAATCTTGTTGGTCTAGAAGGATTAACAATATCATTTCCATGAAATAACAGAAAAATGCCATTGTTACCGATAAATTACACAAAGATCTGCACAAAGCAACTAAATTGTCATGGAAAAAGCCAAAGATTCAATTAGGATTTAGTGATTTACCAATGGAGCTTGAACTTTAAAACCCTGTGTGCATTAGACGACCTCTTAGTTGTTTGATTCTTTACTGACTTCCTTCTCCATAAACAAAATACCTTGCAATACTTCCCTTGACGACATTAAGAACATACATCATGGAAATCGAGTAATAACTACTAACACATAAATACCATTACTAAATTGAGCTGTTTGAAGCTAAAAATTATAGTTTACGTGTGTCCCATCTGATATTTGGACCTCAATTTCCTATCCATTTATTTTCGTTACTTGTCCATCAATCCAAGCAACATCTAGGTCTTCAACCCAAACATGATATTTATAACCAGCCAAAATTTGCAGGTCATAGTAATTAAAATGAATAAAATCGAAAACACAAGCCTTGTATTTGAATGAAAAATGAGAGATTGTTGAGGCAAAAGACAAGAAAATAGGTAAATAAAAAGACAAACCTTCTAATCGCTTACGATCTCATACTAGGAATGGCAACGAGACAGGTATGGGCGCGTATGCCTTTTCCTGTCCCCGTCCCGTTAAAGATTTATCATCCCCATCCCTAGCCTATCCCCAAGTCGGGGATGTGTAAATCCCTGTTTACATCCCCATTTGTTATTAATTTTTTTTTTCAAGTTCTAAAATAATTTTGTGCAAACAATATAAGGAAACATCTAGGAATAATCCTAACATTTTTTGCACATTCTTTGAACATTAATCGAATATATATATTCATCTTTGTTTGTGTCTTTAAATTTTAATAAAAATTGTTAATTGGGGATTGGGATCGAGGACGGGGAGAGGCGGGGTGGGGATGGGGATAAGATGGTCATCCCCGTCCCCGGTTCGGGGATACTATTTCATCCCCATCCCCGTCTTTGTCGGGAATTTCCCGTTCGAGACAGTTCCTCATCGGGTTCGGGTATTCCCCGGCCCGTTGCCATCCCTATCTTAGCTGTGAACCCTAGCGATGATAAACGGAAGAGACGACGAATCGAGAAGCTTCAGAGCTTGTTCTCGAACTATAGGCACAACACAAAAGGGAAAAGGTTGAGAAGAAGACTCGACTCTAAATCGAACCCTACCAACAACAACTAGAATAGACAAAGAGTCGAATGATGAGCATCTTCAAGAGAGGGATCAATGCATAGGCAGCGTTGGAAATTGTTGTGGGGTTAGAAAGAACAATTTGGGTTTTTTGTTGCATTAAAGGGAGATATTTGGAGATATTATGTAAACCTATTTATGAACAGGAGGTGTGAAAATGAAGGTTACGAAAATGAATAGTAATATTTGTTTACTCTTGCTCTCATGTCCTTCTTTTATTGCATTATTATTTCTGGCCTTCAATTGATTAACCTTTTTTTTTTTTTTTTTTTTATCTCTAATCATGATTTATATTGAAATACTCTGCTAAGTGCACTAAAAAGAAGGGCAAATATTTTATTTAATTTTATTATTTGTTATTTATTTCGATTATTTAAAAATATGAGAGATAAATAAGTTTAGTTCGCTCTAATAACAAATATTTTGGAGTTTATAGACAAAATGTAAAAATTAATTTAAAAAAAAAAAAGAACTTGGGAACATTGGTGTAAAAATAAGAGAAGTTTAGGAACATACATTGCAATTAAAATGTGGTGTAATTAACAATAATTTCAATGTGAATATATTTATTTACACAATACCAAAAGGGCGGAATGACGGGAAAAAATTTGATTAACACTTTTTGCTCCTTACATTTATTATCTGTTGTCAATATTATCCTTCCTCTTCTATTATAACTAGTGGCAGCACGTGCGATCCATGTGCAGCGATTCCAATCAAGTATAGATTAGCGTCTAAAATTCTCGTAAATAATATTTATTTTATTAAAGCTCATGGTCCAAAAATTAGATCATGGCGGCTTGAAGCCCAGAATATAGCTTATGCCAAGAGTAAATGTCTAAACGACTATCTGGAGCTTTAAGTCATATTAAACCTCTGCTGAACTTCACCTACCAGGGAATGGAGAAAATAAATAAATTTATAATTGACATAAGGAAAATGGTAGAGAACACACCTCAAAAAATAACCATGTTCTGCAGCATGTCCCAGCTTTTTGCAAGTAGAAAACCAACCGCTTAACCTGTCAAGTTATGCTACTTGAACAATAGATTGTTTAAACAACCACTTACATGTGGGTCCCATCACTCCATGTGAGTGATTGTTTGAACAACCGATTATTCAAGTAGAATTTTTCTAAGCTGTCCCTCACCCTTCCACTCACCATGAATAGGAGTGGATAAAATAGCCGAACCAGAACAAAACAAACAAAGCCTTAGTTTGGTTCTACATTAAAAAAAAAAAAAAAAAAAAAAAAAAAATTATGGTTTGGTTCTTAGAATTAAGAACCATTTGATTTTGGTTCTAATTCTCTTTCCAGAACCAAGAACCAAACTCAATTTATATATATATATATATATATATATATATATATATATATATATATACAAATTAGTGGATATTCATCTCACCAAAATATTCAATCTGAAATTATAAATGTGAAATGTACAAAAATGTTATTTACCATACATTTTATCTCATTTTCTATTAGACAAAGATTTTAAATCATAAATTTAAATTCTAATTCTAATTCATTTTTCTTCTTTTCAATTACAGACAAGCATTCACACTGCTTTACCTGCACTCCTATAATACAGCAATCGTTGCACTCTTTAGTCACCATCAACGTCATTAATGTTTATTTTTTAAAATTTATGTATATATAAACCTCGGCCCAATTCGTCAATTCTCAAGAGTTAACACAAACTCAAATTGCAAATTCCATCCCTAACTCACACGGTACCACGGTAGAATGGAACTCAGAACTTCATCGTAACCTATAACTATAAGTCTAAACGGTATTTATGTTCGATTCTCTAATTTTCAACTAGTCGGCAAGCTTTCTTCAGGTGAGTTTCTTCTTCTTTGACTTAGAATAATATGTTACTTTTTCTAAATTTTTGTTTTGTTAACTAAAAATTTCATTTTCTATTTAGTAGTAATGTAGATGGATTCTAATAAAGAAGATGATATAAACAAGTTTTAATTTGCATTTATTACTTAAAAATTCAAGTAATGGTCCTAGAACCAAACAAAATCAAATCAGAACCGAGCGGTTTAGTTCCGATTTGGTTCTATATCTTTAAAAAAATCAATTGGTTCCATTAATAAAAAACCATCGATTTATGGTTTGATTTGATTTTTCTAGAATCAGAATCAGAATCAGAACCAGAACCAAACCAAACCAAACCTAACCCTGACCATGAAGACTGTTCTTTTGATCTCCACTGAGTCTGCTCAAGACTCAAGGTAGAGATAACTTCTATACTTAGACTCTTAATAAACTTTTGCTTGACGATATAGCAGGATTCAGTCTAGTGTTTTGCTTCACAATCATTCCTGCATTCATCATTTCTAAAATGATAGCTCGATTAAATTTGAAGGCTAAAACATTTTACAATTTAATCAACCATTGAGGTAGCTCCAAAATCTTATTTCACTACACCATTAATCAAACCCCAAACTAATGTGCAGAAATGAAGAGGAAACAAAGAAATTCGCAACGCAAAGCAAATGAAGCAATTGAAATCATATTTTTTACTGATTAATCTCAAGAAATGTCAAATATTTACCATTATATCCAATTAATTATTCAATTGAAAGAAAAAAAAAAAAAAGCACACTTAAAGTTGAGAATACCAGAAGTTCTACTGAAGTTACACTTACCACTAACCCACAGAAAATGATTATTCATCAGACAGATTTCAATAAAATCCAGTAGACGAACGCTGACATTGGGGGTTCTGTAGTCTGTAAATGAAACCCCATTATTAGAAAGAATTCCAACTTGTGAAGATTGTTTGAACTGACCTTGGTGAGAAGGCGTCGCAAAGCCATTTCTTTTCAAAAAAAAAAAAAAAAAAAACGACGGAGGAAATGGATCAAATCAAAGTCTCTGGGAGGAACCAGAGAGATTTTTATTTATAGAGGAAAATGAAGAGTGTCTTGACGAAGTGGAAGCTTCCCCAATCTCCATTTCTGTAGCTTGTGAGGGAGAAACAGGTGACCGCTTTGCTTGGTGTAGACTGTAGTGTGTGGTGTGGTGTGGACGATGGATTCTAGTGTTGTACAGAGGGGGAGCGTCACGAATTTGATTTCGAGGGGAATTAGGAAGAAATAGCCTTCGGTTTGGATTTGTTGGTAGTGGGGTTGGACAAAATAATCAAATCAAATTAAATCAAATTAGAATCAAACTAAATTAAGCGATTTGGTTTGATTTTTTATCAAAAAAATAATGATTTGATTCTTAGAATAAAAAATCATTTGGTTTCGGTTCTGATTTTCTTTCCAGAACCTGAACTATGAATCAAATTCAATTATATATATATATATTCATCTCACAAAAAAATTCAAATCTGAAATTATAAATATGAAATGTATGAAAACATTTTACCTCGGATAAAGATTTTAAATCATAAATCTAAATTATAACTCTAATCCATTTCTCTTCTTTTCAATTATGGACATACATTCATATTACTTTACTTGCAATCATATAGCATTGCAAACGTTGCACTCCCTAGTTACCATCGACAGCGTTGATGTTTATTTTTTAAAATTTATGTATATATAAACATCAGCCTAATTCGTCAATTCTCATGAGTTAACTCAAACTCAAGTTGCAAATTTATCCCTAACTCACACGATGTCAGAGTAGAATGGGCAGAGTCGGACCTTAATTGTAATCTGTAATTATAAGTCTAAACGACATTTATGTTCGATTCTCTAAGTTTTGACGAGTCGGCGGATTTTCTTCAAACATGTTTCTTCTTCTTTGATTTAAAATAATTTATTACTTTTTCTAAACTTTTGTTTTGTTAACTAAAAATTCTATTTTCCATTTAGTAATGATGTAAATGAATTCTAATGAAGAAGTTGATATAAACAAGTTTTAATTTGTATTTAATATTTTAAAACTCAAGTAATGGTCCCAGAATCAAACCAGAACAAAGCGGTTTGGTTCTGATTTGGTTCCATATCTTTAAAAAACCAATTGGTTCCAATAGTAAAAAAATTATAGGTTCATGGTTTTGTTTGATTCTTCTGGAACTAGAACCAAATCGAACCACGTCCACCCCTAGTTGATGGTACCATAAATTCAAGAGGTAATTGCCAACTAAATTTAAAATTTACTCAATTAGCCCATGTTTGATTCCCCCTAAAATTTCATAAAAAATTCTACTTTTTTTTTTTTTTTTTTTACAGTAATCAATCTAAATTATATAAAAAAAAAATCAATCCTACAATCTTATACTTTTCAAACTACTTTTTAATCACAGAATTTTCCAAAATTACTGTTCAAAATTTACTTTTTCAATTACTATGGGAATCATACAAGGACATAATAACTTTAAGAATTTATTGTATCGAAGAGAAAAAATATAAATATCAATGCAAATTCTTAGAGGTGGTAATGGGTCGAGTCGAGCCGGCTCGGTCCATGGCTCGCAATGCTCGGCTCGTCAAACTGATGAGCCAAGCAACGAGCTCGGGTCAAACGAGCCGAGCTCGGCTCGTTTAACCCTGGCCAAGCTCGACTTGGCCCACGAGCCGCGAACTCGTGGGCCGAGCCGAGCCGAGCCGAGCTCGGCTCGTTTAGCTCGGTGTTTTTTATTTTTTATTTTTAAATAAACCTTTTTTACCATTTTTTTTAAAAAAAAAACCCTCTTATCTTACCGTCTTAAGTTTATTTATTTAGTCGACAATCTTCGATAGCTAAAATATTTGAAATCTTGAATACTAATAAGTATAAATATAAGTATAATATTAATAAGTAATAAGTTATGTATTAAATAAATTATTAATAACTTAATAAGTAAAAAAACAATTTTTTTTTTTAGTTTTCAACGTGAAAAAACGACGTTTAATTTTTTTTTTTACACTCGCCGGCTCGTTGAGCTCGTTGGCACGAGCTCGTGGCTTGTGCCAACAAGCCGCTCGTTGAACCACGAGCTCGTGGTTCAACTACAATGTTTGGATCGCCCACGAACTCGTCCGTTTGACTAATCGAGCCGCCCT
Organism: Ligustrum vulgare; assembly: GCA_963555705.1. Lineage (NCBI taxonomy): Eukaryota > Viridiplantae > Streptophyta > Magnoliopsida > Lamiales > Oleaceae > Ligustrum > Ligustrum vulgare. Next base: position 4,069,572 of record OY743172.1, on the reverse strand, counting down.
CGGCTCGTGTTTTCGCGAGTCGAGCCAACGAGTCGAGAGCGGCTCGACCCGTTTGCCACCTCTACAAATTCTGTTGACAATTTGAGATTTAATCAAAATAAGACAGAACAAGCTCTAATATAATTTGAATTGAATCAAATAAACAAATGCTCATAAACTATTTAATCCGGGTACCATAAAACCAAAATTCAAATAAAATAGTTGGTTTTATAGAAAATATTAATGTTTATTTTCTTAATGGCTTGAATATTATGATGATTTCATATCTCTCTCTCTCTCTCTCTCTCTCTCTCTCTCTCTCTCTCTCTCTCTCTCTCTCTCTCTCACACACACACACACACATATAACTAATGATGTATTTCACATTATTTTTAAGCATTAATTTTTTTATTTTATTTGTAAATATTTCGGATCGTTCAATTTTATTGAATGGTTCGAACTTCGAAGGGACAAAATTTTGTACCATTTTTCGATTTGTGCTTTTATTTGTAACTTTTGATCGAAATGTAATTATTTAAAATTGGATTAAAAAAATCACAAAGCTAAAAAAATTACACACAACGTTGCTTTTACAGTTAACCAAGTCCCCCGTTTGGTCTCCAATTTTTGGGAAATTTTTTTGGTTCTGAATAATATTTTTAGGAGAATATGTAGTCAAAAATTATTTGAAAAATAAAAAATAATAAATTTGATTAATATGAATGATTGAGATTGAATTTAAATAAATTTACTTTTTGAAAAATTTGGGCCAAACAGCCACAGGAGCATTTTAGGGGCGGATTTGTAAATATACGTGCTCCATTCTTAAAACCCTAACCCCCAATCCTCCCAACAGGATCCGCTATATATGCAACTCCAAATCTCAACCATCATCATGTCTTTGGCTGAAACGAAATCCGTTTCGTTGTGAACTCGGCAATATTTGCTTCTTGATTGTCAATATAGTTGTTGATTATTTCAAATCAGTTTCCCTTTATTCATGGCTTATTTATTGTTTACGCAATGTTCCTATTATGATTTCATCATTTGGTCAATATTAAGAATAACTCTATTTTCACAATATCATCCACAATGACATTGTGAGTGTTGCAATATTAATCTGGGATTCCAAGGAATTGAACGCTATTCTAATTTATTTATTTATTTATTTTTTTTAATGGAATTTCTTTTGCTGTAAAGTTATTTAGTTTAATTTCGTTACCTAAGCTGAAATTCAGTACAGAATAAATTATTTTCCTCAATTTAAATAATTTTTTTAATGCAAGTGATGACAATACAGACAGGGACATCAGAAATCGCTTAAGATTATGATGATTTGTCGATGGGAATCTCTCTGATGCATTTGCTAAATTTTATTTTATTTTATTTTCCTTTGCTTTTGTATCTACTTCTAACTTAGGGGTTTATTCAATTGGGATTTCGAAAGACATTTAAAGACTTTTTTTTATGGACCTTTTTTAATGGATTTCATTGAATTTGATTGACTTTTATGGATTTATATAGACTTTCGTGGACATTTATTTAAAAGACTTTCATATACTTTCAAAGACTTTTATAGATTGATTTAAAAGACTTTCAAATATTTTTAAAGACTTTTACAGACTTTTATTTTTTAATTGAAAAATATAAACGCTAATAGATTAATTTTCGTATGATGTGAATATGAATCGTTAATAATAATTATTTGTAAAGTGAATTAAAAAAAAAAAGCGTGAGAAATATAAATAGTTTTAAGACAGAGAAACATTTGTGATTTAAAAAATGGGGGGAAAATAAAATTGCATTTGATATCGACATAAAAATTGTACTATGTTCATAAAAAAATTTCTAGAGAAAATTCTTGAATCACTTTACTTATTATTATTTGTTTTGACACAATTTATTTATTATTTTTCTATAAAATCTTATGGAATTTTAGTTAGATTTATTTTCATAAAAAAATCGATAAAAACGATGAAAAAAAAGAGAATCCAAATATAAAGAAAAAATATTTAAAATAAAAAAATACAAAAAGTTGAAGAGAAGAGAAATAATGATTTGTTTAGTCAAATGTTTAAGGTTTCTAAAAATAATATGAAAGAAGAAAAATATAGAATAAATAAAATTACAATTTAAAAGAATTTTTTTTTTTATAAAAGTCTTTCAAAATCTTGGAGGTTAATGAGAGACAAATAAAGAGATTTTGTGGTTGTACTTTATGTTTAGAAGTTAGTACATAAAGGATTTTGTAGGAGTATTTAAAAGTCATTGATAATTTGAATAATACGGGACTTTTAAAGACTTTTAAAAGTCTTTATACAATACACCATGACTTTAAAAGACATTTTAAGAGTTTATTAAAATCTAGATTGAATAACTCAATATTTTAATGGATTTAATAAAGTCTAGATTGAATACTCCTAGACTTTTAAATTCCATCAAAGTCTTTAAATTTCCTTCCAAATCCTAATTAAATAAACCCCCCTTAGTGTAAATGCATAAAGATAGTTCTATTCAGCTTCTTATTTCTTTCTTTTAAACAAATTATGAGATTTTTATGTTTGCCAGTGATGTATATATTGCATGATTGTGAGGTTAAACTATGATTATTTATGCTTATGAATCATCGCAGCTTTTTCCCAGTTATGTCCAAATCCAAAAGATGTGTTTTTTATGGCACAAGAATACTTTTATTGAATCCAAATTTACTCTGGTTATTATTTTTCTATTTCCTTTTGATCTTTCAAAAAATATGACATGTTGCATATTTTGAGCATTGTGCTTCTTTCAACTTGTTTTTTGTTTGGTTTTATTGTGCTGAATCTGCACCAGCAGCAGCTATACTTTAGTCGAAGAATTGCAACAATTTGATATATTTCATGAATTTAAAAGTTTCTGGTTTGCCTGTGATGCATTTCTTATTGCAAGTATTATCAGAGATAAAATATGATGATGATAAGAGATTGTCACTACCTCTGAGGCAAATTATTTATTATTGAAATATTTTTATTGGACCACATTGTGTCATCTTGTTGCAATTTACCATGAAAATTATTATCTGGATTATACTGTTCCATACACAAGAAGGCATACGTTTGTGGTGGTGAATGAATTTCATCATAAATGCGGTACATATGTGTATTGTGTGGAGGTATACAATTATACAAATTTGCTAATTTAATGGAGATTTACTTAACAAGCTCTTCTTTCTTGCCAGCTTCTTCCAATTCTCTTAGGCCCCCAACCTTCTGCTCAATTTCCTCGATTAGCTCCTCGCGCAACAACTCTGCTCTGGCTGATTCTTCCATGTCTTCTTGCTGCAGCATGTTCGATAATGTGAATCAGACAGCGATAGGCACAAAAATGAAGCACGAATTCATTTCTTTACTTAAGCATAAATAAATCATGTATACTTGTATACTGAAGGGTCATTAGTAAGTTTCAACTGGTTAAAATAACCGATATAACTTTTTCTTTTTCCAGTTAGATAATAATAATTGAAATAAAATTTTGTTACGATTGAGTTATTGAACTTAAAATAGCTATAATTAAGCAACTGAGTCCATTGGACTAATGAAAAACATATAACACCAGTCAAAAGTAAACTTAGAATCTAGGCTCGAAAACTCGTATTATCTCGAAAACACTACTTTTTTTTTTTTTTTTTTTTGTTTATAAACAATTTATTATTACTATCCAAATTGAGGTAGATAATATTTGGGGTGAGATTATAGATGCATTGAGAGCATTGTACCTTTTCATAGACCCAATGTCCAGTGCCATCTCCTCCATCTTTTCTGTATGCTTCTGAATCATAGAAAGGATCCTAACCAGTAACCACATGTGAATTTAGAGAGAAGTCAAGAAATATTCAACTTAATTTCAATTAAAAATTTCAGAATTCAAGTAAAAATTGTGTAGAACTCACTTTTGTGGAACCAAAGAAACAGCATCCCCAACAAGTAAACATGATGTACAATGTGTCTATAGTGGAAGAAGCAAGTGAAAATAAGTAGCAGTTGAATTGAAAAACGAAATATCCATTACTACGAATCAAACTATGTACTCACAAACTTTCTTCATGGCCCCGTCGCTAAGGTGCCAAATTGACTTGTGGGTAATGAGGTCTCTCTGCCCTTCCATATGCTCAACTAAAACAGCCATCAATGGCCAATCTGGTAAACCCTTCACTTTAACCGTGGAACCTCTCTTGCAAATTTTCTACTCAAATAACACGGAAATTGCTAAAGAAGTCATAAATTTATTTATCATATTGCACAATCTTATGTAGCATTTGTGTACGCAAACATACAGAAACGTACTTACCTGGTGCCTGTTACCACAGCCAAATGTTGAACTTGGACAATGCCTAAGCTGGGGGCAAAAATAAAAAATAAAAAATTATGTGAGATTATAAACAATATTTGTTAAGAATAAGGAAGGAAATCAAAATATGCTTACTGTTCTTGGAAATGAATTGAAATCTAGTTTTGTTGTTTTGATATGAGGATTGATAACTGAGAAGCTCATTATAGTTTCAGCCATTGATAAGATGGGATTCTTGTTGTTTGAGTATTTCTTCTAATTTCTCGTTTCTTGCCTTTTGTTGTTTAGTGGGGGGGAATGGATAAGAGAACCATTTGTACAACCCTTCCTTTACACACAAATTTTAACCTATCAAATCTACAAAAATGTTTCCCAAAGCTTCAAAGTTACTTTGAAGTAAATTTACATTTATTTTTAGGCTCAGCTAAATATACTTTAAATAAGAAAAATAAGTTAATACTAGCACATGTTTGGTAGGATTTAAAATTCAAGTTTTAATCTAAGTCAAAGTCAATAATAAATTTTAATTACTTTTTTCATGGGGTACACAATCTTTAGACCATATACAATTACGTAAAAAAAACATGTACTCTTTACTCGAACAACTAGGAACCATGCTATAAAATCCAACTTGACAATTTTATAATATTTTTTTTCTAAACAAATCTTTATACTTCGGTGTACTTTAAGGCCTAAGGTTAACCTTTGAGGGTCAAGTGACAATTTAACAAATATTTGTACCGTCTTTGTTAGTGGATATTGTAATATTGAAAGGTTTAGGAGCAATTTGTTTGTTTTAAAGGTAGACAACCAACCTGTTACTTTTAAATAAATTGGGGAACACCTTTTGCAATTACATTGGCAGTACTTTGGAAGTTATAAAAAATAAAAAAATAAAATAAAAAATTGAAACCAATTACTAATGAATTAATTAGTACAAGCCCGTTCTAGCGCCAAAGAAGGGCACACCTTATAGTGCCCTTCAAGACACAACAACATTGGCACACTTTATGGTGCCCTTCATTGGCGCTAGATCAAAATCATTAATTAGTAACAATTATTTTCATGGCACTATCTTTATTCAATATATGATGTTTTATACTGTACTAATGATACTAAATATGACTGAAAATTGAAATGTAAAATATATTCGTTATTGTTTAGTATGTTTTATTTGGTCTAAAATATCAAAAATTTGTAAAAGACCCCCTTAATTTGATATATTGAATTAAATGTTTTTTTTAGTTAAACGGTATTCTTAATGTGTTATAATGAAGAGTAATTTGGATTATACAGAGAAAAATAAAGAATTGTTGTAAAACAATAGAGAATATAGAGAGAATCAAAGAGAATTTCTTATTCTTAATCTTTCATAATGAATATAGGCCCCTATTTATAGGAGGGGACAATGGCATAATCGTAATATTGGACAATGCCATAATCGTAATATATAAATTTTACAGGGGCATAATGGTAATATGGAATTCACCTAACATTTGCCTAATTTTACCTAACTATTATGATATTTTATAACACTCCCCCTTGAATAACATATTACTCGCTTGCTCAATTGTCTGCCTCGTTAAAACCTTGCTAAGAAAACCCAGTGGGATAAAACTTGAGCGAAGGAAAAAGAGTACAGTTGCTCCCCCTGATGTTGGCCATAGTGAATCATTGAGTCTGACATTCCAACAAATCATGTACTGAATCTTGAAGTTCTGAAGTGCTGCCTCATTAAAACCTTGTCAGTAAAACCCAGTGGGATAAAATATGAATCAAGGAAAAAGAGTACAGTTGCTGCCTCGTTAAAACCTTGTCAGGAAAACCCAGTAGGATAATACCTGAACGAAGGAAAAAGAGTACAGCGTGTTTCTCCCCCTGAAGTGTGCAATTGAGGATTCATGATCTTCTCGAACATTGATATCATCTTACTTCTGGAATATGTATATATGAAAATCTTCTTGTGTGTAGCCGATATCATAACATTCTTCATAAGATGTGTATGATTTTCTTCATTTGTTGATATCATTCAAGTATAACAATGTGTTGTTAATTATAGCTTGTTGATAGCTATGATGATGCCTCAAAAACCTTTGTTAGGAAAACCCTGTGGGACAAAACCTCAGCGAAGGGAAAAAGAGTACATTATTCTCATTATTTTTCATCAATACGCCTCAACTGTTGCCTCATTAAAAACCTCGCTAGGAAAACCCTGTGGGAAAAACCTCAGCTAAGGGAAAAAGAGTGCAACGCGTATTTATTCCTTTTCATGGAATATCACAAGTATATTGATGCAATCTCATATATTTTCATCAAAACATATTATTCATGATGAGCTTTATATAAATCATTCATAGCTCATTTATGATGTCATAGTTTATTTATGATGTACTGAACATGCTATACCAAGCAATGTTTATTTAGTTGACTGATTGCATTACTCAAATCTAGAATTGATTCACTTCTATCAAAATCTAGAATTCACATCTGATGAATAATTAAATATTCATTTTCATATTCACTTCTGGTGAATAATCAATTTCCGGTGGATAATATAATTTTGCATATTGAAAATCAATTGCATGCCCAAATATTCAAATATAATAATAGTACACTCCAATTTCAATTTCAACATATTATATTATGGGGTCATTTGTATCATCCTATAGTGATACTAATCTGGGCATATTGAATCTTTCAATGATTTATACATGTATGTTCTTGCACTTTATAAACTGCAATTTCTAATTTGCAGGAGCATAATCAATCATTGAAATAGATATCAATTTTGACATATAATCTACAATCATTTTACTTGAAATCCCAACGTACCGCGATCAACTGGTACATCAAAGAATACCCTCAAAATACCGAGATGAGAATCACACTTTTTGATCTCACTCATTGGTATATCAAAGAGCTCAAGTTAGTGATTTAGATTATAGTCACATCCACCATATGTCATGCCAGTTCAATGAAAAATCTTGCGCGCAACAAGTCGTCATCTACGACTATGAAATATTTTTCATTTGTACATATAATTACTGGCTTTACACGTTTAAGCATTTGGACTTCTGGTCCTTGAACAATAATCCCCACATTGGGGTTATATACTTGGCCAAAGTATTATAATTTCATCAACCTCATTTTCATAAGAGGGTTGTATGTAGTCGACTTATTTATCGATTCCACTTCAACTCAATATAACATAGAGAGATCTCTGTATATGTTCTATCATCAGGTACCTGAATCTCTTTTAACTATGTCCCTTATACTCACTATGAGTATTCAGCCTCAAAGGGATCATCTCAATCATTCAAGAGATATTTATTTTTGGAATCGATTCTCATTATGCTTCAGGCATAATTACGCTTTAAGCGTGTTTTCCCCATAATATTCACAAATCTTATATTATATCAATCGGCTAAAATGCCGCAACACATGTCATACAATCATATATCAAGTGCGTATTGTTGGAGTGTATATAGATAGCGCACTTCATAAAGTTTCACAAGCAAATCATTATTTCATCGTATTGACATGTTTATATGTAGAATATTGCTGCATAATCAAATTGTTCTCATATCAAATAACTTGAGGCTTTTAATCTGCTAAACCATTAGCAATATAATATTCTATTATCTCAACTAATTCGTAAAATCATTAATGACTTTAAGATATATTCATGCTAGCATTTATCACTTTGCTTGTAATATCATTACTTGAGCAAATAATCAGTCATTCATTTAGTGAGATAATTAATTTGCTTTTGAGAACAAGGAGCAATGATAACAATCTTCTGGTTCTTTAATGAATGCCATTATTCATTCTCAATAAATCTCATTATTGAATTGGAATCTAACCAATCAATATAGAACTTCTGGTTCAACAAGATATTTCACTTGTACATATGTATGAACTTCTGGTTCAATACAGTATTTATTTCATCAGTACGTATTTCTGTACAGTTCAAATCAGCATACCTTTATTACTTTTATACCGGAAAAATCAGGTACAATATCCAAGGAAATATCTCATGATCTCAATCTTGTCGCCAAATCTTCCCTTATATCGAAAAAGGTAATGACCCATTATCTCACATTTTCAATAATTTATTCCATTATTTCTTGATGGAATCGATATCACTGACACGCGGAGCCATCGCTCTTTCACGCGTTGAATAATGTATTTAAATAGATGATTTGGGAAGAGGCTAGATCTATCAAAAATGGATATCATACTTTCAAATATTCGTAAATATTATTCAAATCTTCCGGTAAATGATTTGAGAAAAATTTATCAAATTAGGCTTGAAAGATTGAGGTTGCTGATGGATCATAGCATCCCAGAAGATGTTCGCTGGTTGATCGAAGCAAAAGTTTGATTAGCTGGTGAATTACCAGATTCATTTTCTAAGCACAAGCCTGGCTTAGGTAAGAGTACTTTTGCAAAGAAGCGAAGAGCAAAAAGATTAAATAGTTGCTACAAATGTGCTCGATGGACATGTGATACCCGTTGTAAGTCAATAGGGTATTCATCTATAAATCGAGATGATAAGATAGACTTCATTAAGGGTGGGCTGAGTAAGGAGTCATTGGATGATATCCGATTGACTCTTGAGACGCACCCTAGTGGGTATGTACAGCGTGAGCTACTATCTTTATGGGCTAAATTTATCAGCGATAAAGAGCGTTATAGTCTCAAGAATATAATAGCAAAAGATCATGTTTGCCAGGCTGTTATAAACAATGATGTTTTGGCTATACAGCATTAATTCAATGTAAATCATTTGATATATATGCACATATAAAATATTTTTCTGTTTCCTTTCACGAGTTTTGATAAAGGTTGGTTAAATATATTAAATCACCGAAAGGTTAGTAGAGTGATTTTGTCAAAAGTAAATCTTTACTTTTTCAAAACATGAGCAGTAAATAGTGAAGTTTTTCAAGTTTAAAAAGCCACTGATTTTCACAGTTTCATGTATCCCAAAAATATTATTTTCTCCTAAGTTTTTCCTTCCTTATTCTTTCAAATATGGAAGGATCAAAACTTCGACAGATCAAAACTATCTGTGTATTTTGTGGATCAAAAGTAGGGAAAGGTTTTGGGTATCTAGAAGCAGCAGTGGATCTTGGAAAGAAATTGGGAGAGAAAGGTATCACTCTCGTGTATGGAGGAGGTAGCAGTGGATTGATGGGTTGTGTTTCACAATCCGCTCTAGCAGAGAAAGTAAGAGTGATAGGTGTTATACCTACTCCTTTAGCTGATATCGCAGGCAAAACACGAGGGCATGAAGTACAAACCTTATCTATCCATGAACGCATAACTTGCATGCTATATGGTTCTGATGCCTTCATAGCTCTGCCTGGAGGTTTTGGTACTTTAGAAGAAATATTTAATATTACCTCATGGGCTCAACTAGATCTCCATACTAAGCCTATTGGGCTTTTAAATGTAAACAATTTCTTTGATGGTTTGCTAACATTTCTTGATTATGCTGTGGAACAGGGATTCATCTCTACATTTTCTAGGAGAATCCTTATTTCTGCTCCTACTATCGAGGAACTGCTGGATAAGTTGCAATCATATATTTCAATAAAAGATCCAACAGGAGTTAAGATAGATTGGTCGCAAGGAAGGGGAATCAAGCGAAAATGGAGTCCGGTTAATGTAAATCTATCTTTGTTAACCCTAGAATAGGTGGTGGTAGAGTACGGAGTATTCTCACTCTTGAGACACACCATAAATTTCTAGGATTTTATCAGTGTTTAATATTGTGTACCTCAAAGATTTAAGGTGGTAGAGTATGGGGTATTTCTTACTCTTGAAACACACATTTTTCTTTATTTCCTCAAAAGGTCAGAGGTGGTAGGATACGGCTACTCCCGAAACACATCTCTCATTTTGAGGATCATAAATGTTTCCCCCTTTTGCGTTTTGCATGTATGTCTCGTTTATGCTTCTTCAGGAGCAATAATAATATCATTTCAGTATGTTTAGATGATAATTTTTACTTCTTCTGGAGTAAATATGTATTTCTTCTGGAATACATAAGTGCTCGTGCAAGAACTTTTCCAGACACTTATCATCTAATATTCATCTCATAATACTGAAGATATTATTTTCACATTAGCCATTTCCGTGCTATCATGTGATATTATCTTATCATATATCAACATTCTCTTGTTGAATAATTTTCATCCACCATTTCAAATACAGATATTGGTAACTTCTGGTACCATTGGATGAAATATTTTTATCAACATTTACCAACTTTTTGGTAATGATAACTTCTGGTATCATTTGATGAAGTATCAAATAACAATAATATCACCATGTATATAGGTTAAACAATAATAATATCACCATGTATATATGTTGACAACATTCTCTAATATGTTAGAATTAACCAACAATTGATGTGTTTTTGAAATAATATAGAATATGAATATATGTAAAGTATTCTATATATTCAATTGCTAAACCGGCCATATAGGCGGAATTGACATAATGAAATAATTAAACTGATAAAACCAACCATGTAGGTGGTAGAACCAACCATGTAGGTGGCAACAACATAATGAAATAATTACATTTCATGAGTGAGCGAGTCGTATCTTCAAATCCAGTCAAGGTATTCATAATAGTCCAATCCGTTACGATAATGAGTCATCTCCAGTTAAGGTATAAATCCAATCCATAAAACTCAATCCATCACGGTATGTCAACTATTATGTTACTTTTAAAACTTTTAATTTATCGTATTAATTACATAGTAGTGTTAAATAATTTAGAATATATTTTATTAACACTTATCATCATATCATTAATAATGATTAATCAATTTCGTTAAATTACGATTAATATATTTTACCGTATCATTAAGGGCAAAATCGTCCATATTTTAATATATTGATCATATGGATAAATCGAAACCGTCAATAGGTTTGAAATTTAATTTAGAACAAACTTACTTTTGGTCCGAAGTTCAAAATCTCGCCGGAATTGCTTTAAAAATAGTTTTTACGACGCCGCCACGTTCGACTACCGGAAAATGTCCAAAACTGCACCAAACAGAAAAGTAAGACCATAGAGAAATCAAGAACGTCGAAATGAACAAACTTCCTGTTAACATCATCGCCGGAATCTCTCTCACGCGCCCTCACGCGCCGTCACCGTCGTCATGGATCTGTTGTCCGATCGTCATTTGGGTTTATGGTTTGGCGTGAATTTGCTTTGAAAGTTTCGGTTTTTTCAACTTTTCTTCTCCGGTCGATATCTTCTGTTTCAGCCGTCGGATTATCTCCAAATTTCAGGCGAGGCTTCTCCTTGACAAATTCGTTCTGATGCGGTGGCTGATCGTCGATCGGATATCTAGATTGACCGGAATCATTCTTTTCAGTTCGAGAGAAAATGAAACATTGATTAGTAATAATCAGGTTTCTGATACAGAGGTTCATCATTTAGATGCAACTGTAGAGCATACTCCCGTTATTACTCAATTGGCTAGAGACTCGTGCTGATAACGTGTTGTAAAACAATAGAGAATAAAGAGAGAATCAGAGAGAATTTCTTATTCTTAATATTTCATAATGAATATAGGCCCCTATTTATAGGAGGGGACAATGGCATAATCGTAATATTGGACAATGGCATAATCGTAATATATAAATTTTACAGGGGCATAATGATAATATGGAATTCACCTAACATTTGCCTAATTTTACCTAACTATTATGATATTTTATAACAAGAATGATATTTTTTATAAAGCCACGTCTTAAAAAGAAATATGACTAACATAGCCCTAAGTGACACAAATTATCACCCTTCTAAATATTTCTATGACATAATTTATCTGCAAAAAAATAAAAATTAAGTCACTTAATTCTAAAAATCCGTGGAAGCCAAGGGTTGGCCTAGTGGAAAAGCACGACCGTTACCAGCTTCATACCTGGGTTCGAGCTTCAATTGGGGGGATTTGGGGTTCTTAGGTTTGGGGGGTTCCTTTGTATCGAGTTTTAAAAAAAATAATCTGTGGATTTAATTAAAGACTAAAGTAAAAGATACTTTTGAACAAATAATTTTTTTGTTCATACTTAATTAACAAGAAGCATTAATTTCATCCTTTTAATGGTTTGTAAATCCATTCATGTTTTGTTGTCTATCGTGAACAACATAACAATTATCCTCATCCAATGAAAAAATAGCAAAGTGTCAAATTTTATATTAAGGATGCTTGACTGTTTTACATTGGAGGTGGGCAACATAACATTTTTCATTTGTAAATTACTTATTTACTTATTTAATTTCACTCAAAACATCGAACTCAATCACACTTAGGCTCCATTCGGCTCCTTGAATTAATTGGGAAAGGACAAAAAAACACAAAATTTAACTTGGACAAATTTTCATACAATTTTTTATTCATCCATATTTTTTCTCAACAATTTTTAATTTCATATTTTATATAAAAAATACAAATAAATCAAATTTTAATTTTAATTTCTTGACTTGACCCAGCGGATCACACCCTTAGATGTGCCTGGAGATGACACGCGCTATCTCATAAAATTCATCGGTCTTGACAATTATTAATATTTATCTTTAATATGAGTTGACAAATAAAGCATGCAATTACTTTCAGGAAGACGAAGAAAAAAATGACAAGAATAATCAATACACATCAAGTCATGAAAATGTCTTAATGTCCTCCCTCCGAAGAAGGGGAAAAAAAAAGTTGATCTGCAATCCTAACGGTCCCCACTGTCATGTTCCTAGAACCTTGTGTAGGAAGTAAATTGTGGGATGTGCCTCAATTAGTCAAGGTCTGAAGCTTGACAATTATTTCCATCACAAGAAGGTCAAATTCAAAGCATTTGTCAGGATTCGAACCCTCGACTCTTTGATTGTCAACAACGCAAACTTTATATCACTTCAGTTTTTATCAACTAAACTATACCTTGAGGGCATCTCTCTCTCTGAAAGAGGATTCACATTAAAATGGTCATATATGTATTTATGTACACTTGTTAGTTGATATGATCATATGTTCAATTATTACAACATATGAAACTTAACTTAAAATCCATTCAAAATGAATCACTTTGGCATCACACACTCATTTCGTTCCTCTTTTCATCACCTCATCAGTCAAGAGACTCAAGATGTTATATTTTCTAGCTCGATATTTTAAGCTGTCACGATTTAAAATGATCGTCTTATCACTTTCTCATAGGAATGGATCACGGGTCTGTCTTGTCCTATATAGTCTGATTCAAATTCTATCCATATGTATATGAACATTTTTCTCTCTATCTCCTGATTGACACAAAAATGTAAATCCATCAAAAAAGTTAAAATTTATTCATCTTAACTTTGTGCAATTCGGGTACTTCTGATTTTTTACTTGGACTAAATTATTGAGATTAATATTGTATGTAGAATTTAAAGTTCAACTCCTTGAGAGTTGAGACTATTCATTTGGGGTCATTTGTGCGTTGGCATCAAATTATGCTTGATTAATTGATTATTTTCATAGTCGACATGAACGATAAAGAGTCTGACACGCACGTATGAGTAAAATATTTAGTTTGAGTAAGAATGGTGTACACTATAATCGTGAAATTATTGATTTCATTCAAATGATAAAGTGAAAGTGGCTAGGAATAATTAATTTCTAATTGTATCAAATTCATATCACGAGGTGGAACGAAAATGCCATATAATTCCAAATATATGTCTCTCCCAAACAAACATCCATTTATCCCATTTATTTTTTGTATTAAAGTCTTCGTTTATATAAGATAGAAGATATAGGATGTTGAATTATTTGGTCTCCTGCTAATCGAAAATAGTAAGTCTTGTGATGCTAAATGGAACCTTGTCATTATTTTAATATTTTTGACAAATACTCATAAAGATTAATTACAATAGAACATTACTCCAAAGAAGCCATTGCATAATCTTCACCATAGTTTGCGGGTTCTGGACCAATCATATTGTGCCACACGTGGGTGTCATTTTTAATGTTAATGTTTGAACTATTGAAACAGGGCCTACATGGCCATTTCAGCTTAGTCTAAAATTTGTTGTCAACCCTTGAGTTAATTAACCAAAACGATCAATTAGAATTATTCAAATATTTTTGGATTGTTCAGTTAGGAGAAGATCCTATCCGAAATCAAAGCTAACGCGTGTCCAATCCCATGCATAATTATTCTAATTATTTAGGTTTGAAGAACTCTATGTAGGCCAACGGCTCTGTTCGGTAACATTGTAATAATTATAAATTGATTTATTTATATTTTCGAACTAAAATTGTCATTTTCAAGATTGACTGGTTAAATTGTATTAATTAATTAAAAAAATATGTCCGATTATAAGAGAAAAGAGCTTAGACGAAGCTCGACCTTGCCAATTAGTCAAAAGGAAGTTGGGTTGCTATTGCAGGTCCTTCTCCTACGGTTAAGAGGACCTTATTTTATTTTTATTTTTATTTTTATTTTTTTCATTGCACCACAAGTCCACAATATCATAAAGGAATTGGAGCTGCTTGCATGAAAACGAGCCTCTCTTTTTGCTAATTTGTTATACGTAATAATAGATATATATTACAAAGAGATATACATACATTTACAAATTACTATGTTGATACTTGGAGTTCTCAAAGTCAACCACCTTATTATTGAGCAAGAAAGTCGAGCCAATAATCAAATCTAGCCATGAGTTCACCGGCTCACTTCTATCTCATTCTTTAGACTCAATCTCCAATTGAGTTTAAAGATTGATCTAATTTTTAAGTAATCCTAAAATCATCAATTAATATAGTGAGACAATGACAATAGTTATGAATTCATGACCTTAAAAGATTGTAAAGATATGATGATATCGTAAAACTCAAGTAAACTTTATCAATATTGTACTACTTGAAGTGCGATTGTATGCAAAACGCTCTGCATATTACTTGCTCGATTGAGATTAACCTTTAGAACAATTTTTTAGTATCAAACTTTGTGGTTTAATAATAACTCTTTCAACTAATATGATTTGGACAATTGTCATTTACCAATCAAACTTGTCTCAGTATTTAATATATTGATTCCTTCTTCGCTTTGGGTCAATTTAGAGAAAAAATAAGTGTCCCCACATTTTTGATAGGACAAGCGTATCATATGGCAAGTTAGAGGCTTAAAGCACAAAATAAATTGATTTATAAATTAATTTATAAATTATAAAAAATTTTAAATTACTTTTTTAATTATACACATTTTTTTTTCTAGTTTTAAACAATTAGTTTTTACTTTAAAATTATAAATAAATCAGTTTATAAATCAAATAATGTTACCAAACAAAGGTATAAGGATGTGTTTGGTACGCATTTTTTTATTTTAATATAAAATACTTTTCACCTTATTTTTCACTTTGGTCATCTGATTGATTTTAATTTTTTTATCTTCCAATACATGTTTTAACTATTTCCATGAAAAATATTTTTTAATGAGCGTTGATGATTGATTTTCCACCTTACAAGAAATTCATTTTCTTTTCCACCATCTCCAATTAAACACAACCTATGTGCCATATATAAGACTATAATAGTTCATTTTGTTGCAAATTAAAAGCAATGAGGTTAAAATTGTCATTTCCACTTTGTATCCATGGGAGATAAACTAATTTCTTGTAGCTGATGTAAAGCCCTTTCTAGACTACCACCTCTTATCCTTGCAGACAGCTAGCTGTTTTCAAATACTATGTGCTTTCGGGTAAGGCCAATTTGGGAAATACAGTTAAATGTGTCAAAAGAGCACATGACGATATATTCAAAGAATCCTAACAAAATCAAGTTTGTATTTCTCTAACAATATTTTGTTGCGTGTTGGATGATTTTGTCTATAGTTGAAAAGAAAAAAAATATATTGAAAATTTCAACGATTTTTGTAACAGAAAATCAAGTGCTAAAGTTATTCACGATTCAATCTGTTTGTTCAATGTAGGACTCACATATTTGAACTAAAAAAAATAAAAAATAAAAAATTGTACGAGATTAGAACGGTCATGTTCTTTTCCTCCATTAGTAATTCATAAATTATCCATTTTATCTATTTTTTATAAAAAAAAAAAAAAACTTTGTTTTTATCTAGACTAGACTAGATTCAGTAGATTGTATCAATCCAATCAACTTAATCCTCAAATACGGATTTAATAATTCATTAGACTAAGGAGTGAAGAGTTGAAACGAGATGTATTTGGTCGAGTTTAAAGGAGGATGAACTTATTTCAAACCAGAAACAAGTTATTAGATTGCTTAGGAAACACGTCTCTTCCACCCCCAAAGCATCAAGTATTTATGGACTTGTGTTGCTCATATGTCGTCCTTTTGCCATAACTTGTCACTCTTTTAAGGTCAGTTTAATGGCTTCTGTCTCTCTATTTTTTCTCTGTTAAATAAATAAATAAATTTTGCCATTTCTTTCCAATTTGTACATGGCTTTTCTCTTAATTCAGTTGTATCAACTTTGTAAATAATTATCGTCCATACCATAGACTACACCATCCATAGCCATAGGGTATTGTTTTCAAGCAGAAGAGTGTTTGGTGTTCGGATTTACTTACACGATGGAGAAGAATCTTGGAGTTGTGAAAGGGGAGGATCAAATGGAATTACCTCCTGGATTTAGATTTCACCCCACAGATGAAGAATTGATTATTCATTATTTATCGAAGAAAGTTCTAGATAACAATTTCTCTGCTATAGCTATAACAGAGGTGGATATGAACAAGATTGAGCCGTGGGATTTGCCACGTAAGTTGTTTTTTTTTAATTTTTTTTTTAATTGGGTTCAAATTCTTTTGTATTAATTAATTTTGCTTTTTTTGGCTAAAGGGAGAGCAAAAATAGGGGAAAAGGAATGGTACTTTTTCTGTGTTAGAGATAAAAAGTATCCCACTGGTCTTAGAACAAACAGGGCTACTGCTTCAGGTTATTGGAAAGCCACTGGTAAAGATAAAGAAATATTCAGAGGAAAAATCCTTGTCGGAATGAAGAAAACCTTAGTTTTTTACAGGGGAAGAGCCCCAAAAGGCGAAAAATCGAATTGGGTTGCTCATGAGTACAGATTAGAGGGAAGATTCTCTATCCACAACCTTCCAAAACAAACTAAGGTACGTACGGTTTATAATATATATATATTCATTCTATGTTTATATGAAGAAATATGACATAGATGATGGATTGACTTGGATTTTGTTGCAGAATGATTGGGTGATTTGCAGGGTATTTCACAAGTGCTCCAGCGGGAAAAGAGATTCATTTAATGAGTTGCCTCCTTCAACTCTGCCACCATTAATGGACGACGACTCTTCGCCATTTGCATTCGAGTCCAGTCACGTGCACTGCTTCTCCAATCCCATTCCCGTCGTTCCTCAAAAGAATCAACAAGACGCGATCCCTTCTTGTTTCAACGACGATTTAAACCCTTTCTCTGCTAATCCAATGGATACTGATTCTACCTTTTCTTGGGGACAGCTTGGTTCTATCCAGTTTCCTGCAGGTTCAATTCCACAGCCGGATCCCTCAATTCTCAGGACTTTACTTGGAAATTATGGCCAAAATATGACTCAGAACTTCAAAAATCACAAAGAAATAATGCTCAGTGTATCACAAGAAACTGGCACCACCACCGATATCAACACTGAGATTTCTTCTGTTGTATCAAATCACGATATGGGAAGGCAGTCAATTGATCAAGAGGGACCTTCAACATCAGTTCACCTACAGAATTTGGGCTGTGTTTGGAGTTACTAAAAATTTCGAGAGAAAAAAATTAACAACTTCAAGTTTGCTCATAAAATGATTGTTCGTGTATTAAAGTTTGTGTATTGGGATGAGGCTATACTCTTTTGTTTTGTAATATTCAGTTGGTTCCTCCTTGTCTATGATGAACTTTATGACACTATTGCTTTGTTAACTGATCTTTCTAACGTTTTTTATAATAATTCCTACGTTGTTTGCACTCGGTGCCATTGATGATGCTGGTGAATATCGTTTAGAATATGGAAGACGGGTATGCGAAAATGTCTTACAAACGTTGTTAGAGAACAGTGTAAACAGACCCAAAGTCCGTTTGGCATGGCCCAAAAAGTTCAAAAAATGTGTACCTGCGGTAGCGAAAATTGTCATTTTCGATCCCTATGTAATTTAGCGTTTCAATATATTCCTCATATTCCTCATAACACAATATCTTGTACTATTATATTTTCATATAGTGAATTCTTCTTCATTTGTCCGTGAATTTTTCTCCATGTTTTAGGAGTTTTCGTGTAACATCTCTGCGAGTTTATATCACAACAATCATGATTTATTTTAAAGAGTTTATTACAATAATATATTTAATTGCGGTATTTTAGGAATCTATCTACTTTATAAATGGTTTAATCATGGACAAAAATGAGCACCTTTGTCGTGGCGTTAGTATTTTCTATGACAATAAGATCAATATACCTTCAAATATAATAAATAAATATTAATGTATATAGACTATTTATCTTCTATATTGGTGAAGTGTCTATTTTGTAAATTCCAAAGATGCATCAGCACGGTTTGAAAACAGTGGGGTTTTAGGTAGGAATTCCCTTTCATTCAATTATTCAACTAAACTAAATTGTTGATGCTGCAATAACAATATTCTCACATTTTCTTAAATCTTAATATATACCCTTCCCTTCAACATTGAAATTCTCTATATTAAAATATTATTTTCCTCAAAAATAATCTCTTAATATTATATTCTGGATGAGTTCATGAAAAATATTGTGCGTACTGGATTCCATTACGGTGAAAACTCCTATTTGGACATACGATGGTTATGCAACCCGCACGTAATGTTGTTATGTTGGATTGTCTAAAAGAGTAGAAATGTCCAAAAAACTTGTTTAATGTAATTTGAGATGTCACTTTTTGGCAAGATGGTTATATTCACGCCACAATTTAGCCTCAGTTTTTAACGCAATAATTACAATAAATCAATTTATAAATAACATAATTTTTCAAACCATACACATTTTCTATTTCCACTTTTCAACCAGTGTTACCAAACATATTTTTTTTGTACCATATTTTAATTGCAATCGAGATCCTCAATATTTTTAAAATATACCACTTTTTATTTTTGCACTCTTATAATACCTTTAATTACTTAGCACATTTTGGAATTAAAAAAGATTTTTTTAGACTACTTTATCTCCAACACTCCGTTCTTTAATGTAATAATTATAATTTATAAATTAATTTATAAATAACACAACTTCTTAAATCGCTTTCTAAGCGTACACATTTTATTTCTCACATTTTTAACCATCACATGCGAGTGTAACATTGACACACACCGTCAAAATAAACATTTCTATTTAGTGGGGATGTCATGAGGGTAGTATTAAAAACTTTGGGACATGATTGTTACAAATGAAAGTTTGGTGACATGATTGCAACACTTATGAAAGTTTAAAGACGTATTATTACTTATTAGCTATTTAGGTTCTGTATGTTAAAATTTTTGTGTTTAAAAATATTTTTTTATGTTTTCGAGGTAAAATATGTGATTGAAAAGTGAAAAGAAAAAACATATGTGGTTAAAAAGTGGTTTAGGAAATTTTATTGTTTAAAAACATGTTTTTTCATAGTTTGTCGAACAAAAGTTTAGGTGGTGTTCTGTTTGTATTTTATTTTATATTTTCATTTTCAAAAATATTTTATATTTCCTATTTTTATTTTTGTTTTCAAATTTGCTACAAACACGTTTGGTTTGTCATTTCTGAAAACTGTTTTTGAAAATGAAAAGTTAGAAAACACGTTCTGTTTGAAATTTTGCAAAATATTACTTAAACTATTTTTAATTAATTTACTTGCAGAATACTACTGACTCAAACTCAAATTTCCTTTCAAAATACACTGAAAATACGATTACCTGCAACACACTAATGTGAGCACTAAGAGTCTATATTAACACAGCTTGGTGAAGTTCGGGATTTGAGGAAGCTCTGATTCTATTAAAATCCAGAAAATGCAAGTTCTTTCAAAAACATCAGAGTTCATTTATCAAGACATTTTTTGAAATATAACAACAAGAATTCCCACTTAATTTTTTTTGTAATGTTAATATTGAATTCAATAAAACTTTATTTTAGGCTTTGTTCCAAGTTAGGATAATTCTAAAAAAAAAAATCTTTATTTTAAGCTTAGTTTTAAGCTATGATAATTCTAAAAAAAATATAAATATAAATAAATAAAAAATCAATCCCAAAACGCGTTTTCAGCGTTTGAACATTTTTTTTATTGAAATACACTCAAAACGTCGTTTTTGGCGTTTTGGGTTTTGTGTACAATTTTTGTTTTTCGAAATGGGTTTTCGAAAATGGTAAAGAGAACGCGTTTTTAATGTTTTCGAAAATAAAAACAGAAAATGACCTCAAAACAGTAAAGAGAACATGACCTTAGTTTCCCTACGAACAATTTGTTAAACTTTCGTGTTTAAAAATATGTTTTTTATGTTTTCTAAATAAAATATGTGGTTGAAAAATGAAGAGAGAAAATATGTGTAATTAAAAAATAATTTTGAGAATTAGGATGTTCAAAAACATATTTTTTTAATATGTTTACAAAACAGAGGCTAATATGAAATTAATTAGTTGAAATCTTGTGCTTTTTGTTTTTTTTTTTAAAAAAAAAAAAAAAAAAAGTCAAACGCCAACCTTAGGTGCTCCTAACATCCCTTTTATGGGGATTAATAGAGGGTGTAAATCGCATGTTATATCCCAAATTGGTCAGAGTTTAAGTACCACCCACTGAAATGATAAAGTGCTTAGCAAATTCGAACCTTATGACCTATACAATGCTAGCGTTGTGCTTCGGGCTTGTGTTTTTTGTTTTACAGCTCTGAGTAGCGTATGAATGAAGAGTTGCTAACTATCGAAACTTAAGTAGGTGGGGTCTATACTAAGAATTTTGGATAGGGATGGCAATTTGAACCGCTTGAACCGAAAATTGCGATGAATGGAATCGAATGGTGCGAAAAAAAGGAACCAATGGGGGCAGTGGGACGGGTATTGGTATGCAAATTTAAAGACCGGATTTTTTATGGGCGGGTATGGTAATTGTGCCAGTGCCCAAACCGAATATCAGATTAAAAAAAATTGAAAAGTCCAAAATTAGAATCTCTATTTAAAAGTTAATTAACTCATCTCACGTAACCAAAGTCTAATCCAAATCCATTAACCCTAGGTCTATAGTCATTCGAATACTGATTCATTCATCTCCACTTCCTTAGGCACTCTTCATTTCGGCAGATGACAGTTCTCCACAGACGCCACACACACACACAGGCCCCAGTCAAGTTTTTCTTTCATCAAATAGGAATCAGTAATGACATATGCTGCTAATAATATTTGTAGCGAGGAAGAACGAAGTATAAAGTTCAAGAAACAAAATATTTGTTATTCTCAAGTGTTAAGATCGAGAAAAATAATTTATTTTATCTTTGTATAATCGTATTGTAATATACTAATATTGTTATGCTCGTAATATTATTTACTAAATCATATTTTGAATTTGAGAATTTGGATATTGTTTGCAAAATTTGCTTAGCATTGTTATGTTGTTCTTTTTTTATTTTAAATAAACCGCTTTTTTCAGTTGGACTTGCAAAAAATAATTTACATTTAAGTGGTTATTAAATATTAACCGCACCGACTCGACTTAGGCGATTATGGAGTGGTTATGGTATGGACACAAAAATTGTTAGTTCGATTATGGTTTTGGACGAACCAACCCCAAACCGAACCATTGTCATCACTAATTTTGGACATGAGATTCAGGTTTATTGCTGACATTGACCCAAAGAACATTGACATATTGGTGGGCGGAACCAAACTTAGGTTGGAGTCCGCTCAAGCCCACTAGAGAATTTTGAAATTTTGAAGTTAAATTTGGGTGCATATATTACAGTTGATCGATTCTCCAAGCAAAGTCCACTACAATTCTACTCCAACTCCGCCCATCCACAGTACACAGATCACAAACCATTTCATGTAATCTAAAATCCAAAACATGGACAGAAGTAGCTAGAGATGGCAAATGTGCCGAGCTGCTCGTCGGCTTGGCTCGTCAAAACACGGGCCACAAGTGGCTCGGCTCATCCAATCCACGAGGTCGAACCAGTGCCGACCCTTAGAATTGGAGGCCCCAATGCAAGATTTTAAACGGGGCCTTAATAAAAAAAAGAAAAAAAAAACTAAATAAAATCGTTCAACAAACAAAGTTACAACAATAATAATGTAAACCATCAAAAGTTCAAATTAAAATACTAAATAAAATCGTTCAAAAGACAAATTTACAACAATAATAAGGTAAACCGTCAAAAATTCAAATTAAATTTACTCTTCTAGTATTTTTAGATGAAAAATTAACAATTATACTATTACAATCAATCTTTTCTAGCATACGTTTTTCAATAGACAATATTGCCAATCCATTCAATCTTTCTTGTGACATTGTTGATCGAATATATGATTTTATCAGCTTCAGCTTTGAGAAGCTTCTCTCTCCAGAGGCAACTGTAACCGGTATAATCAATAGTATTCTATATACGATTCACGCATTTGGGAAAGAACTATCCATCTTCTTTAAATAGTCTAACATTTCAATTGGCTTCCCATTTTCTATTGGTGAACACTGCAAAATTTTCAGCTCAAAAAATAATTCCTTGCTATCAATATCAGAATACTTGTCATGCTTCAAAAACTCTTCAAGCTTATCACACGAACTCTTCAAAGAATCCTCATCTGCAGAATTTAATTTGTTCAAGTCAAATAGAAAGCCAAAAATATCTTCATATATTTGAAGTTGTTCGAACCTAGACTTAAGGGATGAAAGAGCTTGATCAACTATGTATAAAAAGTATTCAACTCTAAAAGATTCTTGAGCCGAATGTGTAATCTCATCGTTAGAATTTTCATCAAATTGCTTCTTTCTATGAATAATGCGTTTTTCATGAAATTTAGGTTCAATTTCCAATTCAGCAGCAATTTCTTTAGCAATACTCATGTCGGACTCAAATCCTGATTGTCTATACTTTTCAAAAAATGAAATGAGTGCTTTCAATTCACTAATGGCAACATGAATAACCATATCTTCATTTTGCAACAATTTGCTTACTCTATTAACAGAAGACAATATATTGTGCCAAGTAACCATGCCGAACAAGAACTCAAAATCCATGATGTCGGATAGAAGATTCTTTGCCTCTCTAAATTCCTTGGGGTCATCACAATTCTCCATCAATGTACTTAAAGCAAGTTTTATTTGTGGAGTTTAGAATCTTATAGCTTTGATACTTTCAACTCGACTTTCCCAACGTGTTTGTGATAGTGCTTTAAGTGTTAAGCCTTTTCACATTATCTTGTAAAATTTTCCACCTCTTTGTAGAAGACGAAAATAATACATATAAGCACTGCACAATTCCAAAAAAAGATTTAGCCTTTACACAAGAATTAGCAACATCACATAGAGCAAGATTAAGACTGTGACAACCACATGGTGTGTAAAAAGCCCTTGGATTAACTTGTAGTACTCTTTTATGTACACCTTTATGTTTTCCTTTCATTTTAGAACCATTATCATAGCCTTGACCTCTTAAGTCACCCAAATCAAGTTCAAGTGTGTGAAGAACATTTATTAATTCACCAAATAGTCCTTCCCCTGAGGTATCATCCATTTTAAGGAATCCTAAAAAGAACTCTTCTACCTTAATTGGACTTGCTGAGACATCTACACATCTAATTATAAGAGACACTTGTTCTTCATGACTTATATCGAGTGTACAATCAAGCATCACTGAGAAGTACTTTGCTTCTTTAACTTTTAAAATAATTGCACTTTTGATTTCACTGGCCAACGTGAGTATGAATTCATTTTGAATTTTTTGACTGAGGTAATGATAGTGAATTTCCTTCTCTTGAATGCGTCGAACATGCTCTCTCATTACAGGGTCAAATTCAGCTATCATTTCAACTATACCTAAAAAATTTCCATTATCCTCTTCATAGAGTTTTTCACTATTTCCACGAAATGCTAAATTATTCTTACTAAGGAAGATAACGGCAGAAACTATTCTCACAAAAACATCTTTCTAATGTTCTATATCTTTATTGATTTGATCTTGCACATGTTTATCAATTGTTACATTCATTCGTAATCGCCTTTCTAATCCATCTTGTAATGTTAGTCATGTGCACATTACTCTTTTCATGGCCTTTAAGCTTATGACTAAGATTTCTCCAGTCATTTGAACCATCATTAGCTAATTGACCATCGTTTCCTTTAAACAACTTGCAACAAAAGCAAAATACTTTATCCAATGAAACTGAATAGATTAACCAATTTCGATCACTCTTCTCACCACTTGACAAATGTATTGTGTAATATTTAGAAGAAAAATGTCTATTTTCTGAATCTTTAGGATAATCAACCAAAATCGTTCTAGAAGGTCCATTTTTTACACAAAAATCTATAAGATTTTGATCAATAATGTTCCAATTCCCTGGATCTGTTAAGTCCTTAGGCAAAGGAACATTATCCGTTTCATTATTTTCAAGATGATCATTTGAATCATTTCTATTTTGTTCCTCATTTGAATCATCTTCTACATTTTCATGCTCATGATGCTCTTCTTCAATATTTTTTTCATTTTGAACCTGTGTATTCTCTTCTTCTTCATCAACCAAATCCTCGACATAATTTAATGTGGAGTGAATCATACTATTGACATTAGTAATGAGAAATTTGTTCATCACTCAAGCCTGAGATTTAATAAAATCCTCAATTTCTTTTTTATTTTTTCTTTGTTCATTTCCAGATAAATACTTTCTAATAGTCATAATTAATATTAAATCAATCAAATACCAAAATAAATACAAATTCAGATATTTAAAGAATCAAATTGCACAGCACAGGCAGTAGCACGCACAGCAGCAGAAATGAGAAATGATAAATTGGAAGTTTGGAACTTGGAAGTTGGAACAATACAACCTGGTAGTGCACTGCAGTATGCCGTAGGTAGAAGAAATCAGATCAAGATTCTAAATTTAGAGTAAATGATACTTTTAATCCGCAAAAAAAAAAAAAGAATGATTCAAATCTAAAAATCTTAAATCTAACAATTAACAAAATAGAAATATGGTTTATAAATTATAATTACCAATAAATTCGAAAAAAAAAATACAAAACCGAAATCAGATTCAAAATAGTCTACAGTCGTCAAGGACTTTGGAAATCTCTGTAGCGGCTTTGGGAGATGAGAGTTAATGGACAGCTGCAGCACCAGCGGGCGCGAGGCGTCGCGCAGCGGAGTGCTTAAGAACTGGCGAACTGCCTAACTGAAGCCTGGAGGCGTAGCAGCAGCAGGGAGAAAAGAAAGAAATCGAAGATCAAAAGACGGAAGCGGGAAGACTGAAGGGAGAAGGGTAGCAGGCCTAGCGGGCAACGGCGCAGCAAGAAGAAGAAGAAGAAAACGTTCACTGGTCGGAAGTGGAAATAGGAATTAGGGATTTGATCGATTCATTTGATGTCTGAATCTGTGAAATATATGAAATTGGATTGGATTTTGGATTATTGGATATAGGAATTGGATTTGGGCCGTCTCAAATAACTTGGGTTGCTGGGCAAATTGATAATTCGGATTTTAAGTCAAAAATTTGGGTTGGAGTTCAATGATTTTGGGGCCTTAAAAATATGGGGGCCCAATGCAGATGCATTGGACGCATGCCCCAGGGCTGGCCCTGGGTCGAACACGAGCCAAACAAGGAAATTAAAAAAGAGTGCTCGGCTCATTTTTCACGATCGGCTCGTGGCAAAGAGCAGCAACGAGCCAAGATCATGGGCTCGTGTTTTTTTTGAAACAAAATACCATATTTTTTAAGAAAAAATGAAAAAAATTATATACATGGCTTGTAAGCCAAGCTCGGCTCGTGGCGAGCTCAAGGGCCAAGCGGCTTGGCCCTTGAGGGATGAGCCGAGCAGCGAGCTTAAAGGGTCGAGCCGGCTCGGCTCGGCTCGCCTCATTGCCAACATTAGCAGTAGCTGAGTAGAGCACCTGGGGTCCCGAAGGATGAAAAAAGACGTAGTCACGCTCACACAGTAGATTCGACTGGTGACCGTGAAGCCTTCTACTTGACTGGTTCCACCGCTCTTCTGTTTGATTGGTTTCGTCGCCTCCTGCTTGTGCATTTTCTGTTTCTCCTGGTAACTGCTGCTATTGAGACTTGAGCCCTTGTCTGGTAACTGGTAAGTTCTAATCCCTAATTCTTAGTTTGTTATTTTTTTTTTTTTTGGTTATTTCTTAATTGTCATATTTATTATTGTTTTGAGTGTTGAATATGTTGATTAATTTATATAAGTTATTTAGGGTTTATTTAGAATTAGGGATTTTCGTGGTAGTTAATTTATTTATTGTAAAAGGGCTTATCAAGATTTTTTGTATTTAGATTGGTAATTTTTATTATTAAAGGGCTCACTTTTTTTTTTTAACACTTGATTTCTGTGATGAGAATTTGTTGATTGAACATATTCTTGCATGTTGATGGAAAATACATATTTTATATTATTGTGGTGCTTTTTTTAGCTTTTAGATATTGACATTTAAGTAAAATTATTTTGTTATATTTACGAATTTGAAATCTGGATTATTCTTTTCTTTGGCTTGGAAAAAAAATGAGAGGGGGGTCTCCCCTGCCACCCTCATATTTTGACCACCCTACTACGTTTATATATTTTGGTTCCGCCCCTGCATATTGGCCAATCATCACCTGCCATGTGCCCAATAAAAACCACCTATGGGCTTCTTTTGCTCATGTGATGCGGGCGTTTCTAAATACTCCTTCTGTCTCAATTATATAGGTCATGTTTTCTTTTCCCTCTTATCTCAATTATAGAGACTTATTTCTTTATTGTCAAATATTTATCTTGTTTGTTTACTAATATACCTCTATTTATAACTTCCAATAATAATAATTTTGATACTTAAATAAAGGTACGTTGAAAATTTTCTTTATAAAAATTATTTTTTCAATAACATTAAATATGTTTTTTTAATTTATGTGAAAAGTCAAACCAGCATATATAATTAGAACAGGGGAGTATTATTCTCTTCTCGAGAAACGTGATTGCTTATACACATAAACGTGATTGCTTATATATATATATATATATATATATATATATATATATATATATATATATATATATATATATATATATATATATATATATTATAAATAAAGAATGTGTGGTTTAAAGTTAAAATATGTAGTTAAAAAATAATAATAATTTTGACACTTAAATAAGGGTACGTTGAAAATTTTCTTTATAAAAATTACTTTTTCAATAATATTAAATATGTTTTCTTAATTTGTGTGAAAAGTCAAACAAACCTATATAATTGGAACGTAGGAGTATTATTCTCTTCTCGAGAAACGTGATTGCTTATACACAAACATGTGAACAATTGTTATTAGCCTCTATTCGGTAATTTATTTTTTTTTATAAACAAAGAATGTGTGATTTCAAGTTAAAATATGTGGTTAAAAATTGATTTTGAAAATTATGCTAGATTAAAAAATGATTTTGAGAAATATTTTGTTTAGAAATTTGTATATAAGATATCACGATTCACGTGAAGTAACATGTATACAACTTTGATCGGGTCGTTTGCGATATCAATTATGGATTACGAAGTACGAGTCAGTTAGGGTGCCAAACGTGTTGGAAAGTTCGTGAGTTCGGCTCGGCTTGGCTCGCGAAATTCGTGGACAGTTCGAGTTCGACTTGTAAAATTCGTAGACCGGCCCAACGGACCGTAAAATGGGCCGACTCGCAAGCCGGCCCGTTTTGGCTCGTCTGATCCGTTTTCACGAACTGAAATGGGCCAACTCACGAGTCCAGTTTCAGCTCGCGAAAATGTGACCGTTTAGACGTTTGCCAATTTTTTTTTTTTAAAATTATAAGACTATTTGGCCAATATTTTATTTATTTATTTATTTGAATTCCTTATTTTTTTTTATCTATAAATACCATGTGAAATGGGCCGACTCGCAAGACGGCCCATTTTTGCTCGTCTGATCCGTTTTCACGAGCTGAAATGGGCCAACTCGCAAGTCGGCCAGTTTTGGCTCGTGAAAATGTGATCGTTTAGACATTTGACCAATTGTTTTTTAATTATAAGACTGTTTAGCCAATTTTTTTTTTATTTATTTGAATTCCTTATTTTTTTATCTATAAATATCACTATTTTTCCACAAATTTTTACACAACTACATTTACAATAAATTAACTGTAGCCGGTTCCAAGTCCAAATTAAAGAAGAAGGGTTTAAGTTTTAATATATCCAATTATTTTAATATTAGTAGATATATACCATTTATTCCCAAAAAAAAAATTGACGAGCCCACAAGTCGGCTCGGCTCGCTCCCACATGAGCCTTGACCGGTCCGGTTCGTGGGCCGGACCAATCTCAACCTTTATGGGACAAGCCGGCTCGGCCTGTTTGACATCCCTTGTCAGCGCAGGTACCACCCCATATTTCACATAGGACACTATTCCTAGGGATCTAGAGTAGAATTGTAGGTTGAGTCCTATGAAATTGATGGGTATTTTCGTGGTTTGTTTGATGTGGTTATCTGTATTGTTTACATTGTCTCTTTAGTTCTAAAGGACACACCTTCAGATTCACTCTGGACTGTTGCTGAAGCCAGGCTTCTTAATGTTTTACTTCAAAAAGGTACCTAATTTTCCTTTATCTTAGGTTTTATGTTTACATTTCTACTCTATATGAACGTCTACATGATGCGTGTCGTGATGCACCAAAATAATAAATAAATTACTTGTTCACTATTACTAAGAATGTAGCAATGGAAGTAAGGGTCGATCCCACAAGGAACGAGAACTAACTTAGTGTCATGTCAATTAGAATCGTAAAGGAGGGTTTTGTTTTGAGTTGTTTGTAAATGATTTAACTAATAAAATAAAGCAATTAAAATGATTGGAATAAATATCAAATGTTGACGAGTCCTAGTTCTCAGGTTCAGTTGTATTCTATCACAATGTTATCACTTTCCAAGTAACGCGAGTTCAATTTCTTCTTTGATTTATCACCCGTAAATAGTTAATAAGCTCTAACTATTCATATTCTCCCTTAGTTGCATTTAATTAGAATAAGCTCTCTAATCAAACATTAGCCATTGAATAACCTAAAACAAGCTCTTTAGATTTAAGACAACAACTATATAATGGTTGAGAAGAATTAGGGTGAATTAGATTATCAATCACACAAGCTCGTGACAATTAACCTAAGTTGGAATTCTCTATGAAAATATTAAATTTCCACTTGCTACTATGATTTGAACAAAAAGACGATTACGGATCCAATCATTCAAAATAGCAAATCTCAATACAAAAAATTAAATGATAAGGCCTTAATCAAGTAAAGAATTGCATTGATTGAATTAAAAACTCATAAGAATCCAACAAATCAAAGTAAAGAATTTAGAACTACGTTACTAGTTTGGAAAAGCAATAAACAAATTGATATGAAATACAACTTCCCCTTCGAACTAGGTATGGAAGCTTAGCCGCGCATAGTCATGGTGAAAAGCCCAGAATTTTGCATCTCTTGAATCACCTTCTCGAGCCGCTTAATTTCTCTTCCAATCCTTCAAGCAAGCCGCTCCTCTTTCAATAATTTTTTCATCCTTTTTTCTGTCATGAGAGTCCCCTTTTATAGCCTTAATTTCGTGTCCTAGCTTTGGGCTCAAGAAATCCCAAAATTATGGAAAGAATTAAAATATGGAAATTTTTGACTGGAGAGTTACGGCCGTAACTTTTCATTTACGGCCGTAACACGGTTTCTGCTTATTTTCCTTGAATTGAGGTTACGGCCGTGACATATCCATTCATGGCCGTAATTGTGTCTCTGCATATTTTTTTTCTTTAGAAGGTTACGGCCGTAACTCACATTCTGTTGATTTCTCATAATTCGTTTAACACTTTTACGGCCGTGACTTTGTTACCTTACGGCCGTAACTGTATTTGCACCTAAGTCCCCAAACTTCAGTTTTGAGTGCATTTGGTCCTTTTTTCTTCTTTTCTCTTCTTTTATGATCCTATATAATATAAAATATAAAATGCATTAATAATACTTAGATAGAATCACATTATGGCATATTCAAGGATATAAGTGCATAAAATAAACGTAAATATCACACTTATCACTACATCTTGGGAGTTGATCGAGAACTCATGTTTTTATTTTGTAGCTGTTTATTTGGCTACATGAAAAAGCTAAGATTTGTAAAATAGTAAATACATTTTGATGGCGAACAGGAGGATGTAATACAGAACCAAGCGGCAACGTTTCTGGACGATTAGGAGCGGAAGAAATAATCTGACGGACGTGTCAACTTCAAATGGTCATAACTTTTGCATACGGTGTCCGTTTTGGGCTCATAATTACTTTTCGAAAATGTCTCGACGATCCGGACATGACTCACCGCTTTTCCATGATGTTTAGAGGATTTTGGCCATTTGAGGACGTTTGCTGTGTCAAAACTACCGTTTTCTGATTTTTGTTACTTATTTTCGACATTTATGTTGTTATGTGGATTCGGCCCATTCATAAAGAGGGCTTAGGGTCCACTAGGTTTTTATTTAAGTTCTTCGTGTTCAATTATAAGGTTTTGGTTGATTTCGAATAATAAAATCATTCTCTTTCGAATTGCAATCCGTGTTTTGTGCCTTTCTTGAAAATTTCGTAGGTGCTACCTAAATCACATTTTGAATGATACAATGTCTTTGCAGTTGGGGAAAAAAAGTATTTAATTATATATTTTACTACTTCTTAGAATTTATAAATTGATAATTTTAAATAAATACAGAAAATATTACTTTTATTTATAAAAAAATGCATTAATCTTAATATCACAAGTAACAAGATGAACTGTTTCACATAAATAAAAAGTTACAAATAAAATGAAAACATTCACAAAAAATCTTATTTTAATATGATCATTAATTATTTTTTATACTCATTAAATTAATTTATTAAGTAAATAAAAATATAATCAAATTAAAAATAACACAAATAACTTTGATAAATAAAAATCAAATAATAATAAAAATTGGAGATAGATGGAAGGAAAGAATTTTGTATACAAAATGGAGGCTAAAATTGGAAAAAAAAATATTCAAAATTTACGCTAAAGCTACTCTTGGCGGCGGTAGTGCTATCAATGCAGGGTTCTACAGTCGAGCCTCCACGAAAAGTCAAGGGTGGATTGAGACCTCCGAGTGGTGAACCAGTGTTGCGCATATGGCGCAACACTGTTCAATGCACCATTGTGGCGCAATAATTTGCAGTCCGAGAGGAGGATAATCAGTCTCCTTTTATTTTAGAGTGAAACATCAAAATGGAATCCGATTGGAGGATTGAAGCCATTAATACTTTACAAGCCTGGAATTCAAAGAGGCCCTGATCCACCCTGTCAATGAACCATGTCAATGGTCGATTTTTATTTGAAAATAGTAGAGGGGAGGATGGCCTACAGAAGGCGAGGATAGTGTTTGATGAAAATGCTTGAGAGAAATGTTGTCGGGTGGAATTCTTTGCTTTCGTGGTGTTCTAGGAATGGAGATTTCAATGATGCATGTCGGCACAAAGAGTTTTTGAGGAAATGTCACAGGATTGTGGTTTCATTGAATTCCATGATTGCACGTAGGATCAATTGCACATGCGCACGTAGTGAGATTTTTAAAAATATGGTTTGTTTGTTTTTTTACTATTAAGTTTTACTTATATATATATATATATATATATATATATATATATATATATATATATATATATATATATATATATATATATATAAGTAAACACAGTGCAATACGGTTACAATGAGATTGAGTGTAAACATAAAAAGTGCGAACATAAAAGTATGATAAGGAAAAAAATTCAGCTGGACTATTGACTGGACTTTATTATTTCTTCATCCCCCCCCCCCTTTCCTCAAGTTGGAGCTTGATGAAAATCATGCAAGCCGAGCTTGGAAAGTAGAAAAAGAAACTGTGGAGTTGAAAGTGTTTTGGTGAAGACGTCTGCAAGTTGAGACTTGGAATTCAAATGCTTCGGAAGGATAAAACCTTCTTGTATTCAAATGTTTAGTGCGTTCATGAAATAAGGGATTGGCGACAATATGAAGAGCTGCCTTATTATTGCACCATAGAGGTTTCTTAAAATCTTGCAAGGCATAGGACATCCATTGTAGTTCACGAACCGTGGCAGCAAGACTCCTATATTCAGCCTCTGCCAAAGATCTTGAAACGCTAGTCTGCTTTTTTTCCCAAAGAAACCAAAGCACCTCCAAGGTAAATACAATAACCCATAACAGACTTTCCGGTATCAACACAAGATGCCCAATCAGCATTACAAAATGCTTCAATCTGAAAATTACTGTTAGCTAGATAAAAAAGACTTGTGGATGGACACCCTTTAAGGTATTTCAGGAGGTGAACAGCTGCATTCCAATGATCAAGACGAGGCTGATTAATGTACTGATTAACAAAAGTGATATCTGGCCTAGTAAAGTTTAGGTAGAGAAGTCATCCAATCAATCGTCTATATCTATCAAGCTCAGGTAATAGAGGACTTGAATCCACCGAAAGCTTAGTACCTTTAGGAAGAGGAGTAGATGTCGGTTTAGTTCCTATAAGCCCTGCATCTTGGAGAATATCAAGAATATACTTCCTTTGATTAAGGTAGGTGCCTGAATCACTACGTGCAATTTCAATACCCAAAAAATATTTTGCAAACCCCAGATACTTGATAGTGTTTAACCTCATTTATCCCCTTGCTGTCATTACCAGTGAGAAGAAAATCATCTACACAAACAAGGAGAATGAGAAAATATGTACTGGATTGGTTGATGAACAAGCAATAATCATGACTAGACTGTACAAAGCCAAAAGTCTGAAGTGTGGTACGAAATTCTACGTTCCATTCTCTTGAACATGTTTCAACCCAAAAAGGTTTCTCTTTAGTTTACAAACTTGATCAGATCTTCCCTTTGTGTATCCCTTTGGAATCTTCATGTAAACATCTTCATTCAAATAATCTTGCAAGAAAGTATTGTTTATGTCTAGTTGATACAAAGGCCAAGAGTTAGAAGTAGCAATTGCAATAAGAAGCCTCTGATAGTGACCAACTTAGCCACTGGTAAAAAAACTGCCTACATAATCTACTCCAGCAATTTTATTATATCTTTTAGCCACTAATCTAGCATTGAATCTGTCAATAGTACCATCGGGACACATTTTAACCTTATACACCCATCTAGAACCAATAGCTTGTTTACCAGGTGGGAGAGAAGTGATCTCCCAAGTGTGATTGCTCTATAAGGCTGATAATTCATCATTCATAGCTTTAACCTAATCAGAATTTTTACTAGCCTATAAATATGTGGTAGGTTCCTGAATTTTGGACACATTTGCTAAAAAGGCTACATAAGTATCACTGATATGTGGTGAAGTGAAAATGGAAACGTAGATGGAGAATGTGGAGAAATGGATGGCTTAACATTAACAATGGAGGCATTGTTATGTGTCACGGATTTGGATTTAGAAGGATTTAAAAAAAAAGTCTTGAAGCTAAGCTGGTTTTTCTGTTTACCTTAAACTTCTTCTGAGTTTAGTGTGAGGTTGAACACTAGTATGAGTAGGTTATGATGGAATTGGTGTTGAAAAGGAGGAAGTAGATGGAGATAAGGAATGCTCCATGACATTAGTAGGGAAAGATGGATCTGATGGAGATGAGGAGTGTTTCATGACATCAGTTGGAAAAGATGGATCTGTTGTGATAGGGAATTGAGATGTGATTTCAGAGAATGATATATTTTGCTCATGATTAGCATGATCATGATTGGAATCATTGAAGGAGAAAGGTAAAGGTGTGGAGATTTGAGATTGGAGTTTCTTTTGATAAGGAAAAGTTGTTTCAAAAAATTTGACATCTCTTGAAACCAATAGTTGATTAGATTCAAGATCATTCAGCGTAAAGGCCTTTTGTCCTGAATATATCCTAAGAAAATGCATCTATATGCTCTTGAATCAAATTTGGCTTTATGTGGAAATGTGTTTGATGTATAGCAAAGACAACCAAATGGTTTTATCATAGAATAATCAGGTTTCTTGCCATAAAGGAGTTCATAAGGTGTTTTCCACCGTATGACTGGACTTGGTAATCTATTAACGATAAAGGTGGCCATAAGAACAGAATGGGTTCAAATTTTGATAGGTAGATTTACATGAAACAATATAGACCTTGCCATTTCCAATAAATGTTTGTGTTTTCTTTCAACGACCTCGTTTTGCTGAGGAGAATAAGTACATGATTTTTGATGTATAATGCCATGTTGCTGAAAAAGGAGTTGGCATTCCTTGTTTGTAAACTCTATTCCATTGTCACTTCTGACATATTTTATCCTCTTTTCAAAGTGTGTTTGCACCATCATTACAAAAACCTTCTAAAATTTTGGTGACTTGTTTTTTATGGGACATTAAGAAGGTCCAGGTACATCTGCTGAAATCATCAACCATGTTAAGCATGTATGGAGTTTTAGACAAGGCTCTTTGATTGTATGGACCTCATACATCAACATGAAATAAGTCAAAAATGGATTTTGTTTGAATGGTGCTTTTTTGGAAAAGGTAATCTTTATTATTTCCCTTTATGAGCTGTACATTGTTGTAAGAGAGAGATTTTTTGAATCACTGTTAGAAGATTTAACAAAATCAAGATGATGCAAAATAGGAATTGAAGCATGACCAAGTTTATAATGCCATTCAGTCATGGAATGATTAAAATTAGCATTTGCAAATTTTCCAGAATTACAATCAAGTGAAGAAGTATTTGATACTAGCAGAAGGAATGGAAGTAAAGGTATCTCTAAACAAACTAGACTTTTCAAGAATGTAGAGTTTTCCAACTAGCTTTCCAATAGCAATAGTGCCTTCAGTCTGAAGGTCCTGCGATACACAGTGTGTAGGATAGAATGTGAATTTGATCTGGGCATTATCAGCAAGTTTAGCAACAGACAAAATGTTGAATTTGAAGCTAGGAACAAAAAGAGTGTCTACGAGTTAATTTGCATTTTATCCTTCATAAACTTCATGACCTCCTGTTGTACTATACTGGTGATGTATTTTGGGAAAGACATTATCCACTACTATTTCATTTTCCTCAATATTTAGTGTAGTTTCAACCAAGTTAGCCATAGGCTTATTGTAGGTAAATCACCCTCTTTGTTCCTTTGGTTTTCTAAACCAATCAAGATAGCCATTGATCTTAAAACATCCTTCCTTATTATGACCAGTCATATGGCAATGGCTGCAATACATGTTTGCCTTATCCTCAATGTTACTTCTTTCATTGAAACCTCTTCCCGTTACCAGTCCGGGCCTATAACCTCCTCCTCTAGTAGATCCGTGTGTTCTGATCAACAATGCAGCATTATCAAATGGATTTGAATATGTTTGATGTACTGATCTCTATTTCTCAACTCTTAAAATTATGGAGTAGGCCTTATTGACAGTAGGTAAAGGATCCATGACAAGTATTTGGTTTCGGATATGATCAAAAGTATCGTTTAATTGCATAAGAAACTGAATCAACATGTTAAAGGAATTCATATCTGCTACTTCTTTAGTTGCTCCGCGACGGAAAATTGGAATAGGCAATAGACAGGAAAATTCATCCCACAACTTCTTAAGTTTCGTGTAATACACAACCACTGGCATAGTACCTTGATTCATACTACAAATTTCGCTCTGCAACTGATATAAGAGCGGTCCATTACATTCAACGAATCTCTCTTCTAATTCAATCCATAATTCTCGAGTTGAGGTTGTGTATAGAAATGCATCTACTATATCCTTTGAGATCGAATTTAAGATCCAGGATATAATCATACAATCCACTCATTTCCATTTCTCATATTCAACCGATTTCTTATCTGGAATCTCTAATTTTCCATCTATGGACCCTAGCTTTTTTTTTTTCTAGCTCCTAGAGCTATCTTTGTTGAGCAATTGCAGCTCAAGCAATTGTTACCAATAAGTGGTGAACTTACCAGTAGCATTCCCGGATGATCAGATCCCTGCAATTGAAATGGTTCTCCATTTAATTCTGTATCGTTTGCCGATCTTGCAGAGTTCTTTCACGTGGCATCTAGTTCCATTGATTTGATTTATTCCCGCTCTGATACCATGAACGGATTTTAGATAGAAAGATTGGAGAGAAAACTATTCTTTATTTCATATATTGCATATTTACAGAAAGATAAAATGAGAATGATACATACATACATACATACATATATATATATATATATATATATATATATATATATATATATATATATATATATATATATATATATAAAGTAAACATAGTACAATGCTGTTAAGAGTAAACATAAAAGCGTGATAAGGAAAATCCAGCTGGACTACTGATTGGACTTTATTATTTCTTCAGGAGGCCTAATTTTTGAAGTTAACCCCAGGACTCGAAAATCACAGGCTAGTATTGGTGCTGGTATCATTGAACAATGCACCGATATATGTAAATATGCTAGTTGTGGTGAAATTGAGGCAACAATTTTGGCATACTTAGAAGGATAGAGCGGAGGACTATTGTTTCTTGTATACGTATGATCGCATGCTTTGCAAAACAAGGATATGGAGATGAGTCATTTCATGTTTTCTAGTGGTTCCAGCGTATAGAAAGCATAGGAGATGATGACATTAAGCCTGATGAAGTAACATTATTAGGTCCTTTGAAGCCATGCTGGTTATGTCAACGACTGCAACTTCGCGTATCGAGCCGAAGATCTCTTGAGCTGTGCTGGGCTATTAGTTGAAGCAGAATGGCTTGTGATATCCATGCCAATGAAGCCAAATGATGCAGTGTCTGGTACCATTCTTGGTTGATGCAGCATTTACAAAAAAAATGTTGTGCTTGCTTCTGATGTAATTCAGTGAAACTTGACACTGATCGAGTTCCTGGCTACTTTGAAAGGTCGAAATTAAAACAAAGAAGCCTCCAAATCGAAGTTGAACTCAAATAGATGGAATCATTCATGAATTTATGGTTGATGAAAGGGCTAAAAAGCATGCATATTTCATATACGAAGGATACAAGTTGTTCTTAGGATACAATCTTTAATCTTATTAACGAAACCTTGGTGAAATAGTTTAGCCCTGTTTGATTTAGATCAAATTTAGTTTTCAGGAGATTCTGGTAGAGTTGATGAGTGTGATTGAAAATTGTGGAGTTCATGAAATATGTGATATGAAATTAATTATTGTCTTAAACATGAAGTTTAAACGACTTTTATAACTAAATCAAATTGGGATTTAATATTTAAAGCTAAATTGAAGTCGAATACCGATAGTAAAACAAATGATAATAAGAGCCTGTTTGGTAACGAGAAAAATTCCACCTCAACTTTTCAAATACAATCTAAATTATCAATTCTTAATTAAACACACAGTTTTTTACTTTTTAAAATCATACATCCATAAAAAAAAAAAAAAAAAAAAAAAAAAAAAAACAAAACGTTTTACATTACCAAACATGCTCTAAGAACATATTCGAAAGACCTAACCAAGCCATCAAAATAAAAGCTAAGGTGGCGTTCTGTTTGTATTTTCATTTTCGAAAATGTTTTGTACTTTCTGTTTTTATTTTTGTTTTCAAATTTGCTGAAAACGCGTTTGGTTTGTCATTTCTGAAAATTGTTTTTGAAAATGAAAAGCTGAAAAACACGTTCTGTTTGAAATTTTGCAGAATACTATTTAAACTATTTTTAATTAATTTGCTTGCAGAATACTACTGACTCAAACTCAATTTTCCTTTCACAATACACTGAAAACATGGTTACATGCAATACACTAATGTGAGCATTAAGAGTCTATATTAATACAACTTGGTCAGGTTCAGGATTTTAGGAAGCTCTAGTTCTATTAAAATCCAAAAAAATGCAAGTTATTTCAAAACAACTAGAGTCCATTTATTAAAGCATTTTTTGAAATATAACAACAAGAATTCTCACTTAATTTTTTTTTTTTTTTTTGTAATTTTGATATTGAATTCAATAAAACTTTATTTAAGCTTAATTTCAAGTTAGGATAATTCTAAAAAAAAAAAAATTTTAAAAAATCTTTATTTATACTTAGTTTCAAGTTAGGATAATTCTAATAAATAAATAAAAACTTTATATTAAGCTTAATTCCAATTTAGGATAATTCTTAAAAAAAAAAAAAAAAAATCTAAAACTCGTTTTTCGCATTTTGAACATTTTTTATTGAAATACACACAAAACACTCAAAACAAGATTTTCGGCGTTTTGTGTACAATTTTTTTTTTTTTTTTCCAAAATACCTTTTCGAACATGAAAAAGAAAATGCGTTTTTAATGTTTTCGAAAATAAAAACAGAAAACGACCTTAAAATAATAAAGAGAACATGACCTAAGCCTTTACCACGCGGGTGAGTGAGTAAATAAAATTAGGTTTCATCCCAAATCCTATCCTAACCAATCAAATGAATGATATATATCTAGAACTAGATAGTGGGCAAAATTGAAAGTAGCACGTGCGAGTGTGTGTACTCGTGGTTCTTTGGTATGAATCCATCTACAGTACATTTCTCTCTTATTACTCATTTAGAGATCTTCACGTGACGTGGCCTTCTTTGTATCTCAAACCCACTATCTTCCACTTTTACCCTCTCTTTATTCTCCACGTAATCACTTTATCTAACATGCGCCGAAACCTCACTAGAACATTACTCATTTCATCTCCGCCTTTAAATCCAAAAATCCAACGGATAAGAATCTTGACTAGTAGGCAAGCGTAAGATAGCATTCACCACTACCGAATAAAAAAGCGCCATTAAAATAATGACAGTATTAATTTATTCGAAAAGCTGATAATATACACCATAAGTAGAAGCAGAAGTCTTCTACAAAGGAAAGTTTTACCGTATAGACATACAGATAGACTTAGGGCGGCGGGGTTGTATGCTAACATGAGCCGGATCGGGATTAATTGGTTGCGGAAATTGAGTACTCGCGTCTCGCTTGCCTTTAATGTATAGAAAATCTTTCCCCCTCTTGATAATTTACGTCGTTTAGGTACCCCACAGTTAAACTTACCCGCCCTTTAGTGCTTTTCTTTTCAGGAAGTGAGAATCAAATTTTGATTATGAGATTTTGTAATGAATCATGATCTGTAAAATGGGAATTTTTGGGGGATTGTAATTTAAGACCCAAGTATATCTAATAATATATCTAGTTAAAATTGAGGGTTTTATTTTTAATATTGCACTTTTTGGGACCAATAAATGGAGTTTTTCTAGTATTTTTTATTTTTTCGAGGGAAGAAGCGGTGATGGAGAAGAGTGAGATAGGGAATAGCGGGGATGGATTTATCGATAGGAGTAAAGTGAGGATTTTGGTTTGCGATAATGATACAAAGAGTTCTGAGGAGGTTCTTA
This sequence comes from Ligustrum vulgare, assembly GCA_963555705.1. Lineage (NCBI taxonomy): Eukaryota > Viridiplantae > Streptophyta > Magnoliopsida > Lamiales > Oleaceae > Ligustrum > Ligustrum vulgare. The sequence goes on along the minus strand of OY743172.1, from coordinate 4,029,614 downwards.
CGCTTCTCTGTAAATGCTCTTATCAAGGTAATATTCTATTTTTGCCATTTCTTATTTTTTGCTTAGATCGTTTCTCGATTGCTTTAATTATGTTTTAATTTTCTTTAATTGAGATCAGGTTTTTATGTGCGTGTCTATTGATTCTGTTTCTGAATTAATAGTTCTTCGGTTTGGCATGGAGTACTTAAATCTGAATCTTTATGTATTGGAGAGAACATGAACTTATGTTTTACCTGAATCAAATCATTACAAATCGTTATGATTCTTCAATTGATAGTGCTTTACTATTGTAAACCCTTAGTAGTCGTAGACATGTAGTTAACGGCCATAGAAGGGCAGAGCTGGCCCTGGGGCGCCCTCGAGAATGGGAGGTCTTTATGTGAAATTTTAAATGAGGCGTAAATGAGGCCTTGATAAAATAAATAAATAAATAAATAAAGTATTAAATAAAATTGTTCACATTACAATAATAATATTATTAATGTAAACCGTCAAGAGTTAAAATCAAATTTACTTTCCTAGTTACATAAGGTTTATAAGCATCACTTACTTGGAGGAGGAGGTACACGTGAAGAAAAGTTTTAAAAATGCATTTTTGGGGCTTGGGGATTGTGGATAATGCTCAATCCTCTTATGGAAAGGAAAAGGAGAACATTAAGAATGTGGATTCCTGCATCGCCTCTATTGAAATGTAAGAGCTGCCTCTGTAATTAATAAATGTAAAGGATAGAATCAATAAAAGAAGCATAAGATTTTGATTCAGAGCTGCAGTCAATCGGGTTGAAAGCCCCAAATTCAGCCAAAGAAAGAGTTTTTTTTTTTTTTTTTTTTTTTTTTCCTTTTATGTCTGGTAAAGCAACATATTAGCCAATTTACTAATTGCTAGTGAACTCTATCGACTCTCCTAAATATCTCCCAATATTTGGGGAACTCACTCCCAGTCATTCGTATAAGCTTGTCCTGTGTCAATCTATGCATTTAAATGACAAGGTGATATTCATAAGCTTGTTCTGAATATGTATAACTTGTGATTTTCAGTGACTTCAGTGAGGTCTCCCAGACAAGTGATTGATGCACTAAACGCCGAGGGGGCTGTCATTGATGTCATTCTTTCTGAAGTTGACCTTCCTATGTCCAAAGGACTGAAGATGTTGAAATACATCATGAGGGACAAGGAGTTGCGGCGCATTCCGGTGATCAGTAAGTTCAAATTTTGTTTCTTTGTGCATCTTGTTAAGAAGTTTATGTTTATGACTTTATGTTTATGCGGGAATGAATTGATTGTCATTCTATTGATGCTTGATTCCAGTGATGTCAGCACAAGATGAGGTCTCAATTGTCGTCAAGTGCCTGAAGTTTGGAGCATCTGACTATCTTGTCAAGCCATTACGAACCAATGAGTTATTAAATTTGTGGACTCATATGTGGAGAAGAAGGCGAATGGCAAGTACACTTTAATTATGCTCCTTTGTTTTTTCCAAAGTATACATTTAAGTAAGGGGATAGTATTTCGAAGGTCATAACTCATAAGTCAGACACATCAAAAGTAGATTTGAAAAACTAAAAGACCAAAGTTTTGTGATCTGCTCATTCAAATAGAAACACGTATTGTATTCATGGATTCTGATGCTAACTCAATTTAACTCTTCTTCATTTTACATTTTCATTCTGAAATTTCCTACCTGGGATGTCATGTATGTGCATTGTGTAGTGATGTGCTCTTCTGCATTGGGTTGTGATATGCTCTTCTGCACTGTAATTTAGTCATCATTTTACTTCTCTGTCTCAAATTTTTGGTAACATTCTCCATCTCTTCTCTTTACAGCTTGGACTAGCAGAGAAGAACATTGTGAATTATGATTTTGATGTGGTTGTATCGGATCCTAGTGATGCTAATACCAACAGCACTACTTTGTTCTCCGATGACACGGATGACAAGTCTAGGAAGAGTATCCATCCAGAGGCTTGTGTTTTGACTCATCAGGAAGATGAGGTGAGTTTGACATGGAGGTCTAGGTAATGATTAAAAAAATTTAAATATATGCTTAATTTGAAATCATAGATGGTGGGGACTAGTCTTGTTGATGCATTATGTTCGAATATGGTCATACAAGAAAACATTTGGCACCTGCAAATTTCTTATTCTAATATCTGTCGTTGAAGTAAACTCTAGCATTGACTGTCATGTTACATTTTTTCAATGTAGCAGATGTAAATGAAGGTGGTTTTTGCATTGCTATTGCTTTTTTCTTTTCCAGTGTAGGCTCTTGTATTTTTTTTAATGCATTACCTCTTTCATTTAGTACCACCTCCAATTTCTTGGTAGTTATCGTTTAATACAATACTTTTGATCTATACAAATGTATCCATCCTATCAGGATTTCAAATCATCCAGAGACTTGGATTATGTTTGGACGTGCATAAAAATTTCTTTTCTAGATAGTAAGTTTAGACTTGCTTTCTAAAAAAAAAATAGCGTCTGTTTGTTAAAAGTTTTTTGTTTATAAACAAATAATGTAATGTTTCCAAGGTAAAATTTGTGGTTGAAAAGTGATTTGAAGAAATGTGTTGTTTAAATTTTTTGTTTGTATATATATATATGTTTGAGAAATTCAGCTAGTTTCACTTCCTTCTTATCCCAACCAAACATGTTCTTATGTTAGTCAAATTGTATGTAACGACACATTTACTGAATTTCCCAAATACAACAATCAGACGAACAATACCATTCTTAGACACGCTGTCTGTAAATGACACATTCAGCCTTGAAGAAATTAATGATTTCCTCCAAAATAACAATCTGAAGAACAATACCATTTCCTGGCTAATACCATTGCTCCACCGCCATCCCAGCTGACACTGAAATTATTTCCATCCTGCAACTCACTTTTAATCCTCACAAAAGCTCATCAAGAGAACAGTTTTTTGTCCCTGTGTGATCTACAAAATTGATAGTTTTTGTCCACTTCTAATATGATTTTTCCACCCTTTGTGATCTACAAAATGAATCGTTTTTACTGGCTCTATTGACACTTGGATGCATTTATGTTCAAATTCCTTCTGATTTTCCACTTCACACTCCATCTCTCAGCTTCTAGAGTTATTCGAACACAAACTTTGGGATCAAATGGGGTGTTTTTTCTGGCAGTTCAAATTCTCCTTATATTAGTTTAACATTGTCATATGAGAGTTTATTTCAACCAGAGATTATTGACAATTATTTTCTAAATATCAATTGGCTCAGTAATAACAAGCAACTCTAACTGACATTATAACTGTATGCATTTGTTCATTTCTTCTACTACATATCCAGAGTAATGCTACTACTGCTGCTGCTCCTATTGAGACTCCAATTGGGGACTCTTCAGAATGTCAACCTGATGTGCCAGGAATTTGTGACAGGCAGACAGGTAAATGTCTTTTGTGATTTTAAATCGACTTACAGTTCATAAAAAATGAGTATCACTGCCCAGAAACACTTTGCACGCCACTGTTATAATGTATTGTTTCACAATGCTTTTGAAGTTTGGTCTAACTTTTCTATATTACATGGCTATTTATATTTAAATTGATGGTCACAGGATCATCATTCTTGTTTATAGTATGAACCTCAGTCTTTTCATTCCCTTATTGGACGCAGGCGGAGAGGTGCTTCGTCCATTGTTCTCTATTCATGTGGCCAACTAACTTCCCAGTTTTATTGGAGTTGCAAATTTGTAAATTAGACACGTCAGAGTTTTAGAATTTGAAACCAAAATTCTGTAGTTGAGAAAAGAAAGTATTCGAGATGATAAACATTCTGTTAAAAACTTTTAACGAAATAGCAGTGCAGGCATGCTTTTGAAGTAAGTTTTAGTATATGAAGAGTAACTTGTTAGACCGAACTTTGAAAAAGGTGTTAGATGGTTATTTATTGAATGGGGTATATATACGTTAAATATGTGAATGGCCATGTCATTTAAACAGATTAAAGGTCTCTCTTCATTTCAAGGGTATATTTCTAAGTGGTCATCCAAGTCTCGTAAATAATCTCATTGTGCACCATATTTTTACATCCTATATAATTTTGAGTCACTTCTCAGGGTAGGTTGAATTCAAATTAACTTAAATATCTGTCAGCTCACAGGCTTTTGATTTTCAATCATGTTTTTTTCTTACTTGTCATAAGTTTCACATTATGGTACTTTGTGATCAGTTAAAAATAATTTGGATGTGCATTGAATTTCTTGTGAAGATATTGACTGGGTCTCCCTGCCAAAAATCAGGAAATAAATAAGGATGGTCAAGATAAAAGGCTAGACGCAAGCGTAATGGTACCCTTCTAAATGGGTCCTGAAAGTTGTTTACCATGTGATTGCTCCACAATGCACTAAAAATATAATTGTATTGTATTAATACTAAGAATTAAAGGATTTCAAACTTTTGCCTACTTCTATAAGTTTTCTGATTTCCATTGTATATGCCGAAAAATCTATAGGAAAAATTTCACCATTTCCAAAGAAGAGTCAGTTAAAGATAGGCGAGTCTTCGGCCTTTTTCACATACATCAAATCAAGCACCCCCAAAAGCGACAACCAAGGGAATGCCTCTGTTTGTGAAAATGTGCCTCAGAACTTGAGGATCAAAGAGAAGCTCGCTGTCATGAATGGGCAAGTGGGTGCTGATATTCGAGGACATGACAACAGAGATTCTGTGGAAAATCATTCTCAAGGAGATGATTATCCAAGCAGTAACAGTATCCCAGATTCTTTTTCTATGGAGAGATCTTGTACTCCTCCCATATCGCTGGAAATCTCTCAACAGAGGAACTCAAATGAGGAGTTATCTCAGATGCACATGCATCCAAGAAATGATTCTCCCAATGATGGTGTAGGTTTCCATGCAAATCCTGCCTACCCTTATTATATGTCAGGAGTAATGAATCAATTTATGATGTCATCAGCGGCTGTGTATGGAAAGAACCCACAACCACAAGATCTGCACTACAACGACAATTCTGCTACATTACCTCAATACAATCATAATCCAAACTATGCTCGTCATGCCCCTGGAATGGCATCTTATCCTTACTACCCTGTTGGTATATGCCTACACCCTGGCCAGATGCCTACTACAGCACAAGCATGGGCATCACATGGAAGTGCCTATTCTAATGAAGGAAAGTTAAGCAGGGTTGATCGTAGAGAGGCCGCTTTAATGAAATTCAAGCTAAAGCGGAAGGAAAGATGTTTTGACAAGAGGATCAGGTATGTCAACCGTAAACGACTTGCGGAACATAGACCTCGTGTGAAGGGACAGTTTGTTCGGAAGGTAAATGGTGTTAATGTTGATCTTAATGGGCTACCAGCATCAGCGGAAGATGATGATGAAGAAGAGGAAGATGGTGAGGAGGATGAAACAGCTAAAAAGGATTCTTTGCCAGAGGATGATGCTTCAATATTCCACTAATGAACTTCATATATCGAAGGTATACTCTCTTTCTGGTCATTTTCCATCATCACGATATAGCTTTACTTGAGGATTTCTCATGTCTTAATCTTTCTACATGCTGCAGTCTATAAATTTATGTGGTTGTGTTGGTTCATATTCCATACAAGACAGTGGACCTCGTTCGAGTTTGTAGCCAAGTGCTTCTCCTTATCCACTAGATTAGCAACCTGATGTGCTATAGTGCAATCTCTTATGCTAAACTGAATCTACTCACTCGTTCTCATTGACTGGGGGTTTGAACTCGTAGAGCCATTCTTAAGAGATTCTCACCAGAGCCTGGGCACCAGACTTCTTTCATAATCTTTTCAGTCTGAACCAAGTGTTTTCCTTGAATATTGGACTTTTTGTGACCTCTCATTAGAGGAAAAGGTAAAATTAATGTGGTGTCATTGTTCAAAAACCCTTGTGACAGTTTATAAAATTTATAATGTTAACATATGGCTATTAATATGACCTGGCTGCTGCTAGTGATTTGGTGCATCATAAAGTCTCATCTGAACTATAGAAAATTTTGCTTTAAATACTTTGTTGCCTCGTTAACTGCTGCTCTTTTGGGATGAAAATTTGCACTATTGGCATACTTGTCCTTTGTGCATGATCAATTTTGATACTTGTTGAGGAAGGTTTGGTGAGTTGCAGCTATATATCCTCAAATTGTTAATATTTTCCCACAATGATGATTGAAATGATATTTGATTGTTTTAAATTCAAGGCATAATTAGTGATGCATAGACATTTAAGCAGAAACACATATACAAAGGTGCCCACAGTAGTTGGATTGGGCAAGTGCAATCCCCATGTTTCTTTGTATTTCCACTGCATAATGTGTTCACAGTACAATTTAAGGTTCCACTCTAAATCATCTTCCTGCACTACTACCATCTATGGTTTCTGCTAAACTATGTTCTGTTAGATGTGTTTTCATTGTTTTGTGGATCCTTTGAGCTGGATTTTATCTGGTGGTCGTGTTCTGTGTGTTATGATTGGTTTGACTTGTCGTATTCTGTATGCTATGTGGACTCGAAACTCTAAGCTTGTTGGTGGACCTTTTATACTGTGACCATGGGCTTGGGAAGAGTTTTCTGGCTGCTTAGACAACAGGGAAAGGATACTCCAACCAAATATACCCCCGAGCATTTTCTTGATACTTGGTGGACTATTCAGAAGCTTGGGTTTTTTCTTCTTAATTTTTCATTTTCCTGTGCAAGTCTGAATGTCACCAGAACGATGGGGAAATGGCACATTGAAATTGGCATTGAATCTTAGCAATAAATGGGACCAAATTGATCTGCAGTTTTAAGTAGGTAAAATTAACGCGTGTGGATCCATGAATACAAATCCACGATGCATTATTGTGACAAGTCACTAATTTTATTTACAATAGGCATTATTAAGAGGTACGTGTAGATTGAATTTTATTTTATTATTATTATTTTTTTTCCCCCATTTTTGGTCCACAAGGCAATTTAAGAAATGCAACATGTTAGGCTGAGAGAATAAAAACTCTGATTAACTAAGTAAACGACGTCTTCTTTTATTCAAAATACATTGTGAATTTCGACCAAATTATATCGTTCCTTGTATTAAAGGATACATCATTGTTTCAAACCTAAATTTAATTTTTTCAAATTTACGACACATGGAGGAGCAGACAGGATCCCCAACACTTGGGTGGTATCAAAAAATGTTCTCATCACGTGAGCAAAACACATCATGGAAGAAAACAAGAATCTGCGTTCTCTTTGTTTTTAGTTTTCTGTTTTCATTTTCGAAAATATTTTTTGATTTCCGTTCTCTTAATATTTTCAAAATTGCTAAAAACGCGTTTGGTTTGTTATTTCTGAAAATTGTTCTCGAAAATGAAATGCTCGAAAGCACGTTCTTTTTGAATTTTTTTCCAGAAAATTATTTTGTCCTTGTTTGATTCTCATTAAAAGTGAGGTTCACAATATTTGACCTTTCAACTAAATCTTAATCATCCTCTAAATATTATTATTCACTTGAAAAAATTTCTTTTTAAATAATACCAAACACATAGTTTGTGCACTTATAATTATATTACATGTAATTATATATATGTAGACACACACATACATTCAATATTCATACATATATGATATACACAATATAAATGAAATAGAGATGTCATATTTGGTTATGTCAAAAAAGTTCAAAAATTCATACGTTCATCAATGATGCCCTAATTTTCTACAATACAAAAGTAAAAAAAAAATGCTTAATAATTGAGCACATGATACATTATAAGAAAGATTGTTGAATTTAGAGTTCGACACAAAAAACGAAGTGCAATTCGAAGTTGCAGATGAAAAGTTATATATGTTTGAAGATACCTATAAAGCAAATACGAGAAGGATTAAATTGAAAGAAAAGTAAATTTTGCGGACTAATGTGCAAGAAAATCTAATGTTTGAGGACCTAAGTTGCAAATAAATTAGGGAATTTTCGAAAGAAGTTTCAAAATTTGAGGATTAAAATGACAAATTTTGAAAATGGGAACTAATAATGTAATTAAAATGACAAATTTTAACAAATTTTAAATTTTTTAAGATTTTTTTTTTTTTTAAAAGGAAAACGCGGAAAATGGAAAAACGCGCGTTTTCCTTTTTTTAGTTCAAATGAATGGAAAACGCGAAAAACGTGAATTCCGCGTTTTCCATTTCCTTTACAAATTTAGAAAACGTTTTCGAAATTTTTTTTCCTAAAATGGCGCAAGAGAACCCATTTTCCGCGTTTTCGGAAAAGGAAAACGAAAAACAGCCGAAAAACGTCAAAGAGAACACAACCTAAAGATTCTCATTTTAACAAATCTAAAATTTATATTATGACTTAAAAATGACATTAAGCCCTTGTTTGATTTTATAATTTTTCCATAAAATTTATTACTTTTTTCTATAGTAATCAATTTCAACTATTCAAAAAAGTCGAGTTCACAATTTTTTACTTTTCAAATCATTTTTTAACCTCGTGATTTTTAAAAACTTTTTCTTTTTCCAAAAAGTTACAAAATCAAACACGCACTAAGAGTCCGTTTGGTGTAGGAAAAATATGTAAAGTGATGAATCCTATAGAAATGTGTCGTTGAAAATAAATTTTAAAAAAAATTATTGTAGTTATCCTAATTAAAGACACAAAAGATGTGGGTGAAAATGTGGAAGTGAGACTCAAGGATGGAGCTGTAAATAAGACTAATTAGAAAAACTGTAAAAGGAAAAAATTATAAAATCGTGTCCACTACTGTAGGATACTGTTGAAATAAACGTCTCTCAAGGCCAGATGTTATCCATTTCAACATCTTAGCATGATTCCCAGATATAGTAGTGTATTTGGCTGAAACAAATTAGAAAGAGAAGAAGGGCCAGTATATGTAAAAATCTGTATGTATTTTTTTCCTTCTATAAATAGAAGGCTACTGTGTATTGTATTTTTATGAGAAAAGAATACAAGATATTTTATTCCTTCACCTTTGTTTCAATTTTCTCTTGGTATCAGAGCCATAAAATGGCGAATCCCAACAATCACTCTCGCAGCTCAGATTCTAGTTCAATTGTACAAGCTCCAGCATTCACAAATAGCCCTTCTCCTTTGGGAATGAGTTTAACTCAAGCTGCCTCAGTCAAGCTGGATAAGGACAATTTTCTTCTCTGGAAGAATGTTATAATGCCGATCGTGAAGGGACATGGTCTGGAAGGATACTTGTTGGGAACAAAGGAATGTCCAACCCAAACCACAAGCAGTGAAGTTGTAGCAGAAACAAGAGTGACTGTAGAGACAGCTCCTAATCCGGATTATTTTAAATGGGTGTCTACAAATCAGTTGCTGATGGGCTGGCTGTATTCTTCGATGACACCACAAATTGTGATGCGTGTCATGGGTTGCAATAGTTCAAAGGAACTATGCAAAGCTATAAACGAGAATTATGGAATACTCAACAGGTCTAGAGTGACTTTTCTCACCTCTGAGATGCCAAGAATCAGGAAAGGGACAGTGTCAATGGACCAATATCTCAGCAGCATCAAACAACTAGCTGATAATCTTGAGATAGCAGGCAAGAAGATTGAACATGCTGATTTAGTGACTTAAGTTTTAGTAGGGGCCGCAGGGCTTGATGAAGAGTACACGCCTATTGTAGTACAGGTGAGTAGTAAGGAACATATATCATGGCATGAACTGTCTTCAGTGCTTATGATGTTTGAGAGCCGGCTGGAATATCTCAGCCAGATAAGGAACGGTTTTAGTTCCATAAATTTAACTCAAGGGAGTTTACATAATACTCACAGTGGAAGAGGAATCAGAGGGGGAAGAAATCAAACCTTCAGAGGTAGAGCAAGAGGAAGAAGTAGATTTGGAAGATCCAATGAAACAAGAAATTCATGCCAGATCTGTGGCATGAACAATCACTCTACTGCTTGGTGCTTCAACAGATATAATCAGAAATTTATGGGGAAAAGGCTTGCAGAACCTCACATGAGTCCACATGGAAACACTCAATCTACTGCATACATGGAAACTCCTAATATTGTTGCTGATCAAGGCTAGTACGCTGACTCCGGAGCCAGTCACCATGTCACTGGTGATAAGAACAATGTTGCTGATGCAAAAGAGTATTGAGGTAAAAATAAAATGCTAGTAGGTAATGGTACACCACTGCATATATCTCATGTTGGTTATAAAACCTTTAATGTTGATTCAAAGAAGAGTTTGATTCTTAAAACATTACTGCATGTTCCTAGAATTAAAAAAAAAATCTCATCAGTGTGTCTAGACTTACTGTTGAGAATGATGTTTCAATTGAATTTTTTCCTAATGATTGTGTTGTTAAGGATCTAAAAACAAGGAAGATTCTATTGCAGGGGAAACTTAAAGATGAACTGTATCGATTGAATGCCAAACCACAATACAAGAGGTTCAAAATCAATTCCACCCAGCTATCCTCAGCTCAACAACACAGACCAACAACTCAACACACATACTGCCTTCAACACTTCTCTGACTCGGCCTACTCAGTCTACTGTAGGAAAAGAATTAGAATCAAAACTTAAAATCTGGAACATGAGACTAGGACATCCTTCTGGTCCAGTGTTGCAGCAGGTTTTAACATCTTGTAATAAATTCAAATCTATTAATGACAAGAAATTTTTTCTATCTTTTTGTGAAGCTTGCCAATATGGTAAGTCACATGCATTGCCTTTCAAACTGTCTTTTTCTCATGCTCAAAATCCTCTTGATCTAATCCATTCACATGCATTGCCTTTCAAACTGTCTTTTTCTCATGCTCAAAAGCCTCTTGATCTAATCCATTCAGACGTATGGGGACTAGCAGCTATATGTTCTACATCAGGATTTAAGTATTATGTTATCTTTGTAGATGATTGTACTAGGTATATCTGGATATACCCATTAAAGCACAAGTCTGAGGTCCTATATCAATTCACACAATTTAAAACTCTAGTGGAAAACCAGTTTGAGAGAAGAATAAAAGTTTTTCAATGTGACATGGGAGGAGAGTATAAAAGCTTAAACGAAATTGCTATTGAGTCTGGGATCCAAATACGACATTCTTGCCCACACACTTCACCTCAAAATGGAAGAGTAGAGATGAAACATAGACAAATAACAGAAACAAGATTGACCCTCTTAGCCCAAGCACACATGCCACTATATTACTGGTGGGAAGCATTTCAAACCTCTACCTATCTTATAAATCGATTACCAATTTCACCTCTTCAACATAAAACACCTTATGAAACTCTTTTCAAACACAGCATAGACTACCAAAATCTTAAAGTATTTGGGTGTGCTTGCTATCCCTGTTTAAGATCATACCAAAAGCATAAGTTTGACTTTCATACGCAACGGTGTGTGTATCTAAGGCCTAGTACATCTCACAAAGGTTTCAAGTACTTAAATCCTAATGGCAGGATATTTATTTCCAGACATGTAACTTTTGATGAACAATCTTTTCCTTTCAAACAAGGTTTCCTAAATAAACCACAATAGATCACAAACTTACCTATAACCTTACATCATCTACCTTTTGTAACAATTCCTCACAGAACACCTACAGATTCAGTTGATACAGTTCATTATACAGAAGAACCTGCACATAGATCTTCTGATGGAGGTGAAGTAAGGGAAAATGAAACAGAAAATGATGAAGGTCTCAGTAATGAATTAGCACCAGAAATAGAAGCAAGGGAAAATGAATATGAAAACAGAAATGAGACAGTTCCAATAGAATCTGATCAGGTTGGAGACAGAATTGAACATCCTATGGTAACCAGGGCTAAAGCAGGGATCTTTAAACCGAAGGTATATTTTTCCACTGTCCCTAAGTCAGTAGATGTTATGGAACCAGTCAGTGTAAGTGAAGCCTTAAAAAGTGAAAAATGACAACAAGCTATGAAGGAGGAGTATGATGCTCTTATCAAGAATCAGACATGGTCCCTTGTTTATTTTGAACCAAGGATGAAATTGATAGGATGCAAGTGGGTATACAAATTGAAGCTTGATACAAATGGAAAAATTCAAAGACATAAGGCTAGGTTGGTGGCAAAGGGGTTCTCACAAACCTCAGGAATTTACTACTATGAAAATTTTAGTCCAGTTGCAAAGGCACCAACATTAAAAATCATTTTAACATTAGCTGTTTCAAAAGGTTAGGTTATAAGGCAGATTGATATCAATAATGCCTTCCTTAATGAAGGCTTGAAGAGACAATATACATAGAACAGCCCCCTGGCTTCATAGATCAAAGTAAACCTACGTTTGTATGCAAATTGAACAAGACGCTCTATGGACTTAAACATGCCCCTAGAGCTTGGCATGAAACACTCAAAAGCACACTGTTGGAATGGGATCTAAGACAGTCTAAAGCTGACAGCTCAATATTCTATCAGACTTCAGGAGATCATGCGATATATTTGGTAGTATATGTTGATGACATAATACTAACTGGGAGTTGCAAAGAAAAGGAGCAGAAGTTGATCGAAAGATTGAACACATCTTTTGCTTTGAAAGATATTGGAAACCTGAAGAAATTATTGGGAATTGAGTTCTACAGAGATGAGATTGGTCTGCATTTGTCACAAAAAAGGTATGCAGATGATATATTAAAAAGGTGTGGTTTTGAGAATTTGAAGCCAAGTGTTACACCCATGACAACGGGTAAGTTGGTTGCAAAGACAGATGGACTGGCCTTAAAAAACTCAACCCAGTTCAGAAGTGCAGTAGGTGCACTTCAATAGCTAACACATAGAAGACCAGACATCACATTCGCAGTGAACAGGGTAAGCCAGTTTCTCCAATCTCCTACAGATACACACTGGAACCTACTTAAGAGGATTTTCAGGTATGTCAAAGGAACCATTGAATTGGGAATAATTATTCAGGCAACACAAAATTTCATTATTGTCGCATATGGGGATGCAGACTGGGCATCATGCCCAGACGATAGGAGATCCACCGTAGGATATTGCACATATATAGGAGATAATCTAATCTCCTGGTGCTCGAAGAAGCAGCAAGTAGTGGCAAAAATCTAGCACAGAAGCAAAATACAGGACATTTGCAAACACTACTGCTGAAATCATTTGGATCCAGTCACTCTTGCAAGAACTCAACATAAGTCAAACTGAAGTACCTAAGATCCGGTGTGATAATTTAAGGGCGAGCGCACTGGGTTCTAACCCCGTTTATCATGCACGAACCTAGCACATCGAACTCGATGTACATTTTCATTCGTGACAAGATTCTGGAAAAGCAATTGGACATTTGCTATATCCCAACTGCCGACCAGATGGCTGACATCTTTACAAAACCCCTGATGAACTCAAGATTTCTACATCTAAGAAGCAAGCTTGGAGCAACTGAAGTTATCTCCGGCTCGAAGGGGGGAATTAAAGACACAGAAGATGTGGGTGAAAATGTGGAAGTGAGACTCAAGGATGGAGCTGTAAATAAGACTAATTAGAAAAAGCGTAAAAGGAAAAAGTTATAAAATTGTGTCCATTACTGAAGGATACTGTTGAAATAAACCTCTCTCAAGGCCAGCTGTTATCCATTTCAGCATCTCAGCATGATTCCCGGATATAGCAGTGTATTTGGCTGAAACAAATTAGAAAGAGAAGAAGGGTCAGTTATTATATGTAAAAATCTGTATGTATTGTTTTCCATCTATAAATAGAAGGCTACTATGTATTGTATTTTTATGAGAAAAAAATACAAGATATTTTATTCATTCACCTTTGTTTCAATTTTCTCTATCCTGAACCAAACCAAACGGGGTTTAAATCATTTTCAAGATATGTTGCTTCCATGTAAAACGAAACTTCTTAGACAGATTGTTCGGCAGCCTTGTGTCAGAATTTTTTGTGTTTTTTTGGTATTTTCTAGGTAAGATGTGTGGTTAAAAATTGAAGAAAGAAAATGTGTGTGGTTAAAAAGTGATTTGAAAAAATGTGTTGTTTATAAATTAATTTATAAATTATAATTATTATCTAAAAGAACGGTGTGTTAATTTTAATCCTAGTTAATTGATTGAGGTAAAGAGCTCTACTATAGAACTTTTGAAATAAAGACAATGATGCGTTGAAAGTACTTTGCTTCTCCATTTCCTGATGTCTATACAATCCGTTTCCCTTATTTAAGACAAATTAACAGAGAGTAGTAGTTGGTACAATATTTTTCAATCAACATGAAAAATGAAAATAAGTCCTTACAGAAAAAACATAATAGAATAGAAGGATATAATATATCTTTAAAAAAAAAAAAAAAAAGAGTTTATGTTTAATTAATGGAAGACGAAAACAAGGCATAAGAGGAGGCGGGTCCGGCGGGATCCCATTCTCCGCTGGCCAGCACCCTCTTCTTCATTCACTTCATCAATCCCATTTTCCAGTTTTCTTTCTCCTCAAACCCAATAATTCGTGCTTCTTCTCCTCCTTCTCCACACCAAATTTCATGCTCAAATGAATAATATTACATAACCTTGGTCATTTCTTGAGAGAGGGATAGAAAGAGAGATTCAGTCCATATACAATCACATAGAGGACTTTACTTTTACATATGGGTTCAGACAGCACGTTTACTGCTCAAAAAAGGACCTCCACAGTACTCCCGACAACCACCGCACCCGCCGCCAACGGCGGCATCCTCGGCCGTGCCAATTTGCTTCTTCCTCGTGGTCGACAGATCAATAAGACGTTCAATAATATAAAGATCACTATCCTGTGCGGGTTTGTTACGATTCTTGTACTCCGTGGCACAATCGGTTTTGGGAATCTTGCTTCTACAGAGGCTGATGCTGAGAATCAGCTTTTAATCGAGGAGACCAACCGGATCCTTGCCGAGATCCGATCGGATAAGGATCCGAACGACCCTGATGATCAATCCGAAGAATTGTTTAGTCTGAACATTACTTATAGTTTAGGGCCGAAAATTAGCTCCTGGGATGCAGACCGCAGAGCGTGGCTTCGGAAAAACCCACAATTCCCAAATTACGTTAACAAAAAAGCTAGGATTTTGCTTGTTACAGGATCTCCTCCGAACCCTTGTGATAATGCAATTGGGGATCATTACTTGTTGAAGGGTATCAAAAATAAGATTGATTATTGTAGAATTCATGGGATTGAAATTGTTTACAACATGGCTCATTTGGATATGGAAATGGCGGGATACTGGGCGAAGCTGCCATTGATTCGAAGGCTTATGTTGTCACATCCTGAAGTGGAGTGGATTTGGTGGATGGATAGCGATGCATTGTTTACTGATATGACCTTCGAGATACCTCTTTCAAAATATAATGACTTCAATCTCGTTATCCATGGGTACCCTGATTTGTTATTCGATCAGAAGTCCTGGATAGCATTGAACACAGGTAGTTTCTTGTTTAGAAATTGCCAGTGGTCTCTGGATTTGTTGGACGTTTGGGCACCGATGGGGCCAAAGGGTCCTATTCGAGACAAGGCTGGGAAGATATTAACTGCAAATTTAAAGGGCCGGCCAGCATTCGAGGCAGATGATCAGTCTGCACTGATATACTTGTTGATTTCAAAGAGGGATGAGTGGATGAACAAGGTGTTCGTCGAGAACTCGTATTATTTGCATGGATATTGGGCTGGATTGGTGGATCGGTACGAGGAAATGATCGAGAAGTACCATCCGGGGTTGGGCGACGAGAGGTGGCCATTCGTGACTCATTTTGTTGGTTGTAAACCTTGTGGGAGTTACGGGGATTACCCGGCCGAGAGGTGCTTGAAGAATATGGAGAGAGCGTTCAACTTTGCGGATAATCAAGTGCTCAAGTTGTACGGATTCAGGCACCGGGGCTTGGTGAGCCCCAATATTAAGAGGATCAGGAATGAGTCTGTTACTCCTCTGGTAAATGTAGATCAGTTCGATATTCGGCACTCTTTGCATTAGTCTTCAGATCGGTGAACAAAACTCTGTAGGTGAAGTGATTTTCGGTTACATTTCCAGATTTGAGTTCGATAAAGTTTCAGTTTTTTTTTTTAGTTCAAACTATGGCTTCTTCTGTTACATTTATTACTCTGGAAACATAGGAAAAGAGAATGATTTTGGTAACTTCGGTAATTGTAGTGGTTAAGGTGAAGTGAACTTATAATATAAGCTGCTTGTAATATTTCAGCTTACATCCACATTCATATTAATACGGTAATACCTCTAATATTTTTTCTAGTGGGGAGTTTATTCTACAACTATGGGAAAGCAAAGGAGGGCCCTTTTGCGAGGGACAGTTCCACATTGACCAATACTCACTTCATAAAAATAGGAGGTTCTCGAGGCATGTGTTCCTTTTTGGCATGCTTTTCTATAGTTCAGAATATTTGAAGGGTTTTGTTAGTTTTAAACCGAACTCAGCTCCAAAAATGATTAAGCCCCTATTTGATGAAGATTAAAATCAAATTTTGATAAAAGTTGATGAGATATGCGATTGAAAAATTGTGGAACCTATGAAATATATGATTGATTGATGTTGACTTTGACTTCGAGGTACCAAACATAGGCTAAGAATTGAAGAGTGGAGGATAGCAAGGGAAGACGATTGTGCATGCCCTAGTACTTCCTCCTGCAAAGCAAGATCCTTTCAACTGAAGCATTGTAAACTTGTTTACAAACAAGTGCTCACATTTTTTTCAAATCATTTTTAACCAAACATATTTTTTAAACCACTTTTTAATCATATATTTTACCTTAAAAAACTCAAATTTATTGCCTATAAACAAAAATCAGTTGTCAAACAGATATTATCATAGTTTTCATTATAGAGTATATTATAGTTACTTTGAATGATAAAATAGAAGAATCTACTTCAATCAATATACCCTTAAGCATTGCCATACATTACATAGAATCACACTTGAAAATGGTGGACAATATGTTAAAGCAACAGGTGCTATAACAAAAGTTATTGCAAGAAGGGGGAGGGGGAGGGGGGGGGGGGGTGGAGGGGATCGGTCACATTAATATAAACTTTTAGGGATGTTAGTTTGAGATCATATCCAAAATTTGCTCAACAACGGTCGAATAAGTGGGGAATGCTGGGGGCAAACTAGAAAATTTTGGATAGGTTTGGATCTTAAGTGTTGATTATGTGAAGATCAGGTAGTAAGATGAGTAATTATAAACCCGTTACTAAGGTTATTTTACAAGCATGAGAGATCAGAAAGTGGTGTGAAAGTGAAACGTTCAAGTGCTACAAAATCTGCTTATCAAAAAGTTAATGCTTGTATGACATAATAATATAAGGGCAATTGCACCGATACTCATCCCTTATACCTTTAATTGGAATAATGTCACCTAGAATTTTTGAAACTTAAAATTGACATCCTCAAATAAAGATATTGTAAAAATATCATGCTACTCAAGAAAAATAAATAAAAAAATTAAAAGAAAAAAGAAAAAATAGAATCCTTGATTTGAAGAGATATTATAGGAAAGATTTAAAAATGAATTGATTGATAGTCGGTTACATTTTATTTTTTTTTGAAAGTGAGTCAGTTACATTTTTGTTATAACTTTATCACCCAAATTCCAATCAACATATCCCATCTTCAACACACCTTCCAACGCACTTGGAACTCCAAATTATTCATGCGAGAAGATATATTACATTAGCTACTGGTTGAAGGTCATAATTCACAACCGACACTCCTATAGGTAGTATCATAAATTCCTGCTTCGAAAGTGAATGAACTATATATTCTGAATGGTGTAAAGACGATTGTTTTATGATGCACTGAGATGTTCCAGTCACAATTGTTCCTTAAAATATGTATTTTTAATTTTAGAAAGAAAAAATTGTAATCAAATGTGGATGACACAAAAAATTCTTAGCACGTGTTCAGCCTCATTTCCCTGTGTTTTGAGGGGTCACAGAGTTCAGATTGAGACTTAATAATGAAGTAAACATGGAAACTTTGTCTAATCTGAAGGCATGATTGTCAAAACTATGGAACCTGGTACTGCTTCACGATCTTCTTGTCCATTATATTTGTCGAGCTTTTCAATAATTATAACTTTTGTTTTATTTTTTGATATTTTCATTTTCAGAAATGAACTTGTTATATTATTGTATCTTCTAAGAAGAATAAGAAAATTTAGGTGATAAGTTAAATATGTGAGATAATGGATGGATAATAGATTGAATGATTTTCTGCTGGTTTAATGACATCTTGCAATCTATCAAATTATATACAAATCAGTTTCATTATGCCCCCTAAAAGGGCACTATCAGTAGCAATTATGGTAAGTACAATTCGGCATCATGTGACCGGATGTAGGCTGATACTTCTTTAACTCGATATCCCAACGGTTATCAAGATATGAGTAACTAAAATCATCGAGTTGGCAAGATCAGAATGCTCAAACGTCAAACTGCTATTGTAGTCCAAAGAATTTGATGCCCCGAGAATGGAAATGGCCTCATGTCTGCTTCTTTCAGATCAGAGTAGAAGAAATACCACAGCAACTGAAAGCACAGATCAAAAAGAGCAGAAGTTACTTTAAAGAATAATCACAATTCAATGCAGTATCCATAATATAATGGAATCTGATGGATTGAGAGGAGTTTTTACTAAGACCAAACCCATAAATAAATATAATAAAAAGGAAAAGAAAAGTAAATTTGGAATTCGAGATATGAAAACAAACAATGGTTCATCTAAGATGCATTAAGAAGTGAAGCAGAAAATTGGAGCATAAATGTCACGTCATCAAATTTCAATTCTCAATTTACATCCTTCCCAAAAATCATTACCCAAATCCCAATTCATATAAAAGTGAACAATATGACAGTAAAAAATGCACAACCAAGATTGCTAAATAGCGTTGTATGTTAGAAGAAACAAGATTTATGGCTGCTAAATAACTCTGTACTAGTGCAAAAAGAGTAGGAGATCATTCTATTAATCTACACTGGGTCACAAGAATGTGCTAATAATGTTTTATTATGGGAATTGAGAAGTACACATTATGAATGCTGTAGACTTGGAGACATCATATTCTACATAAACATTTTATTTGGATCACAGATGATTTTTAAAAAATTTAAGTTGGTTCCATCACTTGTAGGCTTGTCTGATAATATACTTGGAATTGTAATGGTGCTTCTTTGGATATCTTCGGCTGTCGGGGTGTCCGCACACCCTTGTGATGTGTCCTCAACAGTCCCAAGCCAGATGTTCTATTCTTGTATTTGAGCCCAGAATTCGACTTCTCCCTGTGCGGTTCTTACCCATTAGCACGGTAACTGCACAGAAAAGTAAGAATAACCAAAATCAGTAAAAAAAAAAAAAAAAAGGTAACGTCAAGAATTTGGTTGTTCATCATTTCACAATAAGATCTATGACTTGTAACTCTACTTTGAATTTCCAAATTACTACACCAGCCGAAACAAATAAAAAAGGAAAGAAATATTGGGATCATGCATCTTCCATTTTCGAACACCATGTGGGTTTCAACCACAAATCATTTCACGTATTGTTGTATGAACTTTTGTGCTTATCTTTGTGTCTGCAATTACTGACTCTCAGTAATAAATTCAGAAATTGAAATTTTCGATTTCCTTCGAGGTTCAAAACTGCTGCAACCCAAATAAACTATTCATTCCATCTTGGGTTTGGAATTATGGTGACTGCATCAATTTGAGACTTTGAGTCTGGTGGGTGTCGAATCCAACAAATAATAATGTTTTCTCGCTCTTGTAAAAATAAATTGCAATAGTGGTGAGTAAGGTCGAATCCACAGGGACTGGTTAGATTTAATTCTTCGAAAAAATTAAAAGCAATGAATTGAAAATAAGTGGGGGTTTTGAGTTTTTGAATGTGAAATCAATTTGTAAATAACAAATGCGAAATTAAAATTGTTGAAAATATCAAATTAAATAAATATCCAGCCCAAGGTATAATCTCAGTAATGATTCACGGAATTGATCATAGATGCAAAAATAAAATCCTTTACTCATTCTCTAAATTGGTTATGGTTGTTGACCACAAAATCCGGATGGACCTTGGACCAACACGTCTCAGCTCCTCCATCTTGAACACGTGGATCTCCTGCGCACTGTGACAAACAATCAGTTTGCAAAGGGGGCCGAGGTGGCTCCTGTTTGCACTCCGATGCCTAAGTCAGTACTCATCTTAGGAAAATATATATTGGGTGCAGGAAATATAAAATGTGTAGAAGAGAGAAAAGGGAGTGAGAGAAATATAGAGTTCAGAGTCAGAAATTCCTCCCCCTCCTTAGTGACTTACTTGTTCTATTTATAGTTACATTCATTTACCATTTGTCCTGACACGTGTTTGGCCTTTACACGTGGCTTCTTCCCATCCGTTGGTTAAGTTAACCATTTAGTTGGTCATAATCATTACTGTCTACTACAGGATTGTGGCGGCCATCACATCAACGATAAAGGTGCTGTCCCATCAGATTGCAGTTTGATTACAGGTCCCGTGTCGGTGACGTTTCCGCCCAACCTAGATGCCGGTCCTTGATGTTGCTTCGAACGATGTCGCTTATGGAGATAGTTCGGCTATAGGAGGGATGTGCCTCGGAATGCCTCGGCCAAATAATAACCCTTTAGGTGGGCCCTACTTAAGTGGTTATTAGATTCCATGTGCGATACGTCACGCGTAATTTAAAAATGTGGACGTAACAATGGTCATTGATACAATCTAACAACCTATCTCTCCTTACTTTATCGATAATCAAGAGATGCTCGTTGATTATTTTCCTAATCAATAAACAATCCTAGATACGATCATAGGATTTAATTTACCAATAGCATTAATTTCTAGAGAGACGACCAATTCTAACCAACAAATTCACACACGTGATTTATTTAAGTTGGGTTATATATCTTCATAACATGAATCAAAAATCAGTCTATAATTAACTATGTTATTTGCCACTTGTATTAGAAAACCTAAACAATTACGAATTTAGATTCCTAATTGGCTAAGAATCGTTTTGACAATTAAAACAACGTGCACTTTGTATTAATCAATCAAAATAACAACTTCAATTCACAATCAAAAGACATATAAATAGAGAATAATTAAAGAAACAAATAAATTTAATTAGATCTCACAATTCTTGGTGAATCAAAACTTCGAATATCCTTGAACTGGAAAAATAAATTTAGCTATTCATAAACATTTGGAAAATAAAAACTAAAAGAAATAATAATAAAAAATGATATCAAACTCTAGAAATTGACGAAACGTGTTGCAGCCTCCTCTTTCCTTTCCTTGCTTTTTCTTCTTTCTTTTCTTTCTTCCTTCTTCTTTTCTCTTCTTCCTTTCTTTCTTATTTTTTCTCTTCTTTTCCAACGTCCAGCAAAATCCCAGCCTTTGTCTTTTTGTCTTTCTTTTTCTTTCCTTTGTATTTCTTCCTTTCCCAGCATTTTCCTTATTTCCTTACTTTTACCTTTTCCAATTATAATTCATTTTTCCTTTGTGGTGCCTTGTTTCCTTAAATATATATGTCAACCATTTTCACCTAACATGTGTCGTCGAGAAATTAGTCTAGGTTCAATAGCTGGGCCTTTAATTTTATCCAACAAGATTGTGTAAAGCCCCTTAATAATTTGAGACAGCTGACTTCCACAACAATAAGGCGTGCCCACGCCTTATGTCAAGTGCTCCTCTGATTGTGTGCTTTTAAGTTCCAAATTTCTTCTTCCTAATTTGTGATATTTGAGTCAATTTGATCTCAATTCCTCACCTAATTCACAAAACATAAAATATGATTAACATCCAAAATTTAAGCGTTTAAAGTCATTGAATTAAGAAGAAGAATTACTAATAAAACAGCAATTATGCACCCTATCAGAGTCATATATGAATCTTGTTAATTTTGATGGAATCTTTTTCAGTATGGGTTTCAGAATTGCTTGAAGATTAGCTGCATAGATTTGAATCATACGCACTATCAATTCCGATATCGACCTTTTGAGTGAATGAATTTTGAATTAGCTCAATTGCCATTAACGACATTGAGATAATTCAGGGTCGGTTACGCGCGAATAATACTGTAATTCCGTTCTTTTGAATTATTAATTATTAAATTAAATGACTCTCTCTCTCTCTCTCTCTCTCTCTCTCTATATATATATATATATAATTTAATTTAATTATAATTTAATTTAATTGGGTGATATATATGCAATACTTATGAATGTGGATGACAAATATGAGGTTGTAATTTTAATGGTGTCAAATATCAAATAAAGAGAAACTGGGGTGAGTTTACACCTAATTTCCACATAATATAATATAATGGTAGGTCATAATGGGCCAGATTGTCCTGAAATTAAAAGGACCAGCCCATTCTGGTTCGTTCGGAGTCTTCCGACCACATTTGACCTTTCTGAGAGATTATGAAGCTTGGTTCAACTTTGACCAACCTGTCATAATAATTTTATTGCTAAAAAACCTAAACGTTTACCTTCCCCATATTTAATTGTGTAGAGTGGGTTAGATGTAACTCATTAGCTTAATAGGAGGAGATCAGCAAATGTATTGACCCAAAATTTTTCTTTTTTAATAAAATAAAAATAAAACTAAATATAGACTCTATGTATTGAATAATTTTAAAATGTGTTTATGTCAGAACTTTGAAAAGTTCTGACATTTTAAATTCATTAATATATTATTTAACTCAGATTACAATTTTGATGGAGAAAAGAACGAATAGAGGACAATGCTATGAGAACTAGAAAGGACCGAGACATCGAGTATTTAGCTTATACAAGTCAATCAAATATTAAATTGATCAAGTATAGACCAATCGATAAAATAGTAAAGTCTAACTTGACCAGCTCAACAAAAGAAAGTAAAGTTGATTAAGTATAAACTCGATCACTCGATAAAATGGTAAAGTTGATAGAAATCTCAACCTAACCAACTCAACAAAAGAAAGTGAAGCTGCTTATGTATAAACTTGATCAATCGATCATATGGTAGAGTTGATTTAGCTCCTAACATGACCGATCCAATAAAAAGAGTGAAACGTGTTTACAAGTGAAAAATAGAATAAAAATATTATGTGAAAGGTCGTAAAAAATTTATTTGTAACTCATAATTTTTATTTTATTTAAATTAAAAAATAGTCAAATGCAAAAGCATGACAAACTTTAAAGTTTTCATAAAAGTTTGTAATTTTCCCAATTTATATAGAAGAGATGGAATTTCAACCCAATTTAGGCAGACCACATTAAATGATAATACATTAAAATTTTATTTTCGATAAATTTGAAGTCAGATCACAGCCAACAAGAGATAGAACCACCATTCCTTCTATATATGTGAATTAAATAAGCAAGCCTGAATTCTTTTTAATTAGGACTTATAACTTGGATTCATGTACCTTTTTTTTCTGCCATTAATATAAATTCAAATATCCAGTACACAACTATAATTTTTGTTAGTCATGCTAAATTTTTTGATTTTGATGGATATTCAAATGAAATAAAATAAAATAAAAACACATTAAAAAAATAAAAAAAAATTAATAATCAGTTTCTATTAAGATAAGAGTGATTGCACCAAAGAGTATATTCTAAGTCATATTCAAAACACCCTCTTTTCAATTGCAAGCAACCCACCAAGAAGCCAAGCTTTCTTTCTAAGATCTCTCACCTTTTATGATGTTACACATTTCACCTTTTCTTCTTCTTTTAGGGGCATCTTTTAAATAGCCATGTTTGGTTCCGATTTTTATCTCAAGTCAAAATCAACAAATAATTTTAATCACACATTTTATAGGTCCCAAAACTATTCAATCACACATCTCATCAATTTTTATCAAAATCTACGAAAAAATCTAATTTCAATCTCTATCAAACATGGGCATAATATAAAAGCTGGTGTTTTCTATGCCTTGTTAACTAATATAGGCATTTGGAGATCACAAAGGAGTTGCAAATGAGTTCAGACAAAACTTGTTGGTGAAAACAAAGCAGATACAACATCTTTGCTTTGCTGGTGCTGTCAGTTTTAGTTGTTGGCCTATTCCTTAAATCCAACCAACACACCTAATATCAATTACTACTTCATATATATCCCATTTCTGAACCGTCTATATGAATCTCGGTCAAGACGACGACGACGACGACGTTGTTATCGTGATGGCCGAATATGCACCGCCAGTTCCGATTCTGAAAACAGCAGGCAGAATTATCAGAAGATCAGTCTTTACATTTCTGCAGAAATATCAGTACTTCACCTTAACTGCAGCACTCCTTGTGTTTCCATTCGCAGCCTCGACTCTACTATCGCAAGCGTTCCTTCCCTCGTCTGTCCTCCTCGCATTCGTTCAACATCGTTTTAGATCCCTTTTTCTAGCTGCTGGTTTCCCTGCCTCATCAGAACTATTCATAATTCTCAATCTCAAGATCTCTCAAACCATTGTTACATATATTCTTCTTCTTCCATTCTCCCTTTCCTTCCTCCTCGTCGCTAAGGCGTCGATAATTAAATCTTTGAGCAATCATAAACCTGCAGAAGAACCTTCATTTTCTTCCTGGATTGCACTACACAAACCCCTTCTCCAAACTCAAATTTGCAGCTCATTAGTCATCCTTTCAGCCAATGCTTCTTGCTTCTCTCTTCTTCTTTTTGCTTTCAATTTTATCGACATATTAGGCATATCTTCTCCAGGATCCTTGCTATTCGTTTCAGCAACAGGAGCCGTTATCTATTCCATCATTCTTGCCAACGCCTACATTATATGCAACTTAGCATTGGTGTTATCGGGAATGGAGAAACGCGGGGGCTATCTTTCGATCCTTAAGGCTTGTGTTCTGATCCGGGGTCGAACTTCAACAGCTTTGTCATTAGCCGTGCCAATCAACATAGCATTGGCTGCAGTTGAAGCTTTGTTTCAATACAGAATCGTGAGAGCTTATAATCATGCAGACTCATCTATGGCTTTCGAGGCGATGTTTATTGCATACTTGTACGGCATTCTTCTTGTACTCGATACTATCATTGGATGCATATTCCACAATAGTTGTAAAACAGAGGATAGGCACTCCAAGTTCTTCTCAAGTATACTTTAAAAGAGCTTCCTTGAATTTCATTTTTGCTAGTTGAATATTAAGTTACATGATTTTCCCTTTGAATTGGTTGGTTCTGTAGATTCTGTAATTAATTGTAAGCCAATTTGAGACTGTATTGGAAATGCAATAAGGGGAAGAAAAAAAAAAGGAAAGGAAACTACATGAATTCTTTTTCTCGCTATTTTGATGAGTTCATCATAAAATCTATTAGAAAATTCTGAAGTATAAACAAGTAGATCTTTAATAACCATAAAAACGAGACGTGAATACCGCAGAAGATACAGAAACAATAGATTTTACACGTTTGTCCAACTTAACAACAAATGTATTGTCTGCTAACTATCAAAACAGATTAAAGAGTTCATGTCACAAAGTTCAAACTGTCACGGTTTAAGGAATTTCGATTAATTTTATCAGGGTTTCCTCTTTTTGGTTATAAATAATAAATGAAATAAATATATATGTAAATAAAGAAACACAAGCATCTGCACATCAATCTCTAGAAATGGGATAGATATACATAACAAAGATCCAAGTGAGACAAAAATTATACTTTCCACTTAATAAATGAATATATTTAAATGCTTTCTAAAAATTGTATTTTTCTAACTTAAATCTTAGTATATATACCAATGACAAAAATATTCCACTAACAGTCTTGATACTTGTGCATTCGGGATTGACATTCTCTCACATGGGATGGGACCCTCATTAATGATAGCGGCCCCATACACTATCATGTTTGGATTGGAGGTGTCTTCCACTAACATAACTAAACTTCTATGTTCTCTTTGATACAGACATCTATACATTAAGGTTCTGTTTGGTAATGGAAGATTTTTTCAAATTTTTCAAAAAACTCATTTTCAACCATTATTTCTAGAAGATCCCTACTTTTTGTTGGATTTTATGTCAAAATAATTTATGGACCAAATTTATTGTTTTGAGGATAATTGAAGTTGACTCATAGGACATTAGTAAAAAGACGGAAAGAGGAAACGCAGCCAATTGAAGAAAAAAAAGTGTAGCAGAAAGAGAGGTTGCTGAATTGAGAGAGAGGGAGGGAGGGAGGGAGGGAGAAAAAGTGGGAAAAGGAAATAATTCGTAATTTACGTTTGTTGTTCTTTTATTGTGTTGAAAAAAGTTGTGAGGGTAAAAAAAATATTATAATGAGTTATTTATTTTTCTTATCAATAAAAGCGTTCTTCTCCTTTGTTGTCGACGGTCAGCTAAATCATGTTAAATTTTTTATTTTCTCTTTTGTCTAGTTATTTTGTATTTCCACTACGCTAGTTAATTTGGGTGAAAAAACTGATTTTTCCTAACAGTGGAATCAGATCTCAAGGTTCAAACTATGAGAATATTATAAAAATGATGATTGGTTCCAAGTTTAAGGTGGAGTGATTTGCAGAAAGAATAATTTCAATATTTGGAAAAGTATTATTGAAAATATTCTCGTGCAACAAAGATTTTACAAGGCTTTGTCGTGTAAGAGGACAGAATGAATGAAAGATTTAAATTAAGAAGAACTAGAAGTGAAGACAGTCAATACAATCAGATTGACTCTTGCACCCGATGTAAATTATGGTGTTTTGAACAAGAAATCTGTTCCTAGGTTATGGAAAACGCCAGAAAATTTATATATGTCTATGTCCCTAACAAATATACTTTATTTGAAAAAAACAATTATATAAGTTCAAGATGGATGATGTTAGGGACCACTTGAATAAGTTTAATAAATGTGTGACAAAGTTATTGAATGTGGATGTTAAAATTCAGGACGAAGATAAGGCGATTATTTTAGTGTCTTCCTTCCCCCAATCATATGAGACGTTGGTCACCACATTGTTAGTTGGTAAATCTACTTCAACAATGAACGAGATTTCGACTGCTTTGTTAAAGACGACCAAAATGAAGAAGCCAAGTGGTAATGTGAATGGTGATCGGATTTTGTTGACCACTTTTGACAATAGGCATGGTAGAGACGAATCGCGAGCAAGAAATTATGGTAAGAGGGATCATTCTCAATCTCATTTAAAGAGGGACGTGGAATGTTATTACTGTCACAAGAAGGGTCATGTTAGAAGATATTGTGAAGAATTGACATAATATCTTGAACGAAGAGGAAAGGTAATGAAGTTTCAGAGAATTCAGACTCTATAATGTGGTGGAGGAAAATTATGACGCTGAAGATGAGATTGATTTAAGAATCATAAGTCATGTGATGAGCGTTATGTTTTTCTGGCTGATAATAAAAAAAAAACATGAAGTTAAGGGCTCGAGAACTGTGAATGTGAAGATATTGATGGGATGGTGAGAAGAATAACAGGTGTTTTGCATTTCCAAAGATTGAAGCGTAGTTTAATATCTTGGAAACATTAGACACGTTGGATTATGAATATTATGTTAGAGTTGGTGTGATCATTGTGAAAAAAAGAATTATTTGTCAATAATTAGATGTGAAAAGATTTGTAATTTGTACAGGCTAATAGGGAAGACAATTTCAAGTGAAGTTGCCATGCTGGAGTCTCACTGAGTGGAGTCTTCTACTATTACTAAAGTTTGTGAAGAACGTAGTTTAAAAATGTCAAAACGAAAGGTAGTTTTTAATGAATTCTTGAATACAGTTCATGGTTAGTAAAATTTTGGGTCAATGTGGAGATTGTTAGGTTTTGACCAAAAACAATTTATAGGCCAAATTTAGGGAAAAATACACAACTATGACACTTTAACTATCATTTTTTAAAACTAACAAAGTTAATTTTTTTTTTTTTATTCAAGTGTTAAATATAATTAATAAATATTAATATTATATATAATATAAAAATGATTATCCTATATATTAAATTAATACTAATATAATATTAAATAAGAAAGCTCAAACAACATCTAAGTAAGCACAACCACTTTGTCTTTGTCCCTTCCTACCCTATCCTACCCTATCCTGCCCCGCCCCGCCCCACAAAGTCACAATTGGTTATACAAAGTCACAATTATAAATTTAGTGTGATTGGTATTGTTTAAAAAGAATTTTTTGAAAATAAATAGTAATTTTTAAGAGAATAAATGGTTGAGATTTAGTTAAAAAGTTAAATATTGTGAGTTTGAATTTTAATAAATTATTGAGATTGAATATTGTAGAAAAAATAAGAAATTTTAATAAGAATCAAATAAGGGTTAATCGCAAATTCCACCCACCCCACCCGCAAAGTCTTAGTTGGTCACACATAGATGTGGGCATTAACTAATCGAACCCGTCGAAATCGTCGAAACCGACTATACTCGATCGGTTTGAGTCGATTTTTCATGAAAATTAGGTTGGTCGAGTTCTGTTTAAATTTTTTTAGTCGGGTTGCAGGTTGGATGAAAAACCGGAACCAACCCAACCCGAATAAAAAATCTTTTTTTTTTTTTTTATGAAACGTAACTTATTAAATATTGATTGAATATATTTTAATTTTATTAGTAAGTGTTCAATTTATTGTATTTGGAGTTATTATACTATACATAATTGATTTGAGTTAATGATTGACTCATGTGTTTTTTTTTCTTTTTCAAGATTTTTTACCAATCGGGCCAAAGTCTAAATCGTCCAACTCGACCAAAACTTGATGAGTTGGGTTTACACTCGTAGTTAGGTTGGGTTGGGTTGATTGGGTTGATTTTTTATCAATTCGACCATAGTGGGTTGGGTTCGTGTTGGGCAAAAAATCGATCCAACCAAACCCACGCCACCTCTAGTCACACAAAATCACAGTTTGGTCGCAATTCCAAATTTAGTCACAAATTTCACCCCACCCCACCTACCCACAAAGTCACAGTTGGACACAAAAGTCACAGTTCGATCAAAATTACAATTTAGTAGCAAATGTCACCCCATCCCACCCCCAATGTTACAGTTGGTCACACAAAATTACTGTAATACCGCATTTCATTTTCGTACCCTTTAAAATTTCACGATATATTTATGTTAATGTTATTTGAAATTTGAGAATTTAATTTAATTTTACGTCAATGATTTGAATTGTTTTGCAGTGGAAGGACTTGGACATCGTCTCGATCAATGTACCAATTTGAAAGTTTATAAATTGGTTATTTTAATTGTTTACGTGTAATTCTATGTAATTAATTATTTTTATTTGTTAAGCTTGTTAAATTCTATTTGTCATTGAGTAGTAAATTGTTTAAATTTCATTAAATTGAGATTGGGAAAAGGTTTAGGGCGAATTGAAATTGTATTGGGAGTTGTGGACTTAAATTTCTAAATTAGAGAGAATTGAGGGGCCAACTTGCAAATTCAAAAAGATTATGTCTAAACCTAATCTAACCTAAACTCTCATACGCTCGGCCTCTACCTCTCTCTCACTCACGGTCTCTCTCTCACCCGCCCTCCCTCTCTCGGTCGACCTCACTCTCTCAGTTTCTCCCTCGGTCTCTCTCCTCTCACCGCTGGCTACCCCGTCGCCCACCACTGGTAACCCTCCCCTTCCCTCGTTCCTTCCCCGGCAGCGCACTCACCCGACACAAAACACACACGCCGCACGCCAAACACGCACACACACATATATGCGTATTGATGTGTGTATATGTTGAGTGTATGTATATAAGCTGAGATTTTCAAATTCTCAGATTTCAAAATATGTAGATTTCGATTTTTAAGGGTTAATTTTGATATTTGAATAATGTTTATATAAATGTATGTATAGATTGTGTTGTAAACCTAATTTATGAAATTGGTAGCTTAGTAGACTGTTTGGTTAAAGTTTGAATTATAATAATAATCTTTTTTATTTTTTTTTATTTTCAGATTTCAGTTTGGATAGATTTCGAATTATAATTGCTAATTTGGGGATTTGGTAATGCTTATGTATGTGTGTATTGATGTGTGTATATATATATAGATGTGTAATTCCAACAGTAATTTTTCAAAT
Source organism: Ligustrum vulgare (assembly GCA_963555705.1). Taxonomy (NCBI): domain Eukaryota; kingdom Viridiplantae; phylum Streptophyta; class Magnoliopsida; order Lamiales; family Oleaceae; genus Ligustrum; species Ligustrum vulgare. The sequence goes on along the minus strand of OY743172.1, from coordinate 3,999,593 downwards.
TCGGACCAAGTATGATTTTGAAATTTAATTGATTGATTTCAGTTTTTTAAAATTAGGTATTTCGTAATTATATGTATGCGTTAATGATAGGATTCGAAAATTATTAAATTGATTTGTTAAATTGATTTTCTTCTAGTTTAATGAAGGGTTAAATTGAGAATTTTAGAATTTGGGGAACGTGAATAAATTTTTGATTTTGTTTTAAAGTATATATATATATATATATATATATATATATATATATATATATATATATATATATATATATATATATATATATATATATATATATAAATTTCTGATTTTTGAGATTTATGAAAATTGTAGTTTAGTTAACTGTTTGGGTGAAGTTTTGATATATGTTGGTTTTTTTACGATTTGTGAAATTGTTGGGACTTAATGGGAGTGGATTTTTTACGTTAGGTTAAATTATGTAAATTTGAGTTTGAGTTTGAATTTAAAAATGAGAGTTTCTAACGTGGATTGAAATTTATCCCTTATTTTCGAATAAGATTTATTGTTTTAACTTGTTTAAAGGAATGATGAAATATGAATAGATCAAATTGAACTGAAAGTATATTTTACTAAATGAATAGATGCAACTAAAATTTTGGTACATTGACGACACGGGCAGTCGAAGCTCCTCCACTTGCAAATTCAGATAACGGTAAATGCTAAGGACTGCAAGTAAGTAAACTTCCCCCTACTTTCATCAAAGTTGAATGTTAATGTGGAATTAATGTGCTTAATTGACATTCGTGTTAATTACGGAATTTTAATGCTTTTGGTCTACCATATGCAATTATGTGTAGTTAAGGAAATGTTCAAGCATGCACGTTACATGTCATTGCATCATCAAGCATGCATTGGCATCGAAATGGGAAAGTCAAATGTTTTAATGAAAGGAATGTGTCAAAGTGCAATTTTTGTCAAAAATTATGTATCCCAAGTTTTTGAAAGAATGGGTGTACTTCTATGTCATGAAAGATGCGAGTGGGAAATGGGGCGCGGGGGACCGGCGTACCCGAATGTAATGAGCCGCTTTGCGGTGGAATGAATGAATGAGCCGCTTTGCGGTGGGAAAGTGAATGTTAAACCGCTTTGCGGTGGAAATGCGCATGTTAATCTGGTTCCAAATAAGAATGGCCCACTGTTATCTGATTGACTAGAAGTTACATCAAGTGAGCTCACGATGGAAATGAAGTGAAAGTTTTGAAATGTTAAGTGAAAGTTCGAAATGTTGAAAGTTTTGAAAGGTTAAAGTGAATGGGGATACATATTTCAAAGTTAAAGCATTCATGTCATAAGCATGCATTCATGCATAAAGTTTACTTACTGAGCTTTAGCTCACCCCAATCCCTCCCCAACATTTCAGGTGATGAAAGTTAGATGATTAGAGGAGAGCACGTGGCGGCAGGCTCAGACAGTACCGACTTGAATTATTTAAAATTTAAGTTAATGATTTAATTTAAGTTTTTAGTTGTTATTCTTTTAAATTGATAAATCATTTTGAATTAGTTTCGGTTCTTAGTCAAAATAAGTTATGGTATTCCCCTGTGATTAGTTTTTATCATGTTTCATGAGTTTATAAATTTGTACTTCAAGTTGTTTTGGTTGAGGAGTTTGGGGAATTGATGTTGAAGTTGAATTTTGGAATTATGGTTGAATGTTGAATGATTGGATTTGAATGGGTTGAAAATTTTATAATTATTGTAGGTGTGATGTCCCTCTACAGGTTGGTTATGTCCAAGTTATAGAGGAGACTCTGTCGAAATTTCTATAAGATTTTAAAATAGAAAATGAAAAGGTTGAAGTTTTTAAATGATTTGTTTTCCGCATTTTAATGTTTAAACGTTTTTATTTCCGCATTAAAAGAAAAAGGGAAGTTAACACCTAGGTTTAAGATTCTTGAACTTGGGGTGTTACATTTTTGGTATCAGAGCTAAGAGTTTTAAAAGCGATTCTGTAGACTTTTAAAATTTATTTGAAAATGGTTCGGGTACTGAGTCACGCCTCAAGTGCTTCTCCCTCGATCATCTGGTAAGTTAAATTTTGTTTAAATTATGAAATGTTAATTGATGTTCCAATTATTGTAAATTCTTGCATGCTAATGTGTAATGTCGGAAAGTGAAAGGTTAAGAATGTTGTCAGTGAATATAATGAGTATATCTTCGTTATGTAAATGAGGAAGTGAGAAAGTAATGGTTATTAAAAGTTTGGGTGCCGTTTATTAGATCTTTTTGTGAAATAAGAAATGGAGATGAATGGGATATCGGATCGAGAGTATACAATGTCCAAACGAGAAGTGAATGGGAATAGTACTGTAGCGCCCCGAGTTCCGTATACCCGATTCACTACGTCATTTTCTGTCTAAATTTTTCGAATAATATTTTTGCGGAAGAAATAATTGAAATTCATTTTTGGCAACATTAAATAAACTGTAATGGCCGCTAAAATTGAAAACATTTATGAAACCATTTGAAATAGTAAATCGAACCATTAATATTGTAAAGAAATTGCCAATATCATAATTTCTCAAATAAATGAACTTCTATAAATTATTCGATTGTTTGGAAAATACGGAAATCATTAACGTCAAACTTTCAACCGTTCAACGATTATTGCCACCATCATTCATCGCTCGCCACCGTCTCCGAAATCTGCAAAACTGTTAAAAAGTAGGGTGAGTATTTCATGGGGGAAATACTCAGTAGACTCATCGCAAATTAATTTAATTTATAAGATGATTAAACACATAAATCCCGGCTCTTTATAAAACGGGCATTGATAGAGCTTCTTTATAAAACTGCTCTTGATAAAACTCATATTGTGCATTACAGCACGGGACATATTTTACAAATCATAGGCTCTTTGAAAATAGCTCTTTGAAAACAGCTCTTTGAAAACAGCTCTTTGAAAACCATATACTTATAAAAACATTTTAATTATGTCAAGCATAATTTCTTTTGAAAGCATAACATAAGATAGGATTTAAATCCTCATAAACATAAATAGACACAAGAACTTTACCGAACTTAGGTGGCAAGAATTCTTATGCAGTAAAATCATAATAACAGTAAGTTTTCATCATAACATAGGATAATATCGAAATCCTCATAAACATAAGAATTTTACCGAACTTAGGTGGCAAGAATTCTTATGTAGTAAGTATACCAAGCATAATTTTCTGAAATTCATAGGGATCAATTGCATCATAACATAAGATAGGATCGAAATCCTCATAAACATATGCGACAGGAATTTTACCGAACTTAGGTGGTAAATCCTCATAAACATATGGAAAGATAGGAATTTTACCGAACTTCGTGGCAAATCCTCATAAACATAGGAGACACAAGAATGTTACCGAACTTAGGTGGCAAGAATTCTTATGTGTAGCGCTACTAAAACTCCGGTCCCCTTAACATATCATAACTTATCATATGGGACCCAAAACAATCTTGGTAGATTGATTTCATAGCAATGATCCAAAAAAACATTTTCGTGAAGCATAGGGTATACTTACTTTTCGTAAAAACATAAAGTATATTTTCTTTTCATAAAAACATACTTACTTTTCATAACAACATAAGGTATATTTACCTTTCATAAAAACATACTTGTTTTTCTTAAAAATTGACTTTCACAAGTCACATGACATTCATATGAAATCATAATTTAAATTAATTAATAAGTGCGAGTCTACCTCAAATCCGACGAGTGCAAAGTTGAGCGGGAATGACTTCAATTTCTTTAAATTCTCCGTACGCTTCGTCTTAAGCCAATAAGTCACTTTAGTATATCGAATATATAGTTCAAAATGATAAATTATAATTTGAGGACTAAAATTGATGTTTTGAAAGTTGAGGGACTAAAATGAATACTTTTGAAAGTTCAGGGACTAAAATAGATATTTTGAAAGTTGAGGGATTAAAATGAATACTTTTGAAACTTGGGCTTAAAATCAAATAAAGTAAATCAGCAGGGACTGAATTGATCAGAATTTTAAAATGAAAGGGCTGATTAAAATCATTTAAAACTTAAGGGCTGAAATTGATGATTTTAAAACTAAAAGGACTGAATGGAAACAAATTAAAATGTCAGGGACTGATTTGCAAATTCTGGAAAGTTAAATATTAAAATATCAATTCTTTACTTCTCTCTCTCATTCGTTTCGATTTCACTCTCTCTCTCTAAACGAAAACGAGAGCTGCGCAGGGTGGAATCCGGCGAAGTACTGCCGGTGATTTGTCGGTGAAATACCGCGGTCGAGCGGCGGTAGTGAGTGGCGAAAGCAAGGGTTCTGATTTTAGGGCTTGGGTGCGAGAAACTGTGACGAACCGTGGCTTAGATCGCGATTTGGGAGTTGGGTCTTAACTGCGAAATCCGGTGGTCGTGCCGGTAACTCAGTCGGCGATCGAAGGTAAGTCTTGGGCTTGGTTTATTTCTTGTTTTGGGTTTCGATTGTTTGTCAAAACTGAAGTGGCAGTGGGTGGTTTTGGTTTTGATTTGAGGTTGGTTTTGATTTGTTTGGGGTTAATGGTGGATTCTTAGAGTTTTCAGGCGACGGTTGTGGATCTGGATGCAGGGAACGAAGGTGGTGTTTGATCCTGATGATGGTGATTGTGATTTGGTTGAACCGGTGAGGTGGTGGATTGAATTTGAAATGGCAGAGACAGTGATGGTTGAGGTGATGATGTTGATGATACATAGGTTTCGTGATTATGGTTTGGGGCTGCAACTGATAATTGTGGTAGCTGGATTGAGGATTGTTGGTTGACAGTGATGGCTGCAGAGTTGTGATTTGTGGTATTGCAGTGAACTTGGTTTGCTGTATGTATTAGATTTGGTATTGAATTGGAAATGGCAGCTGAAATGGATTGGGTTGGTGAAACGTTGTGAGTAATCAGGGTGATGATAATAGGATTCAGCTGGTTATAGAGTTGAGGCTGTAGATTGGTTTCAGATTGATGTTTTGATTGGCATTGAGTTGGGAAAACGGATTGAAGGTTGGTAGTTATGGTGGCGGTTGGGGTTTGATGATGACTGCGTGATGGTGGTTCTTGATTTGTAGTGGCAAGGTTGATTGCAAATTGTGTATACTGCTGGTGTGTGTGGAGGTAGAATAAAAACTGGCCAAGCTTACAGTGTTTCTTGGTTGCAGACGGTTATGGTTTTCTGACTGAGGTGGAAATTTATAATTGGCATTAGGCAGAGGATTTGTAGTGGAGAATTTGGTGTGATAAAAAAAATAGAACATGGATACATCATCATTATGTTGAAACATAATGATGGTTGATTTGGTGGAAAATGTGATGCATACGGGTGGTGGTGGGAATTCTTTGATAAAATTGGTGTAAAGATATGATGGGGATGCTTTGGTGATAAAGAAGAAAACATGTGGGGTGCAATTAGATGGAAAAAGAAAATCAACATGTGTAGAGAAATTTATGTAATATAAATTTTGATTATGAATATTGGACTAACTTTGATCAAGAAGCGTATTTGAAACAGATATGTTTTTTGGACTGAAAATACATTTGAGAATAAATAAATTTTGAGATAAAATTGAAATACGTATTTGGACTTGAAATAATTTCAATAAGGATCATTGGGATATTTTAATAAATTTGGAATTAAAAATGATTTTGAAAATAATACTTTGAATAAATAATTAAAATAACATAATTTTAGAAATTCGGATTTTAATTTAAAATCGAACAAATTCGATATTTCTTGACTTGGCTAGACGAATCCGTCGCGGCATTAATTTCAAAATAATAAATGAAATAGTAGCGACACAATTTTCTAAATATTAAAATAATTATTTATTGCATAAAAATTCTGGGTCGCTATAATCTTACCTCCTTAAAATAATTTCGTCCTCGAAATTAAACTTACTTAATCTTAAAATTTCTGAATACTTAATCAGAATCTCTTCTTCTTATCATCGAAAATTCCAAAAATAATCAAAGAATTACCTGAATATCTTCTCTACGTAATATACCCAAACATATCAACATAATATCATCAACTTATCTTTCCAATATTTGTAACCCAAAATTCAGTAAACAAATATCTCCCAAAACTAAGATTCTATACTTAAATGTCACCACATTTCCTGCAAAGTATTTCTTTCACTTGTATATACGTATGAATTCTGATTCAATACGGTACTCATTTTACTTTCCACGTATCATCACACTATACCAAGATTATCATTATTAAAACAAAATATCAGTACCCATAATCCAAGAAAATATTCCAAATCTCCAATCAAATCTCCTTTATCGATAAAATTTAACAGCGCATTACTTCTTGTCTCCTCTTTTCATTAAAATAATCCTGCGCTTTCTTGCTGGTCACAACATCACGCGGATTCACTCAGATCCTTTACGCTTTTAAATAGTTCATGCTGAGAAGAGGTTGAATCATCAAACAATGGATATCATTTTTTCTAACATTCGCAAGTATTATTCCAGTCTTCCTATGAATGATCTGAGAAAGATCTATAAAATAAGGCTCGAAAGATTGAGGTTGCTAATGGCTCATGATATTCCAGAAGATGTTCGCTGGTTGATAGAAGCAAAGGTTCGACTATCTGGTGAATTACCATCAACATTTCCAAAACATATGCCTGGTTTAGGCAAAAGCACGTTCGCAAAGAAACGAAGAGCAAAAAGACTGGGTGGTTGCTACAAATGTGCTCGTTGGAACTGTAATACACGTTGCAAATCAGTAGGATATTCTTCTACTAATCGGGATGATAAAATCGAATTCATAAAGGGTGGACTGAGTAAGGAGTCTTTGGATGATATTCGACTGACTCTTGAGACGCACCCAAGTGGTTATGTACAACGTGAACTTCTCTCCTTATACGCTCAGTTTAACGAGGACAAAAATCGTTATAGTCTCCAAAATATAATAGCAAAAGATCCTGTTTGCCAGTCTGTTTTACAAAATGAGGCTTCTGGCAGTTCAGCAATGTTATAAGGTAAATCTTTTAAAATATTTTGCTGCTTACTTTCACGCGTTTTGAAAATAAAATATATTTTCCTTTTCTCGAGTTTTGATAAAGCTGGAAATAAAATATTAAATCGCCGAAAGGTGACAGCCTCGATACGATAAAAATATTCAAAAGTGGGCTGATTTTGTCAAAAGTAAATCTTTACTTTTTCAGAATCAATCAAAAACAGTAAATTTTTCCGGCTTTAAATAGCCAAACATATTTCATAGTTCAGGCATCCCAAAATCACATCTTATTCGTAAGTTTTCCCTTCTTTACTATCAAAGATGGAAGCACCAAAACTTCGACAGATCAAAACTATTTGTGTATTTTGTGGATCAAAAGTAGGGAAAGGCTTCGGTTATCTAGAAGCGGCTGTAGATCTTGGAAAGAAACTGGGGGAAAAAGGTATCACTCTTGTATATGGGGGTGGTAGTAGTGGTCTAATGGGTTGTGTTTCCCAATCTGCTCTTGCAGAGAAATCAAAAGTAATCGGTGTTATACCTGTCCCTTTGGTAGATGTTGCAGGCAAAACACGAGGGCATGAAGTTCAAACCTTATCCATCCATGAACGCATAACTTGTATGTTATATGGTTCTGATGCCTTTATAGCCCTGCCCGGAGGTTTTGGTACCTTAGAAGAAATTTTTAACATTACCTCGTGGGCTCAACTAGATCTCCATACTAAGCCTATTGGGCTTCTGAATGTTAACAATTTCTTTGATGGTTTGTTAACCTTTCTTGATTATGCTGTGGAACAGGGATTCATCTCTCCATTTTCCAGAAGGCTTCTTATTTCTGCTCCTACTATTGATGAACTACTGGATAAGCTGCAGTCATATATCTCAATACAAGATCCAGCAGGAGTTAAGATAGATTGGTCGCAAGGAAGGGGAATCAAGCGAAAATGGAGTCCGGTTAATGTAAATTTAACTCTTTGAATCTTAGAATAGGTGGGGGTAGAGTACGGAGTATTCTCACTCTCGAGACACCCCTCCATTTACTAGGATTTCCTTAATGTTTAAATCTTGTGTGTACTTCAAAGATTCCAGGTGGTAGATTACGGAGTATTCTTACTCTCGAAACACACCTCTTTGAAGGTTTCTTTATTTCCTCAAAAGATCAGAGGTGGTAGGATACGGCTACTCCGGAAACACATCTCTCATTCTGAGGATCTTTCCATGTTTTTCTCTTATGCTTTCGTGTGTTTCATGTATTCCTTTCCAGTGTGACTCTTGTGTGTTCTCCTTATGAGAAAATAATAAAATCTCTGCTATCATCTACTAAATCTCGTTTGTGATGTAAATAATCTTGCATGTCTAACCTTAATTCCTTTAGTGGATGCTTATCATATTATGCTCTTAATTCCAAATGATAAAATTCTGGATAGAGTCTCCCTTGTAATTTGGACTTATCCAAACCATAAGCATACTTCATAACTCACAATAATAAATAACTCCACATTTGATCACAACGATCTAAAAATATTGAAAACGATTCCAACACTTCAATATCATCAAAATATCCCATAATTCAATTCACAAAGCCAAACTTCATAATAAATTTCTCTTCAACATAGAGGCATAATAAATTAACTCAACATAATATCCATTACTTAATTCTCAATAAAATCATATTATTCCCATTATGCTCAACACTCGTTTTCTTTTAAAAAAATTTCTCATACTCATACATTAAAGCATATAAGTTATGACAAAGCATAACAACATCATTATTTTCGAAGAAATACATTCTTATTTCTCATAAGTCATAAGTATCCGAAATACTCTTCATTCTTTCTCATAAATCAATAAAATGAGTATTCGAAATACTGAAATAACTTTAAACATCATAAACTTCTTTACCTCGGAGTTGGTGGAACGAATGATGGCAGTGGCAATCTTCATCAATAAAAATCTTATAATGGAAAATATTTCTTAAAATTCTTTTTGAAAATTTTACCAGTCTACAGAAACGCAGACTAGCTCTGATACCAACTTGTAGCGCCCCGAGTTCCGTATACCCGATTCACTACGTCATTTTCTGTCTAAATTTTTCGAATAATATTTTTGCGGAAGAAATAATTGAAATTCATTTTTGGCAACATTAAATAAACTGTAATGGCCGCTAAAATTGAAAACATTTATGAAACCATTTGAAATAGTAAATCGAACCATTAATATTGTAAAGAAATTGCCAATATCATAATTTCTCAAATAAATGAACTTCTATAAATTATTCGATTGTTTGGAAAATACGGAAATCATTAACGTCAAACTTTCAACCGTTCAACGATTATTGCCACCATCATTCATCGCTCGCCACCGTCTCCGAAATCTGCAAAACTGTTAAAAAGTAGGGTGAGTATTTCATGGGGGAAATACTCAGTAGACTCATCGCAAATTAATTTAATTTATAAGATGATTAAACACATAAATCCCGGCTCTTTATAAAACGGGCATTGATAGAGCTTCTTTATAAAACTGCTCTTGATAAAACTCATATTGTGCATTACAGCACGGGACATATTTTACAAATCATAGGCTCTTTGAAAATAGCTCTTTGAAAACAGCTCTTTGAAAACAGCTCTTTGAAAACCATATACTTATAAAAACATTTTAATTATGTCAAGCATAATTTCTTTTGAAAGCATAACATAAGATAGGATTTAAATCCTCATAAACATAAATAGACACAAGAACTTTACCGAACTTAGGTGGCAAGAATTCTTATGCAGTAAAATCATAATAACAGTAAGTTTTCATCATAACATAGGATAATATCGAAATCCTCATAAACATAAGAATTTTACCGAACTTAGGTGGCAAGAATTCTTATGTAGTAAGTATACCAAGCATAATTTTCTGAAATTCATAGGGATCAATTGCATCATAACATAAGATAGGATCGAAATCCTCATAAACATATGCGACAGGAATTTTACCGAACTTAGGTGGTAAATCCTCATAAACATATGGAAAGATAGGAATTTTACCGAACTTCGTGGCAAATCCTCATAAACATAGGAGACACAAGAATGTTACCGAACTTAGGTGGCAAGAATTCTTATGTGTAGCGCTACTAAAACTCCGGTCCCCTTAACATATCATAACTTATCATATGGGACCCAAAACAATCTTGGTAGATTGATTTCATAGCAATGATCCAAAAAAACATTTTCGTGAAGCATGGGGTATACTTACTTTTCGTAAAAACATAAAGTATATTTTCTTTTCATAAAAACATACTTACTTTTCATAACAACATAAGGTATATTTACCTTTCATAAAAACATACTTGTTTTTCTTAAAAATTGACTTTCACAAGTCACATGACATTCATATGAAATCATAATTTAAATTAATTAATAAGTGCGAGTCTACCTCAAATCCGACGAGTGCAAAGTTGAGCGGGAATGACTTCAATTTCTTTAAATTCTCCGTACGCTTCGTCTTAAGCCAATAAGTCACTTTAGTATATCGAATATATAGTTCAAAATGATAAATTATAATTTGAGGACTAAAATTGATGTTTTGAAAGTTGAGGGACTAAAATGAATACTTTTGAAAGTTCAGGGACTAAAATAGATATTTTGAAAGTTGAGGGATTAAAATGAATACTTTTGAAACTTGGGCTTAAAATCAAATAAAGTAAATCAGCAGGGACTGAATTGATCAGAATTTTAAAATGAAAGGGCTGATTAAAATCATTTAAAACTTAAGGGCTGAAATTGATGATTTTAAAACTAAAAGGACTGAATGGAAACAAATTAAAATGTCAGGGACTGATTTGCAAATTCTGGAAAGTTAAATATTAAAATATCAATTCTTTACTTCTCTCTCTCATTCGTTTCGATTTCACTCTCTCTCTCTAAACGAAAACGAGAGCTGCGCAGGGTGGAATCCGGCGAAGTACTGCCGGTGATTTGTCGGTGAAATACCGCGGTCGAGCGGCGGTAGTGAGTGGCGAAAGCAAGGGTTCTGATTTTAGGGCTTGGGTGCGAGAAACTGTGACGAACCGTGGCTTAGATCGCGATTTGGGAGTTGGGTCTTAACTGCGAAATCCGGTGGTCGTGCCGGTAACTCAGTCGGCGATCGAAGGTAAGTCTTGGGCTTGGTTTATTTCTTGTTTTGGGTTTCGATTGTTTGTCAAAACTGAAGTGGCAGTGGGTGGTTTTGGTTTTGATTTGAGGTTGGTTTTGATTTGTTTGGGGTTAATGGTGGATTCTTAGAGTTTTCAGGCGACGGTTGTGGATCTGGATGCAGGGAACGAAGGTGGTGTTTGATCCTGATGATGGTGATTGTGATTTGGTTGAACCGGTGAGGTGGTGGATTGAATTTGAAATGGCAGAGACAGTGATGGTTGAGGTGATGATGTTGATGATACATAGGTTTCGTGATTATGGTTTGGGGCTGCAACTGATAATTGTGGTAGCTGGATTGAGGATTGTTGGTTGACAGTGATGGCTGCAGAGTTGTGATTTGTGGTATTGCAGTGAACTTGGTTTGCTGTATGTATTAGATTTGGTATTGAATTGGAAATGGCAGCTGAAATGGATTGGGTTGGTGAAACGTTGTGAGTAATCAGGGTGATGATAATAGGATTCAGCTGGTTATAGAGTTGAGGCTGTAGATTGGTTTCAGATTGATGTTTTGATTGGCATTGAGTTGGGAAAACGGATTGAAGGTTGGTAGTTATGGTGGCGGTTGGGGTTTGATGATGACTGCGTGATGGTGGTTCTTGATTTGTAGTGGCAAGGTTGATTGCAAATTGTGTATACTGCTGGTGTGTGTGGAGGTAGAATAAAAACTGGCCAAGCTTACAGTGTTTCTTGGTTGCAGACGGTTATGGTTTTCTGACTGAGGTGGAAATTTATAATTGGCATTAGGCAGAGGATTTGTAGTGGAGAATTTGGTGTGATAAAAAAAATAGAACATGGATACATCATCATTATGTTGAAACATAATGATGGTTGATTTGGTGGAAAATGTGATGCATACGGGTGGTGGTGGGAATTCTTTGATAAAATTGGTGTAAAGATATGATGGGGATGCTTTGGTGATAAAGAAGAAAACATGTGGGGTGCAATTAGATGGAAAAAGAAAATCAACATGTGTAGAGAAATTTATGTAATATAAATTTTGATTATGAATATTGGACTAACTTTGATCAAGAAGCGTATTTGAAACAGATATGTTTTTTGGACTGAAAATACATTTGAGAATAAATAAATTTTGAGATAAAATTGAAATACGTATTTGGACTTGAAATAATTTCAATAAGGATCATTGGGATATTTTAATAAATTTGGAATTAAAAATGATTTTGAAAATAATACTTTGAATAAATAATTAAAATAACATAATTTTAGAAATTCGGATTTTAATTTAAAATCGAACAAATTCGATATTTCTTGACTTGGCTAGACGAATCCGTCGCGGCATTAATTTCAAAATAATAAATGAAATAGTAGCGACACAATTTTCTAAATATTAAAATAATTATTTATTGCATAAAAATTCTGGGTCGCTATAATCTTACCTCCTTAAAATAATTTCGTCCTCGAAATTAAACTTACTTAATCTTAAAATTTCTGAATACTTAATCAGAATCTCTTCTTCTTATCATCGAAAATTCCAAAAATAATCAAAGAATTACCTGAATATCTTCTCTACGTAATATACCCAAACATATCAACATAATATCATCAACTTATCTTTCCAATATTTGTAACCCAAAATTCAGTAAACAAATATCTCCCAAAACTAAGATTCTATACTTAAATGTCACCACATTTCCTGCAAAGTATTTCTTTCACTTGTATATACGTATAAATTCTGATTCAATACGGTACTCATTTTACTTTCCACGTATCATCACACTATACCAAGATTATCATTATTAAAACAAAATATCAGTACCCATAATCCAAGAAAATATTCCAAATCTCCAATCAAATCTCCTTTATCGATAAAATTTAACAGCGCATTACTTCTTGTCTCCTCTTTTCATTAAAATAATCCTGCGCTTTCTTGCTGGTCACAACATCACGCGGATTCACTCAGATCCTTTACGCTTTTAAATAGTTCATGCTGAGAAGAGGTTGAATCATCAAACAATGGATATCATTTTTTCTAACATTCGCAAGTATTATTCCAGTCTTCCTATGAATGATCTGAGAAAGATCTATAAAATAAGGCTCGAAAGATTGAGGTTGCTAATGGCTCATGATATTCCAGAAGATGTTCGCTGGTTGATAGAAGCAAAGGTTCGACTATCTGGTGAATTACCATCAACATTTCCAAAACATATGCCTGGTTTAGGCAAAAGCACGTTCGCAAAGAAACGAAGAGCAAAAAGACTGGGTGGTTGCTACAAATGTGCTCGTTGGAACTGTAATACACGTTGCAAATCAGTAGGATATTCTTCTACTAATCGGGATGATAAAATCGAATTCATAAAGGGTGGACTGAGTAAGGAGTCTTTGGATGATATTCGACTGACTCTTGAGACGCACCCAAGTGGTTATGTACAACGTGAACTTCTCTCCTTATACGCTCAGTTTAACGAGGACAAAAATCGTTATAGTCTCCAAAATATAATAGCAAAAGATCCTGTTTGCCAGTCTGTTTTACAAAATGAGGCTTCTGGCAGTTCAGCAATGTTATAAGGTAAATCTTTTAAAATATTTTGCTGCTTACTTTCACGCGTTTTGAAAATAAAATATATTTTCCTTTTCTCGAGTTTTGATAAAGCTGGAAATAAAATATTAAATCGCCGAAAGGTGACAGCCTCGATACGATAAAAATATTCAAAAGTGGGCTGATTTTGTCAAAAGTAAATCTTTACTTTTTCAGAATCAATCAAAAACAGTAAATTTTTCCGGCTTTAAATAGCCAAACATATTTCATAGTTCAGGCATCCCAAAATCACATCTTATTCGTAAGTTTTCCCTTCTTTACTATCAAAGATGGAAGCACCAAAACTTCGACAGATCAAAACTATTTGTGTATTTTGTGGATCAAAAGTAGGGAAAGGCTTCGGTTATCTAGAAGCGGCTGTAGATCTTGGAAAGAAACTGGGGGAAAAAGGTATCACTCTTGTATATGGGGGTGGTAGTAGTGGTCTAATGGGTTGTGTTTCCCAATCTGCTCTTGCAGAGAAATCAAAAGTAATCGGTGTTATACCTGTCCCTTTGGTAGATGTTGCAGGCAAAACACGAGGGCATGAAGTTCAAACCTTATCCATCCATGAACGCATAACTTGTATGTTATATGGTTCTGATGCCTTTATAGCCCTGCCCGGAGGTTTTGGTACCTTAGAAGAAATTTTTAACATTACCTCGTGGGCTCAACTAGATCTCCATACTAAGCCTATTGGGCTTCTGAATGTTAACAATTTCTTTGATGGTTTGTTAACCTTTCTTGATTATGCTGTGGAACAGGGATTCATCTCTCCATTTTCCAGAAGGCTTCTTATTTCTGCTCCTACTATTGATGAACTACTGGATAAGCTGCAGTCATATATCTCAATACAAGATCCAGCAGGAGTTAAGATAGATTGGTCGCAAGGAAGGGGAATCAAGCGAAAATGGAGTCCGGTTAATGTAAATTTAACTCTTTGAATCTTAGAATAGGTGGGGGTAGAGTACGGAGTATTCTCACTCTCGAGACACCCCTCCATTTACTAGGATTTCCTTAATGTTTAAATCTTGTGTGTACTTCAAAGATTCCAGGTGGTAGATTACGGAGTATTCTTACTCTCGAAACACACCTCTTTGAAGGTTTCTTTATTTCCTCAAAAGATCAGAGGTGGTAGGATACGGCTACTCCGGAAACACATCTCTCATTCTGAGGATCTTTCCATGTTTTTCTCTTATGCTTTCGTGTGTTTCATGTATTCCTTTCCAGTGTGACTCTTGTGTGTTCTCCTTATGAGAAAATAATAAAATCTCTGCTATCATCTACTAAATCTCGTTTGTGATGTAAATAATCTTGCATGTCTAACCTTAATTCCTTTAGTGGATGCTTATCATATTATGCTCTTAATTCCAAATGATAAAATTCTGGATAGAGTCTCCCTTGTAATTTGGACTTATCCAAACCATAAGCATACTTCATAACTCACAATAATAAATAACTCCACATTTGATCACAACGATCTAAAAATATTGAAAACGATTCCAACACTTCAATATCATCAAAATATCCCATAATTCAATTCACAAAGCCAAACTTCATAATAAATTTCTCTTCAACATAGAGGCATAATAAATTAACTCAACATAATATCCATTACTTAATTCTCAATAAAATCATATTATTCCCATTATGCTCAACACTCGTTTTCTTTTAAAAAAATTTCTCATACTCATACATTAAAGCATATAAGTTATGACAAAGCATAACAACATCATTATTTTCGAAGAAATACATTCTTATTTCTCATAAGTCATAAGTATCCGAAATACTCTTCATTCTTTCTCATAAATCAATAAAATGAGTATTCGAAATACTGAAATAACTTTAAACATCATAAACTTCTTTACCTCGGAGTTGGTGGAACGAATGATGGCAGTGGCAATCTTCATCAATAAAAATCTTATAATGGAAAATATTTCTTAAAATTCTTTTTGAAAATTTTACCAGTCTACAGAAACGCAGACTAGCTCTGATACCAACTTGTAGCGCCCCGAGTTCCGTATACCCGATTCACTACGTCATTTTCTGTCTAAATTTTTCGAATAATATTTTTGCGGAAGAAATAATTGAAATTCATTTTTGGCAACATTAAATAAACTGTAATGGCCGCTAAAATTGAAAACATTTATGAAACCATTTGAAATAGTAAATCGAACCATTAATATTGTAAAGAAATTGCCAATATCATAATTTCTCAAATAAATGAACTTCTATAAATTATTCGATTGTTTGGAAAATACGGAAATCATTAACGTCAAACTTTCAACCGTTCAACGATTATTGCCACCATCATTCATCGCTCGCCACCGTCTCCGAAATCTGCAAAACTGTTAAAAAGTAGGGTGAGTATTTCATGGGGGAAATACTCAGTAGACTCATCGCAAATTAATTTAATTTATAAGATGATTAAACACATAAATCCCGGCTCTTTATAAAACGGGCATTGATAGAGCTTCTTTATAAAACTGCTCTTGATAAAACTCATATTGTGCATTACAGCACGGGACATATTTTACAAATCATAGGCTCTTTGAAAATAGCTCTTTGAAAACAGCTCTTTGAAAACAGCTCTTTGAAAACCATATACTTATAAAAACATTTTAATTATGTCAAGCATAATTTCTTTTGAAAGCATAACATAAGATAGGATTTAAATCCTCATAAACATAAATAGACACAAGAACTTTACCGAACTTAGGTGGCAAGAATTCTTATGCAGTAAAATCATAATAACAGTAAGTTTTCATCATAACATAGGATAATATCGAAATCCTCATAAACATAAGAATTTTACCGAACTTAGGTGGCAAGAATTCTTATGTAGTAAGTATACCAAGCATAATTTTCTGAAATTCATAGGGATCAATTGCATCATAACATAAGATAGGATCGAAATCCTCATAAACATATGCGACAGGAATTTTACCGAACTTAGGTGGTAAATCCTCATAAACATATGGAAAGATAGGAATTTTACCGAACTTCGTGGCAAATCCTCATAAACATAGGAGACACAAGAATGTTACCGAACTTAGGTGGCAAGAATTCTTATGTGTAGCGCTACTAAAACTCCGGTCCCCTTAACATATCATAACTTATCATATGGGACCCAAAACAATCTTGGTAGATTGATTTCATAGCAATGATCCAAAAAAACATTTTCGTGAAGCATGGGGTATACTTACTTTTCGTAAAAACATAAAGTATATTTTCTTTTCATAAAAACATACTTACTTTTCATAACAACATAAGGTATATTTACCTTTCATAAAAACATACTTGTTTTTCTTAAAAATTGACTTTCACAAGTCACATGACATTCATATGAAATCATAATTTAAATTAATTAATAAGTGCGAGTCTACCTCAAATCCGACGAGTGCAAAGTTGAGCGGGAATGACTTCAATTTCTTTAAATTCTCCGTACGCTTCGTCTTAAGCCAATAAGTCACTTTAGTATATCGAATATATAGTTCAAAATGATAAATTATAATTTGAGGACTAAAATTGATGTTTTGAAAGTTGAGGGACTAAAATGAATACTTTTGAAAGTTCAGGGACTAAAATAGATATTTTGAAAGTTGAGGGATTAAAATGAATACTTTTGAAACTTGGGCTTAAAATCAAATAAAGTAAATCAGCAGGGACTGAATTGATCAGAATTTTAAAATGAAAGGGCTGATTAAAATCATTTAAAACTTAAGGGCTGAAATTGATGATTTTAAAACTAAAAGGACTGAATGGAAACAAATTAAAATGTCAGGGACTGATTTGCAAATTCTGGAAAGTTAAATATTAAAATATCAATTCTTTACTTCTCTCTCTCATTCGTTTCGATTTCACTCTCTCTCTCTAAACGAAAACGAGAGCTGCGCAGGGTGGAATCCGGCGAAGTACTGCCGGTGATTTGTCGGTGAAATACCGCGGTCGAGCGGCGGTAGTGAGTGGCGAAAGCAAGGGTTCTGATTTTAGGGCTTGGGTGCGAGAAACTGTGACGAACCGTGGCTTAGATCGCGATTTGGGAGTTGGGTCTTAACTGCGAAATCCGGTGGTCGTGCCGGTAACTCAGTCGGCGATCGAAGGTAAGTCTTGGGCTTGGTTTATTTCTTGTTTTGGGTTTCGATTGTTTGTCAAAACTGAAGTGGCAGTGGGTGGTTTTGGTTTTGATTTGAGGTTGGTTTTGATTTGTTTGGGGTTAATGGTGGATTCTTAGAGTTTTCAGGCGACGATTGTGGATCTGGATGCAGGGAACGAAGGTGGTGTTTGATCCTGATGATGGTGATTGTGATTTGGTTGAACCGGTGAGGTGGTGGATTGAATTTGAAATGGCAGAGACAGTGATGGTTGAGGTGATGATGTTGATGATACATAGGTTTCGTGATTATGGTTTGGGGCTGCAACTGATAATTGTGGTAGCTGGATTGAGGATTGTTGGTTGACAGTGATGGCTGCAGAGTTGTGATTTGTGGTATTGCAGTGAACTTGGTTTGCTGTATGTATTAGATTTGGTATTGAATTGGAAATGGCAGCTGAAATGGATTGGGTTGGTGAAACGTTGTGAGTAATCAGGGTGATGATAATAGGATTCAGCTGGTTATAGAGTTGAGGCTGTAGATTGGTTTCAGATTGATGTTTTGATTGGCATTGAGTTGGGAAAACGGATTGAAGGTTGGTAGTTATGGTGGCGGTTGGGGTTTGATGATGACTGCGTGATGGTGGTTCTTGATTTGTAGTGGCAAGGTTGATTGCAAATTGTGTATACTGCTGGTGTGTGTGGAGGTAGAATAAAAACTGGCCAAGCTTACAGTGTTTCTTGGTTGCAGACAGTTATGGTTTTCTGACTGAGGTGGAAATTTATAATTGGCATTAGGCAGAGGATTTGTAGTGGAGAATTTGGTGTGATAAAAAAAATAGAACATGGATACATCATCATTATGTTGAAACATAATGATGGTTGATTTGGTGGAAAATGTGATGCATACGGGTGGTGGTGGGAATTCTTTGATAAAATTGGTGTAAAGATATGATGGGGATGCTTTGGTGATAAAGAAGAAAACATGTGGGGTGCAATTAGATGGAAAAAGAAAATCAACATGTGTAGAGAAATTTATGTAATATAAATTTTGATTATGAATATTGGACTAACTTTGATCAAGAAGCGTATTTGAAACAGATATGTTTTTTGGACTGAAAATACATTTGAGAATAAATAAATTTTGAGATAAAATTGAAATACGTATTTGGACTTGAAATAATTTCAATAAGGATCATTGGGATATTTTAATAAATTTGGAATTAAAAATGATTTTGAAAATAATACTTTGAATAAATAATTAAAATAACATAATTTTAGAAATTCGGATTTTAATTTAAAATCGAACAAATTCGATATTTCTTGACTTGGCTAGACGAATCCGTCGCGGCATTAATTTCAAAATAATAAATGAAATAGTAGCGACACAATTTTCTAAATATTAAAATAATTATTTATTGCATAAAAATTCTGGGTCGCTATAAGTACTTGAGTCATGGAGACTACATCGGAAAGAATGTATATTATATCCAAGTCGGAAGTTGAGAAGTCATCGAACTTAGTATTAAGCATTGATCGTATTTGATCTCGGGACTACCCACTCATTTGATAGTCCAACAGTTATAGGAAAATTGATTTACCCATCTCAGTAGCTGGAGACCAAGTTTATATTTTCAACGCCATTTGAAGAATTGTTGAACTAAAGTTATGTGTTGGGAAATGTCCCAATCATGGTGAATGGGAAGGAGTAGATGATGGATTTCATAACACTGAATACCCACAAACTTGATGTTATACTAGGAATGGAATGATTATTACGGTATAAGGTTTCAATCACTGGATACGTTAAGGTGGTATTTAAACCTCCAAATGAAACCCTTTTGACTTTGTTGAAGTAAAGGTGAAACTTTCTATTTCGATATTATCAGTGATGAAGGCTAGTCAATTGATGAATAAGAGTTATTAAGCCTACTTGGTTGCAATAATTGAAGTGTTTAAGGTGAATACTTCTCTTGAACAAATTTCAGTTATTCGAGAATGACTAAAGATTTCTCAAAAGATCTTTGTGATTTATCACCTAAAAGAGAAATTGAATTCGTCATCGATTAAGTGCGCAACTCTAGTATCCAAGGTATAATATCGGATGGCTCCTTCGTAACTTAAAAGAGCTCAAAGTGCAACTATAGAATCTCATGGACAAAGGTTTTGTTCGACCTAGCTTTTTTGCCATGGGGTGCTCAGGAGCTATACATGAAGAAGAAATTGGTCATACAAGGTTACAATTCAGTCACAAAATCGCAGTTCAGTCACACAGTCATAGTTGACATGGTCACATCACAGACTCGTCAAATAATCACACAAAGTCACAATTGGTTACAATCTCTAACATAATTAGTCACAATCATCCATAATTGATTACATATTATTTATTTATTAGTCACAATTAGTCAATATTTTTGTACCACAGTTTCCTATTGACCACAATCATCTATAATTTGTCACATATAATTTATTTTATTGGTCACGATTAATCAGTATTTTTTTTATCACAATTACCTAATAATAATCACATTTCGTATTCGTCATAAGTCACACAAAGTCACATTTAGTCGGCATTTTAATCACAATTACCTATTAATTGGTCAAATTAGTATTCAAGTCCCCCAACCCGCTCCCGCCACCATCCCCAATCCCAATCTACCGCCTAGTTGCTGATGTTGTGACCAGCACCACCACCATCACCTTCACCGTGTTACTGCTTACAAAAACGAACAAGCAACTCAATCAGATTCTTTGCCAGAACCTGAATATTAGTCTCCACTGGAAAATTCCTTCACATATAATGAATTTAGTGGGACTTCTTGATTGTAGTCACATATCCTCATACAAAGTCCCCACAACACAAAAAATGATTATTTCTTCTTCCACGACCACCACCCACACCGGCCCGCTACTACCACCATCACCTTCATCGCCATAATCATCTTCACCTTCACAACCAAAACCACAACAATAACGGAAAAAATCACAAAACCACCCACCATTGCTACCATGCGGCGGCACAGGCACCACCGTAGTAGTGCGCTGCAGTGAGCAGCTCGCACGTAGGTGCCACCGCGCTTATCGTCGCAAGCAGGCGCCACTGCACAATGACTCTTCTAGCCTTTCTTGTTCCACGAATGTATGCATAATTCTGCAGATCTTGTCGGGGTTGTCAAATACCTGGATCTAATGGAATTCGTCTGGCACTTCCAATTGCCACTCGAAACTTTGCCGTCGAAGGATATAACTTATAGACCAAAACATTACTAAAGGAAAAGTTGTTCGGTGGTGGAGGGAAGAGAACTCCGGTGGTGCAGTGGTTTCACGATAGATGAGGGGTGAAATTGGGGGAATTAAGGGTTTGTTTGTTTACGTGGGTTAATTTGATTTTTAATAACATAATATTTAATTAATTAATTAATACTAATTGATAATTATCAACTGATTTTTAAAAGTATAAAATCCATCACCTCATTATTCAAATGCGATCCTTAAATATCGGTGTTCATATAATTTTCCCCCAAATTTATTATTTTGAGGATAATTAAAGTTGATCCATTAGAGCATTAGTAAAAACTAAAAAGACAAAAAGAGGGAATACTGTTATAAATTATTAGAAATTATTAAGAAATTCCTTTGTAGATCTCTACCTAATTTCTTACCTAACTCCCACCTAATTAATATTGTAAAGAATTATTGTGAATGACTTTATCTTCCTATAAATAGAGGCATTCATTGTTGTATTTCACACACCTAATGGAATGAGAATTCTCCTCTTTATTCTCTCCATCTCTTCATCTCTAATTCTTGTTTAGATTTTGATAGTTTTATAACACGTTATCAGCACGAGTCTCTAGCCAATTGAGTAATACGACGGGAGTATGCTCTACAGTTGCATCTAAATGATGAACTTCTGTATCAGAAACCAGATTATTATTAATCAACGTTTCATATTTCAAATCTAGTGTTTTTGGTATTAGAAAATCATTTATACATCATAGATTAGAAAATCAATTCCAAGTCCATAGAAAAAATTGGAGAAATTGTGTAACCCGAAACTTTCAAAGCAAATTCACGCACCGTAACGGATTGGACTATTATGAATACCTTGACTGAAAGATATGATTCACTCACTCATGAAAGGTAATTATTTCATTACGTTGATACCGCCTATATGGTCGGTTTAATTATTTCATTATGTTGATACCGCCTATATGGTCGGTTTAATTATTTCATTATGTTGATACCGCCTATATGGTCGGTTTAATTATTTCATTATGTTGACATCGCCTATATGGTCGGTTTAATTATTTTATTATGTTGACACCGCCTATATGGTCGGTTTATCAATTGAATACATATAAACACCTCAATTGTTGGTTAATTCTAACATATTAGAGGATTGTTGTCAACATATATACGTGGTGGTATAACCCCAGTATCATTATTGTTAATATATATATACAATATTATTTTTAATATATACTTGGTGGTATAACCCCAGTATTATTATTGTTAATATATATACAATATTATTGTTAATATATACTTGGTGGTATAACCCTAGTATTATTATTGTTAATAAAATATTGTTATTTAATACTTCATTAAATGATACCAGAAGTTATCACTACTAAAGATAGATAATATTTCATCAAATGATACCAGAAGTTATCACTACCAAAAAGTTGGTAAATGTTGATAAAAATATTTTATCCAATGGTACCAGAAGTTACCAATATCTGAATTTGAATGGGTGGATGAAAATTATTCAACAAGAGAATGTTGATGTATGATAAAATAATATCACATGATAGCACGGACATAGCTAATGTGAAAATAATCTCATCAGTATTATGAGATGAATATTAGATGATAAGTGTCTGGAAAATTTCTTGCACGAGCACTTATGTATTCCAGAAGAAGTACATATTTACTCCAGAAGAAGTAAAAATTATCATCTAAATATACTGAAATGATATTATTATTGCTCCTGAATAAGCATAAAACGAGTCATACATGCAAAACGAAAAAGGGGAAAAACATTTATAATCCTCAAAATAAGAGATGTGTTTCGGGAGTAGCCGTATCCTACCACCTCTGACATTTTGAGGAAATAAAGAAAAAGGTGTGTCTCAAGAGTAAGAAATACTCCATACTCTACCACCTTAAATCTTTGAGGTACACAAGATTAAAACACTGATAAAATCCTAGAAATTTATGGTGTGTCTCAAGAGTGAGAATACTCCGTACTCTACCACCACCTATTCTAGAGTTCACAAAGATAAATTTACATTAACCGGACTCCATTTTCGCTTGATTCCCCTTCCTTGCGACCAATCTATCTTTACTCCTGCTGGATCTTGTATTGGAATATATGATTGCAATTTATCCAGCAGTTCCTCGATAGTAGGAGCAGAAATAAGGATTCTCCTAGAAAATGGAGATATGAATCCCTGTTCCACAGCATAATCAAGAAATGTTAGCAAACCATCAAAGAAATTGTTTACATTTAAAAGCCCTATAGGCTTAGTATGGAGATCTAGTTGAGCCCATGAAGTAATATTAAAGATTTCTTCTAAAGTACCAAAACCTCCAGGTAGGGCTATGAAGGCATCAGAACCATATAACATGCAAGTTATGCGTTCATGGATAGATAAGGTTTGTACTTCATGCCCTCGTGTTTTGCCTGCAATATCAGCTAAAGGAGTAGGTATAACACCTATCACTCTTGCTTTCTCTACTAGAGCGGATTGTGAAACACAACCCATCAATCCACTGCTACCTCCTCCATACACGAGAGTGATACCTTTCTCTCCCAATTTCTTTCCTAAATCCACGGCTGCTTCTAGATAACCAAAACCTTTTCCCACTTTTGATCCACAAAATACACAGATAGTTTTGATCTGTCGAAATTTTGGTCCTTCCATTTTTGAAAGTAAAGAAGGAAAAACTTATGGGAAAATGTTATTTTGGGATGCATGAACTATGAAAAATGTTTGGCTATTTAAAACCGAAAAGCTTCACTATTTACTGGTCGTTTTTCGAAAAAGTGAAGATTTACTTTTGACAAAATCATCCTACTCACCTTTCGGCGATTTAATATTTTTAACCAGCCTTTATCAAAACTCGTGAAAAGAAACAGAAAAATATTTTATATGTGCATATATATCAAATGATTTACCTTGTATTAATGCTGCATAGCCAAAGCATCATTGTTTATAACAGCCTGGCAAACAGGATCTTTAGCTATTATATTTTTGAGACTATATCTCTCTTTATCGCTGATGAATTTAGCCCATAAAGATAGTAGCTCACGCTGCACATACCCACTAGGGTGCGTCTCAAGAGTCAATCGAATATCATCCAATGACTCCTTACTCAGTCCACCCTTAATGAAGTCTATCTTATCATCTCGATTTATGGATGAATATCCTATTGATTTACAACGGGTATCACATGTCCATCGAGCACATTTGTAGCAACTATTTAATCTTTTTGCTCTTCGCTTCTTTGCAAAAGTACTCTTACCTAAGCCAGGCTTGTGCTTAGAAAATGAATCTGGTAATTCACCAGCTAATCGAACTTTTGCTTCGATCAACCAGCGAACATCTTCTGGCATGCCATGATCCATCAGCAACCTCAATCTTTCGAGCCTAATTCGATAAATTTTTCTCAAATCATTTACTGGAAGATTGGAATAATATTTGCGAATATTTGAAAGTATGATATCCATTTTTGATGGATCTAGCCTTCTTCCCAAGTCATCTATTTAAAAGCATTATTCAACGCGTAAAAGAGCGGTGGCTCCGCGTGTCAGTGATATGGATTCCATCAAGAAATAATGGAATAAATTATTGAAAAGGTGAGATAATGTGTCATTACCTTTTTCGATATAAGGGAAGATTTGGCGACAAGATTGAGATTATGAGATATTTCCTTGGATATTGTACCTGATTTTTCGGTATACTAAAAGTAATAAAGGTATACTGATTTAAACTGTACAGAAATACGTACTGATGAAATAAATGTTGTATTGAACCAGAAGTTCATACATATGTATAAGTGAAATATCTTGCTGAACCAGAAGTTCATACGTACAAGTGAATTACGTATATAGTATGAACCAGAAGCTCATAAATAAAATATACATTATATTGAACCAGAAGTTCATACGTACAAGTGAAATATGTATATAGTATGAACCAGAAGCTCATAAATGAAATATACATTGTATTGAACCAGAAGTTTAGCGATATTGTTTTGAATCAAATATTCATACATAGAAATGAAATAAAACCGTATTGAACCAGAAGTTCTATAATAAACGGTTAGATTATCAAAGGTTTCAAATTATTTTCTATGAGAATAACTTATTCAGAAATTGTTTATCATACAACAATATTCTATGTCAAACAGGGATTAGCTCAAGAAGCTTTATTATTTGTAAAAGTGCGATATGTATACAATCCACCAAAAGCGCACTTAGATATATGATTGAGATTATATCTCTAAAAGAATGACATGTGTTATGGCATTTTAGCCGATTAATAATGTTTGAGAACATTATGGGGAAAACACGCCTGAAGCGTAATTATGCCTGAAGCATAATAACTATCGATTCCAAATAAAATAAATATCTCTTGAATGATTGAAATGATCCCTTTGAGACTAAATACTCTTGGTGAGTAAAAGGGACATAGTTAATAAGAGATTTATGTACTTGATCTCTATATGTTATATTGAGATGAATTGAAATGGAATCTATGAATAAGTCGACTGCATACCCTCTTATGAAAATGAGGTTGATGAAATTATAATACTTTGGCCAAGTATATAACCCCAATGTAGGGATTATTGTTCAAGGACCTGAAGTCCAAATGATTATTGTTCAAGGACCTGAAGTCCAAATGCTTAAATGTGTAAAACCAGTAATTATATGTACAAATGAAAAATATTTCACAGTCGTAAAGGACGACTCGTTGCGCGCGAAATTTTTCATAGAACTGGCATGACATATGGTGGATAGACTATAGTCTAAATCACTAGCTTGAGCTCCTTGATATACCAATGAGTGAGATCAAAATGTATGATTCTCATCTCGGTACTTTGGGAGTATTCTTTGATGTACCAGTTGATCGCGGTACGTTGGGATTTCAAGTAAAATGATTGTAGATTATATGTCAAAATTGATATCTATTTCAATGATTGATTATGCTCCTGCAAATTAGAAATTGCAGTTTATAAAGTGCAAGAACATACATGTATAAATCATTGAAATATTCAATATGCCCAGATTAGTATCACTATAGAATGATACAAATGACTCCATGATATAATATGTTGAAAGTAAAATTGGAGTGTAACATTTATGACATCTGGGAAATTGATTATTCACTAGAAGTGAATATGAAAATGAATATATTTAATTATTCACCAGAAGTGAATTCTAGATTTTATTATTCACCAGAAGTGAATTCTAGATTTGATTATTCATCAAAAGTGAATTCTAAATTTGATTATTCACCAGAAGTGAAAAATGCAATATTTGATTATTCACCGAAGTGAAAGATGCAATATTTGATTATTCACCAGAAGTGAAAGATGCAATCAATAAATTAGTACAACATTGCTTAATATAGCATGTTATGACATCATGAGCTATGAACGATTTATATAAAGCTCATCATAAATTATAAGATGAAAAGATTCGTGATTGCATCAATATACTTGTGATATTCCATGAAAAGGAATAAATACGCGTTGCACTCTTTTTCCCTTAGCTGAGGTTTTGTCCCACAGGGTTTTCCTAGCAAGGTTTTTAATGAGGCAACAGTTGAGGCGTATTGATGAAAATTAATGAGAATACTGCACTCTTTTTCCCTTCGCTGAGGTTTTGTCCCACAGGGTTTTCCTAGCAAGGTTTTTGAGGCATCATCATAGCTATCAACAAGCTATAATTCAGCAACACATTGTTATACTGGAATGATATCAACAAATGAAGAAAATCATACACATCTTATGAAGAATGTTATGATATCGGCTACACACAGGAAGATTTTCATATATATTCCAGAAGAAAGATGATATCATTATTCAAAAGGTTCATGAATACTTGATTGCACACTTCAGGGGGAGAATCATGCTGTCATGCTGTACTCTTTTTCCTTCGTCCAGGTTTTGTCCCACAGGGTTTTCCTGACAAGGTTTTAACGAGGCAGCGGCTGTACTCTTTTTCCTTCGTTCAGATTTTGTCCCATTGGGTTTTACTGACAAGGTTTTAACGAGGCAGCACTAAAGCACTAAAACACTGAAGCAGCGAAGCACTTCAGATTTCAGTACATGATTTGTACTACTTATCATTGATGTCATTTTGGATATTAGACTCAATGATTAATGATGGCCAACATCAGGGGGAGCAGCTGTACTCTTTTTTCCTTTGCTCAAGTTTTATCCCACTGGGTTTTCTTAGCAAGGTTTTAACGAGGAAGACAATTGAGCAATAAGTCATTCAAGGGGGAGTGTTATAAATTATTAGAAATTATTAAGAAATTCCTTTGTAGATCTCTACCTAATTTCTTACCTAACTCCCACCTAATTAATATTGTAAAGAATTATTGTGAATGACTTTATCTTCCTATAAATAGAGGCATTCATTGTTGTATTTCACACACCTAATGGAATGAGAATTCTCCTCTTTATTCTCTCCATCTCTTCATCTCTAATTCTTGTTTAGATTTTGATAGTTTTATAACAAATACAACCAATTCAAGGGCCATTGAGGGATTATTTAGAGAGAGAAAGAGAGACTTCTGAATTGAGAGAGAGAGAGAGAAAAGAAAAGGTGGGAAAAGGAAACATTTCGTGAATTACATTTGTTGTTCTTTCATTGTATTTGAAGAAATTATGAGAGCGAGAAAAATATTGTAATCAGTGATTTATTTTTCTTATTAATAAAAGTATTTTTCTTTCGTCATTGTCGATGATCAGCTAAGTCACTTTAAATTTTTTATTTTCTCTTTTGTCCAGTTATTTTGTATTCTATGTTTCCGCTGCGTTGGTTGATTTGAGGTGGCCAAATTGATTTTTCCCAATACTTTTTACACTTTCAACAATAGATTCTCCCAAACACATTTTTTTCTAAAATTACCAAAGAGGGTCTGAGTACGGGTTTACAGACTTACATCTATGTTACACGTTTCATAATACAATGTGATCATTGGCTATACAGTTTGAAGGGCATGATATGTGCTAATCGCAAGTGTACGATGTAAAGATCGAAATTGTGTTAGTTTTCGCCTTATTTAAATGGTAGAATTTGAAGATTTCGAATCTAACTAAACTAAAAAGCAAAACAAAACAAAACAAAACAAAAGATATTTAAATAATATTCTAAATTGATGTTTATATATATATTGGGACATCCAATTTCACATAGTCAATATTTTTAATTCCATTATCTAATTTTATTCCTATTATTATAGTGTTCGATCGAATTCACTTATACACATGAAATTTCCCTCTTGAATTTAAATCAACTCTACCTAGTTTGTCAACTGTGTTAACGAACAGCTGGCCGTAATGACTAAGTGTATGAAATACAAGAATTCATATAGCGATCGCAATAATAACTAACGTATATCTCTATCGTTCGTCCAATTACCAACTTTTATTTCTAGATCTAAGTGTTAGCTCATCTCTCGAATTATGAAAACATTCATTAAATCATAAATAAGTGATCAATTCATCAACACATTAAACACAGAATAAAACCAAC
The DNA here is from genome assembly GCA_963555705.1 of Ligustrum vulgare. Taxonomy (NCBI): domain Eukaryota; kingdom Viridiplantae; phylum Streptophyta; class Magnoliopsida; order Lamiales; family Oleaceae; genus Ligustrum; species Ligustrum vulgare. Next base: position 3,971,034 of record OY743172.1, on the reverse strand, counting down.
TCATGCAATCAATTAAAATATTAATACAAGTAAAATTTCAATAAGAGATAAAAATATAGTATGGAGTAAAATTATCCCTTGAAGGATATAGAGTGAGAGAAATATTACAACTGTCTTGGAGCCTCCTTGTAGTCTTCAATTATTGTCTTCTCATCCCTTTCCCTATTTTTGATATTATAATTTATTATTCATCTTTCTCAATAACATTGAAGCAATCAAGATAATGTTATTGTAGATCGAGCTTGACATTTAATTTCGATTTTAGAGTGCTAATTGAGCCCTTTTTGAAGTGTTGATGACCCAACATTTTCAACAACTACATGTTCGGATGCATTGATTATTTTTTATTTATAATCATTCTAATTTTTAATACAATTTTCTACTCGTACATTTTTTTCTCTCCAATTTTTAATCATTTATTTACCTCGAAATTTGAAAAAAAATATTTATTATCCAAAAACCGCCGCCGAACAAAGGGTTAATTAAAATCTTTAGTTAAGTTAGAAAATAAAATAAGCCTAGGATTGTATAAAGTCAAGTACAGTTTGTCAAATGTTAATGCTAGTTGCCTGCAATAAATGTTTGAAGAACGTGGATGGCATGTGAACTGCAGAAATGCTACATGGACCACTTTGACAAAAAATTTGACATTAATGTCATAACGCCCTTATTTCACCTATTTCTTTAATTTTAAACTAGTGAATCACCCGTGCGATGCACAAAAAAAAACGTCTGGATAAAAATAATTCAATATAAAATTAAATGAATCATTTAGATAAAATAAATAAATTTCACAAATAAGGGATAAGATCATCATTTATTGGTTTCATATGACTACAAATTTCGGAATACTTCTTTGTACACAACATTATTTTTTGATTTTGTTGATATTCCATTCTTATCACAAATCAACATCTTTAATCCTAAACAATTGGTCACTCCAGAAATCACAATTTGAAGTTGTCCATGTGCAAATATCAGCCGTTTAAAAAGAAGTCTCACATGCGAGAATGATTGTCTTTAACTCTTATTAATAGTCATGGAATATGACACCATCAATGAAAATTGTCTTCTTTGAAATCTAATAAGTATCCTAGAATCAGAAGGGCTCAACGATATCATTGGAATAAAGAACTTGTATTCTGCATTGATGTCGGAAAGAATTTGACCTTCTAAAACATGGTCACAAGTTTTGTAACTATCAATATTGTTTCATTGCACAATCCCTGTATATGATCAATATTTCTCAGACAGAACTTGTGTCCTTCACTTATCCAATGCAATGGTCCACCACGTGGCGCAATAATGATATCCTTGTACCCAGGTCATGTATCAAAATTCACCGACAATCAATTCAGCAATTTCATTGACAATAGGAAAATCATATTGGCTATCATCGGTCGCCCACGAACCAATAAGTATAAGTTTTAAATTTGAAGTTTTTCCTCAATCAACTTTTCTCAAACCAACCTAAACTACTGTTCGCTAGAAACACACCGCAAGTGCACGAGTCGCATACAAGTGATAGTGGACTAATTGAGTCCGGTTTATCGATCCCACAAGGATTGTCTATTTCAACTACACTCTAATATAATTAATTTTAACAAGAAACACACACAATAAAGATTTGGTTGGGAATGTTCTCGTACTAGAATTAAAGTTGCAATTGTAAATAAATAACTAGAAAAATGGTGATGAATAGATGGTGAAGGAGTGTTGGGATTCTTGATTCCACTTGACCATTACCTAATTGAATTATCACAAGCAAATAGAAATGATATTCATTAATCATGTTAGACCCGATTTTTCAAGCTTAGCCAATTACCTCTCTCGAGTGAAATCAACCCTAATTAGTGGCATTAACCTACTATATCTCTATGTCGATTAAAAACACACCAATTGCATTAAACCTTTGTGAAAATAGCTTAATGGGTCATCTAGAGTTTTAGGTATATCTCTATCATAAACAAGAACCTAGAGCAAATATTGTATTGATCTAGAATACACAACAATTTCTCAATAATTGCACATCCCATGAAACCTAAACATAAATGTAGCCACAATAAATGCTAGTCAATAAATACAACAATAAATGCACAAGATAATAAAAAGCTTAAATTCTTAATACAAGCATTAAAATCAACTAAGCTAGGTCAAGCTTCATCAATCATCTCAATACAAAATAGTTTAGCCCATGATGAAATAACAGTGAAATTCAAGAATTAAATACATCATTTCAACAATGGATTAAAGTAAATAGAGAAATGTGAGGATTAAGCAATAAATACTTCCCTTAACCAATGATTCAAGTTTCAAAATATCAATATTCTTCCACAATGACTTTGGTATTTCTTCCCTTAATCAACATTCATCAACTATATCAACTAATTACAAGAAAAAAATGACAAGAAAAAGCAAGAAAAATGAAGAACAATTGAGAGCAAAATGTTTCTTGGGTGAAAAATGAGAGAAAAAGTGTCTAACCCTAACCAAAAATGCCTATTTTTCGCATAGATCCGCGTTCTCAGCGTTTGGGCCGAACCGGGTCGCACCAGGTCGGCCCAAAAAATCAATTCAAATTTTTGACCACGCGATCACGTGGCTGAGTGCCTCGCGATCGCGTGGTTGAGGTAAAAACTCTCGGGTTGAGTTTATACCTGACTTCGTGAACGCGACATGTGCGTAACCACGCGATCACGTGGTTGACCTGTGTGATGTTTTGCAGTTTGATCCTCTTTTGATGATTTGCAATTGGGTCCTCCAACTTTCAATGTAGATCAACTTGGTCCCCAAACTTTGACTCTTTGATGGATTTAACTCTTTTCTCCTCAATTTCTTCAAGTATTCATCAATTTAGCTTCTTTCTTGTGCTTTCTCCATGTCGTTGATTGTTAAACCTATTTAACCACAAAATATGCACAATTAAGTAGGTATTTGTCCAAATTACTCAAAAAGTATTACTAAAATATGCATGTAAAATGCATTCGACAACTACCTTAAAAATTTGTTGTATTTGTCTAGCATATTCTTCAAATCAGAAACTATACAATCATTTAACGTTGAATCGCATGATTCACTCCTACGGGGGTACATTAAAATTCATAAATTAAATTTTAGACTATCACAACAAAATTATCCGTAAACAATATAAATATAAAAGCAATAAATACATAATACGTACCCGACGACCTTTTTCTGCTTTCAACCTCATTCATATTGTCAACAATGTAAAGTGTGCAAATTGCAGAATTGAACTGTCATCAGGCAACATACTTCCAATCTTAGGGCATTTTGACCGTGTAATCTGAATACAGGAGGCCATCAACCATCATTTATCTCATTATCTATTTCCCCGTAAAAGTGAACGAAAACATCATATTATATGTCCGAATGTTCTCAACGAAATTCTTAATCATGTCATCCCTGCCATATAACAAATCTTTCAAAATAAGAGGATGATCTTCCATAAGAGGAATTTTCACTTTCTCTTACATACAACAAAGTAGGGGTGAACAAATAAACTGACAAATCAAACTAAACAACAAATGGTTTAAAAAAAAATGCAACACACTTTTTATTGTCAACAAATCAAAATTAAGGAGTCAAGGATTAATTTGTTCAAATCCACAACCATTTGGAAATAATTCTTACTCCTACAATTCATATTCATCATCCAAGATATTTTCTTAAAATAAATTTTTTAACATAAGAGCTAACTATAATTTGCTTTTATATAATTAGTTTGTTAGTTAACATGAATTAATTCACAATAAAACACTCAATTAGAAACTTAATACTATTATTGAGCTAGTTTCAACTCGAAAATTTAGACGAATATGTGTCTTTAAGTTCGCTTTGAAATATACTAATTCATTCATTGGAAATCCGCGGTTTCAAAACGCACCGAACCGCAAAAAATAGTTTGATTTGGTTTTATTTAGAAAATGAAATGATTTGGTCTGGTTTGAAAAAATTCTAGACCGTTTTAAACGGTTTAGTTTGAAATATTACCACAAATCGTCTAAACCAAATTTTGTTCACCCCACAACAAAGTGAGAACTTCGGATTACGACATATTTTATAAATAATGCTTATTCACTCTCTCCTCGCACCAAAAATTTGCCTTGCAAAATAAACACTTAAATGTAGGATCTCCAATGGCCATATATTCTGATCAATCAAATAATAGATGGAAAAAATAATAATATAGATCATGCGTATAAAAGATAAGATTTACTGTTTTGATCATTGACAATTAAAAACAACACGTATAAGAAATAAATTCGATAATAATAAAAAAAAACTATAATTGTGAGATTGACAAAGATGCATCAAATTCATGGTATTACAGGTTTTTGCAATATTTATACACCATAATTGTTTTTTTATGAAAATTATAACATGACATTGATCATCTCAATTTTCAGTTAACTATATTGGGAAACAATTTACTTATTGTTATAGAAATTTAAGAATCATAAATATTGAATTAAAATATAACAATTAATATCATGTCATAGTTAATTATTTTTAAAAATTTAAACTTAACAGTTATGACAAAAAATCATTAATAAGTATATAATTTCAAAGCAATATAAATAGATTTGTTAACCATTAATGTTAAAAAATGTGATATAAGAGTTTCTGGAATAAAAAATAAATAATAATTAAATGTAATTGTAAATAAAATTATTTTAATAAATAATCTGATATAGAAAAAAAGGTTATTATGTATATGTAACAAAGAACTTAAAAGTATGATTATTTATAACAAAATTTAATACAACTTGATTAAATATTCGATATAAATGAAAATGAAAATTAGACATTAGATTTGTATGACCGAACGAAATTATTCATCCATAAGATTGAAACCAATAAAATATCGCAATTATTGTAAAAAATTATGTACGCATTAAATGTAACTTTCTATAAAAATACTAATTAATTTAATTGAACACAATACAAATAAGCTCGAATTTTTAGATGTACTAAATAATTAAAAAAATAAGATTATTTATAAAAAAAAATTATATATAAGGCTTATTTAGTATTACACGCGTAATACAACTTCGATATAATTTTGAATTGAAAATTTTAAATTGAAATTGTATGACTGAACACAAATACTTATTTTTAAGATTCAAAACATTAAAAGATCATAATAATTTTTTGAAAAGAGAGGTTTAAACACAAATAGCCAAATATAAATAAGTAAAAAAAAAAAAAAAAAATCCCCATAACAATACTTAAGTGGAAGTAGCAGTGTAAACACAATAAAAACTGGATTTGGAGTGTGAACATGATAAAAACTGAGTTTTCCCTCCAAAACTCAGTTGGTTTTATATATTATATAGATATAGATTAACATTCACAATCCCACCATCTCATCTATATGTCAAATTATTTATCAAATTCTTTGTACAACTAACATTTTTGATGTGAATGCATACTACTTTCAGAATAGACATCAAATTATTAATTACTCGTCACTTTAGATACATTTTTTTTTACTTGCCCCAAATTATAGGTAATTTTTCTTTATCAAAAATATTGTAAATTTCTTAATTGTTATTTTATGCGGTATAGACATTTTGAACTAATATTTAAATAATGTTTAGCTGTGTCATTTTTTTTTAAATAACGTTAATAAATTGATTAGAATGTTAAATGTAATAGTGACTAATTAACTAATAAGATCACATCAACAAATATACAACCACCAATCGTGATGAAACACTTTTACAAAAACCGTAGAATAATATTAATACTGCGTTTTTACATATGTGACTCCGACATCCTCTAAATTAGTCCTCACAACCACTAGAAAATTTACAGCAAAAATTATGTGGGACAAACTTTTCTTTGAGACAATACTTTGGATCCAACTACTACTACTAATTTTATTTTATTTTCCTTTTTCACTAGGATTAAAAATTGAGCGCCCGGTTGAAATATATTTTAATTTTGATTTTGATTAAAATCAAATTCAATATAATAATTATTATCACATAGTTTATGGACTTCAAGATTTTTTAATTAAATATTTTATCAACTTTTATCAAAATTTACTAAAAAAAAAAAATAATTTTAATCTTCATCGACCCACGTATAGTATTTAAAGGCTGCTGAGAATGGTCGTCTTTTATGGTCAATTAATAAATTGACTTAAAGCAGTCATCTTTTTTTAATCATCCAACAAATTATAGAATTTACTTTCCACCTTCTAATCACGCGATTAATCATCACGCAAGAAATTTCCTGGAACCTAATTTTCAGTGACTTCAATTTATTCACTTGACTTATATTTTAATTTAAATTTGATTATTATCAATATGTACTAAATGAGAGCATTGCGAGTTTCTTATATCAAAAAACACTTAATTGGGAGCTTTACAAAACTCGATCGAGAGCTCTACGAGTTTTGAGTGAGTTCTATCAATTTTAAATGAGAGGTGTACTAGTCTTTATTGAGATGTTTACGTTTACGAGTCCTAATTCAAATTAAATTGTAATAAAAATATAAATTAAATAATCAAATTGATGTTGAGAATTATGAAATTGAAACCGAAATTGTAAATTACAGGGGCGGACCCATGCACTGTCAAGTGCAGACATAGGGTCAGCCCATTTAATTTATTTTTTTTTGAAATAGACCAATTTTACATTTTTTTCTGCTTGCCCTTTAAACTTTGAAGTTCATTTAATCTAAAAGAACAATTGAAATTGGAGATTTTTTGAGTAATACCCACGTGTGAAACCTTATTTTGATATTTGTCGCAACAAAAATTTTATCTTTAAAAATGCCACCTAGAAAGAAACAAATTTGTGAAAATGTCATGTTATATTATAATAGATAATTTAGGTTAAAAGAGCAATTTCAAATTAAATGGACAGTTACAAGGATAAGCATCTCATAACCAAAAAATAAATTTGAAAATTCAAAATGTGATTGAAGAAAAAAAGTGCGAAAATGTCATGTTATATTATAAAAGATAATTTAGATAAAAAGAGCAATTCTGAATTAAATGGGCAATTACAAGGATGATAAGCATCTCGTAATCGAAAAATCGCATTGTTCTTGATATGCTTCCCTGCCAACACATCATGATCATCTTGCGGTTGAGCAACATTTCTTGAAAATTTGTGGGAATATGGAGACACTCCCAGCTATCTTTGAGGAATTAATGTGACGATCCGTCTATTTCGTTGGGGCCTTCTCCGAGCCGCACTCATGGTCTTTTCACTCCCCCCCGACTCTCTCACTGAGACATTCTCCAGAAGTGAATTTTTGCCTTCCGCAGGATTCGAACTATGTACCTAGGGATTTAGTACAATGATTCTAAGAATCCTGGTACCATTGCAAAAATTCACTTCTGAAGAAAGCCACAGCGAGGGAGTCAAGGGAAAGTGAAAAGATCATAAGTACCACTCGAAGAAGGCTAGCGAGGGAACCAGGTCTTCACAAAACCCCTGAGTCCACCCTCGTAAATTGGGTAGCATTTTCCCTCAAAATATATATATATATATATATATATATATATATATAAATGTGTGTGGATTAGGAGAGGTGAGTATATAAGCGCGTGGGTAGTTGTAACTTGTAACGTGTAAATTTACAATGAAAAAATGCTAAATGAGCAATATCTTTGTAATTACCAAAATAGACCTGATGGATGATAATCGAATGAAACGTCATACTGTTACATCATCAATTGGCATCGGCATAGCGGTTCTAAAATAAAGATCAAATTAAATAGAGAATAATCAATAATAGAAGGAGGCAAGGTGCACACGTTTCACGGATAGCAGTTCTCGTAGGAGCATATATACCAAAAGTCAAGTTTCTGCTTTATTTAGAGAGAGACTGAGAGAGGAAATGGAGAGAGATCGGAAGAGGAAGCGGAAGAGAGTGGAGAATAATAGTAGGCAGGTTAAAGAAAAAGGAGTGGTTGAGGAGGAGGAGATTCAGGAGAAGGAGAAGGAAGTTGCGGTGGTACCGCCGCCCACGGAGGAGGAGGTGGATGAGTTTTTTGCCATTCTAAAGAGGATGCGCGTCGCCATCAGGTACTTTGAGAAAACTTCTGCTCAGAATAATTCATCTCACAGTAGCGGCCAGGACCAGAAGCTAACGGCGTCAGAGGAAGAAGTTAACGGCGTTAAGGTTGGTGAAAAGAAAGTGGGAAATAGTGGTTTAGACTTGAACGCTATTCCAGAACCTGAAACTAATATATAAATATATCCTTAAGGCTTGAGTCATTATGTATTTTCCTTTTTCCTTTTCTTTTCTGGGTTTTGTCTTGGACCTTAATTGTCATCTAACTATATGTAATGAAACTGGATATCAATTTTCTGTACTGAAATGAAACATTTATGATTTATCTTTTTAAATATACATTCCTTGTTTTAAACTTTTAATTGGGTTATATATGTAAGGCTGTGTAATTTCAGTTTGTTGCTGAGAGCATTTCTAATATGTATAAATTTTTGGTATTCTTTATTTTGAAGGGTCAATCATTAAAATTTCACTTCAATATGTTCTCTAATTTAATAATTTAATTTAGAGAATCGCTCTCTATCATTAAATGCATTCAAAATATTCCAATTTTTAATGTTCCTATATTAGCTTTCTTGATTATATATTTGATATCATTAGTCGTTCACTTTAAAAAAAAAAATATTAACTAAAAATAAAGAAAGACGATAAATAATTTTAAGAAAAAGTAAAATAATGAGTTTGCTGGAGCTTGTAAAAAAATTTACTTCTTAAATTTAAAAATTATGCTCTTTAAATATAAAGAGTACTAGTTGTCTACCCGTGCGATGCACGGAATATATAATTTTTAAATCATAATTTTAAAAACATTTTGATTCAATCATATCAAATAAAAAACATAATTTAAATGAAATTTCAATACAAAATGTTATTGAATTTGAAACTTTAAAAAAGATAAAATTATTCAAAATAAAAAAATGTTACATGTACATTTAGTATACCGCGCCACTCAAAATTTGACATTCATTTAAATTTTTTATATAATTTTTTTTTAAACTTTTATTTACAATTTTCTCTGAAAATTTGCCCACTTCATCATCTATTTCCGTTTTAATAAGTTATAATTTATTTATTTATTTTCAAAATATATTGATTCAAAATCTTCATTTTTAACTTAACAAATTTATATTGCATAGATTTTTTATTTTCAAATATATGAATCCGAAATTTTCAATTTCAATTTAACATATTTACATAGATATGACATTTATTTATGTTCAAATATATTAATACAATTTTTTGATTTCATAAATAAAATAACATATTTACATAGATATTATATTTATTTATGTTAAAATATATTAACTCAATTTTTTTATTTCCTACATAACACATTTACATAAATATCACATTAATTATGTTCAAATATATTAATCTAGTTGTCTACCCGTGCGATGCACGGAATATATAATTTTTATATCATAATTTTGAAAATATCTTGATTATATAATCATATCAAATAAAAAAAACATAAATCAAATAAATCAGAATCACTGGCATGATAATCTTCTCAATATTGTTGTTATCTTTTCTTGTATCGATAGAATTTTATTAATTTTGGTTTCCTAGAATCTGTAGGACTACTTGTGTATATATACACCATTGTAACTCTCATTCATATACAACAAAGTATTTTTCTCATTTTGATCTTTCATGGTATCAGAGCTACCCTAAGCCTCTCACGAGCAACTCTAATTTTTTCTCTCCTTCCCTTGGAAGCATCCCTTTTTTTTCCTCTCACGGAAATATCCTCGCTTCCCTCTGGCCTAGTTTCCTTCCCTTTCGCTCATCATGTCTAATCTTGAAGATAAACACAGTACTATTCCTCCACCATCTGAAACAATCAAACATGATGACAAAGAAGTTCCAAATCCTGATTTTATTCCATGGAAATGTCAGGATAATTGATCCTCCATGCAATCATGTCCTCTTTCAACGAATCCATCATACCTCTCATTGCTAATGCCTCAAGTGCGCTTGATGCTTGGACAAAGTTCCAAATCCTGATTTTGGGGAGAACGCTTGTTTTAATATGTCTAAGTTCTTCTGCCCCCTCCGGTGTCACCTCATAGGCCAAGCCTGGAATGGGCACAGAAGGCTCATCCTCCTGGTCTTCTAGCATGGGAGGCGGAGGCGCAGAGGTAGATTCTTTGCCCTTACCTCTTCTGAGTCTCTTCAGAGGGGCAGGCTCCTCTTCAGGGGCAGGTTCAAACGTGTCCTCGGACAAGGGAGGAGGAACCGAGGCACCCTTAGCCTCCTTGTCCCTCTTAGATCCGCCCCTATCTGACCTTTTTCCCTTCCCCTTTGGAAGGACTTCCTTAGGATCAGTCCCCTTTTCTGTGCTAGGTTGCTGGGGACCCACAGGCAGCAGAGTAGGCGGTGGCAGTAGGGCTGGTAGAGGCCCCTGAAGTTGGGCCGTAGACGCCTCAGACACCTCTTTTGCCACCCCAACTTGCAGGTTGGCCAATACCACCTTCTGTTTTCTCTCAACTTCACTGCCGTGACGGAGTGCAGGGGGGATCTTCGTAGCCATAAGCCCCTTTAGAGAAATCTTTGGAAAATCCTTGGAACCTGACAAGAAAGAAAGAAAAATGAGGCTGCAAGCAGACAAAGCATAAGATGAAATAGCAATAAGGAAACAAACTTACTCATGGCTCGCATAAGACCGTGTTTAACAAATAGCTTGTTTTGCTGAATGACCCCTTGGAAGGTGCCCTTGTAAGCAAACAAACGCCTCACTGCCGCTAGGTCTGCGTCAGGGAGGAGGCGAGCAAAAGTGTCCCCTGTCAGAAACCGGTGACACGTTAGTAAGCAACGAAGAGAGGTGTATTAAAAAAAAAAAAACAAGTGACACATGACGCTTAAGGACACTAAAGCGAACACAAGACTCACTAAGAGTGGAAAGAGTTCGGGGAACTGAAATTTCTGGACTTGGGTCCACAGGCGAATTCTGCCACTCCCCAGCCACCCAGAACCATTGATTCCTCCAGTTCTTTATAGAAGTAGGTTGGCCAGTAATGACGGGAGGATATGAGCCCCTAGGAGACAAGTAATACCAGTCCTTCACATCTGGTCTCACGTCCTTCTCCCTTCTCACCGATTTCTTCAAAGTGTACAAGGTATGAATAATGTGTAGTGAGATAGGATAATCGGGGTTGACCTCTTGCCACACCAGCCAAGCGCCCACGGCCTGTGTCCAAAAGTTGGGTGCCAACTGGTAGGGGCACAAGTTGTAGCTCCTAAGCAAGGCCCTGAAGAAAGGATGCAAAGGTAACCTCATCCCACAGGATAAAGCGTCGTAACATATAGCTGCTTGGCCTGGAGGAGGACTGCATGGTCGACAAGAAGGTGTAGGATGCACTAAACGGACCCCTTCTGGCATCCTGAACTTCGCCGAGGCACAAGCCAGATCAACTCCTCGAATTTCGGTAGCAACCTCGCTGCTCTCCCACAAATCTGGGTTTGAATCGGGGTCCACATGATATCCTGATAGCTTATTTACTTGGTCCACCCAATTTTCGACCTGGGCTATTTCCTCCCCTGAGAGCCCCAGCTCCTTTCTATGTGCCCGAAAAGGGGCCCTGTTGCCCAAATCAAGATCTTGTGGGCCAGAAGAAGAACCCGTTGCTCCCTCTCTCCCCATGTCTCTATCACGTTTGCTTCGAAGTTCTCTTAGTGCGAATTCCTCTTCGGATGACAAATGGGCCATGTAGTTCTGGTTTCTCTCTTCTTCGCTGTCAGAATCACTCAAATAAATTATATCGCTAGTTTTCCTATTCCTCCTCTTAATTTGCTCCCTAAAGAAGCGGGAACTAAAAACCGATAAAGAGATGGGGCAGAAACCTCTGACGGGAACCGCCATTGCTAACATTTCCTGTGAACCCGTTCCCCCAACTCTTTCCATTTTTCTTTTTGTTTTAAAGGTGGGTCAGACTCAACGAAAGAAAAACAAGGTTGATAGCAAATAATTAATTATTATCAAAATGATGAAAGGATTAAATTTTCTACCAACTTATCATTGGCTGTAAAAGGTTGATAGCAAATAATTAATTATTTTTGTAATATGCTTATTGAAGAACCTACTCATTTATTGACATATTAGGAAGTAAAACTTCAATGATTTTATTTATTTATTTTCAAAATATATTAATTCAAATTTTCATTTTTAACTTAACAAATTTATATAGCACGTATTTATTTATTTATTTTCAAATATATTAATCCAAAATTTTCATTTTCAATATAACACATTTACATAGATATGACATTTATTTATATTCAAATATATTAATACAATTTTTTCATTTTCTATATAACACATTTAAATAGATATCACATTTATTTATGTTCATTTCCTACATAATACATTTACATAGATATCACATTATTTATATTTAAATATATTAATCTAATTTTTTTCATTTCCAATGTAACACATTTACAAATATTACATTTACTACAACTCTTACTAAATATGTAATAAATAATAAATTTTCCTACAAAATCTTTATCTTTTCTATATTTATTTTATTCATTTATTTTCAAAATATATTAATTCAAATTTTTAATTACTATGTTAGCAAATTTATATAGCATGTATTTATTTATTTTCAAATATATTAATCCAAAATTTTCATTTTCAATATGACACATTTATATAGATATGACATTTATTTATGTTCAAATATATTAATACAATTTTTTCATTTCCTACATAACACAATTAAATAGATATCACATTTATTTATGTTCAAATATATTAATCTAATTTTTTCATTTCCAATGTAATACATTTATACATAATATATTTATTATAACTCTTATTAAATATGTAATAAATAATAAATTTTCCTACAAAAGTCTTTATCTTTTATTTATTTATTTATATATGTATAAGTAGAATTGAGGAGAGCGAATCATTAAATGCAAATTTCCCTCCAAAATGACTCTCTCTCCTCACTTCTACTTTTATATATATAAAGATTAGAGATGCTCTAATTTGTTTTATTTAAGAAAGTTGGTTTTATGAATATCAATGTTTTGAAAATGGGGAAACAAGACAAGCATGTTAGAACATCTCCAATAAACTTTCTAAATTTTAGATGCTCTTTTGGAGGGTCAATTCTTAAAATTTGGAGAGTCAAACTCACTCTTTATTATTAAATGCATTAAAAAAGTTCCAATTTTCGATGTTCCTACGTGACTTTCTTTATTACATATTTGATATTGTTGAATCCGGGCCCAAAGAAAGGTACAGTGATCCACCAGCGAAGGCTCAATAGTGGCCCAATGGACCTTGACCCATAGCTGAGGCCTGGAATATCACCTTGGGATGAATGCCGAGGTGGTATGTCAAGCAAACCTCTTTAGCCGACCTGGTTAACGCCTAGCCGATGTGCTTTATACTCAGCCGGAGCGCTTTTGGCGTTGACCAGAAGAGAGAGATGGAGTCAGTGATGGGACACTGCCTTTACCCAGACGTGACAGGCGCCCATCCCCTACGAAATGCAGCAATGATTACGGTTGAAAAGCAAGATTGTCACATCCATAAGCTAGGGTGATAACAAGTGTAAAGTATGCCACGTGTCGTGATCCAAGACAAGAAGTTCCTCTATAAATGAAGCGCAATTGTCTTCAAGTAAGGGGTTGGCATTTTCTCACTCTGAACTCTATACTTCTCTCACTCCCTTTTCTCTCTTCTACACATTTATATTTCTCGCACCCAATATATATTTGCCCAAAATGAGTACTGACTTAGGCATCGGAGTGCAAACGGGAGCCACCTCGGCCCCCTTTGCAAACTGATTGTTTGTCACAGTGCGCAGGAGATCCACGTGTTCAAGAGGGAGAAGATGAGACGTGTTGGTCCAAGGTCCATCCGGATTTTGTGGTTAACAGATATCATTGATCATTCACTTAAAAAAAATTAACTAAATATAAAAAAGACATTTTTATGAAAAAGTAAAATAAAAAGCCAAAAATAATGAGTTTATTGGAGCTTGTAAAAAATTTTGTTCTTTAAATTTAAAGATGCTCTCCATTACGTAGAAAATAATCTTTAAATATAAAGAATTTATTGGAGATTCTCTTATATACTTGTATTACAGTATTAGAATAACACTACTTGTACACGAGGAATTATAGAAAATTTTACATATATATGAGGTGTTAGGAGAATCGAAAAGTAATTTTTTTGTATTTATGTCAATTTGTAAATGATAATGGGTATGTAGCACAATTCTTGTTTTAACTTTTAAATGGTCATCTATGAATCAATTTATTAACAATACAATTTCTCAAATCATCTTTTTTTTTTTTTGAAATGACAAATCACTTTTTAATTACGAACATTTTTTAAAATCATCATTTAACCACATATTTCACTTTGAAAACATCGACATTAATATATAACCCTCTGTTTGGTGAAATTTGATTATAAATGATTATTTATAAATAGTTATATGACAATATTTTATTGATCTATTTTTTTAAAAATGTTAAATATGATGAACAAAAATTTTCAACATGTCGAAATTGTTAACTTCTTAAAAAATTATCCCCTAAAAAATTTTACCAAATAGAGTTGGCCGCTGAACAGGGCAATAGGTATGAATAGACTAGGGAGGGCACAAATTTTTACATTTCGGCATTCCTGAATGATACATATATTCGCTTTCCTAAACAGAGCAATATCACTTTTTAATCACACAATTTTCTAAATTACTTTTCAACCACAATTTTACTTAAAAAAACAACAAGATTCCAAAAATAATTGCGCCTTGCAGCCACAGAACACAGGCCAAATTATTTTTCAAATTTATTCGATCAAATTGCTGAGGCATTGTTCAACAGCTAGTTTATTTATATGGTTAAAAATTGAAAAAAAATGTGTGTAATTAAGGTTGTGTTCGTCGGCTAATTAACGAGGAGAGAGAAGATTTTTTGGTGTTTTTGAGATAAAATATGTAATTAAAAATTGGAGAGAAAATGTTTATGATTAAAAAGTGATTTGAAAAATTGTGTAGTTTAACTACAATTTAATGAAGGCTAAAATGTGATTTGAAAATTTGTGTAATTGTAAGTTGAATTATAAACTGCAAGTCTGCAATGACTGTAGTTGCCAAACACTGGCTAACTTTCAAAACAAATACAAATGCAGCAACAGCACAATAGGACTCTAATGTCAACAGGTCAATCCGGGCAAACTCGAATGACTGACAGATCTCCCAAGTTTTTAAGCAAGCTTAGTGAATAAGAGCACGACTGGACTCAAGGAGGTTATGATGTTTTGTTCATCCAAAAATTCTAAAATTTTAACAATGAAACATATTTTTTATCCACATACCATTTATAACTTACTCTCACTTTTTATCCACATGTTTTACAGAATTCATAAATTAAAATTACTTAAATTTAATACAATGTCAGAGCTAGGAGATATATATTGCGGGGTTGGAGGGAGGAGATCCCCCGAACTTTTTTTTTTGAACCAAGAGGGTTGAAATCGACGATTTTGAGTATCAAAATAGACAAGTTAGATTAATAAAAGTATAATCTCGTTTCAAATTAACAAAGCAAAAGGAGGCATTTTGTCCAAATGATTTCCAAATGCATCTTCAGAAAAATATGTTAGTGTTTTTAGAGGCAGAGTCCTAATGTCTACGGTCTATTTAAGTGGGTGGAAATTACATGGAGGCCTACATTTAAAGATCACAATTCAAAAGTGAAGTTTATAGGTTTTTTATACAACAATCAGGTCTTAATTAAAATTTTAAAATTATAATAATCCAACTTAATCCACCCACCCCACTAATTTCACATTTCACTCAGTTGTTGCACACCCAAGTACTTTCCAATTCAATCTCTTCTCTCTATAAATCGAGGTCGATCGACGATGTTGGAAAGGGACGACGATTTAGGTGAGAGAAAGAAGCGGCTTCAGCATCGTCGGTGGTTTTAGAGTCATTGGCGGTTTAGGAGAGAGAGAGAGAGAAGAGGCTTCAACGTCTTCCAACACTTATTCATTCCAGCGAATTGAACCTGATGCTAGAATCACTCGATGGTTTTAGCACCACGGTGGTTTCACTAGATGATTTCGGAAAATCTGCAGTAGCAGCATAGCTCAGTGTGGATGTTTCAGTGAATGTATAGTAGTGGCGTAGCTCAGTGAGGTGGTCTTTTGCTTTCGACTTCTCATTGTGATGGTGGTGGTGGGTTGGTTGGTTGTAAAGCAACATGATTTTCATTAAAGCAGTGCAGAGTAAGGATTGTAGCTTGGATAAAGCTATTGTCTTCCCAAAACACCTACCTGCCCACACATTATCACCTCAAAATCAAGCAGTAGACATTCAAATTGGAGTTGCTGTAATTTTTTTACTATTATGGTGATGTGTTGTTCTTTGTCCTCCGTGGATATGAGGTGTGTAGCCGTGAGGTTTGGGATTTTTTTTTTTTTTTGGTGGGGGTGGTAGCTATGGTGGAGAAGGAGGTTTTGTTTATTTGGATGTTTTATGGTAGTTTTTTAGGTGGTTTTGTGGTGGATTCTGAGGCGGTAGTAGTGCTGGCGATGGTGGTTGGTGATGCAATGATATGTGCACAATGGATGGTGGCAGTGATGCAGTGATTTGTGAGGTCACAATTCCTTTTCACTCATGAGTTAGAGATCTTTATTTGTTTAGGTCACGTGTCACACTTCAAATGTTCAAGTCACACTTAAACAATGTCCAAGTCAAAACCTGTTAATGCATTATGTCACAGCTCACACTTCAAATTTTCAATTCACAACTTGTTTGATGCATTATATCACAATTCGCACTTCAAATGCTTAGGTCACATTTTATGCATTAAGTCACATGTCACACCTCAAAAATGTTCAAATCACAACTTGTTTGATGAATTATGTCGCATGTCACACTTCAAATGTCCAGGTCACAGGTCACATTTGATGCATTAAGTTAAAGGTCACACTCCAACAATCATCAGGTCACAACATATTCGATGCATTATGTCAAATGTCACATTTCAAATGTTCAGGGCACATTTGATGCATTAAGTCACACGTTACACTTCAAAAATATTTCTGATCTTCTTATTCTTCTGGATTCTCAATTCTGAAAATAGACCACAATTTTTTTATGGTTTAATTGGTAAAGTGACGATTATTACTGTGATGGTGGTTGTAGTGTGTTGGAAATAGTTTTGGTTATGCATCGTAAATCTGGTGGTTGTGATGGCGATAGTTGTTGCTGTGGTTGTGGGGTTCTGGTGATGATGATGAAGATGGCAAAGGTGATGGCGATGGTTATGGCGATGGTGTGCGTTAGAGATATTGGTGTGCCGGTGGTGGTGGTGGTGGTGGTAGTTGGTGTTGGTGACGACGATGATGAGAAGCAAACTATACTTTTGATTTTATTTGAATTGTATTGGATGGGGTGGGATGATTTTTTATAATGTATTAATTAATTATTTAGCACATGATGTTTGAAGTTTTAACTTAGTATTTTTAGTTTTGAAATGTGTTGTTGTAACCACATGATTTGTATATTTTTCCCATTTAAGTGACTCATGTTGTTAGATTTGGGCTTTTAGGATTTAAGTTATTGAGCCAACCAATATTTGCCAATTGAATCAAACAAGGAAAAAATACATAAATAAGGTGATTATAAATGTAAATTTCAAAATTAAGGTGAAACCTTTATAATTTCAAAAATCAAGTTATAATTAAGATTAATTAATTAAATTAAATAATTACAAATATTAAGGTCACGACATTGTAAAATCTTAGGCCGCAAAATACAAAATTTTAAGACACACAAGTTTAAGATCATGGTTAAGTCACAATTATTTTGAATAACAAGTCACAATCACCATTTTTCGATCACAATTTGCCAACCATCATTTTTAAGGTCATAGATAAGACTTATGACTTATTTTAATGTCACAAGGAAAAAATTGTAGGTCACATTTTTATTTCAAGGTCACAACCATCACAACTTCCGAGTTCCGACCACCAAGACCATATCTCAATTTTTTTAAGGTCACAAGACTCCCTTTTTTTTTTCTTAAAAAAATTTAGGTAACATTTTTCCAGCAAGGTTACAAACACCTCCTCTGACCACCGCCCCTCCCACCGTCTCACCACAATGGCTATGTACCTGAATATGCCTGCAACCTCTGCTTCTAGCGCAGCCTCCGCCGCCACAAGAAACTCCAAACAATCTCCAAATTCAAATACCAAAAGTCATCAACCACGGAACCACCGGATCTTCGATATTTAGTCTATGCATATAATCTTAATGTGCCATTAACATAGAACAACAAAATCATGGATAATCATAATGGATGTAAAAGCTTGGGACGACAAAACTAAAATGTCATTGGAGGCTAATGATTTAGCTTCAATAAGGAGTCTCACCAGCATCTTCCAAAAATCAATCGCGAGAGAGCCTTAGACGGATTTAAGTGGACTGGAATCAATATGAATCACTCAACCGCGGGCAAAAATAATTCTTTGGCCAGTCTGTAATAACAAAACCCAAATGGCCAAATCTTCGCTGCCTCCATCGAAGCAGCGGGCCGCTGCTTTGCCGCTTCCTACCTTAAAATTGCCGCTGCGCCGAGAAGTTCGGGAAGTTTCGGATATGGCTGGTTAGGGCTTTGAAAACAAAAGTGCTCAAGTCGTCGCCATGTTGCCGCTGTTATTCGTAGATTGAACCTACTACGGATGCATGCATCAGTGTCGCTGCTACTTCATATGGTGCCGAGCCACCGCTGCTTCTTCTAGTGGTGTTTTGGGAGAAAGAGGGGGGACGTAGAGATATGCGTCGCTGGTGCTTCTTCTGGGTAGTGTTTTGGGACTGAGTCAAAAAAAAGGGGGGTCATATAAGATATATAAAGGAGGGTTTGGAATGGATAATTACTTTAATTTATAATAATATTATTTAATTATATTCAATTACAACCTGAATTTTGGACTAATATATATTTGACCTTATTTTTTAAATTGATTCATATAAAAAAGGAGTATGTGTAATTTCCACGTCAAATAATTAGCTTGCTGTTCCTGCCTCCTCCTCCGGCCTTCAACACGCCATTGTCGTACCAGAAAAAGCAACGAAAACTTCTATGATTCCATCACTGGGGGCTAGGAACATCGAAAGATGTTGTAAAGGCTAAAATTAAAAATATACTATGAATTGAACTAAGTGATTGGAACGGTGGAAATTGTTGGGGGCAATTGCCCGCCTAGCTCCGCCATTGTTTTAATAGCTCGCCCAAAGCATCAAACGAACTTCGTAAAAAATCTAACACGTGACCATGCCTCCGGCCATGTTGCTATGACCGTTTATATCAATGGTCAAAGCAGGGTGAACTTTCCTTTAAGTACACAAGTGTGTTGCACAGATAAAGCTTAACCGTTCGTGGTCCAAACCGTCTTCAAATTTTGAAAGATTTTTCGACCTAGATGATATGTTTGGAGACTCGTATTGATTACCGAGACACGAATTGATTACTTCCAAGTTCCACCATATCAAGATCAGCTTTAGCTTTTTTGGAAGGTAACGGGCTTTTTGAAAAAAAAAAAACGCATCATTCTCATTTTTCAATTTCCACAAATTTGCATCAAGCAATTCTGTGAGTCCAGCCCTCGAAAAACCAATTTTGGCTAATAAATAGTTACTGTCACAACAGAATCTGAGCCTTAGCCCTTAAACACATATAACTGATATACATGACCTATGTAATACATAATCTTGTCCAAAACTTTATTTATTTATTTTTGGGAAATAAGCTACTGGGCCCGAAATAGTGGACCGAAAAGGTGACCGAATTATTCTGAGTAGTTGATTTCGATATTGATATGATGGGTAAAAAAAGTGGATTGTTGACAAGTGTGAAGATGTACAACTTTTGGTCACCTTTTCGGGCACTGCAGCACTGTTGTATTTTTTATTTTTATTTTTTCTTTAACCAAATTTTGCAAATAAATCCAAAAATTAGTCCAACGTAGGAGCTTGTTCGGTTGGATTGGATTCAAAAACATCTGCACTAGATGCGTCTGGTTCGTCTAGAAGCTCCCGAGATTGGATAGATTCCTTGTAAGCTGGAGTGTCTTTGAAATCTGTAGCTCCTTCATTATATGTGGCCACAGCAATGCCACAAGCAATTAACTATAAACAAGAAGTCATAGTTAATGGCAATTCCAGACCAGAGACAGTGAACAATATAGTTATAATTAGAAAGGTTAAAGAAAATGCATACATGTGTATCAAAGTTAACACATTATTGCTTGCCTTTTATGAGATCCATTACTCTACACTAAATTGAAGTTCTCCGGTTACATTAAAAATGCAAATCCGGAAAGGAAATTAACAAAAGTATGAAGGGTCAGCAGTCAATTATGAAGACGATCCCCATCCAAACACCAACTTGCTCAACTTCTGCCTAAAAAGATGACTGCATCCTTAAGACGTAAAGCAAACATATGCATTTGCTTATGCAGGAAATACTTGTCCCCGTGAATCTATATTATTGGCGTTTCGAACAAGATTAGACATGAATTTGTGGCCCATTATATGTTACTTGGAAAGCAAACATCACCGTCTAAATGTTCAAATACTCATGTCATGCCCAAAACCTTTCACAACCATGTTCTCAACTATGAAGCACGGACACGCTCAGGGAGGCGGCGAGTCCGTGTCCGACACGTATCGGACACTGACACTGACACGGGCCGACACGCCGACAACACACGTCTGACACTCCTTTTTTCGTGTCGGAAAATGGAGCTCATATTCAACGTGTCGGACACGTCCAACAACAACAAAAAAAATGGGAAGAAGAGCATACCTGTATTACTGTGTACTGAGAGGATTTTGCCCTAATTTTGAAAAACCCTAATCTTGTGTTTGCAGGTAGAAGGCCAATCAGTTGCTTTTTCTTTTTTTGATTTGTCGTGAAATGTGAACGGGTAAATGTTGGTTCCTTTTTTTGCATAATAAAATAATATTAAATTGTAAAGAATTCTCCACCAAGTTAAGTAATATCTTTTTACATTTATACCTTTAATTTGAATTTTGAAGTATAAAGAAAGACCAAGAAAATAATAATAATAAATAAATAAATAAATAAATAATTAACATGTCGTGTCCCAACTTTTTTCGAAAATCACGTGTCGACGTGTTCATGTCCGTGCTTCATAAGTTCTCAACTCTGAATAAAATTGCCATATCCTTGTAATTAGAAGAACAGGTTACTCCTCAGCCAATATGGTCCTTTATTCTAACTAGTAAAGTTCCCTTCCAACAAAAATATCAAAAAAAATGATATTCAAGTTTCTTCACTCGATCAAACAATTATGATTTGTTGCCCACGATGGGCAATTTTTATGTTTCCCATTGCGAATGAAAAACAAGTGTCCACTTTTAAACATTTTTAAAAAACTAGTAGGAACACTTTACTGTTTTCCATTGGCGATGGACAATTATTATGTTGTTCACCGTGAGCAATAAATCAAAATTGCTCAATCAAAATAGTCCTCATTAGGATTTTCAACGAGAGGCTAGGAGTTAACAGTCTGTTATTTAGTGTCTATCAAGTCTTCCATTTGATTAGTTTGTTAATAAGCCCTATTTATCAGGGATTATTTTGTTTTAGTTGTTGATGAATTCCTCCTAGTCTATTACCACATTTTAGGATGTTTGAAACGTGGCTGTTATTTGATTTTATATCCCTTTGTAAAAGGCTTTATAAGCCTGCAGTTTGTTATCAATTAATGTACTTCAATTAAAAGCTTTTGTATTGTAGTTTCTACCGATTATTCTCAACATTTGGTATCAGAGCGACATCACAAGCGGCTGGTTTTTGTGTGAGTGAAAGAAATAGCAGTTTCTTGAGAGTGGAGTTGAAAAGGATGGCAAGAGAGTAGTTTCGTGTAGGCTTCGATTCCAAGATTTGATGGTCACTATGACCATTGGTTGATGCTGATGGAAAATTTCCTTCGTTCGAAGGAGTTTTGGGGCCTTGTGGAAACTGGAATACCTGCAACAGTAGCCAACGCTAGTGAAGCTCAGCACAAAGCAATCGAGGATGGATTTGAAGATAAAGAATTTTCTGTTTAAAGCCATAGATCGGAATATTATGGAGACCATACTCAATAGAGAATGAATGGTCATCGAGGAGAGAGCAGGTTCTCAAAGTCACTCATGAAGACAACACAAGGTAGAGGAAGAGGTCATGGCAGACAGCCTTTTAACAAAGACACCATCGAGTGCTTTAAGTGTCACAAATTAGGGCATTTTCAATACAAGTGCCCCAGTTGGGAGAAGGGAGCCAACTATGCAGAGTGAGATGAAGAAGAAGAGTTGTTAATGTCCTATGTAGAGCTCAACCATGCTAAGAAGGAAGATGTCTGGTTCCTCGATTCAGGATAATCATTTGAGCGGAGTAGAGAATGGTTCTTGAATTTGGATGTGCAATTCAAGCAAACTGTAAGATTCAGCAGCAACTCGAGGATGGCAATTGTAGGGAAAGAAACGTTCGAATGCAGGTGAATGGAATCACTCAAGTAATTTCTGAGGTCTATTACATTCCTGAGTTGAAAAATAACCTGCTACGTGTGGGGCAGCTTCAAGAAAAGGGAGTGGAAATTCTAATTCAACATGGGAAGTGCAAAGTATTTCATCATAGTAAGGGTCTAATTATTGAGTCTGAGGTGAGCGCAAACAGGATGTTTGTTGTGCTCGCAGGTGCAACCATGGTGCCTAAAGCTGCTACTTGTTTTCAAGCTATGACAGAGAATGAGGCTCATTTATGGCACTGCGGATTTGGACACCTGAGCTTCAAAGGGTTGAGAACCCTTCAATACAAAAAGATGGTTAGTAGCTTGCCTTCTCTTAAAACTCTGGCAAAGTTATGCATATCTTGTTTGGTTGGAAAGCAACACCGGGAGTCCATTCCAAAAAGAAGTCCATGGAGGGCATCACAAAAGCTGGAGCTGGTAAATGCAGTCATATGTGGCCCCATAAAGCCTGCATCAAATAGCAACAAGAGATATTTCTTGAGCTTCATCGGTGACTTTAGTCGTAAGACTTGGATTTATTTCTTGCGTGAAAAATCGGAGGCATTTGCCATGTTTAGAAGCTATAAGGTTTGTGTTGAAAAGGAAATAGGTGCCCACATTAAGTGTTTGAGAACTGATAGGGGTGGAGAGTTCACCTCTAATGAGTTTGGGGAGTTTTGTAAGGCAAGTGGCATAACCAGACAATTAACCACAGCCTATACTCCTCAACAAAACGGAGTTGCTGAGAGGAATAATAGGACTGCGATGAATTTGGTGCGTAGTATGCTTACTGAGAAGCAGGTTACAAATGCTTTCAGGCCAGAAAATGTTAGATGGTGTGTGCATGTTCTCAATAAGTACCCTACCCTAGTTGTGTAAGATGGAACTCCGGAGGAAGCATGGAGTGGTATGAATCCTACAATCGAGTATTTTAAAGTCTTTGGGTGCTTGGCTCATGTCCACATACCTGAGTAGAAAAGAAGCAAGTTGGATGACAGAAGCATTCAATGTGTTTTATTGGGAGTGAACGATGAGTCAAAAGCTTACAGATTGATTGATCCGGTCTCTACGAAGATAATTATTAGTAGGGACGTTGTTTTAGAGGAGAACGAGGGCTGGAATTGAGGCAGGAGCAATGAAGAAATGGCTGGGGATGTTTTAGAGGGGTGATAGTGATGATGAAGGTGATGAAACTGAGAATGAAGGGAAACTTGGAGCAGAAGTCAACGAGAATGAAGAAGATGGCTCAAATGGCAATGAAGGTGATGAAACTGAGAATTATGGCACAAATGGAGATGGTTAAAGTGGCACTAGCTCACCCTCCATTGAATCTCATGATGAAAACTCCTCAGGTCCAGTTGAAGGGAGGGTAAGATAAGTTTCGCCTTGGATGCAAGATTATGAAACTGGAGAAGGTTTGTCAGAAGAGGAGGACTTGAATGCCATGATGATTCTTACAGAAGCTGATCCCATTACTTTCGAGCAAGCTCTAAAGAGCAAGAAATGGAGAAATGCAATGAATGCAGGGATTGAGGCTATTGAACGAAATAAAACATGGGAGCTAACTACCCTGCGGGAGAAAGACCATTGGAGTTAAAATGGGTCTTTAAAACAAAACTCAACGAAAGTGGTGAGATAGACAAATGCAAGGCTAGACTTGTGGCCAAAAGGTATGCACAACAATACGGGATAGATTACACAGAGGTTTATGTTCTAGTTGCTAGACTAAATACTATTCGTTTGGTGATTTCCCTAGCAGCTCAAGAAGGTTGGAGAATTTTTCAGCTCGATGTAAAGAGCGCATTTCGCATGGTTAGCTTAGTGAAGAAGTTTTTGTGCAACAACATCAGGGATATGAGAAGAAAGGCGAGGAACACAAAGTTTATAAGCTGAATAAGGCGCTATATGGCCTTAAGCAAGCTCCACGAGCTTGGTACAACAAGATTGAGGCCTATTTTTCTCAAGAAGGCTTTAGAAAGTGTTATTGTGAACATACCCTATTCACAAAGTCGAAGAAAGGAGGTAAGCTCTTAACTGTCAGTCTTTATGTAGATGATTTGTTTTTTACTGGGAATGACGAGCATGTGTGATGAATTTAAGAAGTCGATGATGTTAGAATTTGACATGTCTGAATTGGGGAAAATGAGGTATTTTCTCCAGGTTGAAGTACTACAAAATTCAGATGGGGTTTTATGTGTGTCAAAGAAAGTATGCTCGTGAAGTTTTAGAAAAATTTGGCATGGATAGAAGCAACTTGGTGAAGAACCCCATAGTTCTAGGATGTAAATTGTCAAAGGATGAGAAGGGAGCTAAGGTTGATTCAAGTCTGTTTAAGCAAGTGGTTGGCAGTATTATGTACTTAAATGCAACCATACCTGATTTAATGTATGGTGTGAGTCTCGTCAACAGGTTTATGTCGTGTCCTACATAACAACATTGGTTGGCGACAAAAAGGTTGCTTAGATACTTGAAGGGAACGACTGATTTGGGGATATTCTATCGAAAAGGAGGCTATAAGCAACTCATAGCCTATTCAGATAGTGATTTTGCTGGAGACATGGTCATCAACTACTGAAGCGGAGTACATCGCTGTTGCTTATTGATTATAGGGCCACAAAAAAAATTTACGTTCATTTTCCATCAAAAAAAATATATGTTAATACAATTTTTTAATTTTTTTTTTAGTTTATACTTTTGGAATAGTTTTATTATAAAATAAGAAGGAGACCTTTCACTTTCCATAATTGAGCCATCCAGCTTCCTTTTCTCCATTCTTATTTCGTGTCTGTCAATTGCTTTCATTTTCCTTTCATTCTCATTATCAATTTATCATTCACCATTTAGCTACATAATCCCCCAAGGCCCCAATTCTAATAAGTGATTTCATTTTTCATTCGTTTTTGCATTTGCTCCACTTTTGAGTTCCCGATTCAGGTACAAGAAAAAAAGGATCAAATTCGCGTTTTATTTCTAAATTCTAATTTTAATTGGATCGTATTAGTTATTATAATATGTTCATTTTACGTTTCTATATTCTAAATTCCAATTATGCTCTACTTAATGTTGTTCTCTTTTTTTCTTAGTTTTTGATTGTTAAAGGCAGACGACAGTGCACTTGTTAAAAGATTATGCGATTTTATACTTTAATCAGGTGCTATACTACTACTTTTGTGATCTTATTTGGCCAATTATAGTTTTAACTTTTACGGTTGGCATAAAATTTGAAAATGCATCCTAGAAAACAACAATTGGGATTTGAAAAAAAAAAAAAAAAACCGAGGAGTTGATATTATCTCAAAAAGGTGCTTTTGACAAATTTGTTATTAAAGAAGCCAACAATATAGACCAGGTGCTTGAAAATGATAAAAATAAAAGTGATGAAAGTGAAGATATTGAGAAAGAATTGATACTTAATGAAAACGATAAAAATGAACATGTTGATGATGAATTTCCAAAGGAAAATGATATTAATGAAGATGTAGATGGTTTACTTCATGATAGTTTCATTCCCCTCAACATTTATGACCCAAGAATTTTGGATAATCTTGACCAAAAATCTAGAGAAAGAAGTTTTTCAAAATTGAAATTATTAAAATCTTATTTGTGTTCTACCATATCACAAGAAATTTTTTTACATGATTATTGCATTTCGAGGATTATTCGTAGTTTTTGTTGTTTTTTATTCTAGAGTTTGTTCATGTGGAGTTGTACGAAAGTAGTTAGTGGTTTGGACAATGCTTTATTGAAGAACAATGCATTTTTTTTTTTTTTTTTTTATATAGGAAATAGAGAACAATGCATTTTCAAAAGTTTTGAATGTACTTTTGAAATTTACTTATACTTTTCTTTTTAATGAAGAGTAAAAAATTAACAATTATTTAAATATCACATTTTGCAATAAAATACTAGTATTGAAATGTATAATTTAATATTACTTAATACGTTTCTAAGTTAAATGAAGGGGCATTGATAAGTACGTTTTGCGTACTTATTTTGGCTTTAAATTTAGACAATTGTAAGTGTTTTAGAATATGATATTGCTAATTATATATTTATTTTGTTTGTTTTAGGAAAAATCAAAATTTGAATGCGTTTGGATGAGAAACGAAAAAAAAATGGACTAAAGCCGTACAAAGTGGGACTCAAGTGCAACTTCCAAAAATTGAAGAACTCGAAGTGACATAAATGGAGACATGTATTGCACAATTAAAAACACAAGGACCAATTTGATTTATTTGAGAAATTTAGTCTTTAAACAAAACCCTACTTAGTGCAATTGGGCCTAAAATTGTATATATAGAATTATACACACACGGAAAATACAAGAAAGAGGACGCAGCCGAGAGAGATTCTGGGAGTTTAAATATACATTGATATATACACGGTTGGTGAGTGCTTGGAAAAAAAAAAAAAGAGAGAGAATATATATACATTGAAGGAGATTGGTCAGCAGAAAAAAAAATTGGAATTGAGAGAGATAAAAGGTAGAAGACTCTTGCCAAGTGTCGGCTGGTGCATTAAGGCAGTAGATTTCTGGGAGACAATTAATTGGTTGTTTTGTGATTGAATCAATTGGAGAGCAGACAATTGAAGAAGTCGGCTGGTGGAGTTTGGAATCAAAAGGCAGTGTTGGGTCATTAATTTGAACGCAGTTGACTGGTATATCTTTGGACTAGAGCTGTACAGAAAATTGGAGCCGCCTATTGGGAGAATTAAACAGAGGCAGATTTCAAATATTTTTTGCGCATTTAACCGGGTGATGTTTATCAATTCTTTTATTGATTATTCATCAATTATTATGCTAGGCTAATTTCCTCATGTATTGGATGAAGATGAAACTTGTTATTAATTTATTTTAATTCAATAACTAGTAGTTTAATAATTTCTTGTGTTGCCTTGATTGATTGTGCATGCTTTATTGTTATTGTTTGATTGATTGGTCACCAATTAAATATATCGTTACTTGTTGTAGTCTTGAAAAAGTCACAATAGGTTTGAACATTGCATGATCAACACATGAACACTAGATGTTAGGAATAACACTATGACATGTGCAATCTAATTGATAATTGTGTGATTTAATGCGTTCTAAACATTCGTATTCGGACTAGGAATAAATTCGTTTCATGTTTAGGGTAGATTTAATTTGTCTTAGAAAAGAAAATTAATTGCATGTGAATTATCAATTGTCGAGCAACGCATGAATGATCTAAACTACGAATTGTTGAATTGAGATAGGTGATAACAAGTGGATTCGGATTCCAATACATACTCTCCATTCATATTTTACTCCCAAACATTTGTTTTTATTTAAGTTTTATTTATTGCAATTTTTTAGAATAGATAGACAAACAAAACCATCTTTTTATTTTAATTGTTTTCATTAATTGAGTCGACGATAAACTAGTAATTAAGACTAAACATTATTCCTCGTGGGAACGATACTCTCAACTCATCACAATTATTACTTGTCAACGATCCCGTACACTTGCGGGATTTGACCCGAACAAGTTTTTGGCGCCGTTGCCGGGGAATAACGGATTTAGTATAATTATTAGTTTACCTTTAATTCGATTAAATTTTGATTTTTAGTTTTTACTTTTCATTATTTTTATTTTTATTTTTACTTTGTTTTGGTTATTCATAATTCTTTATTTTTTCTCTTCACATTGGTCATTGAGTAGTATATGTTAGGTTTTAACGAGCCTGAACTATTACCAATAGATCCTGAAATAGAGAGAACTTTTAGACAACGTAGAAGAGAACAAAGAGAAAATAGGGATATGGCAAATAATCAAAATCAAAATCAATTGCCACTTGCTCCTCATGAGCAAGAAGTTCAAATTCAACCAGGAGCAGTTCACGATAATGCTTAAGCGCTGGTTGGGAATTATGTAAATCTCGCGCCCGCCCCTGTACAACAAACTATTGTTTATCCACCATTCGGGCAGGCAAATTACCACCTTAGACCTGATGTCATAAATTTATTTCAAAATCATCAAGACATCAAGTTCTTTGGTAAGGCGACTGAAAATCCGCATGAGCACATTCAAGCCTTTTTAATGCTATGCGATGTAATCAGTCATGAAGGGATGTCAGCAGACGCTTTTCGAATGCGTTTGTTTCCCCATACTTTAAAAGATAATGCTAGGAAATGGCTACGCTCATTAGCTCCTGGAAGCATTGTATCTTGGAATGATATGGTGCAAAAATTCACCATGAAATTTTTCCCTCCATCTCGAGTTCTCCAAATCAGAAATGAAGTTCACACTTTCAAACAACGAGACCTTGAGAGTTACCCTGAGGCATGGACGAGATTCAAGGACTATTTTAGAAAGTGTCCAAATTTGGACATACCAAAAAATGCTCAGGTTTACATTTTTTATTTAGGATTGCATCCTGAATACCGCAATATGCTTGATGCTTCGGCAGGGGGATCAGTAATGAGATTAGATATTGACCGAGCACATGAACTATATGAGAGAATTGCGGAGAACCAGGCGATGTGGCCTACTGAAAGGGAAATTCCAAGAAAAGTATCTGGTGTCCACAATGTCGATGCAGTTACGCAATTGGCAGCCCAAATGGAAGTGATTTCAAAAAAGCTGGACAATTTAACTCGACCTGTGAACATGGTGCAACAACCAACACCAATTTGCGAAGGATGCGGGGCAGATCATGTTACAGCTAGTTGTCCTTTAGCCTCAACACATGGAATGCAATGTGAGAATGTCAACTATGCCCAGAATTTTCAGGAGTATCAAAATAACCCCTATTCCAATACCTATAATCCAGGGGGGAGAAATCATCCAAATTTCTCTTGGTCTAACAATCAAAGTCAAAGTCATGAAGGAAATTTTCAAACAAAACCACCAGGTTTTCAACCTCAACAACAACAGCAACCAAAGAAGCCGTCGTTGGAAGACATGTTTGCACAGTACATGGCAAAGACTGAACAAGTTTTTCAAAACCAACAGGCAGATATAAAAAATTTGGAAAATCAAATGGGACAGATGGCTGTAGCATTAACAAGCAGAAATCAAGGAACTCTACCAAGCAACACAGAGAAAAATCCTAAGGAACAGGTACAAGCTATTACCACTAGAAGTGGTATACAACTACCTG
Source organism: Ligustrum vulgare (assembly GCA_963555705.1). Lineage (NCBI taxonomy): Eukaryota > Viridiplantae > Streptophyta > Magnoliopsida > Lamiales > Oleaceae > Ligustrum > Ligustrum vulgare. The sequence continues at coordinate 3,941,293 of OY743172.1, read as the reverse complement.
AAATAACTGTTAAGAGACCACCAATTGCCACAGAGAAGGTACCTAATACTGAAAAGGAACAAGTGGACCAATTCGACGACTCAATAAAAGGAAATCAAGAAGAAGCTTCAGAAGCTCCACAAGTTAAAGCAACTGTTCCTGTAAAGGCATATGTACCTCCTATTCCATTCCCACAAAGGTTGCAAAGACACAAGCTTGATAAACAATTTGCAAAATTCTTGGAGGTGTTCAAGAAATTGCACATCAACATACCATTTGCAGATGCCTTGGCACAAATGCCCAGCTATGCTAAGTTTATGAAGGACATATTGTCAAACAAGAGAAGGCTGGAGGAGAATGAAACTGTGATGTTGACTGAGGATTGCAGTGCGAGACTATTACACAAGTTACCACCAAAATTGAAAGACCCTGGGAGTTTCATTATTCCCTGCAATATTGGTAACAAGTTTGTGGATGATGCACTTTGCGATTTAGGCGCAAGCATTAATTTGATGCCATTGTCTCTTTTCAAGAAGCTTGGTTTGGGGGAAGCAAAAGCCACTACTATCACCCTACAGCTAGCTGACAGGTCAATCAAACACCCTAGGGGGATAGTGGAAGATATTCTGGTAAAGGTTGATAAATTCATTTTTCCAGCAGATTTTGTAATCTTGGACATGGAAGAAGACAGAGACGTCCCCCTCATTTTGGGACGTCCATTTTTAGCCACTAGTAGAGCATTGATTGATGTGCAGAAGGGACAATTGATTTTTAGAATCAATGATGAAGAATTAAAAATCAATGTTTTCAACGCAATCAAATTTGGAGATGAAGTCGAATCCTGCTATCAAATTGATGCAATAGACAAAGTCGTGACAAAGGAGTTCATGCTTGATCACCATCAAGATCCGCTTGAGGCTTGTATGATGTACTCTGGAAAACGTCCATGTTCCTCTGAAAAAGTGGAGAAATGCATTCGAGATTTGGAAGCAATTCCCCCATGCATAAAACAACCCATGTTGGAGCTGAGTGAAGGTTCTGAAAAATCTCTACCATCTATTCAAAAGGCTCCAACACTTGAGTTAAAACAACTTCCACCTCATCTGCGATATGCATTTCTAGGAGAGAAGAACACACTTCCAGTTATCATATCTAACTCTCTTTCTGAGAATGAAGAAGATCAATTGCTTAGAGTTCTTCGAGATCACAAAACTGCAATTGGATGGACAATTTCTGACATAAAAGGAATTAGTCCTTCCCTTTGCATGCACAAGATTCTAATGGAAGATGAGTTCAAACCATCAATTGAACGACAACGCAGATTGAACCCAAACATGCAGGAGGTTGTGAAAGCAGAAGTGCTGAAATTGTTGGATGCAGGAATGATTTATCCTATATCTGATAGCCATTGGGTAAGTCCTGTGCATGTAGCAAAAAGGGAGGAATTACAGTGGTTCCAAATGAAAATAATGAGCTCATTCCAACACGCACAGTAACAGGTTGGCGAGTTTGCATTGACTATCGCAAGCTCAATAATGCCACTAGGAAGGATCATTTTCCCCTTCCTTTCATTGATTAAATGCTGGAAAGACTTGCAGGGCATTCACATTATTGTTTCCTGGATGGGTATTCGGGATATAATCAGATTCCCATAGCACCAGAAGATCAGGAGAAAACTACTTTCACTTGTCCTTATGGGACTTTTGCATACAGAAGAATGCCTTTTGGACTATGTAATGCTCCAGCTACTTTTCAGAGATGTATGACGTCCATCTTCTCTGATATGGTGGGTACGATCATTGAGGTATTCATGGATGATTTCTCAGTATTTGGGTCTTCATTCAATGAATGTTTAAGTCACTTAAAGACAGTGATGCAGAGGTGCGAAGAGACTAACCTAGTGCTCAACTGGGAGAAATGTCACTTTATGGTTCAAGAAGGAATTGTTTTAGGACACTTAATTTCAGCAAGAGGAATTGAGGTGGATAAGGCCAAGATACAAGTGATAGAGAAGTTACCTCCACCTAGTACCGTAAAAGGGATCAGAAGTTTCTTGGGACATGCTGGTTTCTATCGACGTTTCATCAAAGACTTTTCAAAAATAACCAAACCTCTTTGCACACTGTTGGAAAAGGATGTCCCTTTTAACTTTTCTGAGGATTGTTTGGATGCATTTAATACTTTAAAAGAAAAATTGGTCACGGCTCCAGTATTATCTTCACCTGATTGGGGTTATCCATTCGAATTAATGTGTGATGCTAGTGACTATGCGATTGGAGCAGTTTTGGGGCAACGAAAGAACAAAATCCTACATGTGATTCATTATGCCAGCAGGACTCTAGATGAAGCTCAGTTAAATTATGCCACCACAGAAAAAGAGCTTTTGGCAGTGGTGTTCGCCTTTGATAAATTCAGATCTTATTTGATTGGATCAAAGGTGATAGTATACACTGACCATTCCGCACTGAAGTACCTGTTTGAAAAGAAGGATGCAAAACCAAGACTTATCAGATGGATACTTCTATTACAGGAATTCAATTTGGAAATTAGGGATAAAAAAGGTAGTGAGAACTTGGTAGCTGATCATTTATCTCGCATGGAGCAGCAAGAAGAGGATCCTCCAGGTGAAATCAATGAGGTATTTCCAGATGAAACTCTTTTGAAAATCGAGATAGCACCTTGGTATGCTGATTATGTAAATTATTTGGCAAGTGCTGTGATTCCCCCAGAGTATTCAAGTCAACAGAAGAAGAAATTTTTCAGTGATCTTAAGCATTACTTTTGGGATGATCCATTCCTCTATAGAAGAGGCCCAGATCAAATCATACGTCGTTGCGTGCCAGAAGAAGAACAGGAACAAATTCTAGAACACTATCACTCTGCTCCATACGGGGGTCACTTTGCAGCTACCAAAACAGCAGCTAAAGTCTTACAATCTGGTTTTTATTGGCCTACATTGTTTAGGGATGCTTATACATTAGTGAAAAAGTGTGATAAGTGCCAAAGACAAGTGAATATCTCAAGGAAGAATGAGATGCCTTTAAACAATATTTTAGAAGTTGAGTTATTTGATGTTTGGGGCATTGACTTCATGGGACCATTCCCATCTTCATATGGTCAACAATATATTTTGGTGGCTGTAGATTATGTATCTAAATGGGTTGAGGCTGTTGCTTTGCCAACAAATGATGGACGAGTTGTGACACAATTCATAAAGAAGAACATTTTCTCAAGGTATGGCACACCTCGAGCTATCATTAGTGATGGAGGAAAACACTTTTGCAACCGCCAATTCTCAGCATTGTTAGCTAAATATGGAGACAAACATCGAGTTGCAACACCTTATCATCCTCAGACAAGTGGACAGGTTGAAATTTCCAATAGAGAGCTAAAAAAAATTCTTGAGGCAACAGTTAATACATCACGCACTGATTGGTCAAAGAAGCTAGATGATGCATTATGGGCATATCGCACAGCCTTCAAGACACCAATTGGGATGTCCCCTTATCGGTTAGTCTTTGGAAAAGCATGTCACTTGCCAGTAGAGCTTGAGCATAAAGCATATTGGGCAACACATTTGCTGAATTTTGATATGAAGTCAGCTGGACAGAAGAGAATCCTACAACTAAATGAGCTCGACGAATTTAGATTGGGTGCATATGAGAATGCCAAGTTGTATAAGGAAAAGACAAAAAAGTGGCACGATAAGCATATCAAAGAAAAAGAGTTTGTGGTTGGTCAACAAGTTTTGATGTTCAATTCTCGCCTCAAGCTCTTTCCAGGGAAGTTAAAATCCAGATGGTCAGGTCCATACACAGTTGTGGCTGTTTATCCTTATGGGACAGTGGAGGTTGTTTCACAAGATCATTTGAGACGATTCAAGATTAATGGCCAGAGGTTGAAAGCTTATTGGGGGGGTGATTACTCCAATGAGAAGACAATCCTACCACTTGAAATTCCTAATGAAGAGTAGCCAAAATATCAAAGTCAAGCTAATGACTATAAACAAGCGCTTGTTGGGAGGCAACCCAATTTTCTTCTCTTTTATTCAGCTATATATGCATTAGTTTGATTTATTTATTTGTTTGTTTGTTTGATTTATTTATTTTTACATCTTCATCCAATAACACTTCTAATGCCTGAATTTCATTTATGCCTTGATAGGACTGATTCTGCAACAGGAAGATGATCAGGGAACTGTGGGAATGCATATCTCCATCACATTCAGATTGATCAGGGAAGTCTTCTAACATCTCCTAGTTATACTTTTTATATACTTGATCTGATACATTGAGGACACTGTATATTTTAAGTTTGGGGGTGGGTAGTCCGTTTTTCTGCTAAAGTTTTCTTTTTATTCAGCATGTATTCAAAAAAATAAAAATAAAAATAAAAAATAAAAAATAAATAAAAATTGAAAAACTTGTTGACAGGTATATTGCCTAGGATATAGTATGGATCAAATTTTGCTTTGGTTTGAATTTTGAACAGCATGAAAACAAGAATTTATGAACTAGTTACTACTTGCTAGATTTCATCTTCACACGCACATAGCCATTGTTGGATTATTACTTGTGTAGGGATTTGTTTAATACATGTGGGGCAAATTTATGCAATTTGAACTTAGGAATGACTTGATAATCCCTAAACTTAGATGATGAGACATCCCAACCTTTAAAACTTAGAAACTAAACTTGCTCAAGAGCAGTTTAGGGGTGGAAAGAAGTGGTGAAGGTAGGTTTGAACTTTTAAGGGTCTGTAGTTCCTGAAATGTGTCATTGGTTGAAGAGGTCTTGGTCAACGAGTATAAACCATTTCCGGCATAAAAACAGAAAAATGTCGAAGGTCTTATTCTACTCTTCAAATGCCTTTTTGACTCGAGTAATTAAGTCCGAGGGGCCTTTCAAACCTGGTGCCCTAAAGTCGTCTGGCTTGGGAGCCACCGACCTAAAGCTCGCTACAGGGGTCAATTAGAAAGCAAGTACAGAGAGTGGACTTACACATAAGACAATAAAACATCTTTAACTTTTTGATGTTGACTGTGTGACTCGAGTAATTAAGTCCGAGGGGTCTTTCAAACCTGGTGCCCTAAAGTCGTCTGGCTTGGGAGCCACCGACCTAAAGCTCGCTACAGGAGTCACATAGAAAGCAAATGAGAAAAGTATTGCACAAAGATGGTAAAAGACATGGATTTAAAAAGAAAAAGTCGTTAAAAAAAAATTGTTTGGTATAAGCTTGTTGATTGAGACTTTGATACTAAAGGCATGAATTAGGGAACCGCTTACCATTGATTGTTTGGGCAGACTTAGCTAATTCTGACCACCTGGTGTGGAAAAATGCAAATTTTTGATGTTTAGAAATCACATGAATAGAAGGAACCTTGGGATTCGAGAAAAGCAGGAAGTTGTGATTTCATTTTTCATTCGTTTTTGCATTTGCTCCACTTTTGAGTTCCCGATTCAGGTACAAGAAAAAAAGGATCAAATTCGCGTTTTATTTCTAAATTCTAATTTTAATTGGATCGTATTAGTTATTATAATATGTTCATTTTACGTTTCTATATTCTAAATTCCAATTATGCTCTACTTAATGTTGTTCTCTTTTTTTCTTAGTTTTTGATTGTTAAAGGCAGACGACAGTGCACTTGTTAAAAGATTATGCGATTTTATACTTTAATCAGGTGCTATACTACTACTTTTGTGATCTTATTTGGCCAATTATAGTTTTAACTTTTACGGTTGGCATAAAATTTGAAAATGCATCCTAGAAAACAACAATTGGGATTTGAAAAAAAAAAAAAAAACCGAGGAGTTGATATTATCTCAAAAAGGTGCTTTTGACAAATTTGTTATTAAAGAAGCCAACAATATAGACCAGGTGCTTGAAAATGATAAAAATAAAAGTGATGAAAGTGAAGATATTGAGAAAGAATTGATACTTAATGAAAACGATAAAAATGAACATGTTGATGATGAATTTCCAAAGGAAAATGATATTAATGAAGATGTAGATGGTTTACTTCATGATAGTTTCATTCCCCTCAACATTTATGACCCAAGAATTTTGGATAATCTTGACCAAAAATCTAGAGAAAGAAGTTTTTCAAAATTGAAATTATTAAAATCTTATTTGTGTTCTACCATATCACAAGAAATTTTTTTACATGATTATTGCATTTCGAGGATTATTCGTAGTTTTTGTTGTTTTTTATTCTAGAGTTTGTTCATGTGGAGTTGTACGAAAGTAGTTAGTGGTTTGGACAATGCTTTATTGAAGAACAATGCATTTTTTTATTTTTTTTTTATATAGGAAATAGAGAACAATGCATTTTCAAAAGTTTTGAATGTACTTTTGAAATTTACTTATACTTTTCTTTTTAATGAAGAGTAAAAAATTAACAATTATTTAAATATCACATTTTGCAATAAAATACTAGTATTGAAATGTATAATTTAATATTACTTAATACGTTTCTAAGTTAAATGAAGGGGCATTGATAAGTACGTTTTGCGTACTTATTTTGGCTTTAAATTTAGACAATTGTAAGTGTTTTAGAATATGATATTGCTAATTATATATTTATTTTGTTTGTTTTAGGAAAAATCAAAATTTGAATGCGTTTGGATGAGAAACGAAAAAAAAATGGACTAAAGCCGTACAAAGTGGGACTCAAGTGCAACTTCCAAAAATTGAAGAACTCGAAGTGACATAAATGGAGACATGTATTGCACAATTAAAAACACAAGGACCAATTTGATTTATTTGAGAAATTTAGTCTTTAAACAAAACCCTACTTAGTGCAATTGGGCCTAAAATTGTATATATAGAATTATACACACACGGAAAATACAAGAAAGAGGACGCAGCCGAGAGAGATTCTGGGAGTTTAAATATACATTGATATATACACGGTTGGTGAGTGCTTGGAAAAAAAAAAAAAGAGAGAGAATATATATACATTGAAGGAGATTGGTCAGCAGAAAAAAAAAAAATTGGAATTGAGAGAGATAAAAGGTAGAAGACTCTTGCCAAGTGTCGGCTGGTGCATTAAGGCAGTAGATTTCTGGGAGACAATTAATTGGTTGTTTTGTGATTGAATCAATTGGAGAGCAGACAATTGAAGAAGTCGGCTGGTGGAGTTTGGAATCAAAAGGCAGTGTTGGGTCATTAATTTGAACGCAGTTGACTGGTATATCTTTGGACTAGAGCTGCACAGAAAATTGGAGCCGCCTATTGGGAGAATTAAACAGAGGCAGATTTCAAATATTTTTTGCGCATTTAACCGGGTGATGTTTATCAATTCTTTTATTGATTATTCATCAATTATTATGCTAGGCTAATTTCCTCATGTATTGGATGAAGATGAAACTTGTTATTAATTTATTTTAATTCAATAACTAGTAGTTTAATAATTTCTTGTGTTGCCTTGATTGATTGTGCATGCTTTATTGTTATTGTTTGATTGATTGGTCACCAATTAAATATATCGTTACTTGTTGTAGTCTTGAAAAAGTCACAATAGGTTTGAACATTGCATGATCAACACATGAACACTAGATGTTAGGAATAACACTATGACATGTGCAATCTAATTGATAATTGTGTGATTTAATGCGTTCTAAACATTCGTATTCGGACTAGGAATAAATTCGTTTCATGTTTAGGGTAGATTTAATTTGTCTTAGAAAAGAAAATTAATTGCATGTGAATTATCAATTGTCGAGCAACGCATGAATGATCTAAACTACGAATTGTTGAATTGAGATAGGTGATAACAAGTGGATTCGGATTCCAATACATACTCTCCATTCATATTTTACTCCCAAACATTTGTTTTTATTTAAGTTTTATTTATTGCAATTTTTTAGAATAGATAGACAAACAAAACCATCTTTTTATTTTAATTGTTTTCATTAATTGAGTCGACGATAAACTAGTAATTAAGACTAAACATTATTCCTCGTGGGAACGATACTCTCAACTCATCACAATTATTACTTGTCAACGATCCCGTACACTTGCGGGATTTGACCCGAACAAGTTTTTGGCGCCGTTGCAGGGGAATAACGGATTTAGTATAATTATTAGTTTACCTTTAATTCGATTAAATTTTGATTTTTAGTTTTTACTTTTCATTATTTTTATTTTTATTTTTACTTTGTTTTGGTTATTCATAATTCCTTATTTTTTCTCTTCACATTGGTCATTGAGTAGTATATGTTAGGTTTTAACGAGCCTGAACTATTACCAATAGATCCTGAAATAGAGAGAACTTTTAGACAACGTAGAAGAGAACAAAGAGAAAATAGGGATATGGCAAATAATCAAAATCAAAATCAATTGCCACTTGCTCCTCATGAGCAAGAAGTTCAAATTCAACCAGGAGCAGTTCACGATAATGCTTAAGCGCTGGTTGGGAATTATGTAAATCCCGCGCCCGCCCCTGTACAACAAACTATTGTTTATCCACCATTCGGGCAGGCAAATTACCACCTTAGACCTGATGTCATAAATTTATTTCAAAATCATCAAGACATCAAGTTCTTTGGTAAGGCGACTGAAAATCCGCATGAGCACATTCAAGCCTTTTTAATGCTATGCGATGTAATCAGTCATGAAGGGATGTCAGCAGACGCTTTTCGAATGCGTTTGTTTCCCCATACTTTAAAAGATAATGCTAGGAAATGGCTACGCTCATTAGCTCCTGGAAGCATTGTATCTTGGAATGATATGGTGCAAAAATTCACCATGAGATTTTTCCCTCCATCTCGAGTTCTCCAAATCAGAAATGAAGTTCACACTTTCAAACAACGAGACCTTGAGAGTTACCCTGAGGCATGGACGAGATTCAAGGACTATTTTAGAAAGTGTCCAAATTTGGACATACCAAAAAATGCTCAGGTTTACATTTTTTATTTAGGATTGCATCCTGAATACCGCAATATGCTTGATGCTTCGGCAGGGGGATCAGTAATGAGATTAGATATTGACCGAGCACATGAACTATATGAGAGAATTGCGGAGAACCAGGCGATGTGGCCTACTGAAAGGGAAATTCCAAGAAAAGTATCTGGTGTCCACAATGTCGATGCAGTTACGCAATTGGCAGCCCAAATGGAAGTGATTTCAAAAAAGCTGGACAATTTAACTCGACCTGTGAACATGGTGCAACAACCAACACCAATTTGCGAAGGATGCGGGGCAGATCATGTTACAGCTAGTTGTCCTTTAGCCTCAACACATGGAATGCAATTTGAGAATGTCAACTATGCCCAGAATTTTCAGGAGTATCAAAATAACCCCTATTCCAATACCTATAATCCAGGGGGGAGAAATCATCCAAATTTCTCTTGGTCTAACAATCAAAGTCAAAGTCATGAAGGAAATTTTCAAACAAAACCACCAGGTTTTCAACCTCAACAACAACAGCAACCAAAGAAGCCGTCGTTGGAAGACATGTTTGCACAGTACATGGCAAAGACTGAACAAGTTTTTCAAAACCAACAGGCAGATATAAAAAATTTGGAAAATCAAATGGGACAGATGGCTGTAGCATTAACAAGCAGAAATCAAGGAACTCTACCAAGCAACACAGAGAAAAATCCTAAGGAACAGGTACAAGCTATTACCACTAGAAGTGGTATACAACTACCTGAAATAACTGTTAAGAGACCACCAATTGCCACAGAGAAGGTACCTAATACTGAAAAGGAACAAGTGGACCAATTCGACGACTCAATAAAAGGAAATCAAGAAGAAGCTTCAGAAGCTCCACAAGTTAAAGCAAATGTTCCTGTAAAGGCATATGTACCTCCTATTCCATTCCCACAAAGGTTGCAAAGACACAAGCTTGATAAACAATTTGCAAAATTCTTGGAGGTGTTCAAGAAATTGCACATCAACATACCATTTGCAGATGCCTTGGCACAAATGCCCAGCTATGCTAAGTTTATGAAGGACATATTGTCAAACAAGAGAAGGCTGGAGGAGAATGAAACTGTGATGTTGACTGAGGATTGCAGTGCGAGACTATTACACAAGTTACCACCAAAATTGAAAGACCCTGGGAGTTTCATTATTCCCTGCAATATTGGTAACAAGTTTGTGGATGATGCACTTTGCGATTTAGGCGCAAGCATTAATTTGATGCCATTGTCTCTTTTCAAGAAGCTTGGTTTGGGGGAAGCAAAAGCCACTACTATCACCCTACAGCTAGCTGACAGGTCAATCAAACACCCTAGGGGGATAGTGGAAGATATTCTGGTAAAGGTTGATAAATTCATTTTTCCAGCAGATTTTGTAATCTTGGACATGGAAGAAGACAGAGACGTCCCCCTCATTTTGGGACGTCCATTTTTAGCCACTAGTAGAGCATTGATTGATGTGCAGAAGGGACAATTGATTTTTAGAATCAATGATGAAGAATTAAAAATCAATGTTTTCAACGCAATCAAATTTGGAGATGAAGTCGAATCCTGCTATCAAATTGATGCAATAGACAAAGTCGTGACAAAGGAGTTCATGCTTGATCACCATCAAGATCCGCTTGAGGCTTGTATGATGTACTCTGGAAAACGTCCATGTTCCTCTGAAAAAGTGGAGAAATGCATTCGAAGCTTGCTGGGGGTGTGTGAAGTTCCTAATATAAATTGAATGCATTCTGCGTACAGTTTAAGGGAGGGAATGATGGACTGTTAGGAGTTAACAGACTGTTGTTTAGTGTCTATCAAGTCTTCTATTTGATTAGTTTGTTAACAAGCCCTATTTATCAGGGACTAGTTGTTTTAGTTGTTGACAAATTCCTCCTAGTTGTTTTAGGATGTTTCAAACGTAGCTGTTATTTGAATTTATCCCGTTGTAAAAGGCTTTATAAGCCTGCAGTTTGTTGTCAATTAATGTACTTCCATTAAAAGCTTTTGTGTTGTAGTTTCTACTGATTGTTCTCAGCGTCTTAATATGTGCAATCCCATGAATCGAACTAAATAATTGAACCCCATATTAATCTAAGTATCTAACAATCACTATTCAAAATTTAGAGAACCAAAGCATCATTAATTGTTCTTAATATTGCATCATACTCAATTATATATGTTAATTGTTATGTCATTAATGAGGCTAATAATATCATGGAAGGTAAAGAACACGAGATTCAGAGTGAAAGCATAAATTACCGCAAAAACGATGCCAAAAGCCCATAAGTACTGCAGAACGAACCCAAGAACATCCCACTGGGGACCTTCCCAGAAGTCAGGCTTTTCACCGGGAAGCTCTGGCATTACAAATCCATCATCAACGTCTCCGATAGTACCAAGACTATTATCAACTGAAATCTCGCCCATCTGTTGCTTTTCTACTACTTTTTCTTCTTGTTCCTTAGTTGGATTTGAGCTTCTTCTGTTCTTACTGTCAAATCTTCCAGTGCTTGGTGATGAAGAGACCTTCTTCGCTGAGACTGTCAAAGATGTTCTTGGTTGATGAGACCATGATGGAGATGATGGTATGAGAAATGGACGGCGTAGAGGGAGTTGGGCGTACGGTGTTCTTGTGGGGGTTTTGCAGAGGAGTCGATTACCTGTGAGAGACATTGGATTTGAGAAGTGACTGAGCCCAGCGAGCGTAAGGGAGTGTGTTGTGCGGATGAGAAATGACATATATCTTCCACTCTCAGGATTTTGAGCAGCTATGCATCAAATGATCAAATAGAAAAATCTAACCCCTGGTATTTAAAAAAAAAAATGAATATTGGAAGTGTTGAAAAAATAATAATAATAATGTTCGGGAAATTTCTATTATTTAATTCGTCTAATTGAGCGATATTCTTAAAAAACCCGCTTGAAGATAGTGTCTTAGTTCAAACTCATAGGATTAAACAAAAGAGCGAGCTTTTAACGTCACTTTTTAAGGTACTTGAACTTATATAATATTGAATTAATAAATTAAGAAAGTGCAATAAATCTTTCATTTTTTTTTTTTCCTTTTAATATAATCAAGAAAAAATCTCAAAAATCCATAATTAGGATAGAAAAACTAAATTGGTACGTCTGGTCATGTTTATAAACTTTATCCACTCATTTTGATAATATCACACATTTATAATTTATTCATCACTTATTTAATTTATTTATGGTATTGACCATTTAAAAATATTTTCCAAAAAAATTGAAAAACACTTAATTTAAGCTCATCTTGAAAATAAATTGATTTGAAAAAGAAGGAAGTTGTTGATCTTGAAAAATGAGTTGATAATTAATTTTTAAACAAGTAATCTACGCTGAACACAAGCTGCAGCAATTGGAGATGGAAGCTGGGCTATAATGGAGCGAAATAGCCTGCTTAAGTGAGTAGCCCACAGGTTATTGGACCTGGCCTTCAAACTTTGATGGGTTAATTTAAGGATTTAGATGAAGTGGAAATTACACTCACTCCTACTTTATAAGAATCAAATTCATAAATAAGATAAAACATGTATTACTTCAAAATTCAGGTTTTAGTTAAAATTTTAATTAATTAAAAAATTTAAATAATAATAATATTCTAAAATTAAATTAATTACCCAATTTCATTTTTATTTCACACCACTTCAAACCCTAAATTACTCATTTCTCTCCTTATGTTCTCTCTCTCTCTCTCTCTCCCTATGTCTCAGACCACAGAGCCTCCTTCCCCTTCCCCACCGCGACTCTCTCGCTCTCTCTCTGTGTCTCAGACTAACACTCCCCAACCCGTCGGAGTCCGAATGCTTCGAACGTCGTCAGAAGACCCATGTTGGCAGAGATATATTAAGCTAAGGGCGCTGTTGCTGCATCGCGCGCAAGCAGCGGCGCCGCTACTTTGTTCTTGCTGCAATGTTTTCGATCTTGTGTCTGCTTCACAAAAAATTGGGGTTTTTAGGATTTTTGGTGTGTTTTGGGCAGTGAAACCAGATCCGTTCAAAGTTGTCGATGGAGGTGAAGGTGGGTAGTGCCATTGTTATTTTGGAGGCGATGGTGGTGGTGGGTCTCGTTGCAGACGCTAGAGGGTGGTGGTGGGGAATGTGGATGAGATGGAGAATGCCCTGATGGTGATGGACGCCGCCGCTGCATCGCATGCCCCTGCTTTGTTCTTAAAGCACTGTTTTCTTTCTTACAGCCGCTTTGCAAAAATTTTGGGGTTTTGGGATTTTTGGTGTTTTTTGGGTGGTGAAATCAGATCCGTTTGAAGCTACCGGTGGAGGTGAAGGTGTGTAGTGAGATTGTTTTTTTGGAGGCGCTGGTGGTGGGGGCTCGTTACAGACACTTGAGGGTGGTTGTGGGTAATGCAGATGAGATGGAGAATACCATGATGGTGATGGAGCTTGAGGAACGTACACATGAATTGGTGGTGGCGATTTTCGATTGATAGGTAATAGTTGAACTCGCAGGCGGGGCGCAATGGTCGTTTGGGACAGAGATCTGAGGCGGTGGGGGTGGCGAAGTTGCGGGCTCATAGGAGACGGGTTGTTTGGGACAGATCTGAGACGGGGGAGGTGCCGGCCGCAGATTAGTCCTCGGAGACTTAACACGGTAACACTTTATGGGTGGGTTGGTGGCGGAGGAGATGGTGGAGTAAGAGGCGGCGGTAATTGACAATTTGGCACACGTAACTTAATAAAATGTGTGACCTAATATTACATGTGACTTCAAAGTAACTTAACAAAATATGTGACCTAATATTTTGTTACATGTGACTTCAAATATGTGATTTACTGATACATAAGTTGTGACATAAAATAAATTAAAATTGAATATATAAGTTGAATTAATTGTGACCTACAATAAATTAAAGTTGTGACCTTAAAAAAAATTTCTGTGACCTTAAAAATTTGACTTGTGACATTAAATAAATTTGTAACCTAAAATATTTGTCTTTTGTGACATGAAATTATACAATATTGTGACATAAAATATTTATCTTTTGTTTTGTGACTTGAAATTAAACAATATTGTGACCTGAATATATATATTTATTAAGATATTTTTATTTCTTTAATTTAATTTAATTAATTAGTTATAACCTGATTTTTGAAGTTATGAAAGTTTGACCTCATTTTTGAAATTTGTATTTTAAAATACCTTACTTATGTATTTTTCCCTTAGATGAATTCTAATTTATTACAAACTAGTGGTGTCCGTGCGATGCACGGATGCAGTAAGAATTGTATATATAGTAGCGTATAAATTTTATTGTGTTATATCTTGACTCAACATTAAAAAGAGAGATTTAGTTATTGACGTATATTTTGCCTCTTTAATAATTGACTGTAGATAGTGTCAGAAAAAAATATCATTCCAAAATAATTGGCAGTAGAAACTGTCAGGAAAAAAAATATTATTCAGAAATGATCATATGTAATTTGTAGTCAACCTTTGTTAACCCTTTTAAGAGGAAAAATGCAAATAAATATGTTCCACACAACTATAGCAAACTAAAAGTACATTGACGACTTATCTATAGATAAGCTGTGAAAAAAAAAAAAATTGACGTCAGCCTTATAAATAGTAAATGAATAATCAAGTTATACAAGTTAAGTTATATTATATGATAATTTTTAAAAAATTGACATCATTAGTAAATGAACAGTAAAGAGACTTTGCCTCTTTTATATAAGTCAATTGAAGTTAAGTTATATTATTTAAGTTAAGTTATTATGAAATTATATTATAGGGGGATTTAAAAAAAATAAAATAAGAGAAGTTAAATATATATATATATATATATATATATATATATATATATATATATATATATATATATATATATATATATATAAAAGTTAAGTTAAAATATTATGAAGTTGTATTATAAGAGATTAAAACACTCTCTTCAGAGGCGGCCCTGAAGCCGTGCGACGAACAGGGCACCATAATTTTGGGGGCACCAAAATTGAAAAATATGTTAGAACATATTATTTTTAAATTTTTTTTTTTTAGATTTTTTTTAAACAATTTTTTTTTTTAATACCAGTACATAGACAGCAAAGGGGCGGACCAACTCTAAAATTTTCCCGAATTTTCTTTTTTTTTTTTTCACCCCTCCCCCTATTGTAAATCAAAAACCTACTCCGAAACGATAGATTGAGACTCCCCATATTCCAAAACAATCTCATTTCCTATGTAAATCAAACCTCCCGAGAATAGAAGCCAGATTCCACTTTCTAGAAATAAAAAATTTGCTCATTGCGTCACTGTCTTCGTTACAAGAAAATTCCGTATTCATTGCTCGGTTCGGTCTCATTGACACTGTCTATCTTCCAAGTTCCAAAACGGTAAAACCCTCTATCGCCGCGACTATGCTTCTGCCTTCATCACGTGACTCTGCAGGTAAAATGTTAGATTTCTTTCAGCCTTGATGAGTGATGAATTTAGACTTATTGAATGTTGCTGCTGAATTTTGATATATCGATGTTGAACCAAAATCCCATATTTTCAATTGTGGTTCAAATTGTGTACAGTGCCAGTGCACTTGGTTTGTTGACTTCATTCAATGCAATGTAGTGCTCGGTTTAGATTCTCTTATTAGTCATTTCTAAACCAGGTTATATTTTTCTGATAATATTTATCTTCTCTTTCGTTTGTTTTTTGTTTGCGATAAAAAGAATAAAATGTTTTCTAGAAAACAACTATCTGGATGTGATAAACGAAAGAAAAAAAGAAAATGAGAAGAGTTAATACAATCTTAAAAAGTGCTCTTGATAGATTCGTGGTTAGATAATTGCAAGATAAAGAAACTATAATTGACACACCAACGGAAGATTTAGCTAATGACCAACAACTAAATCATGAGGAAGAATTTGGACTCAATGAAAATAATAATAATGAAGATGGTCACGATGAAACAAATTTTGTAGGTGATACAGATGAAGTACATGATGAAAATGATAGAAATGAAGGTATAGATGATTTAAGTGATGCAAGAAGAACTAATTTTAAATGATTTGTTGTATTTCAAGAAGGTATAAATGATTTAAGTGATGCAAGAAGAGCTAATTTTAAATGATTTGTTGTATTCAAGACTTACATATGATATTATTTGAGTTGTTTTCTTTCTTTTTCAGGTCAACTCATATTGGCTATCAAAGATATTAGTGATTTGGATGGCGCTTTCTTAAAAAAGTATGAGTTTTTGGATGTTTTGAAGATTCTACAAGGCATAAATTTAGCTTTTTAGTTCTACATTTTCTTCATGACATGAAAACGATTTAAAAAAAAACATTGAAAACGATATTTTTTGTTATGTGACAATTTTATTTATAGTGAGTTTATATAAATAGTTTATTTTTTTCTTTATACACATACTTTATAAATAATAAAAAATGGAGACACTTTTTTAATATTCGCACAGGGGCACTAAAAAATACAGGGCCGGCACTGACTCTCTTTTATACAAGTTAAGTTAGTATTAAGTTATATTATAGGAGAATTTAAAGAAAAAAAATTTAAGAGAATTTTAAAAAAAAAGTTATATAAGTTAAGTTACTATGAAATTATATTATAAAAAATAATAATAATAATTTTTTAAAAAATGACGTCTTTATTATAGGAGAATTTTAAAATAAAATAAAATAAATGACGTCATTAAACAAAAAGATGATGTCAACCTTATAAATAGTAAATGAATAGTAAAATTCTTTTCCCTCTTTTATATAAGCTAGGATAGGAAGTGTAAAAGTAATTATCAAAATTAGGGTTTTCAATTAATTATTACAATTGTAACTAACAGATTTATAAGACATGGAATTTTTTTTGCTAAAATTAATTGAATTATTTATATTAACTTAATTACAACTGTAATTGCAGCTTAATTATATTTTGCAATCAATTACAGTTTACCCTTAATTACAATTATAACTTTATTTTAATTTTATAATTAATTATGATTATAACTAATGAATTTGTAAAATTAATTGAATTACAACGTTTTTTTTTTTTTTTGTTAAAATTAATTGAATTAATTGCATTCACCAAATTACAACTCCAATTGCAACTTAATTAAATTATTTAATGAATTACAATTTACAATTAATTACAATTGTAACTTTATTTCAACTTTGTAATTAATTAAAATTATATTTTTATTTCAATTTAAAATTAATTATAATTATAACTAATGAATTTGCAAATTTTTTTTTTTCAAAAAATAATTGAAATAATTATATTCATCTTAATTAAAATTGTAATTGCAATTCAATTACATTTTTTTATTCGTTACAGTTTACAATTAATTACAATTATAACTTTATTTCAATTTTGTGATTAATTACAATTGTAACTAATAAATTCATAAAACATTAATGTAATTCGTAATTTGTAATTAACTACTATTTCACCACCACCTCGCCGTCCCAACAGCACCACCATCGTCTCAACACCGCCACTGTAACTACCTCAAACAAAGGAAAAAAAAAAACCAAACATAGCTCTCTTCTTTTTTGCCTTCTTTATTTGGCACTCGCTTCCTAATACATGTGACCAGAATTCTTGTATTCATTCACGTTGTGTTATTTCCTACCATACACATGAATAAACAAATCTACAACAATGTAGATTCAATTGTTAGTATCATTGACACTTCATAGCAAAAAATAAAATTTACAATTCGATAAACTTACCACCCAATAGGGAAGGGGTTGAATGCGGCGACTAACAACAAGCCATTGAACACCGTAACCAGTAAACCCTTCAATTGAACCAATGAGGAGAATGACAGAGGGGGGAGATAGTCGAAAGCGACTCTAATGAGTAGTCCAGGTTATTGTGTTGGAGTTGAATAACTACCATAAAGGCCTTGAGAGCATTGGAGTAATTAGAGAAAGTGCAATTGTTGTCAGAGATAGCTTGAACCCACGATGCGGTGACAATACCCAACCATTTTTCGGCGGGGGATGTCAGTGAAAGGATGTCCATTAACAATAATCAGTTGAAGAAAGTTGGTGCTATTTTGGAGAGAAAATCTTTAATCGATGAGAATGAAGAATAGGATTTGCGAAAACTATTATTTGCAAAAATCAAAGCTAAATAGAGCATCCAAAACATATCAATAAAACTTAGGGGTGGGCAAAAACCGACCGAACCCGCCGAACCTGTCTAAACCGACCCAACCGGATCGGTTTGGGTCGGTTTTTCATGAAAATTGGGTTGAGTTCGGGTTTTTGTAAAAAAAAAAAAAAAGTGGAAATTACACCAAACCCTACTTTTTAAGATTCAAATTCATAAATAAGACTAAACCTGTATAACTTCAAAAATCAGGTCTTAATTCAATTTATAAATATTAAAATATTATTATTGTCATTTTCTTAAATTAAATTAACTACACCCACACCTAAATTTAACCCTAATTTCAGCCTCAGCCTCATTCACATATCACAACCCCACGCCAGATCTCTCATCCTTTATCACTCTCGTTCCATTCTCACTGTCACTTCCAATCATCAGGAGTCCATATACCACAGGATCGACACTCTAGAAGCTTTATCGGCGCCACCACAGCGTTAATGCGCACAGCACCTACCAGCAGTGGCAACATCGTGATTCGTGCACTGCAGGGACCATCGTGCGCGGCAGCGGTTGGGCGTGGTGCTAGCTTGTGATCTTCCTGTGCACTGTCTATGGTTGCTGTCGTCCTTGAGTTCCTCCGCCTGCTTGAAGATGAATTTAGATGTGATATGCCTGTGCAGTGGTTTGCAACGACGTTGTTTGCTTTTTTTTTTTTTTTTTTGGTTGGTGGTGGTGCAGCCGACGTGAAGTGGCGGCGGTGGCGGTGACGATGGTGAGGGAGGGATTTTAATTTTGGTTTTAGGATTTTGACATGGTGTGCAGTTTACTAGTGATAGTGATGGAGGCAATGGTGGCAGAGGCGGCGGTGATAGTCGTGGTGGTGGTTTTGAGATGCTAGCGACGGTAAGGGCATCTGCAACTGCAAGGGTTGATTGTGCGAGATGTTGCGACCTTGACAAATCTGAAGGGTGCGGCTATGTTGTAGGTTGTGAGTACGGTTAATGGTGGTGGTTTGTTGATGGTTCGTTTGATGTGAGACGACGGTAGTGGGAGATGACAATTGTGACCTCTTCAGCATTCTTATTTTTGTCTTTGGTTGGGGGCGGTTATGGTGTTGGCGCTGGTGGCAGAATGGTGGTTGCTGGTGATTATGGTGGCTGGAGGTGGTGATTGTATGATGTTTTGATCTTATCTTATAATTGGATAAATGTGACTTCGATAAGTTGTGACCTAAAAATTAAATAATTCTAATCTAAAATTTGGTAATTGACACTTAAAAGATTGTGACCTAAAAATAAATTCGATCTGTGACCTAATATTCTTATTCCAAAATAATTTGTGGTAAAAAAAAAAAAAAGATATTTGTGACCTTAAAAATGATGATTGTGACTTAAACGATTTGTATTTTGTGACCTTGACTTAAAAAATTGTTATTGTGACCTAAAAATAAGTTCGATTTGTGACCTAATATTCTTATTCCAAAATAATTTGTGATAAAAAAAAAAAAAGTATTTGTGTCCTTAAAAATGAAGACTGTGACTTAAATGATTTGTATTTTGTGACGTGTAATTTTACAATGTTGTGAACTTAATATTTACAATTAATAAAATATTTATAATTATTTAATTTAATTAATTAATCTAATTAACAACCTGATTTTTGAAATGTTACAAGTTTCATCTCAATTTTGAAATATACATTTATAATAACCTTGTTTGAGTATTTTTCCCAAAAAAAAAATTTGGGGTTGCGGGTTGGGTGAATAACCCGACCCAACCTAACCCAAAAAAAAAAAGACAGTTTTTTTTTTTTATTAAGTAATGAAACTTGACTTATTTAAATATTGATTCAACATGTTTTAATTTTATTAGCAAGTGTTTAATTTATTGTATTTTTGGTTATTGTAGTGTACATAATTGATTTGAATTAAAGATAGATTCATGAGTTTTTTTTTTTTTCAAAATTTTTACTAATTGGGCCAAACCGACCAACCCGACCGAAATTTGGTGGGTTGGGTTTAAATTCGTAATTGGGTTGGGTTGGGTTGATTTTTTATCAACCCGACCGTAGTGGGTTGGGCAAAAAACCGACCCAACCCAACCCACGCCCACCCCTAATAAAACTTGTTAAACTTAAGTTCCAAATTGAAGGAAAAGAAACCAAATAATCCTAGAAAAAAATTTAAAGCGAAATATGTTTTAAAAATAAACTGTTAGTGAAATGAAATGTTAAGATACATATCATTTGATCGTGTTTGGTTATTTTTCGGTTCTTTGTTCTGTTCTTTTCTTAAAACGTTCAACAATTATCATGTAAAGTAATACAGAAAATATGACATGGGCTTAATTTAAATTAAGAATGTTCGGTTCTCGGTTCGGTTTTCGATTTTCAAATAGGAATCGATCGATTTCAGTTCTACATTTTAAGATTTCGGTTCGGTTTCAGATCTCATATTTTCCTAAAGAATCGATCGGTTTCAATTTTTTTATTCGGTTCTCTCAGTTCCATTTTTTTGTCCACCCATAGTTCAAAGAGCCTATCTCGCAACTATTTTGATTTTTTTGGGAAAATTAAACAAGAACCTGCCTATAAAGTTTACGATTCAAAGAAAACAATGTAGTTGCGAGATAGGCTCTTTGAACTACATTATTTTGTTTTTATTTCTAAAGTGTTAAAAGACCAAACAAGCCATTACCATCATTCGGTCCATTCAAACATGTAGTTTCATCCAAGATAAAAATATTTTAAAAATAGCGACTAAAAATTTGCTGGACATGGGGACACTGGACAAGAGATTGGCCGCTGATGGCAGCACCATTAAAGGCGGAGGCTGCGGTAAAGACACTGTTGGCGGTGTTAAAGGCAGTGAAGGAGGAGATACAGTTGGATTGGGAACATTTTGGCTAGGACTATCGCTAGGTGGCTGCGGCGAACCGCGGTGGAAAGATTACTAGTGTGGTGGATTGTATACAGGATTTAGGTGTACATTTGTGGGTCTTGTAACGAACATCATGCCTGAGTAGCCCAAATCATAAGACTAGATCTATCACTGCCACCACGATCACATGAAGATGAAGATGTGTATAACCGATTGTGGTTGGGTATGGTAGAGTTAAGTGAAGGGAGATGAAGTAATTGATCACAAATAGTCATAGGTCATGCAGATTCGGTCACAATCAATGCACTACGTGTCACAAACAATCACGGTTTTCACAGACATTGTCACAAACCATCAAAGCTCATATAAACCCGATCACACTTAACATGGAATTTGTCACAAATAGTAACAATTCATATAGACCTGATCATAGTTAATGTACTACAGATCACATATAGTCATGGTTTTCATAGACATGGCCACAAACAGTCAAAAATCATACAGACCTGATCGCACTTAATACAAAAATCATAAATAGTCACAGTTCACATAGATCCAATTACAATCAATACATTACAGGTCACAGGAAATCATAGTTTTCACAGACATGGTAATATTTAACACAGAACGAGTCACAAGTATACACAGTTCACCCAGACCTAATCATAATCAATGCAATATGTTACAGATAATCACAATGTTAACAAACTTGGTCACAGACAGTTAAAACTCATACATACTCGGTCACACGTTACACAAAATTGGTCATAAATAGTTACTGATTTGGTCACAATTAATGCATCATAGGTCACAGAAAGTCACAGTATTCACAGATCTGTCACAACCACTATGCACCTATAGGTCAACTCAGATCCATCAATACCATTACCACTACCACCACTACTTCACTACCACTATCACCATCGGAACAACACTACAACAACCACAATAGCACCACCACTCAGATGCAAGCTTCTCACAACCCCAACTCAAATAGCTCAAATCCCCAGATCCACTTACATCGTCGCCTCACTACCACCATCTACCACGACAACATATCACCAACACCTCCATAACCAATCCAAAACATAAGACACAAACCATATGCACTAATGATCTAAAAAATTTCACTCGGAAAACAAACAATTACAACTTCAAAGTAAAAGCTAAAAACACATCTTATTCAAACAAAAGTAGAAAACGAAATGGGAAACATGATTATGTATATTCGGTCATATATACTAATTTATGTTAATGTTTTATTGTGTTTATAGATTTGTGTATCTAAAAGAATTGAAAAAAAAATGAATCAGAGATTTATCGGTGGGGTGGGGTGGGGGTTTTATATATAAAATTATATTACTTTTAATTTATCACCTAACTTTTACAATTATTTCATAAGTTTGTTAGTTGTAAAAAGTGATTCTTGTAGTGTAGTAATTATGTACTTTTCCCAAAATTTTTCTGTAACAACCCGGGTCCCACTTAACGGGCTGTCCCGGCCATTAGATGACGGCGTACTGTCCCCATCGTACCAACACGAGTCTTTTCAGCATGCTTTGTCCTCACTCGCACGCTCCCCGAGAAAACTTCCCAGGAGGTCACCCATCCCAGAATTGCTCCAAGCCAAGCCTTAACTTTGGAGTTTCTAATGATGGACTTCCGGAAAAGAAGGTGCACCTTGTTGGTATGAGTAGTACCTATCAATTCTCTTAAGCTTTCTTAGTTGGGGTATTACAATCACCCCCTGTTAGACTCGCGACGTCCTCGTCGCGCTTAACCCATCTAAGGATCTGTTGCCAGGCGTTGGGATTCTAGAGGTGGCTCCCGCCCTATGGCGTAGCACTTAGTTCCCGATTTCCGGCTGGCGACCAGCTCTGATACCAAAAATGTAACACCCCAAGTTCAAAAATTTTAAAACCTAGGCGTGGATATGGGAGGGGAAAGCATGGTCCCGATACACCCCAGTTGCCAAATTGGGGCTGCGTCCTTAGGAAGAGCAGGTTTTGTTCTCGTAGACGGGCAATGGATTAAGAAGGTGGGGAGCTCATCATTTCCGCACATTGATGATTTCAATGGTTCAATGCCTCCCACTCCATCAGACTGGACTGATTTTATGGTTAATCAATGGGTTTTTCAGACAGAGATGCGAGCGCGTCTGACTCGTTTGGAGGCTACGGTGGCAGCCCTAAAGCCTAAAGGTTCTTAGTCATTTTAGGTGAAATCTAACTTGTCAATGTTATGGGATTGTAACTTTATAACTTCCTGTGTTTGAAGGAAACGGTACCTTCTACTTGTCTAAGGATGTAAACATTGACCTCAATTAGAAATGACTAATGCATCTATTCCTGTTTCTATTTGCTTGATCTTCTCATTCCCGAGTAATATTTGGTCATGCATAACTTACTTAACTCATTGGTTGGGACTTGATGGTTTGCTCTTGTAGCCACATGTGTGATTGAAATAATCCATTACATCTCATGCTATGTTTAAGATTTAATTCCTTCTCTGGATAAGTATTACTCCCCAAGGTCACTAATGAATCAAATCTTCCAATATTAAACCATATTTTCCCAAACTCAACAATTTGGAATATTCATAAGAGATAATAAACAACATAGTTATGACAGATGCATACCTGGGAAAGGACTTTTGATAGG
Organism: Ligustrum vulgare; assembly: GCA_963555705.1. Taxonomy (NCBI): domain Eukaryota; kingdom Viridiplantae; phylum Streptophyta; class Magnoliopsida; order Lamiales; family Oleaceae; genus Ligustrum; species Ligustrum vulgare. The sequence continues at coordinate 3,917,765 of OY743172.1, read as the reverse complement.
CAGGAATATCATATCATCAAGTCTTCAGAATCTATAACATGGGCTCTGATACCATTTGTAACGACCCGGGTCCCACTTAACGGGCTGTCCCGGCCGTTAGATGACGGCGTACTGTCCCCATCTTACCAACACGAGTTTTTTCAGCATGCTTTGTCCTCACTCGCACGCTCCCCGAGAAAACTTCTCATGAGGTCACCCATCCTAGAATTGCTCCAAGCCAAGCACGCTTAACTTTGGAGTTTCTAATGATGGACTTCCGGAAAAGAAGGTGCACCTTGTTGGTATGAGTAGTACCTATCAATTCTCTTAAGCTTTCTTAGTTGGGGTATTACAATTTCCATGAACATGATTGAGCGTTTTCAAGATTTTCCCGTGTTTTGTAAAGTGACATTATAAGTGCAATTGTTATATTATATGCTCCATCGATCACTTTAAAATAGATAAATCTAACCCCTAGATTCTAGCAAACAAATCACAATTACGTGAAATTGGACTACTTGCTCCTTCGATTAAATGTTGATTCTAAGGGAAGAGCATAGCCTTACCTTGAAGAAATTTCGTCCATCCTAGTAGGTGTAAATGTCCAAGACTAAAAGTTAGTCTAAATTTAGGGAGTTCGATTACTAGACTCACCTGTTAAAAAAGGGGAAGGATAGTCAATCTTAATGATGTAATTGTATCAAATGGAAGAGTTTTCGCTCAACGGATAAAAGTTACCATTCTCGAAGAGCATACACCATTGAGACTATAGATATAGGTCGATAAATTTAATTTTACGCTATGACGATTGATCTAACATCTCACGTAATATGCATTTCTTAATATGTGATTTGCATGTACCTAGCCTAAAACATTCTTTTTTATTGTACAGACCTACTTATGGCTATTCTATCTAATATTTCACACTTCAGTGGAAAGATGTCGACTCTTCACAACCCAATACTTTTAGTTTTACTAAAATGACATTATCGATTCGACTTATCTTAATGACTTTCTAACAAAAATTAATGTAATTAATATAATTCGATTTATCTTAGTTTTCAAATATTTTGAAAAACTATACTATAATGATTAAAAGTAAAAGTTGGGCCAAGCGGGTCCTACTCTCACTTACGAAATGGAATCTATCACTATAAACAGTATAAACTTCTTGTTGGTTGAGGTAGACATTTAAGTTTACTTTGACATTGACAATATAGAAAAATACTGAGCAACTGAGTGATGTAATAATCAATATTGATTGGAGCGATTTGGTGATATAATAATCATGGAGGAAAGCTCCCTTGGAGTTAGGAGTATAAGGGGTGCTCGAACCCTGGTCAACTTGAGCATAATCCGCGGTTTACATCTGCCAGTTACTGAGGGGTCGGTAGCTAGTGGTCCAGGATTAAGTTTGGTTAAGCTGGGATACCTGGATTAACAAAAAAAAAAAAAAAAAATACTACCTCAACCATAAATTCCTGACGTGTGTCGAAATTTCCCATCACCATGTTTTAGATTTGGCTGCATTGTGTGACCATCTCTGTCGTTTTGATTAGTCTCTGTTTGTTAAAATTTTGGTGTTTAAAAATATGTTTTTTTATATTTTCTAGATAAGATGTGTGATTAAAAAGTGGAGAGAACAAATATGTGTGGTTAAAAGATGATTTGAGAAATTGTGATATTTAAAAACTTGTTTTTTTGGCTTTTGCCAAACAGAGGCTGAATTTGCAACTCTTTTACGTTAATTATATTGACACCCTCAACTTTGTTAATCACACTATATTATATATACACTTTAATTAAAACATGAATTTTATAGTTACACCACATTCATTTTCATAATTATGACCTTCACTAAATAAAATGAAAACAAAATATGGTACATCACAATTAGATCTATGAAGGCTTCTTCCATTTTCAACACCATAATAATACATTGATTTTTTATTTTTTATTTTTTTTAATATTTTATCCTGAAACATTCTCATTTATTTCCACAGAAGTTTTGAACTAATTTTGAGGCTTAGTTCATTATTCATGCTTAGATCTAGGACTTTGGTTAATGTAAAATATATAGTGTACTTTTTGCTTTCTCACTCGGCTCCAGCTGAACTCCATCACCACCCACCACCGCCCCCACTCCGATCCCACCCACAAAACTCATTTCAATTTTTCCTATTCTTTTTCAAATCTGAAAATTGTAGACAATCATCGAGTGAAAAACTTATTTCTTCTTCAAACCCTAGTTTTTCACAATCCAATTTGCAGTTAAAATCATTAATTAATTAATATAAAAGAGAAAACCCATTGAATTTCAATGACTTTGTTATTTTTCTTTTACTAGGTGTATATATGTTTTGAAATAGGAATTTAGAAAAATCTTGACTTGAGAATTTAGTTCGGAAAAAGAAATAAGTTAATTTTCTAAAAAGAATAGTGTTTTGAAAAGGATAAATTTGTGACAAATTAACGAGGACGCTTACTTAAATAGTAGTACATTGTTTTAAGTAGATTTTATCAAGTCCTTTCACCTCACGATAACTTTAGGATACTAGTGTGCAAAAAAAGGATAATGAAAAAATGCTGATTTCAAGGAGTTCCGTTAGTGTTCTTCAACAAGTTGCTAAGGGAAACACAGTTGCATTTTTGAACGATATAGGAGAGAATATTAAGGCATGACAGAGTCATAACTATTGATAGAATCACAATCATCAATTGATCATGATTTTATTGATTTTACCTTTATATCACGTTCATTGAGAAAATATGCAAATTTTAAAATAAAATAGAATAAAGGTAAAAACTACTAATAATTGTGTCACAATAAAAGTATTAAAAGTATGAATGATCTTTATTGTATAGGCATTGACTTATTTTGTTTGAATATTGATATATTGACAAATTTAATATAGTTTGGGAATTCAGTATGTAAATATTTTAAATTTACAATCTCGAGTAGAAAAAATTTAAGTTTCACCTCCACAATTTTTTCATCTTAATATTTTGATATTTCAAAATGTTGTAGGCTTTAGAAATATTGAGTAAATTATATGAATTAAACATTATACTTTATGATAATATAGATTTTAATTATTAATATAGTCAAGTTCTGAATTCTATGTCCTAATAATATACATTCTATATGGTCGTGGATTATGTAAGTAAATAATAAAATAAAAATAAATAAGAAAACAATAATTACTATACACTAAAAAATCCTAGAATATAAAATTTTATTATCAAAAGTATCTCATAAATTTTTTTTTCCTAAAATACACCACCATATATTTTGGGACTAGAATTGTTACCAAAAACCTAAATTGTTATGATTTATAGCATTGTTACTTTTTAATTTATTTAGAATATTGTCCATCAAATTTCATTTCTCGTGATAACTCAATTGAACAATTCAAATTGTACGTTTGATAAATTTTTTTCTATTTTTCATTTAAACAATTATCTTTTAGCCCTCTGTTAGGCAATACTATTTCATTTATAAACACAATTTTAACAATTCAAATAACATGTTTATGCTTTTGATGATTTTTTTTCTATTTTTAATTCAAACAATTATGTTTTAGCTATCAATAAAAAATAGATTTTTTTATTTTTATTTTTAAAGTAGAGTGAATGTGGAACTTTTTTTTATTTTTAAACACACTTAAATTCTTATCAAAAAACAATATAAGAGAATGAAGATGATATCTATAAAATTTATGCATTGATGAATTCTAAGTCTCAAACTTTGTTATGAAGAAAAAATACTTGGTATTAAATCTTCATAGACAATTTTTTTTCTTTTATAATATTTCAAATATTATATTAATAAAATATATCATTTATTCTCAAATATTATCGATGTTGTTCTCAACGTGAAGCTCATATTTGCTTTAATCAAATAAGTGATTCTAGCCAATATTTTGGTTGAGAGGGTAAAATAATTGTTTCAAAAACTTTGTTTAAATGATAAAAATTATTAGATTTTCTTAATTCTATTTGTCTTGCATGTTTGGCTAATTTTTTTGAGAAAAAACTCAAAGTTTTTGCCAGGCATAATTTTTAAGAATTATTGTATATGGATGTGCAAAACACGTTTAGACAATTAGTAATGTAAAATAAATCTTACTTACGGATAAATTTCCTTCGCGTTCTCTTATTTTTTTTCTTTAAAATGATAAAAACAAAAATTATAAGAAAGGACGACACCTTGTTGAGTAGGTGCTACTCACTTTGGGCCTAAATTGGTTAAGCCCACATACATGGCCTAGAATTAGACCATTATATAAGTTGGTGATATCAAATTGGTGATATAGTCTTGGTGGTTCCACAACAACATAATTTACGGTTTCTCCTCTTTAGCTCCCTTTGGGAGGCGTTTTTGATTAAGGGTTCGGACAAGATTGCTTAGTGATGTCCATTTGTAATTCCCTTTGTGATCTCTTTTCTTGATGATTAGAGTATCTTTTCATTGTGGTTTCTCCACTTTCTTCGTGTTTGGAGTGATTTTACGATATGTGTAAAACATAGTTTAGATGGAGAGTAATCTTTGTGAAATCCGTGTGTTGTATGGTAGTGGATAGACTTAGTGATTTTGAAGATCATTTTGGTGTTCATGGTGTTGATCTTATAAATGTAATGAACTTCTTGATGTGCTTAGTGGATTTGAGCGTAAATCCAAGTTTGATGGATTGCTCAACGGGGGATGTAGATGATTCTTGAATTATCGAACCTCCGGGGCCTTTGGCCGAAAAATCTTGACGTTCATGTATTTTTACACTTAATTATTTTTGTTCTTGATCACGTATCGATCCTAACAGTGGTATCAGAGCCTTGTGATTTGAATTTAGAGTTTGTTTTGGGATCAAGAATTAGTTGAATTTTTGGAATTGGAATTAATCTCCAAAGATTCCAAAATTCGCAAAAATTGAAGATAGTGGAAAACTGTCGGTTAAGAACACTTGCCAAAAGGGGAAAAGAATTAGCCACTGTTTGTCCAGCAAAACAAGATTTGGGAAATTGAAGTTTTTCTTGCATGTGGGATCATCATTCCTAAAGGGCAAAGAAGCAATTCTGGACGAAATAGTTACTGACCAAAGAAATAAAAATACAAGAAAGCAGTGACCGACCGAGGCTCAGAAGTGGAATCTAACCGCAAGAAGAGGAGTGTAGAAAACCGACCAAAAATTGGAAATTGCACAAAACATTCAGTGGCAATAAAATCAAAATATAACTGGCCAAAACCGGTGGAAGCAAAGTTGGCAGTGGCAGCACCTATCCTGACCGGAAGAAAAAACTAATCAAGGAATAAAGATCACAGTTTCTGGCCACCAAACAGCGACAAAATACCACCACAGGAAGTGCACCATGGTGCTGAAGACTCGACTGGTAAATGGCAGAATTTCGGTGGCAGTAGCCGGCGATTTAGCCAGGAAAAATAATTTTGACCGAAACTTCCAATTCTTGATTCTGACCAAACCCAGCTCCGATCAACAAATGAAAACAACCGATTGCTTCGTGAGGAAAAGTAGGTGCATCTGCGGGTGGAGAATCATTGTTTCCGGCGACAGCGGTACGAGTTTTTGGCCGGAGAAAGTTTTTTGGCCGAACATTCTTTTTAAAATTCCGGCTAAACCCGAACTCCAATCATCGAACGGTCAACAGATTTGAGATCGCGAGGACGAGGAGAATCTCCAGCTATTTTCTTGAAAATTTTGGCAGAAATTCCGGTGGCGGAGCAGGGGCCGCCGATGGTGGTCCGGCGCCGGCGTCGGCGTCTGTCCGGCGAGCACTTTCTGACTAGTTTCATCTTCTTGACCTGTTGAGTTCAATTCACCAATCAATTTTGCATAATTCCAACCACATATATACGAGTATGAATTGTTTACTCGGTGATATCCCTAAACCTTAACTTTTTCTTGCTTTATGGAATAGCTACCTTGTTGTTAGCAATCTGTTTAGGTTAATTATTATTTTTGAAAATAGTCACATTGCCGGTACAACCTATTTTGCGAGCTATGTTCGATATTGATATGTCTTAATTGCTTTGGATTTGTGATCGTTGACTTTAATTGGGGAAAATTCGATAATTCGCCGTATATAATTTAGGTTTTATTTGATTGTGCATTTGTGCCATAATCTGTTATACTTGAAATAATTGGTTGATTCGTTACTTGGTGTATTTGTTTTGTTAAGCTTTGTTTCAAATATGACTACACATTGCACGAATTTGGGGGTTTTCGATGTGAATTGTGATTTTTTTGTTTGATAATACAGGATGAGGCTGACTGGTTAAATTGGACATATGATCATGATAATAATTGAGGGTGATCTTTTAACTTGTAAGGGGTTATGAGAATTGGTGTATTTGTTACCACTGCTTATGTGATTAGAGATGTTGATTCCTCTATTTCTTCTACTAACACAAATGACATGCTTTGTGGTGATGAAAGGACTGTTATTGGAGACTTTGTGTCGTATGTACCTTTCTGTGATAAATGCAGATTATATGTAGACTGTGTGTCTTTTATGCATTTATGTGGTCATTGTGTGTTTTGTAAGTTTCATAGACGGCATGTTTCTTTTACTTCAGGTATTTGTGATACTACTCATGATATATTGCATGATAAATGTTTTGATCATTTTTTGCTTTAGACTTTTGGTTGTGCTTTAGAATCCAAAAGTGTGGTTAGATCATGGAGTAGTATGATCACGGTTAATGGGGCTGATATGTCATGTTTAGGACATGATTTTTGGTGCAATTGAGAGAAAAACAGCAAGGTATGCTAGTTATCAGTTGCATGTGGAGTTAGATATAGTGAGATTACTATACCCAAGCCTAGGATACCTCGAGTGAGGTGGAGACTCCATATTCAGCGACCTGAAATTAAAGATAGTTGTGAGAGAGTGGTAGGGATATACCCGTTATATCATATTCTTGAGTTGACTAGTAGTTTACTAGTGTGGTAGAAGGTAATGAGATTTTGTGGATGGACAATCAATAGAGTGGATAAGTAATGATAGGAGACATGAGTTGTCTTGTTATAAATTAAAAGAGGATACCACTCGGAATGAACTTTTAAGACTATTGGATACATAGGTACACACATAAAAGGAGGTGAAGGTTATATGAAAACTTTTGTTGGTGGTTTTTTTGGTCGCGACAACCTTAACAACCTGATGTGAAATTACATTTTTTATAAAAGTTTTTATATTTTAACCTCTTGATTTTTGGAGATAAATGAAAATCCGTAAATGTGTGTCTTTTGTCTTAAAAGGTTCTTATATGACTTAAAAGTTGCTTTGGTTGTGGCATAAATGACTTAATTCGTTTGTTCTTCTTATTGACTTTTGATGCAATAAATTTGATTATTGCTTGTATATCATCTTGTTGAAATAGTAGTAACATGGTGTTCTTATTAGTGTATATTGATGATATTGTTTTTGATTGGTTTATTGTTGATACTTATAAATGAGAGTTTTGAAATATATACATTGATCTGAGGAAATATGATATGAATCTTGTGTTTAAGTGTTATACACAATGTGATATTGTGAGGATTTATAGATGTATGTTATGCATGAGATATTGGTAATTGGATGTTCTCCTCCTATGTGTTTTCACCTCGTGTGATAGTTATGTGAGTTCGAAATCACATATTTTTGCACATAGTGCTATTTTGACTATTAGCATGTTATACATTTTATGAAAAATCTAGTTTTTCATAGTTGTACTATACATAGAGAAAATTTGTTGCAATTTATTTGAAATATTTCATATGGTGAATAAATCCTGAATAAATGTTTTTATCAATTATTTCCTCAAATATGGTACTAAAGTCATTACTTGTTTTTCAGGTGTGTGAGAGCAAGATGCTATTAAGTTGGTTGCTCAAATTCACTATTAGTGCACTCAAGTTCGTAGCAAGGTGGAGATTGTTGAGTAGGTGCTACTCACTTTGGGCCTAAATTGGTTAAGCCCACATACATGGCCTAGAATTAGACCATTATATAAGTTGGTGATATAATCTTGGTGGTTCCACAACAATACAATTTACGGTTTCTCCTCTTTAGCTCCCTTTGGGAGGCGTTTTTGATTAAGGGTTCGGACAAGATTGCTTAGTGATGTCCATTTGTAATTCCCTTTTGTGGTCTCTTTTCTTGATGATTAGAGTATCTTTTCTTTGTGATTTCTCCAATTTCTTCGTGTTTGGAGTGGTTTTACGATATGTGTAAAATATAGTTTAGATAGAGAGTAATCTTTGTGAAATCCGTGTGTTGTATGGTAGTGGATAGACTTAGTGATTTTGGAGATCATTTTGGTGTTCTTGGTGTTGATCTTGTAAATGTAATGAACTTCTTGATGTGCTTAGTGGATTTGAGCGTAAATCCAAGTTTGATGGATTGCTCAACGGGGGATGTAGATGATTCTTGAATTATCGAACCTCCGAGGCCTTTGGCCGAAAAATCTTGACGTTCATGTATTTTTATACTTAATTATTTTTGTTCTTGATCACATATCGATCCTAACACTCCTGATTACGCTATAACAAAACTATCGTCTTTCATTAGTGCTATTACCAGAGAGACAACTCCTGATAAAATGTAGCATTAATAACCTAACTTTATTTTAGGTAATAATATCTACATGCATGTTTCACTATACTTAAGAGTCGTCAGAAGAAACGAAACGTGAAAGAAAGCCATATAGAAGGGGCCAGGGGGACCACTATTTTTTATTCTGTAGCATTTATTTGCTACTATAAGATATTTCCACGAGCCATCGCATCCCCACGCCAACCTCTACGACGGTCACAATTACAGGTTACAAAATGCACACGACACGATTCATGTTGTTGCATTGGTGACTTGCCATGTCTACGTTACCGCATTGGAGTGTCATCGACTGTGTCAATTTCGTGATTTGGCGTGATCTCTCGTGGACAAGTCGTTTATGTTTAGGTATGAATTTATTCAAGTTGCAAATAACTCATTAAATTAGTTAAGTTATACATACGTTAATGGCACTAGTAACTCGATTTACCTTAAACTGTGTACCACATACACGAGCATTCTCTTATCCATGGGCATCGATCCAAGCAGGGACGAAGCCAGAAATTAAAGTGAGTGGGGGCCAAAATTTTCAAATGATGAGAAAGAGCTCCCGAGTCCTAAGGGTTTGAAGGCCGAGCCCTCGAATTTTTTTTGAATCAAAATGATTGAGACGACGATTTTTTAGTATCAATTCGAATATAAGGATAGTCATAAATAATGATACATCGATAAATGGATTCTTCAAATTTCCTTGCTTAAGAATCTTAAATCTCATATCAAAAAAAAAATAATAATAATAAAATCCGAAAGTAAGGGTCCGTCTTTGCTTATATAACTTGGAATTAGCTTTGATACATGAGGTGGAAAATAAAATATTTTCTAGGTAAGTGTGAACATATTTTCTTACCAAAATGGTGAGAAAATCTGTTCTTGACAAATGGTCTAATTTTTGCTTGAAATGATTGTACATGGAAATAGTTTTTCATGTCAATTGTTACAATCAAACACAATGTTAGAAAATATTTTTAATGGAAGTGATAATTTCCTTTGAAAAATTTAATCAATCAAACATAATCTAAACTCAATTTAAAAAAAAAAAAAAAAAAAACTCAATGGAGGTCTACACCCCCACTAGTCCAACTAGGGATCCGTCCTTGGATCCAAGCCGCCGAGCCGTTATTTAAAAGGTCCTTTGGGAGAAATTTCCTCTTCATATTTTCCCTTATGAATAGTGGTGGTAAATGGGCCGAACAATTCGTCAATTCGGCTCATTAAAAGTTGTGTTACGCTCGTGAAAAAAAAGGACTTAGACTTAGACCGGAGAGAAGATTTGGGTGTTGGACAGTTCGAGATCGATTCATGAAGTTTGTAGACCAGCTCATAGACAAGCCCAACAAACCATGAAATGGAACCGACCCATTTCAGGCTCGTTTGCCGGCCTGTTCAGGCTTAGAAGCCCTTGACATTCGTTTGGGCTTGTGAGATTCTTTTAGTATTAAAAAAAAAAAAACACGAGCCAGCCAGGCCGGCTCGCCTCCCACACAAGCCGTCACGGGTCCGGCTCGTGGGTGGAGCCAATCTCGAGGCTAATGGCTTACTCAACCCGTTTGACATTCCTACTTATGAATATGTTCTGAGAATTAGTCGTTATTGTAAATTTTCCCTAAAGTTACGGTGAATGAAATTTGAGGCCAATTTTGTATCAATAACGTCCACTGGTACGTCAGTGGAGGAGAATGATTAAAAACTTGAAAGGGTGGACCACAAATGGAAATATTCAAATTTCAGCCTAGTTAAAATTGTAAATAAAATTGGTGAATAATAAGATAGAGGCCCCCACAAGGAATCCCAAAATTAAGACAGACAGCCAATAAGATTGCAGAGCTTAGGATAAACCTTAATCGTCGACCAATCAGAATCAAGATAAGAAATTTTTTTAGTACCCAAAAGATATTAATTACTAACTATATACTATAAGAAACCACCAAAAGTGCATGTGGGCTCAGTACTAAAAGCGCCATCTGTGGGTCCACTCACCCTCTAATAATTATTCTAACAATTTGTTTTGCCACGTGGTCCCTCAACTTTCGGAAAATTTTAATTGAATCATTGAACTTCGTTTTGTTTCGTTTAATTTGTTAAATTTAATTTTGTAAATTTGATTGTTCCATTCATATCCAATTAGCTTAACTAACTTGACGATTGGTAGACAAGAATAATGAGCCTGTATTTGGTATAGATTAAAATCAAATTTTTAATAGATTTTGATAAAAGTTGTTGAGATATGTGTTTGAAAAGTCGTGAATCCCATAAAATTAATTATTAAAATTAATTGTTATATTTAACTTAATTTTAATCAAAACTAAACATGGACTGAATCTGGAACAATTATTTTTTATGTATTTGTTTATTTAGCCCGTGTTTGGTATAGCTAAAATTTAAAAAATTAGTAAATTTTGATATATGGAACTAAAATTAATTATTAACTTTAATTTAAAATTTTATTAACCTTTTAAATTACACCAAATATGGGCTTAATTTACACAAAAATCAATAATTAATGAGGAATATGTGTAGTTCCTGATGTGAATAAAACGGAATTACCAAATTGTAGTAAGAGAGCAGGTTCTGAGCATAGGCGAGTAATACCGTCGCTTACTCGCTTAGGATCCCCGACTAATTAATATCCCCAAAGTCGAAAAATCAAGCACAATGTTTTACATATATATACATACATACATACATACATACACGCACACGCACTATGAAAGTAGAATAATAAATAATAATTTAAGCATAGCAGAATTGATAGAGTGCAATTTTGTTCATCGGGTGAACATAACCCCCAAATAAGACTAAGGAGGAGGACCCACATTATTCAAAAGTCTGATTTTTGCAAATTACACATTTGTTTCTTCTTCTTCTTCTTCTTTTGGGAATATTTTTTTAAAATTTTGCGTCAAATTTTTTTTTTTTATTTTTTTTTGAAATATTTGAAGCAATTTAATCTCTATTCGGTGGCTACTATAATCAGTTTGAATTGATTTGGGTTTTCTGAATAAAACGTATGGTTAAAAATTAGATAGAGAAAATATGAGTAGTTAAAAAATGGTTTTGACGATTTTGTATTATAATGAAAAAAAATTAAGCCTATGTTCGGCTCCTTCATTATAAATAGGTATTTAAACTACAAAATTTTCCAAATAACTTTTTAAAGACAAATATTTTCTGTCTTCATTTTTTAACCACATATTTTACCTAAAAATATCAAATAATTTGTTTAAACAGATTATAGTAGCTGCCGAAAAGAGCCAAAAATATTCATCTTTGTTTGTGTCTTTATTTAACATTTGATTAGATGAGAAAATACAACTCGATAAGCTTAATAACTAATAATCAGTAACTTTTTCAAAATAAGTATTTAAAGATAATGACTTGATAAGTAATAAATTTTTGGTGCAAGAAATTTTGACATTATAGGACTTTTTTACAGATAATATAAGATTTTTTTATTTTTTTTTTGACTTTTTAAATTTTAATGCAACTTGTTAATTGGGGATGGGGATCGGAGACTGAGCGAGGATGGGGATAAGACGATCATCCCCGTCCCCGATTCGGGGATACTTTTTCATCCCCATCCCCATCCCCGCCCCATCCCGTCGAGTTCAGATATTTCTCGCGTCGTTGCTATCCCTATCAAAATTGCACTGATTGTAGCAAATGTTCAACCTCATTGGCCAATCTAAAATAAATAAAAGCTTAGGGACCAATATGAAATTTAGCTAAAAGTTTGATGACCACGACCTTATTGATTTGGACCCCTTTTTCTTTGTGTCAACATAAAAACCTCAAGAGTGTCTTCCCAGTCTTCACTGTGGTACTGTTTGAACTGAATTACCGAACCTCAATGTTCTAATGTAATAATTCTTCTGGTCCTTTAATAATATTTAGCTATACAATGAATACCGAACGAAAAACTGCAAGTATCCTCGGAGGCAAGACGGCCAAGGCTTGCGATAGCTGTTTGCGACAAAGGGCTCGATGGTATTGCGCGGCCGACGATGCTTATCTATGCCAATCCTGCGATTCATCGGTGCATTCGGCTAACCAATTGGCGAGTCGACACGAAAGGGTTCGCTTTGAATCCTCGTCCTGTAAGGGAAAAGGGAACGAAGATTCGGGACCGGCTTGGTACCGGGGATTCACTCGTAAGGCCAGAACTCCCCGACATTCCAAGTCGAATCTAGCTCAGCCTTCTCTATTAGTCCCGGAGATAAGCAGTGAAGACACTTCTCGTGTGGAAAATGAGGACCAATTTCTTTATAGGGTTCCTGTTTTTGACCCCTTTGATGCTGACATTTTTACGGCATCAAACCCAACTGAGAATGAATTAGTCGACGTTTTGTTGGATGATGAGAACATTGAAAAGGGATGTGATTTGGATTTTCCTGAGTTTATTACATCTGATGCCGAGCTTGCGGAGTTTGCTGCAGATGTCGAGAGTTTGTTAGGAACAAGACTCGAGGAGGATTCTCATGAGAATATTGGATTAGGGTTGGGAAAAATGGATAGTAAAGAAGAAGAAGACATAATCATCGAAAAACGGGTAAAGATTGAAGACGATGACGATGAAATGAAAGCCGTTATCGCGTGTCATTTAGATCCAGCATTGGATATGGACAGAGAAACGTTCAACTGGAATTCTGATTATGCGTCTCCATTGTTGACTGGAGAAACAGATCACGAGGACAAGAAGAAGGTTATCAGAATGATTGATTGTCAAAGTGAAGCAGAAGTTAATAGGAGGACGTTTTTAAGGCTCGACTATGAAGCAATTATCGCTGCTTGGGCTAGTCAAGGTTCTCCATGGATGAATGGCATTCGACCGGAGTTCTTCAACCTCGATGACTCCTTGGTAAGCTATTTCTACTTGATCGTCTGCCATCTCCTAATTTTTGCATGCTTTTTGTGAATGAATGGAATTAAATTATGCAAAAATGTTGGACATATTTTGATTTGAAAAAGGAAATTTGTTTAACTGAATTGATGGATTTGATCGGATTGTGATTAACACCTTTTGAATCTTTAGGATACCTTCCCGGAAGGCAGCCTTAATCCTTACGAAGGACATAGGGGACGGTTGGGTGGCAGTGACGCCGGAAGAAGAGCTAGAGTGACTAGGTACCGGGAAAAGAGACAAAAAAGATTGTTCTCAAAGAAGATTCGATATGAAGTTCGGAAATTGAATGCTGAGAAGAGGCCTCGAATGAAAGGTCGATTTGTAAAACGAACAACCTTTGGAGGGTCTGTGTTTTTTCCTACCTAGCTAGTGAATAAAGAATCATGAATAACACATTACAATATTGCCAAGGAATTCGGGGGTTTGTTTATCATTTGTGAATGATGTAATAATAATAATTTATTGAAGGAAACTGTATATTATTAGTTAAGATGACTTTCATCAATCTCTCTAATTTTTTATTTTTTTTTTAAATCAACCTTTCATCAATTAACATATGCGGGTCCTGATTTCCGTCCAAATAAATATGCTAGTGTGGTGTAAAAAAAACGAGTTTAATACCCAAAAAAAAAAAAAAAAAAAAAAAAAAAAAAAAAAGAAGAAGATGAAGAAGGTACCTAAAGAAAACAAAAAAATTAGAAATGCCTTCGAAATCTTCAGAATGTAATTAAATAGGGTAGGTGAACTAATTTCCTCTTTCTATTTCTATTTTTTATTTAAATTTTAAATTTTTGTAAAAAAATAAAAATAAACATACGAAAAATCAGAATGTTTTTATCCAAACTGGACGTCCTTCACGCTCCCATCATTGCGTTCAATATTATTTTTATCTTTCAAATACTCTCTCATAAAAATAATCTCATTGTTATTTTTACACTGATTAAGAAAACATAATTAATATATATTGGAATTATAAATTTACTTATATTTTACATAGCATATTCCTACATTAAATAACGAATAGTTAATATGCATTGAGCATTGTAAATATATGTATATTAGAAAATTGAGACATTAATATACTCTCAAAAAAGAAAGTGAAGTATAATTTGAAACAAATAATAAAGGAAAACGAATTTATCTTTGTTGAACAGAAGAAGTATGATAGTAAATTGTCATCCTTACATATTGATATTTTAGATCTCAATTAATATTTGTGAGCTAGAGATATTAAGAATCACCAATAATAACTTTTGCCTATGAAATTGATATTAAATTGACTCCTATGTATATTGACATTTTAAATCTGACTTCAATTCGAATTAAGAGTTAGGCAATGTTACAAGAGTATTGCAAATATCAAATCTTATCTTTATGCAAATTACCTGGTCGGGATTCGCCTTTAGCATCTCATTCTACTTGGTATGATATTGAGACTAGACGACACGATTTTGCTCTTGGGTTTTCACCCAAAATACCTCGTATCAATTGGGAATGGTCATTTAACTTACGAAGGTGAGTTGACCATTTATTTTGATTTTTTTGTATTTTCTATGTAAGATGTGTGCTTAAAAATTAGAGAGAAAAAATATATGTAATTAAAAAATGATTTTAAAAATTATGTTTTTTATAAATTTATTTATAAATTGTAATGATTGCGTAAAAAAACGGTATGTTAATCATATTTCAGCATTTCGCATACCCAGGCGATGTCGGATTGTGGTAGCTTGGCCCAGTCAATAGTGTGGCCAACGAGGACGTTGGATCCCTCTATTTGAGATGATTGCGGCTGAGAGAATGGTCCTTTAGCTTATAAAATACTCATATTTCCTTACCCAATCGATGTAAGATGATTGTAGTAGCCACAATCCGACATCACCTTGATAACCGAAATATGACTAGTACATAAGCTAATGACCATTCCCCATTGGTATAAGGCATTTTGGATGAAAGCCCAATAGCAAAACCGTGCAACCTAGGCTCAAAGCGGGTAATATTATACCGTGTGGACTGAGATGCTAAATTGCCCATCACTAAAATTACCCTGTTATCTGAACCATAAAACGAACTTTGAAAGCATGGAATAGGTGAAAAGTATCACGTTCACTTTAGAAGAGAATCAGAACTTGAAATCATAAAGTTGTGCAGAAAATAAAATAAACCAAACATGATAGAATTATTTTTCAACACCAATCGGTGATTTTTCTGAATAGGTGAATGGATCACAATTCATTAAAGAATGCAGCACAATACAAGTCTCAGATATAAAGCAACTTATTGCATCTTTTTGTTAATGCATTACTTGTTTGAGATCACTAGCAGTTTCAAACATAATGAGGAAAACACGTATGAAAACCAAATAAGCCGAACATCTGACTGAAAATAGACATAAATCAGGATAATAACAGGCAAACTGAAGCTAAAGAGCTCAATAAACTGTTAAGCTGTTAGTTCAATCACCTGCAAGATGAAAAGGGAATAGATTAGCAGAATGAGCGAATTCATAGATTGCTTTTTTTTAAAAAAGGGAGGATGTAAACAATATGATTGTCCATTGAGATTTGAAGCAAGAATTGAATACAGAGGCAAAGGATCCTAAGCAATTGAAAAATGAAACAAAGATTTTGTATGTCATGTTTTTTGGCCTAAACTCCCAAGAAACTAAACAGGACTAAACCAGAACGGTCCATGAAGGAGAACCGGAACCATATTTACCAATTGTGGATATTCATAGAAATCTGAGGGCCCTTAAAAAGCACATTTGAACTCATTAACACAATTTAAAGTCATTAAATCTAAGTTTGGTAAATAAACAAAAAGGAGAGAATTGTGTGATTAAGATCTTATTTAGTTCAATAGAAATTCAACAACTTCTACCTCATATTCATTTTTAACCACACATTTATCTGGAATCCACCACTTTATACACACTTTTCAACAACATTTTAACCACATTCAAAAATTTCTCCAAATTTTCCCACACCAAACAGGCTCTTAAGTGAATTAAATACACAAATTGGACAAATAAATGAGAACTAGATATTATCCAGAAGGGCCATAAGATTCACTCGACTCCTTGATTCCAGATGATTCACTTTAATGTTTGAAATCAGTAACAGGGTCAAAGGTAGCAAATCGAACTCTGTGATCATGGACCAAATGACTTCCACAACTATGGTACAGGGAGTTTAGGAAACAGATAGTGACAACTTCCAGGGCAATCATGTCCAACATTTAATAAAACATTTAAATTTCCATATTTGATGGTAGAAATAACCGATCATCTGACATTATAACGACTACCAAAAGGAAATGTTTAATCACTCAACCTTTTGGCAAACGTTGCTCAATTAATTATCAATGACAGAAAACAAAGCATATAGCATCAGCTTATGAATACTTCATAAGTATAAAAATACAAAGCATATACTGGAAAATGAAATTGCAAGATTTTAGGCTGCGTTCTCTTCGTTGTTTTCCAGCCATTTTCCGTTTTCTGCTTCTGAAAACGCGAAAACATGTTTTCTTGCGCCATTTTCGGGAAAAAATTCGAAATTAATTTCAAAATTTTGTAAAGGAAATGGAAAACGAGATTTACACGTTTTCCGCATTTTCACCCCATTAAAACCATATTAGAAAACGTGGTGTTTTCCGCGTTTTCATATTTTTTGTTTAAAAAAAAATTTTGAAATTTGTCAAAATTTGTCATTTTTAATTACATTATTGGTCCCTCGATTTTCAAAATTTCTCATTTTAATCCTCAAATTTTGAAAATTCTTTCCAAAATACCCTCATTTATTTGCAACTTAAGTCCTTCAACTTTAGATTTTCTTGCACATTAGTTCGCAAATTTTACTTTTCTTTCAATTTAATCCTTCATGTATTACTTTACAGGCCATTGTCTTCAAACATGTATAACTTTTGGTCTACAACTCCGAATTGCATTCCATTTTTTGCGTCTAACTCCAAATTCAACCATTTTTCTTATGATGAATCATGTGCTCAATTATTAAACATTTTTTTTTTTTTTTTTTGGCTTTTGTATTGTAGAAACTTTGTTATGGTATCATTGATTAAATTATTGATTTCTGCAAATTTTATTGAAACATTTAAATTTTAAACATTATGAGTGCTTCCTGGAAGGATGTATATGAAGTATTAAATGGAACGATTACTGTAGGAGAGCAAATTGCTACCCAAATGTGGAAGGATTACTTTAGAAGGACAACATGAATTTTTGAACTTTATTGGCATAACAGATTGGGGCTATTTTATTTATTTTTGTTATGCAACTCAAATACGACATCTCTATTTCATATATATATATATACAAGCAATATAATTACAAGTATACAAAATAGTTTTCTGCAAAATTTTAAACAGAATGTGTTTTTCACTTTTCATTTTCGAAGACAGTTTTCAGAAATAACAAACCAAACGTGTTTTCAGCAATTTTGAAAATGGTCACGGAAATTAAAAAATGGAAAATATTTTCGAAAATGAAAACTGAAACATAAAGATAACGCAACCTTAGGTTCTTTCTTTTCATTGTTAGTTTAAATGTAAGTTGCTTTGCTTTCCATTGGCAGAAAAAGAGCTATTGAACTGGAGAATGGGGAAAAAGAAAATTCGTAGAAGGGGAGAAACAAATTTTTTTTTTTTTTTTTTTCAAATTTTCAATCACAATCAGTGCAAGCATGTGTAGGACCAAACAAGGTTATAAAAATTTTCTTCCCTTCAGGCACATAGAACCCACATATAGTCATAAAAATTTTCTTCCCATCAGGCACACAGAACCCACCTATGGCCAGATATGACTGCCTTTTTCCGAATGTTCCTTCAATACCAATACAAACTAAAACTACATCAAAATAGAAGAGCACTTAGAGAAGCTAGAAGTAACATAGATGCTTCACTTGCTTGCTTGTTTCCTTAACACTTGATAAGCTTACTGGTCACTGTCGCCATAATACTTCTCAAGAAAAATGATTATGTTTGGGGGAGAGAGGAGGGATTGGTGGTGTCATTTCCTGTCTGAGAATAATTCCATTTCCTAGCTATTCAAGATTCACAAATCAAATTCATAGCGACAGCAAACAAGGAGATGAAACGATACAGATTTATCTCTGAGGCTATACAAAGACACAATTCAATAATTGAAAAGACATCTGAATTTAGTCCCAACAAATCAGATTTTTCAATTTGCATGAAATCTGTTTTCCCGAATGTTAAATAAAATAAAAATACAATTGTAGTCCATTACGCTAATCATTTATACTCTCAAAATAACACAAATCAATGAAGAATTGCAATAATAATAGTATTGATAAAAGCAGATTAAAAAAAAAATTGGAAAACGTGGAAGTACCTCAAATTATTCGGACCCATCGCTCAGTCAATCAATTACTCATTCGGTCTCAGCCTCAACCTCCACCTTTGGACCTACAAGCAACAAACCAGACCATTTTTATCACATAACATCAATTCATATAAAATACGCCCAAATCTACACGGGGAAAGAAGAAGGCACCATGGAGGGAATGAGGGCGGTGGTCCTTGCCCCAGCCAACGCCGCGAGTGGCGTCGAGGTACTGTTGGACGAGGTGGCGGCACTTCTGGAGGTGGTTGATTCCCTCTACACGGTAACACCACTTCACTTTCTCTCTGAGAATCTTGGCCTTCTCGATGTCGATCCACTTCTCCCTCACCAAATGCTCCCTCATATCCAGCATCGCCACCGGGTCCTTGTACGGGTTATCCGGGTCGAAGTCATCCGGGGCACCATCGTCACTGAAGAATACTCCCTTTTTGCGACCCATTTCACCTGACTTCTTCCGATTTTACTCGCGCTAATTCTTCTCTCTAGAAGACGAGAAGGAGAATGGGAGCTTGAGGGTTTGATTTGTGATTGAGAAAGTTTCAATGTTAGCTCCTCACACATGGTCCTTGTTTCAAATTGGTCCCTGTTCTAACTTCTTTTCAATATTATACCCCCAGTAACTTTTAATTTTGAACTCTTTATACTTTATAGTATCGTTTATCTTCAAAAACGAATAGTTCCTGGACTCTGTCCTACTAGTCATTATAATACAAATTAGTATTCGCATCCGTGCATTGTACGGAACAAAAAAAAATTATAATTATTAATTAATGAATAACTAACTAAATATATTCAATAATTAATGAAAATGTGAGAAATATATAACAAAAACAATTAAATTCATATATTATGGAAAAGAATATGAAGAAACAAAAAAGTATTCAATAGCAAATTTCAATGTAAATTAAAAAAACTTCTTTAAAAATAATAATTGTGGTTCATAATTTTTAAACAATTACGATTCATGGTCACTGCATACAATACAATTAAAAAGAAATGTGGTATAGAAATGTATATTATAGGAGAATATATGGTAAAAAAGTAGAGATTTTTTTTATATCATGTATAGAATACCTCATTAATAAAATATAGTTAAAAACGAATTTTAAAAAATGAGATGTGAATTAATGAATGCCAAACATAATTCAAAGAATGATCACAGAAAAAAATGTTTTCCCAAAGAATGAATGACATAATTTCTTTATTAGACTTTCTTATATTAATCCTTAAAATTTGGGATATTAAAACTTTTCAATTAGATCGTGCAGAACATCGATCAATACATGAAAAAGAATTGCACGTGTATTAAATTTATTTATGAAAAATAACAATATTTTTTATTTCTTGCGTTAATGTTGCTCAACATTACAAATAATATTTTTGTAGATATTTTTAGTAATGTCAAAATATAATAATGATAAAAAAAATTCTATTTCACAAAAGGAAATTGTTTTTTTTTTTTTTTTTTACATTCTTGAATGTTACATAATTTGTTCTTGAAATTCATATAAAAATTATCCAACTAATGAATTAATGTATTATAGAATTGATTAAACAATTTGTTAGTACCAATGCACTGATCCTCGTGTAGTGGGGAATGAGTGTCAATGCAATGGTACTGATATAATTGATATTTAATGATCTTAAGTCAAACAAATAAATGTCATATTTTGACCCAAAAAAATGATGTCAGCAATTTTGGTGGGAAACTTGGGCCAACTATTTTGTTATTATATATACTAGTACTAGTATTCGCCCATGTGCGATGCACTGGACATGTAAATGATTACTTATTAAATATGAAAGTTAAAAAAAAATGGAAAATTTTGGTCATAGAAAATGGTAATAATTGTACAAAAAAAAGGACAATCATTTATAATTGTCGTTAAAGGATTACAAAACACGCAAACCATTAATCAAAATCTTGAAAGATTTCTTTACGTAAACATTTGCAAGTGCAGACGCTCTAAAGTAGTTTTTGAAAAGAAAAAAAAAATCCTAATTATGTTATATACATTTTTAATACTGTTTTATTATTTGGTAAAGCAATGCACATTTGTAATTACGTTGTATATGGTTTTAATATTGTTTTATTTTGCTAATAAGTTCTCTAATAACTATATTATTATCTTCAATACTGATTAATTACTATGACTTTGGTAAAACAATATTCATTTTTAATTACGTTATTTTCAATACTATTTTATTATTAGCATAACACATAATTAATTAAAACTCTACATCATAATTTAAAATTATAAATATTATTGAAAATACTAACTAATTAATAGCTGAATATATAACAAAATTAATAATGAGGTAAAAACATTTTCAAAGTTGCCGTTTATATTCTCTAGATAAAAGCAATTTTGAAATATATATAGATAATCAACTTTTTTTTTTTTAATCTCTATAACCCATGAATTTCTGTTTTAGGAAAGTAAAAAAATGCGAAAAACTATGTGGTGTTATATTTGACCACTTTATTGTTATAATATATATAAAGATTAAAATTATAATTGGCACAATTTTTCATACCATTTTTTAATCATGCACATTTTTTCTCTCCAATTTTCAATCATAGGTCCTACCTAGAAAATCTAAATAATATATGTTGAGACCCTGTCCAAAACGAGCCCAACGGATCGCCAATGAGGGCTCAATAGAGACCCAATGGGCCATAGCCTATGACTCAACCTTGGGGTTTATCTTTGGGTCAATTGCCTAGGTGGAACACTGGGGGGAACCTCTCTATCCGAACCAGTTTGTAACAAGCCGAGGTACCCTGTGGTAACGCTTCGGGTATATGATGGGACAACAAAGAGTGTCAGAAACGTACAACTTTCCCCAGCTTACTTTGGCCTAATAAGATGTTGCCTTTATGAAAGATATGACAGGCGTCCATCCCTTACCGAAAGTAGCAATGATTGCTTCTAATTAATTGGTTTACCTCTTCAACGGCTAGGGCGAAGACACGTGTAAAGTCCATCACGTGTCTCCATCTAAGACTATAACTTCTCCTATAAATAGAGCACTCTTGCCTTCAAATAAGGGATTGGTAATACAATACTCTAACTCAATATTTCTTTTCTCACTCCCTTTTCTCTCTTTTACATACTTATATTTCCCGCACCCAACTTATATTTGCTTGAAATGAGTTTTGACTTAGGCATCGGAGTACAAACGGGAGTCACCTCGGCCCCCTCTATAAGCTGATTGTTTGTCATAGTACGCAGGAGATCCACGTGTTCAAGAAGGAGGAGCTGAGACGTGTTGATCCAGGATCCCACCATATTTTGTAGTCAACATTTCGGCGCCGTCTGTGGGAAACCACACTTCTAACCACGAAATCGCGTGGCAAAAAGCTACACAAAACCTTGAAAAACGACGGATAACCTCTTGGAAAAGAGTAAAGAACTACAAAAACCTTGGAAAAGGTGAAGAATCCCTTAAAAAATGTTTGAAATTTTGAAACATAAGTGTATTGACCTTGAAAAAGGTTTGAAACTTTGAAATATAAGTGTATTCACCTTGAAAAATGTTTGAAACTTTGAAATATAAGTTCTTCCATCCCTGAAAGAAAGGATAAGACCAAAAATTGCTATGATCATGAAAGCGAAAATTATGTCAACCCTCGGAGAAACAGAGGGGAACAACGCAATGAGTAGGAGGCTCCCCAGAGACCTCTTGAGGACATAAATGAGGGGGAGGCCCAACCTAACCCTCCATGCCGGCACCGGAATCATCGCATGCTCCGAGACATGACGAGCATGGCGGCCCAGATGTTGGAGATGCAAAAACAGCAGATAGAGCTACTTACTGCGATGAACGCCTATATGGCTAGGGGATACGTTGTAAACGAACCCATGATGCCCTCGCAGCTACATTACTCACCATCTGATGCAGTCACTGCCTCGTATTATTATCAAGATCCACAAGCATATGATAAGGTGGAATCTGTTCCTTTCGATAAAGAAGACCCGATACATGAAGCACCAAGAGAACAAGGTCAACCCCCTATTAACCAAAGGGAGGCTTAGCCCTCAAAGTCTGGCAGCGTTTTTAGTCGAATGGGGAAATTATTCAGAGGCAAACGAGGAGGCCGAACTGACTAAGGTCGGCACAGTGCCGCTGAGCCTAGAAATAGGCGGGAGCGACGGGCTGAAGAAGCCCTTTCACGAAGCCAAATGCCTAGAGATATGTATGATGCAAGGGCGAAAAAATTGAGCCACACACATGATGTAGCGCCCCGAGTTCTAAATACCCGGTTCACCACGTAACCGTCTGATCTAACTTTTAAAATAATATTTTTAGCGAAAGAAATGACTGAAATTCATTTTTGGCAACATTAAATAAACTGTAATGGTCGATAAGATTGAAAAACATTTATGAAACAATTCGAAATAACAAATCGAGCCATTGATGTTGTAAAGCAATTGACAATGTCACAATTTCTCAAATAACTGAAATTCTCAAAATTATCCAATGTTTGGAAATACGAAAATCATTAAAATAAGACTTTCAACCATATAACGACTATTACCACAATCATCCATCACTTGCCACCCTCTCCGAAATCTGCAAATGTTGTTAAAATAGACATGAGCATTTCATAGAAATACTCAGTAGACTCATCGTCAATTAATTAATTTATAATATAATTGAACACATAAATGCAGGCTCTTTAGAAACATAGGTTCAAGAAAAAGGATAACATGAAAGAATGGGTGTTCGTGGCTTGTAGTGTGGTATTAATATTCCAAAGAAAGGCTAAGGGTCAAAGGGTCTTCTATTGGTAAATGTACAATGGTAGGCTTATTTAGAAGGCCAAATTTGGTTCATCCTAGTGCCTTCACTATTTTTCGCACTCGAGCCAAGAAGCTACTACGGCATGTACACAAAAGCACATCCAAGAACAAATCATCCATGCAGGACACACATAAAAAAAAAAATAAGAGCTTTATATAAAGAGTAAAAGTAGCTCATAGGCTCAAAAGCTCACAAATTATGGTTCATATGTGTGTCTCCCATCCAGTTATGAGTTTTGGTCATTGCTCGGTCTTAGGGTCGAATTGAAAAATGCAAAAAATCTAGTGGCCAAAGGGGTGAATCTCTTTACTCGGGGTAATTATTAGTCAATCAAATTTGGGTTTGAATCTACTAGGTTGCAGAGATATGGCCTTTTGTCCCCATTTTCAAACCCATTCAAAAAGTATTGGAAAATTCATCTCTACGTGCTCAATTCATGTCCATTTATGCAATTATATTTCAAAAAAAAATGAATCAAAAGTGGGGTCGCTTCCTATCAGAGATTAAAATGGATGCTGACTCAAACTGAATTTTAACGTTTCGACTACAGAAAGTAGATAAAGACATTAAGCTCACCATCAATTCAATTCCCCCCCACACTTAGACAAAACAATGTCCTCATTGTAAAGCAAAACAATAAAAGGGGAAAAAAATATCATACCTTGAAAACCTTGTGAAGAGGGATGGGTGGAGAAAAAAATAAATTAAAAATTAAAAAAAAATGAGCCGTTTAACGTTTTTGAAATAGGACAGACTTACGGCCGTGAAGGTGTTACTTACGGCCGTAAAAATGTAATCACAGTCGTAATTAGGCCTCTGGATAAAACACTGGGATTGAGTTACGGCCGTAAAAATGTAATTTACGGCCGTAACAAGGCCACTGGAATTTTTTTTTTTTTTTTAAGTGAAAGAAATGACTAAATAAACTAAAAATGAAACAAAATGAAAATATGAAAATAAAGAGTCGAGGAGATAAAGAAACTCCCCTTTCGGGTTGCCTCCCGAGCAGCGCCTTTGTTTATTGTCGTTGGCTCGACTTGTTGTTTCCTCCTTCAACCGGGATTAGGTGGATTTCCAAAGCTCAACTTCTTTTTCATATTTTTCATCAGGGCCTGCAAGACAGGGGGCAAAAGCATGTCATCAGAAGTTGGCAATGTAATACACGAGATTTTACCTGGCTTTCCACCATTTCCACCAAATTTGAAAGTTTCCTGTACTGAAGAATCAATAACATTAACAGAATAAACAGGATCATCACCAAAATTCTTCACGGAATCATAAATATTGAATTGAACAATTTCATTATCAAATTCCATGGAAAGTGTGCCACTACTAACATCTATCTTAGTCTTAGATGTCTTTAGGAATGGTCTCCCTAACAAAATAGGAGTGGAGTTGGGGGAGTGGTCGTCATTCATGTCCAAAACATAAAAATCTGCAGGAAATACTAACCCGCCTACTTGCACTAGAATGTCTTCAACTACCCCGTCAGGATAAGCATTAGAACGATCGGCTAGTTGAATTATAACATTAGTTTCAATCATATTAGCAAGTTTTAATGCATTGTAGGTAGACCTAGGCATTACATTTATAGATGCACCTAAATCTATTAATGCACGATCCAGCTTAGTGTTACCTATTTGGCATGGTATAGTGAACATACCTGGGTCCTTGCATTTTGGGGGCAGTTTCCTTTGGAAGAGTGCTGACACATTTTCCCCCATTCTTACCATTTCATTTCCCATCAACTTCCGTTTGTTGGTGTACAGCTCCTTTAAGAATTTTGCGTAACGGGGCACTTGCTTGATTGCATCCAATAGTGGAATGTTGATTTCCACTTTCCTGAACATTTCCAGAATTTCCTTCTCCTTGCTTTCCTTAGTCGCCTTCGCTAACCTGCTCGAAAAAGGCGGTGGAGTTAGTTTCGCATTCACAATAGGTTCGGTTTTTACCTGAGAGTTTTGTGGAATGCTGTTTTTCTTTTCGACTTCTTTTTCTTCAACCTCCTCCTCTTCACTCGCGGTTGGCTTTGATTGTGGCGCCTCAATTTCTTTTCCACTTCGAAGAGTAATTGCACTTACATTCTTCGGATTCACCTCGGATTGAGATGGCAACTTTCCTCCTGTTTGTGCTTCCAATCTATTGATAGCTGTGGCCATTTGACTCATTTGATTTTCCAGGTTTTGAATGCTGGATTTGGCATCCTGTTGAAATTGTAGAGTGTTAGTGGCCAAAGTTTTCATCATTTCTTCGAGAGACATACCTGATGATTGTGGCTTTTGCTGATATTGTCCCTGTGGATGGAAATTTCCTTGTTGTTGAAAATTCCCTTGAGGCTTGTTGGAGACGAAACCCGGAGGTTTGTTATTTCCATAGCTCAAGTTCGGGTGGTCCCTCCAGCCAGGATTGTAAGTGTTCGAGTACGGATTGTATTGTTGTTTTTGAAATGGGAAGCCTCCAGCAGCGTTCACTTGTTCACTGTTTTCCTCTTGGAGCACTGGGCACGCATCCGTTGCATGTCCGAAGTTAGCACGTATCCCGCATGCTTTGACTTGTTGTGCACTTCCTACAGTAAGTTTTTTAACGAGATTTGTTAGTTCAAACAGTTGACTTTCTATATTGGAACTACTTACCTCGTTCACGCGGCAAACTTGCATGTCTCGGGTTGGGTTAAATTGCTGAGTGTTTTCAGCCATGTTGGAAATCAAAGTCTGAGCCTGTTCTGGTGTTTTGTCCATTAAGGCCCCTCCACTTGCGGCATCTATCATACTTCTATCCATTGGTAGCAGTCCTTCGTAGAAATATTGCACTAGTAGTTGTTCGCTGATTTGATGATGGGGGCAGCTCGAGATGAGCTTCTTGAAGCGCTTCCAATATTCATACAGCGATTCACCATTGTTTTGACGAACCCCGCAAATTTCCTTCCGGATTGTTCCAGCCCGAGAAGCAGGAAAATATTTTTCCAAAAATAGCCTCTTCATGTCATTCCAGGTGGTGACTGATCCGGATGGTAAACAGTATAGCCAATCAGTAGCGGCATCCTTTAACGAGAATGGAAAGGCCCTCATTTTAATTTGTTCCTCGGTAATACCAGTGGGTCTCATACTGTCACAAACCACGTGGAATTCCTTGAGATGCCTGTAAGGGTCTTCACCACCATGTCCTCGAAAAGTTGGCAACAAGTGAATGAGTCCAGATTTGAGTTCAAAAGTTTTTCCCTCCTCCACTGTCGGAAAAGTGATACAGAGTGGCTGTTGAGCGACATCTGGGGTGGCCAATTGTTTAAGTGTCCTGTTGTTGAGGTTATTTGCTGCCATTTGTTCTAGTGCTTCCCTTCTTCGCTGTTGAAAAGTTCGCTCGATTTCTGGATCAAATAGAAAATATTCAGGATTAGTGGATCGAGTTTTATGCATATAAATAAATGAATAATTAAATAAAATTTTCGGAATTTCAATTTTTTTTTTTTTTTTTTTAACAGAAATTAAAAATAAATAAAAAAATGCAGAAAATAAAATTCTAATTGATTAAACAGAAAATTGGTTAACCGTTCCCCGGCAACGGCGCCAAAAACTTGGTGCGCGTCGCGATGCACCAAGAATTAATTAAATTTCCTTACTTGCCAAAACTCAAATTTAAATGTGATAGCGGAAGCAAGGGTCGATCCCACGAGGAACGGGAACTAATTTAATGCCATGTCAATTAGAATAGTAAGGGGGTTTTTGAGTTGAAAATTTCAATTAATCTAAATAATCAAATAAAGATGTAAAATAGCTGGAATAAAAATCAAATAATAAAGGATCCTAGTTCTCAGGTTCGGTTGTGCCCTATCATAATATTGTCATTCCCCAAGCAACGCATGTACTATTTCCTTTGTTTTATTCATCACCCGGAATAATCAAAAAGCTCTAATTAATCCAATTCTTCCTTAATAATAATCAATCAGAATTAGCTCTCCAATCAATTTAGAGTGAATAAACAACCAGAATAAGCTCCCTAGATTTAATTCATTAACTATGTGAAAACAAGAAGAATTAGGTGAACTAAATTATCAATTACATATGCTCGAATTGATTAATCTAGATTGGATTTTCATATGGAAATATAAAATTACCAATTGCTACTATGATTTAGATAACAAGACAAATACGAATCCAATTACCCAAATTAGCAAACATCAACACAATAATTAAAAGACAAGGCCTTAATCAATTAATAAATTGTCTTGACGAAATTAATGTTCATGAGAAATCCAATAAATAAAATATAAAAACAAGAACTACGTTACGAGTTTGAGGAATGAATAATAAAATAATATGAACACAACTTCCCCCTTGAACTAGGTTGAGAAGATTAGCCACGCATTGCCATGAAGAATTCCTCAAAAATATTGTTTTGATTCACTTTGATTTTTCCCAAGAATTGCTTCTCTTCAAACTTTGATATTGGTGGCTCTCAAAATAATTCTCCTCCCCCCTCTTTGGTACTGAATTGCTCCTTTTATAGAGCTCAAATTCGTGCCCTAACTTAGCCAAAAAGAAATACCAAAGATAGAGTTTAAGTTGAATTAGGAAACAATTCCCTTTTTTTTTTTCGGGCTTAAGTTACGGCCGTAATATAAGGAGTTACGGCCGTAACTCACTTTCTGTTTAATTTCTACGCAATTGATTCACTTCTTACGGCCGTGACTTTGCATTCAATACGGCCGTAAGATCCTTGTTACGGCCGTGACTTGGTTTCTGCAGATTTTCGTACTTTTATTTAATCAACTTCTTACGGCCGTCACTTTCATGGTTGCGGCCGTAAATTATTTACATGCCAGGTCCTCGAACTTCCTTTTTACGTGCTTTTTAGTCATTTTTCCTTCTTTTCTTGTCATTTGCGATCCTACACAATATAAAACATAAAATGTATTAAGCAATACTTAATTAGGATCAAACTAACAGTAATTCGAGGCAACAAGTAAAGAAATAAAGTGCTAGTAAAGCACTTATCAGTAGGTTTGGTACGAGTTTGGTGCGAAAACCGAGGCAAAGTCGCGGCTTAGATCGCGATTTTCCGGCGAAGAGGGCGGCGGTCGAGGTAAGTAGTTGGGGAAACCTATTTCTTTTGTTTTTGGGTTTTTGTTTGGGTGAGGATTTGAGCTAGGTTGGCCATTGATGGTGGCGATTTGGGAAAGGGGTGGTGCTCGATGGAATGGAGGTTGGGTGCAGGCGGTGGCAGTAGAGGTGATGATGATGATGATGATGATGATGATGATGATGATTGGTGTTGAAGATGGAGGTGAGTTGGAGGAGATTGTGGCCGTGAATGGTGGTGCTGCAGGTGGGTTGTGTTCGATCGATTGGATGGTGGTGGCGGCTGTGGTGCGTTGGGGTGGCTGTGTTGGGGTTAGGTTTGTGGGCTGTTTTGGGGTGGTGATGGTGAACTCGTGTGGAAATGGCGTACCGGTGATGCTGGTGTTGTGGTCTACATATGGTGGTGGTCATGGCCGGTTGAAGGTTGTGCAGTGCTGAAGATGAGCTTGGAGTTGCTGGAGGGATTGTCTGAAGAATGGGGTTGTGCTGAGAGTGAGAGTCTGATGAGGGAGTGGGGGTTGATGAGAGATGGGTTGATGAAGTAGGGCTAGGGTATGGTATGGTATGGTATGTGATTGATGTGATAGGTGGGAGTTGGTGGTGTGAAGACCTAGACAAGCAATGCACATAGTTCGAGGAAAAATCGCACGCGAAATAACTGGGTCGGGAGAATGAAACTGATAAAATGAGATTGATGAAATTTTGGAATTTAAAATGATTTTAAGAATAATAATTTAAATAAATAAATAAAGTAATAAAATTTTGGAAATTCAAAATTTAATTTAAAATTGAATTAACTCGATATTTCTCGACTTGGCTAGACGAACGCGTCGTGAAGTTAACTTAGAAATAGGCGAGATCGCAGCGACACGATTTTCGAAGCTTTAAAATAATTATTTAAAAAATTCTTGGTTGCTACACATGAGCCTAGAAATAAGCGGGAGAAAGGAGCAGAAGCAGCCCGGACCCAATCTCAGGGTGGCCTTCCGACCTTTCAAAGGTCAAATTACGGCCGAGTTTTGCCACCAGGGGGCAAGGTTACGTTCAGCCGTCCAATGACCAATACCATGACGCGATGAATTCCGACCATGGTGAGAACAGTGAATTACCGTCATACGAGCTGGATGATAAAGAGGAAATAAGCCCATTTAAGGCATTCGAAAGTACCCGATGCCCCATGACTTTGAAATGCCAGAAATAACAAAGTACTTTGGCAGAGATGACCCTGATAATCACCTGTTGAATTATCGCGCCAGTATGGAAATAGTCGGAGCCGCCCCGGCGCTGAAGTACAAAACCTTCTCTTTAACACTTGAGGGAAGTACTATACGGTGGTATAAAAAACTCCCTCCTGGTAGCATCTACAGTTGGAGAGATTTGAAGGCAGCTTTCAAAAATGACTTTGTTTCCTCCAGGCCCGGCTAGCTCCCACTCCAACGCCTTCAGGATTTAAGGCAAGGAAGGGAGGAGTCTTTGAAGAGCTACCTAGCTCGGTTTACAGAAGAAATGCACATTTGTGAAAAACATCACCGAGGCGGAGATGTTTTCTGCATTAAAAGGAGGCCTAGACATAACAAGCATGTTTTGGAGGGATGTCCGAAGCAGAAAACCAAGGGATTACAATTCCCTGGTAGATTTGATGAAGTAGATCGTCTCAGAGGAGATGGCTAGGACCAGGGATAATCATCCTCAAGGGAGATACAATATTGGGTACCCCATGAAGCGAACAAGAGGAAAGGAGGCAACAAGGATAGGTTCGGATATAACCACAGTGGTACGCCACGTCCATTTCCAAGAACTGGATCCAGTTATGCGGCTGAGATTACGGAGGCTATCCCCAATTTACACTCTACTGCGCTTGCCCCGAATCCTCCCACGACCCTTGAAAGGATAGAAGGTATACAAAGTGGAAAACAACCTATGAATGGGGCCTACTGTGCGTGCCACAGAAATTTTGGCCATGCAACGGAGGATTGTAGGGAAATCCACACGTTAGCAGACTAAAAGGCACACGGAAGGAAGTGAGGTGATTTGGTTCCCGACAAAGGAAAGTCGCAGAGGCCAAACAACCAAAAGTTCAATCTAGCTAATAGGCGAGCTCCATGGAAAAACCGTACAAAAGAAAGGGTCGATGGTCGTCAAAGAGATAGGTGCAAGGACCGGAATGACCCCCTGGAACGCGGTAAAAACTTAAGGGAACCGCCTATGCCTGCAAATGATTCGCCAGTCTGCGAAATTAACACTATATTGGGAGGCCCCCATCTAGGTGGGAGTACCGATAACTCCCAAAAAGGGTACATCAGATAGGCTAAACAGCCCGCTAACGTGAACTATCACATCCATTTGCATACTTCTGGGATGTCCAGGACAGAACCCATCACGTTTATCCAGGACGACTCTATTGGGGTGCCTTCCCGCATAATGATGCGTTGGTTATTCGGGTGGTGGTGTCTCAGAATGGATTGTCACGGATGCTGGTGGATGACGGTGCTTCAGTCAACGTAATTTATGGGGTAACTTTTGATAAGATGGGAATTAGTACCCCACTTATTCCAGTCCCAGATCCAATATATGGGTTCACTGGAGACAACATAACTCCCAGAAGATCCATAACCCTTATGACGGAAGTAGGGCAGGCTCCAACTCTCTCT
Source organism: Ligustrum vulgare (assembly GCA_963555705.1). Taxonomy (NCBI): domain Eukaryota; kingdom Viridiplantae; phylum Streptophyta; class Magnoliopsida; order Lamiales; family Oleaceae; genus Ligustrum; species Ligustrum vulgare. Next base: position 3,886,358 of record OY743172.1, on the reverse strand, counting down.
AGAATATCCCCAAGGGGTTCTTAATTGTGGACAAAACCTCCTCTTATCACGGCTCAATTGGGAGCCCTGGTCTCATTAACTTATGGGCTGCAACTCATACGAAGTATATTTGCATGAAGTTCCCAACGGAGCATGGTATAGCTACTGTTAGGGGGAGCCAAACTGAATCATGGGCCTGTTAAACAAATTCTATCCGAAAGTTTCAAGATCGGAGCGTAAACATGATTAGTGATGTGGCAATGTCCAAGGCTGCTCTAGACCCTGAAAAAGATTGTGTGAAGGGCCCACCGAGGGAGAAGATGTCACAATGACACCGGAAGAGGATCTGGAAGATTTGGACCCAAGAATGGCCGGAGAGAGTTGCTCTACCCCAGCCGAAAGGCTGGAATGCTTCTGTGTTGATCCACATGATCCAATCAAGGAGTTGCAAATCAAATTAGATTCGCCAACTGAATACAAAGATCAACTGAAAAGCTTTTTGCTCAGAAATTTTGACGTGTTCGCATGGAAACACGACGACATGATCGAAACTGATCCTAAAGTAGCCTGTCACAGGCTCCAACTTGACCCAAGAAATCCTGGACACAAACAGAAGAAGTGACCAATGAGTTCGGATAAATATGAGGCCTTGAAAGAAGAGGTGGCGAGGCTATTGAAAAACGGCTTCATCAGAGAATCTCGGTATCCGAAATGGGTGTCGAACCCTGTTTTAGTTCCTAAGCAGAATGGGAAGTTGAGAGTATGCATTGAATTTTCAAATTTAAACCAGGCATGCCCAAAAGACAGTTTCCTCTGCCTCAGATTGATCAATTAGTTGATTCCACAGCAGGACATGAGATGTTGAGTTTATGGATGCCTACTCCGGGTACAATCAGATCCCCATGCATGAGTCGGATGAGGAGCACACCTCGTTTATCACAGACATGGGACTCTATTGTTATAAAGTCATGTCATTCGGTTTAAAAAATGCAGGGACCACCTACCAGAGGTTAGTAAATCATATGTTTGCGGAACAATTAGGAAGCACCATGGAGGTGTATGTCAATGACATGTTAGTCAAAAGTATGGTCGCCTCAGAACACATCCGCCATTTATCAAATGCCTTTGATATATTGATAAAATATCGGATGAAGCTTAACCCTGTAAAATGTGCTTTTGGGGTAGCGTCGGGGAAGTTTCTGGGGTTCATGGTAAACAGGAGAGGGATCGAAACCAATCCGGATAAGATCAAAAGCTTTACTTAACATGAGCTCTCCTCGGAGCCCAAAAGAAATGCAAAGCTTAACTGGAAGAATCGCTACTTTGATTTCGTCTCCAAGTCCACTGACAAATGCTTGTCGTTTTTTTAAGGTCTTGAAAGGGGGGAAACGATTTCAATGGACCCCAGAATTTGAGCAAGCTCTTTCATAGGACGGGCCCCCTATTGTCAAACCAAAGGTTTGCGAATCACTCTCTCTTTATTTAGCCGTGTCAAAAGAAAGCTGTTAGCTCAGTGTTGGTCAGAGAGGAGGATGGGAATTAGTTCCCGGTGTGTTATGTGAGCAAAGTCGTGGTGGATGCAGAAATACGTTATCCAGATATGAAAAAACTTGCTCTCGCATTGATTACTGCGGCTCACAAACTCCGTCCCTACTTTCAATCGCACTCCATATCTCTATCACGTTTACTTCAGAGCTCTCTCAGTGAGGACTCCTCCTCAGCGGATAAGTGGTCATATAGGGTTGGTTCTTCTCTTCTTCACCGTCAGAATCATCCAAATAAATTATACTACTGCATTTCCTATTCCTCCTCTTAATTTGCTCTCTAAAAAAACGGGAGCTAAAAACCGACAAGGACAAAGGCCAGAAACCTCTAATAGGAATCGCCAGTACCACTAACTCCTGTGAACCCATTCCCTCAACTATTTACATTTTTTTCAAAAAATTCAAACTTACCCAGAGGAGAGCGAAAATACGAAAAAAGGAGTTTTCAAATGAGCACTCAAGGGTTTGAAACAAAAAACAAACAAACACAAAACAAAACAAAAAACAGTTACCTGAGAGGGGTACGAGAGGGCCGATGCTCCAATGAGTAAAGCGTCAACGGGGGGGTTTCGGTTGATTGAAGCAAATGAGCAAGGTCAACACCCTCAAGAAATGCGTCGATTTATATGAAAAGGACTAGGAAGATTATTTTTGCAGAACGATATTAAAAAACTTCAGGAACAAGGGAGGAGGGGAGGCTTTATAAGAGGGTTCTTTGGCACAGGCCCATAATTTGCGAGTTTCAAGGAGAATGCGAATAGACTACGTGCCTTAATAAGGGCAATAAGTTAAAGCCCCAACCAATTGGGAATTTGAAAAAGAAGAAACTATTCAACTGATGGAGTGCGCCCCATGCGCAGGAGGAGCATTCCCCTCCCATTTATTCCAGCATTTTTTGGAAACAAGCGCTAATCATTTCCCAGTAATAAATGGGCCAATTGCAAGACATGCTAGCGTCTCCAACGTTCACCCTAAAAAGAAGTGAAAATAAAGGTGGTTGTTTTCATAAGTTTGCACGCCACAGAAAATTAAAAAAGTACCCCGTACATCTGAGGCGTTACAGAGTGGTTCCTGTGCAATTCACCTCAGATTGATTAAACGGTATCAATAATATTAAGCATAAAAATGATAGGGGTAGTTAACGGCTCATTATTAGTTCCCAGCAAAACCATAGCTTCGAACCCGTGGCAAATTTGATCCGCCCATAAATGACCACATCGGATTTGAGGGACTAGTGTTGAGACCCTGTCCAAAACGAGCCCAATGGATCACTAGTGAGGGCTCAATAGAGGCGCAATGGGCCTTAGCCTATGACCCAACCTTGGGGTTTATCTTTGGGTCAACTGCCGAGGTGGAACACCTCGGGTATATGATGGTCCACAAAGAGTGTCAGAAACATACAGCTTTCCCCAGCTTACTGTGGCCTGATAAGATATTGCCTTTATGAAAGATATGACATGTTCCCATCCCCTATCGAAAGTAGCAATGATTACTTCCAAGAAATTGGTTTACCTCTCCAACGGTTAGGGCGAAGACACGTGTAAAGTCCATCACGTGTCGCCATCTAATACTATAATTTCTCCAATAAATATAGCACTCTTGCCTCCAAATAAGGGGCTGGTAATACAATACTCTAACTCAATATTTCTTTTCTCACTCTCTTTTCTCTCTTTTATACACTTATATTTTCCGCACCCAACTTATATTTACTTAAAATGAGTTCTGACTTAGGCATCGGAGTGCAAACAGGAGTCACCTCGGCTCCATTTGCAAGCTAATTGTTTGTCATAGTGCGCAGGAGATTCGCGTGTTCAAGAGGGAGGATCTGAGACGTGTTGATCCAGGATTCCACGGGACTTTGTGGTCAACAATACACATTATAAATCAAATTCTATTTATTTCAATCACAAAACAACCCTTAGTTTTTTATTTGACTACTAACAAAAAAGTTATCGACCATTTCTCTCATAACGATAATAGGCCAAACAGGATTATTGTGTAATTTGTGCTCTGAAGGGTATTATATCAAAATGCACGGTTCTCTCTTAGAACTTGTTGACTACGAAATCTGGTAGGGCATTGGATCAATACGTCTCAGCTCTTCTCTCTTGATCACGTGGACTTCTTGTGCACTGGACAAACCGTTAGTATGCAACGGGGGCCGAGGTGGCACTCGTTTGAACTCCAATGTTCAAGTCAGGACTCATTGTGAGCAAAATATAAGTTGGGTGTGGGAATTATAAATGTGTAAAATAGATAAATGAGAGTGAGATTTTTATAATAAGTTTGAGTATAGAGTTTCTAACCTTTTATTTGGAGACCAATGTATTCTATTTATAGTTGAAATTATATTCTCAGATCGAGACACGTGTTATGCTTTACAAGTTGCTGCACTCTAACTCTTCATTAGGTAAATCATTTCTTTGGTCATAATTATTGCAACCTGTTATCTTGGGGTTAAAGCAGCTGTCACGTCCCTTTAAAGACCTTGTCACATCAAGTAGCAACTTGCATAAATGTCACATCTCTCTGACACACTGACTGGTTTTGTCACTATTCCGAGGTATTCACTTTGGTCAGCACCAGTTCAGAGTAAGTAGTTCGGTAATATGGAGTTCAGATAATATTCTCCTCGGAAACACAGTATCTCGTCAAGTTCTAAGTATAGATGGCAACCAACAAGTCCACTTGGGACCCTATAAGTGACATGCTACTGATTTAAATTGGCAATTATTGCCTTTACACAATTTTTCAAATCACTTTTTAACACACACACATTTTCTCTCCCAACTTTTTAATCATACATTTTACCTAGAAAACTCAAATAATACAAAATTATAATTTCAATTATCTAGAAAAGGCTGCCGAACACAACCTTAGGCGTGGTCATAACATAACTTATTACAAAATATGGAGTATTAATTTATGATTTACTAAATAGTAAGCCCTTGTTTGAGAATAATTTAAAAAAAAAACAAAAAATATTTTTATGGTAGTTATTTTTTCGTAAAGCGTCTAGTTATATTAGGGTTGAACGTTTCGGTTTTTTATTCAAGCTTCGTTTATCAAAATTCAAGAACAAAACGATTCCGGTTCCGATTCGATTTCGGTTATTTTGTTAAAAAAATTCAACTTTGAGCAAACATAAAAATGCATGCAAAAAATCAATAAGCGTTGGAGTCAAAATTTCCCAAATAAAATCATCCATGAGGTAAAATATTCAAATTGAATATATTCGATTTCTAAAGACACTAAGGATATTTATGATATTCTTTATATCCTCATTAGCAACGAGAAAAGTAGGATCTTCATCTTCTGTTATTCTATGTATAGTGTACTAATTATGCTGGAATGCCTCGATTGTCAAACTAAAATATTAAATAACAATGATGGCATATAAACACATGTACCATAACATAAAATCATATAGCTCATTTGAACATAAATATATTTCAAAGATAAAAATGATTTCTAATGAACTCTTATCTTAAACTTCAATTTCAAGCCACAATTCACTAGCGCACCTCTAAAAAAGGCACATGCATGTTAAACCACACATTCTTCCTGAGATTAGTTCAATAAATATCAACACAATAATCATTTTCTTAATTTATTTGAACCAAAAAATGCACTGAACCAATGTTGAGTGAGAGACCAGACATCCAATTTTTTAAAATTAGTGCACAAAATCTCATTTAAGATGCAATATGATATGAATAATTCAACAATTATCATAATACGTCTAAGTAAGCTGAATTTATACACTTTGTTATAAAAAAAAGTAACACAGAAAGTGTCAAAAGTGTCGTGTGGACTTATTTTTTAAATTAAGAATGTTGAAATCTTGGTTCAATTTTTGATTTTCAAACACGAATCGATCAAATTTCGATTCTCCATTTTTACGATTTCAGTTCTCATTTATTTCCCTAAAGAACCGACTAGTTTCGATTTTTTTGTTCGGTTCCGATTCAGTTCTCTCGATTTTGATTTTTTTTGCCCACCCTAAGTTATATAGTACGAAATTTGCTGAAATTATGTGTAAATTATTTTACTAATAAAATATAGGATGAAAATAAATTTGAGAAAAAATGAATTTTTAGGTGTTAAGTTCAAACATGAACCAAGTCTCTTGTACAACTTTAAGAACGAATTTGATACAAGATTCTCCAATGTCATATTTACCTATATTTCTGTTATAGTGCCCAAGGTAGGTTAACAAATAAATCGCCAAATCACAAAATCGAATCAAATCGCAACAAATGGTTTGGTTTGATTTGGTTTCAAATATGAAATGATTTGGTTTTGTTTGAAAAAATTCTAACCCACCTTAAATGATTTGATTTAATTTTCAATTTTTAAAACCACAATTTCAAACCGCCAACCCGCTAAAATTTAAAAAATTATAAAAATAAAAAATAAATGCGAACTTTCAATTAAAAAAGAATGCAGCAGAAACTTATAATATTCCACCAATGTAAGTATGAATAAACATATGTATGGAAGAAAAAATAACACTTTTTATGTAGTGATAAACTGTCAAAGGATTTAGTTGTTAGTCTTCCCAATAATGAATGACTCATCCGTATTTTTATAGCATTTAGCTTATTAAAATTGCAGATGAATTAACTACAATTACTTTCAGGATGCAAATTGTGATAATACTCTGTTGATTTCTCTAATAAAGGCCAACTTTCAATTTTTTTTAAAAATGTAGTAGAAACTTATATTCCGCCAATGTAAATAAGTAAATATATGTGTATGTATGGAGTAAAAAATAACATTTTTGATGTATTGATAAGCTGTCAAATTATTCAGACTTGCTTTCTTGGTGAGGAGCTGGATGTCATACACGCTTCAGAAATATGTTTTCCCAACTTGTTTTCTTGCTAACTGAATCTCGTAACATTTTTGATGTATTGATAAGCTGTCAAATTATTCAGACTTGCTTTCTTGGTGAGGAGCTGGATGTCATACACGCTTCAGAAATATGTTTTCCCAACTTGTTTTCTTGCTAACTGAATCTCGTTTCATTACTTAATTAGAAGTGAAAATGAATACTTTATCTTGTATTTTTTTGTTCTCTATTAGTGATATAATATATTATGTTGACTTTTATCAACGCCTTAAGTCGAAATTCTAGTCAAATATATGCTTAAACTTATTTAGAATGTGTCAATTTATTTCATTTGTAAACCGCAATTTGAAACTGTACCAAATCGCAAAAAAAAAAATGTTTGTTTTGGTTAGGTTTACAAAATGAAATGGTTTGGGTTGGATTGGAAAAATCACAACCCGCTTTAAATGATTTAGTTTGAAATTTTGTCAAAAATCGTCCAAACTAAATCGTGTTCACCCGTAATCCCAAAGCACAATGATTGGGGCATCGTCGGATCAATTTTGTATATACTTATCTCTATCTTTGAATCTCACATATTTATTATTTAGCCTCTGTTTGTTAAATTTTTTTTGTTTAAAAACATGTTTTTTTATGTTTTCTAGGTAAGATATGTGGTTAAAAATTAGAGAGAGAAAATATGTGTAGTTAAAAAGTGGTTTAGAAAATTGTGTAAAAAAAAAAAACTTGTTTAAAAACATGTTCCTCTTGGTTTGCCAAACAGGTGCTTAAGTTACTCATTTTCAACTCTCAATAATATAAATTTTATGCTTTCATGAAGTGAATTACAAGCAAGCTTTTAAATCTTGGCCAAACATGCTTTTATTATGCCTACATTTTGATTCTTCAACGCTTCCAAAAAATAAAACCCCTAAAATAAATCAAGAAAAATGTCATAGTCCAAGCACTTATAATCGGAAGGCCTAAACTTGTTTCTCTAGTTCATCTTGTACAATGGAGTCTTCGCAACCGTCGATCACTTCAAGGTCCCACTTTAATCTTCTTCGCCACCGGCTCAAAGCCGAGTGCTAATTCCAACTCAACGCCGCTCCCATCAGCTGTCGGCTCACCCGGATTAGCCCACCATGCTTCCACAGTCTCCATGGACGCGCTATCGTCCTCCCTTATCTCCAAGCCGCGGCTCAGTGGCATATCGTGTTCACCTTGACTCACCCCAGAGTCACGGCTTGGGGATGTAAACCCCAGCTCTTCCACCTCCTCGTGGCACCAGCTCCACATGACCCGGGCCGCGTTATCGACATCATCAGGTGAACCAGCCCCCAGCTCCGGCTTAGTATCAACATTCTTGAATCGGCCACGGGTTTTGACCTTGTGCACGTCACCCGCACTGTCTTCCTTTGACACGTGACGAATATCACCTAACTTGAATGGTGGACGGATCATGGTACTCGCCGCCGACTCAGAAGAGACTTGCGCCACAGACGCACCACTCAATACGGCTTCAACCGCCGCCTGGCAAAGATGCCAGTTCCCAGAACACAATAGACCAGTCGCCCCGTTTATTGGATTGACAATACGCCCACATGCTTCATATAACAACGATCTAAAGATGGCTGTAATATGCAATAATCAAAATTTAGAAGGAAAAAAAAAACAGTAACTAGGAAGTAGAACACTAATTTCAGCTTTGAAATATTTTGATAAAAAAGTTTCATAAAAGTTGATGTCAAGTTTTTGACTTTTATAAAAACATAAATAAAAGAAATAGGATGTTGCTTTGGGTTTCAGAAAAGATTTTGAGAAGTTTCCCTACAAACTACAGCAAGCAAAAGGCAAAAAATAAAAAGGAAATTAAGAAATTATTGGAAAGATTTAAAACTCAATATCGGCACTTAGTTATAATTATTATATATATTACCAGGTTGCAAGTGTTGGGCTCCGGCATTAATGAGGTTAAGGAGGCCAGCGCGGCCATAAAATTTGGCGAGGAAAACGGTGGCGTTGGATTGCGATTCAGGTGTTTTGATCCATTGAAGGCAAGGTCTTATTCTGCAGTTTTCGCTGCAGCCTTTTCTGAGAACCCGGCATCCGTTGCAACTCAGTCGCATAGCTACCAATTCTAGTAAACTACTTCTTTCACTAACTTGTGGCTTCAGCCTGGAAATACGAGATCTGGAATGGGGATGGGAATGGGGATGGGGATGGGAGGGTTTATCATGTGACTGAGGATTGGGAAACGGGTTTTATAAAGCTTGGAGCGCCGCAAGTGGTTTCCTGTAATGCTGTATTCTGTGGGAAGCTCAAAACTTTGTCCGTTTTCCTATTTTTTAAGCGAATTCTTCATATTGCCCCGCCCCCTTCATTTTCTTCTTCTTTGTCCAATTGTCTTTTAGTAGTAATTCTTTTTTAATTCAGTAAATCTAGGGAAACACTATTTATGAATAACTTAAGGGGAATTGAGAATTCAGATATGCCACATGTACAATGACTTTAACAACATGGTTGACAATTGACTTTTTTCACACATCACATTATCTTTTAAATCAATAATCACTACATTTTCATGTCACCAAATTGTCAAATTAATTGTACTAGTAGCAAATTTATTGAGAATTACTGTTTTCAGTTTCTGATTTGACAGAATTGCACTAAATTAAGGGTGATATAGATTTTGATATATTATTCTTAATTTTGAGGACAAGTAATATTTTTGAAAACTTGTGATTGGAAAGTACCAAAAATTATATGTTGGTGTGCAAAATCATTTTACTGAAAGAATGTCACTAAAAATAAATTTTAAATGATTTGTACAAAAAGACACGGAATTAAATTTATAAATACAATTATTAGCGTTTTGACCGTTTATTCGAGACTATTTTCAGTTAAAGCCCTGTGTGGCTATGACAAGGCAAACGAATTCGGTCAAAGTGAGTGACGTGTAATCCGTTTAAGTTCTAAATGGGAGTTGATGAACATTCCCGAGTCCAGACATGATGGAACCAGCTTCTCAATATGCAGAATATGGGTGTCCATTCATTAAATATATGTTGTTTAAAGAGGTAAATTGCTTTGTGCTACTAAGGCAGAATCTGAAATAAATTTTTAACTTGATTGAAATAACTCTAAACTTACCCAACTTTTCATAAACAAAATAACACGCGTCTATTTTAGAATTTCCGTATGAGGTAGGAATGTAGAAGAACTGTGAAACCACCACCTTCAGGCTTCAACAACATCGACATTCATTAAAAATCTAACTAGTCAAATTAAGTAACAAGAGGAGAATAAAAAATGTGATTTTATTTCTATTTATATATTATAATTATTCGAATATATTAATGTCCATATGATGACCACAACTGAGCTAGTCATTGTTTGAGTCTCGTTTTTCAACAAAAATTAATTTTATAATAGTGATTTTTTGAAGAATTTTTATTGAAAATGAGAAAAATCAAATTTTACATGCAACATATTTTATTAGTAGAATTTTTAGTTGAAGTTTAATTTTGGGATATGATTATGAGGTGTATCAATTGAGTCCATAATTATGAGAATTCTTCAAATTAATCAAACAAACAAAATAAATTGATTTATGAATTACACAATTTTTCAAATCATTTTTTAATTATACACATTTTTTCTTCAATTTTCAATCACTACTTTTACCTCAAAATCATAAATAAATCAATTTATAAATCATACTGTGTTACCAATCGGTGTGTGTGTTCGGCCCCCATTTTTTTGGAAAAAAACTATGATTTTGAATAATATTTTTGTGAGAATGTATAGTTAAAAAATATTTGAAAAGTAAAAAATTGTAAGCTGCCTTCGTTTGATAACATTATTTCGTTTATAAAATGATTTATTTATGATTTTGAGGTAAAAAGTAGTAGTTGAAAATTGGAGAGAGAAAAGTATATGGTTAAAAAATGATTTAAAAAATTGTGTGATTTAAAAATTGGTTTATAAACAAAAAAAAAGACTTTTACCAAACGGTGGATTTTGAAAAAATAAGGACCAAACATGGGTTGACTTTGCTATGTTCTTTTGGGTTGTTCAATTAGAGATGGCAGCGCTGTGATTTTAGCCACAGCTCCAGCTTGAGGGCTGAAGAGTCCAATATCGCATGCAAATCAGTCCAAAACCATGAAGCCGAATGTCGCAACACGTGTAAAGCCGCACTGCAGATTCATTGCGGCTCGCCACATACTATTGGAATATGTCTCCCTATCACACGCCATCTTTGTTCTCGCTACAAACGCGCGCAGGAGTTGCCTCCATATTCACTTGTTTCAGTTAGACTTGGAACATCTTCAAAAGATCACTTATATTTAAAGAGTGTATTTTACATAATAGATAATATTTTTAAAATTTAAAAAGTAACATTTTTTACAAACTTCAACAAACTCTTTATTTTTTATTTTTTATTTTATTTTTTCATAATTATTAGTTAACATTTATTTATTTTAAAAGTGAATGATCGATAAAATCAAATATGTAGTAAGGAAAGATAATTTAAGAATATTGAAAATTGAAACTTTTTGAAAACATTTAATAATAGACAGTGAATTTGGCTCTCCAAACTTGAAGAGTCAAATTCACCATCTACATTAAAATGTTAAGGATTGATTCTCTAAAATAAAGAACATCTCAAGTTTAATGAGTCTATTAGAGATGCTCTTAGCCTCTATTGGAGATCTATTAAAAATTTAACACATTTTCTCTCTCTGGTCTTCTTTTCAATTACATATTTATCAATAAAATAATATTATATATAAATTCAAAAATTATTCCATATTTCTAACCACACATTCTGTTTAAAATACTATTCAAAAAACTTTTTTTTCAAATAAAATCTTTAAGCATGTTTGCAAAATGTAAAATGAGTTTTGATAAAAGTTGATGAGCTGTTTGTTATAGATTAATTAAAATCAAATTTTTAGTAAATTTTGATAAAAATTGATGAGCTGTAGGACCAATAAAATGTGTGGTTAAAATTAATTTGTTGACCTTAACTTAGATTAAAATTGGATTTTCATTACCATCAAATAGGGGCTAAAAACTAAAAAGTGAAGAGAATTTTTTAGTTTATGCATATACTATTATTTTATTGATAAAATATATATTTGAAAATGAATTTGAAAAAAAAAAGTTGTGAATATGGGTTCAAATAGAGGCTTGGCCTTCTTTTGATAAATCATTTAATTTTAAACAACGCATTTCTCAACAATTTTTTAATTACACATATTTTTCATACAATTTTTTAATTACATATTTTACCTCAAAAATATCATGTTCTTTATCCATGAACAAAAACTTTTACCAAACATAGGCTTAATAAACCCCAATGGGATTAAAATCATATTAGTATATTTTTTAATAAAAGTTTAATTAAATGCGAAGAAGATAGGTCCATTGTGCATGCCCTCTTTTTAATATGTTTGGTTAAATGATTAAATTATTTATAAATTAATTTATAATTTACACAATTTTTTAAATCACTTTTTAATCATATATATTTTTTCTCTTCACTTTTTAATCACACATTTTATCTAGAAAAACTTTTTTCTCTTCACTTTTTAATTAAACATTTTATCTAGAAAATAAACAAATCAAGTTATGATAATTAAAAAAAGGTAACCGCCAAACAGAGCCTAAATCCGTTTTAATTACTAAACAGATCAAGGCATAGTCCTTAATTAGTTAATTACTAAGAGGGCCAATACAATTGATTTTAGAGTGTCTTTGATGAAGGATGGAAAATTCCATCTATTATTTTCTCACCTAAAGTTAGAGAAAATATTTGGAAGGAAATTGATTAAAAAGCATACTTCATTTACTTGTACCTAGCAATTTTTTTACATAGAAATTTTGTCAATCAAACAAGAAACAAGGAAGATATTTTTCTTGTTAGATATTTTTCATGAAAAATATAGACAATCAAACACACCCTGGTATGACAAACACCTTCGTTTGGTAATATATATATTTTTTCCTTTATTTTTTCCCTATCCTTATCCTTATATATTAAAAGAATCCATCCAAATGCACAATGAGCTCGTTTGGTGTACTTTTAGTAAAAAAAAAAATGAAAGTGTTTAGTTGTTGTTGATTCCGGGCCCAAAGAAAGGTACAGTGATCCATCAGCTAAGGCCCAATAGTGGCCCAACGGACCTTGACCCACAGCTGAGGCCTGGAATATCACCTTGAGATGAATGCCGAGGTGGTATGTCAAGCAAACCTCTTTAGCCGACCTGGTTAACGCCCAGCCTATGTGCTTTATACTCAGCCGGGGCGCTTTATGGCGTTGACCAGAAGAGAGAGATGAAGTCAGTGATGGGACACTGCCTTTACCCAGACGTGACAGACGCCCATCCCCTACAAAGTGTAGCAATGATTACGGTTGAAAAGCAAGATTGTCACATCCATAAGCTAGGGTGATGACAAGTGTAAAGTATGCCACGTGTCGTAATCCAAGACAAGAAGTTCCTCTATAAATGAAGCACAATTGTCTCCAAGTTGGGGGTTAGCATTTTCTCACTCTTAACTCTATACTTCTCTCACTCTCTTTTCTCTCTTCTACACATTTATATTTCCCGCACCCAATATATATTTGCCCAAAATGAGTACTGACTTAGGCATCAGAGTGCAAACGGGAGCCACCTCGGCCCCCTTTGCAAACTGATTGTTTGTCACAGTGCGCAGGAGATCCACGTGTTCAAGAGGGAGGAGCTGAGACGTGTTGGTCCAAGGTCCATCCGGATTTTGTGGTCAACAGTTGTGATTGAGAAAGTAATTTTTAATTTAATAAACAGCATTTTTAAGTTGTTTTTTAGATGCTCAAATTTGTAACTTTCAAAAAAGCACTTTTACAAAAGTTTAAATATATAATATGTTATTATGAAATTTATTGAAAATATATTATATTTCATAATTCGTATTAAAATATTATATTTTATTGATAAATAAAAAATTATGGTTTATTAATTAATAAAATTTGAAATATGCTGAAAATATATTATATTTTATAACTCGTATTGAATTATTATGTTTTATTGATCAATATGAAATTATGTTTTATTAATTAATAAAATTTGAAATATGTTGAAAATATATTTATTTTCATAAATCATATTGAAATATTATATTTTATTGATTAATGTGAAATTATATTTTATTAATTGATAAAATATGAAAGATGATGGAAATATATTATTTTCATAACTCGCATTGAAATATTATATTTTATTGATTAATATTAAATTATATGTTATTAATTAATAAAATATGAAATATGTTGATTAATAAAATATAAAATATGTTAATCAATAAAATATAATTAATATGAAATTATATTTTATTTTTATTCAAAATAAATAAATTATATTTTATTAATTAATAAAATATGAAATTTACTGACAAAATATTTTTTCTATAACTTTTATGAAGAATCTATTGAATTATTATAATTTTTTTGAACATTATTGAAATATTACAATTCATTAATTAATAAAATATGAAATCTTTTGAAAATATATTTTTTCATAATTAATTAATAAAAATATGGAATATATTAAAATAGTGAAATATTATATTTTATGAATTAACTAAAAAAAATTCCAACATTGATTTCAACATTGAAGTGAAATAATTATTTAGTTAACTATGTGATATAATTTTGGTTTTAGTTATATAAAAGTACTTTTATAGTTGTATTGTCAATTAATTAATTTAATGTTAACAGTACTTTCGGAGTAACAACCAAACAGTCAACTGCTTTTTGTCAGAGACACTTTTAGAAAAGCTCTAGTAATAAAAGCTCTATTCACAATGGTCATGCCAAATGGGCACTATTCATAAGCCACATAAGTCATATTTCTTTACTTCATGGTCTTGAGCAATTAGCCAAACAAGACTTATTCATTAGCTGAAGACGATAATTTGGTTTGGCTATACCATTCCGAAGTTGTTTATATCGGCTTGAGCAAAGCTGGTGAATCCATCTAAAGGTAAAATTAGGGTTTCATTGTAACGATCCACTATTTTCCCCAATTTTAGGAAAAATTAAAAATCTAAAAATTTATTGATCAATGTATCTATACATGAGTAACGTGTATCGATACTTGAAGAAAACCAGGAAAGGTTCACACGTGGCTGAACTGTGATTGCTGGAGTTTAACAAACCTGACTACTTGTCAAACATGAACATGACGAGTTTGTGCAGCTTAGCGGCACCTACTTATAGATTAGGTGAATCGCTAAACTTGTTTAGAAGAAATTATTGCCTGGAAATGATATTTTAATCCAACCTAATTTGAATTTTGTCTACAATTTTGTGTATAAATAGGTGGTGTCTTGCTTAGAATAATTACAACAAATAATTTCAGTTAAAAATTGTGAGAAAGAGGAAGTGAGTTTGATTTTTTTTTAATTTAAAATCTCCAAATGTAGTCTTTAATTTTAAATCGTGTTCATAACGATAAGAAAGTTCTGCAAGAATTCTGAATCAACAAAAGAAAGAATTCTGTTGAGATCATAACTCAAACTGCATAAATAGTTCCTCGAGTATCGAAACATAAAGAACCAGAATCTGAACATGTATCGATACTTTCATTATTTTTCAGAATAATAGAAGTTTGATTTTTTATTCTTTCTTTGTTTTTAGGTTTTGAACAATATAGGTAATACTGAATTTTAAAAATAGTCTTAAATGATACTTCGTGCCAAAAATTCTTAATATATTAACTTGTTCTTGTCTTGTCAAAGTATTTTCTTGCATTATTACATTCATCATGTTATCCGCTTGATACTACTCGTTATGGTGTTTGACCTGTTATACTTAATTTACGGGGAAATTCTTTCATGCTTGAAATACATGATATCTGTATCAGTATTTTAAATCCTGCTTGAATTCTTGCGCGCACGGGATAACACATGTTTTGTAATACAAGCCCTCTTAAAATCATGTTTTTTTTTAAAAAAAAATAATGTTACTTGTTGAATACATTTGTATTCATAGTTTTCATGTTTTAAAATATTTCAGATGCTTGATCGAGCCTATTTCAAATTCGTCTCTCATGTGTGGAAAGCGTCTGTAGCGTCCCGAGTTCTAAATATTCGGTTCACCACGTCATCGTCCGGTCTAGCTTTTAAAATAATATTTTAGCGAAAGAAATAACTGAAATTCAATGTTTGAAACATTGAATAAACTGCAATGGTCGATAAAACTCGAAAACATTTATGAAACAAATTCAAAATAACGAACGAGCTATTAATAATACAAAACATTTGGTAATATCATAATTTATCAAATAATTGAAAATCTCAAAAATAACCAAAGTTTAGAAATATGAATCATCAAAATAAGATTCTCAATTATTTAACGACTATTGTCACAATCATCCATCACTTGTCACCTTCTTCGAAATCTTCAAATATTGTTAAAATAGACATGAGCATTTTATAGAAATACTCAGTAGACTCATCGTCAATTAATTAATCTACATTATAATTGAACACATAAATGCAGGCTCTTTAGAAATCATAGGATGTGGGTTGTTCTTCTCGTGCATTAAAGTACATGGCTTCTTTTTGAAAAATCATAGGCTCTTTAAAATCTTTGGGTGTGGGTAATCTCGTCTCGTGCACTTAAGGCACGTAAGTTATGCATGACATCATCATTTATCTTGCAAGATATTATATTATTTCTTTCTCATGCATTAAAACATATAAGTTATGACAAACATAACAATATAGATATTTCATAAGAAATTTATTATCGTCTCGTCTCATTTCATAAAATAAATTTCACATAAAACACGTAACATACACATTCACATGAAATCATAATTTAAATCAATTAATAGAGGCGAGTCTACCTTAATTTCATCAAGTGCAAAATCGAGCGGGAAATGACTTCAATCCTCTAAATCTCCGTACGCCTCGTCTAACCAATTAGAAAAATAAAATAAATTAAATTAGTCTTTTGAAATTTATAGTTTAAAATGATAAATTAAAATTTAGGGACTGAAATTGATGGTTTGAAAGTTGGGGGACTAAAATGAATACTTTTAAACTTGAGGGGACTAAAATGGAGTTTTTCGAAACTTTCAGGACTCAAATAAAACGCTATTAAAATATTCAGGCTGAAAATGACAGATCTTTAAATTAAAGGATAGAATTTTAAAATATTTAAACTCATGGGCCGAAATGAAACATTTGAAAATTTGGGGACTAAAATGTAAATTTTCAAAACTTGGGTTGCAACTCAAAATGGATATTAAACTGTAGGGATTGAAATAATTGATTTTTAAAATGAAAGAAGTGTTTAAAACGATTTAAAAACTAAAGGGACTGAAATGTTAAGTTTAAAACTATAAGGACTGAAATACATAACTTTAAAAACTTGGAGGACTAAGTTGCAATTTCTGAAAATCAAAATATTAAAATCAAAATTTCTCTCTCTCTCCATTCCCATTCTGAATCAGAGAAAGAGAGAGGGGAGGGCGACCGAAAATCGCCTCCTCGCGCCACTGGTCCTCAGCCGGCGGTTTCGCTGGAGAAAACGCCGGCGCAGGGTGTGGGAGCGGTGGACAAGTGAAAGGTTCAGATTCGAGGGAGTTTGGTGCGAGATCGAGGTACAATCGAGGCACAATCGAGGCTCAAAGTTTGAACTTGGCTGTGATTTTCCGACGGTAAAAGCGGTGGTTGAGGTAAGTGCTTGGGTTTAACTTAGTTCTTGGTTTTTGGGTTTAATTTTGGGTTTTGATTTGGTTGAGATTTGAGCTGGGCTAAGGCGGTTGTGCTCGATGGGGGAGGTGGTCCGAACTGTGGTTGTGGATTTTTGGTACATTTTGGTGGTTGGTTCGGTCGATGCTACAAGGTGTTTTCAATGGCCGTGGTGGTGATGATGATGATGATTCAACTGGGGTATAGAGGAGTCTGTGGTGGTGTTGGTTGAGGCGGCGGCGGTGGTGGTTTGATAATTGTGGCTATTTGATGGGGATGAAGGGTGGTAGGTGGTGGTGGTGATGATGATGATATAGGTGGTGCTAAGTTGGGAGGTTTGATATTGGCTCCGGTGGTGCGAGCAGTGGAGGCTGGCCATGACCTTGGAGTCTTGGCAGTGGGCTGGTGGTTTAGCAGAGGTGGTGCTCAATTGTGATTGGTTGGTGCAGGCGGTTCGGTGTGGTGATGATGATGAGGATGAGGAAGGAGGTGGCGGTGGTGACGGTTTGGGTGGTAGTTTGGTAGCAGTTGTGGCTGCTTGGTCATTGGCAGCTTGGAGTTGAATGGAGCTCAAGCAGAGTTGTTGTGGTGTGTCTCGTGAGAGAGGGAGCCTGAAAATGTATAGGGAGTGGGTTGAGGTGAAGTGAGAGCTAGGGTATGGAAGTGGATGTGGTTGGTGGAAGTTGACGGAGGTGTGGGTTGATTTATGATATTATGGACATTTTGATACACAAGAAACGGAAATTGAGAAAATAATACGCGCGAATTCAACTGAGTCGGAAAATGAATCTAATAAAAGGAGCTTAACGAAATTTGAAATTTAAAAATGATTTTGAAAAAATAATTTAAATAAATAAATAAAATAATATAATTTTAGAAATTCAGAATTTATTTAAAATTAAACTAGACTCGATATTTTTCTATTCGGCTATACGAATACCTCCCGACTTTAAATTAGAAATGGGTGAGATCGCAGCGGCATGATTTTTGAAATTTTAAAATAATTACTTAAATACGTGAAAATTCTTGATCGCTACAGCGTCAAACGGTCAAAGGATGGATTGACTCGTATGTATATTAAGGAGACAGAGATATGGAGCTATCCTTCAAACCATCCAATTGTATCCTGCTACGAGTATGAAAAAATGAAAGTGGAGTATTATGATATAAATACTTTTAAGTTATTGATCGGTATTATTTTTCTACTCCCTAACTTTACGGAGAATTTCGCGACCCGACCTGTTGAAGTCACGGTCTTCCCTTGACCGACCCCTCGAGGTCATGAAATTCCTTTAACCGACCTCTCCGCTGTTCAACAATAACCGGCGGTGCCTCCTTGATATACTCGGACTCATGAAGATCGGGGTCATCCCGATCTGCTTCATTTGGACAGTTGGAGATAAGATCGTTTCTTACCTACCTGTGGCTCGTATTTGCAGGCTTCCAAACCTCTTTCATCACTGGACCTCGTTAATTGGCCATATACTTGAGCCTCAAGATAATACATGATCCACAAGGAAACCCTTTACAAAAAGGAAACTGAATCCTTATAAGTATGAAATTCTTCTTAAAAGGTAAGTTTATTACAAAAGGACTCCTTCCTTAAATACAGGAAGTTATGGACTTTTTCAGCCCTATAAACACAGTTCTTTTCATATCAAATTATTCATTCACAATTCTTTACGTTTTTCCAGAAAACTAATTCTCACACCGGAGGGGCGACGAGGAGAATCCTCCTCGCCTTTTTTGCAGGTCATCCCAGGCGAGTTCATCATCTTTTCCAGCAATCAATTGTCATCGAATTCTGCCACGTCAAGGTTAGGATTTTTGACAGCATCAATTGGCGCCGTCTGTGGGAAGACATACAACTAGCCATGGTTAATAAACGTCAAGCCCGTCCCTCCGCATCCACTGGTCAATCCCTTCCAGCCAACACCTCGGCTGAGGATGATAATCCTCCACCTCTTGAAGATGTTGGAGAAGAACAAAACTCAGAAGCCACTCCATACAATGAACCTGTTAGTCGGGAAGATTTCAACGAACTTCAGCAGCAGCTCCGCAAACTTCGTCAAGCTCTTCAACAACCGAACAGTCATCAAGCGCAACCTGACCCGAACACTCCAGGCACAATCCCCGGGAAGATCTCCAGCCAGCTAATCCTGTGGATGACAACTCCCCGGGGATGAGGGGTGCCCATCCCATGATAGAAGGATCTGCCAACTTAACACAGCAAGAGCTCTCAAGAATCATTCAGGAAGGAATTGCTGATGGAATCCGACAGAACACCCAGGGTCGGACGTCATTCGTGAGAAGAACCCCCTTTACTCCTGAAATAACATCCTTTCCCTTGCCCGATCGATTTAAATATCCTCGAATAAAGGAATACGATGGAACAACTGATCCTAACAACCACTTGAATACCTACACTGATGTCATGGACATGCAGAATGCTCCCGATCAGATTCTGTGCAAGGCCTTCCCGCAAACCTTGACAAATTCAGCTCGAGACTGGTTTTCTACGATACCTCCAGGATCCATCTCTTCCTTTGATTGAGGGGTTTATCATTAGAGTAGTGAAGTTTGACAAAGAGATTAGTCGAAACAAGGTATTTATGAAGCACATAAGGTTTTTTTTTTCCTTTTAATTTCAGATGTGTTGCAGCAAATTTGCTTTTACCACACACTGCAAATGCTTTTACCGAAGAAAATGTCAAGGTGAGAAACTTCTTTACTATTAACTTCAGTGGCTTATATTTTGTGCTCAGCGGTATTTTTTACCTTTTTTTTATCCCTTCATTTCATCTGTGACCTATGGAAGTTTTTGGATTTTATCATTTAGGGAACAATGGTCTTTGTTGACTTTCTACTAAGAAATGAGATGCGATTATGTTTGTGTTTGGGGTTCTTGAGGTCTCTAAAAATTGTGATTTTTTCCTAATACCAAACAAAGGGTAAAATGGCTACATTTTGCTTTTCTTGTCACGGAAAATAATGTTACCGAATCAAACAACAAAATTTATAAAATTTCTCACTTTTTTTAATCTAGAAAATTAAACTAATCATACACATTAAATTTTCAATTCCTAAATAAATGAATACTCAGGAATTAAACTCTGAAATTCATTTTCTTTTCACTCTTATCCAAATTTTACACTTTTGGGCTCAAACAGACACTTGTGGGAGAGTAAATGCCATCCGCCTCAGAAACGCGCCACCCATTTCCCGCCAAGTTAAAACGCCTCATATAAACAGCTAATGCGAACTCTCGATATATTTACAGAACACATTACGCACATAAAAAGGGGAAAATTCCAAGCGCCACAGCTGTTAAAATTTCTTCTTTTTGCTCATAAAAATGGATGAAAATTTCGAGGAGCAGACCAAGCTTCCTGAACTCAAACTCGGTACTGTGGGAACCCTAGTTTTAATTTTGTACAGTAATTTCTAGTTATTTTTGGTTTACAGCGTTGTGAGATTTATTGTTTTGATTGCTATTGTTTAGACGCTAAACAAGCTCAAGGCTTTCTCTCATTCTTCAAAACCCTCCCCAGTGTAAGCAATTCCTTCATCTTCCTTTTTTTTTTTTTCGGGGGTGGTGGTAGGGGCAAAATGTCGGGCTCTGTTATGAAAATTTTCAAGAATTACATTTTCCCTTTTGCAGGACCCTAGAGCTATTCGCTTATTTGATCGCCGGGTGAGTCTTCTTCCAGTATGTGGGTGCGCATCTTGCTGCCTGCAGTGAATATATAACTTGAAACGCCTTAACTCTTGATTTCAATATGGAACTTGGAAGTGCACGCGTCTATTGCGAAAGGAAGCTATATAGTACAAACTGCACTCTAGATAGATGTTAGCGTTATAATGAGGGGTGTAGGACTGAACTTTCGAAAACTGGTGGCGATATTATTTGTCCTTTTTTTTTTTCTTGCCAATATATACGCGCAGGCACACTATTTTTGTTTTGGTGAAATCTTGCTTATGCTACTTTTTACTAGGTTCTTATCATAAATGATTTTACCATTCAGTAGTTCACTGGTTTAGTATTCCTATGTTTCTTTCGATTGATAAAAATGGCAGCCTAATTTTTGTTTGTTTATCTGACTAGATAGGCGAATTTCCATTTTCACATGCCTTAGTGTTAAGGCTTTCATGCTACTGATAATAATTAATGTACTTGGTGGTTTCCTTGTTCAGTTGCTTCTTAAAGAATTTATGGAGTTTGAAATACGTTTGCACTGCTTGATCTCAATTACTGAAGTAACTATGTGGCATTGTTTCAGGACTATTACACTGCTCATGGTGAGAATGCAACTTTCATTGCAAAGACATATTACCACACTACATCGGCTTTACGCCAGCTAGGAAGTGGACCCGATGCCATTTCTAGTATTAGTGTGAATAAAAACATGTTTGAAACAGTTGCCCGCGACCTTCTTTTGGAGAGAACTGATCGTACTCTCGAGTTATATGAGGGTAGTGGATCAAATTGGAAACTAGTGAAAAGTGGAACCCCTGGAAATCTGGGTAGTTTTGAAGATATCCTGTTTGCAAACAATGAAATGCAGGATTCCCCAGTGGTTGTTGCTTTATTTCCAAACTTCCGTGATAATGGATGCACTGTGGGGTTGGGATATGTAAATCATACCAAACGAGTGCTTGGATTGACAGAGTTTCTTGATGATAGCCAATTCACAAATGTGGAGTCAGCTCTTGTTGCTCTTGGATGCAAGGAATGTCTCTTGCCAGTTGAGAGCGCCAAATCTAGTGAATATAGATCCTTGAATGATGCAATGACAAGGTGTGGTGTGATGGTGACTGAAAGAAAGAAAAATGAGTTTAAAGGAAGAGACTTGGTACAGGATCTCGGTAGGCTTGTGAAAGGTTCTATAGAACTGGTAAGAGATCTAGTTGCTGGATTTGAATTTGCACCTGGGGCTCTCAGTTGTATAATATCTTATGTAGAATTACTTTCGGATGAGAGCAATTACGGAAATTATACAATCCGGCAATACAATCTTGATAGTTATATGAGATTAGATTCTGCTGCCATGAAGGCACTAAATGTCTTGGAGAGCAAATCTGATGCTAATAAAAACTTTAGCTTGTTTGGCCTCATGAATAGGACCTGTACCGCTGGAATGGGTAAACGCTTACTGCACATGTGGCTGAAACAACCTTTATTAGATGTAAATGAAATCAACACTAGGCTGGACTTAGTGCAAGCCTTCGTGGAGGATACTGCCCTTCGGCAAGATTTAAGGCAACATTTGAAAAGAATTTCAGACATCGAGAGACTGGTACGCTGTCTCCAGAAGAAACGAGCAAGTTTGGTTCATATTGTTAAGCTTTATCAGGTATTCTACATATTTGCTTACATTTTCACCATTTTCATGGAATCAGATCTCAGAGTTACTGGGAAATTAAAGAAAGAAAAGATGAGAAATTTTAGATTTCTCACTCTATGGCATTCACATGAAATTGTTATTTTTATGTCTTCAAACTTCACTATATTCTTATTCTTGTCGTAGTCTGACTGAATGACATTGAGTTGTAATTTGCAAGTGCTATAGGATTGCCACTGTAGGTTGTGCTATAACATTTTAAATTTTATGCTACCTGCCAGCAATTATGCCATATTTGGCAAGTATATAACACAGAAATCACCAATTTTTGAAATCCAAAATGGGGACCAACTGACCAAGTATGCGTTGACATGCCATAGAAGCTGGAGTGTCAGTTTCCAACACGGATTACGTCGCACAAATTGCTTTACTTCTTTCTAATCCAAAATGGCAACGACATGACAAGCACCATTTTGTGATATTTGTAATAACAATAATTAAGTTTCTGAAATGGACCAAATTAAAATAGGGCATAGAACTGTGGATCTTTGTTCATCACATAACTGATACAATATTGGGATAAATCTGGATTGGATTCCTAAAGGAGAGATAACTTATTTTTTTTTGTCTTCTGTGAGTTGAGAGAAATTTGGAGATGAAGACGGAGAGAAATCCGTAAGAGAAACGAGAGAGATTTGGATTTGGTGAAGGGGAAGGGTAAGATCTGTGATATATCTGGCAAAAATGAGAGTTGGCAGACAGGATAGGAAACTATAGATGCGTATTATATTTATTTTATGGAAAGGAAAGATTAAAATTAAAAATAAATTTTAACTTCTATTAATTGAATCGAGTTGTTCCCAAAATGTCCTTTTCTGCAAGTCATATGTCGGCATCTCCACGCCTGTACTTCTAAGGTCTCATGCTACAGGGGCTAGGGGAGTTTGATCTTGTAACCTCAAACTCAAATATTGGCTGTTGAAGATTGATGAAATCAATAGTATCAATACTTGGGCTCCTTCGTCTAAGGGTAAGGCAAAGTGGTGAGAGAATAGAAGCAGACATCATTACAGGAATGGAAATAAGGGAGAAATTTTTTCCATTTCTGAATTCCAATCCCCAGTGTAATTGAGACCGCGTAAAAGTGTGTGAAGTGAAGGATTATAAGTAACAGCAGTCATTGGCAAAACCCAGCCACTTAATTTCAACATGAACGGAATACACGGGCTTTCAAAAATTACCCCGTTTCATGTATCAAGATACAGATTGTTCTAATCGAAATAACTCCTCTGGCTCATTACAGTAAGGTCAATACACAAGCCGACCAGGTTGGTGGCGAACATGCTAAGCTCTAAGCTGATATGGTTTTTTCATACATGATACACGTCAACTGTTTAATTATGGTAACTGGTAATGAGCGTGTTATGAATTACATGTGGTGGAAAAGGGGTTGTTTTTCAAAATTCAGGGCAAAGATGTTACTTCCCTGTAAAAAATCCCTTTTCCAATTCTCTTAAGAGTCATTTATTTTCTGTAGGTATCTATTTGGCTTAATTTGATGCTCCATTGGAGAATAAATGGAAACTATCATATGTTTATTTTTCCATATAAAGAGAAATTAAACATCCTCTTCCAATATGCGTGCAATCATAGTTGTCAGAGTACGTACTTTTGCTAATATATACTTTGACATCTGAAAAATAATTACTCAGTACATTTCAGCTTTTAGTTCGATGTTTGCTAGAAATTGGGGCCTTTGGTCTCTTCTAAATATCAAAATTACACCTATAACGGAAATCTCACTACATTCATAGTTTTTTCAGCTTACATAATTAATAACTATTTTTCTCGTACAGTCTAGTATCAGATTCCCGTACATTAGAAGTACTTTAAAGCAGTATGGTGGCCAATTTGCTTCACTGATCAAGGAAAGATATTTGGATCCTTTAGAGAGTTGGACTGATGATAGACATTTGAATAAGTTCATTGGTCTCGTGGAGGCATCTGTTGACCTTGATCAACTTGAGAGTGGAGAATACATAATATCATCTGCATACGATTCAAATTTATCTGCTTTGAAGAATGAGCAAGAGACACTGGAGAGACAGATACATCATTTGTATAAACTAGCAGCTACTGATCTTGATCTGGTTCTTGATAAAGCTCTAAAATTAGAAAAAGGAACACAGTATGGTCATGTCTTCAGAATTACGAAGAAGGAAGAGACAAAAGTGAGGAAGAAGCTGAATGCCCATTTTATTGTTCTTGAGACTCGAAAAGACGGGGTAAAATTTACAAATACAAAGCTCAAAAAACTTGGGGACGAGTACCAAAGAGTACTTCGGGACTACATGAATTGTCAGAAAGAACTGGTTACAAGGGTAGTCCAAACTGCTGCCAGTTTTTCTGAGGTATCCATATTATAAAATACCATCGTGCTCCCTCCTGGCCTTTGTTTTGGGTTACTGAGTTTATTTCTATGCAGGTGTTTGAAGAAGTAGCTGGTTCACTTTCTGAATTGGACGTCTTACTTAGTTTTGCTGATTTGGCTGCCAGTTGTCCCACTCTGTACACAAGACCAATCGTCACTCCATCTGTAAGGATAACTAGTGATGTACTGTTTTGATCTCTGCTATGATAATTGCTTATTTTGTGGAATTGAGTACAGGACGTGGGAGATATAATATTAGACGGTAGTCGGCATCCTTGTGTTGAAGCTCAGGATTGGGTGAATTTTATCCCTAATGACTGTAAACTAGTGAGTAGTCATGTAATTTGGGGTTGACCTATCTTTTGCAGTCTGTGTTACAGTAAGTAATTACCTATCTCTTTTGACTTCCAGGTTAGGGAAAAAAGTTGGTTCCAAATCATTACAGGGCCTAATATGGGTGGAAAATCCACTTACATACGACAGGTATGCTGCTTTAATTTAGTTGAATATATTCTATTTTTCCTATCAAATTTACAAGCCCTAGAATAGCCGTTTGATATCCATTATTAGAATAATCCTTTTGTAGTGTAGATGAGCATTTTCAAAATGTGGGAAGTGTGTAGTTGTAGATTAAGTTTTAGGGTTTAGTTTTATTTAGATTGTATCTATCGAATTTTCATATATCAGGCCCTTTCCTCTTTATATCCGAGCCTTCTTTTCTCCTTAACATATTTTTTCCTTCTGTCTTATAAATCTCTTCTTTTATTCTCTCATTCACTAATGGTGTTGTATCAGTTCTATTTGTTGGAAGCATCATCTAAATTAACGTTGAACTTGACAGAACTAAAGCCAGGATTTTGCTAATTGTCGAATCCTAAGTACATGGTTTATTGTTTATCCTAGATGTTTGAGTCTTTGATTTTAAAATGGTTTAGATTTGTTTCCACACGTATATTTAGAAAGTCCTTGTTTATGCAATTTATATGGAACATATTTGATTTTTATATAGTCCTTTCAGTACAAGGCTGAGCGCATTTGAAAATATCCATTGCTTTAGGATTAGATCTGAACCAGCAACAATTTCAGAATTCATTTTTATTCTAAGATGGTTTTGCTTAGGAAATAATTTGAAAATAAGTATAAATGAGAAAACAAGTTTTTAAAATTGAGAATGGGTAATTCCCTCTCCCCACACTCGAATAGCCACTGTGGTTCTGTCCGTGGGTAATGGAAACCATGTTTTGGTTCTTTTTGCTAAATTCTTTGGATGCTCACCATATTGGGACTTATCCATGGAGACTAAACCTGTAGCCTCTTTCATGGTCCTTATCATATAATATTTTCTGGGATTATTTGCTTTTAATAGAACTTTGGCAGGTTTTATATAGTTACTTTATGCAGGTTGGAGTGAACATTCTGATGGCACAAGTCGGATCCTTTGTACCTTGTGACAAAGCTAGTATATCTGTCCGGGATTGCATTTTTGCTCGTGTGGGTGCTGGCGACTGTCAGGTCAGTGGTACATTCCAATGGTCAGAGGAAATCACATTATATGAAATTCAACTTGATGCAATTGGTTAATAACTCAAGGGTGTATGAAACATATTGTTGACTAGTTTATATATAGTGTTGTTGGTACCTAATGTTTCAATAGTAACATAGAAATATTATCACCAGTTGATGTTTCAACGAGTGTCCTGCCTGGAAAGTGTGATGACTAAGCCCCCCAGAAGTTTTTGAAAAACAAAATTAACATGTTTTGTCATGTACAGTCCCATATTTTTGTCAAAAATGTGAGTTAGGAAACAACTATGTGGTCCAATTTAATGCAGCAGGGAGATCTAGAATGAGAAAAAAGATTATGTCGATGTGAAACCCACCTTCTGCGTGACATTGAGATAAGAATCAATGCCTCAATATAGCTACGCTCTATTGAGTCTATTTTTAGTTAAGCGATTAATCATTTCATTTCAAAGACAGCAAAAGGCCCTATCCATGGACATTTTAGAACATGAGAACCAAAGGGCATGCTTTGCATGACCTGATAATTGCCACGGCCTACATGTCTAGGAGCATATATGGTCACAGCATCCATTTCCCTTTTCGGACCCTGACAAACTGTTCGTTGTGGAAGTTCAAGGATGTTAATTAATTCCACCCTGCATGTTGTTTTTGTTAGTAAGAGCAGTGCCATTTTATTAACATTAAAGAAGATATATGAATTTTATTGACTATTACACTTTCAACACGGTGCTTCCTTTAATTTTGTTATTTCTTTTGTTATTTCACATGTTATACAGCTACGTGGAGTTTCTACCTTCATGCAAGAAATGCTTGAGACAGCGTCAATCTTGAAAGGAGCAACTGAGAAGTCTTTGATAATAATAGATGAATTGGGTCGCGGCACATCGACTTATGATGGATTTGGTTAGTCTCATATTTGAATATTTTATGGTATTGATATGTACCCTTCTGTCCATGGTTGCTGTGGTTTGACTGTAAGGTTTCCCACCCTTCCTCGCCATGGTTTCATTCATCATTATGTATTTATTCTTTTGGTGCTTTGGCGACAAAAGCTGAGATTGAATTATTTGACGTGTGCTCAAACATATAAATACGCAGTTGAAAATAGAACAAATTAAGTCTGCTGGGTTCTTGAACTGTAATTTTTATGCCAGGCTATAAAGCACAAACTTCTTCCTCTTCCCCTGTACGTGGGGACTTCTTATCCTGCCCATCCTCGGGATTTCACTCATCTAGTTCTAATTTCATTAGGACAAAAATTCTGATCTCCTAGGTAAATATAAACTAGACTTAAATTCACAACAAATGGTACTGTTCCAGTTGTCTGCTATGGAGGTGTAAAATTTCCAAAAGTTAAATCTGTAGTTGTGCAGAAGAGGGAAATAGTTTTTATATTTCCTATTCCAGTCTGACAAATGATATGAAATTGTATCAGTGCATCATGCCAAAAACCTGTAGAAAGGATACAAACAGAAGAATTGAAATATCTCCTTTGATAATTAATTCACTTGTAAAGTGTTGACCCGTTGAATTAGTAAATGAGTATAAACAAATTCGACAAAATTATTTGGAGGCTTGGTGGTGTTCAAATTTCAATCTTCTTATAACACTTAAAAAATGGAGCACTTGTCAAAGAGAGAGGTTGGATAGCAATTTGTTACAATTTAAATGTAGAGTCTAAACTAGTAGGTCATTAGCATGTGTTCTGTAACCATTAAAAATTGGTTTATGAATCATTTTATAAATCACACAATTTCCCAAACTACTTTTTAACCATACACATTTTCTCTCTCCAATTTTCAACCATTAATTTTTACCTTAAAATCATAAATAAACCAGCTTATAAACCAAATAGTGATACCAAACGGAGGCAAATATTTAATTGTGCAAAAGAGACAGCAAGGCATTTAACTTCTGTAGCTTGTGCATAATTAATTTGTTGATGTTCTATTCACAAGACATCCTTTGGAAAAGTACCATAAATTTATTTTTCAATTTGGATGAGTAATTTAGAATTAAAAAGAGAAAAAATCGGTGACCTAAGCGAGTAACATTACAAGTTGAGCGACTAGCAATATTTGTAACCCATATTTATTTTATCAGTATGATATGTCCCACTTTAAAACATTTGCATTAAGTTATAAAACATGCACATTGTATTAAAGTTTGCCCTAAATAATCATCACCATCTTCCATTCTTGATCCATTTTCTTCAGTCTTATTTTCCTTAATGGTGCTGATCAACTTTTATTATAGATTTTGTTGGACATTATACTCATCTTGGCTATAATTTTTGCCTTAACTACTATTGTCAGGCCTAGCTTGGGCCATTTGTGAGTACATTGTTGAAGTGGTTAAAGCGCCTACATTGTTTGCAACTCACTTTCATGAGCTGACTGCATTAGCTCATGAGAAAGGCGGTAGTGAGAATTCTTCAAGGATAATAGGAGTAGCGAATTATCATGTCAGTGCACACATCGACTCATCAAGTCGCAAGCTCACCATGCTTTACAAGGTAACTCACTATCTCTCTCTCTCTGATTAGTATAGCATATAAAACCAATGTTGTCAAACCCGGACCGGACCGGCCATTCCAACCGGTGAACCCATGACCCAATTCAAAAACCGGGTCAAAAAATACTAAAAAACCGGATTTGTGAAACCCGGAGGAAAACCAGACAACCCGGCTTGTTTTGAAGCAAACCGCCGACCCGGAACCGGTTTTCCCGGGTTTCACGGCTCAAATTTTTTTGAATTTTGAATTTTTTTATTAAATAAAATAAAATAAAATTAATTAATCCCCTGGGGCGTAGGGACGTACACACCCCACCATCCGCGTTTCAAACCTTTCAGGTTACCAAGCAGCATTATATAGAGTTTTTTGAGCCTAATCATTCTTGGATTTCCAATGTGGGATTGCTGTTTCTACTTTTCCTTTATTTTTTTCTGATTTCATTATATTTAAAGAAACTAAAAACACAAGATAATAGCTGGTCCAATTGGCAAACACTCTCTTTACCAGTGGCACTACATGAGTTCGAATCTCCAATTGGGCGAATTTGGCGATTTTTTTGTACTATATTCTTGTTCTTTGTATTTTTTTTTTCTTTTCTTTTTTAAAACAATTCCCCTTAGTTTGAAGATTATATTTTTCTTTTCATTCTCTTTTATTTATTCAATTCTCCAACCATTTATATTTTATTATTAGTATAATAATTTTAGAATAATTTTATGGGTTAAAATAATTTTAATATTTAAAGTTTTGAAATAAATTATGGTATAATAAATATAATTAACAACAATTAATGTATAGTTTTCTTTGAATTAGTAATTCTAAATAAATTTAAAAAAAATCATTACTACAATGTTTTATATCTTGTACATATTTAATTTTTATGTAAAAGATCTAATTTTATATAAAAAATTATTTAATGTCTTAAAAGTAATTAAAAAATATTAAAAATCTTTAATTAAATAAAATATTGTTAGTCTCAATTTCTATTGTTTCGTTTTTCATTTTTCCAATAATTAATTAATTTAGTTTAATACCCCGGGTCAACCCACTGACTCTTGACCATTTCCTTCTTCCGGGTTGATGCCTGGCCTTTTTTTTTTTTTTTAAAACATTGTAAGAGAAACACGCATTTAGTACATCTTTCAATTTCTCCATTCATTTACTCAGGTACTCTCTTTTCTTTCTTTTTTTTAAATAAAAATCTGCTAAAAACCCTAAGTGAAAATGCATGTTAGGCATAGAGAACTGGAAAACACAAATTATTGAAATAAATCTCTTATTCTTGGATGTCTCGGAATGTAAAGTGTAGCAATAACCATGTGAAGTAGGGTATGTGTGCCTGTAGAGAGACATATATACCTCTCTTTTATTTGTTGAGTGATGCCCACTCGAATGTCGGTAGAACGGTGTGGGAGAACACATGGTTTGAGACTAAGTAAATATGTTTGTTTTTATAGTATATTTTTTTTTTCAATTGATCAAAGTTTGGGCAAGTTACTTTATTTATTATTTCTGACTGGGCTATGGTTTTCTTGTATATACTTTTAGCTTATCAAACTGTATCCTCACCTCATGTGCGTTGCAGAGATTGACTGCATCGAGCCGACTTATACCCATAATTCTATTTTCCAGGTTGAACCTGGGGCCTGTGATCAAAGTTTTGGGATACATGTTGCGGAATTCGCCAACTTTCCTGAAAGTGTTGTTGCGCTTGCTAGACAAAAGGCCTCTGAATTGGAAGATTTCTCACCCATGGCAATTGTTTCCAATGATGCCAAAGAGGTATTGCCTTTGATATCCTTAAATTACTTTCTCTAAAGAAAAATGTGGAATATGTTCTGATTAGTTGATTAAATATTTTCTCATTGTGTGCTATGGCAAATAAGTTGAAAGATTAAATTGCTTTAAATTATGTGTAAAATAAGTTCAAAGCATGCCATTGATGTCAATCATTGAAAATTAAAAATATTGTAGATATAAGGAAGCCTGTAAACAATGTGAAATATTTTGTGCCTGCTATTATTTATTTTTTATAAAAAAAAATATCTTATAATAATTATAGTTAAGAATTGTAATTATTAGTATCATCTTGGTATAGTTCTTGGACTTGGAGAAAGTAACAAAATGATTTAATGTTTTGGCGATTTTCAATGACGTGTGACTATTAGGGTCCCGTTTGATAGCGACGATGGAATTATGGTGAAAAAGAAATGAATTCTAGAGAATTCATTTTCTTAGGAATTGAAAGTTTAATGTGTTTTTGATTCGTTTAATTTTCTAAATGAAAAAAGTGGGGGATTTTCTAAGTTTTGATGTTTGATTGATATTATTTTTTATGGCAAATAAAACAAAATATAGCTATTTTAATCAAAAAAAAATTTTAAAATTTTTTTCAGATATTTGTACTAGATAATAATAATGTTAATTTTTGAAAAAAAAAAAATCAATTTTCAATAAC
This sequence comes from Ligustrum vulgare, assembly GCA_963555705.1. NCBI lineage: Eukaryota > Viridiplantae > Streptophyta > Magnoliopsida > Lamiales > Oleaceae > Ligustrum > Ligustrum vulgare. Next base: position 3,854,982 of record OY743172.1, on the reverse strand, counting down.
AAAAATGATCAAACACGACGCAAAAATATTTGCCAACTAACATGGAAATTGGAAACCATTTATCTACTAAACCAAGGGCAAATGAATTCCATGAAATCATGGCAAACCTTGTAATGTGAAGCTAGGCAGGAATTTGAATTCTAGGCCAAAAATTGTCAATCAAACAATGTTAAAACTTGGAAAAAGCAAATGAATTCCAGCAAGGCAAATTACTCCAATCAATTAATCAAACACTACCTTAGTTTTCAGTCTTTCTACTGAATATTCCCTACCACTCCCCCCTCCCATTCTCTCTAATTGAGATACAATTCTTCATGGCAAGGAGTCTAATTGAGATACAATTCTTCATGGCAAGGAGAAAAATGCTCATAAAAGATCATCAAAACAACACGCACATTGAATTTTCTTGAAAAAATACGATCCAGATTAGACGATCTTGGTGACTATTTGGGACATATTCTTTCAAGTTCGTCAATGGCTATGCTTCCTTTTTAGGAACTTCCTACTCATGACCATAATGTGGTCGGTGAGGATTGAGTGAGATAACTATGTGAAAGCACGACGATCATCCAGTGTTAAGAAATGTTGCTGCTATTAGAGAGACAGAAGTTAAGATAAAGTTTTAGTCTTTGAGAGAATCAGCACTTGCAATTGTTAAAATTTGAAAAAGATAAATTGGATATAACATTATACTTGGCACGTGGAATATAAGGCTGCATTTGATTTGCCAAAGTTTTTCATGGAAAATGTATTTTCTAGGTGATTTTTCAACTTTTGCACTGTTTGATTGCTTAAATTTTTCATGAAATTCGTTTTCTAACTTACCTCAAAATTCGGTATTTTCCTTGATTTGGAAGAATTTGTTTTTCAAGGGGGGAGGAGGTTTATTTTCGTTGGAAAATATTTTACCATTTTCGTCACGTTTGATCATTTTTGTTGTTAATTGATTTTTTTTCCAAAAATTAACATTATTATTATCAAGTATAAATGTGTGAAAAAAATAAAAATAAAATATTTTTTTATTAAAATTTTACTTTATTTTTCATGGAAAATAATGTCAATTAAAAAACAAAAGTTGAAAAATTCCTCACCTTTTTCACCAAAAAAATTAAATTAATCGAACACATTAAGTTTTCAATTCACTGGAATTCATTTTCTTTCCACCATTGCTATCAAACACAGCCTAATAGTTATTTCACTCCTGCACCTTTAATATTCATATTATCCTTGATCCTAGAGGTAAGGCTCTTTCAGTTGATAGATCTTTGGATTCTACCTGATTTCAGTTCCTCTTTCCTTTTCAAGCCACACATTCGTGTTTTCATCGACAGAGAAAAGCATCTCTTAATCATAGATAGACCATTCCCATATAGCTTGCATTTTACCCTGCAATTGTTTCAAGTGCTAATTGTTCACTTCAAACTTTATCAAGGCTCTAAGAAATAATTAGTGGCAGATTCAAAAAGTCTTTGAGGACAATGTTGATTATTGCTCCGGTAAGAATAAAGATCCATTCCAAGTTCTGACTCTAACTGGCAAATTATCCGAGTCGGTAAAAAAAAAAGATAATGCATTCCTTCCTTATACTGTCAGATTGGAGTTCGTTGTTGCAGAAGTTGCTCCTTTGGCTCCAACCAACCTTAACTTCCCTGTTAACATTACTACCAATATTTTGTTTCACAATTGGCTATGTATAGAGAACTCTAAGTTGCAGGTTCAAAACCGATTTATATTGAAAATACTTCTAACCCTGGAAATATACTAATGATATTCAGATTATTGCTAAACGGAAGAGGGAGTTCGATCCTGATGATATATCTAGAGGTGCTTCACGAGCTCACAAGTTCTTAAAGGACTTCAGCGAGTTGCCACTAGATGAGATGGACTTGGAACAGGCATTGCAACAGGTGAGCAAATTGAGGATGGACTTGGAGAAAGATACAACGAACAGTTTATGGCTCCAGCAGTTCTTTCAATAACTGTTGTCTTCAAATGTTATCCACCTCTTCTGCATTGTTTTGGTATTCGTGAAGTTCGTGACGTTGTAAATGAGATGCGCATATTTATTCCTCTATGCGGAAGTATCAGAAGTAAAATCAGACATTATGTGTAGTCGGAACTATCTCCTTGGCAGATGATGTAATTTCTGTACGCTTTTTTAATAGTTTTTTACCGCGACAGGAAATTTTGTCACCTTCTGTTTCCTGCTCAATGTTCTGAGTCGGAGTTGTTATTTTCTTTTGACTTAAATGCAGTGCTGCTTTTGCACATATGGCAATTTTTCTGTACGTGCTGTTTGTTAGAAGTAAAGTCAGACGTATGGTCTTCAAGCTCTTTATCATTTATCATGAGTTGCTGTTTTGTACTCGGTCGATGTTCATACTTCTCTGTAGTACTGCTCCATGATTTGTTGCTCTTTTGGAAATTCCTAGATTGTATGAAACAGTAATGTTCAAATGTTTTGGTGTTGGAAATGAGACATTATTTCCACGTTCCAAAAATAGGTTAAATAGGACAGAAAGAGTTAATGTTTTCTCCTCCGAATTAGGTTAGAATATTCGACAATCCATCTTAATTGAAGTGAATTAATTGACATATTTTTTGTTCGTCACCTCTTATTTTAACTGTATATGAAGCTTTACATCGTTCATTGTTGTACATATGTTCTTAATTTTTTTTCGTTGTATTCTTATCATCAATTTTCAATTGACTAACATACATTGTACCCGATATTTTTCTATCCAAATATTCTATTAACCTCTTTGAAATGAGGAGAATATCGAATTTTATATTTACTAATCGTTTCTCATTTAAAAATTTGAAGAGAATTTTCTTTTTCTTTTTCTTTTTTGGGTCCTCCAAGCTATTTTTAAACTTAAATTGTCTTCAGAAAAAAAAAAAAAAAAAAAAAATTGAAACATTGATATCATGAGAAAAAGCTTGAACTTTAAATGCAATTAAACTATAGTTCTAGAAAACCAAAACTGGTGTTAATATAACCACCCCGCCGTTTTTTTCACTATCATGCGTGACAGTGAGAAAAAAAATGTAAGCTAATATCCTAGTCTTTTTCTTGTGCGGCTTGTTCAAAGAGTATACCATCACTATACATTAAAAATATACTTTGTTATTTTTTCCATGCTATTTGAAAGTTTGGATGAACGAGAAATTTTATACGATTGTAATAAATTTTCATATAATAAAATATTTGTCTTTTGACTTCTCATGTTTTTAGAAATTTCCATGCAAGTCCCTTTCTTTTTCCACCATCTGGGCTGGCTGAGAACTCGCCTAAATAGGGATTGGTTAATAAATATCAAAAACATGCATTGTACAATTCAATGACTTGAATCCAATTACTTGCCATAAAAAATAGCAAACCGGTAAATTCAAAATAAGAATTGGATCAAAAAATAAAAAAGTCAGCCACTGACTTGGATTAGTTTGATACTGTTTTCTCTCTTTCCCTTTTCTTCGGAAGGGTGTTTGTGAGAGCTGCAAAATCACTACTAATATAACGAAGTCCCTAAAACCTCTACTAAGAGAAAATGAAGCTCTAATATCTGCAAAAAAAGAAAAAATAGTTAGCACCACCATTTCAATTCTGAACGAAGCTTCTTGCGCAAGACCCAGTACAACAATCTTTTTCGTCCCAATTTCCACCACTTTGGCACTGCTGCTTGTCTTCTTCTCCTTTTCTGTTTTTCTGCAAGCCGTTCTCAGAACAAACGAAAAATTAGTCAAATACCTCAGTAATAATGCCATTGCCTGCTGTCAAAAAAAAAAGGAAAAAATGCATTGTCTTGCCAGTCGACTAACATTAAACACATGTCGAGTATCCAGGAAGGGTGAAACTGCTAAAGTTTATTAAACAGAATCAATATTTTCTTGACTGGCTGTTAGAAGTATGCAGTGTCACCTAATAGCCTAATCAACTGTCAACCATGCAAGTACGCGCGTCTAAATACACTATAAACATATATATAACAAACGCTAATTGCACTAAAGAGAGATTATAATTCTGCAGTGGTTATATAACATCAGTTTGTGCACAATTTACATCCCCTCATAACAATACTACAAATATGTACAAAAAGAACATCTCCTTGCTTATTACAATTGATTTGACATATATGAATATACACATCTGATATGTACAGTTGGAATAAATTAAGTTTCCTATACATATAGTTCAGTACTTGTTTTAGTTATTTGTTTATTTTATTGTTGTATCCCTAACTAAGGCTGTCTTTTATATTTTGAGAATGGATGTGCCCCTTTTCTGTGCTTCCTAGGACATCACTTACTACTACGCATTGTTTATATCAAGCAACAGTTCACATGGAGGAAAACAAGGCGAAAATCGTGGCAGGGAATACAAAGGTCAATACTAAGACATGAATCTTTAGAAAAACTACAAACTGATGCAAGGCCGGATGTGAAGAAAATATCACGACCTCAGTTAGGCAAAGACAAAACGAAGCAGCCAAAATCTCCCTGTCAACCATAAACAAAGCAAAGAACAACTAGCACTGGATGATTTTTTTCCCCCAGGTGTCAAGTGTTAATGCCAATAGGAACAAGTGAGGAGGGACAAAAGGGAGTTGGAGGAGTGGAGCTAGACCACAAACTATATAGGAGGAAAAAAAAATAAATTCAGAGTTTTACTTACTTGCATGATGGAAGGCATACGATCCCCATTCTGATTCTAATTTAGAAAACTTGGGTTCCAATGCAGGCCAATATTTCATCTGAATTTTTAGGACCTCTAAAACAGTTCGCAATCCAGCCTTAGTAGGTATTATGCTATCCAAATTGCATTCAGGAGATTCCCCAAGTAAGACCTTAATGAACAAAGAATTTATAAGGACACGTCAAAAGAAAGGAAGAATGCATAAGTAGTAAAAATATAATACAAACAAGAACATAACGAAGAACTAGCCTTATCCCCAAACCAAATAAAGAAGTTACTCTATATATATGGATCAGATTCGGGTCGATATCGGTTGTTTGACAACACCAGTTCAAATATTTGACAGTCCAAAATTCAGCCATTTCAAGTTCACATCGAATTCTCTCTCAAATTTATCTCTTGATTAAATAGGAGTTTTGGAATGCAAAAAATTAAGAGCATGTTTGATGTATATTTGGTGAAAAGTGATTTTTTGGATTATAAATGTGCAGTTGAAATGAGTTTGGAGAAAAATGAGTTTTAAAGAATCTATACCAAACACGGGGAAGTTTATTTTATGAGGAGAATTTTAGGATTCTATCCAAGTTAATTCAATCATTTGATTCAGTTGTCAGCTCTCATGTGATTATGTTCTTCTGTTTCTTTTGTTTTAATGTTTTAGTGGGAGGCTTTTCCACTTTCTGCCTCGACCAGAAACTTCCAAATTGCAAAATCAATTAAAATATACTTATACAGACATGTTTAATTATACAGACATGCAAAACATTAAATCCCCAAAACTCCCATGATTTTAATCGTGACACACCCTGATTCATTTATACCAGCTGCAAGTATGTTCTCCTAGATAACAGTCCGTGGTTATCAGGACTTTCTAGATTTTCAGCCAATAAAAAGGCCCCACACCAAATGCATAATACCAATGGCTTGGGAAGCAGTAACTGATCTATACTTTAGATAGGTCTGTCATTTTAAATCCAGGCTGACAAATTTCCAAAACTGTAATGGTGAAAATGAGATACAAGATAAAGACCTTTTATGTTTTGTGGGAAATCAGGGAGGATGAATAGTTAAGAAGCAAGGTTTTGCAACCACTTGACCGAGAAGCTGATACTAATACATAAATGACACCTATATTGCTCACAGATTTCCAGAAAGTGAATAACCACAAGAGAAAATGTTATTGACCGATAAAACTTACCTTAATTACTGCAGTGGCAGAGGAAGATATTGAACGAAGATTGTATCTACAGAAGACAGGAATTTTATAAACAAGCATAAGATGGGATTTTTGATGGAGAAAAAAGATATTTTAAAGAATCCAAGATAGATGAAAAGAAATAGTAGCAAACCCGCCCTCAAGGATGACCAATAACTTCCCGCCGGAAAGAGCACTGCACATTTGTGTCATCTGTGCATAGCCAGCAGGAGTAACCTGAAAAAATCGTCACGCTTAACCAGGGAAATTAAGGAGGGGAAGCCAGAAGTGTTGAAATGCTGGTATTGATATTTATCAATGATTTGAAAGCAAAAACCAAATGACAGGCATTTTATAACCAAATAAAAGTAAATGAAAACTTCGGATGCTTTGCTAAGTCAGGAATTCGAGTTCAAAAAACATGAAAACTGGCAAAGCTAAAGGAGCAACCATAATAGATACTCCGGATCTTGTAGAATACAATTCAAATAAAAGCAAAAAAGCAGACATTTTAGAAAGAAAAAAATTCCTTACATCACAGCAGCCAAGAGGATCCCCCCTTGCAGCATCAAATCCAGCTGATATGATGGTGAAATCTGGGGCAAACTCTGAAGCTGCATATTGTTGTAACTTAAACACCATCAGCAGATAGCTGGATACAAGTTACTGGCTGAGAGAAGGCAAGTACTTTTGTATTCTAGTAAATTTCACCAAGCTATGATATTTGCATAATGCAAGAGCAAAGACAAGACAAATATTTCTATGAAATTTAATACGCACCCCCTTTAAAGAACATGGACATAAGAGAGCACCAATGAAATATTATGGTATCAGGATCAGAGGAAAATCTGACTTCTATAGATTTGGTATCTTACAATGACAATAAATTCATTGAAATGCTAGCTACAATATGATAAACAAAAGAAATATGCAGCTTTTAACATTTAGTATTTTGAACTTCTGCCAGAAGAATGCACACCAACATCAAGAATTACAAAATCAGAGATTAATGACAACGTCCTCATTTGCATATACAAAATGCAATTGTATTTAGTTCCTTCGACAGTGTATTATTGACCTTCATCACCTATTCTTCTCATGTACGTCAAAAGGTGGCATTCTAATTAAATTATAACCTTCAAAATTTTAAACAAAAGATAAAACCTCTACACAACAAACCCTATAATACCCATAAGAGAAGCAGTTGTTAGAACTACACTATTGGGAGCTGTAGCTGAGGACATTAAAGCTCGTGAGAGAGGAAAAATACATCAAGGTGCTCACATACAGGCATTTACAGTTGCTGACATTTGGCAAACATAGGTCTGAGTCGTCTGACGAATATATCAGAAGGGTGGGCCTAGGAGTACTTTTCGGACAGAACGGATCGGAAATTGGTGTTCCAAGCTCCGTTCCAAAAAATTTCGGAATCAAAATGTTGTTCCAAATTCCGTTCCAAAATTTCCGAAATACAAAAACTTCATTCCAAATCGAATTTCGGAAATTTCCGATATCTAATATTTTATCAAGAATTATAATAATTTTAAATATATAAAAAAAGAAATTTGGAGAATTGAATATCTAAGATTAAATGAGTTCAAAATTTCAACTAGTCAAAAAGTATAATTAGAGTTACAAACCACAAAAGATAACAAAATAACATCTATAAATAGATTTAATATAAGTTTTTCCTTCATGATCCAACAAAAATAAAAGTAAACAAGGATAACAACGTTACAATTCTTTCATTTCTAAGCAAGTGTTACCCGTCAGTTATAACTTATATGATAAATCTCATGTTAATAATATTTTGATATTATTAATTGTTCAATAAATAATTTTCTTAGATTTTATATTATTAATTTTAATGTAAATACAAAAAAAATTGGAATTTATTCGAAAAAAATCAAGATTTTTCGGATCGAAATATGTTCGAAATCAGAGTTTGTTTGGAAAAATTTGGAACAGAATTGGATTTTCCAATCAACTTGTAGCCCTAGGTGCGCCTAATGGGTTATAGCTTAGTAAGACCCTTCATTGTATAATCGAAAATGGTTCATGAAAAAACAATTTGCACAAGGACTATAAACGAATTGGAGAAAGTCTATGGGGGCCCAAAAAAAGAAAAGGTGATGAAAACCATTCCGTGGGGCTTAGTCGGAAGTTACTAACAAAATGCGCTAACAGTGCCTACTCGGAAGTGCTTCTAGAGAATTACAAACTTCTCTCTCGCCAAATGCCCATAATTCAAAACTGGTGCAAAGAAAACAGGTCTTAAATAACAGTAGACCATGGGTTTAAAGCGGAAACTATCTAGTTCTTTTGAAATTCCTGAATCTCCTTTGTCTTCTAAGGAACAAACCACATTCAACCCTCGCAATACCTATTCCTCTTCGATCTTTAGCCCAAGCAGGTGATTTTAAATACTCTTCCTAACATTTTTTACCCGTAAGATCCTTAGATCGTCGCTACAAAAGCCAAACATCATATAATTGGTTTGTCAAATTTATTTTCTGCTTATAATCGAGTCATCAAAGTGTTAAGACTGTTAATGAATCTTTGTTTACTCTTTTTTTCTGGGAAGGGCATAGCTAATGTACAAACCTTAACTTTTGTCTTACATGCCAGTAAATTCTTGTAGTCTAAAGTGGTCCAACGGGTTATTGACTACTGAGAAAGAAATTTCCTTTTATAATTTTGAAATTTGATTCTAACTTCTAAGGCTCTGTTCTTTAAAACCGTTACGATTATAAATTGGTTTATTTATGTTTTTGAGGTAAAATGTGTGTTTAAAAAGTGGAGAGAGAAAATGCGTGTGGTTAAAAGGTGATTTGAGAAATTGTGTTGTTTATAAATTGTAATAACCGAGTTACAGAACAAAGGCTAAAATATATAGGCTTTGATTCCAAATCAATCAGATTTTGATTCCAAAATTTATGGGATCTGTAGTTTTTATTTGTATAGTTTCCATTTGTAGCCAGGTTCGCGTATACGTACCCATTAAAATTTGATGCTCTAAAGTGTGGGTGTGAGAGAGAGAGAGAGCGGGGGGGGGGGGCGGAACCAGTTTCTTACTCAATGTACAATGAAAGAGGCAAACCCACTATTCAGTGAAAATACCAGAAATATTCCTTACTTTTTTAATGCAAAAAAAAATGTACAGAATGTTATAACCTATAGGAAGCACGGCATGCTGGAATGCAAACACATAGTCATTGTCCCCAACTCCTCCTCGACTCCATGGAACATTGACACAGTATCCTTCTGCACCCATGGTACCAACCTGCAAAAATTTGGGGGAGGGGGGTGGCAGCACATGCTTATTCTCTTCTTATTATTAACTCAATGAAATATAATGGGTATATAAATGCCTGAATCAGGGAAGAATATGCAGAAGAAATAAAAGATTTCTTCAACCAATAAACATAATTAATGAAAAGCATAAACCTATCAACAGCTATTTAATTTATTTTTACTTTAACAGAGCGTGACTCAATGACATTTAGTCACTGTAATTCCTTAAACTTATCTTTCTTCAAAACTCATTTTCAACCACTTTCTCTTATGTAAAATAATTTTGCATGTGGACCCGTAATTTTTCCTACTTTTTAACCAAACATTCTCCAAAAAGATCACGTATCACAAAATCTCTCAAAAAGCTACATCAACAGGCCCTAAGTTACCAAAGCTGCAGGCTTTTTATATTAATGAATTTGAGTGTTAAACAGACTTCTTAAAGCCCCTTCTTTTCACGCATTATGCCCAAATTGTGCAATAAAAGAATCTCAAACCTTTCTAATTAACAACTAAAACAGTATGTTTCCTATACTTGTTTGCATTTAGATTTCAGAACAGGGAGAATTTGTTTAACTTCTCTCACATGACTACTAGAATTAGGCAGACTATCTTTTCTGTTCTCCCATCTTAAGAATGCTATGTGTTTTATCCATTGAACTCCAATTTACTGTAAAATATTCTCGTTCTTCAGAGCACAGGAGGCAATATTATTAGAGAATTTTGCAAAATCAAATTCTATCAACTTAGTATTTCCAACTAAAGAATGTCAGATCCATGCTCGAATGTACACAAAGGAAAAGAGCATATATTTAGTGGAAACAGAAGCTTAGATCTGATATGCACATGCAAGAATACCACCACGAACATGAGACAGTACCTCATCAACAGCTCCAGTACCAGGATAAAACTTTCCACCCTCATGTCTATGCAGGGATATGTACAAAACCTACCAAAATAGATATAGATTGCCAGAAGAGAAAAGGGAAGTTGATGAATCCACTAAAGGCACAAAGTAGAATCTGGAAAATAAAAAATGATCTCGTCATGCATGATAGGTCTCGTTATATTATTTCTAATTTTAGGCCACATAAGTAATGTCAAACAAGATGGATAAATGCTCACCATTGGAAGTCCCTCTATCATTTCTATCCCGTCTCCCACTTTCCACTTTCCACTCCCCAGCCCCCGTGCGCACACACAAAAAGGGCAATCAACTATAGTTAGGCTACATTCTTTTTTTAGATTGTCCAAAATCATAAAGATTGATGAAATTATAAGGGGAAAAAATGTAGATTGTGATATTATGTAAACAAAATCATCGAGCTACTTTGCTTTTGGATAATCCAAAACCAGAGAAGTTGAAAACAATCGGGATATGAAAGATGTTCATATAATTGCTGGATGAAATATTTCTTAATTTTGAAATGGAGCATATCTCTTATTAAGATGGCCCACTGTGATAACAATTTCATTGAGAATGGTGACGAAGCCTGACGAAATGGAAGTTGTAACTGGATTTGCAAGGGATAGAAAACGATTTTCAATCCAAATTAAGCCACGATTCTCACCAACCAACCAATTGAGCAAGCAAAAAACCTCATGCTTTTGGATTCAAAAACGATGGAATGATTTTTGAATTAGGAGCATCCTACAATCAGTGGTGATAGTAGGAATTAAAAAGAAAGAAGGAAAAAAGAAGAGTGCACACTGAGTAACTGAATTTTTGCTGATGATTTTCTTGCATATAAGCATGGAAATAGTGAAATTCCTGGATAAGTAGTTCTAACAAATTTAGCCTCCATTTGGTAACTTGTTATAAACAACATATTTCCCCAAACCACTTTTTAACCAAACATATTTCCCCAAATCATTCTTCAACCACATATTTTACCTTGAAAACATCACATTCTTTGTTTATAAACAAAAAATATTTACCAAACAGAGGCTTAGTAGAATCGTTTAGCATTCAACACATGGAATCACATCATTTATAGCAGTGAATAGAGTTTATGAGCATTTAAATCTTGGATATGGCTGAACATATATTATGTAAATGGTATATATTGTCATCAATAGACATCAATAAAACCGAAGAACTACGCATCATTGTAAGCTCACCGATTTGTTTTTCTCAAATATTTCTTGGGTGCCATTTCCATGGTGTACATCCTGCAAGTAACATGGATGATAAAGATATGCTGATTGAGAATAAAATGTGTACAGCACACTAGGCAGTAGACAAAGTATTCACAGTTTTGTCATAAAAAAATTGATGCAGCAGTAGTACACTTAGGATTAATGACATTACCCAGTCAATAATTAAGACCTTCTTAGCTCCTGCAACCTGAGCTGCGCATGCAGCAATGGCTGCATTATTGTGAAGGCAGAAACCCATGGACTGTTTTACACCAGCATGATGACCAGGAGGGCGAACCTGACTCATTAATGGAGAGAGATGGAGACAATGATTACATTCGTAAATATTTTATTTTTTTCCTACTGTAAAAGATTCTTTCCTATCAGGTCAAGATGCAGATATAGAAGATATAAATAGAAGGTTTCCTTACCAAAGCAAAACCATTTTTGGCACCTCCAGAATAAATGGCTGAAGCAAGATCAGCACATAAGCCAGCTGCAAGCCTGGCAGCATGTGCTGAATATTGATTCGCATACGTATCAGGTGTGAAGTAGCTGTGAGTAAGAAAATAATTTTGTTATAGTCTTTTCTGAACAAAATGGTTTAATGAAATTAAACCCAACGTGCACGTCCACCAAGAGAAATTATCCTTACACATAAACATGGTCCCACTAAGAGCTAGTAGCACGAACAAATAAAGAAACATAGAAGCAATAAAAGCCGTACAAAGAGGATCAACAAGAAGGTAATGAATGATGACCAAGTAGTATAAAATTTAACACACCTGGAGAGAATGTTGCTAGTAAGTTCAACAGCTTCAATATTCTCTGAGGAATGTACCTAATATCTCCAAAATGATGCATTTATTATCTGAGAAGGCATTGTTCCACAAGTGGACAGAAAATTTTGCATCTCTATTGCAATCTTACAATTCAGAATGACATACAAACCGGCACACAGTTTTTCAACAGATATATACCCAAAAAAATAAAATTAAAATTAGCATTTGAATATTCTTTTAGTACAAATTTTGAAAGATTGTGCAGAATTCCGCTTTCATGCATAGTACTTCTGAAATCCAATCCTGATTATGATTCAGCCAATAATTCCACAGTAGCAATAATTTTCATCCCTGTATCTTACCATCTGCAGTTCTTCCCGTTTAATTTCTCTGGCCAGTATAGGAAAGCACCTTCCAGGAAATATGCCTGCAAGTATTATTAAAACAATCAAACAAGTGCCAGCTTCTTGTGAATGAGTTGTCAAAATATTTACGAATGGGTATATGAATTTCAAAAGGGACAACAAGGAGTGTGCATTCATTTTTCTCTTTTAGACCAGAATTTTTAGTGTTTCATTTGCTGGAAGAACCGAACCTGCAGTTGCAAGGCTAGCAGCAATGGCTCGAAGACGATCTGGCCTTTCTGGATGTGGATGAGACTTCATTACAACCTTTTCAAGCAAAATAGCAGTGTAATCTCTAATTAGAAAATATAAGTACCGGCAAGGAACTACTTCAGAAAAGCTTCTAGATCTTGGTGGACTGTTAAAATTACATTACTAAACTCACACTCAATGTAAAACCGTATAGTACATTAAGGGTATATCTGGTACATTAGATTAAAAAATATTAACAAAGAGAAGCATGTGGGAAAATTTGTTAGTTATAATCTCTAATCTCCTCAATCTGGCGTATCAAACATGCGATAAAGGATAATGCTAAGCCAAGATCCAATTAAATGCCCAAAATACGGTTAATATCACGGAGACATATAGCAGACAAAATAAAAAAGGTAAATGAAGAGGCAGTTATATAGCGAAAAGATAAAGTTTGGGAGATCTCAAAATAAATTTGTAAAACAAAGAAGTGCATACTTCTTCATGAAGCAACATCCTTTCGTCAAATCCTATGGCAGTAGATTTGTCCGATGCAATTGTTTGCAAGCATGAACCTACATCAATAAAATAAAATAAAACAAAAATCAAGAATCAATATAAATGTACCAAATGGAAATATGGCAAGGCAATGGGACCACGTATTAACTATAAAACCAACAAAGCAGGAAAACCATAACATAATGCCGTGTCAAGATAAGGGAGGAAACAACAAAGAAAGAAGGAAAAAAAGAAACATAGCTGCTAAGCAAATAAGTTGAACTTTCTTTGTAGAGACTTATTTATTTACACTATTTATTAGTTGGTAAAAATATTAGCCACAAAGCAAGAGGGCTAAAAGTGACATAAAATGGACAGGAGGTATATGTGTAAGGTCTTGTACATATTTAGAATCATCAACTTGCAAGCCAAAGAATTTTTTTTTTTTTTTGTAGCCATGAATGAAAATGTCCAGTCCTGCATACAACTTTTCTTTTTAATTTTTGTAACAGAATCAAAGATTACCATTACTTGATTCAATTCATTTTGTACACGGACTGAACCTTGCTCTGATCAAACTCAGGATTCCTCACCATGGCAGGTGAAGTGTGAAACCAAAAATCTTGCAAAGGTTATGGCCTGGTTAACAAGGAAACTTCCTCAGATTGAAGCTTCATTTTCGTCTCATGCTAGATAGAGATTACGTACTCAACCTGATCCAACATATGTCTTCATCATATGCACTAGGACACTTCCCAAGAATTTATAGTTTTTCTTAATTTCAACGGTAAGAGAGAGGCTTAGGGAAGTCCAGAAAGTTGTTCTTCAGCACTCACCACTTAAGGTATTGAAAAAAACTCCAAAAATAGAGACCTCGGATCAAGCTTTCTGTATATAAATCCTGCTAGAATTCAGCACCCCTAGTATGACCTTGTCAGCTGCATCAAGTTGCACATTGTCAATTAAATGGCCCACATGACCTGCCATGTAATAGCTGCTCCACCATTCCACCGCCATAGAAAGTAGCAAAAAAGCCCCCCCCCCCCACCCCCCCCCCACCACACACACATCAGCGCACTAAAAAATCATCTAATAAAGTAGAGAGTTTCGTACCAAACCTCCCACACTCTCCAGTGTTCCACCTATGAAAATTTTCTTCAATAACTTCCTTTCTTTCTTTCTTTCCTTCCCTTCACCAACTTAAATCCTGCAGAACCTATCAACATCGTATATGCTTGCTCCACCATTCCACCACTTAAGCCACAAATCCCTTGGTATAATAATGTTTTTAATGGAAATGTCATAAGATCCCTGCTTATCCCCCCTTATCAAGAATAATCAGAGAGAGGCCAAGGTAAACATTGCTGCACCACATTATGGAAGATTTCTCAAAAAATAGAAATGATGAATCAATCTATGAAGGACCGGATGGGGAATCCCTTGACCTTTACCCAAGAAAACTCCCAACCCTCCAGGCAAGGGTAATCGACCAGACTGACCTCACAGGTAAAACTGTTGAAAGCGACCATGAATGAATTAAAAGACTATTCCCCCTTTCATCTGGGAAGTAAATGATAGTAATGTTTCCCCAGTAATACATTCTTAACCACCAAAAAAAGTCAAGCCACGTTGACGAAAAATTTAAAGCAAGCTCGTCAAACTATCATTTAGGAGTAAGAAATAACCTTTGTCTATTTCAGCTACTTCAGTTTCGTTATCAGGGAGACCTTCCTTTGGAGAAAAAGGGGAGGAAAAATACCCATGCTTCAATATTCCAGATTTTCTATGTTCACCACATACCTACATCCAAAGTATAGCACATCCAGTTGCTTGAAAAAGTACTGCAACTTACGAAATTACAGGTTAATGAAAATTAAGAACAAAAACAGGATTCTGTGTAAAGCAAATGCGTACATTGCAATGGTCAAAATTATCAAGATTAAATATTGTGCAATTGACACAAAACCACTTGGCGATTTCAACAACGTGATGGTTCTCGAGTGGATCCCAATCACTGTCTTCATCCTCATCCTCGTCGAAATCATAACGAAAATTGTACATATCCTCTAAAGTCATATCACTCTGCCTCTTCGCTTTTGCCTGCAGTAGTGAATCACAGGAAACAACCACTTATCTCAACCAAGTAGCACGAAATCACACAAGCCGTCAGCCCCAGAATTAAAAATCATAAAAATAAAAATGCGAGAGGGAAAATTAAATCATTAGACAAACATTTTTATACGCATCTGTATTTGGTACAAACACGGAGACGAGTAGGGTTGCTTACGGATTTTGTAGCATCCTCTGCATTGGAATTTGGCTCTAAGTCTCCATTTTGAAGATGATTTTCAACCTCTTCATTGTCCACACGGGTCATTTTTTGGGTCAACTCTTTAGGACAGGCAAACATGCGATTTCTCGGAGGGTTCGAATGATGATTTGAGAGAAGCAGTCGAGGAATACAGTGGGAGTAATTAGTAATACCGACTAGAGCGAGTATCTAGTAAATGGTTTTTTTGCAGATACACTCCGGTTTTAGCTTTACATGCGACCTGACCTAGGTCAACTGACAAACCGTTTGGGCTCCATTAAAATCATTCTTCAAATCCATGTTTGGGGCGCTTCAAAATTTTAACACATTTTTTTCATTTCTTTTTTATTACATATTTATCAATAAAATAATATTACACATAAATTCAAAAATAATCTATACTTTTTAACCATAGTCTCTAAAAATCATCATTCACTTCAAATAAATTATTTTTAAACAACATCAAACAGATTCAATCACATATTCTTCAATAAAATAATAAAGTAAATAAATAAATCCTTCATTTTTAACCACAATTTCTCAAAAAAAAAATTCCAAAGTATATTTTCCCTGACAACTTAATTTTAATTAAGTCCAAATAGGGCTAATTTTAACCCTACAATTTTCTCTCTTCACTTTTTAAATACACATTTTACTTCAAATATATTAAAAAAGACTAATTTATTGATACAATTACCGACTACCTTGGACGAGTTGCATAATTCGTCATCACCTTTGGTTGTTATTTTTATTTTATTTTATTTTTTAAAATTTTTATGTAGAAATAAGCTAATAAGTTCAAGCCCTTATATGTACCTTTTAGCCCTCTTTGGGACAAATTTTAATCTAAATCAAAGTGTTTGTTTGGTATTGTTTAAAACGAGTTTTTTTTTTAAATGAATAGTGATTTTTCGGATAATAGATTGTTGAGATTTGATTAAAAAGTCAAATATTGTGTGTTTGACTTTTAATGGATGGTTGATATTGAATACTGTAGAAAAAAAAAAGAAAAATTTAAAGAGATTCAAACAAAGTCAAAGTAAACAATCAATTTCAATCACAAATTTCGTGGGACCTACAATTTTTCAACCACACATTTCATCGACTTTTTATCAAAATCTACTAAAAATTTGATTTTAATCTCCACCAAACAGGGGCTTAGTATCTAACTGATGTGAGATTTATCTATTAATACACTCTCATAAGATGTGACTCATTTAAGCAAATCAAAATTGAAATTCACGTGCTCATCTTCTAGTCTCAATCAGATCGAAATGCTTATTAAAGCTTAATAAACTCTGACATCATGTTAAAACTTTAGCCTTTAGGTATTACATCTTAAAAATTTCAACCTTCTTCGAGAGAAATAGTTCAAGACCTTATATATTGGTCCATCTTTTAGTGTTTAGCCGATTTAACAGTTTGAACTTGCTCCTTATGTCTTCGAAGAAATTCATATTCAATTGATGGTTGAATAATACTGAAGAACGGGGGGGGGGGGGAATTGAGTTTAGACACTATAGAAGGTGATCAATCTAGACGTTCATTTTCCAAAGACTCCACAATGGAAGATTTCATATGATAAGACCATTAACGTGACTCAAATTAGAGGTAGACCGTAGACGTGAGTACTAAATTGTCATATCTTTTATTGATGTACAAATAGATATGGTATTTAGTTGTTTATTGACCTTGAATTTACATTTTACATTACGTCTTAATATACTTCAAATGTCATCTTTGAGTATGAAAGACGTCAAAACACCCACAACTAATAAAGATAGTGTTGAATGGGAAGAATCTTGGGGGGGAAATTGAGTTTAGACACTATAGAAGTTGATCAATCTAAACGTTCATTTTCCAAAGACTCCACAATGGAAGATTTCATATGATAAGACCATCAACGTGACTCGAATTAGATGTAGACCGTAGACGTGAGTACTAAATTGTCATATCTTTTATTGATGTACAAATAGATATGGTATTTAGTTGTTTATTGACCTTGAATTTACATTTTACATTACGTCTTAATATACTTCAAATGTCATCTTTGAGTATGAAAGACGTCAAAACACCCACAACAAATAAAGATAGTGTTGAATGGGAAGAATCTTGTGCAGTTATTATAAACACGCGTCCAACTTCTTTGTGGAACAGTCTTCTACTAAGGGTCTATTAGATTGGGGAGGTGAAAAAGGAAATGGAAAACAAATTCCACAAAAAACATCCCGTAGAATTCAAATTTCATGTTTTCATGGAAAACAAATTCAAAATGGTAGTGAACGGAAAACAAATTTCAAGGAAAACTCTGCAATCAAACACCTAGGAATAGGATGGAAAATAAGGATGAAAAACACTTTCTCCATGTTTTCCATGGCAATCAAACATACCAGAATATTATTTCGCTTCCAAGGATCTTATTTTGACTTAGTTCTACATATTATTTGGCCTTCAAGGGTGGTGGTGAATGAATGCTGTGATACAAGTAAATGCAATAATACAGATACTAGATACAATCCTTCAATGAATTTTAATAATCTCTGGAATCTAGTGCTGTAGATAAATCCAAAAGTGTGGAAAGTCCTTTCCAATCTGTCGTGTCCAAACCCTGTTTCATGGGCTTTGTGTCTGGCATTAAATAAATAAATGGTCCTTTCTAGTGAGGCAAAATATTAGGATCTGAAATCAGTTTGTGATGTACCTGTTCAATCTTTCTACAAGGGAGTAAAAGGAGGAGGGAGATGCATCTGATTCTGCACTTGAGGCCATTTAATCTCAGAAAACACACTAATTACAAGGACTTATAGACATTAAATTGAAGTACAAGCTCGGCCGGATAGCCAACAGAAGCCACATTAGTAGCCAAGAGTTTTTTTCTTTTGTACAAAAGAAAACACATAAATAGCTGCCAATGGCATACAGTTCAAGATAACTATCGGCATGTCTGGTAATAGATAAAATAAAGCTAAAATCTTGTCTATTGCACAGTACACAAGTCTAATACTGGATGCCAAACATGCACCAAAGTTAAGAGCTAGCTGTTCTAACTTGGGCATGAATCAGAATCTGTTGGCTTGGGAATCATTGGACCACCATTCATCCTAGCACGTGCCTCGGCAAACATCCTCTGCTGCTCAGCCAATGCCTCTTCCTCACTCATATCAGCTCCATTGCTCCATTTCCCAGTTCGCACTGTGTCCTGCCTCCAGAAATTTCCAGCACATGTAAATATCGAGAAACTGTCAAGGATTCAGAAACTAAAACATATATGGCTTAGCCCCTGTTTAGTATAAGATTAAAATCAATTTTTTAGTAGATTTTGATAAATGTTGATGAGATATGTGATTGGAGAGATGCGAGACTTCAAATTAAAATCAGATTTTAATCAGAAACCAAACAAAAGCTTATTTGGTAGAGTGGGCAGTTTAGTACTAGATGGTATTATTTATAATATAAAAAGAATCTAAAATGTTAACAATTGTACAGTGAGTCATATCCAGCATTTTATCAAGAGCAATTACAGATGGGGACCTGTTACAAATCTGACCATTAAAACTGCAAAACATGTGGAAAAACTGACAGTCTAGATTTTGTCAATATCATATTTGTAAGAAAATCTGTAGAAATTTTCTGCATAAATATCATTTCTATTGTATCAAACATAACCTTAAACCCTTAAAACGGTTAAAAATACATACTCTAAAGTCCTTGGCAGTTAACTTCAGTTAACAGGTTCGACTGACAATTTCAAACTAAAACAACCCAAGACATCAAAAACTACATGGAATTAACATTTGACACATTGGAGTTGGAAAGGGGAAAAAGGGAAATGCTAACAATTTTGCGAAAACCAGACATGCTTTAAAAAGACATTGTTCCATTATGATGAACTTTGACAATTTAAATTTTCAGCAGAACCAGAAAAAGCAGTGCACCAGCATGGAGCCCACCAGGTCAGAGAGAGAGAGAGAGAGTACTTGCCATAGTCTCAAGTTTGTGTTGTTCATATGCAGCGAAAACTTCTTCATTATACTCCCCAAATCCAAGATCCTGAAAGATTAGTTTCCAAAAAAATATTATAAAGGGAAAAATTGAATGCAGCACACCGCACACGCAATCAATAAGTTTAAGCCCCTCTCTAAAACTAATTTTTCCCAAACTCATTTTCAAACACGTTCTCCAATAAAATAAGTCTGCACGTAAATCCGAGACTTTTCCACAGTTTTTAACCACAAATTCTCCCCAAAAAAAAAAAATCTTACAAAATCAATTCTCAAAAAATTGGGCTCAACCAGGGGCTTGGTGCAAAACTTGCATGTTACCCCTCAGTGTGTATATTTGCAAGTTGCAGTTTTTCCAAATGATTTAACATGGCCACTAAAATTTAGTTTGCTGAAGTATTAGACCTGAGATGAAGTTATAGAGAGAGTAAATCAGCGAAGTTATCATATAATACCCTCTCTATAATATAAGGTCACTGATAGAATGTAATCGATGCCTATAAAGTAATCAACTAGCCACAACAACTGATTAGACATGAGGATTACCAGTTGACGTATCATTTTTCTTCACAATTCTCCTTCGGTGGATTTAACGGTTTGAATTTTAAAAAAAAAAAATTAAAAAAAATTGACACGTGTCATTGATTTTATTCTCCCACAAATAAAAAAGACTTGTGTTCTAGTCAGGGATGACAGGATCAATTCAAAACCATGATGACCAGTCCTTGAACAATAGGCAATGATAGAGGAAAAGATTAATGAACATAAAGTTCTTCCAGAAGTTGTCTATAAGTCATTACCCTTTCACCACCTTGGAGTTTTTCATTTTCCATATTCAAGAAAATGGACAGGAAGGATATAAGGGAATCAAAGGAGAAATATAGGATTGTGATTAGAAACCTGTAAAGCCTTGAGTACATGTTCTGGTGCAATTGTTTTCCTCTCTTCCCTGTTACAAACTTCATTTGATTCTGATGAAACGAGATTAATAAACTCTGCAACAGAATAAACACGTGAAAATCACACTGCCTTTTGAATATAACATGGAACATTATTATATGAACTGGAAAAAAATGCTGTAATAAGACTGAGATATAAAAATATTGAAATGCACAGTTTAACTCAGCTGTAGAGGAATAAATCAATGCAGTAATCCCAAATAATTCCAACAAGTACAGAGATCAATGCAGTAATCCCAAATACTAATATTCCTATTAAGTACAGAGCATCACAAAAAGTTATGGCTCTGGTTAGGCAAGAACAACCTGAATATTCTCGGTATTGAAAAGAAAAAACTCTTAAACCCCCCCACGACTCGTGATTATGACAGTTAATGCTTAATAGCTCATCTAACACAACACCATAAGATGGTGACTGGTGAGAAGACGAATCACGGCAGAAGGTATACAGGCACTTAAAAAAAATAATCATTCTAATTGCAGGTAACTGAGATAAAAATACAAAAAGATGAAAACTGCAGAAACAATTAAATATTTAGCCCCTGTTTGGGGTGCATTAAAAATTTAACGAATTTTTTCCTCTCTTCTTTTCAACCACACATTTATCAATAAAATATTATTACATATACACCCAAAAAAATTCCCTAATTGTTAACCTCAATTTTCCTAAAAATCACTATCAAAAAATTAGTTTTTTTCAAATAAACTCTTTAAATGAAAACCAAATAGAGGGTAGTAACCACATCCAGAAAATATAGTGTGTGAAACTCTGATAAAAACAGTGTTTCAACTGTTTCTTCAAAATTATCAGTAAACTAATAAATATGAAATGAGATGATAGAACCATATATGTAATCAATCAGACGCGCCATTAGCTGTCCACTTACGAAATTAAAAACAAAAGAAACAATCAATCAATTCTGTGTTCGGTAAAATGTCAATCCATTTATAATGGTTTATTTACGTTGTTGAGGTAAATGTGTAATTAAAAAGTGGTTTCAAAAAATGTGTGGTAAAAAGTGGTTTGAAAAATTGTGTTGTTTATAAATTGATTTATAAATTTAATTGAAATTATTGCATTAAAAGAAAACAGCATTAAGCTATTGTCATTGTCGTTTCCTTTTGTGCAATGGAAGAGTCATAATGAATTCTTAAAATTTATAGAGCAAAAAAATGTAAATACATACCTACACAACATTCAATCAAAAGATCCTGAGCATCTCTTGCAACACGAACATCAGGTGGGAGCATCTCCTTAATAATTTTCGTCATAGTTGCTGAAAAGATATCATTAGCATCACCAATCACTTTTGAAGACAACAAGATCCTCAATAAAACTCCATTATTATTTATTTATTTATTCTTATTCCGACTATTACTGACGTGTCATTGCATGAATTGTCATCGGTTACACTCAACCTCGAACCTTTAAATTTCTAAGTATTACTATGGAATTCCACCTTATATAACCCCTTTTTAGTCTCATCAACAAATACTACATTATCAACTAATAACACACTCCAAGGAACCTCAAGAAGTAAAAGCTATTTCATGAATAAAGTGCAACAATAAAAAAAATAAAAAATAAAAATAATAATAAAAAAAAAAACAACTTCGGTGCATGCTTATAGTGATAGGAAAAAATCCATGCAGTTTCTAAGTTTTTAAAATTGAAGGCAAGTCACACTGAGAAATTCATGAGTCAACTTAACGAAATTTGCATAGAAATGGGAGAAAAACAAACCTTTAGGAAGCGAAGCATCCTCTTTTGTTCTACCAACAATATCCATGGGTTCCATGATACCTTCAAACCAAAACTAATCTCAATTAAACACAGAAAACACTGGCTACGAATAGAAAGAGCCAATTGCATAATTTAAGCTTTATATTATCTATATATAATACTAAAGCAGTGAAAAATCTAGACTTACTGGGATATAGAAGATTGTGAATCAGAAAGATAAGCTGGAAAAGTAATAATTAGCCGAGAATCAGCGAACTGAAATATGTTAGATTGAGAGTGAAGCAGCTGAGTTAGCCGCCGCATACGGTGGTTCGCGGTCGATGAGTGAGAGAATGTGGGGTTTCTTCTCGAACGATTTGGGCAAAACTTTACTGTGGAGTTACTTATTTTTGAAGTCAATTTTAGCCTTTTTTATCACTTCTTGGGATTAAATCAAATTTTTAATCTAATAGTGTTTTCGGTAAAATTATGTTATAATCAACTCAATTTTCAACATTACTTTTTAACCACACATTTTTTTTCTTTCCAATTTTTAACCACATATCTTATCTAGAAAACACAAATAACACCAATCATTACATGTTATAACAGTTGCCGAACACAAGCTAAAACAAACGAGGACTAAATATTAGGAAATTTTTTATATTTATGTTTAAATTAAATTATTTTATTTGATTTTAAGAGAATGTGTAGTTAAACCTCTGTTTGGCAAAAGCCAAAAAAACAAGTTTTTAAACATCACAATTTCTCAAATCATCTTTTAATCACACATATTTTCTCTCTTCACTTTTCAACCATACATCCTACCTAGAAAACATAAAAAAACATGTTTTTAAACATCAAGATTTTAACAAACAGAGGCTAAGCTTCTGCTTGATAAAAAAAAATTGTTTATAAACAAAGAATGTTATATTTTTAAGATAAAATATCTAGTTGAAAAGTGATTTGAAGAAATGTGTTCTTAAAAAGTAGTTTGAAAAAAAATTGGTTTACTTGTTTATAAATAGCTTACCAAACATGAGCTAAAAGTATAGAAAGTTTTTTTTTTATTTACATGATAAAATTATTTTATTAGACAATGTGTGATTGAAAATGAGTTTTGACAAAATTTAGGCTCAAACAAAAGCTTGTCAAAAAAAATAAAAAATAAAAAATTGGAAGGCAACATTTAAATGTTGAAATGTAAGTACTTACATTGAAGCAAGTTCATGGTGCGTCGTATCATCCCTAAGAGGTCCATTCGAACGACATAAGGGGTGCTCGTGGAAAGGATAACAATTATCTGAATGTCTACTCCAAGTGTGCATAAGTTGTATTCGTATTTGAATTTATGTAAAGGGCAAACAAGAGAAAGACCGCTCTCTCCCATGATTAGTCTGATGAAATTTGGAAATCTGAATTATAAAAAAAGAAAAAAAATTATTTTTCTACTGCACTAATTTTCAACCACACATTCATACAAAAATATTCTACTTGTAAATTCAATTTTTTTTACTTAACCACACAATCTCCTAAAATTACTATTATCTTTTGGAAAGGGAAAATTAGGCTTTGTTTGATTGAAAATATAGAAATTGATGGAAAAATAATAATTTTCAGGAACTGGTTTGATTGAAAATTATTTTCGTGAAAAATGTCAATTGAAAGTATTTTATTGGATTAAATTTCTAGGTGAAAAAGATTAGGAAATTCTAAAGTTTTATTGTTTAATTGACATTATTTTATTGCAAATAAAGCAAAATTTAGTTATTTTAATCAAACTTTTTAACACATTTGTACTTCAAAATAATAATATTAATTTTCGAAAAAATATCAATTAACAACAACAAAAATGATCAAACGTAACAAAAATTATGTGTCATGTACATGAAAAATCAAAAACCATCTAAAATGCAAGGCAAATGGAAACCTCATTTCCAAGGCAAATCAGATGCGTGGCTCAAACGGGAGAAAATATTTTTTTGGAAAAATATAAATGTGTGGTTGAAAAGTGGAGAAATATAATTTGAATGGTTGAAAAGTGGTTTGAGAAATTATGTAATTCATAAATCGATTTATAAATCATTTACCAAACGGAGGCTGAAATATATAAGGTATTCCTTTCACACCAGAGAATGGTGAGAAAACATTTTCTTGGCAAATGGCTTAAAACATGCATTGAATTATTATACCTAGAAAATGAGTTTCATGACAAATCTTTGTATCAAATACAAAAGATGGAAAATAATTTCCTTTCATTTGACATTTTCCTAGAAAATGTATTCAATCAAACACATCCTAATGTTAATTCAGCATCTACTCTTTAAGCCATTGTTCGGTAAAATGGTTTAAAAACAATTTATAATCACTTCAATTTTCAATACAAATTTTTAAGCACACATATTTTCTCTCTCTAATTTTTAACTCTACTTTTATCTCAAGATGCGCAAAAAATTGGAGATTATAATCACCTATCAGCGTCCAAGGCTCCGAACAGAGGCTAACACATTAATCAATATTAATAAATCAATTTATAAACATCACAAATTTTCAAACTAACTTTTTAATCCTATGTATTTTCTCTATTTACTTTTTAAACACACCTTTTCCCCCCAAAAATATAAATAAATCCGACCAGCCAAGTAGCTCACAGCTTAACCAAGATAGCTAGCTCGTTACATGATATTGTTGATTAGTCTAATTTTCCACCCTCATTTATTTCTCATGTACTCAATTACGATTTGATGAATTAATAACTTTATTTCATTCAATTCAAAAATTACTTCAAGAAATAAACATGGATGGGTTTGAAGAACAATTTGCATTCAAAAATCCAAAAGACTTTGAGTATAAGTTTAGCATGGGGAGGAGGATCCTAGTGAACTTGATATTATATGTATTCAAGCAAGAACACATATTGCTTTGGAAATGTGTTGTCCCAAGACAGAAGTAGATATTCTCAAGTTTCAATTTGACATAGATAATGAAGACAGTGGCTATGAGTTGTGTTGTCCAAAGACAGAAGTAGTTATCGAGGAGTTTCAATTTGACATAGATAATGAAGACAGTGACTATGAACTTACCCCAAAAACAACATATGTGGACTTCATGGGAGGACAATTCCATTTTGGATTTGGAGGTGCTAATAGTCATATTCCCCTTTCAAAACTAGACAAAAGCATTGAGGAAGAGAAAAGTGACAGAAGAGAAAGGAAAGGAATTCATTATCATGAAAGCCATTGAAAGGAAACCTTGCGTTTTTAAAGCTATACATGTTCATTTCTTGAAGGAATTTTTGAATTGGGGAAGAAGATGAATAGTTTACAATATTTTTTATTTTATTTTATTCTCTCTCTCTCTCTCTCTCTCTCTCATAACTTTAAATAAGATAATACAAAAAAGACTCTTTTATCTTTCATGAAAATGGCCAATAAATGATTTATGGGTCAACTAACAAATAATTAGACGAAATTAGATGGCATGGGCATTTTTTAGCAAATAAAGGTGAATACGAGGGTTAAAATGCCCAAAAAACAAAGGTGGGGACGAATTACGCAAGACAATCCAAAGATACCGACGTTTTGTGTCGATTAACCAACGAGATATAGTGTGTGTTTGGTGTTATTTAAAAATTGTTTTTTTTTTAATGAATAGTGATTTTTATGAATGAATGATTGAGATTTTGTTGAAAAGTTGTGAATTTGACTTTTAGTGAATTGTTGAGATTTAATACTATAGAAAAAAAAGAAAAATTTAAAGAGTATCAAATAAGGGTAGAAGAATATTTTAAGCAATATGGTCAACTCAATGGAGTGAAAATTGCTGAGAATATAAAACACGCGAAAGGAGAGTGCGTGGAATCAAGTACCACAAAATATAAAGCCCCCAGTTGGATAACCAGTATCTGAGAATAATGAATTTTTGAATAGTGATTTTTAGGAAAACGTGTTGTTAAAAATAGAGATTTTTTTGAATGTATGTGCATGACATTTTATTTGTGTGAATATGTGCTTGAAATGAGTTTTAAATAATGGTTATTAAACATGGGCAATATATGTAGTTTTCACATAGTATAAGAAAATTTTAATCGAGCAAGACATGTTTGATAAATGGGACCAACCTATCATTAAAAAGGTGAATATCAAGGAAATTGCTCATACATGATGAAGGTTCAAAGTGATTGGACGAATGGAGTAGTGACTGAACAATTGGAGTGTTGGACGATGCGTGGTTAAAGAAACGGTTTCCTCACTTAACCCTCAATCTAAAAGAGGTGTAATTGAGTCATTATTGATCGTTCCTTAAACATGGGCATTTAACTTTAACATTGTGAGAAGTTATTGAAAAAGTTTATTAATGCATAGTTACGAGCGAAAGTTATGCAAGTAGAGATCATCAAATATAAAGGATGAAAAACAACAAAGAATGAGGATCACGAAATCAACTCTCAAATTGAGATTATGTAATTTTCTTATATTAGTTTTTATAAAAGTTTCCTTTGTTAAATTTGCGTGCTTGAGTCCCTTAGAGACATTTTGTAAATTAAATTTTTTTAATAGAAACACTCATTGTTGAAATTTTGTTTTAAGATGCTTGTCCCTTACACATTCGTATGGTCTATTTTTTAATTGTTAGCACAAATCGTCGCGAAACAGAATGCTAATTGCTAACTGTACAGAAAATTGAATATTATTTTTTAATTTTTGTTGCTAAGAAAATGCGAGCTGCAATTTTCCGATGGTACTTTTTTCAATGATCGCTATTTTTGTGTATTCATTTATTTTAAGCTCTGTTTGGTCCCAAAAAAATTTTATTACGTCTTCCCAAAACTCATTTTCAACCACATATTTTATAGGTCCCACTATTTTCACACTTTTCAACATCTTTTGAACAACACATTCTCCAAAAAAATACAAATTTCCTCTAAAATCTCCTACACTAAACGGGCTCTTAGAGCATCTTTAATGGTCTGGTTGGTCAAGCTAGAGGAACCGTGCAAATCTGAAAGAGAGAGAGAGAATGAAGGAGGAGAGAGGTGAGAGAGTCCATGAAGCGAGAGAATGGATGAAAGAGAAAGGCACACCCAATAAAATAAACCAAGGCAAAGGTTTTCACCAAGGTTTGTCTGCAGACCGTCCTGAGTACCCCATGGAGCATTTTGAGATATTTTAGCCTGTGTTTGTTGGCTCCTCAGTCGTTGTTATTTTGATTTTTTTGTATTTTCAAGATAGAATTTGTGGTTAAAAAGTGGTTTCGAAAAATGTATAATTAAAAAAGATATTGAAAATTGAAATAATTATAACAATGTATTATAACACTCTAATCGAACACATGCTTAATAATTTCTTGATGAATAATTTTAGGGAGACATTTTTAATTGACATTTTTAGTGACATTGTGACATGTCGATTATACATTGGATGGTGTAAATAGCTACCCCACAACTTACTTTTTCACCACCTAATATATGTGCGTCATGTTACAATGTCACTTAAAAATATCTCCCTAGAATTACTCTTTCTTGATTGCCACATGAGCAATAAAATTGGAATGACCACCTCCATTAAAGATGGCCTTTGTTGTATGATATCTCTGCCCTTGCGCAGCTATTGAATGCAAGCTTTATGGATTATCAGGATTTTAATAACGGGTTTCTATCATTCATCTTCTGTATACGAGTTTTTGTTGGAAAAAAAAAAAATGTTTTATTTTTGTTTTAAAGGGGATCCCCTTGAAAGTGAGATTTTTCAAAGACAACTCTTGTTACAAACCCATAAAAAAATCATTTCTAGCCCTCAGATACATCTTCAAGTGATGAAAAGTCTCCAATTTAACTTATAGCTGTCGTGATGAGCGTTCAAATCTCGAAATATAGATGAAGCCCTTGACAAGTGAAGCCAAAAGGAAAACCTCCCACACTGTTCTCTTGTAAGCATATCCTGCGATTTACCTCATTCACCAATAATTTCTAACTTTCATATATGTACGATGTACATGCGTGATTTGATATCTGATATGGGTGAATGAACCCCACTACCCACCCACCCATGGAGGGGGAGAATGTTGGGGTATGACTCAATAGTGGGTTTTAGAACAATTTCGATATGATGTACCCTCGAAAAGGTGTAGTACCCTAGCTTTTTTCAAAAAGTTAAGTCCTTGTTTAGTACCTATTATTTAAAATTCTTTTTTCATCAACACATTTTAACAATAAAATAATCTACACATAAATCAAAAAGATTCTCTACTTTTAATCACATTCTCCAAAAATTTAAGCACTGTTCGACGACACTGCTTAAACTAGAGAGAGAAACTTTAAAATTGATTATTTGTGGGGATTTATAAGTAAAACGTGTGGTTAAAAATTGAAAAAAAAAATAAATATCATTTAAAAGTAGTTTGAGAAATTATGTAATTTAAATTTTTGTTTAAACCATAGTTGCCAATCAGGGACTTACTATTATAAACCACGTTATTTTCAAATAATTGTCTAAAATAGGGGCTAAAAAAAGAATCTACAACTTTTCAAAAAAGTTCATATTTCAGTGAATGCAGTACTACTGGGTTGTACAATAGAAGATTTGGCAGTTGTTTTTGTCTATTAAAATAAAAAATGATTTTTTTGGGGATAAAATATTTTGTCTAAAAGTAATTTGAAAAAATGAGCATGATTAAAAGTGACTTAGGAAAATCTATGTTTATAAACAAATTTACCAAATACTATCGTTCAATTTTATACAATACATCCTATCATAGAGTCCTAGTCAAAGCACCAATCATATGTTGAAGGTTGCAAATCTTATTCAAACGTAGAACCTTTATCAAGTCTGGATGGGTGGACCCCCATACATCCCCGGTCGCATATACAGGTCCTCCGGTGTGCTGATCTCTGCAAGCCACGCATAGTCCACGTTTTCAACACCATTCTCATGTCCGTCATCTCCCGTTGCTGCAAAATTATTTACAGTTAATAAGACTTCGTCCACTTCTAAACCACTTTTAAGTTGGTTAAATAAGCGAGTGAGTTACTTACGGAAGCTGGAACAAGGATAATCATGGTAGTAAGTACATTTCCTACCAGCAACTTCATCATAAGGAGGTGCAAGGATGTCAAGCACAGCACAAGGAGTTATTGCAGTAAAAGAGTGCAGATTCCCTCCACTCTTTGGGTACAGAACAGATGTACTGCATGGTGCTGTCAGGACTTCATCGACTACCAGTTTAGCCAATCTCACTGGAAACCAATGACAACTAATTAAACTTCAGACGACAAATTATCAGAATTAGGAATCAAGGATTAACGAACAATAAACAAATTACCAGCTAAGCTGTCACATTTCTCTTTTCCCTTTTGAAGTTTCAGTCATCAATGATAGAAAATGACCATGTTATCACCACGGTGTTGTTAGTTCATCACTTCAATTATATTAATAACTATATTAATCACTTACATAGGAAAGGAGATTACAAAAAACTGAAAAATGATAACAAAAAAAAATTGGGTTTGTCGTGGCGTTTTGGGTACAGTTTGTTAAAAAAAAAAAAAAAAAAAAAGTAAAGGAAAAGTGGCGGGACGTAATCAGGACTATTGAATTGCTGCATTATATAATAGCCGAAAGCACTTGCGTGGAGCTATGCATATGATCTCTCTACAATCACTAGTGGTCATGCATATGCGGAACTTGGGTTTTGACGCCAAGTTCCTGTAGTGTCTTACCTTGGTGGTGGTGTTAATACTGTGTCCAGCTAAGCTATCCGATCCTCCCTACCAAACATGCCCCCTTCAGTGATCATGCTTTGACGCATTCATTATAAAGATTGTTAACTCTGGTAAAATCATTATGTTGTGACCTCATTTAACTTACTTCACTCAAGGCTCCAAAGAAAATGAAATTTGCAGCCAGCGAAAAAGATGGCATGCAAGTAAAAAAAATCATGTGGTATTCACGTAAGGATAGAATAAATCAATAAGGGGGAAGAAAACAATAACTGGATATATGTAACATGAAGCCAAATGTGGTACAAAATTTTTAGAAGCTAATTTATTTATAATTCAAATAAGTCAGAATTGGACCTGTAGCAGGACCTGCTTCCTTGATTTTCTGGATGTTGGCTGGCTCAACCCAATCATAAGCTTTCACGTGCAAAGAACCATATAGAACTTTGCTCAAAACAGTCATGCCAGGATGGTCATGAAGAGGAATAACTGAGGAAGCAGGGAAGCAAAACATACACATCTGCATTTTTAACATCATTTGCTTATTTAACCAGTCTCAGAAAATTATCAAAACATCTGAAGAACTCCAATTTTACTTATTCTCTATGACATTTCAACGTTCCTTTTCATTTGGGAAAAAAGAAAAACCTAACGTCAAGTCAGCCGTATTTTAAAAGATATATAAAACAATCAAATGAAACCTAAAAGATTAAAGGACAATATACAACTAAGAAAATATGTTTGCTCTAAAATTACAGATTTCCATAGAAAAATTTGGAAACTGTCCAGGAAGGGGAATGGACAAATGACAAAATGCATTTAAAGTCAAAATGAAATACCACAACTAAGGAGTTTTTTGCACAGAAATATTTTGATCTTGTGCAGACACAGCCATAACAGAGTAGACCTTAATTAATCTAGTGACAATTTATATGCAGCAAAGATAATAGATGACAGTTGGTATGACACATGTTTGTCCATGCTATGAATTTTGATGAAGTTAGTGCCAGAAAGAGAGTGGGAACTGATAGAAAAGCCTCCTTCAGCTACTATCATCAAATATAAGCAACTTGCTTGAAATCGTAAGAAAATAGCAATAATAACACCCACCCTTCTTGTTCCCAATTTTCACCAAAAAATTAATATTGCTCTCTCTTTTGGGTTCTGTGCCATTCAACTTACTGAATGAAAAGTAATACAAACTATACTAAAGGAAATCTTCGGTTTATGCATCATATGTTCCAAAACAGTGATCGAACACTTTTTTTCTCTCTAGTAAAGATTTCCACCCAAAAAATGATACGAGATGTATTCTCGTCTAAGCTTCTTCCCTATGCATTGGATACCCTGATTGAAGAGTTGTATATACAGCTTATTATAAAGTAGATATTTATGTCTCTCTCTACTTTTTTTGGTAACATCGACTTTCTCTAGGAGCTACAATTGTGTATAATCTATGTGAAGAGAAAAATGAACTTTTAGGATATCCACGTTCACAAGATGGAAAGTTCATGAATACAACTACACAGGAGGGCTATTTTAGTAGTTACCGCTTTAAAGATGATGATAAGGTTGGCATACGAAATAAAAGCACAATAAACATATTAAATACTAGCTTAAAATCTGAAAGAAGATGTTGACATATTAGTATGTAAAAAATAGCTGAAGATTAGTGAAAGCTTACTGTGAAATTTTCACCCTCGTGCATATCCACGTAAGTAATTGGCTGAGCCCATTGATTTACTCTGTTGAATAGCTTAATTCCAAGAGGACCATGACCTCTATCGTTCTCTTTGTTTCCATCGTCAAGCCCAACATCAGCAGGACCTATTGTGTCTGTGAAACAATAATCTCATATTATTACCAAAAGCATAATTTTGACATGCCGACAGATAGTGTTGACATGCTAGACGGTATCAGAGGGATATCATTCAGCTATGCTAACTCAGTTTTAAACTTGGTAAACTAAAGAATTCAAGCTATTAGTAGAAACCAAAAAACAGATGTTGGCAACTGTTCTTGCCTCTTTATGAAGGAAAAGAAGAATTGCTATGGGTTCTAAACATGTTTGAATGTTAATTTTTTCTTACTTTCAAAGTAAGATAATTTCCGTATCTTAAGAGTAACTTCTCACATTGCTGTCAAAATTAGTATTCATTTTTAGATTTTAATCAACCTAAAGTATTTATAATAAAATAAATTTATTTATTTACAAGTAAATTTCACTTAAAATAAACTCTTTAAGTTTAGCCAAATGTGCTCTGAATGCTAGCAATATATGGAGCAACAATGCCTATTTCCCATGTTATTTCCACTAATATATCACTTAAAAACTCTCCCTCCCTCCCTCCTTCCTTTGTTATTTGTGTTCTTTTCCTTTTTGAGAAGGTTATATAGTAATCAAGTTAAAAAGAAAGAATAATGTAAAGAAAGCAAATGAACATAATTCGCAGTATTGCATATACTACTGAGAAATTTAAGTATCGAATCTAAGACCAAAGCAAAGCGAACCAATAATTCAAAACACTGCATTCATATACGTGTAAATTGTAAATCAAATTTTGAAATAAGCAACAAATAACTGTAATATATTCAACTGCAAAGAGAAAAGGAAAAGGAAAGTGGAAGGTAGTTGAACCTATTTTACATATATCACCGAGAATATATTGAATTAATTTTATTTATCACCGAAACAAAGTAAACCCTATAATTCAAACCGCCAGTGCATGAATAGCCCGTGTAAAGTGTAGATAAGAAGTAACAATAACTACCATATATTCAAGTAGAAAAGAAAATGGAAGATGAAAGTAAATGGACCTAAATTGCGCACACTAATAAAAAATTTCAATAGTAAAATGAGGGTGTAGATTTCCTTTCTTTCTTGCTCAAACGATTCAATGCCAGTAACTTAAGAGATAATAGGAGAGAAAAAGCTTCCCTTGGATTCAAATATGACACAAATAGTGACTCATTTCACCTGGAAGTCAGCAAGCTAGGCTGCTCTAAGGTTTTTCACATCATCCAATTTAAGATTAACACCAAAGAAGCAAACCCAAAATTCAAAACACGCTGTAGAAAAGACCAGTGTAAAGTGTAAATAAATCATTTTTCTGAGATGCAAGTACTGTATATTCAACTGGAAATGAAAGAACGCGAACATAATTTGCATATACCACGAAGAAATTTCACCTGTCCAATTTAACACCAAAGAAAAACAAACCCATAATTGAAAACAGTATATAAAAAATCCCAAGAAAAGTGATTG
The DNA here is from genome assembly GCA_963555705.1 of Ligustrum vulgare. Classification (NCBI taxonomy): domain Eukaryota; kingdom Viridiplantae; phylum Streptophyta; class Magnoliopsida; order Lamiales; family Oleaceae; genus Ligustrum; species Ligustrum vulgare. Next base: position 3,821,809 of record OY743172.1, on the reverse strand, counting down.
ATCAGTTTTTAAATGGGTATTACCGTATATTTCAACGGAGGAAAGGAAAAGGGAAATGAAAGGTACCCAATAAAGAGCAGAGTTTGTTAATGGCCAGAGAAGAAGGAGGGCGTGTTGCTGAGGGCGCGAAGGTCTTTTTGCAGAGGTCATAGAGAGCTTGAATCGAAGGAGGAGAGCTCTTCGTCATTGTGAAGATTCTCCAATCATTCACCGATTCATGGTTGGGTGGGGATTATAATTCGGTAAATTGTTTATAATCACATATATTTTCACAGACAGCCTTTAATTATATTTTTACAAAATTATTTTTAAACCGTGTATTATAATTCGAAAACAAATATAGATGAATAAAATCTTGCTAATCTCATATCTTTATATATCTAAAATTCATTGATCTTGGGGTGGGGGGGGGGGGGGGTTATTCATTTGTGATTTTAAAATTTTTTGAAGGCTTTTTTAAATAAGCTATTTTTGTAAATTTCATAAACTTTTAAGTGACTTCTATAAATTTGCTAAGAATCAATAAAAAATCCTCCATGAACTCTGCAGACTTCTATTGACTTTTTAAAGACTTTTATAAACTTTAGCGTGTCCTAACGTAATCATTACTTGATACGATCTGGATCAGGCATCGAAGGGCGAAGTCGAGCTATCGACAGTACGACAGTGATATACGTGAGAAACGGAGAAAGTTCTGTGTTGAAGATCAGTCGATAAGACGAACGGATCAAGCAAAGTCGAAATCTCATCATTTGGTGACCAGAAGCCTCATTACGGTCGTAAAGAATAATCTTCACGGTCGTAACTCCGTCTCGAGTCGAAACAAAGAATTACGGGATTTTCAAACTTACGGTCGTAAGTCCCACATTCACGGTCGTAACTATTAACCCGAAGGCTGCTTACGGCCGTAAGAATGACTTTTGCGATCGTAACTTAATTTTTCTCGGACTTTCGCGATTTTTGATTTAATTTCCGTTTTAATTATTTATTTTCATGTTTTGGGCCCAATTAGCAGCTAAACCTAGTTTTAGGTCAAATTTTCTTTATATTATCATTATCATTCATTGTAAAAGACAGTTTTGAGAATATTGAATTTTAGTTGAAAGAGTTTTCTCCAATTGAAAGGTTGATGAGTCCCTTTTTGTGTTCTTCGAGAACAAATCCAACTTATCAAATATTGCGAAATATTTGTGGCGTTGAACTTATCCAATATTCGCTAGAATATTTGTGGCGTTTCCAAGTAGAATCTTATCAAGAAAATTGACAAGTCCTTGTGGTGTTTCGAAAACCTTGGATCTCGATTTCGAATCGTCAATTTCTTGCGTCGTGAATCTTGGGTCAAGGTTCTATCGTCAATTTTATCTTTCTAGTATTTTAATTCTTGTGTTCTTGTGTTTATTCGGCTGAATCTGGATCTTTCCTACGTTTTTAATTCATTATTTCGCGTTTTTGTCATGTTCCGTTGTTGGGATCGCGTCATCTGTTATCAGAGCTTGGATCTAGATTCAATTCTTGATATTCTTGATTTTCTTGTTCTTCGTACCAGTTATAAATTTTCTCAATTTGATCCAGAAGAGTCAATCCCAAAAATTCAAAAGTGTTTTTCTTGTTCGTTTTTCGTCCAAATCCAATTCCCTTTTTTCTGCCATACTCGTAGTCCAATTCTCTGACAAAAGATTAAAAAAAATAAAAAAAAAAATCATTTTTTTCCATATTCCAAATTTTCTCAATTCTTCAATTTGTTCTTATTTGTGTCTTGTTTATCTACCCTTGATAAAGAGTTCTTGGGTTGGTTCTCGGAGTTCTTGAGAGGGATAAAGAGTGATACACGAGTGATAAAGATTTTTATTTCTTTTTCTTGTTATAAACCATGTCTCGCAAGGAAAAATTTTCATCAATGGGTGACAACAAACGGCCCGAAAGAGGGGATAAGATATTGGAGCAGGGTGTTGAATTATTGGCAGAGATGCAGGCAAAATTTAAGAAGGTAATGGCTAGAATGGATAAAAGAGATGCGATGATTGCCCAATTGAAAAAAGGGCAATCGCCGGCGGACTCTATGACTAGGAAGAGTAGTAGGCGTGAATGTCATGCTAGGTACGGAGATGGAATGGATGAAAAGTCATTGAGGCGAAAGGAAGAAGTAATGTCATCTCAATCAAAGCAGGAGCGTATTGACTACAGTCCAAAAAGGAGGGAGGAACCAACACCGAAAGGTAAATATCATTTTGTGTCCAAGCCCCTTAAGGATAAAAATGTTAAGTGCTTTAAATGTTTGGAATGGGGTCACATTGCACTTGATTGTCCACGTAAAAAGGTTAGGTGTGATAGTCAAGGGGTGAAAAGTGTTTTGGTGGATGAGTAAATTATTGATATGCATGCTCTTAGCGTTAGGCGTAAGGTGAATGCTTTGGATAATGTGGAAGGGTAGAAGGATAATATTTTTCGCACTAGATGCATAGTGAATGGTAAAGTGTGTAGCATGGTGATTGACGAGGGAAGTTGTACTATTGTAGTTAGTGCAATGTTGGTGGAAAAATTAGGCTTTCCTTTAACGAAACATCCAACACCTTATAAATTACAATGGTTGACTGAGTCGGGGGAAGTTAAGGTGAAGAGACAGGTTTTAGTGGGATTTTCTTTTGGTGGGTATTCGGATGAGATAATTTGTGACGTGGTGCCTATGCAAATTAGTCACATATTGTTGGAGAGACCGTGGCAACATGAGAGGGCCGTGCTACATGATGGGTATACAAATAGATACAACTTAGTAAAAGGGGGGGGGGGGAATTCTACTCTTGTACCACTATATCCAACTGAAACCCTAAAAGATCAATTGAAAGTGAAATGTGAGTTTGAGGGGAAAAATAAGAGAGTTGAGACCACGACCTCAGAAAAAGGAGGGGAAGAGAAAATTGAAAATAAGAGTGTTGAGTCCACGACCTCAGAAAAAGAGAGGAAGTGGAAATTAAAGAAAAGAGCGTTGAGGTCCAAACCTCAGAAAAAATAGATATTGAGTGCAGAAAGCAAAAGAAAAGAGAGACTACCACAAAATTGAGTTTATTTGCACTCACTCACGCTAACAAACCCCTCCCCAATTCTTTAAAATCTGTTTTACAGGTACCGAAGTCAAACCATGAGCTTAAAACAGGAAAAAACTTGTTGGCACAAATGAGCAGCCGAGAAAGTTGAAGGAGAAAAATGGGCAGCCCAAAAGGTTGAAAGCAATCACGAGGCATAAACATGATCATCGAGCCCAGCAAAGCAGGAGGAGTTTAAAAAGCCGACCAAAAATGGATTCGAGGTCGAATCCTTTTCAAGAGAGGGAGTATGATACGATCCGGACCAGGCATCGAAGGGCGAAGTCGAGCTATCGGCAGTACGACAGTGATATACGTGAGAAACGGAGCAAGTTCCGTGTTGGAGACCAGCCGAGAAGACGAACGGATCAAGCAAAGTCGAAATCTCATCATTTGGTGACCAGAAGCCTCATTACGGCCATAAAGAATAATCCTCACGACCGTAACTCCGTCTCGGGTCGAAATAAGGAATTACAGAATTTTCAGACTTACGGCCATAAGTCCCACATTCACGGTCGTAACTATTAATCCGAAGGCTGCTTATGGCCGTAAGAATGACTTTCGCGGCCGTAACTTAATTTTTCCCAAATTTTCGCGATTTTTGATTTAATTTCCGCTTTAATTATTTATTTTCATGTTTTGGGCCCAATTAGCGGCTAAACCTAGTTTTAGGTCAAATTCTCTTTATATTATCATTATCGTTCATTGTAAAAGACAGTTTTGAGAATATCGAATTTGAGTTGAGAGAGTTTTCTCCAATTGAAAGGTTGAGAAGTCCCTTTTTGTGTTTTTCGATAACAAATCCAACTTATCAAATATTGTGAAATGTTTGTAGTGTTGAACTTATCAAATATTCGCGAGAATATTTGTGGCGTTTCCAAATAGAATCTTATCAAGAAAATTGACAAGTCCTTGTGGTGTTTCGAAAACCTTGGATCTCGATTTCGCATCGTCAATTTTTTGCGTCGTGAATCTTGGATCAAGGTCCTATCGTCAATTTTATCTTCTTGTGTTCTTGTGTTTGTTCGGCTGAATCTGGATCTTTCCTACGTTTTCAATTCATTATTCAGCGTTTTTGTCGTGTTTCATTATTGGGATCGCGTCATTACTGTTTATAAATCAATTTATAAACAATACAATTTTTCAAATCACTCTTTAACCATCCAAATTTTCTCTCTCCACTTTTCAATCACGCATCTTACTTTTTAAACAGTAAAAAAATATTTTATAAACTATTACAGTGTTACTGAACATAAAGACTTGGATATTTTAAGAACTTTCATTTTTAAAGAAAAATACCCATAAAATATAATATTTTTAATAAATTCTTGTATGTCCAAATCATTCAAAAAAATGTAACGAAATAAATTATATTTATTTCTACGGTTATCTTGCTCAACATGCCATTACTATTGGGTCAACCACAAGTGGCCGCATCAACCATGAGTTTTAATAGCTCATTTCTCTCTTCCAACGACCATTTTTCATATTTTTCCGTACCTCTTTCTTGAACATTGTCATTTCCTTGAGATAAATATTCTACTAATACTATTGCCAAATTGTACGTGCAATGTATTAAAATGTAAATAAGGTACAATTGTCATAGAGGACTAATGAAAATTACATTAATTGAAATCAAGAAGAATGATAAACAAGAAGGATAAAGACCAGCATCAACCACAGTATAAATGTATTTTTTCTTTACATGTGCACCTCTAAATTTGGCTATGCTTCACAATGCAGATTCCATTCCAGGCATTACAAATTAAAACTAGATTAATATAGGTGAGTCTATCTGGGTAAGATACATGGATTCAACTGACAATTGCTTATTAATGCATTTGGTGCAAACAGTCATGGATTCTCCAATAATTCATTCCATTTTGTTTCTTGGAAATATCAAACCATTGGTGCAAACAGTTATGGATTCTCCAATAATTCATTCCATTTTGTTTCTTGGAAATATCAAACCATTCAAAGATTTTTCTTTTAGTCCTTGTACGACTCCAAGAGCATGCATTCAACTATCAATGTAAAAATCGAAGCAAAAAGATTGCACATAGTGTTGTAAACTAAGGGAAAATTGATGACCACAAACATTCAAAACAGTGAAATTATTACTTGAAGAGATGAACCCCCGGGGGGGGGGGGGGGTTGAAAGAAGATGACGTGAATTTATGGAGGAAATTGTGAAGAGAGGCAGAGAGCCCTATGAAATACTTTCTCACGATAATAGAGGAAAAGGAGACGTCTTCTATTTGGGCTTGGAGACTTCTTAAATCTCACATAAGGTGAGAGATTGTTTTTTAGATTTTTCTTTACAATTTTTACCAAAAAGTCTCTAGAAATCTAGCAAATAAAGAATTCTCCAAAAGTCATTCATAATTTGAATACCCTAGAATTTGCAGAAACTTCTGAAAAGTTTCAATTGAATACATTTAAATTTTTAATGAGTCGTTAAAAGTTTCAATTAAATACACCCATTGATTTCGCTAGTTGATCCATATTAATGTGTCCTCGTTTGATAACACCGAATAGTTTATAAACTGATTTATTTATGATTACGAGGTAAAATGTGTGGTTGAAAAGTGGAGAGTAAAAATATGTATGATTAAAAAGTGATTTGTGAATTAAAATTTTTAGAAAAATTAAAAGTAACTATCCACTATTTTCCCAATTTTTAGAAAAATTAAAATTTCTGAATTTTGATCCATGTATCGATACATGATTAACATGTTTATCGATGCATGCAGAAATTCAGATACGGTTTACACATGCCTGAGCTGCGATTTGCTGGAATTAATAACTTTCCTACTTGTCAAGCATGAACAAGACAAACTTATGCAGATTACCAGCACCTGTTTGTAGCTTAGGTGAATCCTCGAGCCTAGTTTAGGTAATTATGAGCTAGAAATTATTTTTTTATAACAAAAGATTATCTGATTGAGCTAGAAATTTTTGTTATAAATAGGGGGTAAATTGTGAAATCTGAAATACAAGGAAATCATTGAAACACCCAGTCAAAAACGTGAGAGAGAGATAGGGAGTTCGGATAAAATTCTCAAAATTTCAGCTTTCAAAAGGTAGTCCTTGATTTTGATCTATTGCTTTATAAAATATGTTAGAATCATGTTCATGATGCTGGGGAAGTTTTGCAATAATAATTCAAGGAAAAACAATAACTTTTGTTAGAATCAGAGATCGAATTGTAAAAGAAGTTCCTCATGTATCAATACATGAAGAACTAGGGTCTGAATATATATCGACACTTTCATCAGTTTTAAGAATAAATAGAAGTTTGATTCTTTCTTTGTTCTCAGGTTCTAAACAAGGTAAGTAACACTATGTTGCGTGATTTACATACCGCAAGTGTAAGGTATCGAATAAGTAATAAAGTGAATGCGAGTCCAAGTATCGATCCCACGAGGATTGTTGCAAAATGTATTTTAGATTATGAACATTAACCGGAACTAAGAAATTGTTTGAGAATTTTGAATTAAAAACTAACTAAAAAGAGTGAGAAAAGTTGATTTGTGAAAAACGATGAATTAAATATGTTAGAATCGTGAATCCACGTTAACCCTATCATCCATGTGTTTGACTTAAACAATTAACAACAATTTATGGAGAATTGAAAATTAGTGTTCCTATAATTGTTTATATCCCCTTTCGAAAGATGCATAAACACCTTTTTCTATAAGAGACGAGCCTATATTTTTATGACCAATCCAAACATATAGAAAATCATTAACCAATTATGAACACTTTTTTAGGATAACACAAAGTATAGAGGTATATATATTTCTATCATCTATTGGACTTTGCGGCATTAATCAAGGTCTAATAATTTCCTACTCTTTCGAACATAGAAAATTATCACAACCATCAACAATTATGCGTCCACAATCATAGATGAAAATAAAACATAATTAATTGCATCAATTTCATAATATAAATGTTAAATCAAAACATGGAATCAAGAAATTAACGTTTCATCACGATCCTAACAATTAAAGCATAGCCTAGATACATGATAGAAAATAAATAGCAAGAAAAGTAAGTGGATGTCACCCCGTTCATCTTCTTGGAATTATATCTTCAATCTTGATTTTGGCGTGGCTTGAATCCCCTAGCAATTGGATAACGTTTTGACAGGAATTATGATGATTGGGAACCTCCAAAAAGGTGTCAAAGGTCTGGTATTTATAGATTAGGTCGAAGTATAGGTTACTTGGAAGATAAGAATATTGAAAACCCGTCCAAATTGACTTCCAAAAGAATTCCAATTGAACAAGTAAAGTCACTTTCGCGGGAGATCTTTTTGTTACTGTACAATATTCAGTATTTGATCATATCTTTATATATCTTTATCCGATTAAGATGATTCAAATATCTTTAGAAATATAACTTAAAGAGCTACAATTCTTCTTGAAATAGGATTTTCCCAATTCGGATGTTTACTGTCCTGAAATTAGGTTTCAAAGTCTGACTAAAAATCTGCCCGAAAATCTCGTGTGATTGAAATCAATTTATGGTAATATTCTTATCACATTTCATTCATTTTTTAATTTTAAATGCATCCAATTGATTCCTAACAATCTTCAAGTATCGTATCATGGTCCGAATCAATCATTGAGTAATTGCAATTTGGTCATTCTTCATTTGAGTTGTATACTTTAGTCATTGAACTTATAATTTCTTCCAATTTGATTTCTTCTTTAAGCATTCTTCCAATTGAGCCCTTGATCTACTTCGTCCACCCTTTATTTTCACACTTTAGTTCTTTTATCATCCAAATGACTTGTTTTTGCTCCATTTCCTTTACTTTCTAGACTTTGGGATCATTCTTGAAATATAAACAAATAAAAATGAAATAAATAGAAAATATTCTTGAACAAACAATTAAAATCCTATAAAATACACTTATCACACTGCAACGTTGTAAATGGTCGTAATGCTACTCTGTGCAAAATTGCTCGATATTTTGACTTGTTCCCAACTTATTCAAGTATTTTTCTTGCATTATTACATTGATTATGTTACCCCACTTGATGTTATGCCTTACGACACTTGACTTGAACTACGGGAAGTTCTTCCTGCTCGAAATATGTGATACTTGTATCAGGATTTTAAATCCTAGTTAAATTCTTGCGTGCACGGGATAATATATGTCTTGTAATACGGGCCCTTTTGAAACTCATATTTTAAAAAGAAAAGTATGTTACTTGTTGAATACTTTTATATTCATATTTTTCATGTTTTAAAAATTGCAGATGCTTGATTGTGCAACTTTCTAAGCTGTCTTTTGCGGGTGAAAAACTTTTGAAGATGGATTGACCTACATGTATATCACGGAAGTCGAGATCTGGAGTTACCCTCCAGAGTTTCCAAACTTGTCCCGTTATGAGCATAAAAAAAATGAAAATAGAATAATATGATGTAAATACTTTAGAACTAGTATATATTGATATTTTTACTTTTACACATATATAGTTAGTATAATATACAGGGTTTAATTTTGATAACTATAAAAATCCCATACAAGGCCTTATAATAAATAGATATGTAAGTTACACACATTTTTATTAAGTTAATGTTCCTATGTATAAATATTTGTGTACATTAATGTTTAACGAACTTTAGCACTAATTTTCAAATACCAACGGTCATTAACTAATTGTCATGTGTCGATACCATACATGATGAGAATCATAGGAGGCTCGACAAAGAAAATTAAGCATTCGAGCCAAACAATCGTCAAGTCTATTTTGAAGGACTCCCAAGGCATCAAAGAAGAAGATTCAAGTAGAGATGGCAACGGGTCGGTCTCCTCGACCCGCGCCCCGTCCCGTTAAATTTTATAAAACCTAAACCAGCCCCGTTAAAAACATAATTTGTTCTTGTCATTTGCTCTCTTGAGAGGCTCCTTGAGGTAAGGATAAAAACATCATTTGTTCTTGTTATTTATTTGGAAATTAATCAACTTTGTTTGAGTATATTTTATTTTTGTGTTGTTGTTGATTTTCGCCACCTTGAAATTTGTTTAATCTTTATCCATTGGGCTTGGTTCTTTGACCTATGAGTTTTGGGTGAGATTTAAACTTAGGTTAAGGTGTTCTATCATTAATTTTACCATATTAGCTTTCTTGAGAATATTTCAAATAGTTGTTGGAATTCTTGGTCAATATACCAAAGGGGTTCGCATAATTTGGTATCAAAGTTTGACTCTAATTTGGTGAACATATCTCTACTTTCTACTTGTTGTTATTCTTGTTATCTCCCCCCCCCCCCCCCAAAAAAAAAAAAAAAAAAAAGAAAAGAAAAGAAAAATGAAAAAAATTGGGAAAAATTGTTGTTCTTGATCATTACTTAATTTCTATATATTGGGTATTGTCTTTGTTCTCATTCTTCAGATTGTTGAGGTTTACAGTTCATCAAACACTCATAATTCCATGTTATTCAAACTTTGCCCACAAAGTGTTTGATATATTTCCCCAAATAGAGCTTTCATGTTAAAATCCACTTTTCTCTACTTCCTAGTCAATTACTTGTTCCTTGTTAAGCCTTTGTGATCTTGTGCTTTTGAAAATTTGTCCTACCCATGCATAGTCATCTTCTTGTGTTTTAGCAAGTAAAGAAAATTTCACTTGCTCTTGTGTGTATCCATTCTTATATCTCTTGCTTGTATGTGGTTTCATGCTTCACAAGAATTATATCTCTCAATTTAGTTGATTATGTTTCTCGCAAAATTGGAGTGAAACACGAGTGAAATAAATTATTTGTGAGGAAACTTCCACACTTGCACAACATGAAACAAGAATTTTGTGAGATGTTGCAAGATATTTCCACCACTTTTGCTAGGCAAGTAGAGGGGACGGAAAGAATGTTAGATAGATTGAATGCTAAAGTAGAGACCTCACCACCAAAGTCTAATGTTGGTAGGAAGGGAAATAGAAGAAAGTTAAAGGATAACTATGATGAGAGCATGAGTCGGAATAGATGAGAGCAGTATGATATGGGATTTGATAGGGAAACATCTATGGTCACTAAGAGGGCTCCCAACAACCAAACTAAGGCTAGTGAGTTGGATAAGCAAAGAATAAATATATTCCACACTAGGTGCCTTGTGAAGGAGGAGACTGATCCCATTTTGAACATGAAGAAGCAGATGAAATTTTTTGAAGAAGAGTTCATTGCATGGGAGTACAAATACAATATTGGTGTGCAAAAGGGGAGTGATAGTGAAGTAGTTGAATTGCAAGTGGTGCCCCTAGATAAGGAAGTTGAGAAGAAGGAGGGGTTTAAAATTAGAAATAGTTGATGAAGCTCCAAATTCTCATGTGGATAATGAAGATATTGGTGAGGGGATGCACATGCTTACAAATGTAGAGGATGTTGTGGAGGTTAAAAATGCGGGAGATTTGATTGAGAACGATAAATTGGAGGTGGAGATTTAGGGAGCCGAAGAGAAGAGCCTTGTGGTTCAGGAAGGGGAGTTGGAGTTGAAATATTACAAGTACAAGGATTCATATCTTAGATCCTGTGAAACTAATGATCCCTGTAGTTGTTATATAGATAGGAGAAGCATCCGAAGATGGACAAGACTTCAAGAGAGACCGAAAGGGTGTTCGTCGAGTTGGCGTCATTGAAAAGAGGGTAGGTAGGCTACTAAAAGGGGTATGGCCTAATAAGAGTCATTTTCGAGGGATATATAGTTATAGGGGGCGCTCTCATCTCATGGGTGTTCGTACCTGGCAACTAAGTGAATAGGTGAATTGATAGTTGTCTCTTACCTGCCAAAGACAGTTAGAGTAGAGTTATGACGAGGAACCCCACTATGCTCGGATCAGGGTAATTTGGCAAGCCCGCCTCCAGTAAGTGAACAACTTAAAATAAATGACTTCGCTTTATTGGAAGCAGCAGCAAGCCCTCGTTTAAGAAGAGTTATACTTGACCCTTGCTAAAGAAGAGATTTCGAAAGCGTAGGAAAGGGCTTGAGCTACTAATCCGATAGATAGATGAATCAATGAATTGAACCGATGGAAATGATTCTTATTCTTGTCTTGTCTTGTGAGCCAATCTTCTTTCTTTATCTATGTCATGCCTACCTGAAACCATCCCTCTACTCTAGGGGGTGTACACAGACCTGCGAGATAGTCATTCTTACACCGCGGACAAACCTATGATTCGGGACTAATCATCCTGAAGAAGGAGAGTCTGATGAGAATCATAAGAGGCTCGGCAAAGAAAGTTAATCATTTGAGCCAAACAATCCTCAAGTCTATTTTGAAGGACTCCCAGGACATCAAAGAAGAAGATTAAATGCTTAAACAAGTGATAAGTGATTAGATTCAAGAAAACAAACCAATAATCAAATAGGAGCAAAGGAATGAAGATTTGAGCTTCGGCATCTTTCGGTCGACCGAAAGTCTAGAAATTTCAGCTAAGTCTTAGTTCATTTTGGCTGAGTAATGGTCAACCGAAAGTGACTTCGATCGACCGAAAGTTGCTGAAATTTTTGGAATTTATCTTTTACCCTATATTTCGTACAATAAATACACATTTAATTTCAAACCCTAGATTTAACTTTGAAGATGTTCATTTGAATGCTCTCTTAAGAGGCTCCTTGAGGTAAGGATAAAAACCTCATTTGTTCTTGTTATCTACTTGAAAATTAATCAAATTTGCCAGAGTATATTTTATTCTTGTGTTGTTGTTGATTTCCGCCATCTTGGAATATGTTTAATCTTTATCCATTGAGTTTGGTTCTTTAACCTATAAATTATGGGTGGAATTTAAACTTGAGTTAATGTGTTCTATCCTTTATTTTACCATATTAGCTTTCTTGGGAAGATTTCAAATAGTTGTGAGAATTCTTGATCAATATACCAAGGGGGTTCGCATCAATACATGCAAAGAAATTTTATAGATTTTCAGTTTCTTAATTTAGACTTAATGAATTATGCTGTAGTTTTAATTATCTTTTGTTACGCATACGTCAATAAATACGATACTAGATTTTTACTAGTTTTAAATTACTTAATTATTTGTCATACATTATTTCATTTTAGTCCTATATAAACCAATATATGTCAAAGAAATGATTAACTGAATAACTAGAAATATTATAAGATGGCTGTTAGATTCAATAGGTATCTATACCACAACCATAGAAAATTCATTTTTATTCAAATTCAAAACATATTCTCATTTATAAAAATGATAATTTTACAAATCGTTCTTTTACGCAATGATTACAATTTATAAATAAATTTATAAACAACACAATTTTTCAAACTACTTTTTAATTACACATATTTTCTCTCTTCAATTTTCAACCATTGATCTACCTAGAAAATACCAAAAATAATAAAAAAAAAACGGTGTGAGACGCCGAACTGTCCGTTATACATAAAAATTTCATTTTTTTGTATTTTATAGGTAAAATGCGTGGTTGAAAATTGGAGAGAGAAAATGCGTATGATTAAAAACTAAAAAATGATTTGAGAAATTGTGTTATTTATAATTTAGTTTATAAACAATTTCTTTTACTCTACCGAACACACTATTAGGGTGCGTTTAATTGTGATAGTGAAAAATGGGTAGAAAAAAAATATTTAATTGAAAACTATTTTCTTGGAAAATATGAATTAGAAGTGTTTGATTGTTTAATTTTGTAAGTGGAAAAAATGGATAATTTTTCAAATTTCGTTGTTTGATTGCCATTATTTTCGATAGCAAATAAAGTAAATTTTAGCTATTTTTTTATTTTTTACCTTTTTAACATATTTATACTTGATAATGATAATATTATTTTTGAAAAAAAAAAGTCAATTAACAAAAAAAAATTTAATCAACCGTCCATGTAACATGGAAATAGTTTTCTCACCCAAAGGTTAAGAAAACTTTTTTCAAGTTTTGAAGGAAAATGGAGTGTGTCTAAGGAAGGGAGAAATTTTTTCCAAGTTAAATTTTACAAATCAAACACAATAAAATGGGAAAGGTAATTATTTTTTTTTTTCCTTTTTTCATAGAAAAAGAAGGGGAATCAAACAAGAGCCTTAATTGAACATATTTTCTAGAGTTAATTTTTACTGTTTTACAATCTTATTAACCATTCAGAACCCGTTTGGTCCATGAAAAAAGTTTTGTTTTTGTGTTTTTATGGGTGTGTGGTTTAGATTGGTTTGAAAAGTAAAAAATTATGAACTTGACTAAGGATGAATGATTGAAATTGAGTTTGAAAAATTTTGGTAAAAATTATTGATAGAGCAAACAAGCTCTCAAATTCAAATCTTTTACCAGGAAAAAAATATAAAAAAATAAAAAACTATTCTTGCACTTCTTTCACGTATATTTTTGGTAGACTTTATTTAGTCCTCATTATTTGAAAAATAATGTGATTTTGAATAATATTTTTTGGAGAATGTTTGGTTAAAAAATGTTTAAAAAGTCAAATATAGTGGATTTGACTAAAATGAATAATTGAGATTGAGTATTTGAAAAACTTATTTTAAAAAAATTTGGGCAAACAAGGGTTAATTTTTGACCTTTCTAAAGCAAGCCAATCAAAATAGTATCTCACCCAATTTTTATGCACTTCCTTTTTGCTTTGTGAACACACTGCAAATTTGAACTTCAAAACTCAGCATCTCTTGTAACAACACGCAGTCTATAGTTTGTGAGTAAAAAATGGGTTCGAACTGTGAGATTGAGAGTATGGTCTGTAATCCTCCAGAACGGCGTCGTGTGGGGCTGATATACGACGAGAGGATGTGCAAACATTCGACTCCGGATGATGAGGACCATCCGGAAAACCCCAATCGCATAAAAGTAATTTGGGATAAGCTCAATGCATCTGGAATCGCTCAAAGGTTCTTTAAGCGGACTAGTGTTTTTATTCAAATTTGTAATGAGTTGTATGCATATGTAAATATAAACGTGTGCGTTTGTATTTTCCAATTAGCCTCCCCCCCCCCCCCCGGGGTAGCTGACTATTAACGTAGAATTCAGTGATAAGAAAGTAATTTATGCAATTGCATTTTCAACTTTTAGTCAGATAGAATGAAATAAATTATGTTATTTTGATTTTAGAGCATGTCTGTCGTGGCTTCAATCTACAAAAGAGGAGGCTATTTTACCAATATTGGCTAAAAAATTTAAAATCTTATACAGGCAGCAAGGCTCTTCTTACTGCTGGAAGAAGCTAGTTTTTGTCTATTTTCGTAGTATATCAGCCAAGCCTTACTTATTTCCTTCTCGAAAAAGAATACTTGTTTGCTGCTATATCTTCTGCTTCTCTCTCTGTTTTTTTTGGGTGGTGGTGGGTGTGGGGGGTGGGTGGGAATTCTGCTGGGTCAATAAAATCGAACCATGTTGTTGTTTCTTTCTTATATTTTTCAATATTGGTCACAATCCAAATTTCAAAAATTTCTTGAAGAGGGGAGAATTAGAAGGACAGTGTTATACTTTTGTAGTTTGTAGTGTAGAATAATGTAGCCATCTTTTTTCATTTCATGTTTACTTTTTTATATATTTCTCCTTTTGTACTGTATAAAGTCGTAAAGCAGCAGTCTTTGGGTTGAAATGCTCTTCATATACGGTGCTGTAATTGTTTACTGGTCTCGCCATTATCCAAGAGGGTTGCTTTTGACCTAGCTCTGTTTTATGCTTTTCCAGATGTGTTATTTTGAATGCAAAGGAAGCAGAAGATAAGCATTTAGCTTTTGTCCACAGCAAAAATCACATTGATTTGATTAAGAATATTAGTTCCAAAAAATTTGATTCACGGAGAAATAAGACAGCATCAAAATTTAACTCTATATATTTCAATGGAGGCTCATCAGAAGCAGCGTATCTTGCTGCCGGTTCTGTTATAGAGGTAATTAGAAATAGACGTTAGACTTATTGTGGTCATTTTGTTCAAATGCGTGTGGCTATAGGAAATCACCCATTTTTGCCAATCAGTGAAACTATCAACATTCAGAAAAATGCCAACTTACATCTAACATAGATGCAATTATGTCATTTGAATGCCTTCTTGTATTCGTATTTGGCTGTCCAGTTAGCAGTTTGGCTCTTGCTATGTGTTGCTGTGTTCCCGTTGTCAACTTCTATTTATCACAAGGTGGTGCAATTGCTTTAGTTTTTCAAGAATTTAACTGTTGAAACCTTGTAACATAGGTTGCTGAGCAAGTTGCAAAAGGAAAATTGGATTCTGGTTTTGCTATTGTCAGACCTCCAGGACATCATGCCGAAGAAAGTGAACCAATGGGATTTTGCCTGTACAACAATGTTGCTATTGCAACAAGTTTTCTTTTAAATGAAAGAGTGAGAGTTAATTTGAGTTATTGGGCACCAATTTTATTCGTGTTTTTCATCAGTTAATATATGACACTTTCTTTCTTTTTGTACATTTCCATCCACTCAGCTTATGTGTACCACTCTTCTCACTGTAGCCAGAGTTGGGTATCAAGAAAATCTTGATTGTTGATTGGGATGTACACCATGGAAATGGTACTCAAAAAACGTTCTGGAAGGATCCTCGAGTACTTTTCTTCTCTGTACATCGGTACGTGAAAAATTATATATATCACTTTTTTTTTTTTAATATTCAATTCAATTCAACAATTGCAACTCGTTCTGAACCTTCCTCAACAAAACTTGAATTTGTTTGCTTATTTTATCAGCTATTCCTTTTGTTTAACTTTAGTATCTTTGCTTGTATAAAGGAATATAGGCATTTAGGGGTGATTGCTTGCTTTAAGTTGATAAGTGTTAATTTAGATGGAACTTAGCATTAAATCAGGTTATATTAAGTCTGCTAAAGCAGTTATGGTAGCATCAGCATATAATGAACAACTTGAAGATTATTTTGATCATATTGAGAGTAAGAAACTTTTTTGTTTCAACTAGGCACGAATTTGGGAGTTTCTATCCAGGTGGTGATGATGGGTCTTATACCATGATCGGAGAGGGGCCTGGCACAGGATACAATATTAACGTTCCTTGGGAGAACAGTATGTGTGGCGATGCAGACTATCTTGCAGTTTGGGACCATGTTTTGATTCCTGTTGCTAAGGAATTTGATCCCGACATGATTATTATCTCTGCGGGGTTTGATGCAGGTTAGCTGAACTTTTCTTAACTGATTATTGCCTGATATTGTAGTCTACTATGTATAAATGCATCTCATAAACTAACTGTTATTTTTTTTTTAAATATATTAAACTCTAGGCATGCAAGTGAGATAGAAAGATTGAATATTTGCCCACAAATTTATTTCTATTCTTGGCTAAACTTGGATTATCCTTTGACAACCTTACTAACTAGAAGTGCTTAGTGAAATGAAATCATGTATTTGAGAATCAAATATTAGCTAGCAAGTGCATGTACTCGTACTTTAATGACTCTCTAGTGGCGAGGGAAGTTTTAGATTCTCCATTGGATGGTCCTCCAATTGCGTGTTCCCACTAATTGTTTTTTTTCTTGTGCATAGGATATCTTAATCTCTGTCTTCCTTTTCTGGGTTAGATGTAAACCTAATTGCTCTTATCTTCATGTTACTAATCTATAATTTCTCCTTTTGCTGTTGATTCTTTAGGATATTATGCCTAACTGCATCTCATGCCTTTTTCTTCATTGGATAATGAAGCTTTTAGCTGCATTGCTTTCTAGCTAAATGATAATTTTGTGGCCCCGGCAGTTGTTTGAAAAGAGTAGAAAGTGAACCCGTCCCCCAACAGCGAAGGATAATGCCTAAGAAAAGTTATTTCATAATCAAACTCTACCGAATAGTTTGATTATGTAAAAGGAATAAGCCTTTCGTTGAATTAGTCCTTTACTTTGTCTCTTTTGGTGAAACAAAGAAAAATGACTGTAGAAGTTTTTGGTACAATGACAGCTGATCAGGAGTGTGTGCTAATATCCCAGCTACACTATCTATAAGATCTGGCTTACATAAGATTCACAATAAATTCTGGAATTATGAATCTCACTAGATTTACTTATGAGATAATTGCTTGAATTTCTCACTTTAGTTCCGGATTATCCTAATACATTTATATGTTCAAGATATGCATTTGCAATTTTGCACTTGAAGTTTTTTTTCCCCCATTAAACTCTTATATCCATTGAAACTAATGGCGCTTTGAACGAAGGCTGATTGATGACTTTTAATGCTTATGATTGATTTAAATAGCCATTGGCGATCCTCTGGGAGGCTGTCGTGTTAGTCCATATGGGTACTCTATCATGCTGAACAAGGTAAGCACTGGAATGGTTTTTCTTGTATTTATTCATTGAAAACAAATTCAATTTCCCCCTTTTATCTAATTTTCAACTTATTTCTATATTAAAATTCCAAGATCCATTATAATACTTAACTCTAGTTCGCTATAATGCAAATCCATAAATTTTCTGAAGTCAGATTTCAAAGAATATTTATTTTTTCTTTGATGCTTTACCTAGTTGATGAGGTTTGCGGGAGGTAAGATTGTTATGGCACTTGAAGGAGGATATAATCTTGATTCTTTAGCAAATTCAGCTCTAGCTTGTGTTCAAGTGTTGCAACAACATAAACCTGTTGCTGGGTCTTCAGAGGCTTATCCGTTTGAATCAACCTGGCATGTGATACAAGCGGTCAGTGCTACTCTCCTTTAATTTTATGCAGTTATAAAACAAATTTTTTTCCATTCAAAATTACCATGTAATTTCGATTTAAGGTTGATTATGACTTAAGTGTCATAAATCTGTTCAGGTACGTAAACATTTGAGCTCGTATTGGCGGACCCTTGGAGATAAAATACCAGAAAAAGTGATTAGCAAGAGAACACCTCAAATTGAAGTAAAACTTTCCCTTCCTTTGAAATTAGCATCTTCCACTTTCTTTTGATTCCAGCAGCTTCTCATGCACAATACAACGAGTTTTTCCTTCCAAAACATGATGAGAATTTATGGGCTTCTGTCATCAAGAGATTTAGTATAATCAACAAGATGAAACAAACCTACCTTTTGTTTTATCTAAGTGCTTTAAGGCTGAAAACTCCTTAACGTGGTGCAAATCATGCACGCCTGTTTTTTCTTCCTGTTGCATTTATCTTTTGTATGTTAAGCCTTTTTCCATTTAACATAATGGGCACCTTAAATTCTATATTGTATTAGGATTCTCATAATGTATCCTTTTATTATAGATCTTGAGCTCTGATTCTGATGGTGAGCACGAAAATGGTCTAATTGTGGTGGAAGATCTCAACACGGCTGCTGAGGATGTTATAGAAGCACTTACAAACCTGCAAGTAAATGAAAATTATCAAGGTAACAGATCATTTGTTTAGAAAAAGGTACTTTACGAAGTTGTAAAATGATTTTTCTATAATTGTTGACTGCGAGCAGGTCAAGCTACTGCAGTATCTCCTTCCTGGAGGTCAGAGCTCTCTAAGGTTGACATCTGGTATGCAACTTTTGGATCCAATATGAGCAAATCAAGGTTTGCTTGCTATATTGAAGGTGGACAGGTAAACTAGCTCTAAATGCCTTGATGTCTCTTTCATGGACTTTGAGATGTCTTGTACAAACTTAAAGCCCTTGAAATATTCTAGTTTTGATTCAGTATCACTGAGTAACATTGCTCATGAAATTCGATATCCTCTTATTTGCTAAGGCATTTTGAAGAGATTGTTCTTAATGCTGATACTGAGCTTTATATTTTACCATCATGTATTGTTTTGCTATGGACTTAGCTCCACTGTTAAATTTCATACTACAAAATACAGAATGATTTTTATCCAGCAACAAATTCAATGCAAGCTACACAACTTTAATAAACCCTTATCCAAACCACTTCTCTCCAGCATAAGATTTGGGACTGCCTGGAGTCAAGTTTCCATGATAATTCAGGCAACCCTTGGTTCGCAGTAATGAATTTTGAGGCATGCATTCAGTTTGAAGATTGCAGTTTACTCCTATCTTCACTGGTTTGAAATTTAGAGGAAAAGCTAATATGTTTTTCTCTTAAATTTACAGTCTCCAGCTTATGGAAACTTCTTTACATTATTTCTTTATTTATAAATTCATATAGAGTTATAAGATCGTCTACACTTTCTTTGATCTCTTTATCGTTTCGTACTCATCTGCATATTGTGAAATGAATTGTAGACAGAAGGAATGCGAAGACCATGTGTTGGTTCAATGGATAAAAGCCCGCCCAAGGAGATTCTGTGGAAGTCATTCCCCCATCGATTATTCTTTGCTCGTGACCATACTGCAACATGGGGTCCAGGAGGTGTTGCTTTTCTACATCCTGAAAGTGATATCCAAGAAAAAAGTCACATGTGTCTGTATAAAATTACGTATGTAATCTCTTCCTCTTTCTTTCTTAAAGTTCATTTTCTGGGTCATTTGATTGGTTCTCAGCTAAGTAGCTAAATGAATTAAAGAGCATCCTAAGCTATTCAGCATTTCATTGTATAATTGAAATGCCCGGTGTACTCTGTAGCATGGATACTTCAACTAGGGTACCGTGTCCGACACGTGTCGGACTCGTGTCGGATATGACACTCCTCCGACACTCTATTATGGTCATTCTACTTTATTTATAAGAAAAATCATATATTTTTAACTCAAAGTTATTATAAAATAATAAATAGGTACTAAAAGTTAAAAGATTTCAACAAACAAAATTCATAACTAGTACAAAGATAAATTTATACTATATAAATGAAGAATTTTAAACGTTTTAATTAACTTGTCGACGTGTCATGTCAGTATTTTTTTTGCAAAATTGCATGTCGACATGTCTGTGTCGGTGCATCATAGCTGATATAGTCCTTGTCTATCTTTTATAAAACAACTGTACTGCATAAATTATTATGAAAGGCATATTTAGTTTTCAGCCTAGAATGGTGCATCTCTTAATCTTGCAGTGAATTTGTGTTTATCCCTATAGTTGTTGATTTCAAATTTTCTTCTTTGTTTATTTATTTATTGTTTATTATGTTGTTACAGGCTAGAGCAATTTAATGACGTGTTGCTTCAAGAGAATGTTTTGAGCGATGGCATGACTTGTCCATTATTTGATTTGAATTTTTTACATACTATTGAAACTAAAAAGTGCATCTCAGTGGAGTTAGTCCAGGTATGTGGCGTAGCCTTGTATGCCATATTTTACATCCATAATCTTACACTCTGTTTGGACTTTGGTAAATAGAGCCCCTGTTTGGTATTGATAAAAATCAGATTTTTTTTTATATTTTGATACAAGTTGATGAGATGTGTGGTTGAAAAATTGTGGGTCCCATAAAATATGTAATTAAGATTAAATATTGACTTTGAATCTGATTAAAATCTAAATATTAAGTGCTACATAACATGGGCAAAATGTAAATTTGTTTATTATGTTTTTGAGCTAAAATGGTTAAAAAGTGATTTGAAAAATTATGTAGTTTATAAACAAAAAAAATGTGGTTTACTGAACGGATGCTTTGGTTGGTTTTTTAGGACTGCATCCTTTTGTGATAATCATAATTCAGTCGTGAAGACAAAAAACTGACGGATAGATATTATTTGATAGCAGCTTATACTTGTTACATTTGGTTTCGACCTTTTTCTCTATATGAATCATATCTTATTAGGTAAGTTGATGTACGAAATAAGTGTACAAGAATTAAAATACTGTCCTAAACACAAAACTTATCTGCAAGTCGAGACAGATATGAGTGGACTGAGAATTTCAAAAATGGAGGAAAAAAAAAAGCATCTAATCCTCTGTAGATGATTCTCTAAACCATAAAAAATCCGTTGAATTCCTTTCCTTCAGCCGCAGTCACCAAACACACAACCGACGAGAATATTTTCTGCATTCTTAGTAATGATAATCATTCCAAAAATATACAAGCTTATTTATATACAATATCTTCCTACAATATAGGAATTAACCCCTTCTAGAAATAGGCATCGAATAAGATTCCTCCTAATCTCTACATTAAATCTACCAAAACCTGTCCGCATTCCTCTCAAATTGGCACAAAATATCTTGCATCCTGAGCTTGCTCGTAAGAGTATCAAGCTGTGCTTTTCACAGTCCATTGGTAAGAACCGCCAATTGTCTTGGTAGGTAGGGAGGGAGGACAAGAAGGGGAGTGGGTCCTTTTTCTCATTTTCTTTTTCCATTTTCTTATAATTGCTTTTATGGTAATAAACTTAAAACAGAGCAAAATCCTCTGAACAAAAGAGGTCTTGCACATTGAGTGATGATTTAAATGAATTTTGATTCTCCCATCCTATTGGACTGACTTGCACCAATATTTGTGGTTTTGGGGGCGCTGAATTCCAAAATAAAATTGAATGGAGACTCCAACATGTATGTTTGTGCAAATACTTTACCGGTACATATCAAGAAGTATGAAAATTTATCTCAAAGCATAACAGGTCCTTATTCCATCTGTAAAAAAAGTCCCGTTTCATAATCATTCAAACAGAACATTTATTTTGGTTGGGACTTGGCAATGGTAAGGTTAAGTTTCGAAGAATATCTGAGAAGGTAAGGATTGATGATAGAGTTTGATTTAAATAAAATTTCAGTGGTTTTATTATTAGATAGTATTTTATCATTTTAACAATTGTTATTTACTATAAGTTCTATACTTGTATAAATAGGATGTATGAACATTCACTTGTATTTGAACTATTACAATAGATGTTTGATAATTAAAGATTCATATTTAGTTAAAGATTTTCTCCCTCAAATTGTCTGCTCCTCTCTATTTACCTTTCTGTGTCAAGTACCCATTACTTGGGGACCTGGAACAGTCATTTACTTGTACTACTTTTGATTGATATTGATAACTCTGCATTCGTTAATTTGTATGATTACAATGTTATATATACCCATTTTCGTTTCTCTTTGATGCAGAGAGGATGGTACCATAATGTTGTGTACTTGGGAAAGGAGAACAACATTCCAATTCTAACAATGACGTAAGCATAAATGCCTACCATCTCTTTACCATTATTATAAAAGATTCGATTGGCATAGTTTATCTATCATATTTTAATTGATATGAATTCAGGTGCGCTCTTTCGGATATTGAAAACTTCAAGTCTGGAAAAGTTCCTGTAAGTTCACCAGCCAAAGCATATGCCAATACCTTGGTTAAAGGACTTGTACAAGGAAAGCAGCTTTCGGAAGCGGAAGCAATAGCTTACATAGAGGAGGCATTTAGAAAGCCACTATAAATTCTGTTGCTCGCTCTCGTGTAAAATTCTTCACCATCTTTTGTGTAACTTAGAGATGCTGCGGTATTCGTACTCTATTGCAACACTCTTGGTGTGATTTAGGAAAATCTCGTCTGTTTGATGCTTTCAAACTGATTTCCTGTTGCATATGTTATTTTGCTGCTTTGAAGATAGATTGCTGTTAAGTATTACATCCAAGATCTTTTTTCTTTTTTTTTTTTTTTTGGGTGCAAATGTGATTACTTTGTAGATAAATTATATCATGAACTTCGGACATATGGTCTATCTAGGGTGTATGTGATTGTTTTGGTTTACATGACAGCATATTTATGCTCCTGCATAGTCGGTGAAAACTAAAAATGACTTGAAAATAGCAAAAAAAAACATGGGCCTAAGCTATTAGAACCCATAAATAATGACAGAGCAGCAGGATCTTTCTCAAATCACGTCTACAGAGTTTTTTTATTAGGCCAAATGACATTTGAACTTAGAATTTCATGTTAAGAACCTTCCCTAGAGGTTGGTAATTTGTAATAAAATGATCTTGCTCATAAGTAGTGATGTAATCTTTGGAATATGACACTTCTCGCAACTCAGCAATGGCAGCCTTCCTTCTTTCCTTGTGCTCCTTCCACCTCCTTTTCTGCTCTTCAAGTTCTATTTTTGCTTTCTCAGCTGCCTCTGCTCTGCTTATGGCTTGTTCTGCTCGTGTCCTATGCTCTCCAATTTTCAATGTCGCAGCTTCTAACTCTTTCTTCAAATTCTTCAATTCTTGCTCGTTTTCGTGCGTCAGCTCAACTTGGTCTGCACGTTCAGCCATCTTGATCAAGGCCTCGAATTCCTTTTTTGATAGAACCTCCATTTCACCACCCGTTTCTTCATAGTTTGCGATCAACGCGCCCTTTTCCACAATTTCCTCGCTCTTACTTTCATTGGCCGATTTCATTATTTCTTTTAGCTCTCGATTCTCTTTTTTGGCTTCTTCAGCTTCCAATGCTAGCTCGTGAACTGCATGATATAATGCTGATTTTTCACTCTGAGCTCTTGCTTCAGCAGCCTCGACTGCAGCGAGTTTTGATTTCCCCTTATGAAGTTCAGAATTTAGTAATGCTATTTCGACTTGTGCCTCTGTATCTCTTTCTCTAGTCTCAGTCATCTCGGTTCTGATCTTCTCTATCTCGGCCCTCATTCTTTCAACTTCTTTGTTCAATCGGCCAACCTCCTCATTTGCATTGGTAAGTTCCGTCTTTGATTGTTCAAGCTCTGTCTCAAGTGAAGTGGAGTAAGTAGCCGGAGCCGGAGCCAGAGCCAGAGCTGGATCCAAATTCTTACTTAGTCGCTGTTCCATTCCTTCTTTCAACTGGTTTAATTCACGAGTGGCATTAGAAGCAACTTTCTGAGAACAACTGTATTGCTCATTTGCTTGCTTGAGTTCCGATAGCAACAAATCAGCGAGTATCGACTTTTCCAGAAGCTCTTTTTCGAGCTTTTCTGTACATTTTAATTGCGCTTCTGCTTCAACTAAATTTTTTGTTGCTAACTGTATTTCAGTATTTTCTTCATCTACTTCATGAGCTTTCATCTGCATATGGAAAATAGTGTCTTCGAGTTGTGAAATATTCATCAGAAGCTCTTCGGTTTTCAGTTTCTCCTCTCGTAAAGCAGTTTCCATCGCCTCGACTTCCATCGTGGACTCAACCTTTGCGCGTCTGAGCGCATCGAGTTGAGTTTCCATGTTTAGAACTTGTCCTTGGCTAGTCATGTACTCATTTTTAACATGTGAATGCTGCTTTCGTAAATTCTCAAACCCGAATAATTTATCTGACATCTCCTTAACTGTCGATTCTAGTTGATTTATACGAATATTAGATGCTTTGCATTCGTCGATGTATTTGATCTTCACGGAATCGGCATTCTTCAGCAAGGTTGAAAGTTCATCTTGTGTTTTCTGATAACGATCAAGCTTGAGGATGGCCTGCTTATAGGCCAATTCCTTTACCTCCAGTTGAACTTTTACATTAGCCATGTCTTTTAGTAGGCTTTCCACTTCTCTCTCCTCTAATTGTTGCTGTAGAAAATAATTAGGAAATTATGCTCTAAGAAATTTTGCTTAATTTAACACAGTTATAAGGTTAAAATTCCTGATCGGGGTTATATAAAATCAAATACCAATATATAAGGACTAACGAGCAATAAAAATTATTTCAAAAAAGGCATTCTCAAAAGAGTGCCCATCTTGTGGTGGCATATTATTCTATGTGAAATCAATCGGAAAAACATAATTTTCTTCGTCAATTCCCTGCCCCCACCATTAGTTTCATCCCCGTCGTTATTTTTAATTTACATTTTTAATTGACATTTTTGAGTGACACTGTGACATAGTGATCATACATTGAATGGTGTAAATAACTACCCCACCATTTACTGTTTCACTACTCAATGTATGTGTACCATGTCACAATATCACTTAAAAATATCTTCCTAGAATTACTCATAAATTAGACGATTGTTCGAATTTAGTACTTACATCATTCTTCGCAAGGCTATCTTTTCTTTCACCGAACAATGAGATTGCAACTTGAACCGATTCAATTGGGTTGGTATCAATCTCCCCCATACTATTATTACTTAGTAACCCACTTTGCAAATTCTGAAAAGCAAATTAAAAATGTAGAAGGTCAGAATGAATAGGCACCTGTTATAAAATGATCTGAAAAATGAAAGGTACCTGAAAATAGTAAAAACCAATGGCAAAATGTGGGTTGAGGAAACCACGAAGCTTTGTTGTTGGGAAGAAGAGGTCGCCGGAAGACTTGACTATTTATCACAGTACATGATTATTGGAGAAATCGAAGTGTCCAATTTTGTCGGCATTGAAGAATCCATGGCATAATAGATTAACAAAAATCTTTGTAAAGATCGTTAGAGAAAGAATTTACAAAAAAATTTGTTGGGCGTTTTTTGCAAAGCAACACGTTAACTTTTGTCGTGATTAATCATCGTGTCGAGTCGAGGTGTCAAAACATTATTTCATGCCTTTTCTAATTAGAATACTTATTTCGTCAACAATTATCATCACATATATGTGAAATGCTGATGTAGTATATTTGACGTTTTATCCGTTGATTAATACTATTATATTACATTTAATATAACAATTTATTATTATTATTATTATTATTAAATACAAACATGTGCTGTACAGGTACTTCATTTATTATTTGAGCAAGCGTTAAAGTTCCATCGATTAACGGACTGTTCGGTGTCTCCCATGTCAGAATTTTTTTTTATTTTTTGGTACTTTCTAGATAAGATGCGTGATTAAAAATTGAAGAGAAAAAATGAGTGTGGTTAAAATGTAATTTAGGAAATTGTGTTATTTATAAATTTGTTTATAAATTGTAATCATTACGTAAAAGAACGGTGTGTTAATAATATTTATAAGCCGGAGTTTTGTTTGGTGAATATCATTGTAACACGATTTATATTTTAATCGAGATTATTAGTTCACGATAATTGAATTAACGTGGTTAACTTTTTCTCTAAAGGTCAAGGTGTTATTATTCGACGTTTGAGTTGATCAATTTTTCTAAGTAGTGACACTTGTGCACTTGTAGTGTTTGTATTAGCTAATTCGTGTATTAATTTTTACTTTTAGCCCGTTTCTATCATCGGACTGTGAATGGGGATAATATATAACATGATGTAATTATAACACATTTACTTTTATGATTTTATATAATTCGAGAGGGTAGATTTCTGAAACGGACTTGTCATTTGACACCTGCGATGTCCGCAAACATACGAGTTAGCCATTTTCTACCCACGGGTTAAGAAGCTATAATGCAAGTACAATATAACTCTGAGAATGAGCTTATTGATATTTACCTGTAATTGCATAGAACATGTTAGTACACCATCCGAAATATTCGTAATATAAGATCATTGTCGTGCCACACGAGTAAGGAAAATCGGGCCATGATATTCTCCCCCACCCAATTTGCTAGCGTCCTTGCAGCAATGTGTTTGCCCCGTGTCTACGCGAGGTCTTTCTCTTCAAATCATTTATTTATCTGATACCACTTGAAACAGACCCATCGTTCGACACACGCAATGCCCGCAAGCATAAGAGTCAGCCCATCCCCACACGGGTCTAGCAAACTAATATATAACATAAATGCATAGGAACTTTGGGTAGGAATGGACATTCATACTTGCATACGAGACATCGTTAGTGCATTATCCAATGAAATAGCATTTAATCCAACATGTCGAACCACATAGCTAGTCGGAATGTTCTAAACTACACTAGTGCATGGAGCTAACTAGAATGGTGGGACGTCCAAGAATATTACAAGTTCCAATACTTGGTGGATTATTCTAGATAATCCTAGCGAATTCTTATTATATTTTATTGTAGATAATTTTTAGAGAATTCTAGAGACAAATTGTAGATCGTCGGATTGAATTAATTTTAGCATTCCATTTGAGAGGGTTATCTTACTATATCCCTATTTGGCTCCCATTATTTGTGAAATAATGTGATTTTGAATAGTGTTTTTAGAGAATGTATGGTTAAAAAAAATTTGAAAAGTCAAAAATGATAGACTTGACTAAGATAGATGGTTGAGATTGAGTGTTAATAAATTTGATTTTAGAAAAATGGGGGCCAAACATGGGATATATATATATATATCCAATTGTAATTAAATTAGCACTATTCATCCAATCCAATCCAATTGCAATTAAACACTATTCATCCAATTTAGACATTATTCATCCAATTAAACAATATTGAATGTGCAATTGACACTATTGATCCAATCCAATCCAATCGCAATTAAATTGGTACTATTTATCTAAAACAATTGCAATTAAACATTATTCATCCAATTTAGACACTATTCTAATTGTAATTAAACACTATTCATCCAGTTTAGGTACTATTCATTCAATTAAATACTATATGCGGGCAACAATTGGATGCACTATTATTCATCCAATTACGATTTAACACTATTCCAATTGCAATAAAATAGATTGAATGTGCAATTGACATTATTCACCCAATCCAATTGCAATTAAATAGATATTATTCATCCAATTTTGGCACTATTCATCCAATTAAACATTATATGCGGGGTAACAATTGGATGCATTATTATTCATCTAATTGCAATTAAACCCTATTCATCCAATTTATGCATTATTCCAATTGCAATCAAATACTATTCATCTAATTTAGGCACAATTGCAATTCAACACTATTTATCCAATTTAGACAATATTCATCCAATTAAACACTATGTGAGCAACAATTGAATGCACTATTCATCCAATTAAACACTGTGCGGGCAAATTGTCTGGATTTCCTATCAATTTGGCACTATTTTTCCAATTAAATTTAAGCATGATTCATCCAATTAAACACTATGTGGGAAATGCACTATTCGATCACTTGTCCAAAGATTACCTTGGATATCTTTATGTAGACCTTCTCATGTTCCTATTTTTATCGTTTTGTGTTACTTATTTTTTTCGTTAAGTTAATTATGAAAGTTCAAATAAAGTCGTAATAGCAATATCTCAATATTGATGTGAAACTTTCGCACAATACTTTGTTACATTATTTTCGAATTACTAAATTGTAGCAAAAATTTTAGTCATTTAAAATGATCCACTAGCAATGTATTTTATCTTTCATTTATCTTTTTGGTTTGTCCCAAATTATATGTTACTTTCTTTATTGAGATTATATTAATATCTTAAAATTTTAATTTACATCTATTTAATATGTACTGTATTTTTTTTTTTTTGACAATAAGCTTGCATTCTCATTCAATCAGATCTCCCAAAACTTGGGAAGCAATAAAGTACGGAATACAATCAAGTCAAGTTCGACAGTCAACCACAGAAGTGGCATCAAAGGCTAGTTACTATAAATAAGTGGTAGGATCATTTCATTTGTTTCAAGAGTGAAGTTGTAAAGCTATAAGGGTCTGTTTGATAGCGAGGGTAAAATTTGGGTGAAAATAAAACGAATTTTAGGGAATTGAATTCTTGGAAATTGAAAGTTTAATGTGTTTGATTTGTTTAATTTTGTAGGTGGAAAAGTGAAATTTTTTTCAAATTTTGTTGTTTGATTGACATTATTTTTCAGGACAAATAAAACAAAATTTAGCTATTTTAATCATTTTTTTTTACTATTTTAATACATTTGTACTTGATAATGATAATATTAATTTCTAGAAAAAGGTCAATTAACAACAATAAAAATGATCAAATGAGTCGTTTAATGTTTGCCATGTAAAGTTGGAAATAATTTATCACCAAAGTTTTGAGAATTAGTTTTCCACCAAAACGGGGACAAAGTACAATAATCATTACTAAAGTAAGAAATGATTTTCCAAGATAAAATTAATGTTTCAACCACCAATAAAGGTGAAAGGGAAAATATTTTCCAAGTTCCATGGTAAAAGGATCTATCAAACATTACCTAAGTGTTGTAAAAACTTCTTGTTTAACACAAAGTTTTCTTTTTTAAACTCTTGTGTTCCTTCTTTATTTTTTTGTACAAGTGTTCTACTTAATGTATTTTTAAGATTTTAACGCTAATCGAGAGGCTGACTAAGTGTGATTACCGTGATGACGAAAGTTGGAGACACTAAGTGCCGCACATTGCTTGAAAAAAAAACAATTTCATGACGCATTGATATTTTATTTGTGTAAGCAAGTGCTAATAATCTGGATTATGTAAGCCCTATAGGATCCTTTTGGTAGCTCTTTAAAAGTCTTGCACTTAATTAAAAATGTAATGAAAGTTCAAGGATTACACACGCGGCAATGTTCTAAGAGGCATGAATTGTGACAAGATGACAGGTAAATCCTCTTGTTCTCACATATCTACATGCGCATAGATGTATCGTCGTAATAAGACATTTTTTTCTTTATATTTTGGGGTTTTTAGTTAAATAGGTTTGATATATAATAAGTTTAGTAAAATAGATCCCTCAGTTGAAATGTCAAAATTATCCTTAATGAAAAGGACTGTTTAATTTGCAGGATATACCCCCAAACTTAGTCAGGTTGATTTAATTCAGTGTTTCTGATTATATTTATATTTTTTAATCTTTTAAGTTCTTCTAAAAATGTTCTATATTGTAATAATTTTTCAAAAGTTTTAGGATGATCATTTTTATTTATATATCCTAACATTATTCCTTCTGATACTTCTTCTTCTATATCTTCGTATTCTTCTATAATTTTATGAACCGTATTTATATTTTTTACTGTTTCAACAGAATTAAATTCTATTCTATTTAGGATTGCATAGTCAATATCTTCGTATATTTCTTTTAGTTTAGTTTGTCCAACAGAATGTATATTTTTAGACTTTTCAACAATAGTCGATAAAAATGAAATTTCTTTATCATTTAAATATAGTTTATATTCACAGTTATTAGATGTTGATGTTTGTAAAGTATTCATAGATTATTGGGTTGGTAAATTATTATACAAAATTTTCTGGTATAATTCCATTCTTTGGTCTAGTAACATACAATAATCTGCAATATATTGTTCGTATTTTTCTAAAAGTTTATTGTATTCTTCAGAAGATATATTTTCATTTTCCATTTGATGTTTAATATCTTCCATTTTATCTCTTAATTTTTCTAAAAGATTATCTAGTCCTTCTATTGTATACCCTGGCATTTAGGTTTAGACTGTATTTGTTACTATTTTATTTTCTAAATCTATTTTAAGTTGTAATATATCAGAACAATCTATAATGTATTGATCATGATTTTCTAAAAGTATATAATATTGTTCAGATGATTCATCCATATCTATTAATTGAGATATAATGTTATCTATTTTTTCCGTTATCATATCTAACAAATTGTCTAATCCTTCAATAGTATATCCAGGCATTATAAATACAAAGATAAATAATTTATAAAATTTCAAGTAATTTTTCAAACTCTATCAATGTTTGAGAATTGATAATATCTATATCAGCCATAATATCTATGCTTGGTTCAAATGGTATATTATATTTTGAAATACTTTTATTTCTCTTTTCTAATTTATCAATTATATCTTGAATATTTTGTACCATTATAGATCTTACAGTACCTCTAGCAAAGTTTTCTATCAAATTTTCTTTAAAACTTTTTAATATCTCTTGCGATGCATATAGTTGCTCTTGGTATCCTATTTTATCAATTTCATTTTCATATTTAATACCTTTTTTACTTTTGATATGCTTTTGAACTTTATATGGACCTCTTTTAGTTCTGGGTTTTTTCATGATATAATTACTATTATTCATGATATTAAGATTTTCAAAAACTGGTAAAGAAAGATTCATCCCTTCCATCACTGTCATAATCTATTACAGGGTCATAATCATTATCACTGCTAAACACATATCCTAAATATAATTCATTATTTATTTCAGTATTATCACTATCAAGCCAAAAATAAATAATTGATTTTGTAATTTCTAATCATAATATTCTTTTTAATGTTGGAAAGATAACTAACAAACATGGCATATACACATGATATAACTTTTTTATTTCATTATTAGGTCTGGTAAACTGTTCATACATGAATAAAGGTTCAATTATGCTATGGTGTTCATCATTGTAAGGACTGTTTTGATAATTAAATTTAATAATCCTGAATTCTGTCATGTTAAAAAACTCTTCTTCCTCCTAATTCCGTAAAGATAGATATATTAAGAATACTAACCTCTTTTCCTGTTCTTAGTACCTTTGTATTTTCCTTCTATTGTTAGTGACCTTCAGGCTTATAGGTTTCTGCTCCACACCCTTCAATGGCTTCCTGCCTTCACGGGTTATTAGCTGAACCTGGTTGCCTTCACTGTATAACGTTTTAGATGGAAAATATTTTAGGACAGAGTGTAGGGAGTTTTCTTAATAATATATCTTCTTCTTGGAAACAGGATTTAGAAGACAAGAATTTAGAAACTCATCATAATTTGATAAGTAGATTTTATTGATAATATGAAGATTGAAACAAGATTGATAAGAGAATTTTTCAAAGACAGAAGATTTTTTGGCTTTCTCACAAACTGAGTGCTCAAGTGAGTTCTGCCTTTCAACTAGCCCGGAGGCTTCTATTTATAATACTACATTGGACACAATTACATCACTGCTTACATCATTGTCCTAACAATTTTACAACTTTTTTCACCTAAGGACACACCTGTCCCTCTATTATTTATTACATCACATGACCCTTACATTATAGGGACACTTATCCTTCTCTTTTTTGGTATTGGTATGGCCCCTACATTATTCTGCATTGTTGAATTAAAGTAGATCTATTGAATATCTTCCACTTGTCCATCAATTTATTGGCATGTGAAACAGATCCATCAAGTAGCTTCCACCTGTCCATCAATTCCTTTGGCATGTGGGGCAGTTCCTGGCTATGCACGTCTCTTGCAAAGTAGCAAAACTTCCATGGATTTGATGAGTGTCAAATTTATTGATGTATTCTTGCAGGATTGTTGATTTTTCTTTTCCTCCATTAGTGAGGAGGGTCCATCCATTATACAGGCATATGCACTTGAATTTTTTCTCATACAAATTTTTGGCAATGTTGTAGAGAACTTTGATTCCCAACACCCTTCGGGATCTAAACCATGATCTTGTAATGTTTGGTACTGGCTTGGTATTTTTTCCAATTTCAATTTGAAAATTTCGAGCAACATACCCAATCGTGATAATATGCTCAGCAGGATAATATATCCTTCCATCAATTTCAGGACTGATTGAATAAAATTTTAAATATATGGATCTTCCTTGAGCAAACTTTGAAATTTCTCCTTTTAGTAAATCATCAAATTTTTCGATTTCTTTTAGATCTTTTCCTGGATAGATAAGATCCAAGAATCCATAATCAGCTGCCATTTTTGTCATGACGGGGTCTCCTCCCTGGGTAACGATCAATCGTGGGTATACATGGTCTCCAGACGAAATGTAATAGCAATCACATTGTTGAAGTTCATATATAACTTCAACAGTGGTTTTATATTCGTTTTCTTTTGGTAAAAAAGGGGAATCATCTTCTTCTTCAGAACGAATTCTGACTACCCTTGTATGTTCATCTTTGGCATTGATTGTGATTTTTCGAGGACTGGCTTCATTTATAACAACTTTTTTGGGACTTGGTTCATCTCTTTTAATTATTGGTCCACCACAGCTTCCAGAAGATGTACCTGTTTGTATTTTTGGTATAACCTGTTTGGTAATCAACGATTCAAACTGAGATTCAATCTCAATTATGTTATCGCTCAATTCTTTAGTATAATTGTGATGAAATGTTGAGATTTCCATCAATTGCTTGAAACTTCCTTGGAGAGTTTCTGCAAGTTGTTCAATTCCAAGCTTTATATCTTCAGCTTCCTCCATGAGAAAGTTCATTCGCTTTTTGGCATCTATTAGGGATCTTTTGATATTATCCATCTGCAAATTCAATATTCCTGCTTAAAAAGTCCGCAAGATAATTATTAACACCTTTAATATAAACTATATTAAAATTATAAAATGCCAAATAGGCTTGCCATCTATGGAGCCTTCTATATTGAGGTTCTGGTGGTAATTTATTTTTTTACTAAACCTGCAACTTAAGAATTATCAGTTTCAACAATGAATTTCTTAGATAATAAAAACAATGAAAACTTCTTTATTCCTCTGATGATTGCTAACAGTTCTTTCTCATGAGTGGTATAATTTATTTCTGCTTGATTAAACGTTCCACTTTAATATCTACAAATTTCATTAAGATCTGTTTTTAATATTGCTGCCCAATACTTATCCGAGGCATCAGTATTAACTATCAGATTATCTTTTTCATCTGGTAATCTTAATTTTGGCAAATTTTTACATTCTTCTTTTAGTGATTTGACAATTTCTGTATGTTCATCACTCCATCCTTTGGTATTTGTTTTCCTGAGTAAAACTTGAATTTTATGTCTCTTTTTTGATAGATTTTCAATAAATCCTTCTGCATAATTTAAACATCCTAAAATTTTTTGTATTTGTTCTTTTGATTCTAATTTGTTTGGAAAACTTTCTATCTTTTTAGATATATGGGTTTGTAATTTTATCCCTCTTTTATCTATTGATAATCAAAGAAAATCAATTTCTTGTTTTTCTATTATAGCTTTATTTTTTGAAAGAACAATTCCTTCTTTTTTGCATTCATTTATAAATTTAATTAAATGGTTTCTATGTTCTTTTCTATTATTAGAACATATTAATATATCATCTACATAGACAATTAAGAATTCATTGAATTTTCTAAATATGTTATCCATTCTTCTTTGATATATTTGTGGTGCATTTTTTAAACCAAATGGCATAACCATCCATTCATACTTACCTTGAGGTGTACTAAATGCTGTATATTGAATACTATCTTCTTCCATTTTTACTTGCCAAAATCCTGATTTGCAATCAAATTTAGAATAATATTGTTTTCCTTTTGCAAGATTTATTAGTACCTCTTTATTGGGTAAAAAGTATCCGTCAAATTTAGTATATTTGTTTAATTCTTTATAATTTATCACCATTCTAGCTTTTCCTCTTTTTTGTTCAGAATGTTTCATGACCATAAATGCTGGACTACTATGAGGTCCATTACTAGGTCTGATTAATTTTTGATTAAGTAATTCTTTTATCTGAGTTTTAAACTCTTGTGTATCTTATATGGTATACATCATTGGTCTAACTCTTATAATAACATTTTCTGTTAATTCTATTTTAGCTTTTGGATGATGTGGTTTCCAAAATAATAATGGATTTTCTCCACAAATTTTTTCTAGTTGATCAATGATTTTTTCCATGTTTGTTTGTATGTTTGTTTTTAAGGATTTTTTATACATTATTCTTTTATTTTTTATTTCATTTTGTATAATTGATTTTTTCTCCCATTTATCACCACGCTGGGTTGGCTGAACTCTGTAAGGTCTAAATTCTCGTGATATTTTTAGTAAATGTGCACAAGGTATTTGTAACATTACCATGTAATTATTTTGTTTATAATATTGAAATTGTTGTATAAAGTCATTTCCTAGTAATATATCACATTCTAATTTGTTATAATTATATACTTTATTTACAACTATTTGTTTACTCCCAAGTATTATATCAATTTTATCAGCACTATTAATTATATGAGTACTTTCTCCTGTTACTCCTGTAATTTTTATTTTTCCATTAGTATTCCATGATTTTATTAAGAAGCTTTTGAATATTGTTATATCACTTCCCGTGTCAATTAATGCACATGTTGTTATATTTGTTTCAACAATTGTAACTTGTATATAAACGGCTAATGGAAAACTTATTTGGTTATTCATTTATTCAGCCTTTCTACATAGTATAGTTTGACCATTATGAGTTATATATAATCCTTCACGTTTTATACTATAATCTTCTAGTCCATCTAGAAAGCTCATACCTAATAATACATGAGGGTTTGCCATACTACTATCTACATGACATGGTACTAAGAGATTTATTCCTCCTATTTTTATTGGTACTTTTACTTCAAGTTCAGTCATATGTATTTGTCCATCAAAATTTATATATCTATATGGATCGGTTCTATGAGATATTAGTCCTTTATTTCTATTTGAAGCTATATGACATTCACTAACTCCTGTGTCAATTAATATATTTGATCCTTTTATATGTTCTATTCCATTAAAATATTCACCTTCTATTTTCATATTTCTAGCATTTCTATTAAGTTTTATTTCTTTTATATTACTAGTTTCTCCTAATTGTTTTCTATTAGGTAAACTTGCTGATCTCCTAATTAATCTGCCATCTTCAAATGTTATGTTATTATTAGGGTATTCATCTTCTCGTAACTCAATGATTTCTGGTTTATTTTTTGTTATAGTAAGTTCATAATTTCTTGGAACTAAACTTATTTGTTTATCTGGTTCTACAGCTTTACCAAAATCTTTACATTCTTTATGAATTTCAATATATGGTTTTTTAGAATAAATGTTTCCATAATTAGAATTAGTAAATGTGTATAATGCTCTGTATTCTATAGTCATAATTTTATCTTCTGGTTCCATTATGTCATCCTTATGTAATTTGAAATGTAGTCCTAAAACTTCATTAAAGTTTCTATCTTTTAACGATATACAATATTTTGGATAACATGTAAATATTAGCTTCTTATATGCTAGATTTCCTTCCACTGTTCCTAAATGACTATCTTTTAAATTTATAATTCTTCCATCATGTAAACTTACAGTCAAAGGCGAATCTAATCCTTCTCTAAACAAGGATTTAAACATTATTTGGATACCTGCTAAGTAAACATATTGAATCTTTTCATTTTGTTTTCTATTAATCTTTGTTAATAATTCTGCAACTGTATTTTTTGTTAAAAGATTTAATTTGTGTGTTCCTTGAGTGGTTCTAACATCTATTGCTCTTTCAATTTTATGATATTCATTTATTGCTAATTTTTCTCTTTTCCATATTCTGTCTAATATTTCCCATTTTCCTATTTTCAAATCTAAAGATAATTTTTGTATTTTTCTGAACTTATTATTATCAAAAGTTACTTTTAATCCATAACCTTCTATTCCTTCATATTCTTGCTTATCTATGTTCTTATTTGTTTCTATTTCTTCTATTTCTTTATTCTGATTCTGATTCATTGCTTTCTGAATCTGTTTCGCTTATACAGACTTCTTGATCATAGTATTTTTCAATATCTGATATTTCACTTAGTTCACTTTCTATTTCTAGATATTCATTTTGTAATATTTTAACTTTCTTTTTGTTACAATCAGGGCTTATATGTCCCATTTCTCCACAATTCCAACATTTGCATTGGCTTTTATCTTTCTTATAAGTTTTATTTTTCTGTTTTTTATTTGGATTATATCTTCTTTTGTAATATCTCCTCTTAGGTTTTATATATCTTTTTCTGAAGTTTCTGAATTTTTTAAATTTTCTTTTATTCTTATATTTTCTTCTTTCAGGGTTATATCCCCATTGGGTAGGTTTTTCCATATCTTCACAACATATTGTAGTTAATTTTCCTGATTTCTTTAATAATTGTCTTTGTTGACATATATATGCTAATCTTTCAAATAAGAATTTTATCCTTGATCCTAATGTTCTAGGTGTTCCAGGGTTATCTCTAATAAATTTTTCAAATTCTATTTTAAAGTATATTCCCCATGAACCTGGTAATTTATTGTAATACATATCTCTATATACTTCTTGGTTTTCATTACTATAGAATTGGACATAATAGTATTCTTTAAATTCACAAGTATATTCTTTAATTTTACACATATCACATATTGTTAAATTTATTAATCTTACTCTTGCATTATCTTTTTCTCTTATTGATTCTGCTTCAGAATTACTTATCCAATTTTCTCCTAAAAATTCATCCGCAATATAATCTACTATCTTTTCTATTCCTTTTCTATCTGATTTTATTAGTTCTGTCTGTACATTTCTTCTTATTAATGCTTTTGTATCACTACTTATTCCTTCCCACCAATTTCTAACATGTCCTTCAAAAGATGCTATTAAAAAATTTATCATTCTATCAGTATTTTCCCATGTATCATCTTTATTGTATAAAAAGAATAGTATCATTGAATCTGCCCAAGTTAATAAGGCTTTTTTAGTATCTATTTTACAATCAAGATCCAATTTTGTTCCTCCATGATTAATAGGTTTATCATAATTATTATTTGGTTCAAATCTATCTTTATATTTATTTCCTCTAGGTGGTTGTCTATCTCTGATTCTATCATAATATTGTCGGTGTGGTTTGTTATATAAGGGTGCATAACTTTCATCTGGATCTGGTAATTCTTGTTTAGAAGTTCCTATAGGAGCAGGGTTAGGTGCTCCTCCAGTATTCATTAAAACTTGGTATTCATTAAAGTTTTCTATACTTAACTGGTCAAAATCTTCTATAAGCAAATCTAATTCTTCATTCATTTTTGTTTTGTTCTTCTTCAATTTTTTCTTCAGCTTTTAATTTTCCTAAAGTTTTTTCTATAGATTTTTGTAATTCTAATTCTTCCTCTAATATTTTTGGTAATATATTTCTTCTAAATTCATCATCCATACTTCCTGCTTCTATTATAATTTTTTCTTGTTCGAAATGCTTCTTTCCTATTCTAAGTATTTCTTTTTCTATGAGTTTTTTGTCTATTTTCTTATCTTTGCTTTTATTATTTTCTTTGAATTCTCTAATTTCTAGTTTTAGTATATTTATATCATTTCTTACTTCTTTTAATTCATTTTTTACTTCTTGTACATCATTTATTAATGTTTTTAAATCTTCAATATATTCACTTATCGACATTTTATACTCTTGATTTTTGAGTTTTTTGTACCTTAAATAGTCTGTCATACATATCATCTATTTTTATTTCTAACTTTTTGATTCTTTCTTCTATTGATATGATTTTTTCGTTTTCATTTTTTCTTATTTTTTCATTTAATTTATCTATTTTTTCTATAATTATTCCAATTTTATCTTGATTAATTAATTCTCCTGATTTTCTTTGGAATTCTTTTAAGATTTCTTCATCTATATTGTTAACTTCTCCTATCATTTCTTTTAATTCTTTGAATTGTATTGTTAGTTTATTTTGAATGTTTTGTAATTTTTCTTTGATATTCATATCCTGTATATTTAATTGTTGTAATTCTTCAACGGCTAATTTATCTTGTAAATTTATGTTTTTATATGTTTGCCATAAAAAAACACTTATCCAATTTAATTGCATGTTAAGAAATCCGTCAGATTCTCCCCATGAGCTTAATGGTTGAAACATTGTTGTATTAGCTCCTTTTATTTGGTAAGATCCTACTGGTAGATTAATATTTTCTATTATTTGTTTTTCAAATTTTATTTCTGGAAATTCTGTCATTAAATTTTTTCTTTGATATGCTCGACTTCTAATCTTAATTCTGTATCATATTTTACTTCTTTACATATCATTATATTATATTCACAAAATTCTTCAATTGATCTTAACATAATTTTTCTTTGTTGTGCTCTATAACTTTTATTGTAATATTTTATTTCTCCAGTTATATCATATTTTTTTATATTGATTTTTTCTTTGTTATTTATAATCATAAGTATATTAGGTAATTGTTTTAGAATTATATTAAAGTATTTTCTTTTACTTTCTAATGATTTTAGTCTTAGAAATCCTTTTCTTTTTATATTTCTTTCTTCTATCATTTGGTCTAATAGATTTCCTCTTTGTTCTATTATGGAATCTAATTTTTCATTTGTTTTTATATCTAGATATTTGATTAATAATGGTTCTCCTCTATGATAATCCATTCCTATAATTTTTGTATAATTCTTCTAGTATATCTTTGTGGATTAAATCTAATATTTCGTTTATGATAAAATCTTCTTTTATTATATCGAAATTTATTAGATCATATATTTCTCTTCTTATATCTTTATCTAAATTTCTTAAAGTATTCAAGATTTCTATTTTATAATTATCGGGTATTGTTAGTGTATGCATAATTATAAATCTTGATGTATATATTATATATTTATTTTTATTTTTTGTCGTATAATATTTATCTTTTAGATCTGCCATATGGCTCTGATACCAAAGTGAGGGTGCTACTATGAGCGAACAAAAATCATATAAAAATCATTTAAAATTATGTAAACAAAATCTTCTAAGGACTTGAATGAAATCTTTCCATACTTTAATGATTTGTATTGCAAATTCTATATATAAGGGTATTTTTGTAAGATTAAGGAGTCAAAGTCTATTTTTACAATATTATTGTTTCAAAGTCTATTTTACTAAATATTATAGTTATTGGATCTATTTACAATTATTTCCCTTATATTTTTAATATTCTTCTCGATGACTTTATTTTGTTGATTATTTAACGGTTGTCATACACAAGAGTAGGGGTGTGCAGTAATCCACTCAAATCAACCCAATTCGATCGATTTAGGTCAATTTTTGATGAAAATTGGGTTGAGTTCAGATTCTACATAATTTTTTTGATCAGCCCGACCCAACTCAATCCAATAAAAAATTTAGAAATTTAGGCCCATTTAAATTTCCAAAATCTTAAGTCCATTTTTAATTTGAATGAAAACTCAAATATGGTTTGAACATATTTTAATTTTATATTAGTAAGTATTGAATTTATTGTGTTTGAGCTTATTGTATTGTACATAATTGATTTGAGTTAATAGTTGATTTATGAACTTAATTTTTTAATTTCAGGATTTTTTACTAATTTGGTCAAAGTCCATATCATCTAATACAACCCGATCGAAACTTGATTGTGTTGGGTTTGATATCGTACTTGGATTGGGTTGGATTGATTTTTTATCAACCAGATCATAGTGGGTTGGGTTCGAGTTGAACAAAAAATCGACACGACACGTCGACACGACCCAACCCAACCCATGCCCACCCCTACACAACAGTGACTTGGGACGTATGATTCAGAGTGAGTTTATGTCAGCAAACTTATCAGAAAACATTGTTTGAGTCAAGTCTGCCGTCGGATAAATGTCGAAAATGTCCCGTCTCAACATATGAGGTAGGGTTTGGGTATGTCCATCACAGATTCACAGTCTTTGGAGGTTTTTGAGTCATTTTAGCCATCCTTGAGGAACAAATTTTTTTGTATAAAAAGTAACTCGACAAAAAAAAAAAAAAAAATTAGCCCTTGTTTGATTTTCATTAAATTTATCTATTTTTTTTTCTACAGTACTCAATCTCAATCATTCATTAAAAGTTAAGTCCACAATATTTGACTTTTTAACTAAATCTCATCTATCTATTCTCTTAAAAAATTACTATTCATTTTAATTTTTTTTTTTTAAATAATACAAAACACATAATTAAAAAATAATATAATAATAATAAGGAGAGGAAAATGAAAGAGAGAAATCCAAAGTACAATCTCTTAAACACACGGCTCCACTAAACTTGTATTATTATATATTCTGAATAGAACACCCAAAATAGCTCCCTAAAACAGATTACAGATAGCACTGTACTGCCTGAAGAATATAAGGTAAATAAACACAGCAACATCGCACAAGGTCGGTTACAAAAATGTCGGACGAGGAGCACCATTTTGAATCGAAGGCAGATGCCGGAGCCTCCAAGACCTACCCCCAGCAAGCTGGAACCATCCGTAAGAATGGCTACATAGTCATCAAAGGCCGCCCTTGCAAGGTATGTATACAGTAATTCGGTTCCATAATTTATTTGGGCTTTCGAACATTGAAATTTAATCTTAAAAGGTCGGATCTTTGGATTTTCTCTATCATATATATATATTAGATTGATTCTGTATTTTTTTTCTTGGAACTTTTGCAGAAGATTTTTTTTTTTTTTTGATTTCTGGATATGTTAATTAGACTGTGATATGCACGATTTTAGGGTTCTTTTTATTTTAATTTTGATATGTTAGCTGGGATCTAACTATATTAACTCCTTTTTTTGTTGTTGCTTTCTTCTTCTCAAAGGTAGGTCATTTATTGTTTGTTCACTTGTTGGGTACTTTATTTTTTTGATGCATTATTATTATTTAGTTGTGGGATCAGCTATGAGAAGTTCAATTTTTAATTTGGCAGAATTTCAAAACCCTAGTTCATTCAAAAGCTCTTATATACATATAATAATGAGAATAAAAACAACAGCAGCAGAAATAACAAGTGCTATGGTTGATTGCATCATACTTTGTCAGTGCGAGGAGACAGTGGGAGGAGGTGGGTGGGGGATGGGAGGGGTGAATCTGTGGTTATATGTAGTGTATTTGCACCTGTTAAGGTGGAATTCTGCTGAGAGCTGGACGAGAATAATGTTTTTCCCTTCTCACTCTTGGATAAACCAGAAAGTTGCATCTATTCATCATGTGATTGTTGGGTTAATCTAGCTTTGTCTCGTCCAGCTGCTTTTCTAATGACCATTTATGGTTTGGAAGTTTTTATCCACCTGGCCTTTAACCATATATTTAATGTCGTCTGGGGCTTCTTCTTTTTTTTTCCCTATAATTTCCGCCTTTCTTGTTTTGAGCAAGTGTTTCTTGGTTATAGGTGGTGGAAGTTTCAACATCTAAAACTGGCAAGCATGGGCATGCTAAATGCCACTTTGTTGCCATCGATATCTTCACCGCTAAAAAGTTGGAAGATATTGTTCCATCTTCCCATAACTGTGATGTATGTCTTTATTTAATGATCAGTCATTTTACTTCCTCATTTTTTTCACGTCTCAAACTTTTTACTCTGCTTTCTTTTCTTCAATTATACAGGTTCCTCATGTCAATCGTACTGACTACCAACTCATTGATATTTCTGAGGATGGATTTGTATGTCTAGTCTCTTAAAATATGCTTAGGAGTGTTATGTTAGGTGAACTTGACTATCTTAGTTCTTGATATATTACAGGTGAGTTTGCTGACTGAAAATGGTAACACCAAGGATGATCTGAGGCTGCCAACTGATGACAACCTTCTTACCCAGGTAACACTTAAGGCTTTTTTATCCTTTTGCAAGATTTGCCTCACTTAGATTCTATATATTTACAGACCAAATCAATAGTATAAATTGCCCTGTTTGTTATTATCTTCTACATGTTATGAGCGGAAAGAAGAGAAGAAATGTCCAGCAACATGTTCTTTGACACATATTTCTGTAAAAATGTTTTCTTGTCTGTTATGTATGTGCCATGGACGAGACAAGATTGCAGGTTGTATATCTACTGTAATTTTTATTTTGCCATATGAAAAGTAAAATTTCATTGTTTGTGCTGTTAAAATTATTCGGTTATTAGGAAAATGATTGAACCTTCACATGGCACGGAAAAGACTGCCAGTGAAAATTCAATTATTTGCTTTTTTCCCCTTTAGTTCACGGAATCACCACCTTTCTCTACTGCTGATTTGAAACTGGAAGAGATTTGCAATGAGTTGCATATTTAAGTTAAAAGCTTGGTCAAGTAAGTGCTTGACTGCTTGTCCTCAGAGATTGCACTTTTCTGTTGCCCTTCTCGAATTTTCAATGTTTACCTTCTTGATGATGGCCAATTTTTACTTTGACTTTTAGTTATTGGTTGTTCAACAATTTGTGACGTGCAGATCAAGGACGGTTTTGCTGAGGGGAAGGACCTGGTCGTGAGTGTGATGTCTGCAATGGGTGAAGAGCAGATATGCGGTCTCAAGGACATTGGCCCCAAGTAGTTGGCTTTCGTTGTGCAAAATGTTGGTCCAGTATTAAAAAAAATATGTCTAGTAGTACTATTCTACCGCCTTTTATATTTTCAACCCCGATATGCCAAGTTTATTTGGCGGCTGAAGATCAAGGGTCTGGAATCTTGGACAAAACCTTGTGACTGGCGTATTGGTATTCTATGGGTTTTTGACTGTTTTTAACTTGTGCTTGAATGGATATTTATTGTTATGTTCTGGAAATTGCAGACAGGCACTCTTCTATGGCGTGTCATATATGTTGTTTACATGTGAATGTTTGGATTAGTTTGATGCTTTAGACGACTGAGTGCTTTGAGTCGTCTAAAGAGTTAGTTTTAAAGGTATGCTGAAGCCAATGAAATGATCATCAGGATAATCGCAGATGATTGCCCATTTATTTAACGGGGATCTCTATGTTTGGCCTTGCTTCAAGATGGGTCACTGTTTGCTTTTTTTTTTTTTTGGTTAAAAAAAAATTGCAAAAAGAGTTGAGTAGTTTTATTACTAGTAGTCTAGTACTGAATTCCATTTAATTTAACCTACACAGGGAACTGTCACTTTCCACTATAATGGTACTTTAGCCTTTGCTTTGCAAACATATTTTTTATAATATAATTTTTCAAGTCACTTTTTAAATACGAATATTTTTTCTTTTCACTTTTCAATCACACATTTATTTAAAAAATATAAAAAAACATTTTTAAACAAATAAATTTTAACAAACAGAAGCTTAGTCATTTTCTAAATTTATCGTCGTATTTGTCGCGTCACACTAAATTCATCTCTGATTTTGCTCAAGAGTTTAGATGCGTTAACATTTGAATAAATTGGACCATTCCGGCGATTAGGACTAATTCATATTTACTATTGTATTTAATTATTATAATTTACAAACTAACTCTTGTATACATCTTTGATTTTGCTCAGAGTTTAGATGTATTAACATTTGAATAAATTGGACCATTCGAGCGGTTAGTACTAATCCATATTTACTATTGTATTTAATTATTACAATTTACAAATTAACTCTTGTATTGTATTCTAGTTGTTTCATTTAGAGGTGTAAAATGTTTTTAGAGGTGTGGCCGCTCATTAAATGAAAGCGGCCCCATACCTCATGAGAGGGGTATAATAATGGATGTAGGCATGGTAATGGGATGGAGAATGAGAGCGGCCCCATACCTCATGAGAGGGGTATAATAATGGATGTAGGCATGGTAATGGGATGGAGAATCCCTGAATCCAAAGGGGCAGAGAATCCTTCACAATTATGGGGATGGGGATAGTTGATAAATCTCATCCACACTTCGAAACCATCTTTGATTAATAAGTTCAATTAAAAAAAAAAAATTCAAACAAATTAAAAGTATCATAAATCACCTGACGCCCAAATATATAATTTCAAAATCAAACACTACATTTCAACTCTATACTACTCTTCATCTCTCACTCTCAAGTCTCATTTCAATCTCTCCAAACATACTTCTTAACACAATTAAACTTGTACTGCTCTATAAAAGTCATTATGAGTTTTTTTTTATTAATGTTAATCATTCTTTAAATGAGAATTTTGTGAAATAATCATACTTTAAGAAAAGAATTTGTATAATTAAATATTGCTCGAAAACATCAATGTTCATAGAAAATGAAATAATCACTTTTATATCATTTTTTTTAAGTTGCGAACAAATATCAAACTGAAAAATTAGTCATTCACTAATGTATTATTATTATTTGATAATTATAAATATATTTACTAATTTGCTTCGTCATACTTTTATGGTGCACCTGCAAACATTTGATCTAGTCGAGGAATAACATGCAGTGTTATACGGTAAGAGTAATTTCATTAGATAATCATTATAACAAGATATTAACATAATAATAATAATAATAATAATAATGATAATAATATTAATAAACGGATTTTATGGCATCCCCACCCATCCAGTCTCCTCCTCATCCTTGTCCCATCCCCGTCTAAGCGAGGATGAGAATGGTAAATTTTCGAAGGGTGGGATGGTGATTGACATCCCTACCCCAAATCTACCCTGTTGCCATTCCAAAATAGATGTCAACCTCGTGGTACAAGTTGCATAATTATTTTTTCAATTTACCTTCACAATCCTTTTCCCAAAAAAGAAAATAAAAATTTACCT
Source organism: Ligustrum vulgare (assembly GCA_963555705.1). NCBI lineage: Eukaryota > Viridiplantae > Streptophyta > Magnoliopsida > Lamiales > Oleaceae > Ligustrum > Ligustrum vulgare. The sequence goes on along the minus strand of OY743172.1, from coordinate 3,777,037 downwards.
TCACAATTTTTTTACATCCTTTATCTTCTACAGTGATCCAAAGTTAGTGCCATTTACATTCCATTAAGTGCATCTCCAACCATGTGAACCAGTTTGATGCAACTTTTGCACCTAATTAGTGTAACTTTTGGTATTAATCACTACTAATTGTCTACTCGTGCGATGTATAGAATATATAATTTTTAAAATAAAATTTATTTTGACTTTTAATTACGTTTCTTTGAAAATTTGCTCACCTCATCATGACAGACATCATCTATTTTCCTTTTAATATGTTATAATTTTTTATTAACTATATTTTTTAATGTGTTGCTTACATATATTTTATTTGAAATCCAATATATTAATTAATATATTTTATTTTTCTTTATTTTTTAAACATGCCAATTTTTGTTAAAATCATGAAATGACTAAGCCTCCATTTGATAATACTGTTTGATTTATAAACTTGTTTATTTATGATTTTGAGGAAAAAAATACTGACTAAAAATTGGAGAGAGAAAATATGTGTGGTTAAAAAGTTGATAGAAAATAATTAATAATTTTTGTAACATGCGTATTGAAGAGTCTACTCATTTATTGACATATTATGAAGTAAAATTTCAACGATTTAATTTATTTATTTTCAAAATATATTAATTCAATTTTTTCATTGCTAACTTTATAAATTATATAGCATATATTTATTTATTTTAAAATATATAAATCCAAATTTTCATTTACAATATAACACATTTACATAGATATGATATGACAATTATTTATGTTCCAATATAGTAATCCAATTTTTCATTTCCTACATAACATATGTTATTAAGTTTGAAACTTTAAAAAAGACAAAACTAATCAAAATAAAAAATTCTGCATGTACACTCAGTGTATTGCGCAACTCAAAGTTTGGCACTTAATTAAATTTTTTATATTAAATTTCCTTTGAGTTTTATTTACGTCTTTCTCTGAAAAATTTTCCCACATTATCACATATTTTTCTTTTAATATGTTATAATTTTTAATTAACGTTATTTTTTAATATGTTGCTTACATATATTTATTCGAAATCCAATATATTGATTAATATATTTTATTTTTCCTTATTTTTTAAACATACTAATTTTTGTCAAAATGATGAAATGATTAAATTTTCTACCAATTTATCATTGATGGTAAAAAATTGATAGCAAATAATCAATTATTTTTGTAATATGCTTATTGAAGAACCTACTCATTTATTGACATATTAGGAAGTAATATTTCGATGATTTTATTTATTTATTTTTAAAATATATTGATTCAAAATTTTCATTTCTAACTTAACAAATTTGTATAACATGTATTTATTTATTTTCAAATATATTAATCAAAAATCTTCATTTTCAATAAAACACATTTACATTGATATGACATTTATTTATGTTTAAATATATTAATCCAAAATTTTCATTTCCTACGTAACACATTTACATAGATATCACATTTATTTATATTCAAATATATTAATCCAATTTTTTCATTTCCTACATAACACATTTACATAGATATCACATTATTTATATATTAATCTATTTTTTTCATTTTCAATGTAACACATTTACACATAGTACATTTATTATAACTCTTACTTATAAATATGTAATAAATAATAAAATTTCTTACAAAAATCTCTATCCTTTATATATTATCTATATCTATATCTTTATATATATAAAAGTAGAAGTGAGGAGAGAGAGTCATTTTGGAGGGAAAATTCCATTTAATAACTCTCTCTCCTCACTTCTATATTTATATATAAAAATAAATAAATAAAAGATAAAGATTTTTTGTGTACTTCTAGAAAGAAATTTTTAATTGACATTTTTAAGTAACATTGTGACATGATGCATATACATTGGGTGATGAAAAACTAAGTAGTGGGGTAGTTATTTATACCATCCAATATATTTTTGGCATGTCACAATGTCAATTAAAAACGTCCCTCTAGAATTATTCAAATATTTTTGTAGGAAAAATTATTATTTATTACATATTTAGTAAGAATTGTAATAAATGTACTATGTGAAAATTTGTAACAATGAAAATTTGAAAAAATTAGATTAATATATTTGAACATAAATAATGATATCTATATAAATGTGTTATGTAGAAAATGAAAAAATTGGATTAATATATTTGAACATAAATAAATGTGATATCTATTTAAATGTGTTACATAGGAAATAAAAAAATTGTATTAATATATTTGAACATAAATAAATATCATATCTATGTAAATGTGTTCCATTAATATATATATGTAAATAAATAAATACATGATATATAAATTTATTTAAGTTTGAAATGAAAATTTTAAATCAATATATTTTAAAAATAAATAAATAAAATTATTGAAATTTTACTTCCTAATATGTCAATAAATGAGTAGGTTCTTCAATAACCATATTACAAAAATAATTAATTATTTGCTCTCAACCTTTTACCACCAATGATAAATTGATAAAAAATTTAATCATTTCATCATTTTGACAAAAATTGGTATGTTTAAAAAATAAGGAAAAATAATAAAGTTAATTAAAAATTATAACATATTAAAAGGAAAATAGGTGATAAGGTGGGCAAATTTTTTGAGAAAAAAACGTAAATAAAAGTTAAAAGAAATTTTATATAAAAAATTAATTAAGTGTCAAATTTTGAATGGCGCGGTACACTGAGTGTACATGCAGAATTTTCTATTTTGATTAATTTTTTTTAAAAGTTTCAAATTCAATAACATGTGTTATGTAGGAAATAAAAAAATTGGATTAATATATTTGAATATAAATAAATGTCATATCATTTCTATGTAAATGTGTTACATTGAAAATGAATAACTTGGATTAATATATTTTAAAATAAATAAATATATGATATATATAAATTTGTTAAGTTAGAAATGAAAAAAAAATTGAATTAATATATTTTGAAAATAAATAAATAGAATTATTAAAATTTTACTTTCTATTATATCAATAAATGAGTAGCCTCTTCAATACGCATGGTAAAAAAATAATTAATTATTTTCTATCAACTTTTTAACAATACGTATTTTCTTTCTCCAATTTTTAGCAACTACTTTTTACTTCAAAATCATAAATAAACAAGTTTATAAACTAAAAATTACCAAACGGAGGCTTTATCATTTCACAATTTTGACAAAAATTGACAAGTTTAAAAAATAAGGAAAAATAAAATATATTAATTAATATATTGGATTTCAAATAAAATATATGTAAGCAACACATTAAAAAATATAGTTAATAAAAAATTATAACATATTAAACAAAAATAGGTGATGAGGTGGGCAAATTTTCAGAAAAAAACGTAATTAAAAGTAAAAAAAAAAAAATTATATAAAAAATTTAAACGAATGTCAAATTTTGAATGACGTGGTATACTTAGTGTACAGGTATCATTTTTTATTTTGAATATTTTTATTTTTTTAAAGTTTAAAACTGAATAACATTTTTTATTGAAATTATTTTAAATTATGTTTTTTATTTAATATGATTGAATCAAGATATTTTCAAACTTATGATTTAAAAATTATATATTCCGTGCATCGCACGGGTAATCAACTAGTATATAAAAAAACAGAAGTACATCAAAATTTTTTCCCGCCCATTTTCACTTTCTATTTTTGGAATTTTTTTTTTTTTTTTCAATTGAATTTCCGGAATTGGGAAATGAGTTGTTGACAATTAATGAGACATTTAATGTGGGAAAGTATGTAATGCATTGTAAATAAGCACTTGACTACATGTATTGAATGCTAATAGTTTGTATGTATATATATATATATATATTATTTTAGGGAACTATATTCATATAACACATTTTTTAAAATTTACACCATAGTTTAATTGCAAGATAGATCTTCGGTGTTTGTTTAGTTTTGCTTTTATATCCTTAACTTTTTTTAATCGCATTGTTATTTATAAAATTTAATTAATTAATAAATTCTATTTCTAATCGCAATTTCTATTCAAATATTCTGCTAATTTGCATTGAAAGGATGTGCAAATATTTTTTTTAACTTTTGTATTAATTATTTATTTTGATTATTTAAAAATATGAGAGATAAATAAGTGTTTTTCGCCAACAAAACAAATATATTGAACAAAAATCGTCTCAAAAGATAAGATGTGGAAATTAATAAAGAGTTGATGATAAAAAAATTATAAAATTTTTTAATATAACTATTATAATTTGAAGTAGTTTTATTGTTTGTAAAATTTTAATAATTATTTTAATATAATATTATTTTTTATGCATTTTGTATACGGGAGAAATTATGAATAAGCATTAAAAATTAACAAGCACTTATCAAAATTCATATTGTTAAATTGCAACTTTCGTACATCATTTTTGTTTTCCAGTCTAAAATACTTTCCAAAAATTGGAATGCATTAATATTCATCATTAATTGCTTTATAAAAAATAAATTTTATAAAGAAATTAATACATTTGGAAAACTACACATTAACTTTGAAAAACAAAAATAACTTTACTTTTTCGTGCATTATTTGTGCATTAATTAGATTAATATTTTATTAAACTTTAATATTTGTTCTTTTTTGTTTAGTTAAAAATATTAGTGACAAATAAATTTGTTTACACTTCTTAATAGATTTTTTTTCCAGAAAGCAGTAATTTTTTTTTTAGAAAACGGTGACTATTCATTTTTTTTTAATTATTTGAATTAAACTTGCTTGCATTAACGTAAGAGGTACTCATGATAATTAATAATTTATTGAAACTAAAACTAATTATTATGTTATCACATTGATATACATTTGAATGGTATTATGGAAATCATTTTACATGGTGAAATTAATTACTAGGTTATGGATGATGTGTTGACTGCATTTGGTCTCTGTTTGAGACCCATTATTTGGAATAATGTGATTTTGAATAGTAAATTTTTTGGAGAATGTGTAGTTAAAAATTAGAGAATATTTTTGGACTTATGTGTAGATTATTTTATTGGTATAATGTGTGGTTGAAAATGAGTTTTTAAAAAATGAGATTTAAAAATAATAGGTACCAAATAGGGGCTTGATGATGCGTTTAGTGCAATGGGAAATGAAATTGAAATGATTAAGGATGTTCATTTTAATACTTAAAAACGCAACTCCAAACAATGTGCAAATATCTGTTATTTTCGATAAAAAATAATATCAATTTTTTATCGAACAACAACTTCATGTTTTTTTGTGAAAAAATGTGGAAAACTTAATAATCATTTACTACTTAAATAAATAAATTGATTTTTATTACTCAAAGAAGCTATTATAATTTGAAGTAGTTTTATTGTTTGTAAAATTTTATTAATTATTTTAATATATTATTTTTTATGCATTTTGTGTATGGGAGAAATCTTATCTTAATCATAATATATTATTATTATTATTATTTTATTATCTATAGTATATATTAAACCACAACAGCCGTAAAAAAATTTCTCGCCCACTGTCACTTATTTTTTTGGAAACCTTATGTTTTTTTTTTCCCGATTTCCGTTACAATTGTTTAACATTAATTAGAAACTTGAATATGTATTGGAATATGTGGAAGACGTGTCATGCCAGTGACCTTTCATTTGTTGATGTTGAATTGATTAATGAGGTGTGGATGAGAAATGGCTTTTCATTTTTCCATTTCATATTAAATGCTCGATGCAATTTTTTGCTGGCTTAAGTATTAATTAGTATTAATACATTTTTTGAATAAAATAAACATAAGATTAATTTTAATAATTGTCTAAAAATTATATGATCTAAAATTCACGGTATAATTTTTTGACCTTCAATGTTATCCAGTTGCCATGTCATGATAATTGCAAGATTTGCGTAAGTATTATTTTAACTACTTGATTTTATATGTAAAATTAAAATGTTATTGGTTAAGAATGAATAATATTTTTTTAATAATTCTTAATTTTAATAGTTGTGTAAAGGTTATATGGTACGATTTTTGCTATAATTTTTTTACTCCAACATTGTCGATTGTTATATCATGATAATTACTAGATTTATGAAATTGTAATTTTGACCACTTGATTTTATAGGTGAAAATATAATTTTATTGGTCAAATGCAAATATTTGTGAGTTAAGATTCAGCACGCTTTTATAATTATTATGATTCTTATTTTTGAATGAAAAATTTAAAGCTTAAATAAGAGAGGAGAATGCATAAACCATTAGAAATATATTGATACATTCCACATAATCAATATTGTATCCATAATATTAAATAAAAAACATGATACAACATTAAATAAACTACTAAATTTGGATTTTCTTTGAAGTTGAACATAACTCATAAAAATTATTGAAATTAACAATCATTTTTATTGGTCAAATACAAATATTTGCTCTTAAGATTAAACAAAAGCTTATAATTATTGTGATTGATGTTTCTGAAAGAAATTTAGATAAAATGTTAAATACGTGAGGAAAATGCAAAAATTATGGTTAAAAGCGAATAATATACTTTTAATCATTCTTAATTTTAATAGTTGTGTGAAGATTATATGGTATACCATTTTTCGTTATAATTTTTTTGTCACCAACAGAACATGTTGTCATATCATGATAATTGCTAAATTTATGTAATTATTATTTTGACTACTTGATTTTATAATTAAAAATATAGTTTTATTGGTTAACTACAAATATTTGTGGGTTTAAGATTAAGTACACATTTATAATTATAGTGATTTATATTTTTGAATCAAAATTGGAAAAACTTAAATACGAGAGGCATAAATCATGAGAAATAATTGATACCTTCCACAATATATTTATATTTGGCGAATACTTTAGTATTATTTATTAATGTATTAAGTAAAATACTAAAGTATTCGACAAACATAGCATCCTCAATATCTCACTTATTTTTATTTATGGATTAAAATGGTGTAGTATTGAATTTATAATGCTTATACTAAACTTAAAAGAAAAGTGTTGACATATTTTATTACAAATCAAATTTGTATTTTCAATTGGAAAATTGCATTCGTACATGGCCTGTACCTGTAGGATTACTCTTTTCAATATACCAAAATTATTCACTAATTTTACAATATATTTTGTACATACAATATCCGTGCATCGCACGGGTGATGCACTAGTATATATAAAAACAGAAGTGCCGTCAAAATTTTTTCCCGCCCATTTTCACTTTCTATTTTTGGATTTTTTTTTTCTCAATTGAATTTTCGGAATTGGGAAATGAGTTGTTGACAATTAATGAGACATTTAATATGGGAAAGTGTGTAATGCATTGTAAATAGACACTTGACTACATGTATTGAATGCTAATAGTTTGTCAATATATATATATTATTTTAGGGAACTATATTCATACAACACATTGCGTTCTATTAACTTAATTAGTATTTTTATAGAAAGTTACATTTAATCATTTGTTGCAGTTTAATTCGATTTTGCGGTTTATTTGGTCACCCCTACTTTGTTGTATACAAGAGAAAGTGAATATTTCTCTTATGGAAGATCATCCTCTAATTTTGAAAGATTTGTTATATGACAGGAGACGGGATTAAAAATTTCATTGAAAACATTCGGACATATAATATGATGTTTTCATTCACTTCTATGGGGGAATAGATAATGAGCTAAATGATGGTAGAGGGCCTCCACTCTTCAGATTACACGATCAAAATTGTCATAAGATTGAGAGTCTATTGCCTGATGACGGTTCAGCTCTGCAATTTGCTCGCTTTACATTGTTGACAATGTGAATGAGGTTGAAAGCAGAAAAAAGGTCGTGAGGTACGTATTATGTATTTATTGCTTTTGTATTTATATTGTTTACGGATAATTTTGTTGTGATATTCTAAAATTTAATTTATGTCTTTTAATGTCCCCGAGTAGGAGTGAATCATGCGATTCTATGTTGCATGATTTAATAGTTTCTGATTCGAAGGATATGCTAGACAAATACAACAAATTGTTAAGGCAATTTAGATCGGTTTGAGAAAAGATGATTGAGGAAACACTTCAAATTTAAGACTTATACTTATTGGTTGGTGGGCGACCAATGATGGCCAATATGATTTTTCTATTGTCGATGAAATTTCCGAATTGATTGTCGGTGGATTTTGACACATTACCTGGACACATGGATATCACTATTGCGCCACGTCGTGGACCTTTGCAACAGATAAGTGAGGACACAAGTTCTTTCTGAGAAATATTGATCATACACAGGGATTGAGTAATGGAACAAGGTTGATAGTTACAAAACTTGGCGACCATGTTCTAGAAGGTCAAATTTTTTCTGGCACCAATGCAAGACACAGGTTCTTTATTCCAATGTTATCGTTGAACCCTTCTGATTCTAGGATACTTATTAGATTTCAAAGAAGACAATTTCTATTGATGGTGTCTTATGTCATGACTATCAATAAGAGTCAGGGACAATCATTCTTGCATGTAGAACTTCTTCTTAAACGGCTGGTGCTTACACATGGATAACTTTATGTTGCGATTTCTAGGGTGACAAATCGTTCTAGATTAAATATATTGATTTGTGATAAGAAAGGAAGAACAACAAAATCAACAAACAACGTTGTGTACAAAGAAGTATTCCAAAATTTGTAGTCATATGAAATCAATAAATGATGATATTATTTCTTATTTGTGAAATTTATTTATTTTATGAACAGGATGTATCTAATTTCATATTGAATTATCTTTATCCAAATGTTTCTTCCCGTGCATCGCACGGGTGATTAACTAGTATATATAAAAACAGAAGTGCCGTCAAAATTTTTTCCCGCCCATTTTCACTTTCTATTTTTGGATTTTTTTTTTTCTCAATTGAATTTCCGGAATTGGGAAATGAGTTGTTGACAATTAATGAGACATTTAATGTGGGAAAGTGTGTAATGCATTGTAAATAGGCACTTGACTACATGTATTGAATGCTAATAGTTTGTCAATATATATATATTATTTTAGGGAACTATATTCATACAACATATTTTTTTAAATTTACACCATAATTTAATTGCAAGATAGATCTTCGGTATTTGTTTAGTTTTGCTTTTATATCCTTAACTTTTTTTTAAACGCATTGTTATTTATAACATTCAATTAATTAATAAATTTTATTTCTAATCGCAATTTCTATTCAAATATTCTGCTAATTTGCATTGAAATGATGTGCAAATATTTTTTTTAACTTTTGTATTAATTATTTATTTTGATTATTTAAAAATATGAGAGATAAATAAGTGTTTTTCACCAACAAAACAAATATATTGAACAAAAATCGTCTCAAAAGACAAGATGTGGAAATTAATAAAGAGTTGATGATAAAAAAATTATAAATTTTTTTAATATAACTATCATAATTTTAAGTAGTTTTATTGTTTGTAAAATTTTAATAATTATTTTAATAAAATTGCATTCGTACAGGACCTGTACCTGTAGGATTACTCTTTTCAATATACCAAAATTATTCACTAATTTTACAATATATTTTGTACGATACAATATCCGTGCATCGCACAGGTGATGCACTAGTTTTATATATAAATAGAAGTGAGGAGAGAAAGTCATTAAATGCAGTTTTTCCTCCAAAATGATTCTCCCTCTCTCGTGACTTCTATTTTTATATAATAATAATAATAATAATAATAATAATAATAATAATATAAAGATAAAGATTTCATCTCAATTTATTGCACCAAATTTTACACCAAATGAACATTGTATCTTTTTTTTTTAATTTGCAACAATTTAATTGAAAAATTATTCTATTGATTATTCTTTCACAACATAAATTTATAAGAAAATTATCGAAAATTATAATTTTATTAAAATATTTTAAATAAAGCCTCAATAAGATTAATATTTGACATTACATTAAAAAAAAGGTACAATTAAGATTTTTAAAAAAAAACATAAAATCAAACATAACATATTATTATTTGTAATATACTACTTTTGTATGATATTTTATCTTCGTCGTATTTATCAAGTATGCAGCCTTTAAATTTTAACGAGTAATTTATTTTCATGCTTAAAGTTATTATTAATTATGAAATTAATACAATTATTTATATAATTAAATTAACAATCAAATAAATATTCATACATCAATTAAATAAATATACAAGAAAGCTAAATTAAAAGGGACATAGAAGGAATAAAAAAGATATGTTGTGTATATCTGGGGATATTTTTGGAACAAAAAAGGGGCAAAAAGATAACGGCATTTTTGACACCAAATTTGATACAATACTGTAGCGAACACCAATTTAGTGCTTACTTTTGCACCAAACTGGTGCTTAGTTGGAGGCCATTTATAGGAGACGGCCGTCAAAAAGAATTATTATTATTATTATTATTATTATTGGGTGAAAAAAATGATTTTTTAAATAGTGATTTTTTTGAGGAATACATGGTTAAGAAGTAGGGAAAAAGTTTAATTTTATGTGCGGAGTAATTTATTATGAGCATATGAGGTTGAAAAAAATTTGAGAAAAAAAAAAGATTGTTTTAAAAATTATCAAACAAGGGCTAAAGATGCTATTCTATTCATACTTGTTTTACTTGTCACATTATAATAATTCACATTCTTAGACATATCTCGTTCGATTATGGCCGTGCCACGGTTATGATGACCTTCAAAGGTGAGTCGTGCCGATGAGGACGTCTTTGGTCAATGATGAGACAACTCAAACTAGATCAAGTCTAATGCTATTTTTTTTGAGTATAAAGAGGATCAAAGTGGAGACGAGGGATTATATGGTAATGGAAGGGCGTGGATTCGAATTCGAGATGAGTAGGTGATACTCAACCAACACGGCCAATTAGGCTCATCCCAAATCCTTCAAGTCTAATACCATTATATTCCCAATTTAGTTTCGATTTAATTTTGATTTTAATTTTAAATGAAAGTAAATTATTAATTTCAACAACTCATTTCATAAAATTCACAATTTTTCAATTACATATTTCATCAACTCTTATAAAAATTTATTTATAATTTGATTTTATTTTCTACAAAACGGAGCTTACCTTATTTGGAAACTTTTGAAGTAATAAAATTTACAGTAGAAAAGCGCGATCGAGGAATTTAGCAATGTTAAAAATGTTTCTTGGGGGATGGGACAACAACCAGAATATGAGAATGCCCAATAGAAACTAGGGTTATAACCCGTCCACGGTCCACCCGAATTCTCAAGTTTAAAGTTCAATAGTGTACTTACAGAGAGAGATGAGCTCAGACTCTGGTTCTTCGTCGCCTAGGCTCACTCGTGTGGTGAAAGAGGACGACAGGCCTAGATTCTTTGATACCAAGGCCAAGAACTTATGCTGGGTCAATGCAGAGATTGTGCCAGGCCGCCACCCGGAGCGCTGGCGCAAAGATGCAGCTGGGAATGTAGTCTGCAAACGTTTCTGTAATTGCCAAGGGTGCCTCTGCTTTGAGTATGATCACATCGTCCCCTTTTCTAAAGGTTTCTCCTTTCTTTTCATTATATGACCTTGCACTTGTATAATTTAATCCTGATTAATTGAATTAATTCATCTCAATCTTCCTTGATTTTTTGTAGGCAATGGTTTGCAAGTGTCGATTTTAGTTAAATTTTGATGCTTTCTGTTGTTGGGATTTTGTAGAAGTTGTTCAGAGTTGTGTGATGATTTGAAATAGGAGTTGGTATAATTATTCTGCTGCAGGTGGGGAGTCGGTTGCAGAGAATTGCCAGATTCTTCAAACAAGGGTCAATAGGTTCAAAGCGAACAAGGAGGATGTTGATACAGCTCTATTGAAAGGGTACTCTTGTGACATCAAATTCACTGGTACGTGACACTTAAATATTTTTTATGTGCTTTTCTTCAATCATTTTTTCCCCTTTTCTCCAATGCACCTCTAAAATGGAGTTTCACACCATTTTGCAGTTGATTTCTTGCTCCAACCGGACTGCAATTGGAACGCCATTTTGCAGATTGTGAACAGTGGGATGCCATATATGGCGTCCCACTGTTCATATGCCGTTCCTTTTGAAGTTTTTTTTAATTCCAGTTTTGTCCTTTTTTTTTTTAAAGACCAAATTTGTTTCTTCCATTCATGTCCATTGTTCATTTTTTTGTTATTATTTTGTTTGGTTAAATTTTTTTTTTTTTTTTTTTTTGTCTGTTATTATTTTTATTTTGTGTGAAATTTACAGTTTTGGGTTGGATATGCGTTATATAATGTTTATTTGGTGTAAAATTTAAAGTTTTGGGTTGGAGATGAGTTATAAAGATAGAGTAAGAGAAACTGTATTTTAGTGTAAAGCTGACTGCATTTTAGAGTTCCTGGTTGGAGATGGCCTTAATTGGAGTAATCTTCTTGGAAAACTGAAACTTAGACCGGTCTTAGAAGTACCCAACCAATTGCATTGGCTACCGTCCTTTTGGTTCCAGCTTTATGATCAATGACAAAGGAATATTGCTGCACGATTCAGTTGCTTTCAGGAGTGAATGTATCGAAGTGCCCTATAATTGGAATAGAGCAGAAACTCCTTGAAACTGAACAGTGATGCCAGTAGCGAATAGCTTGAACGAGATCGTATAATTCTGTGTCATAAATAGAATAGTTCTTCTTTGCTTCATTCACTTTCACAACAAGACATCGGGGTAGATTTGCTTCTTGACTAAGGTAACCTGGTAGGTGCTGGACTAGAGCTTCTGTCATTCAGTGTTTTAAAAGGCGGAATCGGGTATGAGGCAAGTTGTAAGTCTCAAGGCGTTTTGTGACGTAAACCTCACCCTCACCGTAAATAAAAAAATGCCAAAAGATTACTAAAATGCAAAATAAACTCATAATATATCATAAACAATCTTTAAAATTCATAACTAAACAATATAAACCGAGCAAACAGACAAAAGAAAAATCTGTAAAGAAACTATAATTTTAGTAGGTAAAGGTACTGGATGATTCTCACGGATGATCTATAAGAAACAAACTTGTTAATGTTTTAATAGAAAATAAGTTATCCTCAAGATTGAATATAATAGAATTTTTATTCTTTGTGCCACAAGTCTTGAGGTGGTGCTGTAAGACGTATGTATATAAAAAAAAAGCCTCACAATCAGCGCCTTGAGGCGTTATTTGCAGGCTTCTAGGCGGGTTTCAATTTTTTTTTTATACCATGCTGTCATTTGCTCCTTTAAGCATTTATATCCAGTTGGATTGATCCTTCTTCGTCTAATAAGTTATAGACTGCTAGAAGTAGGCAAAGTTTAGAGGAAGCCTGACAATATATTGATGACATTGAGAAGTAGTGTGTTACGCGCTAAATTCCAATTATTCCATGAGATGCTTCTCTCTACTCGAGGACTGGTATTTTCTCTAGAAATCTAGGAGCTTCAATGCGATGCACTGTAACATGAACAGGAGAACTCAACATATCCTGGGAATGAAGCTGGTCAGGGATATGCCAAATTCAGGACAGTAAATTAATTCCTTGTCCCTTTTGAACTTGAAATTTCCATATTTTTAACTTCATGATTATGTAAGCTGCCCCAAAATCTTGAGATCTATGAAGAACAGGGGTTTTCGGGGTTTGTGAAATAGTCTCAGAAGTGGCAGGTCCTTCAGAGGGAGAAATTATACTCTGGGGCAGGTGAACTCTACTAATGAGCCATACTCGACAAGCTCAGTAAATGTCCTCTTTGTCTATACGCCATTTATTTTCTTTTTCTGTGGAAGGAGTTTTATTTTATTGCTGTTCTTTTTAATTTATCATCTTCTTATCCGTATTATTTTATTTTGGGGTTGGGGTGATGGGGCACACATCACCAGACCCGAATTGCGACCCAAATTGCTTAAAGGGTTTGTTGAACTAACTAGTCGTTCCATTTACAGAGTACGCTTAAAGAATTTAAATGATGATAAAATATTTCTTTTACTCTTTGCAGAGAGTTTTTTATATTCTTGCTAGGGCAATAACTTAAGATGATTGTTTTTTTCTTTTGTAATTCAGATAAAGAGCTTGACATTATTGAAATGGCTGTTTACGGGGATGTTATCCGGCCTGGGAACCAATGTCGTTGCAGGACTGTTGCTGAAATGCTTGGTAAATATAAGTCCAAAGATAGTATGAGCGCCTGCCAGTTGCCATAAATTGATGATGGCTTCTTGTGGCATTGAAGGCTAAAAATCAAAGGTAAAACTGCAGCTGAACAGATTTGTATATTTCCAATTCGTAAAGGATATACACATTTTCTTGTTCTGTATTGGCACTGATTTGACTGAAACTGATTCTTCATATGGAATTAAGTTATTGGTAATCTGGATTGATGGTCATGTAAGCTACAGTTTCAGATTTTGCAATCGCTGCATCAATTCGTATGCATGTTTGCTTCTGAAATAAGACTACTGAATACTACAGAATAGTATGAATGATTCGAAACAGACAAACAATAGGTGGCCCAGATGAAAATGATGCAAATAGGTCATGACCCTCGGTTTGCTCGTCGTATCTTACCGAATTTGCACAATTTTCTCCTGGCCATGTCCTATTTGCATTATTCTTTCCAGAATGGAAAAGATTTGCCTTGAATCTTGCATCGTATATAATCCAGTACTCTGTATCACAAGCACAACCAAGCACTCTAGTTTAAAAAACATCACTAAAATACTTTTGCCACAGACGTCTCTCTCTAACTTCACTATCTCTAACTTCACTACAGGATACGGAGCGTAACCTTTTACACACTACGTTACAAGTGTAGTACTGGGATTTTTTCTGATTTGTGGAATGGCTATAGTAGCATTTTCTCACAGATTGCTGTTATGTGTTTAGCCATTAACCCATAGAAGTTGCTGCTGAAACAGTTAATTATGTCAAAATGGCTCATTGGCTTTTCATTACACAGAATTAACCAGTTCTTTTTTCTATAAAGATGGATGAATTCTTCTCAAATGTAGCTGCTGAGGATTTTCATGTATACCTTCTGCGCTTTACGATCAGGAGAGACTGATGACGGACGATGGTGGTGCTAGTTATCCACCACAAGCTGCACCACAGCCGGCTTCGCAAGTGCTCACATAAACACCCGAATCTGTGGTTGCATCTTTGTCTCGTGGTACTGCACCATCTGAACATGTAGTGATTACTACTACTATGATGCAAAAGGTACCTAAAACTAAAAGGACTTGAAAAACATCAATGCCAAAAGTGGCACCCCTATTCTTATCTATCAATTCTTTCCATTCCCGCACCATTGCCTCTCTCTTTAACTATATCTTCGTAGTGACAACCTTGATTGAATATGTAGAACGAGAAATTTTATTTATGATTTAACATCCCAAGTAACACAGCCTCTTATCTTATAAGTTGCTTGAAGGGCCAAATTTACATGAACAGTTAAACGACCTTTCTTTCTTCTTTAAATATATTCCTATAGAGGGGCACTCAACATGGAACAAATTTGATGATTCTTATGTTGTTTTTTTCAGTTTTAGTATTGGTATTGGGGGAGAATTATAGCGACCCAGAATTTTTATGCAATTAATAATTATTTTAATATTTAGAAAATTGTGTCGCTATTGTTTTGAAATTAATGCCGCGACGGATTCGTCTAGCCAAGTCAAGAGATATCGAATTTGTTCGATTTTAAATTAAAATCCGAATTTCTAAAAGTATATTATTTTATTCATAGTATTATTTTCAAAATCATTTTAGATTCCAATTTTCCGTATTGAATTATTTTAGTCCAAAATCTCAACATTTATTTATTCTCAAACTTATTATTTTCAGTCCAAAATATATCAGTTTTAATACAATTCCTTATACAAAAACATCATCATTATATATATAAATTTTACATCTATTTCATATTCCATCTCATTATACAAACACCAAAGCAAAGCATCTTCATCATTATCATCATCTACCCCATCTTCATTTCAATACTCATGGCACAACTCACACTTCCATGTACTTAGATTCCACAATACAATATATATAAGCATACATCTTCATCACCTGCACCAAGCTCCATCTCCATCCCAGACGAGTGCAACCACAGTCCATCACTCTGCCATCACCTCCTCGATCAGAAACCATCAGCAGCCACCATTTACCACACATAGACCAACCATATTCATCATCATCAATCAACACCGCCATCACGCAGACCATACTGCCACCATGCCACAATTCCAACACCACAAGTCTAAACATCAGCACCTCCACCATAGCCAAAATCCCTTATCAACACCATGATCAATTTTACTGCAACCTCGACAGCTTGCAGCAACCCAAACCACCGGTTGCAGCCCTTCACAGAACCATTACCAATCGCCTGCAAGCACAGTTCTACCATCACTGCCGAATCTTAATCTCATCACGCCACCAACCTCCATCAGCACCGGCATCATCTCCACACCCAAACCACAACCTCCACCACCATCGCACACGGACACAACCGTCATCAATACAAACCACTACTACCCAATCCCAAAGTAAAACCCAAAAACTGAGAGGAATCAAAGCCCAGAACCTTACCTTGATTCGACCTAGCTCTGGCCTGATTTTCACCGGTTGTACCGCCGATTCTCCGCAGCCCAAAACTGCCACTTTTTGCCTCGGCTCAACCATCAATCTTGCACCCAAATCAAAACCCAAGAAATAGAATACCCAAAATACCTACCTACCTCGATCGTCGGTTACATCGCCGGAAACCGCGATCTCCAGCTTCGACTTTTGCTTCGTTTTCGCCCTTGTTTCTCAAACCCAAGCCCTAAAATCTGAACCCTGCTTTGTCTGCCACTCACCGCAGCCTGCGCCGTTGAGTTCGCCGGCGAATCACCGGCTAAAGGTCGGATTTTGGCGAGGCAGTCGCTGCGTCCCTCCTTCGATCTGTTTTGTTCGAAGAGAGAGAGAGAGAGCTTGGATCGAGTTGTGAGAGAGAGAAGATAAAGATTTGATATTATATTTAACTTTCAGAATTTGCATCATTAGTCCCCATCTTTTAAAGTTATTTCAAATCAGTCCCTATGTTTTAAAAAGGTTTTATTTCAGTCCTTTCAGCTTTTAAAATCATCAATTTCAGCCCTTAAGTTTTAAATGAGTTTTAATCAGCCCTTTCATTTTCAAAATCTGATCACTTCAGTCCCTGCTGATTTACTTTTAAGCTCAAGTTTCAAAAGTATTCATTTGAGTCCCTCAACTATCAAAAGTATCTATTTTAGTCCCTCAACTTTCAAAATATCTATTTTAGTCCCTGAACTTTCAAAAGTATTCATTTTAGTCACTCAACTTTCAAAACATCAATTTTAGTCCTCAAATTATAATTTATCATTTTGAACTATATATTCGATATACTAAAGTGACTTATTGGCTTAAGACGAAGCGTACGGAGAATTTAAAGAAATTGAAGTCATTCCCGCTCAACTTTGCACTCGTCGGATTTGAGGTAGACTCGCACTTATTAATTAATTTAAATTATGATTTCATATGAATGTCATGTGACTTGTGAAAGTCAATTTTTAAGAAAAACAAGTATGTTTTTATGAAAGGTAAATATACCTTATGTTGTTATGAAAAGTAAGTATGTTTTTATGAAAAGAAAATATACTTTATGTTTTTACGAAAAGTAAGTATACCCTATGCTTCACGAAAATGTTTTTTTGGATCATTGCTATGAAATCAATCTACCAAGATTGTTTTGGGTCCCATATGATAAGTTATGATATGTTAAGGGGACCGGAGTTTTAGTAGCGCTACACATAAGAATTCTTGCCACCTAAGTTCGGTAACATTCTTGTGTCTCCTATGTTTATGAGGATTTGCCACGAAGTTCGGTAAAATTCCTATCTTTCCATATGTTTATGAGGATTTACCACCTAAGTTCGGTAAAATTCCTGTCGCATATGTTTATGAGGATTTCGATCCTATCTTATGTTATGATGCAATTGATCCCTATGAATTTCAGAAAATTATGCTTGGTATACTTACTACATAAGAATTCTTGCCACCTAAGTTCGGTAAAATTCTTATATTTATGAGGATTTCGATCTTATCCTATGTTATGATGAAAACTTACTGTTATTATGATTTTACTGCATAAGAATTCTTGCCACCTAAGTTCGGTAAAGTTCTTGTGTCTATTTATGTTTATGAGGATTTCAATCATATCTTATGTTATGCTTTCAAAAGAAATTATGCTTGGCATAATTAAAATATTTTTATAAGTATATGGTTTTCAAAGAGCTGTTTTCAAAGAGCCTATGATTTGCAAAATATGTCCCGTGCTGTAATGCACAATATGAGTTTTATCAAGAACAGTTTTATAAAGAAGCTCTATCAATGCCCGTTTTATAAAGAGCCGGGATTTATGTGTTTAATCATCTTATAAATTAAATTAATATGCGATGAGTCTACTGAGTATTTCCCCCATGAAATACTCACCCTACTTTTTAACAGTTTTGCAGATTTCGGAGACGGTGGCGAGCGATGAATGATGGTGGCAATAATCGTTAAACGGTTGAAAGTTTGACGTTAATGATTTCCGTATTTTCCAAACAATCGAATAATTTAGAGAAGTTCATTTATTTGAGAAATTATGATATTGGCAATTTCTTTACAATATTAATGGTTCTATTTACTATTTCAAATGGTTTCATAAATGTTTTCAATTTTAGCGGCCATTACAGTTTATTTAATGTTGCCAAAAAATGAATTTCAACTATTTCTTCCGCAAAAATATTATTCGAAAAATTTAGACAGAAAATGACGTAGTGAATCGGGTATACGGAACTCGGGGCGCTACAAGTTGGTATCAGAGCTAGTCTGCGTTTCTGTAGACTGGTAAAATTTTCAAAAAGAATTTTAAGAAATATTTTCCATTATAAGATTTTTATTGATGAAGATTGCCACTGCCATCATTCGTTCCACCAACTCCGAGGTAAAGAAGTTTATGATGTTTAAAGTTATTTCAGTATTTCGAATACTCATTTTATTGATTTATGAGAAAGAATGAAGAGTATTTCGGATACTTATGATTTATGAGAAATAAGAATGTATTTCTTCGAAAATAATGATGTTGTTATGCTTTGTCATAACTTATATTCTTTAATGTATGATTATGAGAAATTTTTTTTAAAGAAAACGAGTGTTGAGCATAATGGGAATAATATGATTTTATTGAGAATTAAGTAATGGATATTATGTTGAGTTAATTTATTATGCCTCTATGTTGAAGAGAAATTTATTATGAAGTTTGGCTTTGTGAATAAATTATGGGATATTTTGATGATATTGAAGTGTTGGAATCGTTTTCAATATTTTTAGATCGTTGTGATCAAATGTGGAGTTATTTATTATTGTGAGTTATGAAGTATGCTTATGGTTTGGATAAGTCCAAATTACAAGGGAGACTTTATCCAGAATTTTATCATTTGGAATTAAGAGCATAATATGATAAGCATCCACTAAAGGAATTAAGGTTAGACATGCAAGTTCATTTACATCAAACGAGATTTAGTAGATGATAACAGAGATTTTATTATTTTCTCATAAGGAGAACACACAAGAGTCACACTGGAAAGGAAATACATGAAAAGATCCTCAGAATGAGAGATGTGTTTCCGGAGTAGCCGTATCCTACCACCTCTGATCTTTTGAGGATATAAAGAGAAAACCTTCAAAGAGGTGTGTTTCGAGAGTAAGAATACTCCGTAATCTACCACCTGGAATCTTTGAAGTACACACAAGATTTAAACATTAAGGAAATCCTAGTAAATGGAGGGGTGTCTCGAGAGTGAGAATACTCCGTACTCTACCCCCACCTATTCTAAGATTCAAAGAGTTAAATTTACATTAACCGGACTCCATTTTCGCTTGATTCCCCTTCCTTGCGACCAATCTATCTTAACTCCTGCTGGATCTTGTATTGAGATATATGACTGCAGCTTATCCAGTAGTTCATCAATAGTAGGAGCAGAAATAAGAAGCCTTCTGGAAAATGGAGAGATGAATCCCTGTTCCACAGCATAATCAAGAAAGGTTAACAAACCATCAAAGAAATTGTTAACATTCAGAAGCCCAATAGGCTTAGTATGGAGATCTAGTTGTGCCCACGAGGTAATGTTAAAAATTTCTTCTAAGGTACCAAAACCTCCGGGCAGGGCTATAAAGGCATCAGAACCATATAGCATACAAGTTATGCGTTCATGGATGGATAAGGTTTGAACTTCATGCCCTCGTGTTTTGCCTGCAACATCTACCAAAGGGACAGGTATGACACCGATTACTTTTGATTTCTCTGCAAGAGCAGATTGGGAAACACAACCCATTAGACCACTGCTACCACCCCCATACACAAGAGTGATACCTTTTTCCCCCAGTTTCTTTCCAAGATCTACAGCCGCTTCTAGATAACCGAAGCCTTTCCCTACTTTTGATCCACAAAATACACAAATAGTTTTGATCAGTCGAAGTTTTGGTGCTTCCATCTTTGATATTAAAGAAGGGAAAACTTACGAAGAAGATGTGATTTTGGGATGCCTGAACTATGAAATATGTTTGGCTATTTAAAGCCGGAAAAAATTACTGTTTTGATTGATTCTGAAAAAGTAAAGATTCACTTTTTGACAAAATCGACCAACTTTTGACTATTTTATCAAAGATATCACCTTTCGGTGATTTATTTCCAGCTTTATCAAACCTCGAGAAAAGAAAAATATATTTATTTCCAGCTTTATCAAACCTCGAGAAAGGAAAATATATTTTATTTCCAAAACGCGTGAAAGAAAGCAGCAAAATATTTAAAAAAAAAAAAAAAAAAGATTTACCTTATATCATTGCTGAACTGCCAGAAGCCTCATTTTGTAAAACAGACTGGCAAACAGGATCTTTCGATATTATATTTTGGAGACTATAACGATTTTTGTCCTCGTTAAACTGAGTGTATAAGGAGAGAAGTTCACGTTGTACATAACCACTTGGGTGCGTCTCAAGAGTCAGTCGAATATCATCCAAAGACTCCTTACTCAGTCCACCCTTTATGAATTCGATTTTATCATCCCGATTAGTAGAAGAATATCCTACTGATTTGCAACGTGTATTACAGTTCCAACGAGCACATTTGTAGCAACCACCCAGTCTTTTTGCTCTTCGTTTCTTTGCAAACGTGCTTTTGCCTAAACCAGGCATGTGCTTTGGAAATGTTGATGGTAATTCACCAGATAGTCGAACCTTTGCTTCTATCAACCAGCGAACATCTTCTGGAATATCATGAGCCATTAGCAACCTCAATCTTTCGAGCCTTATTTTATAGATCTTTCTCAGATCATTCATAGGAAGACTGGAATAATACTTGCGAATGTTAGAAAGGATGATATCCATTGTTTGATGATTCAACCTCTTCCCAGCATGAACTATTTAAAAGCGCAAGGATATGAATGAATCCGCGTGATTTGTGTTACAGTAAGAAAGGATGGAATAAAATAATGGATAAGAGGAGACAAGAAGAAATGCGCTGTTAAATTTTATCGATAAAGGAGATTTGATTGGAGATTTGGAATATTTTCTTGGATTATGGGTACTGATATTTTGTTTTAATAATGATAATCTTGGTATAGTGTGATGATACGTGGAAAGTAAAAATGAGTACCGTATTGAATCAGAATTCATACGTATATACAAGTGAAAGAAATACTTTGCAGGAAATGTGGTGACATTTAAGTATAGAATCTTAGTTTTGGGAGATATTTGTTTACTGAATTTTGGGTTATAAATGTTGGAAAGATAAGTTGATGATATTATGTTGATATGTTACGTAGAGAGAATATTCAGGTAATTCTTTGATTATTTTGGGAATATTCGATGATAAGAAGAAGAGATTCTGATTAAGTATTCAGAAATTATAAGATTAAGTAAGTTTAATTTCGAGGACGAAATTATTTTAAGGAGGTAAGATTATAGCGACCCAGAATTTTTATGCAATTAATAATTATTTTAATATTTAGAAAATTGTGTCGCTATTGTTTTGAAATTAATGCCGCGACGGATTCGTCTAGCCAAGTCAAGAGATATCGAATTTGTTCGATTTTAAATTAAAATCCGAATTTCTAAAAGTATATTATTTTATTCATAGTATTATTTTCAAAATCATTTTAGATTCCAATTTTCCGTATTGAATTATTTTAGTCCAAAATCTCAACATTTATTTATTCTCAAACTTATTATTTTCAGTCCAAAATATATCAGTTTTAATACAATTCCTTATACAAAAACATCATCATTATATATATAAATTTTACATCTATTTCATATTCCATCTCATTATACAAACACCAAAGCAAAGCATCTTCATCATTATCATCATCTACCCCATCTTCATTTCAATACTCATGGCACAACTCACACTTCCATGTACTTAGATTCCACAATACAATATATATAAGCATACATCTTCATCACCTGCACCAAGCTCCATCTCCATCCCAGACGAGTGCAACCACAGTCCATCACTCTGCCATCACCTCCTCGATCAGAAACCATCAGCAGCCACCATTTACCACACATAGACCAACCATATTCATCATCATCAATCAACACCGCCATCACGCAGACCATACTGCCACCATGCCACAATTCCAACACCACAAGTCTAAACATCAGCACCTCCACCATAGCCAAAATCCCTTATCAACACCATGATCAATTTTACTGCAACCTCGACAGCTTGCAGCAACCCAAACCACCGGTTGCAGCCCTTCACAGAACCATTACCAATCGCCTGCAAGCACAGTTCTACCATCACTGCCGAATCTTAATCTCATCACGCCACCAACCTCCATCAGCACCGGCATCATCTCCACACCCAAACCACAACCTCCACCACCATCGCACACGGACACAACCGTCATCAATACAAACCACTACTACCCAATCCCAAAGTAAAACCCAAAAACTGAGAGGAATCAAAGCCCAGAACCTTACCTTGATTCGACCTAGCTCTGGCCTGATTTTCACCGGTTGTACCGCCGATTCTCCGCAGCCCAAAACTGCCACTTTTTGCCTCGGCTCAACCATCAATCTTGCACCCAAATCAAAACCCAAGAAATAGAATACCCAAAATACCTACCTACCTCGATCGTCGGTTACATCGCCGGAAACCGCGATCTCCAGCTTCGACTTTTGCTTCGTTTTCGCCCTTGTTTCTCAAACCCAAGCCCTAAAATCTGAACCCTGCTTTGTCTGCCACTCACCGCAGCCTGCGCCGTTGAGTTCGCCGGCGAATCACCGGCTAAAGGTCGGATTTTGGCGAGGCAGTCGCTGCGTCCCTCCTTCGATCTGTTTTGTTCGAAGAGAGAGAGAGAGCTTGGATCGAGTTGTGAGAGAGAGAAGATAAAGATTTGATATTATATTTAACTTTCAGAATTTGCATCATTAGTCCCCATCTTTTAAAGTTATTTCAAATCAGTCCCTATGTTTTAAAAAGGTTTTATTTCAGTCCTTTCAGCTTTTAAAATCATCAATTTCAGCCCTTAAGTTTTAAATGAGTTTTAATCAGCCCTTTCATTTTCAAAATCTGATCACTTCAGTCCCTGCTGATTTACTTTTAAGCTCAAGTTTCAAAAGTATTCATTTGAGTCCCTCAACTATCAAAAGTATCTATTTTAGTCCCTCAACTTTCAAAATATCTATTTTAGTCCCTGAACTTTCAAAAGTATTCATTTTAGTCACTCAACTTTCAAAACATCAATTTTAGTCCTCAAATTATAATTTATCATTTTGAACTATATATTCGATATACTAAAGTGACTTATTGGCTTAAGACGAAGCGTACGGAGAATTTAAAGAAATTGAAGTCATTCCCGCTCAACTTTGCACTCGTCGGATTTGAGGTAGACTCGCACTTATTAATTAATTTAAATTATGATTTCATATGAATGTCATGTGACTTGTGAAAGTCAATTTTTAAGAAAAACAAGTATGTTTTTATGAAAGGTAAATATACCTTATGTTGTTATGAAAAGTAAGTATGTTTTTATGAAAAGAAAATATACTTTATGTTTTTACGAAAAGTAAGTATACCCTATGCTTCACGAAAATGTTTTTTTGGATCATTGCTATGAAATCAATCTACCAAGATTGTTTTGGGTCCCATATGATAAGTTATGATATGTTAAGGGGACCGGAGTTTTAGTAGCGCTACACATAAGAATTCTTGCCACCTAAGTTCGGTAACATTCTTGTGTCTCCTATGTTTATGAGGATTTGCCACGAAGTTCGGTAAAATTCCTATCTTTCCATATGTTTATGAGGATTTACCACCTAAGTTCGGTAAAATTCCTGTCGCATATGTTTATGAGGATTTCGATCCTATCTTATGTTATGATGCAATTGATCCCTATGAATTTCAGAAAATTATGCTTGGTATACTTACTACATAAGAATTCTTGCCACCTAAGTTCGGTAAAATTCTTATATTTATGAGGATTTCGATCTTATCCTATGTTATGATGAAAACTTACTGTTATTATGATTTTACTGCATAAGAATTCTTGCCACCTAAGTTCGGTAAAGTTCTTGTGTCTATTTATGTTTATGAGGATTTCAATCATATCTTATGTTATGCTTTCAAAAGAAATTATGCTTGGCATAATTAAAATATTTTTATAAGTATATGGTTTTCAAAGAGCTGTTTTCAAAGAGCCTATGATTTGCAAAATATGTCCCGTGCTGTAATGCACAATATGAGTTTTATCAAGAACAGTTTTATAAAGAAGCTCTATCAATGCCCGTTTTATAAAGAGCCGGGATTTATGTGTTTAATCATCTTATAAATTAAATTAATATGCGATGAGTCTACTGAGTATTTCCCCCATGAAATACTCACCCTACTTTTTAACAGTTTTGCAGATTTCGGAGACGGTGGCGAGCGATGAATGATGGTGGCAATAATCGTTAAACGGTTGAAAGTTTGACGTTAATGATTTCCGTATTTTCCAAACAATCGAATAATTTAGAGAAGTTCATTTATTTGAGAAATTATGATATTGGCAATTTCTTTACAATATTAATGGTTCTATTTACTATTTCAAATGGTTTCATAAATGTTTTCAATTTTAGCGGCCATTACAGTTTATTTAATGTTGCCAAAAAATGAATTTCAACTATTTCTTCCGCAAAAATATTATTCGAAAAATTTAGACAGAAAATGACGTAGTGAATCGGGTATACGGAACTCGGGGCGCTACAAGAATAGGGACAAGTTATTACACGAATTCTTAATGGATCAACATTGCAACTATAAATTTTGGTACTTGGCCTTGTAGATAATGGGATGGTAAAAAAATTCGACGGACCAAGAGCTGCAGAGACCTAATCTCATTAGGGACGTTCCGCCCCGAACAATTGGGCTCGAGGCGGGAGCTGGGCTCAACTCTTGCCTCGAGGACCTGTGATATTTTTCTTTATATATAATTTATTTTTTCATTTTTTCCTATGAAAAAAAAAGAAAAAAAAATTAATAATTAAAAAATATATAAACAGGTCAATAAATGGGTGAGGGTTGCCCTGCGGGCACTCGCGGGTCCTGGGTGGGGGTGATTGTTACTATTTCTTTGATATGGTGACAAAATTTCAATTATGTTTACGCTTGTGAAATTTTCCATTGGATTGACCAACTCAGTATTATGTCGACTGTTTTTTACTTGATCATATGTTGGAACTAGTTGTCCGAATTTATTCTCAACCGTTGCCCAAGAGATGATTAATCACGCAATCGAGCATTTCACGTGCGTGACTGCTTCCCTGCGCCAAATTCAATTGTTTGCTTTCATTTGTATTTAAGTCACCATGCGATAGATAAGTGTAGTGCATGAGTTGTTGAAACTTGAAAGAATAAAAGTAACTCAAAGATCTTGTTCTTTTTCTGCTTATGATCCTTCGTCTTTTGTGAAAGGGCAAGTTTATAATTAGAGGAGTCCTTATTTCCTCGAATTCCTTCAATTTCCAACTGCCACGGGAGCTATAGAACATCGTGAAAAGACAATTTTCACTAATTCAAGATGGTTCTAACATTAGCGCAAAAGATGTCACAATGTGAATAAAGTCCTAAATTGGTTAGGTAGTGGTCGGCTTATGCAGACTTGAGTTACTTTACCAAATGAGTTAACTTTTTTATACTTAGTTCCTTTATAAGTGCTATCAAAGTTAGACCATAAAAACACTCGGTCAATTAGAGATGGCAAAAAAATTCGTCCCGCGTGTCGGCGGGGCGGGTTTGGGTTTAGCTGTCCTGATCCGAAGCCGCTCCGATTAAATAAATTAATAAAAAATAAAAAAATATCGAAAAAATAAAAAAAATTTAAACGGGGCGGGGTAGGTTGACCCGCCCCGACCCGAAATTCGAGGGGCGGGTTTGTAAATGAAAAATTCTCGCGGGACGGGGCATGGGTCGAGAGGACCCGACCCGAACCCACCCCGTTGCTATCACTACAATCAATCACATTGATGCACGAGACGAATTAGGATGCATCATGCATGAAAAAAATAAAATTTTATCGAAGTTAGACCATAAACAAACACAATTATAATGCACATGAAAAATAAAATTTTGCCAAATCCCCGCATGAGAGGGCACAACGGGCGGGACCCACTGCCACCCGACCTATAGGGGGTGGGATCCCCTCACAAGCCAGGATTTTACTCCCCTGCTCGTCACGAAGAGGGGAGCAAAATTGATGAAAAATACTAAATACCAATGCCTTTTAACAAAAATTTAGACAGTTTATCTCATTAGAAACTAATTATGTTACGGTATTGAAAGATTAATAATGAATTTATTTGTAAATCTTAAAGGCTAATTTACAATTCGAACAATCAATTAAAGTCAAACGCCAATAGTGCCATATTTTCCAAATACAGACATCAAACTAATAATAGAGTTGTTATAAATAATATATAAATATGTGAATGACATTACCATTATATTCCTATAAGCTTTACAATATTACGATTGTACCATTGTCCACTCCTATAAATAGGAGTCATTTCCTTTGTAATAAATACACCTTGGAAGAGAATTCTCTCCTCTCTATTCTCTCCATCTCCATATCTTTGTTATGATTTTAATAGTTTTATAACACGTTATCAGCACGAGTCTCTAGCCAATTGAGTAATACGACGGGAGTATGCTCTACAGTTGCATCTAAATGATGAGCTTCTGTATCAGAAACCTGATTTTTACAAATCAATGTTTTCCTCTCTCAAATCAAATACTTTTGACTTTAGAAAACAACCCACATATTGTAGATCTGAAAAACTCGAAACTTTCAAAGCCGATTTACGCAAAACCGTATATCCAATTAACGATCGGAGACCGGATCTGAAATCACGGTGGCAAGACGAACCTCCGACACCGGCGCGTGTCACCGGCGGCGACAGACGGCGGCGGCGCGTGAGGCGCGTGAATCCCACGCGCTGACGTCGATCGGGCGCGTGCGGGCGCGTGGAGCCGTTTCTGGCGACGGTGTCAAAAGGCAGTTTGTTCAGTTCGACGTTTTGAATTTTTCTATGATCTTACTTTTCTGTTTGATACAGTTTTGGACATTTTCCGATGGTTGAACGTGGCGGCTTCGTAAATATTATTTTTGAAGCATTTCCGACGAGATTTTGAACTTCGGACCAAAAGTAAGTTTGTTCTAAATTAAATTTTAAATCTATTGACGGTTTCGATTTATCCATATGGGCAATATATTAAAATATGGACCATTTTGACCTTGGTAATACATAAAAAATATAATAATCGTAAATTAACGATTAATATCATGTCACTGCCTATATGATCGATCTATCAATTGAATTGAAATATGTTGCCACCTACATGGTTGGTTCTACCACCTACATGGTTGGATTTACCAGTTTTAATTATATCATGCTGCCACCTACTTGGTTGGTTATACCACCTATATGGTTGGT
Organism: Ligustrum vulgare; assembly: GCA_963555705.1. NCBI lineage: Eukaryota > Viridiplantae > Streptophyta > Magnoliopsida > Lamiales > Oleaceae > Ligustrum > Ligustrum vulgare. The sequence goes on along the minus strand of OY743172.1, from coordinate 3,749,042 downwards.
TCTACTATGGTCGGTTTAATTATTTCATCACGTTGACACCGCCTATATGGTCGGTATATCAATTGAATACATATAAACACCTCAGTTGTTGGTTAATTCTAACATATTAGAGGGTTGTTGTCAACATATATACTTGGTGGTATAACCCCAGTATCGTTATTGTTAATATATATATACAATATTATTGTTATTTGATACTTCATTAAATGATACCAGAAGTTATCAATACTAAAGTTAGAAAATATTTTATCAAATGATACCAGAAGTTATCATTACCAAAATGTTGATAAATATTAATAAAATGTTTTATCCAATGGTACCAGAAGTTACCAATATCTGAATTTGAATGGGTGGATGAAAATTATTCAACAAGAGAATGTTGATGTATGATAAGATAATATCACATGATAGCACGGACATAGCTAATGTGAAAATAATCTCATCAGTATTATGAGATGAATGTTAGATGATAAGTGCCTGGAAAAGTTCTTGCACGAGCACTTATATATTCCAGAAGAACTACATATTTACTCCAGAAGAAGTAAAAATTATCATCTAAATATACTGAAATGATATTATTATTGCTCCTGAAGAAGCATAAACGAGACATACATACAAAATGCAAAAGGGGAAAACATTTATGATCCTCAAAATTAGAGATGTGTTTCGGGAGTAGCCGTATCCTACCACCTCTGACCTTTTGAGGAAATAAAGAAAAAAGTGTGTTTCAAGAGTAAGAAATACTCCATACTCTACCACCTTAAATCTTTGAGGTACACAAGATTAAAACATTGATAAAATCCTAGAAATTTATGGTGTGTCTCAAGAGTGAGAATACTCCGTACTCTACCACCACCTATTCTAGAGTTCACAAAGATAAATTTACATTAACCGGACTCCATTTTCGCTTGATTCCCCTTCCTTGCGACCAATCTATCTTTACTCCTGCTGGATCTTGTATTGGAATATATGATTGCAATTTATCCAGCAGTTCCTCGATAGTAGGAGCAGAAATAAGGATTCTCCTAGAAAATGGAGATATGAATCCCTGTTCCACAGCATAATCAAGAAATGTTAGCAAACCATCAAAGAAATTGTTTACATTTAAAAGCCCTATAGGCTTAGTATGGAGATCTAGTTGAGCCCATGAAGTAATATTAAAGATTTCTTCTAAAGTACCAAAACCTCCAGGTAGGGCTATGAAGGCATCAGAACCATATAACATGCAAGTTATGCGTTCATGGATAGATAAGGTTTGTACTTCATGCCCTCGTGTTTTGCCTGCAATATCAGCTAAAGGAGTAGGTATAACACCTATCACTCTTGCTTTCTCTACTAGAGCGGATTGTGAAACACAACCCATCAATCCACTGCTACCTCCTCCATACACGAGAGTGATACCTTTCTCTCCCAATTTCTTTCCTAAATCCACGGCTGCTTCTAGATACCCAAAACCTTTTCCCACTTTTGATCCACAAAATACACAGATAGTTTTGATCTGTCGAAATTTTGGTCCTTCCATTTTTGAAAGTAAAGAAGGAAAAACTTATGGGAAAATGTTATTTTGGGATGCATGAACTATGAAAAATGTTTGGCTATTTAAAACCGAAAAGCTTCACTATTTACTGGTCGTTTTTCGAAAAAGTGAAGATTTACTTTTGACAAAATCATCCTACTCACCTTTCGGCGATTTAATATTTTTAACCAGCCTTTATCAAAACTCGTGAAAAGAAACAGAAAAATATTTTATATGTGCATATATATCAAATGATTTACCTTGTATTAATGCTGCATAGCCAAAGCATCATTGTTTATAACAGCCTGGCAAACAGGATCTTTTGCTATTATATTTTTGAGACTATATCTCTCTTTATCGCTGATGAATTTAGCCCATAAAGATAGTAGCTCACGCTGCACATACCCACTAGGGTGCGTCTCAAGAGTCAATCGAATATCATCCAATGACTCCTTACTCAGTCCACCCTTAATGAAGTCTATCTTATCATCTCGATTTATGGATGAATATCCTATTGATTTACAACGGGTATCACATGTCCATCGAGCACATTTGTAGCAACTATTTAATCTTTTTGCTCTTCGCTTCTTTGCAAAAGTACTCTTACCTAAGCCAGGCTTGTGCTTAGAAAATGAATCTGGTAATTCACCAGCTAATCGAACTTTTGCTTCGATCAACCAGCGAACATCTTCTGGCATGCCATGATCCATCAGCAACCTCAGTCTTTCGAGCCTAATTCGATAAATTTTTCTCAAATCATTTACTGGAAGATTGGAATAATATTTGCGAATATTTGAAAGTATGATATCCATTTTTGATGGATCTAGCCTTCTTCCCAAGTCATCTATTTAAAAGCATTATTCAACGCGTAAAAGAGCGGTGGCTCCGCGTGTCAGTGATATGGATTCCATCAAGAAATAATGGAATAAATTATTGAAAAGGTGAGATAATGTGTCATTACCTTTTTCGATATAAGGGAAGATTTGGCGACAAGATTGAGATTATGAGATATTTCCTTGGATATTGTACCTGATTTTTCGGTATACTAAAAGTAATAAAGGTATACTGATTTAAACTGTACAGAAATACGTACTGATGAAATAAATGTTGTATTGAACCAGAAGTTCATACATATGTATAAGTGAAATATCTTGCTGAACCAGAAGTTCATACGTACAAGTGAATTACGTATATAGTATGAACCAGAAGCTCATAAATAAAATATACATTGTATTGAACCAGAAGTTCATACGTACAAGTGAAATATGTATATAGTATGAACCAGAAGCTCATAAATGAAATATACATTGTATTGAACCAGAAGTTTAGCGATATTGTTTTGAATCAAATATTCATACATAGAAATGAAATAAAACCGTATTGAACCAGAAGTTCTATAATAAACGGTTAGATTATCAAAGGTTTCAAATTATTTTCTATGAGAATAACTTATTCAGAAATTGTTTATCATACAACAATATTCTATGTCAAACAGGGATTAGCTCAAGAAGCTTTATGATTTGTAAAAGTGCTATATGTATACAATCCACCAAAAGCGCACTTAGATATATGATTGAGATTATATCTCTAAAAGAATGACATGTGTTATGGCATTTTAGCCGATTAATAATGTTTGAGAACATTATGGGGAAAACACGCCTGAAGCGTAATTATGCCTGAAGCATAATAACTATCGATTCCAAATAAAATAAATATCTCTTGAATGATTGAAATGATCCCTTTGAGACTAAATACTCTTGGTGAGTAAAAGGGACATAGTTAATAAGAGATTTATGTACTTGATCTCTATATGTTATATTGAGATGAATTGAAATGGAATCTATGAATAAGTCGACTGCATACCCTCTTATGAAAATGAGGTTGATGAAATTATAATACTTTGGCCAAGTATATAACCCCAATGTAGGGATTATTGTTCAAGGACCTGAAGTCCAAATGATTATTGTTCAAGGACCTGAAGTCCAAATGCTTAAATGTGTAAAACCAGTAATTATATGTACAAATGAAAAATATTTCACAGTCGTAAAGGACGACTCGTTGCGCGCGAAATTTTTCATAGAACTGGCATGACATATGGTGGATAGACTATAGTCTAAATCACTAGCTTGAGCTCCTTGATATACCAATGAGTGAGATCAAAATGTATGATTCTCATCTCGGTACTTTGGGAGTATTCTTTGATGTACCAGTTGATCGCGGTACGTTGGGATTTCAAGTAAAATGATTGTAGATTATATGTCGAAATTGATATCTATTTCAATGATTGATTATGCTCCTGGAAAATTAGAAATTGCAGTTTATAAAGTGCAAGAACATACATGTATAAATCATTGAAAGATTCAATATGCCCAGATTAGTATCACTATAGAATGATACAAATAACTCCATGATATAATATGTTGAAAGTGAAATTGGAGTGTACTATTTATGACATCTGGGAAATTGATTATTCACTAGAAGTGAATTTGAAAATGAATATTTAATTATTCACTAGAAGTGAAAGATGCAATCTATGAAAGTGAATTATAGATTTGATTATTCACCAGAAGTGAATTCTAAATTTGATTATTCACCAGAAGTGAAAGATGCAATCAATAAATTAGTACAACATTGCTTAATATAGCATGTTATGACATCATGAGCTATGAACGATTTATATAAAGCTCATCATAAATTATACGATGAAAAGATTCGTGATTGCACCAATATACTTGTAATATTCCATGAAAGGAATAAATACGCGTTGCACTCTTTTTCCCTTAGCTGAGGTTTTGTCCCACAGGGTTTTCCTAGCAAGGTTTTTAATGAGGCAGCAGCTGAGGTGTATTGATGAAAATTAATGAGAATAATGTACTCTTTCTCCTTCGCTGAGGTTTTGTCCCACAGGGTTTTCCTAGCAAAGGTTTTTTGAGGCATTATCATAGCTATTGACAAGCTATAATTTAGCAACACATTGTTATACTGGAATGATATCAACAAATGAAGAAAATCATAGACATCTTATGAAGAATGCTATGCAAGGAGATTTTCATATTCCAGAAGAAATATGATATCATTATTCAAAAGGTTCATGAATACTTGAATGCACACTTCAGGGGGAGAATCATGCTGTCATGCTGTACTCTTTTTCCTTCGTCCAGGTTTTGTCCCACAGGATTTTCCTGACAAGGTTTTAACGAGGCAGCACTAAAGCACTACAGAAATAAAGCAATGAAACAATGAAGCACTTCAGAACTTCAAAGATTCAATACATGATTTGTTCTACTTGAACATTAGACTCAACGATTGACGATGACCAATATCAGGGGGAGCGGCTGTACTCTTTTTCCTTCGTTCAGATTTTGTCCCATTGGGTTTTACTGACAAGGTTTTAACGAGGCAGACAATTGCGGAATATGTCATTCAAGGGGGAGTGTTATAAATAATATATAAATATGTGAATGACATTACCATTATATCCCTGTAAGCTTTACAATATTACGATTGTACCATTGTCCACTCCTATAAATAGGAGTCATTTCCTTTGTAATAAATACACCTTGGAAGAGAATTCTCTCCTCTCTATTCTCTCCATCTCCATATCTTTGTTATGATTTTAATAGTTTTATAACAAGAGTGACATATTGCCAAACCAAACAAGAGACTTATGCAAAATGCACTCATATCAAATTATGAATATCACCGAAAGGCATAGCATTAAAATGCACTAGAAAAATATAAAATGATAATATTGAAATAAATGCGAGACAATTTGTGGTTGTAATATGGGTCCAATCCATTCTAATTGTGCCTTTGATATCGAAAAATGGATACGACAAAATATAATAATAAAGATTTTAATTTTAATTTTAATTTTTTTTTTCCATTTTTAGTATTGCATTAGTAAGATTGGTTGGGGAAGTGATACGTACAGACGGGTTATAACTTATAATTGAAATAAATGAAATGAATGCTGATTAGTGCTGGTGAATTTTATAAAATGTGGTTAATAAAAAGTTATTAGCATTTGCCAAACACATTCAAAAAAAAAAAATCAGTTGCCAAACTTTTCAAAATTTATGAATTGATTTATTTATTTTTTTGACGTTAAATACGTGATTAAAAATGAGGGAAAAAAATGTAGAGAAGAAATGGCCGACAAGATATCACTCTGAGAATCCTTCTTGAATTTCCATAAGATTTTTTAACATCAATCAGAAGAGAAAGGTCCAACTTACCGAAGATATACTGCCACGTGTTTTAAAGCATCTTTAATAGTTTAGATCGGTCTTGAGGTAAGTGAGTGAGAGAGAAAAAGTGAAAAACACACGAAATTCGTGAATCTCACTGTAATATTTTTTTTCTTCTCTCTCTTCCACTTTCTCTTCATTTTTCTTCACAAAAGTCCTTCACAAGGTCCAGTACCAAAATATTGGACCTTGTACTTGACCCATTTCATTATTTTTTTATTAATTTATTTGAATTTGTGTCAATCTCTTTCTTCATTTTTCATTTTTCCCCTCTCTTTTTTCTACTTTCAACATCCACTTCATATCCACAATTTAATCTTAAAATAATGTATCTCCCTCTTTCTCACTCATTCAAGGACCTTGGACATTTCACATACCCATTAAAGATGCTCTTAGTACAAAAATAGAAAGACAAAATATGAATACAATTTTAGAATTAAAAAGGGTCACATGATAATTCATTGAATAATTTTCTTTGAAAAATCAATAGTAAGTCTGTCTGGTAAAAACTTTTATTTATAAACAAAGAATATGATATTTTAAAAGTAAAATATATGATTATCTGAATAAATGTATTATTTATAAATTTGTTTATAAAAAAGTTTATCAAACGAAAACTTAATAGGTCAAAAATTTTAGCCAATCATTTTTTATTATAAAAAAAAAATGAATCAATAACCGTACATAAACAATTTGCCAGCTAGAGTCAATAGACATAAATATAAATATCCACTATAGTTTATGAACTATGAAGGACAAATTTGAACTGGACTCTTTCTTCTTTTTTCCATCCATTTTGCCTTAGATTTGGTTCTGCTTGGTACAAATATGATTTTAATCTAAATTAAAAATTGATAATCACTTTTAACTACATATTTTATAAGATCAACAATTATTAATCATATATCTCGTCAAATTTATTAAAAGATTAATTTTAATCTCTACCAAACAACAGCCAAATGTGAGCAATAGCATCATCATAGAAACTCCAACCTAAAAAAGGAACAATTTTCTAAAATCTGATACATTTGACTTGAGTTTCAAAAGATTAACATTGAAAATTAATTATTTATTATTAATTTTCTAAAGTGGTATCAACACATAGTGTTTCGCTGGTGGTAACCGCTAAAAGGGAATTAGGCAAAAATGTAAGAAACAAACATTTTGAGTTACACTCTCAAAAAGTGGGGTTTTGCACGATACAAATTTAAGTTACAAGATGCCCTAAGGAATGTAAATACACAATTTAAACTAAGAAATTTCTAATAAAATCTAAGATAAGAAAATTACATTTTCATTTGAAAATTTTGATTTGTTCATCTTTCTAAACATCTAAAATTCTACAATATAAACAGCTACTATTTGAATTGAAAATTAATTTGTAACTGATTTGAATTGCGAGTAACCATTGTCCACTTCCTTACATTTGGTAAATCATCCATGTTCTCATCAATCTACATTCTCATCAATTTCCCTCATTGCAATAGATTGTCCATGATCTCATCAACCATTATAATTGCCAAGTATTGTAACACTCAGGCTAGAAAAACTTAAAATATTTTATAGATACTACTTTACCAACAAGGTGCACCTTTTTTTTTTTGCATGAAGTCATTCGTTAGAAACTCCACAGTTAAGTGTGCTTAACTTGGAACAATTCTATAATGGGTGATTACCTGAGAAGTTTTCTCAAGGAGCGTGCGGTGAGAATAAAGTATGATGAAAAGACTCATATTGATACGGTATGGACAGTACATCATTATTTAACGTCCGGGACAGCCCGTTAAATGGGATTCAGGTCGTTATTAATGGTATCAGAGCCGACAGCCAGATGGAAATCGAGAAATAAGTACTATGCGGGACAAAGTGCTACGTTATAGGTTGTGAGCCACCTCTAGAATCTCAACGCCTAGGAACAGATTCTCGGATGGATTAAGTGCGATGAGGACATCATGAGTCTAATGGGGGGTGATTGTAACACCCATGTCCGAAAAGCTTAAAAGATTTGATAGGTACTGCTCATACCAATCAGGAGAAGTCCATTGTTAGAAACTCCACAATTAAGCGTGCTGGCTTGGAGCAATTCTATGATAGGTGACCCATGTGAAGTTTTCTCAGGGAGCGTGCGAGTGAGGATAAAGCATGCTGAAAAGACTCATGTTGATACAGTGGAGATAGTACGTCATCATCTAACGACCGAGACAGCATGTTAAGTGGGACCCCAGGTCGTTACAATTATGGTTTTGTCAACATTGCTTTGAATCTGGATTAAATTGGAAAGGTGCCTCTTGTGCATCATTCAACATTTGATCGCTCAAACCTTGCTCCATTCTCTCAATCGTTTAAGCCCCTTAACATCGTAATGATTTTTGGGCTTTCGTATTAAGCTTTTATGTTGGGCATTTGGATTGGTTATTTTGTGTGTTAACACATTCACTTAAAGTTTCATAAAAATAACATGGATTTTTTATCTATTATTATTATTATTATTATTATTATTATTATTATTATTATTATTATTATTATTATTATTACTACTACTACTAATAATTGCATTCGTACGATGCACGGAAGATATAAATGACAATTGTTTATTGAATAAGCTGTAAAAGTACAATACCCGACATAAATTGTGTATTCATATATAATGAAAAATACTCAAAAAAGTAAAACATAAAATTGCGACTTACATATTCTTTTAACAACTAATTGTTCATTACCCAGTTTTCTTAACTATTAAGGCGAAGTAAAATATGGACATGTGACTTATTCTGTACTTCACAATTTTGATTTGATGATGAAATCGTGCTTACGGTTTTTTTATTTCTAGAAGTTAAATATTTACAAATTTCAAATCGTAAAATGAAATAAAGAGACTAATAGACATTTACAGAATTAATTTATCGGCTTTCCGTATAGCACTATAAGAATTTTTACTAACCATCTTAATGCAATGATTTATATTTAAATATATTAAAAAAATATTTCATTTCATTGCATTACATGTAAAAAAGCGAATACATTACGAACAAAATTTACCAAATATTTTAAAAAATAAAAATTTGCTCAAACTGAAATTAAATGTTGCAATTTGTTAAGCTTACATGTGATAAACTGATAAGATCTCAATCGGAGAATCTCGACAAACACGCGAAAATAACACAATTAAAATATAGGAAATATCTAAATCAGATCAAACACGAAGATAAACAAGAACACGAGGAAATAAACAACGGATTAAAGATAGATCGACGATAAAACCTTGACCCGACAATCACGATGCAATTAATGACGATGCGAATTGAAGAACCAAGATTGGTGAACGCCACAAGAGTTGTCAATTCCTTGATAAGTTCGATGGGTGAACGCCACAAAGATCGGATCTTTGATAAGTTCAAGAAAAAGGGAATAACTCAACCTTTCAATTTGGAGAATCGTCTCTCAATTAATCAATAACTCAAACTGTTCTTTACAATCATGAAAAAGAATATAAATAAGAAAAATAACCTAGCCGCTAATTGACTCAAAATAGAATTCTTATTAAAGTAAAATACTAAAATAACTAAATAAAAGAAAATGAATTAAAAATCTGCAAAATATGGAAAATCCTTGAAATCTGATCCACTCCTCGATTACGGCCGTAAATATCGGGCTTACGGCCGTAAGCCCCTCTCTGGTCCAAATGCTTCAGTAGTTACGGACGTAACGAATTTGATTACTACCGTGAAATGCCCCCGACTTGGATGTTACGGCCGTAACTTCCAGACTTACGGCCGTAAGCCTTGTACTGCTGAAATTCTTCCTTTTTCCCCAAGACTTGGTTACGGGATAATAGATTTTACGGCCGTGATTATAAGAGTTACGACTGTGAAGGTCCTTCATTACAGCCGTAATGACTTTTCTGCACAAATAACTTCATTCACTCGACTCGGCTTGATCCTTTCTTCCTCTCGGCTCGCCCCCAACACAGAATTTGCTCCATTTTCCACGTAGATCACCGTCATACTGCCGATGTCTTGACTTCGCCCTTCGATGCCTAGTTTGGATCTATCATACTCCCTCTCTTGAAAAGGATTTGATCTCGAATCCGATTTTGGTTGGCTTTTCAAACTCCTCCTGCTTTTCTGGGCCCGACGATCATGTTTAAGCTTCGTGCGATCCTTTAGACTTTTGGGCTGCTCATTTTCGCCAATGAGTTTCTTCCCCGCCTTAAGTTCATGGCTTGATTTATGTCCCTGTAAAACAAATTTAATGAAATTGGAGAGGGAATGGTTATCTTGGTTAAGTGCAAGGAAAGAATCCTTGTACACCAACCTTTGTGCAAATAAACTCAATTTGGGGGTGGACTCTCTTTTCTTTTTGCACTCATTCTCTCCTTTTTCTGAGGTTGTGGCCCCAACTCTCTTGTTTTCAATTTTCACACCCTCTCCTTTTTCTGAGATCGTGACTTCAACACTCTTATTTCTTTTTTCAAACTCACGCTTGGTTTTTAACTGATCCTCTTGAACCTCTTTCTGAGATAATGGAATAAGGGTAATTTTCTTCCAACCCTTCACAAATGAATACTGATTCTTAAACCCATCGTGCACTACCCTCCTATCATGTTGGCATGGCCTCCCCAACAAAATATGGCCAACATGCATAGGTACCACGTCACAAACCACCTCATCCTTATAACCCCCGATGGCAAAATTGACCCTAGCCTGCTTATTTACCTTAATTTCTCCCGACTCGGTCAGCCATTGCAATTTATAAGGGTTTGGATGTTTTATCAAGCTCAAACCCAATTTCTCAACCAACATTGTACTAACCACATTAGTACAACTCCCCCCGTCAATCACCATACCAAAAACATTTTTACCCACTAAGCATCTTGTATGAAAAAGATTATCCCTTTGCTCACCAATTTCATCCACCCTGACCCTAGTACTAAGGATACGCTGATTAATAAGTGAATCTTTAACAACATAGGTCAGCCCTTCTTCATCACTACTACTAGCCCCAACATCCACTAACTTAGGCATTCCCTTAAATTCATCCTCGGAACTAATTTCACCATTATCACGCAAGATCATTAGCCTCCTATTTGGACACTGGGATGCTATATGACTCGTACCCAAGCACTTAAAACACTTAATATTTCTATCCCGAGTAGTTTGAGAATCAGAAATATTTTTACCTTTCGTTGTAGGCTCCTCCTTCTCTTTCGGGTTATGTTCATCATGATGTTCCTGCTTCGGTTGTGATGTAGGATAAGATGGTGAGTGTCTTGCTGCCCCCTTTCGCCTTAGCTGTCTTTCCACCTTCATGGCCATATGCATCATATCCTCTAATTCCACATAATGTTGCAGCTCAATGACATTGGCAATATCTCTATTCAGCCCACTCAGAAACTTAGCCATCGTAGCTTCCCGATCCTCCACCACATTAGCCCGAATCATCGCCACCTCCATATCCTTATGATAATCCTCTACACTTCTCAACCCATGAGTCATACCCTGCAGCCTCTGGTAAATATCCCTATAATAATGAGTCGGCACAAACCCCTTCCTCATTACGGTTTTTAATTCACCCCAAGTCTCCACTGGATCCTCAAGGTTTCTCCTCCTACTCGTCACTAGTTGAACCCACCAAATATTTGCATAATCTGTGAATTCAATTACGGCTAATTTCACCTTCCTTTTTTCTGAATAATTATGACAATCAAATAGCCGTTCAACCTTGGTTTCCCAATCCAAGTACGTCTCCGGATCACTCCTACCCTGGAACGATAGTATTTTCACTTTAATTTTCCCAAGGTCGTCATCAACAACATCTCTACCCCCACGATGCCTCCTAGCATCACGTTGCTCCCTATCATACCTTCTCTCATACTTATCTCCCCTATCCCTCCTTCGCATACTTCCCACCAAAGATATACTTCCACTTTCACTGCCCATGTCTTCATCATCCACACCAACCTCACGCCTATTACCTTTCCTAACCCGAGAACCATCGTGAGATTGATCCCGAAGTCTTTGTTCACGTTCTGCACCTCGATTCTCTATCTGAGCCATAAGCCTCTCAAATTGTGCCCTCATGGCTGCAATATCATCATTACCATGTTCATCCTTTCTATTCACACCCCTGAGCTATTTTCTGTCTCCAACAAAAGATGAAGATGTGGAACCCTCTCTATCAGACATTTTTAATTTCAAAAATAAATTTCTCCTCACGTGTATTTTCACTCGTGTTTCACTCTTCTATCTCTTCAAATTTCACTCAAGAACTAATTCAAGAACTCAATCAAGGGCGGCAAAAGGGCAAGACACAAACAAGAACAAGAAAAAGGAAATTTGGAAATTGAGAAAATTCGGAATATTTGGGAAATATTTGGGAATTTTCGAAATTTTTTTTAATCTGCCATAGAATTGGACTACGAGTATGGCAGAAAAAACGGAAATGGATTTTGACCGAAAACGAACAAGAAAAACACTTTTGAATTTTTGGGACTGATTCTTATGGATCAAACTGAAAAAATTTATAAAGGGCACGAAGAACAAGAAAATAAAGAAATAATAAGAAACGCAAGAATCTGAAATAGATCCAAGCTCTGATATCGGATGATAAGATCCCAATCGGGAAATCTCAACAAACACGCGGAAATAACACAATTAAAACCTAGGAAAGATCTAAATCAGATTAATGACGATGCGGGTTGAAGAACCAAGATTGGTGAACGCTACAAGAGTTGTCAATTCCTTGATAAGTTCGATGAGTGGACGCCACAAAGATCGGATCTTTGATAAGATCAAGAAAAAGGGAATAACTCAACCTTTCAATTTGGAGAATCCTCTCTCAATTAATCAATAACTCAAACTGTTCTTTATAATCATGAAAAAGAATATAAATAAGAAAAATAACCTAGCCGCTAATTGACTCAAAATAGAATTCTAATTAAAGTAAAATACTAAAATAACTAAATAAAAGAAAATGAATTAAAAATCAGATCCGCTCCTCGATTACTGCAGTAAATATCGGGCTTACGGCCGTAAGCCCCTCTCTGGTCCAAAACTGTTTCAGTAGTTACGGCTGTAACGAATTTGATTACGGCCGTGAAATACCCCTGGCTTGGATGTTACGGGCGTAACTTCCAGACTTACGGCCGTAAGCTTTGTTCTGCTGAAATTCTTCTTTTTTCCCCAAGACTTGGTTATGGCCGTGATAGTAGATTTTACGGCCGTGATTATAAGAGTTACGGCCGTGAAGGTCCTTCATTATGACCGTAATGACTTTTCTGCACAAATAATTTCGATCACTCGACTCGACTCGACTCGATCATTTCTTCCTCCCGGCTCGCCCCAACACGGAACTTGCTCCGTTTTCCACGTAGATCATCGTCATACTGCCGATGACCCGACTTCGCCCTTCGATGCCTTGTTTGGATCGTATCACAAACTTAAACGCATCCTATATTTAAATGAATGTAACAAATAAATAATGTGAAATACAAATTTTAATTAAATTTTATTGAATGAATATTACAAATATAATTAACTTTATATACAAAAAATTATCTATACCTCTAATTTATAAATGGGAGTTTAATCCACAAGATATAAGACTTTATCACTTATTTATATATAATTGATTCTTCGAAAATAATTTTTTTCAATGATCATTCTTAATCACACATTATTTAAAACTCATTTTTCACAATTACAAATATTTTTTTTGTGTATGCTAAATAAACGTGTTGACCATATTTTATCTTTAAATAGAATAATTTTGTTAACACCTTCTATTTTACAAATTTAACCAATGAATTTATCGGGACCTAAAATTATAGAAAATTAAATGATTTAATTGAATTTATTTAGAAAGATCGAATATTTATTATTTCTTTCAATTTGATAAGAAAAAAATTCAAAATTAATCATTTAGGTCAAATTGAATTTAAGTAAGAAATTATAGGTATCATTTTAGGACTTAAATGAGATAAATTAAAAAGATTGGATGTTGGAAAAAATAAAAAGTATTTGTAAAACTTTTACATTTATTATTTAAAACGATTTTACGAATGATATGTTTAGAGTTTGTTCTTATTTCTTAGTTTGTATTAAATTTCTCGTTGAGATCTTGGATTTAACACTTATATTACATATTTTTCGATTTAAAAATAATGCAATAATTATCAAAAGAAAAAAAATCTTTAATTTGAGTAGTTTTTATAGATTTTTTTTTTCATAAATCCATAAATCATTTATTAATGCATTGATTGAACTTTCTTAATTCATGTATTAAAATGAATTGATAAAAATAAGAAATTTTTCTGAAATGACATGTGAAAATGGGCAAGAAACCATGTGCGTAAAATTGTGACGGTTATCCTATTATTGTATATGTATAGATTGAACAAATGAGTTTATCGGAACTTAAAGTTGTAAAAAATTAAATGATTTAATGGATTTATTTAGAAATATCGAATATTTATTATTTCTTTCAATTTGATAAGAAAAAGATTCAAAATTAATCATTAAGTCAAATTGAATTTAGGTAAGAAATTATAGGTATCATTTTAGAACTTAAATGAGATAAATTAAAAAGATTGAATGTTGAAAAAAGTCATAAGTATTTGTAAAAATTTTACATTTAGTATTTAAAGCGATTTTACGAATGATATGTTTAGACTTTGCTCTCATTTCTTAGTTTGTATTGTATTAAATTTCTCGTTGAGATCATGAATTTAACACATATATTACATATTTTTTGACTTCAAAATAATGCAATAATTATCAAAAGAAAAAAAATCTATAATTTGAGTACTTTTTATGGATTTTTTCTTTCACAAATCCATAAATCATTTTTTCATGTATTAATTGAACTTTCATAATTCATGTATTAAAATCAATTGATAAAAATAAGAAATTTTCTAAAATGACATGTGAAAATTGAAGGAAAACTATGTGCGTAAAATGGTGACGGTTATCTTATTACTCACTCCGTCCCATTTATACAAGCTGCATTATTCAAGGATCAATAGGCGGGAAACTATGTGCGTAAAATGTGGATGCGGCATTATTCAAGGACCAAAGTAAGGCTGGGATAGGGATGGTCATTAGGGGTGAAAATGGTTCTTTTGTGGCAGCAAAGAGTATACCAATATGTGGAGATCTGGACTCAGTGTTTCGTGTATTGAGTTGGATGCTCTAATTGTAGCTGGTGCACTCCAAAAGGCAGTGTGGATAACTCATACTTGGCATGGTTATTGATGACTGCCATGCATTAGCCCGTGATACACAAGGCCTTAGCTTCGACTGAGTAAGAAGACCTATGAATCGCGTCGCCCACTTACTTGTAAAGGAAGCGGATTCTCTGTCATAGTCTTGTGATTGTCTTTATTTTCCTCCATTATTTATTTCTGTTGGTGGAATTTGTGAATAGTGACGCCAAAATATATTATAAATTCGTGCCAAAATTTGGACAGAATAACGGCAAGACAAATGCAAATAAACAAGAGAAAAGAAAAGGAGAAAAGTGATAAGCCGAGGCAAGAGTTGGACTCTTTGTCCTTAAGTCGAAATTGCCCCGCAACGGTGCCGACGGAATCCGACAATCGACTCCCAAGATACAACGGCTTCCCTTGTGTTAGTAGCACTCCAAAACACAAGTTCGACGAACCGAATATTGGTTATTGTACTCCAAATATGAAATGAATGAAAATAATCCAAAAAAAAACAATGTTTATGAATTTGATTGGGAGAGAAATGAGTATAGTATATGTATTGCATATCAATTGTTTTCAAATAGGACACCCAAAGGGTCATATTTATAGAGTATGAAGGGTTGTGGACGGAATGGTTCAAGCCAAACCATGCAACCCTTCCAAAAGATGCACCAATTTCAAAAGGTACCTTTTCTCGGACAACCGTGCGACCGCACGACTTTAGCGAAAACCGGAAAATAAAAACGACGTGTGGTCGCACGGTTCTTAACACCGTGCGACCGCACGGGCAAAAATCCGAATTATATTTTGTCCGTTTCCGCAATTTTTCATTCATCCGATATTGATTTTCGAGATGCCAAATATACCCTTCAATACATGTAGAGAAATCAAAATTCTCTTTCGGGGGCGCTGCCCCCTCGACCCCCGCGACCTGACCGGGCAGGTCGAACCCCGTTTGTGCGCCCCGAAGTGACGAAGCGGCAAACATAATTTTGCCTAAACGGATTGGGTCGGGTTTTGAGTATTTAGCCGAAGTCGACACGAAGTCACTTTAATCGATTTTAAACTCTTGAAACTTTAATCGATTTTATTAACCAATATCCAACAATTTTTGATGTAATTGCCTCCGATTTAATGAATGAATAAGTCTTTTTGTGTAAAAAAAAATATGTTTTCTTAATTTGTGTGAAAAGTCAAAAAAGTCTATATAAATAAGACGAAAAGAGCATTATGTATGTATAGATTTTTCAATGTTATCTACGATCCATGACAAGTTTCACCACTGTCCTCCGTTTACAAAAATTATAAGTGGGAGCAAAGTTTCTTTCTGAGATATTCTTTTGACTTTTCTATATATTATGTTTTCTATATTTTCACGTTTGAAAAGTTTTGGCAATTAAGGGTGTGTTTGATTTTCCCAATTCTATCTTGAGTTCGTTTGGTTGCTTTTTTGGTGCATGAATTGATTTCCCACCTCGTATCGATTTCCGCATTTTTACTTGTTTTTAAGAAAAATGTTTTTCTTTACAGTCGAAAAAGGATATTTCACTTTTACTACACTTAAATGCTAGTTGTACTTTCCAATCAAATATGTTCAAATTTCTTAAATTTATTTTTCATGAAAAATAAATTATTGACAATTATTTCCCAAATCTCATGCTCGCAATTAAACGGGCACTAAAGAATTTATTTGGTCTAGAAGGAATTCAAAATTTTTTTTTTTTTCCAATTCATTTTCAATCACACATTTTATTCGATCAATTACTTTCCATCCCCACATTCCCTAATGAATCAAAATTTCTCCAAAATATCTTGTACCAATCAATCCTCTCTATAAATAGAACTGATCAGACTAAACTTCTTCTCTCAAACGCACTCCCCCGTCATCCCTCTTACTTGAATTGATCCCAGAAATTGCAAAATGCAGGCATCAAAATTTGCAGTGTGTGCAGTTCTAGTACTGCTTCTGGCTTGTGGATCACATGTTTCCGAGGGTGTAACATGCAACCCAACTGAACTCAGCCCTTGCCTATCGGCAATCTCGTCGGGGTCTCCACCGTCGAAACTGTGCTGCAGTAAGATCAAGGCGCAGCAGCCTTGCTTTTGCCAGTATCTCAAGAATCCCAATTTGAAGAAGTATGTTAACTCTCCAAATGCAAAGAAAATTGCTTCCACTTGTGGAGTTTCTCTGCCCAAATGTTAATTAAAGCTTTCAGGTCTCTATTTTCAATTTCATAAATGAGAATAATGGTGTAACTTTTGCTTCTCTACCAGTCCATACCTAATATAAGTTGTGATAGTCTCACTGAACTGGCTGGGGGTGTTGTAACAATATTTTTATTGCAATAAAGATAATTGGGATTGTCCCTTTGGCTCCATTTGATAGAATTTAATTTAAAATCAAGTTTTAATTTAAGGGTCAGTTTGATTGCGATGGTAAAATTTAGATGGAAAGAAAATGAATTTTTGTGAATTAAATTTTTGAAAATTTATTTTTCCGGAAAATAGAAGTTTAATATGTTTTATTGATTTAATTTTTTAGATGAAAAAAGTGGAGGATTTTTCAAGGTTTTTTGTTTGATTGACTTTATTTTCATGACAAATTAAATAAAATTTTGCTATTTTAATCATGTTTTAATTTTTTTTCACATATTTATACTTGATGATAATAATGTTAATTTCTAAAAAAAAAAAGTTAATTAACAACAATAAAAAAAGATCGAACGAGACGAAAATGTTATGTGAAAAATTAATTCCCACTAAAATGGTTGGAAAATGAATTCATCAATAAGTTGGAAAATTTGAAAATCGAGAAAAATTGGAAAATCAGTTCCATCAAAAAGGCTGGCAAACAAATCAAAAGATGGGAAATGGGGGAGTTTCCCCCGGTGTCATTTGCTATGAAAAACATGGGATGTCAAATAGGCCCAAGTCAAAATCAAATATTTTATTAATTTTTTCAAATTTACAATTGGTTAAATTACTCAACTTATATTCCCCATAATTGAGTGATTATCATGGGCGGATGTAGGTGGTGGCGAGCTAGCGCGGCCGCCGACCACCCATCGTTTAGATTTTTTTTTTCGAATGCTTGAAGATTTTGGAAAATACGATAGAATTTGCAGATTAATTGAGCGCAAATCTCAGAAAGAACATGAAAATCTCACTATTGTCAAGCACTGAGCAGTTAAGATATAGAAAAGCTATGAAGAAGATGACTCCACCAGCTGACGGTTGCTGTTGCTATTTAGGGACGAAGAAGACTTGTTTTAGTTTTGAGCCTTTTTTTTTTTTTTTTAAGGATGGACTTGGACTTTATTAAATTGGTCCTATTTTTTTTATATTTTAAATTGGTCAAAATTTATTGTTTGATCGATGATTGATAGTTGATTTTCATTTTTTAATGGATTGATTTGAGACTTATTAAATTGATCCAAATTTATAGTTTGATAGATGAGCCTTTGTTAAGTGTTTTATGTTTAAAAACATTTTTTTTGGGTAGAATATGCGGTTTAAAAATGAAGAAAGAAAACATGTGTGGTTAAAAAGTGACTTGAGGAATTGTGTTGTTTTTAAACGATTTTCCAAACAGAAGCTTATGATTTTCAAAATGCTTAATTGATTTTCAGAATGAATTGTGGTTGATAGATGATTTATGATTTTTAGAATGTTTAATTGATTTTAGGAATAAATTATAGTTTGATACTTTAATATATATATTTCAGAATGATTTTAATGGCATTGCTTTGTATTATGATTTGTAATTTTTATATTTTTTAATTTGTAATTTTTGTAATTAATAAATTTCGATGTTTTAATTTTGATTCTCTTCCTATTGGGATTCGCAATTGAAATAGTCGATGTATTGAGCTTTCAACCTTTATCATTTATCAATCACTAGGGTTTCAACAACAAGGTGTTTCGATAGTTGACGGTCGTCGATCAACGGTCCACGGTGCACGATCGGTCGCTCTAGTTGGAATTCAGTCCTAGATCCGCTGCTGGTGATTATTAAATTAAAAAAAAAAAGCGCTCTTATTTGGTGGGACTGTAGCGACCAATAATTTTTACGCATTTAATAATTATCTTAAAATCATGAAAACGGTGTCGCTGCGATCTCATCCATTTTTAAGTTAGCGACACGATGCGTTCGTCTAGCCAAATCGAGAAATATCGAATTAATTCAATTTTAAACTAAATTTCGAATTTCCAAAATTTTATTATTTTATTTATTTATTTAAATTATTATTTTCAAAATCGTTTTAAATTCCAAATTTCGTCAATCTCATTTTATCAGTTTCGTTCTTCCGACCCAGTTCAATTCGCGTACGATTTCCTCGAATTACGTGCATTGCTTGTTAAGACTTTCACACTACCAACCTCCACCTATCACATCAATCCCATACCTAAAACATCAATCCTCTACCTATCAAATTCTTATTATATACACCAACCCACTCCATTTTTACACCACCATTTTCAGCAATCAACCTACTCTCAGCAGCCACACCGCAGGTTCGGCCTCCTCACGGTAAGGCCAACACCGTTCATCATCACCATCATCATCACCACCTCCATCACGCCACCAACCTCCATCATCACCACCTCAATCACCACTGCCCCCCAACACCACCATCACCGCAGACCACAACCACTTCACCCTCACCCTATGATTTTTATTAATTGCAGAATAGCCCCAAGTTTTAAAAATTGTTTCAAATCAGTCCCTATGTTTTAAAATTAATCATTTCAGCCCTTTAGTTTTTAAATCATTTCATTCCTTTCATTTTTAAAAGTCATTTATTTCAATCCCTACAGTTTATTTGCTATTTTGAGTCTCAAACCAAGTTTTAAAAGATTTACATTTTAGTCCCCAAATTTTTAAAAGCAATCATTTAAGCCCCCATATTTTAATGTCTTTTGATTTTTTCCATATTGATTTAAAATGATATATATATATATCTCAACTTTTAAATTATTCATTTTAGTCTCTCAACTTTCAAATCATTCATTTTAGTTCCTCAATTTTCAAAGTATTCATTTTAGTCCATCAACTTTCAAAGTATTCATTTTAGTCTCTCAAGTTTCAAATCATCAATTTCAGTCCCCAAATTTGAATTTATCATTTTTAAATTATAAATTTCAAAAGACTAATTCAACTTATTTTTCTAATTGACTAGACGAAGCGTACAGATAATTAAATAATTGAAGTCGTTTCCTACTTAACTTTGCACTCGTCAAGTTTAAGGTAGACTAGCTCCTATTAATTTATTTAAATTATGATTGCATGTGAATGTATATGTTATGTGATTTATGTGAAAGTTATTTTCATGAAATGAGACGAGAATGTATTTCTTCGAAAATAATTATATTGTTATGCTTATCATAACTTATATGCTTTAATGCATGAGAAAGAAAGAAGATAATATCTTGCAAGATAAATGATGATGTTATGCATAACTTACGTGCCTTAAGTGTACGAGACGAGACTACCCACACCCGATGCTTTTAAAGAGCCTATGATTTTTTCAAAGAGAAGTCACGTGCTTTAATGTACAAGAAGAGACTACTCACACCCTATATTTCTAAAAAGCCTACATTTATGTGTTCAATTATATTCTAGATTAATTAATTGACGATGAGTCTACTGAGTATTTCTATGAAATGCTCATGTCTATTTTTAACAACATTTGCAGATTTCGGAGAAGGTGACCAATGATGGATGATAGTGGCAATAGTCATTAAGTAATTGAGAATCTTATTTTGATGATCCATATTTCTAAACTTGGGATATTTTTGAGATTTTCAATTATTTGAGAAATCATGACATTGCCGAATGTTTTGTATTATTAATGGCTCGATTCGTTATTTTGAATTATTTCATAAATGTTCTCGAATTTTACCGACCATTACAGTTTATTTAATGTTTCCAGAAACGGATTTCAGTGATTTCTTCCGCTAAAATATTATTTTAAAAGTTAGACCAGAAAATGATGTGGTAAACCGGGTATTCAGAACTCGGGGCGCTACAGCTTGGTATCAGAGCCAGTCTGCGTTTCTGTAGACTGGAAAATTTTCAAAAATAAATTTCAAGAAACATTTTACACTATTTAATTATTATTAATGAAGATTGCCACCGCCATCATTCGTTCCACCAACTCCGAGGTAAAGAGTTTATGATGTTTAACGTTATTTCAGTATTTCGGATACTTATTTTAATGATTTATGAGAATGAAGAGAAAGAGAAAGAGATTGTATCCGAATAAGAAAGAAAGAAAAGAAAGAGAACGAGCGTTGAGCATAATGAGAATAAAATGATTTAAGAATGATTTTATAATAAGTTTTGTCCTCGAATTTAGAGATGATGGACCCTAGCTGGACTTTGCATAAATATTTAGACATGGCATGATTGATGAGAATTGGATTAAGAAGTAGTGACCGTAGTTTTTCATTTTTAAAGGAAATGTCGAGGCGTATAATCAGAACCGCTTCGAATCAGATGACTGATGAGCAGGCTGCTTCGGGACAGGGTCCCACAACTCAACCTACAGTTATTAGAGACTTGCTTCAAGCTGTCCAGGAATTGAGGCAAGCCCCAACGGGTTCCTCGGTTCCAATTATCGAACACTTTCGGAGGTACCATCCCCCTACCTTTGATGGGGGCGATAACCCCTTGGCTGTTGAGGAATGGATTCTGACGATCGAGAGGATATTGCGTCACATTTCTTGCCCGGAGGACAAGAAAGTCTTATGCGCTTAATTTATGTTAAATGGTAGAGCCGACTTCTGGTGGGAATCTGCGCCTCGGACCAGGACTGTAGCACAGCAGGAAAGTCTCACTTGGGAAGAGTTCAAAGTTGAAGTCAGGGATAAATTTTTCCCGCAAGCTCTCAGGGACCACAAGTTGACTGAATTCTTACATCTGGTTCAAGGAGAGCTGGATATCACCGATTATGAAAGAAAGTTCGAGGAATTGTCCCGCTATGCTCCACATCTGGTGGAGACTGAGTCCAAGAAGGCACGCAGTTTCGAGAGGGGTCTACGCTCGGACGTTAGACAGATTGTCAGTTCGGATGAACTACCCACCTACAGGGAAGTAGTGAGGAAAGCTCATGCAGTGACTTATGCGTGTGTACAAGTTGGGAACCAGGGCAACCATAATGAGCAGAGATATCAGGGTAAGAGGAAATGACAAGGTCCGAATCGTAATCAGAATCAGAACAGAAATCAGGCACCTAATAAGAGGCAGAATTTAGGATCAACCGGAGGACAGATGGCCAATTTTACTTCCCCTTGTCCTAAGTGTCAGAAGTTACACATGGGAGAGTGTCTGATGGATAAAGGTGTCTGCTACAGGTGTGGCCAGTCGGGTCACTTTGCCTTAGACTGTCGTGCTTTGTCTGCCCAAAGTTTCAATCAGAGGAAGAACTCGAACCAGAATAGAAAAGGAAAAGCAAGAGTATTTGCTATGGACGCAACTGGGGATTATGACTTGATTGCAGGTACACATGTTATTTCCGAAATTCCTGAACATGTCTTAATTATTTCCCCATAGAGTACTTTTCCATTTTGAGCATGTTAATATGATAACAGGTATATTGTCTGTTTCTAGTATCCCCGTATATGTCCTTATAGACTCAGGAGCTACGCATTCATTTATATTTGAAGCATGCTCAGAGAGACTGAACTTAATAGGGGAAGAAACTGGTAGTACATTAGAGGTTAGCTTACAGTCGGGAGGTACTATCGATATTGATATTATAGTCAGATCAGTACAAATAGATTTTGATGGCCAAATTTTGGAAGCAGATCTAAATATTATTCGAATGAAAGACTTCGATATTATTTTGGGTATGGATTGGCTCAGCGCCAATCGAGCTGCGATTATGTGTCACGAGAGGGAAGTTATCTTTCACAGGAATGGTGAAGAAGTATTCAAGTTTTATGGATCGAAGATCAAAGCACTTCCTCGCCTTATCTCAGCTTTGAAGGCAGAGAAGTTATTAGCCAAAAACAATTTTCAGGACTATTTGGTTATTCTTCAAGACAAACCATCACCAGAAGTTACTTTGGGTTCAGTGCTAGTAGTATGCGAATACGGTGATGTATTTCCAGATGATTTGCCAGGCATTTCGCTTGGCAAGTGGAATTTTCCATTGATTTGGTACCAGGAGCTGCCCCTGTATCTAAAGCTCCTTATCGCATGGAACCGAAAGAGTTGCAAGAACTGAAGGTTCAGTTAGAGGAACTGTTAGAGAAAGGTTTCATCAGGCCAAGTGTATCTCCATGGGGAGAACCCGTTCTGTTTGTAAAGAAAAAGGACGGAAGCATGAGGATGTGCATTGATTACCGAGAACTCAACAAGCTGACAATAAAGAATAAGTATCCCCTTCCTAGGATTGAAGACTTATTCGATCAGTTGAAAGGTACGGCTATTTTCTCGAAGATTGACTTGAGGTCGGGTTATCATCAGCTGAAGATCAAGCCAGCCGATATACCAAGAATAGCGTTCAGAACGCGAAATGGACATTACGAGTTCACAGTAATGCCATTTGGTCTCACGAATGCCCCTGCAGTATTCATGGATTTGATGAACCGAGTATTCCACGATTATCTTGACAAGTTCGTCATTGTTTTCATCGATGACATACTAATCTATTCTTGGGATTCTGAGCAACATGAGGAACATTTGAGGATTGTGTTGGAGATAATGAGAGCCGAGAGATTGTATGCCAAATTACAGAAGTGTTAATTTTTGCTCGAGAAAATTGACTTCTTAGGTCATGTTGTTACAGCTAGTGGCATCGAGGTTGATCCCTTTAAGGTTGAAACTGTAATGAATTGGCCAACACCAGCAAATGTTGGAGATGTGAGAAGTTTCCTTGGACTAGCTGGATATTACCGACGATTCATCGAGGGTTTCTCGAAGATAGCAGGTCTTATGACTCAGTTGAATAGGAAGGGAGTTAAATTTCAGTGGACCGATCAGTGTGGACAGAGCTTCCAGGAACTAAAGAACAGACTTGTATGGGCACCCGTGTTGACCATACCAAATGGTTCAGATGGTTTCGTTATCTACAGCGATGCGTCCAAACATGGATTCGGTTGTGTATTGATGCAGAATGGGAGAGTGATTGCATATGCTTCAAGACAGTTGAAACCATACGAGAAGAATTACCCGACGCATGATTTAGAGCTCGCAGCCGTAGTACATGCTTTGAAGATTTGGAGACACTATTTGTATGGGAGTAAATGTAAGATTTACACTGATCATAAGAGTCTCAAGTATTTCTTCACTAAGAAGGAACTTAATATGAGACAGTGTCGATGGCTAGAGCTGGTGAAAGATTATGATTGCACCATTCTTTACCACCCGGGTAAAGCGAACAAAGTTGCAGATGCTTTGAGCAGGAAGAATGCTGGACAGTTATCAGCTTTGGGAACAATGCAAGATCTATTGATTCGAGATTTTCAGAATCTAAGAATCGAGGTACGAGCCCCATCAGTTCAAGGAGCCAACAGATTGAAAAATCTGACCGTTAAACCAGATTTGAGAAGTCAGATTGTGGAAGCACAAGGAGGTGATAGATTCTTAGAGAAGATCAGATCCGAAGTTGGGACTGGAAAGAGAATAGGCTTCGAGATTGCCTCTGATAAAGTACTTATGTTTAGAGGGCGTCTCTGTGTGCCGAAGGATGATCAGATCAGGAAGGAGATTTCAACAGAAGCTCATTCAGCACCTTATGCATGCCACCCAGGAGGAACAAAGATGTATCGGGATTTGCGCAATACCTTCTGGTGGATGAACATGAAAGGCTGCATTGCGAGATTTATTTCACGATGCATGACCTGTCACTCTGTCAGCAGGTCAAGGCCGAACATCAGAGACCGTTAGGATTGTTGAATCCGTTAGATATACCAGAATGGAAGTGGGAGAAAATTTCCATGGATTTTGTCACGGGGTTACGAAAATCAGCGAGAGGGAATGACGCCGTTTGGGTCATTATAGATCGACTTACAAAGTCAGCTCATTTTCTACCAGTCAGGATGACTCTCAATATGGATCAGTTAGCGCAGTTGTATATCAGAGAGATTGTTCGACTTCATGGAGTACCAGTTTCCATTGTTTCAGATAGAGATCCGAGATTTACTTCGAGATTTTGGAAGAGTTTGCATGTAGCAATGAGTAATAAATTAAATTTTAGTACTGCCTACCATCCCTAGACAGACGGACAGTCTGAACGTACTATTCAGACGCTGGAGGATATGCTTCGAGCCTGTGTGCTAGACTTGAGTGGCAGTTGGGAGAATCATATATCATTAGTGGAATTTGCCTACAATAATAGCTTCCAGGCTACCATTAGTATGGCACCCTATGAAGCATTGTATGGACGGCGATGTCGATCACCAATCTATTGGGATGAGGTCGGTGAGAAGAAGTTATTGGGACCAGAGCTTATTGAAAGAACAATTGATACTGTTGAGAAGATCAGACTGCTGATTAAGACCGCGCAGGATAGATAGAAAAGCTATGCAGATCAGAGAAGAAAGGATTTGGAATTGCAGATTGGGGAGAAAGTATTTTTGAAGATAGCCCCGATGAAGGGCACTTTTCGCTTTGGGAAAAGAGGAAAGTTGAGACCCCGCTTTATTGGACCATTCGAGATATTAGAACAAGTAGGGAACGTGGCTTATCGTTTGGCTTTACCACCAGAACTTGTAGCTGTTCACGATGTTTTCCATGTTTCTCTGTTGAGAAAGTATGTTCATGATCTTAGTCACGTGGTGAATTATCAGTCTCTTGTAGTTCAGAAAGATTTGTCCTATGAAGAGGCACCCATGTGCATAGTAGATAGAAAAGTCCATGTCTTGAGAAATAAAGAGATTCCTTTAGTTAAAGTCCAGTGGGGTAGACACAATAGTGATGAGGCTACTTGGGAAAAGGAAGATGAGATCCTAGCCAAGTATTCAAAAACCATAGACCAAGTAAGTTTAATTTCGAGGACGAAATTATTTTAAGGGAGTAAGGTTGTAGCGACCAAGAATTTTTACTCATTTAATAATTATCTTAAAATCATGAAAAAGGTGTCGCTGCGATCTCATCCATTTTTAAGTTAACGACACGACGCGTTCGTCTAGCCAAATCGAGAAATATCGAGTTAATTCAATTTTAAACTAAATTTCGAATTTCCAAGAGTTTATTATTTTATTTATTTAAATTATTATTTTCAAAATCGTTTTAAATTTCAAATTTCGTCAATCTCATTTTATCAGTTTTGTTCTTCCGACCCAGTTCAATTCGCGTACGATTTTCCTCGAATTACATGCATTACTTGTTAAGACTTTCACACTACCAACCTCCACCTATCACATCAATCCCATACCTATCACATCAATCCCCTACCTATCAAATTCTTATTATATACACCAACCCACTCCATTTTTACACCACCATTTTCAGCAATCAACCTACTCTCAGCAGCCACACCCCAGGTTCGGCCTCCTCACGGTAAGGACCACCACCGTTCATCATCACCACCTCCATCACGCTACCAACCTCCATCATCATCACCTCAATCACCACTGCCCCCCCAACACCACCATCACCGCAGACCACAACCACTTCACCGTCACCCCCACTGCAACCACTGCCAACTCCATCATCTTCAACACCCACGGCACAACCCATTTTCATCATCACCACCACGGCCAAGACCAACCGCCTGCAGCATATCATCATCACCACCATCGGATTCCACCAAGCACCACCAGTCCACTACCAAGCAACCACCACCGTGGTCCTTCATCATCATCATCACCTCAACCACCGTACGAAACCACCACAATCCCGTCGCGACACCACCACACAAACCCATCATCATCACTGCCCAATCCCAACCAAATCAAAATCAACCTCAAATCAAACCAAAAACCCAAGAATCAAATAAACTCATATACTTACCTCCACTGTCGAGCCATTTCACCGGAAATTTCGCCGGAAATCACCCCAAATTTGAGCCCCGTTTGCTTCGGTTTTTCGAGCCCAACCTCGAACCAAGTTTTTATGATTTTTATTAATTACAGAATAGCCCCAAGTTTTAAAATTGTTTCAAATCAGTCCCTATGTTTTAAAATTAATCATTTCAGCCCTTTAGTTTTTAAATCATTTCAGTCCTTTCATTTTTAAAAGTCACTCATTTTAATCCCTACAGTTTATTTGATATTTTGAGTCTCAAACCAAGTTTTAAAAGATTTACATTTTAGTCCCCAAATTTTTAAAAGCAATCATTTAAGCCCACATATTTTAAAGTCTTTTGATTTTGTCCATATTGATTTAAAATGATATATATATATATATATATATATATATATATATATATATATATATATATATATATATATATATATATATATATCTCAACTTTTAAAGTATTCATTTTAGTCTCTCAACTTTCAAAGTATTCATTTTAGTCCCTCAACTTTCAAATTATTCAAAGTATTTTTTTCTTATTTTTCTCTACTAAGAAACTGTAATACCCTGGTTCACGTGTTTTTTTTTTTTTTTTTTGAAGGTTACTAAGTTTTATAACTATTTTCTTGTTTCTTTGATTATATGTTGTTGAATTTTTTTATATTATAGTATATAAGAATGGAATTGGTGAAAATAAGGACCAAAATTATGAAAGTTCCGAATTTGTTGTTTTTCCCGGTATTGCATAGAATCGCGAAGAAGTTTCAGGGATTAAATTGAACGGGAACCTAAGATTGAGGACCAACTTGTAGATGGATGGAAAGGAAAAAAAAAAGAAAAAAAGAAAGAAAGGGGAGCTCCTAAGTCGGTTATGAGGAGAGAGAAAGAGATAAGGAATTGTTAGATATTTTGTAATCTAATTAACTTGTGTCTTGTCTTTAATTATTTATTATTAAACCATTACACAAAAACAATAAATGAGAGCTTAGAAAGGGAGAGAGAGGGCCGAAAATTTGAGAAAGAAGAAAGGGAGAAAATCTTTCAAAATTTTTGGAGAAGAAGGAAAAAGGAAGATAGGAAACCACAACAAGGTAAGAAATGTTTTTCTTCTTTGAGTTTCTTTAATTTCTACAAGTTGAAGGAATTTGAAAACCTAGGGTTTATGAAATTTTGGGATGAAATTGAAGAATGAATCATAATCTTGTTCATATGTTTCTTTTGGTATAGAAATTTCCTAGAAATTAGAATTTAGCAAATATGATGAAATTATGTTAGTTTCCATATCAAGTGGGTTAAGAAGCATGAAGGTGAATTATGAACTTATTTCTTATAATGTTGAATCTCAAGAAATTGGTATGTGAATGGAAAATGATATATGGGAAGGAAGAAATGGAATTTTTGATGAAATTGACTTGAATTCCAAAATGTAGAAAAAGGGGGTATGCTGATTTTTTTTAAACAAAGATAATGTTTGGTCTAAAAATTATAGAACCATCACCAATTACATGAATTATAGGATTTATGATGATTACCAATGTAAGGAAACCATAATTACTTGTGGAATTGGGAAATACATAATATAAGTAAGGTATAGAAAAGGGTAGAAAATTCTTGAAAAAATTGGAATGTAAGTTGGCTTACATTGTATATTACAGGTGAAATTGAAGAGATTGGAAAAGCATACCAACCAAACTAAAATATTGAACTGTGAGTGGAAAACTCTCTTTCTTACTCTTTAGAAAAGAAACTATTTATGATTTTTTCTATGGTTTTCATAAATATTATGACTTATCTTTGAAAAGTTTTATATGATATGAATGACATTTCATGGTTTTGAGATAATGTGAAAGTTATGAAAAATAATGTGAAGTGTGAATTGTTAATTATGATTTTAATGCAAAATTTTGCTAAGTGATACTCGATGTTGATAAGTAAATGCCTCCTACGAGAGAAGGGGCCTAGGGCTCAAGCTGTTTAAATATGCCTCCTATGGAAGAAGGGGCCTAGGGCTCAAGCATTTTAAAATTGCCTCCTACGGGAGAAGGGGCTTAGGGCTCAAGATGTTTAATTATGCCGCCTTGGCGAATGGGCCATAGGTTACCAGTAGCTCAAGTTGACACATTGCGTGCATGTGGTTGATATGATGAAATACAATCGATGAGTTTATGATATGAGAACTTTGGTGAATTTGTATTGTTGTTATATGATGATTTTTTTTATTTACAAAAGTATATTTTGAAAATATTGATAAATGATTATTTCTTGATTTTTTTATGGAAACAAATTTTGGGAAAAATGGTTTGTTATTGGGTTTTTCACTCACTGAGTTTATTAGCTCAGCTACTTTTCCCCATATAAATTTCTTTCAGGTGACAACTGAAGTTGAGCAACTTCTGGTACGCTTAGCCTGTGACATCAAGTTTAGAAAAGAAAAGATGGACATGATCACATGATGTTAATTTTGAACACTTTTGTCTTTTGAAAACTTTGTAGATTTTATGGGTTGTAATAATTTCATATGTCATGTAAATATAGTTGAGCTCCTCCACGTGTTGTTTTATACAAATATAGGGAATGTGTTTTGTAAACTAACTTCATCGATATTGAACAGTGGGTGGAACTACTTATATGTTGAGAATTGTGATTTAAAATTATTTTTGAAAAATAGGGTAATATATGTGTTAATTATTAAAGGCAAATATTGTCAAATTATTTCAGAAAATTTTAAATTTTACGAGCCTTGATGATAGGTTTTGAATTTTTATTTAAAATCTATTATCGACGCATATCTCTCTTCAAGTCTAATAAATGTACTTGGGGCAGGGCATGTTAGAAACCTTTTTTTTAAAAAAAAAACTAGTCCTTGTATGGTATCTATGAATCAAACTTCATTAATTTTGGAGCAATTTTCAATAGCCTATCTAAAGCACTAGGTAAAAACTTCCTAGCAAACAAATTGCAAACATTAGTAGTCTTCCCATTATACAAGCATTGGCTTCCACTCCTCATCTTCTTCAAAAAATCAACGGTCACTTCTGTTCTACCAAATTTGGCTGGATGGAGCCCACCTTTTGACCAGTCAACCCAAGTCAAACTCCTATTTGAATTACTCCTCCAATATTTCTTGCTAACAAATGTAGGCAAGTAATGCTCATCTGAACAACATGTAGCCTTGCAAAATTTTTTGAACAACGGTAAGTATTTGATGTCGGAGACGATTTTGACTGCGAGTTGACGATCAATTTCGAACCATTGCGAGCCCTTTCTCCAATGACGTAGCTTGATTAGGGGTTTCATTCGTGTGTCATATCGACCGCGGCCAACTATGCCCGGTAAATCGTAGGCCTCCACAAATGTTTTTGTTGAGTTCATTAGATAATTATAGATTGCAGGGAAGTTGAACAAAGGGATGCATGCTTCCGAAAGTAGAATAAAGTGTCGATTTGAATTATCGAGCAGTGCATTGGCTAGTAGGCGACGTTCTGCTTCAATCATGCTGAATTTTCCCCATTCAACCTCCTGCGTTAAAGTTGGATATGGTTGGTATGCTAATCATGAAAAAATTAAATTGGATTAACATACAAATTAAGAAAGAGACAGAAGATCTTTATAGCTACTTGATCGGCCATTTAGATTAAACAACTAATTGGATTTCGAAATAGATCGATGATCATAAAATGGCATATCCATATGTAATTAGGTACGCAGTAAGAATTTTCATTTTTTATCTTGCACTTATTATAACATGCAATGATGCATGGCTAAAAATTTTTGCCTTAATTTTATCTTGCATTTTTTACGGCGTGCAATTATGTATGTAGTAAAAAACCCGACTTGTCTTATTTTACATTATTACGTGCAACATATATGCTGTAGATATTTTTTACAGCATAAGCTTATGCATGCCATAAATAGATTATTTAAAAAAGTGACAATTTTTTTCTTTTAATCTGCAGGCACGCTAAAGAATTATGATGAAAATCTTATTCTTTTATGGAGTGCCCTAAATGTATGTCGTAAATACTTAAATTTACAGCATGCCTTATGTGCAAGCCATAATTAATGATATTTTAATATTGTAGTGCAAATCAATAATCAACATATAATGACACAAGACTTGTATTCCTTTTATAAAATATTCAATTGATTTTTTTTAAAGATAGAATTCTACTTCCATGATTCTTAATATCGTCATTTGGCACATGGTTTGACTTACCAATGACTATTACAAATTACTTGTACACATTTATCCATGTAAAAATTAAGGAAAAAAATTTAATGAACAAGTATTTATTACAGTCGTCTAAGATATATTATACTCTATTCGCCTAAGTGAATGAAACAGCGTTTTA
Organism: Ligustrum vulgare; assembly: GCA_963555705.1. Taxonomy (NCBI): domain Eukaryota; kingdom Viridiplantae; phylum Streptophyta; class Magnoliopsida; order Lamiales; family Oleaceae; genus Ligustrum; species Ligustrum vulgare. Next base: position 3,717,748 of record OY743172.1, on the reverse strand, counting down.
GTACTGTCGATACTGCGTTAAAACCTAGCCCACCAATACAACACAATATTTTAGTTTTATTCATCAAACACGAGAAAAATATACATTAATTACATGCATGCAGATGCACTAATTATTTTATAACTTAGTCTCTGTCCGGTAAAATTTGTTTATATTATAAACAACCATAATTTATTTGTATACATTAAACATGTTCAGTTCATAGATCTCAATGTAAAGTAGAAGATTATTTAAATCTGAGCTAATAAAATAAAAATTGGGTTAAACTTGTTAGAATAATTAGCACATTCAAGAATATGCTTTTGAATATGCTTAGAATATGTTTTATATGCTTTAGAATATGCTTTAGAATATTCTTTAGTTTTGTATGTATATATAGGATTGAGTATTATAATGAATGGTGTGGTTTAAGGGTTGTCTCTTCTCTCTTTCTCTTCTTCCATTCTTTCTTCTTTCTCTTAATTTATTTGTAGAACATATATAAGGATATATATGTTATTGTGTTTTCTACATGGTATCAGAGATATTTGATTCACATTGCCTTCGAAAAACGAAATCAACGTGCATTTTTCTTCTTCGCGAAAAACCCTAAATCGTACTGTTTCACGAATTTCAAGGCACTTGCAGTAGGAATTCCGGTGATCTAAGACCATATTCAGAATCTGCAGGTGGCGGCGCGTCGACAGGAGTGGCGCGTGAGATTACACGCGCCGGTGTAAGGAGGCGCGTGAGGCAGCACGTCGGATATTCTGGAGGCGCGTGCGACGGTTTCTGGCGGCACGGTTGACGGATTTGTGGTCGACTATTCATCATCTACCTTCTTGTGGTGTTGGTTTGCAATTATCCATTCGTTTTACGCACTGCTTTGCCTGACTTTGTTGGTTAGTATCGTTTTCTCTCTTATAATGGCATCCGATGATTCTCTTCAGGCCATTAATGTGCGTTTGAATGGTAAAAACTATGCTTACTGGAGTCATGTTATGAAACACTTTCTTAAGGGTAAAAAATTGTGGGGTTATGTCAGTGGAATAGTTGACAAACCGGAAAATAATGATGCAAATTTTGCAACTCTGTTAGATATCTGGGATTCAAATAATTCAAAAATCCATACATGGATAAATAATTCTGTAGAACATAGTATTGGTACACAGTTGGCTAAGTATGAAACGGCAAAGGAGGTTTGGGACCATTTGCAGAAGTTGTACACTAAATCTAATTTTGCAAAACGATATCAGTTAGAGATTGATATTCGAGCATTGCAACAAAAGAATATGAGCATTCTGGATTTTTATACTGCTATGACATCAATTTGGGATGAGTTAGCTCTTACTGAACCAGCAGGTCTGAAAGCAAGTGCGGATTATACTACTTATAGAGAGGAGCAACGATTAGTTCAGTTTTTGATGGCACTTCGTAGTGATTTTGAGGGACTCAGAGGTTCTATTTTGCACCGTACTCCTCTTCCATCTGTTGATTCAGTTGTTAGTGAACTTGTTGCTGAGGAGACACGGTTAAATTCTCTTACTGAAGATGTATCTCTTCCACATTCTGGGACTTCAGTTTTAGCTTTACCATCTACACAGAATCGAACCAAAGGACATACACGGTTCCCAAATGATGTTTGTAGTTTTTGTAGACAAAAGGGACATTGGAAGGCTCAATGTCCTAAGTTATTGAAGTCCCAGCAGTCTTATAGATCCAATGCCCACACAGCAGCGATTGTTCCACCTGTTGGCTCCTCTATACTTGGTCCACCGCCCTCATCTGATTCCCGATTGACTGATCTTAGTGAGCAGTTTCAGAAGTTTTTAGCCTCACAGTCACATGTCATGTCAGCCTCTACTCATGTAGGTTTGTCCTCTCAGAACTCCTCAGGTAAAACCTCCTCGTGGATTTTTGACTCGGGTGCTTCTAAGCATATGTCTCCTAACTCATCACTTTTTGATTATTTATATCCTTCTATGTCATCTTCACCTGTTATGACTGCTGATGGCACCCCGTTGTCCTTAGCAGGTGTTGGTTCTGTTCATACTTCTAATCTATCTTTATCAGATGTCTATTGTGTTCCTGACCTTACTTTAAATCTTATTTCTGTTGGTCAATTATGTGATTCTGGTAATTCTGTTCACTTTACTTCTACTACTTGTTATGTACAGGATCCGCAGTCTCGGAAGCTGATTGGGATCGGCCATAGGCAAAGAGGAGGACTTTATGTTCTAGATAATCTGAGACCAGCGCATGTTGCAGCCTCTAGTACTGATTTATCGTCTTTCCATTTGAACTCTTCTTCTTCTAATTTCTATTTATGGCATTCTCGCCTAGGACATGTGTCTGCTAGTCGTTTGAGATTTTTAGCTTCTAAAGGTTGTTTGGGAGACTTAAAACCTCATGATATTTCTGATTGTAGTGGATGCAAACTTGCTAAATTTTCAGCTTTACCTTTTCCTCGTAGTATTTCTTCTTCTATTGCATCATTTGATCTTGTACACTCAGATGTATGGGGCCCTGCTCCTGTTTCTACTAAAGGAGGATCCCGATATTATGTTTCTTTTATTGATGATTATAGTCGTTACTGTTGGGTATATCTTATGAAGCGACGTTCTGATTTTATTTCTATTTATCGTTCGTTTCAAGCACTTATTAAAACTCAACATTCTGCTGTCATTAAATGTTTTCGATGTGATTTGGGTGGGGAATATGTTTCTAATGATTTTCGTGAGTTGCTTGCTCTTGATGGTACAATTCATCAAACTTCTTGTACTGATACTCCTCAACAGAATGGTGTTGCTGAACGTAAGCATAGACACATTGTTGAAACTGCTCGTTCTCTTCTCCTATCTGCCAAAGTACCTAGTGAATTTTGGGGGGAGGCAGTTCTCACTGCTGTCTATTTGATAAATAGGATACCATCTTCTCATTCATCTGGTTTGTCACCATTTCAAACCTTGTTTAGTTATTCTCCTGATTACTCTCTCTTAAAAGTCTTTGGGTGCACTTGTTTTGTTCTTCGTCCTACGGCAGAACGTAGCAAATTAACTCCACGCTCAGCTATTTGTGTCTTCTTAGGATATGGTGAGGGACAAAAAGGTTATCGATGTTTTGATCCTGTCAGTCACAAGTTATATGTCTCTCGTAATGTTGTGTTTCTTGAACATATTCCCTTCTTTTCTATTACAGATAATACCTCTCACATGACTACGTCAGATCTCATTTGTATTGATCCTTTCACTGATGATATTGATAGACCATCTACATATGTCCCTACTATTTGTTCTCCATCTTCGTCATCGGCTACAGGTACACATGCGCCATCTCAGAATGTCCTTCCTTCTCCTATGGGTCCCCAAGCACCGTCTGAGGCTGAGGATTCGCAGTCTCCTCCTCCTCGATATCCTCAACGTATACGTAAGTCTACTCACTTACCCGAGTTTGATTATTCTTGTTATTCTGAGTCCTTTTGTTGTTTTTTGTCTTCCATTCATAAGCTTTCTGAACCTTCCTCTTACAAAGAAGCAGCTTTAGATCCTCTTTGGCAACAGGCTATGACTGATGAACTTAATGCTCTACATAAGACAGACACTTGGGAATTAGTTTCTTTACCACCAAGAAAACATGCTATTGGATCTCATTGGGTCTATAAGATCAAGACCAAATCTGATGGTTCAGTTGAGCGTTACAAGGCTCGATTGGTTGCTAAGGGATTTTCTCAACAATATGGCTTGGACTATGAGGAGACATTTGCCCCTGTTGCAAAAATGACTACTGTACGTACACTTATTGCGGTTGCTTCTATTCGTCAGTGGAGTCTCTCTCAAATGGATGTTAAAAATGCCTTCTTGAATGGAAATCTTCAAGAAGATGTTTATATGGTTCCTCCACCTGGTGTTCCTCATACTCCTGGATTTGTTTGCAAACTTAAGAAAGCTCTATATGGTCTCAAACAAGCACCTCGTGCCTGGTTTGAGAAGTTTTCTACAGTTGTGCTCTCTCTTGGTTTTACATCTAGCCATCATGATTCCGCTTTGTTCTGTAGATGTACTTCCACTGGTCGTATTCTCATTCTGTTGTACGTTGATGATATGATCATTACTGGTGATGATGTTGTAGGGATAATCAATTTAAAATCAGAATTGGCTCGTCTTTTTGAAATGAAGGATTTGGGTCCCTTAACTTACTTTCTGGGGATTGAGGTTGCTTCTTCTCCTCGAGGTTATATGCTCTCCCAGTCTAAATATGCTGCAGATGTCGTTGAGCGTGCTCGTCTTACTGATACTAAAACAGCTGATACTCCTATTGAGGCTAATGTTCGTTACTCATCTTCTGATGGTGAACCACTGTCTGATCCTACTTTGTATCGTACTATTGTTGGTTCCCTTGTTTATCTTACCATTACTAGGCCAGACATTGCTTATGCTGTGCATGTTGTCAGTCAGTTTGTTTCAGCACCTACCATGGTTCACTGGGCAGCGGTTGTTAGAATCTTGCGCTATCTTCGTGGCTCTTGCTTTCAGAGTATTTTATTCCCATCGACCTCCTCCTTAGAGCTTCAAGCTTACTCTGATGCAGATTGGGCTGGGAACCCAACTGATCGTAAGTCCACTACTGGCTACTGTGTATTTTTGGGTGACTCTCTTATCTCATGGAAAAGTAAGAAGCAGACAGTAGTTTCTCGCTCATCAACTGAAGCAGAATATCGCGCTATGGCCTCCACTACTACTGAGATTGTGTGGTTACGTTGGCTACTTGCAGATATGGGTGTTTCTATTTCATCTCCCACCTCTATGTATTGTGATAACAAGAGTGCCATCCAGATCTCACATAATTCAGTGTTCCATGAGCGCACGAAGCACATTGAAATTGATTGTCACCTTGTTCGTCATCATCTTCAGCATGGGACTATTGCCTTACCTTTTGTCTCTTCATCATTGCAGCTTGCAGACTTCTTCACCAAGTCCCATCCGACTTCTCGCTTCCGATTCTTACTTGACAAACTCTTGTTGCTTAATGCTATAGCATCGTGAGTTTGCGGGGGGATGTTAGAATAATTGGCACATTCTAGAATATGCTTTTGAATATGCTTAGAATATGCTTTATATGCTTTAGAATATGCTTTAGTTTTGTATGTATATATAGGATTGAGTATTATAATGAATGGTGTGGTTTAAGGGTTGTCTCTTCTCTCTTTCTCTTCTTCCATTCTTTCTTCTTTCTCTTAATTTATTTGTAGAACATATATAAGGATATATATGTTATTGTGTTTTCTACAAAACTAACCTTACTTGGAATTCTTCTGCCATGAAACACTGCTGCCTCAGCAACTTTTACATTAAAGGATGGATGAGAATGCACATATATGGAGTAAAGCCCTTCGTTTCCATTGAAAAACTTGTCCCACAGAGGAGCCAAAGGCAATTTTTCCCTTGCTAGAAACATGAAGGCAACTTTAGGCGTTCCCGTGTTATTCCGAGGAACCATTGAAGCTCTCCGAAGCAATTCTTCGTCTGTCATATGATGATGTACTCTCAAGACGATTTCAGTGGTAGTATTTGTTTCACTAACGTTGTTGTGCAATAATGCTGTTGCTCGAGGGGGAAAAACCTGAGGAGATGGTGATAATGGAGATGGTTGGATGTCGAAGAATGGTCGATTCATTTGTGGCAACTTTAAGCAGAAAGTTCCTGCGAGTAAACCGGAGCCAATGAGAAGAATGGAGATAATTAGGCAATGGAGATACCTTTGGCAACCGAGGAATGGATATTCTTTCTTCATCTTCAGGGAGAAGAGAGTTTGTTCTGTGGGGGAAAATGAGAGATTTTAGTTGCAAAGCAAGAAATATGGTTGGTTACCTTTGCTGAAATTTCGCTTCCAAAAGGTAGAGGGTAAATGTAATAACCCGGTTTTATACTAGTCAAAGTCATACATGGAATAGTCAAGTCAAAGTCTAATTAGGACTAAATTATATTATTTTGTTTGTTGGGGTTAATTTTCCATAACTTATATAAGTTGATGATTTAATTAAATCTAGGAATAAGAGTTGGGGACCTACTTGACAATATTGAAGACTTTACATAATATAATACTAATTATACAAACCAATTGCCAAACAAAAAGGACAAACAGAGGCAGAGAAGGCGCAGGAAGAATCGGGAGAAAGAAAAAGGAAAGAAAAAGAGGAAAAAAGAAGAAAAAGGAAAGAAAGAAGAAGTGGAAAAATGAGAAAAAGAAGAGGTATGGATAAATTCTTATTATTTTGGGATCTTAATTTATCATTATTTCCAAGAGGTGTGTTAATTTAATTTCTAGGGTTTATGGATTATTAGCTTAAATTTGAAGTTTAGCTAGTATTAAGCTTTATTGACATGGATATGAGGTATTGAGCTAAATAGAATGCAAGGAAATTGTATATGTGGATTTTGATGGTTAAATTGATTTATTTATGGAATGAGTTTTAAAACTAGTGCCTTGATCTTTGATTTTGGTATGATAATGTGATTCTAAACACTTGATTTGATATATATATATAAGTGTGGATTAAGTATTAAGATTACATAAGAAGAAAAGGGATCGTTATAGGAAATGTCATTATATGATAATTGTGCCAAATCTCATGCTTTTGGTTATGGAAATGAGTCATTAATATATGGAAACAAATGAGTACATTTTCAAATGATATAATCTTTTATGTGTGCCAATCGTGAAGTATGTTGAGAATTTAATAAGTAAGGGCACGTGATTGGATGAAAAATGGGGAACAAGGACTAAAAGAGAGCTTTGTGAGATTTTATATATTAATCACAATTTGAGAATTATGGATTTTGATAGAAAGAAAGCATAAAGTATATACTTTCTTAATTCTAGCAAGGAGAAGAATGTAAAAGAATTAAGTTATTATTAGTTGATTTTTAAATTGTTATATATGATTGGTTTTGATACAAGAAATTTATATTGTTATTTCAGGAAATGTTGTGGAGATTGGATCATGCCTATGGCCCAGCTAGATTCCAATTGATAGCTTTGTGAGTGGAAAAGTTTTTCTTTTAAAAACTTAAAAGAATTTATGTTATGCAAATTTTCTATTACATTGATTTTCTTTAAGTTACAAATGATTTTGAAAGTAATGACTTTTAGCATGGTTATCACAATAAATGTTTTATAATTACGTTTGTTTAAGCATGATGGTTCCAATATCACGTTTTACGAATATGATTAGTCAAGTTGAGTATGTATGATTTCAAAATCACCAGAAGTACCCGATGTGTTTATCTGTTCTTGTGTTAGTGCACGGAGGGTGCATTGGGCCCGTGTACTAGCGGATATTATTTGAGGTCTTAAGGCTCTGTCACGGAGGGGGTCTATGGCCCGTGTTCAGATGATCTTAAGATCCACTCTTATGCACGGAGGGGGCCTATGACCCGTGTGTAAGGGTGTATATATAAGGTCTTTGGGACCCACTTTTGTACCCAGAGGGGCTTTGAGCCTGGTACGGAGGTGCTCAGTAGTATATGCGCATATGACTAGATACAGATTTCAGATGATTTAGTTGGTACCTTTGGTGTGATTTTCTTATGTACTACAGTTTATCAGTTACGCCACAGATAATTATTCCACGATCTTTATGATTATCCTTAGCATGTATGAATTGATTTAAAATGACAAAAGCTTATGAAATAAATTATGTTTCAGAAATGGTTTATAAAATACTTTTATTTCAGAAATTCCACTCACTGAGTCACAAGCTCATGCTTTTCCCTATCTTTACAGTATAGGAAGAAAATAAGAGTTTCAGCAGCATTGAAGGAGCCTTTGCAGCTCTCGAGGAGCTTTGTAACATTGTCATTTGTAGGAGTTACTTTGGTAAGCTCTTAGGAGACATATTCTAGGAAGATGCATTGGAATATGCATTTATTTTATATAAGTAATATACTTTATCAAGAATGTGTCTGATGATGATGTATTTTGGATCATGTATATATATAGAAGTGGTTAAGAATTGTAGTTATTAGATTATGTCAATTGTCTTGGTTGGAAGATTTGAAAGTGATATAGTTATTTATGATTGAATGTTTGAGGAATTGTTATTATTTTACAGGTTGGTTAAGTCAATATTATAGGGGAGACTGTCAATTTTTTTATTAATACTTATGGAATCAAATTTAATTATAAGGTGAATCTGAAAGTTAAAGAAAAGTCAAGATTGCCTTGGTGGTGGGTCCAACATCTAGTTGGCACCTGCCATCGGCGCACGTCACGTTTCAGGTCCAGTAGGGTGACCTGGGACAGGTCGTGACAGTAATGGTCCTTTCTAAAGTTAAAAACTATCGACACCTTCCAACTTTAGTTATTTTATTATTCTTTAAATTACTAGAAGCCATGCCACAGTTTCATTTGGCCATGTTCCGTGGGGATTAAAATCAAATATTAAATAGATTTTGATAAAAATTGACGAATTATGTGGTTGAAAAATTGTGAATTTTATGAAATGAGTGGTTAAAATTAATTGTTGACTTTGACTAGTATTTAAATTCGAATTATAATCAATACCAAACAGAGGCTAAATGTGTTTGTCTTTAAAGAAAGATGATATTCACACAAAATTTTATTATGTTGATAGAATGAAAAGTTCCTATGGGGGCCAAACGGTGGGCTTAGAATGTAAATAGAAAATAACAAATAGGCTCTACACATTAAAAATCCATTAACTTTTACAATATTTATCAAATTAAATTCATTTTTGGTTATTGAACTTTTAAAATCTTAATTAGATTGTTTGATTTTAATTTGACTGATTAATCACTCCATTAGACATCAATTAGTTAAAATTGACGTCAAAATCCTTCATTAACCCCATTTTTAGAAATATGCCCCTTAATAAAGTCGAGGTTTCATAATCTTGAACTTGGAGATGAATATTACTTTGAATATGTTTAAACAAATGAGGCTACGTACGGTAACAATTATAAATTGATTTATTTATATTTTTAAAGTAAAATATATGGTTGAAAAGTGAATAGAGAAAATGTGTGTGATTAAAAAATAGTTTTGATATTTTGTGTTATTTATAAATTTTAATGGTTCCGTTAAAAAATAGAAGCTCAATAATGGTCGATTTTTAAACACAGATATATATTTTCGAGTTTTACAGTTACGACGGGATTATGTAACATATTTTAAATGAAAAGTAAGATAAGTCAAATTACTTAACACGCATGTAAGATTGTGAAGTTAAGTTCGTAACGTGAGCTAACAGAATGACTAATATTGAAAACTAAAATCATAAGGACACGTTAGTGTAATGTTTTATTGGAAATTTGGATATAAAAGATGAAATTAAAATTACCAGGATCAGACGTTTACAAACCGTTGTTGTTTATTCCTCTACGCCGCCAGAATCTTATCGCACTGTGGTCGAATTTTCTCCTCGACATCGCAATCCAGATAGTGGTGGTCTTGCTCTAGTTGATTGGCCGAAAATGAAGTTTGAAAAAATGTCTTAACCTTCTCCTTTCTTCTATCTGGTTTGGTCCTGTTTTGAATGGTGTTGAGTAACTTCCTTACTACACTGGTCAGTCGGTGCAGTCTCTACTTCCAGCTTCTGGTCTTGGTCTAGCCACATGAACCTTCTAGCTTTTTGTACCATTTTTGAATCTTTAACACCCTGGACTACAGGCTAGAAAGGTGGTGGTGGTGGTGGCGGTGGCGGGGGCGGGGGCGGCGGTAGCTGGGAAGGAAGAGGAAGATGGGAGCATTCATGCTATTTTTTTTTGGGCCAAAATTAAAACCTCACTGACTGTTTTCAAATACTGTTACAACCTTGGTGACCGTTAATGAAATTAAGTCTTTAATTTTTGTTTTTGTTATATAATTTTAAATTAAAAAATATAAAAAGACTTTTTACCTTTCATTATAATGATCAATGGATGATTCTTGATCAACTAACAGATTTTTGAACGGTGGGGACTTTTTTTTTAAAAAAATGTAAAGGTGGGGACGAAATTGCTAAAAAACAATGGTAGGAATGATTTTTGCGAGAGAGTCCAAAGGTACGAAGGATGTTTTGTGCAAATTCCCCATTTTAGAATGTATAGTTAAAATGTAGTATGAAAAATTGTAAAAAATAATTTTTTAAAGAATGTATTATTGAGAATAAATGTTCAGAAAATTTGAATTTTGAAAAATAAATTCTATATGGGTAAATGATAAAGTATTATGTCTTGTGGGTTAAACAACTGCACCGCTTTTATGAATCGAGATACATGATGATCTCTTAGTATATAAAGTTAAATGTATCTGCAATATACATTCGTTATAATTAGATTAAAAATATCATTTCATGTTGCTTAATTTGTTACACTAATTTAAATATATGACCACGTGTATTTAATTTGTAAAGTTAAAATAAATATGAAATGAAATATTTGTTTAATATTTTTAAATATCAAATATTGTAATAAGATAGTTATTACCAATTCTAATAGTACCATTTGGACAATGACAAATTATTTGTGATAATTTCGAAATTATATTTTGAAAAGATTAATCGCGTCAATAATTATTAAAATTGAATAATTATGCAAATGAGTTATGCAAATGGTCATTGAAGTTTTTTTATTTATTTAAGTAGTAAGTTATTTAAGTTCCTAACTATTACAATTGTGACAACTTAGTTAAAAAAAAAAAAAAAATTGGCTCCTAGTAGATAGGGGTGAACGTGGTCCGATTTGGACGATTTTTGACATATTTTCAAACCAAACAATTTTTAGCGGGTTGACATTTTTTCAAACCAAACCAAACCAAACAATTTCATTAAATGTTGCCAAATATGAAATTTTTTTATTATTCTTCTGCTTAAATCTTTATTTTAAAAGTTAGACGAGACGATGACATGATGAATCTGGTATTTAGAACTCGGGCGTCACATTAAGTATATCTTTTCCACAAAATCATTATTATAAAACTCGTATTATAGATAATGAGGGCTCAAACAAGGACTAAAATATGCTCACAACTTACAAGAGAAAAACGTAATATATAAAGGGAGAACACTTCCCAAAAACAGGTATTGATCAATTTTTCTGTCTAAAACACATTTCCTAAAACGGTAATTACTATTATTAATTTACTATTTATTATTCATTTTGGACAAAAATTCAGATTTAAAATAATCCAATTGAATGAAGATTTTTTAATAGCTACATTTTTCAGGTCTCGAAATTTCTTAGTCCGTCTTCCACTCTTGAAAATCAATTACAATTTTTTTAAATTTGTAAATATAATTTTTTTTGTCAATATCACATAAATATTTTTATTTGAAAATAAAAAATGAAAGGGTATAAAATAAGAACGTTCATCAATCTATTTTTTTACTTTTCGTTATAATAAAATTCTTAGCGTATATAAAGTATATATCTATTTTTTTTTTACTTATTACAAATTCTATTTAGCTTGCGTTCGGGTAACTTATGTTATAATCGGCATGGATTCCAAACTGTTTTTTTAAGCACACAAATTTTCCTTCTCTAATTTTTAACATAAATTCTACCTCGAAAACACAAATAATACTAATCATTACTATTTATAATAGTTGCCGAACAGTAACTTAAATGTAATTTTTCTTTTCCGTTTTAAATTTTAAATCAATTCAAATTACAATATTTAAAGAAATTTTTGCAACGATAAACATACGAACCGTAAAAGAAATTAAAAAATAAAGTATTTTTAATGTACCTTTTTGTATTTAATTGTGTTCCTTCCTTTCTTATTTTTAATTAAATATTCATTTTATACGTTAACATATAAATTAAATATGATTGTACATCAATAAAGTATTTATAATGTACATTTTTATAATTAATTGTCTCTCATTTTTAATTAAATAAAAATTAAATATTCACATGTTTACAAAATGTTACACTGTACACGGCCTAGGTGCCATACACCAAAAGGTCGAGTTGAAGGAGAACGGACGCTCCAAAACACATAGGGCGTCTTGGCGTTTTTTAATTTTTACGGAGGATCTGACGAGGGCAAAACCATTATTGTGTAAAAATGGGAGATGAATCTGAAAAAAGGTTTCAAGCTGTAATGAATAAGCTGTTTCAAGCTACTCCCAAATCCAAGCCTAACACTGGGGACAAAAGGTACAGGTCTCTATATATTTTATTCGGGCTATGCTATTCGCTAGGATTTTTGCAGTTTATTTTTGAAAAATCTGATTATTTGATAATCATACACGAGTTCACTTTGTTATTTAACCTAAATTTTTTGTAGGTATGATTTTGTGTAATAAAAGTATGTTTCTTTTCTGGAATTAATTTTTTCACAATATTATGGTTTCCGTTGTTCTAGTTTTTGCTATTAAAAAGCTAGAAGATTGGATTGTCTTAATTCTCTGCTTTGTTTTGTATTGTTTCAGAACCACCTACTTTGTTATTGTAAACTACATGTTTTTAATTTCCCTCTATACATTGATTTCGTTGGTGGAATGCCATTTATTTATTTTATTGTTGTTAATATTTAAAGTGAAAAGATTTCTGTATTGTTTATTCGTTTCTATGATGATTAATTCAGTACATATGGAGTTCAATCAATGAGAGGCAAGAAACGCATGAATTCATCATCTCCATTCGCGTCAATGGAAATGAAATTGAATGGCGGTATGGGTGAGGAATTGCAAAACTCAGCTTCAGGTTCAGCTGAATCAGCTCAGGCTCCACGGTGCAGGCCATGGGATCGTGGTGATTTGTTAAGGAGGTTGGCCACTTTCAAGTCCATGACGTGGTTCGCCAGGCCACAGGTTTTGATTTTATACGTGCAGTAACTTTTTCTGACAGGAAAAAATAATTTTGTTAAAAGAAAATTGGATCATTACAGGAAAGTCATAGGATAACCGCATTTTGTAGCCAGGAAAAAGGGAGAAAATAATAGTTATATCAAAAGATCCTTCATCGTGGAACTAATAGGGTAAAGGAGAAAATACCCCAGAAGGGTAAAATTCTAGCTTTTTGCATAGACATAAGTTATGTTACTCTTTCCTTTCAAGAAAATTGTTGTTACTTTCCAGTTAAATAGTTCAAAACACTTAGCATACCGTACTGCTTCACATATTACAAGCCTTCTTCTTTGAGCCCATCTAACCTAAAAAATACGAAATCATAGTGCCAGTTTGCTGCAATTTCCTGGAATCACCAACATAATCCTTACTTTGCAAAGTAATCTTCAGCCTGCACCATTAGTTCAATTTTGCAACACAGTTCAAGCATGAAGGGGAAGTAACTATCTGCAACACAGTTCAAGAATAAGTGATTGGTGGTGTCATTGTCATTTCCCAACGAAGGGCTTGAAGGGGAAGTAACTGTGTGTATTTGGAAACAAAGTCTTCATTATTTTCCACCTAGTATTAATTTTCTTAAAATAAACTAGCTGAACAAAAACTCAACTCTTTGATGAAGACTTTGGTTCCAAATAAAGGAGTATGGCCCAAAGACACAGAATTCAAGGACAATCAAAAGCACGAAAATAAGGCTTAGACACAGGGGACCTAGAAGTGTCAATGGACCAGAACAACTTATTCGTAGAAGATGGTTACAAATAATTTTTCAAGGTTCCTTGACAGAGTAATCTGTTGTAGAACTTCTACATTCAAAGCACATAAAAAATTAAAATTTCAATGGAGAGATTGAAACGACAGAGCAGATTGATTGAATGGAAGCAGATTTAATAACAAGGATAGTGTAGGAAAAGACAGTCAAGGAAGTAGAATGCCTCCAATTCTCCTACCACAAACTAACCTTAACACAATACCAACAATCCATTTAGAGTCACATCTGCTGCAGTTGAGTGCATATTTCCTTCTTAGACATGACCAGAAGGGAGTTTGTTCAAAGTGTAATCTCCAAAGAAACAATCTCATTTTCTATGGCACTTATCTCTCTACAGAATATGTGGACATGTCCAAATGCCGAATGGTCAATTCTCAAATTTCAGATATATGAAATGTTACATAGCAAAGCTTTTTACTTGTCTCTATATTTATGAAAAATTGATGTCCAATATAAATTAAGCTGTTCAACAATTTTGTTTGAAATAGTTATAGATCAACTTGTGCATCTTCTATGCTATTTTAATTTTATGGTTAGTGTAAAATATCTATCCTATATCTTCATCTAAGCATCAAGATTGGACACAGTTACTTTAAAATTGTCACAAACCAAATCAAACATCGTAGATGCACTTTCCAAGCCTTTGATTAATGCAAAATATTGCATAGGTTTGTGTAATCACTAAATTTAACCAACACTCGTACAGAAGAAAGATTTCTTATTCATCTTCTGGATATGTAATTTCATGTTTTTCTTATTTCATTCACACATATAACAAGGAATTACATAGGTGTAACAATAAAGCACTGTTTATTTCCATTGAACAATTATGCTTGCTGTTCTTTTGGTTTTCTGCTTTTCCCCCCTGAAAATGTTGTCACAGTCTTTTGATTTTAAAATTAATTGATCCATCTTTTAGGTGGTGAGTCCTGTGAATTGTGCTCGGAGGGGTTGGATTAATGTTGATATTGACACCATTTCCTGTGAATCATGTGGGGCACGTCTCCTTTTTTCTACACCTTCAGCTTGGGCACAGCAACAAGGCAAGTCATGATTTTCTTCTAATTTATTACTATTTAAGAGGAATTTAAAATTAATCTCTTCAATGGTTCTTTGATGGGAGAAAAACATGTTATCTTATTAAATTTTTTTGTTTATGTGCTATTAGTTGAGAAAGCAGCTATGGTATTTAGCTTGAAGCTGGAAACTGGGCATAAACTACTTTGCCCATGGCTTAACAATTCATGCAGTGAAGAACTCGCACAGTTTCCACCCACACCAAGGGCTGTTTTGGTTGAGGATTACAAGAAACGCTGTTCTTCTTTATTTCAGCTTTCAGCTCTTCCAGTGATTTCTCCTGTAGCAGTTAATAACATGAGAAGCTCTCAACTGGAGATATTCCTAAGAGAATTTTCATCTGATGAGTATCATGCATCTGCTGAGACATCTGGGACAGAGCACCTTGGAAACAAAGCTGACTCAGTTTCTTCCATCTTATATTATCAGGTTTGACAGTACAATGCTTCCATAATCTATAAGTTCTGATGCTGATAACAAAATTTCTCTTGGTAAATATCCGCATAACTTAAAAATCTCTGACTCTTGACACTGCACTGCATTGTCTCCAGTCCATAAATATGACTGTATCTTTCATCCTCTAATACTTGAAAGCTCACTCCATGTGGCTTGTCTGTATGATATAATGTACATCCTGCTTTTATTTTCCTGTTCTTTGTGTAATTCATACTCAATTGTTCAAGTTGTAACACTTAGCCTATGTTTAGCTCATGTTTATAAATTGTTTATAAACACTCAATCCATTTATTAT
This sequence comes from Ligustrum vulgare, assembly GCA_963555705.1. Taxonomy (NCBI): domain Eukaryota; kingdom Viridiplantae; phylum Streptophyta; class Magnoliopsida; order Lamiales; family Oleaceae; genus Ligustrum; species Ligustrum vulgare. Next base: position 3,702,322 of record OY743172.1, on the reverse strand, counting down.
CTACATATTTTGAGGAGACCCACAAGTACTTCCATCTTATTCACCACTCATTACAATTTAAACTGTTTATAAGCACTTTCCAAATATGCTTTTATACTGAGCCTTTATTTTTTCTTCTTGAACAAGATGCCTCCATATGATTACAATGTCCATTTTTGTAACATTTTCAGTGCAGCGTGGTAATATTTGAAACATGTGCAGGCACAGAAGCTTATAAGTTTATGTGGCTGGGAACCTCATATATTACCTTATATAGTTGACTGCAAGGGCGGACAAAATCAATGTGTCAATGATGCCAGTTTTGCTACTTCTAACAGGCAAAATAAAAAAATTAGTGTATATTCTTTGTGTACTGATGGCAATGTGAAGGCAAATGAGGGCAGCGAGGCTTCTGGTAACTTGCAGCTTGATCCCAATTCTGTTGTTCTGGATTGCAAGCTGTGTGGAGCTAGTGTTGGATTGTGGGCTTTCTCTACAGTCCCACGCCCTGTAGAATACTTAAAATTAGTAGGATTTACTGAAGTTAATGGTAGAAATAACTCTGCCCATGAGGAGAGCACTGAACCTGGAAGTTCTTCGGGCAGTGAGATTAATACTGAAAGATCGCAGAACTTTAGTTTCACGATTGCTGGTGGTCCTCCACCAACAAAGCAAAATTATAGAGCAATGATATCTTTGCCTGTCATTGGACAGAGTTTGAGGGCAAGAATTTCAGCTGAGTCTGCGCGCGAGGAGCATGTAATTGACAAGAGTTTGTTGCAACCGGGAGCAAACCAAGATATGTCCCCAGTGGTCAAAAATATCAACAAGGAAACTTCTTTAACAAGTAAATCAGATTTGATAACAGAAAACTCATTAATAGAACCTCAAATTGTTGCAGAAGTTGCCGTTGTAGATGAAAACTTGTCAGATAATGGAACTGTCAGTGGTTCAGCAGTTGTTGATGATAGGCCTCATGTAGGAGAACTTTGTTGCTCAGCCACAGAGGATAATGTTGCAAGTAGAAATGGTGAAGCTGGTGAGACTAATGGAGAAATGTTGGCTGAAGCAGCCAATTGTGAACAAGGGAGCGACCAAATTAATTGTCAAGATGACAGGGGACTAGTGCCTATCATGCAGCCTGTACAACATAAAAGTGCTTCCTGTAGCATTAGTAAGTTCATTTCTAATTACATGTATTTTCAACCTTGATTCTTGGTGTGATTGAGTTCCATTTTATCTTTAATTCCATTAATGGGCTATATTATTGTTTTAAAAATCGCATTGATTATAATATTCTTTTCTTTTCAAGCGTATTACTTCATATTTTTGTCGAGATAACTTTACTGTCTTGCTTTCTGTCAAAATATATGCTTCTTACATAACTAACACAAACTGCTGCTGTATTGTCGAATCTAGTTTATAGCTGAACTCTTTTTCCGTAAATGAAGCAATTAAGCAACTGGATTTCATGAAGATATTAGAGTCTGTGTTATCTTTGATCTGTCTGATTGGATCCTCACACTTTTTCATTTATAGTTAAGCTAGTCAGCAATCTAATCTCTGGTTATGTTTATACCAAGCTTGATTGCTTGATTTTGATTATGAAGATTTCTAATATTGCTTGTATTGTTCTTTAGGTGAGCATCAAGTACTGCCATCATTTGACAAAGCAATGGAGTTCGATCCAATCAAGCAGCACAGGCATTTTTGCCCCTGGATTATGTCAAGTGGAAATTCAGTTCCTGGATGGTTACAAACATTATCTGCTTTACAAGGTCACTCATTCTGCAACAATGCAACTTCATCTTCCTTGATTCAGGTAAAAGGAAAATTTTACACTTGGTTACTAAGACCACATGCCATTATTTTTTATTTTTTTGAGAAAATGGAGAAATATAGAGGAGCTCATTATTAAATTACTTAAGAAATAAATGCAAGATTTAAAGGTTTCATCCAAGTTGCAGTTTTTCAAAGGAATAACAAAACCTTAATCCTATACACCGTTCTGGGATGGACCGTTAAGTTCAGATAGTTAATTAGTCGTATCATAGTGTAAACGTAGAAACTGATTACCTAATATTTCCATCACTATAAAATTGCGGTGTGGAAAATATCTGCCACTTAAATATGTCAATTTTCATGATATTCTCTTTCAATTATTTAGGGTGCTAGTTGACTTTAATGTTAAAGGTTAATCTCTATCTACTTCCTAAATCTGTATTAAGGGCCCGTTTGATATGACTTTTGTTTTTGCTCTTGCTTTGCCCTTGTTTGATATTGATTTTAAAGAGTTTATTTGAGAAAAATAGTTTTTTAAATAGTGATTTTTAAGAGAACATGTGACTAAAATGTAGGAATTTTTTATGGATTTATGTGTAATATTATTTTATTGATAAATGTGTGGTTGAAAAGAAGAGAGAGAAAAATGTATTTGTTTATAATGGGGGCCAAACAAGGGCTTCATATAGAAGAACTTCACGGGGAAGCTACTTTGATTTTTGTATGGAAACTAATATCTAAAAGAGCTTTTTATTCCGGAAGAGCTTTTAGAGAGCCACATTACACCAACTTCCTCTAAAAGCTCATCTATCTAGAGAAAACACTTTCATAGAATTAGTCAAACGGTTCAAAAGCAGATTTTGGGTGACTTTTCAAAGGACATTCCAAATGGGCCCTTAGTGTCCAACTTATAAGAAGAATTACCAACTTTAAATGGATTCAAGAGATTGCTAATAAGTTTGTGTTCTGAGGTCTATTGACATTGTTTGCGGTTTTGTGTAGTTGTAAAAAACTGACGGTTTACTTTTGCGATTCACGACATTTGCATGTTGGTGCACTGCATTTTTCAACTAAGCTGGCTGATTATTGTGGTGACAATTTGATGGTAATGGCTTAGTGTGTTATTCAGCTTGATGGTTGAGTCTTGTTGTGGTTCAGTTTTATGTTAATGCTACTGTGGAAAGGAAAGGAGGGAAAGAACAAACGAGAGAGCGGCTTATAGATTGTTTTTAATGTTTACATTTTGATTTGTTTAATTATCACTTCATTTTTTTTTTTTTTATTTACTTCAAGTTTAGATGTAATTAAAGGATTCATGGTACAAGGATGGGGAAATATTAGATTCTTTTGTCGGCTACGGGAGTAGAAAGATTGGTGAAGGAAATTTCTGTCATTTCCCCAAATTTTTGTTAGGATTGCTGCACATAAAACTTTTGTTGCAAAAGTGGCACACAATAATGACTGAACTGTGATAATGGCACGTACCTTGTTCGTGTAATTATTAGTTTATTATATGTGTCGATTGATTGTATTTTTTGTTACTGCTGTACAGGTGGATGATCCAGTTGCTTCTGTGAGAATGCTTTTCACACCTCGCACCGCTAAAAGAACCAAAATTTCTAGTACAAGTTAAAAGCACGACGCTAGTTTATCAATGTCTACCGGTTGCTAAAATGGGGGTCACAATGCATCTCGATCTGTCACCACCAGTTGCATGTCTGCACTTCAAATGATCTACCCGTAAACCTGTTCAATGGACATATGACGTTCCCTTTTTTTTTGACCTTCAACTGTCTTGCAATGTTTTGTTTCTTTGGAGGGTGAATATGTTTGTGACTATTTCTTATGCTAATTAAATGCGGAGATGAGTTCTAATATCCCATATGTTAAGCATAGTGCAATCGAAAAGTTGTGATGACAATATAATGAAAACAATGAATTAAGATTTGAGTTTGTTCTTCATGACAACATTGTAATTGTGAAGATAATGTGTGATTTGCTACTAAATATGTGATTGTGATTCACAAATTGCATTTTATGTAATTGTGACCTTGTGTTATTTATGATTTGTATGTGATCGTGGAAATAATTTGTGATTGTGATTGTGACTTATTTAACTAATTATAGGTCACAATATTTTATCCGATGTTACAAAATGTGATCACCTAATTTTGGAAAAAAGTTCACAAGTTTGTTATTTCTTAAGTTGTATTTAAAAAATTATCTAGTTATGTATTTTTAATGGTTTTTTCTTTTTATTATTTATTATTTATTAAGAATTATGAAATCATTACAAGTATTATATTATGCCCATGGTCTATCCACCTTTTTTGTTTCTGATTTTACGTCCTATATTATAGGCTATAGCTCTTCTTCAATTAGGCTAGGGCAGAATAACATAGTTAAGACCATGTTTGAGACCCATTACATTATTCGAAATAATGTGTTTTGGAATAGAAAATTTATGGAGAAGACCATATAAAACATTTTACAGCCTGTTTGTTTTTCATAAAAAATTAGATTTTTATTAAAGTCAAAGTCAATAATTAATCATAGTTATATATTTTATGGGTCCCATAACTTTTAAACAACACATCTCATCAATTTTTATCAAAATTCGCTAAAAATCTAAATTTAATTTCTCCCAAAATCTAATATAAAACTAGAAAAGACCATATAAAACATCTTAATATTTTTATAGATATTTTAAAAAGTAATGGAATTATATTATTAGTTATAAAAATGAAAATAGCTAAAGAGAAAGTAGAATTTTTAAGATTTATAATTAGTCAAGAAGGAATTAAACACACAAACACATGCGCGCGTGCAAACACACATATAAATAAGTTTGACAATTATATAACACATGAAACATAACTATAAAGCTTTTTAGGATATGTAAATCAGACTAGAAAATATATACCTGACTTAACAAAACATCTAATTCCCTTACAAAAAGGATTAAAATGAAAACTAGATGGACTACAGACTAAAGATGAAGATGAAGAAGTAAAAAAAAAAATTAAAGATCATTGTAAAGATTTACCATTAGAATTACTTAAAAAAGAATGTGAATGGATTATAGAAAATGATGCATATGCAATAACATGAGGAGATGTACTTAAATATATTTATCTAAAAGAAGATGATGAAAGATTGCACAATATATTAGTGACAGTTTTACTCAATTCCAAACAAATTATCATATTAATGAAAAATAACTATTATTTGTGAAATTTGTTATTAAGAAGCCGACAGTTGTAACAAAAAAGAACTATCAGAAATGGAGAAGGCCATGAATAAATTAGAATATACTTGAAATATATGGAGTATCTAAATAAGAGGACAAAAGAAGGAGACTGACTAAAAACAATTAGCAATAAAAAATCAATAAAGCAATTATTTTATCAGGAGTAGAACCAAGAGCAGTTAGAAGAATGTTTGATCAATGACTTATTCAGTGCATCTACCCTAGCAGGGATATGAAGGAAATATTATTATTACCTAATTCTATTAAAGCAGCAGTTAAAACATACTTTCGTATAACCGAAGTTGAAAAGATCTATGTCATGATTTACTCAATCATCCTAGAATTTACCGATGAGGACTATCTAAAGGCAGAACATATTATAAAATTTGGACTAACTAGCAAAGCCATCATTGTAGAACCAGAAATTAAACCATTTAACAAGGAAGAACAAATCCAAGTTATTCCAGAAAAAAAGCTTTGAAACTTAGATGTACACGAGACTAAGAGATACGACTACACAAACTAATGTTTGGATATACAAATCTAATGATGATAAATTATTGATCTACATCATTGCAAGAGTTAAACAAGTTAATAGTCAATTATGGAGATTAAAAGAATATGCTGAGAAATATACATATCAACAATTTAGATTTAAATTAAGAAGTCTAATTTTATCTACATCAATTAATGGAGGTAGAATTATACCACAAGTGTAAAAGCTGTGGGGACCAACTTATCTTGTCTGATATGAATTATTCAAGGCATGAGGGTTCAAATCCATGTGAAACTTTAGGAATGTAGCATAAATTATTGTAATTTTATTTTTACTTTATCAACTTTAATTATAAACCATATATGTAAAAGTTAGGGAATATTTTCTTATCCCTCAACTTAGCTTTTATCAATTATAAAGGGACGAGTCTCTCCTCACCGTAAGCATCCAAAAATCATATTGATTTTTCATCAATAAAGATTTATATTCTCTTCATTTATTGTTTTTCTTTTCATTTTCATTTAAAATTTTATTTCATCAAACCAATCCAGAAACAATTAGCAGAATGTATGAATAACTAAACTTAATCCAGATATATATGAGGTCATTAAATAGTTAGTGATACTCTATTTATTTATAAGTAATTTTATTCTTTATAAAACTTTTGTTAAAAGAGTACATCAAGATGTAGAAAATGAAATTGGATTGCGCTAAACCTTTTTGAAGTGTTTGTTTAAGTGTTACGCTGTTTGGAACTAAAATATTACATTTTGTCTATTGCATTGATTTCTTATCTTGATGCGTACCAATCACTTTGTGATCTCCCAAGTTAGAATTTCATCCACATGTTTATTTATTCACATGAAAAATGAATCTATATATTTGTATTGCACTTCCCCGCGTAACTCTTTTATCTTATTTGCCACAGATTTGAACACAATGTTGAAACAATTACGATGATGTGAGACAATACTTGCAGAAACTAGATTCCAAGGCATGAATACTCGTTTTTCTTAAGACTATATGTCCTACTAGATAGATGCACTCGAGACCCAAATAAGCCTTCAAAATATAATGAAATCTCAAATGTTGTTCGATGACGTATGTGCACTTTCTGACAACAAACTTAATCACAAAAACTAGTAATAACAAAAACAAGAGAATCTTGTATTCAAGGTTACAGTAAATGAATACAAGACAATTGATTTGAATGTAAGCAATTAATGTTGCTTTATGCAATAAGATAAACAATTAGGGAGGAGGAGAGAATTTAAAGTTATAATCCAAGAACATATGAATCCTTTATATAGAACTCGAAATGATGTATTGTGAATAGATACAACTCTTCATAATTGGCACAACACTTCATAGTAAAAGTTTCTCCACGAAAAGTCATGTGGAAATACCAAAAGGTACAAAAAAATTGAATAAATAACTTTCCAACGGTAAAAAATGGACACGTGGTCCGTCCCAAGATGGACACCCTTGCGCTCACGAGGTCAACCCCTTTACAATCGCAAGGGATAAAAACTTGTCCATCAAAACAACTTTGCGATCGCAAGATTATATCCCTTATGATCAAAAGGCTATACACATTTACAATATGCCTTATTTTGTGTAATACTTGCGATCGTTGCACGTCAAGCCTATGCGACTGCAAGGTTGTTACTGACTTTCCGCACTATCAACTCTTCCTCAACCAGGCAAGGGTGGAATATCAAAAAAATAACAATAATAAAAATAAAAAATAGCTAAATCTAGTGATGGTATGGCCAAGGCCAAATTATTCAAATAATTTTTTTGACTTTATTGTTGGATTATAATATAAATATTTTGAATGTGACATTTTTGCCCTGGGAAGTAGGGGTGAAAAAATAAATCGTCAAATCGTGAAATCGAAGCAAACCTCAACAAATGGTTTGGTTCGATTTTAAATGTGAAATGATTTGGTTTGAAAAAATTCCAAACCGCCTTAAACGGTTTGGTTTAGGTTTCAATTGTCAAAAACCGCGGTTTCAAATAGCCAACATACCAAATTTTAAAAAATTAAAAAATAACAAATAAAGACAAATATTCAATTTAAAAAATACAGCGCACTTTTTTAATTATTCTCAACATATCAAAATTAAGGATTCAAAATTTAATTTGTTCAAATTCACAACCATTTGAAAAGAATTCTTGATCCTACATTTCATAATCATCATTCAAGACATTTTCTTAAAATAAAATTTTTAATGTAATAACTAACTACAACTTATTTAAGAAAATTTTAAATGTTTGCTTCTATATAATTAGTTTGTTTATGATGAATTTATTAACAACAATGCACTCAATTATAAACTAAATATTATTATTGAACAAGTTTCAACTCGAAATTTTAGACGAATATGTATATTTGAGCTCGCTTTATGATAAGTGTATTTTATACACTTATTTCTATAATAAAAGTAGGATTTTATCTGTTTGTTTAAGAATATTTGCTATTTTTTGTTATTATTTGTTTATATTTCAGAAATAATCCAAAAGTCGAGAAAGTAAAGGAATTGAAGTCAAAATCAAGTAATTGGATGATAAAAGTGTCAAAATGTGAAAATAAAGAGTTGATGAAGTAGATCAAAGGGCCAATTAGAAGAAAATTGAAAGAAATAATCAAATTGTGAGAAATCAAAAGTTTGGGGACTCAATTGTACCAATTGGAAGTTGATGGACTGAGGTGCAATAAAGGTTTGAGGACCAAATTGTAGCAAATGAAAAAAAAAATTCATGGAAAATTATAACCGTGTGGTCGCATGACCTCAAAAAAAAGGAACATAATCAAAATTGTTATAACCGTGCTGTTGCACCAATTTTTACCGTGCGGTCGCATGGTTGTCTGGCGGGGCCAACTGATGGGCTTTTTTGCGCGATTTTCAATGGATTTCTCTTATTTTTAGGGGTTCCCAATTGTCTTGTTTGATGCCAAAACGCTGTCCACCGCTGGGGGATCCATAGAAGGCCAAATTCAAGATTGAAGAACAAGGATCAAGAAGATGAATGGGGTGACTTCTATTCATTTTTCTTATGAATTTTCTTTAATCATGTTTCTAGGCTAGATTTCTTGTGTTAGAATTGTGATGAAGTTTTGCAATTACTTGATCACTAGTTGTATGATTTTAGGTTGGGATTTCTTAAGTTTGAAAGGTTAGGATTTCATTAGACTTGTTTTAATTGCCACAAAGTCCGATAGGGGATAAAATATACCCCTATGCTTTGTATTTTCTGCTATAGTATTCACAAATCTTTTAATGTTTTCTTACACATTCGGATTCAACATAGAAATATAGTTGGGTTGTGCATAAGAATATATGTTAATGCTTGTCCGAAAGAGAGTTTTTAACAACATTTAGAATATGAAAATTCAAAACATATGAATTGTATTTAAATAATTGGGTTGAAATATGGAGGATAGAGGCAAAAATGGATTCATAATTCTAACAAGTTTGTTTTCATTCGTTTAATTCAAATTTTTATTGTTTTTTTAGTTTAATTTTTAATCTGTTTTTCCAAATCAAAATTCTCGAATTCAAAGCTTTTCTTATTCCTGTTAAGATTTGTAATCTAAAATACAATTTACAACAATCCCTGTGAGTACGATACTTGGACTCACGTCCACTTTGTTACTTGCGCAATCCGTGCACTTGCGGTTTAGCGAACAAGTTTTTGGCGCTGTTTTCGGGGATTGTAATTTAAATTTATTTTTAGATTACTTTCACTAATTCGGACTTTTTACCTTTTTTTTTAAGTATATTTTTATTTTATTATTTTGGATTATCCACCACAATTTTAAGTCTTCCTATGTTTGGTTTTTCTTTCGAGGTATATTTGAATCTACCATTGGCTTGCAATGAACGATTTCAACATAAACTATGAAGAAATGTTTGGAGAATATCCAGGTTGTAAATTTTGCTCCAAAATATATTGTAATGGACAGTGCTTGGATGCAAGCAATATTTGAGTCACACAAAAACTCTTAGGTTGCGTTCTCTTTGGCGTTTTCCAACCGTTTTTCGTTTTCTATTTTTGAAAACGCGGACTCTTGCGCCATTTTCGAAAGAAATTTCGAAAATGTTTCCAAATTTTTTAAAGGAAATGGAAAACGTGTTTCACGTTTTCTGAATATTATAACTATAAAGTGAAAACGTGGAAAACGCGCATTTTTCACATTAATTTTTTTTTAAATAATTAAAAAAATTGAAATTTGCCATTTTTAATTACATTATTGGTCCCTGATTTTCAAAACTTGTCATTTTAATCTTTAAATTTTGAAATTTCTTTCGAAAATATCCTCATTTATTTACAACTTAGGTCCCTCAACTTTAGATTTTCTTGCACATAAGTTCGTAAATTTTATTTTTCGTTCAATTTAGTCATTTTATTTGCTTTATAGGTCATTGTCTTCAAACATGTATAACTTTTGATGTACAACTCCGAATTGCACTCCGTTTTTTGCGTGGAACTCCAAATTCAACCATCTTTATGATGATGTATCATGTGCTTAATTATTAAATATTTCTTTTTTACTTTTGTATTATAGACACTTATTTTGTGAGGGCATCATTGATTAATGTAAATTGCTTTCTGCAAATTTTATCGAAACTTAAATTTTAAACGTTATGGGTACTTACTGGAAGGATGTATACATATCAAGTATTAAATGGAACGATTACTCTAGAAGGGAAAATTGCTACCCAAATGTGGAACGATTACTTTAGAAGTACAACATGAATTTTTGAATTTTTTTGGCACAACCAAATTTAGTGATTGGGGCTATTTGTGCAACTCAAATATGACATCTTTATTTCATTTATATTCACAAGCAATATAATTACAAGTATACATAAATGGTTTTCTGCAAAATTTTAAACATAACGTTTTTTCCTGATTTTTATTTTCAAAGATAGTTTTCAAAAATAACAAACCAACGCATTTTCAGCAATTTCGAAAAATGGAAAACAGAAAATATTTTCGAAAATGAAAACAGGAAACTGAAACACAAAGAGAACGCCGCCTTAGTGTTTAAAGAATACTTGAAATGTCGACAACAAGCAATTGACACGTCGGATGCAAGTCACATGCTCTTTAATAAGTGTGTACCGAACGATTGGGACGAGGACATCGCTCTAGTGGGAGATGGTCCTCCACTGTGGAGTGAAATGGTAATTTCAAAACACTATCAGAGGCTAGCCAAGTTAGATGAAAGTGATATGGTGCTAGTGTTGAGAAATTTCCTTTCTCAAATAAATATGCTATAATGAAGTTGACACAAAACTTGAAACAAAGAATCAAGAAGAAATCAAAATATTGCAAATTGACTTGAATCGCAAAGAATGCTGTCCTAAAAGCGAAATTTGCGTCCTCTCGAAATGAGAATGCTAAAGGGCCTCCAAACAAATTGCTTTAGCGGATTTCAAGCCTCAAACCAAGTATCAAATAGCACAATTGATAAACTTGGAGAAATAGGAACAAGAAGAGCAAATTTGAAGATTCTAAGTATAAAATTCAAGACTTTTGGATGATAATCACTATTGAAAGTATATTGATCAAAAGGTTGTTCAAAATCATGAATTCTATACCTATTTATAGAATTCTATCATCCCAAATCGTTGTTCATGCAACTCTTCACAAAAGAGTGCCAAAAACAGTTGAAAAGGTGCATGAGAATTTCTGAAAAAATTCTCCAACGGTCAAACTTTTAGGCCACGCGATCGCGCGATAGGAGGCTCTCGCGATCGCGCGATGCCTCGAAAAAACATGCAGTGACCATTATCACTTAACCACACGATCGTCGGACCATCAACCACGCGATCGCGTGGTTCTTCATTTTGGCCGGACCTTTAGGTCCGGTCCGGACCATTTGGTCTGTCCAGTTGTATTTGGTCCGGTTTTTGCACTTTTTGTACCGGTTCCTTATATTTTGGACCGGTTCTCGCACTTTTTCAACTTTATTTATATATTTGAACAACATTTTCATAACAGCTAGGAGACTCCATGTATTGAAGTGAATTTAAAAGGTGGGGATATAATCCATTCGAGAAAGTTCATAAGAAAGACTTGTCATTGCCAGTGGAGTTTGACGAAGAACCCGCCATTGAATCCAAAGATGAGTCAACTATTGAAGAAACACTTGAAGATGATGAAAAATCAATCATAATGGAGCTAAATGAAGATTTGGACATCAATGAGGAAGAAATCAACCTACATGGTTTTGACCTTGTTGATTTCCAAGTAATTGAGTTTGTAATTAAACCCGATGAGGAGGTGAAAGTCTTTATAGTTGAATTTGAATTGAATGAAAAAGACATATTCTATAATATGGAGAGTGGCAATTTCGAGTTTTGGAGATCAAATGAGCAGTGGAACAAAGCCAAACGAAAGAAGATGGGTAAGGCATCCAAAGCTTTCTTTAAGTGTCCGTGAATCAATTGCCAAAAATTCTAGCTCTAGACTTTAAATGAAGCGCTTGTTGGGAGACAACCCAACTTTTCAATATCTTTTTCTTTAGTTTGTCTTATTTATTGCTTTGAGTTATTTATTTGCTTTCTAATTGTTTAGATGCTTGACATTGCATTTTAGGAGTACTAGTATGTTTAGAATGTATGCATTGAGTTGTTATGTGCTTTAAGTAATTCTAGTATTCCATTTTACATGTTTTAGCACTTTTAGTTTTAATTGCATTTTAATTTGCTTTGTTATTTATCATCACAATCATCAACATAAGGACTGAGCTTAGGACATGTAGACATGATTTAGAAGTCGATTTTCTTTCTCCAAATCACCCAATATTGAGTCCAAAATCTTTCCCCATGGTTTGCACATCATATTGGCTCAATTTCATACCTTGAATCACAACAAAAACATTCAAAAGGTATGGATTTCTACACAAGTTTACAAAATCATGTATAATCTTTTTGTTCTTCATTCTTTTTGTGAAATGTGAATTGTGGATTGATTGGTGATGGGTTTAGGCTAGGATTGGAGATATTGAATTGTGAATTATTAGGTGAAAATTTTTGGCTTAATTCAAGTCTCCAAATTTATGATTTCACTTGATTTCTTCATATGCACACAAGGTGTTCGATAAAATGTTTCAATGATTGTTTTGTTGAGTTTTTGCAAATCTTTTTGAATGATCACCTTCACCACATGTTATACATCATTTGTGCATCATTCAATCATTTTTTACACTGATTTAAGACAGAATTCAACTTGAACATCATTGCATCACAAAACACCTCATTGCAAGGCCATTGAAGGTACCATTGCACCACAGCCCACTATTTCAGCTTCATTGTACATACTTTATGACATCTTTTCATGACCCATATGCACTCCAAATGTGATGAATTTTTGATATGCTGTAGACCATGTTATGTACTTTCATATGCCAGTGACATGTCTTGGGAAATTCTCACTTTTTCGAGGCCATGTCAAGGGCTAAAAGTCAGTGGTCGACCATTTTTTCATAAATTTCAAAATTTTTCTAAGTCCTAATTTGGGTGTGTTGTGCTGATTTGCTTTAGCTCCCATGTGATATTTATGCTTCTAATGATCATTAATTCTTGTTTGCAAGAAACATATCATCATGGGACAATTCAAGCCAAACATGGAAAAGGAAGTAAATGGTCATTTCATCCAACCAAGCATTCAAGTCAAAGCTTCAAATGGGAACACCATCTCTCCAAACCCGGGAAGTACTTGACCCCTCTTGTTATTTTGTGCTTAATTGTTTATTATTTATTGAATACATTGAGGACAATGCATAGTTCTAGTTTGGGGGTGGGAATCTCATTCATGCGCTTTTAATTACACATACATTCGATTTTGGGTAGAAAATTCATAAAAACTTGAAAATTTTTAAAAAATCATAAAATGTGAAAAAAAGCTTATGACATGATTTGAATTGACTTTTGTGCTTTAGTTAGAAAATTGGAAAACATGCGAACTAAATTTTTCTTAACATGCATCTATGTAAGACTTTAATCAAACTTGAGCACATTGCTACTTTCGAATAATAACTTGAGTATGGAGATGCTTGATACTTGTGGGGTAAACTTGTGCACTTGGAACATAGAATTTACTGAAAAATTCCAAACCTTAAGAAATTAGATTTCGACCTGAAATGTAGAACCAAACTGCTCAAGAAACAATTTGGAGGTGGAAAGGTTAATATGAGTAGGCATTGATGAATTGAGGATCTGATGTTTTTAATTTTGATTCTTTAGTGTAAGGAATTTTGATCAACAGGTATAAACCATAATAACCAGCATAAAAACAGAAAAATGCTGAAGGTCTTATTCTGCTCTTCAAATGCCTTTTTGACTCGAGTAATAAAGTCTGAGGGGTTCTTTGAACCTGGTACCCTAAGCTCAACTGAGTTGGGAGCTGCTGACCTAAAGTTCGCTACACGGGTTAACTAGAAAGCAAGTACGGAGAGTGGACTTACACATAATATGCTAAAACATCTTTAACTTTTCTGTTTAAGCCTTTATAACTTGGGTGATTAAGTCTGAGCGGTTCTCTGAACCTGGTACTCTAAGCTCAACTGAGTTAGGAGTTGTCGACCTAAAGATCGCTACAAAGGTCATATAGAAAGCAAGTATGAAAAGTATTGTACAAAGATGGTAAAAGACAAGGATATTAAAAGAAAAAATCGTCCAAATAAAAAAAAAGAATGAAAATGGCATAAGCTTTGTTGATTGAAATCCCTAACGCTTTGTTAATTATTCTTAGTTTGTCGTGCATACTTTTCTAATCCTTACTGCCTTGTATGGAAAAATGGAATTTATACATGTATAGAAATCACATCAATAGGAAAAACCTCGAGATATAAGAGAAAAACAGTAATGTTGTGATCATCCATGAGAGTGTAAGGAAAATCAAAAGAAAATCATCGTTGACCACATGTGATTCGGGTTTATGTCTGCATGACTAGTCACACAGTGTCAAGTATATTTTTACATGAGTTTACATTCGATGTTTGGCTATTCACACACACACACACACACACACAAAATGAAGTTTAACATCGGATGAATGAAATTTTTTGTTGTTGTTGATATTTCTTCTCTAAAGTGAATCGTCAATTTGGATTGTTGAAGCGCATGGTAAATGAGTTAATAAAGACTAAAACATTTTGTTATTTGCATTTTTATAGTTTAGTTTTATTTTGTTCGAGGACGAATAATAGTTCTAGTTTGGGGGTGTTGATAAGTGTATTTTATACACTTATTTCTATCATAAAAGTAGGATTTTATCTGTTTGTTTAATAATATTTGCTATTTTTTTGTTATTATCTGTTTATATTTCAGAAATAATCTCAAATTCGAGAAAGTAAAGGAATTGAGTCAAAATCAAGTAATTGGATGATAAAAGTGTCAAAGTGTGAAAATCAAGAGTTGATGAAGTAGATCAAAGGACCAATTAGAAGAAAATAGAAAGAAAGAATCAAATTGTGAGAAATCAAAAGTTTGGGGACTGAATTTTATCAATGGAAGTTGATGGATTGAGGTGTAATAAGGTTTGAGGACCAAATTGTAGCAAATAAAAAAAAATTCATGGAAAATTATAACCGTGCGGTTTCATGGTATAAAATCCATGCTGTCGCATGACCTCAAAAAAAAAAAAAGGAACATAATCAAAATTGTTTTAACCGTGCTGTCGCACCAATTTGTACCGTGCGGTTGCATGGTTGTTTGGCTAGGCTAATGGGCTTTTTGCGTGATTTTCAACGGATTTCTCTTATTTTTGACCTAGGCTTCGGGAGATTCTATATATACCAGACTTGGGGCACGAAATTAGGGGTTTCAATTGTCTTGTTTGATGTCAAAACGTTGTCCAACAGTTGGGAGATCCATAGAAGGCCAAATTCAAGATTAAAGAACAAGGATCGAGAAGATGAACGGGGTGACTTCTATTCATTTTTCTTGTAAATTTTCTGTAATCATATTTCAATGCTAGATTTCTTGTGTTAGAATTGTGATGAAATTTTGAACTCGTGAATTCATGTTTTAATCCATTATTTATTCCATGCAATTTATGGTTTTGAGCAATTGAATTATGCTTTTGCTATCATGAAATTGCTTGATCACTAGTTGTATGATTTGAGGTTGTGATTTCTTAAGTTCGAAAGATTAGGATTTCATTAGACTTGTTTCAATTGCCACAAAGTCCGGTAGGGGATAAAAATATACCCCTATACTTTGTGTTTTCTGCTATAGTATTCACAAATCTTTTAATGCTTTTTTACACATTTGGATTCAACATAGAAATATAGTTGAGTTGTGCGTAGGAATTGGTGTTAATACTTGTCCGAAATGGAGTTTTTAACAACATTTGAAATATGGAAATTCAAAACGTATGAATTATATTTAAATAATTGGATTGAAATATGTAGGATAGAGGCAAAAATGGATTCATAATTTTAACGCGTTTGTTTTCATTCGTTTAAATCAAATTTTTATTGTTTCTTTAGTTTAATTTTTAATCTGTTTTTCCAAATCAAAATTCTCGAATTCAAAGTTTTTCTCATTCCGGTTAAGGTTTGTGGACTAAAATACAATTTACAACAATCCCTGTGGGTACGATACTTGGACTCACGTCCACTTTATTACTTGCGCAACCCGTACACTTGTGATTTAGCGAACACTTTAGAATCTACAAATTCATTCGTGGGAAAACCCCAGTTTCAAACCGCACCAAACCGTAAAAAATGATTTGATTTGATTTGATTTGATTTAGAAATTGAAATAGTTAGGTTGGTTTAGAAAAATTCCAAACCGTTTTAAATGGTTTCATTTGAAACAAACATTTCGAATCAAACCGTATATACCTACTGGGGAGCGCGATAAGGCACTGCACTTACGCAACGGGAAGACGGGTTGAATTGGGTATTGGGATGGTTCAGAAAGAGGATACATGTTTTGCTGCGGTAGCTTCTGCCCCAGACAACTTCAAGATTAATCGAAAGCAGAGGGGATTTGGAAAATGAGGCCTCTCGTCGAGAAAATTATTTGTATTAGAAAAACTACAGTTTGATTCAGACTTTTCTTCTGTCTCGACCAACCACAAAACAGATGAGTCCCGATGCAGCTATTCAATGTTCCAGGCAAGCCTTACTCAGAAACACTGCAGCTCTTTTTTATGGTGGAGTATAGTCATGATTTTACAAATGCTAGTAGGTAAAAATGATGCCTTGAGTAGAACAACCATTGCTGATTTATTCAGGATTTGAATATTCATAGACCATTTTTAGTACCAAACCTCTCTCGAATAATTTCATCAGAGGGATTCCACAATCTTCGGGTAAAGAATTGAAATTTTAGGAGGAAAAGTCTTGTTAAGATCTTTCTCTAAGCAAGTCATAGCAAGATTGAGTATCAAAAGAACATGATGCTGATTCTGTCTGTTAAAGTTCATCTCGAGAATCTGAAATTGGTATTTTCATGACTTCAACATCTAGAATGGGAGAAAGAAAACCTATGAGTAGAATAAGAAATCTTTATTTATTTATTTTTCCTTTGGAGGTTTGAGCAATTTCTTTAAAAAAGACATAGGTTATCTCTGCAATAATCAAGTAACTTTTGTCTACTGGTAATATCAGGCCCGGTTTTGGGCCAAGGCTGCTAAGGCAACAGCCTTGGGCCTCCAATTTTTGGGGGCCTCCAACCATGAGAAAAAAAAAAAAAAAGTTGACCCAAAAAAAAGCCCAATCCAAAAAATAAGAACCCAACCGACCAACCCTATACCGCTGCTAACTTCAGTTGATCAGTTCCTTCATTCATTTCAATTTTTTTCAATTGCAATCTGCCAATCTCCCATTCTCCCTCTCCCAGACGGCCAGAGACCTGTTGCTGCCGGGCCTGGTCCGCGTCGGCGCGTCGCCAGTCCCAAACGCCAACCACCTGATACCTCGCTTCGCTGCTCACTGCTCAGCGCCTCAGCCGCTCGCTTCAGCCTTCAGTTCAGTGGTCCGACGAATCCTCTAGGCAGGCCCGGTTTTGGGCCAAGGCTGCTAAGGCAACAGCCTTGGGCCTCCAATTTTTGGGGGCCTCCAACCATGAGAAAAAAAAAAAAAGTTGACCCAAAAAAAAGCCCAATCCAAAAAATAAGAACCCAACCGACCAACCCTATACCGCTGCTAACTTCAGTTGATCAGTTCCTTCATTCATTTCAATTTTTTTCAATTGCAATCTGCCAATCTCCCATTCTCCCTCTCCCAGACGGCCAGAGACCTGTTGCTGCCGGGCCTGGTCCGCGTCGGCGCGTCGCCAGTCCCAAACGCCAACCACCTGATACCTCGCTTCGCTGCTCACTGCTCAGCGCCTCAGCCGCTCGCTTCAGCCTTCAGTTCAGTGGTCCGACGAGTCCTCTAGGCCGCGGCTGTTCGTCGCCCTGACGTTCGTCGCCCCGGCCCCCGGCGTTCGGGTCTGTTTCCGGCGCCCAAAACCGGCCCTGCTCCTGTGCTCCACTCCAGACTCTCCAGTCTCCACCACAGTAGGTTAGTACTTGCCACTTAGGTCTTAGCTTAGTTAGGCTCTGCCTTCTTGTTCCGTTAGTTAACTTACTTAGTTTAAATTATTTGTATAATTTAAACTGAAATTAGTTAAATTAGGAATTAAAATTAGTTAAACTGAAATTTATTTCAATGATATATGATATTTGTGAATATGTGATTGAATTTGATTACCGTCTAATTAGGAGAATGGTTGATTCATTTTTTAGGTTTTTACTTGAATGTTGTTCAAGTTGATTGTTGAAAGCTTGGGGAATTCTTTATTCAGATTCATCAATCAGGTTCTATCGCTCTTTGCATATAATTATGTCTACTAGAAAATTTGAATCTGGAAATGCTAAAAGAAAACGAAAACAAAAGTTGAGCAATTAATTAAATCTCAAGAGGGAGCACTTGATAAGTTTTTTAGTAGCAATAAACAAACACGTAATGAAGACACAATTATTGAAAGAGAGTTCAATGAGAATGACAATAGATATTATGGAACTCAAGAGCAACCTAGTATGGTGAATGATGAGAACATGAATGATGAAAATATGAATGAAAAGGATAATGAACCATTTTCAATTGACATTACTGATCCAATGAATTGGGGAAATATGAATCAGGACTTAAGAGATTCAATTGTCATGAAAGGTCCTATAAGAGAAAGTGATGTGAAATTTCCTAAAGATGCAATAAATCGTCATTTCTCCTCTACATATTTTATTCGTCACTTATCCAATGGAGAGAAGCATGATAGGAAATGGTTGATATATTCAAGAAGTTTGAATAAAGTATTTTGCTTTTGTTGTAAGTTATTCAACAATGATGAAATCAAAAGTCATTTGGCACATGATGGTGTGAATGATTGGAAAAATATTGGTGACAAATTGAAAATGCATGAAGTGAGTAGCGATCACATTATTAACATGAGTAGATGGATTGAATTGGAAATAAGACTCAGAAAGGGTAAAATAATTGATAAAGATGTGCAGGAACAAATCAATAAAGATAAAGAACATTGGAGACAAGTATTACTGCGAATAATATCTTTGGTGAGAACTCTTGCTGAAAATAATTTAGCATTTCGTGGAGATAATGAGAAGATATACCAAGAAAACAATGGTATTTTCTTAAGACTAATTCAAATGATTGCTGTGTTTGATCCCGTAATGAAAGAGCACATTCGTCGAATCCAAAATAAAGAAATCCATTACCATTATCTTGGACATAAAATTCAGAATGAGTTGATACTCATGTTAGCTGGTGAGATAAAGAAAATAATCATGGAGAAAGTAAAAAATTCTAAGTATTTTTCTGTTATACTTGATTGTACTCCAGATTTGAGTCATGAAGAGCAAATGTCTATCGTGTTGAGATGCGTAGATATTTCAGCAAGTCCAGTGAATGTGGAAGAATTTTTTCTAGGATTTTTATTGGTAGATGATACATCTGGAAAGGGACTTTTTGATGAACTCGTGGATGCCTTGAATAATTTACAACTTGATATTGATGATGTAAGGGGTCAAGGTTATGATAATGGTGCTAACATGAAAGGAAAACATAAAGGGGTGCAGAATAGACTACTACAAGTAAATCCTAGAGCATTCTATACTCCTTGTGGGTGTCATAGTCTTAATCTTGCACTATGTGATATGGCCAATTGTTGTTCAAAAGCTAAATCTTTCTTTGGAGTGGTTCAACGTATATACACATTGTTTTCTTCATCTACTAAACGGTGGAAAGTTTTTAAAGATAATGTAAATGGCCTTACACTTAAGTCATTATCACAAACTCGTTGGGAAAGTCATGTTGAAAGTGTTAAAGCTATAAGATTTCAGGCTCCACATATAAAAAATGCTCTACTTGAACTGGCAAATGATGATGATCCTAAGACAAAAAGTGAGGCGGAGAGTTTGGCAACATTTGAATTTGAGAATTTTGAATTCATACTTGGGATGGTTATTTGGTTTGAAGTGTTGAATAATGTTAACAGAGTGAGTAAACATTTGCAAACAGAAGATATGCACATTGACGTTGCTATAGACCACTTGAAAGGACTCATTGCATTTTTCAAAAACTATAGAGAAACTGGATTTGAATCGGCCATGATTGATGCTAAAGAGATTGCAAGTGAATTAGAAATTGATCCGGTGTTTCGTGAAAAACGACTTGTACGTAGGAAGAAGCAATTTGATGAGACTTCTTGTGAAGAAATAACACAAACAGCTGAAGAATCTTTCAAAATCAATTATTTCATATACATAGTCGATCAAGCCCTTTCATCACTTCAAAGTAGATTTGAACAATTTCAGAAATATGATGACATTTTTGGATTTTTGTTTGATTTGGATAAGCTTAAATCTATTGATGAAGATAGTTTGAAGTGTTCTTGCATTAACCTTGACAATTATTTGAAGCATAACATGGTTTCTGATATTGATGGAGTGGAATTATTTAGTGAGTTGAAAGTTCTACGGGAAGCAATTCCTACAACAACTAATGGAGCAATTGATGTGATAAATTACATTAAGAGAATGAATTGTTGTTTTGCAAATGCTTGGGTTGCTTACAGAGTATTATTGACTATTCCTGTCACAGTTGCCTCTGCTGAAAGAAGTTTTTCAAAGTTGAAGCTGATCAAGTCTTATCTTTGATCAACCATGTCACAAGAGAGATTGAATGGATTAGCTATGATTTCTATAGAAAAAGATATGTTGGAACAACTTGATTTGAGTAGTTTGATTACTAATTTTGCATCTCAAAATGTGAGAAGGTTAAATATTATGTTAAAATGATCTCTCGGTTGTGAGATATGTTTGAATTTGTAATTACATCTTTTGAATTATATAAAGTCTTCTTTTGAATACATGTCTTATTTATTTAAATATTTAAGTATTGTTACGTTTGAAAAAAAAAATTATATTCAAGGGCCTCAAAATAGCTAGTTGCCTTAGACCACTATATTCTCAGGGCCGACACTGGGTAATATTGAAAACATGTTTCACAAGTATTTAAACCACTGTCTAGTAAATTGTTTCAGCACTATTGTCTAGCAGTTAGCAACTGCATATTGAAAGTAGTAAAAATATTGAGCAATGAAATATAAACATTCTAAGACACAATATGCGTTGCTGAAAGACTTATTGTACGACTAATAGAGTTTGCAAGGTGAAACAAACTTTTGAGGTTTCACAGTTTGATTGGGAAAGCCTCCAGTGGAACTGCTTTCTGTAGTGAAAGCCTAAGGCTGCGTTCTCTTTGTATTTCAGTTTCCTGTTTTTATTTTCAAAAATGTTTTCTGTTTTCCATTTTCTGTGACTTTTTTCGAAATTGCTGAAAACGCGTTTGGTTTGTTATTTCTGAAAACTGTTTTCGAAAATGAAAAGCTGGAAAACGCGTTCTGTTTAAAATTTTGAAGAAAATTATTTCATATTGTTTGTGAATATAAATGAAATAAAGATATCATATTTTGAGTTACACAACAAAAATAAATGAAATAACCTCTATCACACAATTTGGTTATACCAAAAAAGTTCAAAAATTCATGTTGCCCTTCTAAAGTAATCGTTCCACATTTGAGTAGTAATTTTCCCTTCTAAAGTAATCGTTCCATTTTACTTTATATAGATACATCCTTCTAGTAAGCACTCATAACGTTTAAAATTTAAGTTTCAATAAAATTTGCAAAAATCAATTTACGTTAATTAATTATTCCCTTACAAAATAAGTGTCTACAATACAAAAGTAAAAAAGAAATGTTTAATAATTAAGCACATGATACATCATCAGAAATATGGTTGAATTTGGAGTTCTACGCAAAAAATAGAGTGCAATTCGGAGTTGTACATCAAAAGTTATACATGTTTGAAGATAATGACCTATAAAGCAAATATGAAAATGACTAAATTGAAAGAAAAGTAAAATTTGTGAACTAATGTGCAACAAAATCTGAAGTTGAGGGACCTAAGTTGCAAATAAATTAGGATATTTTCGAAAGAAATCTCAAAATTTGAGGATTAAAATTACAAGTTTTGAAAATCAGGGACCAATAATGTAATTAAAAATGATAAATTTTGACAAATTTCAAATTTTTTTGATTATTTTAATATATTTTTTTTTATTTAAGTGGAAAACACGGAAAACGCGTTTTCCGCGTTTTCGGAAATGGAAAACGAAAAACGGCTGGAATACTTCTATGGGTTTCATTCCATTTTCGAGTTTCCAGTCGAAGTTATGAATCAAAGTTGCCACCGTGAGATGCACCATTCTGTCCGCCAAAGGCAATACTGAACACATCCTCCTTCTTGAACCAAATGGAATGAGTTTGAAATCTTGGCCTCTGAAGTCTACTTCATGGTTTAAAAACTGTTCAGGCTCAAATGAGTCTGGATTTAACCGAAGGCTTGAATCTCTGCCAATTTCCCATATGTTGACAAGTATTTGTGCATCTTTAGGGATTGTATAGCCATTGATTTCTATATCAACTTCTGCCTTGTGAGGTACTAAAAATGGGGCAGGAGGATTACACCTGAAGGTTTCTTTGATCACTGATTGTAGATATGGAAGTGTTGCGATGTCCGATTATTCAACTTGTTTGCTTCGTCCAATGACAGTCCAAAGCTCTTTTCTAGCTTTCAACAATTTCTCAGGATTGCGTATTAATTTTTGTTGGATAAAATTCAATAATATGGGGCCAAACATGTATACAATAAAATGTGTGGTACTATTTTAAGGATTTAGTCAATAAAGTGATCCACTAAAGATTATTCTGGACTAATGGGTATTAAGTGTCGTGAGATTAAAGTGTAGAGACAGATTCAATGTTTTAAATTGATGAGGGGCCAATTTAATAACATTGAAACACGATAGTTGCCCTACAACTATTTATACATGTCATGGTCTCCAATTGAGCGTAGCTTTTCATAATTCTCTGCATCCCCATCAACAGAGGACAAAATAAGGAGAAAACCACGAATCAGTTGGAAGGCCATAACCCCGTTCGATCAAATGCAATAATGGATTCAGGTACGC
This sequence comes from Ligustrum vulgare, assembly GCA_963555705.1. Taxonomy (NCBI): domain Eukaryota; kingdom Viridiplantae; phylum Streptophyta; class Magnoliopsida; order Lamiales; family Oleaceae; genus Ligustrum; species Ligustrum vulgare. The sequence continues at coordinate 3,679,249 of OY743172.1, read as the reverse complement.
TTCCGCTTCAGTTTAAATCTTGATAATTACAGCATGATGTTTCTGGATTTTAGATGAACAATCATCTATATTAAAATTAATTTAACAAGTGGTATCAGAGCAAACATCGTGTTGAATTATCAGATCAATTTTGAACGCATATATGTAAAACCCTGTTATATGCGTATGTATATGCAAGCCTAAGTTTCTGATTTTCGCAACAATTTCGAAATTATACACACACACAGCAGATTGAGAATTATACATACACACAGCAAATTGAAAAAATTGAGAAATATACATATAGCTGATCTATCTTCTCTCTGTATAATATGCGAAATCTTGGTTTTGATGTGAATGGATTATATGTGTTGTTGTGTATGGTGGGTTGTGGTGGTTGAAATTTGTTGATGATGGATTAAGAATGGAGGTCGGAGAACGGGTTGCAGTTGGTGGGGACGCCGCGCGTTGCGGCGTCGGATTTCAATGGTTGCGCGCGGCTTGTAGCATCGTCGCGCGCGATGGGAGTTCGGACGTTCACAGTGTCGCGCGCCGCGACGCTGTGTTCTTGGTTGACGGCGCTGCAAGTGACGGCAGCGCCAGCAATGGCGCCGAGTTCGTGGGGCGGCGCGCGGCGGCTAGGGTTTGCAACCAAACCCTAGCTGTTGCAACTTTTGGCCCAGGGACCTCACTCGCAAATTTGAAGTGCTGAAGGGCTCCTTTGCAATTTTTGGATATTTTGTGTAAATTGCAACTTTGGCCCTCTCTCATTGTTTTAAAATAAAGTTCAAACCCTAAGCTTATAAAATATTTTAAGTTAGCCCTTCAGACTTCTAAATTTACAAAATAGGCCCCTACAGTTAAGAAATCATTTAAGTTGGGTTTTAAGAATTTTGAATTTTACGATTCAGTCCCTAAAGTTTCTGATTTTAGTTAATTGGCCACTAAAGTTTTGAAAAATTGCAATTTAGTCCTTCAAATTTAAAAATATTTCATAATTGGCCAATCAAGTTTAATTAAATTGCAATTTAACCATCCAACTTAATGATTACTTAATCCTAAAGTATTGAATTTCATAATTCAAATCCTAAAGCCTTAAATATATGTAAAACAGTTAATTCAGGTTCAAATTTTGGTATGACGGACTCTTTTGAGAAATATAATATTTCGAAGTGAATTAATTGAAGCAACATGTTGCCAAAGAAACCTCTCTTGTGGAAATTAATTAAGTTAGAATATTAGAAGGTTTCGTGTGTGTGTGTGTGTGTTGTTCATGCGGATATTGATCGGCCCAAAGGAAGGTCAATGTTTGGCTGGAATTTCACATGCACCTGTGGTGATAAACACGTGACGATTATTTAGTTTAACGTGTGATCAATAAATCGGTCCAAAGAAAGGTTTATTGGTTAACATGTCTTATTGTCAGTGTTTGATTACTACATCGAGAGTACCACTTACAAGTCAATATTTCTGTCCAAAGACTAAATATTGATGTTGTGCTAGGTATCTTGTGACGGACCTTACCATTATTTGAAATTATTATTTGCATAATAAAGTACTAATGTAAGCTATTTCCATCTTCTTTTCTATACAGTTCATTCATCTGCTACCACAATATCTGCAAATCTTAATTCAATTCCCATGCTTGATGGGTCAAACTTCAAGGATTGGAAAGAGAACGCACTAATTGTTCTCGGCTGCATGGATCTTGACCTTGCTCTCAGGGTTGAGAAACCGGCTTCTCTTACGGATGCAAGTTCACATGATGACAGGAGGAACTTTGAGAAGTGGGAACGCTCAAATCGCATGAGTCTAATGATCATTAAGCGCGGCATTCCGGAAGCCTTTTAGGGGCGCAGTATCTGAAGAGGTAACTAATGCCAAGCAATTCCTTACCGAACTTGAAAAACGTTTTGCTAAAAACGATAAGACTGAAACAAGCACGGTTCTGCAAAGCTTGATTTCAATGAAGTATAGAGGCAAGGGGAACATAAGGGAGTACATCATGAAGATGTCTCATAGTGCTTCAAAACTTAAGGCAGTAAAGCTTGACTTGTCTGATGACTTGCTCGTGCATTTAGTATTAATATCACTTCCTACACATTTTAGTCAGTTTAAGGTCAGTTACAACTGTCAAAGGGAGAAATGGACTCTAAATGAGCTCATTTCATAGTGTGTGCAAGAGGAAGAAAGTTTGAAGCAGGATAGAACTGAAATTGCTAACTTGGCAAGTACCTCTAAGGATAAGGGCAAGAAAAGAAAAACAGAATATGAAGCTGCTAAGGGTCCAGATCAAAAGAAGCCACATAAAGACAAAGAGGGTTGTTTCTTTTTCCTGAAACCTGGACATTTAAAGAAGGATTGTACCAAATACAACGCTTGGCGTGCAAAGAAAGGTACATTTCTTAATTTGGTCTGTTCTGAGGTTAATTTAGCTTCAGTACCTAGAAACACTTGGTGGTTAGATTCTGGTGCTACTACTCACATAAGTGTTTCTATGCAGGGTTGCCTGTTCTGCCGAAATCCAAATGATGCTGAAAGATTCATCTTTGTGGGTGATGGAAAATCGGTGGAAGTTGAAGCAATAGGCACTTTTAGGTTATTATTGGGAACTGGTTTTTATTTGGATTTGAAAGACACTTTTGTTGTGCCGTCATTTAGACGGAATTTGGTTTCTATTTCCTTATTGGACAAATCTGGATATTATTATTTTTTTGGAAATTGTCAGTTTAGTCTTTCTTTAAATTCAAATATTGTTGGTACTGGTTCATTATGTTCATACGATAATCTATATTTGCTTGATACTATTGCATCATATAATGAAACCTTGTATGTGGAATCACGTGGTATTAAGCGAAAATTAAATAAAGAAAATTCTGCAAAACTATGGCACAAGCGCTTAGGTTACATCTCAAAAAACTAGAGTTGAACGACTTGTGTCAGATGGCATTTTGGATTCCCTCAACTTTACGGACTTTGATGTTTGTATTGATTGTATTAAGGGAAAACAGACCAAAAACAAAAGGTTAGGTGCTAATAGAACTTCGGACGTCTTAGAATTGATACACACAGATATTTGTGGACCATTCCCTACGGCTTCCTGGAATGGTCAACAATATTTTATATCATTCATAGACGATTACTCACGTTATGGGCATCTATATCTTATTCATGAAAAGTCTAGGTCACTGGACATGTTCAAAGCTTTCAAAGCTGAGAATCAACTCAACAAGAAAATTAAAAACGTTAGGTCTGATCGTGGTGGTGAGTACTACGGCAAATATGACGGTTCAGGTGAACAACGTCCAGGACCATTTGCTAAATTCCTAGAGGAATGTGGAATCGTTCCACAATACACCATGCCAGGTTCTCCTAGCATGAATGGTGTAGCTGAAAGACGAAACAGGACTCTTAAGGATATGGTAAGAAGTATGATTAGTCATTCTACTTTACCAAAATCACTCTGGGGAGAAGCATTAAAGAGTGCAGCTTATATTCTGAATAGAGTACCAACTAAAGCTGCTGCTAAAACACCTTATGAGCTTTGGACAGGCAAAAAGTCCAGTCTAAAGCATTTCCACATTTGGGGATGTCCAGCTGAGGCAAGGCCTTATAGGCCGCATGAAGATAAATCGGACTCCAAAAATGTTAGCAGCTACTTTGTTGGTTATTCTGAGCGATCAAGGGGCTACAAATTCTATAATCCCACGCTTAAGTCAATTTTTGAAACGGGAACTGCGACATTTTTTGAGGATGTTGAGTTTGGGGGGAGAAATAAGGTTAGATACATTATCTTTGAGGAAGAAGCTGAGGAAGGATCGATTTCGATTCCTACTGTTACTTTTGACAATGTGCAGGTTTCTATACCTGTCATTGATCAAGAAGTATATTCGGAAACTCAGCATGATAATGTTGAAGAAACTCTCATCCAAAATCCAGAAGTACAAACTCGACAACCTCAACAAAAATACCATTAAGGAGATCCACTCGAGAAAGGAAAAATGCTATTTTGGATGATTATATAGTATTTCTCCAAGAACATTAGGAAAATAATGGAATGATGGAAAATGATCCAATCAATTTTCATCAGGCCATGAAGGGTTCTAACTCTCAAAAGTGGATTGATGCCATGAATGAGGAGTATAAGTCTATGCAAGACAATAAAGTTTGAGATCTTGTCCCATTACCAGAAGGTGCAAAACCCATTGGTTGTAAATGGATTTTTAAAACCAAAAGGGATTCGAAAGGTAATGTGGAGAGATATAAGGCTCGTCTTGTAACTAAAGGCTTTACACAAAAGGAAGGTATTGACTTTAAAGAGACTTTCTCTCCGGTTTCAACGAAAGACTCTTTCAGGACAGTCATTGCATTTGTTGCACATTTTGACCTTGAGTTATATCAGATGGATGTAAAGATGGCGTTTCTCAATGGAGACATTGATGAGACGATCTATATGGTGCAACCAGAAAACTTTGTGTCAGGAGACTCGAAGAATATGGTTTGCAAATTAAAGAAATCTATCTATGGACTCAAGCAAGCTTCCCGTCAGTGGTACTACAAATTTCATCAAGTGATCATCTCGTTTGGTTTTGAGATAAATGTTGTTGATGATTGTGTGTATCACAAGTTTAGTGGGATTAAGCATATTTTCCTTGTTTTGTATGTCGATGACATATTGCTTGCCACTAATGATATAGGTATGTTGCACGAAACCAAGAGCTTTATGTCAAGGAATTTTGAGATGAAAGACCTTGGGGACGCCTCTTTCGTATTAGGAATTCAGATACACCGGGACCGCTCTCGGGGTATTCTTGGATTATCACAAAAGAGCTATATCGATAAAGTTCTTATAAGGTTTGACATGCAGGATAGTAAACCAGGGGACACCCCTGTTGCTAAGGGAGACAAATTTAGTCTCAATCAGTGCCCGAAAAATAATCTTGAAGTTAAGGAAATGCAAAAGATTCCCTATGCATTAGCTATTGGGAGTCTGATGTATGCTCAAGTTTGTACACGTCCAGACATAGCGTTCATTGTTGGAATGCTAGGCAGATATTTAAGTAACCCTGTGATGGATCATTGGAAAGCAGCAAAGAGGGTTATGAGGTACTTGAAGAGAACAAGAGATTGCATGCTTACATACAGCAGATCGGATAAGTTAGAGATCGTAGGATACTCCGATTTTGATTTTGCTGGATGCCAATACAGTAGAAGATCCACATCAGGCTACATATACCTGCTAGCTGGAGGAGCCATTTCCTGGAGGAGTGCTAAGCAGACACTCGTAGCTTCTTCCACTATGGCAGCAGAATTTGTAGCTTGTTATGAGGCATCTAATCATGGGATATGGCTACGAAATTTTGTCACCGGGCTGCGCATTCTGAATGGAATTGAAAGACCATTAAAGTTATATTGTGACAATAACTCTGCATTACTATATTCCAATAACAACAGGAGTTCAACTAAGTCAAAACACATTGACATTAAGTTCCTGGTTGTGAAGGAAAGGGTACAGAGTAGACAGATTTCCATAGAGCATATTGGGACAAACTCCATGATTGCGGATCCGCTCACTAAGGGATTAGCACCCAAGGTCTTTCACGAGCACACTGCTCGTATGTGTGTAATATTTCTTGAGGATATCATGATTTAGTGGGAGTTTGTATTTTGGTTGCTTTATGTTTTGGTTTTGGACACATTTGTGTATTTGGATAATTCTCTGTACAGAAATAAAGTATTCAGTTCATTCTACTCTGTTACATTATGTTTGGTATTGATCTCACCTAAAGAGTAAAGTCGGACCAATTGAAAATAGGCATGTTTGGATCACATAACATGTAATTTTCATACTACACTCTCATGATTGATATATGTCATTTGGTTGTATTGGTATACGTGATCATTGATGGATTTAGTTACGATTAATGTAACGAAAGTCGCTTTGATCCTATATTGATATGATTGATGGATGAGATTGTTTGGAAATACCCTTAATAATGATAGCAAATTTTTGAGCTCATAAGGTTGTACACATTTGTAAGGATACATGTATGGCCCAGTGGGAGATTGTTGGATAAAATTCAATAATATGGGGCCAAACATGTATAAAATAAAATGTGTGGTGCTATCTTAAGGATTTAGTCAATAAAGTGATCCACTAAAGATTATTCTTGACTAATGAGTATTAAGTGTCGTGAGATTAAAGTGTAGAGACAGATTCAATGTTTTAAATTGATGAGAGGCCAATTTAATAACATTGAAACACGATAGTTGCCCTACAACTATTTATACAGGTCATGGTCCCAAATTGAGCGTGGCTTTTCATAATTCTCTGCATCCCCATCAACAGAGGACAAAATAAGGAGAAAATCACGAATCAGTTGGAAGGCCATAACCCCGTTTGATCAAACGCAATAATGGATTCAGGTACGCTTCCGCTTCAGTTTCGATCTTGATAATTACAACATGATATTTCTGGATTTTAGATGAACACTCATCTATATTAAAATTAATTTAACAATTTTGTCATAGCCCATTCCAGGGTGCTTGAAGTAGTGTCTGTTCCTGCAATAAAAAAAACATAGTATATGGAAAAAATTAGTGATCTATAGTCAGAGCCGGCCCTGGACTTAGGCGGTACAGACAGCTTCTTAGGGCCTCCAAAATATGAGGTCCCCCAAGAAATCAGGCTTTCCCTTGCTCCTTCCGGAGAATGAACGGAGGTCCGAAAAGTATCTAGCATTTTGGCGGGGAAGTTGAAAGTTTTGAGTTAGTGATTTGCTTTTGAAGGGTTTATGACACCGAGTTTTGGAAAATGGAGAATTGGGATAAGGGTTTTGAGGAATTTGAGAATGAGAGGTGATATAGGACAAGGAGGGGGCTCTGGTTTTACATTTCAGAGAGAGGCTGCTAAAAGAGAGAGAAAATGAATACTGAAGGATAAGGTGTAATACATTTGGAGAGAGAAATGAAGATTGATTATTTGATCTATTTTTAAGTAATAAAGGACTGCGCATATTAAGTAAAAAAAAAAAGACTGCGCAATGATATTTATCATGTCACATGAGCGGGTATACATTGTTTTTTTGATGAAGTATTTCGCTTCTGCGTTCAGTGGTTACATTAAAATGGGAGATTTAATTTACATAATTTTTTAAATCACTTTTTAATCACAAATATTTTCTCTCTTCAATTTTCAATCACACATTTTTACTTCGAAAACCCAAATAAATCAATTATAATCAGTTTAATGAGTTGCCGAACACTTCCTTAAATGTTTTTATTTAATAAAAAATTATTTATCAAAATGCCCCCATATAATGTGCTACTTAAGGCCCCTAATATCTCCTGGCCGACAGTGTCTATAGTGGCTAACCATTCAAATATAACTCAAACTCAATACATTCACTTCTAATATCTCTCTCTCTCTCTCTCTCTCTCTCTCTCTCTCTCTCTCTCTCTCTCTCTCTCTCTCTCTCTCTCTCTCTCTGTGTGTGTGTGTGTGTGTGTGTGTTTACCATTTTGTAAGCTTAATAGGTGGTCAAAATTAATTGGTTTCATAAGAGGCAGTGAAGTGGTTCTGTCAAGACTTTTATGCAGCATGGAAATATGAGTATACTTATTTTACTCACCAGAAGTAAATGCTTTAGAACATCCAAGGTTAATTCAGATTCATTTGATTGGCTGTTATAGCTTCAAGAAAATCGTTTCTCACTGGATGATCCAATGACTTACTTTTTGATTCCAATCGTTGATTGATAAAATCATCAAATATCACGAATATTTTGCTATTGTAACTCTTAGTTTTTCGCAGAGTACCTTGTGGATCAATGAATTTAAGGACTGGGAAGAAGTCTGCAAGTTTAGGAACACCTCCAGTTTCTATCAAACCCCGTAAAATTCCTTTCATTTCTTGAGTAGAATAAGAATTAAATTGGACAAAATCAGTTGAGAAAAGAGTGGCCGATATGAGATTAAGCGATGTTATGAACACAGCCTCACCAATATCAACGACTTGATTACTAATGCAACAATCATGCACAGTCACACAATTTCTTCATTTTTTCTTGGCGAAGACCCTTGCTTTCATCAAATCTGTGCATCGTAAACATTTGTTCATTACAAAGTTTACAAAGCTTTTGCCATTGGCTATTCGCAGGAAACCAAGCCATAGAATTCTTGATATGATCATATGCTGCTGCTGATGTTGCTGGAATTGTTCGAGAAGAAAAGATCTGGTCATGTTTTTGTAGTACTTGTTTGACAATATCCGGTGATGAGATGACGACTGAATTTAGGCTTCCTAGCTTTAGATACATAAGAGGACCATAAATTTTTGAAAGTTTGGTTAGTGATTGATTGGCATTTTCGCCAAGTTGAAGAATGTTACCGATAATCGGAAAAGGGTAAGGCCCCGGTGGTAACTTGCTGATTCTCTGAATCCTTAGATTTGATCTCAAGACATGCCAAACAAGAAAAGATAATAATGCTACAAGAAAAACTGTAAGAAACTCCATTGATTTTTTCCTTTGCTTCCGTTTGTTTGGAACTAAAATATAAGACTACAGTTTTGTTGAATGCATTTTTTTTTTTATCTTGATGCGTAGCCGGCCAATCACTTTGTGATCTTCTCAAGTTGGAATTTCATCCGCATGTTTGTCTATCCACAAAAATGAATCTATATATTTGTACAGCTGCATTTTTGCACGTATATTATCTTATTTGCCACTTGAACACAAGTCACGGAAAACTGGAGAACAAAATTCGGATTGGGACCGACGATGTTTCTCCATTCTTATTGAGGAAGTTAAAAACATGCATTAAAATTATCCGTTAATTATATTTATGCATATGATCTCCGAGTATATAATTAATATCATCTAAATTAACAGTATTTCCTAAAAAACAATCTGGCCCTAAGTCCTGTAAAACTAAACCCTTCACCAGTGTTGCGCATCATGCTGAGGTGGATAGCAGAAGTTGAAAAATGCAGCAAGATAAAGAATGTTTCTATATATTTTGAATGAATTACAAATGATTACAAGTCCAAATATTTATATACAGAAAATATATACATACACAAACTATACAACAAATATTCCTTCATCAAGAATGATCTATTCCTCTTGTTTTCAGTGTGATGATCTTGGAATCATGGAAACGGATGAACTCATATGCAGAGCTGATGTGGAGCTATCCACGTGCTGATAGTTTTCTGTTGGAGAAGGTAAAAACGTGTTTCTCCTTTTAACAAAGATAAAAACGTGTTCTTCCTTTTAAAGTGCACCTCCATCTTTTGAGTTAATCATCTTTGGTCCTTCTACTCACTTATTTCTTCTCCCTCGCTCAAGCTGGATGAAATCAATTTCACTCCAAGCTTGTCTCTTAGGAAGGCATGTCTTGTATTATGTAGTGGTTTGGTTAGAATGTCTGAAATCTGGTCTGTAGTAGGAATGTAGCATATCTCGAGTTTCTTAGCTAGAACCTTGTCGCGAACAAAGTGAACATCTAATTCAATATTCTTTGTTCGTGCATGATATACTGGGTTCGAAGCTAAAGTAATCGCTCCCATGTTGTCGCACCATAGCATAGGTGTTTCTGCCTGAATTATACCCAGTTCTTCCACCAATGATTGAATCCAAGAAATCTCAGCAGTTGTATTGGCTAGGGCACGATATTATTCTTCTGTGCTATACCTGGACACAACTTGTTGTTTCTTGGAACTCCAGGATATGAGGTTTTCTCCTAGATATATGCAATATCCAACCACAGATTTCTTGTAACATGATAAAATACAGAACTATCTGCCTTTATCCGAACAAAATTCTAGTTGATTAGAGCTTCCTTTAACGTGTCATTCCATGTCCTAAGGGCCTATTTGAGTTCATATAGTGCCTTGCTTAATTTGCATACAAACTCTATCTATTTTTATCAATAAATCCTCGTGGTTGTCTCATAAAAATTGTTTCCTCTAGCCTTCCATTCAAGAAGGCATTATTTATATCTATCTCCTTATGTCCCATCCTCTTGACACAACAGTAGTGAGAATTATCTTTTGGGTAGGTGCCTTTGCAACGGGGCTGAAGGTCTCATAATAATCAGTCCTTGAGGTTTGTAGGAAACCTTTGGCCACTAGCCTTGCTTTGTGCCTCACAATGCAACCTTTATCATCATGCTTCAACTTAAAAACCCACTTGCATCCAATAACTTCCATCTCAGGCTGTGGTGGAACTAATGTCCATGTCTGGTTTTTTATGAGTGCATCAAATTCCTCCCTCATAGCTTCAGTCCACTTATCATTTGTTAATGCTTCTTCTACAGAATCTAGTTCCTTAGTATCAAGGGTACTCTTCATGATGGTAGCATATATTTTGGGCTTAAATATACCTTATTTTTCCCTGGTCTGCATGTGATGCCCTGATTCATTCTGACCTGTTACTTGTGTTTGAATTATAGTAGCCATTTCAATTTGCTTATCTACTCTACTACCTTCATTTCCACCATACACATCAACCTCTTCATCACTTCTATTCATATTTTCCTCAGTTCCTTCATTACCACCTCCGCTATACACATCAACCTCTTCGTCATTTCTATTTGGATTTACCTCAGTAGCACCATGTGATGGTTCAGCTATAGGATGTACTTTATTAGTTGAATATGAGGAAATTTTGGAAGTGATATCAAATGGTAGTTGGTTCCAGTTAAAGGTGTACTGTTTGGGTTCATGTGTTTTATTTAGAAAGCTTCCTTAAAGTGAAAGGAATTCTCATCAAAGATGACATATCTTGAATAATAGACTCTACCATTTGCACTTAAAACACTTGTAACCTTTATGGATTATACTAGGTCCAAGGTATACACATTTTTATGAGTGGGAATTAAATTTGTGGTCTTGGTATGGACTTAGGCAAGGGTAACAAGTACATCCAAATGTTTTGAACAATTGATATTCTGGTTTATGTTTGAAGAGGATTTCATATGGTGATTTTTGTCGGAGTATATGGCGGGGGAGTCGGTTAATTAGGTATGCATATGTTAGAAATGCTTCCCACCAATAAACAAGAGGCATATGTGATTGTGCTAACAGTGTAAGCCCATTTCAGTTATGTGTGATAAGTGCATTTTATGCACTTATTTACGTGCTTAAATTAGGATTTTATATAATTATTTGCGAATAATGACCACTAATTTCTCTATCATTTGTACCACGAGTTGTGAAGATTTATCCAAATTTTCTTGGGATTTTCATATTATAGGTGATGAAGTTCTTTTACATTTGTGATTTGCTGTTAACCATGTATCTAGGATAATTTTCCATTGTGTTAGGATTATGATGAAGTCTTAGACAATTATTTCCTGCTTTGGTTTACTTAATCTTATGACAATTGGTATTTTGAGTTATTGATTCGTATTTATTTTCATCTATAATTTTGATGATGAATTATATGATGTATGTGGTGAATTTTTATGATCGAAAGAGTGGAATTTCGCTAGACTTGAATCAATAGCCATAGGGTTCGATAGGGATAGAAATATACCACTATGTCCTATGTGATCTTTTCATGTTTTGCTTGTTTAATTCTTTCCTAAATATTAGCATTCATCATAGAAATATAGGTGGATCGTAATTAGGAAAATGCTTAATTCTTGTTTATAAAGAGAGTTTTAGGCATTATAGAAACATTGATCGTCAATAATATACCTTGTCTTGGGTTATTTGAATCAAAGTATGAAATATCAATACTAAGATGGATTCTAAATCCTAGCACTTCATTTACATATATTTGTTAAACAAATCTTGAAAATCCCATTTGCTTATTTATTTGATCATTGATTTTAGATTTCTCTGGTAATTTGGTCTACTCGTTTAGAATCTCTTATAAATCACTGAAAATTCATTCGTTTCGGTTAAGGTTAATAATTTAAGAAAATATATCTAACCAATCCTTGTGGGAACGACATTCGGACTTAAATCCATTGTATTACTTGTTCGATACCGTACACTTGCGGTAAGAGTCAAAATTTATTCGATCAATGTGCCTGTGTTTTCTCTCAGTACGTCCATTTTGAGGTGAAGTATAGGGACATGAATATATGTGTTCTATAACAGATTGAATGATGGTTTGATTTAAGGCTTTACATTCTCCTCCCATATCAGTTTGTATCCTTTTTATTTTTCTTTCAAATTGGTTTTCCACAAGATTTTTGAAAAGAATGAAGTAGTGGTTAACCTCCGACTTTTGTTTTAGTGGATAGATCTTTGTATACCTAGAATAATCATCTACAAAAATCACATAATATTTAAAGCCTATGGTAGAGTTTAAGAGGGGGCCCTAGACATCTGAACATATTAATTCAAGAGGTTTACTGGCTTGTGAAGTGGACTGTTTAAAAGGTAGTTTATGGGATTTTCCAAGCTGAAAATCTTAACAAAATGAGATAATTTTATTTATATCAGATTTAGATTTGTTATACAATTCCAAAACTTGATATAAGATAGACATATGAGGATGTCCTAGCCTTCTTTGTCAGATTTCACAATCTGGATTTCTGACTCTGTACAGGTTCTGTGGTTGGCTTAAGACAGTGTTGAAGGATTTATATTGAGCTGGGTTGTTTTTGTAGTTGTCTTGTGCATTGATTTGTCACATCCAGCTGATAAAGTCCATCCTTAAGCCTCCCCATTAGTAGGTGCTTTCCTTGTTGATAAATCCTTTACAACACATCATTTAGGATAAAATTCACAAGAAACATTATTATCATCAGTAAACTTAGAAATGCTAATAAGATTCTTCTTGATTCTAGGAACATGCAGCAAATTTTTCAGAATTAGAGGTCTACTGAGGTTAAAGGTTTTGGAGCCAACATGAGAAATGACTAATGGTTTTCCATTACCAACAAGTAGAGTTTGATTACCAGCATAATCCTTAGAGTCATCCATGTTTTCCTTGGTGGTTGTAACATGATGGCTAGCACCGGTATTTGCATACCATGCTTGATCTTCTATTGTGCTTGGACTAGCAATATAGACAGTGGGATTTGCTCTCATCTCAATTGGCTTCTTTCCCATATAGTTTTCATCTTTCCTATGAAAGCAACAAGAAGCAGTGTGGTTATGAAATCCGCATATCTGATAGGCTTCCTTAAACTCACTGGTCCTTCCTGAAAACTTGCCTCTTCCTCTAAAATTTTGGCTTCTTCCTCTAAAATTCTGATTTCTGCCTCCTTTGTTATTCCTCCCACCAGTCTGGCAGTTATTCCGTGTTCTCCCTTGAGTCAGATTGACAGAGCCAAAGTTATTCCTGACTTGATTAAGATAGTCTATCCTACTCTCGAAGGCCATGAGAGTGGAACACAACTCAAGCCATGAAATATGTTCCTTACTGTTCATTTGCACCACAATTGGTGTATATTCTTCATCAATGCTGGCCAACATTTGTGTTACTAAATCTGCATGCTCAATCTTCTTTCCGGATATCTCCATATTATCTGCCAGATGTTTGATAGTGGATAAATATTTATCCATAGTCATAGAGCCCTTCCTGGTTCTTTGCAATTCAGCAGCAAAAAAAGTCTCCATTGATTTATTCAAAATCCCATAATACTCATTGATTGCCTTCCATAATTCATGAGAATTTGAGCACCCCATGATTCTCATAATGATTTCAGATGTCATGGAGGCATATAACCAGCCCATTAAGAGCCGATCAACTGATACCCATTTGGAATACTCTAGATTTTGAGAAGTTTCAACTTCAACGCCCTTCCCTGTAGTGACCTCAGTACGGATAGTCTGTGGTGGGAGCACCTTGGTTCTGAGTAGGTAGCCTTCTATGCCATGTCCTTTCACCACTGACATAATGACATTCTTCCATAATAGGAAGTTTTCCGTATCTAGCTTGACTGCAACAGCTTGTGGCAAACTTATTCCAAACGGAGTGAAGCTATGCACATCATTTGATACTTGACTTGTGGAGCTGAAGTTGGTATTGGACTGATTACTGGGGTTAGGCATTTTGGCTCTGATACCAAGTTGAAAAATGTAGCAAGATAAAGAATGTTTGTATATATTTTGAATGAATTACAAATGATTACAAGTCCAGCTATTTACATACAGAAAATGTATACATACACAAACTATACAACAAATATTCCATCATCTAGAATAATCTATTCATCTAGTTTCTAGCATGATGATCCTGGAATCATGGAAACAGATGAATTGATATGCATAGCTGATGTGGAGCTATCCATGTGCTGATAGTTTTCTGTTGGAGAAGGTAAAGACGCGTTTCTCCTTTTAAAAAAGATAAAAACGTGTTCTTCCTTTTAAAATGCACCTCCATCTTTTGAGTTAATCGATTTTGGTCCTTCTGCTCTCTTATTTCTTCTGGTTCAATGTTCAAAGGGTTTATACTTAACTCAAGATGGTGAGGTGAGTTAAGTATCAAAACAACAGCTACAACCCACATGTTGGGCCCATATTGATCCAAATGACCGAGGTGATTTATATTACAGAGGAGAACTTGGTAAGAGATGTGATTTGGTGTGGCCGACCTGATACGAACCGAGATGATGCAAACTGATGTGATGGGAATCGATGGGATGGCTAACCGAGGTGAAAGTGGGGGCTCTGCAGGATGGTCAAATCAGCCACATTATGTGTCAGTAATCATCATTACCTGTAATATATCAGTATAATCATTTGATGTTAGTTTGTCAGAAATCATTCATCAATGTCAATTACACGCTGCAGACGTTATGTGTTGTAATAATTATGTTTTATCTCCAATCTTACTGTAAATAGCAAAGGAGACATGAATGCTCATCAATGGGAAATTAATAGAGGAAAACTCTCTAAACTCTTGTTATTCGAATATCGTATTCCGACCTGACCATCAGACCAGCACTAAACTAGACGTGAATTTATTTCGTTATAGTTTCAATTTGTTATTGATCTGATTTATTGTTTATTTGACATTGCTACTTTGTTTCTTCTAAACTCTTTTAATCCAAAGAGGACCCATATACTTATAAAAATAATCATCATATTAAATACTACTCACATAAGAAGTTAAAGATAAAACATCATTAGTTGTTGACTAGCTTTGCAACAGAAAGTGACATCAACAACCAGTATTCCCACCACAAAAAAATAGGAGACATTGATATCACCGTATTTATCTTCCACTAAAGCAGTTCCTTAAAAAAATTTATAAGAAAGACATAACATGATTGAGTATCAAAAGAACATGATGCTAATTCTGTCCAGTAAAGTTCATCTGGAGAATCTGAATTTGGTATTCTAAAGATTGCATCATCTAGAATGGGAGGAAGAAAACATGTGTAGAATTAGAAAAGTTTATTTATTTTCGCCAGTGGAGGCTTGTGCAATTTCTTAAAAAAAAGGACGTGTCATCTTTGCAATAAGCAAACATTCTACTGGTAATATTGAAAACACGTTTCTCTAGTTTTTAAACCATTGTCTTCTGTCTAATACATTGTTTCAGCACCAATGTCTAGCAGTTGGCAACTGCACACATTCAACGACAACACATGCCATGTTGTTGAAAGCAGTAAAAATATTTAGCAATGAAATATGTTGAAAAATGGAGCTAAATGTGGAAAATAAAGCCAACTTTGTTGAAATTGGCAAGCCACCATTAATAGTCCATGTTCACACCTATTTGGTAAGACACCATTAGCCTACAATCCTCATATGTTCACACCTATTTTATTCCTTCCATTGTTGATTCTTTGTCCAAACTTTCCCTATAAATAGAGGGCAAAACCTCAATGAAAAATGCACCACCAAAAACCACAACAAAGAGTGTTTGTAGAGAGCAACACAAAAGAGGCATTTCACAAAATATGGAGAAAAGTGAGTTGGAGAGAATAGCCTTTGCATAGGCAGATAAAAATACATTGTTGTATTTTGTACTCCTCATTTTCGAGTTAGTGAAATATATTGGTGTGGGTCCGTGGACGTAGGCAAATTGCTGAACCACGTAAATCTTTGTGTTTCGTATTTGCATTTTATTTTTGCATATTTATATTTTCTCAGTCCAATTTATTTGTGTCACATCGATCCTGGACGGGATTAGTTGCGTCCTAATTCCCAACAAAATATACATATACTAAAACACAATAAAAGACTTATTCAATGACTGATAGAGTCTAGGAGGTGAAACAGACTTTTGAGGTTTCACAGTTTTATTGGGAAAGCCTTGAGTGGAACTGCCTTCTGTACTGAAAGCCCAAATTTCTCACTCATGTCAATTTCTTTGGGTTGCATTCCATTTTCGAGTTTCCAGTCGAAGTTATGAATCAAAGTTGCCACCGTGAGATGCACCATTTTGTCAGCCAAAGGCAATCCCGGGCACATCCTCCTTCCTGAACCAAATGGAATGAGCTTGAAATCTTGTCCTCTGAAGTCTACTTCACGGTTTAAAAACCGTTCAGGCTCAAATGAGTTTGGATTTGACCAAAGGCTTGAATCTCTACCGATTGCCCATACGTTAACAAGTATTTGTGCATCTTTAGGAATTGTATAACCATTAATTTCTGTCTCAACTTCAGCCTTATGAGGTATTAAAAAGGGGCCAGGAGGATGACACCTGAAGGTTTCTTTGATCACTGATTGCAGATATGGAAGTCTTGAGATGTCCGATTCTTCAACTTGTTTGCTTCGTCCAATGACAGTCCAAAGCTCGTTTCTAGCTTTTGACATTTTCTCAGGATTACGTATTAATTCTGTCATTGCCCATTCCACGGTGGTTGAAGAAGTGTCTGATCCTGCAAGAAATAAATCCTAGTATATGCAAGAAATTAGTGATCTATATATTATATAGTGGCTAACCATTCAAATATAACTTACACTAAATACATTCACTTCTTATATCCTTTTCTGTATCTCTTTACCATTTTGTAAGCTGAAGTCTGAAGAGGTGGTACAAAATAATTGGTTTCATAAAGAGGCCAGTGAAATTGTCTTGTTCAGAAATTGATGTAGTAAGGATATATGAGTGTGCTTATTTTACTCACCAGAAGTAAATGCTTTAGAACATCCAAAGTTAATTCGGATTCGTTTGATTGGTGGTGATTCAAGATGGCTTCAAGTAAATCGTTTTTCACTGGATGATCCATTGACTTTCTGGATTCCAACCGTTGATTAATCAAATCATCAAATTTCACGAATATTTTGCTAATGTAACTCTTGGTTTTGCGCAGAATACATTGTGGATCAATGAATTTAAGAACCGGGATGAAGTCTGCAAGATTAGGAACGCCTTCATTTTCCAACAAACCTCGTAAGATTCTTTTCGTTTCTTGAGAAGAAATGGAATTAAATTGGGCAAAATCAGTTGAGAAAAGTGTGGCTGAGATGAGATTAACCGATGTTATGAACACAATCTCGCCAATATCAACTACTTGCTCTCTAATGCAACAATCATGCAAATAATCGCCCAATTTCTTCATTTTTTCTTGGCGAAGACCCTTGCTTTCATCAAGTCTGTGCACCGTAAACATTTGTTCTTTACAAAGTTTACGAAGCTTTCGCCATTGGCTACCCACAGGCAACCAACTCATAGACTTCTTGGAATGATCAAATGCTGCTGCTGCTGCTGGAATTGTTCGAGAAGAAAAGATTTGGTCATGTTTTTGTAGAACTTCTTTAGCAATATCGGGTGATGAGATGACGATTGAATTTAGGCTTCCTAGCTTTAGATACATAAGAGGACCATAAATTTTTGAAAGTTCGGTTAGTGATTGATTGGGGTTTTTGCCAAGTAGAAGAATGTTACCGATAATCGGAAAAGGGTAAGGCCCCAGTGGTAATTTGCTGGATCCCCGGCGCCTTTGATTTGTTCTCAAGACATACCACACTAGAAAAGACAACAATACAAGAAAAACTGTAAGGAACTCCATTGATTTTTTCCTTTGCTTCACTTTGTTCGGAACTAAAATATATATATAAGACTACAATTTTGTCTAGTGCAATTTATTTTTATCTTGATGCGTGGCCAATCACTATGTGATCTCTGCTTGTTGGGATTTCATCCACAACTTTATTTATCCACGTGAAAAATGAATCCATATATTTGTATTGCATTTCCCCTCGTCACTTTTATCTTTTTGCCACAGATTTGAACACAAGTCACGGAAAAAATGAATCCATATATTTTGTCGAATGCATTTTATTTATTTTTATCGTGAATCTTGATGCGCAAGGACGGAGCTAAAATTTCTTATCAGTTGGACGAAAATTAAATGATGTTGGAGGGGGGGGGGGGGTGTGACGAATTCAGAAAATCAATCCAGCACGAGCGGACACTACAAGGTAAGAGAAAAAAGAATTTTGTCGCCAAAATTATAAGGTAAAAAATTTATTTTTTGCGGATCCAGCCCGAGCGGCCGAATACCCTCGCCGAGGGCTGGATCCGTCCTTGGGGGGGGGGGGGGGGGGGAACAACTGGGGTACTGCCCCCGATTTTTTTTTTTTAAAGGAAAATTAAACCAATTAGAGAAAACTTAATTTTACAAATGATAAGTAAACAAATTAGGTCCGCTCCGTTGTCAGAAATGGGCAACGTTATGTTGCCCACCCACCAATGAGAATGTGCCAAGTGTCTGATTAGACACTTGACACATTCTCAATCAGACACTTGACACATTCTCATTGGTGGGTGGGCAACATAACGTTGCCCACTTCTGACAACGGAGCAATTCTGGTAAGCAAATTCCAACTCAAATGAAATACCTTAAAATCATTAGTTACGAGTTTTCATACTTTGAAATCGTTGTACAACAGCTTCATTATTAATCTTCAAACATATATGACTAACATTCATTCACTTGACATGATATTTTCTCACTAAAATAAACAAGTTATAATTAGAGACTAGTAAATTTACTTCACAATTCACAAATCTTTAACATAACATGTCAAACAATATTAATAAAATCAATTAATCAAAAAACCCTAAGACTGGAACCAAAAATAAAAAAAAAAAATTGGACTCAAAATTCTGTGGGGGCCAACCCCCCACTTGGGCTTTAATAAGGTCCGTCACCGTTGATGCGTACCAATCATTTTGTGGATAGATATTTGCATGTGTTCACTTTGAATTTTGGTTTAGAACCAATTTATAAATCACATAATGTTTTAAATTATTTTTTAACCGCATACATTTTCTCTATTCAAATAGATTTGATTTATAAATTAATTTTTTTAATGATTTTGAGGTAAAAAATAGTTGTTAAAAATTAGATAAAGAAAATGTATGTGATTGAAAAATAGTTTGAGAAATTATTTGATTTATAAATTGGTTATAAACCAAAATTGAATGTTTACATAACACATGCAACTATCCACATTTTTATGAAACCAAATATCTGGCCCCCAGGGCACATCTCCAAGTGGCAAAGGGGATGGGTGGTAAGTGCTCAGCGCAGCTGTGTGCTTGGTTCGATTCCCCGCAAGGTGGAATTGGCCTTGTGGCAAGCGGGAGTTATTGAGCGTTTCTCATGCTTACCATAAGCCCTTCCACCCTGGCTCCTTGGAGGCATAACCTGGATTTACCTTCCCGAACCAATGGCCTTGGGCGTGGTCGGTTCGGGCCCTCAGGGTGTGGGCTACACCTTTTTTCCGATAAAAAAAAAAAAAAAAAAAAATGAAACCAAATATCTGTACTTTCCCACTTGCAACTATCCACGTGAAAATGAAACCAAATAATTGTACTTCCCCAGATGCAACTATCCACGTGAAAATGAAACCAAATAATTGTACTTCCCCAAGTGACTCTTGTGTCTTGCATTCGTTTGGTAGCTAAGTATAAACTGATTTATTTATAATTTTTATGTAAAAAAAGTGATTAAAAATTGATAAAAGAGAAAATATATGTGGTTAAAAATTGATTTGAAAATTTATGTAATTTATAAATATGTTTATAAACCAAGTTTACCAAACACATTGCCACCATATTTGAACACGAGTAAGGGAGTTCTATCCACAAAAATTATGGAGCCTGGTGAATAAAAAAATGGGATAATTATGTTCCGACTTCTGATTGAAACAATTCTAGCATCCCGAGCCAATGAGGAACCGAATTTCCCCCTTGCAATAGAGGATTCCATTAACCTTTGACTAAAAGTACAAAGTTACAGTATTCCAAGAGTACTAGAAATATTTTTGTTCTGTCTCCCTATTCAAGGCAGGGCATTTTCGCCATTCTTCTTATTTGGGGAGTTGAAATATTCAAAAATCCGAATATCATCACGAGGCCCAAAAAAAAAAAAGTGTAGGTTATATTTTTATTTCAAGGTCACAACCACCACGTTCGACCATCAAGACCGAGACCGCCACCACTACCACCACCTCAACCACAGTCACATCTCAATTTCTTTTAAGTTTAACCACCATTTTTTAAGGTCACAAGGTAAAAAAAATGGTAAGTCATATTTTTACTTCAAGGTTACAACCACCATCTCCTCTGACCACCAAGTTCAAGATGGCCATAACTACTAAAACAAATTGACCTACAAACTCGGCCCCACTCACATATGACCTGAGACCACAACACCAACCCACCGATCTACACACCTGCAACACTAGTCAACACTTGTCGCCGCAATCATCACGCCACCACACCCACTTCTCATTCACGATTACAACCACACCACCACCGTCAATTCCACCTCCAAACACACACAAATGTACAACTCAAGATTCATGGAAACTGCCACCAGCACCATACAACTGCCGTCGCCACCCGCACAACCTCCACCACCGTATTTGTAATCGCCACCAACACAACCCAAGCAAATTTGATTTGTAACCCTTCACCCACAACCACAACCAATTTCAGCATTTCTAACGACCAAATTTTGGCTACGAGAGGGATAGGAGATGTTTGATTTGGAGGAGAAGCGTAGGTTGTTGTGCGACAATGACCGCCTTGGTCGTGCGACAGAGGTGGCGACAGGGAGTGGTGAAGAGAAATAGAATAGAGGGTATTGATGAAGCTGTGCGTATCGTAGGGGTTGATGAAGTTGGGCTTATCGCTTCCACTGCATGTGGCAAGGTAGCTTGAAGAGAGATACCAGGTAGTGGGGGTAGATCGGTGGTGGCATGAAAGAGAAATGGAGTGTGAGGCCGTGAGAAATAATTCTGAAATAGGGTTCTAAATCTATTGAAAGGAGGGGTGGAGACCTGGGGTTTAAGCGATTAATTTAATTTTATATTAATATTATTTTTATTATTAAAACTCCAATTATCACCTGAGACTTGAAATTATACAAGTTTGACCTCATTTTTGAATTGGGCTCTTAGAAAATAGGTATAGGCGTAGGTGTAATTTCTTCAATATATTACCAAGTTGGGCAATGTCAAAACAAATGACTCATATAAACAAGCCCAAGATAAAACAACCAATCCAACCAAGTCTAAATACAAGAATACTACATGGGCCGTCCAAGTGGGCGATTATTGAATCGAGCTATTAATTTCACAGTTTTATTGGGAAAGCTTTGAGTGGAACTTCCTTCTGTAGTGTCATCTCAAATTCTCACTTATATCAACTTCTTTGGGTTTCATTCCATTTTCAAGTTTCCAGTCGACGTCATGAATCAAAGTTGCCACCATGAGATGCACCATTTTGTCAGCCAAAGGCAATCCTGGGCACACCCTCCTTCCTGAACCAAATGGAAGGATCTCGAAATGTTGGCCTCTGAAGTCTACTTCAAGGTTTAAAAACCTTTCAGGCTCAAATGAGTCTGGATTTAACCAAAGGTTTGAATATCTGCCAGTTGCCTATGTGTTAACAAGTATTTGTGCATCTTTAAGGATTGTATAGCCATTGATTTCTGTATCAACTTCTGCCTTGTAAGGTACACCTGAAGGTTTCTTTGATCACTGATTGCAAATATGGAAGTCTTGAGATGTCCAATTCTTGGAATGATCAAATACTGCTGCTGCTGGAATTGTTCTAGAAGAAAAGATTTGGTTATATTTTTGTAGTACTTGTTTGGAAATATTCGGTGATGAGATGACAATTGAACTAAGAGCATCTTCAATGGAACATTGTCAAACTTTCCAAATAATCAAAGTAGACAATGTCTAACACTTTTCTTCTCCAATGCATCTCATGTCATGTTGAGGTGGCAAAAATAAAATTGGACATTGTCTAAGCCAATGTCCAACTTTGGAAGACAAGTCTAACATGCTGACATGACAATATTGATGGGAAAACTGAAAATTACTATTAATAATACACTCCCGCATCTCCATATCTCTTCACTTTCTGCAATTTTCTTTTTCAATTTCTTAAAAAGGGATAGAAACATTGTTTTCTTCTTCATCTTAAGTTGCAGCAATTGTTGAATTGAAAAGATGCTTGCTTTTTTATTTTTTATTTTCATTTTCAAGATTTCCTAAATGGTTTGTTACTGCTTTAATTTTTTCAATTTTGAGCAATCAATGGAGGAAGAAACAGGATTGTCAAAAAAAAAAAAAAAAAAGAAAGAAAGAAAGAGAGGAGGAGGAAAAATGAAACTGTAGAGAAGAAGGAAGAAGAACAAGAATTGAATCACATTCTCACATATTAGTAGTTTGTTTTTTTTTTTGTTTGGAACTAAAACATATATGACTACAGTTTTGTCCAATGCAATTTATTTTTAATCTTGACTTGATGCGTAGTTGGCCAATCACTTTGTGATCTCCGCAAGTTGGAATTTCATCCACGTGAAAAATGAATCAATATATTTGTATTGCATTTGCTCACGTAACTCTTATCTTATTTTCCACAGATTGGGACCGACCATGTTTCTCCATTCTTATTGAGGAAGTTGAAAACGTGCATTAAATTATCCGTTAGCTAGGACAAGCTTTCGAATGACCGTTGAATCTATGAGTACGCAAAGCAAAAGATAACCCGTGTAAAGTTTTAGTAGCAAGAAAAAGGCTAAAATGATTCCATTAGAAGTTGCAGTGAGCGAAATGAATAATATAAATCAGTTTGAACTCTAATGAAGGAACTTGCTGAGAGGCAAGAAGATCTAGCTAGTACAAGCTCACAAACAGGTGTGTATGTCAGCATGTGTGTGTGCGTGTGTGTGTGTGTGTGTATGTGTGTGTGTGTGTGTGTATCATATAAATATAGTAGGGCGTAAATAGGTTGAAATGCTCAACTCTAAGGAGCCTAATCATATTGGATTAAAAACATTTAATTAAAATGATTAACACTAATAAACAAGAGGCATATGTGATTTTTGTTGGAGTATATGGCTGGGGAGTCGGTTAATTAGGTATGCAGAGGTTAGAAATGCTTCCCACCAATAAAAAAGAGGCATATGTGATTGTGCTAATAGTGTAAGGCCCATTTCAGTTATGTGCCTGTGTTTTTTCTCAGCACGTCCATTTTGAGGTGAAGTATAGGGACATGAATATCTGTGTTCTATACCAGAATGATAGTTTGATTTAAGGCTTTAAATTCTCCCCCATACTAGTCTATATCTGATATAGAACAAATGACAGAGTAGATTGAAGAAGAAATAGAACGTAAAGGACTAAATCGCAATTTACAGATTTGGCGTCTGATCTCCGTTTCGGGCCCATAAGACATTTTGGGTAGCTCGATGAGACGAGTACAAAACACTGCTTTGCTGTGATATACGATGAATTTTGGGCATTCGAGTTCGTTTAGGCAGCAAAACAATGTTTAAATATTTTAGTGTTATTTCTGTCATTTAGTTTATTTCGAATTCTTTTTATTTAGTTGAGTTGGAATAAATTTTATGTTTTCTAGTTAATTTAAAATATGTTTCTTTGTTTTATTTAATTAATCTAGAATATGTTTTATACTTTTTTTTATTTGATTTAGAACATGTTTATTTGTTTTAAGGCCCTATAAATAGAAGGTTAATTCATTATTTTTATTCATTCACTGATTAATAAAAGTTCTTGAGAGTTTTCTCATTCTTCTTGGTGGATTCCAAGTTTTATATTTCTTTTAAGGATTTCGCTTGAATTCCTTGCTTCCGTCCTGTGTCAAGTGGTATCAGAGCCGGTATCTCCGTCTCGCTATCCTTAATTTCTTTGTGTTTCGAGTTCCAAATTCAATGGCTGGCTTACCGATTACAAGGGCAGATTTTGAGGCACAAGTCCTATGAATTGATGTCCAACTTAGAGAGCTTCTTGGTTAGTAGTACAGACTGTTGGGAACAATGTAGTGAATATCAGAGGTGGTATCAGAGACAATAATGGAGGGAACACACAACAAGCTAACCAAGTTAATGTTGTCAGGGTTGAAGATGTCAGACCCGCTAGAGTAGTTGACTATTCAGATGAGGTGGTCCCACCTCCACAAAACAACAATAATCGTGATGATTTTCGCATGAAGGCAGATATTCCATACTTTGTTGGTAACCTAGGAGTTGAAGATTTTTTTGATTGGCTGGGAAAAGTAGAACGGTTTTTTTGAGATGATGGAGGTGCCCGAGGAGAAACTGGTAAGTATGGTGGCTTTTCGTTTGAAGGCTGCTGCAGTCGTGTGGTGGGATCAACTACAAACGACACGACATAAGCAAGGCAAAAATAAGATCAGTACTTGGAGGAGGATGAAACAATTACTAATGGAGAGGTTCTTACCTTCTTATTATGAGAGATCCTCTACCATATGTATTTAAATTGAGTACATGGTACTCGCTGTGTGAATGATTATATTCATGATTTCCAACGATTGGTTGAATGTAATGATCTCCAAGAAACTGAAAATCAGAAGATTGCCAGGTTTACCAGTGGGTTAAAGACGACCATACAAGAGAAGATTGGATTACAAACTATGTGGACGTTATATGATGCCATTAATATAGCCTTAAAAGTCGAGATGATGGAGAATGACAAGAAGACATCCAATTTCAGGAGAATTACTGATTATTGTCCAATTTTACGTATTTTAAAGAAATAAATAAATGAAAATATATAATTTTGGGATATAAATTTTGTCATTTAGAGTGAAACTTATAAAAGATTCAATTTTATTTCTTTAACTCTAAATTGATTCTATTTACTAATAATTTCATTTATTTAATTGCAGGTACATTTTCGATAATTTCAACTCAAAAATCCCTAATTTAATTGACCTGAAAAAAGCCCAAAATAGACGAAAACCCATAAACCCAGCCCAAAACATTTTCTTTCTCTTTCTATACCCTACATCTCTCCATTCTCTTCCTTCCACTACAGAGCAGCCGCACAAAACTTCCACCTTGAACCTTACTTCAACCACTTCCAGCCGTTCTTCTCCCTCTCAACTGGCCTCTCACGCAGCCCTCCTCTGCCTTCTCTTCTCTCTCTCGCTGCCTACTTCTCTGCCTCTGCCTTCTCTCACCCTCTCCAGCCCACAGCCCTCTCAATCCCTTCCTTCACGTAGCAGCGGGTCTCTCTGTCTGTCTTCTCGCACAGAAACCTCCAACTGGAACCAGCCGCTGCCTCCTCCTCACCCACGCTGCCAACCTCAGACTTCTCACCATCGTCAACTGTCCCCAGCATCTTCTCCTCCGCACCAACTCCCATAGCCTCAAGCACCTCTCGCCATTCTGTCTCTGTCTCTCGTCCACTTCAGCCGCAACCTTGAACCTTCTTCCAGCCATCTCCCCGTCGCCAGCAACCGCACAGCGCCGCAACCTTTCTCCAACCAGCAGCTACAGTACTCGGCCAACAGCATACTTCAAGCAGCCTTAGTTTGGTCGATACAGCAGCCTCGGTTTTGGTTGATTGCTTGAGTTTAATTCATAGTTTTTCTTAGACTTCTATTTGTTTCAATAATTAGTTTACATAATTTTATATTATTAATGTCAGTTTGATTTTAGATATATTTGGTATTATAATTTCATTTCCGAATTTGAATTTCGTTTGATTAATGGTTAGTGTTTATTTGAATTTTATTTCGGTTAATTTAATGATGTCCGGCTAAATTATATTTGAGGGGAGTTATTCTTAGCTTCAATGGTCGTGTTTTAATTTTCTATATATGAATTCTTGTGATTGATGATAATTAACGAGTGTTTTAAATTTTCAAATTAGTTTACGTCGATTGATGTCGTTGATGTGATATGTATTGAATATGCACATAACATGCTCGACTAAATGCCGTGAAATAAATTGATTAATTTTCGTACTAATATTTTTTTATCTTATCGATTTCAAGAAATTCATATTAATCTTATTTGCAAAACCCAATTGATAGCGAAAGAATAACTCCACTCAAATTTTCCCCTTCATTGCAATTTAATTATATTCTCTTTTTATTCATTTAAACACAATTGAAATCATAGTTTAAGTTTCGAATTTAGAAAATATTACGATACCAATAAAATCCCTAGGAAGAATGACCCTGGATTATTGCTAGGCTATAACTTGACCCCTTTATACTTGGAGGGTAGATTTAACATCGAGTCAATTACATATACAGAACACCAGATAAAGGGAAAAGTGCACAACAACCAAATTCTTCAAATCCAGCAAATAAAGGAACTGATGGTAGTGGAAGGTTCAATAACAGAAACCAGGCCAGAAATCAACCCCAGAAAGAGAATCCCTATGCAAAACCCACAACGGATGTTTGTTACCGCTGTAGAAAACCTGGGCATCAATCTAACAACTGTCCAGAGCGAAGGCAGGAAAACCTAATTGAGGCTGGGGAAGGCAACGATAACGATATGTTCGAAGAAGAAGAGGGGGAAGATACATATGATGGGGTCAAATTTGCAGTAAGAAGGAGTCGAGAGGCTGGCTTTGGTGTTACAACGAGTGTTATTATCACCAAAATAGGATGGGCAGCGACGTCATATATTTTGTTCACTTTTTTCTATCAATAACAAAGTTTACGAAGTAATAGTAGATAATGGAAGTTGTGAAAATTTTGTGTCCAAGAAGCTGGTGAACGCTTTGAAATTGCAAACTGAGAAACATCCTGACCCGTATTCACGCTGGGTGAAAAGGGGACCTTCCGTTCAAGTTATGGAGACTTGAAAAGTACCTCTTTCTATTGGAAAGCACTATAAGGATGAGATTGTTTGTGATGTAATCAACATGGATGCCTATCATATTCTCTTAGGACGACATTGGCAATACGATGTGAATTATATACACAAAGGACGTGATAATTTTGTATTATTTCCTTGAAAGGGTTACAGAATCGTCATGGCTCCTCTGGATCAGGAATCAAAATTGGAAAGGAAAAAGTCTGAAAATCTCCTTACTATTACCAGCGATGAACGAGAAGTAGTGGACTTTGCTAAGGATCATTACATATTTCCCGTTGTGGTTAAAGGACTCATGGTAGTGGACTATAATGAAGAAATTTTGATAGAAGTATAGAACATCCTAAATGATTTCTAGGGTATAATTGTAGATGAACTTCCAAATGAGCTACCTCCTATGCATGACATTCAACATCATATCAATTTGGTGCCCGGTGCCAGCCTACCTAATCTTCGACATTACAGAATGAATCCCAAGGAGAATGAAATATTAAGAGATCAGATTGAAGAGTTGTTGAGAAATGGTTTCATCAGGGAAAGTATGAGCCCTTGTGCTGTTCCTATTTTATTAATACTAAAAAAAAAGCGGGACTTGGCGCATGTGTATGGATAGTCGCGTCATAAATAAAATAACGATAAAATACAGGTTCCCCATTTTCCATTTGGAAGATATGTTGGATGTTTTAGAAGGTTCAAAAGTATTTTCAAAAATTGATCTTTACAGTGGATACCATCAGATTTGAATAAGACTGGGGGACGAGTGGAAGATAGCCTTCAAAAGCAAAGATGGTGATATCGTTCGGATTATCTAATGCTCCGAGCACCTTCATGAGGCTAATGAATTAGGTTCTGCGTCCTTTTATTGGTTCTTTCGTTGTCATCTACCTTGACGATATCCTTATTTATAGAAATAGTGAAGAAGAACATATATTTCAGTTGAGACAGGGTCTAGGAGTGTTGAAGGAGATCAAGATTGGGTTTTGTGGTCTGGGAAGATGGCATACAGGTGGTCGAGGAGAAGACAAAAGTAATACGAGATTGGCCGACTCCAAAAGCAGTATCAGATGTTAGAAGTTTCCATAGACTAGCCACATTCTATCGACATTTCATTCAAAATTTCAGTACAATCACAACCCCTCTTACGGAATGTTTAAAGAAAGGAAAGTTTAATTGGGGCGAGGAGCAGGAATGTAGTTTTGCTCTTATAAGAGAAAAATTATGTACTGCTCCTGTATAGACTTTACCTAGCTTTGAGAAAGTTTTTGAAGTTGAATGTGATGCAAGTGGTGTAGGAGTTAGAGCTGTCCTTTTGCAAGAAAAGAGACAAGTCGCTTATTTTTCAGAAAAACCAAGTGACTCCAGGCAAAAGTGGAGCACTTATGATCACGAGTTTTATGCAGTGGTGAGAGCTTTGAAACAATGGGAGCATTATCTAATACAGAAGGAGTTTGTATTATTCACTGATCATTAGGCCTTGAAGTTTTTAAATAGTAAAAAATCCGTCAACAAAATGCATATCAGATGGGTTACCTTTTTACAAAAATTTCCTTTTGTAATCAAGCACAAGTCAGGTAAATCTAATCGGGTGGCCGATGCTCTTAGTAGAAGAATGATACTACTGGTTACTCTAGCTCAAGAAGTTGTTGGTTTTGATTGTTTAAAAGCATTATACCCAGAAGATGAAGACTTCAAGCAAATTTGGGACAACTGTGCTAGAGGTGAACCATTGACTGACTTTCATGTCTCGGATTACCTATTCAAAGGTAACCAACATTGCATCCCTATTTAATCTTTACGTGAGAAATTAATAGGCGATCTGCATGGTGGTGGTTTAAGTAGCCATTTAGGGCGAGATAAAACCGTAACAAGTCTGGAAAATAGGTATTATTGGCCTCGACTAAAGAAGGACGTTGTTAACATTATCAGAAAGTGTTATATTTGTCAAGTGTCCAAAGGCCAGTCTCAAAACACGGGATTGTACATGCCACTTCCTGTTTCAGAAGGAATTTGGCAGGATATATCGATAGATTTTATTTTGGGTTTACCACGAACCCAAAGAGGAGTGGATTCAGTATTACTAGTGGTCGAAAGGTTTTCCAAGATCTCACTTTATTGCGTGTCTCAAGACTTCTAATGCATCTCACATTGCCAAACTATTTTTCAGGGAAGTAGTCAAGTTACATGAAGTTCCTAGGTCCATTACATCAGACAAGGACACGAAATTTCTGGGGCATTTTTGGATAACATTGTGGAAATTGTTTAACACAAAATTGAAGAGGAGTAGCACCGCCCACCCACAAACTGAAGTTACCAACAGGACTTTAGGGAATAAGATTCGAAGTGTTTGTGGAGACAAGCCAAAACAATGGGATTATGCATTAGCTAAGGTTGAATTTGCGTATAACAGTGCAGTTCATACAGCTACGTCAGGTCGTCTTTTGCTATCGCGCATTTTGAAGTTCCGTATCATGTGGTGGATTTAGTTTCATTACCTCAAGGGCATAGACCGAATAAAGCAACTGAAGACTTGGCAGCAGAAGTGGGTTCAATTCGGGATAAGGTGAAACAAAATTTAGAGAAAACAAATGCAAAATATAAGGTAGCAGTAGATCCTCATACACGTGACAAGCAGTTCCAAGAAGGGGATTCCGTTATGGCGTTCTTGTGAAAAGAGAGATTTCCAGCTGGTTCTTACAGTAAATTAAAACCCCAAAAGTATGGTGTTCACTAAAATCGTGTACCACAAGCGCACGAGTCGCGTTCAAGTAATAAAGTGAACTCGAAAAGTCCGAGTTATCGTTCCCACAAGGATTGATTGATTTGTAACTAAAATTGTTGATTTCATTATAAAAGAAGAGTCAAGTAACATAAAAGTTTGGTTTTGTGGTGAATTACTAACTAAGTGACATAAATAAGAAACATGATAATATGAAAACTAGTTAACTAAAGCAAATAGATAACAACATAAATCTTAGAATGAAACTAATTAGTCTAACCTTGATGAAAATATAAACTTGATAATTAAAATAATTTACATAACATAAAACAACGTAAATTTAGTTTTCATAACTATACTAATTTCTTCTTTTCAAAAATCAATTAGTGGTAGTTAATTAATCAACCAAATTACATGAGAAATTTTAAAATCATCTAACTTGTGTAGTAAATTTCAATTACAACTTAAAATAGGAACAAACATTTAAAAGCTACAAAAACATAAAACAACATTCATAATCATAAATACATAAATATAAATACCCATAATCTAAAAACTACTTAAAATGCTTAAATAAAATTACACTAATCAAACATTCCAATACAATAACATTAACCCATAATAAACTAATAATAACATTTAACAAATAACATAAACATATGAATGATACTCAAAATAAATATTAAAAACAAGAGAATAAAGAACCCCCCCCCCCCCCTTTTGTAAAGTTCTTGAAGTGAAAATCCAAGAATCTTTCACTTTGAACCAAGTTTCTCTATCAACCATTAATATTTTCAACAACCCAAGCATAACACATTAAATGCACTCAAAATATATGAAATTTATGGTAGAAATTTGAGAAAAAACCAAAACTCAAAAGCATAAACTATAACAAGAGGATGAAAAGTAGAAGAACATAAAAACATAAAAACATTAATTAAACATTTCATTAAAGAGGTAAGTGTTAAGAGAAAATACAAGAAAAATAGAAAAGAGGCTTGAACTTACATGATCTAGAAAAGTGAGGAAATTGAGTATTTATATCATCCCAAAAATCAACCAAAAAACCTTAAAAGCGCACAAATCCGCCTACACAGGGAAATGGGCTGAACCAGGTCCGGCCTGAAATTTTTTTTTTTTAAAAAAATTGAACCGCGCGATCGCGCGGTTAAAAAATCCGCAGTCTTTTTTCTCGGCTCCGTTTGCGCGGTTAAAAAATCCGCGGTCTTTTTTCTCGGCTCCGTTTCATGGTCTGAGTCGCGTTTACGACTTGGTTTGAGCCACGCGTTCCTTGGTTCTGCTGGGGTGGTTCTTTGCAGCTTAGTCCCTTCCGTAATTGCAATCCAGTCCTCCATCTTTCAATACCGATCAATTTAGTCCCCAACTTTAGGATTTGCACTTGAAGTCCTTCAACTTTTGAAAATTTGTAATCTGGTCCCCGAGTTAAATTTCACAGCTTGTCCGCAACTTTCGGAAGTGACAAAATGGTCCCCAACCTTCCAATTTCAGCATAATTTGCGCTTCTTTTGTGATTTTTGGCCTCAAACTTGGATATTAACCTATTTAAACGCAGAATATGTATAAATTAGTAGATATTTGCTCAAGATATTCCAAAAATACTAATTTAAAGGCATAAAAAATGTATAAAAATGCACTTAACATATGGTGCTTTTAAGGTACTGAAACGAATCAACAATAATGCTTATATCTTAGATTTGTCAACATCAATGGGGATTTCAAGTACGTTCAACGTAACTGATCTATACAAGTTCCATGAAGATAATGAGCCTCTTTATCCAGATTATAACTCGGGGTCGAGTTCTTCGGAGGTAGAAGGGACTGATGTGGAACAAATGACAGAGTGGATTGACGAAGAAATACAATGTAAAGGACTAAATCGTAATTTACAGATTTAGTGTCCAACCTCCGTTTCAGGCCCATAAGATGTCTATTTTGGGTAGCTCGATTAGACGAGTACAACTCACTTCTTTGCAGTGACCTACAATGGATTTTGGGCATTTGAGTTCGTTTAGGCAGCAAAACAGTGTTTTAATATTTTAGTATTATATCTGTCATTTAGTTTATTTCGAATTCTTTTTATTTAGTTGAGTTGGAATAGGTTTTATGTTTTCTAGTTAATTTAGAATATGTTTATTTGTTTTATTTAGTTAATTTAGAATATGTTTTATATTTTTTCTATTTGATTTAGAACATATTTCTTTGTTCTAAGGCCCTATAAATAGAGGGTTAATTCATTGTTTTTATTCATTCATTGATTAATAAAAGCTCTTGAGAGTTTTCTCATTCTTCTTGGTGGATTCCAAGTTTTGTATTTTGGATTTCGCTTGAATTCCTTGCTTCCGTCCTGCGTCAGTATCCTTTTTATCTTTATTTCAAATTGGTTTTCCACAAGATTTTTGAAAAGGCTGAAGTAGTGGTTAACCTCTGACTTTTGTTTTAGTGGACAAATCCATCTATACCTAGAGTAATCATCTACAAAAATCACATAATATTTAAAGCCTATGGTAGAGTTTAAGAGGCAGGGCCTCAGACATCTGAACATATTTACTCAAGAGGTTTACTGGCTTGTGAAGAGGATTGTTTAAAAGGTAGTTTATGGAATTTTCCAAGCTGACAAGCTTCACAAAATGAGAGAATTTTATTCATATCAGATTTAGATTTATTACACACTTGTAAAACTTGAGATAAGATAGACACATGAGGATGTCCTAGCCTTCTATGCCAGATTTTACAATCTGGATTTCTGACTCTGGATAGGTTCTGTGGTTGGCTTAAGACAGTGTTGAAGGATTTATGTTGAGCTGGGCTGTTTTGGAGTTGTCTTGTGTATTGATTTGTCACATCCAGCTGATAATGTCCTTCCTTAAGCCTCCCCATTAGTAGTGCTTTCCTTGTTGATAAATCCTTTACAACATAGCATTTAGGAAAAAATCCACATGAAACATTATTATCATCAGTAAACTTAGAAATGCTAATAAGGTTCTTCTTGATTTTAGGAACATGCATCAACTTTTTCAAAATTAGAGGTCTACTGAGGTTAAAGGTTTTGGAGGCAACATGAGAAATGACTAATGGTTTTCCATTACCAACAAGTAGATTTTAATTACCTGCACAGTCCTTAGAGTCATCCATGTTTTCCTTGCTGGTTGTAACATGATGGCTGGCACCGGTATCTGCATACCATGCCTGATCTTCTTCTGTGCTTGGACTGGCAATATAGGCAGTGGGATTTGCTATCATCTCGGTTGGCTTCTTTCCCATTTAATTATCATCTTTCATGTGAAAGCACCAAGCAGCAGTGTGGTTATGAAATCCGCATATCTGACAGGCTTCCTTAAACTCACTGGTCCTTCCTGAAAACCAGCCTCTTCCTCTAAAATTTTGGCTTTTTCCTCTAAAATTATGATTTCTACCTCCTCTGTTATTCCTTCCACCAGTTTGGTAGTTATTCTGTGTTCTCCCTTGAGTCAGATTGACATAGCTAAAGTTATTCCTGACTTGATTAAGATAGTCTATCTTGCTCTTGAAGGTCATGAGAGTGGAACACAACTCAAGCCATGAAATATGTTCCTTACTGTTAATTTGTACCACAATTGGTGTATATTATTCATCAAGGCTGGCCAACACTTGTGTTACTAAATCTGCTTCTTTTCGGATATCTCCATATTATCTGCCAGATGTTGGATAGTGGATAAATATTTATCCATGGTCATTGAGCCCTTCCTAGTTCTCTACAGTTTAGCAGCCAGAAAAGTCACCCTTGATTTATTCAAAATCCCATAATTCT
Source organism: Ligustrum vulgare (assembly GCA_963555705.1). Taxonomy (NCBI): domain Eukaryota; kingdom Viridiplantae; phylum Streptophyta; class Magnoliopsida; order Lamiales; family Oleaceae; genus Ligustrum; species Ligustrum vulgare. The sequence goes on along the minus strand of OY743172.1, from coordinate 3,645,701 downwards.
CGTTGATTGCCTTCTAAAATTCATGAGAATTTGAGCACCCCATGACTCTCATAATGATTTCAGATGTCATGGAGGCATATAACCAGCCCATTAAGAGCTGATCAACTGATACCCATTTGGAATACTCCGTATTTTGAGAAGTTTCAACTTCAACACCCTTCTCTGTAGTGACCTCAGTACTGATAGTCTATGGTGGGCACACCTTGGTTTCGAGTAGGTAGCCTTCTAGGCCATGTCCTTTCACCACTAGCATAATGACATTCTTCTATAATAGGAAGTTTTCCGTGTCTAGCTTGACTGCAACAGCTTTTGGCAAACTTATGCCAAACGAAGTGAAGCTATGCACTTCATTTGATATTTGACTGTAGAGTTGAAGCTGGTATTGGACTAATTACTGGGGTTAGCCATTTTGGCTCTGATACCAAGTTAAAAAATGCAGCAAGATAAAGAATGTTTCTATATTCTGAATGAATTACAAATGATTACAAGTCCAGCTATTTATATACAGAAAATGTATACATACATAAACTATACAACAAATATTCCTTCATCTAGAATGATCTATTCCTCTTGTTTTTAGTGTGATTGTCCTGGAATCATGGAAAGGATGAACTAATATGCAGAGTTGATGTGGAGCTATCCATGTGCTGATAGTTTTCTGTTGGAGATTAACAAAGATAAAAACGTGTTCTTCCTTTTAAAATGCACCTCCATCTTTTGAGTTAATCAATTTTGGTCCTTATGCTCACTTAATTCTTCTGGTTCAACGTTCAAAGGGTCAATGATAAGTGTATTTTGTACACTTATTTCTATCCTAAAAGTATGAATTTATATGTTTGTTTTTTATATATTTGTTATTTATTTTGTGTTATTTGTTTATATTTCAGAAATAATTCCAAAGTCGAGAAAACAATGGAATTGGAGCAAAAACAAGCATATTGGATGATAAAAGAACCAAAGTATGCAAATCAAGAATGGATGAAGTAGATCAAGGGCTAAATTGAAAGAAAAGTCAAAGAAAGAACCAAATTGGTAGATTTCAGAAGTTCAAGGATCAAATTGCAAATATTCAATAGTTGATTCGAATCAAGATAAGATACTTGAAGACTTTTAGGAGTTAATCGGATGCAATTAGAAGTCAAAAAGGAATGAAATATGGTAAGAATATTACCATAAATTCATTCCAATCAAACAAGATTTCTGGCAGATTTTTAGTCAGATTTGAAAGCTAATTTCGGGGCAGTAAACGTTTGAATTGGGAAAATCATATTTCATGAATAATTTTAGTCCTTTAAGTTATCTTTCTAACGGACATTGAATCACATCAATAGGATAAGAGAATAGAAAGATATGATTAAAATACTAAACGCTATGCAGTGACAAAAAGATCTTCCGCGAAGGTAACTTTCCTTATTCGGTTGAAACTCTTTTGGAATTTAATTTGGACGTGAAACTCAGCATTCTTGCTCCCGAAGTAACCTAATTCTCATGAACGTCTATAAATACATGGCTTGGGGCACGAAATTAGGGGTTCCCAATGTTCATAATTCATGCCAAAACGCTGTCGAATTGCGAGGGGATCCATAGGAGGCCAAATTCAAGATTGAAGAATAAGGATCAAGGAGATGAATATGGTGACATCTTTTCATACTTCTTGTGATTTATTTTCAATCATGTATTTAGGCTAGGTTTTTAATTGTTGGAATTGTGATGATACTTTGTTTACCGGATTCCATGTTTTGATTTAGTATTTTAATTTAAGCTTTTTATGGGTTTGAGCAATTGATTGTGTATTTATTTTCATCTATAATTGTGGACGCATAATTATTTGATGTTTGTGATAATTTTATATGTTCGAAAGAGTAGGAAATTATTGGACTTGAGTCAATTGCCACAATGTTCGATAGGGGATAGAAATATACCCCTATACTTTGTGTAATCCCAAAAAGTGTTCATAAATCGATAATGCTTTTCTATTGGTTTGGATTTATCATAGAAATATAGTCAAATTCCTTAGAGAAAAATGTTTTAATTCACCGTTCGAAAGAGGGTTTTAAAAACATAAGGAACATGGATTTTCAATTTCCCATAAATTGTCGTTAAATGTTTAATTTAAAATATGGATGATGGAACAAAGTGGAATCACAATTCTAACATGTTTATTTCATAAGTTTTTATAAATCAAATTTTCTCGCTTTCTTAGTTTAATCTTTAGTATAGTTTAAAATTCAAAATTTTCAAATTCAAACAATTTCTCGTTCCGGTTAAGGTAGTAATCTAAAATATGATTTAAAACAATCTATGTGGGATCGATACTTGGACTTAAAATCCACCTTATTACTTGCGCGACCCGTGCACTTGCGGATCGTTATCAAGTTTTTGGCGCCGTTGCCGGGGATTGTAGTTTAAATTTATTTTTAGATTACTTTCACTAATTCGGACTTTTTACTTTTTTTTTGTAGTATTTTATTTTATTTTTATTTTGTTACTTTGGATTATCCAACACAATTTTAAGCCTTCCTATGTTTGGTTTTTTTTCGAGGTATATTTGAATCTACCATTGGCTTGCAATGAACGATTTCAACATGGACTATGAAGACATGTTTGGAGAATATACAGGTTGTGAATTTTGCTCCAAAATATATTGTAATGGACAGTGCTTGGATGCGAGCAATATTTGGGTCACACCAAAACTCTTAGTGTTTAAAGAATACTTGAAATTCCGACAACAAGCAATTGACATGTCGGATGCAAGTCACATGCTCTTTGATAAGTGTGTACCGAATGATTGGGACGAGGACATCGCTCTAGTGGGAGATGGTCCTCCACTGTGGAGTGAAAGGGTAATTTCAAAATACTATCAGAAGCTAGCCAAGATAGATGAAGGTGATATGGTGCTAGGAGACTCCATGTATTGGAGTGAATTTAAAAGGTGGGGATATAATCCACTCGAGAAAGTTCATAAGAAAGACTCGCCAATGCCCGTGGAGTTTGACGAAAAACCCGTCATTGAATCCAAAGATGAGTCAACTATTGAAGAAACACTTGAAGATGATGAAAAATCAATCACAGTAGAGCTAAATAGAAATTTGGACATCAATGAGAAAGAAATCAACTTACATGGTTTTGACCTTGTTGATTGCCAAGTAATTGAGTTTGTAATTAAACTTGATGAGGAGGTGGAAGTCTTCATAGTTGAAGTTGAATTGGATGAGGACATGTTCTATAATATGGAGAGGGGCAATTTCGAGTCTTGGAGATCAAATGAGGAGTGGAACAAGTCCAAAAGAAAGAATATGGGAAAGGCATCCAAAGCTTTCTTTAGGTGCCCTTGAATTAATTTCCATAAAGTCTAGCTCTAGACTATAAATGAAGCGCTTATTGGGAGGCAACCCAATTTCTCAAACTCTTTTCTTTATTTATTTTGTTTATTGCTTTTGATTGTTTTTATTACTTTCTAGTTGTTTAGATGCTTGACCTTGCATTTTAGGATCACTAGTATGTTTAGAATGCATGCATTGAGTTGTTATGTGTTTTAAGTAATTCTAGTATTCCATTTTGCATGTTTTAACATTTTTAGCTTTAATTGCATTTTAATTTTTTTTTGTTGTTTATCATCACAATTTTTCAACATGAGAACCTAGTTTAGGACATGTAGACATATTGGATTTTTCCACATTTTTACAAGACTTTGCTTAATATTAGTGTTCTTCATATCTTTTTGCGAAATTTGAAATTGTGGATAAATGGTGATGAGTTTAGGCTAGAACTTGGAGTATTGAATTGTGTTTATTAGGTGAAAATTTTTGGCTTAATTCAAATCTCCAATTTTATGAATTTCTTGATTTCTTAATATGCATGCAAGGTGTTTGATTAAATGTTTCAATGACGTTTTTGTAGAGTTTTGGCAAATATTTTTGGATGATCACCCTCACTACATGTTAAACATCATTTGTACATCATCCATTCATTGTTTACACAGATTTAAGGTATAGAACTCAACATGAACATTTTGGCACTACAAAGCACTTCATTGCAAGGCCATTGCAAGGCATCACAGCACCACTGCACCAATTTCAGCTTCACTGCACCTACTTTGTCACATCTTTTCATGAACCAAATGAAAGTCAAACTTGCTGAATTTTTGATATGTTGTAGACCCAGTTATATACTTTCATATGCTCAGGACATGTCTCGGGAAATTTTCACTTTTTCGAGGCGATGTCAAGGGTTGAAAATTAGTGGTCGACAATTTTCAAAAATTTCAATTTTTTTTTCTAAGTCCTAGTTTGAGTGTGTTGTATTGATTTTCTTTAGTTCCTATGTGATGATTATACTTCTAATGAACATTAATGTTTATTTGCAAGGAACATATCATCATGGGGCAATTCACGCCAAACATGGAAAATGAAGTAAGTGATCATTTCATCCAACAAAACATTCAAGTCAAAGCTTAAAAAATGGGAACACCAACTCTCCAAACCCGGGAAGTACATTAACCTTCTTTTTTATTTTTTTGTTTATTTTGTTTATTTATTTTGAATACATTGAGGACAATGTATGATTCTAGTTTGGGGGTGGGAATCTCATTCATGTGCTTTCATCTACACATTATTCGATTTTGGGTAGAAAATTCATAAAAATTTGAAAAATTGAAAAAAAATCATAAAAAGTGAAAAATTTGAAAATTTTGGTTGATTTATTTATTGCTTATGATATGATATGAATTGACTTTTGTGCTTTAGTTAGAAAATTGGGCAACATGCGAACTAAATTTTTCTTAACATTCATCCATGTGAGACTTTAATCAAACTTGAGCACATAGCCATTTCAAATAAAAACTTGTGTAGGGAGATGCTTGATACTTGTGGGGTAAACTTGTGCACTTTGAACATAGAATTGATTGAAAAATCCTAAACCTTAAGTAATTAGATCCCGACATGAAATGTAGAACCAAACTGCTCAAGAAGCAGTTTGGGGGTGGGAAGGTTAGTATGAGTATGCATTGATGGATTTAAGATTTGGAGTTTTTAATTGTACATCTTTAGTGTAAGGGATTTCGATCAACGGGTATAAACCATAATAACCAGCATAAAAACAGAAAAATGCTGAAGGTCTTATTCTACTCTTCAAATGCCTTTTTGACTCGAGCCAGTAAGTCTGAGGGATTCTCTGAATCTGGTACCCTAAACTCAACTGAGTTGGGAGCTTCCGACCTAAAGCTCTCTACAGGGGTCAACTAGAAAGCAAGTACGGAGAGTGGACTTACACATAAGACGTTAAAACATCTTTAACTTTTCTGTTTAAGCCTTTATGACTCGGGTAATTAAGTCTGAGGGGTTCTCTGAACCTGGTACCCTAAGCTCAATTGAGTTGGGAGCTGCCGACCTAAAGCTCGCTGCAGGGGTCATATAGAAAGCAAGTATGAAAAGTATTGCACAAAGATGAAAAAAAACAAGGACATTAAAAGAAAAAGTCGTCCATATGAAAAAAAAAAAGGAATAAAATGGTATAAGCTTTGTTGATTGAAATTTCTAACACTTTGTTAATTATTCTTGGTCTGTCGTGCATACTTGTCTCCTCCTAACTGCTTGTGGGGAAAAATGCAATGTATACATGTTTAGAAACCACATCATTAGGAAAGACCTCGGGATATGAGAGAAAAACAATAAGGTTGTGATCATCCATGAGAGGGTAAGTAAAATCAAAAGAAAATCATTATTGACCACACGGGATTCGGGCTTACTCTTGCATAAAAAGTCACACATTGTCAAGTTTATTTTTGCATAAGTTTGCAGTTGATTTTGGCTATTCACACACACACAATGAAGTTGAGCATCGGATGAATGAAAATATTTTATGTTGTTCATATTTCTTTGTCTAAAGTGAATCGTCAATTTGGATTGTTGAAGCGCATGGTAAATAAGTTGACAAAAGCAAAAACATAGTTTTTATTTAATTTGCCTTTTTACATTTATAGTTTAGTTTTATTTTGTTCGATGACGAATAATAGTTCTAGTTTGGGGGTGTTGATAAGTGTATTTTGTACACTTATTTCTATCCTAAAAGTATGAATTTATATGTTTGTTTTAGAATATTTGTTATTTATTTTGTGTTATTTGTTTATATTTCAGAAATAATTCCAAAGTCGAGAAAACAATGGAATTGGAGCAAAAACAAGCATATTGGATGATAAAAGAACCAAAGTATGCAAATCAAGAATGGATGAAGTAGATCAAGGGCTAAATTGAAAGAAAAGTCAAAGAAAGAACCAAATTGGTAGATTTCAGAAGTTCAAGGATCAAATTGCAAATATTCAATAGTTGATTCGAATCAAGATAAGATACTTGAAGACTTTTAGGAGTCAATCGGATGCAATTAGAAGTCAAAAAGGAATGAAATATGGTAAGAATATTACCATAAATTCATTCCAATCAAACAAGATTTCTGGCAGATTTTTAGTCAGATTTGAAAGCTAATTTCGGGGCAGTAAACGTTTGAATTGGGAAAATCATATTTCATGAATAATTTTAGTCCTTTAAGTTATCTTTCTAACGGACATTGAATCACATCAATCGGATAAGGGAATAGAAAGATATAATTAAAATACTAAACGCTATGCAGTGACAAAAAGATCTTCCGCGAAGGTAACTTTCCTTATTCGGTTGAAACTCTTTTGGAATTTAATTTGGACGTGAAACTCAGCATTCTTGCTCCCGAAGTAACCTAATTCTCATGAACGTCTATAAATACATGGCTTGGGGCACGAAATTAGGGGTTCCCAATGTTCATAATTCATGCCAAAACGCTGTCGAATTGCGAGAGGATCCATAGGAGGCCAAATTCAAGATTGAAGAACAAGGATTAAGGAGATGAATAGGGTGACATCTTTTCATATTTCTTGTGATTTATTTTCAATCATGTATTTAGGCTAGGTTTTTAATTGTTGGAATTGTGATGATACTTTGTTTACCGGATTCCATGTTTTGATTTAGTATTTTAATTTAAGCTTTTTATGGGTTTGAGCAATTGATTGTGTATTTATTTTCATCTATAATTGTGAACGCATAATTATTTGATGTTTGTGATAATTTTATATGTTCGAAAGAGTAGGAAATTATTGGACTTGAGTCAATTGCCACAAGGTTCGATAGGGGATAGAAATATACCCCTATACTTTGTGTAATCCCAAAAAATGTTCATAAATCGATAATGCTTTTCTATTGGTTTGGATTTGTCATAGAAATATAGTCAAATTCCTTAGAGAAAAATGTTTTAATTCACCGTTCGAAAGAGGGTTTTAAAAACATAAGGAACATGGATTTTCAATTTCCCATAAATTGTCGTTAAATGTTTAATTTAAAATATGGATGATGGAACAAAGTGGAATCACAATTCTAACATGTTTATTTCATAAGTTTTTATAAATCAAGTTTTCTCGCTTTCTTAGTTTAATCTTTAGTATAGTTTAAAATTCAAAATTCTCAAATTCAAACAATTTCTCGTTTCGGTTAAGGTAGTAATCTAAAATACGATTTAAAACAATATCTATGGGATCGATATTTGGACTTAAAATCCACCTTATTACTTGCGCGACCCGTGCACTTGCGGATCGTTATCAGTCAATACTTAACTCAAGATGGTGAGGTGAGCTACGTATCCAAATAACAGCTACAACCCACGTGTTGGGCCCAGATTGATCCAAATGACCGAGGTGATTTATATTATCGAGGTTAACTTAGTAAGAGAGGTGATTTGATGTGGCCGACCTGATACGAACCGAGGTGATGCAAACCGACATAATGGGAACCGATGGGATGGCTAACCGAGGTGAAAGTGGGGGCTCTGCAGGATAATCAAATCAGTCGCATTATATGCAGTAATCATCATTACCTGTAATATGTCAATATAATCATTTGATGTTAGTTTGTCAGAATTGTCATTCATCAATGTCAATTACACGCTGCAGACGTGATGTGTTGTAATAATTATGTTTTATCTCCTATCATACTATAAATAGGAGACAATGCTCATCCATGGGCAATTAATAGAGGAAAACTCTCCAAACTCTTGTTATTTGAATATCGTATTCTGACCTGACCATCAGATCAGCACCGAAATTTGCGTGAATTTATCTTCCACTAAAGCAATTCCTTTAAAAACTCTATAAGAAAGAAAGCATGATAGAGTATCAAAAGAACATGATGCTAATTCTGTCTAGTAAAGTTCATCTAGAGAATCTGAATTTGGTATTCTAAAGACTGCATCATCTAGAATGGGAGGAAGAAAACATGTGTAGGATAAGAAAAGTTTATTTATTTATTTTTCCAATGGAGGTTTGTGCAATTTCTTAAAAAAAAAAGGACGTGTCATCTCTGCAATAAGCAAACATTCTACTGGTAATATTGAAAACATGTTTCTCTAGTTTTTAAACCATTGTCTTCTGTCTAATACATTGTTTCAGCACCAATGTCTAGCAGTTGGAAACTGCATATTCAACGACAACACATGCCATGTCGTTGAAAGTAGTAAAAAATTTAGCAATGAAATATACATATACTAAAACACAATAAAAGACTTATTCAACGACTGATAGAGTCTAGGAGGTGAAACAGACTTTTGAGGTTTCACAGTTTTATTGGGAAAACCTTGAGTGGAACTGCCTTCTGTAGTGAAAGCCCAAATTTCTCACTTATGTCAACTTCTTTAGGTTGCATTCCATTTTCGAGTTTCCAGTTGAAGTTATGAATTAAAGCTGCCACCATGAGATGCACCATTCTGTCAGCCAAAGGCAATCCTGGGCACATCCTCCTTCCTGAACCAAATGGAATGAGCTCGAAATCTTGGCCTCTGAAGTCTACTTTACGGTTTAAAAACCGTTCAGGCTCAAATAAGTCTGGATTTAACCAAAGGCTTGAATCTCTACCGGTTGCCCATACATTAACAAGTATTTGTGCATCTTTAGGAATTGTATAGCCATTAATTTCTGTATCAATTTCAGCCTTGTGAGGTACTAAAAAGGGGGCAGAAGGATGACACCTGAAGGTTTCTTTGATCACTGATTGCAGATATGGAAGTCTTGCGATGTCCGATTCTTCAACTTGTTTGTTTCGTCCAATTACAGTCCAAAGCTCGTTTCTAGCTTTCGACATTTTCTCAGGATTGCATATTAATTCTGTCATTGCCCATTCCACGGTGCTTGAAGTAGTGTCTGTTCCTGCAAGAAATAAATCCTAGTATATGCAAGAAATTAGTGATCTATATATAGTGGCTAACCATTCAAATAAAAGTTACACTGAATACATTCACTTCTTGTATCCTTTTCTGTATCTCTTTACCATTTTGTAAGCTGAAGAGGTGGTCAAAATTAATTGGTTTCATAAAGAAGCAGTGAAGTTGTCCTGTTCAGAAATTGATGTAGTAAGGATATATGAGTGTGCTTATTTTACTCACCAGAAGTAAATGCTTTAGAACATCAAAAGTTAATTCGGATTCGTTTGATTGGTTGTGATTCAAGATGGCTTCAAGTCAATCGTTTCTCACTGGATGATCCATTGACTTTCTGGATTCCAACCGTTGATTAATCAAATCATCAAATTTCACGAATATTTTGCTAATCTAACTCTTGGTTTTGCGCAGAATACCTTGTGGATCAATGAATTTAAGAACCGGGAAGAAGTCTGCAACATTAGGAACGCCTTCATTTTCCATCAAACCCCGTAAAATTCCTTTCATTTCTTGAGAAGAAATGGAATTAAATTGGGCAAAATCAGTTGAGAAAAGTGTGGTTGAGATGAGATTAAGCGATGTTATGAACACAGTCTCGCCAATATCAACTACCTGCTCACTAATGCAACAATCATGCAAATAGTCGCACAATTTCTTCATTTTTCTTGGCGACCCCCTTGCTTTCATCAAGTCTGTGCACCGTAAACATTTGTTCTTTACAAAGTTTACGAAGCTTTCGCCATTGGCTACCTGCAGGAAACCAACCCATAGACTTCTTGGAACGATAAAATGCTGCTGCTGGAATTGTTCGAGAAGAAAAGATTAGGTCATGTTTTTGTAGTACTTGTTTGGCAATATCCGGTGATGAATAGTACAAATTGCACAATGCACAGTAAACTAAATCATCGCCCAAATAATAAATTAAGTAATAATCGAAATTTTGATTCCACAATTAGAAATTCAAAAACTATGTTCTAGAAAATAAAAGCATTTATAAAATTATTTATAATGCTTGTAAATTTGTAATAGTCTATTATATTGTCCTAACAAATATTCTTTTCTATAAAGACATTTTAATTATTATATAAAAATATTATTTATTAATATAATAATATTAAATATCAAACATTTAGTGATGCACGGTTAATCTATTTATATTAGCTAATCTTATATTCATAATAGTTACTGAATTGATTGATTATTACATGGAAGGTATGGTAGTTGTTTCCTTAGGCCAGGACTTATTGAATATATGACAATTACTTTTTAGTATGAGAGAGATTATATATCCCATTCAGGAGTTTATCTTCTGGATTTGATTATTATTAAACTAACTAATGGCTAATGCTGTAATGCATTCATTTATGTTGTTGATGAACCAATTTGTTTACATTAGATTGGATCGAGAAATTACTCTTAAGCCTTTAATTCTGTGATTTACTGGAGCAGGTTTTACACATGGACAAAAATGACTACTATGGAGGAGAGTCCAGCTCCCTCAATTTGATTCAGGTAAATTTAATTTCGAGAATCTAAATATGCTGTATGCATTATTTCAGATTCCCTTCAAGCCTCTCGATTTCTGGTGGCAAATTGGAATTTCATGAACATTTAATGGCCTAGTTGAAAACAAGATATTGGAGCACGCTACGAGATCTATGCTTATGTAGAAAAAGGATAACTTATTACCCATTACCATTTACTCAGGCTAGCAGAGCTGCAGACTCTCATTCTCGAAATTTTCGGTAGTCGGGACTTTCTCAGCAGGGTCGGGTCTAGATCGAAGATGGGAGGAGCCGAGGAGGGAGATGGTGTCGGTCAGTTCAATCGGTAACTCCTAATTCTTGATGATTATCATGATTTTGGGATTTTTCTCTCCACTGAGAACTAGAAATCGAGAAGAATGGATGGCAATTGGGTTTGAATGATTCTGATTCAGAATTCTTAATTTGGGCGTATGGGCCTTGGCTTTGGTTTCTGGGCTCAGTTGGTCATGTATGGTTGGGTAGCTTGGGCTCAGTTTAAATTCACAGATTTCAGAAAAAAAGGCCCTTACTTATTGGAGGCCCAAGGCGCGGGCCTGGTTTGTCTTGGCCCAGGTCCGGCCCTGTTTGTATTGCATTTCCCCTCATCACTTTTATCTTATTTGCCACAGATTTGAACACAAGTCTCGGAAAAAATGAATCCATATATTTTGTCGAATGCATTTTTTTTTTTTAATCTTGATTCGTACCAATCATTTTGTGGATAGAGATTTGCATGTGTTCACTTTCAATTTTGGTTTATAAACAATTTATAAACTACACAATATCTCAAATTTTTTTTTTTTAACCACAAACATTTTCTCTATCCAAATAGGTTTGATTTATAAACTGATTTTTTTTTTTTTTTTATGATTTTGAAGTAAAAAGTAGTTGCTGAAAATTGGATAGAGAAAATGTATTGATTAAAAAATAATTTGGAAAATTATATGATTTATAAATTGGTTATAAACCAAAATTGAAAGTTTAATGAACACTTGCAACTATCCACACGAAAATGAAATGAAATAATTGTACTTCCCCACGTGACTCTCGTATCTTGCATTCGTTTGGTAGTTAAATTTGATTTATAATCGGATTTATTTATAATTTTGTGGTAAAAAAAGTGATTAAAAATTGGATAAAGAAAATATATGTGATTAAAAAGTGATTTGAAAAATTGTGTAGTATATTAACATGTTTATAAACCAAGTTTACCAAACACATCGCCACCATATTTGAACACGAGTAAGGGAGTTCTATCTACAAAAATTATGGAGCTTGGTGAATAAAAAAATCGGATAATTATGTTCCGACTTCTGATTGAAACAATTCTAGCATCCCGAGCCAATGAGGAACCGAATTTCCCCCATTGCAATAGAGGATTCCATTAACCATTGACTAAGAGTACAAAGTTACAGTATTTCAAGAGTACTAGAAATATTTTTGTTCTGGCTCCCTATTCAAGGCAGGGCATTTTCGCTATTCTTCTTATTAGGGAAGTTGAAATATTCAAAAATCCGAATATCATCACGAGGCCCAAAAAAAAAAAAAAAGTGTAGGTTATATTTTTATTTCATGGTCACAACCACCCCATCTCCGACCACCACCACCGCCGCCGCCTCAACCACAGCCACATCTCAATTTATTTTAAGGTTAACCACCATTTTTTAAGGTCACAAATAAGTTTTATTTTAAGGTCATAAGGTAAAAAAATGACGTGTCATATTTTTAGAAAATAATGCTATAGGGACAAGGGCCTGTCCAACAAGCCCCCTCAATGTTACAGTGAGGGGGCCTAGGCCCCTATTTGAGTAGCATTATTCTATTTTTACTTCAAGGTCACAATCACCATCTCCTCTGACCACTAAGTTCATGACCAGCGCTGTCATAACTACTACAACAAATTGACCTACAAGCTCGGCCCCACTCATATAAATGACCTGAGACCACAACACCAACCCACCGATCTACATACCTACAACACTAGTCAACACTCGTCGCCGCAATCATAACAGCCGCCACACCCACTTCCATTGCAGTCGCGATTACAACCGCACCACCATCGTCAATGCCACCTCCAAACACACACAAATGCACAAATAAAGATTCATGGAAACTGCCACCAACACCAGATAACTGCCGTTGCCGCTTGCACAACCTCCACCAATGCAAAATTTGTAATCGACACCAACACAACCCAAGAAAAATTGATTTGCCACCCTTCACCCACAACCACAACCACAACCAATTTCTGCATTTCTAATGACCAAATTTTGGCGACGAGAGGGATAGGAGATGTTCGATTTGGAGGAGAAGCGCAGGTTGTTGCGCGAGAATGATCGCCTTGGTTGTGCGACAGAGACTGCGACATGGAGTGGTGAAGAGAAATGGAATAGAGTGTATCGATGAAGCTGTGCTTATCGTAGAGGTTGATGAAGTTGAGCTTATCGCTTCCACTGCATGTGGCAAGGTAGCTTGAAGAGAGATACCAGGTAGTGGGGCAGATCGGCGGTGGCATGAAAGAGAAATGGAGTGTGAGGCGGTGAGAAATAATTTTGAAATTGGTTCTAATTCTATTGAAAGGAGGGGTGGAGACCTGGGGTTTATGTGATTAATTTAGTTTTAATTTTATATTAATAATATTTTTTATTATTAAAATTCCAATTATCACCTGAGACTTGAAATTATACAAGTTTGACCTCATTTTTGAATTGGGCTCTTAGAAAATAGGTGTAGGTATAGGTGTAATTTCTTCAATATATTACCAAGTTGGGCTAGGTCAAAACAAATGACTCAAATAAACAAGCCCAAGATAAAACAACCAATACAACCAAGTCTAAATACAAGACTACTGAATGGGCCGTCCAAGTGGGCGATTATTGAATCAAGCTATTAATTTCACAGTTTTATTGGGAAAGCTTTGAGTAGAACCGCCTTCTGTAGCGTAATCCCAAATTTCACTATCAACTTCTTTGGGTTTCATTCCATTTTCGAGTTTCTAGTCGAAGTCATGAATCAAAGTTGCCACCATGAGATGCACCATTTTCTTAGCCAAAGGCAATCCTGGGCACATCCTCCTTTCTGAACCAAATGGAATGAGCTCGAAATGTTGGCATCTGAAGTCTAATTCATGGTTTAAAAACCTTTCAGGTTCAAATGAGTCTGGATTTAACCAAATGTTTGAATCTCTGCCAATTGTCCAAATGTTAACAAGTATTTGTGCATCTTTAAGGATTGTATAGCCATTGATTTCTGTATCAACTTCTGCCTTGTGAGGTACAAAAAAGGATGACACCTAAAGGTTTCTTTGATCACTGATTGCAAATATGGAAGTCTTGATGTAACACCCCAAGTTTAAAAATCTAAAACCTAAGCGTGTTAACTTCCATTCACATTATATGCGGAAATAAATCGTTTAACATTATAATTGTCATTTATCTATTATAATTTTTTACAGAAATTTCGGCAGAGTCTCCTCTATAAATTGGACTTAACTAACCTGTGGAGAGACATCATAACCATTTTAAAAGTTTAAATCTAACCTCATTCAATATTCAACATACAATCACAATTCTATATCAAACTCCTACGTCACCACACTATTCCAAAATAAATCAAAACTCCTCCATACAAAATTGTATATCAAATAACTACAATTCAGAGGAATAAGTGATAATATAAACAATACTAGAAGCATCATAACTTATTTAAACTGATTCCAACCAAAACCATTTAAAGAATGACAGATAAAAGAATACCCAATGAAAACTTGATGAAAATTATTTAATTCAATTTTGAGGAAAATAACAATTTCCGGTACTTCCTGAGTCTGCCACCAAGTACTCTCCTCAGATCACCTAACTTTCATCACCTGAAACATTGAGGAGGGATTGGGGTGAGCTAAAGCTCAGTAAGCAAACTTCGTGCAAGTGATGCATGCTTATGACATGAAATGCTTTAAACTTTGAAATATGTATCCCCATTCACTTTAACCTTTCAAAAATTTCAAACTTTTCAAGCTTTCACTTGACATTTCAAAACTTTCATTTCATTCCATCGTGAGCTCACTTGGTGTATCTTCTAGTCAATCAGATAACAGTGAGCAATTCTTATTTGGAACCAGATTCACATTCACATTTTCACCTCAAAGCGATTTAACATTCATTCCACCGTAAAGCGGCTCATTCACTTCATTCCACCGCAAAGCGGTTCATTCACTTCATTCCACCGCAATGCGGCTCATTACATTCGGGTACGCCGGTCCCTCACGCCCCATTTCCCACTCGCATCTTTCATGAACTAGAAGTACACCCATTCTTTCTTTAAAACTTGGGATACATAACTTTTGAACAAACTTGCACCTTAACACATTTCTTTCATTTAAAAACATTTCACTTCCCAATTTCGATACCAATGCATGCTTGATGATGCAATGACATGATAATGTGCATGCTTGAACATTCTTCATAATAACATATACTTTCATAAAGTAAATGAAATTCATCAAAGCAAATAAGTTGCAAACAATCATTTACACATTCCACATTTACATTTAACTTCTATGAAAATAGGGGAAGTTTACTTACTTGACGTCCTTAATATTTACTGTTTCCTTGATTTGCAAGTGGAGGAGCCTCGACTGTCCGTGTCGTTAATGTACCAACAATCCTAGTTATATTCATTCATTAAATAAAATATACTTTTAGTTTAAAATTCACAAATTCCTATTCTTTTAATATTAACAAAACTTCCGATCGAGATCAAGAGCCCAAATTAACCTAGGTGTGACCTTGAACTACGAATATAGCGACCCAGAATTTTTATGCAATAAATAATTATTTTAATATTTAGAAAATTGAGTCGCTATTGTTTTGAAATTAATGCCGCGACGGATTCGTCTAGCCAAGTCAAGAAATATCGAATTTGTTCGATTTTAAATTAAAATCCGAATTTCTATAATTATATTATTTTAATTAAAGTATCATTTTCAAAATCATTTTAATTCCAATATTCCTTATTAAATTATTTTAAGTCCAAAATATGTAATTCAATTTTTATCTCAAAATTCATCCATTCTCAGATTTATTTTCAGTTCAAAATATATCTGTTTTAAATACGTTTCCTAATCGAAGTTAGTCAATTTTCTAAACTAATCCTATCCCATGTGCACCTTCCAGCATCCCTCTCTCCCTTTCTCTTTTTACGCCGAAAGCTAAAACCAAACTCCACCTCCATCTTTAATAATGGAGCAACTGCCTGCTCAATACAACTCATACTCCATTTCATCACCCTTTCTTTTTCCTTTACAGCCGAAAGTATCTTCCTCCTTCCCTTTTCATAATCCAGACCACACTTCTTCCCTACCTCACCAATTCACCATCTTCATTCATGGCCAACACAACATTCAGCCTCCTTCCAACTTCATTGCAGCCTAGCACCTGTAAATTCCAGCAAAACCATTTGCCAAGTTGAACTCTAAAACCATCATCGCATTGGCACCACTGCAACCTTTTCCACCATAGCAGTTGATCCACCATCGCCGGCATCTTCATCACCACCTCCATCTCCAACCACCAAGAACGCTGAACCACCATCGAACCACTACAGAATCACAACCAACCTGCACCTACTGCTTCCTCACAAAACGCACCACAGTCGCCACCACCATCCAATCGATCGAATACAACCTCAACCTCACTGCCCATTTTGTAATTTCCATTTTTGAGCCCCCTCTCATTCGAACCATCATCAACATCATCACCATCGCAAACCACAATCCCCAAACAGTCACTGCCTTCCACCACTCCACCAAATGACCCCCACTACTGCCCTCATAAATCAAAATCAAAACCCAATAATAGATCAATTACTTACCTCTACCGTTAATTTCTCGCCGGAAAAACAAAGATCCAAGCTTCGATTTTCATTTCGGTTCGCACACAAACTCGCACCCTATCTCACACCTAAACCGCACAAATCTGAAAAACCCTTTTATCGCCACTCACCTCCACCTTGCTACCGGTGTTGCGCCGGCGAAATCACCGGAAGTGTAGCGCCTTGTTCCTCCGCCTCTCGCACCCGTCGCCTTGGTCCAGAGGTAGAGAGAGATAGAGTGACGTTGTGAGGAGAAAAGATAAAGTCTGATATTATATTTTAACTTCCAAAAATGTTCAAATTGGTCCCTCATCTTTCAAAACATCAATTTTAGTCCTCAAATTATAATTTATCATTTTGAACTATATATTTGATAGACTAAAATGACTTATTGGCTAAGACGAAGCGTACGGAGAATTTAAAGAAATTGAAGTCATTCCCGCTCAACTTTGCACTCGTCGGATTTGAGGTAGACTCGCACTTATTAATTGATTTAAATTATGATTTCATATGAATGTCATGTGACTTGTGAAAGTCAATTTTTAAGAAAAGCAAGTATGTTTTTATGAAAGGTAAATATACCTTATGTTGTTATGAAAAGTAAGTATGTTTTTATGAAAAGAAAAATATACTTTATGTTTTTACGAAAAGTAAGTATACTCTATGCTTCACGAAAATGTTTTTTTGGATCATTGCTATGAAATCAATCTACCAAGATTGTTATGGGTCCCATATGATAAGTTATGATATGTTAAGGGGACCGGAGTCTTAGTAGCGCTACACATAAGAATTCTTGCCACGAAGTTCGGTAACATTCTTGTGTCTCCTATGTTTATGAGGATTTGCCACGAAGTTCAGTAAAATTCCTGTGTTTCCATATGTTTATGAGGATTTACCACCTAAGTTCGGTAAAATTCCTGTCGCATATGTTTATGAGGATTTCGATCCTATCTTATGTTATGATGCAATTGATCCCTATGAATTTCAAAAATTATGCTTGGTATACTTACTGTGATTTTACTGTTATTATGATTTTACTGCATAAGAATTCTTGCCACCTAAGTTCGGTAAAGTTCTTGTGTCTCCCTATGTTTATGAGGATTTCAATCCTATCTTATGTTATGCTTTTAAAAGAAATTATGCTTGGCATAATTAAAATATTTTTATAAGTATATGGTTTTCAAAGAGCTGTTTTCAAAGAGCTATTTTCAAAGAGCCTATGAATTGTAAAATATGTCCCGTGCTGTAATGCACAATATGAGTTTTATCAAGAGCCGTTTTATAAAGAAGCTCTATCAATGCCCGTTTTATAAAGAGCCGGGATTTATGTGTTTAATCATCTTATAAATTAAATTAATTTGCGATGAGTCTACTGAGTATTTCCCCCATGAAATACTCACCCTACTTTTTAACAGTTTTGCAGATTTCGGAGACGGTGGCGAGCGATGAATGATGGTGGCAATAATCGTTAAACGGTTGAAAGTTTGACGTTAATGATTTCCGTATTTTTCCAAACAATCGAATAATTTAGAGAAGTTCATTTATTTGAGAAATTATGACATTGTCAATTTCTTTACAAAATTAATGGTTCGATTTACTATTTCAAATGGTTTCATAAATGTTTCAATTTTATCGGCCATTACAGTTTATTTAATGTTGCCAAAAATGAATTTCAATTATTTCTTCCGCAAAAATATTATTCGAAAAATTTAGACAGAAAATGACGTAGTGAATCGGGTATACGGAACTCGGGGCGCTACAAGTTGGTATCAGAGCTAGTCTGCGTTTCTGTAGACTGGTAAAATTTTCAAAAAGAATTTTCAAGAAATATTTTCTATTTTAAGATTTTTATTGATGAAGATTGCCACTGCCATCATTTCGTTCCACCAACTCCGAGGTAAAGATGTTTATAATGTTTAAAGTTATTTCAGTATTTCGAATACTCATTTTATTGATTTATGAGAAAGAATGAAGAGTATTTTGGATACTTATGATTTATGAGAAATAAGAATGTATTTCTTCGAAAATAATGATGTTGTTATGCTTTGTCATAACTTATATGCTTTAATGTATGATTATGAGAAATTTTTTTAAGAAAGAAAACGAGTGTTGAGCATAATGGGAATAATATGATTTAAGAATGATTTTTAAATAATTTTTGTCCTCGAGTTAGAAATGATGAACCCTAGATGGACTTTGCATAATTGATTTTAGACATGGCACTAAGTATGAGAAGTCAACGGAAAGGATTTGATTATATGTTCAGATTATCTATCGTTTAGATTAAACGAGAAATAGCAAGCCAGTTATGAAGTTGTGATAAGATGTTAAGATTATAAGTGATATGATTTTATTGAGAATTAAGTAATGGATATTATGTTGAGTAAGTGAATTATTTCCTCTATTTTGAAGAGAAATTTATTATGAAGTTTGGCCTTGTGTGAATATTTTGGGAATATGATTTATGGCATATATTTATAAGTATGAGTAATCTTTTGAGCCATTAAGGTATGGAAGGAAGTGATATTGTGATATTGAAAAAATATGATTTGAAATTGTTATGTTGAGAAATTATGAATTGAATTATGGGATATTTTTGATGATATTGAAATGTTGGAATCATTTTCAATATTTTTAGATCGTTGTGATTAAATGTGGAGTTAGTTATTATTATGAGTTATGAAGTATGCTTATGGTTTGGATAAGTCCAAATTACAAGGGAAACTCTGTCCAGAATGTTATCATTTGGAATTAAGAGCATGATATGATAAGCATCCACTAAAGGAATTAAGGTTAGACATGCAAGTACATTTATATCACAAACGAGATTTGGTTGATGATAGCAGAGATTTTATTATTTTCTCATAAGGAGAACACACAAGAGTCACACTGGAAAGGAAATACATGAAACACACAAAAGCAAACGAGAGAAACATGGGATAATCCTCAAAATGAGAGATGTGTTTCCGGAGTAGCCGTATCCTACCACCTCTGATCTTTTGAGGAAATAAAGAAACCTTCAAAGAGGTGTGTTTCGAGAGTAAGAATACTCCGTAATCTACCACCTGGAACCTTTGAGGTACACACAAGATTTAAACATTAAGGAAATCCTAGTAAATGGAGGGGTGTCTCGAGAGTGAGAATACTCCGTACTCTACCCCCACCTATTCTAAGATTCACAGAGTTAAGTTTACATTAACCGGACTCCATTTTCGCTTGATTCCCCTTCCTTGCGACCAATCTATCTTAACCCCTGCTGGATCTTGTATTGAGATATATGACTGCAGCTTATCCAGTAGTTCATCAATAGTAGGAGCAGAAATAAGAAGCCTTCTGGAAAATGGAGAGATGAATCCCTGTTCCACAGCATAATCAAGAAAGGTTAACAAACCATCAAAGAAATTGTTAACATTCAGAAGCCCAATAGGCTTAGTATGGAGATCTAGTTGAGCCCACGAGGTAATGTTAAAGATTTCTTCTAAGGTACCAAAACCTCCGGGCAGGGCTATAAAGGCATCAGAACCATATAGCATACAAGTTATGCGTTCATGGATGGATAAGGTTTGAACTTCATGCCCTCGTGTTTTGCCTGCAACATCTACCAAAGGGACAGGTATGACACCGATTACTTTTGATTTCTCTGCAAGAGCAGATTGGGAAACACAACCCATTAGACCACTGCTACCACCCCCATATACAAGAGTGATACCTTTTTCCCCCAGTTTCTTTCCAAGATCTACAGCCGCTTCTAGATAACCGAAGCCTTTCCCCACTTTTGATCCACAAAATACACAAATAGTTTTGATCTGTCGAAGTTTTGGTGCTTCCATCTTTGATAGTAAAGAAGGGAAAACTTACGAAGAAGATGTGATTTTGGGATGCCTGAACTATGAAATATGTTTGGCTATTTAAAGCCGGGAAAAATTTACTGTTTTTGATTGATTCTGAAAAAGTAAAGATTTACTTTTGACAAAATCAGCCCACTTTTGAATATTTTTATCGTATCGAGGCTGTCACCTTTCGGCGATTTAATATTTTATTTCCAGCTTTATCAAACCTCGAGAAAGGAAAATATATTTTATTTTCAAAACGCGTGAAAGAAAGCAGCAAAATATTTTAAAAGATTTACCTTATATCATTGCTGAACTGCCAGAAGCCTCATTTTGTAAAACAGACTGGCAAACAGGATCTTTTGCTATTATATTTTGGAGACTATAACGATTTTTGTCCTCGTTAAACTGAGCGTATAAGGAGAGAAGTTCACGTTGCACATAACCACTTGGGTGCGTCTCAAGAGTCAGTCGAATATCATCCAAAGACTCCTTACTCAGTCCACCCTTTATGAATTCGATTTTATCATCCCGATTAGTAGAAGAATATCCTACTGATTTGCAACGAGTATTACAGTTCCATCGAGCACATTTGTAGCAACCACCCAATCTTTTTGCTCTTCGTTTCTTTGCAAACGTGCTTTTGCCTAAACCAGGCATGTGCTTTGGAAATGTTGATGGTAATTCACCAGATAGTCGAACCTTTGCTTCTATCAACCAGCGAACATCTTCTGGAATATCATGAGCCATCAGCAACCTCAATCTTTCGAGCCTTATTCTATAGATCTTTCTCAGATCATTCATAGGAAGACTGGAATAATACTTGCGAATGTTAGAAAGGATGATATCCATTGTTTGATGATTCTAACCTCTTCCCAGCACGAACTATTTAAAAGCGTAAAGGATCTGAGTGAATCCGCGTGATGTTGTGTCCAGCAAGAAAGAGCAGGATTATTTTAATGAAAAGAGGAGACAAGAGTTTATGCGCCGTTTACTTTCTTGATAAAAGGAAGATTTGAATGATAAGATTTGAGATATGGAATATTTTTTTTGGATTTGGTACTGATATGTTGATATAATAATCAAGGTATAGAAATAATACGGGAAGACGTGAAAGTGAAATGAGTACCGTATTGAATCAGAATTCATACGTATATACAAGTGAAAGAAATACTTTGCAGGAAATGTGATGATAATTAAGTAAAGAATCTTAGTTTGGGAGATATTTGTTTAATGAATTTTTGGGTTACAAATATTGGAATGATAAGTTGATGATATTATGTTGATATGTTATTGGGTATATTACGTAGAGAGAATATTCAGGTAATTCTTTGATTATTTTGGAAATATTCGATGATAAGAAGAAAGGAAAATTTTTTATGATATGATATATCAGTAAAGATTTGTTGAAATTTTAGAGATATATACGAATATTTGAGGTCACATGATACGATGATAAGTGACAAGTTACATGAATACTACAAGATATGATGAAATATCACATACGATTGGGAAAATTTCATTTTGATTCAGAAGAATTTATGAGTAGACACATATGTCTATTATTGATAAGAAAGACCATGTCTTAAGAAAACAAAGTGATGCATTTAGTCAAAGTCCAGTGGGTTAAATATGGTTGGGTTAAATATGGTAGCGATGATGCTACATAAGAGAAAGAAGAGATTCTGATTAAGTATTCAGAAATCATAAGATTAAGTAAGTTTAATTTCGAGGACGAAATTATTTTAAGGGGGTAAGATTATAGCGACCCAGAATTTTTATGCAATAAATAATTATTTTAATATTTAGAAAATTGAGTCGCTATTGTTTTGAAATTAATGCCGCGACGGATTCGTCTAGCCAAGTCAAGAAATATCGAATTTGTTCGATTTTAAATTAAAATCTGAATTTCTATAATTATATTATTTTAATTAAAGTATCATTTTCAAAATCATTTTAATTCCAATATTCCTTATTAAATTATTTTAAGTCCAAAATATGTAATTCAATTTTTATCTCAAAATTCATCCATTCTCAGATTTATTTTCAGTTCAAAATATATCTGTTTTAAATACGTTTCCTAATCGAAGTTAGTCAATTTTCTAAACTAATCCTATCCCATGTGCACCTTCCAGCATCCCTCTCTCCCTTTCTCTTTTTACGCCGAAAGCTAAAACCAAACTCCACCTCCATCTTTAATAATGGAGCAACTGCCTGCTCAATACAACTCATACTCCATTTCATCACCCTTTCTTTTTCCTTTACAGCCGAAAGTATCTTCCTCCTTCCCTTTTCATAATCCAGACCACACTTCTTCCCTACCTCACCAATTCACCATCTTCATTCATGGCCAACACAACATTCAGCCTCCTTCCAACTTCATTGCAGCCTAGCACCTGTAAATTCCAGCAAAACCATTTGCCAAGTTGAACTCTAAAACCATCATCGCATTGGCACCACTGCAACCTTTTCCACCATAGCAGTTGATCCACCATCGCCGGCATCTTCATCACCACCTCCATCTCCAACCACCAAGAACGCTGAACCACCATCGAACCACTACAGAATCACAACCAACCTGCACCTACTGCTTCCTCACAAAACGCACCACAGTCGCCACCACCATCCAATCGATCGAATACAACCTCAACCTCACTGCCCATTTTGTAATTTCCATTTTTGAGCCCCCTCTCATTCGAACCATCATCAACATCATCACCATCGCAAACCACAATCCCCAAACAGTCACTGCCTTCCACCACTCCACCAAATGACCCCCACTACTGCCCTCATAAATCAAAATCAAAACCCAATAATAGATCAATTACTTACCTCTACCGTTAATTTCTCGCCGGAAAAACAAAGATCCAAGCTTCGATTTTCATTTCGGTTCGCACACAAACTCGCACCCTATCTCACACCTAAACCGCACAAATCTGAAAAACCCTTTTATCGCCACTCACCTCCACCTTGCTACCGGTGTTGCGCCGGCGAAATCACCGGAAGTGTAGCGCCTTGTTCCTCCGCCTCTCGCACCCGTCGCCTTGGTCCAGAGGTAGAGAGAGATAGAGTGACGTTGTGAGGAGAAAAGATAAAGTCTGATATTATATTTTAACTTCCAAAAATGTTCAAATTGGTCCCTCATCTTTCAAAACATCAATTTTAGTCCTCAAATTATAATTTATCATTTTGAACTATATATTTGATAGACTAAAATGACTTATTGGCTAAGACGAAGCGTACGGAGAATTTAAAGAAATTGAAGTCATTCCCGCTCAACTTTGCACTCGTCGGATTTGAGGTAGACTCGCACTTATTAATTGATTTAAATTATGATTTCATATGAATGTCATGTGACTTGTGAAAGTCAATTTTTAAGAAAAGCAAGTATGTTTTTATGAAAGGTAAATATACCTTATGTTGTTATGAAAAGTAAGTATGTTTTTATGAAAAGAAAAATATACTTTATGTTTTTACGAAAAGTAAGTATACTCTATGCTTCACGAAAATGTTTTTTTGGATCATTGCTATGAAATCAATCTACCAAGATTGTTATGGGTCCCATATGATAAGTTATGATATGTTAAGGGGACCGGAGTCTTAGTAGCGCTACACATAAGAATTCTTGCCACGAAGTTCGGTAACATTCTTGTGTCTCCTATGTTTATGAGGATTTGCCACGAAGTTCAGTAAAATTCCTGTGTTTCCATATGTTTATGAGGATTTACCACCTAAGTTCGGTAAAATTCCTGTCGCATATGTTTATGAGGATTTCGATCCTATCTTATGTTATGATGCAATTGATCCCTATGAATTTCAAAAATTATGCTTGGTATACTTACTGTGATTTTACTGTTATTATGATTTTACTGCATAAGAATTCTTGCCACCTAAGTTCGGTAAAGTTCTTGTGTCTCCCTATGTTTATGAGGATTTCAATCCTATCTTATGTTATGCTTTTAAAAGAAATTATGCTTGGCATAATTAAAATATTTTTATAAGTATATGGTTTTCAAAGAGCTGTTTTCAAAGAGCTATTTTCAAAGAGCCTATGAATTGTAAAATATGTCCCGTGCTGTAATGCACAATATGAGTTTTATCAAGAGCCGTTTTATAAAGAAGCTCTATCAATGCCCGTTTTATAAAGAGCCGGGATTTATGTGTTTAATCATCTTATAAATTAAATTAATTTGCGATGAGTCTACTGAGTATTTCCCCCATGAAATACTCACCCTACTTTTTAACAGTTTTGCAGATTTCGGAGACGGTGGCGAGCGATGAATGATGGTGGCAATAATCGTTAAACGGTTGAAAGTTTGACGTTAATGATTTCCGTATTTTTCCAAACAATCGAATAATTTAGAGAAGTTCATTTATTTGAGAAATTATGACATTGTCAATTTCTTTACAAAATTAATGGTTCGATTTACTATTTCAAATGGTTTCATAAATGTTTCAATTTTATCGGCCATTACAGTTTATTTAATGTTGCCAAAAATGAATTTCAATTATTTCTTCCGCAAAAATATTATTCGAAAAATTTAGACAGAAAATGACGTAGTGAATCGGGTATACGGAACTCGGGGCGCTACAAGTTGGTATCAGAGCTAGTCTGCGTTTCTGTAGACTGGTAAAATTTTCAAAAAGAATTTTCAAGAAATATTTTCTATTTTAAGATTTTTATTGATGAAGATTGCCACTGCCATCATTTCGTTCCACCAACTCCGAGGTAAAGATGTTTATAATGTTTAAAGTTATTTCAGTATTTCGAATACTCATTTTATTGATTTATGAGAAAGAATGAAGAGTATTTTGGATACTTATGATTTATGAGAAATAAGAATGTATTTCTTCGAAAATAATGATGTTGTTATGCTTTGTCATAACTTATATGCTTTAATGTATGATTATGAGAAATTTTTTTAAGAAAGAAAACGAGTGTTGAGCATAATGGGAATAATATGATTTAAGAATGATTTTTAAATAATTTTTGTCCTCGAGTTAGAAATGATGAACCCTAGATGGACTTTGCATAATTGATTTTAGACATGGCACTAAGTATGAGAAGTCAACGGAAAGGATTTGATTATATGTTCAGATTATCTATCGTTTAGATTAAACGAGAAATAGCAAGCCAGTTATGAAGTTGTGATAAGATGTTAAGATTATAAGTGATATGATTTTATTGAGAATTAAGTAATGGATATTATGTTGAGTAAGTGAATTATTTCCTCTATTTTGAAGAGAAATTTATTATGAAGTTTGGCCTTGTGTGAATATTTTGGGAATATGATTTATGGCATATATTTATAAGTATGAGTAATCTTTTGAGCCATTAAGGTATGGAAGGAAGTGATATTGTGATATTGAAAAAATATGATTTGAAATTGTTATGTTGAGAAATTATGAATTGAATTATGGGATATTTTTGATGATATTGAAATGTTGGAATCATTTTCAATATTTTTAGATCGTTGTGATTAAATGTGGAGTTAGTTATTATTATGAGTTATGAAGTATGCTTATGGTTTGGATAAGTCCAAATTACAAGGGAAACTCTGTCCAGAATGTTATCATTTGGAATTAAGAGCATGATATGATAAGCATCCACTAAAGGAATTAAGGTTAGACATGCAAGTACATTTATATCACAAACGAGATTTGGTTGATGATAGCAGAGATTTTATTATTTTCTCATAAGGAGAACACACAAGAGTCACACTGGAAAGGAAATACATGAAACACACAAAAGCAAACGAGAGAAACATGGGATAATCCTCAAAATGAGAGATGTGTTTCCGGAGTAGCCGTATCCTACCACCTCTGATCTTTTGAGGAAATAAAGAAACCTTCAAAGAGGTGTGTTTCGAGAGTAAGAATACTCCGTAATCTACCACCTGGAACCTTTGAGGTACACACAAGATTTAAACATTAAGGAAATCCTAGTAAATGGAGGGGTGTCTCGAGAGTGAGAATACTCCGTACTCTACCCCCACCTATTCTAAGATTCACAGAGTTAAGTTTACATTAACCGGACTCCATTTTCGCTTGATTCCCCTTCCTTGCGACCAATCTATCTTAACCCCTGCTGGATCTTGTATTGAGATATATGACTGCAGCTTATCCAGTAGTTCATCAATAGTAGGAGCAGAAATAAGAAGCCTTCTGGAAAATGGAGAGATGAATCCCTGTTCCACAGCATAATCAAGAAAGGTTAACAAACCATCAAAGAAATTGTTAACATTCAGAAGCCCAATAGGCTTAGTATGGAGATCTAGTTGAGCCCACGAGGTAATGTTAAAGATTTCTTCTAAGGTACCAAAACCTCCGGGCAGGGCTATAAAGGCATCAGAACCATATAGCATACAAGTTATGCGTTCATGGATGGATAAGGTTTGAACTTCATGCCCTCGTGTTTTGCCTGCAACATCTACCAAAGGGACAGGTATGACACCGATTACTTTTGATTTCTCTGCAAGAGCAGATTGGGAAACACAACCCATTAGACCACTGCTACCACCCCCATATACAAGAGTGATACCTTTTTCCCCCAGTTTCTTTCCAAGATCTACAGCCGCTTCTAGATAACCGAAGCCTTTCCCCACTTTTGATCCACAAAATACACAAATAGTTTTGATCTGTCGAAGTTTTGGTGCTTCCATCTTTGATAGTAAAGAAGGGAAAACTTACGAAGAAGATGTGATTTTGGGATGCCTGAACTATGAAATATGTTTGGCTATTTAAAGCCGGGAAAAATTTACTGTTTTTGATTGATTCTGAAAAAGTAAAGATTTACTTTTGACAAAATCAGCCCACTTTTGAATATTTTTATCGTATCGAGGCTGTCACCTTTCGGCGATTTAATATTTTATTTCCAGCTTTATCAAACCTCGAGAAAGGAAAATATATTTTATTTTCAAAACGCGTGAAAGAAAGCAGCAAAATATTTTAAAAGATTTACCTTATATCATTGCTGAACTGCCAGAAGCCTCATTTTGTAAAACAGACTGGCAAACAGGATCTTTTGCTATTATATTTTGGAGACTATAACGATTTTTGTCCTCGTTAAACTGAGCGTATAAGGAGAGAAGTTCACGTTGCACATAACCACTTGGGTGCGTCTCAAGAGTCAGTCGAATATCATCCAAAGACTCCTTACTCAGTCCACCCTTTATGAATTCGATTTTATCATCCCGATTAGTAGAAGAATATCCTACTGATTTGCAACGAGTATTACAGTTCCATCGAGCACATTTGTAGCAACCACCCAATCTTTTTGCTCTTCGTTTCTTTGCAAACGTGCTTTTGCCTAAACCAGGCATGTGCTTTGGAAATGTTGATGGTAATTCACCAGATAGTCGAACCTTTGCTTCTATCAACCAGCGAACATCTTCTGGAATATCATGAGCCATCAGCAACCTCAATCTTTCGAGCCTTATTCTATAGATCTTTCTCAGATCATTCATAGGAAGACTGGAATAATACTTGCGAATGTTAGAAAGGATGATATCCATTGTTTGATGATTCTAACCTCTTCCCAGCACGAACTATTTAAAAGCGTAAAGGATCTGAGTGAATCCGCGTGATGTTGTGTCCAGCAAGAAAGAGCAGGATTATTTTAATGAAAAGAGGAGACAAGAGTTTATGCGCCGTTTACTTTCTTGATAAAAGGAAGATTTGAATGATAAGATTTGAGATATGGAATATTTTTTTTGGATTTGGTACTGATATGTTGATATAATAATCAAGGTATAGAAATAATACGGGAAGACGTGAAAGTGAAATGAGTACCGTATTGAATCAGAATTCATACGTATATACAAGTGAAAGAAATACTTTGCAGGAAATGTGATGATAATTAAGTAAAGAATCTTAGTTTGGGAGATATTTGTTTAATGAATTTTTGGGTTACAAATATTGGAATGATAAGTTGATGATATTATGTTGATATGTTATTGGGTATATTACGTAGAGAGAATATTCAGGTAATTCTTTGATTATTTTGGAAATATTCGATGATAAGAAGAAAGGAAAATTTTTTATGATATGATATATCAGTAAAGATTTGTTGAAATTTTAGAGATATATACGAATATTTGAGGTCACATGATACGATGATAAGTGACAAGTTACATGAATACTACAAGATATGATGAAATATCACATACGATTGGGAAAATTTCATTTTGATTCAGAAGAATTTATGAGTAGACACATATGTCTATTATTGATAAGAAAGACCATGTCTTAAGAAAACAAAGTGATGCATTTAGTCAAAGTCCAGTGGGTTAAATATGGTTGGGTTAAATATGGTAGCGATGATGCTACATAAGAGAAAGAAGAGATTCTGATTAAGTATTCAGAAATCATAAGATTAAGTAAGTTTAATTTCGAGGACGAAATTATTTTAAGGGGGTAAGATTATAGCGACCCAGAATTTTTATGCAATAAATAATTATTTTAATATTTAGAAAATTGAGTCGCTATTGTTTTGAAATTAATGCCGCGACGGATTCGTCTAGCCAAGTCAAGAAATATCGAATTTGTTCGATTTTAAATTAAAATCTGAATTTCTATAATTATATTATTTTAATTAAAGTATCATTTTCAAAATCATTTTAATTCCAATATTCCTTATTAAATTATTTTAAGTCCAAAATATGTAATTCAATTTTTATCTCAAAATTCATCCATTCTCAGATTTATTTTCAGTTCAAAATATATCTGTTTTAAATACGTTTCCTAATCGAAGTTAGTCAATTTTCTAAACTAATCCTATCCCATGTGCACCTTCCAGCATCCCTCTCTCCCTTTCTCTTTTTACGCCGAAAGCTAAAACCAAACTCCACCTCCATCTTTAATAATGGAGCAACTGCCTGCTCAATACAACTCATACTCCATTTCATCACCCTTTCTTTTTCCTTTACAGCCGAAAGTATCTTCCTCCTTCCCTTTTCATAATCCAGACCACACTTCTTCCCTACCTCACCAATTCACCATCTTCATTCATGGCCAACACAACATTCAGCCTCCTTCCAACTTCATTGCAGCCTAGCACCTGTAAATTCCAGCAAAACCATTTGCCAAGTTGAACTCTAAAACCATCATCGCATTGGCACCACTGCAACCTTTTCCACCATAGCAGTTGATCCACCATCGCCGGCATCTTCATCACCACCTCCATCTCCAACCACCAAGAACGCTGAACCACCATCGAACCACTACAGAATCACAACCAACCTGCACCTACTGCTTCCTCACAAAACGCACCACAGTCGCCACCACCATCCAATCGATCGAATACAACCTCAACCTCACTGCCCATTTTGTAATTTCCATTTTTGAGCCCCCTCTCATTCGAACCATCATCAACATCATCACCATCGCAAACCACAATCCCCAAACAGTCACTGCCTTCCACCACTCCACCAAATGACCCCCACTACTGCCCTCATAAATCAAAATCAAAACCCAATAATAGATCAATTACTTACCTCTACCGTTAATTTCTCGCCGGAAAAACAAAGATCCAAGCTTCGATTTTCATTTCGGTTCGCACACAAACTCGCACCCTATCTCACACCTAAACCGCACAAATCTGAAAAACCCTTTTATCGCCACTCACCTCCACCTTGCTACCGGTGTTGCGCCGGCGAAATCACCGGAAGTGTAGCGCCTTGTTCCTCCGCCTCTCGCACCCGTCGCCTTGGTCCAGAGGTAGAGAGAGATAGAGTGACGTTGTGAGGAGAAAAGATAAAGTCTGATATTATATTTTAACTTCCAAAAATGTTCAAATTGGTCCCTCATCTTTCAAAACATCAATTTTAGTCCTCAAATTATAATTTATCATTTTGAACTATATATTTGATAGACTAAAATGACTTATTGGCTAAGACGAAGCGTACGGAGAATTTAAAGAAATTGAAGTCATTCCCGCTCAACTTTGCACTCGTCGGATTTGAGGTAGACTCGCACTTATTAATTGATTTAAATTATGATTTCATATGAATGTCATGTGACTTGTGAAAGTCAATTTTTAAGAAAAGCAAGTATGTTTTTATGAAAGGTAAATATACCTTATGTTGTTATGAAAAGTAAGTATGTTTTTATGAAAAGAAAAATATACTTTATGTTTTTACGAAAAGTAAGTATACTCTATGCTTCACGAAAATGTTTTTTTGGATCATTGCTATGAAATCAATCTACCAAGATTGTTATGGGTCCCATATGATAAGTTATGATATGTTAAGGGGACCGGAGTCTTAGTAGCGCTACACATAAGAATTCTTGCCACGAAGTTCGGTAACATTCTTGTGTCTCCTATGTTTATGAGGATTTGCCACGAAGTTCGGTAAAATTCCTGTGTTTCCATATGTTTATGAGGATTTACCACCTAAGTTCGGTAAAATTCCTGTCGCATATGTTTATGAGGATTTCGATCCTATCTTATGTTATGATGCAATTGATCCCTATGAATTTCAAAAATTATGCTTGGTATACTTACTGTGATTTTACTGTTATTATGATTTTACTGCATAAGAATTCTTGCCACCTAAGTTCGGTAAAGTTCTTGTGTCTCCCTATGTTTATGAGGATTTCAATCCTATCTTATGTTATGCTTTTAAAAGAAATTATGCTTGGCATAATTAAAATATTTTTATAAGTATATGGTTTTCAAAGAGCTGTTTTCAAAGAGCTATTTTCAAAGAGCCTATGAATTGTAAAATATGTCCCGTGCTGTAATGCACAATATGAGTTTTATCAAGAGCCGTTTTATAAAGAAGCTCTATCAATGCCCGTTTTATAAAGAGCCGGGATTTATGTGTTTAATCATCTTATAAATTAAATTAATTTGCGATGAGTCTACTGAGTATTTCCCCCATGAAATACTCACCCTACTTTTTAACAGTTTTGCAGATTTCGGAGACGGTGGCGAGCGATGAATGATGGTGGCAATAATCGTTAAACGGTTGAAAGTTTGACGTTAATGATTTCCGTATTTTTCCAAACAATCGAATAATTTAGAGAAGTTCATTTATTTGAGAAATTATGACATTGTCAATTTCTTTACAAAATTAATGGTTCGATTTACTATTTCAAATGGTTTCATAAATGTTTCAATTTTATCGGCCATTACAGTTTATTTAATGTTACCAAAAATGAATTTCAATTATTTCTTCCGCAAAAATATTATTCGAAAAATTTAGACAGAAAATGACGTAGTGAATCGGGTATACGGAACTCGGGGCGCTACAACGAACAACACATATAATATCATATTCCAAATAGGGAATTAATTACACACACTTTAGAAAGCTTTCTTATCTTTTAATTTCAAACTAAAATAAATATATCAAACTTAAACCAAAGTTCAAAAAGTTCTTACTAACAAATCTGACCATTCATGAAATTTTCCCCAAATTAGAAAGTTACAATTTTCAACTCATAATTAGATATTAACAGTCTTAAATTCATAAGTCATCCAATCTAAAATTTGACATATATATACTTTTATTAGCATTAACCCCCGAAACTGAAATTGACCAATTAAAATTCGAAATCAGAACTGAGGGAAAATTAATAAAAACATTCATACAGCCCCTTAATTTTTTTTTTTTTTTCAAAAATTACCATTATGCTTCAAATTAAACTAGCAATACAATTTAAAAGACATAACTTATGGATTTAGAAACTTGAAACTTCACACACACACACTTACTTTAGCCCCAATCTGAGTTTAACAGTTTAAAAATTTCGAAATTTAACCAAAACTCAAATCTGAAAGTTAATATATATCTCTTTATAAATTCTCCAAATTTAAAATTTACAAATATAGCACAAATTTAAACTCAACATTTCAATTAAATTACAAATTCATGAATTTCGAAATCTGTAGAAATCATACATACGTAAACACCAAATTCCCAATTTCAAAATCTGAAAAAGAATAATATTACTCAAGTTTTAAATTAGGCAGTCCACTAATTTCACAGCTCTCACAGTTTAGGAAATATGATGTCTAAACTAAAACTCAACCAAAATAACGAAATCAACAATTCTAACAGTTAACAAATATAAAATTCTCGAATTTATCCTAAACTGATAGGAAAATCAATTAACTCAATTAAATCTTTATAATTTCGAAATCTGAAATAAATGGGTATTCACGTAATATACATACACATACCTATACATACATACCCACAAATCAATATATACATAACGGTGTGAGTGCGTGTAAACCATGTGTGCAGGTTCGTGTGTGTGGGTGCGTGTGCGTCGACTGTGAGTGCGGGTGTGTGTTCGGGAGGAGTTTACCGTGAGGATGGTGGCCGATGGTGGGCGTTGCTCGCGCCAGCGATGGAGTGCTAGTCGACCTGAAGTGGAAGAGAGAAGGGCCGAGAGAGGAGAGTCGAGAGTGAGGTTCGGGGGAGAGAGACCGAGAGAGCGAGAGGGCGGGTGTGAGAGAGAGAGAGAGACCGTGAGTGAGATTAATTAGGGTTGAGTTTTTTTAATCTTTTGGAATTTGTAAATTAGTCCCTCAAATCTCCTCTTTTGATTAAGTAAGTCTATAAGTTCTATTTACCCTCGATTGTCACTAAACTTTCCCCCCAAGTTTCAAATTAGCATAATAAAATAGAAAATAACATACTTAGACAATAAAACAATTAATCTCATAGAATTGCACGTAAATAATTAAAATAACCAATTTATAAACTTTCAAATTGGTACATAGATCGAGACGGCGTCCAAGTCCTTCCACTGCAAAATAATTCCAATTATAGACATTAAAGATCATAAATTTATAATTTATAATAACATTCACAAGAATATTACGTGAAATTTAAAATTGCACGTAAAAATGAAAAGCGGTCTTACACTTGAGATGTCCGATTCTTGGAATGATCAAATATTGCTGCTGCTGGAATTGTTCGAGAAGAAAAGATTTGGTCATATTTTTGTAGTACTTGTTTGGCAATATCCGGTGACGAGATGACGATAGAACTCAGAGCATCTTCAATGGGATATTGTCAAGCTTGCCAAATAATCAAAGTAGACAATGTCCAACAATTTTCTTCTCCAATACATCTCATGTCATGCTGAGGTGGCAAAAATAAAGTTGGACATTGTGGAAGCCAAGTCTAACATGCTGACTTGGCAATATTGATGGGAAAACTGAAAATTACTATTAACAATACACTCCCGCATTTGCATATCTCTTCACGTTATGCATTTTTTTTCTCAATTTCTTAAAAAGGGATAGAAACATTGTTTCTTCTTTATCTAAAGTTGCAGCAATTGTTGAATTGAAAAGATACTTGCTTTTTTATTTTTTCTTTTCATTTCAAGATTCCCTAAATGGTTTGTTACTGCTTTAGTTTTTTTTTTCAATTTTGAGCAATCAACGACGGAAGAAACAGAATTGTCAAAAAAAAAAAAAAAAAAAAAAAAAAAATGAAAGAGAGGAGGAAAAATGAAACTGTAGAGAGTAGGAAGAAGAACAGGAATTGAATCCCACTCCCACATATTTAATAGTTTCTTTTTTCCCTTTGCTTCCGTTTGTTTGGAACTAAAACATATAAGACAACAGTTTTGCCCAATGCAATTTATTTTTAATCTTGAATTGATGCGTAGCCGGCCAATCACTTTGTGATCTCCGCAAGTTGGAATTTCATCCTCATGTTTGTCTATCCACGTGAAAAGTGAATCCATATACTTGTATTGCATTTGCCCACGTAACTCTTATCTTATTTGCCACATATTGGGACCGACCATGTTTCTCCATTCTTATTGAAGAAGTTGAAAACATGCATTAAATTATCCGTTAGCTAGGACAAGCTTTCGAATGACCGTTGAATCCATGAGTACGCAAAGCAAAAGATAAGCATTGCTGATTTATTCAGGATTTGAATATTCATAGACCATTTTAGTACCAAACCTCTCTCGGATAATTTCATCCGAGGGATTCCACAATCTCCAGGTAAAGAATTGAAATTTTAGGAGGAAAAGTCTTGTTAAGATCTTTCTCTTAAGCAAGTCATAGCAAGATTGAGTATCAAAAGAACATGATGCTGATTCTGTCTGTTAAATTTCATCTCGAGAATCTGAAATTGGTATTTTCATGACTTCATCATCTAGAATGGGAGTAAGAAAACACGTTTCTCTAGTTTTTAAACCACTGTCAAGTACATTGTTCCAGTACCAGTGTCTAGTGTCTAGAAGTTAGTAATGTCGTATCGAAAGTAGTAAAAATATTTAGCAATGAGATACACACATTCTAAGACAACTTATTCAACGACTAATAGAGTCTGTAAGGTGAAACATACTTTTGAGATTTCACAGTTTTATTGGGAAAGCTTTGAGTGGAACTGCCTTCTGTAGTGTAATCCCAAATTTCTCACTTACATCAATTTCGTTGGGTTTCATTCCATTTTCAAGTTCCCAGTCGAAGTTATGAATCAAAGTTGCCACTGTGAGATTCACCATTCTGTCAGCCAAAGGCAATCCTGGACAAATCCTTCTTCCTGAACCAAATGGAACGAGTTCGAAATCTTGGCCTCCAAAGTCAACTTTACTGTTTAAAAACCGTTCAGGCTCAAATGAGTCTGGATTTAACCAAAGGCTTGAATCTCTGCCAGTTGCCCATATGTTAACGAGTATTTGTGCATCTTTTGGGATTGTATAGCCATTGATTTCTGTATCAACTTCTGCCTTGTGAGGTACTAAATGTTGGGAATTTCCGACACGTCGATTCCCACTTTACTTTTTCCACAAGATCTTTTGATGTTCAAAGTAAAATAAGCAAACAAGAAAATAAATACGAACACAAAAATTTACGTGGTTCGGCAACTTGCCTACGTCCACGGACCCTCGCCAAAGCTTTTCACTATATATTAAATTGTTACAAATATATAGACTTTCACTCACCAACCCAATCCCACAGACCACAGAGAAAATACTACAAACGAGTTTTACCGCATATAATTTCTACCCTTTGACTTACACTACAAAGAGTTACAAGAAACTTCACAATATGCTAGGCTCACAATTTTCTCTCTTTGATCACAATATGTGACACTAATTAGCACTCTCTCATATGTTTGTGATGGTGTCTTTCTTCCTCTAATTCCTTCTCTATTTATAGAGAGGATTCTACATTAAATTCTCTTAACACCAAAACATCATGATTAGTCAAAACTAATTATCATTCAAAGACATCATAATTAGTCAAGACTAATTATCATTCAAAGACATCATAATTAGTCAAGACTAATTATCATTCAAATACCATAATTAGCTCCACCATCTTTTGTTTCAACTAGGCACTCATTATGTTTCACTAGGCACTTGATTAATTTGGGTCAAATACCCAACAATCTCCACCTTGACACAAATTCGTCCAAGCCAAAACCAAATTCAAATATTGGGTAACAGGCAAGCATTTTTCCACTTTGACAGTCCCATACTCCACCATATGAGTATAATCACTCAGAATTATCAACGAACTCCGAGAATTTCATCGGCCCATGTCGAAACAAAATTGCTGAAATTTATGGTGCAACTCCCATGTTTGGTTCTCCTTGAAAGTTCATCAGCCATCGACATAAAAAAAACCACATACCTTGCATCTAAACCAAACCAATGTTGTATGCGAACACAGTACCCATGCCAGTAAGAACACATCCTCTATCATGGCAACTGGCATCATGCCATGAGGATGTCCCATCTTACTCAGAGTACATCATCACCACCCTCCACCAGGAGAGTCGCATTGTCCTTCGAGCAGTTCGCCGAGTCCGCTCCACCTTTTGGACAATTTCTTCTCACGTGCCCGGATTGACCACAGTTCCAACATGCCACCTTCTTCTTCATGAAGTTCCCTCCCTTCCACTTTTCAGTAACAAGCAAATTATTTCCAGATGAATTATCGCCTCCACCTAATCTCCGCTCTTCAGAGATCAATTTACTTGTAACTTCAGCAAAATCCACCGTTTCTTTCCCGTACATCAAAATCGGTTTGATGTGCTCAAACGTGGATGGAAGAGACCAGATGAGCCTCAATGCTTTATCCTCATCTTCAACTTTGACTCCAATAGATTCCAGTTCAGAAACAATCCCGTTAAGAACACTAAGATGGTCAGAAATTTTTGTACCTGCGCTCATTCTCAACGAATGAAACTGTTCCTTCAGATACAAGCGATTTGACAAGTTCTTCGTTTGATACAACTCTTCCAGTTTCTCCCAAAGTTCCTTAGCAGCAGATATCCCATGAATATTTGCAAGAACATTCTTGGCCAAACAAAGTCGTATTGTACTAGCAGCTTTCAAATCCAAATCTTCCCAATCTTCATCAGTCTTGTTGGATTCAATTTCTTTTTCTTTGTCAGAACTCTCAGTTGGTTTTCCCTTCAAAGCTTTGTGCAGACCCGCCTGAATCAAGACATCCTTGACTTGTACTTGCCACAAGCCAAAATTGATTCTCCCGTCAAATTTCTCCACATCGTACTTGACAGACATATTTTCTTTTTCTTCAAATTATTTGAACCACCTGTAGCTCTGATACCACTTGTTGGGAATTTCCGACACGTCGATTCCCACTTTACTTTTCCCACAGGATCTTTTGATGTTCAAAGTAAAATAAGCAAACAAGAAAATAAATACGAACACAAAAATTTACGTGGTTCGGCAACTTGCCTACGTCCACGGACCCTCGCCAAAGCTTTTCACTATATATTAAATTTTTACAAATATATAGACTTTCACTCACCAACCCAATCCCACAGACCACAGAGAAAATACTACAAACGAGTTTTACCGCATATAATTTCTACCCTTTGACTTACACTACAAAGAGTTACAAGAAACTTCACAATATGCTAGGCTCACAATTTTCTCTCTTTGATCACAATATGTGACACTAATTAGCACTCTCTCATATGTTTGTGATGGTGTCTTTCTTCCTCTAATTCCTTCTCTATTTATAGAGAGAATTCTACATTAAATTCTCTTAACACCAAAACATCATGATTAGTCAAAACTAATCATCATTCCAAGACATCATAATTAGTCAAAACTAATTATCATTCCAAGACATCATAATTAGTCAAAACTAATTATCATTCAAAGACATCATAATTAGTCAAGACTAATTATCATTCAAAGACATCATAATTAGTCAAGACTAATTATCATTCAAATACCATAATTAGCTCCACCATCTTTTGTTTCAACTAGGCACTCATTATGTTTCACTAGACACTTGATTAATTTGGGTCAAATACCCAACACTAAAACGGGGGCAGGAGGATGACACCTGAAGGTTTCTTTGATCACTGATTGCAGATATGGAAGTCTTAAGATATCCGATTCTTCAACTTGTTTGCTTCGTCCAATGACAGTCTAAAGCTCGTTTCTAGCTTTCGATATTTTCTCAGGATTGCGTATTAATTCTGTCATTGCCCATTCCACGGTGCTTGAAGTAGTGTCTGATCCTGCAAGAAACAAATCCTAGTACATGCAAGAAATAATTAACCATTCAAATACAAGTTACATTGAATACATTCGCTTCTATATATATATATATATATATATACACCATTTTGTAATCTGAAGAGGAGGTCAAAATTAGTAGGTTTCATAAAGTGGTTCTGCTTAAAAAAATTTGCAGCATGGAAATGTGAGTAATTTGAACTTATTTTACTCACCAGAAGTAAATGCTTTAGAACATCCAAGGTTAATTTGGATTCGTTTGATTGGCTGTGATTCAGGATAGCTTCAAGAAAATCGTTTCTCACTGGATGATCCAATGACTTACTTCTTGACTCCAACCGTTGATTGATCAAATCATCAAATATCACGAATAATTTACTCATGTGACCCTTGGTTCTGCGCATAATACCTTGTGGATCAATGAATTTAAGAGCCGGGAAGAAGTCTGCAAGATTAGGAACTCCTCCACATTCCATCAAACCCCGTAAAATTCCTTTCGTTTCTTGAGAAGAAATGGAATTAAATTGGGCAAAATCAGTTGAGAAAAGAGTAGCTGAGATGAGATTAAGCGATGTTGTGAACACAGCCTCACTAATATCAACTACCTGATCACTAATGCAACAATCATGCACATAGTCACACAATTTTTTCATTTTTTCTTGGCGAAGACCCTTGCTTTCATCAAGTCTGTGCACCGTAAACATTTGTTCTTTACAAAGTTTACGAAGATTTCGCCACTGGCTAGTCGCAGGCGACCAGACCACAGAATACTTGAAATGATCATATGCTTCTCCTGCTGCTGGAATTGTTCGAGAAGAAAAGATTTGGTCATGTTTTTGTAGTACTTGTTTGGCAATATCCGGTGATGATGCGACAATTGAATTTATGCTTCCTAGCTTTAGATACATAAGAGGACCATAAATTTTCGAAAGTTCGGTTAGTGATTGATTGGGGTTTTTGCCAAGTTGAAGAATGTTACCGATAATGGGAAAAGGGTAAGGCCCCGGTGGTAATTTACTGGATCTCCAGCGCCTTGGATTTGTTCTCAAGACATGCCACACTAGAAAAGAAAATGCTACAAGAAAAACTGTAAGGAACTCCATTGATTTTTTCCTTTCCTTTGCTTCAGTTTGTTTGGAACTCAAATATAAGAGACTACATTTTGTCTAATGCAATTTATTTTTTATCTTGACTTGATGCGTACCAATCAAAATATCTTGTGATCTCTCCGGAAGTTGGATTTTCATCCACATGTTTGTCCATCCACTTGAAAAATGAATCCATATATATTTGTATTGCAGTTCCCCACGTAACTCTTACCTTATCTGCCACAGATTGGGACCATGTTCCTCAAGGCAGTGCACATTTTCTTCATTCTTCTTATTGAGGACGTTGAAAATATGCATTAAAATTATCCTTTAGGACAAGTTTTCGAATGACCGTTGAATCCATTGAGTACGCAAAAGATAACCTGTGTAAAGTTTTAATAGCAAGAAAAAAGGCTAAAATGATTCCATTTGAAGTTGCAGTGAGCGAAATGAATAATATAAATCGGTACAAGAAGATCTTGTACAAGCTCACAAACAGGCGTGTCAGCAATGCATACATGTGTGTGTATATTATATATATATATATAGTAGGGCGTAAATAGGTTGAAATGTTCAACTCTAAGGAGCCTAATCATATTGTACCCTTTTCGCCTCGACATTAAATTGATATATTGGACATACACAAAAGTATCAGGTCGCCCTAACAAAGGATTTATTAGAGCATCGTTTATTGTGTGAAGAGAGGTGTGTGAAAAAAATTATTCTTCTAATCTCCTCCATTACAGTGACAACCTGTGGTAGCAAGACATACCACACTAGAAAAGATAATACTACAAGAAAAACCGTAAGGAACTCCATTGATTTTTTCCTTTGCTTCCGTTTGTTTGAAACGAAAATATAAGACTGCATTTTGTCTAATGCAATTTATTTTTTATCTTGATGCGTACCAATCACTCTG
Organism: Ligustrum vulgare; assembly: GCA_963555705.1. Classification (NCBI taxonomy): domain Eukaryota; kingdom Viridiplantae; phylum Streptophyta; class Magnoliopsida; order Lamiales; family Oleaceae; genus Ligustrum; species Ligustrum vulgare. Next base: position 3,605,749 of record OY743172.1, on the reverse strand, counting down.
TGATTTGTTTATCCACTTGAAAAATGAATCCAGATATTTCTATTGCACTTCCCCACATATTTGACACAGATTTGAACGCAAGTCATGGAGTGCTGTGAGCAAAAGTACTGGAACCTGGAGAATAAAAAATCAAATAATTCGAATTGGGAACATGTTCTGATTGAGAACAATTCTATGGAGTACGATGAGAACTGCGCCATCACCCATTGCAAGGGACAGTTCCCTATTGGCCTGGAGTACAAAGTTTCGATACTTCCGAAGTATTAGAAATATTTTCGCTCCGATTCCCTATTCATGGAAGGGCATTTTCTGTTGGGTTTTTTTACCCAAATTCTTGTTTTAGGGTTGTGGTGGATTGATCCAATTAGGCATTGACTTTCTCTTTACTTTGTGTTGTGGGAAAAGGGAACAATTGGGCTTATATTTGGTTTTTTTTTTCTTCTTATTTGCTCAATTATTTCTTAAACGTTAAAAAGATTCCGTGGATTAAAGAAGGGGAATCAACGCTTAATTTCCAGCAAGTGGTATCAGAGCATCAGGTTATTCGAAGATTTTTTTGGAGCAAAAAAATATATATCTGTGAAGTGTAACGTAGAGAAATTTGATGGAAGAATTAATTTTGTCTTGTGGCAAGTACAAGTCAAGGATCTTTTAATTCAGGCTGGTCTACACAAAGCTTTGAAGGAAAAACCAATCAAGAGTTCTGACAAAAAAAGAAAGAAAGAAACTGAATTCAGTAAGAGTGATGAAAATTGAGAAGATTTGAATTTAAAAGCTGCTAGCACAATACAACTTTGTTTGACCAAGAACGTCCTTGCAAATATTCATGGAATATTTGCTGCAAATGAGCTTTGAGAAAAACTGAAAGAGTTGTATCAGATGAAGAGTTTGTCAAATCGCTTGTATATGAATGAACAATTACATTAATTGAGAATGAGCACAGGAACAAAAATCTCAGACCATCTTAGTGTTCTTAATGTGATTATTTCTAAACTGGAATCTATTGGAGTCAAAATTGAAGATGAGGATAAAGCATGAAGGCTCATTTGGTCTCTTTCATCCACGTTTGAGCACATCAAGTCGATTTTGATGTACGAGAAGGAAACGGTGAACTTTTCAGAAGTTACAAGTAAATTGATCTCTAAAGAAAGGAGATTAGGTGGAGATGATAATTCATCTAGAAAAATTTGCTTGTTGTTAAAAAATGGAAGATGGGTAACTCCATGAAAAAGAAGGTAGTACGTTGGAACAGTGGACAATCCGGTCATATAAGAAGGAACTGTCCAAAAGTTGGAGCAAACTCGGCTGACTGCTCGAAGGTGGATATTTCAACTCTTCTGGTGGAGGGCGGTGATGATGTACTCTGAGTAAAATGTGACATCCTCATGGCATGATGTCAATTGCCATGATAGAGGATGTGTACTTACTGGCGGGTGCATGTGTTCATATACATGCATTGGTTTGACTTGGATGTAAGGTGTGTGGTTTAATTGATGTCGATGGCTGATGAGCTCCTATGAAAAATCAAACAATGGGAGTTCCACCATAATTTTTTAGCAATTTTATTTCGACATTAGCTAGTGAAAACCTCGTAGTTCGTTGATAATTTTGAGTGATTATACTTATATGATGAAGTGTCAGATCGTCAAAGTGAATAAGCTTGCCTTTTACCCAATGGTTAAATTTTTTAATGTTTTGGCGCGGATGAATTTGTGTTAAGGTGGATATTGTTGGGTTTTTTATCCAAATTCTTGTTTTAGGGTTGTGGTGGATTGATCCAATTAGGCATTGACTTTCTCTTTCCTACTGTGCCGTGGGAAAAGGTAACAATTGGGCTTATATTTGGTTATTTTATTTTCTTGTCTGCTCAATTATTTATTGAACATCAAAAAAAATCTACGGGTTATTGAAGGGGGAATCAACGCTTAATTTTCAACATTTTCGCCATTCTTCTTATTGGGGGGAGTTGAAAATATGCATAAATTTTAATATTGTCCATTAGGACATCTTTTGAATGACCGTTGAATCCAAGAGTAAGCAAAAGATGGTCTGTGTCGAATTTTAGTAGCAAGAAGAAAAGAAAAAAGCAAAAATGATTCCACTAGAACTGGAAGTGTGCAAAATGAAAGCAGCAAAACCATAAAATCAAGAAGGAAAAAAATGGCATTTGTACATATGAATTCGTCCTGATGCGGTTGTTGGATATTAGTTTTATAATTCAAGAAATTGGTTAAGTATTGAAAATCAACTATAGTGACTTCGTGTCAACTTCGGCTAATTATTCAAACCCGATACAATCCGTTATGGCAAAATAGTTTGCCCTTTCGCCGTATCGGGGCGCATAAACGGGGAAGAGAATTCAGATTTCTCTACATGTGATGAATGGCATATTTGACACCTGATAAGTATATTTTATACACTTATTTGTATGTCTAAATTATAATTAATTATTGTCGTTCTAGAATAATTTCTACTTAATTAGTGTTTATTTGTTTACATTTCAGAAAATATCCCAAAAGATGAAGAATGAAGTAATTAATGGGAAAAATGCACAATTGGATGCTAATTGGAGTTTATTTGAGCAATTGAGGAGGTGATGACAATAATAGGGAATCATGCAAGGTGCTAAAATGAATAAATTGAAAGTTGGAGGACCAAATAGAAGGATTTGAGAGTTAAAATGAGCTAATTGAGAAGATTTAGAAGTTTGAGGACTAAAATGCTTGAATTGAAAGTGGAGGTCTTGAGGTGCAAATAAAAGTCGAGGACCTACTTAAATGAATTTCAAACTTGAAAATTGCACCGGAAGTTAAAATTGTGCGGCCGCGCGAGTTTTGCCTATAAGGTCGCGCGACTTCTCGTTGAATAGTCTGCACCAAAATATTTTGCCTGGGAGGCCGCGCAAGCTTCTGGTTGAGCCGCAAGTCTAGGCTTTTCGAGATTTTCATCTGGTTTTCCTCCTCTTTCACCTGGGTTTTTCCAAAACCTATATATACTTCCTATAAGGCACGAAATTGGGACATTTGCCTCACCTAAGAACAAGTCAAAACTCAGATGTTATCATTCAAATCTTAGGCAATTCAAGCATTGCAAACGGGCGCGAGTTGAAGATCACGTGGAGAATCGATACTTGGTGCAACCTTTCCATTCTCTTATGTTATTTTCAATAAACGCTATATTTTATTGTTTATGTTGTTTAATTACGATGTGTAGATAAATTCAATGTAGGGATGAACGATGTAGCCTAATTGATTATTTTAATTCCATATTCCTTTATATTAATGATTCATTGCATGTGTTGATTTATTATTGTTTTTAATGCATGAGTTAACTGGCCACTAATTCATGATTCAATGCGTTATTTTCATAATCCGAGAGGTGAGTTAATAACATAAATCAATGTAATAAATCAGGTAATTGAACAAGAGATAGAGATTTACTTTTTTTATTATTGCGGTCGTGTGTGAATTCTTATGTGTTATGCATCTAGATAAGGAATATTTGGACCTTCTATAGAGATACATGGTTGACTTATTTAGGTAGAATTGATTTAAACTTGAGAGAGGAATTTCAATTTAAATTAGTGAATTCGACTGAATGCATATTTAGAAAATAAAACTGGAATTGGAGTTAATATAATTAGCTAGGTGAAATTAAGATTCCCAACTACATTACAATCGTTTTTAAAAACAAAACAAATTCTGCATTTTTTATTTCTTTAGTTTAATTCATAGTTTTAATTTTAAAACCTCAAATTCTTTCATCCGTTCAAATAGAGTTTAGAACTAAAACATTTCGATACTTAATAGTAGTCTCTGGGGGAACGATAATCCGAACTCATTGGTCCACTCATTACTCTTCACGATCTTGTACCCTTGTGGGGATATTTCGTATACCGAGATATTGGTGAACAAGTTTTTGGCACTGTTGCCGGAGACTTTTTTTTTATATTAATATCGATATCCATTAGTTCTTACTTTACTTTGAACTTTATTTTGCTTATTCTTATTTTCAGTTTTTGTTTTTAACTTTTGTTTTATATAATTTATGTTAAGAACTAAATCGTGTGATTTGCTTTCTCTTGATACAGAAATTGAATGCACTTGTTGACAAAGGCGTAGACAACAGTTGGAAGTAAATCAACAAACAAATTTAGCCACGGCATATGACAGAATTCATGACAATCCAGGAAATCAAAATAATCTGTTGGCAGCTATTATTGGACAACAACAAAATCATGGGCCGCCAACAATACCAGCCAAAAATTTCGAGATTAAGACTTCCTTAATCTCTTTGATCCAAAATTTTGCTGTATTTCACGGGTTACCATCCGAAGACTTGCATGCACATCTCCAGACTTTTCAAGAATTGTGCGACATGCAGCACATGAATAGAGTTCCAGATGATCTCATAAAGCTGAAATTGTTCTCATTCTCATTGGCAGACAAAGCTAAAGCTTGATTCTACTCCTTACCTCTACACACTATCACCACATTTGAAATCCTGAACCAAAAATCTGTAGATAAATTTTCCCCACCTGGCCGCATGTCAAAGCTTAGGCGTGAAATCTTGTCCTTCAGTCAGCAGTCAGGAGAGTCCATTTTTGAAGCTTGGGAAAGATTTGACGAACTCATTAGACAGTGTCCTCCTCATGGAATCGCTGATTGGATATTAATTCAGACATTTTATAATGGTTTGACCAATGAAAACAAAAAGCATACAGACTCAACAGGTGGGGTTTCAGTAATGGATATGGCGTATGAAGAAGTATCAGAAATCTTTGAGAAGATGGTTGTCAATAGTTATTAGTGGTATTCAGATAGGTCTACACCAAAATTCAGGGGAATTATTACAGTTAGTGAGATTATAGCTTTAAGTGCTAAGCTGGATGCTTTGACAAAGAAAATCGATAGTATGGGTGTGCAGCCAGTGATTTCAGTTCAAACAGCTCTGTGTGATTTTTGCTTCGAAAATCATGCTATAAATTTCTGCCCATTATAGCAAAATCAATCAAATCCTGAACAAGCCAACTTGGAGGGGAACAGGGAGCAGGGTGGTCCTTATTCACAAACTTACAATCCAGAATGGAAGAATAACCCCAATTTTTCATGGTCTAACAATCAGAATGTTCATCGCCCACCTGATTTCAGCAACAATAACAATCTCAGAAAAATATGGCTGAGAACGTGGAAATGTTAATCCAGCTGGTTAAGAGTCAGGATGGTGAAATAATGAATCAGGCAACTGAAATAAAGAATTTTAAGAAACAGATGGGGGATTTAGCAGCTAGCAGAGTAGACAGGCAGTCAGGACAGTTACCAAGTAACACTGAAATAAATCCACGTGAACATGTAAACGCAATAACAAAAAGGAGTGGGGTTCAATTACCTAAAGTGACTGTTGAAGAATATGAAAAGAAGAAGAATCGGAGGGAGAATGGGGAGGAAGAACAGAAAAGTGAGAAAGAACAAGGATCGACTTCAAAAGCTCAAGAAAAAGTTGAAGAAGAAGTTAGAGTTCGACCCTCAGTCAAGGCCTATGTGCTTCCGATCCCATATCCATAAAGACAGAGGAAGCAGCAGTTTGGTAAATTCTTGAAAATTTTTAAGAAATTGCACATAAATATTCCGTTTGCTGAAACTTTAGCTCAAATGCCACTTTACTTGAAATTCATGAAAGAGATGCTATCAAAAAAAAAAAAAAAAAAAAGCTGGTAGATTATGAAACAGTAGCTCTCAGTAAAGAATGCAGTGCTATCTTGCAGAAGAATTTGCCACATAAGTTAAAAGATCTAGGAAGTTTCTCTATCCCTTGTACTATTGGTAGCTTTACTTTCGATAATGACTTATGTGATCTTGGGGCTATTGTTAATTTAATGCCTCTATCTATTTACAGGAAACTTGGTTTGGGGAGCCTAAACCAACAAACATCACTTTGAAGCTGGGGAACATATCAATTCAATATCCAAATGGAATTATTGGAAATGTCATTGTAAAGGTGGATAAATTCTTCTTTCCAGCTGACTTTGTGATCCTAGAAATGGAGGAAGACATTCAGATGCCTCTCATCTTTGGAAGGCTGTTCCTAGCTACTGTAAGAGCCCTAATCGACGTTGAAAAGGGAGAAATCATTTTTAGGGTCGAGAATGAACAAGTAACTTTTAGGATCAAGCCAAGACAGGATCTTGAAATTCAAAATGAAAATTGCTTCAAAGGGGAGGAAGTGGTCCAAAAATCAGAAGAAAAGTTGAAGCATGGAATTAAGTTGGAGGAGGCTCCAATCACAAATCATGAGTTTGTGAAGGAAAAAGATGAATGGAGGGACAAAAATGAAGAAAAGCATAACATCCCTAAACAAACAATTAAAAATGAGGCTTTGCAATTAAAGAAAGTGAGAAAACAGGTGGAGAACTGTAAGACTGAAAATTGCAAGTTATGCAAAGTATCAAAGTCTTCTTTCAAGCTTCCATGATCTTGAAGTGTAGAAAGTCGAGCTTTATGAACCGTTCGACGGTTTAATGAGGAAAGAGAAAAATTTTTATTGTTTTCGAGGTAAAATGTGTGGTTAATTGGAGAGCGAAAATATGTGTGGTTAAAAAGTGGTTTGAAAAATTGTGTAGTTTAAATTGTAGTTTAATTTGGGGTTTAATGAGGAAACCGAACACATGCTTAGACTTAAAACGAAGCGCTTGTTGGGAGGCAACCCAACATTTCTTTCCTTTTATTTATTACGCTTTTATTATTTATTTCATTGTTGAATTTTAGATAAATGCACGATAGATGACTTGTTTTGAGTGTTTTGCACGTTACATGTTAGGACACTTTGCATGTTAGTTTATTGTTACATATTTAGGTATGTTTTTGATTTTGCATATTTTGTTACATTAGATTTTTAATTGTCATCCCAAGCATCACACACACTAGTTTTGATCATGAAGTTTATGTTTGGGAACTCATAACATAGATCACGAAGTAATTAGGGGGTTAAACACGAGTTTGAAATTCAAAATAAAAAGAAAGTTGCCTTATTCCGGAATGTCGCGCGACATTTTGCCTGTGCGGTCGCACGGGCAATTTCTGGGCAGAATGACATGTTTATATGTTTCTTTTCACTCTTTCAATTTTAAACACCACAAGCTCGTTTTATCTCCCCCAAAATCACTCAAAAATTGATTTCTCATCTTTGTGCATGTCATCAACATTTAGTGGCACCAAAGTCATTGATTTTAACATTTTAAAATCCAATCAAAGGTATGATTTATCCACTTAATTCATGGTTTTATCAAAAATTATGAGATTTTATTTGAGTTCATGAATTTTTGAAATTCTGAGAAAAGATGTTTGAGTTTAGGTTAGTTTATGAGTATATGGATTGTATTTTGATAGGTAAAAAATTTTGGTTTCATCCATGTACTCATATTTATGCATATTCTTGAATTTTCACGATGCACACCAAGTGTTTAATGATATGCCACAATGATATTTTTGTGCAAATTTCAGAAAATCTCCTGAGCATTTATCTTCATGATATGTTTATCATTGATTGTGTGTGTTTTGTTCATGAATTAATTCACTTCATTGCATGAAAATCATGAAAACAAATTTAGCACCATGTGATGCGTGTCATAATGCACCAAAATAATAAATAAATTTCTTGTTCACTATTACTAAGAATGTAGTAGTGGAAGTAAGGGTCGATCCCACAAGGAACGGGAACTAACTTAGTGTCATGTCAATTAGAATCGTAAAGGGTGGATTTTGTTTTGAGTTGTTTGTAAATGATTTAACTAATAAAATAAAGCAATTAAAATGATTGGAATAAATATCAAATGTTGACGAGTCCTAGTTCTCAGGTTCAGTTGTATTCTATCACAATGTTATCACTTTCCAAGTAACTCGAGTTCAATTTCTTCTTTGATTTATCACCCGTAAATAGTTAATAAGCTCTAACTATTCCTATTCTCCCTTAGTTGCATTTAATTAGAATAAGCTCTAATCAAACATTAGCCATTGAATAACCTAAAACAAGCTCTTTAGATTTAAGACAACAACTATATAGTGGTTAAGAAGAATTAGGGTGAATTAGATTATCAATCACACAAGCTCGTGACAATTAACATAAATTGGAATTCTCTATGAAAATTATTAAATTTCCACTTGCTACTATGATTTGAACAACAAGACAATTACGGATCCAATCATTCAAAATAGAAAATCTCAATACAACAAATTAAATGATAAGACCTTAATCAAATAAAGAATTGCATTGATTGAATTAAAAACGCATAAGAATCCAACAAATCAAAGTAAAGAATTTAGAACTACGTTACTAGTTTGGAAAAACAATAAACAAATTGATATGAAATACAACTTCCCCTTCGAACTAGGTATGGAATCTTAGCCGCGCATAGTCATGGTGAAAAGCCCAGAATTTTGCATCTCATTCATCTTCTTCTCCGGATTTATTTCTCTTCCACACTCCAAGCAAGCCGCTCCTCTTTTAATAATTATTTCACACCTTTTTCTGTCCTAAAATTCCCTTTTTATAGCCTCAATTTCGTGCCCTAGCTTTGAGCTCAAGAAATCCCAAAATTATGGAAAGAATTAAAATATGGAAATTGTTGACTGGAGAGTTACGGCCGTAACATTTCATTTACGGCCGTAACACGATTTCTGCTTATTTTCCTTAAATTGAGGTTACGGCAGTGACATATCCATTCACGGCCGTAATTGTGTCTCTGCATATTTTTTTCTTTAGAAGGTTACGGCCGTGAATTCTGGTTTACGGCCGTAAATGTGTTTCTGCTGATTTCTCTTAACACTGTTAACATTCTTACGGCCGTGAACGTGTAACCTTACGGCCGTAAATTTATTTGCACCTAAGTCCCCAAACTTCAGTTTTGAGTGCATTTTGATCCTTTTTTCTTCTTTTCTCTTCTTTTACAATCCTATACAATATAAAATATAAAATGCATTAATAATACTTAGATAGAATCACATTATTGCTTATTCAATGGTATAAGTGCATAAAATAAACGTAAATATAACACTTATCACCATGGCAACCCTATTGCAAGGTCACTATAGGCTATTGCACCTAAAAACTGCTTCATGTCACCTACTTCTCCGTAAATTTTCATGACCCTATTGAACTCTAAATGAATTGAACTTTTAATATGTTGTAGACCATGTGTGAACTTTAACATATCAGAAGATGGCTTGGGGAAGATTTGTGTTTTTCTAGGCGATGTCAGGGCTTGAATATGTGTGGTCGACCATTTTTAAAAATTCATGAAATTGCTTTAACTTTAGTTTGGGGGTGTGGTATTTAGATTCCTTAGTGTCTTATTGGTGTTTTTGATATCTAATATTACTTATCTTTTGTATGCAAGGTAAACACAAATCAAAACACGCCCAAACTAAGTTAGACAAAGCAAGAATAGGGTCAAATTCATTCAAATGCATTTCAAATGGAAGCTTCAAGGCAGCAAAACATCTCCTTTACACTTGGGAAGTTCTCGTTCTCTCTCCTTTGTCTTGTTTTACATTTTTGAATCTTTTTGACAAACATTAAGGACAATGTTTCTTTCTAATTTGGTGGTGAAAAATCTCATTTCTTGGCATATACTTCATTCACTCTATTATGTCCATGCTTTCATTCGATGTGTATTAGGTTAAAAAAAATTTGAAAAACTTGAAATTTTTTTGTTGACATGTTTATTTCCTAGGATGTAGTATGAATCTAATCTTGCTTTCGTTTGGATTGTGGACGACATGAAAACATGAATTTTACGAACTAGTTATCACTTGTTAGGTTTCATCTACATTGCGCACATAGCCATTATTGAATAATTATTTGTGTAGAGATTTGTTTAACACATGTGAGGCAAGTTTTATGCACCTTGAACATAGGAATGACTATTAATCCCTAAACTTAGATCTAGAGACATCCCAACCTTTAAAACTTAGAATCTAAACTTGCTCAAGAGCAGTTTGGGGGTGGGAAGAAGTGGTGAAGGTAGGCTTGAACTTTTAATGGTCTGTCGTTCCTGAAATGTGTCATTTGTTGAAGAGGTCTTGGTCAACGGGTATAAACCATTGTCAACATAAAAACAGAAAAATGCTGAAGGTCTTATTCTGCTCTTTAAATGCCTTTTTGACTCGAGTGATTAAGTTTGAGGGGTCTTTCGAACCTAGTGCCCAAAAGTCGTCTGGCTTGGGAGTTATCGACCTAAGGCTCGCTATAGGGGTCAGTTAGAAAGCAAATACGGAGAGTGGAATTACACATAATACAATAAAACATCTTTAACTTTTCTATTTAAGCCTTTATGACTTGAGTGATTAAGTTTGAGGGGTCTTTCAAACCTGGTGCCCTAAAGTCGTCTAGCTAGGAAGTCATCGACCTATTTGGCAGATTTAACTAATTCTGACCACCTGGTGTGGAAAAATACAAATTTTTGATATTTAGAAACCACATGAATAGAAGGAACCTTGAGATTCGAGAGAAAAGCAGTAAATTGTGATCATCCATGAACGATGCAAGGAAAATCATTAGATTGATTAGGGTGACCACAAGGGATTCGGGCTTGATTGTGCTGTGCATTACAAGCTACTCAATGTTAAGTATATCCTTTGCATGAGTAAGAGTTTAATATTAGCTATTCACACAAACATACACTTGAAAATTTGGCATGAGATAACTAGAAATTATTATGCTATGTTGTTCATAACTCTTGCTCAAAATGTTAACTGGTTTGGACTATTGAGGCATATGGTATGCATGTTGACAAAACAAAAATAATTACTTTATGTTGTTTTAATATGTTAGTTTAGTTTACATTGTTCGAGTACGAACAATAGCTTTAGTTTGGGGGTATTTGATAAGTGTATTTTATACACTTATTTGTATGTCTAAATTAGAATTAATTATTGTCGTTTTAGAATAATTGCTATTTAATTAGTTTTTATTTGTTTACATTTCAGAAAAAATCTCAAAAGATGAATAATGAAGTAATTAATGGGAAAAATGCCCAATGGGATGCTAATTGGAGTTTATTTGAACAATTGAGGAGGTGATGACAACAATAAAGAATCATGCAAGGTACTAAAATGAATAAATTGAAAGTTGGAGGACCAAATTGAAGTATTTGAGAGTTGAAATGAGCTAATTGAGAAGATTTAGAAGTCTGAGGACTAAAATGCTTGAATTGAAAGTGGAGGGCTTGAGGTGCAAATAAAAATCAAGGACTTACTTAAATGGATTTCAAACTTGAAAACTGCACCGGAAGTTAAAATTGTGCGGTCGTGCGAGTTTTTCCTGCGAGGTCGCGCGACTTCTCTTTGAATGGTCAGAACCAAAATATTTTGCCTACAAGGCTTTCGGCTGAGCCGTAAATCTGGGCTTTTTCGCCATTTTCATCAGGTTTTCCTCCTCTTTCACCTAAGTTTTTCCAAAACCTATGTATACTTCCTATGAGGCACGAAATTGGGACATTTGTCTCACCTAAGAACAAGTCCAAACTCAGATGTTATCATTCAAATTTTGGGAAATTCAAGTATAGCAAAGGGGCGCGAGTTGAAGATCACGTGGAGAATCGATACTTGGTGCAAGCTTTCCATTCTCTTATGTTATTTTCAATAAACTCTATATTTTATTGTTTATGTTGTTTAATTAGGATATATAGATAAATTCAATGTTGGGATGAACGATGTAGCCTAGTTGATTATTTTAATTCCATATTCCTTTGTTTTAATGATTCATTGCATGTGTTGATTTATTATTGTGTTTAATGCATGAGTTAACTGTCCACTAATTCATGATTCAATGCGTTATTTTCTTAATCCGAGAGGTGAGTTAATAACATAAATCAAGGTAATAAATCCGGTAATTGAACAAGAGATAGAGATATACATTTGTTATTATTGCGGTCGTGTGTGAATTCTTATGTGTTATGCATTTAGATAAGCAATATTCATACCTTCTGTAGAGATACATGGTTGACTTATTTAGGTAGAATTGATTTAAACTCGAGAGAGGAATTTCAATTTAAATTAGTGAATTCGACTGAATGCATATTTAGAAAATAAAACTAGAATTGGAGTTAATATAATTAGTTAGGTGAAATCGGGATTCCCAACTACATTACAATTGTTTTTAAAAACAAAACAAATTCTACATTTTTTTTATTTCTTTAGTTTAATTCGTAGTTTTAATATAAAAACCTCAAATTCTTTCATCCGTTCAAATAAGGTTTAGAACTAAAACATTTCGATACTTAACAATAGTCTCTGAGGGAACGATAATCCGGACTCATTGGTCCACTCATTACTCTTCACGATCCCGTACACTTGTGGGGATATTTCGCATAGCGAGATATTGGTGAACAACATCTAGAAAACCAATATCGAATGAATGAGAAATTACGAAGAAGAGAATTTTTTTGGTCGAATTTTGACCATGTGATCAAACGTGAAAATATTATTTTTTTTTCATGTAAAGACATGCGATCGCGCGGCTGTTAACATTGCGATTACACGGTGTTTCTAAAAGTCATATCTTTTCAAAATGATGCATAGTTTGGCTCCACACCACTTCATTCTCATCCTTCATCATCTTTGAATATGACCCTTGGAATGTTCTATTTCTTATACCAATGATATGCAATCACAATATCATTCTCTCCTCTTCTATTAAACAAAATTCTTGCTTTTTTGTTGCATAATTTTGATTCTTCTTCATTTTCATTTTGGAGTACAAAATCACATTTTGATTCATTGTGCTTATATTTTGGAGTGCTACAAACACAAGTGATAGTCGTTGTATCTTGGGAGTTGATTGTCATTAATCGTAGACATCATTGTAGGACAAATTCGACTTAAGGACAAAGTTTTCAACACTTGCCTCGACTTTGCTTCTTTTTTTCTCTTTTCTTTTTCTTGTTTCCTTGTCGTTACTCTATCCATTTGTCTGCACGAATTACATATAATTATTTTATTTCTTTGGCGTCCTACACACAAAATATTTCAACATTGGTTACAGATGTCAATGTGGTATGTAAAAAAATATTTCTGTCAAACTTCATGTAAGATTGTGAGAAAATAATATAAGCAACAAGGTGAAGGAATATGAACGTTGCATCAGTGGCGGATCCAAGATCCTTGTTCAACTAGAGTGGTCGTTGACCACTTGACCGTTGACTTTCTACTGTCAACGATTGCTACAGCGAGATCGTTTATTATTATCTAGCTAAAGAATTTTAAAACATGAATGATGTATTCACTGTTTATATTTCATTTTCATATCAATATGCATTTCTAAATTCCAATCAAAGCTTCATCAAATTTCAAGCCATAAGTTTAACTTTTAATAAAACTATAATAACATCTCAGAATGTCATCATTCAGATTCTCAAGCAAAACAAGTTGTTTTATCAATGAAATCATAAATAGAGATTTCATAAAGAATTAGCAAAATACCAAATAAAGGTCACTAGTGGAGGGGCATGTAGTGCGACGAACCACTGGCGGAGGCAAAAATATATGCATTTTGTGCAAACTAGATAGTATTCAAAAGCAAAATTATTAAATTCCTCATCAAAAAAAATTCAATAATCACATGGTGAAAACATAAAAATTGAATTCATCAAAGCACTAAGAGTAGAGGAAGAAATTGTACACACTTATACCTTTATCGCGCCTCTATTCATAAAAATCAGTTGCTCATACCACTTTCCTAGACTCCATTAATCAGGACAATACCCACTGAGCATACAAAATACTCGTAAACACAGAAAAATGAAAATTCAAACTTACAAAACTCGAAAAATTCCAAAAGACCCATAGACATATCTCTAATGTCCACATCATTACTGTGCAATCCAGAATTTCAGGCAACAATGCAAGCCCCAAGTGCAGAGAGAAGATGAGGAGCGGCGTTGCGGCTGTCAATAAAATATCCCCCCGTCGTAGTTGCAAATATTGTAACTTTGACAGACAAGGTTAAATCTCAATTTGGTCAATTGAGTTGGGTCACTTTGCAAGGCCCAACTAGAAAAAAAAAATTGCCCAAACATTCCTGGCCCAACCCCCAATTTCTCATCTTCTTCCTACAGATACCAGACTGCTTCTGGCTAAACGTTCGTTTGCAATCTGAGATTTTTTTTTCTGGTGAAGCCAATTAGCACGGTCGCGCTAGCTAGCCATGTACTGGATCTGCCTCTGCGTTGCATCTGCTTTTTTAACATTGGTGGTCAACTGTGCTTGTCCTAGACGGTGAAAGACATGTTATATTCTATTTGTAGATTTTATTTTATTTTAAAATGAAGATAATGACACATTATTATTGGATGTCCATTTTCAATCTCTGACTCCTTAGATTTGATCTCAAGACATGCCAAACAAGAAAAGATAATAATGCTACAAGAAAAACTGGAAGGAACCCCATGATTTTTTCCTTCGCTTTGCTTTACTTTGTTTGGAAGACTATAGTTTTGCCTCGTGCAATTGATTTTTATCTTCTGAATAATTCTACTTGTAAATGCATTTTTCCTTATCTTCTTGCGTACAAATCAACGCACAGGTTGGAATTTCATGGTCCAAGTCAAAAGATTGTTTAAAACCAAAGGGTCCACTCAATTTCTTTGGGAGTACTGGCATTCTTTTTGTATTTTATTTTGTATTTTCATTTTCGAAAATGTTTTGTGTTTTCATTTTTATTTTCAAATTTGCTGAAAAAGCGTTTGGTTTGTCATTTCTGAAAACTGTTTTTGAAAATGAAAAGCTGGAAAACACGTTCTATTTGAAATTTTGCAGAACACTATTTAAACTATTTTTAATTAATTTGCTTGCAGAATACTACTAACTCCAACTCAAATTTCCTTTCACAATACACTAAAAATATGGTTACATGCAACACACTAATGTGAGCATTAAGAGTCTATATTAACACAGCTTGGTCAGGTTCGGGACTTGAGAACGCTTTACTTATATTAAAATCCAGAAAATGGAAATTTTTTCAAAATCACCAGAGTCCATTTATCATTGCATTTTTTGAAATATAACAAGAATTCTCATTTAATTTTTTTTTGTAATGTTGATATTGAATTCAATAAAACTTTATTTAAACTAAGTTCCAAGTTAGGATAATTCTCAAAAAAAAAAAAAAAAAAATTCTTTATTTAGGCTTAATTCCAAGTTAGGATAAATATAATTCTAAAAAAAATAAAAACTTTATATTAAGCTTAATTTTAAGTTAAGATAATTCTATAAAAAAAAAAAAAAAAATTCCCAAAACGCGTTTTCCGCGTTTTGGATATTTTTTGTCAAAATACACACAAAACGCCCAAAACGATGTTTCGGGCGTTTTCCGTTTTGTGTACAATTTTTTTTTTTTTTTTTTTCAAAAATGCGTTTTCGAAAATAGTAAAAAGAACGCGTTTTTAGCGTTTTCGAAAATAAAACAGAAAACGACCTCAAAACAGCAAAGAGAATAGGGAGCTTCCAAGAGAAGCTTTCTTTGTAGAAGAAAAACGGAGGAAGGAAAAGTAGTAGGAAAAATCTCCATTTTCGGTCCTTACTCATGAATTAAAAAAAAAAAAAAATCTGAAATATTAAAAAAAAATCTAAAATATATTTTTAACAATTTTCGTTGCAGTCTTCTTCAATAGGTGGGTTTTGTTTTTGTTTTTCCTTATATCCAAGATATATACATACATTATTTATTCATTTTATAGGGTAATCAATGGAATTACTATTTCTCACACTTCATAAATTATGTTAGGCATTAAATGACACTATATTTGATAAATTATTTATAAATAAATGGCTTAGGCTCAGTTTGGTGGGTGAAATAAGAATTTGATTTATAATATGTTTTATTTGAATTTTATAAGTAAGACGTGTGATTAAAAATTGAAGAGAGAAAATGTGTATGATATATCTTCTGAACAATTCTACTTGTAAATGAATTTTTCCTTATCTTCTTGCGTACAAATCACTGCACAGGTTGGAATTCAATAGTCCAAGTCAAAAGATTGTTTAAAACCAAAGGGTCCACCTCAATTTTCTTTGGGAATACTAGTCAGCTTCCAGGAGAAGCTTTCTTTGTAGAAGAAAAACGGATTGGAAGGAAAAGTAGTAGGAAAAATCTCCATTTTCGGTCCTTACTCATGAATTAAAAAAAAAAAATCTGAAATATTAAAAAATATTTTCAACAATTCTCGTTGCAGTCTTCTTCAATAGGTGGGTTTTGTTTTTGTTTTTCCTTATATCCAAGATATATACATAGATTATTTATTCATTTTATAGGGTAATCAATGGAATTACTATTTCTCGCACTTCACAAATTATGTTAGGCATTAAATGGCTTAGGCTCCGTTTGGTGGGTGAAATAAGAATTTGATTTATAATGTGTTTTATTTGAATTTTATAGATAAGACGTGTAATTAAAAATTGAAAAGAGAAAATGTATGTGATTTATCTTCTGAACAATTCTACTTGTAAATGCATTTTTCCTTATCATCTTGCGTACAAACCACTGCACAGGTTGGAATTCAATAGTCCAAGTCAAAAGATTGTTTAAAACCAAAGGGTCCACCTCAATTTTCATTGGGAATTCTAGTCAGCTTCCAAGAGAAGCTTTCTTTGTAGATGAAAAACGGATTGGAAGGAAAAGTAATAGGAAAAATCTCCATTTTCGGTCCTTACTCATGAATTAAAAAAAAACTGAAATATTAAAAAAAATCTAAAATATATTTTCAACAATTTTCGTCGCCGTCTTCTTCAATAGATGGGTTTTGTTTTTGTTTTTCCTGATATCCAAGATATATACATACATTATTTGTTCATTTTATACCCAATCAATGGAATTACTATTTCTCGTACTTTAGAAATTATGTTAGATAACGGCTTAGGCTCCGTTTGGCGGGTGGAATAAGAATTTGATTTATAGTGTGTTTTATTTAGATTTTCTAGGTAAGACGTATGATTAAAAATTGAAGAGAGAAAATGTGTGTGATTAAAAAGTGATATGAAAAATTGTGTCCATTATGATTTGAGTTTTAAATTATTACTGATCGGAGCCTAAATATTATTTATAAATAGCGACGTTGTAATATTTCGTTTGCCCATTTTCTGAAAAGTAAGAAATGGTTGACAAAAAAATTAGCCGAAATTTTTGACCTTAAAAGAAAATGGACCAATAGGATGTTATCTGACTTTTTTATAAACAAAATATATATATAAAAAAAATTACCAAACAGATTTGGCGTTTGATCGGCGGTGATTGAGCTGCTGTTATTTTTCAAAGTTGTTTTTTAGGTAAAACTTGCGGTTAAAAAGTGACTTCGAAAAATGCGTGGTAAAAAAATGATATTGAAAATTGTAATTGTTGACCACAAAATCCGGCTGGACCTTGGACCAACACGTCTCAGCTCCTCCCTCTTCAACACGTGGATCTCCTGCGCACTGTGACAAACAATCAGTTTGCAAAGGGGGTCGAGATGGCTCCCGTTTGCACTCCGATGCCAAAGTCAGTACTCATTTCAAGCAAATATAAATTGAGTGCGGGAAATAAAAGTGTGTAAAAGAGAGAAAATGGAGTGAGAATAAAATATTCAGTCAAGAGTATGAAAATGCTAACCCCTTTTTAGGTGGAATGAGTGTTCTATTTATAGGGGAAGTTATAATTTTGGATGGCGACACGTGGTGGACTTTACACGTGTATTTACCCTAGCTGTTGGAGAGGAAGATCTTACTTTTTAACAGTAATCATTACTACGTTTGGTAGGGGATGGGCGTCTGTCACTTTTTTATAAAAGCCGCGTCACATCTCTGACTCCATCAATTGTCCAATCACTCATCTGAGGCGTCACCATAGAATACCTCGGCTAAACATAAAACACATCGACCAGACATAAATCAGTTCGGCTAAAGAAGTTCATGTGCTGTTCCACCTTGGCAATTGGCTCAGGGAGATATCATAAGCTTCAGTCATGGGCCAAGGTCCATTGGGCCCTCGCTGGTGATTCACTGTACTCCATTTTGGACACGGTCTCAACAGTAATGATTATAATTTTAATTATAATAAAGGTCGTCGGTTGAATGCATGCTTGTTAAAAAATGGCTGATGGTCTTCGTTTGGTAACAGTGTAGTGGTTTATAAACTGGCTTATTTATGATTTTAAAGTCAGATTTGTGGTTGAAAAATAGAGATTTAAAATGTATGTAATTAAAAATTGTTTGAAAAATTGAGTGATTTATAAATCGTTTACCAAACGGAGACTTATGAACCCATTTATAAACTATTTGCTAAACAAACACTTGCTTTATTATTATTTTACTAGTATACGCACCCGTGCGTTGCACGGGAAAAAAAATTATAATTATTAATTAATGAAAATGTGATAAATACACGACGAAAACAATTAAATTCATATTTTATGAGAAAGAATATGAATAAACATAAAAGTTTCAATAGCAAAATTCAATATAAATTACAAAACACTTCTTTCAAAATTTATGATCCTTAAAATTTAGGATATTAAAACTTTCCAATTTAATTATGCAGAACATCAATCAATACATGAAAAAGAATTACACGTGAATTAAATTTATTTTTTGAAAATAACAATGTTTTTTTATTTCTTACGTTAATGTTGTTCAACGTTACAAATAATATTTTTGTAGATATTTTTAGAATGTCAAAATATAATAATGATAAAAAAATTAAAAATAAATAAATTTTCTATTTCTCAAACGGAAATGGTTTTTTTTTTTTTTTTCCATTCTTGAATGTTACATAATTTGTCTTTGAAATACATATGAAAATGATCCAATTAATGAATCAATGCATTATAGAATTGATTAAACAAAGTTAGATAAAAAAAAAAGATTAAACAATTTGTCAGTACCAATGCACTGATCCTCATCATCATAAGTCAGACAAATAACTGCCACAATTTGACCGTGAGGAAGGCAAAAAAAAAAAAAAAATGGAGAGCAGTTTAGGCGGGAAAACATGGGCCAACTATCTTATAATAATAATAATAATAATAATAATAATAATAATAATATAAGATTTCTCCCGTACACAAAATGCATAAAAAATAATATATTAAAATAATTAATAAAATTTTACAAACAATAAAACTACTTCAAATTATAATAGCTTCTTTGAGTAATAAAAATCAATTTATATATTTAAGTAGTAAATAATTATTAATTTTTCCACATTTTTTCATAAAAAAAATTAAAAAAAAAATTGAAGTTGTTAAAAAAAAAATTGATATTATTTTTTTTTATCGAAAATAACATATATTTGCACATTGTTTGGAGTAGCGTTGTTAAGTATTAAAATGAACATCCTTAATAATTTCAATTTCATTTCCCATTGCACTAAACGCATCATCAAGCCCCTATTTGGTACCTAATATTTTTAAATCTCATTTTTTAAAAACTAATTTTCAACCACACATTATATACTAATAAAATAATCTACACATAAGTTCAAAAATATTCTCCAATTTTTAACTACACATCTCCAAAAAATTTACTATTTCAAACAACATTATTCCAAATAATGGGTCTCCAACAGGGGCCAAATACAGTCATCACGTCATCCATAACATAGTAATTAATTTCACTACTTAAAATGATTTCCATAATACCATTCAAATTTTATTAATGTGATGACATAATAATTAATTTTAATTTCAATAAATTATTAATTATCATAAGTACCTCTTACGTTGATTTAGCAAGTATAATTCAAATAATTAAAAAAAAAATGAATAGTCACCGTTTTCTTAAAAAAAAAAAAAATTACCGTTTTCTGGAAAAAAAAAATTATTAAGAAGTGTAAACAAACTTATTTGTCACTAATATTTTTAACTAAACAAAAAAGAACAAATATTAAAGTTTAATAAAATATTAATCTAATTAATTAACAAATAATGCACGCAAAAGTAAAGCTATTTTTGTTTTTCAAAGTTAATGTGTAGTTTTCCAAATGTATTAATTTCTTTATAAATTTTTTTTTTTATAAAGCAATTAATGATGAATATTAATGTAAACAAACTTACTTGTCACTAATATTTTTAACTAAACAAAAAAGAACAAACAATAAAACTACTTCAAATTATAATAGTTATATTAAAATTTTTTGTAATTTTTTTATCATCAACTCTTTATTAATTTTCACATCTTGTCTTTTGAGACGATTTTCATTCAATATATTTGTTTTGTTGGCTAAAAACACTTATTTATCTCTCATATTTTTAAATAATCAAAATAAATAATTAATACAAAAGTTAAAAAAATATTGCACATCCTTTCAATGCAAATTAACAGAATATTTGAATAAAATTTGTGGTTAGAAATAAAATTTATTAATTAATTGAATGTTATAAATAACAATGCGATTAAAAAAAGTTAAGAATATAAAAGCAAAACTAAACAAATACCGAAGATCTATCTTGCAATTAAATTATGGTGTAAATTTAAAAAAAAAATGTGTTGTATGAATATTGTTACCTAAATATAATTAGCTTGATTTTCAAAATATGAAAAACACGTACAATGAAATGATTCATCGATGTTAAAACAATTACAAATTTGGATGGATTAATGAGTGAAGTGAATGAATTGGAATATAAATAAATGTTATGTCAACAATTATTTCTTATAGGATCCATAAAAATTGCAGGAAATATATATATATATATATATATAGAGAGAGAGAGAGAGAGAGAGAGAGAGAGAGAGAGAGAGAGAGAGAGAGAGAGAGAGAGAGAGAGAGAGAGAGTAGACAAATTATTAGCATTCAATACATGTAGTCAAGTGCCTATTTACAATGCATTACACACTTTCCCACATTAAATGTCTCATTAATTGTCAACAACTTATTTTCCAATTCCGGAAATTCAATTGAAAAAAAAAAAAAAAATTTCCAAAAATGGAAACTGAAAATGGGCGGGAAAAAATTTGACGGTTGTTCTGCTTTAATATATAATATAGATTTATAACTAAAAGAAAGAAAAAATGGTTGTCGTGTCTTGCCAAAAAAATTGAGGTGGCCCTTTTGTTTTGAAAAGTCTTTCTACTTGTACTATTTTTTGTTACAAAATGAAGAGGGTTATGTTGAACCCAAAAGGGATGAACAAAATTGGAGTCGGAATTTCATCCACATGTTTGTTTGTCCACATGAAAATGAATCCAGATATTTGTATTGCACTTCCCCACAAGTCATGTATGTAATTATGGATGTAACATTCTGCAAAAAATAATACAAAAAATTGACTTGTGAAAAAATGAAAAATACATTTTTAAAGAACTTTATTGTACATGAACAATCAAAGTAACATTTTGTGAAATTATGATTCATCGACTAATATATTATTTCAAAAAACAAATTTGTAGATTTTCGTGAGCTCTTTGAGTAGTATATTAAAAACTCAGTTTTACCTAAAATATGCATGATTTTGAAAATGGGACAAAATACAACTTGTAAAAGGAAAATCGAAAAATAAAATTTTAGAACTGATAACCACAAGGATTTTTAAAAAGTGAGTGGTCATTTTGGGATACACGTTCGTTTTATTATGACAGTCGTTATATGATTTTGAAAATGCAAGATTGTAGCTTTTATGAGGTTTTCAAAATGGTACAATAAAAAATTAGGGGCCGTTCTCTTTGTATTTCGATTTTGAATTTTGAGTTTTGAATTTTGTTTTGAATTTTGGAATTTTGTTGTTTGTTTTGAGATTACTGAAAACATGTCTCTTTGTGATTTTGGAAAATTGTTTTCCAAAATAGAAAACTAAAAAATGCATTTACTTTGTAATTTTCTGATATATTTATTTTGTGATATTTTATACGTAAAAAATGGTTGATTTATTGAATTACATTAATTTTAATATCAATAAATCAGTTAGTTCTCTATGTCAATAAATTCATCATTAATATTGTTTCGGCTAAACAAATATCCAACCCCATACCAACAAAATTTTAGCATGTATCTATATATAATGACAAAATAACATAAGAATTTCAAGTGAATGAAGTGTCTCACATTTACAAAAAAAAAAAAAAAAAATTAAAAATTAAAAAAATTTACAAAATATATATATATATTAACATGAATCTATATATAATGGCAAAATAACTTAAGAACTTCAAGTGAAGGAAGTGTCTCACATTTAAAAAACAAATAAATAAATAAATAAAATTAAAAAACTTACAAAAAATATATATATATATATCTTAACGTGGATCTCTATATATAATGACAAAATAACATAAGAACTTCAAGTGAAGGAAGTGTCTCGCATTTAAAAAACAAAAAAAAATTACAAAAAAAAAAAAATCTTAACATGAATCTATATTTAATGACAAAATAACTTAAGAACTTCAAGTAAAGGAAATGTCTCACATTTATACAAAAAAAAAATCTTAACATAGATCTATATATAATGACAAAATAATATAAGAACTTCAAGTGAAGGAAGTGTCTCACATTTACAAAAAAAATTAAAAAAAAATCTTAACATGGATCTATATATAATGGTAAAATAACATAAGAACTTCAAGTGAAGGTAGTGTCTCATATTTACCAAAAAAAAAAAAAAATCTAAAATGCTCGTTTTGAACTTTTTAACACAAAATATCCAAAATGTAATAAACTCGTTTTGAGTTTCCTTTGTATTTTTTTTTGAAAAACGCATTTCTGAAAATGGACAAAGTAAACGCGTTTTCGATATTTCCAAAAATCGAAAATTCAAAACGGATTGAAAACAGTAAAGCGAACAGGACTTTAGTTTTGTCTAGATTGCATATGTCGAAAATGAAACGAAAGTTAACTCTTGAAAAATGAAAAATACATTGTTAAGATACTATTTGAGACGGTTATAACTTTTGCTACGTTCGATGCTTTTGTAATTCGAAAATAATGTGGTAAAGTACTTTGTGAGAACTTTACAGTGATCTCAAGATTTTCCTATTTCATTTTAGCCCACAAACTCGACAAAACAAATAAAATAAAAAAACACTAAAAGACAAAATAAGAGGCGACCGACCACAAATGAACATTGGCTGTCTCCCTCACCCTTATAAGAAAAATAATGCGGTAAAGTATTGTCTGAGAACTTCACATTGCACATGAATAATTAAAAGTAATATTTTTTAAAATTGTGATTTCTCAACTGTCATATAATTTTGAACACAAATTTGCAGTTTTTTGCTAGCTCTTTGAGTAGTATACTAAAAACTCAGTTTTATCTAAATATGCATGATTTTGAAAATGGAACAAAAGTTAATCGTAAAATGAAAACAAAAGAATAGATTTTTAAGGATCGGTAACTACAAGGATGTAAAACAAGTGAGTGGTCGGTTTTTGATGCTCGTTTGCCTTATTTTGACAATCGTTATATGATTTTGAAAATGTAGATTGTAGTTTTTTTTCATTAAAAAATTAGTTTTGTTTAGAGGCATATGTCGTAAATGAGAAAAAAGTTGACTTATGAGAAAAATGAAAAATGCATTGTTAAATGACTATTTTAAATTGTTATAACTTTTATTACAGTTAATGATTTTGTAATTGAAAAATAATATGGTAAAGTATTATTTGAGAACTTTACATTGATCTCAAGAGCTTCCTATTATGATTTCATTTGAGCTCATAAAGTCAACCAAACGAATAAAAAAAACACATTAAAAGACAAAATAAAGGGTGACCCCAAATGTACAATGGTCACTCCACTCACCCTTAAGAAAAATAATGTGGTAAAGTATCGTGTAAGAATTTCACATTGCAAATAAACAATCAAAAGTAATATTTTTTAAAAATTATAATTTCTCAGTTGTCATATAATTTTGAAGATGAATTTGTAGATTTTTGTAAGCTTTATAAGTAGTATATTAAAACTCAATTTTATCTAAAGTGCGAATGATTTTTAAAATGAGACAAAAGTTAACCACAAAATGAAAATAAAAAACTAGATTCTAGGATTGATAACCACATGTAAAAAAAAAGTTAGTAGTCAGTTTTGAATGGGCGTTCGCCTTATTTTGATAGTCGTTATATGATTTGAAAATATGAGTTTGCAATTTTTCATGAGCTTTTTGAAGAGGTACATTAAAAACTTAACTTCGTCTAGAGTAAATATGTCGAAAATGAGACTAAAGTTGACTTGTGGAAAAAAAAAATGAAAAATACAATATCAATCAATGTTTCCGCAAATATTTATGAATTTCTCTCCCCAATTCAAATGCAAGCATGAAGAATTTACTTAGTTTATTGTACACATGACAAGTTAAAGAGGCTGTATTTTATAGGTTAGCAAAATTCTGTGAACTAAGTACTTCAACCCAGAGTCTTGCCAAGGCATTTCTCTGATAAATAAATCAATTTATTAATAAGAACAAATCTCCATAACAAACCTATTATACCAAAACATCTATCCTTGTGCAAGTTATTCTTCTTCAGGTATCTAATTTTCCCTTCAGACGTGACCTATCAGCACTGCAGTATAAAAAAGCTTCAGGATTATAATAAAATCGAATGACAATATGCATATGATCTTTGAGTGTATAATTAATATCATATAAATTAACAGTATTTCCTACAAAACAATCAGGCCCTAAATCTTCTCCAGTAAAACTCATCCCCGCAACAGCATCCCCACCACAAAAAATAAAAAATAAGAGATGTTGATATCTTCAAAACCTTAGACTACCATTGTGCCAATAGTAGTATGAAATAGTCCTGTGAGCCAATCGCATCTATCATAATTTAATAAAAATTTAATAAATGAATGGGCATTTGGATTTAATTAAGTACACAAAATTCCCATGGCAACATTCATCTTTCAGTAAAGAGGTAAGAATGTTATCTTCTGACCATAGAGGTCGTATCCCAAGAGAACAGAGTTGTGAATAAGGATTTATTGCATTAATTCTAAGCCCATTTTGGTCCAGGAAAATTTAACAACTTTTCTTTCGAATTCATTTCCAACAACACATTTCTATGAGACTCACCACTTTACAACAACTTTTCAACCACACATTCAAAAATTTCCAAATGGAAGTGTCTCTATCATTATTTTTATGGACGATAATTCATTATTTACCTAATTGTGAGGCAGACAACAATATAACATTGCCAATAAAAATGCCTGACTTTATAGAACGGTAGAACCTCGTGATGTTTTCTCATTAAACAACTCTTCCATGATTGTATAGTCATAAACATTACAACAGGCTTAGTATTGGCACATTTATGAAGAAAAAGTCATTAAAACACTCATCTCCAGTAACTAAAGTTGTAGTTCAGTTTGTTTAATCCACGTTTATGTTCGCTAATTCAGTTTGTTTAATGCGCGTTTATGTTCGCTAAAGTTGTAGTCCAGTTTGTTTAATGCACGTTTAAGTTTAGGAAGGTAGGGGTGAACAGGGTTATGCGGTTTTTGGCCTATTCAAACAAAACCATTTGAAAGAGTTCGGAAAAATTTCAAATCAAACCCAACCATTTCATTTTCCAAATCAAACCATTTTTTGAGGTTTGATTTGGTTTTAAACCATGGTTTAGAAATAATAGTCACACATCTAAAACAAGTTAAATTACAAGTAAATGGGTCTAAAATTCTCAATACAAGCTTAAACGGGGACTTTTAAAACATACATGTTACGTTACATTAATAATTATTGTCTCAAACGTATTAATCTTGCAAAGGTCCAAAATCTTTCTAATATTCACCTTCGGGAATAAATAATAATAAAATTAGCACAAAAATAAAAGGGGAAACTGTTGGGTTTTATCTTTTATGTGGGCTACATAGTTAATTACGATTATATTGGACTAATTAGGGTTGATGGAAACCTAATTAGCTATTATAAAAGGACAACAATTGTGGTTATGGTCCTCAAGTCAAATTATAATTGTTCGCGTCCTTCTTGTGTCCATCGCGAGAGGAAAACATGTTGAACAATAAGGAATTTGACTGTGGAAGATCTAACCCTCATTTAATCATATTCAATGGATCCAAGTATGTTTCCAGTTTATTATTCTTGATAATTTAGCATGATTGATCTTGAGTTATAGAGATTTAATTCTAACAAGTGGTATCAGAGTCATTATTCATGTTAAATTATCAGATGATTTATACGTATGCATGATTAAAGGATTAAAGCAATTAAATTCGGAGTTTACTGCCTCAACTCAAGCAATTGGATATATATATATGCGTTCGATTTTTTTGTATCTGTTGAGAATTCGAGTATCTGTTGAAAATTCGAGTTTGGTTCTCCTCTCACTGCCGACATGTATATCTATTTATATATGTATGAATTTCTTGAATTTTGGTTGGTGGAATTGGGTGAAGCATGTGGATTCATGGATTCGATGTTAAGGTTGTGATTATTTGGATGAAAATTTGGTATAAATGAAATTTTGTATGTAAAGGGCTGTACAACGAAATCACCAAACCGCCAAATCGAAATGAAACCGCAATTTTGAAATCGTTGGTTCGAATCCACGCGGACCCCTCAACGTTTCGGGTTTAACCCAAACCGAACCGCTTTTAAATGGTTTGGTTTAGGTTTCATTTTTCAAAACCCGTTTCAAACTGCCAACCCGTTAAACAAATACAATTAAAATTTAATTTTTTAATTGCAAAAAAAAAAAAAATACAGAATTTTTTACTACTTTTATTTTCAATTTTACACTTCACTTCAAGTTTTTATACACATTGCTGTCTTTATTTTCCCCTAGCTCCAAAAGTGAAAATCTGATAAACTTAGTCACTTATTGCTTCTCGTCCAAAATCATCAAATTAGAATAATCAACACTTCAAGGCTTGCCCTAACTAGTTCACTGGCCTTTTCTTCTGCTGCGGTACGAGATGCGCTCCTCGGTCCTCGTCACGCCGTCTGTCTCCGGTGGAAATTAACATCATTCGACATGTTGAGGATGAGGGTTTTCGATCTTTTACAAGATATTTTTTCCCAACATTTGTATTTCCTTCAAGAGTGACAATTGCTAAAGATATATATCAACTTTTTCTTGATGAGAAGAAAAAACTAAGGGATTATTTGAGTAAACATAGAGTGTCTTTGACTACTGACTGTTGGACATCAATACAAAATCTTAGTTACTTGTGTTTGACTGCTCATTGGGTTGATGATAATTGGAGACTGCAAAAAAGAATCATAAGCTTCATTCAAGTACCGAGCCATAAGGGTGATTCTCTTTTGTTGCTAGTTAACTGTAATATTATTTATTTATTTTTTATGTATTTAAAATTAAAATGTAGTGAAACATGGTAATCAAAGATTGAAGCACTTGAGCATTGTACAATGTCAAAGGAAGTTACCATTAGGCAAAACATTTTAGAATTGTATAGGAAGTTGCTTATTTTGTATCTATTTTGGAATCAATTAAATCTATTTTGTAATGTTGTGATCACTAGTTTGTGTTTTTGTGTTATCTATTAGGTTGTTTTGATATTATTGTGATCATTTGCTTGTGTTTGTGTTTGTGCCTTTGCATTTGTATCTATATTAGAAGTTGTTTACCTATATGTTTTAATTTTGTTAGTCTTATAACATATATTCGTAATTTCTTTGGGTTATTTGCAATTAATTTTGATGTCTTCATTTAAAATTCTATTTTAATAGTTATTTTAACTCAATCTACATATATTAATTTAGTTTCGTTTGCAAACCGGGGTTTAAAACCGCACCAAACCGTAAAAAATGGTTTGGTTTGGTTTGGTTTAGGAAATGAAATTGTTTGGGTTGGGTTGGAAAAAAGTCAAACCGCTTTAAACGGTTTGGTTTGAAAAATTATCAAAAACCGCCCGAACCAAACCGTTTACACCCTTACTAAATATGGATTTTGGATTTGGTGTTGATTGATGAGGCGTTAACTTTTGAACTTGCGAAGAAATGATGTGGATTTGGTGTCGGATTCGGTTGAATGAGGTTTGGCCGACGGATGTAGTCACCGCCAGCACTGGTGGCAGCGGGTGGAATTGCAGCGCCTACAGGCGTTGCAACTGAGTTCAGCGCTGCCTTCACGCGGCTACTTGTTCGAGCAGCCATGGACTGCGCTGCGGTAGCACTTGTCGACAGCCATTCGAATGGCGATGACCGGTGTCTTGGAAAAGGGGAGGCTGCTGTTGCAAAACTCAGAAAATTGGGGACAGGGGCTTCCACCGGAAATTTGATGAACTCAGGGACCCTTATACAATTTTTCATATTTCGGTTTATTGCTCTTCCGGTCCTTTAAGATTAAAAGGTATTGATTTTAATCCCTGAAAATATGGAATTTAAAATTAAGCCCCATAAAGTTATAAATTGTTAAAGTTGGGCCTCTAATGTTAAGGGTTTTATAATTTAGCCTCTAAAGTTTGAAAGTTTTCTAAAACAGCCCCTTAAGTTTGAAAATTTTCTAAATTGACTCCTTAAGTTTGGAGATTTCCTAAATTGGCACATAAATTTTGGAATTCTTCTAAATTGGCCACTAAGGTTTTGTGGAATTACAATTAAGCACCTTAAAATAAGGATTTCTTTTGGATTGGCCACTAAAGTTTTATAAAATTTCAATTTAACCACCAAAGTTAAGGAATTCTTAATAGTTGGCCTCTAAAGTTCTGATTTATTCTAATTTGATCCATAAATCTTGGATTTTACAACTTCCAGTCCCTAAAGTTTTGAAGTTTTAGAATTTAGGACCTCAAGTCTCAGATCTTCATTCTAAGATCCTTAAATTCTTGAATTATTAACCCTTAGGCCCTTAATGTTTCGGAGATTAGATTCGGACCCTTAAAATTTCTGGAATTAATTATCAGGCCCTTAAAGTTCCAAAAATTAAGAATCTGGCCATTAAAGTTTAGGATCTCGATCTTCTTACTCTTAAAATCCTTCAGATCCATCAATTGTCTTGTATTTCGAGATAAATTAATCGAAACGACACGTTTCCAAAGTAACCTCTGTCGTGTAGATTTATTTATTTTGAAATATAAAGACGAGTGTGTATGTTATTTATGCAAGCGGTGATCGGCCCAAAGGAAGGTTACTGTTTGGCCAAAGGACAGAGACACATGTAGTAATAAATATACAATGATCATCGGATTAATCATGTGAACAATGAGTCGGTCCAAAGAAAGGCTTATTGTTTGACAGATTGAATGGTGTCTACTATTTATGCGAACAGTGATCGGCTCAAAGGATGGTTACTGTTTGACCAAATGACAGACACACATGCGATTATAAATATATGATTATCATCAAGTTAATCATGTGGACAACGAGTCGATCGAAATAAAGGGCTATTGTCTGACAGATTGAATACCGATATTTGATTACTGCGTTAAGAGTATCCTGGCCAGATGAAATATGAATATTGTTTTATATTTTGAAATAAATCGATTGAAATGACATGTTTCCAAAGTAACCTATGTTGGGTAGATTTGTTTAATTTTGAAATATGAAGATGCGTGTGCTTGTTATTTATGCGAACTTTGATCGGCCCAAAGGAAGGTCACTGTTTGGCCAAATGACAAATACACATGTGGTAATAAATATGAGATGATTATAAAGTATATCATGTGGATAATAAGTCGGTCCAAAGAAAGGCTTATTGTTTGACGGATTTATTTTCTACATTTGATTACTACATGGAGAGTACCAACTACAAGTTGATATTTATGTCCAAAGACTAAATATCAATGTTGTGCTAGGTATCTTGTAATTGGGCCCACCATTATCTTAATTTTTCCTGATTTCGATTCAGTTACTGATTTTTCTTCTATGATATCTGTCAATTAACTCTATTATCGTGTTTAATGGCACGAAATTCAAAATTGGAAAGAGAATGTTATGATTGTTCTCGATTACATGGATCTTGACCTTGCACTTCGAACAGAACGACCACCTGCTTTCAATGATGTAAGTCTATTGAGACTAAAAGGGACGTGGAGAAGTGGAACCGTTCTAATCTCAAGAGTCTTATGATCATGTAATGTTTCATTTAGAAAATTATAGTGTCTAATCCCGCTTTCAAATTAAAGGCACGAAAGGTAGAGCTGTCTTTGGACTTGCTCGTGCATTATGAGTTATTTTTCCTTCATACATAATACAGTCAATTTAAAGTGAGTTATAACACCCAACTAGATAAATGGACTCTTAATGAGTTCATATCTCACTGTGTGCAAGAAGAGAAAATAATTAAGCTGAATAGGACTAAAAGTATTCACTTGTTAACAACTCATCAAGATCAGAAAAGAAAATTGGGAAATGAATCTACAGTTGAGGTACCACAAAAATACAAAATAACAGGATAAGAAATTTACCTGCTACTTTTGCAATAAAGGTGGATAGTAAATAAGGAATGCCTCAAATTGGGTGCTAGTTAGGAAAGGCGTGCTTCTCGTTTTGGATTGATTTGAAGTTAATTTAACTTTTGTACCTATACACACTTGATGACTGGATTCTGGTACTACCACTCACATGAGTGTGACTATGCACGGTTGCCTGTAAAGTTGACATCCAATTGATGCTGAAATATTCATCTGTTAGGGAAACGGTAATACAGTTACAGTTGAGGCTATAAGGAATTTTAGGTTATTATTAAGGACTGGTTATTATTTGATTATAGAAGAGACTTATAAAGTACCGTCTTTTAGACGAAATTTGATTTATGTTTCTCATATTGAACAAATTCGGTTATTATTGTTCATTTGGAAAAAATAAAGTTAGTCTTTTCATAATTCAAATCTTGTTGGACCGATCATTTATATTTGAAGGATAACCTATATTTATTGGATAAACTTGCCTCGTATAATGAAACTTTGAATATCAGTCAACATGGTACAAAATATAAATTAACTAATAAAAATCCTGCTGCATTGTGACACAAGTGAAGGGATATATCTCTAAACTGAGAATTGAGATAGGCTTGTGCCCTACAGGGTTCTTGAACCCTTTGACTTGATAGACTCTTGAATCCATCGTGTCAAGTGCAAAAAGGAAAACATACATATATTAGAAAATTGGGTGCCAATTACAGTTTTGTTGTCTTAGAACTAATTCATACTAATATTTGTTGACCATTCTCTACGGCTTCTTAGAATGGGCAATAGTATTTTATTATGTTCATGGACGATTATTCAAACTTTGGCTACCTATATTTGATTCACGAGAAGTAACAACTTATGGAAGTTATTAGGTCTTCAAAGTTGAAGTTGAAAATCAACTTGGCAAGAAGATTTAAAGTCGTCAGATCTAACAGTGGTGATGACGTCCAAGACCTTTTTCTATATTCCTTGAGGATATT
Organism: Ligustrum vulgare; assembly: GCA_963555705.1. Classification (NCBI taxonomy): domain Eukaryota; kingdom Viridiplantae; phylum Streptophyta; class Magnoliopsida; order Lamiales; family Oleaceae; genus Ligustrum; species Ligustrum vulgare. The sequence goes on along the minus strand of OY743172.1, from coordinate 3,574,423 downwards.
GAGCTTGGAGGGGAAGATAAGTTTAGAGACATTGTCTTTAAAGAAGAATTTGTTTCATCTTGTTGCTGCTGCTATTGACAATGATCATACTTTGACATTGTTCAAGATGCAAATTCGGATTATGAAGACAATGTTGGATATTTCCCAATTCAGAATGAAGGAATTGTTTCTGATGAACAAGCTCAACAACCTCAAGAGCAAAATGCCATTGAAAAGATCCACTAGAGAAAGGAGAAGCGTGGTTTCGGATGATTATATCATCTTTCTCCAAAAACATGAGTTTGACATAAGGTAATTGAAGATGATCCAATCGACTTCTATTTGGCCAAACAAAGTTCTAATTCTCAAAAGTGGATTGATACCATAAAAGATGAGATAAATCCATGAAAGACAGTGACATTTGGGATCTCGTCAAATTGCCCGAAGGCATGAACCCCAAAGGTTTCAAATGAATATTTAAGACCAAGAGAGATTCAAAAGGCAATGTTGAGAGATATAAGCCTCGTCTTGTTTTCAGGATTTTAATCAGAAGGAAAACATCAATTAGAAAGAGACTTTCTATGGTTTTATGGAAAGACTTTCAGGATAATGATGGCATTTATAACTAGATGGATGTAAAGATTGTGTTTCTCAATGGAGACATTGGAGAAATAATATGTATGGTGCAACCAGGAAATTTTGTGTTATATAATACAAAGAAAATGGTTTGCAAACTAAATAAATTCATATATTGTATCAAACAAGCTCCCCATCAACGGTATGACAAGTTTTATCAAATTATTATCTCGTTTGTATTTGAGATAAATGCAGTCGATAATTATGTTCCATAAGTTTAGTGGGAGTAAATATGATATTTTTGGTATGAAAGACTGTTGATTAAAAGATACATTCAATGATAAGGGAGACTAGTTTAGTCTCATTCAGTGCCCCGAGATTGAGTTTAAAGTGATAAAGGATTAATATGCATGAGGCTTCTTATGCGTTGGTTATAAGAAGTCTTATATACACTCAAGTATGTACGCATCAGGATATAGCGTCATAGTGGGAGTATTAGTCAAATATTTAAATAATCCTATGATGAATCATTTGAAAGCATCCAAAAGGATTGTGCAATATTTGCATAGAGCAAAACATTATTTGCTCACCTAAAGGAAATCAGGACATTTGGAGATCAATCCTTGTTTTCATAGAATGAATTCAGAGTACTCAGTTTTCTATAGAGCGTAAGGACACAAACTCCATATTGCAGATCTGCTCACCAGTGGTTTACAACCTAGGTGGTTCACGAGCACAATGCTTATATTGGTGTTGTAATTTGGCGTAATGATGTTTTAGTGGGAGTTTGTACTTTGGTGCTCTTTAAGTGATAGACACATTTTATTGTTGTTTTATGCAGAATTAAAGATATGATTTATTTTCAAATCTCTGAATTTGATCCTTTCGTTTGCGGTTTAGCGTCAAGGTTGGAAATATTTAACATGATCTCACTAAGGAATAAAGTTGGACCAGTTGAAAATAGGCATGTTTATGATCACATTATATGTAATTTTGATGCTACACATCCATACTTGATCTATGTCATTGAATGTGTTGGTACGGTGATCATTGATGGGTTTAGTTACCAATATAAGTGTAACGAAAGCCGCTATGATCCCATGTTGACACTGGAGATGGACCAGATTGTAACTAAGGGGATGTTTCAAAGTAAGATAGCATTTTGGTGCGCACCTAAGGTTATACAGTATAATTGTTTCGGATTACTCATGTAGCCCAAGTGGGAAATTGTTGGGTTTTATCTTTTATGTGAGCTACATAGTTAATTAAGATTATATTGGGCTATCTAAATTAGTAGGACCAATTAAGTGATCTAAATATTTAGGCCCTAGAAACATCTATTGATATGGGCTTTACAATGTGTAGATACCCAATAGTCTAATTAGGGTTGATGGAAACCTAATTAGCTATTATAAATGGACAACAATTGTGGTTATGGTCTCCAAGTAAAATTATAACTGTTCGTGTCCTTCTTGTGGCCATCGCGAGAGGAAAACATGTTGAACGATAAGGAATTTGACTGTGGAAGATCTAACCCTCGTTTAATCATATTCAATGGATCCAGGTATGTTTTCAGTTTATTATTCTTGGTGATTTAGCATGATTGATCTTGGGTTATAGAGACTTAATTCTAACAGAAACTTCTGTATAGTGAAATTCATCTAGAAAATCCGAAATTGGAATTTTAAAGACTGCATCATCTAGAATGGGAGGAAGAAAACATGTGTAGAATAAGAAATGTTTATTTGTTTTTCCCAATGGAGGTTTGTGCAATTTCTTTAAAGAAGACGTGCTATTTCTGCAATAAGCAAATACTTTCTACTGGTATGTACTATTGAAAACACGTTACTCTAGTTTTTAAATCATTGTCTTCTGTCTAGTACATTTTTTCAGCACCAATGTCTAGCAGTTAACTAGCTTTGCAACAGAAAGTGACATCAACAACCAGCATCCCCACCATAAAAAATAAGAGACAATGATATCACCGTATTTATCTTCCACGAAAGCAATTCCTTTAAAAATTATATAAGAAAGACATAGCATGATTGAGTATCAAAAGAACATGATGCTAATTCCATCTAGTAAAGTTCATCTAGAGAATCTGAATTTGGTATTCTAAAGACTGCATCGTCTAGAATGGGAGGAAGAAAACATGTGCAGAATTAGAAAAGTTTATTTATTTTCGCCCATGGAGGTTTGTGCAATTTCTTAAAAAAAAAAAGACGTGTCATATCTGCAATAAGCAAACATTCTACCGGTAATATTGAAAACGTGTTTCTCTAGTTTTTAAACCATTGTCTTCTGTCTAGTACATTGTTTCAGCACCAATGTCTAGCAGTTGGCAACTGCATATTCAACGACAACACATGCCATGTTGTTGAAAGTAGTAAAAATATTTAGCAGTGAAATATACATATACTAAAACACAATAAAAGACTTATTCAACAACTGATAGAGTCTAGGAGGTGAAACAGACTTTTGAGATTTCACAGTTTTATTGGGAAAGCCTTGAGTGGAACTGCCTTCTGTAGTGAAAGCCCAAATTTCTCGCTTATGTCAACTTCTTTGGGTTGCATTCCATTTTCGAGTTTCCAGTCGAAGTTATGAATCAAAGCTGCCACCATGAGATGCACCATTCTGTCAGCCAAAGGCAATCCTGGGCACATCCTCCTTCCTGAACCAAATGGAATGAGCTCGAAATCTTGTCCTCTGAAGTCGACTTCACGGTTTAAAAACCGTTCAGGCTCAAATGAGTCTGGATTTAACCAAAGGCTTGAATCTCTACCGGTTGCCCATACGTTAACAAGTATTTGTGCATCTTTAGGAATTATGTAACCATTAATTTCTGTATCAACTTCTGCCTTGCGAGGTACTAAAAAGGGGGCAGGAGGATGACACCTGAAGGTTTCTTTTATCACTGATTGCAAATATGGAAGTCTTGAGATGTCCGATTCTTCAACTTGTTTGCTTCGTCCAACGACAGTCCAAAGCTCGTTTCTAACTTTCGACATTTTCTCAGGATTGCGTATTAACTCTGTCATTGCCCATTCCACGGTGCTTGTAGTAGTGTCTGTTCCTGCAAGAAATAAATCCTAGTATATGCAAGAAATTAGTGATCTATATATAGTGGCTAACCATTGAAATATAAGTTACACTGAATACATTCACTTCTTATATCCTTTTCTGTATCTCTTTACCATTTTGTAAGCTGAAGAGGTGGTCAAAATTAATTGGTTTCATAAAGAGGCAGTGAAGTTGTCCTGTTCAGAAATTGATGTAGTAAGGATATATGAGTGTGATTATTTTACTCACCAGAAGTAAATGCCTTAGAACATCAAAAGTTAATTCGGATTCGTTTGATTGGTTGTGATTCAAGATGGCTTCAAGTAAATCGTTTCTCACTGGATGATCCATTGACTTTCTGGATTCCAACCGTTGATTAATCAAATCATCAAATTTCACGAATATTTTGCTAATGTAACTCTTGGTTTTGCGCAGAATACCTTGTGGATCAATGAATTTAAGAACCGGGAAGAAGTCTGCAAGATTAGGAACGCCTTCCTTTTCCATTAAACCCCGTAAAATTCCTTTCATTTCTTGAGAAGAAATGGAATTAAATTGGGCAAAATCAGTTGAGAAAAGTGTGGTTGAGATGAGATTAAGCGATGTTATGAACACAGTCTCGCCAATATCAACTACCTGCTCACTCATGCAACAATCATGCAAATAGTCGCACAATTTCTTCATTTTTTCTTGGCGAAGACCCTTGCTTTCATCAAGTCTGTGCACCGTAAACATTTGTTCTTTACAAAGTTTACGAAGCTTTCGCCATTGGCTACCCGCGGGCAACCAACCCATAGACTTCTTGGAACGATCAAATGCTGCTGCTGGAATTGTTCGAGAAGAAAAGATTTGGTCATGTTTTTGTAGTACTTGTTTGGCAATATCCGGTGATGAGATGACGATTGAATTTAGGCTTCCTAGCTTTAGATACATAAGAGGACCATAAATTCTCGAAAGTTTGGTTAGTGATTGATTGGGGTTTTTGCCAAGTTGAAGAATGTTACCAATAATCGGAAGAGGGTATGGCCCCGGTGGTAACTTGCCGATTCTCTCACTCCTTAGATTTGATCTCAAGACATGCCAAAGAAAAAAAGATAATAATGCTACAAGAAAAACTGGAAGGAACCCCATGATTTCCTTCGCTTTGCTATGAAATTCCGAGTCCAATTTTGGGGGTGAACATTACCCTCTTCATTTTGTAACAAAAAATAATACAAGTAGAAAGATTTTTTCAAAACGAAAGGGTCCCCTCAATTTTTTGACAAGACACGACAACTACTTTTTCTTTCTTTTATTTAGTTATAAATAATAATAATAATAATAATAATAATGCACGGGTTTGTTTAGTAAATAGTTTACAAATGGGTTCATAAGTCTCTGTTTGATATACAATTTATAATACTTTGTTTGGAAGACTACAGTTTTGCCTAATGCAATTGATTTTTATCTTCTGAACAATTCTAGTGTAAATGCATTTTTCCTTATCTTCTTGTGTACAAATCACTGCGCAGGTTGGAATTTCATCGTCCAAGTCAAAAGACTGTTTAAAACCAAAGGGTCCACCTCATTTTTCTTTGGGAATACTTGTCAGTTTCCAAGAGAGGCTTTCTTTGTAGATAAAAAAAATGGATTGGAAGGAAAAGTAGTAGGAAAAATCTCCATTTTCGGTCCTAACTCATGAATTAAAAAAAAAATCTAAAATATATTTTCAACAATTTTCTTTGTCGTCTTCTTCAATAGGTGAGTTTTGTTTTTGTTTTTGTTTTCCCTGATATCCAAGATATATACATACATTATTTGTTCATTTTATAGGGTAATCAATGGAATTACTATTCCTCGCACTTAAGAAATTATGTTTGGTATAATGGTATAAATGACACTAAATTTGATAAATTATTTATGAACGGCTTAGGCTCCGTTTGGCGGGTGAAATAGGAATTTGATTTATAATTTATTTTATTTGAGTTTTCGAGGTAAAACGTGTGATTAAAAATTGAAAAAAGAAAATGTGTGTGATTAAAAAGTGGTATGAAAAATTGTACCCATTATAATTTGAGTTTTAAACTATTACTGATCAGAGCCTAAATATTGTTTATAAATAGCAAGTTGCAAAATTTCGTTTGTCCATTTTTTGAAAAGTAAGAAATGGTTGGCAAAAATATTTGATAAGTCGAAATTATTGACCTTTAAAGAAAATGGACCAATAAGATGTTATCTGACTTTTTTATAAACAAAATGTATATTAAAAAAAAAAATTACCAAAAAAATTTGGCGTCTATTTTTCAAAGTTGTTGTTTTTTAGGTAAAATTTGCGGTTAAAAATTGACTTCGAAAAATGTGTGGTAAAAAATGATATTAAAAATTGTAATGATTATAATTTTTATTATAATAAAGGCCGTCGGTTAAACGCATGCTTGTTAAAAAAAAAATGGTTGATCGCCTTTGTTTGATAACAGTGTAGTGGTTTATAAACTGGTTTATTTATGATTTTGAGGTCAGGTGTGTGGTTGAAAAATAGAAATTTAAAATATGTGTGATTAAAAATTATTTGAAAAATTAGGTAATTTATAAATTGATTACCAAACTGAGACTTATGAACCCATTTATAAACTATTTACCAAACAAACACTTGCTTTATTATTATATCTATATAACTAAATAAAAGAAACAAAAAATGGTTGCCGTGTCTTGTCAAAAGAATTGAGGTGGGCACTTTTGTTTTGAAAATTCTTTCTACTTGTACTATTTTTTGTTACAAAATGAAGAGGGTTATGTTCACCCCGTGAACAAAATTGGACTCGAAATTTCATCCACATGTTTGTCTGTCCACATGAAAATGAATTCAGATTTTTGTATTGCACTTCCCCCACAAGTAATGTATGTAATTATGGATGTAATAATTGAGCTATTGCATATGAAAAATTAAAAAGTAACATTTTGCAAAAAATAAGACGAAAATTGACTCGTGAAAAAAATGAAAAATACACTTTTAAGACACCATTTGAAACGGTTATATATATATATTTGACGATTTTGTAACCAAGATAATGTGATAAAGACCTTGTGAGAACTTTAGATTGTACATGAACAATTAAAGTAACATTTTGTGAAATTATGATTCATCGACTATTATATAATTTTCAATAACGAATTTGTAGATTTTTGTGAACTCTTTGAGTAGTATATTAAAAACTCGGTTTTACCTAAAATATGCATGATTTTGAAAATGGGATGAAATCCAACTTGTAAAAGGAAAATCAAAAAATAGATTTTTAAGAACCGATAACCACAAGAATTTTAAAAAAGTGAGTGATCATTTTGGGATACACGTTCGTTTTATTATGTCAGTCGTTATATGATTTTGAAAATGCAAGATTGTAGCTTTTGTGAGGTTTTCAAAATGGTACATTAAAAAATTAGTTTTATCTAGATTGCACATGTCGAAAATGAGACGAAAGTTAACTCCTGAAAAATGAAAAATACATTGTTAAGATACTATTTGAGACGACGATAACTTTTGCTACTTTTGATGCTTTTGTAATTCGAAAATAATATGGTAAAATACTTTGTGAGGACTTTAGATTGATCTCAAGATTTTCCTATTTCATTTAAGCCCACAAACTCGACAAAACAAATAAAATAAAAAACACTAAAATACAAAATAAGAGGCGACCACAAATGAACATTGGCTGTCTCACTCACCCTTATAAGAAAAATAATGCAGTAAAGTATTGTGTAAAAACTTGACATTACACATGAATAATTAAAAGTAATATTTTTTGAAATTATGATTTCTCAACTGTCATATAATTTTGAACACAAATTTGTAGATTTTTTGCGAGCTCTTTGAGCGGTATACTAAAAACTCAATTTTATCTAAAATATGCATGATTTTGAGAATGGAACAAAAGTTAATCGTAAAATGAAAATCAAAAAATAATTTTTTAATGATCGGTAACTACAAGGATGTAAAACAAGTGAGTGGTCGGTTTCTGATGCGCGTTTGCCTTATTTTGACAATCGTTATATAATTTTGAAAATGTAAGTTTGTATTTTTTTACATTAAAAACTTAGTTTTGTTTAGAGGCATATGTCATAAATGAGAAAAAACTTGTAGCGCCCCGAGTTCCGCATACCCGATTCACTACGTCATTTTCTGTCTAAATTTTTCGAATAATATTTTTGCGGAAGAAATAATTGAAATTCATTTTTGGCAACATTAAGTGCTTGTTTGTTTCTGATTAAAAATCAGATTTTTATCAAAGTCAAAGTCAACAATTAATCACAACCCTATATTCTATGGGTCCCACAACTTTTTAACCACACATCTCATCAACTTTTATCAAAATTCGCTAAAAAATTGATTTTAATCTCTATCAAACAGGGCTTAAATAAACTGTAATGGCCGATAAAATTGAAAACATTTATGAAACCATTTGAAATAGTAAATCAAACCATTAATATTGTAAAGAAATTGCCAATGTCATAATTTCTCAAATAAATGAACTTCTCTAAATTATTCGATTGTTTGGAAAAAAATACGGAAATCATTAACGTCAAACTTTCAACCGTTTAACGATTATTGCCACCATCATTCATCGCTCGCCACCGTCTCCGAAATCTGCAAAACTGTTAAAAAGTAGGGTGAGTATTTCATGGGGGAAATACTCAGTGGACTCATCGCAAATTAATTTAATTTATAAGATGATTAAACACATAAATCCCGGCTCTTTATACAACGGGCATTTATAGAGCTTCTTTATAAAACTGCTCTTGATAAAACTCATATTGTGCATTACAGCACGGGACATATTTTGCAAATCATATGCTCTTTGAAAATAGCTCTTTGAAAACAGCTCTTTGAAAACATCTCTTTGAAAATAGTTCTTTGAAAACAGCTCTTTGAAAACAGCTCTTTTGAAAATAGCTCTTTGAAAACAGCTCTTTGAAAACATCTCTTTGAAAACAGCTCTTTGAAAACAGCTCTTTGAAAACAACTCTTTGAAAACATCTCTTTGAAAACCATATACTTATAAAAACATTTTAATTATGCCAAGCATAATTTCTTTTGAAAGCATAACATAAGATAGGATTTAAATCCTCATAAACATACAAGAACTTTACCGAACTTAGGTGGCAAGAATTCTTATGCAGTAAAATCATAATAACAGTAAAATCACAGTAAGTATACCAAGCATAATTTTTGAAATTCATAGGGATCAATTGCATCATAACATAAGATAGGATCGAAATCCTCATAAACATATGCGACAGGAATTTTACCGAACTTAGGTGGTAAATCCTCATAAACATATGGAAACACAGGAATTTTACCGAACTTCGTGGCAAATCCTCATAAACATAGGAGACACAAGAATGTTACCGAACTTCGTGGCAAGAATTCTTATGTGTAGCGCTACTAAAACTCCGGTCCCCTTAACATATCATAACTTATCATATGGGACCCAAAACAATCTTGGTAGATTGATTTCATAGCAATGATCCAAAAAAACATTTTCGTGAAGCATAGGGTATACTTACTTTTCGTAAAAACACAAAGTATATTTTCTTTTCATAAAAACATACTTACTTTTCATAACAACATAAGGTATATTTACCTTTCATAACAACATACTTGCTTTTCTTAAAAATTGACTTTCACAAGTCACATGACATTCATATGAAATCATAATTTAAATCAATTAATAAGTGCGAGTCTACCTCAAATCCGACGAGTGCAAAGTTGAGCGGGAATGACTTCAATTTCTTTGAATTCTCCGTACGCTTCGTCTTAGCCAATAAGTCACTTTAGTCTATCGAATATATAGTTCAAAATGATAAATTATAATTTGAGGACTAAAATTGATGTTTTGAAAGTTGAGGGACTAAAATAGATACTTTTGATAGTTGAGGGACTCAAATGAATACTTTTGAAACTTGAGCTTAAAAGTAAATCAGCAGGGACTGAAGTGATCAGATTTTGAAAATGAAATGGCTGATTAAAACTCATTTAAAACTTAAGGGCTGAAATTGATGATTTTAAAAGCTGAAATGACTGAAATAAAACCTTTTTAAAACATAGGGACTGATTTGAAATAACTTTAAAAGATGGGGACTAATGATGCAAATTCTGAAAAATTATTAAATCAGATTTTATTCTCTCTCTCTCATTCGTATCAGCCAGAGGGAGAGAAAAGTGAGAGAGGCGAGAGACGAAGGCTGAAAAAAAAAACTGGCGATCGACTACTTTCAGTCAAGGTTGCCGCGAGCCAAACGCCGGCGGTGGTTCGGCGATGGTTCGGCCATCATGTGGTGGTGATTTAGGCTAGGTTTTGGTGTTGATTCGAGGTGAATCCAAGGCTCAAGATCTGATCTTGATTGCGATTTTCGGTGACAAATCCGGTCACTGGCAGTCGGCGTCGAGGTAAGTCTTTGGTTTAGTTGATTTTGGGTTTTATCTATGATTGCTGGTGGTTGGATTCGAGGAACAGAAAGGGAACCGCGGCTTAGATCGCGATTTGAGTTGGGTCTTAATCTGCGAAATCCGGTGGCAAAGTGATCTGCAGCTGAGGTAAGGTTCTGGGTTTCTGGGCTTCATCTATTCCTGAGTTTTGGATTTTGATTTTGGATGATTGATTTGGGACTAGGTTTGATAATGTCGATTGGTTGCTGGTGGTGGAAGGACAGTGTTACGTTTCCGGTGGTGATATGATATACGGTTGCTGTGGATGGTGATTAGGCTGATTCGAAATTGGTAGTAGTTGGCTGCAAATTAGAGATGTAACTGCTGGAATTGTGGATGTAACTGATTGGTGATGAATCAGAGACTGGTTTGGAGATATGGCTGTCGGTTGATTAATGGTGATTGGCTATGGTGTTGCAGTTGGAATGAGGTGATGATGCTGATGATACATAAGTTTCGTGGTTATGGTTTGGGGCTGCAACTGATAATTGTGGTAGTGATGATGATGATGTTTATATATATTGAATTGTGGAAATCTGAAAATGGATGGATCCGAAATTGTGGTATGTGGAGTTGGTGATAAAGGAGAAGAAAGCATTTTACCTTGCTGGAAAGAGTAGTGTAAGTGATGATAATGATGATGCTTTGAGGTGTTCCAATTGTTCATGTGTGGAGATGCTTGTTGATTGTACACAATGAGATGGAAAGAATAATTAAGAAGGAAACAAGGTGGGGAACGTGAGTTGTGATGGGGAAGAATATGTATTGATTTGGTACTATAGAATATGATAGTGTAGAATTAGGTGTAATATGAAATGGAAAAGGGTGTAAAATTATTTGTATAAAAATGATGATGTTTTTGTGTAAAGAATTGTTGTCTTGGTGTAAAGAAGAAGACATGTGGGAAAAAATTTGGATTTTAGAAAGATTTTTTGAAAATAATACTTTGAATAAATAATTAAAATAATATAATTTTAGAAATTCGAATATTAAATTTAAAATCTAACAAATTCGATATTTCTTGACTTGGCTAGACGAATCCGTCGCGGCATTAATTTCAAAACAATAGCGACTCAATTTTCTAAATATTAAAATAATTATTCATTGCATAAAAATTCTGGGTCGCTATAAAAGTTGACTCCTGAGTAAATTTAAAAATTCATTGTTAAAGGACCATTTTAAACTGTTATAACTTTTGATACGGTTAATGATTTTGTAATTGAAAAATAATATGGAAAAGTATTACATGAGAACTTTACATTGATCTCAAGAGCTTCCTATTATGATTTCACTTGAGCCTATAAAGTCAACCAAACGAAGAAAAAAAACACATTTAAGACAAAATAAAGGGTGACCCCAAATGTACAATGGTCACTCCACTCACCCTTAAGAAAAATAATGTGGTAAAGTATAGTGTAAGAACTTCACATTGCATATGAACAATCAAAAGTAATATTTTTCAAATTATAATTTCTTAGTCGTCATATAATTTTGAAGATGAATTTGTAGATTTTTGTAAGCTTTATAAGTAGTATATTAAAACTCAATTTTATCTAATGTGCGAATGATTTTGAAAATGAGACGAAAGTTGACCATAAAATGAAAATAAAAAAATAGATTCTTAAGGATTGATAACCACAAGGATGTTAAAAAAAAAGTTAGTAGCCAATTTTAAATGCGCGTTCGCCTTATTTTGACGGTCGTTATATGATTTGAAAATATAAGTTTGCAATTTTTCATGAGCTTATTGAAGAGGTACATTAAAAACTTAGCTTCGTCTAGAGTAAATACGTCGAAAATGAGACTAAAGTTTACTTGCAGGGGGAAAATGAAAAATACAATATCAATCAATGTTACCGCAAATATTTTTGAATCTCTCTCCCCAATTCAAATACAAGCACGAAGAATTTACTTAGTTTATTGTACACGTGACAAGTTAAAGAGGCTGTATAGTATATGGGTTGACAAAATTCTGTGAACTAAGTACTTCAGTCCAGAGTCTCGCCAAGGTATTTCTCTGATAAATAAATCAATTTATTAAATAAGAACAACGATCACAAAATGCATTTAACAAGAATGAACGTCTGAGATTGAGATCACCATAACAAACCTATTATACCAAAATATCTATCCTTGAGCAAGTTATTCTTCTTAAGGATCTAATTTTCTCTTCAGACGTGACTTAACAGCACTACAGTGTAGAAAAGCTTCAGGATTATAATAAAATCGAATGACAATAAATATATTCATGCATATGATCTTTGAGTATATAATTAATATCATATAAATTAATAGTATTTCCTACAAAACAATCAGGCCCTAAACCTTCTCCAGTAAAACCCATCCCTGCAACAGCATCCCCACCACAAAAAATAAAAAATAAGAGACGTTGATATCTTCATAACCTTAGACTACCATCGTGCCAATAGTAGTATGAAATAGTCCTATGAGCCAATCACATCTATCATAATTTCATAAACATTTAATGAATGAATGGGCATTTGGATTTAATTAAGTACAAAAAATTCCCATGGCAACATTCATCTTTCAGTAAAGAGGAAAGAATTCTATCTTCTGACTATAGAGAAGGTCGTATCCCAAGATAACAGAGTTATGAACAAGGATTTATTGCATTCTAAGCCCATTTTGGTCCAGGAAAATTTGACGACTTTTCTCTCGAATTCATTTCCAACCACACATTTTTATGAGACTCACCACTTTACAACAACTTTTCAACCACACATTCAAAATTTCCCAAATGAAAGTGTCTCTATCATTAATTTTATGGATGATAATTCATTATTTACCTAATCGTGAGGCAGACGACAATATAATATTGCCAATAAAAATGCCTGACTTTACAGAACGGTAGAACCTCGTGATGTTTTCTCATTAAACAATTCTTCCATGATTGTATATTCATAAATATTGCAACATGCTTAGTATTGGCACATTTAAGAAGAAAAAATCATTGAAACACTCATCTATAGTAATTAATGTAACATAACTTGTTAAACAGTTTACTAACAAAGTATTTGCAGATTGTAAGTAAACAGAAAATATACAGTAAGCTGTATATAGTAATATACAGTAAGCAGTAAACAAAATGTTCTTGAGCAGTAAACAAAATGAACGCTGGAGCCGGGGCCTGTGTTCAACACAGTGTCCTTAAAGCAATATTCGCCCTCTCACCGGAGTAACTCGAGCGCTTGCTTCCCAGGATACAGCGGCTGGAACTGCAGCTGTGCAGGCGAACGAAAAATGTGCTTGAACAGAATCACCAAGACTGGAAGAAGGAATGCAGGAAGCTGGACAGACAAATGCAGAGAGATTTTCGTGGTTGTTGTGTTGTCTGGACTGAAGAAATTGTTGTTGTATATATAGGCAGGGAGGAGCCTTTGCATTTAGTACTGCATTTAAATTCTGTATTTACTCCAGACGTTTTGGAGTTACAACTGCATTTGAATTCTGCACTTACTCCTGCATTTGAATTCCAGGCGTTTTTGGAGTTACAAGTTAAATGGAAATCAGTTTGGAGTTATGTTTTAAATGAAAAATTCAAAACAGAATTCCAAAACGTGGCTTGTACTTTGTGGCCAATTTTTGACTCGTTCGGTCCGACATTCGTGTACGCAGGTCGCGCCCGCACACAAGTTCAAGGCTCGAAGGCCAAGTCGGTCCAAGATTTGCACCCCCCCCTGCGGGCGCGTAGGCCATGGAGGAGTCTCTATGCAACAAATGGTTACACCTTACAAATTGTTAACCATATATAAATTGGTCCACAAACTCATTTCTATCCTATGTGGGATAACTATTTAAGCATTCCCAACATTTCCACATTTTTCCACTTTCCAATGTGGGATGGAACTATTATTTATAGCCTCCACTTATTCCCACTTTTCCATTTCTAACCAATGTGGGATTGTAATCCCTTTTAAGACTCCTCTTCAAATCCCAATTTTCAATCAATGTGGGATCAATTTCACATTTACTCAAGTGAAAATCAATTGCCAAATATATTTTCCAACAATCCCCCACATGAATGTAAATTGATAGAGACACGGAATATTTGGTGATAAAGTTCCACAGTTGAAACCTGCATAGGATAGGTAGGGGTTTCCTTTGAACCTTCCCTTGTGAAAATACATTTACTTTACTAGCTGATCAGTAGACGCGATGTCTTTGAACTGTTCTTCCTTCTGTGTAAACGATGATGTACTTCACACAGGATTCTTCCTAACACATTTTAGTTCTCATGGGTATGTTCGTTTGTGGCCATGAACATATGCCTGGTTCAGTGAGAGTTGTTAAGAATTAGCCTCATAATTCCCTTCGAAGCGGCCCCACTTCTCTCTCACATAGGTGATTTCTTAATCAAGAGTAACCCGCATTACTCCGCTCGGATTTCCGACGCATAAGAATCATTAAAAGCTTATTGCTTATCATCTCCTTACGGGCATCACTGTTATTACAGGAATGGACAGGAGATAACCCCCACAGTGATCCTATTAAGTATTTGTAATTAGGTTTTCTCATTGAACCTAGATCTTGGGATCTCCAGTCAGCTAGGTTGAGTTTCCATTACAATAACTTATTCTTTTAGAGGCTTAAGTCCCATTCCTCTCGATGACTTTGCAACTAACTCTCTATTTAACCCTTTGGTTAGCGGATCCGCAATGTTATCTTTTGACTTTACATAGTCAATCGAGATAACTCCAGTTGAGAGTAACTGTCTTATGGTATTATGTCTACGACGTATGTGTCTAGACTTACCATTGTACATGTTGCTTTGTGCCCTTCCAATCGCAGATTGACTATCACAATGTATGCAAATTGCTGGCACAGGTTTTGACCATCTTGGAATATCCTCTAAGAAATTGCGTAGCCATTCAGCCTCTTCACCACATTTATCTAGAGCTATAAACTCAGATTCCATGGTAGATCTCGCAATAACTGTTTGTTTAGAGGATTTCCATGATATAGCTGCACCTCCTAGTGTGAACACGAATCCACTAGTAGACTTTGAGTCTTTTATATCAGATATCCAATTAGCATCACTATATCCTTCAATGACTGCCGGATATCTGGTATAGTGCAATCCATAATTACGAGTATATCTCAAGTATCTTAGTACTCTTACTATTCCTTTCCAATGGTCAGACCCTGGATTACTAGTATATCTACTCAGCTTGCTAACTGCGTAAGCTATATCTGGTCTTGTACAACTCATTAGGTACATAAGACTTCCGATTATTCTAGAGTACTCTACTTGAAAAATACCATCGCCTCTATTTTTCGATAGATGTTGACTTGTATCTATTGGTGTTCTTGCTACGCCAGTATCATCATTATTGAATTTTTCCAAAATCTTGTCCACATAATGTGACGACTTAGAACAAGTCCATCTGATGTTCTTGAAATTTTAACTCCAAGAATCACATCAGCTAAACCCATATCCTTCATGTCGAATCTTGAATTCAACATGCTTTTAGTAGATTTAATCATCTTATCGTTGCTGCCAACGATAAGCATGTCGTCAACATAAAGGCATAAAATGACATAACCATTTTTTGTGTCTTTGATGTAAACGCATTTGTCACATTCATTGATTTTAAATCCACTTTCCATCATTGCTTTGTCAAATTTTTCATGCCATTGTTTTGGTGCTTGTTTCAAGCCGTATAATGACTTTACCAATTTACACACCTTGTTTTCTTGTCCTGGTGCAGAAAACCCCTCAGGTTGTTCCATGTAGATTTCTTCTTCTAAATCTCCATTTAGAAAAGCAGTTTTGACATCCATTTGATGTACTTCGAGATTGTATAAAGATGCAATCGCTAATATTAATCGAATGGAAGTTATTCTCGTTACCGGAGAATAAGTGTCAAAGTAGTCAAGGCCTTCTCGTTGCCGATATCCTTTAATTACAAGTCTTGCCTTGTACTTATCAATAGTTCCATCTGCTTTCATTTTCCTTTTGAAAATCCATTTGTAGCCTAGTGGTTTGCTTCCCGGGGGAAGATCAACCAGTTCCCATGTATGGTTTTGCAGAATGGAATCTATTTCACTTTTAATTGCCTCTTTCCATTGAGGTCCTTCTGAAGAGTTTACAGCTTCTTTGAAGCTTTGAGGTTCAGTTTCTAGCATATAGGTCAGAAAATCAGGACCGTAAGATTTTTCTGTCCTTTCACGTTTGCTACGTCTTGGTTCAACCTCTTGATCCTGACTATTTTCAATCATGGTCTCATGCGTTCGTTTAGAGGAACTTGGTTCTTCTTTGGACTTGTATGGAAATACGTGTTCAAAGAACGATGCATTTCTCGATTCCATTATCGTGTTTTTGTGTATATCAGAAATTTTAGAATCAAACACAAGAAACCGATAAGCACTACTATTATGTGCATATCCAATAAATATGCAATCAATAGTTTTTGGTCCTATTTTCACCTTCTTTGGTGTAGGTACAACCACTTTGGCAAGACACCCCCACACTCGTAAATATTTGTAGGAAGGCTTTCTTCCTTTCAATAACTCGTAGGGACTCTTATCTTCTTTCTTTCGGGGCACCTTATTTAAAAGGTAATTAGCTGATAACACAGCTTCTCCCCACATGTTTTGAGGTAACCCAGAACTCAACAACATTGCATTCATCATTTCTTTCAATGTTCTATTTTTTCGTTCAGCAACACCATTTTGTTGAGGTGAATAAGGTGCTGTTGTTTCATGTTTAATTCCGTGTTGTGCACAGAATTCAGCAAATGGTGATTCATATTCACCACCTCTATCACTTCTCAACACTTTGATCTTCTTGTTGAGTTGATTTTCAATTTCATTTTTATAGAGAACAAATTTCTCTATCGCTTCATCTTTACTTTTAAGCAAATACACAAAACAATATTTTGTGCTATCGTCAATAAAAGTAATAAAATATTTGTTGCCTCCCCTTGTTTGTACAGATTTTAAATCACATACATCGGTGTGAATTAAATCAAGCGGTTTAGTTTTTCTTTCAACGGATTGAAATGATGACCTTGTCAATTTTGCCTCAACACAAGTTTCACACTTATGTTTATTATCAATTTGGAATGTAGGTATGCAATTCAAGTTAATTAGTCTACGCAAAGTGTCGTAATTAACATGTCCTAGTCTACCATGCCACAAATTGGAAGACTCAAGCAAGTAAACGGAAGAGTTATTCATTTTATTAATTTTTGGCTTAATAGCCATTACATTAAGCTTAAAAAGCCCATCACTAACATAACCCTTTCCTACAAACATTCCAGACTTAGACAAAATAACCTTGTCTGATTCAAACACCATGCGGAAGCCATGTTTGTTCAACAGCGAGCCGGATACCAAATTCTTGCGAATCTCCGGCACATAGAGCACGTTGTTTAGAGTCAGCTCTTTCCCAGACGTCATCTTTAGAACCACCTTTCCATGGCCCTTGATTTCAGAAGTCGCTGAATTTCCCATGTACAGCTTCTCCCCATCCGCTGCTTCAAAACCACTAAACAACTCCTTGTCGGAGCAAACATGTCGGGTGGCACCGGTATCTATCCACCATTCTCTCGGATTTGAACCCACCAGGTTCACTTCAGAAATGACAGCTGCAAGGTTGATGTCAGATGGATCTTCAACCATGTTTGCTTCTTTCTTCTTCTTCGGCAAACGGCACTCCGTTGACTTGTGACCAATTTTGTCACAATTGAAGCATTTTCCTTGAAACTTCTTTTTAGAAATTCCGTCCTTGGGCCCCAACTTGAGCCCTTTGCTACTAGATGGCCCAGACTTGGTTTTGTTAGGTTTGGAGCTTTGCCCATGCTCCACAACATTTGCTTTAGCCACAACCGGATTAATCCCTCTTTCAGAACTTTTGTTGTCTTCTTCTATTCGAAGTCTAACAATTAGTTCCTCAACATTCATTTCCTTTCGCTTATGCTTTAGGTAGTTTTTAAAATCCTTCCATGCAGGTGGTAGTTTTTCAATTATACAAGCCACTTGGAAGGACTCGCTCACAACCATTCCCTCGGAATGAATTTCATGCAATATCACTTGAAGTTCTTGTACTTGACTGATTACAGGTTTGGAGTCCACCATTTTGTATTCCAAAAAGCGACCAACAAGAAACTTCTTGGCCCCAGCATCCTCGGTTTTATACTTTTTGTCTAAAGATTCCCATAATTCCTTAGCCGTTTTTATTGTGCAGTATACATTATATAGTGAATCAGCCAAACTATTCATCACATAATTCCGGCACAGGAAATCCGAGTGCTTCCAAGCATCAACTGCACTAACTGCTTGAATGTCTCCTTCACCCTCTTGGAGCACTGGAGCATTTTCAGTCAAGAACCTCGCAAGATTCAAAGTGGTCAGGTAGAATAACATCTTTTGCTGCCACCTTTTGAAATTCAGCCCATTGAATTTCTCCGGTTTTTCCCCATGGTTAACTGGAACAGTCACAGTTGTAGCTGCAGTTTGAGCCACGGTTTGTGTCAAAGCATGACTTGGCAATTTAGCCACAGGTTGAGTCACAACAGGACTTGGCATAGCCACAGTCGAACTTGGCGTAACCACAACAGAACTTGGCATAGCCACAGTCGAACTTGGCGTAGCCACAGCCTGAGCCACCGTCTGATTTTCAGCAGTAGCCACATCCATGTTGATAGGTGTATTTTCCATTTCTGAAACACAATCAGAATATTAGTATCAAATTATATAAATCAATTAGCCTTAAGAAATCTGCTTTTGAAAACGTTTCTGTAAACTGTTTAACAAAAAAAATATTGCTTTAAGTTTGTAACATAACTTGTTAAACAGTTTACTAACAAAGTATTTGCAGATTGTAAGTAAACAGAAAATATACAGTAAGCTGTATATAGTAATATACAGTAAGCAGTAAACAAAATGTTCTTGAGCAGTAAACAAAATGAACGCTGGAGCCGGGGCCTGTGTTCAACACAGTGTCCTTAAAGCAATATTCGCCCTCTCACCGGAGTAACTCGAGCGCTTGCTTCCCAGGATACAGCGGCTGGAACTGCAGCTGTGCAGGCGAACGAAAAATGTGCTTGAACAGAATCACCAAGACTGGAAGAAGGAATGCAGGAAGCTGGACAGACAAATGCAGAGAGATTTTCGTGGTTGTTGTGTTGTCTGGACTGAAGAAATTGTTGCTGTATATATAGGCAGGGAGGAGCCTTTGCATTTAGTACTGCATTTGAATTCTGTATTTACTCCAGACGTTTTGGAGTTACAACTGCATTTGAATTCTGCACTTACTCCTGCATTTGAATTCCAGGCGTTTTTGGAGTTACAAGTTAAATGGAAATCAGTTTGGAGTTATGTTTTAAATGAAAAATTCAAAACAGAATTCCAAAACGTGGCTTGTACTTTGTGGCCAATTTTTGACTCGTTCGGTCCGACATTCGTGTACGCAGGTCGCGCCCGCACACAAGTTCAAGGCTCGAAGGCCAAGTCGGTCCAAGATTTGCACCCCCCCCTGCGGGCGCGTAGGCCATGGAGGAGTCTCTATGCAACAAATGGTTACACCTTACAAATTGTTAACCATATATAAATTGGTCCACAAACTCATTTCTATCCTATGTGGGATAACTATTTAAGCATTCCCAACATTTCCACATTTTTCCACTTTTCAATGTGGGATGGAACTATTATTTATAGCCTCCACTTATTCCCACTTTTCCATTTCTAACCAATGTGGGATTGTAATCCCTTTTAAGACTCCTCTTCAAATCCCAATTTTCAATCAATGTGGGATCAATTTCACATTTACTCAAGTGAAAATCAATTGCCAAATATATTTTCCAACAATTAAAGTTGTAGTTTAGTTTGTTTAATGCACGTTTATGTTCGCTAAAGTTGTAGTCCAGTTTGTTTAATGCACGTTTAAGTTCAGGAAGGTATGTGTGAGCAGGGTTTTGCGGTTTTTGGCCTATTTTCAAACAAAACCATTTGAAAGAGTTTGGAAAATTTTCAAATCAAACCCAACCATTTCATTTTCCAAATCAAACCATTTTATGAAGTTTGATTTGGTTTTAAACCATGGTTTAGAAATAATAGTAACACATCTAAAACAAGTTAAAATACAAGTAAATGGGTCTAAAATTCTCAATACAAGCTTAAACTGGGACTTTGAAAACATACATGTTACATTACATTAATAATTATTGTCTCAAACGTATTAATCTTGCAAAGGTCCAAAATCTTTCTAATACTCACCTTCGAGAATAAATAATAATAAAATTAGCACAAAAATAAAAGGAGAAACTTCTGTCTAGTGAAGTTCATCTAGACAATCCGAAATTGGTATTTTAAACACTACATCATATAGAAGGGGAGGAAGAAAACATGTGTAGAATAAGTAATGTTTATTTATTTTTCCCAATGAAGGTTTGTGCAATTTCTTTAAAGAAGACGTGCTATTTAAAATGTGTGTGATTAAAAATTGTTTGAAAAATTGTGTAATTTATAAATTGTTTACCAAACGGAGACTTATGAACCCATCTATAAACTATTTACTAAACAAACACTTGCTTTATTATTATTTATATATAACTAAATAAAAGAAAGAAAAAATGGTTGTCGTGTGAGAAAAAATGATTGTCGTGTCTTGTCAAAATAATTGAGGTTGTCCCTTTTGTTGTGAAAAGTCATTCTACTTGTACTATTTTTTGTTACAAAATGGAGAGGGTTATGTTCACCCCGTGAACAAAATTGGACTCGAAATTTCATCCATATGTTTGTCAGTCCACATGAAAATGAATCCAGATATTTGTATTGCACTTCCCCACAAGTAATGTATGTAATTATGGATGTAATAGACCTATTGCATATGAAAAATTAAAAAGTAACATTTTACAAAAAATAAGACGAAAATTAACTCATGAAAAAAATGAAAATTACATTTTTAAGACACCATTTGAAACGGTTATATATATATATATATATATATATATATATATATATATATATATATATACATATATATATATATATACACTGCGGTTCTCAAGTTTTGCACTTGTGCGCTTCAGTCCCTGTTTAATTGCATGTCTAGTCCTCCAAGTTTCTGATTTCTTCAATTCAGTCCCCATACTTTGACTTTTATTTCAATTGAGTCCTCCCAGAATTGCAACTGAAGTCCTCCATCTTTCTACCATTTACAAATTGGTCCCCGTACATCATATTTTGTACTTTTTTAGTCATTTTTCCTCATTTTGTACCCAAACAAATTTCAATCTGCATTATTCCTGAAACAATTAGAATAAACTCACAATTTAGCAATATCATATTCTAAAACTCTCACATTAGTGCAAATTTAAGAGTAGAAATAAGTGCAAAATTGCACTTATCAAATCCCCCAAATTTAAACTATTATTCGTCCTCGAATAAGATAGAGCTAATACACTCATGCAAGTATGAAGTGAAGAACTTTGACTACGATTCTCGATATCAAATAAATGTTAAATAACTTGTCGTATTTGCTTCAGGATTTAAAACTTTAGTAATCCCTGAAAAGTATTCAAACAATGCTATACAAGTTTTAATTCACTTCATGCTCAATGTGTGTGTGTGTGTGTGTTCAATCAACTCAATCATCATAGTGCACATAAGTGATCTCCCGACCCTTAGTGGTCAAATTTCGCTTTTCTCTCTCGTGAGATGCACTTTTCCCCCTAACTTGTTATTTTCTCTCTACCCCGGGATATAACTTCTAAGGTTGCTTCCTACATATCTAATTATTTCCCGCTCCAATTTAGGTGTGTAAAACTAATAATAGCTACTACTTGGAACTGTGATGATTCTCCTTTGATTGAGCGCCCCAACCTTCAGACATCCACTAGGTAATTCAAACCAACTAGTTATCTTAATCCCAAATGTGCAAAACTATCAACTAAATTTTACTATCATGCGGTACCCATCTCCATTAAGCTAATAATGACCTTGATGCGAACCCCTTCGGTGCGTTGATCGAAAATTCCCACAACAATTTTAATACCAACCCAAGAAAGCTAAAGTGGTAAAATAAAGGATAAACACCTTAACCCAAGTTTAAATCTAACACAAAATTCAAGGATTAAACTAACCCTAGCCCAATGGAGAGAATTAAACAAATTCCAAGGTGGCGGAAAATAAACAACAACACAAGAATAATAATACTCAAGATAAAGTTGATTAAATTCCAAGAAGATAACAAGAACAAAGGAGGTTTTAACCTTACCTCAAAGGGGGTCTTCAAGACCAAGCTCTCAAGAGCATTCAAATGACATCCAAAGTTGTCTTTACAAATGAAAGAAAAAGAGTATATAATGTACAAAATTGGGCAAAAGGTGCAAATTTCGGAAATTGCAACAAAACCCCGTTTTTGTGGAAATTGCAACAAAAACCCCGCTATTTCATTTCGGAGGACTTTCGGTCGACCGAAAGATAAGTTTCGGTCGACCGAACTTATTTCGGTCGATCTCATGGTCGACCGAAACAGGACTTTCGGTCGACCTCTGCTCATCCGATACTGACTGAGGCTTGATTCAAAAAAACTCTGCAGACTTTCGGTCGACCGGAGTTAGTTTCGGTCGACCGAAATTGGCTGTTTCCAATTTCGTCTTCTTTTTGGCTCCAACTTGATTCTCGACTTGCTTTTCTTGATTTATTCACATTGTTTAGCCTCGAATCTTGAACCTCTTCAACTTCAGATCTCGTCATGGGTCCCACGGGTACGTGCATCAAGGTTTGACTTTCCCGATTCTCATCATCCCCTCCCTCTTGAAAAGGATTCGACCTCGAATCTTGCTTGAATGCACTATCGTGAAACTCCTTGAACTTTGATCTTGCAACATTGTGGATCACAGGTTCATGCGTTGAAGTTGGATCTTCCCCTCCTTGAACTTTGATCTTACAACATTGTGGATCACAGGTTCATGCGTTGAAGTTGGACCTTCCCGATTCTCATCATCTCCTCCATCTCGAAAGAGATTCGACCTCGAATCGGCACCTACAATAAAAATAGAAAATTCAGACACAATAAATGTAACTGAAATTTCATACTCACCGTGCAAAGTCAATTTGTAGGCGTTTCCAAAAGCTTGAGATGTGCCAACACTGCAAAGTAGCAATTTGGATTTTATTTGATCGGGAGGTCGCTCCTTCCACGAATGGGAATACATCCAGCCGCCCGGGTCAAATGGAATATGCTTCCTACCATGGTTGGCATTGGAAATACATTGTATTCCAATTCCCCTGAATGGAAGCTCGAGCCTCCTGCAAAGGGGCTTAACCAAAGGTGCATTCTCGTGCCCACCTAAACCAACTTTTTCTTCGATAAACATGAGCATAAAGTTCAACAGAGTTAATAGGTTAAAGTCACAAGCAATTTTAAGTGGAGAAAACTTGCGATTATGATGAGCAATTAAACCGCAAGCAAATTTAACAACCACAAAATTAGCACCAACTTCATGCAAATACACGACCTCCTGAAAGAAAAGATTAGCTAGGTTGATGACCTTGTTGGTTTCATAGCATGCAATCAAACGCGACATTTTAATTCTTCTACCAACAATCACAAAAATAGCTTCATCTTCTTTCTATGTTCCAAGTAAACCCACTATAAAATTCATAGAAGTAGTACTCCCAGGTTTACTCATGATGGGTAAATATGTATGGAATTCTTGGGGGAAAAACTTAAGTTTAGCCATTTTACAAGTTCGGCATTTACTGCAAGTGCAAACATGCTCAACACCAATTTTCAAAATAGGCCAATAAAATTGATCACATAATACCCCTAAAACCCCGTTGATTTTAAACCGCCCCGTCAAACAACTATCACGTGCCTCTCCTATTAGCAATTTGCACATGACACATTTAAAAAGAAACAATCCAATTTTTCAAAACAAATAATTATTATGCCCATAGAATTCATCAAAATATCGCTCACAACATGATTCATAAATGTTTAACAAATTTGGATTATTAACATACATGCCCTTAACATGTTCAAAATAAAATGAGGGGGCATCAAGAAATGTTAGAAGTGAAGTCCTATTATCACCAAGACATCTCAATAAATTTCTCACATGGACTCCCCTAGCTAGCAATTTCTTTAGAGAGCAAATATGCACGTCAAGCATATTTTCACAAAATAAGGATTCAACATGTCCATGCAATGTACTATATGCAACATTTTCACACAAGGATTTGGTACTTATGCAATTGGGCACATGTAAAAAGTTGCATTTACAAATTAAGCACTCATCATGACAATGATCCCTACCACATGTGACATTTTCACAAGTCAACAACACACTTATCAAATCTATATCAAGATCATACAACCCTCTAATGTATTCATAACACAATAACCTTGCATTTAAAGAATGGTTAGGAGCATACCTCCTAGATGTTGCATTGGTTATCCCATTTTCTTTACCTCGGTTGTACTCGTTGTTGTAGGAAAATGTCTCCATGAATTTCTTCCATAAGGCATGCTTTTGGAGTTCTTTGTTGCCTTGATAAGTTGGCCTCACAATTTCCTGCAACAAAGATATGACAAAACTAGGGAGGGAAGTGTTAAAGTATTCAAGAGTAAAGAACATTTCGGGGTGATCTTTTCTCTCAATTTTCTTGGTAGCACTCATCACTTCCTCACCTTTTTCTGAGGTAGAATCCTCAACCCTCGGTTCTTTTCTCACCTCTCCTTTTTCTGGAGTCATGGCTCCAACTCTCATTGCCTCTTCTTTTTCTAGGGACGTGGCCCCAACTCTCTTGCTCTCATTTTTATCTTCTTCAATTTTATCAATTGAAGGTTCTTTTGTTTTCCTATCCTCCCCTTCGTCCTCTTCTTTTTCCTTCTCCTTCTCCTTTTCTTCCTCGAATTCCTTCTTGAGCTTCATTTGGTCTTTGCATACTTCTTCCGAGCTCAAAGATAGGATCACAACCTTTTTTCCATTCATTTTGAAGCTACACCGGTTCCTCCTCCTATCAAGATTCACATTTCGCTCACATTGCCACGGTCTCCCCAAAATTATGTGAGTAGTGTGTAAGGGAACCACATCACATAATATTTGATCACTATAAGTACCAATGTGAAGAGTAAGAAGAACTTGTTCACTTACCCTCACCTCCCCATAGTCGTTCAACCTTTGCAATAGATAAGGACTAGGATGCCTCATAACCCGTAACCCAAATTTCTCTACCCTACTAGCACTCACCAAATTCGTGTCACTCTCCCCATCTATAATGAGACTACATGCCCTATCCCCCACAAGGCATCTAGTGTAGAAAGTATTTCCTCCATGCTTCTCCCTCTCATTATCATGGGCCAACAATTTTGGTAGCCTAGCATTCATCTCCTCCACTACTTCTCTCCTTTCACTACCTCCCTTCCTATGGGATGATGAAGTCTCCATTTGCATACTATCAATATTTTCATCAACTCCATTCCTATCTACCCATTCTCCTCTTTTCCTATGCATGCTCCCATTTTGTTTACTATCCCTCTCATCATCCCAAGCATCCCTTCTAATTTTCCTATTCAAACTCCCATTTTGTTTTCTACCTCCATCCCTATACACTACGTCCCCAAGATTATCCATCACCCTTCTTCTACTACACATCATTTCTTCACCTCCCCTATTTGATGTACTCTCCCCTCTTGTTCCTAAATTTTTCAACTCACCCCTACTTTCCTCCATTTGTCTAGCCATGGTGGTTGAAAGATTTTTCAACAAGTACTTCGAATCTTGAGTTTGAGAATTGAAAATGGACATGGTGTGCAAGTGTGAAAGTGTTCTCACAAGAAAATATTTCTCTCGTGTTTCACTCAAATTTGGCTTTTACCCTCTATTGAGCTTACCACTCTTGCCTTTTTTCACTCAAAATCTCTTTTCTCAAGTTCTCCAAAGAAGGTAATCAACTAAACCACAAAGTATAATTCTTTTGGAGTTAAAGAAATCACCAACAAGGAAGAAGGAATTTAGAACAAGTAGACACAAATAGCAAGTAGAATTTATGTGCTTGCTAAACTCAAAATGAACAATATTTATGTGGGATAAGATGCTAGGATCACAATTTCAACAATGGGATTGAAAAACCACAAGTATTAGACAAGGCATATATGTAGAGCAAATAAGCACAAGAGTGTAATTTTGAATGAAGCAATTTATCAAACACCTTGTACTCAATCTTTGAATGACCTTGAATGGATAAAATGTGGATATATGATAACTCCCCAACAACACAATTGGGCAAGAAATGAATGATCAACAATTATCCAATGGATGAAGCAAGTGATATATATAGAATAAAATGTTGATGACACTCTCAATAATGGGAATTGGATAGCCCCAAGTAATTAGCAATATATGGGTATTGAACAATAAAGCATAAGGGAGTATTTTTCTTTGGGACAATTTATCAAACACTTTGAATACACAATTTGGAAAGTGTAGGTTTTATAGTGAATGAATATGGAATTCTTCCCAACAACTCACAATCAATATACCCAATACATAGAATCAACAAATACACATGGATATATAGATTTTCCCCAAATTTTCTCAATTTTCGGATTTTTTTTATTTTATTTTTTTCAATTTTCGGATTTCTTTTTTTTCTTTTCACAATGACAAGAACAACAACAAGAAAGTAAAGATAGGTTTACCAAATTAGAGCTAAGCTCTGATACCAAATGATGCGAACCCCTTCGGTGCGTTGACCGAAAATTCCCACAACAATTTTAATACCAACCCAAGAAAGCTAAAGTGGTAAAATAAAGGATAAACACCTTAACCCAAGTTTAAATCTAACCCAAAATTCAAGGATTAAACTAACCCTAGCCCAATGGAGAGAATTAAACAAATTCCAAGGTGGCGGAAAATAAACAACAACACAAGAATAATAATACTCAAGATAAAGTTGATTAAATTCCAAGAAGATAACAAGAACAAAGGAGGTTTTAACCTTACCTCAAAGGGGGTCTTCAAGACCAAGCTCTCAAGAGCATTCAAATGAAATCCAAAGTTGTCTTTACAAATGAAAGAAAAAGAGTATATAATGTACAAAATTGGGCAAAAGGTGCAAATTTCGGAAATTGCAACAAAACCCCGTTTTTGTGGAAATTGCAACAAAAACCCCGCTATTTCATTTCGGAGGACTTTCGGTCGACCGAAAGATAAGTTTCGGTCGACCGAACTTATTTCGGTCGATCTCATGGTCGACCGAAACAGGACTTTCGGTCGACCTCTGCTCATCCGATACTGACTGAGGCTTGATTCAAAAAAACTCTGCAGACTTTCGGTCGACCGGAGTTAGTTTCGGTCGACCGAAATTGGCTGTTTCCAATTTCGTCTTCTTTTTTGCTACAACTTGATTCTCGACTTGCTTTTCTTGATTTATTCACATTGTTTAGCCTCGAATCTTGAACCTCTTCAACTTCGGATCTCGTCATGGGTCACATGGGTACGTGCATCGAGGTTTGACTTTCTCGATTCTCATCAGACCTCTATAACGAGCTTTAGGCCAGTGGCTCCCAAGTCAGTTGACTATAGGGTACCAGGTTTTGAAAGACCCCTATGGACTTAATCACTCAAGTTACTACCCTCCAAAGAAAGGTGTCAAATGAATGCAATGTTCTAATTTTATTTTATTTTTTTATTTTTATTATTTTTGTTGTGCAATTGAGATTTTGATTTAGTATTGTGTTGAATGTGATTTTTTGTGAGCATGAATGTTTGGGCATTTTATGGTTAGTCCCATTGTTGAAATTAGGAAAATTTGGGTATGAGCACATGATGTTTGATAGAAGGCTTCAATTAAAATGTTTTCTTATAAGTTAGAATTTCATAATATTTGAGGTAGTCTTTGTTAAATAAGTTTAGAGTAGTCTTCATTATGCACTTAAGGTGTTTGTTTCAAGTTCTCACCTAACTTAGTTTTTTTTTAGACATTGCATATTATGAATGTCTTAGACAATTATGTTTTTGTGGAATTTAGTTAAACTTGTGCTTGCATTCATAATGCTTGTTTAAAGCCTAAATTGACTGTATGACATTGTTGGTGAGTTATGGGTGCTTAGCACTTTCTTTTGCACTTACTATATATGCATCAAATACTTGACTAAGAAAGTCCCATTATATGATCCAATCTTAGTTCATGCAATTTTCATTCAAGTTTGGAGGAGACTACTGTATTTCATACTCATTTCCATTATGCTAAAGTTTTCATCTACTACCATGTTAGCCCTTTTATGCATTCAATACTCTACTTGAACTCATACTTTGATATTCTTTTTGTAGGGTTCTTCCACCATAATGACTCCAGGAGCACCTCCATCTCGTGCCACCAAAGGAAAAGGAATTGCAGAATCTTCAAACATTGGAAAGCGTATTAGATTAGAGTCATAGTCATACGAGACCTATGTTTCAGAAGATGCTGAGCGGCGTGCGGAACATTTTGGGCATAACGCTCCCCTAATGGAAAGAGAATTTCGACTGAATGAATTGAAAACTTCTACAATTCCAAATATGATAAAGAAAAAGGGGTGGACCAAGCTATGCGTCAAGCCACACAAAGTGTGCACAGCGGTGGTAAGCGAATTTATGTGTAACTTCAATGCAGATATCCTGAATGAGGAAAGTGAGCACTACATACAGACATATGTGAGGGGGATTTGGGTCCCATTCAGCCCCCAAATCATTCAAGAATATTACAACATTGAAGAAGGGTCTACTCCACCACCTATCACCAATTTTGTGGAAGTGACACAATTTATCTACCTAGCAAACCAGCAAAAAACTTGTCCACTCAACAACGTGGTGAATCATGGATAAATAACTACTAAGATGCGTTTCCTGCATCAATTTCTTAGCACTAATGTCATCCCTACAACACATACTACTCACATACACCTACCAAAAATGACTTTGTTGTACAGACTTGCTACTGGGTGGGATATCAATTTTGGTGAGGTTATATTCTATAATGTAAAAGATGCAGCATTATTACCTCGGAGCAGAACGAAACTAATCATGCTCAGTCTAATCTCTGCATTGTGCACAAGAGCGGGGCTACCCATGCTTTCATCTGAAGCCAAAAAGAAACATGCTCCAGTATTGCGCCTTGCAACGATGAGGAAATCAGTGGCTCAAGTCATTTGACATCAGAATGCAAGAAGGGAAACTTTGTTGGAAGATGAAGAGATGAGGAAGAATATGAAGATGAGGGGGGACACAGAGATGAAAATATACCCATCCAAGAGGAAGTGCCAATTGATCGACCTGCGTCAGCTTTCCAGCATAGACTTGGAAGTAGAGGAGGTGTGAATTTTGGACCAGTATTGAGGCAGGTGCAATCATCACTCCAACATCAAGAGGAAGCTATTAATCAGATGCAAGAGGGTTAGACTCATTTACTAGAAGGGCAGGACATGATCCTTGCTACAGTTCAGCCCCTCGATGATCGTCAACGTCGAGATCATGAGGAGATGATGATGCTACTGCGACGTTTTCAATGGCCACAAGATCCTCAACCACCGCCTGAGTTTTGAGTGCCCGGTATTATCTCTCCTTGTATTTATATTTCTCACATTAGGGACTAATGTGTATTTCAAGCTTGGGGAGGGTAGTATTTCAATTCTGAGTTGTATAAATGTTTCTACTTTGTTTTTGTTGAATAGTCTTGCCGCTCGTGATGATAATTATTTGAAACTGCAGTAATTCATGAACTGGGGACAGGAGTGCTATACTTGTAGTAATTTGCTATGCTTGATTATCCTTTGAGCACATCAACTTGATTATTGCGCATAATGGTTGCATGGGAATAGTTGGTTTTAGGTTGTCAATATGAACTTAAGATATATTCCGACTCGAAACATGTCATTCCATCACTATGACAAATTAGTTAGATAGTTTGGGGGTGTAAAACTGATAATGTTACTAGTTGGGGTGTGTTAATTCCATGTGTGCAAAATTGTTGTGTGGAGTGACCTTGGCTGAAAAGAGAAAGTTAGGTAATGACTAAATGCTGGTAATCTAATCCCTTGCATAAAGTAGGAATATGCATTCATCTTTTACCTCTCTTTGTAGCCTTTTTTACTCGAGTGATTAAGCTCGTAGGGGTATTTCAATATCTGGTGCTCTAAATTCG
The DNA here is from genome assembly GCA_963555705.1 of Ligustrum vulgare. Lineage (NCBI taxonomy): Eukaryota > Viridiplantae > Streptophyta > Magnoliopsida > Lamiales > Oleaceae > Ligustrum > Ligustrum vulgare. Next base: position 3,544,185 of record OY743172.1, on the reverse strand, counting down.
TCTGGTTTGGGAGTCACCGGCCTAAAGCTCGCTACAGGGGCATCTAGAAAGCTCAAGAGAGAGAGGTAACTCATGTATACTTATTTTTTGTTATAAAAAAAAATTAGAACATTGCATTCATTTGACACCTTTCTTCGGAGTATAGTGACTCGAGTTATTAAACCCGTAGGGGTCTTTCAAAACCTGGTGCCCTCTGGTCAAGTTGACTTGGGAACCATCGGCCTAAAGCTCGCTACAAGGGTCATTATTAGCTTAATGGAGAAGGGTACTGCATGATAGTAAAATTTAGTTGATAGTTTTGCACAATTGGGATTAAGATTACTAGTGAGTTTGAATTACGTAGTGGATGTCTGAAGGTTGGGGCACTCAATCAAAGGAGAATCATCGCAGACCAAGGTAGTAGCTATTATTGGTTTTACACACCTAAATTGGAGCGGGAAAGAATTAGATATATAGAAAGCAACCTTAGAAGTTGTACACCAGGGTAGAGAGAAAATAACAAGTTTGGAGAGAAAGTGCATCTCACGAGAGGGAAAGCGAAATTTGACCACTAAGGGTCGGGAGACCACTTATGCGTACTATGATGATTGAGTTGATTGAACACACACACACATTGAGATATGTGGTTGACCTATCCAGATAGAACCAATTTAAACTTGAAAGAGGAATTTTGGATAAAATTGTAAATTCGATTAAACACTAATTTCGAAACATTGCATGAGAAGAGAAATTGAATAGGATAACAAAATTACTATCGTGAGATCCAACATTTTCCATTCATAAGAAAAACAAAAATCAAATCATTTCAATTGTTTTATTTTTCAAATTTCATTGCTTTCACTAATTTTATAAAAATTCAAAAACATCAATCTTGACATTTATTTGTAATTTATATATATATATATATATATATATATATATATATATATATATATATATATATATATATATATATACACACACACACACATTGAAAACATGATTACTTGCAACATAGTAATGTGAGCACTAAGAGTCTATATTAATACAACTTGGTCAGGTTCGGAATTTGAAAAAGCTCTAGTTCTATTAAAATTCAGAAAATGCAAGTTCTTTCAAAACCACCAAAGTCCATTTATCAAGGCATTTTTTGAAATATAACAACAAGAATTTCCACTTAATTTTTTTTATAATGTTGATATTGAATTCAATAAAACTTTAGTTACAAGCTAGGATAATTTTTTTAAAAAAAACGCGTTTTGAACATTTTTCTAGTGAATGCGTTTTGTGTACAAAATTTTTTTTTTCCCAAAATGCGTTTTCTAAAATGGTAAAGAGAACGTGTTTTTAGTGTTTTCAAAAATAAAAACAGAAAACGACATCAAAATAGCAAAGAGAACAGGGGCTTAGATTGTACATGAACAATTATAGTAACATTTTGTGAAATTATGATTCATCGACTATTATAAAATTTCAAAAAACGAATTTGTAGATTTTTGTGAGCTCTTTGAGTAGTATATTAAAAACTCAGTTTTACCTAAAATATGCATGATTTTGAAAATGGGATGAAATCCAACTTGTAAAAGGAAAATCGAAAAATAACTTTTTAAAAACCGACAACCACAAGAATTTTAAAAAAGTGAGTGGTCATTTTGGGATACACGTTCGTTTTATTATGTCAGTCGTTATATGATTTTAAAAATGCAAGATTGTAGCTTTTATGAGGTTTTCAAAATGGTACATTAAAAAATTAGCTTTGTCTAGATTGCATATATCGAAAATGAGACGAACGTTAACTCGTAAAAAATGAAAAATACATTGTTAAGATACTATTTGAGACGGTTATAACTTTTACTACGTTTGATGCTTTTGTAATTCGAAAATAATGTGGTAAAGTATTTTGTGAGAACTTTAGATTGATATCAAGATTTTCCTATTTCATTTAAGCCCACAAACTCGACAAAACAAATAGAATAAAAAAACACTAAAAGACAAAATAAGAGGCGACAACAAATGAACATTGGCTGCCTCACTCACCCTTATAAGAAAAATAATGCAGTAAAGTATTGTGTGAGAACTTCACATTGCACATGAATAATTAAAAGTAATATTTTTTAAAATTATGATTTCTCAAATGTCTTATAATTTTGAACGCAAATTTGCAGATTTTTTGCGAGCTATTTGAGCAGTATACTAAAAACTCAATTTTATCTAAAATATGCATGATTTTGAAAATGGAACAAAAGTTAATTGTAGAATGAAAATCAAAAAATAGATTTTTAAGGATCGGTAACTACAAGGATGTAAAACAAGTGAGTGGTCGGTTTCTGATGCGTATTTGCCTTATTTTGACAATTGTTATATGATTTTGAAAATGTAAGTTTGTAGTTTTTTACATTAAAAACTTAGGTCATGTTCTCTTTGCTGTTTTCTGTTTTTATTTTTTAAAACGGCTAAAACGTGTTCTCTTTGTCATTTCCGAAAATGCATTTTCCAAAACAAGAAAAAAATTGTAAAGAAAAGGCAAAACGAGAAAAAAGTTGTTTTGGGCGTTTTACACTATAACCGAATCAAAATGTTAAAAATGTGGAAAACGAAATTCACTAACAACTGTGTCAAATCTCAACTGGTTGGGTCTTAGTATTACCAAATGTCGGCGGTTCGAATACACAATTGTGCAAAAGCACCAAACCTTTTTTTTATTTTTTTAATACATACAGATTTCAAGTTTGAAAAAAAAAAATTAAAAAATAAAAATAAATAAAAATTAAGACAGTGGAACAAGTTCAAACTCAGAACCTTAAGAATACACTTCAACCAGCCAACCAAGTTGCCAAATGCTGTTGGCAATTGTTTGTCTTGCATTTATTACAAATATATATTGTGAAGCATTTCTTAAACATATATCCCATGTAACGACAACATTAATAAAAATAATGATTAGAAAATGAATTATCAAATATGTTCATCAAAATTACAAAAATAGAAAAATTTAATTTATAAAATTAAGTCGTTGATTTATAATTCAGTTTGTTAATTTTATTATTAACAATAATCGTTATTTGTTGATTTATAATTTAGTTTATTAATTATATTATTAATAATTATTATTAATTGTTAATTTATAATTCAATTTGTTAATTGTTAATAACTTTATCCGGAAGGTCAAGATGACTTTGATTTATTTAGTCAAACTTTGTATGATTAATTCGAGTAACATATATTAGGGAAGTAATTTGGACTTGAAAATTATGTTGTTAATTTTTTATAATATTTTTTGGAGTTGAACAATAATGACATTATTAATTAGTCCAACAAAAATTAGTTAAACAATATAGATTGTTTAATTTAATCCATAAGAAAATTCATTAAAAATAGTCTAAGCAGTATTATGCAAAATTTCAGACAGAACGGGTTTTCAAACTTATCATTTTCAGAATCAGTTTTCGGAAATGACAAACCAAACTTGTTTTCAGTAAATTTGAAAACAAAAATAAAAATAGGAAATATAAAACATTTTAGAAAATGAAAATACAAAATAAAATATAAAATATAAACTGAACGCCACCTTAGCTTTGTTTAGAGGCATATGTCATAAATGAGAAAAAAGTTGACTCTTGAGAAAAATGAAAAATACATTATTAAAAGACCATTTTAAAATGTTATAACTTTTGTTACGATTAATGATTTTGTAATTGGAAAATAATATGGTAAAGTATTATGTGTCACTTTACATTGATCTCAAGAGCTTCCTATTATGATTTCATTTGAATCCATAAAATCAACCAAACGAAGAAAAAAAACACATTAAAGACAAAATAAAGGGTGACCCCAAATGTACAATGGTCACTCCACTCACCCTTAAGAAAAATAATGTAGTAATTAGTAAAGTATCGTATAAGAACTTCATATTGCATATGAACAATCAAAAGCAATATTTTTTCAAATTATAATTTCTCATCCGTCATATAATTTTGAAGATGAATTTTTAGATTTTTGTAAGCTTTATAAGTAGTATATTAAAACTCAATTTTATCTAAAGTTCGAATGATTTTGAAAATGAGACGAAAGTTGACCATAAAATGAAAATAAAAAAATAGATTCTTAAGGATTGATAACCACAAAGATGTTAAAAAAAAAAAAAGAAGTTAGTAGTCAATTTTAAATGCGCGTTCGTCTTATTTTGACAGTCGTCATATGATTTGAAAATATGAGTTTGCAATTTTTCATGAGCTTTTTGAAGAGGTACATTAAAAACTTAGGTTCGTCTAAAGTAAATATGTCGAAAATGAGATTAAAGTTGACTTGTGGGGGAAAAAATGAAAAATACAATATCAATCAATGTTGCCGCAAATATTTTTGAATTTCTCTCCCCAATTCAAATACAAGCATGAAGAATTTACTTAGTTTATTGTACACATGACAAGTTAAAGAGGCTTTACATTATATGGGTTAACAAAATTATGTGAAATTATGTGAACTAAGTAATTCATCCCAGAGTCTCGTCAAGGTATTTCTCTGATAAATAAATCAATTTATTAAATAAGAACAACGATCACAAAATGCATTTAACAAGAATGAACGTTTGAGATTGAGATCACCATAACAAACCTATTATACCAAAACATCTATCCTTGTGCAAGTTATTCTTTTTCAGGTATCCAATTTTCTCTTTAGACGTGACCTATCAACACTGCAGTATAGAAAAGCTTTAGGATTATAATAAAATTGAATGACATTAAATATATTTATGCATATGATCTTTGAGTATATAATTAATATAATATCATATAAATTAACAGTATTTCCTACAAAACAATCAGGCCCTAAACCTTCTCCAGTAAAACTCATCCCTGCAACAGCATCCCCACCACAAAAAATAAAAAATAAGAGACGTTGATATCTTCAAAACCTTAGACTATCATCGTGCCAATAGTAGTATGAAATAGTCCTGTGAGCCAATCACATATATCATAATTTAATAAACATTTAATGAATGAATGGACGTTTGGATTTAATTAAGTACAAAAAATTCCCATGGCTAAATTCATCTTTCAGTAAAGAGGTAAGAATTCTATCTTCTAAAAAAGGTTGAACCCCAATCTTAGGGGCCCCCACCTGCCCTACCCTGATCCTTGGTGAAGGATGTAAATCGCAAGTTATGCCTCCCAGAGTGAATGGTGAAGACTTACCTTTTAACTTGGTAAGGGCCGGATTCGAACCCCTGACCAAGCGAAGCTGGTCTTTAAACCACCCTCCTTTTCACCGCTGGGAGATGTGTCCTGGGGGCAAGAATTCTATCTTCTGACTATAGAGATCGTATCCCAAGAGAGCAGAGTTGTGAACAAGGATTTATTGCATTAATTCTAAGCCCATTTTGGTAGGAAAATTTAACAACTTTTCCCTCGAACTCATTTACAACCACACATTTCTATGAGACTCGCCACTTTACAACAACTTTTCAACTACACATTCAATAATTTCCAAATGGAAGTGTCTCTATCATTATTTTTATGGACGATAATTCATTATTTACCTAATTGTGAGGCAGACGACAATATAACATTGCCAATAAAAATGCATGACTTTATAGAACGGTAGAACCTCGTGATAATTACAAGAAGGCTATTTATTATTAGTTAACTGTGATAATTACAGAAAACGCTTAAATTTAATTTACAAATGAGGAGAGTTTCATTATCTTACCTCAAATATGTAAAATTAATAGTTTCTCCTACCATCGAAATGAGTGTAGCGTGTGTAATGAGCATTGTGCAATGTGAAGTAAGATGGATTCAATGCTCTCACACATGGATGGGGTTAGGGTTACGGAGGAAGTAAATGGCTCCCATCTTGAACGTTCTCGACATCCATGGTATCGGTTCCTCGGCCAATGTGATTGAGCGTTTCAAGGAAATTGCTTTGTAGAATCTGACAAATGCCCAAGATTATGACTGCCTGAGGAATATGTTGGTTAAGTTCATTGAAGGTAGGGGTGAACAAGTTAGACGGTTTTTAGCCCATTTTCAAACAAATTCATTTTAAAGAGTTTGGAAAAAATTCAAATCAAACCCAATCATTACATTTTTCAAATCAAACCATTTTCTGAGGTTTGATTTTGTTTTAAACCATGGTTTAGAAATAGTAGTAACACATCTAAAACAAGTTAAAATACGTACATGTAAATGGGTCTAAAATTCTCAATACAAGCTTTAGCTTAAATGGGGACTTTTAAAACATACATGTTACATAACATTAATAATAGAATCTTTCTAATATTCACCTTCGGGAATAAATAATAATAAAATTAGCACAAAAATAAAAGAGGAAACTTCTGTCTAGTAAAGTTCATCTAGACAATCCGAAATTGGTATTTTAAAGACTGCATCATCTAGAATGGGAGGAAGAAAAAATGAGTAGAATAAGAAATGTTTATTTATTTTCCCCAATGGAGGTTTGTGCAATTTCTTTAAAGAAGACGTGCTATTTCTGCAATAAGCAAATACTTTCTACTGGTATGTGTTATTGAAAACATGTTACTCTAGTTTTTAAACCATTGTCTTCTGTCTGGTACATTGTTTCAGCACCAATGTCTAGCAGTTAACAACTGTATATTCAACGAGTCAACGACAATGCATGCCACGTCGTTGAAAGTAGTAAAAACATTTAGCAATAAGATATACAGATACTAAAACACAATAAAATACTTATTCAACGACTAATAGAGTATGCAAGGCGAAACAGACTTTTGAGGTTTCACAGTTTTATTGGGAAAGCCTTGAGTGGAACTGCCTTCTGTAGTGCAATCCCAAATTTCTCACTCATGTCAACTTCTTTGGGTTTCATTCCATTTTCGAGTTTCCAGTCAAAGTTATGAATCAAAGTTGCCACCATGAGATGCACCATTCTGTCAGCCAAAGGTACTCCTGGGCACATCCTCCTTCCTGAACCAAATGGAATGAGCTCGAAATCTTGGCCTTTGAAGTCTACTTCAGAGTTTAAAAACCGTTCGGGTTCAAATGAGTCTGGATTTAACCAAAGACTTGAATCTCTACCAATTGCCCATATGTTAACAAGTATTTGTGCATCTTTAGGGATTGTATAACCATTGATTTCTGTATCAACTTCTGCCTTACGAGGTACTAAAAAGGGGACAGAAGGATGATACCTAAAGGTTTCTTTGATCACTGATTGCAGATATGGAAGTCTTGAGATGTCAGATTCTTCAACTTGTTTGCTTCGTCCAATGACAGTCCAAAGCTCGTTTCTAGCTTTCGACATTTTCTCAGGATTGCGTATTAATTCTGTCATTGCCCATTCCACGGTGCTCGAAGTAGTGTCTGTTCCTGCAAGAAATAAATCCTAGTATATGCAAGAAATTAGTGGTCTGTAGAGGCTAACCATTCAAATATATGATCACTAAATACATTCGGTTCACTATTATCTCTTTACCATCTTGTAAACTGAAGAGTTGGTCCAAATTAATTGGTTTCATAAAGAGGCAGTGAAGTGTTTTTGTCTAGAAATTTATGGAGTATGGAAATGTAAGTACTCTAGACTTATTTTACTCACCAGAAGTAAATGCTTTAAAACATCCAAGGTTAATTCGGATTCATTTGTTTGGCTGTGATTCAGGATGGCTTCAAGTAAATCGTTTCTCACTCGATGATCCGGTGACTTTCTGGATTCCGACCGTTGATTAATCAAATCATCAAATTTCACGAATATTTTGCTAAAGTAACTCTTGGTTCTGCGCTTAATACCTTGTGGATCAATGAATTTAAGAGCCGGGAAGAAGTCTGCAAGATTAGGAACACCTCCACATTCCATCAAACCCCGTAAAATTCCTTTAATTTCTTGAGAAGAAATGGAATTAAATTGGGCAAAATCAGTTGAGAAAAGAGTGGATGAGATGAGATTAAGCGATGTTGTGAACACAACCTCACTAATATCAACTACCTGCTCACTAATGCAACAATCGTGCACATAGTCAATCAATTTCTTCATTTTCTCTTTGCGTAGACCCTTGCTTTCATCAAGTCTATGCAACGTAAACATTTGTTCTTTACAAAGTTTACGAAGATTTCGCCATTGGCTAGTCGCAGGCGACCAAACCACAGAATACTTGACATGATCATATGCTTCTCCTGCTACTGGAATTGTTCGAGAAGAAAAGATTTGGTCATGTTTTTGTAGTACTTGTTTGGCAATATCCGGTGATGAGATGACAATTGAATTTAGGCTTCCTAGCTTTAGATACATAAGAGGACCGTAAATTTTCGAAAATTTGGTTAGTGATTGATTTGGGTTTTCGCCAAGTTGAAGAATGTTACCGATAATCGGAAAAGGGTAAGGCCCCGGTGGTAACTTGCCGATTCTCTGACTCCTCAGATTTGATCTCAAGACATGCCAAACAAGAAAAGATAATAATGCTACAAGAAAAACTGCAAGGAACCCCATGATTTTTTCCTTCGCTTTACTTTGTTTGGAAAGATGAGAGTTTTTGTGCAATGCAAATGATATTTTATATGCATGCGTACCAATCGTTGCGTGGAATCCGTCAGCTGGACTTTAATCCACATCTTGTCAATCCACGTGAAAATTTGTTTGGAAAGAAAAGACTTTTTGTCTAATGCAAATGATATTTAAGTGTTCGGCGGCTTAATTTGACCATTTTTTTTTTTGGTCTAATGCAAATGATATTTTAGTAAGTTTTGGCGTCTTAGTTTGACCCTTTTTTTTTTCTAGGCAAAATGTGTGATTAAAAATTAGAAAGAAAAATGTATGTAGTTAAAAAGTGATTTGAGAAATTATATTTTATATAAATTAATTTATAAATTATAATAATTGCGTAAAAGAACGATATCATTGCGTGGAATAGGGGTGGACAAAATAACCGAACCAGACCAGACCAAACCAGAACCAAACCAAACCAAGCGGTTTGGTTCGGTTCTACATAAAAAAAATAATGGTTTGGTTCTTAGAATCAAGAACCATTCGGTTTCGGTTCTGGTTCCGGTTCTCTTTCCAGAACCAGAACCAGAACCAAGAACCAAACTAAATTTATATATATATAAATTAGTGGATATTCATCTCACTAAAAAATTAAAATCTAAAATTATAAATGTGAAATGTACAAAAAAGTGTTATTTAACATACATTTTATCTCATTTCCTATTAAACAAAGATTTTAAATCATAAATCTAAATTCTAATTCATTTTTCTTCTTTTCAATTATAGACACGCATTCACACTGCTTTAACTTGCACTCCTATAACACATTAATCGTTGCATTCCTTAGTCATCATCGAAGGCATTGATATTTATTTTTTAAAATTTATGTATATATAAACATTGGCCCAATTCGTCAATTCTCAAGAGTTAACCCAAACTCAAATTGCAAATTTCATCCCTAACTCACACGGCACCACGGTAGAATGGAACTCAGAACTTCATCGTAACCTATAACTATAAGTCTAAACGGCCTTTATGTTCGATTCTCTAAGTTTCAACGGGTCGACGAGCTTCCTTCAGGTGAGTTTCTTCTTCTTTGACTTAGAATAACATGTTACTTTTTCTAAATTTTTGTTTTGTTAACTAAAAATTTCATTTTCTATCTAGTAATAATGTAGATGGATTCTAATGAAGAAGCGGATATAAACAAGTTTTAATTTACATTTATTATTTAAAAATTCAAGTAATGGTCCCAGAACCAAACCAGAACCGAGCGGTTTGGTTCCGGTTTGGTTCCATATCTTTAAAAAAACCAATTGGTTCCATTAATAAAAAACCATCGGTTTATGGTTTGGTTTGGTTCTTCTAGAACCAGAACCAAATCGAACCACGTCCACCCCTAGCGTGGAATCCGCAAGCTGGATTTTCATCCACATCTTGTCAATCCACGTGAAAATTGAAACAGTGCCTAGTAGACTGAAAGTTGTACACATTCACAAATGACAATCGTTCATTATTTAACTCATCACATCGACATCGAAATCAACAGTTCACATGTATTCGATCACCCTTTCGATCCAAAAATTACATTCCTTTGGCATTATTCAAGAGATTATTGATTGCCCTTCCTTGCCTAGCTCTTTAATCTTTTAAACTCTGTTTGTTAAAAATTTTGTATTTAAAATCATGATTTTTTTATGTTTTCGAAATAAGATGTATAGTTAAAGAAGAGAGAAAATATGTTCTTAAAAAGTGATTTAAAAAATTATGTTGTAAAAAAATATGTTTATCAAACAACTGAATAATTCGAGTTGGAACCATTTTTTGATTGAGAACAATTTTAGCACTCCGAGCCAATCGAAAACTGGCTCCAACAATAAAGGGCCCCATTAATTGATTTTTTGGACTACCTATTGCATGGGACATTTTCCCATTGGCATGGAGTACAGAGTTCCGATACTCCATGAATACTACAAAAATAAACTGGCTCCAACAATAAAGGGCCCCATTAATTGATTTTTTGGACTACCTATTGCATGGGACATTTTCCCATTGGCCTGGAGTACAGAGTTCCGATACTCCATGAATACTACAAAAATATTGTCGTTCCGATTCCCTACTCAAGGCAGGGCATTTTCGCCATTCTTATTGGGGGAGTTGAAAATATGCATACGTTACGACAACCTTTCGAATGATCGTCGAATCCACGAGTAGAAAAGAAAAGGGCAAAGATGATTCCACTAAAGTAGCGATGTGAAAATGAGAGCAACTTAACCATAAAATGAAGAAGGAAAATGCTATTTATACATATGAATTCGTCCAGATGGGATTACAAACATCAATATGGCTTTGTAGATGATGTAACGTGTGAAAAATATATTCCTATCAAACTTCCTATGCATGTAACACAACTCAACTAAGATTTTGAGAAAGCAATATACGTAAAGTGAAGGAACATATATATATATATATATATATATATATATATATATATATGAATCTGCTGTTTTTAACTTTGGAGGTCAAATGTGATTGTCCTAGATGGTGAGTGTCATGTTACATTCAATTTGTAGATTTTCTTTTTAAATGAATACATAACATAATTTCTTACATGTTATAAAAGGTGCTGAAAAGCGTTGAAAGTGTAAATTAAATACAATATCAATCAATGTTGCCGCAAATATTTATGAATTTCTCTCCCCAATTCAAATACAAGCATGAAGAACTTACTTGTAGTCTTCGTCATCCCGAAGTTTATTGAACACATGACAAGTTAAAGAGGCTGTATTCTATGGGTTAACAAAATTCTGTAAACCAAGTACTTGTACTTCAGTCTAGAGTCTCGCCAAGGTATTTCTCTAATAAATAAATCAATTTATTAAATAAGAACAACGATCGATCACAAAAATGCATTTAACAAGAATGAACGTCTGAGATTGAGATCACCATAACAAACCTCTTATACCAAAACATCTATCCTTGCGCAAGTTATTCTTCTTCAGGTAGCTGAAATTCAAGATCTAATTTTCTCTTCAGGTGTGACCTATCAGCACTGAAGTATAGAAAAGCTTCAGGATTTTAATAAAATCAAATGACAATAAATATATTTATCCATATGATCTCCGAGTATATAATTAATATCATATAAATTAACACTATTTCCTACAAAACAATCTGGCCCTAAGCCAACTCCTGTAAAACTCATCCCTTCACCAGAATCCCCGCCACGAAAAATAAAAAATAAGAGACGTTGATATCCCCGTATTTATCTACCACTAAAGCAATTCTTTTAAAATGTCTATAAGCAACATATACAACCAATCGTACCAATAGTAGTATGAAATAGTCCATAGATCCAATCAGAAATATCATAATTTAGTTAACATTTAATGAACGAACTGGCACTCAGATTTAATCAAGTACAAAAAATTCCCATGGCAACATTCATCTTTCGGTAAAGAGCTATCTTCTGGCCATAGAGAAGATCCTATCCCAAAAGCACAGAGACACAGAGCTATGAACGAGGATTTATTGCATTCTAAATCACACTAATAGTCAATTAGGCATTACATTGAATAAAATTTCCAAATGGAAGTGTCTCTATCACTACTTTACGGACGATAATTCATTTTTTACCTAATTGTGAGGCAGACGACAGTATAACATTGCCTAATAAAATACACAACTTTATTGCCTTGAAGGATTAATATTTTAGGTTATGAAAAAACAATCTATGTGCATTATTCATAAATCTCAATCATAATTATAGGACCTTATGATTCTCATTAAACAATTCTTCCATGATTGTATAGTCATAAATATTACAGCATGCTTAATATTGGTGCATTTATGAAGAAATCCGTTAAACATTCATCTGTAGTAACTAAAGTTGTAATTCAATTTGTTTATTGCACGTGTATGTTCGCAAATTACAAGAAGGCTGTTTATTATTAGTTAACTGTGATTATTACAGAAAGCAAATAAATTTTATTTACAAATGAGGAGAGTTCTTACCGCAAATATGTAAAATTAATTGTCCAACGGTCATTATTCTTCGGCTACCCTTAAAAAAAAAAAAAAAAAGTGTAGCGTGTGTAACGAGTATTGTGCATTGTGAGTAAGGTGGATTCAATGCTCTCTGACATGGATGGGTTAGGGTTACAGAGGAAGTAAATGGCTCCCATCTTGAATGTTCTAAACATCCATGGCTTGGTCCCTCAGCCGGTGTGATTGAGGGTTTCAGGGAAATTGTGTAGAGTTTGACGTATGCCCAAGATATGACTGCCTGAGGAATATGTTGGTTAAGTTCATGGAAGGAGAACATGGTTAGGCGGGTTTTGGTCTATTTTCAAACAAAACCATTTGAAAAGGTTAGGAAAACTCCCAAACCGAACCCAGCAATTTCATTTTCAAAACCAAACCATATTCTATGGTTTGATTTGGTATTAAACCACGGTTTAGAAATGATAGTAAAGCATCTAAAACAAGTTAAAATACAAGTCAATGGGTCTAAGATTCTCGATACAAGCTTAAACGGGGAATTTTAAAACATAAATGCTACATTACATTAATAATCTACTACTATCTTAAAAGTGTGCATAGATGGAAATCTTTTGATTTCCCATTTTATCCTCGCATTTTTTCTTTTTCACAGTAATACTTTTAGTTCATTTACTAAAACTTATTTTACATTTATTTTAATTCTTATTTCAAAAACATCAATTTATCCACGTTGACTAAATCGCAATTGGTTATTCAATTAATATTAATTTAGCGTCGTTACTTTTTAATTTACTTTTAGAATATTGTCCCATCAAATTTGATTTCTCGTGATACCTCAGTTGAACAATTCAAAGAGTGCGAGTCTAACAGGGGGTGATTGTAATACCCCGACTAAGAAAGCTTAAAAGAAATTATAGTTACTACTCATACCAACAAGGTGCACTTTCTTTTCCGGAAATTCATCGTTAGAAACTCCACAGTTAAGAGTGCTTGACTTTGAGCAATTCTGGGATGGATGGTGCATGCGAGTGAGGACAAAGCATGCTGAAAAGACTCGTGTTGGTACAGTGGGGACAGTAGATCGTCATTTAACGGCGGGGACAGCTCGTTAAGTGGGACCGGAGTCGTTAGACTTGAATTAAAATCTTATTTTAATTTCTCCCAAATAGTAACATAATATTAAACTTTTTTCATTATAAAAATTTGCTCACAAATTAATTTAATTTATTTATGAATATATTTCTTCAAATTTTTTTGCGACTTAGCATAAATATTTTCAAGGCAATTATTGATTTGCCTAAATTTAAGATATAAGATTACTTCTTAATATATCACACTCAATTTATTTATTAAGTTGACATTTTAAATAATTGTCTTATATATATTTCGAAGAACTTGACGGAAGTTTTCAAAAAAATATTAATATTTTAGGAATTTAAGTCAATTTACCATTTACAATTTTCCTCTAAAAATATCAATTACGTTAACTATTTTAAAATACAGTATTAGTACATAAAAACATTTAGCATTCATCACATACATAAGACGTGCAAAGCACGTACTTACTGCTAGTTGTCTCAAACGTATTAATCTTGCAAAGGTCCAAAAGAAAAAAAATAAGACATAATAAAAGTGTCTCGTTTGAAGTAAAAAAAAGCTCATTTAACATATAGATAAAGCAACAAAGAACTAAAGGGGAAAAGACTCAGCACGACCAACGATTCCAAATGGAGAGAGAAAGTGGTTAGAATGGGTTAGAGGTCACACATAGCGTCTTAATAGTAGAATGTCTGGATATTGGGAAATTAGGAAATTGGCAGAAGTTTTGAGAATTGCATTTGTTCAGATATTGAATTCATGCATCGCACAATCATACTCACTTCTCTATAAATGTACAAGTTCGTAGAATTATTTTCATATTATTATCATAAAAAAAATTAAAAACAGTTTGCTTGATTTAAGCGGTTTTTTAAACATTATAACCTTAAACAAATTATTTTTGAACGGTAGTTTGGTTCAAAACCGAAACGTTGATTTTTTTCCTTAAGAGTGGTGAATTACTTCCACATAGCTTGATTTTTTCCTTGGGATGATTTCACTTAATGTTTAAAGTGACACTCTTCTATACTGGTGGTTTGGAAAAGGATTAGGAATATCACGAGTAGATGCCATGTGTAGAGTGGTGAGTCACTCATCTATAAATTAATTTTTAGTCAGATGTTTTCACCTATTTGTATAGTGACAATGTTTCAGAGCACTAATTTGGAGTTTCGACATCAAGTCTAGTCTAAAATTTGGCCTGTGTCACTCGTGTTCCAGATCAAGGGCACATAGGGCTCAATATAAGCCAGATGTTACTCCTGTAGTGCAGTTGCTTAAAAGTATTTACTGATTATGTGCCATGTAAAGTTTACTTGTGTTCATGTCCGTGTCCATGCTTCTTTAGCCATCAACATATAGCCAGTACATCTCTACTTCTATACGTGCAAGCTACATTCATCTAAAACACATTATTATAAATAATCATAAACAGAGGCTCTTACAAGACAAGGATTATGTAAAAGGAGAAGGTGACTTGAAAAATAAAAATGGCTAGTATTAGTTGCAACTATGATAACAATATCATCATACAGGAGAAGAGCTAAGCGTTTCTTCAAGAATCCAACTAAGAGTCACTAATTAACACAAAGAACTTAGGGCACAAAACTAAAAATCTAGATCTTGACTTTCAAGGTCATTTATTTGTCATCAAGTGCGTGTGTTAATAAGATAGTGTTTACCTGTTAATTGTTGGTCTAGTAGGTGGCTTCATCCCAAAAACAGAGAAATCAAGTGACATTGGCACATGTTCACCCCTCTCTCCAGCTGCCTGTCTATTCTCATTCCCATATTCATCAATTTTGTCAAGCTGGTGTGCATTCACTTCCAATCCCTCACGTTGTGGCATCACTCTCCTTGACTTTCTTGGAGGAGACAATACTGTTGGACCACCCTGTGAATTAAAATCCGAAACCTTAAAACTAGCTGACTCCTTTTTCGGGGGAGGTCTAGGTAGCGAAGCGGGTTCTGTAGGTGGAGGTATAGAGAAAAAGTACCTAAAGAAAAAGCAAAGGTTATAATCCCACCATTGTAAAGAAATTATCATCATGCGAAATCCAACATACCGGTGCTCCAACGCCTGTTGCGCTGAAATTCTAGCCTTTGGATCGTATGCGAACATCTTTGATAAGAGGTCCAAAGCATCATCACTTGCCATGGGAAATAAAGTACGTAGTGATTGACCAGGAACAAATTGGTATTCCACGTAATCAGGAAGGTAGATCATATCTTGCCACTGAGATGGCTTTGGGGTCCCAAAAGCCCCAAAGATCTTTCCCAGTTGATCGATATCACTATTTCCCTAAAAGATTTAAATCAAAACTAAGAGAAATGTAACTTATTCATAAGTGCAACCCTAAATGACTATGGAAAACATGTAGAAAAGGTTTTTAACTCTTTATCTGAAAAATGGTTTGAGTGACAAACTTGAACTGCACCATAACACCTCTACAGAAATAAGAAGGTTCAAGTGCCTTCCCTGTTGCAAGGCAAATAAATGCAATAATTCTAGTGAGACTTGACATCCTTTATATTATGGACTAAGTTTACTTCACCATTCTGAATAAACTTCTCATGCCAATGCAATTCTAGTTGCCAGCAACATATGAGCCCGTATTACTAATTATGTCTTCAAAATGCATGTGCGTGTGGATTTGACATAACACTGCTTATAATCACAGATTTCCCAGTAGCCATTGTTGGAATTATTGAAGCAATATCAAGAAATGCAAAAACATAAACAGCAGCAACCATTTCCAAGTAACAAGAAAGGGGAAAAAGTATTAACAAACATGTAAAAAGAAATTCACCTGCAGAAAAGGTCTTCGTAGCAGCAGTTCAGCAAATATACAAGCTGCTGCCCAAACATCTACTCCTGGGCCATACTGCTTGGCACCAAACAACAGCTCAGGCGCTCTATACCATCTAGCAAAGACCTAAATAAAGAACAGACAATTATACATAAGTTGTGCAATAAAAAATTTATTGAAGAAAAAGATACAGACTGATTTGAAGTTATTCCTTTATCATATATTTTGCACTGTTTTAGAGAATCAACATCATAACAGCAAGAACCAATTACAATAAGTTGATAGGTCGACAAAAAGTATCATAATTCCATAATAATATATAAAATCTACATCAAAAAGCACAATGCAGCAGGGACCATGAATGAAATCTTTCTTTCCTAAAGAAGATGGAGTGGTTCCTGTTAAGAGTTTCACCGTACAAATACATTCACACTAGCAACAGAACCTCCCACAGAACCATGAGTCATTCACCTACTGTTTTTCCAAGTATAATCACAAACAACCTTCAGGAAATTACTGCATTCTAAAACTAAAGAGAGTTATGATTTCGTAATTTCAATCTCGAAGAGATGTGATAATATGTCAATCGTACCCAAAAAAAAAAAAGGCATTGCACAAATGCCAAAATATTACTTTGATTCAAAAAAAAAAAATCCAAGTACCAAACAAAATTGGCTGAATACATTGATAACCAGTTTACTTAGAGTCCTTTTGATAGCAAAAGTGGAATTTGGGTGGAAAGATAACGAATTCCAAGGAATTGAATTTCTGAGAATTTGAAGTTTAATATGTTTGATAAGTATAATTTTCTAGGTGGAAAAAGTGAAATTTTTTCCAATTTTTGTTATTTGATTGACATTATTTTTCATGGAAAATAAAACAAAATTTAGCTATTTTAATCCAAAATATATATATATATATATATATATATATATATATTATTTTTTCACATACTTGTACTTGATAATAATAATAATAATGTTATTTTTTGGAAAACAAAAATAAGTCAATTAACAATAACAAAAATGATCGAATGAGATGTTCAGCAAACTCTGGCTCAAAAGGTAGGAATTGACATCACATGCAGGGAAGTAAGAACCCATTTCTTGTGCCAAAATTTGTCTATCAAACAGCAGCAAAGATGGAATTTGACATGGAAATGGTGAATTCCAAGGCAAATGTGGGTGTATCAAACGGACCCTTATTTCATGCAAGTAGCATCACTGTCTTCAACACTTGAAGATGCAATTAAAATCGTCATTTGAGAAATTGTAATTACTCAAGGTCATTAGTTCATTTTTATCAACATGCTGATCAACAATGATTCGACGCCGTCTATTACAATGCACTGCTATGGTACAGAGCAAAATAAACTAGCTGGGAGATAAGTGAACTTGATAAGACAGGATTACTTCTAAGGATGTGCTGAACTGCATCCATCAATGATAAATAAGAGTAGTACAGGAGAGAACATACCTGGTGAGTGAACCTTCGATCTGGGCTCCCAAATATACGAGCTAAACCAAAATCAGCAAGTTTAAGCTGTCCATCTGCTCCAATCAACAAGTTGTTGGGTTTCATGTCCCTGTTCACAAGTCGAAAATACTCAACAAAAATCAAAGCAAGTTAGAAACTTAATAGGAAATACATTTAAAAATGTACCGATGTAAAACCCATTTCTTATGACAAAATGCAAGTCCTTTTAGGGTCATCTGAAGGAAGGACTTTATGTCAGCTGGTGAAAGCACGATATTCCTATCACGAATAACAGCTTCTAGATCTGTCTCCATGAATTCAAACACAAGGTGCAAGTTTCCCTTGTGAGGGAACGCATCAATCAACTCAATTATATTTGGATCATTAAGCTCTTTGAGCAATTTAATTTCTCGTAATGCTGTGAAATTAACCCCTTCCTTCTGCTTCCCAAGTCGAATTTTCTTAATGGCAACCGTCTGCTCTGTCTGTACGAATCAAAATTCAACTAATTATCCATCAAACCACAACATAAATTTGCCAGGTTTAATTTGGAAAAAAAATAACAATCTTGCCAGATATTTATTTTTCCCATAACTTGAGAAGAATTGCAGCTCTTAACCCATCATGATTCAACATATACGAACTCAGTATATAAAAATAAAAAATCGCATAATCTCGTACCCAGAAAAAACTAGCGTATCAATTGTTTCAAAAATCAAGCAGACTAAACTAAAATCAAAACAAAAAGTAATCCTAAACACATTCATAAACGCAAAAACTCACGCATAGATACACAATAGCCATACCTTGGTATCGATAGCTTTGTAAACGACACCGTAGGTCCCTTCACCAAGCACTTCGCGTTTCAGGTACCGATCGGCGACCTTCTTAGTAAGTAACTGATCTAGTTCCGACATTATTTCTCCTCGTTTATATTTTACTTGCGTTAAAACCTAGTGTCAGAAAAATGGGCTCTCGATGAATTAACTAAAATCTTCATAACGACAGAAATTAACACTCGACGAAAACATTTATTACATGAATTTGTGAACTAAAAGTCGATACAGAACACGGAATATTGAGCGGATATATAACGGCCGAGAGGTGAGGGAGAGGGTGGCCTAGAGCGTGGGTGTGGAGCGTGCACCTGCTTTTCACTTCCACTTCATGTTACTGTGAAACAAGAATAAACAAGAATACATTCTTTTAATATATAAAAAAATTATCAATCATGTTACAAAAATTAAAAATTTGACATAAAATTTTATACTTATACACATGTTAATCATCTATTTTTTTACTCATCACATCATCATCAAAATCAATAATTCACAACAATTCGATCGTCCAAAGTGGCATCATTGATTGGCAAAGTAACATTTTCCATAAAATTATACTTTGCTGTTAAAAAAAAAAAAAAAAAAACTAGCATATATTTTTTTTGTTAGGATCAACTAGCATGTAATTTTATTTTATTTTCCTTTTGGTTAGGATCCGTTCAGAAGATATGCGTTCGAATAAAGAATGATCTCGAAAGTGCAGTTGAGACATTGATAATCAAAGTTCCATCCTTTAATTAAATCATTATAATTTATAAATTAGTTATAAATAATTTTTAAACTACTTTTCAATCACATATTTTACTTTTTAATTACACATTTTACCTCGAAAACATAAATAAATCAATTTATAATTGTTACAGTGTTATCGAACGGAGCCTAATTTTTTGCATTTTCTGAGTTTGAATTAGAGTGAATTTGAATTGAGAAAGTACAATGAGTGGTGTTTTTCTTTAGGTGAGAAAAGGGGGAGGAGGGGACGATGATCGAAAGTGATGAGAATCGAGAAAGTCAAACATCGATACACGTGTTCGTGGGACTCATGTCGAGATCCAACGTCGAAGAGGTTCAAGATTCGAGGCTAAACAATGTGAATAAATCACGAAAATAAGCCAAGAATCAAGTTGGAGCCAAAAATGAGAAGTTTGGAGTTTTAGCCAAGTTCGGTCGACCGAACTTTCTTCCGGTCGACCGATCTTCTGCAGAGGAATTTTTTTGATTCAGCCTCAGTCGCGTTCGGCTGAGTGACGGTCGACCGAAAGTCCCATTTCGGTCAACCCAGTGATCGACCGAAACACTCCGTTTTACAAAAACGAGATTTTTCTTGTAAATACCGAAATTGCATCTTTTACCCATTTTGTACATTTTATACACATTTCTTGTCATTTGTAAAGAAGTTTGGATGTTCAATGTGAAATGCTATCTTGAGAGGCTCCTTGAGGTAAGGATAAAAACCTCATTTTATCTTGTATTATTCTTGGATGTTAATTAACTTTGCTTGAGTATTATTATTCTTGTGTTGTTGTTTATTTTTCGCCACCTTGGAATTTGTTTGGTTGATACCCATTGGGTTAGGATTTTTTAATCCTTGAATTTTGGGTTAGATTTAAACTTGGGTTAAGATGTTTATCCTTTATTTTACCACTTTAGCTTTCTTGAGTTTTGTATTAAATTGTTGTGGAAATTTTCGGTCAATACACCAAAGGGGTTCGCATCATTTGGTATCAGAGTTTGGCTCTAATTTGGTAAATATATCTTTACATTATTGTTGTTAAAAAAAAATCTGAAAATTGAGGGAAAAAATTGGGGAAAATTTATATGCCCATGTGTATTTGTTGATTCTATGTATTGGGTATATTAATTGTGATTTGTTGGGGGTTTCTATTTGCCAAACAATTACTTTCCTACATTATTCAAAATGTACTCACAAAGTGTTTGATAAATTATCCCGATGAAAAATACTCCATTGATGCTTTGTTGTTCAATGCTCATATATATTGCTAATTACTTGGGGCTATCCAATTCCCATTGTTGAGATTGTGTTATCAACATCTTATCCCACATATCATTTGTTCCTTACATTGTGTATCGTTGATAATTCCTTCATTGTCCAAATTTGAGTTGTTGCGGGTTTTTATATATCCACACTATATCCATTTAAGGTCATTCAAAGATTGAGTACAAAGTGTTTGATAAATTGCCTCATTGAAAATTTACACTCTTGTGCTTATTTGCTCTACATATATGCATTGTCTAATACTTATGGTTATTCAATCACATTGTTGAAATTGTCATCCTAGCATCTTATCCCACATAAATATTGTTCATTTTGAGTATATAGCAAGCACATAAATTCTATTTGCTATTTGTGTCTACTTGTTCTAAATTCCTTCTTCCTTGTTTTTTATTTGACTTCATAAGAATTATACTTTGTGATTGAGTTGATTACCTTCCTTGGAGAACTTGAGAAATGAGATTTTGAGTGGAAAAAAGCAAGAGTGGTGAGCTCATTAGAGGGTAAAAGCCTAATTTTAGTGAAACACGAGTGAAAAATATTCTTGTGAGAACACTTTCACACTTGCACACCGTGTCAAATTCCAATACTCAAACTCAAGACTTGAAGTACTTGTTACAAAATCTTTCAACCACCATGGTTAGACAAATTGAGGAGATTGGGGTGAGTTGGAAAATTTAGGAACAAGAGGGGAGAGTACATCAAATAGGGGAGGTGAAGAAATGATGTGTATTAGAAGAAGGGTGAGGGATAATCTTGGGGACATAGTGTATGGGGATGGAGTTAGAAAACAAAATGGGAGTTTGAATAGGAAAATTAGAATGGATGTTTGGGATGATGAAAGGGATTGTAAACAAAATGGGAGCATGCATAGGAAAAGAGGAGAATGGGTAGATAAGAGTGGAGATGGAATTGATGATAATATTGATAGAACAAAAATAAATAGTCCATTATTCCATAAAAGGAATGATAATAAAGGGGAAGTGGTGAAAGAGATGAATGCTAGACCACCACAATCTTTGGCCCATGCTAATGAGATGGGGAACATAGGGAGGATAATTTCTACACTAGGTGCCTAGTGAGTGATAAACAATGTAGTCTCATGATAGATGGGGAGATTGACACTAATTCGATGAGTGCTAGTAGAGTGGAGAAATTGGGGTTACCGGTTATGAAGCATCCTAGTCCTTATATATTACAAAGGTTGAATGACTATGGGGAGGTGAGGATAAGTGAACAAGTTCTTCTTACTTTTCACATTGGTACTTATAGTAATCAAATATTATATGATGTGGTTCCCATACACACTACTCACCTAATTTTGGGGAGACCTTGGCAATGTGAGCGAAATGTGAATCATGATAGGAAGAGGAACCGATGTAGCTTCCAAATGGATGGAAAAAAGGTTGTGATCCTATCTTTGAGCCCGGAAAAAGTATGCAAAGACCAAATGAAGCTCAAGAAGGAATTTGAGGAAGAAAGAAAATAAAGGGAAAATAGGAAATCAAAATAAAATTCACTTGAGGAAATTGATGTCAACACAAGAGTGAGGTCAAATGAAAAAGAGAGAGTTGGGGCCACGACCCTAGAAAAATGTGAGGAATTGAGAGTTGGAGCCACGACTCCAGAAAAAGGAGAGGCGAGAGAAGAACTGAGAGTTGAGGTTCCTACCTCCGAAAAAGGTGAGGGAGTGATGAGTGCCACCAAGAAAATTGAGAGAAAAGATCACCCTAAAATGTTCTTTACTCTTGAATATTCTAACACTTCCCTCCCTAGTTTGGTTATTTATTTATTGTAGGAAATTGTGATGCCAACTTATCAAAGTAACAAAGAACTCCAAAAGCATGTCTTATGGAAGAAATTCTTGGAAACATTTTCCTACCACGACAAGTACAACTGTGGTAAACAAAATGAAATAACCGACGTCACATCAAGGAGGTATGCTCCTAACAATTCTTTAAATGCAAAGTTATTATGTTTTGAATACATTAGAGGATTGTATGACATCGATGGAAGCTTAGCAAATATTTTGTTGGAGTGTGAAAATGTTATACTTGATAGCCTTCATATGCATGGTGGCTTCCTGTTTTGCGAAAACAAGCATGACTTCCTATTTTGTGAGAACAAGCTCAATGTGTCTACATGTCTTATAGGGGAATTGCTAGTTTGGAAAGTCTATAAGGGAGATCTAACCAAACATTTTGGCTTGGAAATGATTTTCCTTCTAACCTCCTTAACCAACTCATCTTGTCTTGAACATGTCAAGAGCATGTATGCTAAAAATCCAAAATTGTTTAACTTCTATGAATCATGTGGTAGGTGAGATTTTGCTAGATTCTATGAACATGATGATTATTTGTCTTGGAAAATTAGTTTGTTTGTTTTTAAAAGTGCCATATGCGAATTGCTAAAATGGGAGAGGCACATGATGGTCATTTGATGGGGCGATTTAAAATCAACGGGGTTTTAGGGGTATTATGTGAACAGTTTTATGAGCCTAATTTGAAGATTGGTGTTAAACATGTTTACACTTGTAGTAAATGCCGAACTAGCAAAATGGCTAAACTCAAGTTTTTGCCTCAAAAATTTCATACATATTTGCCCATCATGAGTAAACCTTGGATTACTAATGCTATGAATTTTATATTGGGTTTACTTAGGTCCAAGAAAGGGAATGAAGGTAATTTTGTGAATGTTGGTAGGATTATTAGAATACTACATTTTGCTACATTTCATGAATCCAGTGATGCTACCAACGTAACAATTCTGCTCTTTAAGGAGGTAGTGCATTTACATGTTATCCATAAGGGAATGTTGTTAGTATAATTGCACATTTTATTAATCACATTTTGGGGGATTTGTGGGGGAGGTTTAGAACCAAATTTTCAGTTTTAACCATTCCTTCTTACCAAACCACGTTCCAAACCAAGATGGTTAATAAAGTTTTAACACAATTCCTTTGCACTATCCTTATGATTGGCCTAAAGAGTGGGAAGCAAGGTCAATCTTTTGTTGGATTTGCTTATAATCAAAGTTTTCATTCTACTACTGCATTTTCTCCTTTTGAAATTCTTCATGAATTTAACTCGTTAGCTCTTTTGAACTTGATGTGTTTGTTTAATGATGAAAGAGGTAACTTGAGTGGGAAGAAAAGTGAAGAAGAGGTTAAGTCACCTCATGAGTGGAACAGGTCTCAAATTGAGAGGGGGGATGAGCACTACAATTCAAACACCAACAATGGTAGGAGGTGATTCGTATTTGATCCGGGTGCTTTGATATAGTTCCTTTCGAGGAAAGAACGAGTTCCCGATCGAATAAAAATCCAAATTGCTACTCTGCAGCGTTGGCACCTTTCAAACTATTGGCAACACCTACAATTCATTTTTACACGATAAGTATAAAATTTCAGTTATATTTATGGTGTCTGAATTTTCTATTTTTATTGTAGGTGTCGATTCGTGGTCAAATCTCTTTCGATATGGAAGTGATGATGAGAATCGCGAAAGTCCAACTTCATCGCATGAACCCGTGGTCCGCAATGTTTCAAGATCAAAGTTCAAGGAATATCACACTAGTGCAATCAAGCCAGATTCGAGGTCGAATCCTTTCCAAGAGGGAGGGGATGATGAGAATAGAGAAAGTCAAACATCGATGCACGTGCCCGTGGGACCCATGACGAGACCCAACGTCGAAGATGTTCAAGATTCGAAGCTAAACAATGTGAATAAATCAAGAAAAGAAGTCAAGAATCAAGTTGGAGCCAAAAATGAGAAGTTTGGAGTTTTAGCCAAGTTCAGTCGACCGAACTTTCTTCCGGTCGACCGATCTTCTGCAGAGGAATTTTTTTGATTCAACCTCAGTCGCGTTCAACTGAGTGACGGTCGACCGAAAGTCCCATTTCGGTCGACCCAGTGATCGACCGAAATAATTTCAGTCGACCAGTTCGGTCGACCGAAACACTCCGTTTTATAAAAACGGGTTTTTTCTTGTAAATACCTAAATTGCATCTTTTACCCATTTTGTACATTTTATACACATTTCTTGTCATTTGTAAAGAAACTTGGATGTTCAATGTGAAATTCTATCTTGAGAGGCTCCTTGAGGTAAGGATAAAAATCTCCTTTTATTTTGTATTATTCTTGGATGTTAATCAACTTTGCTTGAGTATTATTATTCTTGTGTTGTTGTTTATTTTCCGCCACCTTAGAATTTGTCATGATGCGAACCCCTTCGGTGTATTGACCGAAAATTCCCACAACAATTTAATACAAAACCCAAGAAAACTAAAGTGATAAAATAAAGGATAAACATCTTAACCCAAGTTTAAATCTAACCCAAAATTCAAGGATTAACAAACCCTAGCCCAATGGGTATCAACCAAACAAATTCCAAGGTGGCGGAAAATAAACAACAACACAAGAATAATAATACTCAAGCAAAGTTGATTAACATCCAAGAATAATACAAGATAAAAGGAGGTTTTTATCCTTACCTCAAGGAGCCTCTCAAGAGAGCATTTCACATTGAACATCCAAGTTTCTTTACAAATGACAAGAAATGTGTATAAAATGTACAAAATGGGTAAAAGATGCAATTTCGGTATTTACAAGAAAAACCCCGTTTTTGTAAAACAGAGTGTTTCGGTTCGGTCGAAATTATTTCGGTTGATTACAGGGTCGACCGAAATCGGGAATTTCGGTCGACCGTCACTCAGCCGAACGCGACTGAGGCTGAATCAAAAAAATTCCTCTGCAGAAGATCGGTCGACCGGAAGAAAGTTCAGTCGACCGAACTTGGCTAAAACTCCAAACTTCTCATTTTTGGCTCCAACTTGATTCTTGGCTTCTTTTCTTGATTTATTCACATTGTTTAGCCTCGAATCTTGAACCTCTTCGACGTTGGATCTCGTCATGGGTCCCACGGACATGTGCATCGATGTTTGACTTTCTCGATTCTCATCGGAAAGAGAGGAGGGGATGAAGACATACCAGATGGACAAACAAATTTTTATTTTTTTTGTCACTGTTAGCTAGACAATCTCTCTTACTGCCAATGATAACTACATACCGTTATACCACAGTGGGATTCAGTCGTAGGAATTACTATATTGTTACTTTCAACATATTTATTGATATCTTTTTATCTCATTTTCTTCTTACAAGAGAGAATCGAATGTTGTCATTGTGACTTTGACTTCTAGAGAAGATAATATGAAAATCTGCATTATCCCAACTAAGAAAGTACAAAAAGAAATGATAGGTACTACTCATACCAACAATGTGCACTTTCTTTTCCGGAAGTCCATCATTAGAAACTCCACAGTTAAGCGTGCTTGGCTTGGAGAAATTCTGGGATGGGTGACCTCCTGGGAAGTTTTCTCGGGGAGCGTGAGAGTGAGGACAAAGCATGCTGAAAAGACTCGTGTTGGTACAGTGGGGACAGTACGTCGTCATCTAACGGCCGGGACAGCCCGTTCAGTGAGACCCGGGTCGTTACAAATGGTATCAGAGCCAGCCGAAAATCGGAAACTAAGTACTACGCCATAGGGCGGGAGCCACCTCTAGAATCCCAATGCATGGCAACAGATCCTTAGATGGGTTAAGTGCGACGAGGACGTCGTGAGTCTAAGAGGGGGTGATTGTAATATCCCGACTAAGAAAGCACAAAAAGAAATGATAGGTACTACTCATACCAACAAGGTGCACCTCTTTTTTCGGAAGTCCATCATTAGAAACTCCACAGTTAAGTGTGCTTGGCTTGAAGAAATTTTGGGATGGGTGACCTCCTAGGAAGTTTTCTCGGGGAGCATGCGAGTTAGGACAAAGTATGCTAAAAAGACTCGTGTTGGTACAGTGGGGACAGTACGTCCTCATCTAACGGCCGGGACAGCCCGTTCAGTGGGACCCGGGTAGTTACAAAATCCCTAGGCCCAGGAAGCAGTAAGAACATAAATCAAACATTAGGGATCATCTATAAGCTAGATGAGAGGAGATGAGGCAATGGAGGGGTAAAATCAATCAATTACCATCTAACTTTAATCATGTTACTACTTAATCACTCAAATTTAGAAGATTTCTCAACGCCCACTCAATTTTTCACCAAGTTACCTATCCGCCACTAAGACACCTAAATTCTACAAACTTTTAACAGATTCTCCAACATGGCACTTAAATTTTATACAAAGCATTTGGAGTGTTAAATGTGATCCAGTCATCTAAAACATAAGTCAAACAAGCCTAAAATCACAATCTGTAAAAAATGTTTCCTTCCATTTCCAATATCCGCTTGACTTCCTTCCACAGTTGAGCTTCTGGTCATGTTTGAAATTTCTTATTTAAACAAAGTGGATTAATGGAATTTGGGCATTAATACTTGTTGAGTTTACAGTTGGTGTTGTTTGGTTTGTTGTTGTGTTTCATTTTTAAGCGCTTATATGTCCCTAATTCAATCATTCCAATTTGGTTCACAACACCCTCAATTGGAAGTTGGTGGGTGGAGGCTCATTGTCCATTGTAGGTTGTTTGTTCTTTGATCTTTGAGGTTGAAGCTTATTCTGGATGCATTCACGTGGAATGGCAGTCTCCACACAATTAGGAAACCGATCATGTGGAAATGAATTTGTGATCAGCAATAAAAATCAGTCTATGTATTAAAAATGAATAAATGTCTCAATTTACAACTTCTGGCCTATTATAATATCTTTTGTTGTGCCATTTAGCTCAACAAATGCTACAAGTTATAGATGACGGTCATGTCTTCTTCATTTTTGACGTGGCCCCTAAATGTGTAATAATATACTTTTCTTGATGCCTCCTCCTCCTCTTCTACTTTATTCCCTTCATAGGTGCACACCATTTGGGAGCTTGGATAGGTAAGGCCGCCAGGCATCAACTTCAAGCCACAACTTCATTAATGGTCAATTTCAAATCACCAAACAGCTTTTTATAAGCTTTTGTTCCCACCCAGGAACTAACTTAAATGTCTCCAACCTCTCTATCACGTATTTAATAGTGCAATGCCTACTTGATCTATTTATAAAGTAATTATAGTTTTGAGTGTAAGACTTCACTTGAATGCAGCCTAATTTCTTGTTCAAAGATGCCAAGATTTTCCACTTAAATCTTTCTTGCACACAGCCTGAGTCCCTATTCTTCTCATTTGGCTTCAACTTTAAATTGCACCAAGTGATAACCCATGGTTTCTCACTGCTTTCCTAAACTCTGAAATGACCTTGAATGGCATTGAGAAACCTTTTAAGATTTGGTGGTTAAGTAGTAATCCGATTAAAGTTCAGTGGTCATTTATTGATTTTACCCGACAATGGAGATAAATGGAATAACTGCAGGAGGAGACGGAGTGAATGGTGAAGACGGACGAACGGATGTATATGATTCTTTTTTGTGTGCTTAATGGAGAAAATTCCCTAATATCGTGATTATTACAAAATTCATGAAAATAATTTTATAATTAAGCTTGTGATATTTATAATGTGTTTGGTAAACTCGTTCCACATTTCTCCAAATCACTTTTTAACCACGTACATTTTTCGAAATTACTTTTCAATTATTTTTATTTCAAAAAAACACAAAATTTCTTTTATAAAAAAAATAATAATAAGTTGTCAAACAAGGGCGAACTATTATTAATAATGTTAAGTTAATGATAATTTAAAAACAATTACCTCAAAGAAACATATGGTAGCAGTCAGGCACGGACCTTTGTTATGCCTAGTAGTGATCAAGGCCCCCACTGACTTTAAAAAATAAAAAAAATTAGAGTTCAAATAATTGGACCGACCCACTTGTCAGTTCAAACAATTTGGTCAAAAAAAAAAAGTTCAAAATTATTTGACTTCAATTAATTTTTAGCCCATACCCGAACGGCTTGTGAAGATGATTTAATTTGAGATTTGCGATTTGTGAAGTTAATATTTTGATACTTAGCTTTTGAGAAATTGAAGTTCTATATGTTACTTGTAAGTTAGAAGTTGCTTACTTGTCATTTATGAAATTAAATTTTCTTTTTATTTTAATTTTTCCTCAGGTAAAAATTTTTCGGGGGCAACCTACTTTTTCCCCCTCCCAGCTCGGAAGAATTTTCAACCGCACTGACATAAATTCCTGGCTCTATCCCTGATATCAATTAACTCATAAATGTGAAGTAAATCAACAATGTAATACGCTCATATGGTATGGATCTTGTGGAGTTAATTGTCTCACTTGAAAGTCTATGTCTTCGACTAATAATTGAAGTTTGAAGTGTTTATTTTTTATCACTAAACTTAAATCTATGTCTTAGATTGACCATTGAAGTTTAAAGTGCCGAGTTTTTATCACTAAATTTATGAATAATTGTTCCAATAATCACTGAATTTATGTATGTCTTTGACTTATCACTAAAGTTTAAAGTGCCGAGTTTTAATCAGTAAACTTATCAAAATGCTGAACATTAGTCATTGAATTAACTTTAGTAAGACGTGACAAACGAATGTGCAAGTAGTGTTACGTTACCTTTAACCTACCAATCATGGCATAAAATTGTCAATTAAGAAAATTTTAAAAACATCTTAAACTATTGATTTGTTATATGCACCTGAATATTTGAAAGAACATCTAAAAAATTTCGGGTCAGTCGTGTTATATGTACAAGTTTAGTAACCAAAACTCGACTACATTAAAGTTTGGTAAACAATCTAAGACGTTTTTAAAAGTTTAGTGACTAGTTGAAGACAATTTTAAAAATTTCTTACTCTGCAATTCGATGTACCTTGATTAGTCGATTAAAGATGACATGGCTCTACGTGTACGTTCTGTCTATCACGTCACCAATTTCATTACGAAAGTTAGGGCATGACTAACTTCCAACATTTTAATAAGTTTAGTGACCAAAACTCGACACTTCGATTTTCATTGATCGGTCAAAGACATAGATATAAGTTCAGTGATTTTTGAGACAATCAACTTATAAGTTTAATGATCTAAGCTCGACACTTTAAATTTTAGTAATCAATCAAAGTAATGAACATAGTTCAGTGATTATTGAGACAATTAATTTATAAGTTTAGTAATCAAAACTCGACGCTTTAAATTTTAACGATCAGTCGATGACAGAAACATAAATTCAGTAATTATTTAGATAATTATCTCGATTTTGTGCTTGTTGGAGGACAAATTATAATCTGGGTATAATTATGAGTAACAATTTTCAGAGTCTTAATTGGATAGCGATTGTGAAAGTATGATTATTATTAAAATTATTTAACATTATTGTAATTGGTCAAATTGGATGAGGAAATATGAACTCATTTAATTAGACTTATTCTTTGATGTGATTTATGGAGTATGTTCAATCAGGAGATTATAAACTTTTAAAGACTTAAAACGTGCAAGCATATTCAATCAATTTTTTTTTTACGATTTTATTATGCACTCATTAAATTAAAGACTTTTAAAAGTCACAGTCACTGGATATTGAACTAACTATAACAAACTCTCTAGAAATTTGATCATTTTAATAAAATTCTTAGTTCTAGTTTGGCATGGCTTTTAAAAAGTGAAAATTACACCTCAACCGGTTCATAGATCCACTAATTCACAATTCCAAAATAATAGTATTTTATACATGTCTCGAGTGTTAATACAATATTTAAATAATAATATTTATTAATCAAGCCCACTCATCCCCAGCTCCAAATTATAATTGATCTATAAATAACATCCCCAACACACTCACCCCAACGTTCTCCCAGAGAAGAAGCTTTGGCGATGAACCACTCCTCTCCTCCGACAATAATGGTGGTGAAGAGATTCCCGACGACACACACACTCCTCCGATGGAAGCAACTTCTCTGGTGGACCGAACAGAGCGAAGATAAGTCTTATATCTCCAGCGAAACTCTGCTGACTCCCACTCCAATAATTACAGCTAAGCAAAAGCCGCTCAAGACCTCAACTAAAATCCACCTCCTTCACTAATACCTCCATTGTTGTCAATGAGCTCAACCTACCAACCCACAAAACGCACGCAGCCATTGCCAACGACCAAAAATTATAGGTTTGCTTAAAGTAAAAATAGCCCAAAGAACTTATGGAGGCTTTGGCCATCGAACAACACCTCAGAGCAGCCCAAAGAACCCAGTCAATGTTGAACAATTGCATATCATAGTGTCATCTAGCTACAAAAGTGTTTGATGAATGTGTCAATAATTTGAGGGTTTTGTATTGGGGTTTCTTTGATTTGACAATTGGGTTTGGTTAGTTGAAATTGATTGAGGCAGTTGATTGAAGTAAATGGTTTGATTTTGGTGAAGAAGCAAATGGGTTGATTGGTGGTAGCAACTGTGTGGTTTGTGGCGAAGCAAATGAGTTGATAAATGGGTGTGGTTAAAATTGAAGTCACATGTTATAGGTTATAGGTCACATGTCACATTTCATATATTTTGCTCACATTAATTAGGTAATATGTCACAATTCATCTAATCACAAATCAGAGAATCCAATGAACAACATGTTTGATGCTTTGATGCATTATGTCACAAGTCATACTTCAAATATTCGATCACATTTGATTACTTGGTCACGTGTTACACTTCAAATATTCAGGTCACATGTCACATTTGATGCATTAAGTTACATGTCATACTTCAAAAATGTTCAGGTCACAACTTGTTTGATACATTGTATCATAGGTCACACTTTAAATATTCAGGTCACAACTTGTTTAATACATTATGTCACATGTCACCTTTCAAATGTTTAGGTTACATTTCACACTTGATGCATTAAGTCTAGAGATGGCAAAAAAATCCAATCCACTCCACCGATCCGTCGATCTAATTCGAAAAAATCCCGATCCACCCCATTTAAATTAAAAATAAATAAAATTTAGGAGAAAATTATTATTATTTTTTAAAGATTTAGTTTTAAAAAAAAAAAAAAAAAAAAAATTGTCGACAGATTGACCCTCGAATTAGGGGGCTGATCTGCCCCCGACCCGAAAAATTGGCAGATTCGGATCAACAAAAAAGATTTTTGGGCAGGGTCCGATCCGCCCCGTTGTCAACACTAATTAAGTCACTGTCACACTTCAACAGGTCACAACATGTTTGATACATTATGTCACATGTCACACTTCAAATGTTTAGGCCATGATCACATTTGATGCATTAGTTACATGTCACACTTCAAAAATATTCAGGTCACAACCTGTTTGATGTATTATGTCACAGGTCACATTTTGATGCATTAAGTCACGCATCACACTTAAAAAATGTTCATGTCCCAAGCGATTTGTTGAGGTCAATTTCAATCGGTCACATATCTAAAAGGATTGTTCACACTTAATATTTCAGATTTTCTTCTTCTTCTGGATTCTCAATTCTCAAAATAGACGGCAATTTTTTTTGTTTTAATTGGTGAATCGACAATTATTACCGTGGAGCATCGAAAATGGGGGTGGTTGTCATTTCTAAAATCTGATGGTTCTGGTGATGACAATGGCAAAGGTCACGGTGGTGGTTATGGCGATAGTGATTAAGCGTTGGAGATACTGGTGCGCTGGTGGCGGTGATGGTGGTGACGACGACAGCGACGTTGATGGTCGGCTATGGGGTATTGGGGTGAGGTGGGTACTTCTAATTTATGTAACTTATATAATTGTTTTATATATCACCTGATTTGTAGAAGTTTAAATTTTTTCCTTATAACTGAATTGTATTTTTGCAATAGCTTGATATGTGTATTGTTCTCATTTCAAAAAAGCAAAAATTAACTTTTGAGACCCAAGGGCACTCAAGAGTTACTTTGGACTCGTTTAACAATTAGATGAAAGTGTTTTTTCAGTTAGAAAGGTTTTTAGATAAAGTAACTTCATTGTAATTTCCTTTAAGAGCACTTTTAGATTACGAAGCTCTTATAAAAATTATTTTTCAAACAAAAATTAAAACTCTTTTACATGAAGTAAAAGGCATATATGCTAAATGACTCTTAAAGCATCTTCAAGTAACTGTCTAAACACAAAATGCTATATACTGCTCCTGGGGCATAACTTAGTTGGTTGAAAGAGAGTGGAAAATCTTAGCTGAGTTGGCACTTGCAAGGTGGGAGTTGGAATCATACATTTAGTATGAATGAGACTCCTTGTAAGCGTAGTTAAACAACAAACTCTCAACTCTGTTATACTAAGGTACATCAAGCGATTTATGTCATCTACAAATCTCCAGGGTAGGAGCTGCAAGGCTGAAGTTCAACCTTTTTTAACAAAATGCTCGCTTGACACCCCCAATATGGGGGCGGACGGCATTGTATAATTCCTTACTACAAAAGATCACTATTGTAACTCTTGAAAGGAGAGAGAGAAGGCCTCTCTATTTTTACTTTATGGTAATCATTGAATTTAATACGTTACATTTTCAATACTCTATTTTATAAAGTATTAAAATCTTATATGAATTAAATGATCATTGATATATATATATATATATAGAATAAGAATGTTATCAATTTTTTCTTCAAATTCATTTAAAGCCACACATGACCCTGTAAGAAAAACTTGTTAAACAGTTCACTAAGTAAAACAAATAATTTTCAGATGGTAAGTAAAGCAGTTTACTAAGTAAAATAAAATTTACAATAAGCAGTAAACAAAAGGTGGTGGAGCAGGAAATAAAATGAAGGCTGGAGCCGGGGCCTGTGTTCAACACAGTGTCCTTAAAGCAATATTCGCCCTCTCACCGAAGTACGCTTGCTTCCCAGGATACAGCGGTTGGAACTGCAGGTGGGCAGTCGAACGGAAAATGTGCTTGAACAGAATCACCAAGACTGGAAGAAGGAAGGCAGGAAGCTGGACAGAAAATGCAGAGAGATTTTCGAGTTTTTTTTGGTATCCTTGAATTTGAGGAATTGGTTCAATATATATAGGCAAGGAGGAGCCTTTTCCTCTTAATGCTGTCATAATTCCTCCATTTGAATTCAGACGTTTTTTGGAGTTACTAACCCTGTCTTTACACTCCATTTGAATTCAGACGTTTTGGAGTTGCAAAATAAATTTTCAGGTTATTTTTTAATGGAAACTGTAAAAGAAAATTCCAAAACGTGGCTTGCACTTTGTGGCCAATTTTTAACTCGTTCGGTCCGACATTCGTGTACGCAGGTCGCGCACGCACACAAGTTCAAGGCTCGAAGGCCAAGTCGGTCCAAGATTTGCACCCCCCTGTGGGCGCGTAGGCCATGGAGGAGTCTCTATGCAACAAATGGTTACACCTTACAAATTGTTAACCATATATAAATTGGTCCACAAACTCATTTTTATCCTATGTGGGATAACATTTAAGCATTCCCAATTTTTCCACATTTTTCCATTTTCCAATGTGGGATGGAACTATTATTTATAACCTCCACTTATTCCCATTTTTCCATTTTCAACCAATCTGGGATTGTAATCCCTTTTAAGGCTCATTTTCAAATCCCAACTTTCAATCAATGTGAGATCAATTTCACATTCACACAAGTGAAAATCAATTGCCACCAATATATTTTCCAGCAATCCCCCACATGAATGGAAATTGATAGAGACACGGAATACTTGGTGATAAAGTTCCACAGTTGAAACCTGCATAGGATAGGTAGGGGTTTCCTTTGAACCTTCCCTTGTGAAAATACATTTACTTTACTAGCTGATCAGTAGACGCGATGTCTTTGAACTGTTCTGCCTTCTGTGTAAACGATGATGTACTTCACACAGGATTCTTCCTAACACATTTTAGTTCTCATGGGTATGTTCGTTTGTGGCCATGAACATATGCCTGGTTCAGTGAGAGTTGTTAAGAATTAGCCTCATAATTCCCTTCGAAGCGGCCCCACTTCTCTCTCACATAGGTGATTTCTTAATCAAGAGTAACCCGCATTACTCCGCTCGGATTTCCGATGCATAAGAATCATTAAAAGCTTATTGCTTATCCTCTCCCCACGGGCATCACTGTTATTACAGGAATGGACAGGAGATAACCCCCATATTGATCCTATTAAGTATTTGTAATTAGGTTTTCTCATTGAACCTAGATCTTGGGATCTCCAGTCAATTAGGTTGAGTTTCCATTACAATAACTTATTCTTTTAGAGGCTTAAGTCCCATTCCTCTCGATGACTTTGCAACTAACTCTCTATTTAGCCCTTTGGTTAGCGGATCCGCAATGTTATCTGTTGACTTTACATAGTCAATAGAGATGACTCCAGTTGAGAGTAATTGTCTTATGGTGTTATGTCTACGACGTATATGTCTAGACTTACCATTGTACATGTTACTTTGTGCCCTACCAATTGCAGATTGACTATCACAGTATATGCAAATTGTTGGCACTGGTTTTGACCAACTTGGAATATCCTCTAAGAAATTGCGTAGCCATTCAGCCTCTTCTCCACATTTATCTAGAGCTATAAACTCAGATTCCATGGTAGATCTCGCAATAACTGTTTGTTTAGAAGATCTCCATGATATGGCTGCACCTCCCAATGTGAACACAAATCCACTAGTAGACTTTGAGTCTTTTATATCAAATATCCAATTAACATCACTATATCCTTCAATGACTGCCGGATATCTGGTATAGTGCAGTCCATAATTACGAGTATATCTCAAGTATCTTAGTACTCTTACTATTCCTTTCCAGTGGTCAGACCCTGGATTACTAGTATATCTACTCAGCTTACTAACTGCGTAAGCTATATCTGGTCTTGTACAACTCATTAGGTACATAAGACTTCCGATTATTCTAGAGTACTCTACTTGAAAAATACCATCGTCTCTATTTTTCGATAGATGTTGACTTGTATCTATTGGTGTTCTAGCCACGCCAGTATCATCATTATTGAATTTTTCCAAAATCTTGTCCACATAATGTGACTGACTTAGAACAAGTCCATCTGATGTTCTTGAAATTTTAACTCCAAGAATCACATCAGCTAAACCCATATCCTTGATGTCGAATCTTGAATTCAACATATTTTTAGTAGATTTAATCATTTTATCGTTGCTGCCAACGATGAGCATGTCGTCAACATAAAGGCATAAAATGACATAACCAATTTTTGTGTCTTTGATGTAAACGCATTTGTCACATTCATTGATTCCACTTTCCATCATTGCTTTGTCAAATTTCTCATACCATTGTTTTGGTGCTTGTTTCAAGCCATATAATGACTTTACCAATTTACACACCTTGTTTTCTTGTCCTGGTGCAGAAAACCCCTTAGGTTGTTCCATGTAAATTTCTTCTTCTAAATCTCCATTTAGAAAAGCAGTTTTGACATCCATTTGATGTACTTCAAGATTGTACAAAGATGCAATCGCTAATATTAATCGAATGGAAGTTATTCTCGT
Source organism: Ligustrum vulgare (assembly GCA_963555705.1). Classification (NCBI taxonomy): domain Eukaryota; kingdom Viridiplantae; phylum Streptophyta; class Magnoliopsida; order Lamiales; family Oleaceae; genus Ligustrum; species Ligustrum vulgare. The sequence goes on along the minus strand of OY743172.1, from coordinate 3,508,138 downwards.
TACCGGAGAATAAGTGTCAAAGTAGTCAAGGCCTTCTCGTTGCCGATATCCTTTAATTACAAGTCTCGCCTTGTACTTATCAATAGTTCCATCTGCTTTCATTTTCCTTTTGAAAATCCATTTATAGCCTAGTGGTTTGCTTCCCGGGGGAAGATCAACCAGCTCCCATGTATGGTTTTGCAGAATGGAATCTATTTCACTTTTAATTGCCTCTTTCCATTGAGGTCCTTCTGAAGAGTTTACAGCTTCTTTTACGCTTTGAGGTTCAGTTTCTAGCATATAGGTCAGAAAATCAGGACCGTAAGATTTTTCTGTCCTTTCACGTTTGCTACGTCTTGGTTCAACCTCTTGATCCTGACTATTTTCTGTCATGGTCTCATGCGTTCGTTTAGAAGAGCTTGCTTCTTCATTGGACTTATATGGAAATACATGTTCAAAAAATGATGCATTTCTCGATTCCATTATCGTGTTTTTGTGTATATCAAAAATTTTAGAATCAAACACAAGAAACCGATAGGCACTACTGCTATGTGCATATCCGATAAATATGCAATCAACTGTTTTTTGTCCTATTTTCACCTTTTTTGGTGCAGGTACAGCCACTTTGGCAAGACACCCCCACACTCGTAAATATTTGTAGGAAGGCTTTCTTCCTTTCAATAACTCGTAGGGGCTCTTATCTTCTTTCTTTCGAGGCACCTTATTTAAAAGGTAATTAGCTGATAACACAGCTTCTCCCCACATGTTTTGAGGTAACCCAGAACTCAACAACATTGCATTCATCATTTCTTTCAATGTTCTATTTTTTCGTTCAGCAACACCATTTTGTTGAGGTGAATAAGGTGCTGTTGTTTCATGTTTAATTCCATGTTGTGCACAGAATTCAGCAAATGGTGATTCATATTCACCACCTCTATCACTTCTCAACACTTTGATCTTCTTGTTGAGTTGATTTTCAATTTCATTTTTATAGAGAACAAATTTCTCTATCGCTTCATCTTTACTTTTAAGCAAATACACAAAACAATATTTTGTACTATCGTCAATAAAAGTAATAAAATATTTGTTGCCTCCCCTTGTTTGTACAGATTTTAAGTCACATACATCGGTGTGAATTAAATCAAGCGGTTTAGTTTTTCTTTCAACGGATTGAAATGATGATCTTGTCAATTTTGTCTCAACACAAGTTTCACACTTATGTTTATTATCAATTTGGAATGTAGGTACGCAATTCAAGTTAATTAGTCTACGCAAAGTGTCGTAATTAACATGTCCTAGTCTACCATGCCACAAATTGGAAGACTCAAGCAAGTAAACGGAAGAGTTATTCATTTTATTAATTTTTGGCTTAATAGCCATTACATTAAGCTTAAAAAGCCCATCACTAACATAACCCTTTCCTACAAACATTCCAGACTTAGACAAAATAACCTTGTCTGACTCAAACACCATGCGGAAGCCATGTTTGTTCAACAGCGAGCCGGATACCAAATTCTTGCGAATCTCCGGCACATAGAGCACGTTGTTTAGAGTCAGCTCTTTCTCAGACGTCATCTTTAGAACCACCTTTCCATGGCCCTTGATTTCAGAAGTCGCTGAATTTCCCATGTACAGCTTCTCCCCATCCGCTGCTTCAAAACCACTAAACAACTCCTTGTCGGAGCAAACATGTCGGGTGGCACCGGTGTCTATCCACCATTCTCTCGGATTTGAACCCACCAGGTTCACTTCAGAAATGACAGCTGCAAGGTTGATGTCAGATGCATCTTCAACCATGTTTGCTTCTTTCTTCTTCTTCTTCGGCAAACGGCACTCCGTAGACTTGTGACCAATTTTGTCATAATTGAAGCATTTTCCTTGAAACTTCTTTTTAGAAATTCCGCCCTTGGGCCCCAACTTGGGCCCTTTGCTACTAAATGGCCCAGACTTGGTTTTGTTAGGTTTGGAGCTTTGCCCATGCTCCACAACATTTGCTTTAGCCACAACCGGATTGATCCCTCTTTCAGAACTTTTGTTGTCTTCTTCTATTCGAAGTCTAACAATTAGTTCCTCAACATTCATTTCCTTTCGTTTATGCTTTAGGTAGTTTTTAAAATCCTTCCATGCAGGTGGTAGTTTTTCAATTATACAAGCCACTTGGAAAGACTCGCTCACAACCATTCCCTCGGAATGAATTTCATGCAATATCACTTGAAGTTCTTGTACTTGACTGATTACAGGTTTGGAGTCCACCATTTTGTATTCCAGAAAGCGGCCAACAAGAAATTTCTTGGCTCCGGCATCCTCGGTTTTATACTTTTTGTCCAAAGACTCCCACAATTCCTTAGCCATTTTAATGGTGCAATACACGTTATATAATGAATCAGCCAAGCTGTTCATAACGTAATTCCGGCATAGGAAGTCAGAATGCTTCCAAGCATCCACTGCACTGATTGCTTGAATGTCTCCTTCACCCTCTTTGAGCACTAGAGCATTCTCAGTCAAGAATCTCGCAAGATTCAAGGTCGTGAGGTAAAACAACATTTTTTGTTGCCACCTCTTGAAATTCGAACCACTGAATTTCTCCGACTTTTCCCCGTGATTAACCGGGACTGTCACAGTTGGACCAGCAGCCAGACTTGGCATGTGAGCCACAGTCTTAGTTCCACTCGGGCCAGCAGCTAGACTTGGCATATTAACCACAGTCTGTGTTACGGGAGCAGGTACTTGAGCGACCTCAGAAGTTGGCATAGCCGGTACTGCTTCATTTCCGGATGCCACAACAATATTGGTAGGTGTATTTTCCATTTCTGAAACACAATCAGAATATTAGTATCAAACGATATAAATCAACTGGCCTTAAGAAATCTGCTTTAAGTAAACTGTTTAACAAGAATATTGCTTTAAGATTGTAAGAAAAACTTGTTAAACAGTTCACTAAGTAAAACAAATAATTTGCAGATGGTAAGTAAAGCAGTTTACTAAGTAAAATAAAATTTACAATAAGCAGTAAACAAAAGGTGGTGGAGCAGGAAATAAAATGAAGGTTGGAGTCGGGGCCTGTGTTCAACACAGTGTCCTTAAAGCAATATTCGCCCTCTCACCGAAGTACGCTTGCTTCGCAGGATACAGCGGCCGAAACTGCAGGTAGGCAGTCGAACTATTAAATGTGCTTGAACAGAATCACCAAGACTGGAAGAAGGAAGGCAGGAAGCTGGACAGAAAATGCAGAGAGATTTTCGAGTTTTTTTTGGTATCCTTGAATTTGAGGAATTGGTTCAATATATATAGGCAGGGAGGAGCCTTTTCCTCTTAATGCTGTCATAATTCCTCCATTTGAATTCAGACGTTTTTTGGAGTTACAAACCCTGTCTTTACACTCCATTTGAATTCAGACGTTTTGGAGTTGCAAAATAAATTTTCAGGTTATTTTTGAATGGAAACTGTAAAAGAAAATTCCAAAACGTGGCTTGCACTTTGTGGCCAATTTTTAACTCGTTCGGTCCGACATTCGTGTACGCAGGTCGCGCCCGCACACAAGTTCAAGGCTCGAAGGCCAAGTCGGTCCAAGATTTGCACCCCCCTGCTGGCGCGTAGGCCATGGAGGAGTCTCTATGCAACAAATGGTTACACCTTACAAATTGTTAACCATATATAAATTGGTCTACAAACTCATTTTTATCCTATGTGGGATAACATTTAAGCATTCCCAATATTTCCACATTTTTCCATTTTCCAATGTGGGATGGAATTATTATTTATAGCCTCCACTTATTCCCACTTTTCCATTTTCAACCAATGTGGGATTGTAATCCCTTTTAAGGCTCATTTTCAAATCCCAACTTTCAATCAATGTGGGATCAATTGTCACCAATATATTTTCCAACAGACCCATCACTTTACACACTTTTCAACCACCTATTAAAAAATTTCTTCAATTTTTCTTACACCAAACAAACTCTAAATATAAAAATATCTTTTATTATAAATAAGATACTCTTTATAAATTAGCAGCAAACACGTGTTTTGCACGTCTTCTACATATGATGAATGATAAGCATAATGTTTTTAAATTACCCATATTATTTCTGAAAATAGTTTTAAAAAAATGATATTGTTAAAGAAAAATTAAGATTGAAAATTAACTAAAAATTTTAATAAATTAATATTTCATTAAAAAATATCACTGAATTCCTTGAAATATATATTAGAAAATGTTTAAAATATCATTTTAATAAAGAAATCACGTATCATGTATCAAGAAGTGATCTTACATTATAAAATATTAGCCAAATTGAAAATCGATTTATAAAATATTTATGATAAGTCGTAGAAAAATATGAAATGTCACACGTAGGCAAACCAAGCATATGTTCTTTAATGCAATAATTATTATTTATAAATTAATTTATAAACGACATAATTTTTCAAATTACTTTTTAACCAACATAGGCAAACCAAGCATATGTTCTTTAATGCAATAATTAGTATTTATAAATTAATTTATAAACGATACAATTTTTCAAATTACTTTTTAGCCATGCACATTATCTCTCTACTTTTTAAATAAAAATTTTACTTCAAAAATATACATAAACAAACTGCTATAGTTTACAAAATAGAACACAAATTATTTTGTTTTGGTAGAATTAAAAATCAAATTTTAATCTAAGCAAATTCATTAATTTTTATCAAAATTTTACTAAAAATCTGATTTTAATCTCCACGAAACAGGGAGTTAGAGCATCTCCAATAGATTTTTTCTATTTAAAGAGCATATTTTATATAATAGATAACATCTTTATATTTAAAGACTATAATTTTTTACAAACTTAAAAAAACTCTTTATTTTATTTTTCATAAAAATATTTATTGTTTTTCTTTATTTTTAGTTTAATATATATTTTTTAAAAGTGAATGACCAATTATATCAAATATATAATAAAGAAAGTTAATGCATGAACATTGGGAATTAAAACTTTCTGAATGCATTCAATAATAGATAGTGTATTTGACTCTCCAAATTTGGAGAGCCAAACACACTCTCTAAATTAAAGTATTAAATCAGAGACTCTGTTGAAGTGAAATTTTAAGTATTGACTCTATAAAATAAAGAGCATTTTAAATTTAAAGAGTTTATTGGAGATGTTCTTATAAGCATATTTTTATAACAATTTTTTTAAGTATTATGAAATTCTAAACAAAAAAATTAGCTTTGATTTTTGTTTTTGGAAAGAGTTTTAAAATTATTTATTTTATATTATTAATAATTAAAACATAATTAAATAATTTAACCTTCTTTTTATATTAACTAATTAATGTTTTATTAAGAACTAGTTTTACACCCGTGTGATGCACGGACATTAAATGTGACTTAAACAAATAAAAGTTTCTTATTGGATAATGACCGGGTCAATCATCTCAATTTCACCATAAAAACGCCTCTATCTATATATATATATAAAAGTAAGGAAGTGGTTTGGTGTGAAAACATGTTGTGAATAAGTGGTTTAGTGTGAACACATTTTGTAAATTAATGGCATTTATTATTTTTATTGTAATCAATGGTGATTTTGAAAAACTATGCATTAGTTTATTGTTGTTTAAAATATGAAATTCTTAAAATTAATTTTTTATTATCTTCTTATTTATTTTTCTCATGCGAATTTTTTATCCATGTACAGTTTTTTTTTAATGATTCATGTTTGACGTGATAATATTATTAATCAACAGCATAAGGTATAATCCTCGAATAATATATATATATTTTTTTGAGTAATTTGGTAGTAATTGTTATAGACTATTAATTTGTCATTTTTTTTTTTGAGTAAGTGGTTTAATGTGAACACATGTTGTAAATTAATGATATTTATTATTTTTATGATAATCAATGGTGGTTTTGAAAAACTATGCATTAATTTATTGTTGTTTAAAATATGAAATTCTTAAAATTAATTTTTTATTATCTTCTTATTTATTTTTCTCATGCGAATGTGTTTTTTTATCCATTTACAGTTTTTTTTTTTTTTTTTTTTATGATTCATGCTTGACGTGACAATATTATTTAATCAACAGCATAAGGTATAATCCTCGAATAATTTTTTTTTAGTAATTGGGTAGTAATTGTTATAGACTATTATTCATTTGATACTTTATTTGTCATTTTTTTTTACTATTCAAATATTACAATACAATAATTTTTAATTTTTATAGTTTACAATTTTTTTTTTAATTATATGGATTAAATTCCATATATAAATGATTTTCCTATATATGACTTATTATTTTCCATCTAAAAATTATACATTCGTTTATCATTATTTAAATTATGAACTTCTTCAAATTATATATATATATATATATATATATATATATATATGTTTGTTCTTATAAAAAATAGAAAAATATTGTATTCGTAATTATTTGAGAAGACATGATGACTGTGCAATGTACGGACAATGTACGGGTGAAAATACTAGTTGAGGATAAAATTAGAGAATAAAACATTAGCTGTACTTTTTGATTCCCTGGGCTAAATAAAAGAGGTACACGTAAAGTGATATTGGAATCAAAGATCCATACAACATAAGCCCAGTCAATAAATTAAAAAATGCAGCAAGCAAGCACGTCTCTTTTGTAGAGGTGACAAGACGGACGGGTCGACCAGATCCGTGAAAATCGGTCCGGATCGACTCGGGATCGCGGGCCGACCTGTGACCCGTGCGGGCGGTTCACGGGTCAAGAAGTTGTAAACAACGAGTTTCGCAGGTCAAACCTGGGCGGGCCGCGGTTAACCCGCTGGCCCGTGAAAAAAAAAAAAACACCGTTTTCATTAAATATAATAATATTGAAAATCTCTCTTCTTCTACAAACTCTAATACAACTTTTAAAGCAAAATCTTATTTTTTTCTCCCTAATAACTAAAAAACGTAATATTCTTTGATAATAGTAATTAGAAATATATTTAACATTTAATTGTTATTTGTTTATATTTTATTTAAATTTGCAAATTTAGAGGCAATTCATATAACATAAAATATAATTTTAAATTCTATGTAAATATTTTATAAAAATTGCTATAAATATGAAAAAATCTATATTTTTATTCATACAGGCCAAATCAGAACGAACCGCGACCCGCATGGGCTCGACCCGGATGGGCCAGCGGGCGGGCTTTTTTTCAAGCGGGCCGTTACCGGACTTTTATGTTTGCGGACCGACCCGGCCCGAACCACCCGGATTGACACCTCTACTCTTTTGGGATCATAAAACATGAAACATAGTCATGATAGTAACTCCCAACATCATGTAGAGTACAATTCTGTCTCAAAGAGCAGAAATTTTATATCTGCAAGTTACGTTTGAGCATTTATTTCAAATGTGAAAATCATGTTAAATGCCAAACTTGAAGAGCCTAAAAACTCCAAGCTACGATTATTATTATTATTATTATTATTTTTTTGTAGTGCAGATTTCAAGAAAACTATTTCATGGTAAATCTGTCAAAGTTACTATCAGAAGATCATTCAATGTAATACCAGAAGAATGGGCAAGTTAACTTATTATGGCATATAAACCATGTCAAAGTGCAATGCATGAAAGCTTAACAAATTCACAGCATGAAGAGTAGAAAATGTAGTTTCCAAAAGTAAACACATAAAAAAATAATAGAGAAATTATTACCATTTCTTAAATACTCTGAAGGAGTGTAGGCGGGATTGTGCTGTAACTCTTCCCATCCCTGCTGTTTTTAACAAACCATAACATGAAAATCTTGGATCACCATCCTACAAAATCCAATGAAATATCATGTTTCCCAAGAATTCTTATCTAAGTGACGTGGAAAATAATAAGTGATCACCATCGATGCATAGTTAGTGATGTGGTCAAGGATAATGCTACTTGCATCCCACTCATAACTTCATGTTTGACACCACACTCACATGGGGGTGTGGGGTCCAACACATAATTATGGCCGGACGCCACACCCCATGTGAGTGTAGTGTCACACATGAGGGCATGGGTGTGGTGCAAATAGAATTATCATGTGATCAAATATCATAGTTACCAGTTTTCAAAGGTATCAATTGAATGCTAAAATGTAGAAAATAAAAATTTTAGTAATAATTATCAGACAGTTAAATAATGATTAAAAACGCCACTCAGTATGGTATAACAAACTATGATAATAGAAGTAATAAAGAGTATAAGCTGTGAAAAGCAAGAATATTGATAATCTCTCTTCAACATACAGGTGGACCCTACCCCCTCACAATCAAGTCGTGCTTGCTGCATTTTTGAGACAGCATTGTACTCTACATGATCTTGCTCCACTTGGAACTTGGAAGGAGGATCGGTAGCATTCTGCATAACTTTTGTGTCATGACCAGTAAAAACAACCACCCTATAGACATAATCAGTATTCCACAGTTTAGAATCTCTTAGAAGGATCTGTTTCACTGATAGAGGATGTTGCTGACCATCGTAGAACAGAGTTCCAACGAATGCGTACAAAGCCTTTGTTTGAGCCCCATTATTTCTCATTATTTTTACAACTTTTTTTCTACAGTAATCAATCTCAACCATCCAAAAAAGTCAAGCCCACAATTTTTTTACTTTTCAAATTACTTTTTAACCATTAGATTTTCAAAACCCAAATTATAAATTGAAATAATGGGGCTCAAACAAGGGAAAATCTTCATTTGGGCCCTAACATTTGATAACTGCCTTAAATTGCAGAAGAGAATTGTCATTATGTAGAGAAGCTGTAATATCTAAACCATGCTTTACCTTCAGATTAGTCTCTCCATCTAGATTCATAGTTTCCACATAACAAATCTCGTCCTCACAGCATGATGAAAGAAGCAGCAGATCCACAGCAAAATATTCATTCTTATATACCTTCACAAGATTCCCACTCGTAATTTTTTCCATATGGTTTCTTGAAAATATTGATGAGTCTTGAAAACTTCCCAAATGAGAAATCCCATTTAATAACTGCCCATTCATGTAACCCACGTATTCAATTCCTACCAATGGTAGATTTCTATACTTTTTTAAAGGAAAAAAAAAAAAAAAAACCCATGATTTTAAGATTCTAATTTATATTCTGATCAAAATCAATTTTGTAGAATCTCAATTGTCTTTAATATATATATTTAAATATTTAATGACATTACTACAATAGACCGTAGATTAGATTTGTAGAAGTAGACAGATATAAGCAGATTTTAGATAAGATGTTCGTATGGATTTTGTGAAAAACTATTCAAATTAGAAAATTCAAAAATTAAACTTTATAATAATCATTTAAAAGTCATTAAATACATAGAAACATGGTCATTTTCAAATACGATTTTTTACCAAAATAAACGAAAAATTAGTAGTTAAAATTTAAATAACCAATAAATGTTTGATCTCAATAGATTACTAATCATAAAATTTACTATACTCTAATTTGATAATTGTTTTTGTTATGTAATTGACAATTCTGTGAACAAAAATGACTCATTTATAAAGTCTCAATTATAGTCAAAGTATGGTAATTGATTTAGTTAAGTATTTGGGTTCAAGAAGACTTGTGATGCAATGAGAAGTTAAAGATGAATACAAATCCCCAAAGGATAATGATCCTGATTTTCAGTCAGAGGTTGAGACTTGATTTTCGTAGAACAAACATTTGAATTAGAAAAATACTATTTTACAAGAATTGTAGATCTTTGAGTTATCTTTCCAACGCACTTTGAATGGACTCCATCGGATTCCGAGAAAGAAAAATATGATGAAAACACTGAAGGTCGTTGAATTTGGACATATTCTGTTTTGCAAATTTTAATGTTCCTACGATCATAAACTATTTCAAACACTTCATACTATTTATATCTAAGTTCTATGTACGAAAATTATAAAGGTCATTGTCTATTTTTCAGATCCATAACATATACACATATCTAATATTTGATCCTATGATTTGACGATTCAAGAATCAAATTCATCATCGTTTTAATCTATTAGTTACTTGTGATTCGAAAACCCGTGTTAGAAAAATATCATTTGAACCTAATATAAAACGCGTGTCCTTATAACCTTAAGGAATACTTCTTCAATTGTAAACTTCAAAAATTCTGAAGGTTAAGAAAGATTGGACTACAAGCTCAGAAAGTTTAACAAAAACGAGAAGTTCTTGAAATAATCACTTGAAAGAGACAATAAGATCGAAAAACTAGGGATAGAATTGCAAGGTATGACAAGGGTAGCTAAATAAATCTGACTATAACTGGTAATTGTCTATAGTGAAAGTAACTAACTAGTTTGATCCAAAGGTTTTCCCACACTGATTTCCTCCATCATCATTTTGTTGTATTTATTGCATTATATTATTGCTTTCGTGACAATTCAACTTGGTACAAATTGACTTTCTTGAATAACTATCTAACAACAATTAATAAAATGACGCATTCATTATTAATCATGTTAATTCCGCACATAGGATCGAATTTAGGGATGTCTCAAAACTTTCAGTTTTAAACATGCTATTTCATGCTACGAGCATGCAAACCATAGAGATTCAATTCATATATTGGACTTGTATTGTCGAAAACATAGGAATTTCCTTTTGGCCACTCTTGACATGAGCGGTGAAGAATAATTCAGCCACCTGAATCCATAGAATTATTAGGAGGCACTGAAACCAGAAATGCCAATATACCCCAACTGAAACATGGTGATATCAAATAGGGGATTCAAAATGACAATCCAATAATAGAGAATTTCAAGCATCTTAAATTAAAGCAAACAAAGATATTCAAAACTGAAACACCAATGAGAATCCAAATGCTCGTTCCAAGAGTTTAAACTTATAATGTAGAGTTGCTTAAAATCACTGTAACAGGAAGCATTTCGTCTGCTGAGCTATGCATGCTGTCTAGTAACGTCCAACGCCCCAAACTCTGATGACACCATCCGTGTAACCGCTGAATAGTGTGCTCCCATCCATACTCCAACTGAGGCTAGTGCAGTATAGAATCTACAATGTAAATTTCAGAATTTCAGGTACATAGCCAAACAAGTTTTCCAAAAGGTTAAAGAATTCACTGCAACAAGACTCAAATAAAGGTAGTAACCCAACCTCAAATTCTCAAAATGAGACAAAGCACTTGCACACATTATAAAATGTTAAGGGTTCAATAAAAGTTTACAAGTTATCTTTGATAATTTGAAAAGACTTCACACAAGAGTTTCTTGCAAGAAACTAGCTGTGAATGCACATTCAAAGATGGAGGCCACAGCTACTTGTGAACCCTAATGCCAGACTGGTATTCGACTACCGCATTACATCAACACTTAGACAAAATCCGAACTTGCAGTAAAATCACGGGCAAGAGAGTAAAATCCATCGATATAAATGACTGCCAAAAGGACTAAAGAATCATATTCATAGTTAATCATTAACAAAAAACAAAAATAGATGCAGAACTTTATGCACCTTGTTTTTGTTACTGGTTTGAGTAGTCTCTTCAGCAGCCATCTCACTTTCCAGTTTCAAATCAACCTTAAGATCCACAACAACAGTCTTGCTCTCCAAGTCCCAAATCTTAATGCTGGCTTCCGTGGCAGCACAGAGCCAGTACCTGTTGGGACTGAAGCAAAGGGAATGAATAGTTGAACCCGCTTCCAACGAGTAAAGCTTCTTTCCTTCGGCCAAATCCCATAGTAATATCACTCCATCTTTCCCTCCACTCGCGCATAAAGACCCATCAGGTGAAACAGCCACCGTGTTAACTGAACCAGTATGCCCAGCCAAGGTGGATCTAAGCTTACAATTAGACAAATTCCAGATTTTCACAGTCTTATCCCAAGACCCAGAAATTATAGTTGGCTGAAGATTATTGGGCGAAAACCTGACGCATGAAACCCAATCAGAATGGGCATCACCGTCTTGAATAGTGTACTTGCATTCACCCAAAGTATTCCAAAGCTTAATAGACTTGTCACGCGACGCAGAAACAATCTGCCGATTATCAACAGAAAACGCAACCGACAGCACATCCTTAGTGTGGCCAACAAATCGGCGAGTTGTAGCACCAGTCTGAAGGTCCCAGAGGCGGAGCTCGCCGTCCCAGCTCCCAGAAAGCGCGAACATACCGTCGGAAGAAAGGACAACATCCTGAACGAAGTGGGAGTGGCCGGTAAGGCGGCGGCGGGCGACGCCATAGGTCCTGTCTTCCTTAGTGAGATTCCACAGAATAATGGACTTGTCACGAGAAGAGGTGACTATCATGTCGGAGTTGTCTACCGGTGTGGCAATGGCGGTTACCCAATCCGTATGGGCCCTCATTATGCCTCTCAACACCATCTGCTCCTGCGCCATGGCCGTTTTTCCTGTGTGTGCTTTGTCACTGGAAGAGGGTTTGTGTTAGGGTTTGAAGAAAAAGACTGAAGGGAAATATATAGTATAGAGATTTTGGGCCTTTATAGGTGGCCTTCCCTGGAAATGAATATAGGTTTGGTAAACAAATTGGGCGGGCTGCTCGGGCCCGTGTGTTATGGCCTTATGTATTAGGCTCTACATTCGTATTTAGCCTATGTTCGGATATTGGTTAATTATAAATCAATTTATAATTTATACAATTTTTCAAATTATTTTTTAACTTTACATCTTTTCTCTCTTCAATTTTTAAGTATACATCTTACATCGAAAAATGGGAAAATCTGGTCTGACAGAATGATCCGAACAGATGCTTAATAGGATTGGATATAATAGAACATCCACAGGATCACAATGCAAACATAAATTGTTTTGAAATATTGGAACTTCGTCAAATTGACATAAGGGAAATAAGATTGTGTTTGATAGCGATGGTGAAATTTGGATTGAAAGAAAATGAGTTTCAGGAAATTAAATTCTAAGGAATTGAATTTCTGAGAATTGAAAGTTTAATATGTTTGACTAGTTTAATTTTTTTGGTGGAAAAAATAGAGAATTTTTTAACTTTTATTATTTAATTGACATTATTTTTCATGGAAAATAAAGTAAAATTTATCTATTTTAATAAAAAAAATTAAATTTTTTCACACATTTGTACTTGATAATAATAATGTTATTTTTTAGAAAAAATAAAATCAATTAACAACAACAAAAATGATCAAACGTAACGAAAATTGTATAAGATTTCCTTAAAAAATAAACCTCCTCCCCCTAGGAAAACGAATTCATTCAAAATAAGGAAAATACCGAATTTCAAGACAAGTGGAAAAATGAATTCCATGAAAAACTTAAATAACCAAACAACGCAAAATTAAAAAATCACATGGAAAATCATATTTTTCATGAAAAATAACGCGTATCAAACGCACCCTAATAGATTTTCTAAAACTCCATTTAGGGTCTGTTTGATTGTGTGGATTCAATGAAAATAAAAAATGTTTTTCATGCGATTCCATCTTTGATTTTGATGAATGAAATTCATATTTTATCTTATCTCAATTTTCGTATTTTTCTTTAAAAAGGGAAAATATTTTCCTTGAGTTTAGTTGGAAATTCATTTCTCACATTTACCACACTTTTATATGTCAATTTTACTTTTAATCAAACGCTCAAGTTTCTTGAATTTATTTTCCATGAAAATTAGGTGTTGACGATTCAATTCCCCGTAACTTACACCCAATTTCCATGTTTGCAATCAAATTGACCATTCAAAGCAATAGACAAAGTTACTTAAACAAAATTAATACTTCCTAGATTTATTTTTCATATTCAAATTTAGAGGTGGTTTTGTTTTTATTTAAAGAAAATAAAGAACACTTAGGCTGCGTTCTCTTTGTATTTCAGTTTCCTATTTTCATTTTCGAAAATATTTTATGTTTTTCATATTCTGTGACTTTTTTCCAAATTGCTGAAAACGCGTTTGGTTTATTATTTCTGAAATCTGTCTTCGGAAATGAAAAACTGGAAAGCACGTTCTGTTTAAAATTTTCTAGAAAACTATTTCTGTATACTTGTGATAAGTGTATTTTATACACTTATTTCTATCATAAAATTAGGATTTTATTTGTTTGTTTAAGAATATTTGCTATTTATTTAGTTATATTGTTTTTATTTCAGAAATAATCCAAAGTCGAGAAAGCAAAGGAAATGAAGCAAAAACAAGTCATTTGGATGATAAAAGAGCTAAAGTGTGAAAAACAAGAGTTGTTCGCGCTCCGCAAGTGCATGGATTGCGCAAGTAATAAAGTGGACGTGAGTCCAAGTATCGATCCCACAGAGATTGTGTTAAATTGTATTTTAGATTACTACCTTAACCGGAATTAGAGATTTGCTTTGATTTGAGAATTTTGATTTTGAAAACTAAAACAAAGATTAAACTAAAAAACTGACAAATTTGATTTTAAACGAATGAAAATAAATGCGTTAGAATTATGAATCCATTTTGACTCTATCATCCATATCTTAACCAATTATTTAAACACAATTCACGGGTTTTGAAAATCCATATTCCTAATGTTGTTAAAACTTCCTTTCGGACAAGCAATAACGTCTATTCCTACACACGACCCAACTATATTTCTATGTTGAATAAGAATGTGCAAGAAAGCATTAAAATAACTATGAATATTATAGCAGATAACACAAAGCATAGGGGTATATTTCTATTCCCTATCGGACTTTGTGGCAATCGAAACAAGTCTAATGAAATCATAATCTTTCGAACTTAAGAAATCACAACCTAAAATCATACAACTAGTGATCAAGCAATTGCATGATAGAAAAAGCATAATTCAATTGCTCAAAATCATGAATTGCATAAATTAAATAATAGATTAAAATATGGAGTCAAGAAATCAAAACTTCATCACAATTCCAACATAATTAACCTAGCCTAGAAACATACTAGAAAATAAATAACAAGAGATATGAAAAGATGTAACCTAATTCATCTCCTTGCAATTGTATCTTCAATCTTGATCTTGGCGTGGTTTGGATCTCTCGACACTTCGACAGCGTTTTGGCATGAATTTAGAAAGTTGGGAACCCCTAATCTCGTGCCTTAGGTCTGGTATTTATAGATTTCCCCGAAAATTAGGTTAATTGAGGAGAAAACTGCTGAATTTCGCGTAAAAAGCCCAGCCGAGGCCCAGTCGGAACTACCGTGCGACCGCACGGTTCAAAAGTGCGCGATCGCAGCCTCGAAAAGCCAACATTCAGTCGGTGATTTTTTTTCCGTGCGACCGCACGGTTATACCGGCAGCTACAGTTTTCTTCTTTAAATTTCAGCAATTTGGTCATCATCCTTTTATTGCAAAGCATTTAGTATTTTGATTATATCTTTCTATTCCATTGTCTGATGGAGGTGCTTCAAAGTCCATTAGAAAGATAACGTAAAGGGCTACAATTCTTCATGAAATAGGATTTTCCCAATTCGAACGTTTATTGCCCC
The DNA here is from genome assembly GCA_963555705.1 of Ligustrum vulgare. Lineage (NCBI taxonomy): Eukaryota > Viridiplantae > Streptophyta > Magnoliopsida > Lamiales > Oleaceae > Ligustrum > Ligustrum vulgare. The sequence goes on along the minus strand of OY743172.1, from coordinate 3,492,722 downwards.
GAAATTAGGTTTCAAAGTCTGACTAAAAATCTACCCGAAGATCTTGCTTGATTGAAATGAATTTATGGTAATATTCTTACCATATTTCATTCCTTTTTGCCTTCTAATTGCATCCAATTGACTCCTAAAAGTCCTCAAGTATCTTATCTTGATCCGAACCAACTATTGAATATTTGCAATTTGGTCCTTCTTCTTTTGATTTGTATACTTTAGTCCTTGAACTCCTAATTTCTTCCAATTTGGTTCTTTCTTTGACTCTTCTTCCAATTGACCCTTTTGATTTACTTTATCAACTCTTGTTTTTCACACTTTAGCTCTTTTATCATCCAAATGACTTGTTTTTGCTTCATTTTCTTTATTTTCTCGACTTTGGATTATTTCTGAAATACAAACAATATTAACTAAATAAATAGCAAATATTCTTAAACAAACAAATAAAATCCTAATTTTAGAATAGAAATAAGTGTATAAAATACACTTATCAACTTGTAATTATATTGCTTGTGAATATAAATGAAATAAAGATGTCATATTTGAATTTAAAATAAAAATAAATGAAATAGTCATAATCACACAATTTGGTTATGCCAAAAAACTTTAAAAATTCATGTTTCCATTATAAAGTAATCGTTCCACATTTTAGTAGCAATTTGCCCTTCTAGAGTAATCGTTCCATTTAATACTTCATATATATATATACATCCTTCCAGTAAACACTTATAACGTTTAAATTTAAGTTTCAATAAAATTTGCAGAAATCAATTTATGTTAATCAATGATATCCTTACAAAATAAGTGTCTATAATACAAAAGTAAAAAATAAATGTTTAATAATTAAGCACATAATACATCATCAGAAATATGGTTGGATTTGGAGTTCGATGCAAAACACGAAGTGCAATTCGGAGTTGTACATCAAAAGTTATACACGTTTGAAGACAATGACCTATAAAACAAATACGAGAAGGACTAAATTGAAAGAAAAGTAAAATTTGCGGACTAATGTGCAAAAAAAATCTGAAGTCGAGAGACCTAAGTTGTAAATAAATAAGGGTATTTTCGAAAGAAATTTCAAAATTTGAGGATTAAAATGACAAATTTTGAAAATCAAGGACCAATAATGTAATTAAAAATGACAAATTTTGACAAATTTCAAATTTTTTGATTATTTGAATTTTTTTTAAAAAAAATATGAAAACGCGGAAAACGTGAAAATCACGTTTTCCATTTTTTTTACAAATTTTGAAAATATTCTTTTTTTGAAAACAGCATTAGAGAACGCGTTTTCGGAAAAAAAAAATGGAAAACGACTGGAAAACGTCAAAGAGAACGCAGCCTTAAGCTCTGTTTGATTTGCTTGAATTTTCCTGAAAAAGTGAAAGACATTTTCCACATTTTGTATTTGTATTGTGTTTGATGACAAAATTTGCCTTGAAAAATATTTTTCAAGTTATAACCAATTAAAGCACACTTAACTTATTTGCCTTGAAAATATTTTATTATCTATTTAGTGAGAAAATATTTTTCACCTTGGAAAACGCATTTTCATTACGTTTGATAATTTTTGTTGTTGTTAATTGACTTTTTTTTTTTCAAAAATTAAACATTACTATTATCAAGTACAAATGAATGAAATTTTTTTTAAAAAAATTTGATTAAAATAGTTAAATTTAGATTTATTTGCCATGAAAAATAATATCAATCAAACAACAAAACTAAGAAAATTTCTCACTTTTTCACCTGAAAAATTAATTTAATCAAACACTTCAAATTAACATTTTTCAGGAAAATATTTTTCAAGCAAATCAATTCCTAGAAAATATTTTCTTACCATCTATTGTTCATCTCTATAATCAAACACAACCTTAGAATAAAATCCATTGAAGATTAACTAGTTCTATCACCCGTGCAATGCACGTTATTAGATATACAAAAAATATTTGAAGTTAAATATGAAAAAATAAACTTACAAAGAAAAAGTTAAATTCTAAAATACGAAATATTTCTCGTAGATATGTACATATTTATGAAGTATAAATTAAAAAGGACAAATTATGTCAAATTCGCAAAATCCATTACAATGATTTTGATAAGTATTTGTAAAATTTTAATACTTGTACATATATAATTAACACAAATACAAAATGCATAAAAAATAATATTATATTAAAATAACTATTAAAATTTTACAAACAATATAACTAATTTAAATTATAATACCTTCTTTTAATAGTAAAAGTCAATTTATATATTTAAATAATAAATGATTTTATTTTACCTCTCGTATTTAACATTTTTTTTTTCATTCAAAAAACCAATCACTATAGTAATAGATGATATATAATTCAGAAAATATGATTTGTAATATTAAAGATAGCAAATAATAATAATAATAATCAAAATATACAAATAACAATAACAACATTTTATTACTGCATGCGTATGATTGAAATCCTTTGAAGCTTATGTCTCGTAGTCATTATTCAAAACCTCATTTTAAACTAAAAAAAAATTCTTTACCATTCAACCACACATTCTCTAAAAATTTATTACTACAAACCATGTAATTTTTAAAATAATGAGTCTTATTATCAAATTATAATAGTTTCTTTCAATAGTAAAAGGCAATTTATATATTTAAATAATAATAATAAATGATTGTTATTTGCATCTCGTATTTTTTTTTTCTCATTCAAAAACACCGATAAAAATAATAATATATATAATATATAATTCATAAAACATGATTTGTAATATTAAAGATGACAAATGATAATAATGTAAACATAATTTATATATGATACTTAGTTGAAATATTAATTTTTATTCCATAAAATCTAATTTTTACAGTTGAGTATCTATTTCTTAAAACTAATGTGACGTAGACATTTTACGTGTGTACCATTAGATAGTGTTGAAATATAAAGATGAAAGTATAATTGTATTTCTTGATAATGAAAGTGTTACAAAGTAAGGTATAAATAGAAAACCTAAAACACATAATTGCCTACTAGTCCCTACACTATTCTAAACAACTATCTTGGTCCTTACAATATTAATTCAACATTTCAACACTCCCCCTCAAGTTGATGCATAGATAAACATCAACTTGAAAATAATGTAAACAACAAATTTGAACAACAACTTCAAGTAAATAACAAAGTGCTCCCCCTTCTTCCAATTTCAATAGTCTTCTTGGACGATGCCATAACGAAGGATCAACTTGGATACATTAAAATCCACAACCCGTAAACAACGGAAAATCCTTACTCCGGACACAAAGGAAAGCCAACATAAAGAGACGTAAACCAGTCAAGAGGCGATCACCAGGTCGACCTAATAAAGGAACTGATCTTACGAATAAAAGACTAATAAAAAGACACCAAGAAAGATAGTGAAATTGAAAAGCTAGGGGCTGAATTGCACAAAATGAAAGATCAGGGACTGAAATGCAAATTCTGAAAAATCAAGGACCAAAATGAAAATATTGAAAGTTCAGGATTGAAAATGAACTTCCAGAAAGTAGAGGGACTAAAACTGATAAAATAAAAAGATAATGGGCTGAATTGTGAATTTTGGAAGTTGAAGGGTTAAAATGTAATATTTGAAAAGTTAAAGGACCAACTTGCACTTTTGAGAAGATTGAGGAGCTGGATAAAACTATTGGAAAATATAAGATTAAGATGTAAAAATCCTGAAACTTGAAAACTATCATGTGATAGCCCAATAATGGTCCAAACCAAGACCAATAAATAACTCAATCTTTCCAATCCATAAAAGCCCATATGCAAGGCCCAAACCAAATAATCTGCAGCAACATTCTCATCTTCACAAACCCTATCCCTAAACTCCAGATTCACAAATCCCAAACCTACACTCCATCGCCGGAGGCGCCGCCATCGCCGGCGACTGCCGCCGCGGGATTGCCGGAATTTTTTTTTTCTCTCCTTCAACACAGTCGGCATCCCTCTCTTTCTCTCCCGCAAATAGCAGCAGTAAGCTGCGTTCTCTCTCTCCTTTGACAATAGCCTGCAGTTGGCAACCTCCAGCAGCGTGTAGCTTCTCAGCAGCTGCACTCCTCACAGTCCAGCAGCAGCTTCAAGCTCCAGCAGGCTGCTTCTCCGTTCCAGAACCAGCAGCAAGCTGCTTTCCTCTCAGCTTACTGCTGCTTACCAGCCGCAGTAAGCTACCGCCGGCAGCAGCAGTCAGCCCTCATTTCTACCACCGGGGATTCACATAGCTACCGACCGACCCAGCCATTCCGACGCTGACCCGGCCATTCCGGCGCGATTCCAGTCTGCTGCCATACTTTCCCGGCCATTCCGACGCCGCCACCATCTTCTTCGCAGCACACACAGCAGCCACACATCCAACACAACACAACCACCACAGTTACACCAGTAAGTTGAAATTTCAGATTTCTCTTAAAGGTTGAGATACAAACAGAGAGCAAGAGCTGAAGGAGGAAGAAGATTGACAAAAAATAAAATAAAATATAAATAACTTGGCCGGACGAGCGGCTGTGCCGCCGCTCGCCGGAGACCGGAACTCTCAGACCGGGACCAAGATCGATTTTCGCTCTGATACCATGTTGAAATATAAAGATGAAAGTATAATTGTATTTCTTGATAATGAAAGTGTTACAAAGTAAGGTATAAATAGAAAACCTAAAACACATAATTGCCTACTAGTCCCTACACTATTCTAAACAACTATCTTGGTCCTTACAATATTAATTCAACATTTCAACAGATAGCATTTCAAAAAATGCAAGGAAAGGCCGTGCAGACTGGGATAGAGACCTTACGTGCTCTTCACACACTTTGCTTAGCATCGATAGCATTATGATCCATCAACCTCGTACTTATGGTAGCATCGCTATGGAACTCATATGGCCTTCGCAAAATATCATCTCAGTCAAGCATCCCCTTTGGTGAACCTCGTGCAGGTTCAAGTGGAGATGAGGAACTCCAATAGCATCGGCGGTCAACGACCACCCATTTTTGTTCTCTTATTATCATTTTCCTGTCTGTGAATTGATGACTACATTGTAAAGACAAGGAGGGATATCAGTTTTGTGCTAATAATGATCTTTCACAATAAAAATGCTTGAGGATTATCAATGTGTTACTGATGTAGAACAACTAACAAATGACTTAATGAATTGAATAATAACTGGACAAAAAAGGGCAAAATTGTAAATTACAGGTTTGGAGTTCGAGTTTAGATTAGAGTCCATAATACCTTTTCGGAAATGAAACGACGAATCAAAGAAGACTCACCTTTCTGCTGTGATGCAGGGATGATTTTAGCTATTCGAGTTCGCTTAGGCCTCAAAAACATCTTTTTAATATTTTATTGTTATTTCTATCATTTAGTCTATTTTGAATTCTTCAATTTCTAGTTGATTTAGAATAGAATTTATGTTTTAGAACTCTACAAATAAATGTATAAATCTTTGTTTTTCATATATTTCAATTAATAAAACTTTGAGTTTATTTCTCATTCTTGGTGAATTTTGTATTTATTTTAATATTTTCGCTTGAATTTCTTGATTCGCGCTGCATCACTTACACTGAAAAATGCACCATGTCAGGTAAGGTAGATCAGACATATTAAATTAAAGAATAAACAAGCTGAATTTTGTTCGTCGTACTTTTTGTCGGGTATAACAACAAATTATATATCGGTTGTAAACGAGAGAATAAACCACCATATAACCCAGGTGAGCTACTTCATCCATTACCAATTGGTTTTGGGTTGTAACCTAACTTGGACATAGGGGTTTGAACTTGGAACTGGACAAATTGATATCCATGGTCCGAACACTCTCCGTTGGAAAGAAAGCAAATGGAAATAATTGGAAGGCAAGTAGAAAACCATTCTTGAGCTTAATGCTTGCTTCGGCGTAGCAGCTGCTGGAACCAGTAGGCAGACATCTTCGGGTATCTCCTGAGGGTTTTGAAATCAACATAGACAATGCCAAACCTCGATGTGTACCCGAGTCTCCATTCAAAATTGTCAAGCAATGTCCACTGGAAGTAGCCGATCACATTGGCTCCCTCGTCGATTGCTTTCTTCAATTCTGCTAAATAGCTCTTGTAGTAGTTGATCCTTGTGGTGTCACGTAAACCTTCAGAAAGTGTAACATTGCCTGGATCATCCATTCCTGCCAATCATGTGAAAATGATTCAACGTTTAGATACTCGATAATTTTTCGCCCAAACATAAAAATCCCTCGAATGTAGAACACTTAATGTACCGTTCTCAGCCAAAATCATGGTAGGATTTCCATAGGTTTCTTTAATGTAATTAACAGCTTTGTACAGACCCCATGGAACAATGTAGAGCCAATAAGATTGTGCCTGGTTTAAACAAATTCATAGTGACATTTTTATCAGCAAGAAGAAGTATTTAGTAAAAGTTCGGCTCAGCTTGTAAATATAGTTTGAGCTGAGTTACCCTTGGACCGATTGGCACTCCATGACGATAATCTGAAAAGGCACGGACGAGGTAGTATTATTATTCAGTAAATTAAAATGTTGATTTCAGTGTCAAAAGCAAAACGAGGAGAATATCTTACAAGCAAATCCAACATTCCAGTCCTGCTGGTAGCCTAGGGGGCCTGTCTTGTTTCGATGTGGATCATACATATAGAAAGCAGTGTACTGATTTATTCCCACGAAATCGAAGGATCCCTTCACCATCGTAACCTCTTCTTTTGTGAACTTTGGCAGCCTTTTTCCGACAATATTCTGCATAGTTTTCGGATATTCACCATATACAAGAGGATGCATGAACCTGTACTCATTAAATCGCAGGAGATTTGGTTATGGTTCTTCATTTTCAAAACTTTGACTGAAAATGTGTTGATGAGTTCCAGGCAGATAACCGAGAAAGGAGAAATGATTCTTCCTATCAATGTCCTCGGAATAAATTGTAGTTTCAAAGAAATTAATTGCAGCAAATGATAACTAAAGATCATGGCTTAGATTTTAGTTGAAGGGACTAAAATTCTTAAAACTGAAATCTGTAAATCTTCAACCAGAATTGCTGTTATTGATTCTTACCATCCGATTTGAAAGTCTCTCGCCCTTTGCGCTGCAAAGTTGTCAGCTTTAGATCTTGTCAATGGTTCGTACCAAGTGAAATCCAGAAGAATACCAATCCTTCCCTTTTGTTTCTCCTGAAAACATATTTTGAAAGGCATTCAAAAAAATTCTCCCTGAATTTACCCAAAAAAAAAAAAAAAAAGCATTGGCATAATGAAGCAGCTGGGAGAAAAATGAAATGTTTCGTGTAAAAATAGAGGACAGAACTTGATATTTCTCCCTGTATCTCTGAACGGCAGCTGCATGGCATAAGATAAGATTATGACCGACAATATAAGGTTCGGTAGCAGAATCTCCTTCCGTGCAATTTCCAAATGCTTTCGAGCATCTTCCAGGTGCAAAGAACCCGTTGTCATACCCAAGGGCAGCTACACATCTAGGTTCATTAAACGTCTGCCAATTCTGTACTCTATCCCCAAATGTTTTGAAACAAAATTCTGCATAATCAGCAAAATCTTTCCTGCAGAATTTGAATAAATAAAATCATACAATATTTCATTATATAAATGGAGCACAATTATTAAATGCCATTGCTTCTCTTATGATACTTACACTACTTCACGGCTGAGCCATCCATTATACCTATCTTGAAGCGCTTGCGGAAGATCATAATGATTAAGATTAGGATACGGAGTAATGCCTGTCGAAAAATAACCAATTGTTAAAGACTTGATGAGATATGACAGAACATCCTTAACTGTGTTGGGTATTTGACCCAAATTAATCAAGTGCCTAGTGAAACATAATGAGTGCCTAGTTGAAACAAAGGATGGTGGAGCTAATTATGGTATTTGAATGATAATTAGTCTTGACTAATTATGATGTATTTGAATGATAATTAGTTTTGACTAATTATGATGTCTTTGAATGATGATTAGTCTTGACTAATTATGATGTCTTGGAATGATGATTAGTTTTGACTAATCATGATGTTTTGGTGTTAAGAGAATTTCATGTAGAATTCTCTCTATAAATAGAGAAGGAATTAGAGGAAGAAACACACCATCACAAACATATGAGAGAGTGCTAATTAGTGTCACATTGTGATCAAAGAGAGAAAATTGTGAGCCTAGCATATTGTGAAGTTTCTTGTAACTCTTTGTAGTGTAAGTCAAAGGGTAGAAATTATATGCGGTAAAGCTCGTTTGTAGTATTTTCTCTGTGATCTGTGGGATTGGGTTGGTGAGTGAAAGTCTATATATTTGTAACAATTTAATATATAGTGAAAAGCTTTGGCGAGGGTCCGTGGACGTAGGCATTTTGCTGAACCACGTAAATTTCTGTGTTCGTATTTATTTTCTTGTTTGCTTATTTTATTTTGAACATCGAAAGATCATGTGGGAAAACTAAAGTGGGAATCGACGTGTCGAAATTCCCAACAAGTGGTATCAGAGCTACAGGTGGTTCAAATATTTTGAAGCAAAAGAAAATATGTCTGTCAAGTACGATGTGGAGAAATTTGACGGGAGAATCAATTTTGGCTTGTGGCAAGTACAAGTCAAGGATGTCTTGATTCAGGCGGGTCTGCACAAAGCTTTGAAGGGAAAACCAACTGAGAGTTCTGACAAAGAAAAAGAAATTGAATCCAACAAGACTGATGAAGATTGGGAAGATTTGGATTTGAAAGCTGCTAGTACAATACGACTTTGTTTGGCCAAGAATGTTCTTGCAAATATTCATGGGATATCTGCTGCTAAGGAACTTTGGGAGAAACTGGAAGAGTTGTATCAAACGAAGAACTTGTCAAATCGCTTGTATCTGAAGGAACAATTTCATTCGTTGAGAATGAGCGCAGGTACAAAAATCTCCGACCATCTTAGTGTTCTTAACGGGATTGTTTCTGAACTGGAATCTATTGGAGTCAAAGTTGAAGATGAGGATAAAGCGTTGAGGCTCATCTGGTCTCTTCCATCCACGTTTGAGCACATCAAACCGATTTTGATGTACGGGAAGGAAACGGTGGACTTTGCAGAAGTTACAAGTAAGTTGATCTCTGAAGAGCGACGATTAGGTGGAGACGATAATTCATCTAATAATAATTTGCTTGTTACTGAAAAGTGGAAGAGAGGGAACTCCATGAAGAAGAAGGTGACATGTTGGAACTGTGGTCAATCCGGGCACGTGAGAAGAAATTGTCCAAAAGGTGGAGCGGATACGGCGAACTGCTCGAAGGACAATGTGACTCTCCTGGTGGAGGGTGGTGATGATGTACTCTGAGTAAGATGGGACATCCTCATGGCATGATGCCAGTTGCCATGATAGAGGATGTGTTCTTACTGGCACGGGTACTGTGTTCGCATACAGCATTGGTTTGGTTTAGATGCAAGGTATGTGGTTTATTTTATGTCGATGGCTGATGAACTTCCAAGGAGAACCAAACATGGGAGTTGCACCATAAATTTCAGCAATTTTGTTTCGACATGGGCCGATGAAATTCTCAGAGTTCGTTGATAATTCTGAGTGATTATACTCATATGGTGGAGTATGGGACTGTCAAAGTGGAAAAATGCTTGCCTGTTACCCAATATTTGAATTTGGTTTTGGCTTGGACGAATTTGTGTCAAGGTGGAGATTGTTGGGTATTTGACCCAAATTAATCAAGTGCCTAGTGAAACATAATGAGTGCCTAGTTGAAACAAAGGATGGTGGAGCTAATTATGGTATTTGAATGATAATTAGTCTTGACTAATTATGATGTATTTGAATGATAATTAGTTTTGACTAATTATGATGTCTTTGAATGATGATTAGTCTTGACTAATTATGATGTCTTGGAATGATGATTAGTTTTGACTAATCATGATGTTTTGGTGTTAAGAGAATTTCATGTAGAATTCTCTCTATAAATAGAGAAGGAATTAGAGGAAGAAACACACCATCACAAACATATGAGAGAGTGCTAATTAGTGTCACATTGTGATCAAAGAGAGAAAATTGTGAGCCTAGCATATTGTGAAGTTTCTTGTAACTCTTTGTAGTGTAAGTCAAAGGGTAGAAATTATATGCGGTAAAGCTCGTTTGTAGTATTTTCTCTGTGATCTGTGGGATTGGGTTGGTGAGTGAAAGTCTATATATTTGTAACAATTTAATATATAGTGAAAAGCTTTGGCGAGGGTCCGTGGACGTAGGCATTTTGCTGAACCACGTAAATTTCTGTGTTCGTATTTATTTTCTTGTTTGCTTATTTTATTTTGAACATCGAAAGATCATGTGGGAAAACTAAAGTGGGAATCGACGTGTCGAAATTCCCAACAAGAACAAATGTTTTGTTACCTTTTTTGAGCATGTAGTTGATAAGCCTGTTGTAATAAGCAACTCCCTTCCAATTTACTTTCCCAGTTCCATCTTCATTTAAAAAACATATAGTTACTTGTGCTACTGTTTATTCATATATTAAGATAAATAGAAAAATAAATGTTACGGAAATTACTCGGGAATATTCTTGGCCACGAAATTGAAAACCGGTAGGCATCTAAGTTCAGTTTCGCCATAAGATCAATATCTTGCTACATATCCATAGAAATGTATCAAGTAGAATTTCTTCAATGCACAGTCAAATTATAATTATAAATGAAGAGTTAAAATCCATCTACCTGGTATTTGTGATACTGGTCCACTGCTACATCTCCAGATGCATTATTGGGCTCAAGCCCTGTTTTCCATGGCCAAAATTAAACGCAAGAAATTGCCAAGGTGAATTAGATAGTACAGTACAATGCTAAATAAGAAAAAGAAGCTAAAATCTAATACTGCGTACTAAACACTGACCGGGAGTTTTGATGAAGACATCCCATATACTAGGTCCCCGGCCGTCTTTATCAGCCATGCCTTCAACTTGGTATGCAGAAGCTGCTGTTCCGAACACGAAATCCTTTGGAAAAGTATTTCTGCTGAGACCTCCGAGATCGAAACCGACATTCTCCCGCGACACATTCAATTCTGTTTCTGCACTCACTAAACAATGAGTGAAAGTTAATGTGGTAAGAAGCAGAAAGAGCAAGGGAGATCTGTTCATCTTCATGGATGAAGATAAGGAGAATGTGAGTGAAGATGAGTGTAGTAGGTGGAGAAGCTATATATTTATTGAGGAATTATTAATATAATAGAAGGTTTCATGTTTGGTGTAGCAATTGCATTATTGGAGAGAGGGTGGAGGTTTGGAGAGGCAAGCTGGCGGCGGCTTTACAAATAATATATTTGATACACAGTACTGAATATGATCAGAAATTCATGTTTTAGATTCGTTTTCGTTAATCTTCTATAGGGAAGTCGTAACTCGAAGTAAATAAAAATAATATTCCCGACCAAACTATACACAAAGGGTATAAAAATATCCATCTGCTTCAATTGGTTGGTGCAGCTTCTTGGTGGGAAATAAACATTAATTATAAATTTATAATTGGTTATTATTGTATCGGATAATACTTTAACATGATTAAATACATTTTGTTCATAAACCGTTTGTTTTCACTAAAAAAAATTAATTTTAAATCAATTCAAAGTCAACATTTAATCTTAACTACATCTTTTATGAGATCCACAACTTTTCAACTATACGTCTCATCAACTTCTATCAAAATTTACTAAAAATCTGATTTTTATCAATACCAAATATAAAAAATGCACCCTTACATTTACATTTCAGTAAGGTAAATCAGACAATACTAAAGAAGAAGAAGAAGAAGAAACAAGTTAAAATTTTATTCATTGTACTTTCATTATGCTATCAAATACAATGCAGCAAGAGATGCACTTTGTTCTTTTAGATTGGCTTCCAAAAGGATTTCAATATTCAAAGTGCATTTTCTTGAGATACACTTTGCAGCTTCAAATTTCCAATGGAGAGACAGCAAAAGGCAATTCATCATGAAGAAACTGAACTAGAGAGAAAAAAAACATGGATTGGCTTCTTAACTATAGCTTATTGATCCTGAGGAGTGAGGAATGATAACTTAATATAAATATAAAATCTACTCAACTAGAGTAGAGAGAAGACCATTCTTTCTGCTTAATGCTTGCTTCGTTTTAGAAGACGCTGGAACCAGTAGGCCGACATCTTTGGGTATCTCTTGAGGGTTTTGAAATCAACATAGACAATGCCGAACCTAGATGTGTACCCGAGTCTCCATTCGAAATTATCAAGCAATGTCCACTGGAAGTAGCCGATCACATTGGCACCCTCGTTGATTGTTTTCTTCAATTCTGCTAAATAGCTCTTGTAGTAGTTGATCCTTGTGGTATCATGCAAAGCCTTAGGAAGTGTTAAATTCCCTGGATCATCCATTCCTGCCATTCATATGGAAGTGACTTAGCGTTCTTGATAATTTCTCAACTTAACACAAAACTCCAGTGAATATCAAATACAAAAATGTACCATTCTCAGCCAAAATCATGGTAGGATTTCCATAGCGCTCTTTAATGTAGTTAACAGCTTTGTGCAGACCCCATGGAACAATGTAGAGCCAATCAGACACTGCCTGATTATAACGAATTCATAGCGACATTTTTATCAGCAAAGGAGTATCTAATCTAATATAAGTTTGGCTTAGTTTTGTAAAGTATATGAATATAGTTCGAGCTAAGTTACCCTTGGACCGATTGGCACTCCATGACGATAATCTGATAAGACAAAGACGCGGTAATATTATTCAGTAAATGTAAATGTTGCTTCCAATGTCAAAAGCGAAAGGACCAGAGTATCTTACAAGCAAATCCAACATCCCAATCCTGCTGGTAGCCAATGGGGGCGGTCTTATTTCGATGTGGTTCATACATATAGTAAGCAGTGTACTGATTTATGCCCACGAAATCAAAGGATCCCTTTACCATCTTAACCTCTTCTTTTGTGAACTTTGGTAGCCTTGTTCCGACAATATTCTGCATTGTTTTAGGATATTCACCATATACAAGAGGATGCATGAACCTGTGCACATTAAATGGCAGGAGATGCTTACAGTCCTTTATCTTTAACAACTAAACTCAATATGTTCCGTGCAAATAACTGAGAAAAGAGAAATGGATTTCCATTCTATGTCCCCTGAATAAACTGTAGTTTCAAAGAAATGATAACTAAAGATACCATAGATTTCAGTTGAAGTGACTAAAATTTAAATAAACATATCTTGAGGTAAAATCTCTAAATCTTCAACAAGAAGAACTATTATTTGTTCTTACCATCCGATGTGAAAGTCTCTAGCCCTTTGAGCTGCAAAATTGTCGGCTTTAGATCTCGTCAATGGTTCATACCAAACGAAATCCAAAAGAATACCAATCCTTCCCTTTTGTTTCTCCTGAAACCACATTTTGAAAAGCATTCAAAACATACTCTTTTTAACCACATAAAATATTTGAATTCATCTATAAAGAAAGAATTGAAGCGGATTGAAAAAACCGCAATAAATGAGTTTATTTTACTTGATATTTCCTGTATCTCTGAGCAGCAGCTGCATGACATAAGATAAGATTATGGCCAACAATATAAGGTTCAGTAGTAGAATCTCCTTCCGTGCAATTCGAGCATCTTCCAGGTGCAAAGAACCCAGTATCATACCCAAGGGCAGCTACCACTCGTGGTTCATTAAACGTCTGCCAATTCTTTACTCTATCCCCAAATGTCTTGAAACAAAATTCTGCGTAATCAGCAAAATCTTTCCTGCAGCATTTGAAATAATGATTATTTTAGATTCCGATCTGAAATTTATTCTTATGTAGCAATATGTAAGAATAGTCTGATCAATCTAAAATTGGAACAATAAAACCAAATTATACAAATGCTATTGCTTCTCTTATGATACTTACACTACTTCACGGCCGAGCCACCCATTATATCTATCTTGAAGCGCTAGCGGAAGATCATAATGATTAAGATTTGGATACGGAGTAATGCCTGTCAAAAAATAACAAATTTTTATTTGAATATATAGCTTATATCGTCTCAACGTATACCCTTAGCTGCATTTATTTTTTATTTTATATATATATATATATATATATATTTTACCTCTTTTGAGCATATAGTTGATCAGCCTGTTATAATAAGCAACTCCCTTCCAGTTTACTTTCCCAGTTCCATCTACATTTAAACAACATTTCACATTACTTCTACTACTGATTATTCATAAATTAAGATATCCTGAAACAGCAGTTAAGGAATTACTTGGGAATATTCTTGACCATGAGATCGAAAACCGGTAAGCATCAAGGTTCAGTTTCACCATAAGATCAACATCTTGCTACATATCCGCACAGAAAAAAATGTGAGTTCCATAAATCTTCTCGATAACATGTCTATATACCGTAAAAAAAAAAAAAAAAAAAAAAAAGCTACTACTTTTAAGCACGGCATCACACACTGACAATATTTTTCACTTGAAATGCTGACAATTGACTACATGTTTTTCCTTCCCCTGTACTATATTCTATTTTCAATATATCAAGATATAAAAAAAGTTTAAGGTTGCTCCATTATCCAAAACATCTGTGGAAAATATTAGAGAAACGGTAATATCAGAAAACATATTATTGATTTTAAATACTTGTTAAAAAAATAATTACTGAAGAGAGCACAATCCAACACACCTTGTACTTGTGATACTGGTCCACAGACACCTCTCCAGAGGCATTGTTAGGCTCACGTCCTGTTTATCAAGAAAAAAACAATGTGATTAGAGACAAACAAGTAAAAAGTCAGGGGGAAAAAAAAAACGTTTGCTGCGTAGGATTAAATCGTTTTAAAAAATAAACATAAAATTATAATAGATACAGGGTCCTACGATGTAAATGGCATTATACGGTGGATTAAAGTTAATAGTTTTCTTTGATTTTTCATTCTCCTTTTATTCGGTCTGATTCGGCGCACCAAACAAAACCTTAAGAAATTCAGTGGGTAAAATGTGGAATGGCTTTTATGGGATGTTTTGTGTGGTCGAGTATCAAATGTGCACTTAATGGAAATTGAGTAGAATTACCGGGAGATTTGATGAAGACGTCCCATATACTAGGTCCACGCCCATCCTTGTCGGCCATGCCTTCAACTTGGTATGCAGAAGCTGCCGTTCCGAACACGAAATCCTTCGGAAAACTGTTCCTGCTGAGGCCACCGAGATCGAAATGGACGGTCTCAGGCGACACATTTTCCTCACTCAGTTCTGTGTTTGCACTCACAAAACATCGAGTTAAAGTTAGTATGGTAAGAAGCAGAAACAGAAAGGGAGTTGCACTCATCTTCATGGAGGAAAGTGTGAGCGAGAAAGATGAGTGTAGTGAGTGAAGAAGTTGTCTATTTATAGAGGCAATAATTGGAAAGAATTATAAAATAATGTTGTGTGTTGTGTAGCAAGATGTTTTTCATGTCAAATATTAAAATCAATAATTCTGGAAAACATTTTTTATGGATATTTTTAATTGACATTGTGACATGTCGCACATTCATTGAGTGATAAAAATAATTACTTCATTATTTATTTTTTCACCATCCAATATATGTGCGCTCCATCACAATGTCACTTAAAAATTTTGTTCTAAAAAGCTCGCTTAGGCGCAATTAAGCTTGAAATTTGACCTTCACGCTTTGCACTTTAACCGTTCTTCGCTTGCGCATTACTAGACTTTTTCGTGCTTAGGCTCATTTAAACTTGAAGCTCGACCTTATCGCTTCGTTACGTTTTACGCTTTTTAGAACATTGTAATTAAAAGTCTCCTTAAAATTACGCAAAACTAATAATTCTAGGGATCTCATTTAATGAGTGGATAAGAATTTATGTATTTAATATGAGAAATAAGTACGGCTATTTTGGTAATGTAAAAAAATTAATTTTTATGATTTTTTTATGGATGTATGGTTTAAAATTTTTTGAAAAGTCAAAAATTGTGAGCTTGACTAAAGATAGATTGTTAAGATTGAATTTGAAAAGTTGTAATGAAATTTTTGACTTTACCAAACAAGCTCTTAATAAATTCTTATTTAGCCATTATTGGGTAATATTACAAATCTGATTAAAATTTAAATCAAAGTCGAAAAATTAATTTTAATCACACGTCTTCCCAGATCCACATTTTTTTAATCATGTGTTTTGTTGACTACAAAATTCGGCTGGACCTTGGACCAACACGTCTCAGCTCCTCCCTCTTGAACACGTGGATCCCCTGCACACTGTGACAAACAATCAGTTTGCAAAGAGGGCCGAGGTGGCTCCCGTTTGCACTCTGATGCCAAAGTCAGTACTCATTTTGGGAGAATATATATTGGATGCAGGAGATATAAATGTGTAAAAGAGAGAAAAGGGAGTGAGAGAAATATATCTTGTTAAGAGTGAGAGAAAAAACGCTAACCCTTTACCATGCGGGAGGAGTGCCGAATTTATAGAGGAACTCGTTGTCTCGGATCATGACACGTGGCATACTTTACACTTGTCTTCACCCTAGCTCTTGGAGGTGACAACCTTATTTTTTGACTGTAATCATTGCTACATTTTGTAGGGGATGGACGCCTGTCACATCTTGGTAAAGGCAGTGTCACATCTCTGACTTCATGCCTTGTCCCATCCTTACATTCGAGGTGCTACCGTGAACACCTCGGATAAGCGTAAAGTGTCTCTCCTAGACACAAACCAATTCGGCCGCAGAGGTTCCTGTGCCTTTCCACCTCGGCCATTAGTTCAGGGCGGTATCTGAAACTTTGATCGCGGGCTAAAGTCCGATGGACCCTTGTTGGGCCCTCACTGAAGGCCCAATGTGCCATATTTTAGGTGCGATCTCAACACTAGTCCCTCAAATCCGATGTGGTCATTCATGGGCGGATCGAATTTGCCATGATTTCGCAGCAGTAACTTTTGACCCAGTTCCATCGCCTGCTACACCCAACATCTCGCAATTGCTTCTCCATCCTCTAACTAGGAGCCGCTATGTAGCGCAGCAACTTTTTAGGGGGTCAATAATGGCATTCCTTATGTGAGGTTCGGATCCATATTATAGCCGACCTTCTACTTCGGCTTTTCCCTCCTAAATGAGGGCTGGGATCGCACTAGCGCGTTTCTTAGGCGGCGCATTTAATACAAAGGGGCTGCTGGTATATGTTTCCAAGAACAATGAAGAGTGTGGAGGAGGACACGTCACCGCGCGTGGTAAACACTTTGGCAGCTGAAGGGTTTCTCTCTTTCTCTCTGCAGCTGGCGCCGTAATTAACCCTCCCCCCAAGAGACGCGGGTTGTCAAATTAATCATGAAGCTCAAAGACCAAGGATTTGGGACTGTTGGGTTCTTTATAAAGCCTCCTTCATTCCTGCATTTCTCCTTTACCCATTTCTCAGAATCTTCGCAGTAGTTCCTTGTTTCAAAAGAGATAGCAGCATTCTTCCTTCTTCTTGCAAGTCTCCCAGCGTTTCTTTAGGATTCTTCACCCGGCAAATTGTCTCCACTACCTAAAATTTTCCCTTGGCGTGTTTTTCCTTTCGAGTGCACAACCTCGAACATCCAGTTTTTGAAGGTAAATTTCTTTTCCTTTGCATGCGCAAAACTTTTCTATTTTTAGTTTCTCACTGTGGGTTTGAGAATTTTATTCCGCATTTTCTTTTTTCTTTTTGATGAGTCTGACCCGTCTTTAAAAACAAAAGAAAAAATGGAAAGAATTGGGGGAACGAGTTCACAAGAAATGTTAGCAATGACGGTTCCCGTCAGAGGTTTCTACCCCATCTCTTTATCGGTTTTTAGTTCCCGCTTCTTTAAGGAGAAAAATAAGAGGAGAAATAGGAAAAAAAGTGGCATAATTTATTTGAGTGATTCTGACAGGGAAGAAGAAAAACACCAGAACTACATGGCTCATCTATCACCCGAAGATGAAGCATCTTTAAGAGAGCTTCGAAGCAAACGAGACAGGGATTTGGGAAGAGAAGAGGCGGTAGGCTCTTCTTCAGGTCACCAGGACCTCGGCTTAATCGTTAGGGCCCCATTTAGGGCACATAGGGAAGAATTGGGTTTGACTGCAGAGGAGATGGCCCGAGTAGAGGATTGGGTTGACCAGGTTAACAAAGTTTCGGGCTACCACGTTGATCCTGATCCAAACCCAGAGTCTTGGGAGAGCAGTGAGATTGCTACTGAAATCCGAAGGGTTGATTTGGCCGAGGCTTCAGCAAAATTCAGGCTGCCCGAAGGGGTCCAATTGGTGCACCCCACACCCTCCTGCCGACCTTGCAGCCCTCCTCCAGGCCAAGCAGCCCTATGGTACGATGCCCTTTCTTGCGGGAGGAGGCTCCCCCTGCACCCATTCTTCAGGGCATTGCTTAGGAGCTATAACCTGTGCCCCTACCAGCTGGCCCACAATTTCTGGACACAGGCTGTGGGCACTTGGTTGGTGTGGCAAGAGGTCAACCCTGATCATCCCATCTCACTGCACATCATTCACACTCTCTATACTTTGAAGAAATCAGTTAGAAGGGAGAGAGACGTGAGGGCGGACGTCAAGGATTGATATTACTTGTCTCCCATGGGTTCTTATCCTCCTGTTATCACCGGTCACCCCACCTCAATAAAGAAATGGAGGAACCAGTTGTTCTGGGTTTCCGGGGAATGGCAGAGTTCCCCTGTGGACCCTAGTCCAGAAGTTACAGTTCCCCAAACTCTTTCCATACCTAGTGAGTCTTATACTTAGTTTTAGAGTCTTTAAGTGTCATGCGTCTTTTGCTCTTTTAATTTCCATTCACTTTTCTTGGTTGCTTACTAACATGTCATTGGTTTGTGGCAGGGGACACCTTTGCTCGCCTCCTCCCCGACGCAGACCTAGCGGCAGTGAGGCGTTTGTTTGCTTACAAGGGCACTTTTCAAGGGGTCATTTAGCAAAACAAGCTATTTGTTAAACACGGTCTTATGCGAGCCATGAGTAAGTTCGCTTCCCTATTACTGTTTCATCTTATACTTTTTCTGTTTGTAGCCTCATTTTCCTCTCTTTCTTATTAGGTCCCAAGGAATTTTCCAAAATTTCTTTAAAGGGTCACATGGCTAAGAAGATCTCTCCTGCCCTGCGCCACGGAAGCGAAATTGAAAGAAGGCAGAAAACGATCCTGGGCAACCTGCAAGTTGGGGTGGCAAAGGAAGTGTCCGAGGCGTCTACATCCCAACTTCAGGGCCCTCTTCCAGCCCTACTGCCACAGCTTACTCTGATGCCTGTGGGCCCCCAGCAACCTAGCACAGAAAAGGAGGCTGATCCTAAAGCAGTCCTTCCAAAGGGGAAAGGGAAAAGGTCTGACAGAGGGGGCTCTAAGAGGGAGAGGGAGGCTAAGGATGTTTCTGCACCATCCTCTCTATCCGAGGACATGCCTGAGCGCGTATCCGAGGAGGATCTCGCCCCCTTGAAGAGGCTAAAAAGGGGTAAGGGTAAGGAGTCCACCTCCACCGCCGATGATTGAGGACTTTGAGGACGAGCCGTCTGTGTCCATTCCAAGCTTGGCCTATGAAGTGACACCGGAGGGGGCAGAAGAGCTCAAGCATATTAAAACCATCATTCTCCCTAGAGATGTCACTTTCAGCCCTTCACTGTTTGACTCCCCCAGTTCTCCTCCAGCCTGGGCCGCATTTATAACTGAGCAATTTTGGACGGAGGGCTGATCCGCCTTCTCTTCTAGTGTCAGTCCGTCCCGGAAGCTGCTCGTCGCCAAGGCCATGAATGTCAGGGCGCTGGCCCTCATTGACGAGGTGGAATCGTCCATGGACGAGGTGCAGCAGGACAAGAAAAATGCTGAAACTGCTCTCCGGCATGCGGACAACATGCTAAAGTTGATTAATGATTTAAAGACCCAGCTGGCCATAGCCCGGAAGTCTTCCTCAGAAGAGAGGGCTAATGCAAAGCGCCTCCAGGAGGACAATGATAAACTGAAGCATGACCTCCGGTCCTCTGAATCAGATTTGGCGGTTCTGTGCAAAAAATTAGATGATTCCAACAGTGCACAGTCCATCACATCTGAGGCTCTGACTGCCGCTAATGTAGCCAAGTCCAGGATGGAAGCTGAGGTGGCAGCAGCTAATGAAAAATTTGGGAGGGAGATGGAGGCTAAGGAAAAGGCGGAGGAGGACCTTGCCTCTTTGGAGAGGCATATGCAAACGAGGATCACTGAGGTTCTGGAGCAGACTGTCACGACACGGGTGGAGAATGCTTTAAGTATCAGAGTGTCTGAGGCTGTCCAGAACTTCAAAGACACTTTTGAAGAGACCCCCGAGTATGAGGCTATGCAGAGGGTCTTTGGGAACTTAAGAGCTAGGATGGCTTTGGGGGACGTGAAGGAAGCTTTTCCGACTTT
The DNA here is from genome assembly GCA_963555705.1 of Ligustrum vulgare. Taxonomy (NCBI): domain Eukaryota; kingdom Viridiplantae; phylum Streptophyta; class Magnoliopsida; order Lamiales; family Oleaceae; genus Ligustrum; species Ligustrum vulgare. The sequence goes on along the minus strand of OY743172.1, from coordinate 3,472,325 downwards.
GGACATGTCCTCCATTGAAGCCTTGTACCCCGAGTCTCAAGATGCTCCTACAGATCCACTGGATGCATCTAGAAAGGGCTTCTCAGAAGATGTCCCTCCGCAATAATCCCCTCCTGTATTTACCTTATTGTTGGGTTTTTGTTTTGTTGTTTATTTATTTATTTATTTTTTTGTAAGTGCCCCGGAACCTGATATTGTAAATGTAACATTCATTCAATTTGTAAATGCCTTAATTTTATGAATGAAATAACTTATTCATATTTTTCCCAGTATTTTGGCAGCAACGTTTCAAACTGTTTAAGCATGAATGTTTCCAAGTGCGGATGCCTTGTAATTGTAAATGTCTTGTATGATGATGTAAAACGTTCTTGAATTGTATGATAATATGTGCCCTCTAGTCCCTCAGATCTGCCTAGCTTAACGCATCCACGTTTGCTGGTTAGATTTGATTTTGACCAGCTTTTGAGCCATTTTACCTTATACTCTGTAACAACTGCGTTTATAAATTTGTATGAACTCCTGTGGATGGCGTGATCACTTTCAATCTATACGCAGTACTTAGTACACATGTGTCTTGCAAACCTTTTCCTGAATATATGTATGAAAGTATTAAACACTTTGCGGACACGTTTAACACTTCGTAAAAGAAAGCGCTCTGCATGTATGAACTAGCTTAATGCACCCACATTCGCTGATTAGATCTGATTCTGACCAAGAGTTTTGGTTTATATGACAACATTTGGTTAAATTTGAATGCTTCCAAACACAAATGTCTTTTCAAACGTATTTCATGGTGAATGAGTATAGTCCCTCAGATCTGAGTGGTTCGAGGCATTCATGTTTACCAGTTAGATCTGATTTTGACAATCATTTGAATGTTTCTTAAATCACACTTTGTAGGACCTATGTAAGCGAATTTGTATGAACCCCTTTTTATGGTGCCAACACACTCAATTCTTACGCAGTGATCGCCGTGTGGGCTTTATAAGAGTCCCTTGTTTTGAACAATTTTCATGCATAGCGTGGACATATGGTGTTATGACCAAAATAATCTTGGAACTTGCGTTTATCCATTATGTTTATCTAATTTAGAAATTGGCATAATCTTCAACATAGCTCACTCATGATTTTATGAAATCACATGATAATGCTGCAATCATAGAGGAGGAATTTGGTTTATTGAAAATAAAGACGAAGGTGGTCCGTGTTCCAAGGAATACATAGAGGTACTCCAGATAGATCTTCAATCATGTACGTTTCGGGTACCACCTCGGAAAAGACTTTGTAAGGGCCTTCCCAGTTAGGACCTAAAGTCCCTACTCCTGGTTCCTGTGTTGAAGGAAGAACCTTTTTGAGGACCAAGTCCCCAATATTAAAGCGTCGACTTTTCACTCTTTTGTTGTAGTATCGAGTCATCTTTTTCTGGTACCTGGCCATCACCACTTGGGAATCACTCCGTTTTTCCATGAGGAAATCCAAACTGGCCCTTTGTGCTTCTTCGTTTCTCACTTCGTTGTAATGAATTTGAGGAAGCGAAGGGATCCCAATTTCAACAGGACATACCGCCTCGGCTCCATATGCCAATGAGAAAGGTGTTTCACCAGTAGCGGTGTGCGAGGTGGTCCGAAGCGCCCATAGCACTTGTGGAGTTCATCTGCCCATGCGCCCTTTTTAGATTCCAACTTCCTTTTCAGGGTATTTTTTATGGTCTTGTTCACAGTTTCGACTTGTCCGTTGGCCTGTGAGTGATGTGGAGATGAGAATAATTTCTAAATTCCCAAATCGTCGCACAGCTCATCGACGCTTCTGTTCTTGAACTGTTTCGCATTATCACTAACTAGTGAGTGTGGTATTCCGAACCAGCATATGACATTCTTCCAAATGAACTTGGTGGTGTTGGCCTCGGTGATTCTCATCAAAGGTTCCGCTTCGACCCACTTGGTGAAGTAATCAATTGTCACTATCGCAAAGTAATTATTACCAGCACCCCTAGGCATAGGACCGATAATATCAACCCCCCACTTTGAAAAAGGCCAAGGGCTAGTCACCACAGTCAGTTTGTGATGCGGCTGATGTGGTATGGTTGCGTGTCTTTGGCATTTATCGCACTTGTGCACGAAGTCATGGGAGTCCTTTCGCATAGTAGGCCAAAAATATCCCTGTTTGAGGGCTTTCCGAGTTAGCGATAACGCCCCGACATGGTTGCCACATATGCCCTCATGGATTTCTCTCATTACATACCGTCCTTCCTCTGGCCCACACATCTCAATAAAGGGGAGGTGTAACTCCGTTTATAAAATAGGTCATCCAAGAGTACGAAATTCGCAGCGTATTTTTGCAATTTTCGAGCTTCCTCTGGCTCGGTTGGCACTGTCTGATGTTTCAAATAGGCGATCAGGGGTTTCAGCCAGGATCCCTCTTCTTCTACTGCCAAAATCTCCGGTCCTGGCTCAATAGAAGAAGTCAAAATGCACTCAACTGGGATTAGATTATGTAACTCTGAATCACTGCTTCTTGCTAGTTTGGACAAAGCATCGGCGTTGGAATTTTCTGTTCTGGGGATGTGCTGTAACTCCATTTTTTCGAAGTGCATAGCCAAATCTCTTACTTTCTTCAAGTAGGCGACCATTGAAGGTTCTTTGGCAGAAAATTGCCCATTGAATTGACTCACAACGAGCTGGGAATCGCTATTCGCCACTACGGACTTAATCTTCAGAGCTTTTGCAAGTCTTAGCCCAGCTAACAACGCCTCGTACTCAGCAACATTGTTTGAGACTTTGAATTAAAAGCGGATCGCACTGTACAGTTTAAACCCATCCAGAAGCACACTTCGCTGGGTTGAGCTTCATTCGATATTTCCTCAAAACATCGAAGGCTTCTGACAAATGGCGGATATGATCTGCACCGACCATGCTTTTGACCAGCATGTGATCAACATATACCTCCATGGTGTTTCCTAATTTTTCTGAAAACATGCGATTTACCAGCCTTTGATAGGTAGCTCTCGCATTTTTCAAACCAAATGGCATAGCTCTATAGCAGTAGAGTCCTCTATCTGTAATAAACGAAGTATGCTCCTCGTCCGATTCGCACATGGGGATTTGATTGTACCCGGAGTAAGCATCCATAAAGCTCAGCAGCTCATGTCCTGCCGTTAAGTCGACCAACTGATCGATCCGAGCTAATGGAAAGCTGTCTTTGGGACATGCTTGGTTCAAGTTGGAAAAATCAATACACACCCTCAGTTTTCCATTATGTTTTGATACCAAAATAGGGTTTGATACCTACTTCGGATAGCGGGACTCTCTGATGAAGCCATTTTTCAGTAGCTTTGTGACCTCGTCTTTCAAGGCCTCATACTTGTCAGGACTTATGTGCCTTCTCATCTGCCTATGCCCAGGGTTTCGGGGATCCAGCTGGAGTCCGTGACAGGCCTCTTTAGGATCGATCCCAACCATGTCACCCTGCTTCCATGCGAATACGTCGAGGTTTTGAAGTAAGAAGCTCTTCAATTGACTCTTGTATTCGGTCGGTGAGTCCAATCCGATCTGCAATTCCTTGATTGGATCAAGTGGGTCTACACCGAAGCATTCTAACCTTTCGGCCGGGGTGGAGCAATTATCACCCGCCATTCTTGGGTCTAGATCTGCTAAATCCTCTTCCAGTGTCATTGTAACATCCTTATTTCCAGAAGACCCTTCACCCAATCTTTCAGGGTCTGGAGCAGCCTCGCTCATGGCTACGTCACTAATCATGTTCAAGCTTCGATCTTGAAATTTTCGTATTGCATTTGTGTAGCAGGCCCGCGATTCAGTTTGGCTTCCCCTTACAGTTGCAACGCCGTGCTCCGTGGGGAACTTCATGCAAATGTATTTCGTATGCGTTACAGCCCCCAAGTCAATGAGACCGGGCCTCCCAATTGAGCCCTGATAGGAGGAGATTTTGTCCACAACCAAAAATTCCATGGGGATTCTGGAAAGAGTTGGTGCTTGCCCTACTTAAGTCATAAGGGTTATAGACCCCCAGGGGGTTATGCTATCCCCAGTGAATCCATAAATTGGGTCAGGGACTGGGATGAGTGCAGTGTTGATCCCCATTTTATCGAAAGTTACCCCATAAATTACATTTACCGAGGCGCCATCATCCACCATCATTCGTGATAACCCATTCCTTGTCACCACTACCCTGATAACCAACGCATCATTGTGTGGGAAGTGTACCCCAATGACATCGTCTTGAGTAAATGTGATAGATTCTGTCCAAGGCACCCCAACAGGGTGCGAATGGATATGGTAATTCACGTTGGCGGGCTGCTTAGCCTCTCTGATGTACCTCTTTTGGGAGTTGTTTGTGCTCCCACCTGGATGGGCCCCCCCAATATTGTGTCGATTTCACGAGTAGGGAGGTCGGCCACAGGCACAGGTGGTTCCCGTGTATCTTTAGCATGCGCCGAGGCGGTATCCTGGCCCTTGTTCCTGTCTCTTTGACGATTGTCAATCCTTTCTTTAGTTGAGTTCTTCCACAGAGCTCTCCTATCAGCTCGGTTGAACTTCTGACCACCAAAATTTTGAGTTCTCCCCGTGTCGGGGGAGAAGTCACTTCCCCTTCTCCCATGCGCCTTTTGGTCAGCTAACATGTGGATTTCTCTGCAATCTTCTGTTGCGTGACCATAGTACCTGTGGTAGGCGCAGTAAGCCCCAATCATGGGTTGTTTCCCACTTCGGCCACTTTCCATCCTTCCTTAAGCCGTGGAAGGATTTTGAGAAGGGGTGTTGGAGTGCAAGTGAGGGATAGCTTCTGTAATTTCTGCTGCAAAGCTAGATCCTGTCCCCGAAAACGGGCGCGGCGCTCCACCTCGGTTGCTGCCGATCCTATTCTTGTTTCCTCATTTCTTGAGGTTTGCCTCATTAGAATACCCAAGATTGTATCATCCTTGGGGGTGGTTGTCTCTGGCCCTTGCCATTTCTTCTGATACATTCTCTTCCTTCATCAGGTCTACGAGGGCATTGTAATCCCTTGGTTTCCTACTTCGGACATCCCTCCAGAACATGCTGGTCATATCCAGCCCCCCTTTCAAAGCGGAAAACATCTCTGCCTCAGTGATATTTTCGCAAATGTACATCTCTTCAGTAAACCAAGCTAGGTGACTTTTCATAGATTCGTCCCTTCCTTGCCTAAGATCCTGAAGGCATTGGAGTGGGAGCTGGCCAGGCCTGGAGGAAACAAAGTCATTTTTAAAGGCCGTTTTCAAATCTCTCCAACTGTGGATGCTGCCGGGGGGAGTTTTTTATACCATCGTATCGCACTTCCCTCAAGGGTTAAAGCAAAGGCTTTACATTTCAGTGCCAGAGTGGCCCCAGCTATTTCCATGCTAGCACGGTAGTTTAACAGGTGATCGTCTGGATCACCTCGACCAGAATATTTTGCTATTTCTTGCATTTCGAAGTCGTGAGGCACTGGGCACCTACGGAGGCCCTATGTGAAAGGACTTATTTCCTCGTCGTCATCCAGCTCATATGACGGCAGTTCGCTGTTCTCGTCGTGACCGGAGTACATTTGGTCACGATATTGGTCATAAGGTAGCGGAACGTACTCCTGCCTTTGTGGTGGAAAACGCGGCCGTAGTTCGGCCTTGCAGGGGTTGGTAACTCGTTACGAGATTTGGTCCGAACTGCTTCGGCTCTCCTTTCCTACCTATTCCTAGGCTCATGCGTGGGAGCTAACCTTTCTGCCCCCGTACCATGTTGGTCTCTATGCATTTGACTCTGCGACAAGGCTTCTTCAGCGCGTCGTTCCTGCCTATTTCTAGGCTCAGCTGTATTGTTTCGACCTCCTTGCCTGCCTCTGAATAGCCCTCCAATCCGGCTAAAGACACTTCCAGATTTTGCGGGTGAGGCCTCCCTATGTCTAGCCGGGAGCTGGTCTTGCTCTACATGTACTTCATGCTCCGGGCCTTCCTCTTAGAAGGGCTCGGATTCCACCTCGGCATATGCCTGTGGATCTTGATAATAATACGAGGTAGTGACCGCCTCGGATGGTGAGTAATGTGGCTGTGGTTATTGTGGAGGAATCATGGGCTCGTTCCCGACATACCCTCTGGCCATGTAGGTATTCATTGCGGTAGTCTGTTCTATCCGCTACTTCTGCATTTCCAGCATTTGGGCCGCCATGCAAGTCATATCTCGCAACATACGGCGATTACGGTACCAGCGTGGTGGGTTAGGTTGTGCTGCCCCCTCATTGGCGTTCTCATGAGGCCCTTGAGGAACCTCCTCCTCGCTGTGCTGGTCATTTCTACCCCTACGAGGGTTAATATCGACATCGCTTTCGTTCATGTTTCAGAGAGATTTCTTAGTTTTAGTTTATCTTTCAAGTATAGATAGACTTCTATCTCAATGCTCCGAGCCTTTTTCAAGGTTGTTAAACTTATGTTTCAAAGTTTTAAGCCTTTTTCAAGGTGAATAAACTTATATTTCAAAGTTTTTAAGCCTTTTTTAAGGTTGTTAAACTTATGTTTCAAAGTTTCAAGCCTTTTTCAATGTGAATAAACTTATATTTCAAAGTTTTAAGCCTTTTTCAAGGTTAACAAACTTATATTTCAAAGCTTTCTACCTTTTTCAAGGTTACCCAACTTATATTTCAAAGCCTTCTACCTTTTTCAAGGTTACTGAACTTATATTTCAAAGTCTTCTACCTTTTTCAAGGTTACCGAACTTATATTTCAAAGCTTTCTACTTTTTTCAAGGTTACCCAACTTATATTTCAAAGCTTTACAGTTCTCCGCTCTTTTGTAAGAGGTTACCCGCCCTTTTTCAGGACTTCCTTTCTATGTGTAGCTTTTCATCATGTGTTTTCGTGGTTAGCAGTATGGTTTCCGATAGACGGCGCCAAAATGTTGACCACAAAATCCGGCTGGACCTTGGACCAACACGTCTCAGCTCCTCCCTCTTGAACACGTGGATCCCCTGCACACTGTGACAAACAATCAGTTTGCAAAGGGGGCCGAGGTGGCTCCCGTTTGCACTCTGATGCCAAAGTCAGTACTCATTTTGGGAGAATATATATTGGATGCAGGAGATATAAATGTGTAAAAGAGAGAAAAGGGAGTGAGAGAAATATATCTTGTTAAGAGTGAGAGAAAAAACGCTAACCCTTTACCATGCGGGAGGAGTGCCGAATTTATAGAGGAACTCGTTGTCTCGGATCATGACACGTGACATACTTTACACTTGTCTTCTCCCTAGCTCTTGGAGGTGACAACCTTGTTTTTTGACTGTAATCATTGCTACATTTTGTAGGGGATGGACGCCTGTCACATCTTGGTAAAGGCAGTGTCACATCTCTGACTTCATGTCTTGTCCCATCCTTACATTCGAGGTGCTACCGTGAACACCTCGACTAAGCGTAAAGTGTCTCTCCTAGACACAAACCAATTCGGCCGCAAGGGTTCCTGTGCCTTTCCACCTCGACCATTAGTTCAGGGCGGTATCTGAAACTTTGATCGCGGGCTAAAGTTCAATGGACCCTTGTTGGGCCCTCACTGGCGTCCCAATGTGCCATATTTTAGGTGCGATCTCAACATGTTTCATCAATTTTTTATCAAAATCTACTAAAAATCTTATTTATTCTCTAATCAAATATGGGCATATTATTATTATTCAGTGATGTTAAATGACATTATTCTAGGTGCCACTAAATCATTAAACAAGCTACAATTCAATCTTTACGGCAACCACTAAATCATTATTCTTGGTACATGTTCGCGTGAATATGTGTATGAATCGGGCAACATATTCTATTCGATTCGAATAACAAATCAAGTCTATTTTTGTAGTTTGCCAAAAAGTGGCATATATTTACAAAGAGTAACTGAAAAAAAGGGTTCTATTTTCAAATTATGCTCAATAGCGAAGTGACTAGATCGTATACGTCAAAACTTTTCGGCGGGCGTAAGCGCATATTCTACTGATTAACGGATTGATGAGATTGTCTCAATTAGGCACACACTTTGATGGTAAAAAATAGAAACTTAAAATATGGCGTGACCAAAAATGAATTTTATCAAATGATTCATGATGCTGTCAAAAATCCTAACCTTGACGTGGCAGAATCTGATGACAATTGATTGCTGGAAAAGATGATGAACTCGCCTGGGATGACCTGCAAAAAAGGTGAGGAGAAAACTCCCCGTCGTCCCTCCGGTGTGAGAATTAGTTTTCTGGAAAAATGTAGAGAGAATTTTTAACTGGAAAAACGTAAAGAATTGTGAATGAATAATTTGATATGAAAAGAACTGTATTTATAGGGCTGAAAAGCCCATAACTTCCTGTATTTAAGGAAGAAGTCATTTTGTCATAAACTTACCTTTTAAGAAGAATTTCATACTTATAAGGATTCAGTTTTCTTTTTGTAAAGGGTTTCCTTGTGGATCATGTATTGTCTTGAGGCTCAAGTATATGGCTCATTAGCGAGGCCCAGTGATGAAAGAGGTTGGGAAGCCTTCATGAGACCGGGTATTTTAATGAGGCGCCATCGGTTATTGTTGAACAGCGAAGATGTCGGCATATGAAGGTTTCGGTAACAGGTCGGTCAAAGGAATTCCATGACCGACCTCGAGAGGTCGGTCAAAGGAAGACCATAACCTCAACAGGTCGGGTCGTGGAATTCTCCGTAAATTTAGGGAGTAGGAAAATAATACCGATCAATTCATAAGTTATGCGGAAAATCATTTCCTTTTTCCCAATCTCGAGACACTTTGGATGAAATAGGATCGTGTCATACGCATTCAATAGAATTGATTTTAAATTATTGGATCGATCATTTTACTAAAGAATCCTAAGACCGTGATAGATTGGTCCATTGATATTGAGAGAGACATGCATCCAAGGATACAAGTGGGATGGATGGTCCATTTTTCTAAGATTAGTCAAGATGGTCCAACAAAACCGCACCATTGCTGGAAAAGCGGCAGTCTGTTAAGAGACCCGTGAATTGGCCGTCCACTGGCCTAATACTTCTAAGCTTTCACGTCAAAATCTTGGGCTACTAAATAGCATTCACTGGATTACAGGAATAATAATATAAAAAATTAATAAATATTATCTATTCATTATAAATACTGATATTGAATACTAAACATTCAATATTTTGTAACTACATAAAAAATGAACTGGGGTGAAAAACGATCGGCTAGATTTCCTATGGGTCAAGTACACAAATAAACAACTACAAGTACCTATATTATAAATATCAGATATTCTAATATATATTATAACTATAAAAAAAAAATTCCCAAAATTAGGTATTTCGAAATTAAGAATGATTCTACCAATTACAGTAAAAAAATCATACCAAAAAAATTGAAGCCACGATTTCATACCAAAATTACTCAACAACATATTTAGGTATCCGAGGTTATTTTCAAATCGTTTACAACAATAATTTCTTCTATTACAATTAGATTTCAAAAATGTGATATGCATTACTGTAATTTTTATAGAGCATTACAGTTTTTATTGTTGCATTACGTTAATTTCTGTAGAGCATTAAAGTTTTAATTGCTGAAATTAATTTGTAACTAAACTCTACCAGATTGTAGCTATATTGGTTTTCAGATTTGTAATTAGTTGCATTTACAATGATTAAAATTGCAATTGCATTCTGTAGTTACAGTTTTTTTTATTATTTAGAAGTTGTAATTAGTTACAATTACTTTAATTACGGATTGCAATTTCCAAAATAATTAAATTATATATTGAATTGATTATAATTGCAATTGAAAATTTCATTCCGTAATTGTAATTTGTAATTCTTTATAAGTTACTAGTTTTGGTGCATGCGTTGCACGCATATTGTCAGTATTTTCCTGTCAGAGAAGTTTCGAATAATGATTTTTTTGTTTGATATTCCTCTTGTCCAATAAAGATAGACTAATTTCTATTTTTATATGGATTAAGAAAACATAATTATTATATGTTGGAACTATAAATTTTCTTACATTTTATCTAATATACCCCTATATTAAATAATAAATAGTTCATATGTGTTGATAATAATGCATATTAAATAGGAGTATATTAAAAAATTAAATAGTGTTTAATTGGATGAATAGTTCCTAAATTGATGGAAAATTCGGACAATTTTCCGCAGAGTATTTAATTTGATGAGTAGTGCATCCAATTGTTGCTCGCATAATATTTAATTGGATGAATAATGCCTAAATTGGATTAATAGTGTTTAATTCCAATTGTACCTAAATTAGATTAGTTGTATTTAATTGCAATTGGATTAATAGTGCCTAAAATAATGGAAAATCCGGGCAATTTTCCTGCATAGTGTTTAATTGGAGGAATAGTGCATCAAATTGTTGCCCGCATATTATCTAATTAGATTAATAGTGTTTAATTGCAATTGGATGAAGAGTATTTAATTGCAATTAGATCAATAGTGTTTAATTGCAATTGGATGAATAGTGCCAATTACACATTCAATTGGATGAATAGTGCCTAAATTGATGGAAAATTCGGGCAATTTTAACGCATAATTTTTAGTTGGATAAATAGTGCATCAATTGGATGAATAATTTTTAATTGCAATTGGTTGAATAGTGTCAATTGCATATCCAATTGTATGAATAGTGCCTAAATTGATGAGAAATTCGAGCAATTTGTCCGCATAGTGTTTAATTGAATGAATAGTGCATCCAATTATTGCATGCATAGTGTCTAATTGGATGAATAATATTTAATTGCAATTGGATGAATAGTGTCAATTCCACATTCAATTGGATGAATAGTATCTAAATTGATGAAAAATTCTGGCAATTTGTCCGCATATTGTTTAATTTGATGAATATTTCATCCAATTATTGCCTGCATAGTGTTTAATTGGATGAATAGTGCCTAAATTGGATGAATAGTGTTTAATTAAAATTGAATGAACAGAAACAATTATTCAATCTTCTATATATAGTTAGATGTAATTAGTTACAATGAGTAAAATTGCAATTGCATTTCAAAATTACTTATTGTAATTAGTTGCAATTTAAGTAATTGCAATTCAAATGTAATTGCTATTTGTAGTGACAAAGATTCTATCATTACTGTAATTAATTACAGTAGCTAGTTACAATTACATTAATTGCATTTCAAACTTAATTATATCGTGTAATTAATTACAGTGTTTACACTGTTTTAATGTGCAGCTATGGATTCACTGAATGTGTTTATACGTTATGGTGGATTTTGGGATGGCTCAATAACTACACAGGTCAGAAGGTTGCAAGGATCCTCCTACCAACTAAAACTACATACTACAACATGTTGAAAATTATTTTCACAAGATTAAATTTGGATCCAATGGAAAATAGATTGAAAATCAACTATACCGTGGACAAAAACATGGTGCCAATGACTATTGAAGATGGCAGTTCTATGGCTTTCTATTTAGAGTTGAAAAGGAAGGACAAAAATATAACAAGTTTCCCATGGTGTATATAGGTTGAGCAACTTCATGATGACACATTACTTTTAACACCAACTCTTGACGAATTTGCTAGTGCACCTACTACCTCTGGAGTGTCAACCATACTTGGTGTACATCTACATCAAACTGATGCGATTGAGATTCCAGCAACAATAATACCAACAGTAGATGAGGTGGCTCAAGAACTTTGTGAAATGGTAGAAACTACAAAATTACCCCTATTGCTGAAGATGAGGAGGTAATTACAAATCCGAAAAGTGATGTAATTAGAAAGGGACAAGTTTTCCGCTATAAGAGGGTGTTAAAGAAAAGTACGGCACTATATGCTATAAACAAAAATTTCCAATTCATAGTGAAAAGATCATACAAAAAAGAACACGTTCTTAAATGTGTTTGTGCTGATTGTGAGTGGATTTTTAGGGCATCAAAAGTTTGTAGAATGGACATGTTCAAGATAAGAGAGATGCACAAGGGTCATACATGTGGATAAGATGTAATGTTGGGAAATCATAGACAAGCAACAAGCTCAATAATAGGTGATGTAATTAAGCATAAATACACATTTACAAAGATCATATACAGGCCAGTTGACATAATACACGATATGTTGAACACATATGGTTTGGATTTGAGTTATCAAAAGGCATGGAAAGCTAAAGACCATGCCTTATGTGCTATAATGGGGGACCCTGGAGAGTCTTATGGGAAGATACCCTCTTATTTACATATGTTGAAGGAAAAGAATCAAGATTCTATTGCGAGATTTGAAACTACAGAGAACAATCAATTTATGTATCTATTCATAACTTTAGCAGCTTCAATCGAAGGCTGGAGATTTTGCAAGCCCATCATTGTTGTTGATGGTACATTTTTGACAGGACATTATGGTGGGACTTTATTAACAGCATGTGGACAAGATGCCAGCAATAATATATATCTACTTGCATTTGGGATTGGTGATTCAAAAAATGAAAACTTATGGGGATGATTCTTTCTAAGGTTCAAAGAAATATACAGGGAAAGAGAAGATTTATGTGTAATATCAGATTGTTGTCCTAGTATTAAGAGTGCAATTGAGACAGTTTATCCAAATGCATTTCATGGGGTGTGTTCTTATCATGTGTTGAAGAACCTAAAGAAAAGATATTCAAAGAAAGCTAAAGAAATAGCAAAACCATTCAACGCAGCTATTAGAGTATACACGATAGGTGAGTTTGAATACCAAATGAACCAACTGGACAAAATAGACAAGGATATCCGACGTTACCTGGTACGTTTTTTTCCCATTATGATAATTTTAGAAATATATTTTCATTACAGACTGAAATTAATTACAGCCTATAATTAGTTACAATTGAAATTGCCAGATTGTTTTTCTTGAATAGTTGTAATTAATTATACAAAATTTTTACTATGTTAATACAAAGAAAGAGGATGTTGGTTACGAAAGGTGGACAAGAGCCTACATGACAAGAAATCGATACTCAACAATGACATCAAACATTGTTGAATCGGTAAATGCAGTAATAAAGACAGCTAAGAAACTAACAATTGAGACATTGTTGGAGTTCTTAATGCGTACATTACAAAACTGGTTTAACAAAAATCGTACCAATGCTGAGGCCACATTCACTAAGTTAGCGGCCAATCCAGAACAAGTGTTGAGGACAAACATTTTTGAATCTTTCAAGATGAAGGTATGAAGTAAAATATTTTAATTAAAACACTTTTTATTGAGATGATATTGATAATTCTTGGTTCTTAATATAACAATTTTTCCCCCAGATTCATTCACCAAGTTAAGCATTATTTGAGATTATTGATGGCATGACATCTTATGCAGTACATATCCAAAATATGACATGCACATGTGGGCGGTTCCAAGTTGACGGACTGCCATGTCCCCATGCACTCGCAGTGATAGGAAAATGAGGACTTGATGCATACAAGTATTGTTCAAGATACCATACAAAGGAGTCGTATATATCAGCCTATAAAGGAGATATTTATCCACTTGGTGACAAATCTCAATGGATAGTGCATGAAGACATTGTACTTTCTCCATCTACAAGAAGACCACCGGGAAGGCCTACTGAGACAAGGTATAGATCAGTGACGGAAAGACACAATGTAACGAGTTGTACTAGGTGTGATGAATATGCATACAATAGAAGAACATGCAGGGAACCAATTCCAATAAAGATAAAAAAAAAAAAGAAATATAGGGTGCTGCAAATATAACTAGATTTAGTGTCTGACTCTTTTAATATTACTCGAATGATGAACTTTTTTCCATAATAATGGAAGGTTGACATTAGACTATTTTATTCTCGTGTTTGTCATATATGATATGCAGTTTCTTTAATTAGAATTACTTGAAATTTGTTACTAATTACATTTTGTCAATAATTACAAATGATTATAGTTTTTATTTAATTGAATAAATAATTAGTTAATCATAATTGGTTAAGATTTGTAACTAATTACATTTTATAATTAATTACAAATTGGCTAATTTCAAATCAATTAGTCAATTTGTAATTAATTACAAAAATGTAATATAATACTCATTTAAAAATATTTAATTAATTACTATACATAATTCAATGATGGCTCACATTTTTCAATATTTAAATACTCATTGAACTCAAACACAAAAATTGCCACTTTCAAATTTTTTATTAATTACATATTGTAATTAATTACAAATTCGCTAATTGATTAGAAATTGGAAGTTTTTAATTAATTACATAGTGATTAATTGAGTATAATTACGACTAATTACATGTTGTATTAAAATTCAAATTTGTTAATTTGATTAATTAACTATAATTGCTTGTAATTATATATAGTAATTAATTAAATATTTATTGGTTGATTGGAAATTACCAGTTTGTAATTAATTTCTATACCCAAAGAATGCCCCCTTTGCAAATTTGTAATTAATTACAACGATGATTCTGTCATTTACAAAAAGTTGTCACAAATCTTTCATGTGATTTTGTTACAAAGCTGTCATTTTCTATCATTAGGACAAAAGGATAAAACCAACTACCAGTTCAAAGCATACACATGATACGGTTTACTGTTACTATTATTGCTTTACAAATGTTAACTCAGACTATCACTACTTAAAAACATAAGTCATATGCTACTTCACAAAAAGCTTACGGATATATTTTCAATTGCTTGACAAAAGTTCTAGACCAATTTAAACTACTGTCATTCAAGTATCTGCTACTATGCATCTCCTATCTTCCTCAACCTCCTTCGATTACGTTTGGGCTGCACCACATTCTCATTGCGTTTTGGAAAATTTGTACAACTGGACTGTCAAATGGTGTATTGCTTCTTCTGCATCAAACTCTTCAATAATTTTCCCATTAATGATGAATTCTGCAAATTTGATAATAAAGATGCCACAATCATGCATGTATAATTCAGTAATCAATAAAAAAAGAAGATTAAAAATATTGCACTTTATTGGATACTAACCCGTTATTTTGCTGTGGAAGTCCACCAACAATATTCACTTTTAGAGGACTGATGTGTTCTTTGCCATCAACAATTTCTGTTGCCCAAATGTCAGTACTCACCATTATATGAGGGAGTATCTCAGCAAAAGGTGAAACATCCTTCATCAGCACATTGCCTCTAAATGAATTCTCCAAAGAGTTGTACACATTGAGGCATTTCTTGGAGATGTCAAACTCTCCAAGAATTCAATGTGAATGATCCTTCATGCACATCGGAAACAAAACAATGTCTACATTTATCCAGCAAGTCCCACTCAACAATTGCTCACCAAATGCATAAAAAAATTGATTCAATAGTCTCTAAACGTTTCTTTAAATACATTATTCCATTATGAATTGTCCATCCACCTAGTACATTAATCATCAGGATTAACAAACGCATATATTAACATAGGGTATGCGAACATTAAAATTCAACATAATTATAGTAATAAAATGAAAAACCTTATTAATGTCTTGAGCCACTCCAGCAGGTGTTGATGGTTGTGCATTATTACCCTTTCCAGAATCCACACTTGGTAACTGTGCTTGATCACGAACCGTTGACTCAATTCCCCTGTTTTCCTCTGGTGTAAACTCAACAGTACAGTCCACACAATCTTCAAAATCCACGATAAAATTATGGTTCAAAAACAATCCCTCACGGTATTTCTTGCTCAACTCTAAGTTAGTAAGTTCTAAAATCTTCACTTCCAACTGTGATTTATACAAAGGGAAAAAATTAAAAAAAATAATCACATTGCAAAAAATAATAAAAACAAATACATTACCAAAAAATAAAATCACCTCACTATCTCCAAATATATTATCAACAAATGTATTCGCTGTCACATGTACAGAAGATGACCAGCTTTTTATCCTAGGGAATGATTGGTCAACCTTCTTACAAATATTAAGACCGATGTATGAAATGGTTTTATAAATCCATACTTGAAAAGCAAGCAGGAAACCATTAAGCCTGTAACTAATGGATGATTGCTTACCCCAAGCTACCTTTTCAGCAGATTTTTTCATTACATCCTTCATGGAATTCAGAGTTGCATTAAACAAATCCTTTCCCCAAGGAATTGAATCCATCTCTGTCGACTCAACAATTCTCATTACATAATCATCAACTACCTTCAGGGACTTGCTTGTATAAAAAAGTGAAGAAATCAGATACAGAATGACAAATAAAATCATATCTTCATCAACTCCCAGATTTGTACATAGACTTGTCAACCTCACATGAACATCTCAACCCTGATATTATACAAAATTCCTCGATGCCAAACTTCACTCTTTTTCCTCCCAGGTCAAACCACATTTCTTCTTTGTTGGGTTGTTTTACTTCCCTAAGCAACACAGCATGAATAAGCTGAGGTTGAAGAATGATATCTTTCATGTGAATATATCTTCCAAAACATGTGGACCGAAAGAGATTCTTCTGTGCATTGGTCAATTGAGCATTTAAATTTCCAACAACGCCATTATGACTAGCCACCATCATACTAGAACGAAACCAATGTTCTGATTGTAATATAAAATCCCAATCCTGTGATACAAAAAAATAATAATAATAAAATAAAACAAAAACAATGTTTAATTATTTACAATAACTAACAACTTGCAATTTGAAATTGACAAAATGCATGATAAAGGTGCACAGTTATCAAATAGAAGAAGTTTATAATTGTTATTTAACAATTACGTCACTTTTAAATGCAGTAATGTGTGTGTAATTAATTACAGTTCCAAAAAAACAGGTCATTTTTCAAATATGAATACCAAACTTCAGTTTCAATATGAATACCCAAACTCCAATTTCAAACTACCTAGTATTAAGAAAATGGGGAATTCACTCTCTATTTTTTCGTTCTCATCACAAAAAGAGAGATAATAATCAAGTACTATAATTCCCCTAATTCACAATCCACTTTTCTATTCACAAAACAGATGCTAGTAAAAAGTGTTTTATTATATATATAAACCTGAAATCCAATTGAGATATCAAAATCCACAAGGAAACCATGCAAGAAATAGATACTATAGCCACAAAACCCGTACAAAATGTTAAAAAGATTGTTCAACATCTTTGAAAGATGCACTCGATCAGTATGCAGTTGTAATCCCACTTCAATATCGAAGAATGTTACCATAAATCTCCCAAGAAATAATAAAATCCTGAATACACAAAATTACAGGAATGTTCTTTGATTTCTTCAACAGATTTTTTTTCGGCTCTTCTTCGATACTTTCGATTTTGAAAAAGAGATGGCAATGACATCGGCATTCAACATACGCCTCTTCTTCGAACCCATCGTTTTTTCCGATGATATATCGATAACTTCTCTAAACGTCTGATTTGGAGTTGAGCGGCTAATAGCTATAGCAACAAAGACCGATTACTGTTAGACAAATGGATGATAAGATACAGAATATTAGGGTTCCAAATCGAAGAAGAATAGATATTGATCAGAGTCAGTTAGGGTTAGATACAAAAGAAAGGGGAAGAAGAGATTATTAGTAATTGGGTTGTATTTGTATACCTGATTTTGTAAAATATTTTGCATTAATCGAATTTAAAAAATAAACAAATTTTAAAGTCTTAATGGGCCTAATTAAACCATTTCCTATATATTTGTTCAAGGGAATAATACATAAATAAGGTGTTTGAAAATACATATTTCAAAAATGAGACAAAACATGTATAATTTCAAAAATCAGGTTGTAATTAATATTAATTAATTAAATTAAATAATTAAAATATTTTATTAATTATATATATTAAAGTCACAATAATGTATTTCAAGTCTCAAAAACAAATCTTTTAGGTCACAAATAATTTTAGGGTCACAAATTATTAAAATATTAGGTCATTATTAGACTGATTTTTAGGTCACATATTATAAAATCAAATGGTCACAAATATCAAATCAATAGAACTTAGAGATATTTTGAAATCATAACTGCCAAATTATTATGTCACAATTTTTTTTTTTTTTTTTTAAAGCATGTCAAAAATCTTTTAAGTGACAATGAACCCCATTTTTTTTTATCACAATCTATCAACTACAATTGATAAGGTCACTGTGACGACCCGAATTCTCGACCATTCGAGTGCCACTAAAAGTGACTCATATCATATTATCGAGACTTAAATAGTAATGTAAAATTATTCAAAAGAATAATTAGAATCCCATAATTTTATTTGTGAATAAAAATAGAACATAATTTTCTTACATAAAGTTCAACATAATTATCTCATCAATCTTAACCACTTTTGCCACTTCCATGTTGACCGCCTCGAATTGACCTTCAATTATCTGAAAATGGTAAATATCGTGGAGTGAGATTTATAAAATCCCAGTAAGTATACCAAGCATAAATTTTCTTTTGAAAGCATATGGATCATTTTCATCATAACATAGGATAGGATCGAAATACTCATAAACATAGGGAGACACAAGAATTTTACCGAACTTAAATGGCAAGAATTCTTATGTGTAGCGCTACTAAACTCCGGTCCCCTTAGCATAATCATAAACATATCATATGGAACCCATAACAATCTTGTGAGATTGATTTCATAGCAATGATCCAAACATTTTCATAAAAACATAAGATATACTTACTTGTCATAAAAACATACTTACTTTTCATAAAAACATAAGGTGTATTTACCTTTCATAAAAACATACTTACTTTTCATAAAAATATAAGATATACTTACTTGTCATAAAAACATACTTACTTTTCATAAAAACATAAGGTGTATTTACCTTTCATAAAAACATACTTACTTTTCATAAAAACATAAGATATACTTACTTGTCATAAAAACATACTTACTTTTCATAAAAACATAAGGTGTATTTACCTTTCATAAAAACATACTTACTTTTCATAAAAACATAAGATAAACTTACTTGTCATAAAAACATACTTACTTTTCATAAAAACATAAGGTAATACCTTTCATAAAAACATACTTACTTTTCATAAAAACATAAGATATACTTACCTTTCATAAAAACATACTTACTTTTCATAAAAACATAAGATATACTTACATTTCATAACAACATACTTAATTTTCATAAAAACATAAGATATACTTACATTTCATAACAACATACTTAATTTTCATAAAAACATAAGATATACTTACATTTCATAACAACATACTTAATTTTCATAAAAACATAAGATATACTTACATTTCATAACAACATACTTAATTTTCATAAAAACATAAGATATACTTACATTTCATAACAACATACTTAATTTTCATAAAAACATAAGATATACTTACCTTTTAAAAGATTAAAATGAAGTGTAGTAGTAAATGGACCAAAACTTTCTTGACCACCTTGAATTTCTCTTACTTGTGGATTTTGTCAAGAGGTTGGAAATAAGTGTATATGTGTAGAGTTGTGTGTAAAAGAGATGGGTTTAAATAGATGTATAAAGTTGGCATATTGTAAACATAATCATTCAATTCTATTAATTTTAACACATCCTTTTCTTAAAGTAAAGCACCATTCATATACTTTTCCATATTTATACAAATAATATGCTCTTCATGATTGTATATAATGGAGTCTATCAATCATTCATATATTTTTCCATATTTATACAAATATTATGCTCTTCATGATTATATATAATGGAGTATATAAATCATTCATATACTTTTCCATTTTTTATACAAATATTATGCTCTTCATGATTACATATAATGGAGTCTTATCAATCATTCATATACTTTTCCATATTTATACAAATATTATGCTCTTCATGATTATATATAATGGAGTATATAAATCATTCATATACTTTTCCATATTTATACAAATATTATGCTCTTCATGATTATATATAATGGAGTATATAAATCATTCATATACTTTTCCATATTTATACAAATATTATGCTCTTCATGATTATATATAATGGAGTATATAAATCATTCATATACTTTTCCATTTTTTATACAAATATTATGCTCTTCATGATTACATATAATGGAACCTCTCATGCTTGCATATATTTTCTTAATTTAAATAATAAAAGTAATTTTTGTATAAATAAATATTGGGATAACATTGAATTAAGTATTTGGACTTAATATACTTTAAATCAAGAAAATGGAGATATTTTTAGAAATTCGGAATTTAATTTAAAATCGAACGATCTCGATTATTTCTTGACTTGGCTATACGAATACGTCGCTGCGTTAACTTAATAAAAATTGGTGAAATAGTAGCGACACGATTTTCTATTAAAATAATTATTAATCGCGTAAAAATTCTTGGTTGCTACAAACTTACCCCCTTAAAATAATTTCGTCCTCGAAATTAAACTTACTTGATCTTATGATTTCTGAACACTTAATCAGAATCTCTTCTCTTCTTCTCTTAGGTAGTATCATTGCTACTATATTTAACCCACTGGACTTTGACTAAATGCATATCTTTGTTTTTCTTAAAAACATGGACTTTTCTATCAATAATAGACATAAGTGTCTACTCATAAATTCTGACTCAAAAGGAAAATTCCCAATCGTATGTAATATTTCATCATGTCTTGTAGTACTCATGTAACATGTCACTTATCATCGTATCATGTGACCTCAAATATTCGTATTAATATCTCTAAAATTTCAATAAATCTTTACTAACATATCATACCATAATAATTAGTCATTTCTTCTTATCACCAAATATCCCAAAGTAAATAAAATGGTTACCTGAATATCCCTTATGTAATATATCCAAACATATTATTCATCAATCAACATAATATCATCAGCTTATCTTTTCCCATATTTGTAACCAAAACGTTCTGCAAAATTCAAATAAATAATTAGCTCCCAAATAACTAAAATTCTTCACTTAATTGTCACAACATTTCCCGCAAGGTATTTCTTTCACTTGTACATACTTATGAATTCTGATTCGATACGGTCCTTATTTCACTTTCACGTATTCCCGTATCATCACACCATACCTTAATTACTTATTATTATACCTAAAATATCAGTACCAAATCCAAGAAAATATTCTGTATCTCAAAATCTTATCATCAAATCTTCCTTTATCGATAAAATTAAACAGCGCATTAATTCTTGTCTCTTCTTTTCATTATTCTATTCCGCGCTTTCTTGCTGGAATCAATATCAGATGGATCCACTTAGTTCCTTTATACCTTTAAATAGATCATGTTGGGAAGAGGTTAGATCCATCAAAAATGGATATCATCCTTTCAAACATTCGCAAGTATTATTCCAATCTTCCTATGAATGATCTGAGAAAAATTTATCGAATTAGGCTCGAAAGGTTGAGGTTGCTGATGGCTCATGGTATTCCAGAAGATGTTCGCTGGTTGATCGAAGCAAAAGTTCGATTATCTGGTGAATTACCTATGACATTTCCAAAGCACATGCCTGGTTTAGGCAAAAGCACCTTCGCAAAGAAACGAAGAGCAAAAAGGCTGAATGGTTGCTACAAATGTGCTCGTTGGAACTGTGATACTCGTTGCAAAACAGTAGGATATTCTTCTACTAATCGGGATGATAAAATCAAATTCATAAAGGGTGGACTGAGTAAGGAGTCTTTGGATGATATTCGACTGACTCTTGAGACGCACCGAAGTGGTTATGTGCAACGTGAACTTCTCTCCTTATACGCTCAGTTTAACGAAGACAAAAATCGTTATAGTCTCAAAAATATAACTGCAAAAGATCCTATCTGCCAGTCTGTTTTACACAATGAGGTTGTGGCAAATCAGCATTGATATAAGGTAAATCTCTTGATACATATTTAAAATATTCTTCTGTTTCCTTTCACGCGTTTTGATAAAGGTTGGTAAAAATATATTTTCCTTTCTCGAGGTTTGATAAAGCTGGAAAATAAATCACCGAAAGATGAAAGCTTTGATAAAATAGTCAAAAGTAGGCTGATTTTGTCAAAAGTAAATCTTTACTTTTTCAGAATCAATCAAAAACAGTAAATTTTTCCGGCTTTAAATAGCCAAACATATTTCATAGTTCAGGCATCCCAAAATCACATCTTCTTGGTAAGTTTTCTCTTCTATACTATCAAAGATGGAAGCACCAAAACTTCGACAGATCAAAACTATTTGTGTATTTTGTGGATCAAAAGTGGGGAAAGGCTTCAGTTATCTAGAAGCGGCCGTAGATCTTGGAAAGAAACTGGGGGAAAAAGGTATCACTCTTGTGTATGGGGGTGGTAGCAGTGGTCTAATGGGTTGTGTTTCCCAATCTGCTCTTGCAGAGAAATCAAAAGTAATCGGTGTCATACCTGTCCCTTTGGTAGATGTTGCAGGAAAAACACGAGGGCATGAAGTTCAAACCTTATCCATCCATGAACGCATAACTTGTATGCTATATGGTTCTGATGCCTTTATAGCCCTGCCCGGAGGTTTTGGTACCTTAGAAGAAATCTTTAACATTACCTCATGGGCTCAACTAGATCTCCATACTAAGCCTATTGGGCTTTTGAATGTTAACAATTTCTTTGATGGCTTGTTAACCTTTCATGATTATGCTGTGGAACAGGGATTCATCTCTCCATTTTCCAGAAGGCTTCTTATTTCTGCTCCTACTATTGATGAACTACTGGATAAGCTGCAGTCATATATCTCAATACAAGATCCAGCAGGGGTTAAGATAGATTGGTCGCAAGGAAGGGGAATCAAGCGAAAATGGAGTCCGGTTAATGTAAACTTAACTTTATGAATCTTAGAATAGGTGGGGGTAGAGTACGGAGTATTCTTACTCTCGAGACACCCCTCTAATTTCCTAGGATTTTCCTTAATGTTTAAATCTTGTGTGTACCTCAAAGGTTCCAGGTAGTAGATTACGGAGTATTCTTACTCTCGAAACACACCTTTTTGAAGGTTTCTTTATTTCCTCAAAAGGTCAGAGGTGGTAGGATACGGCTACTCCGGAAACACATCTCTCAATTTGAGGAATTTCCCATGTTGCTTTCTTTTGCTTTTGCGTGTTTTCATGTATTTCCTTTCTAGGGTGACTCTTGTGTGTTCTCCTTATGAGAAAATAATAATATCTCTGTTATCATCTACTAAATCTCGTTTGTGATGTAAATGAACTTGTATGTCTAACTTCAATTCTCTTAGTGATTGCATACCATACTATGCTCTTAACTCCAAACGATAAAATTCTAGGCAGAGTTTTCCTTTGAAATTTGGACTTATCCAAATCGTAAGCATACTTCATAACTCACAATAATAACTAATTGTACATTTGATCACAATTTCATCAAACTTCAATATCATCATAAATATTCCAGAAAATCAATTCATAATTCCTCAACATAGAAATTTCAAATCATAATTTCTAATATCACCATATCAAGTCCTTATTTCTCAATAATTAAGAGCCTAAACTTTAAATCTCCAACTTCATAATTCTTCTCATAAAAATCTCAATAAAATCATATCACTTATAATCTCAACATCTCATCATAACTTCATAAAACTGACTTTCTATTTCTCGTTTAATCTAAACGATGAATAATTCGAAAATATTATCTAGTCCTTTCTGTTGACTTCTCATACTTAGTGCCATGTCTAAAATCAATTATGCAAAGTCCATTTAGGGCTCATCATTTCTAAACTTGACGACAAAGATTATTTTGAAAATCATTCGTAAATCATATTTTTTTTTTTTTTTTTTTTCAAAATTGAAACTTGAAGAGTGGTACCAATAACCATCCACGTTTTTTCCTTGCTTTTAAGCAAAGGTAGTGATAAAGGGATAAATTATTGAACCGAAAATTGAAACTTGAAGAGGAAGTACTAATAACCATCCACAGTTTTTCCCTTGTTTTTACACAAAGGTAGTGATAAAGGGATAAATTATTGTACAATTCATTATCAATTTTGTTTGTTTAATATATTATTCCATATATTTTGGGCCAAAGTTACAACCCAACTTAATTTCTAATTGAGTCAATCTTACTAAGCTTAATATGAACCAAAATTCATATCAATATCCTCTATGTCTCATGATTCTACATTAAAATGAATAAATTAAAATTTAGGCTTCTATCAATTCATATCATACTCAACATGTATATTTCACTTAAAGATTCATAACATATGAATATTTCATACTTAACATGTCTTAATAAAATCGTAAATGACTTGCAAAGCATATAACATACCTGGTTCGAGGAGTCAATACGTGGAGAGTGACATAGTAGAGTGATGAGTTAAAATATTTTTAAAAAAAAATTATTATTAATCATTTCGCATCTTTACATAAGATTGGGCCTAATTAACCCAAATAAAAATTTATCGTCAAATATTATTTTCCTTTAGTCCCCGAACTTCTAGAAATTTATCAAAGACATCAATATAAACATCATATCACTAACTAATTATATTCCATAAAATTTTCAGGACATTACAAACTCCCTTGCTTAAAATGAATTTTGTCCTTGAAATTCGCACATCAAATTTCATCATACTTTTCAAAATCATAACCATACTTGACATGTGAAAATTCAATTTTTTTTTTTTTAAATGAATAGTGATTTCGTTCACTGTTCATCATGAATAGCACGTCGTTTTACTGTTCACGTGAATAGTATTTTTTTTTTTTTTTTTTTTTTTTAAGAAATAAAATTTCAAAAATCTACAGAATCGTTTTTAAAACTCTTGTCTCTGATACCAACTGTGACGACCCGAATTCTCGACCATTCGAGTGCCACTAAAAGTGACTCATATCATATTATCGAGACTTAAATAGTAATGTAAAATTATTCAAAAGAATAATTAGAATCCCATAATTTTATTTGTGAATAAAAATAGAACATAATTTTCTTACATAAAGTTCAACATAATTATCTCATCAATCTTAACCACTTTTGCCACTTCCATGTTGACCGCCTCGAACCTTCAATTATCTGAAAATGGTAAATATCGTGGAGTGAGATTTATAAAATCCCAGTAAGTATACCAAGCATAAATTTTCTTTTGAAAGCATATGGATCATTTTCATCATAACATAGGATAGGATCGAAATACTCATAAACATAGGGAGACACAAGAATTTTACCGAACTTAAATGGCAAGAATTCTTATGTGTAGCGCTACTAAACTCCGGTCCCCTTAGCATAATCATAAACATATCATATGGAACCCATAACAATCTTGTGAGATTGATTTCATAGCAATGATCCAAACATTTTCATAAAAACATAAGATATACTTACTTGTCATAAAAACATACTTACTTTTCATAAAAACATAAGGTGTATTTACCTTTCATAAAAACATACTTACTTTTCATAAAAATATAAGATATACTTACTTGTCATAAAAACATACTTACTTTTCATAAAAACATAAGGTGTATTTACCTTTCATAAAAACATACTTACTTTTCATAAAAACATAAGATATACTTACTTGTCATAAAAACATACTTACTTTTCATAAAAACATAAGGTGTATTTACCTTTCATAAAAACATACTTACTTTTCATAAAAACATAAGATAAACTTACTTGTCATAAAAACATACTTACTTTTCATAAAAACATAAGGTAATACCTTTCATAAAAACATACTTACTTTTCATAAAAACATAAGATATACTTACCTTTCATAAAAACATACTTACTTTTCATAAAAACATAAGATATACTTACATTTCATAACAACATACTTAATTTTCATAAAAACATAAGATATACTTACATTTCATAACAACATACTTAATTTTCATAAAAACATAAGATATACTTACATTTCATAACAACATACTTAATTTTCATAAAAACATAAGATATACTTACATTTCATAACAACATACTTAATTTTCATAAAAACATAAGATATACTTACATTTCATAACAACATACTTAATTTTCATAAAAACATAAGATATACTTACCTTTTAAAAGATTAAAATGAAGTGTAGTAGTAAATGGACCAAAACTTTCTTGACCACCTTGAATTTCTCTTACTTGTGGATTTTGTCAAGAGGTTGGAAATAAGTGTATATGTGTAGAGTTGTGTGTAAAAGAGATGGGTTTAAATAGATGTATAAAGTTGGCATATTGTAAACATAATCATTCAATTCTATTAATTTTAACACATCCTTTTCTTAAAGTAAAGCACCATTCATATACTTTTCCATATTTATACAAATAATATGCTCTTCATGATTGTATATAATGGAGTCTATCAATCATTCATATATTTTTCCATATTTATACAAATATTATGCTCTTCATGATTATATATAATGGAGTATATAAATCATTCATATACTTTTCCATTTTTTATACAAATATTATGCTCTTCATGATTACATATAATGGAGTCTTATCAATCATTCATATACTTTTCCATATTTATACAAATATTATGCTCTTCATGATTATATATAATGGAGTATATAAATCATTCATATACTTTTCCATATTTATACAAATATTATGCTCTTCATGATTATATATAATGGAGTATATAAATCATTCATATACTTTTCCATATTTATACAAATATTATGCTCTTCATGATTATATATAATGGAGTATATAAATCATTCATATACTTTTCCATTTTTTATACAAATATTATGCTCTTCATGATTACATATAATGGAACCTCTCATGCTTGCATATATTTTCTTAATTTAAATAATAAAAGTAATTTTTGTATAAATAAATATTGGGATAACATTGAATTAAGTATTTGGACTTAATATACTTTAAATCAAGAAAATGGAGATATTTTTAGAAATTCGGAATTTAATTTAAAATCGAACGATCTCGATTATTTCTTGACTTGGCTATACGAATACGTCGCTGCGTTAACTTAATAAAAATTGGTGAAATAGTAGCGACACGATTTTCTATTAAAATAATTATTAATCGCGTAAAAATTCTTGGTTGCTACAAACTTACCCCCTTAAAATAATTTCGTCCTCGAAATTAAACTTACTTGATCTTATGATTTCTGAACACTTAATCAGAATCTCTTCTCTTCTTCTCTTAGGTAGTATCATTGCTACTATATTTAACCCACTGGACTTTGACTAAATGCATATCTTTGTTTTTCTTAAAAACATGGACTTTTCTATCAATAATAGACATAAGTGTCTACTCATAAATTCTGACTCAAAAGGAAAATTCCCAATCGTATGTAATATTTCATCATGTCTTGTAGTACTCATGTAACATGTCACTTATCATCGTATCATGTGACCTCAAATATTCGTATTAATATCTCTAAAATTTCAATAAATCTTTACTAACATATCATACCATAATAATTAGTCATTTCTTCTTATCACCAAATATCCCAAAGTAAATAAAATGGTTACCTGAATATCCCTTATGTAATATATCCAAACATATTATTCATCAATCAACATAATATCATCAGCTTATCTTTTCCCATATTTGTAACCAAAACGTTCTGCAAAATTCAAATAAATAATTAGCTCCCAAATAACTAAAATTCTTCACTTAATTGTCACAACATTTCCCGCAAGGTATTTCTTTCACTTGTACATACTTATGAATTCTGATTCGATACGGTCCTTATTTCACTTTCACGTATTCCCGTATCATCACACCATACCTTAATTACTTATTATTATACCTAAAATATCAGTACCAAATCCAAGAAAATATTCTGTATCTCAAAATCTTATCATCAAATCTTCCTTTATCGATAAAATTAAACAGCGCATTAATTCTTGTCTCTTCTTTTCATTATTCTATTCCGCGCTTTCTTGCTGGAATCAATATCAGATGGATCCACTTAGTTCCTTTATACCTTTAAATAGATCATGTTGGGAAGAGGTTAGATCCATCAAAAATGGATATCATCCTTTCAAACATTCGCAAGTATTATTCCAATCTTCCTATGAATGATCTGAGAAAAATTTATCGAATTAGGCTCGAAAGGTTGAGGTTGCTGATGGCTCATGGTATTCCAGAAGATGTTCGCTGGTTGATCGAAGCAAAAGTTCGATTATCTGGTGAATTACCTATGACATTTCCAAAGCACATGCCTGGTTTAGGCAAAAGCACCTTCGCAAAGAAACGAAGAGCAAAAAGGCTGAATGGTTGCTACAAATGTGCTCGTTGGAACTGTGATACTCGTTGCAAAACAGTAGGATATTCTTCTACTAATCGGGATGATAAAATCAAATTCATAAAGGGTGGACTGAGTAAGGAGT
Organism: Ligustrum vulgare; assembly: GCA_963555705.1. Lineage (NCBI taxonomy): Eukaryota > Viridiplantae > Streptophyta > Magnoliopsida > Lamiales > Oleaceae > Ligustrum > Ligustrum vulgare. The sequence goes on along the minus strand of OY743172.1, from coordinate 3,444,074 downwards.
CTTTGGATGATATTCGACTGACTCTTGAGACGCACCGAAGTGGTTATGTGCAACGTGAACTTCTCTCCTTATACGCTCAGTTTAACGAAGACAAAAATCGTTATAGTCTCAAAAATATAACTGCAAAAGATCCTATCTGCCAGTCTGTTTTACACAATGAGGTTGTGGCAAATCAGCATTGATATAAGGTAAATCTCTTGATACATATTTAAAATATTCTTCTGTTTCCTTTCACGCGTTTTGATAAAGGTTGGTAAAAATATATTTTCCTTTCTCGAGGTTTGATAAAGCTGGAAAATAAATCACCGAAAGATGAAAGCTTTGATAAAATAGTCAAAAGTAGGCTGATTTTGTCAAAAGTAAATCTTTACTTTTTCAGAATCAATCAAAAACAGTAAATTTTTCCGGCTTTAAATAGCCAAACATATTTCATAGTTCAGGCATCCCAAAATCACATCTTCTTGGTAAGTTTTCTCTTCTATACTATCAAAGATGGAAGCACCAAAACTTCGACAGATCAAAACTATTTGTGTATTTTGTGGATCAAAAGTGGGGAAAGGCTTCAGTTATCTAGAAGCGGCCGTAGATCTTGGAAAGAAACTGGGGGAAAAAGGTATCACTCTTGTGTATGGGGGTGGTAGCAGTGGTCTAATGGGTTGTGTTTCCCAATCTGCTCTTGCAGAGAAATCAAAAGTAATCGGTGTCATACCTGTCCCTTTGGTAGATGTTGCAGGAAAAACACGAGGGCATGAAGTTCAAACCTTATCCATCCATGAACGCATAACTTGTATGCTATATGGTTCTGATGCCTTTATAGCCCTGCCCGGAGGTTTTGGTACCTTAGAAGAAATCTTTAACATTACCTCATGGGCTCAACTAGATCTCCATACTAAGCCTATTGGGCTTTTGAATGTTAACAATTTCTTTGATGGCTTGTTAACCTTTCATGATTATGCTGTGGAACAGGGATTCATCTCTCCATTTTCCAGAAGGCTTCTTATTTCTGCTCCTACTATTGATGAACTACTGGATAAGCTGCAGTCATATATCTCAATACAAGATCCAGCAGGGGTTAAGATAGATTGGTCGCAAGGAAGGGGAATCAAGCGAAAATGGAGTCCGGTTAATGTAAACTTAACTTTATGAATCTTAGAATAGGTGGGGGTAGAGTACGGAGTATTCTTACTCTCGAGACACCCCTCTAATTTCCTAGGATTTTCCTTAATGTTTAAATCTTGTGTGTACCTCAAAGGTTCCAGGTAGTAGATTACGGAGTATTCTTACTCTCGAAACACACCTTTTTGAAGGTTTCTTTATTTCCTCAAAAGGTCAGAGGTGGTAGGATACGGCTACTCCGGAAACACATCTCTCAATTTGAGGAATTTCCCATGTTGCTTTCTTTTGCTTTTGCGTGTTTTCATGTATTTCCTTTCTAGGGTGACTCTTGTGTGTTCTCCTTATGAGAAAATAATAATATCTCTGTTATCATCTACTAAATCTCGTTTGTGATGTAAATGAACTTGTATGTCTAACTTCAATTCTCTTAGTGATTGCATACCATACTATGCTCTTAACTCCAAACGATAAAATTCTAGGCAGAGTTTTCCTTTGAAATTTGGACTTATCCAAATCGTAAGCATACTTCATAACTCACAATAATAACTAATTGTACATTTGATCACAATTTCATCAAACTTCAATATCATCATAAATATTCCAGAAAATCAATTCATAATTCCTCAACATAGAAATTTCAAATCATAATTTCTAATATCACCATATCAAGTCCTTATTTCTCAATAATTAAGAGCCTAAACTTTAAATCTCCAACTTCATAATTCTTCTCATAAAAATCTCAATAAAATCATATCACTTATAATCTCAACATCTCATCATAACTTCATAAAACTGACTTTCTATTTCTCGTTTAATCTAAACGATGAATAATTCGAAAATATTATCTAGTCCTTTCTGTTGACTTCTCATACTTAGTGCCATGTCTAAAATCAATTATGCAAAGTCCATTTAGGGCTCATCATTTCTAAACTTGACGACAAAGATTATTTTGAAAATCATTCGTAAATCATATTTTTTTTTTTTTTTTTTCAAAATTGAAACTTGAAGAGTGGTACCAATAATCATCCACGTTTTTTCCTTGCTTTTAAGCAAAGGTAGTGATAAAGGGATAAATTATTGAACCGAAAATTGAAACTTGAAGAGGAAGTACTAATAACCATCCACAGTTTTTCCCTTGTTTTTACACAAAGGTAGTGATAAAGGGATAAATTATTGTACAATTCATTATCAATTTTGTTTGTTTAATATATTATTCCATATATTTTGGGCCAAAGTTACAACCCAACTTAATTTCTAATTGAGTCAATCTTACTAAGCTTAATATGAACCAAAATTCATATCAATATCCTCTATGTCTCATGATTCTACATTAAAATGAATAAATTAAAATTTAGGCTTCTATCAATTCATATCATACTCAACATGTATATTTCACTTAAAGATTCATAACATATGAATATTTCATACTTAACATGTCTTAATAAAATCGTAAATGACTTGCAAAGCATATAACATACCTGGTTCGAGGAGTCAATACGTGGAGAGTGACATAGTAGAGTGATGAGTTAAAATATTTTTAAAAAAAAATTATTATTAATCATTTCGCATCTTTACATAAGATTGGGCCTAATTAACCCAAATAAAAATTTATCGTCAAATATTATTTTCCTTTAGTCCCCGAACTTCTAGAAATTTATCAAAGACATCAATATAAACATCATATCACTAACTAATTATATTCCATAAAATTTTCAGGACATTACAAACTCCCTTGCTTAAAATGAATTTTGTCCTTGAAATTCGCACATCAAATTTCATCATACTTTTCAAAATCATAACCATACTTGACATGTGAAAATTCAATTTTTTTTTTTTTAAATGAATAGTGATTTCGTTCACTGTTCATCATGAATAGCACGTCGTTTTACTGTTCACGTGAATAGTATTTTTTTTTTTTTTTTTTTTTTTAAGAAATAAAATTTCAAAAATCTACAGAATCGTTTTTAAAACTCTTGTCTCTGATACCAACTGTGACGACCCGAATTCTCGACCATTCGAGTGCCACTAAAAGTGACTCATATCATATTATCGAGACTTAAATAGTAATGTAAAATTATTCAAAAGAATAATTAGAATCCCATAATTTTATTTGTGAATAAAAATAGAACATAATTTTCTTACATAAAGTTCAACATAATTATCTCATCAATCTTAACCACTTTTGCCACTTCCATGTTGACCGCCTCGAACCTTCAATTATCTGAAAATGGTAAATATCGTGGAGTGAGATTTATAAAATCCCAGTAAGTATACCAAGCATAAATTTTCTTTTGAAAGCATATGGATCATTTTCATCATAACATAGGATAGGATCGAAATACTCATAAACATAGGGAGACACAAGAATTTTACCGAACTTAAATGGCAAGAATTCTTATGTGTAGCGCTACTAAACTCCGGTCCCCTTAGCATAATCATAAACATATCATATGGAACCCATAACAATCTTGTGAGATTGATTTCATAGCAATGATCCAAACATTTTCATAAAAACATAAGATATACTTACTTGTCATAAAAACATACTTACTTTTCATAAAAACATAAGGTGTATTTACCTTTCATAAAAACATACTTACTTTTCATAAAAATATAAGATATACTTACTTGTCATAAAAACATACTTACTTTTCATAAAAACATAAGGTGTATTTACCTTTCATAAAAATATACTTACTTTTCATAAAAACATAAGATATACTTACTTGTCATAAAAACATACTTACTTTTCATAAAAACATAAGGTGTATTTACCTTTCATAAAAACATACTTACTTTTCATAAAAACATAAGATATACTTACTTGTCATAAAAACATACTTACTTTTCATAAAAACATAAGGTAATACCTTTCATAAAAACATACTTACTTTTCATAAAAACATAAGATATACTTACCTTTCATAAAAACATACTTACTTTTCATAAAAACATAAGATATACTTACATTTCATAACAACATACTTAATTTTCATAAAAACATAAGATATACTTACATTTCATAACAACATACTTAATTTTCATAAAAACATAAGATATACTTACATTTCATAACAACATACTTAATTTTCATAAAAACATAAGATATACTTACATTTCATAACAACATACTTAATTTTCATAAAAACATAAGATATACTTACATTTCATAACAACATACTTAATTTTCATAAAAACATAAGATATACTTACCTTTTAAAAGATTAAAATGAAGTGTAGTAGTAAATGGACCAAAACTTTCTTGACCACCTTGAATTTCTCTTACTTGTGGATTTTGTCAAGAGGTTGGAAATAAGTGTATATGTGTAGAGTTGTGTGTAAAAGAGATGGGTTTAAATAGATGTATAAAGTTGGCATATTGTAAACATAATCATTCAATTCTATTAATTTTAACACATCCTTTTCTTAAAGTAAAGCACCATTCATATACTTTTCCATATTTATACAAATAATATGCTCTTCATGATTGTATATAATGGAGTCTATCAATCATTCATATATTTTTCCATATTTATACAAATATTATGCTCTTCATGATTATATATAATGGAGTATATAAATCATTCATATACTTTTCCATTTTTTATACAAATATTATGCTCTTCATGATTACATATAATGGAGTCTTATCAATCATTCATATACTTTTCCATATTTATACAAATATTATGCTCTTCATGATTATATATAATGGAGTATATAAATCATTCATATACTTTTCCATATTTATACAAATATTATGCTCTTCATGATTATATATAATGGAGTATATAAATCATTCATATACTTTTCCATATTTATACAAATATTATGCTCTTCATGATTATATATAATGGAGTATATAAATCATTCATATACTTTTCCATTTTTTATACAAATATTATGCTCTTCATGATTACATATAATGGAACCTCTCATGCTTGCATATATTTTCTTAATTTAAATAATAAAAGTAATTTTTGTATAAATAAATATTGGGATAACATTGAATTAAGTATTTGGACTTAATATACTTTAAATCAAGAAAATGGAGATATTTTTAGAAATTCGGAATTTAATTTAAAATCGAACGATCTCGATTATTTCTTGACTTGGCTATACGAATACGTCGCTGCGTTAACTTAATAAAAATTGGTGAAATAGTAGCGACACGATTTTCTATTAAAATAATTATTAATCGCGTAAAAATTCTTGGTTGCTACAGTCACGAACATCACTTTAAGGTCACAACAGCTATTCACCACCCTCGTCCCCCGCCACCACCGCCAATCACCTTAGTCTCCAACCAAAACCACTGTCGCCGCCACTGCCCTCACATCCTATCACAACTGCTTCATCATAGCCGCCAAAACCACCACTTATAGCCCTCCGCAACGATCACCACTAACAAAAATCACAAAAAAGACCAAGAAATCAAAAACCTGGAGGCGGTAGCAAGGAGCGCCGTGAACACAACCTTTTTTTGTCACCACCGCTGCCATTTTCGTCCCCATCACCGCCGCCACAACCATCACAGTGCCTGCTTCAATCCCACAACCCTAACAACTGCTTGGGCCACATCACTATCCGAGAGAAGCTGCAACGCTCCTCTTCATCGCAGCCGCAGCTTCTCGTAGGCGTAGTAGGCAAGGCACGGCGCGGCGCTTCACAGACCGCCACTACATAGAGGCGGTTCCCGTGACAGAGAGGAGACGCATCGCCTGGTAATTTTGATGCCGCCAAGCCAAAGATGGAGAGAAGAGATTGAGGTTTACAATCGGGCTTGAGTGATTTGGGGACGGGGGCTACTGTGCAGTTTCTGAACGTGGTGTCACCGGCTGCCGATGGATATTGGTTCCAGTGGGAAGAGAGGGTGAAGAGAGATCTGTCTCTGGGTGTGGGGGTGAAATAGGGTTTGGAGTAGATAGGTTGATGATGGGCGGATTGGGTGGAAGATAGTGAAATGGACGGTGGCAGATGGTGAAATAAAGTGAGAAAATAATTAGGGTTTCAAATGGTGTTGTGTGACTTTGAGTTGAATAATTAATTTAATTTTAAATTATTCATATTTATTAATTAATTATTAAAATCTTAATAAAACCTGAAATTTGAATTTATTTAGGTTACACCTCATTTTTGAATTTAAATATTTAAAAGTAGGGGTGAGTGTAATTTCCACTTTGTTCAACTCCTACTTACTGCGACATTTAGCACATAGTTAACCAACCCTGCTCATCGATGTTGCTTCATTTTTGGAAAAGAAGATCACGACCCGTGAGCCTTCAACCTTCAAGTGGCATTGCTTCGTCAAAGCTTTCACTTGTTGTGGAAAATGGCCCAATGCCGCCGCCTCAATTACAGTGTGACTGATCCTCCTCTAGGATCAATACCATTGTTTAGAAAATTGGACCGACCGGCCGACCGATTTGAGGAACTGGTCAAAAAATCAATATGGTCCACCGAACCCAATTTTTGACCAGTTCAACCAAGAAAATCAAGAACTAGCTAATTTTTAAACCCAATTTTCTGATTTTTTTTTTTTCCTCAAGTTGTTTTAAACGAATTTTGTAAATAATTTTATTTTCTAAATAAGTAAATCTTGATTTATTTGTTCAAACCCAGTTAGACCTTTAACTCTTGACCTATTGTCTTTTTCGGTTCGAACCGATTTCTGATTTTCTAAACACTGGTCAATACTAATCACAAGGACTTTGAGCAACTGAATTTGCCTCTTGCATGAGGTTCATTTATAATTAGAAACAAAGCAATTCAAGAACAAGCATAGTCACATTCTTGTATCGTTCTCATAACTAATTACACAACCAAAATCACAAGGACATTTGAACATAAATATGAACAACTACAAAGTTCTGCGCACACACAGAAAACCAAAAAAAAAAAAAAAAAACTTGACAAGTTATGTGCTAAGATAATATCTTAACACGTAACATGATGCAGCATGTCAGCAGAATGCAAGAGTTACACATCTATAATGTGACACGACGATCATCTTCAAGCAAACCTGATGTGCACGTTTTTGTTACTGCAATGATGTCCGTCGTTAGCAAACTATCAAAGGATGGCAAAACACGAGTCTTGTAATAAAACTGTCAAGACCTCAAGACAACCAATTTTTTTAATTCACTCGAGTGTTCCTCTCTTTTCCGACTTTAAGGAAGCCAAACGCAAATAACGAACTTTGTACATTATTGTGGCATTATTCTCCATAAACGGACAAAAGCATCCTCACCCGAACTCACCACACTGTATTCATCAGTAAATTCCAATCCATAGACTCCACCCAAATGAGCTCCTTTGACAGCTATTCGACTTGATGCCGGTTTGTTTATTTCGTATATAATAACGCATGTGTCAAGTGATCCCGTGGCTACCATGTTGTTAGTAGGTGACCAAGCCAAGCAGTTTATTCTCGCTGTGTGGTATAACATATTGTTAAGCTTTACCTGCCATATATTTAAGCAAAGAATTAGATAGATAACATGCTAAAAGAAAAGGAAAAGTAAAAATAAAGAGGAATAATCGACAGATAAAACCTTCTATTATCGACAACGAAGATCTTTCATGCTACTTAAGAAAGGAATGATGCCACAGTAATGTGGAAAAAACAATATCTAAATGGAGAGAAGGAGAAGAAAGATCTGATAGCTATATGGATGTGAGAGGACCAAAGTACAGTTTCTACATTTTTTCTATCACGAGAGAAGCGACAAGTCATCTTACATAAATAAACATTTAATTACATATATATGTTGTTTGTCACGTGTTCATACTTCCAACACTTCTCCAGACAACTATGCCCATTTCAACCGGCATAGACAGGATTTTATCTCTGGGCCATTCAATGATTTTAGTACATGAAAGCCAGTACAGAGTCTACAGACTACTTATTACTGTATTACATCTTCAATTTGGATGATTATCGAGCATTTTTTGTGCAGTGGACCCAATATCTTCAATAGGACTACAGTAACTTTATTCCAAAAGAAATGAAAAGAAGACAGCGAATTCATTGATGCATAAATATGTGTAATACACGAGCAACGAAAACAAATTGAGTTTTTGGTTCGATCACAGTTATTATTGATGCCCACTTCAGCCATCTGTAGCAACTTAATACTTCAAAGTTCAACAACTTTTCCCGATTTTACTACCAAGACATCAGAAACTATTAACAAATCATGATACGTAATACTTTCCAGAAAGTCTAAAAATAGTAAGGATGGCAATTCACTACCTCATGGGAAGTACAGTCCCAGACAACAGCTTCTCGGTTAGCATCTGCTGATGCAAACATGGAAACATCTGGAGAGTAGCGAATGACAGTGATTGCCCCCCGATGTTTTTCCAGGACTGCCTCTTCTTTCAGAGTATCACCTGTGATGGAATATACATGCAACTTCCCATCTTGACCGCCTACAATTGCTTCTGTTCCATCGGGTGCAATTGTACATGCTGTTACAGGAAATCCAAGATTAGTGGTTGACAGAACTTTTGCACCATGAAGGAGGACAACTCCAGTTTCAATTGAAACCAAGGCAAGATCAGGGGAAAGAATGGCAAGGCTCAAATCCTTTGGTTGACTGCCAATATCAATGCAATCATCATCCCCACATTGATCTCCATGTAGAGAAACTCTCCAAATCTTAGCCAGAGAATAAGCAAATCAAAGCATTAGAACATGAAGCTGAATTGAATGGTCGTACGTAGTATAACTTTTATTTCTCTTACTGGACATCACTATTCTATAGAACAACAGTTAGAAATGAGAGGACAAATAAAGAAAGAGAACCAACTAAGGAATGTAAAGCTCCACATACTACCTTGCCATACACACACAGAAGTAGCACACAGCAATAGCTAAATTATCTGAACTGTCCAATTAGAATGTGATAGGCAAAGGAATCTATGGAAAGGACATAGTGATGTATTATAAGACTTGCCATAGCATATACTCTGCTCCCATTCAAATGGGCGAGAATATTTTTTATAATCATGTAGCTTTATTAAATCTTTGTAGACTATAAAGTTATGAGCTTCCCCATCACTTAGCAGTTGAAAGTAGATCTCTCACCATTGTTAAGAAAACCTCTCAACCTTTTACATAGCTAGACTATTTAGAATGAATGGCGATGATTATGAGATGCACGAGTATGGGGATGAAATCTGTAATTATACTGTGCAGAGTAATTGCTGAAAATGTCAAGCAAAAGCAATTTGAAATATATAGATAACCACTTCTGAATTATTTGCTAACCTTATTGTCAAATGCAGATGAAACAATTTCGTGTTCAACAGCTGCTAAACATTTAATTTGAGAGTTCACCTTCCTCTCTAACCTTCCACAATATCCAATACCTTGAATCCATTTGACTATTAATCCATCGTAACTGCTTGTTAGTATAACTTTTGGATCACTTTTCAGCACGGCTAATGAATTAACATTCTTCATATGTCCAGACAATGCCAGTGGCTCTTTGTCAAGATCGTTTGCTGAGTACAAAAAAATAGTGCCACCAAGAGAAACAGTGACGAGATAATCATTTTGCCAGAGACAACCAATTAACATGTCATCAACTCCACCAGAACCAGGGCAAGTTAGTGTTTTCTTCACCTTTCCATTACCATCCTCAAATATCTCCCATATTTTTGCAGACTTGTCAGCAGACACTGTGAGCACCTAAAATCAAGTATATTGTTAGGTTTGATACATCACAAAAGATGAGTTGAAGTGTATTGTTGGAGGTTACTATACATTTTGATACAACACAAATTGCTCAATTCCCTGATGCATTCCATGCAGAGCTTAATTATCGCAAAAGTCTCTTTTGTTTTTACATTTAAGCTAAATCAAGTATATACTTATTGATGCGGACATCACATTTTATTTAGATCTTTGTTGGACCAATTTTAATTTAACATCTTTATGTGGGCTTATGTATGGGCTTGGCCCAAATCCATTTTGAAATTAGGGTTATTTTGCTATTTAAACTTGAATTGTAACTCTTTGGAAGGGTGATTATGCAGATTGATGATGAATGAAAATTGTTGAGGCTGCTGCCCCCTCTCCTTCCCTCTCGTTCTTCTCTCTTTCCCCCATCGTTCTCCTCCCCCCCTCTCTGCTCTCTCTTAACTCCTTCTTCTCAAATCTATCCTACATCAAAGTGGTATCAGAGCTAAACTTGGGAAATAGTTCAACCTCCATTCGAATCGATAGCACCAGAACCTTCAACCCTACCCATCGCCTACTACATCCAACTCGTCGGCCACCCAGGTTCCACCACACCATACCACGCATCGTTCATCAAGTTAGACGCTCCTACCTTCGATGGGTGCTTAGACCCTATAGTTTTTTCCCAATGGATTCGAGACATGGACCGTTTCTTGTCCTGGTATGGAGTCCCCGAGGTTCGAAGAGTTCAGTTTGCCAGCTTGAAGTTAACTGGTAATGCCCAGCTCTTTTGGGAAAGCATTGAGGATCTCCTTGAAAGGCGTCGTGCACCTCCTGTTCGAAGCTGGGAGGAAATGAAGCGCCGACTCCAGGAGAAGTATTTACCCCAATCGTACAGGGGTAATTTGTTAGACCAGTGGAATAACCTGACACAAGGAAATCGCCCAGTGACTGACTATGTTGCGCAATTTGATGAATTTCGAATGCGATGTCATGTCAGTGAGGATGAAGCTATGACTTTGAGCAGGTTTAGACAGGGCTTGAGAGATGATCTTAAACGTGAACTTGTCCTTCGAGGTGTGACCGCTCTTGATCATGCTTATTCCTTAGTTCGAGATTACGAGTTGATTACTAAAATTCCATATGGAAGGCATCGTGATGAGCGTCCTTCCGCCTCATCATCCCCACTTCCTACTGTCCCCGTCAAGTCCATTTTAGGACCCCCTCCACCTAAGGTACCTCTTGCCTTAGACAATAGAGGCAAGGTTCCTGATAATTCCAGGACCCCTTCTCGTTTGCAGTGCTTCAACTGTAAGGGCTTCGGACATATCTCCTCCAGGTGTCCGAGCCGAGCCTTAGTTATTGAGGAACAGAGGGATGTCGTAGGTGAGCCATTAGAGGATCAAGTCTATGAGCCTAATCTTGAAGAGTTTGATGATTTGGGTGATAATGAGGATACCTTATTGGGATGCATTCAGACCCTTCCTGCAGGTCTAGGTTCCATGGCCCTAACTCCCGATACCTCCCGGCTAGGTGTCGTACGTTGTACCCTTACCCAGCCTAAGAGCGTTGATGATTGGCGTCGTCATGCTATCTTTCACACTTACATCAAGATCAATGATAAGGGTTGTAAGATTATTGTGGATAGTGGGAGTTGCATTAACGCAGTATCTGTGACTACAGTAGCCCGCCTTGGGTTGAAACCAGTCTCTCACCCTCAGCCATATAACGTTTCTTGGGTTGACACTTCTTATATTGCTGTAAAAGAGCGTTGTCTGGTACCCATTCAGTTTCTTGAGTATAAAGATCATATATGGTGTGACGTCATTCCCATGGACGTCGGACATGTTATTCTCGGTCGCCCGTGGTTGTTTGATTTGGATGTGACTATCCATGGTCGATCAAACTCATGTTCCTTTGTCTTTAATGGAAAGAAAATCCACCTCAATCCGTTACCCCCTAAACCTTTTGAGTCACAGCAAGCCAAGAAAATTGGCGATCAGAAAGGATTACATGTGATTAGTCCTACAGAATTTGAGCGTACACTTGTGGACGACTCTATCGTGTTCGTCGTGATTGTCATGGAAGTCCCATCAGACTCTCCATTAGTGACCTCTGTAGAGACCCAATCTATTCTTCAAGAATTTCAAGATGTCTTCCCTGACGACCTCCCTGACCTATTGCCTCCTTTACGGGATATCCAACATGCTATAGATCTTGTGCCAGGCTCATCTCTTCCAAACTTGCCTCATTATAGGATGAATCCTACTGAGCACGCCGAGCTCCAAAGGCAAGTGGGTGAACTCCTTCATAAAGGATTCATCCGCGAGAGTTTAAGTCCTTGTGCGGTTCCCGCTCTTTTGACACCTAAGAAAGATGGTTCTTGGAGGATGTGTGTTGATAGTCGTGCCATCAATAAGATCACCGTTAAATATCGCTTTCCAATTCCTCGACTTGATGATATGCTGGATATGATGGCCGGTGCCACGATCTTTTCCAAGATTGATTTAAAGAGTGGCTATCACCAGATTAGGATTCGCCCAGGTGACGAATGGAAAACAGCGTTTAAAACTAAGGATGGTCTTTACGAGTGGCTGGTCATGCCTTTTGGCCTAACAAATGCCCCTAGTACATTTATGAGGGTGATGACACAAGCCCTTCGGCCTTTCATGGGTAAATTCATTGTCGTCTATTTTGATGACATTCTTGTGTATAGCAAAACTAGGGAACAACATCGTGATCATCTCATGCAGGTTTGTTCTACACTTCGGGCAACAAGCATGTATGCTAATGTGAAGAAATGTTCTTTCTTCACCGATAGAGTTGTCTTCCTAGGCTTCATTGTGTCCGCAACAGGAGTTTGTGCTGACCCCGCAAAGATTCAGGCAATTGTAAGTTGGCCTGAACCTGAGACTTTACATGACATTAGAAGCTTTCATGGTTTAACTACCTTTTATCGTCTTTTCATCAAGGGGTTTAGTACGATCATGGCTCCTTTCACTGAGTGCATGAAGGGAGGAGAGTTTCATTGGACACAGGAAGCTGCCAAGGCCTTTAGGTTAATCAAAAGGCGCATGACCGAAGCTCCTGTTATGCGACTTCCTGACTTTTCCAAAGTTTTTGAGGTTGAATGTGATGCATCAGGGGTAGGAATAGGTGGAGTCTTAAGTCAGGAACGTCATCCTATTGCTTACTTCAGTGAGAAGTTAAACGATGCCAAACAACGGTACTCGACTTATGATAAGGAGTTGTACGCAGTTGTACAAGCTTTGCGCTATTGGCGTCATTACTTGTTACCCCATGAATTTGTCCTCTATTCAGACCATGAGGCCCTTCGTTTCCTTAATTCCCAAAAGCGTTTGAATTGTAGGCATGGGCGTTGGATCGAGTATTTACAAGCCTATTCTTTTGTTTTGACACATAAGAAAGGCATTGAAAACCAAGCAGCTGATGCTTTAAGCCGACGCACCTCCCTTTTGTCAGTCATGAGTGTCAAGGTCATTGGTTTTGAAAGACTCAAGGAAGAGTACGAGTCATGTCCTGATTTCAAAAACATATTTCGGGGCTTGCAAGATGGCAATACGGATACTATTAATGGTTTCCGTCTCGAGGGGGGCTATCTCTTTAGATCCAATAGGTTGTGTATCCCTAGGACTTTAGTGAGAGACTTTATAATTTGGGAAAGTCATGCGGGCGGTCTGGCAGGGCACTTTGGGCGTGATAAGACCATAGAGGAAATCGAACGTCAATTCTATTGGCCCAGTTTGAAGACAGATGTGGCTAAGATAGTTGGCTCTTGCAACACGTGTCAACGAGCCAAGCAAAAGAGGCAGAACACAGGTCTTTACACACCTCTCCCAGTCCCCAGTTGTCCTTGGCAAGATGTTAGTATGGATTTCGTGTTAGGGTTACCACGCACTCCAAAGAAGCATGACTCTATTTTCGTTGTGGTGGATCGCTTCTCGAAAATGGCGCACTTCATTCCTTGTAGCAAAACTTCTGATGCTTCTAAAATTGCCAAGTTATATTTTCATGAGATCGTCAAATTGTATGGTCTTCCTAAGACCATTGTCTCAGATAGGGATGTTCGTTTCACAAGCCATTTTTGGAGAACCCTATGGTGTATGGTTGGAACAAAATTGAAATTTTCTACTGCATACCATCCACAAACTGATGGTCAGACTGAGGTTGTCAATCGCAGTCTTGGTAATCTTCTAAGATGTCTGGTCCAGGAAAATCTTAGGAATTGGGACTTGATACTCCCTACAGCCCAACTTGCATATAATAGTTCAGTAAATCGGTCCATAGGCATGAGCCCTTTTGAAGTTGTTCATGGTTATAAACCTAGGAAGCCATTAGACCTTATTCCCATGTCCCCACATGCTAGCGTGTCTGTGTCAGCTGAAGCATTTGTACAACATCTTCATGATTTGCATATTGAGATCAATAAACAACTTGAAGCGAGTAATGCATCATATAAACTTCGAGCTGATTCGCATAAACGACATGTTGAATTTAATATTGGGGATTATGTTATGATTCGAATTAGACCGGAGCGGCGTCTATCTGGATCCGCGTCCAAGTTGCAAGCTCGTAGTGCTGGTCCTTTTAAAATTTTAAAGCGTGTTGGTCCAAATGCATATGTCATTGATTTACCCTCACATTTTGGCTACCACTCTACCTTCAATGTTGAGGACTTAGTTGCATACAAAGGTCATTTTAACCCTTCTGATGATCCTTTTACACCTCCATCTGTGGACCCTCAACCCGAACATGTGACCCCAACCTCAACCCAACCCACCACAGCACACAAAGATAAAATTGATGCTATTTTAGATGAACAGACTGTGTTGACCAAAGATGGAGATATTCAACGCTTCCTTGTTCGTTGGATTGGTCGCTCTGATTCTGATTGTACTTGGATTCCCCGGGAGACGCTTCAGCACATTGACCCCGATTTATTGGAGCATTATAGGAGTCAACAGGATCTTCCATTGCTCGACTCACCACCCTTGCGTGTCTATAGGCGTCGCAAGAAGTTTGCTCAGCCGCTCAGCTTGTGGTTGGGAGTTTGACTACAGGCATATTACCCACTCGACAGGGTCGAGTTTTTGTCCCACCCCGGGAGAGTTGATGCGGACATCACATTTTATTTAGATCTTTGTTGGACCAATTTTAATTTAACATCTTTATGTGGGCTTATGTATGGGCTTGGCCCAAATCCATTTTGAAATTAGGGTTATTTTGCTATTTAAACTTGAATTGTAACTCTTTGGAAGGGTGATTATGCAGATTGATGATGAATGAAAATTGTTGAGGCTGCTGCCCCCTCTCCTTCCCTCTCGTTCTTCTCTCTTTCCCCCATCGTTCTCCTCCCCCCCTCTCTGCTCTCTCTTAACTCCTTCTTCTCAAATCTATCCTACATCACTTATTAGATGTGATGCATCACAAAAGATGAATTGAAACGAGTGTATAATAGGAGGTTACTATATATTTTGATACTACACAAATTGCTCAATTCCCTGTTATGCATTCCACGCAGAGCTTAATTATCGCAAATCTCTTTTGTTTTTTTACATTTAAGCTATACTCTGCTATAGAGTGGGCTTGGAAGAAGAAAAGTTAATTTACAGCGGGACAAAGGCTCATCATCTAAATTAATACCTCGAGGAAGAGCTGAATGGAAATGAGATTTAAACCTCCTTCCACATCTCCCTACATCTCTAAGGGAGATATTGCATAGTCAAAAGTAAAAACTAACACTCCGATCTTTTATGCAATAATTACAATTTATAAATAAATTTAAAAACATCACAATTTCTCAAACTACTTTTTAATCACACATATTTTCTCTCTCTAATTTTCAACCATTGATCTACCTAGAAAACACTAAAAAATCAAAAAATAAACGGCGGCCGCCGAACACTCCGTAAAGAATTACCCTACATTGATAAATCTTTCACATAATTTCGTTGCTATACAACCTATATTTTTTGTTAATTATTCTTGAATATTGCACATATATTTGATTGTTATGCAACCACAAGGAATTCCACTGATCTATATTTATGCCTATTCTTTTTGGGGTGGGGGAGGGGGGAGATCAGCCGAAGTTGGCAATGTTAAGAATCAAGCATTTCAAAAGAATAAATTCTTGAAGGTCCACCTGTTTACTATCAGAACACCAACTAACAGCATATATGCTGCCTTTGTGGCCATCCTCAGAAGATAGTTCTCCAATTTTTTCTCCAGTCTTTGCATCAAATATTAAACCCTTTTTGTCAGAGCTAACAGTAATAAATTTGCTGCCATCTGGAGAAAACCTAACACAGTTGACGAAATTCAAATGGTCCCTGCAGGTAATTGTATCAGTAATATCTGAAAATTTAGAAACATGTAAATAGAAAGAATAATCAATTAGAATATCTTTCAACTGCTGTTTGGCCCCATTTTCTGAAATTAATTTCCCCCAGAACTTCATTTTCAACCACACTCGAAATAAAATAATTTTACACGTGGATCAATGACTTTTCCCTACTTTTTAACCATGCATTCTCCAAAAAATGTCACTTTTCACAAAATCTATTCTCAAAAGTCTCTACCAAACAGGGACTTAGTATAATACTCTGTAGTCATGCATCAGATACTGGGAAATAAAATTAATAAGAAAATTTGCAAAATTATGCGATTTATTTCCCTAATCACAAATGAAAAAGAAAATTTATAAAGTGCTGTAATTGCCAAAATCTAAGGCTGCCTTCTCTTTATGTTTAAAGTTTCCTGTTATCATTTTTTAAAATGTTTTCTGTTTTCTATTTTCAATGCTGTTTTCAAAATTGCTGAAAACGCGTTTGATTTGTTATTTGAAAACTGTTTTCGAAAATGAAAAACTGGAAAACACTTTCAATTTGAAATTTTGCAGAAAACTTTTTGTGTACTTGTAATTATATTGCGAGAATAAATTTATAAAATGATATTTTGTGGATTGGGATAACCTTCTTGATCACGGAAAAAGATATTTTATTTAGCTATTATGAGTTTCAATTTTCTAAATTTGAAGAGTCAAATCTATTCTTTATTTTAAAAGGGTAAAACAAAGAGTTTTTTAAAATTTATTATTATATAGACCCTGTAAAAATAAAAAATATTTTTTATTTCGAGGGTTTTTGAATGAGGAAAACTATTCTTATTTAGCTAATTTCAAGTATTTTGTGAAAATAAATTTTAGCTATAAATAATACTAGAAATGATAATTTGTAAAAGAAAAAAATTTAGCTATACATAATATTAGAAATGATAATTTGTAAATAATACTAACAATAAATTTTAGCTAAAAATAATACCAGAAATGATAATTTGTAAATAATACTAGAAATAATTTTTTTTTTTTTAGTTACTAAAATTACTTTTAGTTATAAATAATATTAGTAATGATAATTTGTAAAAGGGAAAAAAAAAAGTGATGTTAGCCAAACTTTAAAAAAAAAAAAAAAAAAAAAAAAAAAAAGTGAAAACACACGTTTTACGCGTTTTCGGATTTTAAAAGAAAACGTCAAAACTAAGGTCTTGTTCTCTTTACTGTTTTGAGGTCGTTTTCTTTTTTTATTTTCGAAAACACTAAAAACGCGTTCTATTTACCATTTTCGAAAACGCATTTTGGAAAACAAAAAAAAAAAAAAAAAAAAAAATTGTACACAAAACGCCCAAAACGAGGTTTTGGGTGTTGTGTGTATTTCAGTAAAAAATGTTCAAAACGCTGAAAACGCGTTTTGGGATTCTTTTTTTTTTTTTTTAAATTTATAAGAATTATCCTAACTTAGAACTAAGCTTAATATAAAAACTTTTATTTATTTATTTATTTTAGAATTATCTTAGCTTGGAACTAAGCCTAAATAAAGATTTTTTTTTTGGAGAATTATCCTAAATTAGAACTAAGCTTAAATAAAGTTTTATTGAATTCAATATCAACATTACAAAAATAAATAAATAAAAAATTAAGCGAAAATTCTTGTTGTTATATTTCAAAAAATGCCTTGATAAATGGACTCTGATGGTTTGAAAGAACTTGCATTTTCTGGATTTTAATAGAACTAAAGCTTCCTCAAATCCCGAACCTGATCAAACTATGTTAATATACTCTTAATGCTCACATTAGTGTGTTGTATGTAACCATGTTTTCAGTGTATTGTGAAAAGAAATTTAAGTTTGAGTCAGTAGTATTCTGCAAGCAAATTAATTAAAAATGATTTAAGTAGTATTCTGCAAAAGTTCAAATGGAACGTGTTTTCCAACTTTCATTTTCAAAAACAATTTTCAAAAATGACAAACCAAACGCGTTTTCAGCAAATTTGAAAAAATAAAATAAAAACAGGAAATACAAAACATTTTCGAGAATGAAAATACAAAATAAAATACAAACAGAACGCCACCTAAGTTTTCTATTTTCTTTACAAAATCTGTTTTTTGTTTTCCGTTTTCATTTTCGAAAACAATGCAACAGAACGCGTTTTCTACATTTTCAAAAATAAAAAACTTCTGAAAAACGAAAAGAGAACGCAGCCTAAACTCTTTCATAGTTAGGCCCATAATAGAATACTGAAAATTAAATGCAAATGTTCAACTAGAATTAAACACCATCTCCCTAGAACTGAAGAGCATAAACCAATTTAATAAAAATTAAGACATTATTAAATTAATGTTTTTTACATTCACACAACTAAAGATTTAAACAATAATGTCCAATTTGGGCATTTAGAACGATAAAATGTTATCAACGATACAAGTGACTGATGGTAAAAATCTAGTATGGGATAAATTTCCTAGTATGGGATAAATTTCTAAGAACTACGAAGAATGCTAAGAATAATGAATGTAATTGGTAATATAAGCAGATTACATCACATATAGAATGCATCAAAACGATCATGGCATTAGCATGTGTAGTGCTTCTTGATTACATAATGTGTATGGTACTCATGCATCATTTGAGCAATTGTTCAAATTGAATCCTAAGTTTTCCTGGACATATCTTACATCCCTTAACCTCCATTTTTTCTTAAACGGCCTACATAAAAATGAATAGACTTCATTGCTGCTAGTACGTTGAATCATGGCAAAATGAGGATGTAACAGCACGGATTAAAAATACTTCAGAAACAGAATTTTGTAATTACTTTGTAAAAGCAATCACCATATTAGAAGAAAAAATGATAGACCACATCCATGATCTAGCCATACCATGCCACTATTAAATGAAGGACAAGCATAATCCAGGCTAACTTTCATATTTTTCTTTAGTTGTATCTTGTTTCAAAGTTTTCAAAATTTCAATCAATTATTTTGCGGAGCTCTTGAAGGGTTGAGGATTCATTTGAAAATTAAGAATGCCGTTTTCATCTTTTTTCTACTTTTAATCATCAATATTTTCCAATCAGTGCATATTCTTCTCTGCCTATTTTGGAGAACTTTGTTAGTTAGCAGTTTTCACACGATGAATTTTATAAAAGTACAAATAGAGTTTTCCATCTTTAAATTTAGAATTCAAGTCTGTATACTGTATTATTAAAAAATGCTAATGGAAACCAAATATAGGAGAATATATGCATCTGAAGCATGGCCGTTAAAAAAAATTATTTCCATATCTTATCACATATATAATCTCAAGTAGATAGATGTCATATCTAATTTAGTTCAATACATTAGTAGAGAAGAGAAACCTGTGAGATAGTTTGAACTTAAATGGAGGTCCTTCATAAAAGTTTACTAAAAAGTCCTCTCCACATGTTACAATGCGAAATGGCCTCGTTGGCTTAAATGCACAACTCAGAACTCTTCTTGAATGCCCATCAAACTCTCCAACATTAGTCCCCGAATCCCACCTGCAACAAAGTTAGTCAGGTAAAAGAATTCTACGAAAAATAAAAACTAAGAGAATATTTCTCATTGAAATAGTATATATTAAATAAGACCGAAACAGGTACAGATCATTAGTTAAATTAGAATATCTGAAACAAATTAGTACATACGAAATGTGCATAAGCTTCACCATTACAGCCAGATGAAAGATTACAGCCAGATCAAATTAGTAGTCTCCTACTAATCTAAAGCTAAAAAGAAACCGACAAGACTCAGTAAATCAAATCTCCAAATCCTAATTCATCATTATCTATGATTAACATCTTTACATAATCTGGCATCCAGTTCATGAAAGTCAACTTGCCAACCGTATATGCAAGCTTTTAGGGGCGTGTAATTTACATGGCTGGACTTCCTCAGAAAGAAATGGTTTATTGAGTTTAGCTTCTCATACAAGGGTTTGACTCTTAATAAGGACTAGATAATCATCTGTCCTCCCTAACATAATACTGTTACATACAGAATGAGAATGTGAATTTGATGTATGTTAATGCTTCCCATTGTCGCGAAAGCCCATGGCTTGGTCCTGGATTTTTAAACTTCTTTAATAGTTCTGAATGAATTTTTTTTTCATTTTTTTTTCCCCATATCCTATGCACATATTAATGATTTATACCACAAATATTCATATGCGAGTTTGTGTAAATATAATATGCATTGTTCGAAAACATATAGGCTTACATGAAAGCACGAACCAATGACTTTCCCTTGCCATCACCTGCGACGACAATGCGCTGTCCATCGGGAGACCACTGGAGGTCATCGATCCGACCCGAGAGGACCCGGAACTCTTTTTTTAATACAAAATCATTGTGGGTCCCCCAGATCCGAACAGTGCCGGACACGTCAGCTGAAGCAATCCACTCCCCGTTCGGAGAGTATCGAGCGACAGTGGCAGGGTATGCGTGCTCGCCGTACACCTTGACTTCCAATGGCCGGTCCAGGTACCGGATAATTACGGATCTACCGTTACAGTAGAGGATCGAATTGGATTTGGGGTCACCCGATATTAGAATCCCCCGGCCCCGTTCCGTTGAGGGGGCGCACGCATATGTTTCTGCTAGCTGTGCCATTTTATTTTCTGTTTTTGAATTGAAAATGACAGCGTCAGTGTATTTGTAGGGAGGAGAATCGGAAAGTTCCTATGTTTAGATTTTTATTTTTAAAAAAAATAAAATAAAAAAAATCCCTGTTTTAAAAGAGGAGTATGAATTTGTTAAAAAATGTTGAACTCCCCAATTCAGAGAAATTGCTGAGCAATTTGTTCTCGTAGAACGTAACTAGAGGAATGTGCTGTGCGTCAATAGAGCAGCTAAATTTTATTTATAAATGATAAATGAGGGGAGTCACCCCACATAAATGAGATTAGTTTCCAAAATAAATGAGTCGGATCTCTCTTAATGATTTTTCTTTTTTTTTTTTCCCATCTCAAAAGGATTTTCAAAGCAATTTTTCAAAATGGGGTTGGCCTGGCACAGTCAGACCACCCTTGCCTTCCCCCCGTGGCAACCGGCAATATCTCACTAAACAATTTTTTTGAAAAATTTGTTAACAATTTCGGTTAGTCAAAAATTATCATTCATCATGTTTTACTTTAAAAAAAATAAATAAATCAACAAAATATTATCAAGTCGATATTTATAAATAATATTTATGTTTATAAATAATTTACCAAAAAGAAATATAGAACTCATTTTCAAGAAAATGGAGGGTGATCATATTTACTTGGTACGGACTATGTATATATGAGAGATCTAAGCCTCTATTTGGTAAAAAAAAAAGAATGGAACAAAAAAAATGTGATATTTTTAAAGTAAAATATATTATTGAAAATTAAATTAAAAACTTGTGAAAATGTGATGTTTATAATCATACACAAACACAGTAGGATTCACTCAATTGATGATACTTTCTGTCGTAATTATGTTTATAATAATGACTCTCTTATTGTTCAAATCACCACTGAAATGATGACATGTGTCATTATTATTGTCAACTTATCTTTGCTTAGCTTCACTTTCAACTTTTTATTAGCAAAACTAATTTTTATTCATTGTCTCCTTATTTTTATCCAAAAGTTAAGCCTATGTTTGGTAACAGATTAACAATTTATAAACTGATTTATTTATGATTTTTAAGTAAAATGTGTTACAAAAAATTAGAGAGAAAAATGTGTATAATTAAAAAATAATTTAAGAAATTGTATAGTTTATAAACCGATTTCGTGTTTGATTTTAGTTTTTCCAGATATGTTTGACGCACTCGACTAGAGAAAACAACTCACGGATTCGAAAACCTGCATTTCGTTTTCTGGTTGTTTATTCAGATATTAGATGATCAAGTTAATAAAACGATTCGTCCATTAAACTATTTTCTGCTTGTCGAGTTATCTAAAACTTTTACCTGAAATGAAATGCTTTGAATTATCGATATATGGAACAACAGAATGATACATCTGCGTCTACATCCACCATCAAAATACGGGAAAACAATTTCCCTTGCCTAATACTATAACTTATACGATATATGGCATCGATAACAATAGGCGACGCCCTTCCATAGTTTCTACCTGAAATGAAGCAAAGATCTTCAATAAGCTAACATAAAAGCCCTGTCGATCTATAAAGCCAAACGATAAATCTGAAGACAATTGAAATCTGAGATCAGGCATGGAGAACAGCAATTTTCTGGGTCAACACATCGACCTCTTCGCTTTGCTCTGGGATTGTTTCTTCCTGTCAAAAACGAATGAGTTAACTACTTGAAACATAGGAGTGACAATTTTTTCCCGTTCTTATCAAAAAAAAAAAAAATCATTTTAAGTTCGATATAAGATAGCATGGAAATCACATCGGAGAAGATTTAGCTCCGGTTTGACCTCCATTTCCTAAACAAAAATTCTACATTAACATGAAAATGGGATATTGCCAACATGGCGCCTATTGTTTGAATGATGAAAAAGTACTCTTGTGATGAAGCACATGAACCCTCTTCACACCCAATATCAAGACGTCACCTCGACGTCTCTCATTTTCATGTATATGTAGAAGAGTTCTTTCTTAAATCATTTTTTTTCAAACTCCTTTTCAACAATTTCATAGAACCTGCAACTTTTATCAACTTTTCAACAATACGTTTTATTAACTTTTATTAAAATCTCCTAAAAATCTGATTTTTTTCCAGAACTCGGTACCAGGCAACGACACAACCATCAACATAAATGAGTAGGTATTCGATAGTAAATTCTAATAGAATTGTGAGTAAAAACTAAAAAGAGAATGGCACTAGCAATAAAATTACCTCTATGTTGTTTGTTGCTTTAACGCCGATACATTTAGATGCACTGATACTAGCACTCTTCAACAAGCTTCGAGCAGCAGAATATGTTCCATTTTGTGCATTCGAATTGTCTGTTCCCTCATCTTTGTTGGGAGGACTTTGAAGAGTTGAAGCAACAGACGCTGACGTTCGTTTTTCAAATTCATTATCTTGAACAATTTTTTCATCCTTGACCACAGGGACTCGTTCTCTGAAGGTACAGCAGAAGGTAAAATATTAAACCAATAGGCCAGTGAAATATAGACTCTTTAGTAATAACCTAAAGTAGCCATATCAAATAAAAACTTCAAAGTGGATAAAAACATAGATATTATCCAACTATATATAATCAACAGGGAAGTAACTTGTCAATACAAGAATATGTAATTAACTTTTACTGTAAAACATTTAAGATGAAAAATAAGATTTGATTTAACCGTACACTCAAAAGCCACCACATAAAACCTTTGATTAAAAATAAAAAAATAAAAAATAAAAATAAAAATTCATTATCAACTTCATACCTAGGCAATGAAGCATGCTGCCTTTGGAGTGGAGTGCTTCTTTCGCCTTTACCATGATGTTCCTCAAGATGTGCAAACTGTTTCTTGAATCGATCAACGCCACTAAGAAACATAGCATGAGATCAGCTAATATATCACAATTCCCAATAAACAATTTATGAGCAGAATAAAAACTCTGCATCATACTTAGCCTATGTTTGATAAACCGTTTATAAACAGTTATTTATAAATATTGTTTATAGCGACATGACAACATTTAGTCGGTCCATTTTTTTGAAAAGTCAAAAACGGTGGACGGAAATCTTTGATAAGCCGAAATTATTGACTTTTGAAAAAAAAAATAAAAAAATAGTCCAATGATATGCGGCCACGTGATCGTTTATAAATGAAATTTATTAACAAATTTTGCCAAACAGAACCGTACAAAGATTAAAATTTTGAAGATGTTAGCTATATTAATGAAGGAAACTAACCACTATCTAAAAGCTTATATACTTGGTAAAGTGAAAAAACGAGGAAGAAACGGTGTATGTCTACAACTTTCAAAAAGCAGGTACAAATGGAAAATAATCACATAATTTGAAATATATATCACCTACAAACACCATTAAGCATACAAAGCAGTATGATAATTTTCTTTTGCAAAACAAAATCATTTAGTTAGTTAACATACTAAACTAATGTCTAACCTTGGGTACATGAAGCCACTAGTCTGATCTCCATCTCGAAGATACTCCTCAAGCATCTGAGGGTGATACTCTAAAATCTGTTTGTTTAAGATATAAGTATTTTGAATTAGTAAAAGTAACAATACAGCGAACCAACGAAAATAATTACTGCACAGCAAGTATATGCTGGAAGGCCTACCTCTCGATAAATCAACTCTCTAACATCATCTTTTGTCAATTTTTTCTTCTCAAACTCAAACTCAAGCTTTGATATGGGATGACTTGTTGGCTCACGGTCCACATTCGCTAATCCATGAAAGTATGGGTCGGCTAACGCCTGTAAAATAAACATCCAAAGGATTAACAGAATTGCAGTTATTAATCAGATTCTAATAATATTATTCACAATTATTGTAAACTTATATGTATAACAAATCTTGGTCATTGAACGTCACCTCTTCAGCAGATGGTCTATCTTTAGGATCAAATGCAAGCAGGCGTTCCAGCAAGCGAAGAGCCAAAGGATCGACATTCGGAAACTTCTGTGTGAATGGGACGGGATGTTTTTTCCGCATATTGCTGAGATATCTTCTCGCCTTTTCATTTCTGATCTGTCATTTTAATGATAAAATATGTTTTGTCATAAAGGAACATAGAGGACTCACAGTAGCCTCTTGAAGGGCTATTAACTAGACTAATGCAGCAACATTCAGATGACAAAGGAGTTAGTATCTGTAGAAAATAAAAAATTAGGAAGATAGAGGAATGGAATAACTAACCCTTGCAATTGATTCAGGGGGAGGAGTACCAAGGAAATCTGTCATTATATCTAATTGATGCACCACATTTTTACCAGGAAACAATGGTTTTCCAGTAAGCATCTCCGCAAATATGCACCCGATGCTCCAAATATCAATAGCAGGGGTATACTGAAAAAAAAAAAAAAAAACTTACACGCATTAGTTAATATAAAGCACCGAGCGCATTAACTAAAGTTATCGTCCCCATTCAAATTTGTTTCATGCACAGTAAGGGAAAAAAATACTAATTTCAGCATGATTTTAGTTTCCTAAATTCCACCAATTGACTA
Source organism: Ligustrum vulgare (assembly GCA_963555705.1). Taxonomy (NCBI): domain Eukaryota; kingdom Viridiplantae; phylum Streptophyta; class Magnoliopsida; order Lamiales; family Oleaceae; genus Ligustrum; species Ligustrum vulgare. The sequence continues at coordinate 3,418,754 of OY743172.1, read as the reverse complement.
GCTAGGTTCTTGTTTGGAACTTGTTTACTAATGCTCTTGCAAGAATTATCATCTGGTTGTCAAATCAAATGAGCATATATTTGTAAAAATTCAGAATCTTAGGGATTCAGAATCTTTGGGGTGATGCAATCTTTATGTATTCTCCCATATATTATACCCTAATTTTTCATGCAGACGTAAGAAAATACATATAATTTATTATTTAGAATGAAGTGACTCAAAAAATTACAAGAGTCAAAGGGATGATTGATCCCTCCACATAAGACTGAACAGCCAAATGGGCTCAAAGAAGTTTAAAATTTCAAAAGGTAAGAAAGTATCAATAAACAAATTGTTACCAGCGTGACAAATATATCCAATCCTAATGAACTAAAGAAACTATAAATCAACGTATGCTAAGTTTGTTTCGAGAAAATAAAGTAAAAAGTAGCAGAAGCAATAAAGAGAAAATTTGGATTGGCTTTATTCAAACATGTTCCTTTCTTGTATTCACAGAGTAGTATAGACATAAATCATACCAAGTTAACTAAAAAGTGAATGAACAAAAAGAAATGTTGGGAGATCAGCATAACTATCAGCTTACTTTAGAGAAGAAGGAACCACATAGCTCAGGAGCACGATACCATCGGGTTGCGACATAGTCCTATAATAATATAATAAATCAAATATAGTGAATATAAATTAAAATGTTAAGAAGTGATTAAGATGACTTTTGGAAGGGAACAATAAAAGAAAATGCAAAAGCTTCGTAAAAACTCAAGACTTACGGTCCAAAAAATTGCTGTTGGGGCATCGTTAAATGACACACGGGCAAGACCAAAATCACAAATCTTCAACTTACAGTCAGCATTAGCAAGTATGTTTTTGGGCTTCAAATCCCGGTGAAATACATTGGCTACAAGAAAAGAAAGACACGAGAATTGTACACATAAAAAATTCAGTTGGGACGCATGGAAAGGATAAGAAGAATAGAGGAGATATTTTGTATAGTGTTAAAGAATGAACCTGCGTGAATATATTTTAATCCGCGTAGAAGCTGGTAGAGGAAAAATTGATAATGCTCAGGTGATAGATCATCATTAGCCTTAATTACTTGATGAAGGTCAGATTCCATTAATTCAAAAATGACATAGATATCTCTGAATTCTCTTCGAGAAGGAGGAAGCATAATGTGCTTTATTTGCACAATATCGGGGTGATGAAGAAGCCGAAGGAGTTTGATTTCTCTAAGAATACGCATGGCATCAGAGACATGCTCAAAGACATCATTGATCTTCTTGATTGCAACCCTTTCTCCACTGTGAGTATCAATTGCAGACCCCACAACACCGTAGCTCCCTTTGCCTACAACTTCTTGAATCTCATATCTATTTGATTCCCCGTACTCCGTGAAAAATTCCTTTTCTAGTGCAATCTGTAAAACAATCACCCCATTAACTGTGCAATTACATGAGCATATAAGCCTCTGTTCGGCAAAACCAAAGAAACATATTTAAAAACATGGGGTTTTTTTTTTTACACAATTTCTCAAACCACTTTTCAACCATATATTTTATCTAGAAAACATAAAAAAACATGTTTTTAAACTTGTTTTTGCCAAACAGAGGCTAAAGTAAAGGAATTTTTCCTTTTTAAGTCGAAAAGAAAACTCATTTTTGTCCTTTCCAGTGAAAGGAGGGATGCTAATTCTTTTTCATTTCTTATCGCCAAGAGATAGAGGAAAGATGCTGAGTCTTTTTCAGGTTTAAAAAAAAAAAAAACCCCACTTATTACATCGTTGAAGCTCTCTTCAAGGAACATTATGTATGCAAAAACCTTAAAACATGTTATTCCAATTTCCAACTAATCATTACGTTACTGAGTTGTCATGTTAATGCAGCAATTATAATTTATAGTCCACATTCTATGAAATTACCAAACATTTAACCTTAATCTTCCCATAACATTTTTCTTTCTCTGTGTTTCCTCGAATTCAAAGGATTAGATTTCAAATGTTCGGTTGAATCAAATCGCGATCTAAATCTAACTACACTGAATCATAATTCAAAATGGAACAATCCCAAATAAAACATCAACTTCAAAGTTCATAGATCATAGTATGCAGGCAGCTATAGCATCTACAATTAAAAATCAACAAGATCTATACCAATGTCTGTCGAAAACGAAAAAAACAGGGGTTAAATTAAAGAACCAAGAAAAAAAGGCACCTTTTTGTGTGGATCCATGGAAGAAGAAGAAGTGGAAACAGCAAAATTAAATCTATTAGGGACTTTGACAGGCTTGAGCCCAGAAAAATCGAAGTCTGCAATAATGACAAGCCCCTCTTCTTTTTCGTGTAAACCTGTCAAATGATCTTTGTCATTATGATCGATAACTGAATTACTAGTTGCAAGAGTTGATGAACGACGTTGAAACAAGCGACGAAATCCATCCACGAAATTCCCACCCCCCATATAACTAATAACACAGACCACACTTTACTTTCCTATTTTTCTGTTAAACTGTCGATTCGGTTCTTGATTCTCTTCCACTCACTCTCACCATTGCCCGATTTTATCTCTCCAGACAATTTTTTCTATTTCTGTGTCTGCGGATATTTTGCGTGTGCTGTGCCTGTGGAGAAGGCGCATCGGGTCTTATGGTTTGGTCATGGTATATTTTGGTATATATATAAATTCAGACAAAACGTGTATGATGATGTCTGATTTTTATTTTTATTTATTTTTATTTTTATTTTTATTTTTTAAAGGTGAATGCATGTGTAGCAACAACTCACGATTATGCACTTCAGTCTGGATTTTTTTTTCCATTTCTTTTTACAGTAGGTATAAATTTCACGTACAGAATTATTTAGCCCTAAAAATTAATAATTGATTTTTGCAACTTCACATTTCTTCAAATTATATTTAAATTTACTAAAAATCTAATTTTTAATATTCATCAAATAGAGGCTTAAAGTCAAAAGTATTTAGAGCTTCGAGAGACGGGAAGCCTCCGTACAAATTTTGGCGAAAGCATTTTCTACTACAAATGCTAAGGAACTTTTCATTAACTTTTTACAAAAATTATCAAACAGCCCTTAATTGTTATATTCTTCAACCATATTACATTAACAAAGTTTTTGACAAAAAGTTTGACCTCACACGTCACGTGTAAGAGCTTTTGTTAAGTTCTCTGTCAAGAATTTTGTCAAAATAGAATAATTCTAAAAGTTTTGTCTATTTCGATTTGTTAAGCTTAACTGCTCATATACATTCTCCACCTTCTGATCACGTGCTTGATCATAAATTTTGACGAGTTTTCATATCTATGTTTTTGTCTTCTATGAAGAGAAAAGTGAATACTTGAAAATAACATCTTTAATTTGAAATCTCTAAACAAATGCTCAAAATACATTCCATACATGATTTTACACACCTGGAATAAAAAGTTATGCACGTGCCATAATTATAGAGGTTCTTGTTGCACCTGAATTGGTTTCCCTAGGTTTAGTTAGCTTGATTTGCTTCCTCTCCGTTCAAGGAGTGTTTCTTCCAAAGCTTAAATGCTTCCTTTTTTTTTTCAATATGCAATTATCCAACTTTGAGGTGTAGTATCTTATTGAATGCGGCTTGTGCCTTAATTGTTTATTACTGAGTCATTGGAAATCATGGGTTAAATCAGTGAATTTTTTGATAACGTGCAGTTAAAAAGAGTGAAAAAATTAGGGTTATATGTAAAAATATTTTTATCGAAACAATGCATAGATGAAATTGAGTTTAAGAATAAAAAATGAGTTTTTTATAGAAAAATCAAAGGTTTTTGAAATTCTACGTAGGACCCAAACTATACACTATCTTTCTGTATAGCACTTGAACTTTCAGTTGTTTCAAAACCGTTAGAAAACGTTAAACTTTTTTCTCCATCCATCCCTATTTCCACTTCATAAAACTAAATAAAGTATTTTGAGTTCGTGGCACTTAACTTTTCTCTTAAACGAAGACGGTATTCAAGTTCAATCTTTCTTGGAAAAATAGCAAAACGTATTCTCAATTGAACCCCAACCCCTTTTTTTTTTTTTTTTTGAACCCCAACCCAACTTCTTAAAATGAGCATTCACCCTCCACTTTAATTTTAGTTGCACTTAAGTCCTATAGGCTATAGCCCTGCTCATGCGAGTCGTTCGCTGCTCGACTCGCTCTCGTTCCACTACACCCCTAGATGACGGGAAATTGGAGATATTTTTGAACCATGTCAATTGTCACATGTACATCAAAATTGTTGCATATTTTAATGAGTTTCACTTATGTGTCGACGAATTTAAGGAGACGAGGAGATTATAATACATTTATCATGTAAACTTTGTCAATTTTATATATCAATCGGAATGCACATTCATTTTATACATGTATCGAATAAAACCAATGGGAATTAGTTCAATATGAACAACAACTACTATTTTGTTTAGTGGCCGATACTTCATTAATGTAAATGCTCTCTTTTTTCCCTTGAAGCGTTGGATTAGTTGCTTCCTTTGTCTTATTTCGAAGGCTTTTTTGATTGGCAATTTCAAATATTCTACCAACCATTTGAAGAAATGCCTCTTCCACATTCACATTTTCTCTAGCAGATGTTTCCATAAAGAACAGATTTTCCTTCTGAGCCAAGCTCTGTCCCTCTTCTAAATTGACTTCTCTAGAGTTACTCAAATCAGATTTGTTGCCCATGAGAACAATAACTATGTCGGGGCTAGCGAATTCACGTAGCTCCTGCAACCATTTCTTTAAATTCTCGAACGTTGTCCTCCTAGTTGTGTCGTAAACTAGTAAGGCGCCTAGAGCTCCACGGTAGTATGAACTTGTAATGGCTCTAAATCTGCACAAGATATCAGTTTTCGCATTAAGGACTGTTGTATTTTCCCACTTGTGCACCTGCGACATGGTTGTGATCGAAAAACTAAATTCGGGGACGTGGACCGGCCATAACCGGTAATTGAACATATACAAAATACATGAAAAAACATGGTTTTGGTAACATAAATGATAAATCATATACTTGTGTTTTAACAATGATATGCACTGAGTATCATTAAACGAGATATACAATTAAATGAATCACATAATTTCACATTTAATTGAACATATCACATGATACCACTTAGACGGATGATCTAACATCAGTGATGCTAGATAATATTATTCTAAATCATATAAATCACGAAATGGTCCTTATTATAAAAAATCCTGGCTAACTTTCAATATATCTATGTTTTATGTTTGTATGATCTAACACGGATACCTTCACTATATATTATTGAGAATTAGGCTTTGTTTCTTAATGCTTATATTTGATGAAAAATACATGTAAAGTGATGAAAAAAGAGGGAGATATAATAACCTTTCTTGGCCAGCAGTATCCCAAATCTGAGCCTTGATGAGCTTATCCCCCATCTGAATATTCCGATATGCAAATTCGACTCCGATGGTTGGCTTGGAGTCTAAATGAAATTCTTTTCTTGCAAATCTTGAAAGAAGATTGGACTTCCCAACTGCTGAATCCCCAATAAGAACAGCCTTAAACAGGTAATCACACTCTTCTTCAAATGAATTTGCCATAGGCACAAACTGAATAGTTTACACAAGTTGAATTTGAAAGATATGATGAGAACCATGGGCATGACTTCCTGTAATAATTAGCTATATAAATGATAAAGCAGTTTCATGAGAACTTCTGAGTTGGATATCAAAGTTAATTGAGTCCATGTGATAAGATTGATAGAGAGACTTTCAGGTATGACTATTCCTCATAAAATAAAGGAAATTGCACAACTGGTCCCCAACCTATTACACTAGTAGCTTCCGTCTCCAACCTTTAAAATGTAACTATTATGCCACTTGTGTTCTATTATAAGTAACAATCTGTTTCAATTGACAGAAAGTGAACAAATTTGTTTGAATCGTCATGTGGCCCTTATATGTCTAGTTTTTAAAGATAGATTTGTCACACAATTCAAACCCGTCAATAAAGTGAACCATATCTTTGGGTGTCTTCTGACAATTTAACAGTCAATGGATAGGCCCAAAAATGCAAAGTTTGGGACCATGATTTGTAGCCTTGTAGGTGAGACAATTAGGAATCCAACATCATCTATGTCGTGCTGTAATAATGTCTAATTATAACAATTCAATTTTCATTGATTGATATTTTTAATTGAGTTGAAAATCACTTAAGGATTAACGTTATGAAAATAAGAACTTCTATTCATAAATTTATGAAAAATATCAGGTATTTGACGATTTTCGTTTTTGGAGTTTGGTTGTCAATCATTAATGAAAGCCTGAAAGGTAAGCAACTTCTTTTCATTTTTAAAGATTGAACTAGACTTGCTTCCAAAGCAATAGATTGAGTACCAATGGTGCAATTTCCTAATAGACAGAGATGGAAAGCCCTGCCTCTTGAGTTCTTGATGACCCCGTGCCGTTTGTTAATAGATTGATCATGTCACAAGTTTCTAGAAGCCCAGTAAAATTGCTCCAAATGTCAACTTTCCATTTGTTTAAGATTGGACCGTATTAATCACTAGAAATTGCAAATACTTAACTGTACGGTGACCCAATAGTAAGTTTATCAAAGGCTAATGTCATCTCAATTATTAGTAAAATTATAGTTAGGTTATAATAATAATAAAGTAATAAATGGATAATTGTTCATTTTGAAAGTTAGTACCAAAATTCGACACATTAGGTGCTTCCATAGACCTATGCCACCTCCCACGTGTTTGGTGATGAAAGTTCAGTCTTTCTTTCTAATCATTTATCTCTTCCTTAAAAAAACCAATCTTATAAGTATCGAAGAGAACAACTGACGATTATGTTGACCATAAAATCTAACTGGATCTTGAACCAACACGTCTCAGCTCCTCCCTCTTGAACACGTAGATCTCCTGCTCACTGTGACAAACTATCAGTTTGCAAAGGGAACCGAGGTGGTTCCCGTTTGCACTCCGATGCCAAAGTCAGTACTCATTTGTGACGAATATATATTGGGTGCGGGAAATTTTTTTTTTTTTTTTTTTTTTTGAAATGGGAAATGCATTCATTAGAAAACTCGTTCATTCCCTAGCCTATAGGCTTGGGGAAATGAAGCGTGGAATACAATCATCCCATATGTGATTACACGTAGTAAATGCAGCAAATTGTGCAATTTTGTGGGCTACCGAATTCTTCTCTCGAGGGACGTAGTAACACGCTCCACAACCACTACTAATCAAAAGGTCTTGAATCTCGCTCAAGATGCCAGCATTCGGATGGAATTTATACTGTTTGATCAAGCTTTGGATCACTGAGTGTGTAAAAGAGAGAAAAGGGAGTGAGAGAAATATCTTGTTAAGAGTCTTAAATTGCTAACATTTTACTTGAAAACAATCGTACTTTATTTATAGAGGAACTTGTTATCTCAGATCACGACACGTGGCGTACTTTACACTTGTCATCGCCCTAGCTCATGGAGGTGACAACCTTACTTTTCAACCGTAATCATTGCTACATTTCGTAGGAGATGGGCGTCTGTCACGTCTTGGTAAAGGCAATGTCCCATCACTGACTTCATCTCTCTTCTGATCAAGGTCGTAAAGCGCCCCAACTGAGTATAAAGCACATCGGCTAGGCGTTAACCAGGTCGGCTAAAGGGGTTTGCTTGACTTACCACCTCGGCCTTCATCCCAAGGTGATATTTTAGGCCTTAGCTGTGGATCAAGATCCGTTAGGCCACTATTGGGCCTTCGCTGGTGGATCAAGATCCGTTGGGCCACTATTGGGCCTTCGCTGGTGGATCACTGTACCTTTCTTTGAGCCCGGATTCAACAGATTCGATTGACAATGTTGGGAATTATACTCAAATTTTCTCTCTATTTAATCCACAGGAATTTTGATGTTCAAGAAATAATTGAGCAAATCAGAAAATAAAATACGAACACAGAAATTTACGTGGTTCGACAACTTGTCTACGTCCACGGACCCTCGCCAAAGGTTTTCACTATATATTAAATTGTTACAATTGTATAGAATTTTCACTCACCAAACCCCCCAAGTATTGTAGGAAAAATAACCAAGTTTTACCACATCTACCAATTTCTACTTCTTTGTACAACCCAAAAAAAACTCAAGAAAAACTAAGATACTAGACTACATTTTTCTTCACAATATTCTCTAGACAATGTGAAATTAATTGGCTCCTCAATACACATATTTATAGGTAAACATAACTCAAAAACGCGTATTACTTGTACCCCAAGATATTTTCTTGTTGAAGTAGAATATCAGAATAAGGAAAGAAATTCATGTCAAAATGATTATCTTCTTTTTCTTTCACCTTTAACTTGGTCTCCAAGTTAACGACTTTAACAAGAAAATCAATTTTCCAAGATATTCTCATTCTTAATTTGGGTCAAATATCCCAACAGGCAGAACATGAACTAGTTCAAAATTCAATATGATCACATATATAAAGTATTATACAATGGAACCCATTAAAAGAGTGCAAGATTTGATCAATTCATTCAAAAAAATGTACCAGATCATATTAACTAGTTCTTTTTTAATATATATATACTAGTAGGATATTCGTGCGTTGCACGAAATGTATTATATTTGTGTTTATTCCCGTGGAATCAGTGATGAAAAAAATATTTATTTGTGAGTACACATTAAGTAACATTAAGATTGGAATACAATTTATGATATCAATTTGGTGTGGTTTAAAATTGAGAATTAATCATGATGGAAAGTTATTGAACTTGCAGCGATGACTTTAATGTTAACAAACATTTTAATAAAAAGTTATGTCTTATTTCAAATACTTATAAGATCAATTATATAGGTTATTTGCTACTATGTAGATAGTTTTGGTACTTCAATTTCAAGTAATTCAATAATATTCTAAAGCACTTATTTTGATTGTGAACTTGTGAACTGAAATAATGTAATTAATCAACACTGTAAGTGAAAGAATTTATTATGAATTGATGTAGAGATTGATTTATCTAATATAAAATATTGAATTAAAACTTTAACACAATAAAAAATATATTAAACTAATAACATAATTTAAAAGAACATGTAATGAAGTAATTGAACTCCAAATCAATAGCATGGAGTATGAAGCATTTTCTTTGAGAAACATCAAGATTGCAAGATGCACTCAAGGTCACTGACTGAATAAACCTGTTTTAGTTAACTCATGTAATAGATCTTGCATCCATCCACAATTAATAGTTTCATTTTCGTGAGTTGTTCTGTCACAAGCTACGCTAAAATTGCAGTTACTTATTTTTATTTACTTATTCTTTCAATGGGTCGGCGAGCTTCCTTCAGGAAAGTTTCTTATTCTTTGACTCATAATAACATGTTACTTTATCTAAATTTTTGTTTTGTTAACTAAAAATTTCATTTTCTATTTAGTAATGATATAGATGGATTCTAATGAAAAAGAGGATATAAACATGTTTTAATTTGCATTTATTATTTAAAATTCAAGTAATGACCCTAGAACCAAACCAGACCAAACCAGAACCGAGCGGTTTGGTTCCGGTTTGGTTCCATATCTTTAAAAAAATCAATTGGTTCCATTAAAAAAAACCATCTGTTTATGGTTTGGTTTGGTTCTTTTGGAACCAGAATTAAATCGAACCACGTCCACCCCAACTTGTTACATGTATCTTTAGGGAAAAACTGTCCTGCCCTACGTATTTCCACCAATTGTGTTCATATTGCACAGTATGCTTTTAAAATTGCACTTTATTTTTAGTTTCAACTAAGAAAATGGTGATTTTTTTAAAATTTGTCATTAAATACCCTTCCATATGTATTCTCATTTATTGTGTTTCTGCTGCCTTCTTTTTCATATAGGTTTTTACAGAATAGTTTTACAGTTGAATGTATTTATTATTCAGGTTCCTGAGGTTTACGAATTTTAGTATTTACATAATAAATATGCTTTATTGAATGAAAAATAGAACATTTATGGCATCTTCAGAGCACAGATTACTAACAAACATTTATGGCATCCTTTAATGAAAATAAGATAAGATAATATTCGAATCTAACCTTGAGTAGAACAACAACAGATCTTAAGACGTTTTAAAGAATTTTCCTTCATCCCAGAAATCTGTATCTCTTCTCCCCTATTCTCCTGGCTGTCTCACAGCATATCCATCTTCATATTCTCCGAAAGAAATATACTACTATAGAGAACACATAGTTTATATATATATATATATATATATATATATCTCTCTGAAAATAAATCCACATTTTCCAAGCATGATATAAAGCCAAATCATATTTAGAACTTATGATTACAATTGTGTACATAAAATCTGGTGGTTGGGAACAGGGAGCCGTCAACAGCACTTGCTTCTGATTCATCTGTGTTCATTTAATGCAACCCTCCATCCGCTATCTGACATAACTTGGTTTTGCACTTTGTCTATTAATTAAAAATTATAATTATTATAATAATAAATTAATGTTTTTTTAGTTCATACGTGTTTTATGTATTTGTTTTATGTTAAAAAATATTCAACAACTGTACTACACAATACCTGCTTATTCAGACATGTGACTGTTTACTGTGCACAGTGATGGGACCTTCTCTCTTCGCCGAATTTAATGGTGTGATTGCATAATATTATCATACTTCTAGGAAACAAAAACAACTTCATTATAGGTGTTGTGTATTGGAGGTTAGTTGAATCTCAATTTTGAAATCATTTATAATAATGGCTTCATAATAGGTACTGTGTGTATATTATTATGTGTATTACCTTTTGTTTTTTATTTTTTGTTTATTTTTAACAGCATTATATTATCATATTTCTAGGGTATATTTTTTATGAACTGGTCTTGTTAATCAATCACCACAGTACTTAGTATAACACCTAACTTGTTCGTTTGTAGTAGGGTCTTTAAACAGGAAAAAATTGGAAATATCCAACATCTAGCTTATATTCGTTCTAAACTCTTATTAACCACTATCACAGAGAAAATAAATTACTAAGGTTACGTTCTCTTTGGCGTTTTCCAATCGTTTTCCGTTTTCCATTTCCGAAAACGTGTTCTCTTGCGCCGTTTTCGGAAAAAAATTTAGAAAACGTTTTCAAAATTTGTAAAAGAGATGGAAAACGTGAATTTCGCGTTTTCCGAAATTTATACCTATTAAGTGGAAAACGCGCGTGTTCCACTTAAAAAAAAATTAAAATAATCAAAAAATTTTGAAATTTGTCAAAATTTGTCATTTTTAATTACATTATTGGTCCATGATTTTCAAAACTTGTCATTTTAATTCTCAAATTTTGAAATTTCTTTCGAAAATACCCTAATTTATTTACAACTTAGGTGCCTCAACTTTGATCTTGTTGCACATTAGTTCACAAATTTTACTTTTCTTTCAATTTAGTCCTTCTCGTATTTGCTTTATAGGTCGTCTTCAAACATGTATAACTTTTGATGTACAACTCCGAATTGCACTCTGTTTTTTGCGTCGAACTCCAAATTCAACCATCTTTCTGATGATGTATCATGTGCTTAATTATTAAACATTTATTTTTTACTTTTGTATTGTAGACACTTATTTTGTAAGGGCATCATTAATTAACGTAAATTGATTTTTGCAAATTTTATTGAAACTTAAATTTTAAACGTTATGAGTGCTTACTAGAAGGATGTATCTATATTAAGTATTAAATGGAATAATTACTTTAGAAGGGAAAATTACTACCCAAATGTGGAACGATTAATTTAGAAGGGCAACATGAATTTTTGAACTTTTTTGGTATAACCAAATTGTGTGATAGAGGTTATTTCATTTACTTTTGTTGTACAATTCAAATATGATATCTTTATTTTATTTATATTCACAAACAATATAATTACAAGTATACAGAAATAATTTTCTTCAAAATTTTAAACAGAACGCGTTTTCTAGCTTTTCATTTTCGAAGACAGTTTTCTGAAATAACAAACCAAACGTATTTTCAGCAATTTCGAAAAAAGTCACAGAAAATGGAAAATAGAAAACATTTTCAAAAATGAAAACAAGAAACTGAAACACAAAGAAAACGCAGCCTAAGTTTCTCACTTGTTTCATGCATCTTTATGGAAAAAATTTCAGCCAACGCTTTTGATCCTTCCCTATGTATTTCCACCTATTGTGTTCATTTTTTTCACTTATTGTTTACATAGGTTTTTACAGTATGTACATAATTATGCCTCTAGAATTCGGATCACAGTAGGGCGATTTAAACAGGCAAAAACTCGGACTTGCATTTTTAACAGCAAAACATGAAATCTGTTCCACTAACGATCTTGTTATGAGAAAGTTACAGGTTTATTTTATGATTGTTGATGAATGATTGCATAGTATTATCATACTTCTTTAGTATATTTTTTGTAAACTGGTTTTGTTTAAAGAATCACTTCATTACTTAGCATAACACCTAACTTGTTCCTTTCTAGTAGGGTTCTTTAAACAGAAAATAATTCGAAAATATATTTTTTCTAGCTTATATTCATGCCGAACTCATATTAATTACCATCACATGGACAAAAAATGATACTAACCAAGTTTCTCACCTCTTACATGTATATTTAAGAAAAAAACATTGGTTTAACATAAAAATAGATGGCACTGCCATACAAAATGATAATAGCTTACACACCTCTCTATCGATGATAATCATCTCCAAACTATAAATGTCTGCATCGTTTTCAAATGTCTGATTCTCCCATAGTCGAACAACCCAAACCTTAAAAGCTCATTGCGTCTTCGTTTGGTCAATGTTTGCAAGCAAATCGATTATGGGAGCCATTTATCTGTAGTAATGAAACCAAAAACACAATGAGTTGCAATATCTTGAGAACACAAGAATGAGTCTTGCGATTTCTTGACAACATAGAAAAAAAAGGATAGAAAATACCTATGATGTGTTTTCTGAAATGTGCGTAGAAAATTCAGTAGCTAAATGATTCTGCCCTAAATAGACGGTGACTGGATTAGTAAAAGTTAAAAAAAATTAAATAAATTTAATATAGTGACTCAGATTCATATTTTACGAAGCAGCCGTCACTTAATAATTATGAAAGAAGGCGTCTCAGATTTTCAATCAGGGAAAAAGCTGTCATTTCACAATTTTAAAAAATGGCTTCTCAATGTAAAATCAGAACTTGTTGACACAGTTGAAGTACACACTTTTACATATTTGGTACTGAAATGGGAATGGGGCGGTACACTGTTGGTGGCAAGAGTTGGGGGTAAAAAAAAAAATATTTGTATAAAATTTTTTGGAGGAAAACTTTTGAGGGAAAAACACATCTAGTATCTTCCTTTCTAATAGTAATAATAATAATAATAAGATTTGGTATACATTTGTGTCAATTGATGAAGGGGGCCAAATGATTTTTTTTTTTTTAAAAAAAAACAAGGAAGAAGACGCCAAAAGTTATTGGCCCAAGTTTGACTCTCAAGTCTCAATCTTCATCTTCAACCTCTAGAGATCAGAGTTGCAGATTTGGAGTCAGACAGCAACGTTTCTGGAAATTTTCAGACTTCAACGAAGTTGTTGGCTCCGGAATTCCCACTATAAGCAAAACAAGATTTGAGAGTTGAAGTTTTGGTTCAAAACCAAATGGGCAAAAATCTGGAAAAAAAATATTCTAGCCGACGGGTCTCGCTAGCGCAGCCGGGGAGTTCGTCGTCGATTGGATTCGCCACTAAGTTGGTCTATGTTTATATCTTTATTCAATTTTGATGTTAAAAACTCTAATTGGACTGATTAGGCAACCATCACATCATCCAGTTCCATAAGAAACCAAGTACCTGATTCCATAGAATTTTCGATTTTTCATCACAAACAAAAAGAAAATACGAAGGTGAATTGATTTTTGCTAAATTTTAATGAATTACAACTTCTACTTGTGCTTAAAAAGAATTGAAAATAGAATTTCTCACTTCTCTCTTTCAAAATCTTGCATGAGACTTCTTTCCTTTTTTTCACCTTTTCTCTTGTACGTACGAGACTGAATTCATTCGAGTTTTAAAAAAGTTACTAACTTTGCAAGGAATCCTTTGTCATTGGCCGTAACAATTACAACTTATGTAATATTTTTATATATATTACCGCACATAATTTTGTATATTTAATTTAAAAGGGTAATTGTCGCAAAATGTCCCTACCTTTGAACGTTCTTGTGCAATTCATCTCAATGTTTGATTTTTTGGCATTTTCACAATCACCTTCACATTTCTTTGCCGAAAATGTCCTTACCGTTTAATTTCATCCAAAGAACCGTTAGTTGACTCAAAAATTACATATTGACCACTTTAATGAAGGATAAAAATGTCATTTGTATTGGGTAATTGGCGCAATTGGTCCCTGGACCTTTCACACTTCTTGTGTAATTTTGTCCCAACGTTTTTTTTTTTTTTGGTGGCAAATTCACCCTTATCTTCACATTTTTTTTGCTAAAAATGTCCTTATTGTCTAATTTCATCCAATAATATGTTAGTTGACCCAAAAATCACTTATTGACTATTTTTTTGGTAATCTTATTGACTATTTTTTTGTTTATTTTTATTTTATTCTTTCTTTCACATCATTTTAAATTAAATAATAGGAAGTGACTTGTTTGCCCTTCATTAAAATAGTCAATAAGATTATCAAAAAAATAGTCAATAGGTGATTTTTGTGTCAATTAACGAATTTTGGATGAAATTAGATGGTAAGGAAGTTTTTAACAAGAAAAGGTGAAGGTAAAGGTGAATTTGCCAAAAAAAAAAAAAAAAACGTTGGGATGAATTCCATAAAAAAACGTGAAAGGTAGGGATCAATTGCATCAATTACCCAATACAAAATGACATTGTTGTCCTTCATTAAAGTGGTCAATATGTAATTTTTGAGTCAACTAACGGTTCTTTGGATGGAATAAAGCGACGGGACGTTTTCGACAAAGAAATGTGAAGGTGTTAATGAAAATGCCAAAAAATCAAATATTGGGATAAATTGCACAATAATATCCAAAGGTTGGACCTTTCGCACCAATTACCATAATTTAAAACTGCGCTCTCTTTTCCATTATAAAATATGTGATTTTTTCAAAATGTACATTAATTCTTTTATAAGTTAAAACTTAAAAGGTATGTAATTTTGGATCACTGTAGCATCTACCTACCGTGAGGGGCCTAGACATCTAAATTCCTGTACAAATACATTTTTCCCTTTCCATTATAAAATATGTAATTTTTTCAAATTATATATCACACAAAAATTACCACCTCCAGGACAACCACAACTCATCACAAAACTATGTCGAAACTTAATCACCATGTAATAAAATAAGGATGGTTCTTCCTGTACAAAATGATGAGAAAATGGATGACACATCCATTTTGTACGTATACCATGATCCATAAAATAAACCCCATTTACAATTTTCAATAAAAGTCTCCTCTTGGAATCGCAGCATAACAATAAATCATGGGAATATCAAATATGGGGTTCAAAATCTTCACTCTTTCCATCACCACCTTATCGGCTTATTAATACGGCAATGCTACAAAAAAAAAAAAAAAAGCATTTTTATTTTTTAATATGGGTCCCAGTACTGGTACTAATCCATTTTGAACATAAGGCCTACATTACTTGGGCTGTGGCTGATTTTTACTAGTCATCATCTTCTTGAACTCTGCAAAGTTGACGTAACCGTCGCCGTCAGAGTCAACGGACTTGATCATCCTCGCACAATCCTTAACGGTACAACGCTCACCTAGACGCGTGAGAATCACGTGTAACTCAGAAGCAGAAACCAAGCCGTTGTGATTCTGATCATAGAGCTCGAACGCTTCCTTCAGCTCTTTCTCGCCGCCGTCTCCAGTGGCGGCGAGTGGATCATTCTCGCCTTTACAGAAGTTTGCGAACTCGTGGAGATTTATAAAGCCGTCCTTGTCAGTATCCATCTCCTCCATCATTTGGCCGACCTCCTCGGTGGTGGTGTCGGCTGTTAAGGCTTTCATTACGCCGCTGAACTCTTCGGGGGAGATCTTGCCGTCGCCGTTGGCGTCGAAACGGTTGAAAGTCTTTCCTACCTCTTCCATATCTTCGAGGTACATGGAGGGCTTTGAATCCGGAGGTGCAACAGGTTCCATTGTATGAGATTTCTCCATTCTTCCTGAATTTTCTGTGATTCTTTAACGACTGAATACGTAAAAATAAGAGAGGAGATTGAAATTTATATAGACCGGGAAGAGAACGTGTGTGAGAAAAAAGAAAACGAGGGTGGAATTTTCATCACTTCTTACATTGTGTAAATTGTAGCCACCATCCCAATCTTTTAAGCCTTGGACATTTCTTCCCCAACCTTTATTTGTTGGCATTCTATCTATAATCTTTCATAAATTTGCAACTGTGGTCCTCATTAGACAATAAATAAATCAGAAGAAAAAGGTTCCAAAAACAACAAATATCATCAACCCTACACAACACGCACCACCAAATCAAGCCCCCCACTCGCCCACTATCGCCATCCCTACAAAACCCATGGCACTGAAAGGCTTTCTCAAAAGATTCTTGCTAAAATTGTGCCAAAAAAAATAAAAAATAAAAAAAAATGAAGAAGAATAAGAAAAAGAAGGATGGGAAAGGACGTGAAAATCCTAACCGCCTGTTCAAGAGTTGGTTCGCTTCTACTGCTGTTGGGGGTTTGATTACGTTGATTCCTTACCAATTCTAGTGCTATTTTATGGAGGAGAAGTGATGAGCATCGAGTAATTATTTCCCGAGCATGACCAATAAAGTACCCCCGAAGAAATTTATGGTGTCCTGAGCATATGACCACTGAAATAACCCCCTGAGCATACACATATTTCGCAAACAACACGGCGTCTCCAGGGAGTGGGATCCTCCTCGAGGAATACACTTCCCCAAGGATTGTGTCACACGATGAAAGCTTTATACTTGATCGGGGTTATGCCTGTTCGAGGTAATCGTCGTGTTCGGGGTAATCGTCGAAACTAGTCGGGGAATCGTTTATCTGACATGGAATGTTAGCTTCCTACAAGTATTAGGAGTTATATTCTAATTCAACATCTAAAGATACAACCCCTAAAAAATAGGAAGAATATCTCTAATAAGACTCATGCGATACAGGTATTTCAGTCATATTGTAACTCGTCCAGATATATCTATAAATACAAAACATTTAATCACAATTAAGGTACATAATTATTATTCTTCCAGTTTATAGTCTCTTGCATAAATTTTCTCCTTCCTCTTTACTGACTTAAGCATTGGATGAGCGACGAGGACATACCTCCTCGCCCTTATTGCAGGTATTCGGAGATTCAGTTCGTGCTACCTTGTTGCTCAAGCTCGAAATATTCAGGTATGATTTTTCGCATCATCAAGAAGAATATTACATAGCGAATCAATACTGGTATTGAGGCAACTCAAAAACTCATGTTGTGTTGTCACCCGAATGTTAAAGGTCAATGACATTCAAGTAGACTTACTCGTGTTCTGTAAGGATTAAAATTAGATTTTTAGTAAATTTTGATATAAGGTAATGAAATGTGTGGTGAAAAAGTTGTGAGTTCTATAAAATGTGTTATTAAAATTAATTATTTGACTTAAATTAAAATTTTGAATTTAAGTTCCACCGAACATGGCTTAATATAATGAGGGAAAATGATATTTTTGGATCTTGAAATGCAATAATGTAGATTTTGTGGTGGCGAGGGACGACATGGATTTTGTGGTAGTTATGGTAGGTATATTTAAATTAAGCCTTTGTTTGATGTTGTTTAAAAGAATGTATTTTATTTGAAATACATAGTGAATTTGAGGAGAATATGTAGTTAAAAGATAGGGATTTATTTTTATTTTTATGTATAATATTATTTTATTAGTAAAGATGTGGTTAAAAAGAAGAAAGAAAAATTTGTTAAGTTTTTTAAAGGAGTCAAACAATGACTAAGTATAATATTATTTTTTTCTATCTTCTTAACTGCAATTTTGCATAGAAAGTGTTAACTACTAAGAATTTGTTCGGTAACCGTGGTTTTTTTCACTTTTCCTTTAAATTTATTTTCAATTTCAATAGCACGTTTCTATTAGATACGTCACTATTCACATATTTCGATCACGTATTTTTTAAAAAGTTCAAAATTTCTCCAAAACATCCTACACAAACAAGCTTTAATCTATGAAAATTTGGAGATGCCAGTGCTAAGAAATTAATGCTGGGAGTAGAAGTAAAAATGGATAAAGATCGAGCACGGTTACTGCAATTTACCTTTGAAAAGTAAAAGGAAACGGAATACTTTGCTTTTCTTATTTCTCTATTGTTTGGTACTCATTATTTTAAAAATTATTTTCAATCACATATTCTATCAATAAAATAATTTACACATAAATTAAAAAATAAAATCTATTTTTTAATCACATATTCTCTAAAATTTACAATTACAAATCACAATATTTTGAAATAATGAATCTCAAATAGGGCTTCGTATGCAAGAAATAAATTGGAGATGTGGTCGCGTTGAGTTTGTAAAGTGAATTATATTGTATTGTATTGTATTGTACTAAAGTAGCATTATATTACACGAAAAAATATAATTCTTATTTGATAAGGATTAAGATCAGATTTTTAATAAATTTTAATAAAAGTTGATGAAATGTATTGTAAAAAATCTATGGTAACATAAAATATATAGTTGAGATTGATTATTAACTTTTAACTTAGATTAAAATCAAATTTTAATTTCTATCAAAAAGGGGCATAGGTTCCTATATTATATTCGCTGGCAGAGGGACAAGGTTGAATGTGGTGATTCGAAGAAAATAAAAACAAATAATAGTAATAATAATAATAATAATAATAATAATAATAATAATATGAAATCAATTTTCTCGTACACTTTTTCAAACACGTATTGGGGAAAAAATTCAAATTTTCTCATAACATTTTTCTATTTTTTAATGACACGTACATTAATTAATAATTAAACAAAGTTTCCTCCCTAGCTATCGTGAAAAGTTTGCTCCTCCATTTATTGTTGTGTTGTTAAGACTATACGTAACGAACAAATTCTCCAGTCAAGATACTTTCTTTTGTTACTTTCATCGAGAAGACGCGTGTTGTTAAACTCAATTCTTGAAGCCTTTGCCATTTCAAAGATCATTTTTGATATGGATAATAATTTATTAAAAAAAAAAAAAAAAAAAGGGTGTAGCCCTAACCTTGAAAAGCCTAACCAACTTTGTCCTAAGCCATTGATTAAGGAGGTAAATCGCAGATTATACCTTCCAGAATCAGTGTGGAGGTGTTATAAGTCATAACCCCCGCTTGTCACAGGGTACAAATTCATTATTTCAGGATTCGAATCCTGCACCCGACTACATTAAGCACTTTTTTCATCCATCAACTTTGCTACTGGGAGATGTACCATGTGGCCAAGGATAATTTATAATTTGTCTTACGGAGTACGACTTGTAGAATGCATCAGAGAAACTAAAATGACAATTTTGTGAGAGTCAAACTATTTAAGATCTGAATTGTTGAAATTCTATTTTTTACTTCTACCTTTTCTAAGAGAGCTTTTTGAAGAAATTATCTTAACTAGCGTTTCAAAAAGAATTTCTAAACGCGTTTTCTCGCCCGAAAAAGATTTTAGAGGAATTCGTATGAGATCAACTTCCTCAAAAATTCTTTAACTAAAAGAAATATTCTTAATTAAATCAAATTATTCTGAAAATAATATAGGTCTTATTAAAAAAAAAAAAAAAAAAAGTTCCTTTATTTTCTCAAAAGTCATGCCAGAAAACCTCGATTACTATAGAGAATAGGATGGAGTAATTGAAGTGTTAGAACATATAGTCATATACTTTGGGGGAAAAGCTGCAAAGAGTAACGAATTGGTATTAGTCCATAATATTCTGACGCGTGAAGATTTTCTTTAGCATCCCGTGTACCAGACGCGTGGCATCATCCACCGTTTTTTAACGCGTGGGTGCTGATCTAAAATTCAAATCGTTAATAATTATCTAGATATTTTTGGCAAAAGTTTTTTTTTTTTATAAACAAAAATATTGCGATAAAATATTCAATTAAAAAATCATTTGAAAAAATGTAGATAAATAAAAATTTGTTGTAAAACAATAGATAATATAGAGAGAATCAGAGAGAATTTCTTATTCTTAATATTTCATAATGAATATAGGCCCATATTTATAGGGGTGGACAATGACATAATCGTAATATTGGACAATGGCATAATCGTAATATATAAATTTTACAGGGACATAAGAGTAATTTTCATTCAAAATATTTTACCTAATTATTCCTAAATTTGCCTAACTTATAACACTCCCCCTTGAATGACATATTACTCGCTTGCTCAATTATCTGCCTTGTTAAAACCTTGCTAAGAAAACTCAGTGGGATAAAACTTGAGCGAAGGAAAAAGAGTATAGAAGCTCCCCCTGATGTTGGCCATAGTGAATCATTGAGTCTGACATTCCAACAAATCATGTACTGAATCTTGAAGTTCTGAAGTGCTGCCTCATTAAAACCTTGTCAGTAAAACCCAGTGGGATAAAATCTGAATCAAGGAAAAAGAGTACAGCCGCTGCCTCGTTAAAACCTTGTCAGGAAAACCTAGTAGGGCAAAACCTGGACGAAGGAAAAAGAGTACAGCATGATTCTCCCCCTGAAGTGTGCAATTGAGGATTCATGAACTTCTCGAACATTGATATCATCTTTCGTCTGGAATATATATGAAAATCTTCTTGTGTGTAGCCGATATCATAACATTCTTCATAAGATGTGTATGATTTTCTTCATTTGTTGATATCATTCCAGTATAACAATGTGTTGTTAATTATAGCTTGTTGATAGCTATGATGATGCCTCAAAAACCTTTGCTAGGAAAACCCTGTGGGACAAAACCTCAGCGAAGGGAAAAAGAGTACATTATTCTCATTAGTTTTCATCAATAAGCCTCAACTGTTGCCTCATTAAAAACCTCGCTAGGAAAACCCTGTGGAAAAACCTCAGCTAAGGGAAAAAGAGTGCAACGCGTATTTATTCCTTTTCATGGAATACCACAAGTATATTGATGCAATCTCGTATCTTTTCATCAAACATATCATTCATGATGAGCTTTATATAAATCGTACATAGCTCATTTATGATGTCATAACATGCTATATTAAGCAATGTTGTACTAATTTATCGATTGCATCTTTCACTTCTGGTGAATAATCAAATTTAGAATTCACTTTTGGTGAATAATAAAAATCTAGAATTGATTCACTTCTATCAAAATTTAGAATTCACTTCTGTGAATATTATGGGGAAAACACGCTTAAAGCGTAATTATGCCTGAAGCATAATGACTATCGATTCCAAAATAAATATCTCTTGAATGATTGAAATGATCCCTTTGAGGCTAAATACTCATGGTGAGTAAAAGGGACATAATTAAATGATGAGATATTCAGGTACCTGATGATAGAACATATACAAAGATCTCTCTATATTGAGTTGAAGTGGAATCGATAAATAAGTCGACTACATACAACCCTCTTATGAAAATGAGGTTGATAAATTATAATACTTTGGCCAAGTATATAACCCCAATGTATGGATTATTATTCAAGGACCAGAAGTCCAAATGCTTAAATGTGAAAAGCCAGTAATTATATGTACAAATGAAAAATA
Organism: Ligustrum vulgare; assembly: GCA_963555705.1. Classification (NCBI taxonomy): domain Eukaryota; kingdom Viridiplantae; phylum Streptophyta; class Magnoliopsida; order Lamiales; family Oleaceae; genus Ligustrum; species Ligustrum vulgare. Next base: position 3,397,002 of record OY743172.1, on the reverse strand, counting down.
TTTCACAGTCGTAGATGACGACTTGTTGCGCGCAAGATTTTTCATTGAACTGGCATGACATATGGTGGATGTGACTATAATCTAAATCACTAGCTTGAGATCTTTGATATACCAATGAGTGAGATCAAAAAGTGTGATTCTCATCTCGGTATTTTGAGGGTATTCTTTGATGTACCAGTTGATCGCGGTACGTTGGGATTTCAAGTAAAATGATTGTAGATTATATGTCAAAATTGATATCTATTTCAATGATTGATTACCCCCTGATGTTGGCCATAGTGAATCATTGAGTCTGACATTCCAACAAATCATGTACTGAATCTTGAAGTTCTGAAGTGCTGCCTCATTAAAACCTTGTCAGTAAAACCCAGTGAGATAAAATCTGAACCAAGGAAAAAGAGTACAGCTGCTGCCTCGTTAAAACCTTGTCAGGAAAACCTAGTAGAACAAAACCTGGACGAAGGAAAAAGAGTACAGCATGACAGTATGATTCTCCCCCTGAAGTGTGCATTCAAGTATTCATGAACCTTTTGAATAATCATCTTCCGTCTGGAATATATATGAAAATCTTCTTCTGTGTAGCTGATATCATAACATTCTTCGTAAGATGTATATGATTTTCTTCATTTGTTGATATCATTCCAGTATAACAATGTGTTGCAGAATTATAGCTTGTTGATAGCTATGATGATGCCTCAAAAACCTTTGCTAGGAAAACCCTGTGGGACAAAACCTCAGCGAAGGGAAAAAGAGTACATTATTCTCATTAATTCTTATCAATACGCCTCATAGTTTATTTATGATGTACTGAACATGCTATACCAAGCAATGTTTATTTAGTTGACTGATTGCATTACTCAAATCTAGAATTGATTCACTTCTATCAAAATCTAGAATTCACATCTGATGAATAATTAAATATTCATTTTCATATTCACTTCTGGTGAATAATCAATTTCCGGTGGATAATATAATTTTGCATATTGAAAATCAATTGCATGCCCAAATATTCAAATATAATAATAGTACACTCCAATTTCAATTTCAACATATTATATTATGGGGTCATTTATATCATCCTATAGTGATACTAATCTGGGCATATTGAATCTTTCAATGATTTATACATGTATGTTCTTGCAATTATAAACTGCAATTTCTAATTTGCAGGAGCATAATCAATCATTGAAATAGATATCAATTTTGACATATAATCTACAATCATTTTACTTGAAATCCCAACGTACCGCGATCAACTGGTACATCAAAGAATACTCTCAAAATACCGAGATGAGAATCACACTTTTTGATCTCACTCATTGGTATATCAAAGAGCTCAAGCTAGTGATTTAGATTATAGTCACATCCACCATATGTCATGCCAGTTCAATGAAAAATCTTGCACGCAACAAGTCGTCATCTACGACTGTGAAATATTTTTCATTTGTACATATAATTACTGGCTTTACACATTTAAGCATTTGGACTTCTGGTCCTTGAATAATAATCCCTACATTGGGCTTATATACTTGGTCAAAGTATTATAATTTCATCAACCTCATTTTCATAAGAGGTTGTATGTAGTCGACTTATTTATCGATTCCATTTCAACTCAATATAACATAGAGAGATCTCTGTATATGTTCTATAATCAGGTACCTGAATATCTCATCATTTAATTATGTCCCTTTTACTCACCATGAGTATTTAGCCTCAAAGGGATCATCTCAATCATTCAAGAGATATTTATTTTGGAATCGATAGTCATTATGCTTCAGGCATAATTACGCTTTAAGCGTGTTTTCCCCATAATATTCACAAATCTTATATTATATCAATCGGCTAAAATGCCGCAACACATGTCATACAATCATATATTAAGTGCGTATTGTTGGAGTGTATATAGATATCGCACTTCTTAGAAATCATAAAGCTGCATAAGCAAATCTTTATTTCATTGTATTGACACGTTTATATGTAGAATATTGCTGCATCATCAAATTGTTCTCATAGCAAATAATTTGAGGCTTTTAATCTGCTAAACCATTAGCAATATAATATTCTATTATCTCAACTAATTCGTAAAATCATTAATGACTTTAAGATATATTCATGCTAGCATTTATCACTTTGCTCGTAATATCATTACTTGAGCAAAAATCAGTCATTCATTTAGTGAGATAATTAATTTGCTTTTGAGAACAAGCAGCAATGATAACAATCTTCTGGTTCTTTAATGAATGCCATTATTCATTCTCAATAAATCTCATTATTGAATTGGAATCTAACCAATCATTATAGAACTTCTGGTTCAACAAGATATTTCACTCGTACATATGTATGAACTTCTGGTTCAATACATTATTCATTTCATCAGTACGTATTTCTGTACAGTTCAAATCAGCATACCTTTATTACTTTTATACCGGAAAAATCAGGTACAATATCCAAGGAAATATATCATGGTCTCAATCTTGTCGTCAAATCTTCCCTTATATCGAAAAAGGTAATGACGCATTATCTCACCTTTTCAATAATTTATTCAATTATCTCTTGATGGAATCGATATCACTGACACGCGGAGCCATCTCTCTTTTACGCGTTGAATAATGTATTTAAATAGATGATTTGGGAAGAGGCTAGATCTATCAAAAATGGATATCATACTTTCAAATATTCGCAAATATTATTCCAATCTTCCAGTAAATGATTTGAGAAAAATTTATCGAATTAGGCTCGAAAGATTGAGGTTGCTGATTGATCATGGCATTCCAGAAGATGTTCGCTGGTTGATCGAAGCGAAAGTTCGATTAGCTGGTGAATTACCAGATTCATTTCCTAAGTACAAGCCTGGCTTAGGTAAGAGTACTTTTGCAAAGAAGCGAAGAGCAAAAAGATTAAATAGTTGCTACAAATGTGCTCGATGGACATGTGATACTCGTTGTAAGTCAATAGGGTATTCATCTATAAATCGAGATGATAAGATAGATTTCATTAAGGGTGGGCTGAGTAAGGAGTCATTGGATGATATCCGATTGACTCTTGAGACGCACCCTAGTGGGTATGTGCAGCGTGAGCTACTATCTTTATGGGCTAAATTCATCAGCGTAATTATGCCTGAAGCATAATGAGAATCGATTCCAAAAATAAATATCTCTTGAATGATAGAGATGATCCCTTTGAGGCTGAATACTCATAGTGAGTATAAGGGACATAGTTAAAAGAGATTCAGGTACCTGATTATAGAACATATACAGAGATCTCTCTATGTTATATTGAGTTGAAATGGAATCGATAAATAAGTCGACTACATACAACCCTCTTATGAAAATGAGGTTGATGAAATTATAATACTTTGGCCAAGTATATAACCCCAATGTAGGGATTATTGTTCAAGGACCAGAAGTCCAAATGCTTAAATGTGTAAAGCCAGTAATTATATGTACAAATGAAAAATATTTCACATTCGTAGATGACGACTTGTTGCGCGCAAGATTTTTCATTGAACTGGCATGACATATGGTGGATGTGACTATAATCTAAATCACTAGCTTGAGCTCTTTGATATACCAATGAGTGAGATCAAAAAGTGTGATTCTCATCTCGGTATTTTGAGGGTATTCTTTGATGTACCAGTTGATCGCGGTACGTTGGGATTTCAAGTAAAATGATTGTAGATTATATGTCAAAATTGATATCTATTTCAATGATTGATTATGCTCCTGCAAATTAGAAATTGCAGTTTATAAAGTGCAAGAACATACATGTATAAATCATTGAAAGATTCAATATGCCCAGATTAGTATCACTGTAGGATGATACAAATGACCCCATAATATAATATGTTGAAATTGAAATTGGAGTGTACTATTATTATTGAATATTTGGGCATGCAATTGATTTTCAATATGCAAAATTATATTATCCACCGGAAATTGATTATTCACCAGAAGTGAATATGAAAATGAATATTTAATTATTCATCAGATGTGAATTCTAGATTTTGATAGAAGTGAATCAATTCTAGATTTGAGTAATGCAATCAGTCAACTAAATAAACATTGCTTGGTATAGCATGTTCAGTACATCATAAATAAATTATGACATCATAAATGAGCTATGAATGATTTATATAAAGCTCATCATGAATGATATGTTTTGATGAAAAGATATGAGATTGCATCAATATACTTGTGATATTTCATGAAAAGGAATAAATACGCGTTGCACTCTTTTTCCCTTAGCTGAAGTTTTTCCCACAGGGTTTTCCTAGCGAGGTTTTTAATGAGGCAACAGTTGAGGCGTATTGATAAGAATTAATGAGAATAATGTACTCTTTTTCCCTTCGCTGAGGTTTTGTCCCACAGGGTTTTCCTAGCAAAGGTTTTTGAGGCATCATCATAGCTATCAACAAGCTATAATTCAACAACACATTGTTATACTGGAATGATATCAACAAATGAAGAAAATCATACACATCTTATGAAGAATGTTATGATATCGGCTACACACAAGAAGATTTTCATATATATTCCAGACGAAAGATGATATCAATGTTCGAGAAGTTCATGAATCCTCAATTGCACACTTCAGGGGGAGAATCATGCTGTACTCTTTTTCCTTCGTCCAGGTTTTTTCCTATTAGGTTTTCCTGACAAAGTTTTAACGAGGCAGCAGCTGTACTCTTTTTCCTTGGTTCAGATTTTATCCCACTGGGTTTTACTGACAAGGTTTTAATGAGGCAGCACTTCAGAACTTTAAGATTCAGTACATGATTTGTTCTACTCAAACGTCAAACTCAATGATTCACCATGGCCAACATCAGGGGAATCTTCTGTACTCTTTTTCCTTCGCTCAAGTTTTATCCCACTGGGTTTTCTTAGCAAGGTTTTAACGAGGCAGACAATTGAGCAAGCGAGTAATATGTCATTCAAGGGGGAGTGTTATGAATTAATGGGTGTGAGGTAAGAAAATTAGGTATTAGGTTTGAGTGAAATATTACTCTTATACCCCTGTAAAATTTACATATTACGATTATACCATTATCCGCCCCCCTATAAATATTCACAAATCTTATATTATATCAATCGGATAAAATGCCGCAACACATGTCATACAATCATATATCAAGTGCGTATTGTTGGAGTGTATATAGATATCGCACTTCTTAAAAATCATAAAGTTTCACAAGCAAATCATTATTTCATCGTATTGACATGTTTATATGTAGAATATTGCTGCATAATCAAATTGTTCTCATAGCAAATAACTTGAGGCTTTTAATCTGCTAAACCATTAGCAATATAATATTCTATTATCTCAACTAATTCGTAAAATCATTAATGACTTTAAGATATATTCATGCTAGCATTTATCACTTTGCTCGTAATATCATTACTTGAGCAAATAATCAGTCATTCATACTCTTAGTGAGATAATTAATTTGCTTTTGAGAACAAGCAGCAATGATAACAATCTTCTGGTTCTTTAATGAATGCCATTATTCATTCTCAATAAATCTCATTATTGAATTGGAATCTAACAAATCATTGTAGAACTTCTGGTTCAACAAGATATTTCACTCGTACATATGTATGAACTTCTGGTTCAATACATTATTCATTTCATCAGTACGTATTTCTGTACAGTTCAAATCAGCATACCTTTATTACTTTTATACCGGAAAAATCAGGTACAATATCCAAGGAAATATCTCATGATCTCAATCTTGTCGTCAAATCTTCCCTTATATCGAAAAAGGTAATGACGCATTATATCATTGTTCTCACCTTTTCAATAATTTATTCCATTATCTCTTAATGGAATCGATATCACTGACACGCAGAGCCATCGCTCTTTCACGCGTTGAATAATGCATTTAAATAGATGATTTGGGAAGAAGGCTAGATGCATCAAAAATGGATATCATAGTTTCAAATATTCGCAGATATTATTCCAATCTTCCAGTAAATGATTTGAGAAAAATTTATCGAATTAGGCTCGAAAGATTGAGGTTGCTGATGGATCATGGCATCCCAGAAGATGTTCGCTGGTTGATCGAAGCGAAAGTTCGATTAGCTGGTGAATTACCAGATTCATTTCCTAAGCACAAACCTGGCTTAGGTAAGAGTACTTTTGCAAAGAAGCGAAGAGCAAAAAGATTAAATAGTTGCTACAAATGTACTCGATGGACATGTGATACCCGTTGTAAGTCAATAGGGTATTCATCTATAAATCGAGATGATAAGATAGATTTCATTAAGGGTGGGCTGAGTAAGGAGTCATTGGATGATATCCGATTGACTCTTGAGACGCACCCTAGTGGGTATGTGCAGCGTGAGCTACTATCTTTATGGGCTAAATTCATCAGCGATAAAGAGCGTTATAGTCTCAAAAATATAATAGCAAAAGATCCTGTTTGCCAGGCTGTTATAAACAATGATGTTTTGGCTATGCAGCATTAATACAAGGTAAATCATTTAATATATATATATATATGCACATATAAAATATTTTTCTGTTTCCTTTCACGAGTTTTGATAAAGGTTGGTTAAATATATTAAATCACCGAAAGGTGAGTCGGGTGACTTTGTCAAAAGTAAATCTTTACTTTTTCGAAATACGAGTAGTAAATAGTGAAGTTTTTCAAGTTTAAAAGCCAATGATTTTCACAGTTTATGCATCCCAAAATATCATTTTCTCCTAAGTTTTTCCTTCCTTATTCTTTCAAAGATGGAATGATCAAAACTTCGACAGATCAAAACTATCTGTGTATTTTGTGGATCAAAAGTAGGGAAAGGTTTTGGGTATCTAGAAGCAGCAGTGGATCTTGGAAAGAAATTGGGAGAGAAAGGTATCACTCTCGTGTATGGAGGAGGTAGCAGTGAATTGATGGGTTGTGTTTCACAATCTGCTCTAGCAGAGAAAGCAAGAGTGATAGGTGTTATACCTACTCCTTTAGCTGATATAGCAGGCAAAACATGAGGGCATGAAGTACAAATCTTATCTATCCATGAACGCATAACTTGCATGCTATATGGTTCTGATGCCTTCATAGCTCTGCCTGGAGGTTTTGGTACTTTAGAAGAAATCTTTAATATTACCTCATGGGCTCAACTAGATCTCCATACTAAGCCTATTGGGCTTTTAAATGTAAACAATTTTTTTGATGGTTTGCTAACATTTCTTTATTATGCTGTGGAATAGGGATTCATCTCTCCATTTTCTAGGAGAATCCTTATTTCTGCTCCTACTATCGAGGAACTGCTGGATAAGTTGCAATCATATATTCCAATAAAAGATCCAGCATGAGTTAAGATAGATTGGTCGCAAGGAAGGGGAATCAAGCGAAAATGGAGTCCGGCTAATGTAAATCTATCTTTGTGAACCCTAGAATAGGTGGTGGTAGAGTACGGAGTATTCTCACTCTCGAGACACGCCATAAATTTCTAGGATTTTGTTTATGTTTAATTTTGTGTATCTCAAAGATTTAAGGTGGTAGAGTATGAAGTATTTCTTACTCTTGAAACACACTTTTTTCTTTATTTCCTCAAAAGGTCAGAGGTGGTAGGATACGGCTACTCCCGAAACACATCTCTCATTTTGAGGATCATAAATGTTTCCCCTTTTTGCGTTTTGCATGTATGACTAGTTTATGCTTCTTCAGGAGCAATAATAATAATATCATTTCAGTATGTTTAGATGATAACTTATACTTCTTCTGGAGTAAATATACACTTCTTCTGGAATACATAAGTGCTCGTGCAAGAACATTTCCAGACACTTTATCATCTAATATTCATCTCATAATACTGATGAGATTATTTTCACATTAGCCATATCCGAGCTATCATGTGATATTATCTTATCATACATCAACATTCTCTTGTTGAATAATTTTCATCCACCCATTCAAATTCAGATATTGGTAACTTCTGGTACCATTGGATGAAATATTTTTATCAACATTTACCAACTTTTTGGTAATGATAACTTCTGGTATCATTTGATGAAGTATCAAATAACAATAATATCACCATGTATATAGGTTAAACAATAATAATATCACCACGTATATATGTTGACAACATCCTCTAATATGTTAGAATTAACCAACAATTGAGGTGTTTTTGAAATAATATAGAATATGAATATATGTAAAGTATTTTATATATTCAATTGCTAAACCGGCCATATAGGCGGAATCGACATAATGAAATACTTAAACCGGCCATATAGGCGGTATCAACATCATGAAATAATTAAACTGATACATAATGAAATAATTACCTTTCATGAGTGAGCGAGTCGTATCTTCAAATCCAGTCAAGGTATTCATAATAGTTCAATCCGTTATGATAATGAGTCATCTCCAGTTAAGGTATAAATCCAGTCCATAAAACTCAATCCATCACGGTATGGCAACTATTATGTTACTTTCAAATCTTTTAATTTATCGTATTGATTACATAGTAGTGTTAAATAATTTAGAATATATATTTTATTAACACTTATCATCATATCATTAATAATGATTAATCAATTTCGTTAAATCATGATTAATATATTTTATCGTATCATTAAGGGCAAAATCGTCCATATTTTAATATATTGATCATATGGATAAATCGAAACCGTCAATAGGTTTGAAATTCAATTTAGAACAAACTTACTTTTGGTCCGAAGTTCAAAATCTCGCCGGAATTGCTTTAAAAATAGTTTTTACGACGCCGCCACGTTCGACCGCCGGAAAATATCCAAAACTGCACCAAACAGAAAAGTAAGACCATAGAAAAATCAAGAACATCGATATGAACAAACTTCCTTTTGACGTCGTCGCCGGATTCCCAGCCATGCGCCTCCACACGCCGATTTGACGTCTGCGCGTGGGATTCATGCGCTTCACGCGCCGCCGCGCCCGTGCCGGAGCCGTCGACACGCGCCGGTTCCGGAGGATCGTCCCGTCGCCGTCTTCATGGATCTGTTGTCCGATCGTCATTTGAATTTATGGTTTGGCGTGAATTTGCTTTGAAAGTTTCGGTTTTTTTCAACTTTTCTTCTCCGGTCGATATCTTCTGTTTCAGCCGTCGGATTATCTCCAAATTTCAGGCGAGGCTTCTCCTTGACAAATTCGTTCTGATTGCGGTGGCTGATCGTCGATCGGATATTTGGATTAGTCGGAATCATTCTTTTCAGTTCGAGAGGAAATGAAACATTGATTAGTAATAATCAGGTTTCTGATACAGAGTTTCATCATTTAGATGCAACTGTAGAGCATACTTCCGTTATTACTCAATTGGCTAGAGACTCGTGCTGATAACGTGTTTTAAAACAATAGATAATATAGAGAGAATCAGAGAGAATTTCTTATTCTTAATATTTCATAATGAATATAGACCCCTATTTATAGGGGTGGACAATGACATAATCGTAATTTTGGACAATGGCATAATCGTAATATATAAATTTTACAGGGGCATAAGAGTAATTTTCATTCAAAATATTTTACCTAATTATTCCTAAATTTGCCTAACTTATAACAAAATTGATTTAAAAAATATGTTATTTATAAATTTATTTATAAGAATTTACCAAACGTTAAGCATGGTCAATTTCTCGACGTCTTGCTCCCAGCTTAACCTCCCCGAGCGTTAATTAGTAATATGGTCTCCAAACTCTAATTCATTTTTAATGTTATTTTCCATTTTAATTTAATCAAAAAAATTAATTATTATTTACGACTCTTGAAAATTCTACATGGTCGCCTCTTTCCGTTGTCATTCCAAAATATCGTTCTGATTATGGTTGGACAAAAAAATCGAAATCGAGTAAATCGAACCGAAAAAATTAAAAGATTTCGGTTCTTGAAAAAATATTCAAAACAGAAACCGAAATCGATTTTTTTTTTTAAAAATCGAAATCGATCGGTTCTCAAAATAAAAACCGAAAACCGAAATCAAAACCGATAAAAACATGTTTTTTTTAAAAAAAAATTCATTGAATTATACGGGAAAATATATTTATGCCCACGCTTTAATGTGTAGACAGCGGGTTAGAGGAGTATAAATTTACTCACAATCTATCCATATGAGAAATGTTGTCCAGATTGATAAGATATTTTAATTAGAAATTCACGACTCATAATCTTTTTCAAGTAGAACAACATTTTAATGTACAAACACTTAGTGTATAAAATGTTATTTGTTTGATACACTATTATTATGGAAATTAATAATTTACTTTTAAGTCATTTCATACACTATTATTATTATTATTATTATTATTATTATTATTATTATTATTATTATTGTTGTTGTTGACTCCGGGCCCAAAGAAAGGTACAGTGATCCGCCAGCGAAGGCCCAATAATGGCCCAATGGACCTTAACCCACAGCTGAGGCCTGAAATATCACCTTGAGATGAATGCCGAGGTGGTATGCCAAGCTAGCCTCTTTAACCGACCTGGTTAAACGCCCAGCCGATATGCTTTATACTCAGTCGGGGCGCTTTTTGGCGTTGGCCAAAAGAGAGATGGAGTCAGTGATGGGACACAGCCTTTACCCGGACGTGACAGACGCCCATCCCCTACGAAGTGTAGCAATGATTACAATTGAAAAGCAAGAATGTCACATCCATAAGTTAGGGTGATGACAAGTGTAAAGTATGCCACGTGTCGCAATCCGAGACAAGAAGTTCCACTATAAATGAAGCACAATTGCCTCCAAGTAAGGGGTTAGCAATTTCTCACTCTTAAATCTATATTTCTCTCACTCCCTTTTCTCTCTTTTACACACTTTTATTTCCCGCACCCAATATATATTTGCCTAAAATGAGCACTGACTTAGGCATCGGAGTGCAAACGGGAGCCACCTCGGCCCCCTTTGCAAGCTGATTGTTTGTCTTAGTGCGCAGGAGATCCACGTGTTCAAGAGGGAGGAGCTGAGACGTGTTGGTCCAAGGTCCATCCGGATTTTGTGGTCAACATTTTGGCGCCGTCTGTGGAAAGCCATACTGCTAACCACGAAAACACATGATAAAAAGTCACACATAGAAAGGTAGTCCTGAAAAAAGGACGAATAACCTCTTACAATAGAGCGGATAACTGCAAAGAGCTTTGAAAGATAAGCTGGTTGGCCTTGAAAAAGGTAGGAGCTTTGAGAGATAAGCTGGTTGGCCTTGAAAAAGGTAGGAGCTTTGAGAGATAAGCTGGTTGGCCTTGAAAAAGGTAGGAGCTTTGAAAGATAAGCTGGTTGGCCTTGAAAAAGGTAGAAGCTTTGAAAGATAAGCTGGTTAACCTTGAAAAAGGTAAAGAACTTTGAAACATAAGTTTAAACACCCTTGAAAAAGGTAAAGAACTTTGAAACATAAATTTAACAACCTTGAAAAAGGTTTGAAGCAGCAACACTTATTTTCTGAAACATGAATGAAAGTGATGGTGATGTTAACCCCCGTAGGGAAGAAGTGGCCGAAACAGCGAGGACGAAGCTCCTCAAGAACTCCCTGAAAATGCCAACGAGGAAGTGGTACAACCTAATCCACCTCGCCGGCATCGAAATCGCCGCATGATGCGAGACATGACACTCATGGTGGCCCAAATGCTGGAGATGCATAGGCAGCAAATAGAACAGACTGCTGCAATGAATGCCTTTATGGCCAGAGGGTATGCTGTGAACGAACCCGTGATGCCTCAGCAATACTCACAGCCACATTATTCACCATCCGAGGCGGCCACTGTATCTTATTATCAGGACCCGCAGGCATACGACGAAGTGGAATCCGAGCCCTTCTACGAGCGAGACCCAGAACATGTAACACATGGGGAACAAAACCCACCACCAGCTAGATGCAGGGAGGCTTCTCCCGCAAATTCTGGCAGTGTTTTTAGCCGAATAGGAGGGTTATTCAGGGGACAACGACGGGGACAAACGGACCCAGGACGGCACAATGCCGCAGAGCCTAGAAATAGGCGCGAGCGACGCGCTGAAGAAGCCCTATCGCAGGGTCAAATGTACAGGGACTAACAAGGTATGGGGGGAGAAAGGATGGCATCAGCACATGAGCCTAGGAATAGGCAGGAAAGAAGAGCCGGAGCAGTTCGGACTAATCCTCGCGACGAGTTGCAGAGCCATGAAAGGCCAAACTACGGCCACGTTCCACCACCACAAAGGCAGGAGTACGCTCCGCCGCTCCATGGCCAATACCGTGATCCGGAGTATTCCGGTCACGACGAGAATAACGAGCTGCCGTCATACGAGTTGGATGACGAAGAGGAAGTAAGTCCCTTCACGGAGGGCCTCCGTAGATGCCCCGTCCCCCATGACTTTGAGATGCCGGAAATAGCAAAATATTCTGGCCGAGGTGATCCTGATGATCACCTGTTAAATTACCGCGCTAGCATGGAAATAGCCGGGGCCACCCCAGCACTGAAATGTAAAGCTTTTGCTTTAACTCTTGAGGGAAGTGCCATACGATGGTATAAAAAACTCCCTCCTGGCAGCATCCACAGCTGGAGGGATATGAAAACTGCTTTTAAGAATGGTTTTGTTTCTTCCAGGCCTGGTCAACTCCCACTCCAGCGCCTTCAGGATCTGAGGAAAGGAAAGGACGAATCTCTGAAAAGCTACCTAGCTAGATTCACTGAAGAAATGCATATCTGCGAAAATATCACAGAAGCGGAGATGTTTTCCGCCCTGAAAGGAGGGCTAGATATGACCAGCATGTTTTGGAGGGATGTCCGGAGCAGGAAACCAAGGGATTACAATACCCTGGTAGACCTGATGAAGGAAGAGATTGTATCGGAGGAAATGGCTAGGGCCAAGATAATCACCCCCAAGGGAGGTACAACCTTGGATATTCCAATGAAGTGGACCTCAAAAAGGGCGAAAACAAGGATAGGATCGGCGGTAGCCGAGGTGGCGCGCCACGTCCATTTCCGAGGACAGGATCTAGCTTTGCAGCAAAAATCACGGAAGTTATCCCTCACTTACACTCTAACACCCCTTCTCAAAATCCTCACACGGCTCAAGGGAGAGTGGAAAGCGGTCGAAGTGGAAAACAACCCATGATTGGGGCTTACTGTGCCTACCACAGATATTACGGTCACGCAACAGAGGATTGCAGAGAAATCCACATGCTAGCCGACCAAAAAGCACAGGGGAGAAGGGGAGGTGACTTCCCCCCTGACACAGGGCGGACACAAAAATCTGGTGGCCAGAAGTTCAATCGAGCTGATAGGAGAGCTCCGTGGAAGAACTCAACTAAGGAAAGAATTGATAATCGTCAAAGAGACAGGAATAAGGGCCAAGATACCGCCTCGGCACATGCCAAAGACACACGGGAACCGCCTATGCCTGTGACCGACCACCCCATCCGTGAAATCGACACAATACTGGGAGGCCCCCACCCAGGTGGGAGCACAAACAACTCCCAAAAGAGGTATATAAGAGAGGCCAAGCAGCCCGCCAACGTGAATTATCATATCCACTCCCATCCTGTGGGAATGCCTCGGACGGAACCTATCACCTTCACACAAAACGATGTCGTTGGGGTGCACTTCCCACACAACGATGCATTGGTTATCAGGGTGGTGGTGGCTCGAAATGGGCTATCACGGATGATGGTGGACGATGGTGCCTCGGTAAATGTGATCTACGGGGTAACTTTTGATAAGATGGGGATCAGCACTCCTCTCATTCCAGTCCCTGATCCGATATACGGATTCACGGGGGACAGCATAACCCCCAGAGGGTCCATAACCCTTATGAATGAAGTAGGGCAAGCACCGACCCACTCCAGAATCCCTATGGAATTCCTGGTAGTTGACAAAATCTCCTCCTATCATGGCTCAATTGGGAGACCTGGTCTCATTGACTTGGGGGCTGTAACGCATACCAAATACATTTGCATGAAGTTCCCTACGGAGCATGGTGTTGCAACTGTGAGGGGAAGCCAAACAGAATCCCGGGCTTGTTACACAAATGCAACCCGGAAGTTTCAAGATCGAAGCTTAAACATGATCAGTGATGTAGCCATGGCCGAGGCCGCTTCAGACCCTGAAAGATTGGGTGAAGGACCATCTGGAGATAAGGATGTCACGATGATCCTAGAAGAGGATTTAGCGGATTTGGACCCAAGGATGGCAGGCGACAATTGCCCCACCCCGGCCGAAAGGTTGGAGTGCTTTGGCGTAGACCCATTGGACCCAATCAAGGAATTACAAGTCGGACTGGACTCACCAACCGAATACAAGAGTCAATTGAAGGACTTCCTACTTCAAAATCTCGATGTATTCGAATGGAAGCATGGCGACATGGTTGGGGTCGATCCTAAGGAGGCCTGTCACAGACTCCAGATTGACCCACGAAGCCCTGGGCATAGGCAGAAGAGAAGACATATGAGTTCGGATAAGTATGAGGCCTTGAAAGACGAGGTCACGAAGCTATTGAAAAATGGCTTCATCAGAGAATCGCGCTATCCGAAGTGGGTATCAAACCCTGTTTTGGTACCAAAACACAATGCGAAGCTTAGAGTATGTATTGATTTTTCGAACTTGAACCAGGCATGTCCAAAAGATAGCTTCCCACTGCCCCGGATCGATCAATTGGTCGACTCCACAGCAGGTCATGAGCTGCTAAGTTTCATGGATGCTTACTCCGGATACAATCAGATCCCCATGTACGAATCGGACGAGGAGCATACCTCGTTTATAACGGATAGAGGACTCTATTGCTACAAAGCTATGCCGTTCGGTTTGAAAAACGCGGGAGCTACATATCAGAGGCTAGTAAATCGCATGTTTGCAAAACAATTGGGAAACACCATGGAGGTGTATGTTGATGACGTGTTGGTCAAAAGCATGATCGCCGCGGATCATATCCGCCATTTGTCAGAGGCCTTCGATGTTTTGAGGAAATATCGAATGAAGCTCAACCCTGCGAAGTGTGCATTTGGAGTAGCATCCGGAAAATTTCTTGGGTTCATGGTGAATAAAAGAGGAATCGAAGCCAATCCCGACAAAATCAATGCTTTGCTAAACATGCAATCGCCTCGAAATCCAAAGGAGGTGCAAAGCTTAACGGGAAGAATTGCAGCCTTGAATCGGTTCGTCTCCAAATCCACAGACAAATGCTTGCCATTTTTCAAAATCCTAAAAGGGGGGAAGCGATTCCAGTGGACACCAGAGTGTGAGCAGGCCTTCGCCGACCTGAAAACATCCTTGGGACGACCCCCATTGCTATCAAAGCCAAAGGCTGGCGAGCCTCTCTACTTGTATTTGGCTGTGTTCAAGGAGGTTGTTAGCTCCGTCTTGATCAGAGAAGAGGAGGGAAGTCAATTTCCAGTATATTACGTGAGCAAAGCCATGCTAGATGCGGAGACACGCTACCCAGATATGGAGAAACTTACCCTCTCACTACTCACCGTTTCTCGCAAACTTCGTCCCTACTTTCAGGCACACTCCATACACGTGCTCACCAACTTTCCCATGAGACAAGTGTTGCAAAAACCAGATGTATCTGGAAGATTACTGAAATGGGCAATAGAAGTCAGCCAGTTTGACATACACTATGTGCCTCGGACTGCGATAAAAGGCCAAGCTTTGGCTGACTTCGTAGTCGAATTCACACACCCGCCGGAGGTCGAAATGGTTGACAACACAGATGATAGCCAGGAGTGGAAATTATTTGTTGATGGGTCCTCGGCTAAGGAGCGATCCGGTGCGGGCATATTACTAATAAGCCCAGAAGGGTTTAAACTACATAGCGCAATCCGCTTTGAGTTCAAAGCTTCGAACAACGTTGCTGAGTACGAGGCGTTGTTAGCTGGGTTAAGACTTGCCAAAGCTTTGAAGATCAAGTCCATAGTGGCGAACAGCGATTCGCAGCTCGTTGTAAATCAATTCAATGGGCAATTTTCTGCCAAAGAACCCTCTATGATTGCTTACTTAAAGAAAGTAAGAGATTTGGCGGTACACTTTGAAGAAATGGAATTGCAGCACATCCCCAGGACAAAAAATTCCAATGCTGATACCCTGTCCAAACTAGCAAGCAGCAGTGATGCAGAGCTATATAATTTGATCCCGGTTGAGCGCATGTTGACCTCCTCTATTGAGCCAGGACCAGAGATTTTGACAGTAGAAGAAGAGAGATCCTGGATGAACCCGCTAATTGCATATTTGAAGCACCAGATAGTGCCAAACGAGCCGGAAGCAGCTCGAAAATTGCAAAGGTATGCTGCAAATTTCGTACTTTTGGATGATCTACTCTATAAACGGAGTTTCACCTCCCCGTTGCTAAGATGTGTTGGGCCTGAGGAAGGACGATATGTAATGAGAGAAATCCATGAAGGTATATGTGGCAACCATGCCGGGGCACTATCGCTGGCTCGGAAAGCCCTCAAACAGGGATATTTTTGGCCCACCATGCGAAAGGATTCTCATGATTTTGTGCGCAAGTGTGATAAATGCCAAAGACACGCAACCATACCGCATCAGCCACATCACAGGCTAACCGTGGTGACCAGCCCCTGGCCTTTTTCAAAATGGGGAGTTGACATTATAGGTCCTATGCCTAGGGGAGCCGAAAATAATTGCTTTGCTATAGTGGCAATTGACTACTTCACCAAGTTGGTCGAGGCTGAACCACTTATGAGAATCACCGAGGCCAACACCACCAAGTTCATTTGGAAGAATATCATATGCCGGTTTGGGGTACCCCATTCGCTGGTTAGCGACAATGCTAAACACCCACAGGCCAATGGGCAAGTGGAAGCAGTGAACAAAACCATAAAAAACACCCTGAAAAGGAAGCTAGAGTCCAAGAAGGGCGCATGGGTAGATGAGCTCCCGCAAGTGCTATGGGCGCTTCGCACCACTTCTCACACCGCAACTGGTGAAACGCCATTTTCATTGGCATATGGAGCCGAGGCGGTATGTCCCGTAGAAATTGGGATACCCTCATTTCGACAGATTAATTACGACGAAGTGAGAAATGAAGAAGCACAAAGGGCCGGTTTGGATTTCCTCATGAAGAAACGGAACGATTCTCAAGTAGTGATGGCCAGATACCAAGAAAAGATGGCTCGATACTACAATAAAAAAGGTGAAAGGGCGACGCTTTAATATTGGAGACTTAGTCTTAAAAAAAGGTCATTCTTTCAACTCAAGAACCAGGAGTAGGGACTCTGGGTCCCAATTGGGAAGGCCCTTACAGGATCACAGCCGAGGTGGTGCCTGGTACTTACATAATTGAAGATTTGTCCGGGGTACCTTTGTATAATCCTTGGAACACAGATCACCTTCGTCGCTATTTTCAATAAGTCAAATTCCACTTCAACGAGGCACAGCGTTATCGCATGATTGCATGAGATCGCAGTTAACTATGATGAGGATTGCACCAAGTACTAATTGGTCATACATGAAATTGTTAAAAACAAGGGACTCTTATAAAAGTCCACATTTCGATCACTGTATTATTTCTGAAATCCTTGCAAACTCAGGCTTAAGTGCCTCGGACATATTGTCACATGAACCAAAGTTCTAAAAACGGTAAATTAGTTCGCACCTACGGGGTGCTCTTTCGCACGAAATATCAAATGTTTACGCAAAGTGATTGATACTTTCATGCATACACTTAAGCGAAATGCTCACAAGACATATGCGTACTAAATACTGTGGATTCAAACGTAAAAGTCCCTATATTATTTCTGTTATAAAAACATAAGCGCACGATGGCACGCCACAAACAGAAGTTAATGCAAATTTGTAAGAGGTGTTACTAAATGTAAGGTAAAAGTTGCTCTAAAGTAGGTCGACATCAGATTTAACCCGCAAGCGTGAACGCATTAAGCTCGTTAAACCTGAGGGACTAGACATTTACAGACAGACACAGTCAGACATTTACAATATCCCACATATCATCTTACAATTATGAAACTCGCACTTGGAAATAGACACAGTCAGACATTTACAATATCCCACATATCATCTTACAATTATGAAACTCGCACTTGGAAATACTCATGTACGTTGCTGCACCAAAATATGAACAAACTGCTTCATTCATAAAAACGAGGCATTGATAAAACAAATGAAGGTTATACTTACAATATTAGGTGTCGAGGCACTTACAAAAAAGAGAGAGAAGAAGAAAACAAAAACTAAACTAACAAATGCAGAAAAGGATTATTGTGGAGGAGGGGCATCTTCCAAGTAGCCCTTCTCATATGCGTCCAGAGGATCCGCAGGAGCACCTTGAGGCTCAGGGTAAAAAGCTTCAATGGAGGACAGGTCCAATGTCGAAAAAGCTTCCTTCACGTCCCCCAAGGCCATTCTGGCCCCCAAGTTCCCAAATACCCTCTGCATAGCCTCGTACTCTGGGGTCTGTTCAAAAGTGTCTTTGAAGTTCTGGACAGCCTCAGATACTCTGGTACTTAAAGCATTCTCCACCCATGTCAGGACGGTCTGCTCCAAAACCTCAGTGATCCTCGTTTGCATATGCTTCTCCAAAGAGGCAAGGTCCTCCTCCGCCTTTGCCTTAGCCTCCAGCTCCCTCCCCAACTTTTCATTAACTGCTGCCACTTCAGCTTCCAGACTAGACTTGGCTGCATTAGTGACAGTCAGAGCCTCAGATGCGATGGACTGTGCACGGTTGGAATCATCTAATTTTTTGCACAGAACCGCCAAGTCTGATTCAGAGGACCGGAGGTCATGCTTCAGTTTATCATTGTCCTCCTGCAGGCGCTTCGCATTAGCCCTCTCTTCTGAGGAAGATTTACGGGCTATAGACAGCTGGGCCTTGAGGTCATTGATTTCCTTAAGCATATTGTCCGCATGCCGGAGCGCAGTCTCAGCATTTTTCTTGTCCCTCTGCGCCTCCTCCACAGACGATTCCACCTCGTCAATAAGGGCCAACGCCCTGGCATTCATTGCCTTGGCGGCGAGCAACTTCCGAGATGGGCTAGTACTAGAGGAGAAGGCGGACCAACCCTCCGTCCAAAATTGTTCAGTGATAAATGCAGCCCGGGCTGGAGGAGAACTGGGGGAATCAAACAATGAAGGGCTGGAAGTGACGTCTCTGGGAAGGATGCTGGTTTTAATATGCTTGAGCTCTTCCGCCCCCTCTGGTGTCACTTCATAAGCCAAGCCTGGGATGGGCACAGATGGCTCGTCCTCCAGTTCCTCGATCATTGGTGGCGGAGGTGCAGAAGTGGACTCCTTGCCTTTGCCTCTTCTGAGCCTTTTTAAGGGGGCGGGCTCCTCCTCAGATGCTTGCTCCGAAATGTCCTCGGACAAGAAAGGTGGTACTGAGACATCCTTAGTCTCCCTGCCCCTCTTGGATCCGCCTCTATCCGACCTCTTCCCTTTTCCTTTGGCAACGCCTTTTTCAGGATCTGCCTCCCCAGCAATGTTGGGCTGTTGGGGACCCACTGGCAGCAGAGTGGGCAGTGGCAGTAGAGCTGGAAAAGGGCCCTGGAGTTGGGCAGTAGACTTCTCAGACACTTCCTTTGCCACCCCAATTTGCAGGTCGGCCAAAACCGCTTTCTGCTTCCTTTCAACCTCGCTCCCGTGGCGCAGAGCTGGAGGGATTTTCGTGGCCATGAGGCCCTTCAAAGAAATCTTTGGGAATTCTTTGGAACCTAAAAAGGAAAAGAGGACAATGGGGTTATGAACAGAAAAGAATACAAGATGTAGCAGCAATAAGGAGGAGAACTTACTCATGGCTCGCATAAGGCCGTGTTTCACAAATAACTTGTTCTGTTGGATGACCCCTTGGAAGGTGCCCTTGTAGGCAAATATACGCCTTACTGCCGCTAGATCTGCGTCAGGAAGGAGATGGGCAAAAGTGTCCCCTGCCATAAGAAATAATATGTTAAGAAGCAGTCAAGAAAAATAAGTATGGATGAAAGAGCAAAAGACGCATGACACTTAAAGACCCTAAAGTAAATACAAGACTCACTAGGTATGGAAAGAGTCCGGGGAACTGTAATTTCTGGACTAGGGTCCACAAGGGAATTCTGCCACTCCCCAGCAACCCAGAACCACTGGTTCCTCCAGTTCTTTATCGAGGTAGGGTGACCGGTAATAACGGGAGTATAAGAGCCTCTGGGGGACAGATAATACCAGTCTTTGAAATCCGATCTCACGTCTCTCTCCCTCCTAACTGATTTCTTTAAAGTGTAGAGAGTGTGAATGATGTGCAGTGAGATGGGATGGTCAGGGTTGACCTCTTGCCACACCAACCAAGTCCCCACAGCCTGAGTCCAGAAATTGGGGGCCAGCTAGTAGGGGCACAAGTTATAGCTCCTAAGCAATGCCTTAAAGAAGGGATGCAGGGGAAGCCTCATCCCACAAGAAAGGGCGTCGTAGCATATAGCAGCCTGGCTTGGGGAAGGGCTGCAAGGTCGGCAGGAAGGGGTAGGATGCACCAAATGGACCCCTTCTGGCAATCTGAATTTTGCCGAAGCCGCAGCCAAATCGATCCTTCGGATTTCAGTAGCAACCTCACTGCTTTCCCATGACTCTGGGTTTAGATCGGGATCAACATGGTAGCCCGAAACTTTGTTGACCTGGTCAACCCAATCTCTACCTGAGCAATTTCCTCCGCAGTCAAACCCAACTCTTCCCTGTGCGCCCTAAACGGTGCCCTAACAATCAAGCCGAGGTCCTGGTGACCCGAAGAGGAGCTCGCCACCTTTTCTTTTCCCAAATCCTTTTCTCGCTTGCTTCGGAGCTCTCTTAGCGCAGATTCCTCCTCGGATGATAGATGAGACATATAGTTCTGGTGTTTTTCTTCTTCGCTGTCAGAATCACTCAAATAAATTATGCCATTGTTTTTCCTATTTCTCCTCTTAACCTGCTCCCTAAAGAAACGGGAGCTAAAAACCGATAAAGAGATGAGACAGAAACCTCTGATGGGAACCGCCATCGCTAACATTTCCTGTGAACCCGTTCCCCCAACTCTTTCCATTTTTCTTTTTTGTTTTAAAAAGAAAGTCAGACTCAACAAAAGAAAAACAAAATGCAAAAACAAAGTTTTCAAACCCACAATAAGAAACTAAAAATAAGAAAGTCTTGCATGTACAGGGGTCAAGAGATTTACCTTCAAAAGGCGAATGCTTGACACTGTGCACTTGGAACGAAGAGCTCGCCAAGAAAAACTGTGAAACGCTAAGAGTGGATGCTGTGTAGTGAACCCTTGAAGAAAAGACACGAGAATCACAAGGAAGAGAGAAACGGCGCAAGCTCTCGCGAAAGCACTGCTACAAAGGTTATGAGAAAATGGTAAAAAGTGAAGTGGTAAAATGAAGAAGGATTTATAGGAATCCCAACAATCTACATTCCTTGATTTTCGTGAACCCGTGGTTAATATGGGTAACCCATACTCCTTGGAAAGTGAGTTAATCAAAGCGCTAGCCGTCAAAGGGATGGACAAAACCGTTCAGCTACCATAGTGAACGCCACGCGCAGCGAAATAATGCCCCCCCCCTTTCCATTTTATATGTATATATATATTCCTCTCGAAAATAAATATCGATAATTTCTATGAGTTGACCGCGCCGCCTAGGGAATGCGCTGATATGATCCTAGCCATTAGGGAACGAAAATCCGAGGCAGAAGGTCGACTATGATATGGATCCGAGCCTTACCTAAGAAATTTCATTATTGATTCCCTAGAAAGTTAATGCTGTGAAATCATGGCAAATCCTACACGACCATGAATGATCCCTTCGGATTTGAGGGACTAGTGTTGACTCCGGGCCTAAAGAAAGGTACAGTGATCCGCCAGCGAAGGCCCAATAATGGCCCAATGGACCTTAACCCACAGCTGAGGCCTGGAATATCACCTTGAGATGAATGCCGAGGTGGTATGCCAAACTAGCCTATTTAACCGACCTGGTTAAACGCCCAGCCGATGTGCTTTATACTCAGCCGGGGCGCTTTTTGGCGTTGACCAGAAGAGAGAGATGGAGTCAGTGATGGGACACTGCCTTTACCCGGACGTGACAGGCGCCCATCCCCTACGAAGTGTAGCAATGATTACGATTGAAAAGCAAGAATGTCACATCCATAAGCTAGGGTGATGACAAGTGTAAAGTATGCCACGTGTCGCAATCCGAGACAAGAAGTTCCACTATAAATGAAGCACAATTGCCTCCAAGTAAGGGGTTAGCAATTTCTCACTCTTAAATCTATATTTCTCTCACTCCCTTTTCTCTCTTTTACACACTTTTATTTCCCGCACCCAATATATATTTGCCTAAAATGAGCACTGACTTAGGCATCGGAGTGCAAACGGGAGCCACCTCGGCCCCCTTTGCAAGCTGATTGTTTGTCTTAGTGCGCAGGAGATCCACGTGTTCAAGAGGGAGGAGCTGAGACGTGTTGGTCCAAGGTCCAGCCGGATTTTGTGGTCAACAATTATTATTATTATTGTGTGAAATTTACTTTTACTGAGATTCAAATATTCTTGATTCCTCGAGGTGATTTTGTAGTAACCGAGAATTTTTACGCAATTGAATAATTATTTTCAAGTTTCGAAAATCGTGCCGCTACGATCTCACCAATTTTTAAGTTAACGTCATGACGCGTTCGTCTAGTTAAGTCGAGAAATATCGAGTTAATTCAATTTTAAATGAAATTTCGAATTTCCAAATTTTTATTATTTTATTTATTTATTTAAATTATTATTTCCAAAATCATCTTTAAATTCCAAAAATTTCATCAATCTCATTTTATCAATTTCATCCTTCCGATCCAGTTGATTTCACGTGTGAATTTTCCTCGAACTACGTGCATGTGTGTCTTGATTTTCACACTCTACCAAACCCCATAAAATTCCCAAAATATTCTACTCCACCCACTCCCACTAACTTCAACCCATACTCTCATATTTCCCAATCCCTCCTTATCCCCATCAGAGTTCCCCTCCCTATGCACAAACCCATCTCAGCATCACCCCCAAACCGTCCCTGTTCAAGCCCCTAGCAGCTCCATTTCTCAGCCTCCACTCCAGCAGGGTAATGCCCTCCTCCTCCTTCACCATTACCACTGCAGTATACCTCCGCCCCCAACGCAGCCATTGACCAACCACTGCAAACAGCTCAGCTCCATTGCAGCCTCTTCCCAGCATCACCAACACAACCACTTCGACCCACCGTTTACCTCATCACCTACAGCACCACCACCAACCTCCAACTCACCACCTCCATCACACCACCTCCCAACGCACCTCCTTCACCATCAATCATCATCATCATCACCATCACCCTCTCAACCACCATTGCCACATTCCAGCAGCCGCCATCACTCATCGCTCAACCACCACACATAACAGCCGGAAATCAATCTCAACACACTCACTGCAACCATCCCATCTCCATACCCCAGCTGAATCATCATCTTCATCACCACCTCCATCTCCAGCCAACCAGCTCAACCAAGAACCACCAATCGTCACCACCACCACCACTTTCGCCCACTGCCCAGCCACGAACCGAATCACCTCCAAATCATCATCAGCCACCACCGCCTGCGAGACTAACCCAAAACACTACCAAATCCGCTGCAAACCACCGTGACCACAACCTCCCCAACCACAATACTCGACAACCAACCACCCCTGCCCAACTCCATATACCCAAATCAAACCCAAAGAAAAACCCATGAATCAATAAGTTCATTTCTTACCTCAACCACCATTTTTTTCGCCGGAATCGCTCACCTTAAATCGCGAATCAAGCCGTGGCCTCGCGTCGGTTCTCGCACCAAATCTCTCAAAAATTGATCCCCTTTTCCTACCCGCAGCTCGCCGCCCCTCTGCGCCGACGTTCCGCCGGCGAATCACCGGATGAAAGGGTTGGCTTGCTCGAAGTTCGCGCCTCCGTCTCTCGCCGGCACTCTCACTGTCTCTGAACGCGAATGGTAGAGAGAGAGAGAGAGAGAGAGAGAGAGGGAGAGAGTTGTTTTATTAAATTTTGATTTTTCAAAATTGCAGCTTGGTCCATGAAGTTTTAAATTGTTTCAAATTAGTCCTCAAGTTTTAAAATAGTCTAAAACAGTCCCTACAGTTTAAATGTTTTAAATCTTACTTTAAGTTTCAAAAGTTATTATTTAGCCCTAAGTATCAAACTCATTTCAGTCCCTGTAGATTTAATTCATTTGATTTTAAGTTCAAGTTTTACAAGTTATCTATTTCAGTACCTCAAAGTTTTAAAGTGTTTCAAATGGGTCCCTATAGTTTTAAAATCTACTATTTCAGCCCTAATTTAATATTCATTTTGAGCTTCCACCCAACTTTTGAAAAATATTCATTTTGATCCCCAAATTGTAAATTATCATTTTTAAACTACAGATTTCAAAAGACTAATTCGACTTAATCTTCTAATCGGGTAGACGAAGCGTACGGAGAATTAAAGAATTGAAGTCGTTTCCCGCTCAACTTTGCACTCGTCAATTTTAAGGTAGACTCGCCCCTATTAATTGATTTAAATTATGATTGCATGTGAATGTGTATGTTATGTTATGTGACTTATGTGAAAGTCATTTTTATGAAAAGAGACAATAATGTATTTCTTCGGAAATAATTATGTTGTTATGCTTTTATGCATGAGAAAGAAAGAAGAGAATGTCTTGCAAGATAAATGATGATGTATGCATAACTCATGTGCCTTATGTGCACGAGAAGAAAGAGCAATCCACACCCTATGATTTAAAGGGCCTATGATTTTAAAGAGAAGCCACGTGCTATAATGCACAAGAAGAGCAACCCACACCCTATGATTTCTAAAGAGCCTATGATTTTTCAGAAAGAAGTCAAGTGCTTAAATGCACAAGAAGAGCAACCTACACCCTATGTTTTCTAAAGAGCCTGCATTTATGTGTTCTATTATATTGTAGATTAATTAATCGACGATGAGTCTACTGAGTATTTAATTCGAAATGCTCAACCTGTTATTTTAACAGTTTTGCAGATCTCAGAGACGGTGGTAAGTGATGGATGATGGTGGCAATAAGCGTTAAATGGTTGAAAGTTTGAATTTAATGATTTCCGTATTTTCCAAACCTTGAATAGTGTTGAGAACTTCAGTTATTGAGAAATTATGATATTATCAATTTCTTTACAATATTAATTGTTCGATTTACTATTTTAAATTGTTTCATAAATGTTTTCAATTTTATCGACCATTACAATTTATTTAATGTTACCAAAAATGAATTTCAATTATTTCTTCCGCTAAAATATTATTCGAAAAATTAAATCAGAAAATGACGTGGTGAACCGGGTATACGAAACTCGGGACGCTACAGATTTCCTTTTCAAATAAGAATGATTATAGAACAGGGAAAAAAGTTTTAACCATCAAGATTCTGAGATTCACATTCGTGGTATATTTTACATGAATTTGAAATTTAATTATAATTGGAAATTTTATTTGGTTGTATTTACCTTTAATTTTTACAAAAAATTAGTTTTTTTTTTTTATGTATTTGTATTTGCATCAAATTTAATTTTTTTAATTGGAACCGAACAAAAATCGAAAAATAACTGAAAATCGAACCGAAACTGAAATCGTTCGATTCTTGTCTTTGAAGGAATCGAATCGAACCGATAAACGTCAAGTCCAGTCCTAGTTCTGTATAATATACAATCATGTACATACTTTTAACAAACCATTTATTTCGATGTCACTTTAAATCGATTATTATTGATTTGACTGTAGAAAAATTTAGGGGTGGGCGTTTATCTGTTCGGTTAATTGAGGAACCGGAACTGAACCGAAACTTTAGACTACGGTTCGGGTTCGGTTTCGGTTCCGATTATTTTTTCGATTCTTGTTCGGTTTATAACAAAAAAATTTGACTTTACTAAATGTCTAAACGATACATGAAACTCGAGAAAAAATGAGATTGAATAAGGTTTCCATAATTTGGCTATGAAACTTGAGAAACTGATCGAAGCATGTTGCCGTGGCTTCTGATATACATTGATTTAGTCAAGTTTGAGAACATCCTATGAGCAAGACAAAATGAGATTAATTATTAAATAAGGTTTCCATAATTTGTTAACAATTACAGTCGAGTTTAAGGATATGGATTGTGCATGAGATGAGAGAACTAACAATGTTCTTAGTAGTTGTAGGCTGTAACATAGTGCCCGAAGGAAAGAGACATGAAAAAACTGTATATATATATATATTCCAATTTTCTACCATTTTGAATTAGAGTATTATTCTGCTCGATTAAATATACTATATAAGCGAAAGACGTGGGCTCAATTTCTAAAACAAGATTATTCGGTTTTCGATTCAGTTTTCGATTTTTGAATAAGAACCGGTCGGTTTTCGGTTCTTTATTTTTTTGTTTCGGTTTGGTTTCGATTCTCATTTTTTTTGTAAAGAACCGACCGGTTTTGATTTTTTCTGTTCGATTAGCTCGGTTCCCTTTTTTTTTCCACCCCTAAAAAATTCTACTACTATTTTTGAAGGTCTCTTCTTTTGTTCCTATTTCTCGAGCTTCTTGGGACTAATGGCGGTCCAACTTCTATTCATTTCAATTGTAGAAGTTTAGCATCACGTTAATAATTAGGTGTGGACGTGGTTTCATATGATTTTGATTCCTATGAAATCAAATCGAACCAAGAATTGATAGTTTTTTTTTTAAAGAACCGTCAGTTCTTTTTGCAAGAGAAGAACCGAACCGAAATTGAACCGTTCTATTCTTTTGATTCTGGTTCTGATTCCTATTTCTTAAACTAAAATTTTTCAACTTAAGCGATGAAGCCATGGTAGATTCCGACTAGTAAGAGTTGTAAGACGATAATGTCATCGACCTTAATCAAAATGTGAATACAACACTAAAAAACCTTTACATCAAAATATTCACTTCCTTCCATACAGTAACGTATCTCCTCATCCGCGTGTATGTGTTCTTCTAAAAATTTTCAATTTCTGCCCGTAATTTTCCAACTTTTCAGGAAACAGTCGCACAAGTTCATCAAATCTTTGAAAACAAGATAACAATTAATTATAAGATAAAGAGTGAAGATTTATTGTTTGTTGATTCTTAAATAACTGACGACTGAAGGCTTGAAGCTGAACGACGGAACCAGTGAAAGAAAAATAATTTTTTTATCTATGATTTTTTATTTATTACTTTTTTGCTTATAGTTATTGTAAGTTTGAATGAGTTAATAAATTGTTAGGTAATTGATATTGACTAATTGATCAGAAAACATGCCTTAAGATTAATAATTGATAATTTTTTTTCTTCTAAATTTATATTTAAAAAAAATATAAAAAATCAATTTTTGTTTTAGTTCTTGGTTTTGGTTCTGAACCAAGAACTGAAATCAGAACCGGAATCGATGATTTTTTATTTTTAGAATCAGAACCATTTAAATTTTAATAGAATTGAACCAAATCGAGAACTGAACCGAATCACTGGTTTCGATTCTTTTGCCCATACATATTATAAATTGATCATTTTTTTTTTTTGAAAATAAAAATTAAAAAAAGAAATTTATTTCACCCACATTTGTTGGTAACCTATCGAGTTCTTGATTTTTCTATTGGTTTTTAAAGTTTTAGTAGCCGGATCAATTCTCGGCAATATTTCAATTTTTTGGTCAAATTAGTCAATCCAATCTTTTTTTTTTTTTTTTTACTATTGCTAATAACACAAATAATCTTAATGACTTTCAGATGTCATTAAAATCATATTTTATGAGTTTTTGAGCAAGTATAGAGAAATTTTGTTATCAAAGTGCTTTAGTTACGGTTAAAAATTAAAATCATTTGTTACATCGTATCGCATGTGAAGAAAAAGGGAAATGCAATCCCCAGGACACATCCTAGCAATGGCAATAGGCGGACGGATTGCCTCACCCTGCCACCCAAACCGTCTCGCAAATGACCCGGATTTATTATTTTTTTTGGCAAAATTGATAATGAAATTTTAAGGGCCGAACTAATTAGAATTTCTGAATTTGAACTTTAAAGATAATTTGTATATATTTGAAGAAAAAAAAAATCAACAAACAACCTAATGTTATAGTGATTGTGTATACTCATTCCACTAAGCCCCACCAATGTTCAATTCTTCTTGATCTCATTAAATTTATTTTTCAATTTCTCATTTCATTTAATTAAAAAAAAATTCTCAAGTTTCGAATCAGGACAGCTCCGTTCCGAAATACACCATGGGGTAGGGAATACACCCTGCGGACCTGATGGGACGGGGCGTCTCAGCCTCTTGGAGCTCCTAATATTAGCATTCAACCTTTTTTAGAAAAAGGGGGAAATGCAATAAAAGCCTACTTTCAATGTACATTTTAAAGGTAAATTGATTTTTTGAACAACGATTTTTGGATATTGTATTGTTGAAAGTAGGAAAAAAGTTTTGAATGTACGAGTATAATATTTTATTATATAAATGTGTGATTAAAAATGAATATGAAAAAAAAAATAAGATTTGAAAAAAACTAGAATCAAACAAAGGAAAAAAATATGATTCCAAAAGTACCCTCATGGACCACCACCATCTCACATGTGAGTCACGCGAAGATTCAGTCAAGTTACTTTAAGTTTTTGTTTAGTTCCAAAATTTTTAAACAAATTCCTTCCAAAATTTATTTTTAACCACATATTTTATGGGAACTTCAATTTTTCAAGCTCTTTTCAACCACAAATTCAATTAACAATTCAAATTTACTCCAAAATATTCATCACCAAACAAGCTCTAAAAATGAGCTTTAAAACCAAGAATATAGCTAATTTTGAATATTCAACGTTGGCTGGAACGGGGTCAGGATTTTGAACGAATGGGGATCAAAATTTTCAAATGTTGGAAGGGGAAGGCCCCCTCCCAGGGTTCGGAATTTTTTAAATCAACATGACGAAATAATAAATCAAAAACTAAACTAAATTAATTAACAAGTAACAACTAATCAATAGTAAGCCAGCAACCACCTAATCAGAAAATTTTAACATAAATTTCATCCAAACCGAGAACTCAACTCAAGCTCTATGTGACTCTATCTCAGGAAGTGGAAGCACAGAGTCATTCAAAATCAATTTCAAGACTTAAAGTTCACTAAAGAACTCAACAAGCACATTTCGAATTTTCAAATACACAACACAATTACTACACAAGAGTAACATACTAACATTTAGCAAGACAAGAGAAAGCATTATCAATTAGTTAAAAGTTAAAACTTATTTGGAAAAATTCAAAATTGCACCTAATCTGATTTTTCTGGTCTGGGCGTCGGTGAGAAGTAGCGTAGCTGACGGTACCTTCGGACTTGGTCCACTTCTCGGCAAGGATGAGCAGCACAGACAAGGAGGACGCGTCGATGGAGCCTCGACGTCTACTGGACACCGGCAGAGGCAGAAGCAAAGGCGCATAGCGCAGAGGAACGCACGCAATGCACGGTCACCGGTCGGCAGACGGCACAGACAGGAATTGAGGAACATCAGAAGCTGAGAAGCGGGAGCCGAGCTAAAGCAGGAGAATAGAATGGACGATGGATCTGAATCATCTGATTTGGGTATTGGCCTTGGATCAGTCTGGAGCTAATAAGGGAAGAATTTGGGCTTTTTAATTATTAATATTTTTTCTTTTTGGGCCAAAGCATACTGAACATCTGGTCCGGTGAACTCAAATTCTTTTAAAAATCCTAGTGCCCCCAGTGGGCCTTAGGAGGCTCCGTGCCTGACGTTGAGAGAGACTAAAGTCTTAAGTCATTATTTCGTCCAATAATTAATATTTTTTATTATTTATTCCGAAAATAATTAATAACACTCAAAAATATTGTTTCCGTCACACAATTCTGCTATGTCCCCTACACGGATAACATAACGACAACATAACATTTACCCAACACCAATTATTATATCTTTCATGTGAAAGCTTATTCAAGAAGACAAGAACCCAATAGTCGGTTCTCAAAAAAAAATAAAAAATAAAAAAATTAATCCATATGTCATCGCATAATAATAATAATAATAATAATAATAATAATAAAGAAAGTACCACTTATCAATTATCTTTGTTAGAATTAATATGGTTGTACATAGTGGTTTATCAATTTATGTCTTGATACAATTGTGATTGTTGCTTTTAAAAATAATGTGATAGGTAAAACGATGGATGTTTATCAAGTGTGTTGCATGTAACTCAATAGATAAACTACAATTTACAAGTAGCATGATTCTTCCTTGTTATGTGAAATACAAGGTTTAGGTTTGTTTAAAATGTTATCAAAGTGTTGAACTCTCAGCCTATGTTTGGTATAATTACAATTTTAGATTGAATTAATTAGACCCAAACTAGTTTATCTAGTATCTTTAGATAAATACATTTTTACATACTCTTTAGAATTTTATTTTATTGTATCTTCTCTTTCCTCTCTCACTATACATTTTATCTTTCCTCCCTTTAATTCTTTTCTCTCCTCTATTCTAAACCATTTCACTCTCATCTAAGCAATTTGAATCAATCCCAACTACCAAATTCAATCCTTTCCCATCTTCCCCTATCACTCATGCCCACAAAATTGCAGTAACAACATCAGTACATGGTCATTCACTTCCACCACCTTTCCACACAAGGGATTTCAATTTGCAGCAGCAATTCCATCATCAATGTTGTAATATAAAGATGAGCAAAGTGGAACAAGTGGCCTAAACATGGGACGTAAGAGAAATCGTGATGAAGGCAAGAATGAAATGAGCATATCATATGTGTAATGAAAATTACAATACATGTAATGTATATTATGATACTTGTAATGAAAATTACACTTTCCTTAAACAAACGTGCTCTCTTCATAATTTATGTTACGTCGAATAGCATGTATATCTTACAATATGAAAAATGGGATTTTACCGAAGATTATAATATT
This sequence comes from Ligustrum vulgare, assembly GCA_963555705.1. Lineage (NCBI taxonomy): Eukaryota > Viridiplantae > Streptophyta > Magnoliopsida > Lamiales > Oleaceae > Ligustrum > Ligustrum vulgare. Next base: position 3,366,103 of record OY743172.1, on the reverse strand, counting down.
TGTAATAGCGCATCACTGATTGTAGCGACCAAGAATTTTTACGCGATTAATAATTATTTTAATAGAAAATCGTGTCGCTACTATTTCACCCATTTTTATTAAGTTAACGCCGCGACGTATTCGTATAGCCAAGTCAAGAAATAATCGAGATCGTTCGATTTTAAATTAAATTCCGAAATTCTAAAAATATCTCCATTCTCTTGATTTAAAGTATATTAAGTCCAAGTACTTAATTCAATGTTATCCCAATATTTATTTATACAAAAATTATTTTTATTATTGAAATTAAGAAAATATATGCAAGCATGAGAGGTTCCATTATATATAATAATTATGAGAATCTTAATTTAATAAATATGGAAAAGTATATGAATGAATTATATACTCCATTATATGTAATCATGAAGAGCATAATATTTGTATAAATATGGAAAAGTGTATGAATGAATTATATACTCCATTATATGTAATCATGAAGAGTATAATATTTGTATAAATATGGAAAAGTATATGAATGAATTATATACTCCATTATATATAATCATGAAGAGCATAATATTTGTATAAATATGGAAAAGTATATGAATGAATTATATACTCCATTATATATAATCATGAAGAGCATAATATTTGTATAAATATGGAAAAGTATATGAATGATTGATAAGACTCCATTATATGTAATCATGAAGAGCATAATATTTGTATAAATATGGAAAAGTATATGAATGAATTATATACTCCATTATATATAATCATGAAGAGCATATTATTTGTATAAATATGGAAAAGTATATGAATGGTGCTTTACTTTAAGAAAATGATGTGTTAAAATTAATAGAATTGAATGATTATGTTTACAATATGCCAACTTTATACATCTATTTAAACCCATCTCTTTTACACACAACTCTACACATATACACTTATTTCCAATCTCTTGACAAAATCCACAAGTAAGAGAAATTCAAGGTGGTCAAGAAAGTTTTGGTCCATTTACTACTACACTTCATTTTAATCTTTTAAAAGGTAAGTATATCTTATGTTTTTATGAAAATTAAGTATGTTGTTATGAAATGTAAGTATATCTTATGTTTTTATGAAAATTAAGTATGTTGTTATGAAATGTAAGTATATCTTATGTTTTTATGAAAATTAAGTATGTTGTTATGAAATGTAAGTATATCTTATGTTTTTATGAAAATTAAGTATGTTGTTATGAAATGTAAGTATATCTTATGTTTTTATGAAAAGTAAGTATGTTTTTATGAAAGGTAAATATACCTTATGTTTTTATGAAAAGTAAGTATGTTTTTATGAAAGGTATTACCTTATGTTTTTATGAAAAGTAAGTATGTTTTTATGACAAGTAAGTATATCTTATGTTTTTATGAAAAGTAAGTATGTTTTTATGAAAGGTAAATACACCTTATGTTTTTATGAAAAGTAAGTATGTTTTTATGACAAGTAAGTATATCTTATGTTTTTATGAAAAGTAAGTATGTTTTTATGAAAGGTAAATACACCTTATGTTTTTATGAAAAGTAAGTATGTTTTTATGACAAGTAAGTATATCTTATGTTTTTATGAAAATGTTTGGATCATTGCTATGAAATCAATCTCACAAGATTGTTATGGGTTCCATATGATATGTTTATGATTATGCTAAGGGGACCGGAGTTTAGTAGCGCTACACATAAGAATTCTTGCCATTTAAGTTCGGTAAAATTCTTGTGTCTCCCTATATTTATGAGTATTTCGATCCTATCCTATGTTATGATGAAAATGATCCATATGCTTTCAAAAGAAAATTTATGCTTGGTATACTTACTGGGATTTTATAAATCTCACTCTACGATATTTACCATTTTCAGATAATTGAAGGTTCGAGGCGGTCAACATGGAAGTGGCAAAAGTGGTTAAGATTGATGAGATAATTATGTTGAACTTTATGTAAGAAAATTATGTTCTATTTATATTCACAAATAAAATTATGGGATTCTAATTATTCTTTTGAATAATTTTACATTATTATTTAAGTCTCGATAATATGATATGAGTCACTTTTAGTGGCACTCGAATGGTCAAGATTTCGGGTCGTCACAGTTGGTATCAGAGATAAGAGTTTTAAAAACGATTCTGTAGATTTTTGAAATTTTATTTCTTAAAAAAAAAAAAAAAAAAAAAAAAAAAAAAAAAATAAAAATCACTATTCACGTGAACAGTAAAACGACGTGCTATTCATGATGAACAGTGAACGAAATCACTATTCATTATAAAAAAAAAAAGTTGAATTTTCACATGTCAAGTATGGTTATGATTTTGAAAAGCATGATGAAATTTGATGTGCGAATTTCAAGGACAAAATTCATTTTAAGCAAGGGAGTTTGTAATGTCCTGAAAATTTTATGGAATATAATTAGTTAGTGATATGATGTTTATATTGATGTCTTTGATAAATTTCTAGAAGTTCGGGGACTAAAGGAAAATAAGATTTGACGATAAATTTTATTTAGGTTAAGTTATTAATTATTGATGGGGAGATAATTACTATATCGATATTGGATTTGTTTTGAAGACTGTGATTAATTAGGAATTATGATTCAAGAAAATGTTGATTTGGATACAACCACATTAAATTATTGTTGATTAAAGGAAAATAAGATTATATGAAATATTTTAACTCATCACTCTACTATGTCACCTTCCACGTTTTGACTCCTCGAACCAGGTATGTTATGTATAATAGCAATTACATGGCATTTATGATTATATTGAAGCATGTTAAGTATGAAATATTCATATGTTATGAATCTTTATGTGTTACACATAATATACATGTCAAGTATGATATAAATTGATAGAAGACTCAATTTTTTTATTCTTTTCAATGTAGAATCATGAGACAGAGAGGATATTTATATGAATTTGGGTGCATATTAAGCTTAGTAAGATTGACTCAATTAGAAATTAAGTTGGGTTGTAACTTTTGCCCAAAATATATGGAATAATATATTAAACAAACAAAATTGATAATGAATTTGTACAATAATTTATCCCTTTATCACTACCTTTGTGTAAAAACAAGGGAAAAACTGTGGATGGTTATTAGTACTTCCTCTTCAAGTTTCAATTTTCGGTTCAATAATTTATCCCTTTATCACTACCTTTGCTTAAAAGCAAGGAAAAACTGTGGATGATTATTGGTACCACTCTTCAAGTTTCAATTCTGAAAAAAAAAAAAAAAAATTCAGAAAGAAAAGAAAGAAAGAGAACGGGTGTTGAGCATAATGGGAAAAATATGATTTACGAATGATTTTCAAAATAATCTTTGTCGTCAAGTTTAGAAATGATGAGCCCTAAATGGACTTTGCATAATTGATTTTAGACATGGCACTAAGTATGAGAAGTCAACAGAAAGGACTAGATAAAATTTTCGAATTATTCATCGTTTAGATTAAACGAGAAATAGAAAGTCAGTTTTATGAAGTTATGATGAGATGTTGAGATTATAAGTGATATGATTTTATTGAGATTTTTATGAGAAGAATTATGAAGTTGGAGATTTAAAGTTTAGGCTCTTAATTATTGAGAAATAAGGACTTGATATGGTGATATTAGAAATTATGATTTGAAATTTCTATGTTGAGGAATTATGAATTGATTTTCTGGAATATTTATGATGATATTGAAGTTTGATGAAATTGTGATCAAATGTACAATTAGTTATTATTGTGAGTTATGAAGTATGCTTATGGTTTGGATAAGTCCAAATTACAAGGGAGACTCTGTCCAGAATTTTATCATTTGGAATTAAGAGCATGATATGATAAGCATCCACTAAAGGAATTAAGGTTAGACATGCAAGTTCATTTACATCACTAACGAGATTTAGTAGATGATAGCAGAGATTTTATTATTTTCTCATAAGGAGAACACACAAGAGTCACACTGGAAAGGAAATACATGAAACACATGAAAGCATAAGAAAAAAAACATGGAAAGATCCTCAGAATGAGAGATGTGGTTCCGGAGTAGCCGTATCCTACCACCTCTGATCTTTTGAGGATATAAAGAGAAAACCTTCAAAGAGGTGTGTTTCGAGAGTAAGAATACTCCGTAATCTACCACCTGGAACCTTTGAGGTACACACAAGATTTAAACATTAAGAAATCCTAGTAAATGGAGGGGTGTCTCGAGAGTGAGAATACTCCGTACTCTACCCCCACCTATTCTAAGATTCACAGAGTTAAATTTACATTAACCGGACTCCATTTTCGCTTGATTCCCCTTCCTTGCGACCAATCTATCTTAACCCCTGCTGGATCTTGTATTGAGATATATGACTGCAGCTTATCCAGTAGTTCATCAATAGTAGGAGCAGAAATAAGAAGCCTTCTGGAAAATGGAGAGATGAATCCCTGTTCCACAGCATAATCAAGAAAGGTTAACAAGCCATCAAAGAAATTGTTAACATTCAGAAGCCTAATAGGCTTAGTATGGAGATCTAGTTGAGCCCACGAGGTAATGTTAAAGATTTCTTCTAAGGTACCAAAACCTCCGGGCAGGGCTATAAAGGCATCAGAACCATATAGCATACAAGTTATGCGTTCATGGATGGATAAGGTTTGAACTTCATACCCTCGTGTTTTTCCTGCAACATCTACCAAAGGGACAGGTATGACACCGATTACTTTTGATTTCTCTGCAAGAGCAGATTGGGAAACACAACCCATTAGACCACTGCTACCACCCCCATACACAAGAGTGATACCTTTTTCCCCCAGTTTCTTTCCAAGATCTACGGCCGCTTCTAGATAACTGAAGCCTTTCCCCACTTTTGATCCACAAAATACACAAATAGTTTTGATCTGTCGAAGTTTTGGTGCTTCCATCTTTGATAGTATAGAAGAGAAAACTTACGAAGAAGATGTGATTTTGGGATGCCTGAACTATGAAATATGTTTGGCTATTTAAAGCCGGAAAAATTTACTGTTTTTGATTGATTCTGAAAAAGTAAAGATTTACTTTTGACAAAATCAGCCTACTTTTGACTATTTTATCAAAGCTTTCATCTTTCGGTGATTTATTTTCCAGCTTTATCAAACCTCGAGAAAGGAAAATATATTTTTACTAACCTTTATCAAAACGCGTGAAAGGAAACAGAAGAATATTTTAAATATGTATCAAGAGATTTACCTTATATCAATGCTGATTTGCCACAACCTCATTGTGTAAAACAGACTGGCAGACAGGATCTTTTGCAGTTATATTTTTGAGACTATAACGATTTTTGTCTTCGTTAAATTGAGCGTATAAGGAGAGAAGTTCACGTTGCACATAACCACTTGGGTGCGTCTCAAGAGTCAGTCGAATATCATCCAAAGGCTCCTTACTCAGTCCACCCTTTATGAATTTGATTTTATCATCCCGATTAGTAGAAGAATATCCTACTGTTTTGCAACGAGTATCACAGTTCCAACGAGCACATTTGTAGCAACCATTCAGCCTTTTTGCTCTTCGTTTCTTTGCGAAGGTGCTTTTGCCTAAACCAGGCATGTGCTTTGGAAATGTCATAGGTAATTCACCAGATAATCGAACTTTTGCTTCGATCAACCAGCGAACATCTTCTGGAATACCATGAGCCATCAGCAACCTCAACCTTTCGAGCCTAATTCGATAAATTTTTCTCAGATCATTCATAGGAAGATTGGAATAATACTTGCGAATGTTTGAAAGGATGATATCCATTTTTGATGGATCTAACCTCTTCCCAACATGATCTATTTAAAGGTATAAAGGAACTAAGTGGATCCATCTGATATTGATTCCAGCAAGAAAGCGCGGAATAGAATAATGAAAAGAAGAGACAAGAATTAATGCGCTGTTTAATTTTATCGATAAAGGAAGATTTGATGATAAGATTTTGAGATACAGAATATTTTCTTGGATTTGGTACTGATATTTTTGGTATAATAATAAGTAATTAAGGTATGGTGTGATGATACGGGAATACGTGAAAGTGAAATAAGGACCGTATCGAATCAGAATTCATAAGTATGTACAAGTGAAAGAAATACCTTGCGGGAAATGTTGTGACAATTAAGTGAAGAATTTTAGTTATTTGGGAGCTAATTATTTATTTGAATTTTGCAGAACGTTTTGGTTACAAATATGGGAAAAGATAACAACATTGCAGCAGCAATTCCATCATCAATGTTGTAATATAAAGATGAGCAAAGTGGAACAAGTGGCCTAAACATGGGACGTAAGAGAAATCGTGATGAAGGCAAGAATGAAATGAGCATATCATATGTGTAATGAAAATTACAATACATGTAATGTATATTATGATACTTGTAATGAAAATTACACTTTCCTTAAACAAACGTGCTCTCTTCATAATTTATGTTACGTCGAATAGCATGTATATCTTACAATATGAAAAATGGGATTTTACCGAAGATTATAATATTTGTAATAGCGCATCACTGATTGTAGCGACCAAGAATTTTTACGCGATTAATAATTATTTTAATAGAAAATCGTGTCGCTACTATTTCACCCATTTTTATTAAGTTAACGCCGCGACGTATTCGTATAGCCAAGTCAAGAAATAATCGAGATCGTTCGATTTTAAATTAAATTCCGAAATTCTAAAAATATCTCCATTCTCTTGATTTAAAGTATATTAAGTCCAAGTACTTAATTCAATGTTATCCCAATATTTATTTATACAAAAATTATTTTTATTATTGAAATTAAGAAAATATATGCAAGCATGAGAGGTTCCATTATATATAATAATTATGAGAATCTTAATTTAATAAATATGGAAAAGTATATGAATGAATTATATACTCCATTATATGTAATCATGAAGAGCATAATATTTGTATAAATATGGAAAAGTGTATGAATGAATTATATACTCCATTATATGTAATCATGAAGAGTATAATATTTGTATAAATATGGAAAAGTATATGAATGAATTATATACTCCATTATATATAATCATGAAGAGCATAATATTTGTATAAATATGGAAAAGTATATGAATGAATTATATACTCCATTATATATAATCATGAAGAGCATAATATTTGTATAAATATGGAAAAGTATATGAATGATTGATAAGACTCCATTATATGTAATCATGAAGAGCATAATATTTGTATAAATATGGAAAAGTATATGAATGAATTATATACTCCATTATATATAATCATGAAGAGCATATTATTTGTATAAATATGGAAAAGTATATGAATGGTGCTTTACTTTAAGAAAATGATGTGTTAAAATTAATAGAATTGAATGATTATGTTTACAATATGCCAACTTTATACATCTATTTAAACCCATCTCTTTTACACACAACTCTACACATATACACTTATTTCCAATCTCTTGACAAAATCCACAAGTAAGAGAAATTCAAGGTGGTCAAGAAAGTTTTGGTCCATTTACTACTACACTTCATTTTAATCTTTTAAAAGGTAAGTATATCTTATGTTTTTATGAAAATTAAGTATGTTGTTATGAAATGTAAGTATATCTTATGTTTTTATGAAAATTAAGTATGTTGTTATGAAATGTAAGTATATCTTATGTTTTTATGAAAATTAAGTATGTTGTTATGAAATGTAAGTATATCTTATGTTTTTATGAAAATTAAGTATGTTGTTATGAAATGTAAGTATATCTTATGTTTTTATGAAAAGTAAGTATGTTTTTATGAAAGGTAAATATACCTTATGTTTTTATGAAAAGTAAGTATGTTTTTATGAAAGGTATTACCTTATGTTTTTATGAAAAGTAAGTATGTTTTTATGACAAGTAAGTATATCTTATGTTTTTATGAAAAGTAAGTATGTTTTTATGAAAGGTAAATACACCTTATGTTTTTATGAAAAGTAAGTATGTTTTTATGACAAGTAAGTATATCTTATGTTTTTATGAAAAGTAAGTATGTTTTTATGAAAGGTAAATACACCTTATGTTTTTATGAAAAGTAAGTATGTTTTTATGACAAGTAAGTATATCTTATGTTTTTATGAAAATGTTTGGATCATTGCTATGAAATCAATCTCACAAGATTGTTATGGGTTTCATATGATATGTTTATGATTATGCTAAGGGGACCGGAGTTTAGTAGCGCTACACATAAGAATTCTTGCCATTTAAGTTCGGTAAAATTCTTGTGTCTCCCTATATTTATGAGTATTTCGATCCTATCCTATGTTATGATGAAAATGATCCATATGCTTTCAAAAGAAAATTTATGCTTGGTATACTTACTGGGATTTTATAAATCTCACTCTACGATATTTACCATTTTCAGATAATTGAAGGTTCGAGGCGGTCAACATGGAAGTGGCAAAAGTGGTTAAGATTGATGAGATAATTATGTTGAACTTTATGTAAGAAAATTATGTTCTATTTATATTCACAAATAAAATTATGGGATTCTAATTATTCTTTTGAATAATTTTACATTATTATTTAAGTCTCGATAATATGATATGAGTCACTTTTAGTGGCACTCGAATGGTCAAGATTTCGGGTCGTCACACTGATAGAATAAGTATATATCACAATGATTTATACTATTAGGAATATATGTCGCTTCCAAGTTTAATGATATGAATATGTTGTATAATATTCCCTAGTCGACATTGCAATTCGTGTAATGCAACCTCATCACACGAGGAACCATGATTTATGCCAAACTGAATTTTACAAATGTCCTAAGTTATACAATGTGTAATGTGCCCGGTACTAATGAGATACATATTATTATCACATCTGTAATGCTTGGTAAGTCACTTCAAAATTTTGAATTAAGCTCTTATTACGGGCACTGTAATATTACGACATTACAATTCGTGTTGTAGACAGTAAAATATCACAATATTACAAGAGTGCAATTTCAAATTATGATTTATAGCCTACAAAATTATAGAACAACTTTTGATTAATTGTGACTTTCATAATATTAGTTTATCTAAAATGTAACAATATCCCTAAAATTAAAATTACCATAACTAATTAAATTAATTATTAATTACATTTCTCTTTCCACATTCCTAAATACAAGGTTCCCATAATTAATGAAATTAATCAAACAATACTTTTTCTCCAGTGAAATTCTTTATTTTTCTAAAAATGGTGAATGAAATTGTGTAATATTACAAAAAAGTTAAGTACAAAAATACAAAACATTAAGGCATTGTTCTCTTTGCTATTTTGAGGTCGTTTTCTGTTTTTATTTTCGAAAATGTTAAAAACGCGTTCTCTTTACCATTTTCGAAAACGCATTTTGGAAAACAAAAATAAAATAAAATTATACACAAAACGCAAAACATCCAAAACCTCGTTTTGGGCGTTTTGTGTGTATTTCGACAAAAAATATCCAAAACGCTGAAAATGCATTTTGGAAATTTTTTATTTTTATTTTTATTTTTATATTTTTAAAGAATTATCTTAACTTGGAACTAAGCTTAATATAAAGTTTTTATTATTTTTTTTTAGAATCATCCTAACTTGAAACTAAGCCTAAATAAATTTTTTTTTTCGGAGAATTATCCTAACTTGGAACTAAGCTTAAATAAAGTTTTTTTTTTTTTAGAATTATTCTAACTTGGAACTAAGCCAAAATAAATATTTTTTTTTTTTTTTTTAGAATTATCTTAACTTGGAACTAAGCTTAAATAAAGTTTTATTGAATTCAATATCAACATTAAAAAAAAAATTAAATGAGAATTCTTGTTATTATATTTCAAAAAATGTCTTGATAAATGGACTCTGGTGGTTTTGAAAGAACTTGCATTTTCTGAATTTTAATAGAATTAGAGCTTTCTCAAATTTCGAACATGACCAAGCTGTAATAATATAGACTCTTAATGCTCACATTAGTGTGTTGCATATAACCATATTTTCAGTGTATTGTGAAAGGAAATTTGAATTTGAGTCAGTAGTATTCTGCAAGCAAATTAATTAAAAATAGTTTAAGTAGTATTCTACAAAATTTCAAACAGAACGTGTTTTCCATTTTTTTCATTTTCAAAAACATTTTTCAGAAATGACAAAACAAACGCGTTTTCAGCAAATTTGAAAACAAAAATGAAAACAGGAAACACAAAATATTTCGAAAATGAAAATATAAAATAAAATAAAAACAGAACGCCACCTAAGGATCTGATTTTAAATATTAGTAATTCAAAACATATTTCAAAAAAACAATACAAAACTTATTCTCAAAGTCACGTGTCTGCAAGAAGTCCCTACAACATGACTTCCTTGACCTTTTTCTTCTTCCAAATTCCCAACTCCATACACCGTCGCTCGGCCTGTCGCTTCGCTTATATCTAGACACACCAGATTATTTCGCAACCTCTATTGCCTTCTTAACATCTACTTGGAAACTGAACCCAACTGCATCCAGGAAATTTTTTTCTCTTTCATGGAAATTCTCAGTTTATCAACATCGTCACAATTTCCAGATGGAGAAGACAAACTGAAAGCAAGTGCATATTTTGCTCCAAGGTCAGACTCTATTTTGAGCAGAAGTTGCTTTAAACATTGGTAGCCATATAGAATGCACCCATGTAGTTTGCAAAAGCCAAAAGCTAAGATAGGTCCTCAATATAACAGAGTTTGGTTCCAATGGCATACCCATAACAATCTGGTAAGCTTCTTCAATCTTCCTAGCACGCCCATATAAGTCAACCATGCACCCATAATGTTCCATGGTCGGCTTGATGTTGTAAACATTCACCATTTTTTTTTTTCCAAAAAACTCTAGTCCCCTTTTTAACAAAACCGTTGTAATTACAAGCACATAGGATTATTGAAAACTTGATGTAGGCGGAAACGTATATGAAAGAAGATAATAAAAATTCAAATTGAATTGCATAAATTGGAATTTCTCGATGCTTCAAAATTTCCAAACACACATTTTTATAAATACAATCCAAACCAACAAAGTAACCCGATTAGGTAAAAAAAAAAGGGGCTTTCCACACAAGTAGGCCCAAGATTAATAAAACAATAATACACACGCACACGCAATCTTATTATTATAAAGAAGGATAGTGGTAAAAATTTTCCCTCCAAAGGATTCCCCCAAAAACCAAGCCCTATCCGGCCCACCTCAACGGCAACCTTGCATAACCTTCCAGATTTCAAAAACAATTCACCCCTCCCAAGAGTCTGCGCCAATATGTGCACGTCGTTATATACAATTTAATTTTACACAGCTTTTTTGAAAAAACTTTTTTCAAATATCATATTTGTGACCAATTCACCCCTCCCAAGAGTTTGCGTCAGTCTATGCTCGCCATTATACAATTTAAATTTACACAGCTTTTTTGAAAAAACTTTTTTCAAATATTATATTTGTGACAAGAACTGATTGACAGATCAGAAATTTTACTTCCTCAAACACGTTATCTATGCTAATGACTATATAAGAAAGCAACCTTCATTTTACAATTTTTCTCTTCAAAATTGAAAAAATGCAGGAAGCATTTTTTATTCCCTCATATTTGAAGAAACGCAGCAAAGGTAAACAAATTTGTTGTTCCATTTTTCTTAAATATGAAATGAATCTCATAAAAACTTACATTTGCACAATTTTTGCTCATCCTTTTTGATTTTGTTTGTGATAGCGAGATGGCACCCGTGATTGACATGCTTTCAGACATCGACCCAACCAAAACACGGTGGGCATTTAAGGTTCGCGTTGTACGACTATGGAAGAACCCAAGTTTTGGAGACAATGCAGACATTTACAGCTTGGAGATGGTTTTAATTGACATGAAGGTTTGTAATCACTTTTCTGTTTTTTTGTCTAAACAATATATGCAGTTCTTTTTATATGCATTACAGAAATTCTGTTTTTGCATTAAGATATGTCAATATGTCTTTTTTTTTTTTTTTATTCAGTACAGAAATAAAAAGTTAGACAAATAAAAAATATGCAGCACTATAAAATATAAGCTCAATTGAAAACCTGTTTTTGTCTTAATGCGTGTGGTTCTTTTTTTTTTTTTATTCAGTGCAAAATAAAAAGCTAGGCAAATAACCATTTTGAGTTTGTAAAAAGTTAAAGTCTTCATGTTTGAAGGTATTGATAATTCACGTCTACTATGCAGAAAAAAATAGTTCCCCTTCAAAGCTGTGTACAAAACCAAATTATTAGAGACCAACTAAAATTATCAAGAAGCATGGATAAATCATATTCAAATTTTATACCAAAATGAAAAGTATATATTGCTGAACATGTAAAATATCAGTTTCTACACACTAATACACACATAATGAAGCTGTGTTTGTGTCCTAATACACATAAAAATACGCACATAAGTTGACTGAATGGGTAAAACATAATATCAAACCATAAGATAAGTCAAAAACAAAGTCCAGAAGGTTAGCATCTGCTATATTAATCAGCCTATTGATATGTTTCTATAATCAAGCACTAAGCATGTGTTTCTTTAACTACTAGGGTACACGAATTCAAATGAAAACCTATTTTTTATTCAATACAGAAATAAGAGCTAGGATAATAACCATTTTGAGTTTGTGAAAAGTTAAAAGTCTTCATATTTGAAGGTAGAGGTAATTCACGTCTACTATACAAATAATTAATTCCTCTACCTCAGCACCTTCAACAATGAAGACACAAGAAATAATATCATGGAGTGCAACATATAGCAATGCTTTTGGTTATTCACGGCATCAAATTTTTGTAAAAAAATTTATTTAATATAATAATATTATATTAATAATAATAATAAAATAAAATAATAATAATAATAATAATAATAATAATAAATATTATTATTATTAATTAATAATTTTAATGTCGAAATATAAAAAATAAAAGAGATTATAATATATAAAATATTATTATTATTACTAATTAATAATTTTAATAATTATAACTATAACTATATTAATTATGATACTTTAATAAAATATAATAATGTCGAAATATAAAACATATAAGAGATTATTGTGTGCGTGCGTGTGTGTGTAAGTAAAATATAAGTATATTGTATACTTTTGTAAATAACAATAGTAAAAAAAAAATTGTAATTATATATAATTATAATTATATTTAATTAAATAAATATATTAATTTAAATAACAATAGTAAAAAAAATTATAATTATATATAATTATAATTATATTTAATTAAATTAATATATTAATTTAAATTAATATATATTTATATTAATTATTATATATTATGTACACATACGTACATTATACATTATTATATATTTAGTCATAAGAAATACACCATGGATAGTAATGCTTTTGGTAATTCACAACATTAATTTTGCCAGCAGAGAGAAGGTCAAATCTGTGACGACCCGAATTCTCTTCCATTCGAGTGCCACTAAAAGTGACTCATATCATATTATCGAGACTTAAATAGTAATGTAAAATTATTCAAAAGAATAATTAGAATCCCATAATTTTATTTGTGAATAAAAATAGAACATAATTTTCTTACATAAAGTTCAACATAATTATCTCATCAATCTTAACCACTTTTGCCACTTCCATGTTGACCGCCTCGAACCTTCAATTATCTGAAAATGGTAAATATCGTGGAGTGAGATTTATAAAATCCCAGTAAGTATACCAAGCATAAATTTTCTTTTGAAAGCATATATATGGATCATTTTCATCATAACATAGGATAGGATTGAAATATTCATAAACATAGGGAGACACAAGAATTTTACCGAACTTAAATGGCAAGAATTCTTATGTGTAGCGCTACTAAACTCCGGTCCCCTTAGCATAATCATAAACATATCATATGGAACCCATAACAATCTTGTGAGATTGATTTCATAGCAATGATCCAAACATTTTCATAAAAACATAAGATATACTTACTTGTCATAAAAACATACTTACTTTTCATAAAAACATAAGGTGTATTTACCTTTCATAAAAACATACTTACTTTTCATAAAAATATAAGATATACTTACTTGTCATAAAAACATACTTACTTTTCATAAAAACATAAGGTGTATTTACCTTTCATAAAAACATACTTACTTTTCATAAAAACATAAGATATACTTACTTGTCATAAAAACATACTTACTTTTCATAAAAACATAAGGTGTATTTACCTTTCATAAAAACATACTTACTTTTCATAAAAACATAAGATATACTTACTTGTCATAAAAACATACTTACTTTTCATAAAAATATAAGATATACTTACTTATCATAAAAACATACTTACTTTTCATAAAAACTTAAAATATATTTACATTTCATAACAACATACTTAATTTTCATAAAAACATAAGATATACTTACTTGTCATAAAAACATACTTACTTTTCATAAAAACATAAGGTGTATTTACCTTTCATAAAAACATACTTACTTTTCATAAAAACATAAGATATACTTACTTGTCATAAAAACATACTTACTTTTCATAAAAACATAAGGTGTATTTACCTTTCATAAAAACATACTTACTTTTCATAAAAACATAAGATATACTTACTTGTCATAAAAACATACTTACTTTTCATAAAAATATAAGATATACTTACTTATCATAAAAACATACTTACTTTTCATAAAAACTTAAAATATATTTACATTTCATAACAACATACTTAATTTTCATAAAAACATAAGATATACTTACTTGTCATAAAAACATACTTACTTTTCATAAAAATATAAGATATACTTACTTATCATAAAAACATACTTACTTTTCATAAAAACTTAAAATATATTTACATTTCATAACAACATACTTAATTTTCATAAAAACATAAGATATACTTACTTGTCATAAAAACATACTTACTTTTCATAAAAATATAAGATATACTTACTTATCATAAAAACATACTTACTTTTCATAAAAACTTAAAATATATTTACATTTCATAACAACATACTTAATTTTCATAAAAACATAAGATATACTTACTTGTCATAAAAACATACTTACTTTTCATAAAAACATAAGGTGTATTTACCTTTCATAAAAACATACTTACTTTTCATAAAAACATAAGGTGTATTTACCTTTCATAAAAACATACTTACTTTTCATAAAAACATAAGATATACTTACTTGTCATAAAAACATACTTACTTTTCATAAAAACATAAGGTGTATTTACCTTTCATAAAAACATACTTACTTTTCATAAAAACATAAGATATACTTACCTTTTAAAAGATTAAAATGAAGTGTAGTAGTAAATGGACCAAAACTTTCTTGACCACCTTGAATTTCTCTTACTTGTGGATTTTGTCAAGAGATTGGAAATAAGTGTATATGTGTAGAGTTGTGTGTAAAAGAGATGGGTTTAAATAGATGTATAAAGTTGGCATATTGTAAACATAATCATTCAATTTTATTAATTTTAACACATCCTTTTCTTAAAGTAAAGCACCATTCATATACTTTTCCATATTTATACAAATAATATGCTCTTCATGATTATATATAATGGAGTATATAAATCATTCATATACTTTTTCATATTTATACAAATATTATGCTCTTCATGATTACATATAATGGAGTCTTATCAATCATTCATATACTTTTCCATATTTATACAAATATTATGCTCTTCATGATTATATATAATGGAGTATATAATTCATTCATATACTTTTCCATATTTATACAAATATTATGCTCTTCATGATTACATATAATGGAGTCTTATCAATCATTCATATACTTTTCCATATTTATACAAATATTATGCTCTTCATGATTATATATAATGGAGTATATAATTCATTCATATACTTTTCCATATTTATACAAATATTATGTTCTTCATGATTACATATAATGGAATCTATCAACCATTTATATACTTTTCCATATTTATTAAATTAAGATTCTCATAATTATTATATATAATGGAACCTCTCATGCTTGCATATATTTTCTTAATTTAAATAATAAAAGTAATTTTTGTACAAATAAATATTGGGATAACATTGAATTAAGTACTTAGACTTAATATACTTTAAATCAAGAGAATGGAGATATTTTTAGAAATTCGGAATTTAATTTAAAATCGAACGATCTCGATTATTTCTTGACTTGGCTATACGAATATGTCGTGGCGTTAACTTAATAAAAATGGGTGAAATAGTAGCGACACGATTTTCTATTAAAATAATTATTAATCGCGTAAAAATTCTTGGTCGCTACAAAATCACTGCCCAGTGCCCACAATAACCAGTCACATGTCTCAAGGCAGGTCATAAATCACAATAACATCACATTTTAGATTTGGTATTGTGTATTATTGGGTATTACAGCTTCATTTTTGTTAATTAATTAAACATAAACATATACAAGACAAAGTGTAAACCATAATAAAGTAATGTCAGATAGTGGACTGCTCATTGCATTAAATGAATGCAAATGAATCAGAGCATAGTTGACGGCTCACTATTCTCAACCACTGGATTTTATGTACACAATCATAATTATAATTTTGAAATATGATTTGACTTATATCAAGCTTGGAAAATGTGAGCTTATTTTCATATAGAAACTCAGTTCTCTTAATGTGTTTCTTTTGGAGCAAATGAAGATGAAAATGCTGTGAAGTAGACAAGAGAGTAGGAGAAGAAATATAGATTGTTGGAATGAAGGAAAGCTCTTTGAAACGTCAGAAGATCTGGTGTTGTTCCAATGAAGGTTAGAGCATTTAATCTTATTTTCATTAATGTTGCCATCTGCATTTGATGATTTGAGGAAGCCATGAATGTTTGTTAATAATTTGAAATTTCAAGATACTATAAATTTTCTTTTGTTAATTAAAAAAAAAAAGCATATTTATTATGCAAATAATAAATTCCTCTACCTCAGGAACTTGCTTCAATAAAGAATAACTCCATTTAACTATAACACTATTACGTAAAAACTTATATCAAGAAGGCAGCATGAACACAATATTTTGGGAATACATAGAAGAAATATAGATTGTTGGAATGAAGGAAAGCTCTTAAAAAAGTCAGAAGATTTGGTGTTGTTCCACTGAATGTTAGTTAGAGCATTAAATCTTATTTTCATTAATGTTGCCATCTGTATTAAATAAACAATTATTTTTGTTAGTTCTGCTAGGTTATTATTTCAAGTATGGCCAAAGAAGTATGGCTATTAACTATATTGTGATCATATAAGAGTGTTTCTTTTCCATATAGAAAACACTGAACCTGAACTTGAAGATGAGGGCCGCATTTTCTTTTCTCCAATTTGCACGAGAAAAACATTGAGCAATGTTACAAATGGTAAAATTACATATACTATAAGACATATTATTATTTCAGTATGAAAAAGATGACATCAAATATTCTAATTCAATAAAAAAAAAAACTTATCACATCTTTTAGATCTCAAAGTATTTTGACACGTTTGTTTATTTATGTAGCCAATCGGAACACGTTTGAATCCGTGGCACCCGTGGATACATATAAAAAGGCTTCCTACTTTGTCTTGTGGAAAATATATGTTACTTAATGGAATAATTGAAGGACCTTCCCAGTCGACATCAAAATTTATAACTGAGCAGCTAGATTCATCTGTTTTAGTGCATAATAGTTTAAACTCCAGCGAAGGTCAGTTCTTTTGTTTGAATTAATTCTTTTGTTTGAATTAATAAGTACTTATAATTCATAAAATAAATAGTATTTAAATTTATTTTATGTATGTTATCTCAATGTAGGAGAGGATACCGAATTTGAAATCTTTCAAGTGTCGTAAATATACGTGATGAAACTAAATACATCAGAAAGAAAGAAAATCTTATTACATTGATTAAAAAATTAAAAAACTCAGTAATTTCAGATATGGGTAAAGTATGTTCACATGGTTCTATATTTACTTTTATCTTTCAGAAAATGATGTCGAATATGATGTTCTTCCAAATAGAGGTAATTATCTTATTCTTTAGAAAACAAAGTTCTTGAAAATATATATTTAACATTTAATTCTTTTGTTTGAATTAATAAGTACTTATAATTCATAAAATAAATAGTATTTAAATTTATTTTCTGTATGTTATCTCAATGTAGGAGAGGATACCGAATTTGAAATCTTTCAAGTGTAGTAAATATATGTGATGAAACTAAATACATCAGAAAGAAAGAAAATCTTATTACATTGTTTAAAAATTTTAAAAACTAAGTATTTTTAGATATGGGTAAAGTATGTTCACATAGTTCCATATTTACTTTTATCTTGCAGAAAATGATGTCGAATCTGGTAATTATCTTATTCTTTAGAAAACAAAGTTTTTGAAAATATATATTTAATATTTTTCATACACGAGACGTCTGCAAATTTGTTACATTTTTGTTTTCAATGTGGTAGAGGATATCGAATCTCACAAAGCACAACCTATATGTACTTACATTTAAATTAAGAAAGCTGGGGAAAAAAATAATTTATTTTGTGGTATCAAAGTCTTCTGATTTTTTCATAAAAGAGTATAGTATCCTAGCATTATTTTTTTCTTATTTTCATGCAGATGAAGGCGAGGACGAGGAATCTGAAGTCCATTCTAATATTGGTATTTTTCATTTTATCTTTAGAATCTATGCATTCTAACTAAAAGAATGATGATATATCACTTACGGAATGCAAAAGAACATATGTTATGTTTAAGTTACGTAGGAGGTAGTTGAAAATTTTATAAACTACTTTCCCGAATTAATATTTACCATTGTACATGCACCTTAAGACTTATATCAGGAACTACAAATTTTCTACTGCTAAAACATTTAAATTATTAGACAGCATATACTGCAATATATTACGAAGGTAGAACGTTTTTTAATATCTGGAACCAATTATGTAGAGGATAACAATAATATACCTGGAGATGTAAACATTTATTTTAGGTTATCCTGAGTTGTGGATTGATGTTCCTTTGTAATTCAAATCTGGACACAGTAAAGAGAAAAAAATTGTTAGATTTGTCTAATGTAGTTCATATAATTAAATCTTTTGGTAGTGTAGAAAAACTGTAACCAAATTACAGTGAGCAAAGAAATGAGCAGACATCTCCCTCACCTATGTGTCTTGACATCGTCGGTGTTCCTGATTCGACCATTTCCTACCATTTCTTAGCAAGCTTTTGCAGTTCTTGCAAAGAGAAATGGAACAAAACTGTATCAATAATATATTACAATGTATGATTTATACCATATGAAGACAGGAATGATCGCAAATTTTTTAGCAAAAAACTAAAACAGCAATAAATTCGACAATAATAGCTTAACTTTTTTTTCACATTTGGATGAAAAACCAACTCGAAAATATCCTCCCCATCGTCATTCCCTTCGCCCAGTCAAACCCAGTTCCAACCATTCTTTACCAGATCTGGCAACAAACTGCAGAATTTTCAAATTACCATAAAAATGAAATATATTAAAATACACCTAAATAACATTTCCTATTTTTCATAACTTAGATCTAATTAAAAATTCCTGAAAAGACATATTTAGAAGCCTAACGAAAACGAACCTCGGCCGTTTAAACCGATTCAACCTATGTTCAAAGCAGGTCGTCGCAAATCACAAGCGAATTTTTTTCTTACAAAGGTTCGAACAGACATTATGCGAAGTGAAGATGGAACTTTACTTCCAAATCTGCAGGTTTGCGAATGGAAACGAGAGACATCCAGAAACCGTCGAGGGATGGAAAATTAGTCGAAATCACGTAAAACGTCTGAAACAATGGAGGCAATTGGCAAAGTTGTAGGGTTCTTTGGTAGGAATAGTCTTATGGAATGAAATGATATATGGGAATTGGTAGTGGATTCAGATTATTTTTTGGATTTGGAGATAAGAAACAAGAAGCGTCCGGAACAAAATTTGGATGTTGGACACGTGTTTTCCACTGATATTGATTTCTTCTTATGTGTTTGATTGCGAAAGTGGAAAATGGCTGGAATAAAATATTTTTCAAGGAAATAATTTTACTTGGAAATGATTTTCCTGGAAAATCAATTGAGAGTGTTAGATTGGTTTAATTTTTTAGGTGGAAAAAGTGGAGAATTTTTCAAGTTTTGTTGTTTGATTGATATTGTTTTTCATGGAAAATAAAATAATTTTTTTTTTATTTTAATCAAAAAAAAATTTAATATATTTGTACTTGATGATGATAATGTTATTTTTTGGAAAGAATATAAGTCAATTAATAACAACAAAATTGATTAAACGTATCGAAAATCATTTTTCATCTACCATGGAAAACAAAAATCCACCAAAACTCAAATAAAATATTTTTCACCAAAACAAGAAAAAGGCGCGTGGGTGTGGTCCGCGGAAAATATTTTTCGCGAAAGACTTTCGCAATCAAACGGAGTAAAGTAGAAAAGCTGGAAAAAAATTTCCTTTTCCACAGAAAATTAAGGCCTATCAAACAGACCCTTAGTTCTTACACGTAATTTTTTGGATGGTGAACACGTGTTTTCCACTGATATTTATTTCTTAGAATGTGTTTGGAAAACATGTTTTTTTTTTACACAATTCCCCAAATCACTTTTTAACCATACATTTTCTCTCTCCATTTTTTAACAGCACATTTTCCCTATAAAACATAAAAAGAACATGTTTTTAAATAGCCTCTGTTTGGCAAAAGAAAAAAAAAACATGTTTTTAAACTACACAATTTTTCAAATTATTTTTTAATCACACATTTTTTTCACTTTTTAACCATACATCTTACCTAGAAAACATAAAAAAAAATGTTTTTAAACACCAAAAATTTTACAAACAGGGGCTTAGTTTTTACACATATTTTTTTTTTCAGTTTTGAGCCCATTTGATATAGGATAAATTGGAAAAGGATTGAAATTATTGGAAAATATGTATATTTGAAAAATGTGAAAGTGATGAATTTAGCAAAACTTGTGATTGAAAAAGAGTTTTGATGAAAAGATGTGTCAAAACTCATAGAGTGTCAATAAACATTTATGAACATTTACAGAAATATATAAATTGCGACGTGTCAATATATTGTTGGTGTAATTTTGGTTCCAAACAGAATTTATGAACATTTTTTACCCATAAATCACATTCATAAATGATTATTTATAAATAACGTTACAATTTATTTAGGTGTCAACAATTCGCCTGTCCATTTTTAAAAATAGAAATGATTATTATAGGTCAGTTATGACAAGTTCAGGTTGTTTACATTTCAACACAATTGATATATCAAATAATCTCTCTTATATATTTAATTAATTTGCGGAATTTTTTTATCATTTATATTGCTTTTTGGAAAAATATAATTTATGTTTTGTAAAAAAATATTTAATATACGTTATAAATTATAATTATTATTTTTGCTTTGAAAATTAAATTAAGGTGATGATGATTTAAATACCAAACAGTAATTTGTAATGAGTTTGGTTGAACAAATAAATCGTGCTTAAAAGTAAATAATTGTAACAAAAAAATGAAATAAAATTAGTACCCCAAATGCAACCTACTTTAATGTCGAGAATTGTACATTGAAATGTGAATTTATAATTTTACTTCTCATAATTATTACAAAATTTACGTAAAGTTATAAATCCCAATTGAAATAATATACTTGGAAATATTTAATATCAGCTATTGATTGGTTTTATTGTATATATGCATTTAGTATTTAGTGAAATTGAATCGCAAGAAAGTTGGATAATTTATTTTTTGTTGTGAAGCGTAGCGTAAGGAAAGTGATTAATCTCCATTGAATAATATAGTCATAACATAGTTCACTTGGTAAACTATAGCCTTTAATTAAGAAAACTAATAATGGTAGTTTAATTTTGATTAAAACTATCATATTTTCAATTTTCAACACCGTCAACATACTATTAATTATTTGTACGCTTGAGTGAATGTTAAATAACTTCCAAATGATATCTCTTCACATAGTTGCTTCCAAAAATGGGAACTTATGAAATTATTAGAATGTGTAATCATTTTTTGGCACAACATTATTCACTCACATATATATACATATCAAGATTATTGGGATATTGGAGATCCAATCTATAGTTGCCAATATTTTGGCACTTCATTTTGGTATGAGGAGAGAACTGGAAAGCATTATAATACATCGAAGCCAAAGTTCTCTTTGTGTTGTATGTAAGGAAAAGTAAAGCTACCGAAGATCTGTAATCCTCCACAGGTCCTAAATGATTTACTACATGGTTCAAGTCGAAAAAGCAAACATTTCCGCGAGAACATTCGACTATACAATACAATGTTTTTTTTTTTACATCCATGGGTGGAAAGATTGATTCAAGTATAAATAAAGGAAAAGAGTACCATCCAATTTAACTGCAAATGTTGTCTTCAAAGAAGTATTTCAAAATTTGAATTAGTCAACAATGTAGTATTATTTTCTTTAAACATTACATGTATCAAGTTTTTATACTTATTATTATGCATTTGCATTTAATTTAGAACAAAAAAAGTACTTATACATGTCCATTATTCAAATTTTTTATGATATAAAATAAATCCGTGCATCGCACGGGTGGATGGACTAGTACTTATTATACTTCCATATATGTATTTATTTTTTTATAAATACACATTATTAAATTTCGATTTTATTAAACAAATATCATATATTTCTTTTATTGATTAGGAAAACTTCGATTTTATTTTTGATAACTTTAAGTATAAGTTCGATCAAAACTTAATTTCAGTTTTTTTTATTGTTTTCTAATTAAATTGCATAAGGTAGTCTTTGCAGAATTTGTTAATACTAAAGGTTATATCATATAATTATATCTATCTATCTATTATTATCTATTATATAAAAAAAAAATACATTCAAGAAAAGATAAAAGTGGCTCAATCTTAGAAGGAATGCAAAAAAATGGAAAAAATACGTTCAACCAAGGTCGGAACCGTACAAATATCACATATAATGCCAACAAAAAAAGGCCCAAATGATATTCAACCCAACCCAAAGTAACGAAACCCTACCAAGAACATTCTAGACGACTATAAGTAAAAGTACCAGTTTATCTCCCAACATTAACATTTCCGCCTACAGCTTAGAACCATCTTCTCCCTTTACAAATCCTCAACTCCAAATCGTGAGTGATGAGTATAAATTTTATTCACACCCGAACATTTACAAAAGCCTCAAGTCCGAGCTCTTTGACAAAGTATAATCTCCTAATCAAATGTGTAACCCCGATGACCACCATGAATATCACTCTATAGTATATTTTCTATCCTCGAGGAAGACTTCAACCTCGACCACCGTAAATTCGAGGATGACCTCGAGCCTGAACACATGAATATTATCCCATATTACACCTTGATACCCTCGAGGAGGACTTCAACCCCGACAATCATTTATATCCCGAGCATATCCTTTGTCCTCATCCCCGAGCAACATATGAACCTCGATGCCGAACACTTAAACATTACACCATACACCATATTGAGAACCCCGAGGACTTGAACAACCCCGAGGAGAATATAACCCCCAATCACACTTAAAATGTCAGTGGCAAAGATGTTGCCCCGACTTCTCATAATACCTCCGATGATAGAATACCCCGAGTACATATATCTCATCAAAAAGGTGTATGATGTGCTCGGGGCACATAATGCTCGGGTCACGTCTCTCATTGATCGGGCATGACTTGATTTGATACGTGGAGTCTACAACCTCCTAATTCCAATAGAACTCATCTTCCAACAGAATCCTATTTGGGTTTTACAACATCATCCCTAAAAAATAGGAGGATGGTTCCTAACAGGACTCATGAAATGCAGGTGTTTCAATCCTATCATAATTTGTCCATATATCACTATAAATACATGGCACTCAATCATAATTCAGGTACACAATTATCTCTACAATTTATAGCATCTTGCATAAATTTTCTCCTTCCTCTTTACTGATTTAAGCATCGGAGGGGCGACGAGGACACACCTCCTCGCCTTTATTGCAGGTATTCGGAGATCCAGTTCGTGCTAGTTTATTGCTCAAGCTCGGAATATTTCAGGTGCGATTTTTAGCATCATTATTGGCGCCGTCTGTGGGAACCATTACTAGAAGCCATGGTTAATACACGTTCTGGACTTCCACAAGCAACATTACCTGCTCATGATCATCCTGTTGTGGGGGAGCAGGTGCCCCCGACGTTACCAGCAAACCCTACTACATTACCCGGAAATCAGACATCACAACCCCAACCTTCTGTTGATACCCAGGCAGCATTGGAGGAACTTTGTCAACAAGTCGCTGCATTGACTCAGTTGCTCACGCAGCAGAACCAGGGTACGCCAACACCCGAGGAAGGGAATGCTTCACGGGTCCAACCACCGAATCATACTGCTAGGGCAAGTACCTCGGGACTACCCCCGTCACCACCGAACATGACAAGTTCAAGAACAGTCGCCATGCCCCCTGTCGAGCTTGCGAGAATTATCCAGGAGGGAATAGCAGTGGGTATACGACAAAATACTCAGGTCTCAGCAGGTTATTCCGAACACTCCATTCACACCAGAGGTTTTAGCCTTTCCCTTACCAGGCAGGTTCAAGTTCCCGAGGATAAAGGAGTACGATGGTACAACCGACCCCGTAAATCATCTCAATGTGTACACCGACGTCGTGATTTTGCAAGTTTCCCCCGATCAGGTCATGTGCAAGGCATTCCCCCAAACCTTGACCAGTGCTGCTAGGGATTGGTTCTCAACTCTTGAACCAAACTCAATTTCGACATTCGCAGATCTTGCCAATAAGTTCTTGACTTTCTTTGCGAGTAGTAAGCGCATAAGGAAAACGGCTGCCTCGCTTATGAGACTCAGTCAAGGACAAGATGAAACACTGCGTGAATTCATGACCAGGTTCAATGCTGAAAGACTACAGATCCCTGATCTTCATATCTCTGCCGTTGTATCTGCTCTTACTCATGCTGTAAGATGTGAGTCTTTTAAGATGTCTCTATCGAAAACACCACCAAAGTCAGTGACCGAGCTCCTTACTCGAGGAGTGAAGTACATCAATATGGAAGAAACAATGTACCCCAGGAAAAATAGCCCGAGCACTGAAAGTTCAGATCATATAGAAAGTAAGCCCGAACACAAGAGACAACATGACCATGGTACATTGAAAGATCAGGCTCGGGGAAAGCAAGAGCATGACCCTCCTACACCATTCACACGTCTGAACGCCACAAGGGCAAGTATCCTCATGGAAATCAAAGATCTGGAGGAGTTGAAGTGGCCATCAAGAATCAAGTCTCATCCGGACACGCGAGATAAGAGCAAGTATTGCGAATTTCATCATGACCATGGGCATACCACCGAGGAGTGCCATGCATTATAGCGAGAGATTGAATCCTTAATAAAAAAGGGGTTTTTAAAATCTTACATCAGTACTGAAAAACGCCCAAGGAATGACCACGTTCAATGAAAGTCTGAGGATGAAAAAAACCCACGGCCTAAACAGTAAACGTCGTCGTTGGTAGGACAGCATCAGGGAGAGACTCACACAGCATCAGCCCAAGCCTTGCTAGCTACTGATCATGCGTTATTTTATAAGTTGTATGAGTTTTCATACCCTAGTCTTTACCATTTTTTATTTTTTTTCATTATTTCGTTTTTCTTTTCTTACATATATCATCAGGGGCCTACATGCCTACCTTTAATTTCACAGTAGATAGGTTTGTCTATATAGGCGTTAGGGGATGTCATCCCCAAAAAATTAAAATTGCTCCTTCATCGATGAACACACAAAGCCTTGCCCCGAGCAAGCACTCAAAGCCTTGCCCCGCGCAAGCACACAAAGCCTTGCCCCGAGCAAGCCCTCAAAGCCTTGCCTCGCGCAAGCACACAAAGCCTTACCCAGCGCAAGCACTCAAAGCCTTGCCCCGAGCAAGCACACAAAGCCTTGCCTAGCGCAAGCACTCAAAGCCTTGCCCCGCGCAAGCACACAAAGCTTTGCCCCGAGCAAGCCCTCAAAGTCTTGCCCCGCGCAAGCACTCAAAGCCTTGCCCCGAGCAATCCCTCAAAGTCTTGCCCCGCGCAAGCACATAAAGCCTTACCCCGCGCAAGCACTCAAAGCCTTGCCCTGAGCAAGCCCTCAAAGTCTTGCCCCACGCAAGCACACAAAGCCTTGCCCTGCGCAAGCACTCAAAGCCTTGCCCATGCGCAAGCACACAAAGCCTTGCCCCTGCAAGCAAAAGTCTTGCCCCGTGCAAGTAAATAAAGTTTTGTCCCGCACAAGCATACAAAATACTTGCATGTGCAAGCACACACGGCTACCCCGAGCAATCAAGTAATCAAATTGATATAATTAAGTCCTCGGGTCTACATAAGCTCAGGCTTATTCCTTGCTTAATATAAGCTATTGTCTATTTCTACTTAACATAATCATCGCATCGTGATACCTCACTATTACACATCCATCTCTCCCCTAAACTCGATAATGGATGCGCGGGGGCCTATGATGAGTATAAATTTTATTCACACCCGAGCATTTACAAAAGCCTCAAGCCCGAGCTCTTTGACAAAGTATAGTCTCCTAATCAAATGTGTAACCCCGAGGACCACCATGAATATCACTCTATAATATATTTTCTATCCCTGAGGAAGACCTCAACCTCGACCACCATAAATCCGATGATGACCTCGAGCCTGAACACATGAATATTATCCCATATTACACCTTGATACCCCCGATGAGGACTTCAACCCCGACAATCATTTATATCCCGAGCATATCCTTTGTCCTCATCCCCGAGCAACATATGAACCTCGAGGCCGAGCATTTAAACATTACACCATATACCATATTGAGAACCCCGAGGACTTGAACAACCCCGAGGAGAATATAACCCCCGATCACACTTAAAATGTCCGTGACAAAGATGTTGCCCCGACCACTCATAATACCCCCGAGGATAGAATACCCCGAGTACATATATCTCATCAAAAAGGTGCATGATGTGCTCGGGGCACATAATGCTCGGGTCACGTCTCTCATTGATCGGACATGACTTGATTTGATACGTGGAGTCTACAACCTCCTAATTTCAATAGAACTCATCTTCCAACAAAATCCTATTTGGGTTTTACAACATCATCCCTAAAAAATAGGAGGATGATTCCTAATAGGACTCATGCAATGCACGTATTTCAATCCTATCATAATTCGTCCATATATCACTATAAATACATGGCACTCAATCATAATTCAGGTACACAATTATCTCTACAATTTATAGCATATTGCATAAATTTTCTCCTTCCTCTTTACTGATTTAAGCATCGGAGGGGCGACGAGGACACACCTCCTCGCCTTTATTGCAGGTATTCGGAGATCCAGTTCGTGCTAGTTTATTGCTCAAATTCGAAATATTTCAGGTGCGATTTTTAGTATCATCAGTGAGCACCTTGAAGTAAAATATCTTGTATTAATCAAATCCTAGTTCCTCTTGCTATATCTGTATCATCTTTGGCCCAAATGTGAAAAAACCCAGAAAAAGTACAGCATTTTTAGCGCATCGTTCGTAGAACACGTTCTCGATCTATCTGCTTCTGTATTTTCTCTTTTTTTACCCACCCAAAAAAAAAAAAAAAATCATCGCAAAAGTATTTAACCAACAATAATTCAATCTCCATGCTGGATATGAGCTTTAAGATGATTTCGTCGTTTCATTCGAACTTAGGCGTAGAGATAATCCCCAACTTCCATTTTTTAGGATTAATTTCTTAAAGAAAAAGAAATAAAAATATCTCACAATTCTTACATGAATCAATGTTTATCCTTTGGGAAGCAATTATTATTGATAAGAAATCTAAGGGACTCTTTTGGGATACGTACAGTACATATTGATTGCAAGGGTAAATGTGAAGTAGAATAAAAAATATTAACAAAAATGTGAACAAATTGAAAAAGAAAAAATGGAACAAAAAAAAATAGAGAACTGATTTAGGCGGGAAAATGCCCGTGAATTTGTAAATGTACATCAGTTTTTATATATTACTACTAGTAATCGTATCCATGCGTACTGACTGTATAATTGGAAATTATTTTTTGAATAAGTTGTAAAAATACAATGTCGAATAAAAATAACAAAAAAAAAAAAAAAAAATTGTACACACAAATTGTGAATAATTTGTAATTTCATTTCTCCCTATAAGATTTATTACCTTAATGTATAAATTATGTATTCAATATACAATAAATTTTTTTTTAAAAAAAGTAAAAAATAAATTCATGAATTACATTTTTTTAACAGTTAATTTTTCATTCTCTAGTTTTCTTAATTAATTTATTTATATAGAATTAATTATTCAAAAATAATTTTTTTAAATGTTTATTCACAACCACATATTATTTAAAAACTAATTTTTCACAATTATACATACTACTTTTTAACCACACGTTCTAAAAAAAGAAAATCAATTTTCAACAACTCCATTGATTGATTTGACAATTACTTTTTTTTTTCATACTACATACATTATTTCACTTTCAATCACACATTTAAAACTATTTCTATATTCTATATCAAACTTACTCATGACATTTTATTTTTAACCAAGTATTAAAAATGGTCATGTTACACACACACACACAAAACTATTTTTTGTACATGTTAAATAAATGTACTAACCATATTTTATTTTTAAATAGAATAAGTTTGATAAAACCTTATATTTTTATTTTCTATAGAACTTAATGAATTAATTGTTAAAGTCTGTAGTATATATTTTACAAATTGATATTATTTTAAATTTATAAAATTAAAAAATAGATAAATGAACAAAATAAGTAAATTTATAAAATTAATTTCAAAATTATCAAAGAGTTTATCGAAACCTAAAGTTATAGAAATTAAAATATTTTAATTGAATTTACTTAGAAAGATTGAATATATATTAATTCTTTTAATTTGATAAGAAAAATGATTTGAAATTAATCATTTATGTCAAATTAAAGTTATGTAAGAAAGGATAGATATCATTTTATGATTTAAATGAGATAAATTAAAAAGATTGGATATTGGAAAAAGTAAAAAGTATAAGTAAAATTTTTACCTTTATTATTTGAGACAATTTTATGAATGATATATTTAGATTTTGCTCTCATTTGTTAGCTTGTATTAAACTTCTCGTTAAGATCTTGAATTTGACACTCATATTGTATATTTTTTTACTTCAAAATATTACAATAATTATCAAAAGAATAAAAATAATATACAATTTGACTTTTTTTATAGATTTTTTATTTTTTACAAATCAATAAGTCATTTATTACATGTCACCCATAATTAATTTTGCATTAATTGAAGTTTCCTAATTCAATTATTAAAATAATTAATAAAATTACAAAGTTTCCTAAAATGACAGGTAAAAATGACGAGAAACTATGTGCGCATTTATGTGACGGCTATGTTGTTATTATATATAATATTAAGATTAAGATTATATATATGAAATTACAACTTAATTATATTTCGTAATCAATTACAGTTTATAGTTAACTACAATTATTATTTTTAAAATTTTGTAATTAATAAATTCGTAAAACATTAATGTAATTTGTAATTAATTATTGTCTCAACACCACCATCATCACAGTCGTCTCAATAATACTACCACCACATTCTCAACACCACTACCCAGCTACTTCAACCAATCAGGTGTTATAATATGATTTATTTAGATCTCCACTTTGGAACTTAAAAGAAGTAAAGCTTAGTTTGTTGTTATTGTTTTACTGTGTGTCATCGGCGGCATTGATGTTAAGTGGTGAACGAAGTAGTCAAACGTTATGGTCGTCTCACATACAGAAAGGTCAGAGCATGGGGTTTCACTTTCTTTCTGATATTAAATATGAAAAAGCTATGCCCGGGAATTTGGTTCTGACGCGCTCGCACATGTGTGTGTGTGTAGCAAAGATAGTTAGGGAGAAGAAAGATAATGGTGAGGGAGAGAAGATGATTCCGTTTTGTTTTGTAGATTGATTTTTTTTTTAATATTTAATTTTGTTAAATAGTTCTTAATGACTTGATTTATAATAATAAAATTATATAAACATGGCTCATGCTTATTTTCCCTATTACAAGTAGTATTAATATTACATATTTTTCAATTACGATTAATTACAACTATGTGGGTGCGTAAATTTCTCTTTTAAATTTTAATCTAAATCAAAGTTTGTTACGAGTTACGACTATGTTTAAATGGACTTGACACGTTATTAGTAAAGACCCACTGGCTATCAGTTGGACCTTAGGCTAAAACAAATTATTGTCGTTGAGGTGTCATGTTGTCCGAAGCACCATATAACCGACCTGGTAATGTCGAACTGTTGTTATCCTAGGTCAATCCCCGGACTTGTGACATGACCGACAGTGTGTCAGGGATATGTAATCTTTCTCCTGCAAGCTGCAGCTTGAAGTGATGACTTCTTTAAAGGGATGTGACGGTTGCTTTAACCCTATAACATGCATTAATGATTATAATCAAATGAATGGTTTACCTCATGGAGGGCTAGGAATTTGTCACGTGTAAAGTAGAATACATGTCACAATCCAAGACAGGTCTATATACATGTATGTATATCACTTGTATCTCAAAGAAAGAGGTTGGTAATTCAATACTAAAACTTATTATACAAATCTCACTCTCATTTCTTTCTTTTACATAATTATATTTTTCGCTCCCAATTTATATTTGCTCACAATGAGTCCTAAATTAAGTGTCAGAGTGCAAAGGGTGCCACCCTGACCCCCGTTGCATACTGACTGTTTGTCCTAGTGCGTAGGAAGTTCTAGTGTTCAAGAGGGAGGAGCTGAGACGTGTTGATCCAATGTCTTACCAAATTTTGTGATCAACAAAGTTAATCTTAACTAAATCTTTTATGAGACTCACAATTTTTCAATCACAAAATCTACTAAAATTTGATTTTCATCTATACCAAACAACGACTAAATATTACCTTGATTGTATAGTTGGGAAAATATTAAGCTCATATTTGGTACCAATTAAAATTTAGATTTTAATTTAAGTCAAAATTTACAATAACCCATATTTGGTACCATTTAAAATTTAGATTTTAATTTAAGTCAAAGTTAACAATCAATCTCAACCACATATTTAACTGGACACACAATTTTTTAACTACACATCTCATCAATTTTTTTAAAATCTACTAAAAACTGATCCACCAAACATGGGGCTAAGTTCATCTACTCTAAACTTGGGGGATATCAAATCGAATCCTTGTAAGCCCTTTTATTGGGCCAGAATAAAGCTCGGATAATTTGATGGGAAATTTACCCGACTACCTGATTGTAATAGATAATTAAAAAATATGTATTATTAATATTATTTGTAATATTACACAATTTCATTCACCATTTTATAAAAATATCAAATTTCATGAGAGAAAAAGTATTATTCGATTAATTTCATTAATTATGGGAACCTTGTATTTAGGATGTGGAGATAAAAATGTAATTAATAATTAATTTAATTAGTTATAGTAATCTTAATTTTAGAGATGTTGTTACATTTTAAATAAACTAAAAGTTATGAAAGTTACAATTAATCAAAAGTTGTTCCATAGGGGAGTAGGTATAAATCATAATTTGAAATTACAGTCTCGTGATATTGTGATATTTTACTGCCTTCAACATGTATAGTAATGTCGTAATATTAAAGTTCCCGTCGTAAGATAATTTATAAATTTGAAGCGAATACCGAGTATTACGTACGGATATGGTAATCATATGTATCTCATTAGTATTATACACACTAGTAATCGCACCCGTGCGATGCACGAAATAAATAATATTTATTGAATAAATTGTAAAAATACAATGCCCGATAAAAATAACACAATAAAAAAATAATAATAATAACTTGCATACACAAATTGTGAATAATTTGTAATTTCATTTCTCCCTATAAGATTTCTTACTTTAATGCATAAATTGTATATTCAATATACAATTAAAATATCAAAAAAAAAAAAGTTATGAATTGCATTTTTTTTAACAGTTAATTGTTCATTATCTAGTTTCCTTAGTTTATTTATTCATATAAAATTGATTATTCAAAAATATTTTTTTTAATGATCATTCACAACCACATATTATTTAAAAACTAATTTTTCACAATTGCACATACTACTTTTTAACCACACATTCAAAAAAAAAAAAAATCAAATTTTAACCACACAATTGATTGATTTGACAATTATTTTATTTTTATACTACCTTCTTTCACTTTCAATCATACATTTAAAACAATTTCTATAGTTTATATCAAACTTACTCATATTCAATGGTTTCAAATACAATGTGACATTTTATTTTTCACCAAGTATTGAAAATGGTCATGTTAGCCACACACACACAAAACTATTTTTTTTTTTGCATGTTAAATAAATGTATGGACTATATTTTATTTTTAAATAGAATAAGTTTGATAAAACCTTATATTTTTATTTTCTATATAATTCAATGAATTAATTGTTAAAGTCTGTAGTATGTATTTTACAAATTGATGTTATTTTAAATTTATAAAAATTAAAAAATAGATAAATGAACAAAATGAGTAAATTTATAAAATTAATTTCAAAATTACCAAAGAGTTTATTTAAACCTGAAGTTGTAGAAATTAAAATGATTCAATTGAATTTACTTAGAAAGATCGGATATCATTATTTCTTTTAATTTGATAAGAAAAAAGATTTGAAATTAATCATTATGTCAAATTGAAGTTAGGTAAGAAATGATAAATATCATTTTATGACTTAGATGAGATAAATTAAAAAGATTGAATATTGAAAAAAGTAAAAAGTATAAGTAAAACTTTTATCTTTATTATTTTGGCAATTTTAAGAATGATATATTTAGAGTCTGCTCTCATTTGTTCACTTGTATTGAACTTCTCGTTAAGATCATGAATTTGACACCTATATTGCATATTTTTTGACTTCAAAATATTACAATAATTATCAAAAGAATAAAAATAATATACAATTTGATTTTTTATAGATTTTTTATTTTTTACAATCAAAAAGTCATTTATTACATGTCACCTATAATTAATTTTGCATTAATTGAAGTTTACTAATTCAATTATTAAAATAATTAATAAAATTACAAAGTTTCCTAAAATAGCAGGGAAAAATGGCGGGAAACTATGTGTGGGTTTTTTTGACGGCTATACTATTATTATATATATATTAAGATTACACATCTTGAAACTTAGGACATTTGTAAATTCCAATATGGCATAAACAATGGTTCCTCGTATGATGATGTTGCATTTTTGAATTGTAATGATTGGCTAGAGAATATTATACGACATATTCATATCGTAAAACTTGAAAGCGGCATATATTCCTAATGGTATAAATCATTGTGATATATACTTATTACATGAAAGATTCGTTATTAAAACTATCTAATCTTTGTTAAAATCGCATTCCTTATATTGTAAGATATACATGTTATTCGACATGACATTAATTATGAAGAGTGCAAGGTTCAATCCCAACATATTGTGCCATCCAAATACCTTTTGTGGTTTGAGAGTTGAAAAAATTTGTGTCAGCTTGCTTCGTTTTAATAACATGCCAAAAAAAAAAAAAAAAAAAGTTTGCATCGACCAATGAGAAATTATGAAAACAATAAGAAATTCACCTACCTAAAATTCTAGTCATGGGAAAGACTTCTAGTACAACCCTTCCTTCGGAGTTTCGGTAGGTTAATCTTTCATCAGAAATTACAAATCACATGTATTTAGGCTACGTTTGATAGCGATTGTGGAATTTGGATAGAAAGAAAATAAATTTCATGGAATTGAATTCTTGAGAATTAAAAGTTTAATGTGCTTGATTGATTTAATTTTCTAGGTAGAAAAAGTAGGGATTTTTTCAACTTTTGTTGTTTGATTGACATTATTTTTCATGAAAAGTAAAGTAAAATTTATCTATTTTAATAAAAAAAATTTCACACATTTGTACTTGGTAATAATAATGTTAATTTTTAGAAAAAAATAAAATCAAGTAACAAAAAAAAAACGATCAAACGCAACGAAAACGGTATAAGATTTTCCATGAAAAATAAACATCCTCCCCCTTGGAAAACGAATTTATTCAAAATAAGGAAAATACCGAATTTCAAGGCAAGTGAAAAAATGAATTTCATGAAAAGCTTAGACAACCAAACAACAAAAAATTGAAAAATCATATTTTTCATAAAAAAATCACGCGTATCAAACGCACCCTTAGTATAAAAATAAAACAAACAGGCATTGTTGCTTCAAGAGATGGCAGACTAGGCCTAATTTTACATTTATTAATACGCAAAATATTGTCTCTAGCAAAATAATATTTTAGATGTACTAACAAAGGAATGATAAAAACAAGCAAGTATCTCACCGAAATGCAACTTTCAAATGAAAGAATTTTGCACGGAGGAACGAAGAGAGAAGCCAATACCCAAAGCAAGTTCGAAATCACAAAACCGTCACCTGAAACTTGAATACTCCTCCTAGTAGAAATTTCGTTCTCGAGTGAACAACAGATCATGAACCCAGACCTGGAAAGACCCAAATAGTTGACATAATGATGAAAATAGTAGTTGAAGAGAACCTCTATTACCGAAATCCATCACAACCTAAAATATTAGCTAGTCCCGACCATGAAGAACTCGCAATTGGAGAAGGCGATAAGCAATCTAAATCGATTTTGACTTTTGAGCCAAAAAGAGCAAATAAAGTTCAGATTTATGTTGGGTAAGACTGAAAAATGTATTATTTTGCTCACAATTTCATCCCAAAGTATCTAAACGGGAAGAATCAAAGAAGGAACCTCATCAAATCGAGCACCAGGGAGGGGAGTCTCTCTCTAGTTGAGAGCTAACTCGACTCTCATGAGTTTGATTAATGGTTTTGCTTGAAGAGAGGAGGAAGTGAAAGAGAGGAAATAAGAGAAAATATTGGAAGAAAACGTCTCGAGGAGGAGGAGACGATTGATATGCTGCTAGGGTTTGTGTCCGGTAAGAAAAGCATGGACTTTGTGTGAGACATTAGGTTGTGTTTGATAGTAATTCTTTTCCATGGAAAAGAATTTTAAGGTTTTCCAACTTTCATGAAAAATAAAAATCACCAATCACTAGATTCACTTTTTCATGGAAAATAGGATACAATATACTTTAAAGTGTTATACCATGAAATTTAATTAAAAAAAATGTAGTGTATCAAACAATTAAGGTGAAAAATATTTTTATGACATTTTCTATGGAAAATGGTGTAGTAAAACACAATCATGGTGAATGACAGAGAATTGTAGTCTGCTCAAACTTATCCGGCTCGGCTTATGTGTGGAAATTTGGGCCAAACAAAATTATTGGCCCAAGCCCATGAATATGTCTAATTTGGCTAGTAGCTCAAGCATTAAAGAAAACAAGAAGGGCTTCGGCTTATGAATATAGTGTTAAAAGAAGTGATTCTTCAGGGATAGGGATAAATATGTTTTATAAGAAAATGTCGTTCACAGAGAGAGAGAGAGAGAGAGAATCTCCAATTGGTAAAATTTTATTGTTTATAAATAAAGAATGTTATATTTTCAAGATAATATATACGGTTGAAGGGTGATTTGAAAAAAACGTGCAGTTAAAAAGTAATTTGAAGAAATACGTTATTTATAAATTTGTTTATGAATAAGTTACCAAACGAAAGCTAACTCAATTATTACATAGAGTGGAGACCTACAAAATATTCAGGCCGATTCTTGTGGGGGTGGTTGTAACATTATTTTAGCATCTTCCTCTCTCACCGAGTCACCCTTACACTATTTCAAGGGCCAATTCTCAGATTCTCATTGCCAATGTTCCAACGATATAATGTTAACTTTGTACCATTTTCTGTTGGTCTAATGGCCCCACCCATTGTTGCATAATTAAACTTTTTATTTATGATTTTCATGTCATTTTCATTTTCCATATTTAACAACACAAAAATTTGTATTCAACTCGTTTTTGGTGAGAGGAGGACGGTGTACGATTCAATGAAAATTTTCAAATTTGATCAAACAAAAATAAAGAGAAAATTATTAATCATATGAGAGATAAAATAAATAAGAGTATAAATTCTGATTTCAAAAGACCAGCAATAAAAATAAAATTAAATAACTACAACGTACGAAACTACAAATCACATGAATCAGGAAATCTTATTTATTTATGTATTTTTTTGTTCCAATAATTTCGATTGGAGAACGGAGTTGCATTACTTTTTCTATTATAATATATGGCTATGCAGTAATCTAAATATTTATTTGCTTTTGCATATTTTGCTGTTAAATATTTGTGAAATGTTGCTTCTAAATATTTGTAAAACATTGAATAACTGAAAAAACGTCTCCCGTTAATCAAGGAATATATTATTTGGTCAATATTTATGCCCCAATATTTCTAGGTTTTCATTGGACTAATTGAATATTTAATTTTAACCACAATTTTTATGAGATTCAAAACTTTTTAACAGTGTTCTAAAAAACGTGAAGCGTGACGAATCGTGGAGCCCAAGAGTCAAGCTTTTGAATCTTAAGCGGGAGTAAGCGTTAAAAAACGTTTTTCAATTCCTAAATAATTGATTTAAATTTTACCCATACTTGAATAAGTAAAAAAAAAATTGGCAGCTGCGCGCATCGGGAATGCTTAAGCGCGCACAATGCGCGCTTAAGCTCGCTTCAGCACGCACTGTGCGCGCTTAAGGGCGCGCGCTTTTTAGAACAAAATTTTCAAAAACGCGTTTTTCGCCAAAGCGACGCGCGAGAGGCGCGCACTGTGCGCGCGTTTTAGAACACTGCTTTTTAACGATACATCTCACTATCTTCTATCAGAATTTATCAAAATTTTGATTTTTATTTATACCAAATAAGGGTTTAGAATCATATAGTTAAAGGTAAACAGTACAAATTGTCTCTAACATTTGAATTTCTTGCGATAATAGTCCATAATGTTTAGATTTTGACATTTACACCATTAGAACCACCATACATAGCGAAAGTAGTCCCTACGGGCAAATTTCATTAATTTCCACATTTAAAAATGGGTAATTTGCACAAATGGTCCCTAACTTTTGAGTTCCTTGCGATAATAGTTCATTACAGATTAAACCCTATTTGGTGTATTTAGTTTGTAAGATGCAAACGTTTGACTATTTAGTCCTTAACATATTAAGCATTTGTTTGAGACCAGTTATTTCAAATAATGTTGGTTGTAATTGTATTTTTTTGAAGAATTTGTGGTTGAAAAGTAATATATATATATATATATTTATATTTAAATTTATGTGTAAATTATTTTATTAATAGAATTAATGGTTGAAATCAGTTTTGAAAAAATCAGATCTGACCAACTGATATGTCGATCCAATTCGATTCGAAGGAAGACCCAAACGACTACAAATTTTACGGGGCATATTAGGATTGTTTCTGAAAATCGAAAATCGTAATAGAAAGTAGAATTGATAAAACATATTTTTTATTCAATTCCTCAAATGATGTCCAATGAGTTTATTTGTTTATGTTTCATGAAATTTTGTTTTTTACCAATATGTTGAACTATTATTGTGGTGAATTTTTGTTAAATCTTTTATTGTTTACATTAGAAATTCAGAATAAACTTTATTTTTTTTAAAACTCGTTTTTAACCATACATTCTATCAATAAAATAATTTATACATAAATGCAAAAAAAAAAATCTTACTTTTTAACAACAAATTCTTCAAAAAATTACAATTACGAAATACATTATTTGAAATAACAGGTCTCAAACTGGGGCTTAATATGTAAATGACTATTATTGCAAGAAACTCAAATGTTAAGTACCACTTGTGCAATTTACCCATGGTAGGGACTATTTTCGCAATGTATGGTTATTCTGGGGGTGTAAATGTTAAAATCTAGACGTTAGGGACTATTATCACAAAAAATCCAAAGGTTATGGACCATCTATGTTGTTTACCATATCTTTAACATATTGTGATATTTTAAATTTATAAATCTAATTAAAGCTCTGTTTGTTAAAAGTTTTTTGTTTAAAAATATTTTTTTTGTTTTCTAGGTAAAATGTGTAGTTGAAAAGTAGAAAGAAAATATGTGTTGTTAAAAAGTGATTTAAAAAATTGTATTGTAAAAAAAAATGTTTAAAAACAGAGGCTAAATAATATGCAAAATGTCAATCCACACACTCTAAGAACATCTCTAATGGTCTATCAATTGGGAAAAAATACATTGTCACATAGGAAAAATAAATAATAACTTGAAAATTTAATCTCCAATGATTAGTTTGCATGCTTATGTGATGCTGACGTGACAGAAACATTATCTGGTATTATGTCTAAAAAAAAAAAACTTGCTAGATAAAATATTAAAGACACATGTATACAAAAAAATGTAGACAATAATCATTAAAGATAATCTTTAAATTTCATATTTATTTTTTCAATATGAATGAGATAATTATTTATTTAAGTGTCACATAGATAAAAACACTCATAAATAATTAGAGATGCTCTAACAACCTCAATTCACGATTTCAGTTTTTCTCTAGACTCCAAGAACGATTTGTTATTTTATTCCTAATTTTATCCCTAGTGCAGCAGTGCTAATCCCCCTACCAAGGATATCGGAAAAGTGAGTTTTATGACTGATTGAGGGTAATATTTGAGAAATCAGACAATAATTAATTGATGTTTGGAAGATAAAAAATTCAATGCTCATTATTTCTCTAACAAGCAAATATACTAACTTACGGACTGTTTGGTTGCTGTTTTTTTTTTAGGTAAAATGTTGGTAGAAAATTGAAGAAAGAAAATATGCATGGTTAAAAAGTGATTGAGAAATCGGGATAAGAAAATTGTTTTTCTGAAAAAATTGGGATGTCACTAGTAGACTTTAAATTCATATATATCGGTGCTTATAACTGATGATAATTTGATCAAATTCTATTTTGATCAACAAATTTTTTTGGACTAAAATTTTTTATACACTTTTTAACCATATATTTTTTGCGACTAACTACTTACTACTATTAATTTATCGTTGACAAACATGCCTCCGTGAAAAAGAATACTACACAAAATACAACAAATAAATGAATATAGAAGTGCATGATTTTTCCTCAATGAAAAAAAGTACATGATTTTTACTTCATAGGTGCATAGACTTTAACCGTAAATTCAAATTTACTTCCCTCCTTCAAAATTAATTGAAAGAAACTTAAACATATGAATCATAAAAGCGAAAAAAATAAATTACAAGTACAATGAAAGTTTAAGGAACAAAATTCCCCATTTGAAAGATTTGAAATCCACCAACTACAAAGCCTTTGTTTGACAAACATGTTTTTTTTAATAAAAGGACTTTTTAATCACACATTTTACCTAAAAACATAAAAAATATATATTTTTAAACACAAAGCTTTTAACAAACATGATTGTCCGTGCAACTTTTCCAATACAAAAGATGGTGTTTCGTTCCACAAAAAGAATAAATAAAAATTAAAGCTTATGTTTCATATATCGTTTATGTACGTTTATTTATAAATGTTATCTATAAACAACAGCATGTCAACATTTCGTTAATCTATTTTTTTTAAAGAAAGAAATAATGGGCAAAAATCTTTATTCAACAGAAATTATTTACTTTTAAAAAAATAACCAATAAGATGTCACCATGTGATTGTTTATAAGGGTTAAATATGTCGGTGGTCACCCAACTTTGTTAGTAATGTCATTTGGCTACTCAGTTTGATTTTCACTTTGGACACCTCACTTTATGTAAACTAGGAAATAGAGTGCAAATTGGTATAATGTTTTATGAAACTGGGTGGCCACTGTGATACATTATAAAATTGGGTGTTCAAAGTGACACTATTAATAAAGTTGGGTGGTCGCAAGTGCATTTAACCCTTGTTTACAAGCAATTTTTTTAGTAAGCTTGTGTTCGGCTGTTATCTAGTCGTCGTTATTTTTATTTTTTGATATTTTCGAGGTAGAATTTATGATTAAAAGTGGTTTTAAAAAATGTGTGTAGTTAAAAAGTGGTACTGAAAATTGTGTTGATTATAACACTTGCTTATAACACTATTGCCGAACACATTGTAAATAGGGCTAAAATTAAGGTCCTATTTGGTATAGATTAAAATCATATTTTTACTTTTTAGTAGATTTTTATGAAAACTGATGAGATGTATGGTTAAAAAATTGTGTCTCATAAATGTATGGTTAAAATTAATTGTTGACTTTTATTTCAAATTACAATAAAATTTTAATTAAAACCAAACACGAGCTTTAACTCGCAATTTTTTTTACTACATATTACATCAAATTTTAAATTATTATTATTATTATTATTATTATTATTATTATTATTATTTTTTCGAAACCAAACAGAGGAATATTTCACGTGGCATTGGCTCATTGGTTCTATCAGATTCAGTGATTTACATCCATGGACGGATCCAGCTAGCGGCCAGCCCGTTCGGCTGCTCGTGATGGATCCGGTCGAATTTTCAGATTTAATTTTTTTTAATTTTTTTTCTATAGTTACTTGTGAGTCTCAATACTTTCCCTTTATATTTGTAAGTATTTGATGTAGTACAAATGTTCTAGTTGTTCACAAACATATTTTTTTTTTATTTCCAATTTTCATATTGTGTATTTTGGGGATTTTCAATTATTTAACTTAGAAATTGCAAATTTGTGAATTATATATCATTAATTGTGATTGGTTGAATGACAGTTTGATTGTTTATACGGATTGCAAGATTTTTAAACAAGTTGAAAATGAGGCAATTTTGCAGCACTTTTAAAGTATGAGGCCTAGGAGAATGTAGTTGTCCTGACTTACTATAACAAAGTAGGATTATATCATGTATTTTTCCTACTATTTTTGTTAGTTTTGGTCTATATTTTTGTATTAAATAATAATTAGGTTTTATAGTATTTATATGTTGTTCGAAAAAATTTTAAGACTGCGTTTGATACACTCCAAATTCTATGGAAAATGTGATTTTCCACACATTTTTTCCCTCTTGTCATGTTTGATTACACAATTTTTCCAGACAATTTGTTTTCCATTTTTCCTTTTCACGCGCCTATTTTCCATAAAATCAAGGAATTGGTTTTCCCAACTAAGTAGTAGAATTTATTTTCTAGGGAAAAACTTTAACCATTTTCGTCAAGTTTGATTATTTTTGTTGTTGTTAATTGATTTATTTTTTTCTCAAAAATTAATATTATTATTGTCAAGTACAAATGTATGAAAAAATAATTTTTTTTTATTAATATAACTAAATTTTTCTTTATTTTTCATTGAAAATAATACCAATCAAATAAAAAAAGTTGAAAAATTTCTTACTTTTTCCATCTAGAAAATTAAACTAATCAAACAATTAAACTTCCAATTCATAATAATTCAATTCCCTGAAATTCATTTTCTTTCCACCTAAATTTCATGATCGCTATCAAACGCAGCCTAATAATTTTTTATTGGGACCGTTCTCCGTTCATGATCGTTAACTAATCAACGATCAAAGGTCAAAGTTCGCTCTAACTGAACTAATATCCTGGATTTGTCACTGTTTACATCCCCTACTACCCCCGCCGCGCGGCCCAACCTTCATATCCATACTGTACGTATAGTGTAGTACTTCTCTTCTTCGTACATACTGTATAGCCAAGCAACGATGGAGTCCTTCTCTTTCTTGCGTCTATGATAATTCATTATTGCCCTTTCCTTATCTATAAATACCATACGCTTCTATAAGCTCTAAATGCAGCAAAGAGGAAGAGCCCATAATCGAAATCGAGGACGTTATCAAAACCTCGCATTGCTGTTGAGGCTGGGTTTTTATTTTTACAATGGCTGCTATTAAAGGTCTGATATTTTTGTTTCCATCTTTTTAATGTTTTCATTGTACGTGTAATTGTGTAAATGATGATTGTATGTGGATATGTGCTGCAGAAGAAGAACGCGAGATTCAGAAGACTTACTGGATTGATCATTCAGCGGACCTCTCTTTGGAGGCTATGATGCTCGACTCAAAAGCCTCTGATCTTGACAAAGAAGAGAGACCTGAGGTGTTTCTCGTAAATTAACAGAGTTTTTGATTTTCTTTATCTCATGTTTTTAGTTTGTTCGATAATTTTTTTGCCTTTGATAATATGGGTTTTCTCTATCTTTATTTTCTTTCAATATTTGCATAATGATATGATCCCGTTATTGTTCCCTTTTCAGCTTGGTTAATTTTTTGCGTTGGATTTGACCTGGGTTATATCAGAACCAGCTCTTTGATTGTGATATGGTTTCACATCAAAATAAGATTATTAGTTAACTGTTCTTTTACGCGATGATTATAGTTTATAAATATCACAATTTTTTAAACTACTTTTTAACGGCACATTTTTTATCTCCAATTTTCAACCACACATTTACCTAAAAAAACACACACAAAAAAAAAAATGGCGACCATCATTAATGTTGAACTTAGTGACTCCTTCTGCTTTGGAGATTTGTAAAACAAGATTATTATTATTTGCATAAACGGGGAATTTTCTGTTTCCCGAATCGGGATTCCCTATTTCAATTTTTTTTTCTTCATCTTGTCCATTTTTGTGAATATTCTTAATTTGAGTGATTTGTTTGGACAATGCTACAGTCACCTCGGGGCTTACTTCCGAAGTAACCACCCCATTACATGGAGGGGGCGGAGATCACTTGTCGAAAGTGTGCTCCACCCCTTCCATGTGAGGAGGGGGTCACCTCGAAGGTAAATCTCGAGACGATTTTAGCATTTTTTGATTTGTTTATCTCTGTGCTTGTAGTTAATTGGGTCCATTTCAGTTAATTGTTACACATATGGGGTTCTGTTAATGATATGAAATGACGTTTAATGATCTTTTTTCTCATCAAGACTTGTACTTGTTACATGACCGTTTGATAGGAAGTTTGAATTTGGTGGAAAAAAAAAACTTATTTTTTTAGAAATTGAAAGTTTTAATTTGTTTAATCAGTTTAATTTTCTAGGTGAAAAAATAGAGAATTTTTCAAGTTTGATTGTTTGATTGACATTATTTTTCATAAAAATAAAGTAAAATTTTGCTATTTTAATCAAATAAATTTCTCATATTTGTACTTAAAATAATAATAATAATAATAATAATAATAATAATAATAATAATAATAATGTTAATTTAAAAAATTAAAATTAAAATCAATTAACAAATACAAAAAGGACTAAACGAGACGGAAAATGGTTTTGTAGAAAATCAATTCCTACCAATTGGTAGAAATTCAAATTCAATGAAAAGCAAGAAAATGCACCGTTTATGGAAAACGTTTACCATGAAAAAAAGTTCAATCAAAGATGGAAAATATGTGAACTTTTTCCACTTTCCATGGAAAACCTACCTATCAAACGGACCCTAATACACTGTAGTATCATAGTATAAAATTGAACTATATGTTTGTGCTTGGAGTGTCAAGTGCTCTCATTAGTGATTTCTTAATTTAATTTGCACTTGTTTGTTCCGTCTTGTTTATTCAGATCATCCTCATATTTCCATCCCCAGAGTCAAATTTGGATAAAATGTTTATTTATTTTTTGTTCTTATTTTTTTTTGCCTGCTCAGGGACATTGTTCAGTCATTTATGCTAGTCTCTCATGAAGAATTCTATCCTTCAAATTTCATTTTACTATCTTGATTGTTAGTTAGTAAGTACTGATGTTCTCGGCCAATCTGTATCTTCTGGAATGCAAATAATCCTATACTGTCTAAAAATATGGTTTGCGTTTCTGCTCTTGGTTTTATCTTAAGCTTATGGTCTCTCCTCTTCTCCAGTTAGTTGAGTTATTTAGAGCAAGTTTCATTAATCTTAAATAATTTTTTGTTTCAAAATTGTTTAGATAGAATAGTTT
Source organism: Ligustrum vulgare (assembly GCA_963555705.1). NCBI lineage: Eukaryota > Viridiplantae > Streptophyta > Magnoliopsida > Lamiales > Oleaceae > Ligustrum > Ligustrum vulgare. Next base: position 3,322,058 of record OY743172.1, on the reverse strand, counting down.
TTTCTTACTTTGAAGTTAAAAAAAGTTACCAATTAAGACTCTGAAGTGAATTACTTTAAAAATAAGCAACTTACTTGCAACTATAATCCACCAGGTGATCTCTCTGCTCCCCCCATATGAAGGGAAATCAGTTCTGGAACTGGGAGCTGGTATTGGCCGTTTCACTGGCGAACTAGCTAAAAGGGCTGGTCAACTTGTAGCTCTGGACTTCATTGAAAGCGTAATAAAAAAGGTTTGTAGCTTCATCCACTTCTGAGATTGCATCTGTTAGTTCCTTTACTGAATGGAACATCCTGAACTCTATGATTTGCAGAACCAAAGTATCAATGGACGTCATAAAAATGTCAACTTTATGTGTGCTGATGTGACATCACCAGACTTGAATTTTGCACAAGAGTCAGTGGACTTGATATTCTCAAATTGGCTACTGATGTATCTCTCTGATACAGAGGTTACTCTTTTTTTACTTGAAATGAATCCTTCCTCATTTTGCATATAATCAGATTGCTCAAGTCTTAGGCATAACACCAATGGAAGTAAGTATTATGGGTTTGTGCATTAGGTTGTTAACTACCCTCCGTTTGGCGAGCAAATTTATAAATGGTTTATAAATAAAGTCAGAGTCAAATATTAATTTCAACCGCATTTTGATAACTACTACTCATCTTTTTCGTGGGATTCCAAATGGAGGCTAATGGGGATATTAAGATACTTCCTCCCTCCCAAAAAGATAGTCCTGTATACTATTTTTGTCTGTCTAAAAAAGATAGTCTTATTTCCATATTGAGCATGTATTAAAATTTTCATTTCCACATATACCCTTATTTAATGTGTCTTGGTACAATACACACCAACTACTTAACTATTGCATTTTCAAATTTTTTGTGGAAAACAAAGTGAGTCCACTTAAAACAATAAATAAGGGATAAAGGGTATAAATAAAAAACATTGATAAAATTTAATACCCTAACTATACTAACTACCATTTCTTAATCCGTGTGAAAATAACCGTATAACTATCTTTTTGGGACGGAGGGAGTAGATAGATGCCTGGTTGTGTGAAAATGGATATTAACATGATAATATATGCCAACAAGTAGAATCAGAGTCGGCTGAGAGCATAGGCGAGTAAGGCCGTCATTTAGGCCCCGATCAAAAAGGGAACCCAAAACTAATATGACACGAATTAGTAATCTTGACTTTTGTTGTTCTATAGCCAGTAGATCTAACAATGAACCAGATAATACAGATTCATGTAGCCGAGGATTCTAATTTTATTTGGATTAAGGATTAGTTTGGTGTTCATCGTTACCATTGGATGATCAAGTTATGTTGTTCTTGTATCAAGTTTATGTTGACCTTTATTCTTTTACCTGCAGGTGGTAAGTCTTGCAGAGAGAATGATCAAATGGTTAAAAGTTGGTGGCTATATATTTTTTAGGGAATCATGTTTCCATCAATCTGGAGACCACAAGCGAAAAAATAACCCGTCCCATTACCGTGAGCCCAGATTCTATACAAAGGTTTCGATCTATTCATCATTTTTTTGGGGCACAACTTTAGTGCTTCTTGAACAGACATATCTGAATGATATTATCATATTTCTTGAATGTTTCATGTTCTGTATATTAATTATCATTTTTTACCTAGCTGCATAACTAAATCATGATAATTCATTGTGAATTTTTAGTATGTTCTATTTTCAACCTGAAATGAATTTGTTAGGATATGCAGAATAATGAAAAAGTGGATTTTGATATTACTGTCACATACTCTGGAAAACACTTTATTCATTTTTTTTGTCAACTTTGTTCTATAAAAATTAACAGGTAGACGATCAATGTTATAAAGTTAGCTCATATTTACCAGTTTCAGCAGAATTATTGAGTATTTTAAAATTGACAGAGTTACTGAAGGAAACAGCACCTGCCTGTCAGTTTCTTATTATTATTAATTCTTGCAGCATGCAAAATCTGCTGCTTTAACTTTAAGCTTAACTTTTCTTTCCTCTTGTATTGAACTTAACTTAGATCTTCAAAGAATGTCAAGTCTACGATGGTTCTGGAAATTCATATGAACTGACCCTCGTCAGTTGTAAATGCATTGGAGCTTATGTAAGGAACAAAAAGAACCAGAATCAGGTAACATTTTTCCGGATTCTTTTGCACATTTGTTACCATCTTTGGTTATCATAGATCCGGAATCCATATCAAGCATTTTCTCTGTTTGGTAATGCAGATTTGCTGGATCTGGCAGAAAGTTAGTTCAGAGCATGATAGGGGATTCCAGCGCTTCCTGGATACTGTCCAGTATAAATGTAATGGCATTTTACGCTATGAACGCGTCTTTGGACGAGGGTTCGTGAGCACTGGGGGGATTGGTATGCCAGAACTTTATTTTGCATCATTACACTATGCATTGTTGATTGTGCAAAACAAAATGAATATATATGTCAATCGAACCACCTCTTTTAAAGCTTAAGGTTTTAGAGACTGGACACATTTATTTATTGAAATTTTGTCAGCCAGAATAAGAGCATATATGTACTTGTATCTGTAATGGTAGGTGATGATTCTTATCCTTTGCGGATTTTTTATTTCGTTCCGGATTTTGTTTTACCAGATACGACGAGAGAATTTGTCACTAAACTGGATCTCAAACAAGGGCAAAAAGTCCTGGATGTTGGGTGTGGTATTGGAGGTGGTGACTTCTACATGGCTGAAGAGTATGGTGTTCATGCTATTGGCATCGATCTCTCCATCAATATGATTTCCTTTGCACTTGAACGTGCTATTGGTCTCAAATGTGCTGTCGAATTTGAGGTTGCTGACTGCACAAAGAAAACATATCCCGATGCCACATTCGACGTTATCTATAGTCGAGACACTATTCTTCACATACAAGTAGTTTTCTACTTCTTTCAATTAGTTTTAAACGTCTCTCTTGCTTCAATTTTTTGTTACAATACTCAAGTTCATGGTGCTCTCTTCTCTCGTATTTTTTCTGTTGTTTTAAGGACAAACCTGCTTTATTTAAATCCTTCTACAAGTGGCTGAAGCCTGGAGGCAAAGTCCTTATAAGTGATTACTGTAGAAGCTCTGGATCTCCCTCAATAGACTTTGCACTGTATATTAAACAGAGGGGCTATGATCTACATGACATTGAAACTTATGGCCAGGTATAACTTCATATAAATTAACTACCCCCAATATTCTCATTTTACCTAATCAATCTTCTCTTTGGACAACTGTAGATGCTTAGGGATGCTGGTTTTGATGAAGTCATTGCCGAGGATCGAACCGATCAGGTTCTTGATGACTAACTGTTGAATCATCTTAGTTAAAAAAAGTTTAAGCTGTTAGAGGGGACGTATTTATTCATTTAACTTTTAGTCTAAAATGCAGCCCTCAAATGTATGACGCGCGCATAATTTTCTTGCTATTGAGTACAGTCTAGACTAGAACACTCTAAGCTCTAATTCTGCGCTAAACACATCTTGTCTAAAAGTTTAAGCTTTTAGATAAGCGAATTATGACACTAACTAGTTCATATATCAACTCAATGCTTTTCTTGTATTTCAGTTCATAAAAGTTGTTGAGAAGGAATTAGATACCTTGGAGAAGGATAAGGGAGCTTTCATCCAGGATTTCTCTGAAGTTAGTGGTGTATAATTTTTCTATTATATGCAATGGTTATTTCTAATATTGTTGCAATTTTCTCAAACTTGTGATTTTCTTGTAATATGTTATTTACAGGAAGACTATAATGAAATAGTTGGAGGTTGGAAGTCTAAGCTTATTAGAAGTTCCTCTGGTGAGCAGAGGTGGGGTTTGTTCATTGCTTACAAAAAGTGATATATTTGGGAGATTTTTATGTCTTCATTTCATTGTGCTTTTATGTAATCGAATTATTGAACTTTGTGTAAAATAAAGTTGGAGTTGGACCATTTGGCTATGTAATAAAAGTTAATGTTAGCTTTGGCCTTTTGTGTATCGATGTCACTGTTGAAAGGCTTTGGTTTTCTTTTTCCATAAATAAATGTGACATTGTAGGGATAATCCGGATGAATGCAACAGGATTCCTGTTTGGAAACAGTTTCTATGTCATTTAGCCAATGTTTGGTAGTAATTTTAATCTGAAAGTGAAAGTCGAAAATTGATTTCAATCACATATTTCATGAGATTCAAACTTTATAACAACATATTTTATTAACTTTTAGCAAAATTTACTAACAATTTGATTTCTCCATTGACTTAATACAAATACCAATGGAAATGTAAGACAGCAATTCATCGACCAATTTCATTCTCGTATTTTGAGGAAGCTTATTAACCACGCATTTCATTCTCATATGCAGAGACGTAGCCTATGTTTCATAAATCGCTTATAAATGATTATTTAAAAATACGAGACGGCGGCGTAATCTGGGCATTTTGGCTTTTGACACCGACCTTCAGCCCAAATGCATCCCTTCCGCTTTCAATCTCAATTTCGTTGTCGGTGCTGGCAAGGACCGCCTCTCCAAGGTTAGACAATTACTGCTATTTACAAATGACTTTTTCCTTTACTGATAGGCTATATTTTTATAGCTAATGTGACTATAGAATGAGTTTAATTTTTATTAATAAGTGAATATCTGTATTGATATTGTAGGGGCCGACGACGAATATAAGGAACTTCAGTATCATAGCTCATATTGATCATGAAAAATCAATTTTGGCTAACAAATTGCTATAGATGAAGGGCACAGTTGAGAGATTGAAGATGGAGACGCGTAGATGGTGGCCAAAGACAGGGTGGTAGTGGGGTTGAGGGCGAGGGTTTGTTTGCAATTTTATAAAATAGGATCTAAATTCTACCTCAAGTCCTCATCTTTAATTTTGTGTAAAAATTAGTCCCGAGTTACCATTTCTGAATTAATGTAATTTCAGTGACCATCGTCGTAAAAATGAAACTTCAATGACCGTTTTGAAATTTCGATCAAACTTCAGTGACAATTTGTAAAATTAACCCTACTTTGTATATAAACAATGTAACCCACTTGTTATGAATTATGGTTGACAGTGCATATTATGTCCTAGGGATGGTGGGACACGTCTTAGAGATTTAAACTCTCAATCTTAAGAGGTTTGTTGGGTGATTGATGCGATCCCAATCGAAAAACGCGACGAAGAACATTAAATAATAAATAAACTATAAGAAAGATCTAAATTCAACTAGAAAACACAATACCAAGACCCAAGAAAATAAAAATAATGGAAACGAAAAATAAGAACAATAATAAAAGATAGATTTGACGATAAAATCTTGACCCAATATTCACGACACAAGAAACGATGCGAAATAAAGAACCAAGATTGGTGAACACCACAAGAGATGTCACTTTCTTGGTAAGTTATGGTTGGACAAATGCTGCAAAGAATAATTTTTTTGATAAGTTTTGGTTAGAACACTACAAATATCTCACAAATATTTGATAAGTTCAATTTGTTCTTGAAGAACAAGAAAAGAGAAAAACTCACCTTTCAAGAGAAAACCCTCAATTTAACTCAATAATAATCCAAGTTGTTTTACAATAATGAGAATATGCATAATATAATGAAAAAAAGACATAGTACTAAACACTAGCCGCATTAGGGTTCAAAAATAGAATTGATAATTAATAAAATGGAAAATAACTTAAAAATCGTCAAAATCTACTTCTGTCACAATTGCGCAATCGCATGGGCATTGGTGTCTAGATCGCGTGGTTGATCTTTAAACTCTCGGGTGGAATTTTGATGCGATCGCGCCTCTTTTTCACCACGCGGTCGTGTGGGCGATCCGACTGCAACAATTTTCGTCCCTTTGAAACATATTGATCCGATTTGACTTTCGATTCTGGCCCACCACAAAACTTGCTCGTTTTTCCATGTAGATTGTTAAGGAATCATTCAGAGCCTGATTTCTCCTTTGATGACTCCTACCTTGAATCACATCAATAATTTTCAATATTTGCGGGATACCACAGGTATCAACACCACTAGACAATAATTTTCATCTGTATAGGAACATAGATAGGGTGCATAATGGATTGGCATCTAGCTAGTTTTTCATAGAAACAATCTTGGAGCAAAGGAAAGTTTTTGCAGAATAAATTACTGACAAATGCATTCTTATTGAATGGTGACCATTTTTTTCAATCTGTTGGATTCGAGTGGGATTCTTGAATAGCGATGGGATGCATGCCTGCCTGCCTCAGCCGCACCAAAATAGTCTCTCGAATAATCATTGGTTTTGGCCTCAATTCCTTCCGCACCAGTCGCATGACTGGTTTAGATCATAGCGTGCAACAACTTTGATAAATAGGTTTAGCCTCAATTTTTTAACCATCTATAAATTATAAAAAATAATTTTTCAAATTACTTTTTAATTACACATTTTATTTAAAAACAACAATACATCAAAACAACGGAGACTAAGGCTGCCAAACTGAGGCTTAAAATTTTAAAGCTAGTAGGTCGACACGATATTAGATGATTGGATTTGTTAGAGACAGATCCAGGAATTTTGTTTAGATTAGGTGGCCGTTGACCTAATAGGTTGACACAATATTAGATGATTAGATTCGCCAACGACGAATCCAGGAATTTTGTTTAGTTAAGGCGACTGTTGACCAATCAACGGTCAGTACATGTGAATAAATTACGTGAAAATATTTTTAATAAGTACACAACTTATCAAAAAACAAGAAAACCATATAATAACAAAAATATAATTCGATAAAAGCTGTAATAATACTAAAAAGTATTCAATACAACTCCAATTTCAATTTGTGAGATTGAATAATTGCATTCTCCGAGGTCGCATAATCTGAAACCGTTGCAAGATCATCTCATCTCTATTTCTTCGAATATATTCAGTTTGGAGCAACACTCTGATACCAAATTGTTGAGTTTGACTCAAAAATAAACTTTTTTTATTATATAAAAGTACAAGGGAACACAACACTAACACACGTATATATTATTTATTTACTCCACTCACTAAAATGGCTAGACCAAGTACGTTGCCTCTCTCTCTCTCTCTCTCTCTCTCTCTCTCTCTCTCTCTCATACATACATAATACATGCTTCCATTACACACAGATATATAAACAGGGTCACAGGGAAGTCGATGGCTGCCTTAGTGCCTTCTAGAAATGGAGGTGCTGCATCTTTAGAATATCGATTCATTATTTTTCAGTAGCGAATCTTACACGGGCAACCGCGTCAGCTCGCTATGCTATGGATCAGTCACTAAGATTTGCTCACATCACTGTAATTCGAATATTATCGATTCAGACTTTTAATAAAAATAATCTCAACATGCATCAATTTGAGCTATTTATCCCTGTTTGGCACCCATCGTTCAAAATCTTGTATTTTCAAATTTTATTTTCAATCACACATTGTATCAATAAAATAATATACACATAAATCCAAAATAATTCCATATTTTTAAATCACACATTCTCTAATTTACTATTACAAATAACATTATGGGAAAATAAAAAAGGCATAACCATTTTGTAATTCTTCAGGCAGCTAGCTCTCTACATGAACCAGTTGATTGATCTAACTTACCGCCCTTATTTATTTCTCATGTACTCAATCATGATTTAATGAATGAATAACTTTATTTCCCTAAAAAAAAAAAAAAAAAAAAAAAGATCTCAAACCCTCTCCTTACCTTTACCATACATAGGTCGAGCTCCATGTTGTGCCCCATTTTTAATCTAACATGGATTTTTGAAAGCAGACTTGCGTGGCTCTATAGAGAGGGTTAACTCGTCGTTTGGCCTAGACAAGTAGTCGATTTAACTAAACTGGATTGAATTGATCGTATTTAGTTTAACTTCACCAATTTGAGGTAGATTTGGACTAGTTAAATTAAAATTTTATATGCATGAGATACTTGTATATTTTAAATTTTTATCGTCGTTACAATGGAGGTGAATATTGTTGTCTTTCGAATTAAGAAAAATTTACATTCTCCATTAGTCTAATAAAAAACCGCAAAATCGATTTGAAACGTTAAATAATAAGATACTGAAAATTCACTACAAAATATCAAACACGACTTTACATTTTACTAGACTAGATAGAGAAGACAAATTAACTGAAAGGCTCTTTGTTTGGTGATTCCAACTTCAAATATTTGATGTTCTAATCTTCTACACCCTTTTCATAGTCCCAACAAAATATAGTAGATGAGTGTAATTGGCAATGCAACTAACATTCCAAATATGACCCTGTTATTCAATTCAATGTGTGTCAAATTGAAATTGATGAAAAATGAGAGTACGAATTTAATCTGAAAAATAAGGACAATGCTACACTTCCCTCGACATTCATTTCGGTGATGATCCCCCACTCACATGAATGTGAGGGCCGCAGTCTGTGGGCTCCACACCCATATGAATGGAGGTCATGATCGGGATGAACGTCGAAGGAAATCTAGCATAATTCAAAAAATAATAACTTACCCTGTACTAAGAATGTCAGGGTGCACATTGTACTCCTTGGCAAAGACAAAAGGGACAATTCCTTGCGGTAGAGCTGCCTGTTTATTTGTTCGGCACATCAAAGAACCAAAAACATGTTAGTTTAGCAGAAGACAAATGAAGTTCAAGTCTTGTCGTCATCAGTTCAATGAAATTGTATGTGTAAACTATTTTTGTGAATGTTTCAAAAAGTATGAATTAAAAGTGAAGATAATTAGAATTCGGGGACGTGTCGCAGTGATCGAGTGTTCGAGCTTCCCACACCCAGACCCACCCCTTTAATCCCCTCCCCAATATCCCCTTTGTAATTAAAAAAAGAAGATAACCTGCACAATGGCTATGCGGAGGAGGGCGCCACGGAGGCCAACAGCAATGGAAGCAGCAGCCATAACAGCTGGACCAGTAAGGAATCTAACGGCCATGGAAAAAGCTGCTACGGAATTTCCACATGCTATGATCCTCGGTTGCAAGGCCATGAAAAGACCTGTCATGTCAATTTTCATCATCATCATCATCCACCCAACACTATTAACACAAATCAATTCCCTTTCCGTCAGTCACCACCACACCAGACATTTCCAAACATCTTTCATTATCACCCCCACTTTTAGCCTACTTCTCGGTTATTTGGTAAATGATTATTATTATTATTATAGTCTCCGTTTGGTAATAAAAAAATTATTGTTTATAAATAAAAAATGGGATGATTTCGTAAAACATGTGATTGAAAAATAATTTGAAAAATATGTGTTGTTATAAAGTGATTTGAGAAAATGTACCGATAAAAAACTAATGAGCAAATTGGTCTTCAAACTTTTACAATAGTTCTATGAACTAGAGTATGTTTGGTAGTTTTAAAATTAAAATTTAAGTCATGTAATAATTGGATAGTAAATATGAGTGTTACAACCTTGTTTGATTTAAATAAAAAAGTAAGTTTTGATAATTGATTGCATATGCGTGAAATGTATAATTAAAATTGATTATTGACTTTCACTTTAAATTTTTATCTAATTTTGTAGGCTGTAGCTGAACCAAACATTGGCTAAATGTATTAAGAAAAAAGTACGAGTGGCTGAAAATTAAACTCTAAACTTTGTCAAACATGCATTTATTAATCTTTAAGTCGTTGAAATAGGCTTAATCCTTTGTTAAAATTGTTATTTGACTATAACAAAAATGTCCCAGTTAAGGAATTGTCCAATTTTAGAAACCAAAACTATTTTCTTAAATTCGACAAGTGATGGTCATACCAAATTTTGAAGGGTTTGTTTACGCAACTGTAGTAAGGAGAAGATTAATTGTGCAATTATCTCATTTTTACATTCATATATATATATTTGTACATACACATAATAAAAATAACATTGACAGAAGAAAAGATGAATAAAGAAAGAAAGATGTTATGATGACCATACTGTTGGTTTTATCATGCTTTCTTATTTGACACTAATCTAAAGTTACATTTAAATGATTATATTAAACAGAGAATGTTCAACTGTCTAGCAATATTGTTGTAATTATAAATTGATTTATTTATGTTGTTTAGGTAAAATGTACGATTAAAAAGTGATTTGAAAAATTGTATTATTTATAAATAAATTTATTTATATATAAACTTTATGGATTGCGTTAAAGAATAGAGGGGCAACTACTCACCAAGACTAAACATGGCCATGCCAAGTCCTGCATCAGACAGTATAGAAATGGACTTTGCTATAATAGCAGGCATTTCAACATGCCACCTGCAAACAAAAAATAAGAACAGCCCACCAGACCCATTTGACAAGAAAATCAGAAACTCGTCTCGTCTAAAAGTTTAAACTTTCAAATAAAAATCGAGATTTGTAAAAAATGTGGCACTGGGATGCACCTGAATGAAATGAGGGACCATGTAAGGCCAATTAAACTGGAATAAGTATTGGGGTTTCTGATGAGTTTCCTCCAGACCATGATCAAGATTAGCCTTGTCATTACACTTGTAGGGGGCATGACTTTCACTTTGTTGTTATCTCCTTCAATATTGTTGACATCCCTATTTCCAAAGCTGAATTCATCTCTCCCCAAGTATTCTTCTTGACTGTGATCTCTTTGACCCTCAACTGGAAATAAAAAAACCAGAATATTGAAAAAGAAAAATTAAATAATACTAATAATAATAAGGATTCTACCTTTGCTAGGAGATAGTACAGGAACTCTAATTTCTTTAGCATTGGTATTTTGGTCTAATGCTCCATAATGATCATGGCCACCAAATACATCCGAAACTGGAGAGGCACTTGAGCTCCAAACAAACATATGAAGATCCTTACCACCTTCTTGCTGTCCGTTAGGTTTCTTGCCTGCATTTGCTCCGACGGGTTTTGACCCGTTGTTCGGTGAAAACATACCCGGGTTTGGAGCTGGGTACTGTGCATTGCCGTGGTAAAATCTTGACCTATTCGCATTATTCCCAGTTTCCTCCTCAAAATTGGAAGGTCTTGGAGTTGGCCCTCTTGAAGATGGAAGCCCGTAAACATCATTTGCACCGAAGTTTGAGTTCCGGGCACCACCCATCATTGAGTAAAAATCTGTATGATTGAAACTGGAGCCTCTTGGAGTTGGGTTTCTTGAAGATTGCAGAGAGTAAATTTCCGCATTAGTTAAATTTGATGGTCTTGGAGTGTTTGAAGAATAGCCCATTGATCTTCTTGGGAAAATATCTGATCTTGATGCATTCGATTTTCGTACAGTAACATGAAGTTTCCCATCTTCTTTAATTTCTGCCTCAGTCTCCAAAGGCTGCCTACCGTCCAATGACATGATATCAGAATCAACATGGATAGAGACTATTGAGCCAGCAGTATCTGGGAACTGCTCAGAGATAAGCAATCTTGCACCTCTGTATTCAAACATGAAGAGCATTAAAGTATACCAAATAATGCACTGAAGTACAACTATTTGAACCATTAAACTCCCAGAATAGTCCCCATACATCCCCTTCAACAAAGGTATGCCCATAACAAGAGTGTTTGGTAAAGTGGATAAGGAAAAAAGTGTAATAGTCCATTCCAAACAACCCCGTTTGCTCACATTAGCCCAGACAGCTAAAACTGCAAGAACAATGAGTTTTTGGAGTGTGTCTGCAGCAATGAACCTAAAGTTCATTTCATAAGGATTGTTCATCGCAATGAAATGAAAAGAAAGAAGAGGAACAGCAAAAAGTGCCACAAAACGGTTGATTCCTGAACATTGATCTGGTGTGAAAATCTTCCACCACTTGACAGAACCGTAGGCTAATGTCATAGCTACATACAGTGGAACCACCGCAGTCATTACATGGTAGAAATCTGATGAAGTTATCATCTTTTCTGATTTCTCGAGCTGCCCAGATAGCCAAAGGGTAAAACAAACAAAATCGGCTGATCAAAACCTAATGAAATTTGAAGAAAAAAAGAAGGCCGTGAAGATTGATATGTATAAGGAAATGGCAAAGGAAAAGAACGTGTGTTTTGGTTTATGGGGTTGTGAAGACTTAGATTGATATGTATCAGGAAATGGTAAAGGAAAAGAACATATGTTATATTTATTGGTTTATGGGTTTGTGACTAGTTGAGTTGTATGTATATTCAGAAAAGCAGAAATAGTATATATTTTTTTGGCTATACAGATTGATAAGTGTATTTTATACACTTATTTGTACGTCTAAATTAGAATAAATTATTATCGTTTTAGGATATATGCTATTTAATTTATGTTTATTTGTTTACTTTGCGAAAAATATCTCAAAAGATGAAGAATGAAGTAATTGATGAGAAAAATGCATATTTGGATGCTAATTGGAGCTAAAATGAGCAATTGATAAGTTTGTGACGTCAACCGGAAAGATGCAATGTGGCGAAGTAAATGAATAAGAAGCTGGAGGATCCAGTTGAAGGAATTGAGAGTTGAAATGAGCAAATTGAGAAGACTCCAAAGTATGGAAATTATATTATTGCAATTGGAAGTTGAAGAATTGAAGAGCAAATTAAACATGAGGGACCAACTTGCAAATATTCAATAATTGATTTGGATAATAAGAAGATACTTTGAGGATTTTTAGGAGTCAATTGGAAGCAAGTAGAAGTCAAAAAGGAATGGAATATGATAAGAATATTACCATAAAATTGATTCTAATCCTAGAAGATTCTGGACAGAATTCTAGTTGGACTTTGAGACCTAATTTTGGGATAGTAAACGTTCGAATTGGGAAAATCCTATTTCATGAAGAATTATAGCCATTTACGTTATCTTTTCAAATAACTTTGAATCACATTAATCGGATAAGGGAAGAGAAAGATATGGTCGAAATACTGAACGCTGTTCAGATACTAAAAAAGACTCGCGCGTGGATTTGATAAATTTCTTTCCTTCTTCAACTTGATCTCTTCACCAACTATAAATACAACCTCTTTGCACGAAAATCAGACATTTGCCTCTCCATAGAACGAGCCACAACAGAGATTTTAATTCAAATTCTTGGAGATTCAAGCATCGCAGAGGGGCGTGAATTGAAGATACTTGAAGAATTGATAATCTGTGCAATTTTTTCCAATCTTCTTTATTTTCAATGAACGTCATTATATTTTATTTTTGCTATTTAAATATGATGTGTAGCTAAATTTGATGTTGTGATGAACGATGTAACCTAGTTAATTATTTTAATTTCATATTCCTTATTTTAACGCTTTAGTGCATGTGTTGATTTATTATTGCGTTTAATGCGTGAATGAACTTACCACTTATTCATGATTTTATGTGTTATTTTTATAATCCGAGAGGTGAGTTAATAACATAGATCTAGGTAATAAATCCGGTAATTGAACGAGAGATAGATATATACTCTTGTAATTATTGCGGTCGTGTGTGAATTCTAGAATGTAATGCATCTAGTTAAGGAATATTCAGACCCGCTGTAGAGATACATGGTTGACTTATTTATGTAGAGTTGATTTAAATTCAAGAGAGGAATTTCAATTTAAATTAGTGAATTCGACCGAATGCATATTTAGGAAATAAAACTGTAATTGGAGTTGATTTAATTGGTTAGGTGAAATCGTAAATCCCAATTACTTTACAATCGTATTTGAAAAAAAAAACAATTCTCCCATTTTAATTTCTTTAGTTTAATTCTTTAATTTTAGTTTAAAACCTCAAATTCATTTGTTTGTTCAAATAAAGTGTAGAACTAAAATATTTCGATAATTAATAGCAGTCCTTGTGGGACGATAATCCAGACTCCTAGGTCCACTTTATTACTTCTCACGACCCGTATACTTGCGGGGAGATTTTTCATCGCGAAATATTGGTGAACACTAATGAAAATACAGCTTTGAGAGTCGCGAGCAAGCTTGCACTTGCAGTCCCCAAAGCAAAGAGGTAGCCAGGTAGGGGCCGGGTTGGGGCTTTGTTTTCAACTGCGCCTGTGTTTGGATTTGAAAAGTTTTTTTCTCCCTTTTCCCTTTTAATTAATTAATTAATTATTTATTATTAAGAATATGATCACTTTCAAAAAAATATATATGATCTTTACGAGGTAAAATATGTAATTAAAAAGTTAATTTAAGAAATATGTTATGTTAATAAGTTATTTAGGGAGATGAAGTTTACCAAATGGAGAGTCTAGCCATTCAAGATTAAAGTTCAGCTATAGCGACTGTTGATCGACGATCGTCAAATGCCGCAATAGTGAAATTATTTATTATAAGCACTATCAACAAGACCGACATGATATCTCATCATCTTTTTGTGGTTCAAATCTCTAAAATCAATTTTAGTGAATGTATTCTCACCCTTTGACTGCTTCTTTCAGGTTTGAGCAAATAGTAATACGTACAAAAAATATGCGACATCCTTTTCTACTAGTGTTGGCAATGGGCGGATTGGGCTCAATCCGTCCCGATCCGAAAATTTTTCAACTAGGCGGATCGACCCCCTGATCTGCTAGCAATTTTTTAAAATATTTTTATCTTTTACATATAATTTAACCTAAATCTTAAAAAAATTAAAAAAAAAAAAACATTAAATTTTTATTAAATTTTATTTTTTAAAATTAAACGGTGTGGATCGGCCCCCGATCCGTTGACCCACCACGCCTCTGATCAGCGGATCGGTATTTTTTCGGTTCTGTTCGATTTGGGTCAGGTCGGCTAATCAGTGTAGCGGATCAGATTTTTTTGTCATCTCTATTTTATACATTGTACTGTACTCCAACTCCAACCAATTAAATCTATTGAATTATTCTTTCCTAAAACACTTATTATCACTTCCAATTGGTTTTTTTGAAAATTCATATCCATATGGTTGACCAAGGGCCTTTCTCTATGTCATCCAAACATCATCTCCAATGTTAGGATCATATGACTCGATTATGGTCGTTACCCTAAATTCGATACAAGATTATCTATATTGAATTCGGTGCAAAAAGTTTATGTGTTATCAAAGTCTAATAATTCATGTGCTCTATTAGAAGCATTTGCAGAACCACTATAATCATTAATTAGAGACTTTTGTTTAGGTTGAAAATCGAAACGAAAGGGGTTAAATGAGAGAGATGCTGCAAATTATGGCGTGGATGCTTCTAATTTGTAACTAATTTTTTATTATCCTCTGATTGTTGAATGTTTCAAATATTTTCCTTAAGATTTAAAAGTGGTATGATAACCAATTAACCACCTGTAATGTGTACTATTCCCTTGAAATTTATATAATTAAAAAATAATTTTTACAAAATATCTTAGGAGATTTACTTAAATTTTTAATCACACATTTCATACTTTAACATAATTTATTTACTAAAAAATTAATTTTAATGCTCGCCAAATAGGATGCTTAGGAAAATTGTACCCATTAAATATTTCGGATATATTTTATAGACAACTATTTAGGTGGAATACAAGTCGATATACTTCCGATAAATTGATGTTTAATGAATACACCGTCCAATTCAAAAATTAATCCGTATTGGAGAGCATGAATTTGCTCAGGTACTCGTCACGGGTACAATTGATTGTACTCGTGTATTAGGAGAACCTACATATTGAGTCCGTGATGAGTATCAGAGCAAAACTGGAGGAGAGCATTAGCAATGTTCTAACTACGCGCAGTGCATGACAACTTAAATAGTATCATCTGACGAAAGTATCGCACGTAGTTTGCTTTTCAAGACAAACTAGTTGCTATGAAGCAATTTACTGTTTACACGACGGTCCAATAAGATTTAACAAATGCTTGGATGATTTTCACCAGCAGTAACTTATTATTCAACTACAGTGAAAGGTGGGAATAAAACATGCTCCTTTAAAAAGTTTGAAACAAAATTATTAAAAAGGGTAAAAAGTTGGAGAACAAATAGTATTTTTTTTTTTTTAAATCTATTTTTCACTTATCCCTTTACCTTTGCATTTCCCTCCACTCGGAGATTTTTATTTTAAACATTTTTTTTTTCATTGCAATTCTCTATAAAACAAAAAAATAAATTCAAACTTATATATTTCAAAATCTAATATAAGAATTAATAATGTTCAAAAATAATTATCAATATGTTGTGTTACAATATTTTAAAATATTATTAGAATTAAAATTTACCAAAAAATTTAGTATTTTGTTTTGATTTGATTTACTAAAATATAGTACAGAAAACATTTGTATTAGATCAATTTAATGATTTATAACATATTTTCATATAATATAGATTCTAAAAATGCTTTTTAAAGACAATAATTTGTAAACTAATTTACTATATTAATGAATTCTTTAGATATTTTACATACATCAAACCTAATTTCACGGAAAATTGGATGGAAAGTGACGAGTTATCATAATGTCTTTCTTAGTCGCTTGAGTAATTCTTTTAGCACAATAAATTGCTTATAAGCACAATTTATAACAAAAAGTGGAAAATAAAGTAGAAATTATGATGATTGTTGCATCGTGTATCATACACCTGTTTTGTACATCAAAGCATGCAGATTCTCAATAACATGCAGTAGAGACATGATTATATCTAGGACATATTGATACCAAGGTTTGAAAAAGAGGTTGAACTCCAATATTAAGAATCCCTATAATCCCTGCTATGGAGATTTGTAAATGATGTAATGTGTCATAATGAAAAATGATTGAGAGCTTGCTATTTAATTGTGTTTGCAAGGAGAGTCTTATCTATATCAAATGTAGGATTCGAACTTCCATACTGCAGCTGAAGTTTATCACTT
The DNA here is from genome assembly GCA_963555705.1 of Ligustrum vulgare. Lineage (NCBI taxonomy): Eukaryota > Viridiplantae > Streptophyta > Magnoliopsida > Lamiales > Oleaceae > Ligustrum > Ligustrum vulgare. Next base: position 3,305,300 of record OY743172.1, on the reverse strand, counting down.
TCACATTTCAACCACTGAATTATGTCCCAAGGGCAATACCAAGGTTTGAGACTCTAGTTTAAAAGGTTGATGTAGTACTGAGAATGGTAAATCAATTTTTATATTTTTATTAAGTGATTAACTTATTTTGAATGACCCACTTATATTTATCAATTACTCATTTCTATTTATGTATTATTTAAAGCGTTTATAAACATTTCTTATGTGAGCTACTCAAGTTGTAATGCTACGAGACTCAGTTTGATAAAATTCTGTTTTTACTTGTACTTCTAGTCTAGCTAGTAAAAAAATTCACGAGGATGGAAGTTCTTATAAGAAGACAAAACACTTTAAAAATAAATTTCAAACATGTTCAAAAGTAAATTCTTAATCCTTAAAGCAACTTTCTATTTTTACAAGAATAAGTCAAATACTAAATAAGCCTTATATCTAAAAATATCGAAATTTTCAAGTGCAATATCTTATTTGGTGACTATTAATTTTATATTTAAAGATGCAAAATTTTATCCTTGATAATTTCATGATACAATGATTTGAGCGAAACATAGATAATTTTTTTTTTTTTTTTTTTTTTTTCAATTTAGTACATGAATCCCATTGTTTTGACACATGAAAAGTGTTCGTTTAAAAAGATTACTTTGTAACAACAAATTTTTATTTAAATATCACTTTTCTTCTTTCTTATCTAATTCTAATTCCAACGTATCATCATCAAGTGTTCTAGTTTCAATGAAATCCCTAATTAAGATAATTTTGTTAATTATTTTCCAAGTACCAAAAGAACATTGAAAACACTGACTGGCGGCTACAAAGTGGCTCACCTAAGACTTTGGGGGAGATAATCTTCAAATAAATATTAATATTAATTAATTAAAATAAAAAATTCTACACAAGCATGCGTTGAAATTAATGATTAAAGTTGCAAATGCGTAGAATTTTGATAGAAATAAGAGGCAAAGACTGGCGTGTCAGATTCATAAGTTTCTTGGAGTAATAAGCCTCCAAACACAATGCTTAAACTGCACAAATAAAAATAGAATTGCGATATAACGGTTATCGTTTCAATGGGTAGGCAGAAGACACGTAAACAAGTTTTGAATTGTAGATATAATTTATTAAAAATCAATGTTAGATTGCAATTCATAGAATGAATTGAAGATGCACTATCTCGATAGACACATTATATCCATATTTTGTTCAAATAGCACGTGCAATACATGGTAAGGCAAAGGCCACATGTCGGGGTCTCTTTGAGTTGTAAAATTTCTAACACGAAGCTCAAACTGCATAAATAGCTATAGAGTTGGTGCAAGTTATGACTTTTGAGGAAGAAAAATTGTAACGTTAGTTCAATTCGATAGTCTTGAACCTATTTTTTAAATCAGAATCATCCTCGTACGTAATTGTTGTGATGCCGTTAATCTGGTTAGATAAATTTTGTATGTTCAAGATACGTGAGTCAAAGATTGACGTATTATCGTCACGGTTCCCCTTGGAGTCAAATAGCAATGGAATTGATGAGGGTTTCAAAGAGTATAAAAGAGCATGCATTTCATTACCTCAAGAAACAATTTTGTCCCTTTCGTATCATCCAATCTTTTTAAAATTCTGCTTCTTCACTTAATAATAATAATAATATTTTTATGGTCTAAAAATTGCGTGCACTTTGATAAAGAATGAAAGGGATTATTAGGACCACTTTTCTTTGTTATTTTTTTTTATAATCGTGTAAAATTAATAAGAAAAGTTTAACCTTGAAATGTACAACTTTTTTGTCACAATTTAATTGGAACCCTTGGCTCTATTATTTTTCATTTTCGTTTTAGATAAAATAGAATTATCAGACCATTTTTTTTTCTCTTTTGCCAGTCACTACAAGAAACTGGCGCAACAGCGACGAAATTTAACGACGACAGAAAAAATCGTCTCTAATACCCACCCTATTGAGACGACAATTTTGTCGTCACAAATACGCCAACTATTAGCGACGACTCATAAAGTCGTCCCTAATATCATAAACAATTGCGACAACAAAAAATGTCGTCGCAATAGGGTAGGTATTAACGACGACTTTCCTGTCGTCCCAACATAATTAGCGACGACTTTTTTAGTCGTCTCTAATCGCTAACTTTTTTTTAGCGATGACTTTTAATAGTCGTCTCTAATACTGTATATTAGCGACGACTAAGTCGTCCCTAATTTTCAATTTTTTTTTAAATTTTAACATATATATATAAACGTGTAAAATATTATATTTAGTTTTTTTCAAATTTCTTTTTTAATTCTCTTACTATATATTTATACAATTTTCTAACTAATATATATTAGTTAAAACAAAAACAAACACAAGAATTGAGTTGCCCTAATGGTTTAGACAATGCCACATAACCCTTTGATCAATGGTTCGAATCTTACGTCACTAAAAGTCGTTGCAATAGACTCTGAAGCAATATAGACGATTGTGTTGTCGCTATTTAAAATCAGCCACGGACCTAAAGCGACGACTTTGTCGTCGCTATTGAGCAATAGAGACGATTTGTGGGCCTTTTAGCGACGACAAACGTCGTCGCTATTGAGTGATTTTCTTGTAGTGAGGAATTATTTTGACAAACTATGTAATAAGGGATATAATCACCGAGTCATTGATTATAGGGCAAAATGAGAGAAATTATGTGATCGTTACAAAATGAGAGAAAGTATGAGAAAAAGCACGTAAGCTAATAGCGCAAGGAATAATCACCGATTTTTAAAGTTATTTTGTAAATGGCAAGACCTACAATTCTACATAAGATGAATGAAATAAAAATGAGGATGTTGAGATGAATAGCTGGGGACGCGTCAAAAATTCACCTAGGACCCAATCCATAGGAAATAACACGTAAGCTAATGAGACACGGAATAATAATAATCAAGTCATTGATTATGAGGGTAAAATGAGAGAAAGTACGTGATCGTTACAAAAAATGCGCATTTTTAACTATCCAACTTCTATGTATAAGTCGTTAGAACATACGTATTGTCTATTTTGGAAGAACTTGGACTCATCTAACCCTTCATGACTTTCTGATGCGTCTCCAAGATTCGAACTCAAGACAAGATGTCTTTTGAGAAACTTAAGTTGAATTCTGATACCAATTTGACATTCAATTCGTACTAGATTTCAACTCAAGACTTTCTTAAGGGAGAGTTTCGAGTTCGAATATATAGGGATGCATCGGAAATCCAGCTATGACCCAACTTTTATATGATAATAGTAACCTAATTGAGCACTGAATAGTCATTGAGCCATAAATTATGCGGGCAAAATATGATAAAGTCCGTGGTCGTTACAAATCGATTGACATGATTTTGATAGAAGAAATTCTTGAGGCATCTAGATGATCATAATCTACCAATAAATCTCGCATCAAATAGCTAGAGTGAAAAAACTAAAAAGAGATCTCAATTTCTATAGAGAATTTATGCCGTAGAGGTGTGTCCTTTTCCATTCTCTCGCACTAGCGCCCACAAAGATATGAATCAAAGTTTTAAAGGTTTTGTGTAATTATTCTTTTCATTTTGAACACAACAATACGTAGGTATTATACAGCAAATGACCAATTGGGCATTTTGAAACCTCAGTAGTAAATCTTCTGAGAGTTCAATAAGTGAAATGAAATACAAGGATCATTCACTTTATTGTTGTAACCACAAAAGCACATATACACCTTGCGTAGATAGGCAGAGAGTAAAGCAAGGTAGATTCATCAAATTATCTCCTGGCATTCGAAATTAAAACTGGGATCATAAGTTATGTACTGGCGTGTGCTAAAAACTTTTCGCGCCTGGAAGGTCGATCCATTGGAGTTGGAGTTCGACCTCGCCACTTTCAACATTTCTCAGTCGTAAAATCATATCTTGTATCACCTTACCGTTTTTCCAGATCACACAACTCTCCTCGGACAGGCAATTTGACCTGCACGGATGGTCTCTTGTGATTACAGTACCACTTGGGAGTCCATCTAGTTTGATCCTCAATGCTTCCATGAACGGTTTAATATGAAACTCTGCATCTCCCATTTTGTCATCCATGCTGAATGTGTCGTGGTCGTACACCGTCTGAAATCATACACAGGAAGGGACAACTTCGTACCATCAGAAAAATCGACACATTATGTCATTTGGACCATTCTAATATATATTCATTTACGGTACTATACTATATCTGTTCGGATCCAAACTCAGGTTTATAAACCAGTTTTTTACAAATTTCGAGGTAAGATATAGAGTTAAAAATTGGAGAGAGAAAAGATGTAGGGTTAAAAAGTAGTTTGAAAAATTGTGTGGATTATAATTTGGTTTATAAACCAAATTCTGCCTTGATCTGAAAAGAGGCTAAGAAATGCAAATAGTTTTAACATAGTATGTATTATGATTTGAAGTTTCATCTTAAAATGTCAAATCTTATTAAAAGGAGTACTTCAAGCCATTTTTAAGTTGGTCAATATTTAAATCTTTATTCGATGTGTGATTTTATCACTTAACACGTCCCTTTAAGATGATGACTCGTTTAAACAGCTCAATCTTGAAATTCGTATACTTATTTTTTGAGTTTTAGTTGGATAGAATAGCTCGTTGGAGTTTAATGAATTTTGATATCATGTTAAGACTTGGAGTTCAATCTTAAAATGTCAACCTTATTAAGAGGGGTAACTCAAAACTCTTTTAACTTGGTAAATGTTATATCTTTATTGGATATATGAGATTTTATCTTTCACAGTATGCTCGTGCTAATTAGAAAGTGGATCTCACCAGCTTGATTGGGATATTTGGATCTGCAACAGAAAGTGTCAAATCTTCATTCCATTCAGGATTGATATCCTTCTTAATGACGCGAGTCTTCAACTTCTGCATAGAATGTCGACATATATCGCTGTGAAAACCCGTGTAGCAAAAATTGAAATAATCACACAGGTAAAATGTTTATGCATGGGTTGTCAAAACTTGCTATTGTCAAACTTCATTTTTCAACCACAAATTCCGATAGATCGACAAGTATTATCCACTGTATTTGAATTCCCGAATGAACGAACCAAGTTACATAAAACCTCTATTATTGCTAATGTGTTTTTGTTAACCATTTTGAAGAGTTACCCCTTCAAATTCAAATTTGAAATGCACCTCCTCATCACTTGATACTGTTGGGATATTTGATCCAAATTAAGAATGAGAATATTTTGAACAATTGATTTTCCTATTAAAGCGAATAACTTGAAGACCAAGTTAATGGTGAAAAGGAAAATAAAAGACTTTATTTTGGTATTCTACTTCAATAAGGAAACTTACTTGAACACGAATTCTACATATTCTAGGTGTTGTTTTTACCTATAAATATGTGTATTAGTGAGCCATAATATTGTGAATCTTATGTAAGACTAATTAGAGAGAATTGAAGAGCTTTATCTTTGTAGTTTCTTGTAAACTCTTTGTGAGATAATTCAAATGGTAGAAACTTGGGTTAGATAGAAGTTTATTATTAGTACTTTCTCTATAGTTTATGAGATTGAGTTGGTGAGTGAAATTCTATATATTTGTAACAATTTAATATATAGTGAAAAGGTTGGCGATCCGAAAATTTTGCGTTGTTATTATTTGTTTTCTTGTTGCTCAATTATTTCTTGAACATAAAAAAGATCATGTGGGTTAAAGAACAGGGAATCAACGTGTAATTTCTAACAGATACCTCCTCATCAAGAAACGTCACTTGATGAGAGAAACAATGGTAAAATTTTTATGACAGTTTTTTAAGTTGTCTATTTTTTCTCATTCCCAAGAATAAGAAAATGAGGTAAGACTTGAACTACTTATAAAAGGAGGATTAAATCTCAAGAATCTCATGTATTCCATAACTATCGAAATTCAATATTCCTCCTACATCAAATACAACCTGGATGATGCTACACTTACTCACCCAGTTCCACACCAGATTACTCCTCCTTTCACATGAGTCTGGGGGCCCACTTAGACCCACATGCATGAGCCTTGCATCCATGTGAGAGGAGTAATAATCGTAATCCGATGTGTAATCGGGTGAATACATTTAATCCCCGTTTGAGTCACATTATTTGAAAACAACGTTTTTTAAACAACAAATTTAAACTATCCATTTTAGTCAAACCTACAATATTTGATTTTTTCAGACAAATTTTAAAAATACTATTTAAAATCACATTATTTGCCAAATAATGGGCTCAAAAAGGGCTTACACTAGTACAGAAACAGGAATACGCGTCGATTGGAAAACGGAATACGCGTCGGTTGTAGCGGCGACGTCTATGAAGCAGACGCGCAAAGTCTCGACTTTAGGCGTCGGTTGTAAACCGACGCCCAAAGTCAGTTTTGGGCGTCGGTTCTAATTTAGAGCATGTTGGGCTTAGCTATAACAGAACTTTCAAAACGTAATTCAAAGTCACTGTTAAGCACGATGATCAAACACGCTTAAAATATCTAAGATTAATATTACCATGATGGGTATGTGATAATCTATCGAAGATTGAGATGTTTTTAGCTTCCAAAATAAATATAATACTCCTATTTGGTACAGATTAAAATAAGATTTTTAGTAAATTTTGATAAAAGTTGATAAAATGCATGGTTGAAAAGTTGTGGATCACATAAAATTTGTGGTTATTAACTTTTGCTTGAGATTAAAATGGGCCAAACAGGGGCATGTAAACAAAGGATGCATGGACAGACCTGTTTACCCATCTTGACGACAACGTAAGGATCGCTTGTAACGACATCACGAATAGCAAGATTTACACCTCTCTTAATCCGAACTCTGAGAAGTCCCAACATCTCATCCATCAGAGATTTTGCTGCTGGTGATTTTCCAGTTGCTGGGGAAATAGGTGAATCCATTTTCTCTTCTACTCGATCCTCCCTTTTAAATCTTAGTACATAAAATATCCTACCAACCAGTTCTCTCTTCCAACCTATTTTGGAATAATTTAAAAATTATCCTTTCTTGATCCTCTCTGCAAAAACATTAATAAAAACTATGTTATTATCAGACAACATGTGACAGAAAAGATCCCAATAACTCCAATGAGACAGAAACTTGAACTTGTTTCTAATTTTTCAGATACGTACTTTATGAAGAGGTACCCTTTGTGGATGCAAATGCAATAGTAATACTATTATCATTAAAAAATAAAATAAAATCTATTGAAAAATAAAATGGGGGAGGGAAGAGGGTGTTATTTTAGTCTCTCTCTTGTTTGTGGAGAGAGAGAGAGAGAGAGAGAGAGAGAGAGAGAGAGAGAGAGAGAGAGAGAGAGAGAGAGAGAGAGAGCATATAAATAAATACACACCAAGAAATCAAAGAGTTTTTTTTTTTTTTTTTTTTTTGTGAATTATAAGGTACGCAGGTTCGCAGCCAGGCAGTTTATTAACGGTTGGATGGTATTAAACTATCAATGAAATGTGCCAGAATCTACTTGTTTTTGGGCATTGACTAGGAGAGAACTGTGGCGGGAAAGACGCTTTTCCTGGTTTGTTTGAGGTAGGTTCCAATCTTTTATTTATAACACGTAGATCCTCGAATTATGATAACTGTGCTCTCGGAGTCCCACATTGGCGAAACCATCATCCATGTTCCCAATCGTCACCAGCCACCATTGACCATTCAGCTCAAACAAGTCACAGCCAACTAGTTATAGACTTAAATTCCATATACGATTGTGCTACATGTGTGTCATAATTTACAAATTCTTATCAACAAATAAAGTGATGAGATTTTATTGGGTTAAAAATTTAAAATATCATCAATACTAATAATAATAATAAAAAAAATCCTTAACTTTCTTTTTAACATTTTCTTTGTCTGAATCTCTTTAAATCTTTCTCTTTTTTCTATAGTATTTAATTCAATCTCAACTATTCATTAAAAGTCAACCCCACAATATTTGACTTTTCAACCAAAATCTTAACCATCTATTCTCCTAAAAATCACTATTCATTTAAAAAAAAACTCATTTTAAACAGTATCAAACACACTTTTATCAATATGTAAACAATTATGTAGATGGTGATTTTTTAATAACATGCTTTTCCTTTCAAATATGCTACTTGTACATAATTATTTATATATTGATTTCAATATGTAAATAATTACGTATAAGTAACATTAGCATGAATCGTTGCTTGATCTTGGACACGAGTCGAGCTCAAAGATTCCTACAAAATTTTGAACAACTTTTCCTCCAAACTAATTTTAAGCCACACATTTTTATGAGACCAACTACTTTTACATATTTCGACATTTTTTCAACCACATATTCTCTAAAAAATTTAAATTGATTCCACAAATATCCTATATCAAACGGGTTCTTAGTGAACCATTTTATGAGCCCATATATGGCTTGCTATAGGTAATAATGATGGGGTTAATTGTATAAAATACTTAATAAACATACCAAAACTCATTTTTACTACACAAAAAATAATTTTTGAAAAATACTTCATCTTCTTCGCCGGTTATTGTGGCTTCTCCTTTTTCATTTTTGAATTTTTTGAGTCACGATCGTTTGATACAAAAAATCCGTTCACCGCTGCCTTCACTACCTTCTCGTTAGTATCATCGCCGACGTCAACAATTATTGCTCTGGCCAGTAGCTAAATTCGTCTAGCGTTGCTTCTTTCCCCATTAAGGATTTTTTTTTTTTCAACTGCAAGTGCTACCTTCTTTCCCAGCCGGATCTTGGACTTCGAATGGAGATGGTGAAATCTTTTCTTTGGAATCTTCGGTCAGTGACTACCTCCAGTCAAATTCTTGGGTTCCTCTCTCTTTTTCCGGCCAATTTCTTCCTTTCAGCAATGTTAGGAGTAGCAATTAACATTCTTGAATTTTTTATTTGGCCATAAACTTTCCCATTTTGGCAAGTTTTTGCTTCTTTTTATTACCTGATTTTGGCCAATTGCTACACTTTCCCCAAATGGAAACTTTTAGCATCATCCTTCCCCAAGCAGATTTTTCAATTCCAGCCCGAATTGCAACTTGATCTACCCACATAATCTCCCAGAGGCAAAGGGTCTGTTCGAAGGTTAATTGAGGCTTGGGTGTTTTAGATAAGGCAGTGGTGTGAAAAATTGTAGTGAAATAGTGTACGAAAAGTGTTTGATTTTATATCTGAGACAAAGTATCATAAAAAATTGTAAAAGTATCAAATTGTGATATTAAATTTTTTTTTAATGAAAAGTGTTTGATTTTATATCGGAGACAAAGTATCATAAAAATTTGTAAAATATCAAATTGTAATACTAGAAAAAATTGAAAAGTATCATAAAAATCACATTGAGATACTAGAAAAGAAATTGAAAAGTATCATAAGTATTACATTGTGATACTAAAGAAATTGAAAAAGTATCATTAGTATCATATTGTGATATTAAAAAAAATTGAAAAATATCATAATATGTATCAACATAATCATAAGTATCATACTGTGATACTAACATATTTAAAAAATATCATAAGTATTTTTTAAGTTTTAAAAATGTAAATAATTTTCAATTTGGTCCCTAAAAGTTGAGTATTTCTGTGGAGAGCCCATAATGGTGGGCCAAAAATCCAGACAAGCACTAAAATCATGTGCCAAAACCCTCACTCTATGTCCATTTCGAGCTTACGTTCCCTCTTATACTTCCCTCCAAACGACTATTCGAGTTGCAAAATCGAAAATGAAATGGAGCCATGGGAAGCATTGGATGTAGATGATTCTGACCTTCCCGCTCTCCTCCGCCCCTGTAAACGTCAAATCCTGCACCACCCGTCGTCTTCTAATTGCACCGCTAACCCTTTTCCTCAGTCGCCGATTTCACTTTCCTCGCAGTCGCAGCAAGAAGACCTTCATATCGCTTGTCAACAACAACCATCCGCTTCTACTTCTAAGCCAAGCTCACAGATCCCGGGTCCAGCAGGATCCGTACAGGCCGCCATGCTTCGCAAATCTATTGACCAAAGAAATCGGAATTTTGTGTCCTCTCAAGATAATCAAATGGATGGTGATAATGATGGTAATAATGTGATTCCTACACAGGAGTATATACGGAGGGCTATGGAAGATACTTCGGAATTCGATGAAGATTTCGCTAGAAACCCCTGGTTTTGCGCCCTCGAATATCTGGGTAGTTTGTTATATTTTACATACACACTTGATTTTTTGTGCATTACTCTATTTCGTATGCCTATTGATTGATTGGAAAATATTGGTTTTCGTTTACGACGCTCGGAGGTAATTAGTTGTTGTATACGTGTCATGTATATTCACATATCTAAATATGTATGACTAATTTTTTTGTTACGATTTTTAAGGTGTGTTATGTAGTGAAATTTTTGGATTATAATTTGTAATTTTTGCAGGCATTGTAAATGGTGTAATTCCATGCACATCAGTAAGCTCTATCAAGAAATGCCTGGATGTTGGCAAAGTTGATAAGGTATTTATAATATATAATGTTAGATTTACTATAGATGAACAAAGGCACATACAAACTGAGAGACAAGCGACAAGATTGATTCTAGAGTTCTGTAAAAAATATAATTGGATGATTATAAGTGTTTCTTATGCACCCCTTTGTAATTATGAATGTGAATTTGCAAATGAAGATGAGGTGACATTACTTTGTTAAGAAAAATATGTCATAATTAGTGAATGCTTAGATTTGGTTAGTATAATTCTCAGCTGTAGGTTACTTCTAGGAAAGGCAAACTCGTTGTTTGTCATGTATTGGCACAGAAGTATCACTTACCCACATTGTTGAGCAGTGACATTACCAAGTGAAACGAAAGTCATAGATTGGACATGAATGCAGAAAGATTGGTGAAATTATAGATATTGTTGCTTTTATGTAAAAGAAAAAAAGAAAAAGAAATAGGGTACATATATATGAACAAAGGAAGAAAGAATACTCATTTCCAGTTGATTAGACCATGCCATCTATGTATGTATGAAGGTGCATTTGTGTGTTCGAGTTATGCAGAATCAACATAAGATAGTTGTGTATGTAAGCATACGAACCTTATAGTCTCTCCTTATATCTTGCATCTTCTTTTCGTGTGTGATTAGGTTGTGGCTGTCATCAAGTCAAGCACGCCTAATGGTCTTGGAGGTCTGATAGTGACCTTGAAGGTATACATTGGACAACATGGATGACAACAGTGTCAAGGGGGTTTTATACTGATTTTGTTATCTTTGAATTTAGGATCCTACCGGTACAATTGGTGCCAGTATTCATCACAAGGTCCTCACTGAGAGTGAGTATGGAAAGAACTTGACGATTGGTGCAGCTTTAATACTTGAAAAGGTATTTTCTCATTTTAATTTCTGCCTTCTGCAGATTCTTGTTTTTTATTATTCTACAATTTAAAGTATTCTGTGAAGCAAAAAGCTTTTGTTTTAAGTTTTACCTTCCAATTTTGCATTTGTTGATGAGCATACGTCGTATTTCAGGTTTCGATTTTTAAGCCTTTGCGGTCTGCACGTCATCTCAATATAACACTGAGGAATTTGATAAAGGTGAAGTTTCTTTCCTGATGCATCTGTTAGATATAAATATTTGACATGTAGTGTCGTATAATCAACAATACTATCCGACCCCAAATTTACTGGGGATAAAGCTTAGCTATTTGTTGTATATAATCGGGAATATTGCCTAGTGTAAAGAATAATATTTAAGATCACGCCTTCATTGATTGCAGTTTATATGGTTTTCTTTAAACTTATTTTCTATAAATAATATTCCTCAACAACCCTGGACTAGATGTCCTTTCCTGATTAATAAAGGGTGAGATATAAGGGAATCTCTTTGAAACAGTCCTCTTATAACAATTCTTTTCCTGTTAGATGAGATGCACGGCACGGAAGATGATCTTAAAAATGATTTGGGGTGTTCATAGTTCTTCAACTCTATAAATCCAACAATTGGTTCTGGTAGTACTACTTATGTTTTGTTCTAAGACTTTGTGCTGCATTATCAGGTTTAGCCGACACTATAGTTTGCAGGCAGAGTATATTTTGATCTTTTTGTTACTTAGAAGTATCAATATCTCAAAGCTATAGCTTATCGTTCTCCTTGTTTTGCATGGAGAATCAGTTTCATCATGTCTTGAATAAAGTGTGTCACCTTACACAACATTTGTTGGTTAGTAAAAAGACTTACTAGTTCAAAAAGAATCCTGGATTTGATATCCAATATCAGGTAACTGCGTCTGGAAAGATCAATCAACGTTCACACAGTACAAGTTGAAATCTTATTTTGTTTCCAATTGTGAAACTAATTGCAATCATGTTCATTCCTCTATAATTTCAATCATCTTTTCTCCTTTGACGTGGACATGAGTTTCATCACAATGTTGTTCTTACGCATTGGATTGCAAGTCATGGAACAGATTTATTTATTTGTTCGAGGATCCTTCCACTTATTTATGGTTTCACATTTTCCCAATCTGATGGAGAACTTATAAATCCAGTCACTTGGAATTGATGGAGTGAATAAGCCTTTCTGCTGATACACACTGTTTAGACACGTGTTTAGTTCTTTATTTGCTTTATGTATGCACCTCCATATGAAGACACCAATTGATCTCATTGGACTATGGTATATATGTGAAGACACTAATTTACCTCATTGAAATATGGTATATACGTGTTTCCCTAAATATTTGAACATTCCTGTAGCTTGCTTTCCATTTTAGAATTTGTTTTCCAGATTCTCTCAGAATTATGAAATGCTATACTTCATGTGAATAATCAACTACAGGGAGAGCTTTCCTGCAAAAACTTTGTACGGATTACATTCTTGGGGAGAGGAAGTTTTCAAGCAAATATTAAAGAACGAGTTCTTATAGAAATCATTATACCAAGGATCCATAGCAAGCTTATATACTTAATCTTTGCATGCTATTCTCCTTTTGTATCTTTCTTTCCCAAATACTAGAGCTCCTGAGCAGTTGGTTTGCATGGTTGCAATGGACAATAGTAAAATGTTTCTATGATGGACATGAGCAGCTTGTAATGATAAGTACAAAGTATTCTCAAGTTCGTATTACTATTAATCTGAAGACGCTCTTAAGTAACGTCTTTCTTCAAGTATTTATGATGGTTTTATCTGGCAGGTATTTGGCAAGGAAAATGGTCCTCCATCTGAAAAGAATTTTTCTGCACATTCTCTCCAATATGCTGATCCTGGTATTGGTATGTTAAAGATCTTGTATTAACTAACGCATATTTTTCTGGAATAAAAAACATAGATACATTTATGTTTCCTCCTGGATATTCGTGCACAATGTACATTAGACTAAGAGTATTTTCTTTGGCTGTTATTGTGTCATTTTAATTTCTGATTATTTATGTACATTTGCTTCTCCAGACTACTGTGGAAAAGCTAGTACAACGGAGAAGATGTCCACTTTGAAAAATAGAAGCCCAGTTGAGTCTCGACAATTCACCCAAAGGAGAGAAGATTTGATGCATAATAAGAATAACAAAAAAGGGAAAGAAAATATGTTATCGGGGAGTTTACACTGCAGCAACAGAACTAGCGTAAACCTAAATGTGGCCGTGAAGAAAGGAGACCTGGAAAAATTGGCTGAGGATGCAACCATAGCAGGAACGCACGAGCATCACCACGAGTTTTTGACTGTTAATGACGTAAGGGCAAGCGGGAGTAATGTACAAGGCAGCCTCATAAACAACAGCAGTGTTTCAAACTTAGAAATCCAGGTCACCAATGGAGTTGAGATGCAAAGACAGCCTATGGTGAAACATTCTCTTCCACAATGGACAGATGAACAACTGGATGAACTTTTTGCTACAGATGATGTTGATGGCTTTTAATTCTGATAAATATAATTTCTTACTTAGCACATGTTGAAGAACATTGGGACATATTTTGCAGACATAACATGTAATGTACGTCACTTTTTTCTTGTAACAAATCAACAACTCGAAAGCTTCAAAGCATAAGAAAGGAAGAATTAAAATCCCAACATTGTCTGACTGTAATGATAAATCTTGTCATCAACTTCTTATTGATTAAACTTCCAGTTACCAAATGGGTGGTCAGAGCTCTTGGATCCCAATGGCTTTCTATGGATTGCTGAGCTGATCATAACATTTTCGAGTAACGGAACTTCAATTTTCACGTCTAATATGTTTGGCCAATCTTAAATCCCCACAAAAGAAAAGAAAAAATGGATTTCATTTGAAAAAAGATTTTTTTTTTTTTTTTCCTCTTTCTACTCAGAGAGATTTGAGGGGAGAGAAATAATTTAAGTCAGACTTTTGCTGGCGTCCACACAGAAACTTCTGCACTTCGAAATTCGAAAGATTAATCAAGAGTTGGTGTTCAAACATCCAAGACTCGTCAAAACAAAAGTACTCTTCCATTATTTTCATCAGTAGTCTACATAATAAAGGAAGAAAGAGGAAATTTATTATTTACTTGGCATGATAGGTCGAACCCTACTCGGCCGAGAACTCGAACAACATGCTGTGTTTATACTTCTCGCCTGGTAGGACAACAATAGAGGGAAAATTTGATTGGTTGATTGCATTAGGAAATCCCTGTGTCTCAAGACAGACACCAGATTGCTTTCCATATACAACACCACCTTTACCAACTATTCCATGTACATAATTTGCAGTGTAAAACTGCACACCAGGAGCATTGGTCCATAAATTCAGAGTCCTTGAGCTAGCCGGATCCTTCAATTTTGCTGCATGCTTCAACCCTAATTTTTCATCTCCACAGTCGAGCACATAATTATGGTCATATCCAAGTCCAACCTCATGGATGCGACTACCGATTTTATTCTCAGTGGTGAAGTCGAACGGAGTTCCTTCGACGGGCATGATTTCACCAGTTGGAATAGTGTTGTGATCCACAGGAGTTATATGCCTTGCCCATATCTGAATTGTATGATCAAGAACATTTCCTGAATTATGACCTGCTAAGTTCCAATAGGTGTGTTGAGCTAAACTGATAGGTGTTGGCTTATTTTCCGGAATTGCTTCCATGTCAAGCCTCATGGTCGTCTTAGACACAAGGGTATAAGTTGCAGTGATGTGGACATCGCCCGGATAACCTGCAATATATCATAGAGAAGAGTTAGTATCATTATGCTTGTTTATAGGTGCATGTGCGTGTATGTGAGAGAGAGGGAGGCTGTACCTTCTTCACCATCGCGAGAATGATACTTGAAGGTAATTGATGGATTTTCACCTTGTATAAATTCAACAACTTCCCAAATAACCTTGTCATATCCCTTGTGTCCACCTGTATAAGTTCAGAAGAGGTTCGAGAAAATGGAAATAGAGTTCAAGCTTTCGAATATAATTTCATTCAGAAAAGGCATAGGATTATTCTTTCTTTTTTAGGATCCATATCTCAGTGCAACTTCTGCTGTTCTAAAGCCCGAAAAATATAATTCCTACTCCTTTTGCGTTACTCAAGTAAAATATAGAGCCCAAGGCAAATTCAATATAATTCTTGTTTTCGCCGCTCCCGTAACATACACGTTGAGTATCAATAGTCAAATCACGTTGTTCTACTTTCAAGTACCGCTCAAATAATGCAATGCAATAAGAATAATGCTTCATTCAAAAACAATACTTTAGAAAAGATAATGCTTGGTTGTGAACTACCTTCGTAAGTGTAATGTGTCCTTAATTATCATTTTTCAATCGAGAAATAGCCATCTTATCAACGCAAAACTGACAAATGTAAGAAACAATGGAAAGCCATCTGCCTAAAATTATCAAACTGAGAATAATTGATCAAATATTACTTTACATAATTAAAACCACATGTAGCATCAGCTACCGCGGCGGTTAAAGAGTTGGAATTAACTCGGGTAGCTTGGGTCCTAATCCTACTTACAAATCTATTTAAAAATTTTGTAATATACATTTTAGGGGGGAAAAAATGATTTTTGGCTGTTTTGTGTAAAAAAATTCGGCGTTTTTGAAATCCTATTTTCAAAAATAGGTAAGTAAACATCTTTTCAGTATTTTCGAAAACTTAAAACGGTCTGAAAAAAGCAAAGAGAATGGAGCCTAAAATTTTACTTCCGAAATCTCATATAAAGAGGCTCAGCAGATGGATCCAGAGTCAAAATGTAGAAGGCCAAGTACTAAAGTATCAAAGAATGACATGGCTTAGACAATAGTGGAAGCATATAAAGAAGAGAAGATTAATACCATGGAGACTGTTTGGTGGCTTGTTGATTGGCAAAGAGTATTCAACGCCATCGAGCGTAAATTTCCCATCTTTGATCCTGTTTGCTACCCGGCCAACAATGCAGCCAAAAAAAGGTGAAGCGCCTTTCTACAAAAACATATCCAGTCCTCTTTTTAAACAATGTCAAACACACACAGTAAGAGTAAGAGTGATGTACAAATCTAACTCACCAGATAGGGTTCAAGTGTGTCAAATCCAAGAACAACATCAGCCAATTTCCCTTGAACAAATTCACAAAAACAAAAAAAATTGTCAAACATCACTAACAACAAATTCACCTAGAAGAACTATAAATTTGAGATTTTGAATCCAAAAAAGTACCATCTTTGTCTGGCACCGAGAGGGAAGTAATTGTGCAACCATAATTGGAGACGTTGACTTTCATGGTGCCATTGTCGAGTTCAAAAAACTTCGCTTCCGCCATTAAAAAACTTGTAAATTCCTCTGTTGAAAAAATTGTCTGATAGATGAGGAAGAGATGATTGACGGGGTTAATGGGAAGAGGGAATCAGATTCTAGTTTAGAGATAAGGACTCTTGATCCGTTTTGCCCACCGGTAATTATCTATTTATTTTCGAGAATTTTAACTTTTTCATTAGCCAGATGTTATTTTTCAGTTTAAAGCACCTCTTAAAAAAAAAAAAAATATACAGTTACAATTGATAATTGTTGATAATTTTCAAGAAAGAAAAGATGTGTTAACTCGATTCTTTGATGTTATTTCTGTCAATACAATATCCCCAGTTCTTTTAACGGTTTTTGAGCCCAATAAAGGCCCAGGAAATGAACAAACCCTAGAACCTATATAGGGCACCTTTCCTTCCTTCCCAGTTCCCCCTTCCCCATGAGTGTCATTAGGCATAGAGAGGAGAACACGAATAATTCTGGTATCATCTTCGATGCTGCTAAGGTAGTAGTCTGTGATTTTGAATTGATCTCTGTTTAGTTTTGATGAAAGAAGGAAAAGGCAATTGACGCAGCGTCGCTGATGCGCTCTGAATAGCGCAATCAGCCCTTTTAGTTGCCGAAATTTGTGAGTATTATATGCTTGCATTTGCCGTCTGCTATTTGATACGGCTCTTGCACTAATATGCTCGTATATTTAATCAATTTCAATTCGTTTTTTAGGAAATTAAAGTAGATTTTTTATTTTTATTTTTATGCATATTTCAATAATTTTCCATAGGATTTTACAGGTCGCCTGTAGGGATAAACAAAGAACCACTAATCATTCAAACCGAATTGAAACAACTGGTATGAATGTAGTGGTTTCAAAATTTGGTGTCATTGGTGTATTGTATTGATTGGTACCAATATGGAGCTTTCCTCAATTCTACCTGGATGAAGAAGGTCTAGAACAGATATTAGAAAACATGTGTGCCACCCAATATCTTCACTTCTAACCCTCCAAGAAGTACTGAAACTGTGAAAGTCACCTAAATCTATGATGATAATTTTGATATTACTATTTGGAAATTTTGTAAATTATAAATTGTAATAATTGCTCATTATAATGAGTTGTCAAAAGTGATTTCATAACTTGATCAATAAATTGATTGCCATTCGATGAAGTTGAGGAGAACAATTGAGGCTTAATAAATGTTCATAGGATTGTGAAAGTCGCATTTCAAAAAAAAAAAATTACTATTTCAAAATATATTTTTTCCAAAAATCGCACTTAGAGCGCTTAAGTTTGAAGTTCAATTATGATGTTTCGTTACGTTTCGCCTTTTATTTTAGAACCTTAGTTCAAACAATGATATATTATATATAGATTTAGAATGCTCAGACAAGCCATTCGATTACAGAAGGATTTTTTATCCTTTGCTAGTTGAGTCGTCAAAGTTTCTATTTCATGCTCACTTGGTTAGGATATCTCACCCGGACCAACTTCGAAGAGATGCACCAGTGAAAGCCGTAATTGGGCATAAAATAGTCTGGATGCTGTAATTAATTGGCATAAAATAGTTGCAGTTGCATATTTCAAATGTAAAGCAGATAGCATAAAGTGGCTCAATCAACCCATAAAAGCTTTTGAAGTGCGCTGGTCAAAATCATCGCATCGAACTTCATAGAACTAATGTGACATACGAAAATGATAATAATTGTCCACCTCCATTGTAAAACAGTCAAGAGTCCATAAATTTTAAAATTCGACAATTGGTTATTTTTCATTGGATGTGAATAATTATTATATTGTCCACAATGGACAATATATCGGAACTGATGTGACATAATAGGAATCGTGCACATCGAACAAGTGTCATCACCTCGACATTACCCATGCCGAGGTGCAATGTCCCCGGTGTGCACTATAAGTTGTGCGCGCTGGGGCCATTATAACTTTGTGCTCAATGTATAGACTGAACAAAATCTCAAAACTGACAAAAACAAATTTGTTCAGACGCAGCCAAGAACATAATTATTTTGAGCGTTAACAAGTTACCAGATGATTCTGATTTCATAATATTTTACAAGCATTAGGAGCTCAGTTCAAATCTTGTTCATCGCCTTTTGTCTGCTTGTTGAAGCTCGTCCATTAAGAGGTGTGCCACAGATTTGTATCCCATCTCCTTGGCTACATATTATTTCAAAAAATTAAGAAAACTAAAGAAACATGATGTAAACGATGAAATGAATACGCGTAACAAACAAACCTTTATATATGGCTATCCCGGTAGGAACCATCTTTCGCTTCTTCAAACAGAATGAGCTATTCACGAAAACACATACAACATAAGATTTTTCGAATGACCTTAGGATCCATAATGTTCTGTACATCACAGGAACATACCTGTTACATATCCAATAAGGATTAATTCCTTTATCTTCCACGCAATGAGGACATATCCATTGTTTATTTGCTTTCACTTCTTCCATTTCTATCAGATAAACATAAACGTGATAACTTTCAGTTTCCTTTACGGTTTTCTAGTTCACCTAACCAAACATGGCACTAACTCATCACCTCAAGGCTTACCTTCACCATACCTAACCTTGAGACAAGCTCGACAAAGAACACCGTTACTAGAATGGCAATTGGAGCAATCTGTTTTACCTGTATGGGAATTGTTTGGATATAATATCAAGTCATTAAGAGAGAGAGAGAGAGAGAGAGAGAGAGAGAGAGAGAGAGAGAGAGAGAGAGAGAGGTGTTAATCTTAAAACGAACCTATGCACGGTTGATCCATGTCTTGATTGCCACAACGTTCGCAATCCTCCTCACCACATAGTTTCTTTTGCCTGACATTCGTGAAGAAACAAAATCACTATTAGTACACCAATTATGTTAAGAGATAAAATTTCATATCAAATAAAAATGAAAACATAGACCAATTTATAAAGGCTACTCATCTCTTAACAAGGTAGATCTTTTAAGCTCAAACGAGAAATTCGATTATATTAAGACTACAAAATGAGTACACGAATTTCATGATAGGTATACTCAAACGAGCCACTGTTTTGCAAGGACATTTCAAAAAGATAAAATCCTCAACGAATAATGATGGAAACATAAACCATTTATAATGGATTAGACTACTTCTCGTGACAAGGTTGATCTTTTCAAGACTGGAACATCAAATCTTAAAACTATAGAGGTATAAATGATAAAACATCTTAAGTGACTTTGTGATATAACAAATCTTTAAACAGCTACTCGACTCTGGCACTCTGCTTACACTCGACCTATAGATTCAACCCCCTAGGAGCCACAAAGCATATTAAGAAAATAGAATAGAACCTGCAAAAATGGCAGCAAATTCCATAAATAGGATCGTACAAACTCCCCCTGCCCTTGCTTGTGCAACGACGAGCCAAAGCATCCGGTGAAAGCTTCGGCCTCAAACTTCTTCTGATACTCAATAAAGGTGCATTTGCAGGTCTATTCTCGTCATCTTCACTGTCACAACCTTGAAAATTCCCCAAATCTCATATGAATCAATAGAACCAATTAAACCCATTTTCATTTTTCATCAAAAAAAAATAAAAATAAAAATTATAGCAATCTATATCTGTCTCTTCTTCTGTATGGGCACAAATATCGAACCTTTTGACGATGGAGATTTTCCTATCAAGCGATCGGAACGGCGCAATGGCGTGGAGCTGTAGTCAACCTTTTGGAATTTCCTCACATGGGTCCTATCCGATTTTGGTGACGCAGTAATGGATCGGAGTTCTGAGATTGTTTTCTGAAGTCCCAGTGAGGCCAATCGTGCCTGTTCTTCATAACAAACACTCGTAATCACTAGCATTGTAGATTAAATTTAAATAATCAAACTGGTTAGATTATTTATTTATTTTTTTTATAGAAATATATGGTCAAGAAAGAGTGAAAACCTGATTTTCAAGAAGACGGGCATTTCTGATTTCTTCATAATCAGATTTTGCTCTGAGCTTTCCCATTCTTGTTTGTGGTGTTTCAATTGTGAATTGCCATTATTTTATAAATCTTGGTTTTTGAGGTTTAAGGGGGGCTTAAAAGTTAAAACGACTGCTTGTGAGTTATCGCGTGTAACTGACGAGCGAAGCATTAGCAACGAATCCATTTTGTTTTTGATTGCTCAGATTTCCTATTCGTCTGTCAGAAAAAGGATAGTGACAGCATATTTTAGGCTAATGTGATCTAACGGATAGTTTTTTGAAAAGAGGCAGTCTATTAAAAAAAAGGTCTGCCCTGCCCTATTCTGCGTATTGGTAAAAGATATAAATCGCAAGTTATGCTTTTAAGGATACATAGTGAAAGACTGTTTGTACACTTGCACTTATGACTTACCCAATGGTCAAATCTATATTTCAGGATTTGAACGCTTAACGCAACAACTTCAAGCAAAACTAACGTTTTTTCACCTTCCCTTTTTACCATTTGGAGATGTGTCCTGGGTAAAAGAAGCAATCTATTAATTTGAGTGAAGGTCCACCCTTTTCAAGTTTCTACGGAGAAATCATAGCTTTTATAAGTGCTTGTTTGGGATATATATTAAAATCATTTACAAACCGGTCGGCAACCTTGTTTATTTGAGTTTTTTTTTGTAATGATTACAATTTATAAATTACACAATTTTTTATACTATTTTTTAATCATACATATTTTTTCTCTAATTTTTAATTACATATTTTACATTAAAAAAAATCAAAAAAGTCAAATAAACAAAAAAATGGCCGAACAGATTGTTATATTTATCCTTTGTATTTATACAGTATTTGAAAATGAGTACCGATATCCGTAAGTCAACCCAAACAGGTCTACAACCAGTTCCACCCTAAGAGCATTTCAAATAGGACAGTGTCAAGCAATGTCTAGTTATTTTTTTTGAACAAATGGCAAGAATTACTTGCGTGTCTTAATTAATGCTAGATATTATCTAGCACAATGTCTAGCATTAATTTAATAATTTTTATTCAATTAAAACATTTCTCTTGAAAACTAATAATAATTTGCCACATATGCACAATTAACAATGTTGAATTGGAGAAGTTTTTTTAATGTTAATGACAATGTCTTTGCCACATATATATAATAGACATTATCTCATTGGAGATGCTCTAATTCCGCTTCTTTTGAGCTCATCCTGTTTCAAGCATACTCAAATATTATGGAAACACTAAACAAGAATGCTCTAAAATCGATCCAAATAAAGGATCTTATAGAGTTGAACATGCATCTCCAATTCTGATACACACCGACTTTGGATATTTTTTTCTCATAACATGCACCCTCAAGATGGTAGCTCGTTTGAGCAGACCAATCTTAAAATTTGTGTGCTCATTTTTTGAGTCTTAATTAGATCCAATTGCTTGTTGGAGCTTAATGAATTCTGATCCCATATTTTTGAGATCCCTCTTAAGTCAACCTCGTTTCAAACATGATCCTGCATTGATGTATGATGCATGGAAACAATTGATTCCTTAGAAATTTCAACTTGAATTTCTAAGCCTCTTTTGGACATATTTATAAATAACACATTTATTTAAATTACTTTTTAAAACCACACACATTTCTCCAATCGCCTTTTAACCACATATTTTATCTCGAAAACATTACATTCTTTATTCATAAATCAAAAACTTTTACATAAAAGAGTCCTTTCCAGGAAATTTCCTCTTCTTTCACACACTCCAAAAAGTCATCAGCAATCATTTTGGAATTTAAGAGCCAGATATGAATATTCATATTGAATCAAGAAGACATTCAATATTCATCAGCAAGACAAGTTGGAATATAAATAGTAAAGGCCATTCACATTAGTTTCTTCACACAACTTGAGTTTAATCTCAATTCTCAACTAATTCAATTTTGGTGCGCCTCATATAAATTCCCTGATATATTTAAGAATCTTTATGCCTCAACAATAAATGGATTTCAATGAACACAAGAAGCAAATTCAAATTTGACAATAAAACCATTGTGAAACAATCAATAAATTTCAACAAATAAAAGAATAAGTTCAATATTCGTACACCTCTCTATTTTCTGTGTCTCTCTTATAAAACTTTCTTCCACGGTTTCTTGAAAATGTCATTCACGAATCCTTGTCCACATAGAAAGTTGCTAGATGGCTACCCCATTTTTTAACTAAGCAATAATCAATTTCTTCTTTTCTTCTCCTTGTTGAGCTCTTGTGAAATTCTATGCTAAAGAAATTCTTTCTCCTTTGAAGCATGAATCGATGAACAAAATGCATCCAAAGCTTCCTTCATCCATGAATGTGCACATACTTCCCGAGCTTCATTAACCGTCATCTGCAAAACAAGAATGTACTCGACATTAGTATTTGTTACACAACAGCATTGCATAAAAGCAAGTCAGATTGCGTTACAAACAAACTTACCCATATTCGCTGACGGACATTTTTCTCTGGCCAAACGTCGAATTCCTCCGTGACCAGCATAGGAAACATGTAGCCCTCATGAAATGTGTCTTGGCTTCTACTCTTGAAAATCCATTCGCCTAATTTATCCTATAAGAAAAGGCAATGGAGCAAAACTAGAGGATATAAAACTTCTGGGCAATTTTTGTACATTGGATTGGACAGCAGCATTTGAATATGACTAAGAGAGAAGATGAAATCTCGTCTATTATTTTTTACAATGTTATCTAGTACTGCGTAAACAATGTACCATTTGTATACAAACATAATTTGACAAGAATAGTGCGTACTAACCCCTGAGGTCTATTATTTTTTACAATGTTATCTAGTATTGCGTACACAATATACCATTTGTATACAAACATAATTCGATAAGAATAATGCTTACTAACCCCTAAGGTGCCGACCACACCGGCTTCCTCCAAGGTCTCTCGCGTAGCTGCCAATTTGATATCTTCATCAATTTCCCAACCACCCTAATGATTTCATTCGAAAATAAACAATGTCAAACATAACATTTAAAGACATGAAATGATTCTTATAAAATGCACATGATATTGTACCTTTGGGAACATCATTCTTGGGCTTTTTTGAGAGGTAATCAAAAGAACTTCCAATTCTTCAATTAAGGTCCCATGAATTGGAGTTGATGTTTTGATTTCTCTGAATCTGTATGGAATACATCTGACAAAATTTTGGAAATGTAGAGGAAAACATTTATAAGCCAATAAATATAAAATAATATAACCCTTAATTCAATTTCCCTCAAAATCCTGAAAATTCCCACAAAAAAAAAGAAAAGATGATCAAACAAACAGATACCCAGATGAAATAATTCACATTAAAATTCGGGAAAAAGAAAAACAAAGAAAAAGGGATGTTTTCAGAATACATACCCAACAACCAGACGACAGCCATCATTGTAACGCTGCAAACGTCTTCCTGAACGAGAAGGAAGAGACGCCAATTTCTTGATTAACATTGTAACGGAAGAAAAGGAGAAAAAAATGAAAAAATAAAAAATAAATCAAACAAACCAAACCAAACCAAACCCCCTAAAAGAAAATCAGCCTCCCATTTTATAGAACACAATCCCTCTCGTATGTCGTTCACCAAAAAAATCCCATCGAAGGGCAAGTTCCTGTTAATAGTGGAATAAATGGATGGAAAAGTTGAACCGTGTGGACATGAATTGGTTGTCTCGTTTTTTTTTCTAAACAAGAATTTAATTTTCGTGGTTAAAAATATGTTTTTTTTTATGTTTTCGTGATAAATATATGTGGTTAAAAAATGAAAAAAAAAATATATATATATATAGGTAGTTAAAAAAGTATTTGAGAAATTTATTTATTTTTGAAAAAGTTTGTCCAACATAGCCAAGTCAATGATTGGCTGTATTTTCTAGGAAAGGTGAATGCGTAAGCTAAGTTTGGTCAGAATCAGATAGATATTGCACGTAGGACGTGTCGGCGTTGGTTGCAGGATGTCGTAGAGAAAGGGCTCAAGTAATATCAGTCATATAGAAAATTTTGTTTATTTCCCAAATAATTTTTAATTACATATTTTATTTCGAAAATATTATATTATTAATTAATAAATGAAAAAAAAATTGATTGATTCTATCAAAACCGTGACTCATTCGTCTAGTTTTTATTAGTAATTCTAAAATGTGAATTAATACTTCATATATGTACAAATGATGAAAAACACCCAACATACGAGGCATGCGCTTGATAATATGGTCAATTTGTGATTTGCATTGTCAACCAATTTCTAGATTATCTATTTAGCGTAGAAGACCGACCATCTAGTCTAGTCTAGTTTTAATGGAATAAACGTGGAATCTTCCTCTTACATATATACCAATTATTCAAATTCAAATGCATAGCACCCCAACAACACCTACACCGCGTTATTCTCTAGTTTGACTCATTCTTACATTATGAGACACAAAACAGATCAAACTTTCCAAACAATTGACAAATCGAACACTCCAGATTTGCTTTCAGTACACGTAGAATTTTCTTACAACAGTCAAAATTGTTGTCTCAAGTCTCAACCCAATCCAAACCATTCATAACAACCAACTTTCTGTTCTCCCTTCCCAGTCCCACCTATATAGTATACAAATATACAATTGTATATATATACACACAAATTTGTAAACAGCGCCATACTTGTGAGAAAATTTGTACAAATAGAGTTTTTTATTCTGCTGCTGCTGCTGCTGCAAATGGAGGAACAAGTACAACAGAATAAGGGCATGGGAAAAGGCTATGATCATCCAATTCACAGCCAAGTCAAGAAAGTTAAGCGAGAGTCCGAGAAAAATATTATCGGTGGATCAGTGGCTCATCCCGAGATCACAAGAATTATCACCCGGCAACACTCGAGATCGAGGCTTGGACTTTCCGGCCAAGGCCAAGGACAATCCATCTCTGTTGGTCAGTGATGGATGATTCTCGGTTTGTTAATAATCTAACATGGTCATTTGACTCATTTCAGACTTTTCTAGTTAATAAAGCCGTATATATATATATATATATATATATATATATATATATATATATATATATATATATATATATATATATTAGTCTTTTTTGTATTTTTTATTTGGCTTTATTAATTAGAACTCGCAACGATGTCTCTAAGCTAGACCCTGTAAATATATAATATATGATGTATGTATGTATACAGTATATATATGTGTGGTGATACGTTTGATGGAACAATTGGATTTTTGTATAATCTGTTCTTTTTTCATTACTTGTCTGAAATTAATTTACCGTTGATGTTACCTCTGATAATCATACTAGTTTTAAGACATTAATCAAAATTTTCTCAAGTCTTAGTGTATTTTGATAATGGAAAGACATTTTAACCGATGATTATGATCTTTACTATAGTTAATGGAAGACGAAAACTGTGAAAAGTAATTCATTTTATTTTAGCTTAATATTCTGTAAGTTTTGCCATCTTTGGAATCTTTTTCTCAGTTAAGAAACATTTATAGGATACTTAAGAATCAATTCCATCTTGTGTATGTTTTTTTACGCCAATGCAAAAGGCATTTCTTAATCAAAACAAGTAACAACGTTAACGTATATTTGTTTATACCTGATTTCTGTATTTTGAATAAGTCCTTTTTTTATTTAAAAAATAAATAAAAATAAAGGTTTACGTTTTGCATATAACTTTCTGCAACATAATAATGGTACACCAAATAAATTCAAAATAAAATTATGGAGACGTTACAAGATGGTTAATAAAGCACTATCAAACGTCCATTACTTAAAGGTGTAGCCCACACCTTAGAGGCCCCCACCTGCTCTGTCATGAGCCTTAGTAAAAGAGGTAAATCGTAGGATATATACCTCCACGGATGCAGGGTGGAAGACTTGCATTTTGACTTTGTTTACCAATGACCCCATCCATATTTCGCGATCGAACCCTCGCCACGACAGTTACAAGCTAGACTGGAGATTTTTCACCTCTCCCTTACACCACTTGGAGCTATGCCCTATGGGCAAACGTCCATTACTTAATTTTGCGCTCACTGTTTGGCGATGCATTTTGCCCCCACCTTGTGCCTAGACTAGGTGTCCGCTAAACAAGGCTTTTAGAACACTAATCTTGATCCGGTGCCAACCGTTGGCACCATAGCGATGCCAACTGTTGGCGCTAGATATTTTTCATTTAGAATACTAATATAAATATCCAATTTTGACAATGTCAGACCTATAGGCTATATCAAGGTTCCTTCTGAATTCCTTTTATTTTTATTTTTTATGTACTGCATAAGTATTGAATATGTCCAAATATCTAGAAGCGGCCCAAAAATAAGAGGCCTATAAAATCTACTAGTTGAATTTACGTACGTTGCACGAAACAATTTATATATGTGTTTATTCGCATGGGATTAGTACTTGAAAAAAATGTTATTTGTGAGTATATATTAAGTAACATGAATGTTGGATCATAATTTATATACTTCTAAGGTTAATTATATAGATTACATGCTACTATGTAAACATTTTTTTTTTAGAATTCAAGTAATTCAATGATATTCCATGGTTAAGTAATGATCCAAAGTCATTCAACTAACCAACAATGCTGGGTAGAGAAAGAACTATAAATTTATACAGAAACTGGTTTTTGTAATACTTTCAATATTGAATTAAAATTTACAGACGTTGGAATTGAAGTGAAAAAATTAATAGGCTGCAGTGTAAAGCACTTCACAGAAGAAAAATGTGGATTGTAACCCATTCATAATTAACACTTCCATAATCAGGAGTTGGTGCACAAAAGAACCTGTTCACAGAGTTTTTTGCTTACCAGAGATTTGACAATAAGGAAAATTCTGAAATGAAAACTTCACATAAACATAATACCAAAGTTTTGTTAACCAGGAAAATTGTAAAATAAAAACATCACATAAACATAATAGTAGGTTTTTGTAGTACTTTAAATATTGAAATAAAACTTACAAACATAGCAATTGAACTAAAAATAATCAGTATACTGCAAAGCATTTCATAGAAGAAAAATCAAGACTGCAAGTCATTCACAATTAACATTTACATAGCATAATCATGAGTTGGTCCACAAGAGGAGTTGTTGTCAGAGAGTTTTACAAAACAGACCTATGGTAACCAGGGAAATTTTGAACTAAAAACTTGACATAAACATAAATCCAATTCAGATGTTGAAAGTGGTGATTTTTCATCATCATTTAAATACAGCACCAATGGCAATCAAAAGATCAAAAATATATTGTTCATGATACAAAAGAGTCTTGCTCAAGAAATTCTAATCAAGTTTATCAGTTGATTTCTTTTTTGTTGGCGACATTGCAGTATCAAGTGAGAATAAAGTC
The DNA here is from genome assembly GCA_963555705.1 of Ligustrum vulgare. Lineage (NCBI taxonomy): Eukaryota > Viridiplantae > Streptophyta > Magnoliopsida > Lamiales > Oleaceae > Ligustrum > Ligustrum vulgare. The sequence continues at coordinate 3,277,268 of OY743172.1, read as the reverse complement.
CTTTTAGCTGGAGGTGATGATGAATAATGACCCACAGTAGTGACTGCATCAACTGTGTTTGAAACTATCAAAGAGCTATCAACAGTTGTCACTATATGAGATTGCTTGAACTTACCTGGGACATATTCTTCAAGGGAAACAACTTCAAATTTATAAACAGTCTGGGAAGTTGTCTCTTGTGCCTTTCCACGATCACCTGGAGTATGTGACATCGGAATTGCTTTTATGTAGAAAATGTATTGATCTTCAATGTTCAGCCTTATATTTCCATCATTGATTCTCTGCAAAAAATGATTTGAAGTCATAAGTGTAAATATTTGTAGACAATGAGTGATTGTTATCATATAAAAAATGGTCTGATCATAAAGAAGGTGCTGACCCCTTTAGAAATTCCCATCAACTTAAAAGCTGAACATTGTAGATAATCTTCTGCTATTTCTCTCATGACTGAGGCTATTAAAGTTCCAGTCTCATCCTCTATACGAATTTCTGCTCTTGCTCTAATGAAAAAATAATAAGGATCAATTGAAATGGTACATGTGTGGTTAAAAAGGAAGAATGTTATTAAGTTGTTATAGCAGGAAAATGATGACTGTATTGAAAATAACAATAGGAGTAATATCTTCTATGAGTATATAACTAAGGTTTATATAAATTGAGTGAGAAACCTAGGGATTGCTGTTACATTAGTTGTGTTACAATAGCGGCAATTATAGTTTTCTCCGGCGGTAGTGGCACAAGAAGATCTAAAACAAAGGTTACAACTCATGTACCAAAATGGAGAGGTATTCATGTTCACTGTTGCACAACCTTTAACCCAAAACCGAGTTTGATGAAACTGCAAAAAAATGCACTGATTAATTCATATCATAGATAAATAATGTATTGCTTCAGGAATAAAAATCGATATATAAATAACTTCAGAGAATTTGAAGAAGGCATTTATGGGGAATAAAAATTTACTGTAAAAGTTCAAATAGCATTAGTAATGACCCAAATATATTAACTGAAATATGTGTTAAGCTTGTGTATTGATTGGAAAATAATTATGTTTTTCAATACTCCACCTAAAAAAAGAAAGAAAAAGAATCCCTACCTTAGTTTCTTTCCAGATTAAACACCATAGAAAAATTATCTTAGGGAGTGAGGTCTACAATTAGGATGCCAATCAAATATTTAAAACTAAAATCATCAGAAGTTCTATATTGATCCAAGAAATTCAGAACTCATATGGAATGTTGACCTATCAAACAATCATCTTATTCATTACTTGATGTACAAATGATTCCAAATTTCCTCCCCAAGCTACATGAGACACAAAATCCAAAGAAAATTTAATGCTAATATGCTAATAGATATACAGACACGCGAACACAGAAAGATGTGCATTATTAAATAAATCAAGTACTATTTATCATGAGATAAAAAATAATAGAACAAAAAACCATCTAGATAAACTCTTGCAACTAAAGAAATCCAACAGGAACTACTGCAAACTAAAAACCTAATAATCTGTAGAATCGCAAAATATAATAATAATAATAATAATAATAATAATAATAATAATAATAATAATAATAATAATAATAATAATAATAATAATAAAACGAAGCATACACCTAAAAGTAATCTGGCAGAGTACATTTAGGCCTGTAACTTTACACTTCTTTTCTGAAAAAATAGGTATGATATGGGGAATGGTTGTAGAATTATATATATATTGTATAAAATGAAAATGAATAGTAGAAAGTACTGAATTATTTAATAAAATATAAAAAAGTGGTACTGTTCCGTCAGACTTCTTCTTACTGCAGTGTACATTCTTGAAAAAAAATAAAGTAGAGTCACGTGAAGTTTTTCACTCCTCACAGAAATAAGTGGAATACAAAAATGTTACATAATTGTATGATATAAGAAAAAAATATTTGTTTATTCAAATTAATCTAATTAATAAAAAAAATTATTTATGTCTTGTTTAATATATGTATGAGATATGAAAAGGAAGAATATTATGTAGCAAAAATGTTTATCAGAATATAATTATTTAGAAAAAGTATAAATGTATACATGTAGTGGTGAGTACATGTATTTATTTATTATATATGATATGAAAAAAGAATAAAAAGAAACATAATAAATATATAATATCATAGAAAAAAATAGATACATATTAAGAGAAAATCTTGAAAGGGGAAAAAAGATGTTTAATAACATAAAAAATAGTATAATCATATATAAAATACAGTATTTAGGGGCAAAATTAACTTGGTATGTGAAAAAAAAAAAAAAAAAAAAATCATGTGTTAAAATGAAAGTGGATTTTTGTAAGTAAATAATAACATAAAAGAAAAAGGAGTTTTAAAACAAAAGTGTGTACTTTTATATAGTAACAAAAGTTCTGAAAAAAAAATTCTAGTAAATTTTGATGTGAAGCATACTTACTGGATAGTTCAACGAGACCAAATTAATTAATTGGATAGAAGAGTTATGGTACCTGCAATTTAAATAAACATAACTTATAAATAAATAATAAACAAATAAAAAATTTAGCTTCTTATGCAGTAAAAGAGGTTTAAGAATTTTTTTAATATGGTAGGTATGTAGATGTGAAAGTGTATCGAACAGAAAAAAATTACTAACAAATAACAACAAAACTCCAAAATCATAAAACAAGAATTCACCTCAATTCAAAATTACTTGTAAAGTACACAGACATCATAAATCAACAAAAGAAGCACAAACAAAACTCAATTTTCAAATTGCATTAACTTGTGAAAATCCATTGTCTTTGGTCACATGGACCCACTACTTGGCATGGAATGGAAGAAACAAACACCTCAACTTAATATTTCTAGAGCAAAAATAATGGGAAATAGGAGCCTTCAATAAATGTTTTAAAAGTAACAAACTGATAACATATTGTAAAAATATATTTTTTAAATTAATCAACATAGAGATACATACTATTCAAATAAAAAAAATTTGATTTTAAGTAACTTGAACTCTTCATACTCATCAGGTGCTTTATATCTGCATAAATCAGTAAAGTTAAAATGAGAAATTTTCTATTAATTACATACAATAGCTGGCCATTTAACTGAAAGTTTCATGTTACTCTCTTAACTTTTTACAAATATAAAAAAATAAAAAATTTATCACAGAAAGAAGGTAATTTGATTGAAAGAATATTCCATTTTGATAACATCTTCTTAATAATAGCACATATATGGGTGAACCTACAATTGGAAGTAAGTATAGTGACAGAAAACAATCTAGAAAATAGTAGAAATAGGAAGACAACAATTATCAATAGTTCAATCTATAAAGGCTTGTGAAAATAGGGTATTTCTCATTTAAAGAGTTCAGAGAAGCAGGATTTTGAAGACACGCACTAATACAGATTACACAGAAAAGAAAGAAGCTGCTTATATTGAAAATCTCAATCCCATCTTCAGGTTTTTTTCTGTAAAGAATTAAGTTAAACTAAACTTTATCCAATAATGGAGGGAAGGTGATTTTCCAGCTTTCCTTTAGAAAAAAATCAATAAGATGGCCACATATATATGTAAAAAAGACTGGTAAAATCCAAATATCTAAAGATTAATTACTTGTTCTAAAGGTGAAAAAATAGCTGAAGTACTGGATATCTTGCTCTCAGCATACAAGGAAGTTAAATGCTCTGCCTTGCCAGTCAATTACAAGGGAGCTACTTGAACCACCTTTCGTTCTGGAAGTCGCCCGTGGTATGTAAAATACCTAAAAGGTGAAGAGAAGCAATTAGTGTGCTAAACAGTACAATAAGTATATAGAGAACAAAAATCAATTGGACAAAACAAATTAAACAGTAATTCCCCCTATACTCTTAAGTGTGTAATGAAATGTAAACAGTACAATGAGGGTTAAGGAAAACATTATATTGTTAAATTTTTTTACCAACTCTAAGTACAAAACTTGATAAACAACAATCAGTTATAAATCATGTAATTAAATTACGAAAGGAAAAATCATTTTCCTTGTCGAAATCTAGTCATTAAACAAAGATAATTAGAAATATATCAATTTTGATTGTTTTCACCATTAGCTTACCCAATCAGGACTTGAACAAATGGAATATCAAAACATAGCACAAGACAGAGCCCTCACGGTGAACTCTTGAACAATCACACATCCTTTTTTTTTTTTTTTTAAATTTGGTCCATCTACACCATCTTGTTGGAGTATTGGGATGAACACAAGGACAATAATCTAGTGATGTCAACTATCCAAAAATAAAAGTAATTGATGCAAAGGAGGAGAAATGTTGTCTTGAAATAGACAATCCGTGTGGTCTGATTGAAAATGCTAAAACTTACATAAGTGTGAAATTAGTTGAATAAAAGACAATATACTTTACATACCTTGAAAAACAGTTGCAGCGATCCTTGTTTGGTTTTTAAGGCAGTGCAAATGACCTACAAATATTGACAATCAGTATATGGGTTTTTCTTGTTGAATAAAAGAGTAATTGTATTGAAAGAAGGAAGGAAGACGAAGTAATTAATAAATTATTGTTTCTTAGTAAGATATATTAATAAATAAATAAATAATATTGCTTAGTAAACGTATGTAGAAGTTGTAAAATTTAAAATTGAAAAAGCACAGAAAGTAATAATTCAAATATTATCAACGTACAATTTTCACATAAATTGTTAGAAATTACATAATAAATGTCATCGAAGAAGATTCTGGTATGCAATCTTAAAAATATAAAAAGCTTTGAAGTCAATTTATGTAATAAGAAACATTATTATCTACTAACCTAATAATTTAATAAAATCAGTGTGGGGTTTGCAATGCTAAGATGACTTGAAAAAAAAAATCATTGTTAAAATTCTATAAAGAAAATATTAGAAATCATATTTATTTGTATTAAATATGTGCATACAATTATGCATAACTATTAACATAGATAGATGAAGTTATCAATAGAGTAAAATAGCCAAGTAAACCACATCATACAAAAAAAAAAAAATGAAAGTAACAACAATAATTTATATATAACGAAAAATAACATAATGGAAACATTAAGCCTCTACTTTTACCTTGCATTTCAATATCTTTATCGATATCAACAAATTCAGTGGATGATCCTTCCTCTATAAATAAATAAAAGAACAAATAATTATGAAATTAAGAGATAAGAAAAGCAATTTATTTCACAAAAAAAAAAAAAATGATAAAAAATGGTTTTTTATTTGATACACTTGCAGAACTAACCAGGGAAAGTAACAGTACGACGTATCATTACATGTCTCCTGCTTTCTTTCTTTTTTCAGCATATAATTCCCGTCGTCGTCGGTTCTGTGCTTCCCTTTTTTTAACATCGAACATATTGATGATTAAAAAACCTTCATTTTACCGTTAATTAGTTATCAATAGGAAAAGGGAAAAAAGATAAATAAAACACAACCAAATCAAATATGTATAAGTATCAATAGAAAAAGGGAAAAGAATAAAACAATAACAAATCTAATAGTTGTAAGTAGGTAAGAAAAAAAGAATCAACAATAATAATAAAAGGTAGTATTAAAATAATCTTAAATTCACATTTTAGTCCAAAAAAAAATATATAATCATCAAAAATCATTATGATAGTAGATTCTAGATAACTTTACGTAATAAAATAAAAATGTTACTTAAAAAAAAGCTAGAAACAAAGAAAACTATAATTTGGAACTAATAATAAGCACAAAAACTCTCTCTCTCTCTCTCTCTCTTTCTCTCTCTCTCTCACAAACACACATACACACACACATAAACAAAAAAAAGCACTATTTAGAACTCATATCAGTTAATACACCTCTAATATATGTACATGCAAAATGAGAGCTATACTAAAGGAAAAGAACCCAAGATTGATAAATGTGACACACTTTTCTCTACTATACTATGTAGCAAACAACATGTACAACTTGTACAGAAAAAAAGCCTTGACGACATGTGATCCTTATTGGTTTCCATCCATTAAAACAAAAAGTTTAACAGAATCACACAAGGACTCTTCTTGTTCATACAGGCCTGTTGATAGTCACTAAAACTAAGCCAGTGACAATCAAAAGCTCAAAAATCTAAGAACTTTAAAGGAAATACAAATTAATTGTATCAAGACACAAAAAAGTGATGAATAGAAACCATAGGAGATTACTTCGGATGAAGTCACTTCATGGAAGTAATATAGTAGTAAGATGCCAAAGAAGAACCAAGTAGCTCCACTGCCAAATGATAATCAAATGTGCTCTGGCATTGAATGTCACAAACGTAAAAAAAAAAGGGGGGGGGGGGAGGAGTTTCTTATGTAAAAGATATAATCTGCTAGTTTTAAAAAATAATATCAGCAATACAAACTAAAGAGCTCATTGGTAGTTCCAAAAGAAAATGAAAAGGGACATACCATCAAACTGTCTTGAATGAGTATCCAGTTGAATCTTATTCGAGACATGTCGCTACCTCATCAAGTGATACATATGTCACTATACTCATTTTAAAATTTTACAAAACAATGCATATAAAATTTCAGCACAAATTTTGTGTTGGTCTCCACATTTTAAATCAATACATCCTATAAATAAAAGGATTTAATAAACCTTTTGCTAATTTCAGCTTCATATAGGAAGACAAACTGTAATATTAAAAAATCCATTTCTTTTTCAAATTCATAACCAGAAAATAACAGAATGATAAAAATTCAAGTACATAACAAGAAATCTGTGAAAATGAAGTTGATCTTGCATTTTTTCTTTCATTTACTCTATTTTATAATAATTAAAGATGAGAAGCTCCTATTTGAGTCAAATTAACACAAAGGTAGGTTCTTTCTCTTATGCACCCACCTATTATTAGTAGATAAATTGCAAAGCTACCTTAATACGATTTTAAAAAATTATATATATTCAGATTATTCATCAAAGGATAAAAGGAAGGCCTTATATTCTAATTTTTACACAAATGCAAATGGCATAAACATGCATTAGGCCTAAACAGCTCACTCAAAAGAACTTAATACCCGATTTTTTCGAAAAATGAGTTTAAATAGAGCAAAAAGATAAATACCTGAAGCATTAACGGATCTAATGCTATGTGCAATTACCTGAAGCGTTAAGAGATCTAATTCACTTTGTAGTGTGGAAACTTAAACTAAACTGAATAGTACTACAATCAACATATACTTCAACTGGTATGTGTGATTCCTATAAAAAAATAAATTTATTAGAACAATTTCTCAAGCTCATTAATGGCATCAAAAACTCAAGAACTACAGCTGTAGAGATCACAGCTTGATTTATGTGATTGCCAACAACACCAAGAGTATCTCCTTTGAGCACCGATAGAACATATAAATATGATAGCTGTTAGCTTTGAAAAGGTGGAGTAGGAGTTACCGTTTCACTGTACTATATTCATTTCTTTAAATTCAGGAGTTTGATTTTCAACTAAGGATAACCACATTAATGAAAGGATATCATATCAATACAACTATTTGGAAAATTAAAATAATAATAGTAAAATATTTTATATATAAACTACTTGTGCTCGAATAGGGACAAAGTTCAAAAAATATTACAAATTTGTATCAACAATGCTACTTTAAAAAATAAAGCCCATAATTAGAGTTTTCTGGATTTACCTATCAAATTGCTCCTCTCTAGGATGGGTTGGTGAGAGTAGTTTGCCTAACTTTGTTCTAAAGTCAACTTGAGTGTCTGCATTTAAACAAACGTTCATGCTTACTTAATTGAATCAATTGCAAAGAAAGACTCTTATACCTATTCTTCAATTTAGTTTTCATTTAAACATTCAATTGAATACTCTTGATGTGAGGTTCCATACACAACTATATATCAGACAAATGTGCATTCTCTTCTTCAGTGCAGAATTAGATGTTTGTTGTATTTTTGAATACCATCAAAATTATTTTACTTCTACACTAAAGTTAGCCTAGAGGATCGAAAATAGCAAATAGCCAGAGAAATTAAACACGGCTTTAAAGCTTCCAAGTAGAGTGTGTCAGGTACATTGGACTTCTCATTGATATGTTCTAGACTTTTTTTTTGGAAATAGAAAGAGACTCCTTCCTCTTTAGCAATACCATAATCAGGATCATCTCGAATGATTTCAGGGTTGATGGAGACCTATTTTGAAATAAAAAGAACCTGCATTAAGAAAAAGTTAGCGTTTAAAGAAAATTTACATAAAACTGAAAAGATTGAATTATCTTGACATGGATAGATTTTTTAAGATTAAATGCTGCAAAAAATAAACATCAATTACAAGTTAGGGAAGTCTGGCATGCCTATTAGGTCTAAAGAAATAACCAAATATCATATCTTTGTTGAAGTACATTCTAATAGATTAAATATGAACCGGTAAAATACAAATTCCATATACTAAAATAGTTTGCATGCCCTTGACCAGTTAAGTATCATTGATATACTCTTTCAGTTATGATCATTACAACAAAGCATTTAATATCTTTCTCCAAAGTGTCAGTCAATGTGATCATCTCTTGTCTTTTCCTTTTCTCTAATTACACCCTGCTATATAATCACATTAGCTAGATTCCACAGCATTTATAAGATAGCAAAATTTCAAAGAAATTGATGTATAAAGTATATAAAATCTGTTTAAGCATATAAAGTGTTATCCAAAAGTTTGAGTTTTCGTAGGCGATGGGAAAGTTCTCCCAAAATTTCTTGAGTTATATAGCAATGTTGAACATACATAAAGGTCCTATATAATTTTTATTATATTATTATAAGAAGTACAACACCACAAACATTTTAGTGAAACTACTTAGTATTTCAATTGACAAAGGCCATAGGAGATGACCCTAGCAATTAGCTAGAACTTACCAAAATCGGCAATAGTAAGATCGTAACAAGATAGAAGCTGACGAAGTATGCATAAGACCATGCAGTTCCAGTCAAAACCTCATAGCTATGAAATTTCGACCATCAATTATTATAATCACATAATGGAAAATGACGGAATGACACATTATTGCCGCTATACTATATATCGCAGCTTTCCATTAACAGGAATTCCCCTGTAAAGTTTGGGTGCAATGCCAAGTAAAAAAGAGGATATGGACTCTCATAATTTTTGGCATATACCTATGTATAAAAATAAAATCTATTCCAAAATTAAACTTAGGCTTCTTAAAAATACTATCCAATTCAAAACAGCTGATCTCCACCAACAACACCCCTTCATGTGAACACACACACACACACTAAAAAAAGGAGGGGAAAAAAAATAATAACAAACAAACAAAGAAGAAAAGAGTAAAAAAAAAAAAAAAAAATTGTAATACGGTAGTACAGTTTGTTGTCCATTCATAAACTACATTATAGGTTGATAAATGTTCAGCATTCAATATAGTTGAGGAATTTAACATTCATTTTTATTTTCCTGACATCCTTTTTCCCTTTTCTATTTTTCCTCAATATTGGCTTACTATTCCTGTAAGAATCTGCTTATTTGAGGAGTGAATTGCTCAGATTCAGGAGGTCTTTCTTTGGGTAGCATGATGGACAATACCTAAGGTGAAGATAAAAGGAACTACTTGAAATAACAAATATTCTTTATCATAACTTGATCTCATATTGTCTTCTAAGCATCTGAATGAGACTGTAAAGCTTGTCTATGAGCTAACCAATATTGATCTCATGTTTTTTTAATGTCGCTCAAATAATAATATTTCGACCTATACTAAATTGGCCTATTCTATGACTCAAGCTCACTAATGTCACTGCTAGATAAAAGCTCAGCCTTCCCTAAAGGAGTCACTACATATAATGAGATAAAAGTAAAATTATAAGATCTGAGTTCAAAAAAGGGTAAAAAAAAAATCACAGCACAATACCAGAAGGTTGAAAGCACGTGTTTACAGTTTACCTGAGGGCCTTGTTCTCTTCCCAACATGAATGAGTCACCTAAAAGAACCCTGAATTGAACCAAGAGATAATTGTAAACTCAAAGAAGTTTGAAATCGACACACCTCAAGTAGTCAATATCCTATGTTTGTGAAAATACTTTATGTTATTTGTAAAACTTCCTGAAAAATTCGAACAGTAAAAGAGAAGATAATCGGTCGACTAACAGTAATTCAAGAATTTTTTTTCTACATACACACAACACCATAATTTTGTACAGAACTGGAAGAAATCAACAAAAATTTCTCGTTTTTGCTTTATAGAGAGAATATCGCCTCAGCTGAAGATCGGAGTTGCCGCTGGAAGGTGGCCAGGTGCTCGATTCAGGAAGACACGCTGGTTTCTGGAAGTGAAGATCTAAAAAAGAGGCAACCGAAGAGAAGAGACGAGATCACAGCCGCAGCGGAACCAGCGATGGAAATCGCAACCTTAAACCAGGTGGAAAAATATAGCTTCACAAAAAAAAAAAAAAAAAAATTCCTAACCATCGACTGCAAGAAATACGACAGCAGCACTCCCACACACGAACGACCTGCAATCACAACTGCATTAGAATTGGGGGGAACTGAAGGAAAAATACACAAATATATATACACACAAAACGTAAAAAAAAAACATAGATCTACACATAAATCTACACAGACAACTAAAGAAGAATAAACCCCGAACCTTTGATGCTGTGACTGCACGACCGGCGTAGTAGACCTTGGAGAAGAAGACCGTTCAAGAGAAGAAGACTCTCGAACACAGAGAGAGATAGAGAGAAAAAGCAAGAGAGAGAAATGGAAGGGTTTATCTGTATAAGACGCGTATGGACACAAGAAAGAACCGGAGGATGAAACAACGAAATAGATGGCAAAAACGTGTTTCCTGTTTTGTATAAGTCGCTCTTTCTCGTCCTTGAACAGTAATTCTAGAAGTTGATTTTATATATAGTAGGGATTCGACCTATACTAAATTGGCCTATTCTATGACTCAAGCTCACTAATGTCACTGCTAGATAAAAGCTCAGCCTTCCCTAAAGGAGTCACTACATATAATGAGATAAAAGTAAAATTAGAAGATCTGAGTTCAAAAAAGGGTAAAAAAAAAATCACAGCACAATACCAGAAGGTTGAAAGCACGTGTTTACAGTTTACCTGAGGGCCTTGTTCTCTTCCCAACATGAATGGGTCACCTAAAAGAACCCTGAATTGAACCAAGAGATAATTGTAAACTCAAAGAAGTTTGAAATCGACACACCTCAAGTAGTCAATATCCTATGTTTGTGAAAATACTTTATGTTATTTGTAAAACTTCCTGAAAAATTCGAACAGTAAAAGAGAAGATAATCGGTCGACTAACAGTAAATCAAGAATTTTTTTTCTACATACACACAACACCATAATTTTGTACAGAACTGGAAGAAATCAACAAAAATTTCTCACGTTTTTGCTTTATAGAGAGAATATCGCCTCAGCTGAAGATCGGAGTCGCCGCTGGAAGGTGGCCAGGTGCTCGATTCAGGAAGACACGCTGGTTTCCGGAAGTGAAGATCTAAAAAAGAGGCAACCGAAGAGAAGAGACGAGATCACAGCCGCAGCGGAACCAGCGATGGAAATCGCAACCTTAAACCAGGTGGAAAAATATAGCTTCACAAAAAAAAAAAAAAAATTCCTAACCATCGACTGCAAGAAATACGACAGCAGCACTCCCACACACGAACGACCTGCAATCACAACTGCATTAGAATTGGGGGGAACTGAAGGAAAAATACACAAATATATATACACACAAAACGTAAAAAAAAAAAACATAGATCTACACATAAATCTACACAGACAACTAAAGAAGAATAAACCCCGAACCTTTGATGCTGTGACTGCACGACCGGCGTAGTAGACCTTGGAGAAGAAGACCGTTCAAGAGAAGAAGACTCTCGAACACAGAGAGAGATAGAGAGAAAAAGCAAGAGAGAGAAATGGAAGGGTTTATCTGTATAAGACGCGTATGGACACAAGAAAGAACCGGAGGATGAAACAACGAAATAGATGGCAAAAACGCGTTTCCTGTTTTGTATAAGTCGCCCTTTCTCGTCCTTGAACAGTAATTCTAGAAGTTGATTTTATATATAGTAGGGATATGATGATGACATTTTTAGACGGGAAAATACACAACTATTAAATTATTAAAATCACATTTCATAACTAATAATCTTATAAAATTAGTTTTAAAAACCAGATGGTAAATAATAATAATAATAACCTTACCCTTACCCACTCGCATGGATGTAAGGATTTTAATCAATCGTGTGGGCTTATATGTGAATTATTGTGTATTGAATTAAAGACTATCAAATTTGGTTAAGCCCATTTAAAGTGATCTAATAAGGATTTTATATATATCGGGCTTTAATGCATCTAAAATAATGTATGGGCTTTTATGTGTAGATACCAGACCATTACCTAATTCATGATGGGCCGGATTAGGTTAACTGGTAATTCAGTATATAAAGTCGGTTATGGTCCCTGAATCCTACGTACTGTTCATCTTGTCTGACATCTCATCATCCGAGAGAAAATAAGGACTACGTATTGATTTAGAAGATCCAAACACCGTAATCGATCATCGTGAACCATGTTTGATTAAGGTACGCTTCCGCTTAAGTTATTTAATTCTTGATAATTCCAACATGATGATTTTGGATCCTGGATAAATAATTTATTTGTGATAAATTTTCTAACAAGTGGTATCAGAGCCAACATCGTGTTGAATTATCAGATCAATTTCGAACGCATTTATGTAAAACCTAATTATGTATATGTGAAATTAAGGTTTCAACCAAATCGATTTTTTTCTCTGTGTGTGTGTGTGTGTGTATATATATATATATATATGTATATATGAGAAATCTAATTTGGGTTCAGTTTTGTATCTATATTACACCATGTATAGATGTTTATGGACATGGCTGTGTATATATTTGATTTTGTGTATTATGATCGAAAGTTTGGGATGTTGGATTTTACGATTTGGGTTTGGACGGTTTTGAGCTGGATTAAGTCGTCGGAAATGGGCACGCAGCGGTTGTGCGGCGATACGGGCGAGCGCTGCAGGTTGTAGCGTCCGGGATGGGCTGCGCGGGCTTGAGGTGTGCCCGGTTATTGTGGTCGAATTTTTGGGTTGATGGTGGTATGAGCGATGGTTTCAGCCATCGTGGCACTTGCGACACTGTCGCAAGCTGGCTGCGCGCGACGCAGAGATGAGCAGTGAAGGAGGCTGCAGTCGCGGAGTCAGCGAGCGCCGCTCGGTGGAGATGAAGCCGCACCGGTAGTGCGCCTCTTTCTCCGATTTTTGGGGCGGCGACTAGGTTCTATTGAAACCCTAGTTGCTGCGAAATCAGGTTCTTAGGGCAAGGGGCTTTCAGTTGGAAATTTGGAGAATTAAAGGACTATTTTCCAATTTTGGGTATTTTGTGTGATTTGCAACTATGGTCCTCCCTCTTTATTTTGAAATAAAATTTAAGCCCTTCAATTATTTATTTATTTTTACGACCAAAGCCCCTAAGGTTATGAAATTATTCAAGTTGGCCCTTAAAGTTCTGGAATTTATAAAATCAAGCCCTGAAGTTATGGAATTTATGACTTAAGCCCCTAAGGTTATAAAATTTTTAAGTTGGGCTTTTAAAGTTCTGAATTATGTAATTCAGTCCCTAATGTTTGAAAATTTTCTAAATTGATCCCTAAAGTATGAAAATCTTCAAAATCAGCACCTAAAGCTTGAAAATTCTCTTATTTGGTCCCTTAAAGTTTGAAATTTTTCATTTTCAGTCCCTGAAGTTTGAAAATTTTCTAATACAGCACCTAAAGTTCTGAAATTCTTTAATTTGGTCCTTAAAGTTTGAAAATTTTCTAATTCAGTCACTAAAGTTTGGAAATTTTCAAAATTGGTCCTTAAAGTTTGATTTTTTTTTAAAAATTAAGTCCCTAAAGTTTGTGAATTTTCTAAATTGCCTCCTAAAGTATGAAAATTTTCAAAAATCAACCTTTAAAGATTGAAAATTCACTATTTTGGACCCCTAAAGTTTAATTTTCTTTCAAATTGGGACCTAATGCTTGGAATTTCTCTAAATTGGCCAATAAAGTTTTGGAAAAATATTAATTTAAGTCCTTCAAGCTTAAAATTTTACATAATTAGCCACCTAAGGTTTAAGAATATTGCAATTGACTCTCTCAACTTAAGGATTGCTTTATTCTGAAGTTTTGAATTCTATAATTCAAATCCTAAAGTCAAATATAGATGCAAATCAGTGATTTCAGTGTCAAATCTTGGTACATCGGAATCTTTTGAGAGATTTAATATTCGAAAGTAAGTTAGTTGAAGCAACATGTTGCCAAAGCAACCTCTCTTGTGGATATTAATTAACTTTGAATATTAGAAGGTATTTGTGTGTGTTATTCATTGCGGATATTGATCGGACAAAAGGAAGGTCAATATTTGGCTCGAATTTCACATGCACCTATGGTGATAAATACGTGGCAATTATTTGGTTTAACGTGTGACCAATAAATCGGTCCAAAGAAAGGTTTGTTGGTTAACACGTCTTATTGCCAGTGTTTGATCACTACACTAAGGAAAAATTAGGTGTTTCGTGTGTTATTTCATGCGGATATTGATCGGCCCAAAGGAAGGTCAATATTTGGTCAGAATTTCACATGAACTTGTGGTGATAAATATGTGACGGTTATTTGGTTTTTTTACGTGTGATCAATAAATCGGTCCAAAGAAAGGTTTGTTGGTTGACATGTCTTACTGTCAGTGTTTGATTATTACACCAAGAGTACCACTTACAAGTCAATATTTCTGTCCAAAGACTAAATATTGATGTTGTGCTAGGTATCTTGTGATGGGCCCTACCATTATTTGGAAGTATGATTTGCATAATAAGGTATTTATGTGAGCTATTTTATTTAAGTGTTCTCTATTCGGTTTCAAATTCTGTTAGTAGTATATCTACAAGCTCAAATTTAATCCCTGTATTTATGGAACAAACTTCAAGGATCAAAACAAGAACATTAACTTTTCGTTGGCTGCATGGATCTAGACCGTGTACTAAGGATTGAGCAATCTGCTCCTCTTACGAATGAAAGTTCGTCTAATCAAATGAGGAACTTTGAGAAGTGGGATTACTTAAATTACGTGAGTCTCATGATCATTAAGTGCGGCATTCCGGAAGCCTTTAGTGGCACAGTATCTGAGGAGGTAAATGATGCCAATGAATTTCTTGCCGAAATTAAGAAACGTTTTGCGAAAAACGATAAGGTTGAAACAAGCACGCTTATGCAAAGCTTGATTTCAATAAAGTATAAAGGCAATAGGAAAATAAGGGAGTACATCATGTAGATCTCTCACACTGCTTCAAAACTTAAGGAACTAAAACTCGACTTGTCTAATGACTTGCTCGTGCATTTGGTATTGATATAGCTTCCTGCACAATTCAGTCAATTTAAGGTTAGTTATAACTGTCAAAATAGAAATGGACTCTCAATGAGCCCATTTCATAGTATGCAAGCTTCTTGCACAATTCAGTCAATTTAAGGTCAGTTATAACTGTTAAAGGGAGAAATGAACTCTAAATGAGCTCATTCTATTTTGTGTGCAAGAGGAAGAAAAGTTGAAGCAGGACAGAACTGAAAGTGTTCACTTGGAAAATACCTCTAAAGATAAGGGCAAGAAAACAAATAAAGAAAATAAAGCGTTTAAGGGGCTATTAATTTTATGATCCCACACTTAAGTCAACTTTTGAAACGGGAAATGCAACATTTTTTGAGGATGTTGAGTTTGGGGGGAGAAATAAGGTTAGAGATATTGTCTTTAAGGAATAAATTGAGGAATGATCGGTTTCGATTCCTATTGTTGCTTTTGACAATGTGCAAGTTCTTATGCATGTCATTGATCAACAAGCATATCCGGAACCTCAATTTGACAATATTGAAGAACCTCCCATCCAAAATAAGGTAAATTTCAGAAGTACAAACTCAACAACCTCAATAACTAAAGCCATTAAGGAGATCCACGAGAGAAAGGGAAAAAATGCTATTCCGGATAATTTAAATAGTATTTTTTCAAGAAGATAAGGAAATAATGGAATGGTGGAAGATGGTCCGATCAATTCCATCAGGCCATGCAGGGTTCTAACTCTCAAAAGTGGATTGATGCCATAAATAAGGAGTATAAGCATATGCAAGACAATAAAGTTTTGGATCTTGTCCTATTACCAGAAGGTGCGAAGCCCATTGGTCTTAAATGAATTTTTAAACCAAAGGGGATTTGAAAGGTAATGTGGAAAGATATAAGGTTCGTCTTGTATCTAAAGACTTTACACAGAATGATGGCATTAATTATATAAGGTTCGTCTTCGGTTTCAATGAAAGACTCTTTCAGGAAAGTTAGGTTGTTGCACATTTTGACCTCGAGTTACATCAAATGGATACTAAGGTGGCATTTCTCAATGGTGACATTGATGGGACGATATGGTTTGCAAATTAAAGAAATCCATTTATGTACTCAAGCCAGCTTCCCGTTAAGGGTAATACAAATTTCATCAAGTAATTATCTCATTTGGTCTTGAGATTAATGTTGTTGATGGTTGTTTGTATTACAAATTCAGTGGGAGTAAGTATATTGTCCTGGTTTTATATGTTGATTATTGCTTGCCACTAATGATATAGGTATGTCACATAAAATTATGAGATTTTTTGTCAAGGAATTTTTGAGATTAAAAATCTTGGTAACGTCTCTTTTGTATTAGGAATTCAGATACATCAGGATTGTTCTCGGGGTATTCTTGAATTATCGCAAAAGGGCTATATCGATAAAGTACTTAAGAGGTTTGGCATGCTAGACAGTAAATCAGGGGACAGCCCTATCGCTAAGGGAGACAAATTTAGTCTCGACTAATGTCCGAAAAGTTATCTTGAAGTTAAAGAAATGCAGAGGCTCCCATATAGTTAAGCTATAGGGAATCTGATATATATTCAAATTTGTATGCGTTCGGATATTGCATACGTTATTAGGATACTAAGGAGATATTTAAATAACCCTGGGATGGATCATTTGGAAAGCAGCCAAACATGAGTTATAAGGTATTTAAAAAGAACAAAAGATTACATGCTCACATACAGAAAATCGGATCAGTTAGAGATCATATGGTATTATGATTTCGATTTTTGCTAGATGCCAAAACAGTAGAAGATCCATATCAGGCTACATCTATCTGCTAGTTGGAGGAGCTATTTCCGGATGGAGTGCTTAACAGACACTTTAGCTTCTTTCACTTGGCAGCACAGTTGTAGCAATTTTGGGGGCATCTAATTATGGAATATAGCTGCGAAATTTTGTCACTGGGCTGCGTATTCTGTACGGTAAAGAAAGACCACTAAAGTTATATTGTGACAATAACTCAGCAGATTTATATTCCAGTAACAACAGGAGCTCAACTAAGTCAAAATACATTGACATGAGTTCTTGGTTGTGAAGGATACAGTTCAGAGTGGACACGTGTCGGTAAGAGCACATTATGACAAACTCCATAATTGCAGATCCGCTTACTAAGGTATTACCACCCAAGGTCTTTCATGAGTACATTACTCATATGGGTGTTGTATTTCTTAAGAATATTCGGTTTCAGTGGGAGTTTGTATTTTGGGTGCATAAGACACATTTACTGTCCTTTTGGATACAGTTTAAAGTTAAAGTTATTTACAGCTGTAAGGTTTCAGGTTTATTATCTCTGAACTTGTTTGAGGATGATCTCACTAAAGTTGGACCAGTTGGAAATAGGCATGTTGAAGATCACATTACATGTAATTTTCATGCTACACATCCATACTTGATCCATGTCATTCAGTTATGCCGATATACGTGACCATTGATAGGTTTAGTTACGATTAATGTAGCGAAAGCCGCTTTGATCCTATGTTGATATAATTGATGGACCGGATTGTTTGGGGATACATTCAGTAATGATAGCAAAATTCTGAGTACTCATAAGGTTATGATTGATACACAATTGTAAGGTTACACATATAGCCCAAGTGGGAGATTGTAAGGATTTTAATCAATCGTGTGGGCTTATATGTGAATTATTGTGTATTGAATTAAAGGCTATCAAATTTGGTTAAGCCCATTTAAAGTGATCTAATAAGGATTTTATATATATCGGGCTTTAATGCATCTAAAATAATGTATGGGCTTTTATGTGTAGATACCAGGCCATTACCTAATTCATGATGGGCCGGATTAGGTTAACTGACAATTCAGTATATAAAGTCGGTTATGGTCCCTGAATCATACGTACTGTTCATCTTGTCTGACATCACATCATCAGAGAGAAAATAAGGACTACGTATTGATTTAGAAGATCCAAACAAAAATAACTCGCAAGTTCGGATTTTATTCAATGAAGAATAAGGTTGTTGAAAGCAAAACAGCCTCTCAATAATAATATCAAAGTTGTCTTAAAGTCTGTCTAATACAATGAATGGAAAAGACTATAAATAAGCAAATTAAAACCCTAGTCACTAATGGACTCAAAATAGGGTTCTAACTAACCTAAAATAGCTTAAAATTGAAAAAGGAATTAAAATACAAAAAAAAGAAATAAAAATCCGCGTTATTTGCGAAAATCCTAACTTACGGCCGTAACTATTCTTCTGCTTAAGGATTACGGCCGTGACTGTATGACTTACGGCCGTAACTTTGAAAAACCTGGAATTCTTCATTTTGATCCGAGATTGACTTACGGCCGTGAGAATCTTTGGTTACGGCCGTAACTTTGCTTCTGCATAATTTTGATCTTCTTGGTTTCTAACTCGATTCTCGGCTTGTCTCTTGGCTTGCTCACTTGGTTTAGCTTCAAACCTTGTTCACTCTCGCAATACTTGATCTTTGAAGCTCTTCGAACATGCTGGAAGCTTTGTTTGGCTTGATCTGTAGTTCTTTCCATCAAGCCCTTTATGATTAGTATTATCGGGGTTCTGGATCACATCATACCCTCCTTCTTTAGGATGATTCGTCCCGAATCATAGCTTTGTTCATGAATGTAACTGCTCCCCCTGGATCAAATGAAAAATTTCTGCTTCTATGCCATGAGTTCAATAAATTATGC
The DNA here is from genome assembly GCA_963555705.1 of Ligustrum vulgare. NCBI lineage: Eukaryota > Viridiplantae > Streptophyta > Magnoliopsida > Lamiales > Oleaceae > Ligustrum > Ligustrum vulgare. Next base: position 3,258,149 of record OY743172.1, on the reverse strand, counting down.
TCCTTTGATTGGAAAACATGGAAGAGATGGAGTTTGAACTCCCTTTTCCATACGTAGTGTGGTTGAAACTTCCAAACATAATTAACCTGCAAAAAAATTTAAACAAAATGGGGAGGGACATGTTAGCTTCATGAAGTACAAGGTATGGATCCTTGTATTCATGATAAACCACCACCAATTCCACTTCTTGAACCACGAGGCTCTGCTCTTCGCCTCTTTCCTCGTTTGCAATTTCTTGTTCAATTTTTTTATCTTCAAACTCAACCACATCTCCGACCTCCACATTTGAATCACCATGTTCATGTACTACCTCATCACTACCAAAATGTGGATCTTCCAATTCAAATCTCAAAATTTGAACTTCTACCCCAACTTCCGATTTTTCTTAATCAAATTTTGGAGTTTGATCACTTAACTCCACCTTTTCAAGCTCAACTACCTCTTTTAAATTTCTGGCCTCAACCAACTCCTTCATGTTTTCATTCTCTACCCCGTCAACTTTCAATTCATGCATATCCTCATCAATAATTTTAACTTCTTGTTCATCCACCTCTTTATTACCCAATTCCACATCTCCTACCTTAAATGTTGGATTTTTTTCAACTATTTCTACTTTCAACTCTCCCTCCTTCTTCCCAACATTCATATCCTGAGGCTCTTATTGCAACTTAACTACATTTTTACCCATCCGTGCAATCATGTCCTCTTCTAGAAGTTTTAATTGATAATTCAATCTGGATAATGGATTAATCTTTTCCTTCACCTCCTTTTGATCTTCAAGTTTTGCTCTAGTGTTAAACTAGTTAGGGTGATTGATTCTCCATCCTTCACAAACTTGTACCTATTTCTATTCTTATCATAAAATACTTTCCTCTCATGCCTCCATGGCCTACCCCACAATATATGACGAGACTCTAGAAGCACCACATCACATAATACTTGATCAATATACCTCCCAATGGTGAAATTCACTAAGACTTGCTTGGTACTTTGAACTCCCCACACTCCTTCAACCATGTCATCCTATAAGGTCTAGGATGTTGTAGTAAATGCAACCCCAATTTTTCAACCATGTTGATACTAGCCAAATTAGAGATGTACTCCCTCTCAATAGCCAAACTACACAGCTTATCACCCACACGACAACTAGTCATGAAAGTAGGATTGAACTCATAATTCATCCATTTATGTAGCTTTCAAAAATCTGAGAGACTCAAAATAAGAGGGTCCAGATATTGACAAATATCAAGAAGGAATTTAATGTTGACTGGAAAAGGAAAAACAATATCAAGAATTTTAAAGAAATTCAAGAAATTGGTCCTTGAATTTTGACTAGAAATGAAAGAATATCAAGAATTTTAATTTGACTTGGAAAGTAAGGATTTATCAAGAATTTAAGAAAATTCAAGAAAGTGGTTCTTGAATGGAAATATTTTTTATTTTTAATTTTGGGTGAATTTTCGGAATAAATAAAAAATAATAATCTTTTTTTTTTATTTTTATAAATCCGAAAATTCGACAACGAACACGAAAAAACAAAAGGAACTTAATTTCGGATAAGAATTAAGCAAAACAAACACTTTTGAAATTTTTGGAACGATTTTCTGGATTAAAGACTCAACAAACTCAAGAACAAGAAGAATGCAAAAAAAAAAAAAACTGAAAAACAAAACACTCAACAAGATATGGATGATTTTTATGGGACTCGATGATAAACATAAAAATCAAACTAGATAGAAAACTCAAGAAAAAAAATAAAGATATAACCTTGATTTTTGGAGCCTAAGCTCTGATACCAAATGATGCAAACCACGTAGCAATTGTAACTACGCAACCCACAAAATATTGAAATTGACCCAAAAACGCCAAGAAACCACGATTTATGGATCCAATTAAATTTAATTGAACTAAGCAACCAATACAATCACAAGGATATATTGACCTCTTGATCACAAGCAATATTAATTCTCACCGAGATTTGAACAAACAAGAATAACTCACAAGTTCGAATTTTATTCAATGAAGAATAAAGTTGTTGAAAGCAAAATAGCCTCTCAATAATAATATCAAAGTTGTCTTAAAGTCTGTCTAATACAATGAATGGAAAAGACTATAAATAAGCAAATTAAAACCCTAATCGCTAATGGACTCAAAATAGAGTTCTAACTAACCTAAAATAGCTTAAAATTGAAAAAGGAATTAAAATACAAAAAAAGGAAATAAAAATCCGCGTTATTTGCGAAAATCCTAACTTACGGTCGTGACAACATCACTTACGGGCGTAACTATTCTTCTGCTTAAGGATTACGACCGTAACCATATGACTTACGGCCATAACTTTGAAAAACCTGGAATTCTTCATTTTGATCCGAGAGTGACTTACGGTCGTGAGAATCTTTGGTTACGGCCGTAACTTTGCTTCTGCATAATTTTGATCTTCTTGGTTTCTAACTCGATTCTCGATTTGTCTCTTGGCTTGCTCACTTGGTTTAGCCTCAAACCTTGTTCACTCTCGCAATACTTGATCTTTGAAGCTCTTCGAACATGCTGTAAGCTTTGTTTGGCTTGATCTGTAGTTCTTTCCATCAAGCCTGCTATGATTAGTATTATCAGGGTTCTGAATCACATCACACTCATTCCGCCATTCTAATCAATTTTGGAAGCCTCAATTCTTGAATCAGATTTTTATTGTCGAATCCTAGGATTTCGCAGCCCATACAATTGAAGAAATAGGACCTCCGGTAAGTGATAATAGCGAAAACTCTTTTTTGATTGTTAGCAATCAGAATTGAAAGAGACTTCTTCGATGAGCCCCCTTGCTCTTCTATCGCAGTGGATTCTGTCACACGCATGGGGCACAGTCGGCGTAATTTGGGGTTCTTATCACACTAAGAATATTTCAATGTTTGAAATGGTATTTTTGTGTTGGGATTTTGTAATATAACAGATCATTATAGCAGATTTTAGAAGTAATTTCTCTGTTTGAAGTGTTGATTTGGTTGCAATTACACAACATTACAATGACTATAATACTGCTTCAAATTTGAACCAACACGATGAAAAATTATAGTAATAATATTACACAACTGTGATCGTAAATTACAACACGTTACATAATATTACAGAACGATAACTATTACGAAATGACTGTAATATGTAACTTTACATGACTGTAACATTACAGAATGTAATCACTGGAAAATCTGGTGCTATTCGTCGGAAAATGGTAGAAGCCGTGAATAGCCGGAAAAGAAGGATGCATAAACCATGATGTAGAAAGAAAATCATTAATTATTGAGTAATTATTGATAAATATAAATTTCCTAATTTAAATCCCTAAATAAAAGATATTACAATATTTAATGATCATTATCCATTAATATTTACTCTCACGTCAAATCGGATATTTTTCTAAATTATAAAAATTGAAATGGTAACAGATTTCTTAAATATAAGGAATTTATCTTTAATGATGTCAACATAAAATATTACATTCTCTCTCATGAGAATCTAGCATTGTTCTAAAGTTATGATAAGAAATCCAATAATATTACAAATAGTTTGAAAATCTGATATTTTTCAATTGCGGGAGGTTACATTTAGGAAGTTACATAATTTACCCCTTTTATAATGTTTTGTCAATTTTTTTTTTAATTTTGTCACTTATTTTTTTAAAGAGAAAGACACAATAGTGACAAAAAAATTGATGTGGGATTGTTGTGTTTATTGATGTTGAAGATAATGTGACATATAAAATAACATGATGATGTAAATAATATATTATCTCAACTTTTTTATTATCTCGTATGTATGTATGTATATATGTGTCACAATTCCAAGACCAAGTTGCTAAGCGCAATCCAATTTTGTCAGATTGGATAGGGTGTATATTGAATATTGGCCACTCGTATTTTCTCTTGATTCTTGGCCTTCTGGGCTCGCTTTCCCCCCTTGTTAGGCGTTAGCTAATACTTCCAAGATAACAATTCTACAAAGGATTTTTTCTTATCACTTCTGCTTATCTCGAGTGTTCAAACTTGGTTGAAAATACTCAAAACTTCAATAAATCGCCCCTTAAAAACTTATTTGAGTCTCAAATTCAATGGCTTCTGTTTCAGCTACTTTTGTTACATTTGAGAAGTCACTTAAGCTATCTTGCAAGACAAACAACCAGGTAAACCTTATCTTCATCATGTACATTTTGTCTAATCTTAATTATGTTTTTTCACTGTTCTTGCACGATGAATCTGTATATTGTTGAAACACTTCGTCTTGAAGAGCTTAAACTACCTTGTAGAGTACTTTTAAGTAAACCTAATTTTCCAGTGATTTCGTTTTGGTGCTATGAATATGCAGTGTAAAGTTACAAGTGCAAGTTTAATTTCAGTGGGTTGGGCAAGGAATACTAGTTTCTCTTCTCTGAGAATCTCGCGCTCCCGAATCACTTGTGCAGTAATACAAATTACTTCTCCATTTGGCTATATGATTTCTCGTTCATGGAAGGGTTTTTATTTAGAAATACAATTAGATTTCACATGGATTATTGTTTAAACTAGTAATGCATGGATGGACAGGCAAAACCCGAAACAGTGCAGAAAGTCAGTGACATTGTGAGGAAGCAATTGGCATTGTCTGCCGAGACAGAGCTCACCCCTGATACTAAATTTACCGCACTTGGTGCTGATTCACTTGACACGGTACGCCGCAGTTTCAAATTCCCGAGCTTATATGCAATAATTCATGGCATGTTATGTTTGTTACACAGGTTGAACTATCTAATTAATGCAAAAGTCGAAGCTTAAGGGTGTGACATGAATTCAGCTTTTCACATTGTCTGTTGTCTAATCTTGTCTAGTCCAATGTAATGAACCTACTATCATAATGTTATTTCAGGATTGGATTTGTCTACTTATACACCGGAAGTTTACACCCATTGCTTTTGCTATATTTGCTGGTCGATGGACTAATGGGTTTGATCGTATGGTTGGTGCAGGTAGAAATAGTTATGGGGCTCGAGGAAGAGTTCGACATTAGCGTGGAAGAAGAGAGCTCTGAGAACATAACAACTATCCAAGAAGCAGCCGATTTGATAGAGAAACTAGTCGAAAAGAAGGCTGCAGCATAAAGGGCAAAATGGAGGCTGTCAAGGCAAACTTTAGATAGAGAGTAAGTTACCGGAATTTGTAGTGCAATTTGAGTTAGGACAATTTATTCGGACTTTACGGCTGCTGTTCATCAGGGCTTTAGCTGTCGAATCCCGTCACCGAAGCAACTTATACGTTCTTGCAAATCATTTTCTGAACTAATATGGATTCAGGCATTTGTTGTTTTTGCTTTAAAGGAATTTGCCTCCTAGATATTTGTGGCATTTATGACTTAGCCTCACTTTGGCAAACGTTTTTATTTTTTCAAACCACTTTTTAACCATACACATTCTTTAAAATCATATATTTTTTCTCCAAAATAGCAAATTCTTTGTTTATAAACATAAGAAAAAGTTGCCAAAACATAGGCTTATTTTCTGCAGCTTTTTTTTAATAGAACATGGGAATACATATACCAAAATTGAGCCATGCCAACTCTTTTCAATTGTTCTAAAAAGCGTAAAGCGTGACGAAAGGACGAGGTCGAACTTCAAACTTAAGCGCGTCTAAACGCAAAAAAACTTAGCAATGCACAAGTAAAGCGCGGTTAAAGTATGAAGCGTGAAAATCAAGCTTCAAATTTAAGTACGTCTAAGTGTAAGCGGACTTTTTAGGATAGTGCTTTCATTATTGCAAGAAATAATAATAAAAAAAAAGTGTGATTATATCCACCACGCAAATTTGTTACTTACACCTTGTTTCATAACTTTCATTATAATTGAAGTTTCTAATTTCTGTTCATAGTTTGCGCTTATGTTACCAACTTTGTTCATCACGTTTTCATCCTTAACCTTCATTAATTAGGCTCAGTTTGACAAATCATAAATAAACTGTTATTTATAAATGGTGATGTGACAAAACTTCGTTGATGAATGTTTTTGAAACGTAAAAATTGATAGACAAAAATGTTAGGATATTTGACCCAAATTAAGAATGAAAATATCTTAGACAATTGATTTTCTTGTTAAAGTGGTAATTTGGAGACCAAGTTAAAAGTGAAAAGAAAAGGAAGATAATCTTTAGGCGTGAATTTCTTTCTTTATTCTGATTATTCTACTTCTTGGAGGCACAAGTAATACACGTTTTTGGGTTATGTTTACCTATAAATATGGTGTGTTGAGGAGCCAATTAATTGCACATTGACTAGAAAATATTGTGAGGAAAAATGTAGTCTAACATCTTGATTTTTCTTGAGTTCTTTGTGGGTTGTACAAAGAAGTAGAAATTGGTAAATGTAGAAAAGCTTGGTTATTTTTCCTAAAATACTTTGGGGGTTTGGTGAGTACAAATTCAATATAATTGTAACAATTTATTATATAGTGAAAAGTTTTGGCGAGGGTTCGTGGACGTAGGCAAGTTGTCAAACCACGTAAATTTTTGTGTTCGTACTTATTTTTCTGATTTGCTTATTATTTTTTTGAACATCAAAAATTCCTGTGAAATTAATTAGAGAGGGAATTTGTGTAATTCTCAACAAAAATTCTTCACCAGCTGAAATGGTTGAGTTTAAAAAAAAAAAAAGTCCAAAGTGACCGTTTATAAACAGAAGTATAAACATTTTTTACCAAACAAAGGCTGACACGTTTTATCTCTGATGACGATATATGTTCAAATGTACATTGTGCTAGTTGTGCATTGAATTTAAGGAATATTTGATAAAATTTTAATGTTTAATTTTTATTGTGCTTATTTGAAAGAAACTAGTATTTCATTCGTGCGATACACGACATCATATCGAAACATATAATTACGACTTTAATATTTTCTAATTTTTTTAATTATATGTCAAATATATATATAATGAAATAGATAGGGAAATAATAATAAAATGATATTATAATTAATAGAGCTGCAATGTTTCCACTATAAACTACATTCGTAATTAAGTTCGTTTTATTTCCATCTTTGTCGCAAATGATCATCTTCAAACATCTGCGATTCAACCTTAAAAAGCGATTTTCCTTGACTCTTGTTAATATTCATAGCATACGAAGTTACCAACTAAAATTGTCACCTCTTGAATTTGAAAAATAATATTGCATATGTTTGATTGAAAAGATGGAAAATGGATGGTAAGAAAATATTTTCTAGGAATGGATTTGCCTATAAATTATTTTCCTAGAAAATGTCAATTAGAAGTGTTTGATTAGATTAATTTTTCAGATGAAAAAGTAGGAAATTTTCCTAATTTTGTTATTTAATTGAAATTATTTTTCATGGAAAATAAAACAAAATTTAGCTATTTTAATAAAAAAATATTTTTATTTTTATTTTTCAATAATTTGTACTTGATAATAGTAATATTTAAATTCTGAAAAAAAAAATAAGTCAATTAACAACAATAAAAATAATCAAACGTAACAAAAAATATATTTTCCACCTATTTTCTAGGCAAATGAGTTAAGGCTGCGTTTGATAGTGATGGTGGAATTTGGGTGGAAAGAAAATGAATTTCAGAGAATTGAATGTTTTATGTATTTGATTGGTTTAATTTTTTAGGTGGAAAAAGTGAGAAATTTTTCAACTTTGTTGTTTAATTGACATTATTTTTATGACAAATAAAGCAAAACTTAGTTATTTTAATAAAAAAAAATATATTTTTTAATTTTTCACACATTTGTATTTGATAATAATAATGTTAATTTTTGAAAATAAATAAATTAATTAACAATAACAAAATTTATCAAACGGGACGAAAATTGATAAAGATTTTGCCTAGAAAATCAATTCTACTACATTGTTAGGAAAAGGAATTCCTTAAAAAGAGGGCATATCAGCGCGTGAGATCCAAAGATGGAAATGGAATTCGAGGGAAAATCTTGCAAATCAAACAACCAAAATTGAAGAAAGTGGGAAAATCAATTCTTTTCCCTTGAAAATTTTGCAAATCAAACGCTGCCTAAGTGTGCTTTAATTGATTGTACCTTTGAAAATATTTTCCAAGATAAATTTTTCAATCAAATACCAAATAAATACAAAAGGTGAAATTTTTTTTCATTATTTGACATTTCCAGGCAAATGACAATGAATCAAACACAGCATAAAATTTGTCAATGCATCCTCGAAATAAAGAATTTGTAAATTACAATATTGCTACTGAAAAATTTTGCTTCAACAACATGATTTTCAAGTTTTGCAACAATTAATCTAGTACCATTACACAGTCCTACAGATTGATCAACATTCAGCAACAGTATAAAGATATAATCATTACATAATAAGTTTGGAAATATTTTTTGTTTGTACTCACAACAAAAAGGAGAAAACTTTTGCAGCAAAATTACATGAACTATTTAATTTTAAAAAATAAATAATAAGAAATTAATAAATATAAAAAATCAATAAACATATACAAATATAGTAAGGGGTCGAATATGCAATATAAACATGTAATATACAAGTGCAATAGTTGTACATTAATTTATAATTCATTCAAAATTTAAATTTCTAATACAAAAGGTTACAAAGTACAAACAATGGTCAAATATAATATAAAAAATTTAAGTGAAAAAGTTATAAATTAAAATAACATAAAAATTTAATCATTACATAATAAGTTTGAAAATACTTTTTATTTTCACTTACAAAAAAAAAAAAAAAAAAAAAAAAAAAAAAAAAACTACAGAAATTACTTTAACTATTTAATTTAAGAAATAAATAATAAAAAAATATTTAAAAAATGTAAAAAATTTAAGAAACCCAGGTAAATATAGTAGTGGTTCGAATATAATCCAAATGTAAACTTATATAGTCAAACAATGTAATGCCTCGAAAAATTATAATGTCCTTAATTACTCGTTATTACGTAATAAATATATTTTAAGGTTTTTATTTAAAATTAGGAAAGGAAAATAAAACCTTTGTTAGAAATAAAAATGGTGATTTAGCGTCTGTCTTTAGGAAGTTCGTTTGACTTCTTCCGATATCGGATAAATGCATATCTTATATGTATGGATAAGTACTCGAAGTGAACTTTGAGAATCTGAAATCCATTTGTTGTTCCGACTACTGTACAATCATCAACGATTTTTCAAACATGGCTGCTCAACCGCATGATTCGAAAAGACAATTTTGAGGGACCATATTTGGAACGCTATAACATCCTCTCCCGTTATCCAAATTCTATGAGGAAAGTCTTATATGGAAGTACTATATAAGTAATTTGAAATGACACCAAAAAATCTTAATTTGGATGCCGTTTGCTATTTCAAAACCAGATTCGAACTCAGCTACTCAAAATTGGGAAAAAATCAAAATAGCAGCCATAAGTTGGACTCCTAGACTGTCAGCGCTACTTGTATAGCTTTTATTAATCATCTTATACTTCTCTCCACCTCATGCTTGCATGGCCATGCTCCAGCTCCAGCTGCATGATAGACACCTCATGCTTGGTAATTAGTAAGCTTAATGGTGAAGAAAAGTCCCAATCCCATACAACCATGATCCATGGCTTCCCTACATCTTTTCTTCCTTATAAATACCTGAGTTTTTGAAATTATAAAACATAACTCCAGGTAATCAGCATCAAAAACTCTATCTGTTTTTGTACATCAATACTTGAATTCTTGCCAAAACAATGTTTAAATCCGTTTTAAATCATTCTTTTGATCCTCAAACTTGTTTTTCAAAAATGATTATCAAAATATATTAATTAGGGATCAACATAATCAAAGAAATCAAAATCCAGTTTCTGAAACTACGCTTAGTGTCGACACCTGGTGATTTGGTGTCGACACCAAACGAAGAACGATGAACATGGGTCTACACCTATGTATACACCCATGTAGACACCCCATTTATTTTCAATTCTATTCATGATATGAAATTATTTTATGAATTTCAGGTTGATAGATATTACATAATCATCAAAAACAGTGAGTATTTGATACACCCTTTATATGTTTCATTATGTGCAAGTCTGATATGTGATAAAATGCTTTTGATGCATATGGATGATGATATTGAATGTGATATGATTCACAAAAGGGGCATTTTCAAGTAATGATTATAGATTTGAACTTTAGACCCTTTGGTAATCAAATGTTTATTGTTGGGATATCGATGTTGATGATGTCGGGAGCACCTCGTGACTCTGAGGGTTGTGAGGAACAACATGGTGATCTAATATCCCTATTGGAGTCAAATAGGATGAAAGATGACAGGGATGTAAAAGCCCTAAATGATATGAAATCCTGAGTAACATGTTTATGATTATGGCCATTTATCGATATCCTGGTTGTGTATATATTAAGCGATTTGGGGTAGAAGAGATAATCTATAATCGGGCCCTGAAATCATAAATCTTTAAAAATACTTGCATGTGTATCGAATTACTCATTGAATTATCAATTCATGTTTTTTCATGTTTTCAATGTGTAGATGCTGCGTTACGACAGCTTTGAAGTAATCTCTCGGGAATGGATTGAGTCACATGATGGGCAATATTATATGTATGTAACCGAAATCCATACGTGGCAGGTGTACCGCGACTTTCTTGCTTTAAATTTTCGATGTTCCCACTTTTATGTTGACTTTCATGATATCGAAACTATGGAGTATATATACTCCGACGATTTTCCCGACAAGGAAATCGAATGATGTAGTTGGTGTTTTGTTGTTTTGTTAAAATAAGGAACAGAAGTTTTGAGTTGTCTTTGTAATCTCTTCCCTAAACTCGAATGTACTATGTTTTTTTTATTTTTTTAACTTATCTATATAGTACTTTTTATGTTCTTTCTAATTGTCATTTCAATGTAAAAATGAGGAATGGTTTATTACGTGTCAACACCTGTGACGACCCGAATTCTCGGCCATTCGAGTGCCACTAAAAGTGACTCATATCATATTATCGAGACTTAAATAGTAATGTAAAATTATTCAAAAGAATAATTAGAATCCCATAATTTTATTTCATGAATAAAAATAGAACATAATTTTCTTACATAAAGTTCAACATAATTATCTCATCAATCTTAACCCCTTTTGCCACTTCCATGTTGACCGCCTTGAACCTTCAATTATCTGAAAATGGTAAATATCGTGGAGTGAGATTTATAAAATCACAGTAAGTATACCAAGCATAATTTTCTTTTGAAAGCATAGGGATCATATTCATCATAACATAAGATAGGATCGAAATCCTCATAAACATAGGGAGACACAAGAATTTTACCGAACTTAGATGGCAAGAATTCTTATGTGTAGCGCTACTAAACTCTGGTCCTCTTAGCATAATCATAAACATATCATATGGGACCCATAGCAATCTTGTGAGATTGATTTCATAGCAATCTCGTGAGATTGATTTCATAGCAATGATCCAAACATTTTCGTAAAAACATAGGGTATACTTATTTTTCGTAAAAACATAAGGTATACTTACTTTTCATAAAAACATAAGGTATATTTACTTTTCATAAAAACATACTTACTTTTCTTAAAAACATAAGATATACTTACTTTTCATAAAAACATAAGGTATATTTACTTTTCATAAAAACATACTTACTTTTCTTAAAAACATAAGATATACTTATTGGTACTTCCTCATAGGTCAAACCTCGTTGTAATTCTATAGACTGGTGGTTGATAACATGGCTTTGGTCAGGGACGTACTTTCTAAGCATTGACACATGAAATATGTTATGCACGGCTGAGAGTTCTGGAGGTAATGCCAATTGATAAGCAACATTTCCAATCCGTTGCAAGATCTCGAACGGGCCAATAAATCTTAGTCGTAATTTACCCTTCTTTCCAAACCGTATCACTCCTTTCATCGGTGCTACTTTGAGGAACACTTTATCACCAACTGAAAATTCTAGGCCTTTTCTCCTTTTATCTGCATAACTCTTTTGTCTATCTTGTGCAATTTTCATACTGGCGCGAATTTTCTCAATTGCATGCATTGTTTGTTCAATAATCTCTGGCCCCAAAATCTTCCTTTATCGATAAAATAATTAACAGCGCATTAACTCTTGTTCCCTCTTTTCATTATTCTATTCCCTGCTTTCTTGCTGGACACATTATCACGTGGATCCACTCAGCTTCTTAATGCTTTAAATAGATCATGTTGGGAAGAGGTTGATTCATCAAAATATGGATATCATCCTTTCTAACATCCGCAAGTATTATTCCAATCTTCCTATGAATGATCTGAGAAAAATTTATAGAATTAGGCTCGAAAGATTGAGGTTGCTGATGGCTCATGGTATTCCAGAAGATGTTTGCTGGTTGATCGAAGCAAAAGTTCGATTTGCTGGTGAATTGCCATTGACATTTCCTAAACACATGCCTGGTTTAGGCAAAAGTACTTTCGCAAAGAAACAAAGAGCAAAAAGGCTGAATGGTTGCTACAAATGTGCTCGTTGGAACTGTGATACTCGTTGCAAATCAGTAGGATATTCTTCTAACAATAGGGATGATAAAATTGATTTCATAAAGGGTGGACTGAGTAAGGAGTCTTTGGATGATATTCGATTGACTCTTGAGACGCACCTGAGTGAGTATGTGCAACGTGAACTCCTTTCCTTATACGCTCAATTTAACAAGGATAGAGACCGTTATAGTCTCGAAAATATAGTAGCAAAAGATCCTGTTTTCCAGTCTGTTTTACACAATGAAGTTTTGGCAAATCAGCATTGATATAAGGTAAATCTCTTGATACATATTTAAAATATTCTTCTGTTTTCCTTTCACGCGTTTTGATAAAGGTTGATAAAAATATATTTTCCTTTCTCGAGTTTTGATAAAACTGGAAAATAAATCACCGAAAGGTGAAAGTCTCAATAAAATAGTCAAAAGTAGACTGATTTTGTCAAAAGTAAATCTTTCACTTTTTCAAAAGACGATCGGTAATAGTAAAGTTTTTCAGTTTTAAATAGCCAAACGTTTTCATAGTTCAAGCATTCCAAAATAACATTTCTTCGTAAGTTTTCCCTTCTTTACTTTCAAAAATGGAAGGATCAAAACTTCGACAGATCAAAACTATCTGTGTATTTTGTGGATCAAAAGTGGGGAAAGATTTTGGGTATCTAGAAGCGGCCGTAGATCTTGGAAAGAAACTGGGGGAGAAAGGTATCAGTCTTGTTTATGGGGGTGGTAGCAGTGGTCTGATGGGTTGTGTTTCCCAATCTGCTCTAACAGAGCGAGCAAAAGTGATCGGTGTTATACCTGTCCCTTTGGTAGATATTGCAGGAAAAACACGAGGGCATGAAGTACAAACCTTATCTATCCATGAACGCATAACTTGTATGTTGTATGGTTCTGATGCCTTTATAGCCCTGCCCGGAGGTTTTGGTACTCTAGAAGAAATCTTTAATATTACCTCATGGGCTCAACTAGATCTCCATACCAAGTCTATTGGGCTTCTGAATGTTAACAATTTCTTTGATGGTCTGTTAACCTTTCTTGATTATGCTGTGGAACAGGGATTCATCTCTCCATTTTCCCGAAGGATTCTTATTTCTGCTCCTACTATTGATGAACTACTGAATAAGCTGCAGTCATATATCCCAATACAAGATCCAGCAGGAGTTAAGATAGATTGGTCGCAAGGAAGGGGAATCAAGCGAAAATGGAGTCCGGTTAATGTAAACTTAACTTTGTGAACCCCAGAATAGATGGTGGTAGAGTACGGAGTATTCTTACTCTCGAGACACACCTTAAATTTCTAGGATTTTTTCTCAATGTTTAAATCTTGTGTGTACCTCAAAGATTCAAGGTGGTAGATTACGGAGTATTCTTACTCTCGAAACACACCTCTTTGAAGGTTTCTTTATTTCCTCAAAAGATCAGAGGTGGTAGGATACGGCTACTCCGAAAACACATCTCTCATTTTGAGGATCTTTCCATGTTTTTCTCTTTTGCTTATGTGTGTTTCATGTATTCTTTTCCAGCGTGACTCTTGTGTGTTCTCCTTATGAGAAAATAATAATATCTCTGTTATCATCTACTAAATCTTGTTGTGATGTAAATGAACTTGTAATTCTAACCTCAATTCTCTTAGTAGTTGCATACCATATTATACTCTTAATTCCAAATGATAAAATTCTAGGCAAAGTCTCATTTGTAATTTGGACTTATCCAATCCCGTAGGTATACTTCATAACCAACAATAACAAATAACTCTTCATTTGTCCACAACGATTTAAATACTGACAATATTTCCATCAAACTTCAATATCATCAAAATATTCCAAAAATCAATTCATAATTCCTCAATATAGAAATTTCAAATCATAATTTCTAATATCACAAATATCAAGTCCTTAATTCTCAATAATTAAGAGCCAAGTCTTTAAATTTCTAACTTCATAATTCTTCTCATAAAAATCTCAATAAAATCACATTACTTATAATCTCAACATCTCATCAAAACTTCATAAAACTGGCTTTCTATTTCTCGTTTAATCTAAACGATAGATAATCCGAAAATATTATCTAGTCCTTTCTGTTGACTTCTCGTAAATAGTGTCATGTCTAAAATCAATTATGCAAAGTCCATTTAGGGTTCATCATTTCTAAACTCGATCTTATGATTTCTGGATATATAATCAGAATCTCTTATCTTCTTTCTTTCTCTTAGGTAGTCTCATCGCTACCATATTTAACCCATTGGACTTTGACTAAATGCATCTCTTTGTTTTCTTAAGAACATGAACTTTTATATCAATAATAGACATATGTGTCTACTCAAAACTTATGACTCAAAATGAAAATTCTCAATCGTATGTAAAATTTCATCATATCTTGTAGTACTCATGTAACTTGTCACTTATCATCGTATCATGTGACCTCAAATATTCTCTAAAATTTCAATAAAATCTTTACTGACATATCATATCATAATAATTTGTCATTTCTTCTTATCACCAAATATCGCAAATATAATTAAAACAATTACCTGAATATTCTTTCTATGTAATATACCCGAACATGTTATTCACTAATCAACATAATATCATCAGCTTATCTTTTCCAATATTTGTAACCCAAAATTCAGTAAACAAATATCTCCCATATAACTAAGATTCTTCACTCAAACGTCACAACATTTCCTGCAAAGTATTTCTTTCACTTGTACATACTTATGAATTCTGATCCAATACGGTCATCATTATGCTTCCACGTATTCCAGTATTATCACACTATACCTTGATTATTATTATTATACCAAAATATCAGTACCAAATCCAAGAAAATATTCCATATCTCCAATCTTATCATCGAATCTTCAAAACAAATCCAATATCGATATAGTAATTATCTCCCCATCAATAATTAATAACTTAACCCAAATAAAATTTATCGTCAAATCTTATTTTCCTTTAGTCCCCGAACTTCTAGAAATTTATCAAAGACATCAATATAAACATCATATCACTAACTAATTATATTCCATAAAATTTTCAGGACATTACCAACTCCCCTGCTTAAAATGAATTTTGTCCTAGAAATTCGCACATCAAATTTCATCATGCTTTTCAAAATCATAACCATACTTGACATGTGAAAATTCAACTTGAAAAACAAGAAACTTAAAGAAATAACATGTTTTATTAGTATAATTGTATTATTATTGAGGAGCAGGATTTTTTTTTTTTTTTAAGAATTGAAACTTGAAGAGTGGTACCAATAATCATCCACGGTTTTTCCTTGCTTTTAAGCAAAGGTAGTGATAAAGGGATAAATTATTGAACCGAAAATTGAAACTTGAAGAGGAAGTACTAATAACCATCCATAGTTTTTCATTTGTCTTTACACAAAGGTAGTGATAAAGGGATAAATTATTGTACGAATTCATTATTAATTTTGTTTGTTTAATATATTATTCCATATATTTTTGGAAAAAGTTACGAACCAACTTAATTTTCTAATTTAATCAGTCTTACTAAGCTTAATATGAACCAAAACTCATATCAATATCCTCTATTTCTCATGATTCTACATTAAAAGGAATAAATTAAAATTTAGGTTTCTATCAATTCATATCATACTCAACATGTATATTTCACTTAAAGATTCATAACATATGAATATTTCATACTTAACATGTCTTAATAAAATCGTAAATGACTTGCAAAGCATATAACATACCTGGTTCGAGGAGTCAATACGTGGAGAGTGACATAGTAGAGTGATGAGTTAAAATATTTCATAAAAAAAAAAAATAGAACATAATTTTCTTACATAAAGTTCAACATAATTATCTCATCAATCTTAACCCCTTTTGCCACTTCCATGTTGACCGCCTTGAACCTTCAATTATCTGAAAATGGTAAATATCGTGGAGTGAGATTTATAAAATCCCAATAAGTATACCAAGCATAATTTTCTTTTGAAAGCATAGGGATCATTTTCATCATAACATAGGATAAGATCGAAATCCTCATAAACATAGGGAGACACAAGAATTATACCGAACTTAGATGGAAAGAATTCTTATGTGTAGCGCTACTAAACTCTGGTCCTCTTAGCATAATCATAAACATATCATATGGGACCCATAGCAATCTTGTGAGATTGATTTCATAGCAATCTCGTGAGATTGATTTCATAGCAATGATCCAAACATTTTCGTAAAAACATAGGGTATACTTACTTTTCGTAAAAACATAAGGTATATTTACTTTTCATAAAAACATACTTACTTTTCTTAAAAATATAAGATATACTTACTTTTCATAAAAACGTAAGGTATATTTACTTTTCATAAAAACATACTTACTTTTCTTAAAAATATAAGATATATTTACTTTTCATAAAAACATAAGGTATATTTACTTTTCATAAAAATATACTTACTTTTCTTAAAAACATAAGATATACTTATTTTTCATAAAAACATAAGGTATATTTACTTTTCTTAAAAACATAAGATATATTTACTTTTCATAAAAACATAAGGTATATTTACTTTTCATAAAAACATACTTACTTTTCTTAAAAACATAAGATATACTTACTTTTCATAAAAACATACGGTATATTTACTTTTCATAAAAACATACTTACTTTTCTTAAAAACATAAAATATACTTACTTTTCATAAAAACATAAGGTATATTTACTTTTCATAAAAACATACTTACTTTTCTTAAAAACATAAGATATACTTACTTTTCATAAAAACATAAGGTATATTTACTTTTCATAAAAACATACTTACTTTTCTTAAAAATATAAGATATACTTACTTTTTATAAAAACATAAGGTATATTTACTTTTCATAAAAACATACTTACTTTTCTTAAAAACATAAGATATACTTACTTTTCATAAAAACATAAGGTATATTTACTTTTCATAAAAACATACTTACTTTTCTTAAAAACATAAGATATACTTACCGTTTAAAAGATTAAAATGAAATGTAGTAGTAAATGGACCAAAACTTTTTTGACCACCTTGAATTTCTCTTACTTGTGGATTTTGTCAAGAGATTGAAAATAAGTGTATATGCGTAGAGTATTGTGTAAAAGAGATGGATTTAAATAGATGTGTAAAGTTGGCATAATGTAAACATCATCATTCAATTCTATTAATTTTAACACATCATTTTCTTAAAGTAAAGCACCATTCATATACTTTTTCATATTTATACAAATAATATGCTCTTCATGATTATATATAATGGAGTCTATCAACCATTCATATACTTTTCCATATTTATACAAATATTATGTTCTTCATGATTACAAATAATAGAGTATATCAACCATTTATATATTTTTACATATTATTAAATTAAGATTCTCATAATTATTACATATAATGGAACCTCTCATGCTTGCATATATTTTCTTAATTTCAATAATAAAAGTAATTTGTCATGATTAAGGTCTAAATAAATTTTAACATCCAATTAAGTCCCTAAATTTATAATTTCTTGAGGTTAAACCCAAAAATTAAGTGCAGGTGTTATAACACCAAAACCCTAGATCTCAACACCAAAACTATTTTACTCCAAAAATAGTGTTGGTGTCGACACCCATATGTATTGGTGTCGACACCAACCTGTAAGGCGGCCTCAGTCATTTTTGTGTCGACATGTATGTCAACACCTGAGGCTTTAAGAGTCAAAATTTTAATTTTATCTAAATTTTTAATTTAATATCCTTTATTAAATGATGAGTTTTGGGGTCGTCACAAACATGCATATACCAAATAGTTAACCATATTGTAATCAAACATTTATTAATGAAATAAATATTAATCAAATAGTTAACAATATTATATTAACACCATGTGTTCATACTGGGCCACTAAATATTAATCAAATAGTTAATCATATTGTAGTCAAACATTTATTAGCCAAATATAGTTAATATAAAGATTTAATCATTACATAATAAGTCATGTTTGGTATTCATTAAAAAGGGGAAAAATTGTTTTTATTATAGTATTCAATTTTAATCACATATTTCAATACTAAAATATTCTACACATAAATCCAATTTTATTTTTTTCTCATTTTCAGCCACACAAAATCACATGAATAACTATTCAAAGTTTAAATAATGTAGATCAATTTTGGAAATAGTTTTTGTTTTTACTTAACAAAAATTAAAGGGAAAATAATTTTAAAAATACATATCTAGAAAATTGTTGCTGCAAAAATTATTTTAATTATTTAATTTTAAAAATGAATAATAAAAAAATTAGTTAAAAAATTTAATATATTTAGGTAAATATAGTAGTGGTTTGAAAATAATCCAAATGCAAACTTAAATAGTCAAACATGCATTAACCAAATAAATATTTACCAAATAATTAACCATATTGTAGTCAAATATTAATTAATCAAATAGTTAAATATATTGTGTTCACACTATGTGTTTACACTGAATAACTAAATATTAACAAAATTAAATTACATTATATTCACACTATGATTCACACCGAACAACTTCTTTACATTTAAATGTATAAAGATAAAGATGGTAAAAAAAAGTAAGTCTTTCTTTACATTTAAATGTATAAAGATAAAGATGGTAGAAAAGTAAGTCTTTGTTTATATCAACAAGATGTAATTAATACAAAAAAACGAGAATAAGAATGCAAAAAAAAAAAAAAGTGGGGGATATAAGGGCAAAAATGAACAAAGATGAAGAATAGTTTATGTAATCAAAATATAGTGTAGTTAACAAGAATTAATTTTAATACAATTATTTTGAAGCCTGAAGGAAATAAAGAAGGAACGAGTTTCAGATCCCTACTTTGGAGTGTTTTGACAAAATAATAGTGTATTAACCAAGTCGAGGTCAAATGGAGCACTTTAGTTGAGAAGATAATAAATTAGATAACAATATTTTCTCCATTTTCAAGTTAAGTCAAGCAAACAATTAATTAAAAAAAAAAAACTTGCTAATGAATCTTATATTATCCAAATCACTGAATTAAAACCTTCAATAATTCAAGTAATATGTCTCTATTTGTTTCGATAAAAATTATTATTATTCTTTTATCTTTTTGTAAATTTTAATAAAATTGATTAAATATACACTACAACAAAAGTGACCTTTTACGACATGAATTTACGGCGTGCATATAGGGCACGCAGTAAATCTTAATTATTTACGGCGTGCATAAAATGAATGCCGTAAAGGAATATCTTTTACGGCGTGCATAATTAGCACGCCGTAAAATTTCATTTATTATCACCTTTAACGACGTACATATTCGCACGCCGTAAAAATTTTTTAAAAAAAAAAAACACGACGTACATATTCGCACGCCGTAAAAATTATTAACAGCGTGCATTTGCACACCGTGAATATGTTAAACAAAACACGGCGTGCATTTACGCACGCCGTGAAAAATGCCTAAAAATGAAAAAACTGGGCGCTATTTTTTTTTCCTTCCCGCTTTCTTAGTTCTTCTTTTCTTCTTTTCTTCTTCACACAAGCCAAAACCCGAAAACCAAAAATCGAACTCCCTCCCTAGTCCCCCACCTCAATCTCTCTCAAAACCAACTAATCCATTTCTTCCTCCTCAACTCTGTTGTTCTCGGCCAAACAAACTCAGAAACCCTCCTCTTCACCCACTCAATCTCGCCCTCAAACTCCAATGTCCAAACCCTCCACGACTCTTGAATCCTTCTCAATCTCGCCCTGAAGACTGAAGGAAGGCAGCTGAAAGGAAGTCAGAAGAGTGGCGAGGCCGGAGCCGCGACTGCGCCTTTCGAGCTACTGATTCTGAGCAGATATTTTGATAGTGACTATGCCGCCATGCCAACGCAGGTTAGGGTTCTTAACTTCACCAGTTAGCTTCAACTGGGTTTTAGAAATTCAAAATCACCTTCAGTAGCGATTCCATGCCTCTGTTGTTAAATTAGATTCTAGGTTCGTATCAAACTTGCGTATTCTTCAATTGATGTTTGAATTTGGATAATGGTGTTGAAAAATGGAGTAATGATGACGAAAAAGATGGGATTTTTCTGGGGGTTAAATTGGTTGGGGATTAACTTCCCCTAATCTTCTCTTAATTGCAACTGCGGGGGGGATGATCGATTGGGGATTAACCTTTTTCTTGTTCGTTCTTCCAATTATTGGGCAGAAGCGAAACATTATATTTGGACTTGTGGAAATTAAAGTTTTGTGATTTGATGTTCTCTGAAAATTAGCAAACCGGCAATTCCATATCATCAATTGTATATAAAATCCTGGATAATTCCTGTGAAGTTAAGATTAATTCTTGTGAAGACTTGACAAATGTAGTTGTCAGTACATTATCTAGATTTCATCCGCTGAGAAGTTAAGATTAATTCTTGTGAAGACTTGACAATCTTTATCTACTACCACAATGTATTATGATTGCAGCACATTTTTCCCGTGTTCCTTTCATTTTTCCCTTCTGGTTGGAAAGATTCAGTTTCCATATTTTATTAGTGCACAAGTATTTTCCATCATATTAACTAGTGTCACATTGTCAATAATAAATTGGGAAGATGTTGGCATTGTTTGAAAATTCTGACGGGTTTGTTTCTTGGGGACTCATCTTTCCTTCCAGGTTGTAGGTAAAGTCTCCCGATACAAGTTATGGCCAGGATGTGTCAAAGGAAGTAGAGTCAATGGAATTCCATGTTAAAGCTTCGATATGGATACTTTTATTTTTTACGACATTTTAAGTTTATTTTGAAGTAGTTGTCTATAGACTTTTAACATTAATTCCTATCTAGATTTTTGAGTAGGTTATGTGATATCAAATTTTTTGTATATTGTGTTGAATCTTACTATGATATTGTTTGTTTATCGAAATCACGTTTATTGATTATATATACATTAATGTGTTTTTGTTTTATTATTATAGGATTTTTGGAATTATAATTTATAGAATTTTTTTTAAAAAAAATAAAATCCTAATTTACGGCGTGCAAAATCGCATGCCGTAAAACTTTCACGGCGTGCATAAATGCACGCCGTAACTGTTCACGGCGTGCAAAAATGCACGCCGTAAAATATTTAACGGCGTTCAAAATGCACGCCGTGTAAATTTAATTTACGGCGTGTGGATTTGCACGCCGTAAATTTTTACGGCGTGACTTTTTACGACGTGTGGCTGCACGCCGTAAAAGGCTAACTTTGTTGTAGTGATATGACTGAAAAGTTGATAAAAGTCGTGTGTCTAATAAAATATTTGAAAATAAATTTAAAAAATAAATCTTAAGAAATGAGAGTCAAATCGTGACTTTTATAATGATATATTTTTTTTTTAATCGAATTTGGGGTCACAAAGAAACTATATGCCATATTTCTCCAAAGTATTTTCCAATTAATTGCATAAATTGGTCAAGCACTTCCGTGTTGAAAATATTTCCAAGTAAATGAACCAACGTTCAACTTGTGGAGTTCTGTTCCACGTTTTTGACTCAAAACCCACCTATAAATATACAGCTAATAATCGATAAAGAGTTATAAGAAATTATTACTTAGTAAGCAATGGCTAAACTCTCTCCAGTCTCCTTTTTGGTCACATTTTTAATTTTAGGGGTCGTTCTTGCCACTGTGATACCATGCAATGAAGCTGGACTGACCTATCGAGGTGCGTACGTTCACGAAATATGTACATTTATATTTGCTGCAAATATATGATTTGAATTTACAAATAGTCAATTTTCTCCGTTTGCTAAATTATTTATAAATAACACATTTCTTCAAATCGCTGACACATTTCATCAATCATGTACATTTTCTCAAATCGTTTTTCAAAAATATATTTTAAATTAAAAATATAAAATTCTCTGGTTATAAACAAAAAAAACTTTTTACCCAACGAATTGTTAGACGAGCTTTTGATTGAATATTTCGTTTTTATGTGATGCAGAACTTGTTCAGAAGCCAAGTTGTCCTCCCTGCCTGTGTTGCCAAACTGCAAACCCCCCCCCCCCCCCCCCCACCATGCTGCTATTGTGCTTGTTTTGTGACTCAATCTGGAAATAATGTTGGGTATTTGACCCAAAATTCAACAATGAAGACTAATTAATTAGGTAAGAATGGTTGGTGAAGAACTTGTTAGGTATTGAACCAATAATTCAACAATGAAGACTAATTAATTAGGTAAGAATGGTTGGTGAAGAACTTGTTAGGTATTGAACCAACAATTCAACATGAAGACTAATTAATTAGGTAAGAATAGTTGGTGAAGAGTTAGGTGAGATAAGTTGGTAATATTGGTTGGTGAAAGAATTTGTTATTCCCAATCCGTCCCTAATCTTTGCCTATAAATAGAGATCTTATTGTTGAAGAGAAGAGCACCACAAGCACAATTGGAGAGTGCCAAATATTGTGAGTCGGTGATCAAAGAGAGAAAATTGTGAGTCTAGCATATTGTGAAGTTTCTTGTAACTCTTTGTAGTGTAAGTCAAAGGGTAGAAATTATATGTGGTAAAGCTCGTTTGTTGTATTTTCTCTGTGGTCTGTAGGATTGTGTTTGTGAGTGAAAGTCTATATATTTGTAACAATTTAATATATAGTGAAAAGCTTTGGCGAGGGTCCGTGGACGTAGGCATTTTGCTGAACCACGTAAATTTCTGTGTTCGTATTTATTTTCTTGTTTGCTTATTTTATTTTGAACATCGAAAGATCCTGTGGGAAGAAGAAAGTGGGAATCGACGTGTCCAAATTCCCAACAAGTGGTATCAGAGATACAGGTGGTTCAAATAATTTGAAGAAAAAGAAAATATGTCTGTCAAGTACGATGTGGAGAAATTTGAAGGGAGAATCAATTTTGGCTTGTGGCAAGTACAAGTCAAGGATGTCTTGATTCAGGCGGGTCTGCACAAAGCTTTGAAGGGAAAACCAACTGAGAGTTCTGACAAAGAAATTGAATCCAGCAAGACTGATGAAGATTGGGAAGATTTGGATTTGAGAGCTGCTAGTACAATACGACTTTGTTTGGCCAAGAATGTTCTTGCAAATATTCATGGGATATCTGCTGCTAACGAACTTTGGGAAAAACTGGAAGAGCTGTATCAGACGAAGAACTTGTCAAATCGCTTGTATCTTAAGGAACAGTTTCATTCGTTGAGAATGAGCGCAGGTACAAAAATCTCCGACCATCTTAGTGTTCTTAATGGGATTGTTTCTGAACTGGAATCTATTGGAGTCAAAGTTGAAGATGAGGATAAAGCGTTGAGGCTCATCTGGTCTCTTCCATCCTCGTTTGAGCACATCAAACCGATTTTGATGTACGGGAAAGAAACGGTGGATTTTGCTGAAGTTACAAGTTGATTTCTGAAGAACGGAGATTGGGTGGAGGTGATGATTCATCTGAAAATAATTTGCTTGTTACTGAAAAGTGGAAGAGAGGGAACTCCATGAAGAAGAAGGTGACATGTTGGAACTGTGGTCAATCCGGGCACGTGAGAAGAAATTGTCCGAAAGGTGGAGCGGACTCGGCGAACTGCTCGAAGGACAATGCGACTCTCCTGGTGGAGGGTGGTGATGATGTACTCTGAGTAAGATGGGACATCCTCATGGCATGATGCCAGTTGCCATGATAGAGGATGTGTTCTTACTGGCACGGGTACTGTATTCGCATACAGCATTTGTTTGGTTTAGATGCAAGGTATGTGGTTTTTTATTTATGTCGATGGCTGATGAACTTCCGAGGAGAACCAAACATGGGAGTTGCACCATAAATTTCAGCAAATTTTGTTTCGACATGTGCCGATGAAAAGCTCGGAGTTCGTTGATAATTCTGAGTGGTTATACTCATATGGTGGAGTATGAGATCTGTTAAAGTGGAAAAATGCTTGCCTGTTACCCAATGGTTGAATTTGAATGTTTTGGCTTGGAGGAATTTTATATCAAGGTGGAGATTGTTGGGTATTTGACCCAAAATTCAACAATGAAGACTAATTAATTAGGTAAGAATGGTTGGTGAAGAACTTGTTAAGTATTGAACCAACAATTCAACAATGAAGACTAATTAATTAGGTAAGAATGGTTGGTGAAGAACTTGTTAGGTATTGAACCAACAATTCAACATGAAGACTAATTAATTAGGTAAGAATGGTTGGTGAAGAGTTAGGTGAGATAAGTTGGTAAGATTGGTTGGTGAAAGAATTTGTTATTCCCAATCCGTCCCTAATCTTTGCCTATAAATAGAGATCTTATTGTTGAAGAGAAGAGCACCACAAGCACAATTGGAGAGTGTCAAATATTGTGAGTCGGTGATCAAATAGAGAAAATTGTGAGCCTAGCATATTGTGAAGTTTCTTGTAACTCTTTGTAGTGTAAGTCAAAGGGTAGAAATTATATGTGGTAAAGCTCGTTTGTTGTATTTTCTCTGTGGTCTGTAGGATTGGGTTGGTGAGTGAAAGTCTATATATTTGTAACAATTTAATATATAGTGAAAAGCTTTGGCGAGGGTCCGTGGACGTAGGCATTTTTCTGAACCACGTAAATTTCTGTGTTCGTATTTATTTTCTTGTTTGCTTATTTTATTTTGAACATCGAAAGATCCTGTGGAAAGAAGAAAGTGGGAATCGACGTGTCCAAATTCCCAACAAATAAGACTCCATGAAGATAGATGATCATCACGAATTCACTCTTCAAGTAGCAGATACATATGAAATAAAATAAATATTTTCGAGAGAGACTAGAACGTGTAACTCACCAATTCTCTATGTTGAGTCTTGGATAGATATGTTTAATAAAAAAAGATTTCAATAATTTTTAAAAACATGTTTTTCAAACAGAGGCAAAGTTATTTGAAGAATAGATGAATATATATTTATTTTTGAAGCATCAATTTAAATGGTTAGAGACAAATAAAAAATCATCTATTTGCTTTATTATTTTCAATATCCATTAAAAAAATTAACAAGGAGAGTTTTTCATAAATAAATAGCTGTAAAATTTTGAATTCAATAAATAAGTAAATTAGTAATTTTCATATAAATAATATTAGTAATTTTCATAATAATAATAATAATAATAATAATAATAATAATAATAATACGAAAATATACAAAAAAAAATATTAATTTATAAACAAAGAATAGAATGTGTTGTTTTCAAGATAAAATGTGTGGTTGAAGAATGAGTTCTTTATAAAATTGTTTATAAACAATTTACCAAACAATGCTACATGTTTGGTAAAATTTCTTTGATTATAAACTGAGAATTTAGTATTTCCGATGTAAAATATATGGTTTGAAAAAATTGTGTAGTTTTAAAAAATAGTTCAAAATTTTTTTTGTTTATAAACTTGTTTATATCATGTTATCGTAATTGAACAGATGTAGAAATGGCTAAAAATTCGACCATCTCCGAACCCAATGGCCCTTGGCCCTAATGGTGTGAGAAAACTCTTCCCACTGACCTGCAGAGCGAGATGGGAAAATCGGTCTGGTTGGGGGCGGGACGAGTTTTGGTCGCCTCGCCCCGAAATTCACGGACGTGAGGTGGATTTGAATTTTGCGAGTTTTCGCTGGTTGGAAACGACCCGTCCGTTGCCATTTCCTGATCAGAGACGTATTAAATTTAAAAGACTTTGAAATTTATTATTATTCACATCACGAGGTCAAATTTCTGCCTCATATTCTTCCGATGCCTATA
Organism: Ligustrum vulgare; assembly: GCA_963555705.1. Classification (NCBI taxonomy): domain Eukaryota; kingdom Viridiplantae; phylum Streptophyta; class Magnoliopsida; order Lamiales; family Oleaceae; genus Ligustrum; species Ligustrum vulgare. Next base: position 3,231,942 of record OY743172.1, on the reverse strand, counting down.
CATTCTTTTTTGGTAACCACGTCAAACTCGGTGCTTCTTGTTTGGTATGACTTCAAAATTGCTATAAAGTTGATGGTAAAGTTAATAATTAATTTTAATCATAAATTTTATTAATTATCAAATTTTCAATCACATATTTTTTCCCCAACTTGAGAGTTACTTTGAAGAAAGATAATTTTTTTCCCTAAAGCACAATAAGATATAAATTATTAAAACATATTTATAGAAAAATAAGTATTCAATCTTCACTTACATGGACATTGTAAATTTGATCGAAAATGAATTTATTTTATGGTTGAAATGTAATTTTCCCTCACTATAGACATTTTGTTTTATAAAATTTCCTGTTGTACAAATAGTTAATTGGAGAAAACTAAAAAAAAATAACTATTATAAATTTGCTCACAAATTAATTAATAAATAAGTAAATTAGTAATTTTCATATAAATAATATTTCACTATATCAAAACTAATTAAAATTACTAAACATGAGAGTTGATAATTTTAATGATTTTCATTTTATACTTCGTACATAGAAAACACAAAGTATAGTTATTTTATTGCGTAAATAAGATGTGTGAAGCACGTGGGGAAAACTAGTGCATAACAAGGAGAGTTTTTCATATAGCTGCGCAATTATTAAATATTCTACACATTTAAAAAGAAGAAGAAGAAGAATATGAAAGTATGCAAAAAATTATTAATTTATAAGCAAAGAATGTGTTATTTTCGAGATAAAATGTATAGTTGAAAATTGATTTTAAAAAAATGCGTAATTAAAAAGTGATTTAGGAATGAGTTCTTTACAAACTTGTTTATAAAGAATTTATTAAACAATGCTTGTTTGGTAAAATTTCTTTGTCTAAACTGAGAATTTAGTATTTTCGATGTAAAATATATGGTTTGAAAAAATTTGTTTAGTTAAAAAATAGTTTGAAAAGTTTTTTGTTAATAAAGTTGTTTATATCATGTTACCGAATTACGGAGGTAGAGATGGCAAAAAAATATTACTCTCCCCGAACCTGATGGAGCCCCTGTCCTATTGGTGCGAAAAAAACTCTCCCCACCAACCTGCGGAGCAAGATAGGAAAACTGATCTGATTGGGGGTGTGACAAGTTTTGGCCGCCCTGCTCCAAAACCACCATGCTGGATGATTGTTGGAAAAATGATTATAGGATAAAAATACTATAAGGGGCAACAGTATTGCCCCATTCCGAAATTCATGGGGTACGGGGGAGATTTGAATTTTGCAAGCTTTTGTGGTTGGAAAGGGGCACAAGGTTGTGGTACCCAACCAGGGGCGGATCCAGGATTCCATGTTGGACCGAGCTGGATTTTAAAAATTGTGGGAGTGGTCAAGACTTTTAACACACCAAAAGTGTTCACTCTTTAGACTCGGAGTCTGATCCTTATTATCTTTTTTATCATCTCTTAAATCGCCATCATTTGCTTTCTTTTCCTCATTTTTTTTGGGATCCAAGTGCTTGCTTGAATCATTTTTGTTTCAATTAACATCCATGCCCTTCTTCATCATGTCTACTTTCCTATCCACTCCATCACTATCATTACCTTTTGAAATTATTGATATTATCTAATCTAAATCAAATTTTGAAGGTCCACTCCGTCACTACAATTTTCACCAATCACATTTTGAAGCAAAACTCAAAATTACATTTTAAATAATATTCTAAATCAATAGTAAAAAATCCACACCCCAAATCATTTTCACAAATCAGCACTTTTGCTTTCTTACAACTTGATGCTCTTTCATTGTTAGTTAAAAAAAAAAAAATCACACTCTAACATGTAAAGTAATAGTAAAAACCCACATTCTAAATTACAGTTTCAATGGACATATATCTATTAAAGAAAATAGACAATTATGTAACAAACCACTTTAATAAGTCAAAATTTATTTTCTTAGTGAAAGTCAAACATTTTATTTAACTAAGTCAATCCCAAGTTTGAACCAATTTGAATTAATGAGAATTTTAGTGGGTCATCTTATCATTATTTAAAGTTAAGGCTTAATTGACCTTAGTTAGAAATTACGAGACTTAACTTATAAATTATTCGTCATGGACATTATTTGCAATTTCCTTATTGATTTTATATCTAATTGAATGAAAAACACACAAAAAAAGGGAAGGGAGCTGAGAGCCTGAGAACGAGACTGAGCAGGGGAGAAAAAGAGACGGAAAAAGAAAGGGAAAAAGGAAAGAAAAGGGAAAGGAAAAATTAGGATTTTTGCCGAGGAAAGGAAAAATTGGGACATTTTGGGTGAGATTTATGGGCACTATTGAGAATGAGAAGGTTGTATTAGGGTTGCAAAGGGTTTGGGTTGGTTGTAAATATTGGGCCGAGCTAATGGTTCTCTTTAGGCCGAGCTAACCTTTGTTTTTATGTCATCTGGACAGTGAAAGGGCTGTGCTACAGCATAGCACTGACCACAAATAGATCCGTCCATGTACCCAACCCATTGCCATTCTTGAACATATTAGAAGTCTTTGAAATTTTTATTACTCACATCATGAGGTCAAATTCCTGCCTCATATCATATTCTTCTGATGCCAACACATTCTTGTTTGGTAACCACCTCAAACTCAGTGCTTCTTGTTTGGTATGACTTAAAAATTGCTATTAAATTGATGTCAAAATTAACAATTAATTTTAATCACAAATTTTATTAATTCTCAAATTTTCAATCGCGTATTTATTAATTAATCTTTATCAAAATTTGTTAAATTTTGTATCAAAAGTTTTGTCAAACAACTTATAAATTAATTCATCTTTTTCCAACACAATTTTCTCGGAGAGTCGTGCATGAAATGAATATTTATCAATTAATTCAGTACTCAGTATATGCAATGCTTACTACGGATTTGGTTTAAGTCATGAACATCAAGATAAAACATGGTCGACGTAAACATTATAAAAAGTAAGATCGAGTAGTCTAACTTAACATAAATGCAATGTACAATTAATGTTCAACGTGAGCAGGACAAAGATACATGAATATGGTAGAAAACCCTAACAATTTTCAACATCATGTCACTCTATACTCAATAATTTTAGGGAGACACTAATAAGAGACATTGTAATGTGATGCTTATTCATTAGGTGATGAAAAAATAAGTGGTTAGGTAATTATAACTATTTCGCAATGAATGTATGCCACAACACAATGTCAATTAAAAATGTTCCTTATTAATGTCTCTTTAGAATTAATCGTATATACTGAACTCAACTATTGTACACCGATGTGCGTCAAGAGCATTAAACCAAACGACAGAATTTTGTAGCTTCTTCGTACTCACTCATGGCTGCGACTTAACGCAAAACCTGCATCCTGACTCGAGCTTGTTGAACTATTATTCTTGCCATTGACAATTAAGAGATCCAGATCACATCATATAAGGAAATATGGTGCATGTCCAATGCAAGCTTTTAATGCTATAGAACCGATCATTAATGGCCATCGATCCAACGCTCAGCTGCCTTCTTTAAAACAAGATTCTCTGTATAAAAGGGTCTCAATTCATTGATGAAAAACTCAAAAGGAAAATGACCGTCCACTTTAAAGAAACACTAGTTTTGATTTCTTCATTGTCTATTGTCATTTGTACTGTAGATTCTCAGCTTGTTCCTGCAATCATAACATTTGGGGACTCATCTGTGGATGTTGGGAACAACGACTACATCCATACTTTTTTCAAGGCCAATTACCCGCCTTATGGGAGGGATTTTGCCAATCAAGAAGCTACCGGAAGGTTCACAAATGGAAAATTAGCCACTGATATTACAGGTATATATGTCAACTAGCAATTGACAATGTTTACATCAACAATAATTCTACGTAGACATTCTTTTGGAGAAATTATCAAATTGTTACACTGTCCAAGCGGAGTCTCTTGGTTGGATGGTGAAGAGGTGCCCGTGTGATGAAACACATGTCCCACATCTTCATCACCCAAATGTTGAGACGCCACATCGACACGTCCCAAAAAATTGTAACCGTTACAGCAATCCTGACATCTCTATTTGATATGCTCTTACAGCTGATACTTTGGGTTTTACTACTTATCCACCAGCTTATCTTAGCCCGCAGGCATCAGGGCAGAACCTTCTCCTAGGAGCCAACTTTGCTTCTGCTGGTTCTGGTTATGACGATGAAACAGCCCACTTGAGTGTAAGAAACACAAATTCAGTTTATTCGTGAAATATGTAACAAAAATCAGAATTTACTAATTTGTGAAACTATTTTGCAGGATGCAATTCCATTGTCCCAACAGTTTCAGTGTTACAAGGGGTACAAGAATAAGTTAGGAAATGCAGCAGGCAGTACGAAGGCAGAATCGATTATAAAGGATGCATTATATATAGTGAGTGCTGGTAGCAGTGATTTTATGCAGAATTACTATGTGAATCCTCACCTCTACAAGTCCTGTACACCTGATCAGTATGCCTCAAACCTTGTTGGCATATTTTCAAGTTTTGTCAAGGTATATATGTATTTTATTCTCTATTTCTTACTCATAATAATAAAGAATTGAGTCTATAGTCCATTTGTTAAACCTGATGCTGCTTTCTTGAGAAACAGGATTTATATGCCTGTGGAGCCAGGAGAATTGGGGTGACTTCACTTCCACCATTGGGCTGCATTCCGGTAACAAGAACTTTATTCCACGAGAGTGGTTGTGTCTCCAGGATCAACAGTGATGCCCAAGGATTCAACGCCAAGCTCAACTCATCCGCAACACAACTCCAGCAACAACTTTCTGGCCTTAAGATTGTTGTGTTCGACATCTACAAGCCCCTTTATGAACTAATTCAAGATCCATCAAAACAAGGTACTGAATAATTTAACATAAATTATTCCTTCTGTTTATTGCATCAGAGTGCAGGCAAAAGACTTCTTCAGTAGAGTGATTCAATGTTTTTTTGCGGCCGTAGGTTTCGCAGAAGCTGGGAGAGGTTGCTGTGGCACAGGAACCCTAGAGACAACAGTAATTCTGTGCAATCCCAAGTCAATAGGCACTTGCAGCAATGCAACTCAGTACGTGTTTTGGGATAGTGTGCACCCATCTCAGGCTGCTAATCAAGTTCTTGCGAATGCCTTGATTTCCCAAGGCATCAGTCTCATAGGATGATCCGAGAATTTACTACCCATTTTGAGGATATTACTTCCCTTACAGCAAGAAAGAAGCCTCTCCTTTAATGCTAATAATTGTAGTACTCCTAATAAAGAAAGAAGCTCTACTCATTTCATACTTTTACGAGCAACTATGGAAGCAAGATAGATTTATGAATACTCAGTGAAGTGAATGTACAAAGTAATTTAAAAGGTCGAGATGAAAGCAGCAGCTATAATTCAACTTTTACCATTATCGACGTGTCCTTTAATCATAAAACTAAATTCCTAGTGACCGACTGAGACGTGCATAGATTTTAGTAAATTTGATTGAGCCTTGGGACTTGGACCTACAAATGAGCCTTAATACTCGGAAAATTTTGTCAACTGGATTTTTACTCGACTGCCAATTAGTCACTTCATATTTTTTTGCCTTCAAATGAAAGGCAGCAGCAGTACATACAAACAATGAACAGGCTACAGCCAAACAAGAGCTGAGTCTAGACAGCAACAGGCTCAGGAGATGGCTCAGGAGGTGCACCACTGCTACCATTGAGAACAATCACGTTGCCATCAGAGTCAACATCAACGATAACCGAGTCACCGTCTTTGATTTCACGAGCAAGCATCTTCTCTGCCATGCTGTCCTCCAAAAGTCTCATTATAGCTCGTCTAAGTGGTCTTGCTCCATAGCTTGGGTTGTATCCTTCATCAACGACCCTATCTCTAAACCTCTCGGTCACCTGAAGTTCGATATCTTTGCTTTTTAGTCTCTCGAATACCTCCTTTAACATTATATCAGCGATCTCCTTCACCTCCAATTTGGTGAGCTGCCGGAATACAATCATCTCATCCAATCTATTTAAAAATTCTGGCCTGAAATATTGTTTCAGCTCCTCTGTCACCAGGCTCTTGATCCTGTTATAACTGCTATCCTTCTCATCATAGTCTAGAACAAAACCAATACGACGACCTCCCTTCTCGATAACACTACTTCCGACATTTGATGTCATGATTAAAAGGGTATTCTTGAAGTCTACTGTTCTACCTTTGCTGTCAGTTAACCTTCCATCTTCAAGAATTTGAAGCATCATATTAAACACATCTGGATGAGCCTTTTCGATTTCATCAAAAAGTACAACAGTATAAGGACGGCGTCGAACAGCCTCTGTTAGCTGTCCACCTTCAGTGTAACCAACGTAACCAGGAGGTGAGCCAATGAGTTTTGAAACAGTGTGTCTCTCCATGAACTCACTCATATCAAGCCGGATCATGGCTTCTTCTGAACCGAAGTAATAGGCTGCTAGTGCTTTAGCCAGTTCCGACTTTCCCACACCAGTTGGCCCGGAAAAGATAAAGCTCGCAATAGGCCGATTGGGATTTTTAAGACCGACGCGGGAACGGCGAATGGCACGACTGATGGCTTCGACAGCTTCATCCTGCCCAATGACCCGTGTGTGGAGTGTCTCCTCCATCTTGAGGAGACGATCAGATTCATCAGTAGACACTTTCTGAACAGGTATTCCCGTCCAAGAAGAAACAATGTGCTGAATGTCAACTTCCGTCACTACAGGACCTCCATCCCCTGCCTCACTCTCCGCCTTGGTCATTTCTTTGTTTTTGTCTATAAGAGCAGATATCTGTGCCTTAAGATCCATTTCCCTGTCACGTAATTCCCCAGCCTGTACATTGATTAAAGTATCATGAGCTTCGTCTGATAAAGTTGGTGCTAGGAAATCCTGCTGAGCATTACACTCAGCAACTAAACAGTTTAAGAATTAGCATCATAATTGAAACATGAAAGAAAACTCAGGATTCTATATCTTACTCTTATTGGACTACAAAATGGGATATGTATTATAAGGTTTTAATTCACCTTTTCAAAGTCTTGACTTCTGACTGCTTCATTTTTCTCCTTCGTGATCAGCCTGAGTTCTTTCTCTACATCCCTAGCTTCCTCAGGAAGCTGCAAAAGATACAACCTTAGCTATATATTGGTTCGGATAAGGAAAACAGCATTACTAAGAAAATCCCATACCATACCTGAGCGTGACGAAGTCGAACCCGGGAACCAGCTTCATCAACCAAGTCAATGGCTTTATCTGGAAGAAAGCGATCACTGAAATATACAAGGAGAATATTAAGAGATGAGCAGACAGTTTACAAGCAACACCTGAATAAGGTGGCTACGTATGTGACTACTGCTAGGATTAGAAGACAGCTAATGGGGGGATGGATAGCACCATTTTTCGGATGTTTCAAATCCTCCCGTCCCATTTCTAGAGTACATCTACACACTGTTTATTGTAACCAGTAAACAATATAGTATAGATTACAATATAATATTTATTTATTTTGACCAAAAAAGTACTACCTGATGTATTGGTAGGACAGCTGAGCAGCAGAAACTAAAGCTTCATCAGTGTAACGAAGCTTGTGATGGATTTCATATCGTTCGCGAAGCCCTTTTAAAATCTGTATGGTTTCATCCACAGTAGGCTCCGGGACCTTGACAGGTTGGAACCGTCTTTCTAGTGCAGGATCTTTCTCGATGTGTTTTCTGTATTCGTCCAGTGTAGTAGCCCCAATACACTGATTGATGCAAGCGTGATAAAAAGATATCAAACAAACGTGGGGACTAATAAAAGACGGGGGAAAGACATATGAAGCACTCCCTTTAAACTTAGGAAGTACATCATAATTGTGAGCCACTAAAAGTCATTCAATAGCACCATATATAGCAAATAAGCCCAAGGCTGAATGCAGCCCTTTGCAGAAAGGAACACTTTGAAAAATATATAATGCTGAGGTGGGAAAGAAAATGAAGTGTGGAACACAGAGGAAGATGCGATTTCCAAAAAATAATTAAACTAAAGAAATTGTCGTCTCATTTTCAAACATGTCCAGAAGGAAGAGTAATTCACATTTTTAAGAATGTGATGAATGATGCACATGATCAAATGCATCTGTATGTTATATATGAAGAGTTGGATGGTTCAATTTTGGCCCTACGAACCTGTAATTCACCCCGAGCTAGCGCAGGTTTCAAGATGTTTGCAGCATCAATGGCCCCCTCTGCTGCTCCAGCCCCAATCAATGTGTGCACTTCATCAATAAAAAGTATAATTTCGTCACTCTGTTTAATTTCCTCCATCAGCTTCTTCAGCCTTTCCTCAAATTCACCACGATACTTTGTCCCAGCAACAAGAAGACCCATATCAAGGGTTATAACCTGAAACGACGCAAAAGGAATTTTTATTCTCATCTCAAAATAGTGTAGGTTTTCAATATTTAGGATCCAGTCAGCAAACCCATTATAATTGGGTTTATAAACTACAAAATTTCTCATACCACTTTTACCGTACACATTTTTCCAAACAACTTTTCAACCACATATTTTAACACGAAAACAACAATAAATCATTTATAAACAATAATGTGGCCGCCAAGCAGAGGCTTAATAAAAGGATTAAATTGGCCTCTATTTACTGTGGGTCTACTGGAATGTGTGGTTGAAAATGAAGTTTGAACATATATAAAGTTTTCCAATCAGAGGCTTATTCCACTAAAACATAAAATTATAATTATGTCCTCAGGAGGATAAATGGGGCGATTAGAGCACAGGTTTAGGTTCGGCCTCAATAGCTATGCTCCGCCCAAGCCCATTAGGATTTTAAAAAAAAAATACAAGTTCAGCTGCCCAAAAATAATTCTTGTTTACCTCCAAGCCTACTAGGTTTTAGATTCAGCCAAGTTATGTTCCAATTTCAAAGGTAATTTTTTTGTTGTTGGATATTTGTATGTCCATAAATGTATGCTTCTTTAGGAAAGTTTAATTACAAGCTTTAGTTTATCTCCACTTCTTATTCTTTTGCAGTACTTGGGATTATTTTGAAGTTTAATTTCAAGCTTTGATTTATCTCTACTTCTGGATCTTTGGACTTTATTTCATCTTGTTTGTTAATTGAGTTGAATGTTGATTAATTTGTATAAATTACTTATTACTTGTGATTATAAAGAGCTAATTTAAGGATTTTTTGTGGTCATTAATTTTTTTTTTTTAATTATTTTACCACATATTTTTTGTAATGTGAATTTCTTAATTGAATTTTGGACAACACATATTTTTTACAAATTGATGAAAATGTTAAAAAGAAATATCTTTTATTATTTTAATAAGAAAGATGATGTTGGATCATAAAGTATCACAAATGTCCCGCAAGAAGCTCTTATTTCAAGTGTAAACGATCAATGACTAAATATGAAAGAACTGTTGAGAAATGAGACATTGCAAAGTAATACTTCATATTATAAACGTGATCCTGAGAAGCACACCCCCACATATTATAGTATCCAGTTGACAAAAAAGACGAGGTTCGAAAATCATATGTATGACTATCCTTATATTAGATTTGGGACTCAAAAGCATAGATTTTAATCCTCTTGGTTCAAAAAAAAAAAAAATGGAGGTCTCTGCCCTGAATCCTCAGGAGGCCCCCTCCACCACCGTTGTTGACTTGTTGACGTCACCGACCTTTGAGGTACTTACGGCTCGGCCAACACAACGAATTGTCCACCGCATGGTGTAGATTTATTCCACACGAGGTGGACACGTCCCCAGGGGGTTTCGAACCTTAGACCTTTGGAACTTAAGAATTCCACAGGCCTCCCTGGTACCACTAAGCTAACTTTAAATTATTACTTTTTTGTTTGTTGGTATAAACCCAATGATTATAGAGTTCATTAGATGAGAATTCTTCTAGTGTAGGCAAAGATATTCAACTTTTTATCATTTCCCAAAAAGTTGACAAACTGGGTGGATATGTAAAAGATATTCTTTCCTTTCCAGCACTTTGGCATGTGTCAAAAAAATATTGTGACATTTCATTTCTGACAGCGTTTTCAAATTGATTATTTTTTATGTATCGAAATGGTCGATTCCAACGGTTAGAATCAAAAAGAAGAGTCACAAGAGGTTTTCCAAACCAAAAACAAAAAAGGTCTTTATTTTCCATAAGTATTTGGAATTGTCGTGATTTTCATTGATATTCATCAGATAAGAATCTTCATAAATTGAGCTATTTTTAGAGCATGTCTCTGTAAATCGAAAGTGGAATTCATCCTGTGTTTTTTCCTTTCCATTCACTCGGATTTCTTCCGTTTCATCGATTTTGTTCGGATCCTCCTTTTCTTCCGAAAAAAAGGAAGGAGAAGGATCTTCTTCGGCGGATCTCTCCTGTTCCTGTTTAGTCCCATTCATTTTGGAAGTTGTTTCTATTTCTTCATCTCTTTCTTCCTCACTTTCCTCCCCTTCTTCCTCTTCCCCTTCCCCTTCTTCCATTTTTGAGGTTTTTTTCCATTTATTAGTAAGAATGGGTGACGGTATTCTGCCTAAATAGTAGACACAGGTAATAAATAAGAGAATACTAAAGATCCGAGCCATAGAATTTGTCAATTTTGACGCAAGGTACTTATTATACCTATTCGCTCTAATAGAATGCTTTTGCCGTATCCAGACTAATACCAATCTAAGTCATTTCAGGAAAAAAATGTGACCAATTAACCAACCAACAAAACTACTTGTTACAAATAATATCTTGTTGTTGCATCGAAACATATAAATGTTGACTAATCTGGCTAACATTGAACTTGGTAAAATGAAATGGTTGAAAAATGGAAAAATGAGATTATTCAAGAATACACATTGAATGTTGAAATTACGCATTGAATTTCTGGTAGTAAATCCATAATCAAAAAAATCTTTGGGATTGTTCCAGAAGAAATGAACCAAAAGATATGGTAGAGCTAGGGCAGTTATTGTATGAGGTCTACCCAATGCTAGATGCAGAGGCGCATAATAGATCGATATGAACATCATGAGCTGTCCCATAATAAAACCAGTTGCTGCTGATACCATCTTCTCAGTTCCTTCTTCTTCCATAACCTGGCGTCAACATATAAACGCTTAGCTTAGTGGTACCAGGGATGCCTTTGGAATTCATAAGTTCCATAGGTCCAAGGTTCGAAACCCCCTGGAGACGCGTCCACCTCGCGTGGAACAAATCCACACCACACGGTGGACAATTCGCTGTGTTGGCGTCTCGTAAATACCTCAAAGGCTGGGCACCGTCAACACCCGTATTTTTCTAACCCACTATATTTCAATTTCCTAACTCCGCCTTAGATCATAAAACCCTTGCAAACCCTCGTACAACCAAAACCACCAAAGAAAGGATAATTTAGCAACAATGTATGTTAGGAGTTGTTTTGATACTTAATTTTAAAATCTTCTTCAATATTTTTAGGGTCCGTTTGGTAGTGAGGGTGGAATTTGGATGGAAAGAAAATGAATTTCAGATAATTGAATTCCTGAGAATTTATTTTCATGGAAATTGGAAGTCTGATACGTTTAATTGGTTTAATTTTCTTAGTGGAAAATTGAGAAATTTTTCAAGTTTTGTTGTTTGATTGACATTATTTTCCATGGCAGATAAAGTAAAATTCAACAATTTTAATCAAAAATAAAAATTTTCTTTATACTTTTTTAACACATTTGCACTTGATAATAATAATGTTAATTTTTAGAAAAAAATAAGTTAATTAACAACAAAAATAACCAACACGACCTAAAATGGTTTGCTAACAAACATGGAAACCATTTATCTACTAAATGAAGGGCAAATGAATTCCACTTTTTCACGGTAAAACATGGTCACGTGCTCCTACGGTAGAAAATAATTGACTTGCCAAACTTAACCTATCAAACACTCCAAAATGTGAAGAAAAGGCAAATGATTTCCATCTTACCATCCAAATAAAGCCTATCAAACAAAGGTTTAGTGGATGTCCAAGATCCACTACAAAGAGGGAAAAGAGGAACTAAACTCTTAAAGTTTATAAAGGAATTACGAAATTGGGGCCCTTGAAAAAAGCCATCCAACTTATACTTCTACTCATGGGACATTTAGGTTGCGTTCAGTGAAACCGAATATACCGTAATAAATCAGTATAAAATTAAAATATATTATGGCGGTTAATGGTAATACAGTGTGTCAAGGTGAATGATATTCTTTGATTTTCATTCTAAATAATGCCATCTAAATTATGTTATCTTATCCGGCCTAACCCAACTCAATGCTACACATTATGTTAAACGGAACGGTTGATAGTTTAAATGACATTTTTTTACTAAAAAAATCTAAGAATACATTATCTACACCATAATACCATCCATCTAGTATTATCTATTCTAAATTTATACTCCATTTCTTATGTAGTCTTATGACTCTTATCTGGGGTGCCAAACGCAATCTTAGATATCAGCTAACCAATCTGCCTGTTTCTCTTCAAGGCTTCATATGGTATTATACCTTTTTCCCCTCAATTGTCTCGGGAACATCCCCATTGGCAATTCTCTGAGCAAGGCCCTCTGCAATAGCTGTCTTCCCAACACCAGGTTCTCCAATGAGGCAAGGGTTATTTTTTGTACGGCGCCCCAATATCTGAGTGACGCGTTCAATTTGCTGCTGCCTTCCAACAACAGGGTCCAATTTACCCTAAAAACAAGACATCAAGCACCTTTTAGTGCTCTATGAATAGTTAACACTTGCAGACATCAAGAAATACAGAAGATTACCTCCTCAGCTAGCTTGGTTAAATTAGTACCATACTCCTCTAGTGTAGGCATCTTGTTACCTGAGCTTCCACCTCTAACACCAGCACCAACAGCTTCCGCACTCTCGCCCACCATTCTAATAACCTAATTGGTCAAATGGATCAACATACAGTCAGTTTTAAGGGTATCACAGAAATTGTTGACAGAAAAGAGTAGTAGTAATTCTTGCCTGTGTACGAATATTACTTGGGTCAGCACCTAAATTCTCAAGAACACGAGCTGCCACACCTTCACCCTCACGAAGCAATCCCAGCAGCAAGTGTTCTGATCCAATATAATTGTGACCTACATCAAAAAAGGCAATGATTTTCACATCAAATTTCAGAGCAAAAGAAATTGATAATAATCCACAAATAATCATGCGTCCTGAGGTTAAATATGAAGCTATCATAAAAATAGAATAGAAACTTAATTTTTAATTTTATATGCTACCCCAAGGAGAATGAAATAAGATTGGAACAGTAAAAATGCATATTAGAATTTGATGAAGTAAGACTAATGTGTACCAGGAACCATTGCGTCGGGGAAACGACACTCTCAAGAAACTAGCATACACTAAAAGAAATAATGGAGAAGTTACCTAACTGGCGAGCTTCCTCTAGAGAGAGTTCTAAAACACGCTTTGCACGAGGAGTAAAAGGTATCTCCACAGCAACGAATCCACTACCCCTTCCAATTATTTTCTCCACCTCCACACGTGCTTCTTTCAAATTAATTCCCATTGTCTTGAGAACCTTAGCAGCAATGCCAGTGCCCTCACCAATAAGTCCCAACAAAATCTGCTCAGTTCCCACAAAATTATGACCAAGCCGTCTTGCCTCCTCTTGTGCAAGCATAATAACTTTTATTGCTTTCTCTGTAAAGCGCTCAAACATGGCTCGTGGTGCGATTCGGCATTTTCTTCGTCGTGTGACAGAGGTGACACCAGATACCTTAGATTGGAGTGACTGGCCAGTTTGGCTCAGCAATATATCTAAGGCATTAGATCCTCGCAATCCTGAGAAATTCCTGATCCTTAGAGGTGTTGTTCGTAAACCACACAGCATTGTGACCATTCTTTTCGTACTACCAGATCCCTTGAATTGCCCATTCCTTTCACCAGCAACTATATTAAGGTTATTAGTTGACTGAACTAAAGCCCTGGCCATGATTGCGCTAAAGTGATCTGCATATGAAATGACAATTAGACAGCTAATATTGAAATCCAAAGACCATTATATAGTTGTGAGCACAAAAAAATTCTACTTGAAGCTCCAAAATATGTGATGGAAACTTATATAGCAAGCATAATCTGCTAAAATTTCTTCTTAAAAGATGAGCTTGACAGAAGCACATCACATCAATGCTACATGGAAATGTCACAGATGTGAATTTTTACATATGTTCACCACAACAGGATAATAAGTCCCATCTTCAACAGACGTGCATTGTGCAATCTATAGCACAGAAACATCCTAAAATTATAATTTTGTTTTCTAGAAGCTCGATTAGTGTGTATTTGGACAATGAAAGGATCCACACACAACCACAACTACCTAATTACTTAGAGTTTCCAATTTTGGAAGCAAAAGACCACATTGAAATGCTCCACAACACAAGAAAGTAACTTCAACTGTTCAACACACATTAAGTTAATGCAACTGGAAGCTAAAAAAGGTAGAAAGGCCTCTAAAATTTTATACAAATATCTGAATATACAAAAAACAACAATTTCTTGAAAAATAGCTCTAACATATCATTTTGAATCACGGGAGTTGGCTGAAGGGATTGCATGCTGAACGCAAGTAATGCAATTATTCAACTTGACTAATTCCATAATCTCAAAAGTAAGGAATAAGCTCCTTCAGTTTCAGTTGAGGGAAACAAGCAGAAATCAAAAACCCGGGCTACTGAAAACAAGAAAACTTCACAACAAGTTTTTTTTTTTTTTTTTTTAGTTCTTTATCTTGAAGTAGCCGAATTCAGGGAGCCAAAATTCAGAGAGTTGAACTATATCAACCTATATGAACTCTAATCAGCCAATATTTGGTGGTACCATATGTTACAAAGTTTAACAAGAGAAAAAAATTAATTAATAAAAATAGTGAGTTTTAGAGAACACTTTATAGCATTAAATTATTATAGAACTCACATCATGCTACAGACACGAATCAATGACATAATTTTACCATCCACAGAAAACAATTGAGCAAGGAAAGAATATACTTGGTGTAAAATAGAAAAACAAGTAAAATGAAAAGAGAATTATGCAATAAAAATTCATATGAGCTTCAGAGCTGTTAAATGCACATAAAAATACATATTAGCTCTTTCAATTAGTACTAACTCACATAATCTAAAAAGAACCACAGAGAAATACCAGATACTAGCTAACATTTCATTCCATCGCCTTTTTTAATAACATGTTTTTAACTAATCAATTCAAAAAAGAATATAAATTCAACATTACAGACTTAAATCGATAAAGGTAAAGACCAGATATTTAAAACAAAAACCAGCTAAATTACAAGAAGAAAACAGAAAAAAAGACCTTCCATAATATCAACAGAAACCTAATTCAATTCACTGACACAGATATAAATTAGGTCAACAAGAAAAATATAAACTTTACCTGAACGAATACTAGATTAACAGAAAGAATGATGAGATAAATATAAGATCTCTGAATATGGAAGAACTAGAGGGGCCGTCTATTGGACGGCCGGACTTTAGGGGTGCCGGTGGGGGAGAGAGTGATGTAGAAGCCAATAGAGATGTGGATGACAATGGACTGGTTGCTTTTTTCTCTCGCGTAAAATGCACAAATCTGTTATAAATAATGTATATATGTGAATGACATTATCATTATATCCCTGTAAACTTTACAATATTACGATTGTGCCATTGTCCACTCCTATAAATAGGAGCCTATACTTACCAATTTATTACATCAATTCTTGAAGAGAAATTCTCTCCTCTAAACTCTCTCCATTTCTCTCTCTATGTTGTTCTTATGATTTCGATGATTTTATAACACGTTATCAGCACGAGTCTCTAACCAATTGAGTAATAACGGGAGTATGCTCTACAGTTGCATCTAAATGATGAGCCTCTGTATCAGAAACCTGATTATTACTAACCAATGTTTCCTTTTCTCTCAAACTGAAAAAGAATGATTCTGGCCGATCCAGATATCCGATCGACGATCGGCCACCGCCATCAGAACGGGCTTGTCAAGGAGAAGACTCGCCTAAAATTTGGCGCAGAACCAACGGCTGAAACAAAAGATATCGACCGAAGAAGAAAATCTGAAAAACTGTGCAAAAACAGATATCTGACCGAAAATTGAAATGCTTATTCCGGACGATTCTGAACTCCGATCGACGATCGGCCAGCGGCATATCAACGGGTTTTTCTAGGAGAAGACTCGACTGAAATTTGGCGCAAATCCAACGGTTAAAACGGAAGTTATTGTCCGGAGAAGAAGATGCTGGCGGACTGAAAAATGATGATTCCGGCCAAACGGTTGATCTTTTGGAAAATCGGAGACCACCGGCATGTTCAGGACGCCGAGGCACATATTATGGTGATGGGTTAATTTTTCCGATCACCGGCGCGTGGCGGCCGGCGGCGGCCGGCGGCGGCGGCGCGTGGCGGATCCGGCGATGAAGAAAGGCAGTTTGTCCGTTTTGATGAATTGGATTTTTCTATGATCTTATTTTTCTGTTTTGTGCAGTTTTTAAAATATTCCGGCGGTCGAACATGGCGGTTTTCTTAAAAACTGTTTTTGGAGCAATCCTGACGAGATTTTGAACTTCGGACCAAAAGTAAGTTTGTTCTAAATTAAATTTTAAACCTATTGACGGTTTCAATTTATTCATATGAGCAATATATTAAAATATGGACGATTTTGCCCTTAATAATACATACAAGTATAATAATCGTAAATTAACGATTAATATGTGATCAATTGAATTATATTATGCTGCCACCTACATGGTTGGTTTTACCACCTACATGGTTGGCTTTACCCGGTTTAATTATTTCATTATGTCGATTCCGCCTATATGGCCGGTTTAATTGTTTCATCTCGTTGATACCGTCTATATGGCTGGTTTAATTATTTCATCACGTTGACACCGCCTATATGGTCGGTATATCAATTGAATACATATAAACACCTCAGTTGTTGGTTAATTCTAACATATTAGAGGGTTGTTGTCAACATATATACTTGGTGGTATAACCCCAGTATCGTTATTGTTAATATATATATACAATATTATTGTTATTTGATACTTCATTAAATGATACCAGAAGTTATCAATACTAAAGTTAGAAAATATTTTATCAAATGATACCAGAAGTTATCATTACCAAAAGGTTGATAAATATTAATAAAATGTTTTATCCAATGGTACCAGAAGTTACCAATATCTGAATTTGAATGGGTGGATGCAAATTATTCAACAAGAGAATGTTGATGTATGATAAGATAATATCACATGATAGCACGGATATAGCTAATGTGAAAATAATCTCATCAGTATTATGAGATGAATGTTAGATGATAAGTGCCTGGAAAAGTTCTTGCACGAGCACTTATATATTCCAGAAGAAGTACATATTTACTCCAGAAGAAGTAAAAATTATCATCTAAACATACTGAAATGATATTATTATTGCTCCTGAAGAAGCATAAACGAGACATACATGCAAAATGCAAAAGGGGAAAACATTTATGATCCTCAAAATTAGAGATGTGTTTCGGGAGTAGCCGTATCCTACCACCTCTGACCTTTTGAGGAAATAAAGAAAAAAGTGTGTTTCAAGAGTAAGAAATACTCCATACTCTACCACTTTAAATCTTTGAGGTACACAAGATTAATACATTGATAAAATCCTAGAAATTTATGGTGTGTCTCAAGAGTGAGAATACTCCGTACTCTACCACCACCTATTCTAGAGTTCACAAAGATAAATTTACATTAACCGGACTCCATTTTCGCTTGATTCCCCTTCCTTGCGACCAATCTATCTTTACTCCTGCTGGATCTTGTATTGGAATATATGATTGCAACTTATCCAGCAGTTCCTCGATAGTAGGAGCAGAAATAAGGATTCTCCTAGAAAATGGAGATATGAATCCCTGTTCCACAGCATAATCAAGAAATGTTAGCAAACCATCAAAGAAATTGTTTACATTTAAAAGCCCTATAGGCTTAGTATGGAGATCTAGTTGAGCCCATGAAGTAATATTAAAGATTTCTTCTAAAGTACCAAAACCTCCAGGCAGGGCTATGAAGGCATCAGAACCATATAACATGCAAGTTATGCGTTCATGGATAGATAAGGTTTGTACTTCATGCCCTCGTGTTTTGCCTGCAATATCAGCTAAAGGAGTAGGTATAACACCTATCACTCTTGCTTTCTCTACTAAAGCGGATTGTGAAACACAACCCATCAATCCACTGCTACCTCCTCCATACACGAGAGTGATACCTTTCTCTCCCAATTTCTTTCCTAAATCCACGGCTGCTTCTAGATACCCAAAACCTTTTCCCACTTTTGATCCACAAAATACACAGATAGTTTTGATCTGTCGAAATTTTGGTCCTTCCATTTTTGAAAGTAAAGAAGGAAAATGTTATTTTGGGATGCATGAACTATGAAAAATGTTTGGCTATTTAAAACCGAAAAACTTCACTATTTACTGGTCGTTTTTCGAAAAAGTGAAGATTTACTTTTGACAAAATCATCCTACTCACCTTTCGGCGATTTAATATTTTTAACCAGCCTTTATCAAAACTCGTCAAAGGAAACAGAAAAAATATTTTTTATGTGCATATATATCAAATGATTTACCTTGTATTAATGCTGCATAGCCAAAGCATCATTGTTTATAACAGCATGGCAAACAGGATCTTTTGCTATTATATTTTTGAGACTATATCTCTCTTTATCGCTGATGAATTTAGCCCATAAAGATAGTAGCTCACGCTGCACATATCCACTAGGGTGCGTCTCAAGAGTCAATCGGATATCATCCAATGACTCCTTACTCAGTCCACCCTTAATGAAGTCTATCTTATCATCTCGATTTATGGATGAATATCCTATTGATTTACAACGGGTATCACATGTCCATCGAGCACATTTGTAGCAACTATTTAATCTTTTTGCTCTTCGCTTCTTTGCAAAAGTACTCTTACCTAAGCCAGGCTTGTGCTTAGAAAATGAATCTGGTAATTCACCAGCTAATCGAACTTTTGCTTCGATCAACCAGCGAACATCTTCTGGCATGCCATGATCCATCAGCAACCTCAATCTTTCGAGCCTAATTCGATAAATTTTTCTCAAATCATTTACTGGAAGATTGGAATAATATTTGCGAATATTTGAAAGTATGATATCCATTTTTGATGGATCTAGCCTTCTTCCCAAATCATCTATTTAAATGCATTATTCAACGCGTAAAAGAGCGGCGGCTCCGCGTGTCAGTGATATGGATTCCATCAAGAAATAATGGAATAAATTATTGAAAATGTGAGATAATATGCCATTACCTTTTTCGATATAAGGGAAGATTTGGCGACAAGATTGAGATTATGAGATATTTCCTTGGATATTGTACCTGATTTTTCGGTATACTAAAAGTAATAAAGGTATACTGATTTGAACTATATAGAATACTGATGAAATAAATGTTGTATTGAACCAGAAGTTCATACATATGTACAAGTGAAATATCTTATTGAACCAGAAGTTCATACGTACAAGTGAAATATGTATATAGTATGAACCAGAAGCTCATAAATGAAATATACATTGTATTGAACCAGAAGTTTAGCGATATTGTATTGAATCAAATATTCATACATAGAAATGAAATAAAACCGTATAGAACCAGAAGTTCTATAATAAACGGTTAGATTATCAAAAGTTCCAAATTATTTTCTATGAGAATAACTTATTCAGAAATTGTTTATCATACAACAATATTCTATGTCAAACAGGGAATAGCTCAAGAAGCTTTATTATTTGTAAAAGTGCGATATGCATACACTCCACCAAAGCGCACTGAGATATATGATTGAAATTACATCCCTAAAAGAATGACATGTGTTATGGCATTTTAGCCGATTGATAATATTTGAGAACATTATGGTGAAAACACGCCTGAAGCGTAATTATGCCTGAAGCATAATGACTATCGATTCCAAAAATAAATATCTCTTGAATGATTGAAATGATTCCTTTGAGGCTAAATACTCAAAGTAAGTAAAAGGGACATAGTCAAATGATGAGATATTCAGGTACCTGATGATAGAACATATAAAGAGATCTCTCCACGTTATATTGAGATGGAATCGATAAATAAGTCGACTGCATACCCTCTTATGAAATAAGATTGATGAAATCATAATTCTTTTGCCAAGTATGAAACCCTAATGTAGGGATTATTGTTCAAGGACCTGAAGTCCAAATGCTTAAATGTGTAAAGCCAGTAATTATATGTACAAATGAAAAATATTTCACAGTCGTAAAAGACGACTAGTTGCGCGCGAAATTTTTCATAGAACTGGCATGACATATGGTGGATAGACTATAGTCTAAATCACTAGCTTGAGCTCCTTGATATACCAATGAGTGAGATCAAAAATGTATGATTCTCATCTCGGTACTTTGGGAGTATTCTTTGATGTACCAGTTGATCGCGGTACGTTGGGATTTCAAGTAAAATGATTGTAGATTATATGTCGAAATTGATATCTATTTCAATGATTGATTATGCTCCTGCAAAATTAGAAATTGCAGTTTATAAAGTGCAAGAACATACATGTATAAATCATTGAAAGATTCAATATGCCCAGATTAGTATCACTATAGAATGATACAAATGACTCCATGATATAATATGTTGAAAGTGAAATTGGAGTGTACTATTTATGACATCTGGGAAATTGATTATTCACTAGAAGTGAATACGAAAATGAATATTCACCAGAAGTGAATTTGAAATTGATTATTCACTAGAAGTGAATTTGAAAATGAATATTTAATTATTCACTAGAAGTGAAAGATGCAATCTATGAAAGTGAATTATAGATTTGATTATTCACCAGAAGTGAATTCTAAATTTGATTATTCACCAGAAGTGAAAAATACAATGAAAAGATTCGTGATTGCACCAATATACATGTAATATTCCATGAAAGGAATAAATACGCGTTGCACTCTTTTTCCCTTAGCTGAGGTTTTGTCCCACAGGGTTTTCATAGCAAGTTTTTTAATGAGCCAACAGTTGAGGCGTATTGATGAAAATTAATGAGAATAATGCACTCTTTTTCCCTTCGCTGAGGTTTTGTCCCACAGGGTTTTCCTAGCAAGGTTTTTGAGGCATCATCATAGCTATCAACAAGCTATAATTCAGCAACACATTGTTATACTGGAATGATATCAACAAATGAAGAAAATCATACACATCTTATGAAGAATGTTATGATATCGACTACACACAAGAAGATTTTCATATATATTCCAGAAGAAAGATGATATCATTATTCAAAAGGTTCATGAATACTTGATTGCACACTTCAGGGGGAGAATCATGCTGTCATGCTGTACTCTTTTTCCTTCGTCCAGGTTTTGTCCCACAGGGTTTTCCTGACAAGGTTTTAACGAGGCAGCGGCTGTACTCTTTTTCCTTCGTTCAGATTTTGTCCCATTGGGTTTTACTGACAAGGTTTTAACGAGGCAGCACTGAAGCACTGAAGAACTTCAAAGATTCAATACATGATTTGTTCTACTTGAACATTAAGACTCAACGATTGACGATGGCCAATATCAGGGGGAGCAACTGTACTCTTTTTCCTTCGCTCAAGTTTTATCTCATTGGGTTTTCTTAGCAAGGTTTTAACGAGGCAGACAATTGCGTAATATGTCATTCAAGGGGGAGTGTTATAAATAATGTATATATGTGAATGACATTACCATTATATCCCTGTAAACTTTACAATATTACGATTGTGCCATTGTCCACTCCTATAAATAGGAGCCTATACTTACCAATTTATTACATCAATTCTTGAAGAGAAATTCTCTCCTCTAAACTCTCTCCATTTCTCTCTCTATGTTGTTCTTATGATTTCGATGATTTTATAACAAAATCCAACCATTCGATTTTTTGCGAAAATAATTCGCAAACACGTCGGTCATATTGTTAGTTCCCACGGTTAAAAAAAGGATAAATAGCAGAAATGACCCTTAACATTTTAATTTCTTGTAATAATAATTCATAATGTATTGAGCTCATATTTGACTTATTTAATTTGTAACATATAAATGTTTAACGTATTTAGTCCATAATATTAACATATTAAGCCCCTGTTTGAGACCAATTATTTCAAAAATATGATTTGTAATCGTAATTTTTTGAAGAATTTGTGATTTTAAAAGTAAGGTTTTCTTTTAGATTTCTCTATATATTATTTTAACGATAGAATGTGGTTGAAAACGAGTTTTAAAAAAAATAAAGTTTATTCTGAATTTCTAACATGCACAATATACTATTTAATAAAAAATTACCGTATTTATAGTTCAACCTATTGGTAAAAAAAAAAAAACTCATGAAACATAAACAAATAAATACATTGGACATCATTTTAGAAATTGAATAACAGATATATTTTTATCAGTTCTACTTTCAATTTTTGATTTTCAATTTTGAGAATCGATCAATTTAAAAAGTAAGTTTGAAGAATTTGTGGTTAAAAAGTAAGATTTTTTTTAAAATTTATGTGTAGATTATTTTATTAATAGAAAGTGTGGAAGAAAACAAGTTTTGAAAAAAATTAATTTTTTTCAAATCGAAAGTAGAACTGATAAAAATATATTTGTTATTCAATTCCTAAATTGAGGTCCAATGTATTTGTTTGTTTATGTTCAGTGAATTTTTTTTATCAATAGGTTAAACCGTTAATGCAATGAATTTTTGTTAAATATTTTATTGTGCACTTTAAAAATTCAGAATAAACTTTATTTTTTAAAATTCATTTTCGATTAACATTCTACCAGTAAAATAATTTACACATAAATTCAAAAAAATCTGATTTCTAACCACAAATTCTTCAAAAAAAATACAATTACAAACCACATTATTTGAAATAATTGGTCTTATACAGGGGCTTAATATATTATGAATTAAATACGTCAAACGTTTGTATGTTACAAACTAAATTAGCCAAACATGAGCTTAAATGTGCGTTCGGCAATTGCATTAAACTACCATTTAAACAATACAATTTCTCAAATCATTTTTTAACCACACAATTTTCTCTCTCCAATTTTTAACCACATATTTTACCTCGAAAATACAAAAAAAAATCTCATCTCTCCTCTTTAAAGAGTCGCCGAACACAGAATAATATGTTAGGGATTATTATCGCAAGAAATTCAAAGGTTAAAGATCATTTGTGATATTTACTCTTTTTAAACGGTGGAAACTAACGGAATCTGACAGTAAAGACCATTCTCGCAACATTTGGCGATTCTGAGGGTATAAATATCAAATTCTAAATGTTTTGGACTACTTTCGCAAGAAATCCAAAGATTGATTATCATTTGTGCTGTTTAACCTTTTTGTGTTCCCAAAACTTTATAAAATAGAACTTAAGTCCTTTCTTATTTTTTCTAGCAAGTGAATCCTCAAATTTTTAATCTTCGGTGAACGTGTTACATGATCAGGGATAGACTCTGTCACTTTTAGGCTCTGTTTAATTTTGATTTTAAAGAGTTTATTTGTAAAAATAATTTTTTTGAATAGTGATTTTCTTCATTTTATTTTATTTATTTTTCCCAAATTTCATTCTGGAGTGAATAGTCAAAAAACATGGTGTATGACAACTTTAACACTCCACTTTCCATATTTTCTCTAACATTTTGCCTTAATCTACCTATATCTTCGAATATAACTCTTTAACACATATAATCTAACTATTTTAACATAGATACATGTATCAAATGTGTGTTTGAAACTCATTATTTCAAATAATGTGATTTTTAATAGTGGATTTTTAAAAATTACGTGGTTAAAAATTATGAAATTTTTTTAGTTTATATGTAGATTATTTTATTAGTAAAATGCTTGGTTGAAAATTAATTATGAAAAAATGAGTTGTTGAATAATAAGTGTCTAACAGGGGCCTAATTTATCTAACCCTGTTGAAGCCAATTCTCAATTTTCACGATATTGTCTAGATAATGGAAATGAAACTTGGAAATGGATGTATTTTTCACAAGAACTGTAAAGTTGTAAATCTATTTCATTTTTTGTTTTTTTGTAAGATTTTATATGATTTCGTGTCATATCTGAATCCTAAATAACACACTAGATTAAATATTGGTTTATGGATATTCATAAGTGTATTTTATACACTTATTTCTATCCTAAAAGTAGGATTTTATGTGTTTGTTTAAGAATATTTGCTATTTATTTAGTTAGTATTTGTTTGTATTTCAGGAAAAACCACAAAGTCGAGAAAACAATGAAATTGAAGCTAAAATCAAGCAATTGGATGATAAAAATGTTAAATTATGAAAATTAAGAGTTGATGAAGTAGATCAAAGTACCAATTGGAAGAATATTCGAAGAGAAAATCAAATTTAGAAGAAATCATAAGTTTGGGGGCTAAATTGCAACAATATGAAGTTGAAGGACTTGATGTGCAATAAAATCACGAGGACCAACTTAAAGCACTTCAAAATATGAAAATTGCACTCTAGCCGGATAACCATACGATCGCATGGAATTATAACTGCGTGATCTCATGTCCTGTTCAAAAATGGTCAGAATGGTTTTCCAAAAGCTTGCGCGATCGCATGGATTTGTACCATGCGATGACAGGGTTATATTCTGGGCCGCAGTTGGGCTTTTTGCACGATTTTCAGCGAATTTCTCTTATTTTTTATCTAGGTTTTGGGAGAATCTATAAATACATGGCATAAGGCAAGAAATTAGGGTTCCCAACTTGCTCAATTCATGCCAAAATGCTGTCAAAGTGCCGAAGGATTCATGTCACGCCAAGAACACAATTAAAGACCGAAGATCAAGGGATGAATAGGGTGACATCTATCCATTATTCTTGTAATTTTTATTCAATTATGTATCTAAGCTAGGTTTTAAATGTTAGAGTTGTGATGAAGCATTAAATTCCGGATTTTATGTGTTACTTTAATGTTTAATTTAGTTAATTCATGGGTTTGAGCAATTGATGCGTATTTTTCTTATTATGCAATTACTTGATCACTAATTGTATGACTTTAAGTTATGTTTTCTTAAGTTCGAAAGATTAGGAATTCATTAGACTAGCTTCAATTGCCACAAAATTCGATAGGGGATAGAAATATATACCTATGCTTTGTGTTATCTACAATAATATTCACAGTTCTTTAATGTTTTCTTGCACATTCGTATTCAATATAGAAATATAGTTAGGTCGTGCGTAGGAATAGGCGTTAATACTAGGGGTGGATGTAGCAACAGAGAATTTTCGTAAATTAAATAAATATTATTTATCTTTAAAAAAACGTGTTGCTACGACTTTGCCATTTATTTATTTTTTTAAAACTCGTGTGTGTCTAGTCATTTTAAGTGAAATTAAATCATTTAAAATCTTAGTCTAATTCTGATTATAATTTAAAATGTCTCAATGTCATTGTCTATTTTATGTTCAAACTTCCAATTCTAGCTAAATCTCAAATTTTAAATTATTTTTAAAATCTCAAATTATTTCCTAGTTCAAAATTTTCAAATTCTAATATCTTGTCCTATTTAAATTAATTTAATTTCTCTTTAATCCCAATTTAGAAACGACCATTCACCTAACCATCTATTCCCCACATTTCTTTTTCCTCTTTACAACAAATTCTTATTTTCCAAAATTTTACCTCCCCACACGTCCATACCATTTCTACAATCCTTAACTCTCTCCCTCAACTCCCTCAATCAAAATCCATTCTTGCATGTTCCTATAATTTTTCCCAATTTTATGATTTCTCAATTTAAGTCAATCAAATTCAATATTTCTCTCATACTCAAATTGTGTCCCCCCTTACATAACTAATTTGCAAAACTCATTCAAATTGACAACTCCATTCAATCACATTTCTTAACAAACTCTATATTTCCCATGATTACTCCTTAAGCCCAATTATTACTACAATCTTCCACTCCACATTTTCTTTTCTTTCTTCCTATAAATTTTCCTCTTCCAAGTATCAAGCCCTACACATTCATGGATGATTGTTAATTCACCAAAAAATTCCACCCCCCTCACACGCCATCTGCACCAAATTAACCTCTCCTTCAGCCCCCTCAATCACAAATCAAGCAATTGCCAATTTTGAATCCAAGCCAATGTATATCTTCCCCTTCCCTCTTCATCACCAACTCACACCACAACAGAATTTCAGTTAGCAAACTAGTGTAAGCACTCGACCAACTATCT
Source organism: Ligustrum vulgare (assembly GCA_963555705.1). Taxonomy (NCBI): domain Eukaryota; kingdom Viridiplantae; phylum Streptophyta; class Magnoliopsida; order Lamiales; family Oleaceae; genus Ligustrum; species Ligustrum vulgare. Next base: position 3,205,648 of record OY743172.1, on the reverse strand, counting down.
ACACAAACACACACACAAAACCTCTGCAATGTATTCCCTTCCAATTGCCATTCTCGCCCAGCCAACACCTACTGCCTAATCGACCATGAACCAAACCGACCACCATCACGCCCCCTCCTCTCAAACCAACCGCAGCCACAATCGCCACTGCCCACTGCCATCAATTGAAACTCAATCACTGAACCACCACCAATGTCGACTCCACTGCCCCATTTCAAAAAAAAAAAAAAGAATCAACGCCACCAGCCACCAATACCGTAACCCAAACCTCCACATTTGCACAAACAATTTCCCAAACTCCATACCCACTGCCTCACCCGTGATTGACAACCAATCATCACCACCGCACGAACCACCCCGACGGCATCACCACGCCCAACTCAAACCCAACATCATCAATGCCCAATCTCCACATTCACACAATCAAAACCCAAAATCAAACAGAACCCATAACTTACCTCAATAATTGTCGGAGTTCCTTCACCGGAAAGCCCATGAATCTGAGCTCCACAGCCTCGATTTGGTCTCGTTTTTTTTCACACCAAAAATCGCCCACAGTCACACCACACCGCACCACTCCTACCGCCGCCTTATGCCGGCGGTGCTATGGCCGGCTGAACCGCCGGAGGCGCTGACAGTCGGAGGAAGGGGCGAAGCCCCTTTCGTCGTTCTCCATTTTCTCTCTTAGACTGATGAGAGAGAGAGAGAGAGAGAGAGAGAGAGAGAGTTATGTATTTTATATTTTTATTTTTAAAGTTTACCTTTTGGTCCCCCTCCTTTTTAAAATGTTTTAAGTCAGTCCCCTGATTTTCGAATCCTTATTAAAGCCCCTTAGTTTCAAAGTATTTGTTTCAGCCCTTATTTTAAAAGGGTTTTTATTAATTAGCCCTCATGTTTTCAAAGCCTTTTAATTCAGTATCAAGTTTTAAAATATTTTAAGTCAACCCTTTTAGTTTTTAAAAGTATTATTTTGATCTTTTGGTTTTAAAATATTTTATTCAACTCATAAGCTTTTGCAAATCATTTATTTTGATCTCAACTCTTTTCAAATCCCAACTATGTTTGATTTTTAATTTAATTTCTAAACTTTTATTTTCTTATTTTAAAACTCTTTTGTTTCAAAAATATTTGATTTCCAAATACCACTTTAAGGTTTATTTATTTTTGGCTAGACGAGACACTTGGACATTTAGAAGAATAACGTGATTTTCCCGCTTCGATTTTTGAGAACTCGTAAAGTTAAAGGTAGACTCGCCCCCACTAATTAATTTAGACTATAATTGCACGTATTTATGTGGATTTGTGTGATTTTTATATGCTTAATTGCATGAGAAAAGACAAGAATATCTCGTATGAGATAAATTTGAGAATTTATGTTATGCACGTCATAATTTATTTGCTGGCATGAGACAAGACAAAAATATGTTCATTTGCACTCATTTTATGATGCTTATGAATAAGAAGAGAATATCACTACATTATTTGCATAATTACTTGTCTAATTATCTTGTAGATTAATTATTGGAGTTGAGTTTACTGAGTATTTTATTTTGAAATGCTCACCCCGTTATTTTAACAAATTTTACAGATTTTGGAGACGGTGACGAGTGATGGGCAATGGCGGCAAATTATAAATTGATATGATTTTTTTTTTAAAGTCGTGAATTTCGAAATAATTATTTCATTTTATCAAGAATTTTTATTTTAAATAAATTTGTACGAATTATTTTATTTCATCTGAATTATCGCTAAACTTTTATTCAATAAATGTGATATTTAATATTTAGTCATTCTTCCGCAATAAAATTTATTCAAAAGTTAGAAAAGTGGCGTTCCCGCGTTTCTCGGAACTCGGGGCGTTACAGCGGTGGAAAAATCAGAAATAATGTTAATTTTCTTTTTAAGTCAAGTTTCATAAATGTCATCAATTTAATTATTTATCGTTACTTTATTTTAAAACTTAAGATTTAATGTTTTTATGATTTTTTTAGAATTATGTTCCGCTACATATTTTTTTAAATAATAGATGTGATGTTTTATAAATTCATTTCTTTCGCAGAAATGTTGTTTCAAATGTTCCAAATAATAAATATGATGTTTGAAATTTTTAATTATTTCCGCAATAAAATCAGATTTAAAGGACGACGTAGCATCCCGAGCTCCACGAAATTCGGAGTGTTACAGCGTGGTATTAGAGCGGGTCTACGTTTCTGTAAACTTGCAAATTTTGAAAAGTGATTTTTCTAAATTAATAATAAATAATGTTTTGACGACTTTTGCCACTGTCATCGTTCGTTTCGCCAACTCCAAAGGTAAATGATTTTATCATGAAGTTTATGTTATGATGATTTCGGATACATGAGAAATGAAGTATTTTGAGAATTTGATGATAAAGAATGAGAAATTTTTGTATCCGAAATAAGAAAGAAAGAAAGAAAACGAGTTGGAGCATAATTTGAATCCTGAAATATTGGATTTGTGCATTGTCGTCAGCGAGAGTTACCCAAACTTTGGGCTTACCATCAAGTCCTTCACCATGGCTCTGGGGGCATAATCTGCGATTAACATCATCAACCAATGACTCAGTGCAAGGTCAGTTGGGGCCTCAAGGTGTGGGTTACACCTTTTTTTAAAAAAAAAAAAAAAAAAAAAAAATTATTCATAACCAGTGATAGGTGTTATAGTTTTATTTGAGAACAATTGCAATGGTAGTCCCTAGTCTATAGTTTTAATAGAATTTGAACATCATCAGTGTTTCAAAAGTACAAATTGATCCTCAAACCTTGTGGATATAGTTGTACTATTAGGGTCTACTAGCGAATCACCCGTGCGATGGACGGGAAGAAACGTCTGAATAAAGATAATTCAATGTGAAATTAGATAAATCTTTTAAATAAAATAAATAAATTTCGCAAATAAGAAATAAGATCATCATTTATTGGTTTCATATGACTATAAATTTTGGAATACTTCTTTGTATACAACATTGTTTGTTGATTTTGTTGGTATTCCATTCCTACCACAAATCAACATCTTTTATCCGAAAATGCAAGTTCTTTCAAAACACACTAATGTGAGCATTAAGAGTCTATATTAACACAGCTTGGTCAGATTCGGGACTTGAGAAAGCTCTACTTCTATTAAAATCCAGAAAATGCAAGTTCTTTCAAAACCACCAGAGTCCATTTATCATTACATTTTTTGAAATATAACAAAAATTCTCATATAATTTTTTTTTTTTTGTAATGTTGATATTGAATTCAATAAAACTTTATTTAAACTAAGTTCCAAGTTAGGATAATTCTCAAAAAAAAAAAAAAAAAATTTATTTATTTAAGCTTAGTTCTAAGTTAGGATAATTCTAAAAAAAAATAAAAATAAAATAAAAACTTTATATTAAGCTTAGTTCTAAGTTAAGATTAAAAAAAAAAATAAATAAATCCCAAAACGCGTTTTCCGCGTTTTGGACATTTTTTATCGAAATACACACAAAACGCCCAAAACGATGTTTCGGGCGTTTTCCGTTTTGTGTACAATTTTTTTTTTTTTTGTTTTTCAAAATGCGTTTTCGAAAATGGTAAAGAGAACGCGTTTTTAACGTTTTCGAAAATAAAAACAGAAAACGACCTCAAAAAACGACCTCAAAACAGCAAAGAGAACAGGGACTAAAATTTTGTCACTGGAGTAGGAACATAACTCGTAAAAAATTTAGACCAAGTACAAATTGAGATGTTAAACTTACCTTCGTAAAGTCGAGCATACAAAATTTACATGACTGCTTAACAAAATTTTGGACATTTTTTTTATTATTATGATGAGAACTGGTCATATTAAAATACTACATTTTTTTATTATGATGAGAACTGGTCCTATTAAAATACTAGGAATCAATTTACTCTTAAATATTGTTGAAGAATAACTTACTATTGAGGCAATGGATTGGATACAAGTTCAAAAAAATGATGTTATATTTAAAACTGTTAAGTTTTACACTTAGCCCGTAAAAAAAAAAAATCAAATTCATTTTCGAAATATTACCACAATTAAATATTATGCATATAAAACCAAAAATTTTCCAACTTTTTAACCACATTCTTCAAAAAATCATTATTCAAAAACTTATTTTTCCCAATAAAGTTTTTTCGCTTATGTTTGAATTATAATGTTACTTTAAAATGTCCAAAATGAATATCCTTCTAAAATTACTCTTATCCAAAACTCATTTTCTTTAAAACTCATTTTCAATCGCATATCATATGAATAAAATAATTTGCACCTAAGGGAAATTAATGATATTCAAATCAGGGCTTATTTCATGTGGGACGTGACTTAAAACGTAATTATTAATTTAACATATTATTTTTCTTCGATATTGTCGAGAACTCAATTCTCCCTACCAAACATGAAAAAAAAATCCAGAATCCAAGACTTCATGAAGTACTGCTCCCTTTAGGAGTGAACAAATTAACCGTCAATCCGCAAAACTGAATAAAATCGCAACAATTGGATTGATTCAATTTCAAACATGAAACTGTTTGGTTTATGTTTCAACTGTCAAAATCGCGGTCTCAAATCAGAACTTGCAAAATTTTAAACAAATCATAAAAAAATAAAAAATGAGTGTAGAAATATCATATCATATCAAATTCAGATTGTTATTTTTTTTTTTTACAATTTATCAAATCATTTTTAACTACATATATTTTCTCTCTCCAATTTTTAACCACATTTTACGTTAAAAAATAAAAAAAGTCAAATAAACAAAAAAAATTCAAATACACGACCATCAAACGGTTAGTTAAGTCATTTTTGAGTGTTGTTTTGAATTTTTTTCTAGTAGAAATGAGTTTTAAAATAACTTTTACTGAAATTTGGGCATGTTCTTAAAAGATTTCTAGAATCTGTCAATTACAAAAAATGTGAGATATTTTAAGGAATAAAGTTATGTTCTAATCTATGCCAATTTGATCACTTCAACTAGAACTACCGAATGCTGTAAAAAAGTCAAAATGAAACATGCAGTTTCCATTGAAGAATTTTATAAACAAATTAGAAGAGAATTCATTAGGATACAAATTTATAGCATACTGAATAGAATAAATATTCGTGCAGTAATACAATGTGTTATCTTTTATTTCTGTGAATGATTTTGAACAAGTAAATCTCATTTATAGTTGTAACCGTCGGAGTAATCCCCTTACCAATGTGGGTAACATCTCAAAATAAATAAATAAATAAATAAAAATTCCAAGAACACATTTTGACATAATCCAAGTTATAGGTGGTGGGTATTTCTTAGTTATCAATCACAAGTTGGTGTTGATCTTTCACTTAATGTTGTGTATCTATTGCAAATCAATGATCCTTATTATTGGTAAATTGATTATTCATTCATTCTTTTATTATTGTACAAGAATGTGTCTTGATTTGGGATCTACTAATTCATTTAATTGCAAATCTCAAATTTAAACCTAGGGATGGCAAACGGCTCGTAAGCTCGAGCTTTTTTTAGGGACGACTTTGACTCGACTATGCTTGAGCAAAAAAAAAAAGCCCGCCCCAAACACTCGATGGGAGCTTGCATGAAATTCGGTAAAAATGGCAACGAGACATGTTCGGGACGAGGATGTCAATAATCCCCGTTTATTATTATATATATAATTTTATTCATTAATGTCTTTTATAATGATTATCTAATGTCTTAGGGTGTGTTCGTTTAGATTTAATTTGAAATATTTTGTGTCAAATCAAGGAATTGAAATTATTTGTTGATTTATTTGTATTTTTTAAGATGAAGGGTTAAAAATTGGAGAGAAAAAATGTAGATGATTAAAAAGTGGTATGAAAAATTGTGTAATTTTAAATTTTTGTAATGATAACAAATTAAATTGCAGACGAACATGCCCTTAGTTATACAATTTTTTTCTTAAAGTATGATTATTTTACAAAAAATTTATTTAATAAGTCTAAAGAATAATTAACATTAATAAAAAAAAAAAAAAACTCATAATAACTTTTATAAAGTAGTAAAAGTTTAATTATGTTAAGAAATATATTTGGAAAGAATGAAATAAGACTAGAGAGTGAGAGATGAAGAGTAGTATAGAGTTGAAATGTAATGCTTAATTTTGAAATTATATATTTCGGTTCGAATCAAAAAAAGCTCGACTCCTAAAAGCTTGAGCCTTGATTTTCGACTAACAGACCGACTCAACTCGTTGACATCCCTATTTAAACCACACCAAATCGCAAAAAAATGGTTTGCTTGATATGATTTAAGAAATGAAATAGTTTAATTTGATTTGAAAAATTTTCAAACTATTTTAAACAACCGTCCAAATCAAACCATGTTCATCCCCAACTCCTTTGCAGATCATGTGCAAAAACCTTACAAAATAAACAGAGACTTTAACTCCTCCAAAAACTCTCATTCCAATGAGCAAACAAGATGCATTGCTTTTCAAACCGATCTCTCCCCTCACTCAGCTGAAACCCGTCGTGCAAAAGAACTTCAACTATAGGAACTATTCTCTCCATCTTTGGCAGTCTATAGCCCCTATTTGACACTCATTATTTGAAACTCATTTTTCTACCGTACTCATTTTCAACAACATATTCATACAATAAAATATTCTGCTTTTTAACCACACATTTTCCTAAAAATCACTATCCCAAAAATTATGTTTCCCAAATAATGAGTGTCAAACAGGGCAAAAACAAGGATGATACCATATATATTATTATGGGCTTGTACTTGATTCAATACTACAGAAAACCACAATAAGGGGTAGCAGGTTATGTATTAACCTCTTACTCGCATCAATACTCACTAAATTTAGAAGGGGAAAAAAAGGTGGGTATGTACAAGGTGAATGGCTGAAAAATGTGGAGAACTTAGCAATCATCTGGGCTTGAAGTTGAAGTACGAGATAGATCGTTAGCTTCATTGGCATCCAAGCCTTCAGGAACTGATGAATAATCCTCTCCTGATATAAAGGTCCCTGGGTTCACACGCTGGACCTCCTCTTTCGTACAAATTAAGATCTTCCGAACCATGCCACAGAATTCACTGTAGAGATAGATGGGCAACAGTCAATAAGCAAACAATAACATGGAGATGATTCCTTCCAATGAGTTTTGGTGATCAGAATTAATCCAAACTTTAAGAATATGTTAAGAGAAAAGCAAGAAGGATATCTTACTCCCATGGGTCATCTCCAACAAGCATCATATCATCCTCATCATCAGTATACACAACAAGCCAATTCTTATTCCGAGAATTCAGTTCACCATTACATTCGAAGAGATCATCTAATGCAGCAATCAACTCGTCATAGTTACTGAAATTGGCAAGATCCACAGATCTACCAAGGGCGATACCCTGCTTAAGAACCTGAAACGAAATTAATAGAGGGATGTAAATGCCATTTTATACTAGAAGTGAATTAGCAGTGTGTAACGACCCGGCTCCCTCGCTGGGGCCTTCTCCGAGCCGTACTCATGGTCTTTCCACTCCCCCCTGACTCCCTCGCTGGGGCCTTCTCCAGAAGTGGATTTTTGCCTTCCGCAGGATTCGAACCTTGCACGTAGGGGTTAAATACAAAGATTCATGGAATCCTGCTTTGTACTTAACCCCTACGTGCAAGGTTCAAGGTTCAAATCCTGCGGAAGACAAAAATCCACTTCTGGAGAAGACCCCACTTAGTCTAATGGTAGCAGAATTCTATGAATCTTTGTACTTAACCCCTAAGTGCAAGGTTCGAATCCTGCGAAAGGCAAAAATCCACTTCTAGAGAAGCCCCAGCGAGGGAGCCAGGGGGGAGTGGAAAGACCATGAGTACGGCTCGAAGAAGGCCCCAACGAGGGAGCCGGGTCGTTACACAGTGTCATTGAAAAGGAATATGGAAGTTCAATTCAAAACCTTGGTGCAACTCCTCGTTGAACCAGAATGACCTCTGCCTTCCGCATCGCTAGAAACAGGAACAAAGGTTTGACATTGTTTCTCCTGCTCACTACAGGCCACTTGATCATCAACCCATTTGGATCTTTGATTAGATTCAAGTGCAGAAGATTTACGAGAGTTCACCCCAAGAAGCACGGGATCTCCTAGCTCAATAGACACATTTCTGTGTGGCAATGCAGGCTCCATTGGAATGGAACTACTATTAAGGGAAATACCAAAGAGCTTGCAGTTCCCCTCTTTGGGTTTCCCACCATTGTGCTGTGGTTGAAATGCAGACTTTGGCGCCAGCTCTCTAGACATAGCAGGTGGTGTTTGGGGATAAGGTGAAATTGGTGGTGGCATCAACCAATTACTCGGTAAATTTTCAGCTGTATGATCAGGAAGCATGGAATACTGTCTGAAACCAGCATATCTCATATCCACTTGCCCATGAGTTTTCATGCTAGAATCCATCAAATTAAGTGACAGACCAGACTGAATCTTAGTCCCTGTGTTTCTGATTGAGTTAAATTTCCCTTCATGCTCTTGCATTAGACGCTTCGAAATAGCTCCTGCTTGATCACCAGAAGGCATATAGAAATCATGGGTGGAATTGTTATTCGTCCCGAAACCTGATAAGAGATCCGTGAATGATGATTCTTGCCTTCCCAGAGGAAACCTTTTATCTGATCCATATCTTCTGGTTGTTTCAACCTTCTCATCATCTAATGAAGGTCGTGATAACATTGGCTTTTCAGAAGAGTCTGACTCATTGCTCTCCACAAAAGTGCCTCTCAATGTGGAAAAATCTTGATCTCGCATGACCCTAGTAAAACCACTGGCTGCTGAAGAGTCCACTGTTATCTTAGATGATGCTACATTGAAACGAATATACGGAACCCATTTGAGTCAGCCGAATATAAAGTAAAAATGAATAGCCAAAATAAAACTCACTCAGATTGGAAAATACCTTCCCTTGTACAGACAGAAGAGTCTGGAGATGAGGGCAAGATGTATGATCGAGGCCTCTTTTGCCTGGACACTGGAAGGGGATTAAGAGCAGCAGCAGTAAGAGCAGGTTCGATTTCCCAGGGTGAAACCCTCTCAGGACGAGGAATGGTGGAAGTTTCATCCCATCGCACCTTAATGTAAGATAAAGCGATACAACTTCAGCATAAGATCTAAAAAGGGAGGAACATGCTTCATCAAATACAGGAGCAACTACCTTTAGACATCTCCATTTTGATTCTGGCCATCTTTTCGGATCTGCATCCTCAGTACCAACTATAGTTCCAGTAAACCTAAAAACTTAGTAAATTAAAATTTAATCGTAACATTATCAAATCAGATGATAACTATTTTGCAAAACCCCATGACAGTTCAGTTTATTATTCAGGATGCTAACGTGACGCTTACCTCTGCTCTGGAGCTTCTTCACCTTCAAATCTCATTTTAAATCTCATTCCTATTGTATAATTATTTTTCACGGACTCCATGTACTGATCATAAGAGACAATATACTCAGCTGGGCTTGTCCTACCACATATTATAGGAGAACAGCAGTTAGAAGAGTGCAAAACACACAGTATAATCCGATCATTATCTTTTTCTATATACTGCACATACTTTTATGGGTGCAGACTTTCACATTTCAAATCACAAACAGGTTCATCGTATGCTTATTTGACAGCAGAAAAGTCACATGCTTACAGTAGCAAAATTCAATTGCATCCAGAGATTAATTAAGAATTATGAAAGACACAATAAGGTTCACAATGTGCTGTTGTCAACAACCAACAGAAAGAAAAGCCATCCACATTTTCACAAGTTATGGAGGAAGGGGTGGAATTTGTTTGCATTCCCATAGGAACCAGTAGCCATCTCTTTTCAGAGAGAGAGAGTGAAGTTGGACGTCCAAATTAATCTTCAATATGTGAACAGTTCTATTTTGGCAGCCAAACTGAATTCAGTAAACACCACAAGTACACAATTCAAATCATGTACCTGGGCTTGTAATACACTGTAAACATGGTTTTAGTTTGATTGGCATGCCAAGCTGTTGCCAGCACACCAAGATGCATACTGTGACTAGATATGACTGATGATGGAACATTGCCTTCTTTTCTCATTGCACGTCTAACGCCAACTCGAAGCTCCCCATTCTCACCCCTACAAATTCCATATTACGTATTTCATGCATGAAAATAAGAAATACAGACAGAGACATTAATCGCACCAAACCTTAGAAATATGAAGGCATCCCCTGCTACAAGCCTCTTTGAACTCACAAAGACACTCCAACCACTCTGAAGGAGGTGCCTCCGTGGTTGACCTGAAAATTAGTAAATTAATTGCTAAAATAGAGTTCGACAATCCTCCATTAAATAACCTGTACCACACCAATTCAAAACTATTCCACCTAGTTGCCACCATTTGGCGCAGGCTTTAGATGTTTGCTAGTTCCAGTGAATTTTATCATTTGTATTAGTAGATTTCACTTTTCAGTTCATTTCATACAACTGCAGACATCATATGCAATAGACCAGAGGTGATCAATGACGCTACAAGAATGAGCTAAGGTGATCAAGAAAAAGTGAGTCTATATTGCCTACCACGAAAGATATGCCTGAATCGCCACTCATTGCCATGCATATCTTTTGCCACCAACTCCTGGGTTGGAGGTTGTCGTGACATGTCCTGTCGTAGGAGACAAACAACCTTTTAAGACCTTGAATACCAACAAATGGAAATGCACACATAAGACACAGATTGAGGTAGAAGGTCCTAACCAGAGGGGGTAGACACTCATCAGCATGTCGTCTCAACACAGAGAATCCACCGTGAGAGCTAGTGTCTGATGCAGTCAATGTCTTACAAAAAGAATGCACACGACAACGTGGTGGTGGAGGTGGCAATGGTTCCTTCTTCACCGCGTTTTCATCTTGCTGAAATAACAAGCCATCAAACAGGTATAAGGGAAATTCAATTCAATTCAAAATTATAAATTTGAAGTTCAACCATACCAGTGATCATCACGATTCAACTTACATTAGTCTCAGGCATCAAGGTTACTTGTGCAAACACCTCATCTGTATCTGGTTCAGCCTAATCACAGAGCAACGCCCAAAATAAATTATTTTAAATTAAAAAATTAAAAAAATACAAAAGCCTAAAGATACAAAAATGACAAAATCGATCAAATTTTGGACAAGAAAATTACCTTTAACAGAACATTACCCACGCGACAAAGGATCTTTGGTGGAGGATTATACACGGGCATCTGCTGGTCTGCAGACTCTGCACTTTGGCTAGTTGCCGCCTCCACCTATGTAAAAACATCAAAAAACGCCATCAACTAATAAGCATAGTGTAAATAAAGCAACTTCATGAATGAACAACACAAACTAAGTATATACCCTCTTAAATTAAACATGAAACATCCATATAAATCTTAAACGGGCAGAAAATAAGAATTATATCAATAAATTCTAATTTATCATGCAGATATATAACACAAGAGAACAAGCAATAAATAAAAAACCTCTTCTAAGTGACCCTGTGGGAAATAGAAAACGAGATCTTGTTCACGAGGCACGGTAACTAAAGGACCAGCACATGCCCTCCATAGCTCCATGTATAAAGCTGTCTCAGCATCCACTGCAAATCACCCAATTCCCAAAAAATTAAACATAAATATAGTATTGTTTAATAAACCAAAAAAAAAAACCCAGGCAAAAACTAAGTATTATCCGTAAAAGCGTCTGAATTACCCTTTCCGGTGCCAGTAGTTTTTTCCGGCACCAAAGTTTGTGAGCCTCCGCCGATCGACATCTCTGAAGTAGCCATTTGATTACTCTTTTTTTCAACTCAGATCTCCCATAACCAAACCCCAGGAAAAGATAAAACAGAAAATCACACTTTAAACTTCAAGGCCACAGATAATATCGCACAAAAAGAAGTTATCCACGTACGTATACAAATAGAAATCTTGGTAAATCGGAAGATTTTCAGTGAATTTATTTCCTCTATGTTTCTCACTCACATCTCTCTCTCTCTCTCTATAGAGCAAATTCCATTGAGCAAGTATATGGTGAGTGAATGTGAAGCAAGGGGGTTAGCGGACGGAGAGACACAGAGAAGGCTAATAAAGAGAGAAATTGTTACAGTTAATGATCATTTCTACCGCGGTCAATTTTCTAATCCCGCGGGACAAAATTGTTGTACCCATAATCTTTGGGTCAAAATTACAAATTTCCAAAAGGGCAAACACACACACACGTTGCCTTCCACATCTAAAAAGTTCGTAATAATAATATAATACATTTAAAATGGGGAGAATGGAAAAAATAAAAAGGTTACACAAAACTATTAAGAAAGTGTAAAGGTGTTTGGAAGAATACACAAAACTATCCAACGGTACGACAAAGGTTAAAAAGCACTACAATATTCAACCACTCATCTGTACTTCCATTTTTCCACAATTCATACTCCAACTTTCAAACTTTGTTTGTCATCTGTACCTAATTTCACCAGGCGTTATCATAAGTACCCGAACTTTCAATTTTTTCAAATCCATGCCCGAACTTCCCATTAATACCTAGAACTAGAATTAATTAACCATTAACAACTCCAGTGATTCGATCGTACCTGGTAACCAGTGCAAAAAAAAAAAAAAAAAATCTAACTTATGAAATTATGCATGGCGTATAGAAATATTTGGTCATGCTAAGCTCAACATTATGAGTGTGTTTGCTCTCGTGTCTTTTTTTTTTCAAATTTTTGAAGATTTTGGGTTTTTAGAAAAGAATGTGTGGTTAAAAAGTGATTGAAAATTAGTGTGCCCAATAGAAATATGTAGTTGAAAATGAACGTGAACAAAAATTTGAAGAAAAAAATAAATAAAAAATAAAAATAAAAATTGAGACTGATTTAGACTTAAACCATCAAAACTATATTTTTAGGCCCCTATTTGGTAACGTGAGATTTTTTTAAATTTTTCCTCAAACTCATTTTTAATTACATATTTCTATGAGATTCACAATTTTTCACATTTTTCAACTAATTTTCAATCACAAATTCGCTCAAAATTATTTTTTCTTCTATTACCAAACATCCTTTGATTTAACTATTCTCCAGATCTCACCAAATTCTCAAAATTCACAAAGTACAGCCTCAGGAATCACGTGTTGCAAGGTAAGATAGTTGTTTTTTTTTTTTTTTTTTTTTTTAAAAGCTAAAAAGTTTCAATTTCATTCAATATCAACAGGTAAAAAAAAAAACCGAGGGTCCCAATTAAATTTGTCTATTAGTAGTTTTGTGTAGCATAAAAGTCCAAAATATGGAAGAATCTTCATCTAGAAAAATATAAAAACTTTAATGAAGATATTGGCATCTCTATCTATGTTGTCTCTTGTGTAACTGTTATTTCGCCCCAAGCATCAGCAAAGTAAGAAATAAAGGGTCGTTCGGTCGAGGATTGGAGAAAAGTGACTAACATGATAATGAACCTCGTTGAACGAAATTTGAATATCTAAGTGCATGTTTGATGTAAAAGAAATTAGAGAGATTTTTATTATGTAATTGAAAAATTGTTAGTAAGTGTATGAAGTAGTGGGTCTCATAGAGACGTATGATTAAAAAAATAATAATAAATTTCTCCTAGACTAGATACGGGCACTAAGTTATTTTCAAACAAGTTTTGTTATTTCTGTTTGGGTAAAATTCACTTCAGGAAAAAAATAGTAAATAAATAAATGAGAGAGAGAGAGTATTGATAACATTACACGTGACAAACAATTGAAATTGTGTTAATTTGTCAACCAGTTCATGCCGTCCGTTGCACCGGGAAAACCAGTCATTTTGGAACAAAGATACAGAAGCATTACTCAAGCAATCGAAAATCACGAAAATAAAATAACAAATGGAACCTTTTTGAGTCCCTTTAATTCACAACATTATAAACAAATCACATTTTTCTTTCTTCATTTTAATCATACATTTTATTCATAAAATAATTTCAAAAATAATTATTTATTATTTAACCACATATTTTCCTAAAAATCATTATTCATTTCAAATAATTTTTAATAAACAACATCAAACATGGGCCAAATTACAAGTTTAAAATTAATTTTTATTTTGATTCTCCGTGTATCATTTATATACTACTATTTACTTTAAATTAGTCTCTATTCTTTATCACAATCATTATAATTTATAAATAATACGATTTTTTTAAACTATTTTTTGATCATATATATTTTATATTCACTTTTTAATGACATATTTTATCTCAAAAATATAAATAAATCAATAATTGCGACAATGTCACGAAATAGAGCATTAAAATAAATATTTAATAGAGAGCAATATGATATTATTGGTCAATTAGTCAAATAATTTAGACAGCGCGATCAAAAAGAGGACCAATATCAATTAATCAAACATCCTTTTACTTTTAAGTGGACTGATTTTAATGGTCTATGTGCAAATTATTCATAATTCGTAGTCAAACCCGCACAAGTTAACGCTCAATCATTTAAAAATTTAAATACACGTTGACAAACCCACCGATTCTAAAAAAAAAAAGGTTGAACCCCAACCTTTGGGGTCCTTATCTGTTCTATCCTGAGTCTTGATAAATGATGTAAATTTCAGGTTATGCCTCCTAAAGTGTAGGGTAAGTGCTTACCTTTTAACTTGGCAATGATCGGATTCGAACTCCTGATCAAGTGAGATTAATCTTTAAACCACCATTTCTTTCATTGCTCGGAGATGTGTCCTGGGGACAACCCACCGATTCTAAAATCAATGGGATTAGGAGGCAAAGTCAAGATTTTAATCTAGTAGTAACAATAAGAAATAAAATAAGTCCGTCGTGTTTAGTGTAATGATTACAATTTATCAATTGATTTATAAATAATACAATTTTTCAAATCATTTTTTAATCACATATTTTTCAAAATCACTTTTTAACCACACATTTTACCCGAAAAACATCGAAAACCAAAATAAAAAGTGGCAAAGAGTTGACGAACCACACATATTTTCTCTTTCCAATTTTCAATCACTACTTTTTACCTTAAAATCATAAATAAACAAGTTTATAAATCAAATAGTGTTACCAAACAGAGTTATATATATGCAGAAGATGTTGATAGAATTTTATAAAACGGTTTTATAAATTGCAGTTAACCTATTTACTTTTTGGCAAAAAATGCAATATATTAATTAGCGAATTTGAAATTATTAAATGCTTTTTTGGTTATGAAAATATCTATTTTATACATGTGACAAAGACATTAATATTATGTCAAAAAAAATTCTCCAATGCAACAACGTTGAATGTGTAAATGTAACAAATTATTATTAGTTTTCTGGTAATTTTCGAAAAACGTCCCTATCTTTGACATGTATTGTGCAAAACATCTCAACGTTGTGATTTTTTACGCTGAACATCCCAACATTTACACTTTCTTGTTGGAGACGTTCTTTCCGTTATATTTAACTATATTTCACATTTATATTAAAATTGAACAATAAACATGAGGGGCATTTTTGTTCAATTTCATTTTTAATCCATTTCTTTCTTTCAATAAAGATAATTGTCAAAAAACGTCCCTACGTTTGACACTCATTGTGGAAAAACATCTCAACGTTCATTTTTTGGCAAATAACCTCCCTACCTTTAGATTTTCTTGCAAATTAGTCTCCAAATTTTACTTTTCATTCAATTTAGTCATTCTGTATTTGATTTACATATCATTGTCTTCAAACGTGTATAACTTTTGATCTACAACTCCGAATTGCACTCCGTTTTTGCGTTGAACTCCAAATTCAAACATCTTTCTTATGATGTATCACGTAATCATTTATTAAACATTTCATTTTGACATTTGTATTGTAGATACTTATTTTGTTAGAACATCATTGATTCAAGTAAATTGATTTCTGTAAATTTTATTGAAACAGTAAAATTTTAATTTTAGTGTGTGTTCAGCGGCCAACGGAATTTATAAATTGGATTTTTTTGATTTTTTTAAGGTAAAATATTTGGTTAAAAATTGTTATGTTTAGCCCCTGTTTCAGCCATATTATAATTTGAAATCACTTTTTGGAAACAAAAAGTGATTTCAGATTATAATATGGCTCAAACAAGGGCTAAACATATTTATTTTTAACCAAATATTTTACCTTAAAAAAATAAAAAAAAGTTAAATAAATTCAATTTATAAATTCAACTGGCTAACACACACTAAAACTAAAATTTCACTGTTTCAATAAAATTTACAAAAATCAATTTACGTTAATCAAGGATGTCCTAACAAAATAAGTATTTACAATATAAAAGTCAAAACGAAATGTTTAATAAATGAGCATGTGATATATCATAAGAAAGATTGTTGAATTTGGAGTTCAACGCAAAAAACGGAGTGCAATTCGGAGTTGTAGATCAAAAGTTATACACGTTTGAAGATAATGACATGTAAATCAAATACGAAATGACTAAATTAAAAGAAAAAATAAAATTTGGGGATTAATCTGTAAGAAAATCTACAGGTAGGAACGTTATTCGCCAAAAAATTGAACGTTTAGATGTTTTTCCACAATGAGTATCAAACGTAAGGACGTTTTGTGACAATTATCTTTATTGAAAGAAAGAACTGGATTAAAAATAGAATTGGACAAAAATGTCCCTCATGTTTACTGTTCAATTTTAATTTAACGGTGAAATATGGTAAAATTTAACGGAAAGGACGTCTACAACAAGAAAATGTAAAGGTTGGGACGTTCAGCATAAAAAATCACGACATTGAGATGTTTTGCACAATATATATCAAAAGTAAGGAATTTTTGCTCCAATTACCCTACTTTCTAGAAAAATGAAAGAGAGAGAAATGCGTTGATTTGATAGAAATTATTAAATTAATGATAGATATTGTCAAGAATAATGTCTAGAATTGGACATTGTGTTAAACAATGTCTAACATTTATCATGCTACATAAATATTTTTTATCGTTTATTAAAGAAATAGGTAGACATTGTTCATTAATGATGTTCCATTTAAGATGTTCTAAAATACGACAAATGTTGACACATGGCAGCTTGTAATTGTGACAACACGTTTATTTTTACAGCATTTTCTCATTCTTCTTTGGAACGATTGTATGACGTCATGCCTAGCTTGGATGACATCATCATTAGTTTGATTTGTTAAAAAAAAAAACACTTTAGAATGGTAACTTTTTTAACCCCAAGCCAAACAAGATCTTGGTGGATGGATAAAAATGAAGTCACTATCGTTTGTCAAACCAATAAATTAATGCAATGATTAATTATTTTAATTAAGGATAACCATATAGTGACACCCCGAAAGTCTAGATGGCAATTTCCCCGCGAGATCCGATGTCAACGGGGACCCGCTCTTAATGGACGGGTATAGTAATGATTTTATCTTCGTTATAAGGACGGGAAAATGGATAGAACTGAGGTCCCTAACACATCCACATCCCGTTTATAATTTAAAATTTTAAAAATAGTAAAAATTTAAAAATTTAAAATATTTTGAAAAATTACATATTCATTTAAACCAACTTGAATGATTCAAACATAGATTACTCACTTAAAGGTATGGGATAATAGGATTTAATATTTTTTTTAAAAAAAGGTTGATTAAAAAAAATAATAATAAAAAAAATTTAAACGAGAAATTTTATACCCGGCACAGCCCCGCCCTCGGCCTGCATGTAACGGGGATATAGATTGGATTCCCGAAATATATTCGTCATGTTATCACCACTACTCCAAAGTTTATAGTAAAGAAGCAAACAAAATAAGCAGTTTCATCATCACAAATAATTCCCTTCATAATCTCGTGATTAGTATAACAACGAGATTCTCGGAGGAGATTTTGATTGTCTCGTTGCTAATATACTTGGATTATTATTATTATTATTATAAAAATATCAACTATCAAACTTTTTTTGTCCAAATAGTATTGTACTTTTTAACACTTCATTACTAAAAGGCATAGGCGACGAAATTTTTGAAATTCGCCTTATTTTTCAAACTAAAAACCCAAGAGTCAAGTTCGACTAGAGACACACAACCTCAATTGTGCATTTGGAGCTACGTGGTTGAAATGAGGAAATATGGGTTGAATGAAAATATTAATATATCTTAGCATAATTGTATGAGACAAAAGAAGCAACAAAGATGATCCTCGACTTTATAATCGATAGACGACTGACTTTTATTTTATCTCTACATACCTATATACTCTGAATTACTCATCTACGTGTGATTTACTTGTTTTTGAATCTACACTCCATGGAAACAATATTTAATTGAAAATGAAAAACAAAGGAAGATAATTAATTACAAAATAATAATAATAAAATTACACGTACCTTTATTTTATTTTATTTTTACAATTTCTATGTTTACAATTCCAATAAGTTTCTTTAAACATTATAATTTAAATTGATTTAAAGATTAAAATGGAAACAAAATAATATTTAAAAAATTATTTATGTGATGTCGAAAAGTAATTGTTTTTCAATAGGGAAGGGTGGAGTAAGAAACTACGATATCTGGTAATCTGGCAATTTAAATATTTGCTTTCAAATGGATTATTTTAATTTTGAATTTTGTCCAGAATAAATAGTTAATTAATACTATTTATCATTTTATGAAACATGTTTTAGGCGAGAAAATTGGTCAATACCTATTTTTAAGAAGTGTTCTCCTTTATATATTACATTTATCTCTCGTGAACATATTTAGTCCTTATTTGAGCTCACATTATCTACAAAATATGTTTTATAATAGTAGTTTTTTAGAGAATGTGTACATAAGCCCATGTTTGGGACTCATTATTTCAAATAATTTTGTTTGAATTAGTAAATTTTGGAAGAATGGGTTGTTAAAAATTAGAAATATTTTTGAATTTATGTGTAAATTATTTTATTAATAAAATGTTTATTGAAAATGAGGTTTTGAATAATCGGTTCCTAATATGGGCTATTTTTTTTACCAAATGGTCACAGTTGTGATAGTTAGGAATTTGAATAACTTATTATTAAAAAATAAATAAATAATTGTTTGCATAACTATTCAATTTTAATGATTATTTATGTAATTAATATTTTCAAAATATATTTGCTAGATTATCACAAATTAATTAATCACTACTGGAATAGTACTATTAGAATTGATACTAATTATCTCAATACAATATTTGATATTTAAATACATTAAATAAATATTTCATTTTATATTTACTCCAACATTACAAATTAATCGGAGATGGTTTCGGGGCGGGTTTGGGGTGGGGACGGGGATTTGACAGCAATCCTCATCTCCGTGCCCATCCCCAGTTGGGGATGCTTTATCATCCTAATCTCCATGCCCCGTTGTCATCCCTAAACAAGGGTAAGTTGAGAAATTTCTTTATATAAATTATTTTTTCAATAACATTAAACATTTTTTCTTAATTTACCTATATAATTGGGATGAAGAGAGAAATATATACCCTGTGCGACGCACGCAAGTTGCTTTTCGCAATATCTGTTTCGATAAGTATTTTTAAAATTTTAATGCTTTCACATAATCAACAAGAAATATAAAATACACAAAATAATAATACTCTATTGTAATAATTATTAAAATTTAAAAAATAAAATAACTAATCCAAATTATTAAAAAACTATTTGGATAGTAAATGTCAATTTATATACTTAAATAATAAATTATCGTAAATTTCAATAATTTTTATGAGTTATTAATGTTAACTTCATTGAAAATGTAAATTTACATAATTTCTCTATTTACCTCTTATATTTTATTTTCATTCAAAAAATCTATCACGATATTAATCTCAACCCAATAAATATTTATATTTAACCAATAAAATTATACCTTTATTTACAAAATCAAGTAGTTAAAATACTAATTATAAAAATCTCCAATTATCATAATAATTACAAAGCATTTTATAATTTCAATATTATCTATACAAGTTTAAATACGATATTAATCTACACGAATTCAAATGAAAATTAGATTAATCAACATGGATTTTCATTTTATTTTAGTTTTTTGTTTCAAAAAATTGTAAGTGCATTTTGACGGGAACATGACGTTTAATGTTTCTTTCATCACTTTTACTTTTAAAGATATAAAGATAAAGATTCTATTTACAAAATCATGGCACGTCCATAAGGGCATCTCCAACCCATTTACTCCATTTTAGAGTAAATTTGTACTAAAATAGTGTAATTTTGCACTATCCAGCAAAATCATCTTCAACCCAGAATTCTAAATCTTACACCAAATGAACAGTAAAATTTATATTTTCTTATTATTTTCAATTCTCAACAATTAAATTAATTCGAAAAGTATTTAATTATATATTTTACTACCACTTAAATTTTATAAATTTATAATTTAAAATAATTATCGAGAATATTAAGTTTATTAAAAAAAGACATTAATATTAATATCACAATTAACAAGATAACCATACGACTTAACAACATTACATATAACATGAAAACATTCGCATAATACAAATAGTATGAACCAAAATCTTATATACTAATTCTCGAAATTAGTATATTTATCCCACAAATGATCAATTAATGCATTTCAAAATACTATGTGAGATTCTTTATCTTTAATTCGTCTATGTTGAGCAAGAAATTATTGAAATCGAACATTTTCATCTACAACCATCTCAACTGTAGGAGGGGGTACTTCTTTAAAAACTCCGATAGGCGCTTGAAGATCATGTTCATCCTCGATAATCATGTTGTGCATAATAATGCACACAGTCATTATATCACGTAATACATGTTTGGACCAAAATCGTGCCGGTCCAGCGACTATCGCAAATCGTTGTTGAAGAACGTCAAATACTCGTTCGACGTCTTTTCTACAACTTTCTTGTCGTGCTGCAAAATATTTTTTTTTTGGACCTTGTGGATTATGAATTGTTTGCACGAGGGTAGACCATTTTGGGTATATGCTATCAGCTAAATAGTAACACATGTCATATTCTTTTCCTTGAATGATGTAATTAGCGGGAGGGGTTATACCTTTAGCGAGGTTTGCAAACAAGTGGGATGCCTCCAACACATTGATGTCATTGTTAGATCTTGGCAAACCAAAATGTGCATGCCATATCTGTTGACATATGGTTAACTTGACCTTATTTTTTGATCATAACAAACAAGAATATATTGTGTTACTAACAAGTGTGCTTCAAGTGTTTCATGTAATGATAAATATTCAAATCATTCAATGTTCAAATCGTCTATCAAAGATATAAACCAAAACTATGTAATCAAGCACATGAGACGTAAAGAAGATCAAGAAAGAATTGAAAATATTCAAGATCAAATTTCAAGTTAGAAAGCATGAAGACCAAGCAATGAAGCCTACAAAGAATTAAGCATTTACAAATTTCTTTTCAATCTTATGTAAGGTTAATGCATCATTGGAAATGCATTTCATAAATCTCAAGTAACATTTTTAAAGTCTTTAAAATATCTTTTTCAAAATCAACTTTAATCAGAAAACCTTGAAAAATCAAAATCTTGAAATCCTGATTTTTCAGGTCGACTGCACTGCCTATTTTTGAACTCTAATGGCTATTTTCTCACAACGACTATATTGAGGTCGACCGCAAAAGATAGTATGTACGAAATTTGCTCTATAAATAGCATTCTCTCTTGCATTCATTTTCAACAACTAAGAAGAGATTTTAGAGAAGCTTTATTGTGAAAAAATCATTATTCTTATTTGATTTATATTTATCTATCTTTATTAGAATACTTTGATTGATCCAACTTTGTTTTATCAAGATTCATCAAAGTTTTTGAAAGAAAGTTTTTGTAAAGATTCTTGATTTTATATTGTATAAACTTCCTCAATATCTTCACATTATATATTGGAATTGAAGTGAAAGTCTCTCTTTGTTTTAAACTTGTTTTAATCTTTTAAAAGAGAGAAATTTCAATTAAGGAACTTTTATTATTTGTACAACATTTTTCATTATCATTTGATTCGTCAAAGTTCCATTGCCTAAACACTTTGAGCTTAACTTATTGTTAATTATTAAAGTGTGGCATCTCTTAGTACTTAATTTGATTCAATATTTTAACAAGAGATTACTTGAAAAACTTTGTTTGATTGCATTGAACTTTTCTTTATCATTTGCATCAAAATCTTTCTCTAACACTCGAGCTTAATTCATTCCTATATATATTGAAGTGTTAGCCTAACTCTCTCGGTACTTAATTTGAGTATATCATTTGTCAAGAGAGTTATTTCAATTGTAAATTCAATTCATTATATCTTGTGGTTTCGAGAGCCTTGTGAAAACTCGATTGTCGGTTAAGGGTAGGTGCTCATTGTTACAAGTCACCTAAGGATAAGTGCTCCTTGTTGTAAGTTACTTAAGGATTTGGTACTCCTTGTTGTAAGTTACCAATATAGTGGATTTGGCCCTACTCGTGACGGAGAGCTCGGTAACGGGGGACGTAGATCTCGTTGGTTGATTGAACCTCCTTAAATCACGTTTGCATTCTCTTATCCCTTTTACTTACTTACATTGCACTTACTCTATTCTATCAATTTATATTACGCAACACTATATCTAAGTTCTATACTTGCTTTATCAATTAAGTTTACACATTTATAGCACACTACATTGATAGTTAAGTTACTTGCAATACTAAGTGCTCATACTTATACCTATTGATTTTTAAGTTTGATATTATTTATCGAAAAAGTTTTATAAACCAATTCACCCCCTCTTGGTTAGTTTACTCTTGGGCTAACAATATTCATAAATCATAATTAGCTACCGCCTCAAGAATAATTGTTGGGGATCCACTACGACCTGTATATTGTCTCGCCCAAGCCTTTGGACAAATTTTCCACTTCCAATGCATACAATCTAGGCTACTCAGCATGCCTAGAAAATCACGTTGTGCACCAATATGGAGTAGCCTCGCAATGTCATTAGCATTTGGCGATCTAAGATATTGTTGAATGAATATCTCTACAACTGCCCGACAAAATCTCTTCAAACTTCCAGTTACAATGGATTCTCCTATTTTGACGTACTCATCCGTTGCATCTGCTGCAATACCATATGCCAACATCCTCATCACAGCTGTAATCTTCTGCATAGCAGATAAACCCATCTACCAAGCCCATCTCTCTTCTGTACGAAGTAGTTGTCATGTAATTGGACTTCCTGAAGTATACGTAAGAATAAGCTTCGTGACATTCGATATCGTCGGCGAAACAACAATTCTCCAAAAAGTGGGTTTTCGGCAAAATAGTCTTTAAAAAGGTTTGCATCAGCAGTAGCTCGATAGCGGTTGATAAGGACATGACCAGGTATTGAGCCTCCATGAGTTGGGTTGTTTCCTTGCTGATCAAGGAAGTGAGAGATGATGACATTGTTGTTGTTGTTGTGATACAAACGAGATATCAGTTCTTCTTGTGTATCAATTGCTTCCAGATGAACAGTCAGTTGTTGATCTCTGTCATCATCTCCATCAGAAAGAGAAGACGAAGTAGAAGATGAATAGTTAGAGGGACCTCCAATATTGAGATTCGTTTTTTATTTCGAATCAATTTGATGAATTCATTTGAGCACAACCTAGCCTCTTATATAGTCGTCCAATAATGATTTCATTTACATCTTAGCTGTTGGATGGATTCTTTAGCTTGGAAACGTTGGATTTAAATCTTACGCCTTTATCTTGTCTATAAATATGGTATGAAGTTTTACATTTTATCTCACACTTAACTTCTTGCAAATCCATCTACCATACTCTGCAAAATCTCTTCACAATGAGTTCAAGCAAACGTAGTGCGTCATACTCAAAGGAAGAAGATAAACACTTATGCCATATTTGGCTTGATATTTCCAAAAATCCAATTATTGGTATTAACCAATCGAAGGATAAATTCTAGTCTCGAGTTGAGTCTAGTTATAACAGCTCCAAACCCCGAATATATCACTCAAAGTCGACCCCTGAGGTCTTTACAATCTCGAATGTCTGTTATTTTAACTGTTGTTGCTAAGTTGAGAGATGTGTTCGACAGGTGAAACTTTTTAATCCAAGTGGTGCATCCGAACAAGATATCGTGAGTATTATGTATAATATTTTATTGCACACTTCTATGTTGAATGAGCTTAGAAACTTAGTTTTTTTCCACAATCTTGCAGATGGATCGAGCAAAAATATTGTTTGCACAAGACAAGGCTGATAAGAAAGGTTTCAAGTTTGATCATGTCTGGTACATCCTGAAGGATATTGAAAAGTTTACTAACGATGTTAGTACAACATTTCCACATTTTCAAATGGAAAGTGGAAATTTTGCATCGTTACAATCAAAGTCTCCCACTTCCGTTCATCCAACACCTGCATCTCATGTATTATCATCATTTTCTCTTCATCTAGATGAAGATAATAGTGACAGTTCTGTCCAGCGACCCATTGGGGTAAAAAAAGCAAAAGGAAAAAGAAAAAATGATGAAGAATCTTCAGGTATGACTTAATCAATTGCAGAGAATAATCAGGAAATCTGAGGAGAATAAAATATTACTGAAAGACTTAGACTTCATACCAGATCCAAGTATACGTGAGTTTATTCGAAGCGAACAACTGCGAATTATGGAAAAGAGATCTCAACAAAGAAGCAAAGAATCTCAAATTAGCTCAACTCCATTCAGTCAATATTTTGATGGTCTAGGAGGATCTGGAAATGACTTACCAGATTATTAAATTCTCGTAATTTACTCGACGTATTTTATCATGTCATATTTAGTTATCGTCTCGTAATTTTATGTTCATCAACTATGTAGCTTTTTATTTTTAATCATGAGCAATTTTATTTTAATATTATCATTAGTTCTTATTTATATTAAATTAAATTAATTCATTATGTTAATAAAAATAATAACAAATAACAAAGAATATAAATAAATTTTAACCAAACAAAATAATAACAAAAAATTGATCCATGAACATAGATGGAAGAAACAATTTTAATGTACAAAGTTAAGGGTAAAATTGGAAAAAAAACCTGTAAACTGAGCTTGGTTGGGAGATGCTCTAAGAAAAAAAGGAAAAAAAAAAAACGTTAGATACTAACAAGTACACAATAGAACGATCCAATTTTATCTAATAATCTAATACTTCATCATTCTCATTTATATAAGATGTCTTTCTTTTTTTTCTTGTTCCAATTATATATGTCCGTTTCATTATTATGAAGTATTTATTTTATTTATTTACTAATGTATCTCTATTTATTACTTTTAATAATAATAGTTTTGATACTTAAATAAAGACAAGTTGAAAATTTTCTTTTAAAAAATTATATTTTCAATAACAGAATATGTTTTCTTAATCGAAAAGTCAAATAAGATTATATAAATGAGATGGAGAGAGTATTAATTATTGGTCAAACGTGGCGACTTAGACTAACTAGCTAGGTCGTTGAAGCAGTGTGCGTGCACATACACCAATAAATATTGGGTGTTGGATATTAAAGGATGTTGATGTTTGGGATGCAGAAATGCTACAAAACAGGAGTGTGTGGAATTGAGAGCATGCATGTAGCATTCTCCCCCTTTTAATCGACAACTTGTGCATCATGTGTGCCACAGTTGTCACGCCTTAAGTCATAGAATTCACATGTTCCTGGCTTCGTGTCGACAAAAGTAAAATCCTAAAGCTACATATAATTGAAGTGCTCATTTATCTCATGCGACACAAAACAATTAAGTTCGAGTTCTAAAAAATCTAATTAACGAATAGAAGCCGTGGAGTCAAGGTCGAACTCATTTCACGTTGAAATTGGATTTTTGTGATGTAGAGATTACTGATTAGAACACGCGATAACGAAATATTGAATTAATGAACAAGCACATGCATTACTCAATACTATTATACTAGTGCTTCTTCCTATATAAAAAGTTTGATAAAGACGCACATTTAATGCCTTTTACCGACATTTTTAGTGATGAAAATTGAAAATGCACATATAAATGTTGCGTACTTTTACATTGGTTCCGTCATATAACATAACATACAATAACGAGATACTTGAAGAAATGGAACACATGTGAGAGCTAACTTCAATCCTTTCAAAAGAATGTCATTTATGTTGTAAAACTATTATAAAACAATAGAGAATAGAGAGAATCAGAGAGAACTTCTCATTAGAAATGTTTCTAATGAAATGAAATAGCCTCCTATTTATAGGAGGGGACAATGACACAATCGTAATATATAAAGTTACAGGGGTATAATGGTAATTGGTCATTTAGATATTTATATTATTTAATATATTTATAACACTCCCCCTTGAATGACATATTCCGCAATTGTCATCCTCGTTAAAACCTTACTAAGAAAACTCAGTGAGATAAAACTTGAGGGAAGGAAAAAGAGTACAGAAGCTCCCCCTGATGTTGGTCATGGTGAATCATTGATTCTTCTGAAGTGCTGCCTCATTAAAACCTTGTCAGTAAAACCCAGTGGGATAAAATCTGAACCAAGGAAAAAGAGTATAGCCGCTACCTCGTTAAAACCTTGTCAGGAAAACCTAGTAAGACAAAACCTGGATGAAGGAAAAAGAGTACAGCATGATTCTCCCCCTGAAGTGTGCAATTGAGGATTCTTGAACTTCTCGAACATTGATATCATCTTTCTTCTGGAATATAAAAATCTCCTTGTATAGCATTCTTCATAAGATGTCTATGATTTTCTTCATTTGTTGATATCATTCCAGTATAACAATGTGTTGCTGAAATATAGCTTGTTGATAGCTATGATGATGCCTCAAAAACCTTGCTAGGAAAATCCTGTGGGATAAAACCTCAGTAAAGGGAAAAAGAGTACATTATTTTCATTAATTTTCATCAATACGCCTCAACTGTTGCCTCATTAAAAACCTTGCTAGGAAAACCCTGTGGGACAAAACCTTAGCTAAGGGAAAAAGAGTGCAACGCGTATTTATTCCTTTTCATGGAATATCACAAGTATATTGATGCAATCTCGTATCTTTTCATCAAACATATCATTCATGATGAACTTTATATAAATCGTTCATAGCTCATTTATGATGTCATATCATGCTATATTAAGCAATGTTGTACTAATTTATCGATTGCATCTTTCACTTCTGGTGAATTATCAAATTTAGAATTCACTTCTGGTGAATAATCAAATATTGCATATTTCACTTCTGGTGAATAATCAAATTTAGAATTCACTTCTGGTGAATAATTAAACATATTCATTTTCATATTCACTTCTAGTGAATAATCAATTTCCCAGATGTCATAAATGGTACACTCCAACATATTATATCATGGAGTCATTTGTATCATTCTATAGTGATACAAATCTCGGTATATTGAATCTTTCAATAATTTACACATGTATGTTCTTGCACTTTATAAACTGCAATTTCTAATTTGCAGGAGCATAATCAATCATTAAAATAGATATCAATTTTGACATATAATCTACAATCATTTTACTTGAAATCTCAACGTACCGCGATCAACTGGTACATCAAAGAATACTCTCAAAGTACCGAGATGAGATTCATACATTTTGATCTCACTCATTGGTATATTAAAGAGCTCAAGCTAGTGATTTAGACTATAGTCTATCCACCATATGTCATGCCAGTTCTGTTACGACCATAACTAAATTGGAAATGACACGTCATCTATATGGGCCCACCAGGGGAGCCACAAAACATCCAGTCGCCTAATCATGACCTATAGGCCAAAACTGCGGATACCAAATTTGCAGGATTCTTATATGTCGAGGTGACCCTATGCCGAGGTGATACTATGCTGAGGTAACCTAAGCCGGCTGTGCCGAGGTAACCTAAGCCGGGGTGATGTTGTGCCGAGGTACCCTTATCCCGAGGTACTCCTAATCCGAGGGGAGTACCCTGAAAAGGTGACAAGACAGCTTGATGTGACAACATCTTTAAAGTGATTTGATGGTTGCTTTTAACCCTATGACATGTAGTAATGATTATAACAAAAGAAATGGTTTACCTCATGAAGAGTCAGGATCTTACCACATGTAAAGTATAACACATGTCACAATCTAAGATAATTACACCTTCTATAAATAGAGCACACTTGCCTCCAATGAAAGGTGAGCAATTTCTCATTCTTAACTCTATATTTCTCTCACTCCCTTTTCTCTCTTCTACACATTTATATTTCCCGCACCCAATATATACTTGTCCAAAATGAGTACTGACTTAGGCATCGGAGTGCAAACGGGAGCCACCTCAGCCCCTTTTGCAAACTGATTGTTTGTCACAGTGCGCAGGAGATCCACATGTTCAAGAGGGAGGAGCTGAGACGTGTTGGTCCAAGGTCCTTCTGGATTTTGTGGTCAACAAGTTCTATGAAAAATCTTGCGCGCAACGAGTCGTTTTTTACGACTGTGTAATATTTTTCATTTGTACATATAATTACTGGCTTTATATATTTAAACATTTGGACTTCAGGTCTCTGAACAATAATCCCTACATTGGGGTTATATACTTGGCCAAAGTATTATAATTTCATCAACCTCATTTTCATAAGAGGGTTTTTTATGCAGTCGACTTATTCATCGATTCCATTTCAACTTAATATAACATAGAGAGATCTCTGTATATGTTCTATCATCAAGTACCTGAATATCTCATCATTTAACTATGTCTCTTTTACTCACTATGAGTTTTAGCCTCAAAGGGATCATTTCAATCATTCAAGAGATATTTATTTTGGAATCGATAGTCATTATGCTTCAGGCATAATTACGCTTCAGGCGTATTTTCCCCATAATGTTCAAAAATAATATCAAACGGCTAAAATGCCATAACACATGTCATTCTTTTAGAGATATAATATATCTAAGTGCGTTTTGGTGGATTGTATACATATCGCACTTTTACAAATCGTAAAGCTTCACAAGCAAATCTTTTGACATGTTTGTATGTAGAATATTGCTGCATGAGAAATATTTATATTCAAGTTGTTCTTATAGCAAATAACTTGAGGCTTTTATTCTGCTAAACCATTAGCAATATAATATTCTATTATCTCAACTAATTCGTAAAATCATTAATAACTTTAAGATATATTCATGCTAGCATTTATCACTTTGCTCGTAATATCATTACTTGAGCAAATAATCAGTCATTCATTTTCTTAGTGAGATAATTAATTTGCTTTTTAGAACAAGGAGCAGTGATAACTTGTTAACCTGAACAATCTTCTGGTTATTTAATGAATGCCATTTTGCATTCTTAATAAATCTCATTATTGAATTGGAATTTAACCAATCATTATAGAACTTCTGGTTCAACAAGATATTTCACTTGTACATATGTATGAACTTCTGGTTCAATACAGTATTCATTTCATCAGTACGTATTTCTGTACAGTTTAAATCAGTATACATTTATTACTTTTATACTGAAAAAATCAGGTACAATATCCAAGAAAATATCTCAATCTTGTCGTCAAATCTTCCCTTATATCGAAAAAGTTAATGACGCATTATCTCATTTACCTTTTCAATAATTTATTCCATTATTTCTTGATGGAATCGATATCACTAACACGCGGAGCCATCGCTCTTTTTACGCTTTGAATAATGCATTTAAATAGATGATTTGGGAAGAAGGCTAAATCCATCAAAAATGGATATCATACTTTCAAATATTCACAAATATTATTCCAATCTTCCAGTAAATGATTTGAGAAAAATTTATCGAATTAGGCTCAAAAGATTGAGGTTGCTGATGGATCATGGCATCCCAGAAGATGTTCGCTGGTTGATTGAAGCAAAAGTTCGATTAGCTGGTGAATTACCAGATTCATTTTCTAAGCACAAGCCTGACTTAGGTAAGAGTACTTTTGCAAAGAAGCGAAGAGCAAAAAGATTAAATAGTTGCTACAAATGTGCTCGATGGACATGTGATACCCGTTGTAAATCAATGGATATTCTGTAGCGACCAAGAATTTTTACGCGATTAATAATTATTTTAAAATCGTGTCGCTACTATTTCACCCATTTTTATTAAGTAACGCCGTGACGTATTCGTATAGCCAAGTCAAGAAATAATCGAGATCGTTCGATTTTAAATTAAATTCCGAATTTCTAAAAATATCTCCATTCTCTTGATTTAAAGTATATTAAGTCCAAGTACTTAATTCAATGTTATCCCAATATTTATTTATACAAAAATTATTTTTATTAAGAAAATATATGCAAGCATGAGAGGTTCCATTATATATAATAATTATGAGAATCTTAATTTAATAATATGGAAAAGTATATGAATGAATTATATACTCCATTATATATAATCATGAAGAGCATAATATTTGTATAAATATGGAAAAGTATATGAATGATTGATAAGACTCCATTATATGTAATCATGAAGAGCATAATATTTGTATAAAAAATGGAAAAGTATATGAATGATTTATATACTCCATTATATATAATCATGAAGAGCATAATATTTGTATAAATATGGAAAAGTATATGAATGGTTGATAAGACTCCATTATATGTAATCATGAAGAGCATAATATTTGTATAAATATGGAAAAGTATATGAATGGTTGATAAGATTCCATTATATGTAATCATGAAGAGCATAATATTTGTATAAATATGGAAAAGTATATGAATGGTTGATAAGACTCCATTATATGTAATCATGAAGAGCATAATATTTGTATAAATATGGAAAAGTATATGAATGGTTGATAAGACTCCATTATATGTAATCATGAAGAGCATAATATTTGTATAAATATGGAAAAGTATATGAATGGTGCTTTACTTTAAGAAAAGGATGTGTTAAAATTAATAGAATTGAATGATGATGTTTACATTATGCCAACTTTACACATCTATATAAATCCATCTCTTTTACACACAACTCTACACATATACACTTATTTCCAATCTCTTGACAAAATCCACAAGTAAGAGAAATTCAAGGTGGTCAAGAAAGTTTTGGTCCATTTACTACTACACTTCATTTTAATCTTTTAAAAGGTAAGTATATCTTATGTTTTTATGAAAAGTAAGTATGTTTTTATGAAAGGTAAATATACCTTATGTTTTTATGAAAAGTAAGTATGTTTTTATGAAAGGTATTACTTTATGTTTTTATGAAAAGTAAGTATGTTTTTATGAAAGGTAAATACACCTTATGTTTTTAAGAAAAGTAAGTATGTTTTTATGAAAAGTAAAATACATTATGTTTTTAAGAAAAGTAAGTATGTTTTTATGAAAAGTAAATATACCTTATGTTTTTACGAAAATGTTTGGATCATTGCTATGAAATCAATCTCACAAGATTGCTATGGGTCCCATATGATATGTTTATGATTATGCTAAGGGGACCGGAGTTTAGTAGCGCTACACATAAGAATTCTTGTCATCTAAGTTCGGTAAAATTCTTGTGTCTCTCTATGTTTATGAGGATTTCGATCCTATCCTATGTTATGATGAAAATGACCATATGCTTTCAAAAGAAAATTATGCTTGGTATACTTACTGGGATTTTATAAATCTCACTCCACGATATTTACCATTTTCAGATAATTGAAGGTTCGAGGCGGTCAACATGGAAGTGGCAAAAGTGGTTAAGATTGATGAGATAATTATGTTGAACTTTATGTAAGAAAATTATGTTCTATTTTTATTCACAAATTAAATTATGGGATTCTAATTATTCTTTTGAATAATTTTACATTACTATTTAAGTCTCGATAATATGATATGAGTCACTTTTAGTGGCACTCGAATGGTCGAGAATTCGGGTCGTCACAGTTGGTATCAGAGCAAAGAGTTTTAAAAACGATTCTGTAGATTTTTTAAATTTTATTTCTTTAAAAAAAAAAAAAATCACTATTCACGTGAACAGTAAAACGACGTGCTATTCATGATGAACAGTGAACGAAATCACTATTCATTATAAAAAAAAAAAATTTGAATTTTCACATGTCAAGTATGGTTATGATTTTGAAAAGCATGATGAAATTTGATGTGCGAATTTCAAGGACAAAATTCATTTTAAGCAAGGGAGTTTGTAATGTCCTGAAAATTTTATGGAATATAATTAGTTAGTGATATGATGTTTATATTGATGTCTTTGATAAATTTCTAGAAGTTCGGGGACTAAAGGAAAAATAAGATTTGACGATAAATTTTATTTGGGTTAAGTTATTAATTATTGATGGGGAGATAATTACTATATCGATATTGGATTTGTTTTGAAGACTGTGATTAATTAGGAATTATGATTCAAGAAAATGTTGATTTGGATACAACCACATTAAATTATTGTTGATTAAAGGAAAATAAGATTATATGAAATATTTTAACTCATCACTCTACTATGTCACTCTCCACGTATTGACTCCTCGAACCAGGTATGTTATATGCTTTGCAAGTCATTTACGATTTTATTAAGACATGTTAAGTATGAAATCTTCATATGTTATGAATCTTTAAGTGAAATATACATGTTGAGTATGATATGAATTGATAGAAGCCTGAATTTTAATTTATTCCTTTTTATGTAGAATCATGAGACATAGAGGATATTGATATGAATTTTGGTTCATATTAAGCTTAGTAAGATTGACTCAATTAGAAATTAAGTTGGGTTGTAACTTTTGCCCAAAATATATGGAATAATATATTAAACAAACAAAAATTGATAATGAATTCGTACAATAATTTATCCCTTTATCACTACCTTTGTGTAAAAACAAGGGAAAAACTGTGGATGGTTATTAGTACTTCCTCTTCAAGTTTCAATTTTCGGTTCAATAATTTATCCCTTTATCACTACCTTTGCTTAAAAGCAAGGAAAAACTGTGGATGATTATTGGTACCACTCTTCAAGTTTCAATTCTGAAAAAAAAAAAAAAAAAAATTCAGAAAGAAAAGAAAGAAAGAGAACGGGTGTTGAG
This sequence comes from Ligustrum vulgare, assembly GCA_963555705.1. Taxonomy (NCBI): domain Eukaryota; kingdom Viridiplantae; phylum Streptophyta; class Magnoliopsida; order Lamiales; family Oleaceae; genus Ligustrum; species Ligustrum vulgare. The sequence continues at coordinate 3,172,645 of OY743172.1, read as the reverse complement.
CATAATGGGAATAATATGACTTAAGAATGATTTTCAAAATAATTGTTGTCCTCGAGTTTAGAAATGATAAACCTTAAATGGACTTTGCATAATTGATTTTAGACATGGCATTAAGTATGAGAAGTCAACAGAAATGATTAGAAATATGTTCAGATTATCTATCATTTAGATTTAATGAGAAATAGCGAGTCAATTTTATGAAATTTTATGAGATGTTAAGATTATAAGTGATATGATTTTAATGAGACTTTTATGAGAAGCATTATGAAGTTAGAGATTTAAAGATTTGGTTATTGGGAATTAAGTAATGGCTATTATGTTGAGTAAGTGAATTATGCCTCTATATTGAAGAGAAATTTATTATGAACTTTGGCCTTGTGATTAAATTTTGGGAATATGATTTATGACTTATAAATATAAGTATGAGTAATCTTTTGAGCCAATTAAGGTATTGAAGGAAGTGATATTGTGATATTGACGACTATGATTTGAAATTTCTATGTTGAGGAATTATGAATTGATTTTCTGGAATATTTTTTTATGATATTGAAGTTTGATGAAATTGTGGTCAATTTTTAGATCGTTGTGATCAAATGTGGAATTATTTATTATTGTGAGTTATGAAGTATGCTTACGGTTTGAATAAGTCCAAATTTCAAAGGAAACTCTGCCTAGAATTTTATCGTTTGGAATTAAGAGCATAGTATGGTATGCAATCACTAAGAGAATTGAGGTTAGACATGCAAATTCATTTACATCACAAACGAGATTTAGTAGATGATAACAGAGATATTATTATTTTCTCGTAAGGAGAACACACAAGAGTCACACTGGAAAGAAATACATGAAACACGCAAAAGCAAAAGAAAGCAACATGGGAAATTCCTCAAATTGAGAGATGTGTTTCCGGAGTAGCCGTATCCTACCACCTCTGACCTTTTGAGGAAATAAAGAAACCTTCAAAGAGGTGTGTTTCGAGAGTAAGAATACTCCGTAATCTACCACCTGGAACCTTTGAGGTACACACAAGATTTAAACATTAAGGAAATCCTAGGAAATTAGAGGGGTGTCTCGAGAGTAAGAATACTCCGTACTCTACCCCCACCTATTCTAAGATTCATAAAGTTAAGTTTACATTAACCGGACTCCATTTTCGCTTGATTCCCCTTCCTTGCGACCAATCTATCTTAACCCCTGCTGGATCTTGTATTGAGATATATGACTGCAGCTTATCCAGTAGTTCATCAATAGTAGGAGCAGAAATAAGAAGCCTTCTGGAAAATGGAGAGATGAATCCCTGTTCCACAGCATAATCAAGAAAGGTTAACAAACCATCAAAGAAATTGTTAACATTCAGAAGCCCAATAGGCTTAGTATGGAGATCTAGTTGAGCCCACGAGGTAATGTTAAAGATTTCTTCTAAGGTACCAAAACCTCCGGGCAGGGCTATAAAGGCATCAGAACCATATAGCATACAAGTTATGCGTTCATGGATGGATAAGGTTTGAACTTCATGCCCTCGTGTTTTGCCTGCAACATCTACCAAAGGGACAGGTATGACACCGATTACTTTTGATTTCTCTGCAAGAGCAGATTGGGAAACACAACCCATTAGACCACTGCTACCACCCCCATACACAAGAGTGATACCTTTTTCCCCCAGTTTCTTTCCAAGATCTACGGCCGCTTCTAGATAACTGAAGCCTTTCCCCACTTTTGATCCACAAAATACACAAATAGTTTTGATCTGTCGAAGTTTTGGTGCTTCCATCTTTGATAGTATAGAAGAGAAAACTTACGAAGAAGATGTGATTTTGGGATGCCTGAACTATGAAATATGTTTGGCTATTTAAAGCCGGAAAAATTTACTGTTTTTGATTGATTATGAAAAAGTAAAGATTTACTTTTGACAAAATCGGCCAACTTTTGACTGTTTTACCAAAGATATCACCTTTCGGTGATTTATTTCCAGCTTTATCAAAACTCGAGAAAGGAAAATATATTTTATTTCCAAAACGCGTGAAAGAAAACAGCAAAATATTTTAAATGTGTATCAAGAGATTTACCTTATATCATTGTTGAACTGCCAGAAGCCTCATTTTGTAAAACAGACTGGCAAACAGGATCTTTTGCTATTATATTTTGGAGACTACAACGATTTTTGTCCTCGTTAAACTGAGCGTATAAGGAGAGAATTTCACATTGCACATAACCACTTGGGTGCGTCTCAAGAGTCAGTCGAATATCATCCAAAGACTCCTTACTAAGTCCACCCTTTATGAATTTGATTTTATCATCCCGATTAGTAGAAGAATATCCTACTGTTTTGCAACGAGTATCACAGTTCCAACGAGCACATTTGTAGCAACCATTCAGCCTTTTTGCTCTTCGTTTCTTTGCGAAGGTGCTTTTGCCTAAACCAGGCATGTGCTTTGGAAATGTCATAGGTAATTCACCAGATAGTCGAACCTTTGCTTCGATCAACCAGCGAACATCTTCTGAAACACCATGAGCCATCAGCAACCTCAATCTTTCGAGTCTTATTCGATAAATTTTCCTCAGATCATTCATTGGAAGACTGGAATAATACTTGCGAATGTTTGTAAGAATGATATCCATGTTTTTGATGGATCTAACCTCTTCCCATCATGAACTATTTAAAAGCATTAAGGATCGGAGGGAATTCGCGTGATATTGATTCCAGCAAGAAAGCGCGGAATAGAATAATGGAAAAGAGGGAACAAGAGTTTATGCGCCGTTTACTTTCTTGATAAAAGGAAGATTTGATGATGACGGAATTTGAGATATGGAATATTTTCTTGGATTTTTGGGTACTGATATTTTGATATAATAATCAAGGTATAGAAATAATACGGGGATACGTGAAAGTGAAATAATGACTGTATTGAATCAGGATTAATAAGTTTGTGCAAGTGAAAGGAATACCTTACGGGAAATGTTATGATATTTGAGTTAAGAATTTTAATTATTTGGGAGATATTTGTTTATTGAATTTTGCAGAAATTTTGGGTTACAAATATTGGAAAGATAAACTGATGATTATGTTGATATGTGAATAACATGTTTGGGTATATTACATAGAGAATATTCAGGTAATCGTTTTAATTATTTTGGGATATTTGGTGATAAGAAGAAATGACAAATTATTATGGTATGATATGTTAGTAAAGATTTATTGAAATTTTAGAGATATTAATACGAATATTTGAGGTTACATGATACGATGATAAGTGACAGGTTACATGAGTACTACAAGATATGATGAAATATCACATACGATTGGAAATTTTCATTTTGAGTTAGAATTTATGAGTAGACACATATGTCTATTATTGATAAGAAAAATACATGTTCTTAAGAAAACAAAGAGATGCATTTAGTAAAAGTTCAGTGGGTTAGATATTATAATGATGAGATTACTAAGAGAAAGAAGAGAAGAGATTCTGATTAAGTGTTCAGAAATCATAAGATCAAGTAAGTTTAATTTCGAGGACGAAATTATTTTAAGGGGGTAAGTTTGTAGCGACCAAGAATTTTTACGCGATTAATAATTATTTTAAAATCGTGTCGCTACTATTTCACCCATTTTTATTAAGTAACGCCGTGACGTATTCGTATAGCCAAGTCAAGAAATAATCGAGATCGTTCGATTTTAAATTAAATTCCGAATTTCTAAAAATATCTCCATTCTCTTGATTTAAAGTATATTAAGTCCAAGTACTTAATTCAATGTTATCCCAATATTTATTTATACAAAAATTATTTTTATTAAGAAAATATATGCAAGCATGAGAGGTTCCATTATATATAATAATTATGAGAATCTTAATTTAATAATATGGAAAAGTATATGAATGAATTATATACTCCATTATATATAATCATGAAGAGCATAATATTTGTATAAATATGGAAAAGTATATGAATGATTGATAAGACTCCATTATATGTAATCATGAAGAGCATAATATTTGTATAAATATGGAAAAGTATATGAATGGTTGATAAGACTCCATTATATGTAATCATGAAGAGCATAATATTTGTATAAATATGGAAAAGTATATGAATGGTTGATAAGACTCCATTATATGTAATCATGAAGAGCATAATATTTGTATAAATATGGAAAAGTATATGAATGGTGCTTTACTTTAAGAAAAGGATGTGTTAAAATTAATAGAATTGAATGATGATGTTTACATTATGCCAACTTTACACATCTATATAAATCCATCTCTTTTACACACAACTCTACACATATACACTTATTTCCAATCTCTTGACAAAATCCACAAGTAAGAGAAATTCAAGGTGGTCAAGAAAGTTTTGGTCCATTTACTACTACACTTCATTTTAATCTTTTAAAAGGTAAGTATATCTTATGTTTTTATGAAAAGTAAGTATGTTTTTATGAAAGGTAAATATACCTTATGTTTTTATGAAAAGTAAGTATGTTTTTATGAAAGGTATTACTTTATGTTTTTATGAAAAGTAAGTATGTTTTTATGAAAGGTAAATACACCTTATGTTTTTAAGAAAAGTAAGTATGTTTTTATGAAAAGTAAAATACATTATGTTTTTAAGAAAAGTAAGTATGTTTTTATGAAAGGTAAATACACCTTATGTTTTTAAGAAAAGTAAGTATGTTTTTATGAAAAGTAAAATACATTATGTTTTTAAGAAAAGTAAGTATGTTTTTATGAAAAGTAAATATACCTTATGTTTTTACGAAAATGTTTGGATCATTGCTATGAAATCAATCTCACAAGATTGCTATGGGTCCCATATGATATGTTTATGATTATGCTAAGGGGACCGGAGTTTAGTAGCGCTACACATAAGAATTCTTGTCATCTAAGTTCGGTAAAATTCTTGTGTCTCTCTATGTTTATGAGGATTTCGATCCTATCCTATGTTATGATGAAAATGACCATATGCTTTCAAAAGAAAATTATGCTTGGTATACTTACTGGGATTTTATAAATCTCACTCCACGATATTTACCATTTTCAAATAATTGAAGGTTCGAGGCGGTCAACATGGAAGTGGCAAAAGTGGTTAAGATTGATGAGATAATTATGTTGAACTTTATGTAAGAAAATTATGTTCTATTTTTATTCACAAATTAAATTATGGGATTCTAATTATTCTTTTGAATAATTTTACATTACTATTTAAGTCTCGATAATATGATATGAGTCACTTTTAGTGGCACTCGAATGGTCGAGAATTCGGGTCGTCACATATTCATCCATAAATCGAGATGATAAGATAGACTTCATTAAGGGTGGACTGAGCAAAGAGTCATTTGATGTTATCCGATTGACTCTTGAGACGCACCGTAGTGGGTATGTGCAGCGTGAGTTACTATCTTTATGGGCTAAATTCATCAGCGATAAAGAGCGTTATAGTCTCAAAAATATAATAGCAAAAGATCCTGTTTGCCAGGCTGTTATAAACAATGATGTTTTGGCTATGCAGCATTAATACAAGGTAAATCATTTGATATATATATGCACATATAAAATATTTTTCTGTTTCCTTTCACGAGTTTTGATAAAGGCTGGTTAAATATTAAATCACCGAAAGGTGAGTAGGGTGATTTTGTCAAAAGTAAATCTTCACTTTTTCAAAAGATGAGCAGAAATAGTGAAGTTCTTTGGTTTTAAATAGCCAAACATTTTCATAGTTCATGTATCCCAAAATAACATTTTCTCGTAAGTTTTTCCTTCTTTATTTTCAAAAATGGAAGGATCAAAACTTCGACAGATCAAAACTATCTTTGTATTTTGTGGATCAAAAGTGGGAAAAGGTTTTAGGTATCTAGAAGCAGCAGTGGATCTTGGAAAGAAATTGGGAGAGAAAGGTATCACTCTCGTGTATGGAGGAGGTAGCAATGGATTGATGGGTTGTGTTTCACAATCCGCTTTAGTAGAGAAAGCAAGAGTGATAGGTGTTATACCTACTCCTTTAGCTGATATCGCAGGCAAAACACGAGGGCATGAAGTACAGACGTTATCTATCCATGAACGCATAACTTGCATGTTATATGGTTCTGATGCCTTCATAGCCCTACCCGGAGGTTTTTGTACTTTAGAAGAAATATTTAATATTACCTCCTGGGTTCAACTAGATCTCCATACTAAGCCTATTGGGCTTTTAAATATTAACAATTTCTTTGATGGTTTGTTAACATTTCTTTATTATGCTGTGAAACAGGGATTCATCTCTCAATTTTCTAGGAGAATCCTTATTTCTGCTCCTACTATTGAGGAACTGCTGGATAAGTTGCAATCATATATTCCAATACAAGATCCAGCAGGAGTTAAGATAGATTGGTCGCAAGGAAGGTGAATCAAGCGCAAATGGAGTCCGGTTAATGTAAATTTATCTTTGTGAACCCTAGAATAGGTGGTGGTAGAGTACGGAGTATTCTCACTCTTGAGACACACCATAAATTTCTAGGATTTTATCAATGTTTTAATCTTGTGTACCTCAAAGATTTAAGGTGGTAGAGTATGGAGTATTATTATTCTTGAAACACACATTTTTCTTTATTTCCTCAAAAAGTCAGTGGTGGTAGGATACGGCTACTCCCGAAACACATCTCTAATTTTGAGGATCATAAATATTCCTCCTTTTGTATTTTGCATGTATGACTCGTTTATGCTTCTTCAGGAGCAATAATAATATCATTTCAGTATGTTTTAGATGATAATTTTTACTTCTTCTGGAGTAAATATGTACTTCTTCTGGAATACATAAGTGCTCGTGCAAGAACTTTTCCAGATATTTATCATCTAATATTTATCTCATAATACTGATGAGATTATTTTCACATTAGGTATATCCGTGCTATCATGTGATATTATCTTATCATACATCAAAATTCTCTTTTTGAATAATTTATTTTCACCCACTATTTCAAATACAGATATTGGTAACTTCTGGTACCATTGGATAAAATACTTTTATCAACATTTACCAACTTTTGGTAATGATAACTTCTGGTATCATTTGATAAAATATTTTCTAACTTTAGTATTAATAACTTCTGATATTATTTAATGAAGTATCAAATAACAATAATATTGTATATATATTAACAATATATACTTTAATAAAAAGAAATATTATCGATGGATTCTGCACAAGCAACCACCAGTGCTAGCCATGGACGGGATCCATCCCAGCCAACTTGTTTCGATTTCCACTAGGCAGTTTTTTAAATAAGGATTTCCCATTAACCCACTTTAATTTAATTTAATTTAATTTAATTAATCTAATCTAATCTTATCACACAATTCATATTTAGTGCAAGAAGATTGATTATATTAATTAATTAGGTTTGTGATACGTGGGGAGCATTAACATATAAACAAATATTCTAGAAATTGTTAGTCAATTAAGAAATAATTAAGAAATTGTCAATAAGCAATAATTAATTGAGAAAGTGTCGTGTATTGAACGGTTGACAATTTATTTATAGAATTATTAGAAAGAAAATAAATGAAAAGTTCAGGTCGTTACGATAATGAGTTATACTCAACACATCACAACATGACAACTATTATATTACTTTTAAATCTTTTAATTTATCGTATTGATCGCATAGTAGTGTTAAATAATTTAGAATATATATTCTATTAACACTTATCATCATATCATTAATAATGATTAATCAAATTCATTAAATCACGATTAATATACTTTAACGTATCATCAAGGGCAAAATCGTCCATATTTTAATATATTGATCATATGGATAAATCGAAACCGTCAATAGGTTTGAAATTTAATTTAGAACAAACTTACTTTTGGTCCGAATTTCAAAATCTCGCCGGAATTGCCGTAAAAATAGTTTTTACGATGCCGTCACGTTCGACCACCGGAAAATGTCCAAAACTGCACCAAATAGAAAAGTAAGACCATAGAAAAATCAAGAACGTCGATATGAACAAACTTCATGTTGACGTCATCGCCGGATTCAGCCGCACGCGCCGAGTCGACGTCCGTGCGTGGGCCTCATGCGCTTCACGCGCCGCAGCGCCGGTGCCGGATCCGTCGACACACGCCGGTGCCGGAGGATATTCCCATCGCCGTCATCATGGATCTGTTGTTCGATTATCATTTGGATTTACGGTTTGGCGTGAATTTGCTTTGAAAGTTTCGATTTTTTCAACTTTTCTTCTCCGGTCGATATCTTCTGCTTCAGCCGTCGGATCATCACCAAATTTCAGGCAAGCCTTCTCCTCGACGAGCCCGTTCTGATGGCTGTGGCTGACCATCGATCGGATATCTGGATCGCCCGGAATCATTCTTTTCAGTTCGAGAGAAAAGAAAATATTGATTAGTAATAATTAGGTTTCTGATACAGAGGTTTATCATTTAGATGCAACTGTAGAGCATATTCCCATTATATTACTCAATGACTAGAGACTCGTGCTGATAACGTGTTGTAAAACTATTATAAAATAATAGAGAATCAGAGAGAACTTCTCATTATGAATGTTTCTAATGAAATGAAATAACCCCCTATTTATAGGATGAGATAGTAGCACAATCGTAATATATAAAGTTATAGGGGTATAATGGTAATTGATCATTCAGATATTTATATCTAGATTTTAAAAAGTCAAATGTCGGGTCATTATCTAAAAGATAACTCTTGATTTCTTTTCAACACATTATGTTATTTCTTTAACACACTACGTCCATGTTTGGCTTTCGTTGAAAATTATATTTTCTTAAACTCATTTTCAATAAAATATTTCATGAGATCAACAAATTCATACATGTAATCAATTTTTAACAAAATTTAATTAAAAAAAAAAATCTAATTTTTTTCCAAACCAAACAGGGGCTTCATTCGAATCATTCCTCAGCTACACCCTCTTGATTAATCTTCAATTCTACAATTGATTTCTTAGTGGTTAATTCCTTCTAAGATTTCTCTATACGTTTTCAATTAATCTGACCAACAAATGATATCTGAAAAAGCGTCAGCTCAGGTATGCTTAATTATATGATTTTCGTCTTCTTCGCTGCTATGCTAAATCCATTTATCAACTACTTATTTCCTCCTAATGCTTCATCTTCATCTTCATCTTCTTTGTCTTTTTATTTATTTATTTCTCGCTTAGACAAACATGCTCCTCCATGGAACAGGATGTCAAACATTTTTCACGTGTTATTATTATTACATTCTTAAATAATTTTAATATTTTTAAAAGCAGTGGTTGGAGTTGTTCTTCCTATAGAAAGACGACACCTATGCATCGTTTGTTATTTCTTGTACCTTCAAAATGGCACGGACCACAATCCCATTCCTGTATTGTTACATTTTTTAATAAAAATAAAAATGGAACATGCATGTCTGAGTGTTGAAATTGTGCGGTGTCATAATAGTTTTTTTATAATGTCAAATATTTAATTCTTTTGCGGACCGAGTTAGTTTTCATACTCTTTTTGAAGTCAAGTCTTAGGTGTGTTTGATTCGTAGGTGGAAAATAAAATATTTTTCTTGTAAGTGAGAAGATATCTTCTCACCATTTTGGTGAAAAAAAAAAAAATCTTGAAAAATGGCCTATGTTTTGCATCGAGTACTTGTACTTGAAAAATATTTTCCAATTAAAATGTTTCCTCAATCAAACACGATACAGAAAAATATTTTTTATGAAGCGACATTTTTCAGGTAAATTAGAAGCAATCAAACACAACCTTATTATATTATTATCTATTTCAAATTATTTCATTTACTATTTTGGACATTTAAAGTTACAAGCTTGAATTTAATTTAATGAAATTATTACTAATTGTGAGTTAGTTAGGTGCATGTTTGGATTTGTTTAATATTTTTTGACGAGGAAAAATTATAATCTTGAAAAATGCCAAAAGAAGCAATTATATTGCTTTTAACTATTAAGCAAAGTCAAATATTCTCGCCACTTCATTAAGATCAATTTAATGGCAAAGTGAAAAATCAAATGACTTGTTAGTTATAATTAAAGTCATTGAAGTCCTCTCTGAGACAATTTAAGTCTTAATTCGTGATAACTCGATATATTTCATTCTTGTGATTTTATTTTTTTTCAAATATTATAGAACCTTAATGAATTTCACATGGAGTTGCTATTGAGAGCTACTCAAAAATAAACTCGTACATTCTCCAATGCATTTTATCCTCTCATCCTCCAAGTAAACATGCGAAAACAAGTACATGCATTTTGACAAAAAGAGGGCCATAGACAAGTTGTTGCTACACACAATATTTTGATGCTGATTTAGGTTTATTTCGTTTATTACAAAACACATGTTAAGCCTGTGTCGAATATATATTGCATAAAGTGACTTGATTCTATAAATTAATTTTCTTTTTATGATTTCTATTTCTCAAAACGTAAGCTAATGAATAAATTTTGTGACCAATGATCTCCTCCGAAGTTTGTCCTCGCAAAGTAGCGTGTAGCTAATTAAGCTCATTATTTTCAATAAAACTTTGTCAGTTTTAATTTTAACATGAACAGTAAGTGCAAGGTTGATGTAAGTATTTTTTGAGGGATTTTGAGTTTTTTTAGGAGAATATATGGTTGAAAAGTAATTAAAAAGTGTAAAAAAAGTGGTTGGTTGCATAAGAATTTGTCGTTAAAAATGAATTCAAAAGAAATTTTAAAAAAAAAAAAAAAGTTGGGAATTGGGAGCAAATAAGGGCTAAATTAGCTAGAAGTTGCCGTCAAATGATTACAGATTACTCGATAATTCAATTGTTTTTTTATTTTTTGTATTTTTCTGGAAGGGTAAATAATTTTTTGGTGATGGCCGCGAAGAAATTGCGTTTAATTTTTGTATTTTTTTTGGAAGGGTAATTTTTTTTTTTTTTTTTTTAAGTTTATATAATAAGCCCTGTTTTTTTGTGACACAAATCTTAATTTTTAATCTAAGTCAAAGTAAATAATTAATTTCAATCACATATTTTGTGGGATTTATAACTTTTCAATTATACATTTTATCAAAATTTGCTAAAAATTTAATTTTAATTTACATCAAACCAAACAGGGCCAAATGAAAAGTGTGATATTTTTAATAGGTGTGAAAAATTAAGAGGATACGTTTGAATTCTTTTTGGGTTAATTACAAAGTTACGAATATATATTTGAATTGTTTGTAATCATGCTAACAGCTAATTGTAACATATTACAAAAATATGTAATTATCAAAATAAGGTATATTACAAAAGCATTCTGTTTAATTCTATTTTTCTATAAAAAAAATTGCAGGATAATATTTATAATTGTTGTATCTTACTATGTAATTTTTTCAAGATTGTAAATACACTGTGTAATTGTAATTTTAATTATACAGTGTAATAGCTGAACCACGACCATTGTTGACCATTAAGGGTAGGATCTTGGATCAACACGTCTCAACTCCTCCCTTTTGAACATGTGGATCTCATGCGCCCTAGGACAAACAGTCAGCTTGCAAAGGGGCTAAGGTGGCTCGCGTTTGCACACCGATGACTAAGCTAGTACTCATTTCAAGTAAATATAAATTGAGTGAGAGAAATATGTGTATAAAAGAGAGAAAATGGAGTGAGACTTTATATGTTGAGTTTCTAACCTCTTTCTTAAAAGCAAATGTGTCTTATTATAGTTGAAATTATATCCTAGGATCATGACACGTGTTCAACTTTACACGTGATTTTTCCCTACCCGTTGGTCAGGTTAACCATTTAATTGGTCATAATCATTACACCATACTATAGAGTTTCAGCTACTATCACATCACCATTAAGGGCTCTGTCTTATCAAAGTTGTAACTTGCGACCAAGTCAAATCCTACTGACACAAATGTCCAATTGTGCCGCTGTCCTTAGGCACACACCTCGGATGGGGATGGCATTGCTTCAGAACAAGCAGTTTGTTTGCAAGTGATTAAGCCTATATATCACCCCGGCATAGTGATGGCAATGGGTCGGGTTTGCCAAACTCGTACCCTACCCACTAAATATTTAAAACTTACATACCCTATCCATATACCCATTTAAAAATTGCGGGTCGGATGCGGGTTTGCTTCTATACCCATTTAAAACTCATTACTAATTATTTATTTTTTATTATTATTTTTTAAGGCTATAAATAGGTTATAGGTTTTCCGGATTAACTTGAATCAGTTAAATATTGGGTTTCACTTGAATTTGAGTTGAAAAAAGTTTGTTATATGTTGAAATTATACAAGCAAATTTGAACAATTTTTTTAGACGTTAACAAAGTCAATAATTTAAACATATTAAGGTTTAGACGATAACAATGTCAATATATATTTGGGTTCTATTTTTTTATTTTTTTTAAACAATCACTTTTGTTTTAAATTTTATAATTTTTAAAAGAAATTAATGGGTATGCGGGTCGGGTATGGGTATTGTAGTAAAACAGACACCCGACTCATACCCATGTCGGGTTTTAAAATTTACCTCCATACCCTACCTACGAACCCATTTAGTCGGGTAATCCCAGCCCATTTATGTCGGGCATCCATCGGATATCGGGTTCGTGAGTATTATTGTCATCCCTACCCCGGCAAAGCAATAACTCATTGGGCTCGTCTAGCAGTCAGCGGGTCTCGTGTGGGCTCCTACGAGTGACGTGTCAAGCTTAATTTAAGCGTGGTCGTAACAACCGTTATGGTGAGCCCTGAATTTGCTCGCCGAACTTCTTGATTAAAGTATCTTGTTCCTATGAGTTTCTTGTTACATGATGAAGAATTGAACTCTTCACCCGCCCGGTAAATTACCTTCCACCTAGGAAGCACGGAAACCTCTACGGACCAAGCATTTCATTTCGAAAACGTTTCAGAAACTCATAGAAACTCTTGAAAACTCCGCGGAAACTCAAAAAAGAGTTTCCTATTTTTTAATTAATTTTGAAAACTCTATAGAAACTTTTTGAAACTTATACGCCAAAATATTACAAATTTCACCAAAAGTAACTAACTTCATTAGGACAACCTAGTTTTTCATCACGTTATTAAAGGAATTGGAGTACATATTCTTTTATTTATTCGATGAAGAGAAACAAATTAACATTAAAACATGCTGAATATTTAATTTTTGTTCACAGTAACTTACGTCTATTATCAAGAAAAAGCCCACAATATTATGTCAAGGAAATTAAAATGTAAGATATAGCTGGGCATCAGTTTGACTCTTTGAAGATATTGATATACTTATCGCAAATCTTTCTTTAGATAACCAGAGATGGAAGTCATGTTTGATGATCATGTTGATAGTTCTGTAAACATTGATAGTGGTGATAATGTTATAGATATCGATAGCGATGATGTATTTGAGTAAATTTGATTGTGGTATTTTTATTATTATATTTTATCGAAGTATTTTTTTTAATAAAATTATATTAAATAATTTTTAAATTAAATATTGTTTTTAAATAAATATTTAATTAATTTTAATATAGCGTTTCCATAACGTTTCGTTTGCTACATTTTTCAAAAATCATGTTTCGCGTTTCCCCTTTCCGTATTCGTGCTACTTAGCCCTCCACCTAACTGGATCTCTTATTCCATCATCTTTAAAGCCCGGACTTTCAGGCCACATGCCGCTATAAATTATCCTAATAATCACATCTTAACCATACTCAAATGCTGGCAATATACCTGTGGCAGCATGCAGAGAAAGAAATTTGTAAGTATATGTGGTGTAGGGTGTCACAACACCATCAGGGCAAGCTGAAAGGAAACTGGTGACTTCTTCAAAGATTGGGATGATTATGTGATATTGGCGTGGGTAAAGATGGGAGGGAGTTGTGGTGAGTGGGTGTAAGCGTTGGGGAGAGAGACCTAGGAATATGAGGCTATTTTAGTATTTTTAAATTGATACTTGATTTGTATAATTATCTGTTAAGCACTTGATTTAAAAAAATATAAAAGCATGATTGGACCTAATTTATCATTAGTTGGGGTAAAATTACATAGAATCCTATTTTTAAAAATCACATCACATTTCAATAACAAGATTACAAGTTTTACATTTTCAAATATTAGGTCTTAACAACCTGATCGGACCTTTTGACCCTTGATTGTTAATGAAAACTAGTTGCTGGCACTGTTATTTAGAACAATAAAATTGCAGAAAAGAAAAACTTATCGATCGAGATTCGTGACAGCATGATGTCCTAAAATGAAATTGCCCGCCGTAATTTGCTGCGACCTCTTTGGAAAATCATTCTCAGGATACAACTATCAAATCACTATGTGCACCAATTACAAGTGATTTCAGAATTCTCTAGATTACTCTAGAATAGTATATATAAATCATAGATGAACAAGAAAAGAAGATTTTTATGAATTGTTTCTGTGTTTTTTTCTGGAAAAACAACTTGAATTTATAGAGAAAAATATTCATAACTCCCACAAGGATTAATGAAGAAAAACTGAAACTTTATGAATTTCATTATTTCATAAGAAACTGCTTCAACAGTCAGAAAAAATAAAAAACTTATTTAATTAATTCGAAAATGATTAAAAAATAGATAATAAAAATATTTATTTTAATTAAAGAAGCCCAATGCCCAAGGTCCTATCAAAGACTATTTAAATATGCACGTGGAATGTGAATCGAACCACCGACCTCCCACATAAATTCCACATTTTCCACCACTTGGGCACTTTATGTAATTTATTTCTTTCAAATAATATATATATCTAACAATCCCCCACATGAAAGAAATAAGATAATTATAAATATTATTCTGGAGTAAGGAAGAAATCATGCAGGCTTTGGTGTCTTTTTCGACTTGAACCTTGGCTTTGTATATTCTATCGAGTTTGCTAATTGTAGAGTAAATTATATCTTGAACTCATCAATTATGATTGCAAACTTGGACAATAGAAGACACACATAATTTCTAAGACAATCATTGAGTTCTCGCGGTTGTGTTCATTTCGGCCATGAACTTTCCCAGATTTTTTGAGTGCTCTAAAAAATTAGCCTTAATTCTCATAGGAAGTGGCCCACTTCCACACTCAAATAGGTGCTTCTATCAAGAGTGTAACCCCACTGATAACAGTTATAGTAAGAATTAAGAGCATTAGTTCATCCTCTAACCAATACAGTTGGTACTATAACATCATAGGGAGGGATTTAGAATAAATCCAATGTAGTACCCCCCACAGATCACTCCAATAACTTTGTTGTCCCATTGAACCTTGTCCATGGGATCTCCATTCGCAAGGTTGGGTTTCCGTTATAGATGATCTAATTTCTAATAGGCTTTAGCCCCCATCCCCCTGGATGTTTTCTGAACTAGCTCTCTAGCTAATCCTTTGGTTAACGAGTCAGCAATATTATCACTTAACTTTACATAGTCAATAGCTATAACCCCATCCTTAAGCAGCTGACACACAGTATTGTGCCTCCTACGGATATGTCTAGACTTTCCATTGTAGGATGAATTTTGAGCTCTCGAAATAGCTGCTTGACTGTCACAATGAACAGAAATAGCTGGAAGTGTTTTGACCACAAAGGAACATCCACAAAGAAATTCCTTAACCATTCAGCCTCCTCACCTGCTTTATCTAAAGCTATGAATTCAGACTCCATAGTAGATCTCGCAATGCAGGTTTGCTTTGTGGATTTCCATGATACGACATCGCCAGCCAAAGTGAAAACATATCCACTCGTAGATTTGCTTTCATTCGTATCCGAAATCCAATTAGCATCACAATATCCCTCTAGTATAGCAAGGAATTTGGTATAATGTATTCCTCAATCTAGAGTGTATCTCAAATACCTCAATACACGAATAAGAGCCTCCCAATGTTCACCATTAGGATTACTAGTATACCTGCTTAGTCTACTCACCGCATATGCAATATCAGGTCTTGTGCAGTTCATGAGATACATGAGACTACCAATCACTCTAGCATAATCTAAAGTATAAACACCAGGACCTGAGTGTTTTCTTAAATGTATACTTGCACCATAAGGTGTTTTAGCAGGAACACAATTATATTGACTAAATTTCTTAAACACTTTCTCCACATAATGAGATTGGGCTAAAGTGATTCCTTCAGAATTTCTTAATATTTTAATTCCTAAAATAACATCAGCAAGACCGATATCTTTCATCTCGAAGTGCTTTTTCAGAAACTGTTTAGTCTTATTAATCACATCTAAACTAGTTCCCATAATCAGCATATCATCAACATATAAGCAAATAATCACACCATAATTATTTTCAAATTTGCTATATATACATTTATCAGTTTCATTTATAACATAACCACTAGATGTCAAAACATTATCAAAATTTTCATCTCATTGCTTAGGAGCCTGTTTAAGGCTATAAAGAGATTTTTTAAGTCTACATACTTTATCTTCTAGGCCTTCTACAACAAATCCCTCAGGTTGGTCCATGTAAATCTCCTCTTCCAAGTCTCCATTTAAAAACGCAGTTTGGACATCTATTTGATGAATAATAAGATCATATAATGAAGCAATAGCAATTAATATCCTAATAGAGGTAATCCTAGTCACATGTGAATAAGTATAAAAGAAGTCGACTCCTTTTTGTCTATATCCTTTAGCTACAAGTCGTGCTTTGAACTTATCAACTGAACCATCAGCCTTAAGTTTCTTCTTAAACAACCATTTGCATCCGATTAGCTTACATCCTTTAGGTAAATCTACCAACTCCCAAGTGTTATTAGAAACAATAGAATCGTATTCACTATTTATGGCTTCCTTCCAAAAGATGGAATCTGGCGAAGCTATGGCTTCACCAAAAGTACTAGGATCATCCTCTACTAAGTAGGTCAAAAATTCAGGACCAAAAGATGTTGCAGTCCTTGGTCCTTTGCTTCTTCGAATTTCAGCTTCTTCTAATTCATAGGGCTCTTCTTTTACTCTAGGAGTCACACTAATAGAACTACTAGGTCCTTCAGATTTTTCTTTAAAAGGAAATCGATTTTCAAAAAATTCAGCATCTCTGGTTTCAAAATTTGTGTTTTTATCAATATAAGACTATTTTTTGAGTCAATGACTAAAAATCTGTAGGCATTACTATGAAGAGCATAGCCAATAAAAACACAATCTACAGTTTTAGGACCAAGCTTAGTTCTCTTAGGTGCTGGAATAGAAGCTTTAGCAAAACACCCCCACACTTCAAGATATTTATAAGAAGGTGCTCTACCCTTCCACATTTCATAAGGGGACTTATCATTTTTCTTACTAGGAATTCTATTAAGAATATAAGAAGTAGTAAGAAGAGCTTTCCCCCACATATGAAAAGGCATTCCAGAAGAATTTAGCATTGAAATGACCATATCTTTAAGAGTTCTATTATTCCGTTCAGCTATCCCGTTAGACTGGGGAGAGTAAGGGGGTGTAACTTCATGAATGATACCATTATTAAACACAAAATTTTTCAAAGTCCCCAGTATATTCTTCTCCCATATCAGATCTTAAGACTTTGATAGTTTTATCAAGCTAGTTTTCAACTTCAGTTTTATATGAAATAAATTTAATAAAACTTTCATTTTTGCTCTTAAGAAGATAAACATAACAATATCGGGAATACTCATCAATAAAAGTAATAAAATACTTATTTCCACCACGAGTAACATATCATTTTAAATCACAAAGATCAGAATGTATTAAACTTAATAATGAAGTAGTTCTATCAACTTTAGGAAATGGTTTTCTAGCCTATTTAGATTCAACACATGTTTCACATTTAGCGGTTGGAAATTTTTCAGTCTTAGGAATATTTCCTAGACTCATCAATTTTTTAATAGAAGTCATATTAACACGTCCAAGTCTAGCATGCCATATATCATAAGAATCCACCAAGTAAACAGAAGAAGTAGATGCTTTATTATTAATCACAGAAACATTGAGTTTAAACAGACTCTCATCAGCATACCCTTTCCCAACGAAAGAACCGCCTTTAGATAGTACAACTTTATCACTTTCAAATACAATCTTAAACCCCTTTTTAACTAGTATAAAACCAGACACAAGATTTTTCCTAATATCAGGTACGTAAAGAACATCCTTCAAACTAAGTATGTTGCCAGAAGTAAATCTAAGCGTCACAGTTCCTTTTCCCCCGACTTTGGAGGAGGAAGCATTTCCCATGAACAGACAATCTCCATCACTAACAGGAGTGAATGAAGAAAATGCACCTCTTGTGCAGCAAATATGCTTGGTAGCTCCAGAATTTACCCACCAGTCTGTCATGTTGCTTATTAGATTAACTTCTGTCACCATAGCAAAGAAGTTTTCATACTCTACTACATGCGCCTAATTCTTCACAGCTTTTCCTTTCCTATTTTTGCAATCTTTTGCATAGTGACCTGTTTTACCACAAACAAAACAATCACCAACACTTTTATTTTTAAATTGGGGTTTAGACCGATTGTTTTACCCAATGAGCTTCTTTCCCTTGTTTTTGTCTATAAAGTTCTGAGTCTTCGAAGATTTCCAACAAAATTCTTACCACTAGAATTTTCCTCAATAAGATTAGCTTTGACACTCATATCTGGTTTCTCTTTACGTTCTGCCATCCTATTGTCTTCCTCAATCCTAATCCGGACAATCAGATCCTCTAATTTCATTTCCTTTCTCTTATGCTTCAAACTATTTTTATACTCTTTCCAAGCAGATGGTAATTTTTCAATAATAGCAGATACTTGAAAACCCTCACAAATTTTATATCCCTCAGCAAGAATCTCATGAATTATAATCTGTAATTCTTCAACTTGACTAACAACAATTTTAATATCATCCATTTTAAACTCAAGAAATTTCCCTACAACAAATTTCTTAGTTCCAGCATCTTCAGTAGCATACTTCTTTTCTAATGAATCCCATAATTCTTTAGCAGATTTACACGACTAGTAAACATCATACAAATCTAATGACAAACAATTCAAGATATAATTTCTGCACATATAATCTTTATCTTCCCAAGCAGTTAAGACTTCAGTTTCCTCATCGGTAGGATTATCTTCAATTGCAACAACAGGTTTTTCAGATTTGATAGCATCAACCACTTTAAGAGTTGTCAAATAAAATCGTAATTTCATTTGCCATCTCTTAAAATTTTCCCATCAAATAAATCAGGCTTTTCAGAATATTTAGGCAGATGAACATCTACTGCAGCCATTGCAACTAATTATATCAAGAATTTCACTTTTAGATTGTTAATGAAAACTAGTTGCAGACACTGTTATTTAGAACAATAAAATTGCAGAAAAGAAAAACTTATCGATCGAGACTCGTGACAGCACGATGTCCTAAAGTGGAATTGCCCTCCGTAATTTGCTGCGACCTCTTTGGACAATCACTCCCAGGATACAACGATCGAATCACTATGTGCAGCAATCACAAGTGATTTCAGAACTCTCAAGGTTACTCCAGAATAGTGTATATAAATAATAGATGAACAAGAAAAGAAGATTTTTATGAATTGTTTTTGTGTTTTTTTTCCTGAAAAAAATAACTTGAATTTATAGATAAAAATATCCATAACTCCCACAAGGATTAATGAAGAAAAATCGAAACTTTATGGATTTCATTATTTCATAAGAAACTGCCTCAATCGTCAGAAACAATAAAGAAACCAATGCCCAAGGCCCTATCAAAGACTATTTAAATATGCGCGTGGAATGTGAATCGAACCACCGACCTTCCACATAAATTTCACATTTTCCACCACTTGGACACTCTACGTAATTTATTTATTTCTTTCAATTAATATATATATATATTAACAGACTCGTAGCCTTTTTCGATTAGTTTCCGATTTTCTACAAACACTGAAAAATACTAAATATTACTATATACTTTCAATGAGATTTTGATTATACGTTTTTATGTCTCGTTTTAATTGATATATCATTTTTCGTAAAAGTCATTCTACAATATACATTATCCTCAAATCCGCAGCTAGGTTAACCAGCACGATAATCGTTAAGGCCAGCATGATCAACAATGAAGATGAGCAGTGTATGAGGAAATGCACGCTAGTCCGTAGAGCAGTTATAAGCAATGTTAAATAAGGTGTTATGATTAAAAATAATTTTTAATAGACATTGTGTTGAAAATGTAATGTAGGAGAATGAAGAAAACAATAAAAAATAACAAAAAATGATGAAGAAATGTATAAAGCTCAAACACGTAAAACGTTGTCTTCAAACTATATTTGTTCCACTGGAATTTGAGTTTGCTTTTGAGGATTATAACAAATAGGCTTGTAGGATTGATCAAGCCTTTTTTCAAGTTCAAACAAAGCAAAAATTAAGAACTTGAAACAAAACAAGAACACCAAAATAAGGAATGAAGAAATTGAGGTCCCGTTCTCTTTACTGTTTTCAGCCCATTTTGAGTTTTCATTTTTTGGAAATATCGAAAACACGTTCATTTTGCCCATTTTTCGAAATGCGTTTTCCAAAACATAAAATAAAAATACAAAGAAAACTCAAAATGAGTTTATTGCGTTTTGGATATTTTGTATTAAAAAGTCCAAAACGCTGGACTTTTTTTTTGTAAATGTGAGATTGCCTTCACTTAAAGTTCTTATGTTATTTTGCCATTATATATAGATCCATATTATGATTTTTTTTAATTATTAGTGTGAGACACTTCCTTCACTTGAAATTCTTATGTTATTTTGGCATTATATATAGATCCATGTTAAGTTTTTTTTGTAATTATTTATTTATTTATTTTGTAAATGTGAGACAATACCTTCACTTGAAATTCTTATGTTATTTTGTCATTATATATAGATCAATGTTAAGATTTTTTTTAGACACTTTCTTTACTTGAAGTTCTTATATTATTTTGCCATTATACATAGATCTATGTTAAGATTTTGTTGGTATGGGGTTGAATTTTTTTTTAGCTGAAACAATATTAATGATGAATTTATTGACATAGAGAACTAACTGATTTATTGACATTAAAATTAATGTAATTCAACAAATCAACCATTTTTTATATATAAAATATCACAAAATAAATATATTAGAAAATTACAAAGTAAACGCATTTTTCAGTTTTATATTTTTGAAAACAATTTTCCAAAATTACAAAGAGAACATGTTTTCAGCAATCGCAAAACAAACAACAAAAATTCAAAATTCAAAACAAAATCAAAAACTCAAAATTCAAAATCGAAACACAAAGAGAACAACCTCTGATATTTTGGATATCAATATTTGATTCAAGAATGTTTTCATGTGATTTGGAATGGAGTATTAACTCATATTTATAGATATCCAAGCAACACCCACAAATTGGTGTCAACTTTCCATGAAAAGATGAATTATTTCATCAAAATGTGTCAAATTCAGATTTAAATAAATCAGGAAAACGATCAAAATTTTACAACGTGCGGTCTCGTGGTTCAAATCCGTGTCAGCGCATGGTTATATCATTTAATAAAATTTAATCTGATGTAAAAAATTGAAGTGTGATCCTATGGTTTTTGTACCATGTGGTCGCATGGTTTTCCAGATTTTGGTCACCTTCAATTTTTCATTTCCATTTCTTTACAAATTCATTCATTCTTTTTTATCATCAATAATTATGAACAATACATACATACATACATATTTAACAATTCCCCATTGTTCAAAATGTATTTTGATAAAAATTTCAATACTTATGCATAAGGATTAGATATCTTTCGATTTGAATATATCAATAGTGTAATCAATCACAAGATATCATTGAGATCCTAGGTGACGTGAAAGCTTTGAGCCATTATTCCTTTGTAATGATACCGATGAGATCACACATAGGAGTATCATTGTGTTCAAAGTTTTTTCACAACTCGCATAGTACTTTTATGGCCTTGTGTTCATCCTATTAATGTGAACTTTTAAGAGAGAAACTTCAACTCTCTATCGAGACGACACTATCTCTAAGCTCATATAGGTAAAGTTCTTTCAGTGTCTTTATCATATTTACAGATACTTGATCCTTTTGATCCGAACTTTATTAAAAGTTAAAAACTTAGCTCTCCTTTCTATGACAACCAATATATCTTTGTAAGTGTTGAATGCTATCCACTTATCGAATGATTTGTTTTTACTCTTTGAACATAAAATGTAGGCCCCGTTCTCTTTGCTGTTTTCAGCCTGTTTTGAGTTTTCGATTTTTGAAAATATCGAAAACGCGTTCACTTTGCTCATTTTCAGAAACGCGTTTTCCAAAACACAAAAAAAAAAAACAAAAAACAAAGGAAACTCAAAACGAGTTTATAGCGTTTTGGATATTTTTTGTTAAAAAATCCAAAACAACCAAAACGCGCGTTTTGAATTTTTTTTTGGGTAAATGTAAGACACTTCCTTCACTTGAAGTTCTTATATTATTTTACCATTATATATAGATTCATGTTAAGATTTTTTTTTTGTAATTTTTTTATTTATTATTATTATTTTTTTAAATGTGAGACACTTCCTTCACTTGAATTTCTTATATTATTTTGTCATTATATATAGATCTATGTTAATATTTTTTTTTGTAAATTATTATTATTATTATTATTTTTGTAAAAGAGAGAAACTTCCTTCATTTGAAGTTCTTATATTATATTGTCATTATATATAAATCCATTATAAGAATTTTTTTTTTTTTTTTTTTTGTAATTTTTTCTTTTGGTAAAAGTGAGACACTTCATTCACTTGAAGTTCTTATGTTATTTTGCCATTATATATAAATCAATTTTAAGATTACTTTTTTATTTTTTTTATTTTGTAAAAGTGAGACACTTCCTTCACTTGAAATTCTTATGTTATTTTGCCATTATATAGATCCATGTTAAGATTTTTTTTTTTTGTAATTTATTATTATTATTATTATTATTATTATTATTATTATTATTATTATTATTATTATTATTATTTTGTAAATGTGAGACACTTCCTTCACTTGAAATTCTTATGTTATTTTACCATTATATATAGATCCATGTTAAGATTTTGTTGGTATGGGGCTAAATTTTTGTTTAGCTGAAACAATATTAATGATGAATTTATTGACATAGAGAACTAACTGGTTTATTAAAATTAATGTAATTCAACAAATCAACCATTTTTACATATAAAATATCACAAAATAAATATAAAAAAAAATTACAAAGTAAACGCATTTTTCAGTTTTCTATTTTTGAAAACAGTTTTCCAAAATCACAAAGAGAACATATTTTCAGCAATCACAAAACAAACAACCAAAATCCAAAATTCAAAACAAAATCCAAAACTCAAAACCCAAAATCGAAACACAAAGAGAACGGCCCCTGTACTTTTTAGTAAGGTTAGGTAAGGTTGCCATCATTGGTGGATTTTTAAGTAAGAAATTTTAATTCCATCATACTCTCACTAATTTTATTAGTGGATCCGCTAAATTATCACTTGATTTTACATAAGTGATTGAAATTATTCTTTTTTTTTTTTTTTTATCAATTTCCTCACATAGTCATGTCTTAGACTCATATGTCTAGACTTTCCATTGTATACTTCATTGTATGCTCTAGCTAAAGTGACTTGACTGTCACATAATATAGGAATAGAATTTGTATTCTTATCTCCTAATGAAATTTCATACAAGAGATCCATTAGCCACTCAGCTTCTTTTCCAACCTCTGCCAATGCTACAAATTCGGATTCCATTGTTGAGTATGTTATGCATGATTGTTTCTTGGACCTCCATGAGACTGCTGCTCCTCCAAGAGTAAAACTCAACCTGAGGTGAATTTGTTCTCACATGTACTAGATATCTAACTTGTATCGGTAAATCCTTCTAGGATTGCCGGAAATCGAGAATATTAAAAATCTAAATCTTTGGTTTTCTTTAAATAACTAAAAACCCTTCCAATTGTCTTTCAATGTACCTTATTTGGGTTGCTAGTAAACCTGCTAAGTTTACTAACTGTAAATCCTCTATTCGATAAGAGTGGGCATTATTTCCAAAATTTGGTGGAACCGTATCGGAACCGATTAGAATCAGTCGATCCAGATCGGGTTCGACCAAAGAACAAATTAGTATTGGGACTTTTTGGTTAGAACTGAATTGTTCCCGTCCGGTTCTCGGTTCTTGTATTTTAGAACTGTTGGTAATTCGTTTCTTTAGTTAAACTAACTTTTTGTTGCACTATTTTTAGTAAATTATTGACATATCATGTGAAGGCGGAAGCTTTCCATTTATGTTATAATTGTTTTCCTTATTTCTTTTCACAAAAGATGGAAGTCATAATTGGACCTTATTTATTTCTTAATTCTTTGCACATAAATCCTCCATGGCTCCATCTTTTCAATTTCTATTGATTATTTCCTATAAATGATATTGAAATTTATCTTGAAATCAGTCGGCTATACCTAAACAATTGTATAAAGTGAAAATCTAAAAACTATAAAAGTTTATTCGGAAGTTGCAAAATTGTTAAAAATATAATTTTCTTGTTTCCGTATGAAAAGTAACATATATTATTTGGATATTACTTTTTAACTTGTATACAAGGTTTGTTGTTTTTCTTTTAATCTTTGTAAAGTATGTGCGGTTCTTCTATATTTTTTCAAAGTAGTATCAAGGAAATTTTTAATCTTTAGTACTAATGTATATTTTATTTTAACATTTTCGATGTTAAGAATCAACCGGACCGAACTAGAACAAATTGGTTCGATTCTAGTTTGGTTCCATTATATTCGGCTCGGTTTGGTTCCTTTGTAGACTGGATCACACCCATTCCTATTATCCGGACTAGTGCATTGGTGGTAATTCATGCTGTGTTCGATAACACTGTAACAGTTTATGAACGATTTTTTTACTGTTTAAAAAGTAAGATGTGTGATAGAAAAGTGGAGAAAGAAAATTTGTAACAGTTTATAAACGATTTTTTTACTGTTTAAAAAGTAAGATGTGTGATGGAAATGTGGAGAAAGAAAATTTGGATGGTTAAAAATTGATTCAAAAAATTGTGACGTTTAACGTTAAGGAACACACTATCACTATCAGTTGCAGCACTTGGGGCCGTGCTTTCCTCCACTGACCCCGAGAGGCGGCGGAAAATGCAAGCGGAGGTCGATGATGGGGACAATGAAGTGGTTAAGGAGTACTTTAACAACGACGGGTTCCAGCAATGGCGCAGGATGTATGGAGAGACGGATGATGATAACAAAGTGCAACTAGACATAATAATTGAGAACTCCTAGAATGTGGAGAATGTGATGAAGATGCTGACGGATGAGAGTTCATTGAAGGGTGTAACTGTGGGTGCGGGACCGGGGAGTTCGTCAATTCCATTGGCGAAGGATGATGGTACTGTGGTGTCGGCCAGTGATGTCTCAGCTGCGCCATGGTTGCTGAAGTTGAGAAAAAGGTGGGCATTCGTTCTGGAACTAACTCTTTTAAAAGTTTTAGTTTTGTTAAAGAGATGATGAACTTATTTATTTCGTTAAAGGTCTTACATGTGTAGGATTTTAATGAGTGATTTGTGAGTAGGACTCGAATTGTTAAAGTTGAACAACCTTGTTTAAAAGCTATAAATGTATTTATTTAACTTATGAGTGATTTGTGGGTAGGACTCGATTTCAGAAAGTCTGCAAATTTATTTATCTAACCTATATGTTTATGGCCCAATAGATACAACAATTCACCAAAGAGTAGAGTCAAAATTATGGAAGAAGCAGATTAGGTAAGAATGAAAATTCAGGAGAAGTCTTAGAAATTCATCCAAAACCCTACTTTTAATCTCTCTACTCTTAAAGTGCCCAACAAGAACACTTCACACATCATATCGACTATATTAAGGAACGGAATCATTACTCTCTAGTTCTGTCCAGTACTACGTACATAACATGCAATTGGTATTTATGGATGCTCGCGGTTACAACTTATCAGCAATTTTTGCTAGAGCATCAGTAATTTTGTTAAGAGCAATGACTAAACTGTTGTGCTGGTCATTTCGCTGCTCTCTGTCGACTTGAGCATTCATATTTTGAGCTTCAAGTTGTGCATTCAGCCGACTATTGTTACTCTGGAGAACTCTTATTAAGCTATCAGCTGCATCAATACTTTGACATCTGTCTGTTGAAAATCTTCTTCTCTTCACTCCCTCCTGAAACGTAGTAGATCCTTTCTCGAAATTTTGCTGTGGTCTTTTCCCTCTTTCTGTACCTGATAAATGCAAATGCATCGTATCAATGTCATTCATTATGAACTTGAGAGATATGCTGCTTATATTTTTAACACACTTCCCACGTGTAGGTCGGATTCAATTTTTCATTCAAAATTTTTGGGGTTTATGTATAAATTATTTTATTAATATAATGTATAGTTGAAAATGAGTTTGAAAAAAATGAGATTGTGAATAATGAGGCTCAAACAGAAGCTATGGGAAACTTTTCTATTTATACTCGAGCCTTTGTTTGGTAAACCGTTATTTATAAATATTGATTATAATTAGCGATGTGTTAACATTTTGTGAGTCCATTATCTGAAAAGTCAAATATGGTGGGCGAGAATCTTTGATTAGCCAAAATTGTTTGACTTTTTCAAAAAATTGTCCAATAAAATATTGTGATGTGATGCAGTCACGGTTTATAAATTTTACCAAAGAGAGGCTAGATCTTCAACATGATAAACAATGAAATCACTACCAATAAATGTACGGGTTGCAATCAAATATGTTAGGATCTCGCCAACTTTACTCTTATCAAAACACAAAACCTATTGGCTCTTTCAATTTCAATTCGGAAAGGGATTATGAGTAAAATAGATTATCTAATACAGAGCTTACCTTGATTTGAATATGCCCTGTGATATGGTTGATATTTTTTCTCTGCTAATGATAGAAAAACTTTAGTGCAGTATATTTCAGCCTTCAGGAGAGAAACACTAGTTGTTGAAAAAGATGATTAAGATACCTGATATTGGCACTGGTGAAGGAATTGGCTTTCTTCTGTCATCTGTTGTAGCCTTTTCATTTCCTCGACCCTCACCGATTTCATCTTGTGATCCCCGTTCAAATTCTGAGAAAAGACTATCCTCAGCCTCCTCGTCCTCCACCATTTCATCCTCATCTTCAGCTTCAACCCCATCTATGCCATAACTTACTGGCACAAGTGCTAGTCGATATGCATCGTCTGTGAATGTTTTCCCATCCAAGACATCATAGACTTCTTGATCAAAGAAACCGGGAAGTCTCCTATCCCTTCTCAAATCACTTCTCATCGTCCAGAATGATTCATCAACTCCTTTTACCTGTGACTCCCACATTTTTATCTTCCTGAAATCACAGACAAGGTTACTCCATCTTTTCCGGCATTGAACTGGTCCTCGTTCCACTCCGCGTTGTCTACAGTATGATGAGACAGAGTCCCACTTTGGTTCGTACTGGTCCGACCCGAAAATTGAACTGGATCTTCTACCCTTTATCCCTCGATCCTCTGCAACCTTCTTCCCTTCTATGAGGAAAAGTGTTTCTTGTCTCGTCCATCGAGGATGTCTCACTATTTTATTCTTGTCATCGGTTCTTTCAATGAACAGTGGCTGTCCATTTTCAACACACGTTGAAGATGTACCATTTTCATGCATGCCATTGGGTTCTGATGTCATCAATTCTTCTGCTAAAAGTATTTCTGATAGAAACCAGAGGATGTTGTTCCTTCTCTAGCTTTTTATGTTCTTTGAAACTTATATTCTGTATGTTTTATTGGGTTCTACAGAGGGACACACACCTCTCTCTCAGTGATTAAATTTACTAAAAAAGAGATATATTCTTTATTTAGGCATTGAATTTCTAGATTTGAGCATGTAACCTTCAGCCACACTGTCCTTAATTATCTTTGGAAATCTGTGTGTATTCTGTCATTTTCCTAATCTTTTGCCTGTATAAATAAATGCTCTTAATGTTTACAAGGGCAGCTTTTGGCATTTTATATTCTAATTTATGATTGAAAATTACTTCTTTTTGCCTTAAGACGGTAAAGCTCGTAAATGAGTAGAGTCTTTTATGAGAAGGAAAAGCGGTCATTTGTATAGGTTGCTTGGGTCTTTGTGTTTTTCTCGACTGCGATCCGCTTTTCTTGTTCTGTTTGTGCTAGCTCAGCTAGTTTTGTTGGGACCTTTGTTTCCTTCTGTCTGGGTATGCTCGGTGTTTTTGTATTATTTTTTTTTCTTTACATATTTACATTTCGATTAAAAAAAAGGTCAATTTTAGGAGCCATATACCAAAAGGCACAGTATTAGAAAATTGCTAGGGTACTCTCTCTCTCGAAAATTGTAATTAATGCTTGATAATTCATCGATTGCAATAGAAATTAAGTCAAAATAATTTATCATTTGTATGTGAATAAAGAATGAAGCTAAAAGACTTGCCAAACAATCAAAAGTTTCTTTCTCGTCTTGTTATAAATGATAGAGAGAGAATCAAAATTTCAGTTACATGATCTCTTCGTGCATTATTATATGAGTAAATTAAATCAATGCTCACTGAACTTTGGTTATGGTTACTACTTACTCACTAAACTTTAAATGGTTACCGGATGATCACCGAACTACTTATTTATTTATCCAATGCTCACCGAACCTAATTTCACTTGTACACTTAGGCAATATGGCCACGTGACGTGAAAAAAAATGACATGGCAATTAGAATTTGTAATTTATTTCCAATTCATCATCTGTTCCAAATTTCCTTCCTCCCATTTTCATCTAATCATACCAGATTTCGGATTCAAGACAACAATCTTAATGGGTCTATACCGTTTGAGTTTGGCTTCTTGCCTGATAAGTGTATTTTATACACTTATTTATCTGTCGAAATTAGGATATTATTTTGTTTTTCTCGAATAAATTCTACTTAGTTTGTGTTTATTTGTCATTATTTCAGGTTTTATCCCAAGAGTCGAGAAGATGAACGAATTGAAGGAAATTCATGACAATTGGACGAATATTGAGATAAAACGAAGAAAAAGGACTAAAGTGTACACTCCCAAAAGTTGAAGACCGAATGTGCAATTAACTCAAGGACCAACTTATTCTATTGGAAGAATTGTGACCCGAAAACATAAAAATTAAAGTAAGAAATAATTGGGCTTTTGTTTTAGGGCTCAATAGTGTGTATATGAATATATATATATATATATATATATATAAACATATACATGGTGAAAAGGAGGGGAGGGCAGCCGAGAGAGACAGAAATCGTGAGTTGAAAAAAAAGGGAGGCCGCTGGGAGTTAGAAAAGAGGGCAGCCATGGGGAAGCAATTAGTGTGGCCGGTGGAATTCATATAAGATATATACACACACAATTGTAGCTACAGGAGAGAATAATTGGTGGAATCGAAACAAGATATCAGCAGAAGGACTAATTGTGGTGGTGGCTGTCATACTTTTATTGGTTGGTTTGGGATTGAATCAATTGGAGACAACTTTGGAGGATAAACATTGAGGCAAGAGATATATATATACACACGGCTACCTGGGTGCAAACAAATAAAAAAGGGAGCAGTAGCATTACTTTGTTGATTGGAAGAGAAGGAATATATATATATATATATATATACACACACAAAACCAGGTAGCAATAATTTGGAGAAGGAAGAGAAGGCTGAAATTTTGGTGGTGCGAGCGATGTTCAAACTCCGGGTTTTATTTTCACTATTTATTGCTTTTTATTTCAAGATCATGAGTAGCTAAATTTTTAAATCGGGATTAACGATATAGATTTAATGTTTCTAGTTTGATTTTAATTCTCAAGTTGACACTTTATTTTAATGTATTGATTTTATTATTGCGTTTAATGCTTGAATTGCTTGATCACCAATTCATGAATTAATGGTTGTTTTCATAATCTGAGAGGTGAGTTAACAATTAGATCACGAAATAAAATCCGGAAATTTCAACAAAAAGATAGAGATATGAATTTGTGGTTGCATGTGGTCAATTATGAATTCCTAAGAAATTAAATGCATTTAGTTAAGGAGAACTCTGACCCGCTGTAGAGATACATGGTTGACTTAGTTAAATAGGTCTAGTTTGAACTCGAGAGAGGTAAATTAGATATATGCGTGAATTCGACCAAATACAATTTTAGAAAACAACTTGAGATGAGAAATTAAGTTAAAACGTTATTTCGAAATCGTTAGTCCCGATATTCATTCAATTGCTAGAAATCCTACCACTTTATTTCTTGCTTATATTAATCGCTTTTAGTTTAATTTTCTATTTTCATTTTAATTGCATTATTTATTTCATTGATTTCCAATTACTTGTCGTTTTTGTTTTTATTATTTTACAAGTTATTTTCTTAGATAGTTTTGATTTTTGTCTAGAAATTCTCTATTCGAAGTAAATTTATAACGAATTAAATAGTCCTCGTGGGATCGACAACTCGGACTCAAAAGTCCACTTTTACTACTTGTAGCGATATCGTACACTTGCGATATTATTTCACACCAACAAGACAACAATCTTAATGGGTCTATACCGTTTGAGTTTGGCTTCTTGCCCAACCTCACATTCGCCATATCAGCAAGAACAATTTTTCTGGTCCAATTCCGAAGGATTTAGGCATTGCGGCTAAGTTGGAGTTTTTGAACATATCAAAAAAATCATTCAACATTGAATTGCTGATAATATTTGGAATGCACCAAGTTTACAAATTTTAATTGCCAATTTTGCTGGCCTGAAAGGAAAAATCCCTAATTTCATTGGATGTCAGAACTTTTATAGAATCGAACTAGATGGGAACAACCTCAATGAGAGCATTTCGTGGAACATTGGCCATTGTGAAAAACTCCTCAAATTGAATTTAAGTAGGAATTCACTGACATGAACCATTTCATGCATGGGAGATTTTCACTCTTCCTTCCATCACAGATATCGATTTATCCTATAATTTTCTAACCAGAACCATCCCTTCGAATTTCACAGATTCTTTTTATTTTTATTTTTTATTGCCGAAATCTGGTATGGTTAGATGAAAATGGGAGGAAGGAAATTTGGGGAAGATAATGAGTTGGAAATGAATTACAAATTCTAATTGCAATGTCATTTTTTTACAAGCCACGTGGACATATTGCCCAAGTGTACAAGTGAATTCAGGTTCGGTGAGCATTGGGTAAATAAATAAGTAGTTCGGTGAGCATTCGGTAATCATTTAAAGTTTAGTGAGCAAGTAGTAATAATCATCAAAGTTCAATGAGCATTGATTTAATTTACTCATTATTATATATATTCAATACAAGAAATTAACTTATGTATGACAGTCACCGACCTTGAGTATTGGTCCATAAAAATAATGGATTAAGAATCAAAAGGTTAAACTCGCGTTTTAAAAGAAGGTAAACTGGAGGTCAATAAATGTATGAGTAAATAATTTCTTCTTCTTAGTCAAAATAAAAATAAAAATTGGTAAAACAAGGTCTAGTTCAATTGGTTTTCGAGTGAATCGGCTCGGTATGAGTAATGGATTTACATTTGCATTTTTACATTAATGCTATTAGATTTTGGAATGCATCTCGATTTTTTGATCGAATTGACTAGATTGATTCCATTCATATGATGTCTAATCCATGTTACATGACACTCAACCACAACTCGTTTAGGCTGCTTAAAAAGTTGTTAAAAAGTTAATGTCAAAGTCAACAATTAAGTAGACATAAATTTATCAACTTCTGAATAACACATTTCATTAATTTTATTAAACTTTGTTAAGCAACATCTAAGCCTATATATGTGTGTGTATGTGTGTTATTTTTAACAATTTATCAATTACTTTCAAAAATAATATTAATATATTTTTAACAATTTATCAATTTCTTTCAAAAATAATATTAATACTTCAAAAATATTATATGTATTATTCATCTCATACATAAGACACGTCATTGAGCCAACAGAATGTAGGTTGCGTTTGATTCGTCATGGAAAATATGATTTTTCAACTTTGCGTTGTTTTGTTGCCTAAGTTTTTCGAGAAATTTATTTTTCCACTTGCCTCGAAATTCGGTATTTTCCTTGTTTTGAATGAATTCGTTTTCCAAGGGGGAGGTTTTATTTTCCATGGAAAATCTTATACCATTTTTGTTACGTTTGATCATTTTTGTTGTTGTTAATTGATTTATTTTTTTTCCAAAAATTAACATTATTATTACTAAGTACAAACTTTTTAAAAAATGAAAAATAAAAATAAAAAATATTATAATAGCTAAATTTTACTTTATTTTTCATGGAAAATAATGTCAATCAAACAACAAAAGTTAGAAAATTCTCCACTTTTTCTACCTAGAAAATTAAACCAATCAAACACATTAAACTTTTAATTTCCAGGAATTTAATTCCCTAAAATTCAATTTCCTGAAATTCATTTTTTTTACACTCAAATTTCACCTTCGCTATCAAGCTATCAAACGGTCGTAGAGGCCAAAATTTGCCGAGAAACTCTTTTTCCTAAACTGTAGAGATTTTCACAATCATGATTGATTTGGATTGATTTAAAACACAATGTTATTTTTATTGATGCGCATGCCAAATGTAACCTCCACGGGAGAAAGGGATCCTCAATAATTGCATGAACAAGCCATATCACAAACAAAATAATAATAATTTTTAATTTCGAGTGAAATACTAATTAGAAAAGAGTAATTTTATATAGATATTTTTAAGTGATATTATGACATATATCATACATTCATTGAAATGTGAGAAATTATGTGATAGTTATTTTTACTATCCAATTAATGTGACACATATTCCAATGTCACTTAAAAATATCTTCAAAAAATGTCGAGTAATGCTATTTATCTCAAGGTTGAGATTAATCTCAACTCAATTGACACATATTCATTGAAGAATGGGAAGGTGCCCATGCACAAGTCACCTCTTCAATTTTCAATGGAAGAGTGTCAACTGAGTTGAAATTTATCTCAACCTTAAGTTATATAGCATTATTCAAAAATGTCTCACTAGAATTATTGTTAAAAAAATATATTTACACGTTTCATTTTATTCTTCTTTGTTGTCAATTTACAAAGCATAAAAACGAACTCTAAATAACTTTTTTATGTTAGCCTCTCTTGAAATTGCCTTAGTTGGTACCCATTATTTAAAATTTCATTTTTTTCAAAATTCATTTTTAACTACACATTTTACAAATAAAATAATCTACACGTAAATTCAAAAATATTCCTTACTTTTTAATCACACATTCTTTAAAATTTACAATAACAAATCACATTATTTTAAAATAATGGATGGACTTAGTTACATGATCATAAAAATTGATGGAATCTAATTAAGTCTATGTTCTGTAACATAATCATTACAATTTATAAACTTATTTATAAACAACACAATTTCTTAAACCACTTTTTAACAATCCAAAATTTCTATACCCACTTTTCAACCATATCTTACCTCGAAAATAACAAAAAAACAATTTAAAAACTATTACAGTGTTACCAAACACTACCTACAAGCACACATAAAAGTGCATAAATTATTAAAACTCAAAATACTTTGATTTTCTAAATAATTTACGACCTCTTTCTCCTCTCCACTACTGAATGGGTATTGAAATTTCGTTAATCAAAAGTAACGGCTTAATATTAATTTGACAAATTATACAACCCGCTCGATTTTGGCACAAGAAGATCAAGAAATCTAGAATGGATGACTTGAGGCTAACCAGAATATTCTAAATTTCTTAAGTGCATTGTAGGACATTCTAAGAGAACTGCAAGTCCTACACTTGGTGAATTATTCTAGATCATCCTAGTTTAGTTCATAAATATTTTAATGTAGATATTTGTAAAGAGAATTCGAGAAGTGAAATCTAGACTATTGGATAGAAATGATCCTAGCCATCCATTTGAGGAGGTTACTACTATAAATAGCTTGGTAGGATTCATTTGAAGGGACCAAGAGAGTGAGTTGTAAAGAGTTTCCTTATTCAATACACAGCTTTCTTTGTAAACTCTTGTGTTCCTTTCTTGTTTCTTTCTTAAGTGTTCTACTAGGAACCTTGTCTTAATATCAACGTCCATCGGGAGGCTGACTTAGTGTGATTACCGCGGGGGCGAAAGTTGAATACACTAAGGCCGCACGATTCTTGCAAAAAAACAACAAGTCCGTCTTTTAAAAATTTCAAACATTAGATTCTTGATTAAATTTGTTGGATGGAAACTTTAAAAGCCTTAAGGTGCACATTTATTAAAGATTTGGGATCACGTTGTATATTTTTGAACGATATGGATCTCCACAGTAAATTGCATTATTTAAAATTTTTCAAATTATGGTCAAACATCTAACTTTTGTTCGATTAATGGATTTTTGAATGCAACACAATAGTTAAGTTCTTCAACCGCATATTTTTAAAAGGTTTGGACATATATGCTACAATTTAAAGGTTTGGAACTGTAATATACTTTTTTCGAAGATCAACGACATTTGCTCCAATTCCACCAATAAGTGGAATCACTGGGATAATTTATCCAAAACTAGTCATTACACATGCAATGCACGTGATGTACATACGATAATCCACTTAATAGCATTAGTAATATTTGGTTAAAACAACGTAATAAAATAACAATGATAGCCAAGAGTTGCATAAATATGAAAATTGTATTGACATAGTCAAGAATTCCCCTTCTCACCCTTCCCAACCCTTCTAGCTAATCTTGCAAAAAACTGAAAAACATAGAATATGCAAAAATATCGTCCTTTAGGAACATGACAATGCTATCATCATCCAACATAAACGAATTGCTTATTGCATTATTTGAATCTTAATAATAACACCCTCATTTTGGATATTATAATTTGTGCGCATTAGAATCATTAAACTATGTAAGGATCTATAGATATGCTAGTCTCCTGGATAATTAATGAAATAAAAATGAATTAGTTTCGGTCCCAATCCATCAAGAATCGACAGAGATAATGAACATATGTTCCAAAAACATGACCCAGTAGAGATCACACTGCTATTGATGTTAATCCCAATTCCCACCAACTAAAAAACAGAATGGAACCCTTCTCATAAATAGAAAAAATGGTTAAAACAACATATTCTAGATTTCAGGTCAAAACCCTATATGTTTTATCACAAGAGAAAAGCAAGATGTACTAATTATTAGCATGTTCTAGAATCAAGATCCACCACACTCGTGACCTTTTTCTTGATTTTAATTGAGATTTTATATAACTTATTTCAGGTAGGAATAAGCTACTCGTACAAACAAGGATGATAACCCTGAGGGAGACTGACTCGATGTAAAATCTACCCTCCAAGTATAAAGGGGTCAAGTTATAGCCTAGCAGTAATCCAGGGTCATTCTTCCT
Source organism: Ligustrum vulgare (assembly GCA_963555705.1). Classification (NCBI taxonomy): domain Eukaryota; kingdom Viridiplantae; phylum Streptophyta; class Magnoliopsida; order Lamiales; family Oleaceae; genus Ligustrum; species Ligustrum vulgare. The sequence goes on along the minus strand of OY743172.1, from coordinate 3,137,246 downwards.
AGGGATTTTATTGGTATCATAATATTTGCTAAATTCGAAACTTAAACTATGATTTCAATTATGTTTTTAAATGAATAAAAAGAGAATATAATTAAATTGCAATGAAAGGAAAATTTGAGTGGAGTTATTCTTTCGCTATCAATTGAGTTTTGCAAATAAGATTAATATGAATTTCTTGAAATCGATAAGATAAAAAAAGTATTAGTGAGAAAATTACTCAATTTATTCTACCGCGTTTTTTCGAGCATGTTGTGTGCATATTCAATACACACCACATCAGCAACATTCATCCAAGTAAAATAATTTGAAAACTTAAAACAATTTGTAAATGCTTATCAATAACAAGAATTCATTCATTACAAATTAAAGCATACCCATTAAAGTTAAGAATAACTCCCCTCAAATATAACTTAGTCGAACATAATTAAACTAAACGAAATAAAATTCAACCAAAAAGGTATCATAACTAAAAATTCAAATTCAAGTTTGAAACAAAAAAAACAAAAACAAAGAAAAGAAAAGAAAAGAAAAACTATAACCAAAAATGTATCTCAATTCAACAACCCATCAACAATATAAAATTATATAAATAAACTAAAAATTTAAACAATTTAAACTCTAAGAAAACTGTAAATTGAACTCAGAAAAATAATTAAAACTGAGGCTGCTGATTTGGTGTGGACTGCACTGCTGCTTGAGGCAAAAACCAGAGACTGCCGGCGAGGAAGATGGGGCTGTATGTTGAAGGTGAGAGAAGCGGCTGGAAGAACAGATTTGAAGAGAGATGAGGTTGCAGCAGGCTGAAGGTTCAGGGTTGTGGGAGTTGCAGCTGGAAGTTGAAGGTTGATGGTGGAGGTAGAAAATGGAGAGGGTCAAGTTGGCGGTTGCTGGGCGTTGTTCAGACAGAGAATGAGGTAGGTGATGGAGGCTGTCGACTGTGAGATGAGAGAGAGAGGTTACTTGCGGCTGAGTTAGAGAAGATGGAGGATAGCTGCTGGTTGTTGCTGTAGAGAGTGAGTGCTGGTGGCGTGAGAGATTGAGTTCGGCTGAGGGAGATGAGGGAGAGGAGCTGCGCTGGTTTGAGGAGAGAAGAGAGACAGAGGGTGGTTTTGGGGCTGTTGGATTGGTTGAAGGTGAAAGTGTCGAGAATGAGAAAGGTGTTGTTCCTAGGTTTTTTTTTTTTTTTTGTGTGTGAGAGAATACATGAGTTGGGTTGCTGATGAAGTTGCTCTATTATGGGCTTTTTGGGTCCATAAAATTAGGGATTTTTGGGTTGAAATTGTCCAAAATATACCTGTAATCAAATAAATGAAATTTTTAGCAATTAAAATTAATTTGGAGTTAAACAAATAAAATTGAATCTTTAATAACTTTTACTCTAAATTACAAAATTTATATCAAAAATTTATATTTTTCATTTATTTACCCATCTAAAATACGTAAAATTGGACAATAATCAGAGACCCACAAATATTTTATTGTATATGAGTCCCCCTCCACGTGAGGGATTTGTCATCTCATTTGTTATCCAATTTGTACGTCTAGCATGCTCCTTTCAGGTAACCTTGCTTAGCTTAGCATATCAAATATGATGTTGCTACTGTCTTCCGCACTATTAGCATGGCTTTTCTCCAACTACCTCGAATGAATCTAGCATCTTTATGACACCAATTGTCTGCCAAATGAAACACAATATGCATCAGTATTCAATCAAGCATGAACAAGAAATAATTACCACATTATTATTATTCACATGTCATATATCAGAGAAACTTGAAGAATGAGAAATTTATGGCAACCACTGATATGTGAATTATGAAATGACAAATACAATCCGGTTTTGATATTTCAAATCACATCATCTTCATTTGTAGCTTTCGTGAAAGCTCACCACACGTGAAACATCACCTTAAAAAGAATACCACGTTGTGCAAAAATTCGATGATGTTCATCAACGACAATTAATGATTATAGATTAGAAGTGTGCTTGAATGATAAGCTACGTTATAGGAACCTTTTTGAATGTATCGAAGTACCGGTATTTCTCAAAATGTAAAATTGTTTACTCAGCATGGATAAGGTATAAGATCTTTATTTTTAATAGAAACATAATGCAATGAGACATTTTCGTCTATTAATGGAAGGGAAATACTAATAGGCTACAACAAATTTGCAAATGAGTGAACTTGTTAAATTGACAAAGACTCGCTAAACCAGAACGTAATGTATAAATGAGAAACACGAGGGCATGTCCAATGTTCGGATTAGATAACACTAGATAATCAAGATTTTGAACCCATCAACACAAAAAAAAAGATTTATTTTATATACTAACTCAAATAAAATGGAGCGTCACCTATCATTGATCACTGATCTTCTTCATTCTCTTCTATTTTCCAAAAACTAATTACTCACGTAAAATAACAGTTTTATTTGAACATTTCAAAACCAACAACCCAAAAAAAAAAAGAAAAAAGAAAATAAAAGCTTTATACTGTTGACGGTTGAAATATAAATAATCTAAATCAGCAAGAAAAATAGGTGATTTGTTAGTTATATAACACAAATTGTGTTTGAAAGACGTGAATCCCATGTCGTAATTGATGAGCTGGATTTCACATATATGACAAGAAAAGCGGTGATTCGTAAGAGGTGGATCCCAGGTCGTTCAGAAGACTTGGACTCCACGTATGGTTCCTTGTAGATGTATATATTATTAGCTTTGAATAGTCAAAAATTGGTGGGTCCCAATTTTTGCAGCCATGAAGTTGTATAGGAACTGAGAGGACATATCTCCCCAGTTTGTTATGGAGTGGTCTAGTAACGTATGTAACCACCTCTGAGCCTTGTCCCCAAAAGTTTGGGGAAAGGTCCTACACATGATAGCATCACTGACTTCTTGCATCTCCATCCAGGAGATATATCGGTCTATGTGTGCCTCTGGCTCCGTAGTTCCATCATAACTAGGTACTTGTGACATTTTGATCTTGCTCTACAAGGTTTCTTTCAGAATTTCCTTCGAAAATGGAGAAGATCTGTAGAGAGAGCGCAACTGTCAATCAGACTGTTCCTTTTTTGTTTACCTTCAAAGTCACTTAATTGCTTCTTCGGTGCATTGAGTCCCTCCAAGTTCCCTTTTCCATCAATGCAGGGTGGATTGCTGAGATCTAACGTCGGCGCGTCCCTGGCAGTAGCTTTGAAAGTTCTACATCTGGTTCTAGTAGGTTCGTGTTATGGACTACGAGCATATCTTTCCAAATGATGTGATGTAGCAGGTCTTCTATTCAATCTCGATGTGTGGCCCTTCCTTGCTGGAGTTGTTTGATCTGGACCTAGCTTGCTGAAGACACTGTGTGTCCTTTTGGTCGATCTCTTTCGAAGGGAACAATAATTGCTCTCTCCAATAGAACTTTCAGACCTATTGTACACGTAGTTGAGCTTTCGACGCACCTGTTGCCTGTTTTTAGGGAGACAATCAAAGGGTTCTGCCCCATTATGAGGGGCTTGCAAGTTTCCAAAGGTTTGACCCTGTTGTATCTTGCCGACCACTTGTGTCAGCTATTGCAGCTGACGCATGACCTCCACCATTCGAGGATCTGGACAAGGCCCGACATCCAGGTCGTCCTCTTTCCTTATATGACCTTGTGCCTCCATTTGGTTCCCTTTGTTCCCATGATTGCTCTCGGAACCGTGGTCATCCATGTTATTTGGAGATTGTTCTGAACGATGTGAACTAGACGAACTGGTTGGACAGACTGTTGTTATATCACAAGCGGACCCTCATTCTAGTGTCAATTGTTGACGGTTGAAATATAAATATTTCAAGACAACAAGAAAAATAGGTGATTTGTCAGTTATATAATACAAAATCGTATGTGAAAGACGTGGATCCCAGGTCGTAATTGATGACCTGGATTCCATGAACGTGACAAGAAAAGAGGTTATTCGTAAGAGGTGGATCCCAAGTTGTTCGGAAGACCTAGACTCCATGTATGGTTCCTTCTATCTGTATATATTATTAGCTTTGAATAGCCAAAAACTGGGTGGTCCCTTTTATGAGCTACTCTCTCCTATGTTTATAAGGATAAATGGATGAGTTGATTTATTACAATATCTGACTACCTAACATTAGTACATAACTAAACTATTTGAGTTCTTAGGTAGTGCAAAGTATTTGACTCTTAACTAGTCCAACTACATTTATATCTGAATAGCAGAATTAACTAACATTTGATAAGACAGTTGTGACCATGTTCCGTCTTTACAAGTCAACCTCCGATCTGAAACCACCAGTAATTGTTTTTTTTTAGACAATCTCTTGGTCATATGATGTGGTTTGGGTTTTGTCCGACCTGGTGGTGTCAGGTCTGAATAAATCATCCTCCTAAGTGATCTGACCTCCATAAGCACGAACCGTCATTTAACGTCGTTGTTTCACCATCTAGGTCGTATTAACTTATCGACACATACCAAAATTCCCGATTGCAATTCTAGTCGACTACTATTCACAAAAATAAAGAAATTGATCACTATGGAAAGAAGGCACGACGTGGTCATATGGGTAATTGTGAGGGAAATGGCAATGATTTCTAGAAAATATAAATAAAACAAATTATAATATACCTTGATTATAAGTTTGTTAATTAATGACTTTAATTTAAATTAATAGCTAATGCGTAAAATGAACCAAATTAAATTAAATTATGGTGAACAAAAATAATTTTTTTTTAAAAATTTAATAATTATAGAATTATAACATTTCAAATTAAATAATAATTATTATAATATTTACAATTACGATTATTACTATAACAACAAATTATTGAATTAATTATGAATGTTTAGCATTTAAATTAAATATGAAAATGAAAATTTGGTAAATAAAAAAGAATACCCCAAATTTGTGGTGTGTTTTGGGGTACTATTGGAGAGCATTTTACCCCAAATTACGCTAAATTTGGGGTATTGTTGTTGGAGATGGCCCAAGTAAGAAAATTTTATAAACTTTTTCAACTGTTAACTAAAGTTTTAAAGACTTCTTCGATTGTTCGCTAAATTTTAAGATTGTCGAATTTTGATCACTAAATTTGTGAAATTAATTATTTTTCTATTTGATCGATAATGTATATTAACAACAAAAAATAATGATAGCAAATTAACCCGTATCACATTCACAAAAAAATCATAAATCTACATTAACAACAAACCAACTCAATATAGATTTTGACTATATTTTTTTGCTGCACAATAATATTTGGATGCAAGTTAATATTTTTTTGTTGTTAATGTAGATTTATTGATTTTTTGGGATAATGTGATATATGTTGGTTTGATATCACTATTTATTTATTTTTTTAATGTTAATGTTGATTATAGATCAAATATGAAAATAATTGATTTATTATATGCAACTCAAAATTTGGAAGAATATTTTTAAAATTTTCAGGGTCAATGTCCATTTTACAAGTTTAGTGTTCAAAACTCAACCAACTTAAAGTTTGTGACAAATTGAAGGCATTTTTAGAAGTTTAGCGACCAATTGAAGACGTATTTTAAATTTTTTGATATGACAATTCTAAAGGGCGTTACATTTGTTTTCCGTTTGTCACTTTATTAATTTCGTTGCAAAAGTTATATGAGTGACTAACATCTAACATTTTCATAAGTCTAGTGATTAAAACTCGATTACTTAAACTTTAGTGATTTACTGAAAACATAGATAGAAATTCAGTAATTATCGAGATAATTAATACGCAATTAAAATTTGAAATTAAAAAATTCAAAACAACGTGGTATTAGTCGAAAGGGATTTATCCTATGTACAACTAGGGCTTGACGTTTACCGGTTTAGTTTGGTTATTAAAGGAACATAAACAAAAACCGAATCGAAACTTTCCTTCAAAGATAAGAATCGAACGGTTTCAATTTCGGTTTTCGATTATTTTTCGATTTTTGTTCGGTTCCAATTAAAAAAATAAAATTTTATGCAAATAAAAAAAAATCTAATTGTTTGCAAAAATTAAAGGTAAATGCAACAAAATAAAGCTTCCAATTAAAATTAAACTCCAAATTCCTGTAAAAGTAAATCTTAGAATTTTGATGATTAAACATTTTTTCTACTCTAAAACCATTCTTATTTGAAAATAGAATCACGTCGAGGAAGCAAAAACATTTGAATCCCAGTAAAAGTAAATTCCACAAAATAATAATACTATAATAGTGTATGAAATAACTTAAAAGTAAATTACTAAATTCCATAATAATAGTGTATCAAACAGACAACATTTTATACACTGTCTATATATTGAAGTGTGGTTCTATTTGGAGAAGATTGTGACTCATGGATTTCTAATAAAAATACTTTACAAATCTGGACAACATTTCTCAAATGGAAAGATTGTGATACTCTTTACACATTAAAGTGTGGGCATAAATATATTTTTATATTTTGCTGTATAATTAAATGAAAAACTAATAAAAAAATGTTTTTATCGATTTTGATTTCGATTTTCGGCTTTGATTTTGAAAATCGACTGGTTACGTTTCGATTTTGAATTTTTTTTTAAGAACCAAAATATTTCGATTTTTCGGTTCAATTTACTCGATTTCGATTTTTTTGTCCACTCCTATGTACAACTGTACAGGGTTACTCTTTAAAGCGTCTTAAACGCAATAATGTCAACACATAGCCCCTTTTTGGTATTGATAAAAATTAGAATTTTAGTAAATTTTGATAAAAATGGATGAGATATGTGATTGAAAAATTGTGAGCCCCATAAAAAAGTGGTTAAAATTAAATGTTGACTCTGAATTATATTAAAATCTAAAAAAGTAAGCTACCAAATAGGGCATAATATTTATCACTTTTCTTCACAGTCACAAATGGTGAACAAGTGGCCTCCAGAGCATATCTCTCAGTGACAAAGGGGATAGCTGGTAAGGCTCAGCGCAATGGTATGCAGGGTTCGAATCCTGAAATATTGGATTTGTGCCTTGTCGTCGCGGGAGTTACCCAAACTTTGGACATACCATCAAGTCTTCTACCCTGACTCTGGAAGGCATAATCTGCAATTAACCTCATCAACCAATGACTCAAGACAGGGTCAGTTGGAGTTCTCAAAGTATGGGCTACACATTTTTTTTAACAAATGGTGAACAAGTGCTTATCTAGCACAATTCAATACATCTCTCTCTCTCTCTAAATTAGTAATAAATTATTACATTTTTACAAATATTGTTGCATAAGTTGTTTGATATAGCCCCAATATGATATTGATAAAAATTAGATTTTTAGTGAATTTTGATAAAAAATGATAAAATGTGTGATTAAAAAATTGTGATTCTATATATAAAATAAAATTAAATGTTGAATTTGAATTAGATTAAAATCTTTATTTTTAGCGCTACAAAACAGTGCTACCAAACAGGACACGTGAACGTCTTTTGCCCATTAGACCATTTATGCACCTGCACAGTTGCCCTTGGATTGGAAACGTTAGTTGTGCGCGACTCTCAGGCTCTTAATCTAGTCGAATCCAAGTATCCAACTCCCACATCCCAACCCCCACCCACCCCCTCCCCCCGGAAAAAAAAAAAAAAAAAAATCCCAACCCCTCCTCGTCATAAATTTTCGCTTATCGAAGCTCACTGCCGAAATAGAGCGAGGATCGATTGTTGGAATAATTGCTTCAATCGTGTAACGGAACTAAAAGATTCCGAAAAGAGAAGAGATGGACGAAGAAGAAGTTGAGAAAGCGGTATTAGCGTACCTGAAGAAGAAGGGTTTTAAGCAAACGGAATTGGCCTTACAAGAAGAGCAGCAATCACGCAACAAAATTAACTCTCCTCCAACTGATCCCGATATTGCCAAACATATCCTCGCATTATCCGAGTAAGACATTTATTATTATTATTATTATTATTCACGTACTTCATACAAGATTTTTTGGTTGTTTAAAGGATTGTGCTTTTATGAAAACTTGAATGAGAATTAAGCAATTTGTATAGATGGCTTTTCTTGGTTAGGTGCATGTCTTTTTATTTTAAGCAATTATCCGGATTTATTTTTTGACAGCTTAGTTTGAATTAGCTTTAAGTTCATGTAAGAAGCATGATGAACAAGGAATAGTATGGAGTCCTTAGTCTTGGAACGCAATTGGAAAACTGCTTCTTCCATTAAAACCTGCTGTTTTTACTTCTGTAGGAGGTCATGATTCTATGTTGACTAGAGATATTGGAAGAAGGACCTAGCTCTAGGTTAGTTCATGCTCTATATGTAATATGAACAATCTGCTACTTTTTTGTGACCTTGCTCAATTTCTGTCCTTATGCGGATTCAGTGCCACATCTTTGTTAAGTTGAGAAGTTTGTAAGAAGAGGAAAAAATGCACTGCAAGAGAACTATTACCCCTCCATGCCCTTTGGTTGGAGGCAAATACAAGGGTTTTGAAGTGGTTGGGTATGCCGTTTAGCAAGCTGGAAAACCATTTTACAGAACTTCTAGAGCTAGGATCAGTGCTTAACTCTTTTAATTGCTTGTAGATATTGTTAACCTTGTACAGATTCACGCCCTTATTTTGTTAATTTAATATGAATACTATGCAAATCCTTACTGTAAGTCCACGTCCTTGGTGCTGTACTAATACTAGTATCTTTTTACTGATGATTGCATCTTGCTCCACTCTTGATTGACCATCCCCTTCTTGCTTTGCTCCATATCTCATCCTCTATTGTTAAATTTGTACGTGCAAAAGTTTGGATTTTTTTTTTTTTTTTTTCTTCTAATTGGGATCCAGGTCTTTGTATCCTTCAGGTAAAGAGGCCAGAGTAAAAATATCATTAGTAATTGTGATTGACCTCTTTCAACATTTATACTGTATCACTGACCTTAATTCACATTGATTCCTGGCTAATACTTTTAATTACAATATCATTTTCAATTGAATGGTATATACTTACGAAATATTAACTTGCCTATCTCGTATTTATGGTTAAGTGTTAACACGTTAATGATTTTTTAACTTGTTTTGTGATTTTCAGGGCGGAAGATGTTCCTGCTCAGTACCAAGAAGGATATAGCAAACTTCGGTCATGGGCCTATAGTTCATTGGATCTGTACAAGGTAATGAGTGTGTGGTTGACTAACTTCTTGTTTCTTTGATCTCGTAATAGCAGCTTAAGTAGTGCACCACTTATTCTGTCTATATGTAAACTATACCATATTTAATGATATATCCAAATGGTTAATGAATTTGTAATTATTACAGAAACTCTTCAAAGCTGCAGTGTTGCTATGCACATGTATTTGAATTCTCAAGATAGCTAATTCCAAAATATTTAATAATTTCTTGAATTTAGAGCTTGAATGCTACTATCTTTTCCTATTAACACCACAGGAACAATTTGGCGAAGTTTAGAGAACAACAGGAAGTACTGGTAAGTGAGTAATTTAGTGTAGCAAACATTTCGGTATTAGGATCCCATGTAATGATAATGAGGTTCCTGCGCTGGATGGGATGGACTTTTTACCCAGTATTGGTAAATCTACAAAAGGAAGTCATGGGGGTGAGCCAAAGGCACAAAGCAATAGTATGTGGGCCTTATATACTCTAAAGTGGGATATCAAAGTCAAGGCTACGTGGTTATCTTCACATGAACAGGAACTTCCTATGCTGTTTGACATCCCAGTAAGAGATCTGAAAAAAATGAAATCTCGTATCACGAAACCAGTAAACTAGTACTAGTTTAAGTCAAAAGGAGTGTGATAAATGGGCAATTATGGATGAATGAAAAATGCTCTTGAAGTGCCATGCTGTTGCAGACAATATAGAGGCATACATGGTTCATTCAAGGTTTGTGAACTGATGTGAAGAGTTAAGCCAGAGAGGTTTGCTACTCTCTCCTGGAGCTCGTGTTATACTGATCTTCTTCATTCAAGAAGAGTTTACAGCTCAAGAAAGAATGATATAATAAGTTGAAGAATGAAAGGAGCAGTTGGAGCTAAAGGCCAGATGGCATTTTAATAAGATCTGCAAGTCCATAATGATATTAATTATTACATGGGACTAATGATATTTGCCATGTTAATTGAAACTATAGGGCTTTGAGGGTCTGTAGATAATTATTATTACTTAAGATACTATTTGTGGTTAAGCGGTGAAAGGTTTGAGTATTTATGGGTTATAAATGTTTGGATCCAAGTGTTAAGAATGAAAAAGGTAATGATGTTCTGAAAAGTCTGAAAAGTGTTAGTATTGATTGCTTGTTTGTGCTCTAATATAGTACAAAATTCTTTGAGCAGATTAGGGTCTGATATGAAGAGAACTAGGAATGCTAATTGTTGTGGTCATTAGTGATATAGCATAGACTTTGAAAGATATTGGGAACAGGATATAAAGTTTTGGATGATTATTAGGGATTAACTTTGATACAATAAAGGACTAACTACAAATTTAAATTATGAGTTCTTTTAGAGATTAGAGGAAGGAAATGAAAATGACGAAGTTACAAGTAGAAGATAGTTGTCTTGGGAGAAGACCGAAAGTTAAGAGGTTAGTAATAGTGACCTTGGTAGACATTTAGAGAAGGTACTGAAAGGTATCACCTGCAGGGGAAAAAATACATGGTTGAAATTGTTGTATCAAGGTTCTTTGAGTTTTGCTATTTATTTTGTTAAATACTTAAGACATAATTTTTATTTTATATATAGGATGGAGCTCAAACAGTCTTTGTTTGTCATCTTTGTACATGAACTGCTCTGACTCCCCCATTGAGTTGATTCTTAAAAATCTTTACATGTCAGAAATTATTATTATTCCATGCATTATTCATCTGTCATCATTCACAACCTACCTTTATTGTAAACTATCTTGTGCTAATTTGATGAAAATGCTTTTACTTGCTATTGCATGTAAGGTACTAACTGATCATTGCATAAACTTCAACTAGTTTTTAATCTACAATTCAGAAGTTTCATGTTTCTTGTAGTTCTATGGAGATGCTTATGTTTGCTAAAAGATTTTAAATGTATTTCGACTTATCCAATTTCTTGTTCATTTCTACCGTGCAGCATGAGTTGCTTCGTGTGTTGTACCCAGTATTTATCCATTGTTTTATGGATCTCGTTGCGAAAGGTCATATACAGGAAGGTAAGTTTCATCATCCTGTTACTCTTATAATTCTTTTGTGATTTTACTATTCTTAACTGCACCATTCCTGCACTTCTGTATCAGCTCGGGCATTTTTCAATAGCTTCCGAGAAGACCATGAGATGATGCATTCACGTGACCTCCAAAAATTAGAAGGCGTTCTTTCACCCTCGCATCTGGAGGTCTATCACTTTCCTAGAACCATGCTGCTATATTTAATCCGATGAATTCAGACACAATGTCCTTAAAAATGTACGTTCTGTTTGTAGGAAATGGAATTTGCTCATTCTCTAAGACAGAGCAAAGTGAGCATTAAGATTTGCCAGGTACTTTTTCTATCACTTTTGGGCCATATTCATATGTTTGTATCATTGTTTTCTTTTTGTTTATCTTGACCTACTTGGCTTTTGGTGCAATTATTCTAGAGCATGTTTGATTCCATGGAAAATGTCCCATCAAGTCAAAAAATTTCCTTCTTTTTTGTTTGATTGAAACATTTTCCCTAACAAATATTTTCTAGGTACAAGTGGTTAAAGCACTTTTTAGGCCAATTTTCATCCAAATATTTTCTCACCATTTTGGTGAGAAAATGTACATGTTTTCATTTTCCTTTTCCACGTGCAATCAAACATACCCTAAGATCTTGGATTACCAAAGAAATTTGATTGTGAGCTATTTAAGTTGCAAGTGAATGGACCAAGAGCAACAATTGGGTTTTCAAGCTTGGTTCCTTAGTAAACTAATCTCAATTGGTTGGAGTTGAGCTTGAGCTTGACCAGCTTGGTGTTTGCCTATAAATTCTCTGATTTGTTAGATTATTGAGCCAAATGACAAACTGGACAAACGCAATAAATTTTTTAACTTGGCTCTTGTTTGACTACGGATTTGTTCTGAAACGAGCTTTAAATGAGTTCTGATACTTTGTTTCTCAGCTCTAGATGCTCTTAAAATTGAATGTAGTATTCTCAGAAATGGAAAAAAAGGTTGAGTTGACATTTAAGGAAATGTAAAATTGATCATGGAAATGGAGGAATCTTCAAAGAACACAGTACAATTCTTGTTCTGGTGCTACATTACCTATATTAGATTACTTCAAAATTTCTATTGTGCAACTATAAGTTGTAACTACAATTTAGGTTTCAGCTCATTTCATCTTATTGTAGAAAATACACAAAAATATTATTGCTTCATTTCACCAAGAAATCAGGAAGCTCAGATGCCTACATAACTCAGACTTGACGCGAAGCAGAAACGCATATTCATTTTATTGGAAAAGGCTCTCTCTCCTGCTAACTGAGCGAAAAGTTTTTCCTAAAATTCAGTGAAAACAGGGAAAAATGGTTCTTGCTGTTCACTCTACGAAATTGGATCCCTTCTCTGTTGGTGGTGAACATTTATTCCAATGAGGGTTTAAATAGCATCTATGGTTTATCTCTATTGGAACAATGTGGGTCATACAGCAGCATTTAGAAAGTAGTCTGTACTGTAGATTCGTAGGTTCTATTCATAAGTTACATCTGTCGTCGACTCTATACTTGCTAACATAAATACACAACGTTTTTGAAGACTTTTATTGAATTGCTGAAATTTTTTTGTTGGACAAGAGGAAGCAAGCTACGGCCACAACTTCACTTGTAGCATTGAATGTGGTTTGGCTTACATGACTGACTATATATTATTTATGCTTATTTTTTCCTTTGTGACAGTACTCTTATGATCTTCTGATAGAACACTTACACAAGACTCAATCAATTACAATGCTCGGGATCATCAATGAGCGTATTAACTTCCAGGGTACAACTCCTCATTTCTAATTGCAGGTTTCCGATGCACGTGCTATTATTTTCTCACTTCCGTTGCATTTTATTTTCTTGAATTATGCTCTTTGTTTGAATTGATATGAAGCCGATTGTTCAATGGACAGTTTCACCTGGACAACCAAGCTCAATTTCTGATGATGCTGACGTTTTCTCACTTGTCGGGAGTGGTCATGATGCTGCTAATCTGGTTAATCAGAAAGAAATACACTGGGGGGTTAGTCAACAGTGCACACACACATATTTACTCTATGTTATTCTAAATCTAATGTAGTTGAAGTTTCTTTAAGAAGGTTATCTATAATGCTATATGCCTACTAGTTTGTTGGAATATCTTGTCATTTACTATGTAAACATGTTTTTTGTTCCCTCACCAGTAACTTCCAAATGATTACTTTTTGTGGTCGACATTTCTCTTAAATTAGGCCACATGTGTCCAACGGTCAATAGAGGAATCATATTGGCACGCAAGATGAGTAATGAGGCCAGTTCCACTTGGTTAGAAGATAGTAATTATTGGTTTCTGTGGTCTTCTTATCACTTGAAGAATTTTAGGCAAATTCCACCACTTCTATGGGCTTATACAAAAGTTCAGATTGCAGAAGCTATTCCTACTATTAATCATGGATGGAAATATTGTATTCTTTGTTTGTTGGCTTTCTTTTATTAAAATTATGCTTCAGTTATGGACAGTTTTTGTCAGTCATTCAGGAAATGGGTGGATCAAAAATTTTTGGTAATTTGACTTAGATATTTGATTGCTTACTCAGTTTTAGGAAGGAGAACGTATATGTGAAGTTGTTGATTATGATATTTTCGTGGCGTGTTAGATTGTTTAAGTTCAAGTTAGGATCACTTTCAGTAGGTGAATTGTGAACGTCCGTTAACTTGTTTCGACTTGATTTGTCTTTCTATCCTCTTATTTTCATGTTCTTCTTCTGGTAAAGAGATGTATGGTTAAATACTATGGAGCTTAGGGGCTAGATGAGTCCCTCATTTATAATACCATTTAAATTGTTACAGTTGCTTGAAGACTCCTTGGGAGAAAGGTTGGAGAAAGCAGGTGGTAGGATTACGGATTCAGACAAAGCTGATGGAGAAGTGAAAGATGGGGACTTGGAAGAAAATAAGGTAGTGAATATTTTAATTTTATGCATCTTTAGCTGCATATTGTAATCCAAACTTTAGAGTCCTTGTATGTCCATTATTCTAGACTCTGCTTTCAAGTTCACTTGCATCTTTAGACTCTTCTTTCACGTTCAGAAAAGATCGGGTGATGGCGGAAAAGGAGGCTCCACGCAGAAAAAGTTGAAAAAGGACAAGGTTGTTGCTGCAACAGGAAAAGCTTCTCGATCAGAAAGCAGCACTGCATCTGGAGCACCGCGTGTAAAATCAGAGCTAACCTTGCCAATAATGTATTTTTTGGACTATCCTCGTTTCACTTCTCCTCTTTCAAATTCACCCCCCCCCCCCCTTTTTCCTTCCTTTCCTGCTCCACTTCTTTTAGAGTTTGCTTGGCACAGATTTTTTCAAGTAAAAACTGATTTTTTTGGAGAATGTATGGTTAAAATGTGGATAAAAATTGTGAGTCCAACGAATTGTGTGGTTAAAATTATTTTAGAAAAATCTGCGCCAAACAATCTCTTAATCTTTTGGTTTTTCTAGAAGTCTCTTTTTCTGATTGTAAAGGGGAGGGAAGAAAAAGTGTTCAAGTTGGGCCTGTTTACGAAAAACTTAAGTTTCCGGTACATCATAATTGTGTTGTATACAGTTGCATAATATTTGGTCATTGAAGGAATAAAATCTATGAATTCCAGTATCTGCACCTTCATGCATAGACTATCATATACTTATGTTGCATGCTAATAGTTTCTTGTCCTTCCCACCTCCCTAATCAAAATAAATGAGAGGAAAAAAATGAAAAAAGAAAGAGAAGTCTGATCATGCTCTGAGCTCTTCCAATCATTTCATCAGGCATCAAAGGTAGCTCCATGTAAAGGAGGTTGCATATTTTACATCCACCTCATGATCACTCATTTTAGAAGGTTTCAAATATGTTTCTACCACCTTGAATGAGGCTAGAATTGTTGTGCCACTTCAGTTGTGCTTGGCTTTGGTGTAGTTTGCTGGATGTCTTTCAGTTTGCTGATGGCCGGGGATTGGCTTCAATAATGTTCATTAATCTTCAAAATAAAGCTGCTGGTTAATTTTTATATTGCTGATTTCTCTCTTTCAGACCTACAGAGGTGGAACATTCTATCCTTGAGGACCTGAGGAATCGGGTGCAGTTGAGCAGTATGACATTGCCTTCTATTAGCTTCTACACCTTTGTCAATACACATAACGGGTATGCCTTTCACCGTGAAAACTATTTTCTTCTTTTGGTATCTTTTAATGTGGTTTGCAATCAAAGCGAGCTTTGCAAAATCTTACAATAAATTGATTAGGTTAAACTGTGCATCGATATCTCATGATGGGTCACTGGTTGCTGGCGGATTTTCAGACTCATCACTAAAGGTTTCCTAGTTTCTGTGTAATTTCTGAAGTATCTCAAATAACTTTTGGTTTGCCTTGCTCATCCAAAAGCCTCTATTTACAGGTTTGGGATATGGCAAAGCTTGGGCAGCAAACTGGCAATTGTAAGTTGGTTTCAATAATTTCCTCCGTCAAAGACCATCTTAGAATACGCCTTTACTCTTTATTCTGTTACTTAAATCTTGGTTGGATGAAAAATTTACGTTCATGGCATTAATATCAATGTATATAGACCTTTTATTTGTCTTGTTTAAAATTCTATTTGGTCACACCCTTTAACTCATTTTCTTCCTTGTCAAATTGCTATATTTTTATCCTCGTTCTGCAGTTAATTTGTGCATATACTTGTGAATCTACATGAGGTGCTGATATTTATTAGTCTCAGCTCCTTTGCAGGGAGAAAATGAATTGGCTCCTAATGAAAATATACTTAATGCAAATGCAAAGGGAAGATCTTATACATTATTTCGGGGTCACTCTGGACCTGTTTATTCAGCCACTTTTAGTCCATTTGGAGATTTTCTTCTGTCTTCTTCATCAGATTCAACAAGTATGTACTCATTTGCTGTTATCTTGCCCTTCATTCTCTGTCTGTTTTTTTATTTATCTAAATAAGCTTTTAATTTCTATTGCTTGTTGTCCTATCCTGTAAAATATGACTGAAATTAAACTGTTGGTGTGCAGTTCGATTATGGAGCACAAAACTGAATGCAAATCTTGTTTGCTACAAGGGTCATAATTACCCTGTGTGGGATGTTCAGGTAGGATATTGGATAATCACTTTTTAATAAGCTGTATATCCCAGCCCTAAACTTTAACCAACTTTTAATCTAGGAAAAACTCAAAAATCAATAGTTTTGCCTACTTTCCTTTCCTCACACTTGAGCACTATAAATGTATTGTCAACTGATGAAACAATATTTCTTCCGCAAAAGCAGTCCAAACCTTTCCAATAAACTACAAAGTACAAATGACTCATTTCTTGTCTTATGTGATTGAAAAGTTTTGTTCACTACTTCTCTATCTAGCTGTTTAACTCTTGTTTTGAATCTTTGATATGACGTGTCATGCTGAATATCACTGAACAAGATATTTGACAGCATTATTATTTCCAAATACCCATGTGTATAGTATGTTAACAAGATTTGAGAATGATTGTGAATCTTATTCTGTTTTATTTTGGAATACAAGGTTATTTATAAAGATATAGAATGTATAAAGGAATAAAAAAATGGTTGTACAGTAACAATACCTACAATCTTGACCGTTGTCTTTAACCCTGAATTTAGCTGCACTAAATAATGGAAGATTTATTCTATCCTAAATCTTCGCTGTACTAAAATTTTGTTCTCCACATTATATCATTTGGCTATGCTGCTAAGAATTGTCCATATTGAAGCAAGTCCTTCATTGACTACAAAGATAGCAAAAATTTCAATGTCTTGATATCAAAAATATTTTTTTAGCGAACATTGCTTCCAGCATCTTTAAGACTAAATAGAGCACACTTACAAGTCTGAGGTATTTGAATGACTTTGCTCTGTATTTTTCCCTTATAATTTACTTCTTTTTTGCTCTGTATTTTTCCCTTATGATTTACTTCTTGCCTATGTTCATTCCGCTATATCTCTGATTCATGACCCATGATAGAACAGATTCATGATTCTGATGTTATTCTAATGCAGTTTAGTCCAATGGGACACTATTTTGCAAGTGCTTCTCATGATCGAACTGCAAGGATCTGGTCTATGGACAGAATACGGCCTTTAAGAATAATGGCAGGTCACTTGTCTGATGTAGATGTGAGCACCTCTCTATGTACATGCTTTCAGATATTTTCTTGCCAACATTAGTTTGTGCTAATCTATTTCTATGTTTTACATGATCAATATGTTTCCCTAGTATCACACCTGTTAGACAGAGAGAGAAGAATAAGTAAAAGCTTATTTTCTTCATCATTTCTTGATGGATCTTGTTAGGGTCTCTCCTTTTCCTTTGATTCTATTGATTCACCTCTTTCTATAAACTCGTGACTCAATTTGGGGCTACAGCTGTCATGGCCGATTAACATTTTAGACGTGAAAAATCATGTTAATCTTTTATAACATGTTGTAATGTGTGGTCATTGCTCTTTTTCACGTTCTTTAGAAACCTGAAAAAAAAAATCTTCAATATACTGAAAAACAGGTATGGAGTTAATTCATCCTTTTGTTCTATTAACAAATTTCTGTTGGTATCATGAAGACATACAGGCATAGATTTTAAGGTGATGTAGAATAAGATAAGTAACAAAGGAGGTGTTAGGCCTACAGCTGTGATGGCCGATTAACATTTTAGACGTGAAAAATCATGTTAATCTTTTATAACGTGTTGTAATGTGTGGTCATTGCTCTTTTTCACGTTCTTTAGAAACCTGAAAAAAAAAAAAAATCTTCAATATACTGAAAAAAGGGTATGGAGTTAATTCATCCTTTTGTTCTATTAACAAATTTCTGTTGGTATCATGAAGACATACAGGCAGAGATATTAAGGTGATGTAGAATAAGATAAGTAACAAAGGAGGTGTTAGAAGACTCTGGGGGGTAGCAAACCACCGAATAAGGAAACATGGTGGTGGAATGCGGAAGTCCTGGTAGTTAATGCTAACATAGAATGCCATAGAAATGTAAAATATATATATAAACATTGATGCTTTTGAGAAATACAAGTTAGCTCAATGAGAAGCCTAGAAGATAATTCGAAAGTTCTACATAGAAGAACACGAGAAGTTGTAATAGTTATCTTGGAAACAAGAAGACGAGAAAGCTATTCACAAAGATATCTCGGCAATGGGTAAAGGAAAGTAGAGATCCGAATCAAGTCAAGCATATTAAATATGAGAAACAAAGAGCTTTGTTTCGTAATATATGCTGAAGGTACTTCCTTTTACTTCGTTCTACGAGAAGAAAATTAACTTAGTTTTTTTATATTTCTGCTACTTTTGACTTCGTGTAAGTTGTAACGTGTGATTTTTTTGTCTTAGTTGGGATTGACACAATTTTGTTCATACTAAATATTTCAATTTTAATATTCTTTTTCATTTCTTAGTGTGTGCAATGGCATGCAAACTGCAACTACGTTGCAACTGGATCCAGTGACAAAACCGTGCGCTTGTGGGATGTTCAAAGTGGGGAATGCGTTAGAATTTTCATTGGTCATAGAAGTATGATCCTATCCTTGGCAATGTCACCGGATGGTCGTTACATGGCATCTGGTGATGAAGATGGTAAGATCATGATGTGGGATCTTGCAAGCGGACGTTGTGTTTCCCCTTTGGTTGGTCACTCCTCATGTGTATGGTCCCTTTCTTTCAGGTGCAAAAGATTTTCTATATCCCAAACATCTCATTGACTTTTTTATGGCATATATCTAGTGAAAACGGCGATTTTCTCAAGGATAGATCGAATTATAATTTTGTTGCACGTTTTACAGTTGTGAGGGTTCACTTCTTGCATCGGGTTCTGCTGATAGCACTGTGAAAATATGGGATGTAACCAAGAGCTCGAAGGTGTCAAAAACTGAAGAAAAGTAAGTTCGTTTTGAGAAGACTTTTTTACGTAAATGATAAGTAGAAAAGAGGTAGGCTCTGTAACGAATAGTGGACTCTCCCTCCCTAACTTCCTCCCTCTCATAGTGATGAAAAATCTTTCGTTTGTAAATTCAATGAATGAATGCTTCAGAAAAGCTAACTCGCTAGCTAACTTTTGTTGCTTTGTTACTAATTATGTGCTGTAATATTTTTTCACTAGCAAAAATGGAAACGCAACCAGACTCAGATCGTTGAAGACCCTGCCCACCAAATCCACTCCAGTCTATGCTTTGCAGGTATATACAGAATAATGATCGCTTCTATTATCTATTTATATATAGGATCTTCTAAATCTATTTTTTTGTTCTTTGTAACAGTTCTCTAGAAGGAATCTTCTATTCGCGGCTGGGGCTCTCACAAAAATTGAGTGAAAAAAATTCTTGAGGATATGCTCTGGACTTTGGAGATTATGTTCCATTGGCCAGAGAATCTTGAAGAATGCAGTGCTAGTTTTGCTTCCTGTTGCATTTTATTTTTAAGCTGCATTTATTTATTTTTCTTCTTGATTTTTGTTGATAAGTTTTGAATAGGGATTTAATTCTAGAGCATGTTATTTCTGAGGTGCTTAAGAAATGTGTATGTATCTTAAACCTTTTTTTCTCATTATCTTGGAAATTATGTAACATTGGTTTTTTTTTTTTTCCTTCCTTATTTTATGTCTTGAATATAATTTATAAATGAAAGTCGATAAGCATATAAAATACTTGGTTAGGGTACAAGATTAGTGAATATTTTACATTAAACTCGTAGTTGCAATGACTCAATTACTAGGGCGTAGCTTTACCTTTTTGAGTTGTGTTTTGGCACCAAGTCGAGCATTCTTAATTTTGTCATGGGACATAATAATCTAAGACATCTTGATCTACTATGCTAAAATATGTGATTTTCGGCATCATAATTCATCAATATTCATGCTTATTTAAGACAGCATTCTTGCTGTTGCTAACAACTTAATTTCGAAACTTTTTGAGTATGTGAACACCATTATTGTTGGTAATAATAATAATTTTTCTTTTTGCAGTAATTAAATTAAAATATAAGTTAGGTGATAAATTTTGAACAATTTAAAGTTGGGTGATCAATACTAAACAAATCTATTAGTTGGGATTCTTCCACTGAAAAGATTTATTGTGCAATTATAATGAAACTTCGGGGTCTACTTGTTCCCTTTTTAAACAACAGACCAAAAGGTCAAAATTCCATAAATATTGTTACAAACGTCCTTGAACTGAAAAACAAACTATTTAGCAATGCCTGTTCCTCTTTTCTGTTTGTAGCTTTTTGCCATTTCCAAGTGTTTAAAACATGTCGCTTTTACAAAGATGTTAGATTAGGATCCACGTTATTGTTTGATGATTTCAAAGATGTCTTTATCGAGGTCATCAGAACCAAGTACAATGGGAAGAAACATAGCCATGTTACCTGCTATATGTTGAGCAAAAAGTCGAGAACAATAGGTAGCTAAAAAAAGAAAGCCATGGTAGTTTCTCTAATCACAATGTCCCCTGAAGCTTCGTAAGATGATGAACTGATTTAAGCTTGAAGTCAAGGAGTTACACGCTTGCGGGACAAGACTTTTTGAGTGTTAGCTGAAGGAGAAGAACCCAAGAGTAGCCTGGAGTGCCCTTTTGTTTGGGACCTTGTAACTAACCTGCAACTGATTGAGGAAATAGTGGTCGTCGGTCTAAGTTTTTTGTAGTCGGCTCCTATGCCTAGAAGCTGTTTCGGTCCAGATGGACTGTCTGGTATCTGCTGCTTCCTTTTGTTTCTCAGCAGTTCCCATATCAACTTGTCATCTTTAGCTTGATCTTCCACCATAGTTAGAGGCTTTGGACAGGGTGGGGACAGGGAAAGAGAACAAAAAATTGGAAAAACAGCTTTTTTAAAGGCCAGTATAAACATATAACAAATGCCCCGAAGACCAGCTAATCCAGCTATCCTATACTTCACATTCATACATATGATATCCAACAATGTGGAGTAATATTTCTGTACTGAGAGAGATTTAAAAAAAAAAAATAAATAAAAAATCAGAATGCAATGCAACCATCTGAATTTCATTTATACAGGATCATTCTGTACTTATGAAATTCATAAAAGGAACTTGTAATAGTTAATTCTCATATTTATAAACAAACTCCAAGTTAATAGATTCTCCGTGCATATAGTATTAGTAGATTTGTGCACTTTATGTGCAATGCTGATGAAAATGCTTCCAGCATTAAAACTTAAACTTTGTCTGCTAGTAAAATTTGCCGCAACTTGAGCACCGGACAAAAAAAATAAAATTTGATGATATGTAACAATACCTTTTGCTGTATCAAGTTTTCCTTTGATTTTCTGTTAGCTTCTAATAGTAATCTGTCGTGTGTTTTAAGTCTCTTCACCATCTCTTCTGATTCCTTCAACTTTCTCAATAACTCCAGCCTACTTTTGTCTGCCAATACTGCTTTGTTCCTTGCTTCCTGCAACTCTAGCCTCCTGGCTCTCATTGCCCCATCCATCTCTTCAACTACAGTCAGGAGGCGAGTGCATGTTCCTGTTGTAAATTCACCCTTTAGAGCATGGACATACTCAACCATGGGATTACACATTTTTTCAGCAAGATCACGTATTAGATTATCCACTCCAACCTCAACTGAGCTAACGGCTGCTCCAACATGGTCAAATGAGGCTTTGAGGAGTTTTAGCATCACTAGAGACGTGCCATTGTCTCGGCTTGAATGATGAATGACAGAAACATGCTTAAAAGCTTTATGAAAGAATGTGTTGATGGACACTTGATGGCCATAAAGAATCTCGAGGATATCATTTTTGCTTGAGTTAACCTGGATTTCAATTTGTTTAAGAAGGTGGATCAGTTGCATGAGCTGCAACTTTTGTTTCTCCCTCAGCTCTCTGCCTGCTATGGTAGCTCTATCTCTGTAGTTTTCTTCCTGCAATTCAATAACAAGCAATTGACTATGTATGTATAAAGGGGGGGAAAAAACTATTTATTGTATAAATACAAAGTTCATAGAAGAAATTTCTACGACAGTACTTAAAAATTTGAAATTCCAGGTTGGAGAGGTATATTGAATGTCAAATGAAAGCGTTGGAAAACCAAATATGCTGCTCTCCACATGGAGATTGACTATCATTTGACAAAAATATCTAGTGATATCAATGCAATTACAAGAATCTCATAAGACGCTTGCAGAAAATACAGTGATAAATACAGATTTTCATCCATTTTCTTTGTTTCCATAATCCATACTCATCAGTGCTATTTACTAGATTTCAGGTATATAAACCCCAATTGAGTTTCTTTTCCATTTTGTTCCATACTTCCATCAGATAATCCTTATCTAGCCTTTTGAAAGTTCTAAAAGCTAACAGAGCTTCAGGAACTCGTCCACTCATATTTAATGCACTCAAAGATCATTTTTATGACTTCACCTCAATGTTATTAGCCCAGTTATCCGATTTCCGGATTGTTGAGGCTGATCTGAGAAGTTCTTCAATTCCAATTTCACTCCTCCGGCAACCCTGCATACAAGATCCTTATTTTATGCACCGCCACAAAAGCGGCAAAAGAAGAAACAGACAGGTGCTTCAATATAAGAAACAGTGCCTGTGCTTGGGACTCACGCTATGTACATGCATCAAAGCACACGACACACACTCTTGTATAGCTTCTTCAATTTCAAATAAGAGAAAATGCGTTCAGGTTCAAAAACATGAAGAAGCATCAAGCATGTATGATCCTAGAAGCTTTACTGGTTTAAGTAAGGTACAAGCATTGAAAAACAATGGACAACATTTGATGCAGTTGCTAATACACGATTTTAATTATTGTTGGCATGTTCCAAGTAAGCAATATTGATTTACACTCGTAAGAAATAAGGCAATAAGCATAGAAGGTAGAGCCGTGCTTAAGTAGTGGTACAAGCACTGAAGCATGACGTGCGACATTAACAATGTATTGCTCATGCTTAGAAACTAGCATTCTCACCTCCGCATAGGATTTGCCATGAACACAACTCAGAATTCCGAAATGAAAAATAAACTTGAGTTAAGACTTGCGCGAAAGAATGAATGCACAGATTAAAAAAAAAAAAAACAGATCATTTGATTTTTTTTTTAAAAAAAAACAACAGAGAGAATTACTTGAGAAGGTGAACGGTTAGTGTCGGTGATGATAGTACTGAATCTTCCCTCATCAGCCATTTCAACGGTCTTCAATCCCACCAACTTCATCAGCGGCAGAGCCAGGGAGGTAAATACATCTTCCGCCTTCACAACCACAACATAGATTAATCAAATACTATAAACTAATAATTTTAAATAATTTGGTTTTTCTATCAGGAGTTAATTAATCAATATATTGAAATTCTACTTCGCGTAAACTGTCTTTGATCTGAGAATTGAGCTGATTAAATGCGACTTTTAGCTGTTCATGGCGAGAGACAATCTGCAGAATCTTCATTCGGAGATCGGCGATTGGCGGTGGAAAATCGGAGTGAGAACCAGGCCTCCGACCATCCATTGCTTATTTTTGGCGGGAAAAAGATGAAATTTTGTCTGATTGAAAATGGAGAGAGTGAATACACACGTATTAGATCAGTGAGCAAATAAATGCTAAGACCATCCACAATATAGACATCCACAATATAGTCGTGGGCAGCCCAATTTATCATTTTATGGAAATGGCCTTTGACCAAATTTTTTTCATTTAAAATAATAGTAATAAAAATAAATTTTATTGTTTCCTAATATAACCTTCAGTTTCAATTTCAAAAAACGTCTCCCATTTCAAATACTCAATTAGAATTACCCGACTCTTAACCTACCCCTTCGACTTCTCCTCTCCTTTCCGGCTTTCCCTTGGTTTTCTTCTTCGGCAAAACGAATTAGGCAGACATCTTCTTCTTCTTCTTCTGCAAATTCAAGAATTGGTGCATTCTTCAAAAGGGTTCTTTGGATTTGGGTATAATCTTCCCAGAGGCTGTTCTGGTACGGGTTCTCTACTTGATGTCTTCTCACTTTCTTCACATATTCACTTGGATCATACACTGAACCGCCACGCTTCTTAGCTAGTTGCTTGTGTTATTTCTTTATTTTAAGCATTGTAATTGCGTGATGTTTTCTTGGGATTTTTTTTCTGTAATTTTGACAAATTTTGACAAGTTCTTAATATTTGGTAGATTAACCTACCATCAGGGGGTTAACCTACCTCAGTGTCGGTTAACCTACCCTCAGCAATCTGTAAATCGCCCTTTGATTGTAGGTTAACCTACCGAGAACCCTGAATTGTGACAATGATTTGTATGATTTGGTGAGGTTATGTGGCTCGATTTGTTTAACTTCGGTTACTAGTTTTGGATATTGTTTCCTTCTCTTCCAAGTAGCATTAAAATGATGTAGTAATTTATACCGAATCTCTGTTGATGATGCCATGAAAAAGGATATAATGAAGAGTTAACAGATGGCTTCTAAATCTAATTTGATGTATTCTTAATTTTTGTTTGTGAAGAGGTAGGTTAACCTACCCTAGAATCAAAAGGTCGGTTAACCGACCTTGGTCGGTTAACCTACCATTACCATCAGGTATTAACCTACCATTACCATTAATGAATTGATACCTGATGGTAATGGTAGGTTAACCGACCAGGTTTGGTAGGTTAACCTACCTGATCGTAATGGTAATGGTAGGTTAACCTACCAACTTTGGTCGGTTAACTAACATTTTGTTGTTAGAACTTTCTTTTGAACAGTGTATTGTTATTAAACATTTTGTTATTATTATTATTATTATTATTATTATTATTATTCACGTACTTCATACAAGATTTTTTGGTTGTTTAAAGGATTGTGCTTTTATGAAAACTTGAATGAGAATTAAGCAATTTGTATAT
This sequence comes from Ligustrum vulgare, assembly GCA_963555705.1. Classification (NCBI taxonomy): domain Eukaryota; kingdom Viridiplantae; phylum Streptophyta; class Magnoliopsida; order Lamiales; family Oleaceae; genus Ligustrum; species Ligustrum vulgare. Next base: position 3,112,222 of record OY743172.1, on the reverse strand, counting down.
ATGGCTTTTCTTGGTTAGGTGCATGTCTTTTTATTTTAAGCAATTATCCGGATTTATTTTTTGACAGCTTAGTTTGAATTAGCTTTAAGTTCATGTAAGAAGCATGATGAACAAGGAATAGTATGGAGTCCTTAGTCTTGGAACGCAATTGGAAAACTGCTTCTTCCATTAAAACCTGCTGTTTTTACTTCTGTAGGAGGTCATGATTCTATGTTGACTAGAGATATTGGAAGAAGGACCTAGCTCTAGGTTAGTTCATGCTCTATATGTAATATGAACAATCTGCTACTTTTTTGTGACCTTGCTCAATTTCTGTCCTTATGCGGATTCAGTGCCACATCTTTGTTAAGTTGAGAAGTTTGTAAGAAGAGGAAAAAATGCACTGCAAGAGAACTATTACCCCTCCATGCCCTTTGGTTGGAGGCAAATACAAGGGTTTTGAAGTGGTTGGGTATGCCGTTTAGCAAGCTGGAAAACCATTTTACAGAACTTCTAGAGCTAGGATCAGTGCTTAACTCTTTTAATTGCTTGTAGATATTGTTAACCTTGTACAGATTCACGCCCTTATTTTGTTAATTTAATATGAATACTATGCAAATCCTTACTGTAAGTCCACGTCCTTGGTGCTGTACTAATACTAGTATCTTTTTACTGATGATTGCATCTTGCTCCACTCTTGATTGACCATCCCCTTCTTGCTTTGCTCCATATCTCATCCTCTATTGTTAAATTTGTACGTGCAAAAGTTTGGATTTTTTTTTTTTTTTTTTCTTCTAATTGGGATCCAGGTCTTTGTATCCTTCAGGTAAAGAGGCCAGAGTAAAAATATCATTAGTAATTGTGATTGACCTCTTTCAACATTTATACTGTATCACTGACCTTAATTCACATTGATTCCTGGCTAATACTTTTAATTACAATATCATTTTCAATTGAATGGTATATACTTACGAAATATTAACTTGCCTATCTCGTATTTATGGTTAAGTGTTAACACGTTAATGATTTTTTAACTTGTTTTGTGATTTTCAGGGCGGAAGATGTTCCTGCTCAGTACCAAGAAGGATATAGCAAACTTCGGTCATGGGCCTATAGTTCATTGGATCTGTACAAGGTAATGAGTGTGTGGTTGACTAACTTCTTGTTTCTTTGATCTCGTAATAGCAGCTTAAGTAGTGCACCACTTATTCTGTCTATATGTAAACTATACCATATTTAATGATATATCCAAATGGTTAATGAATTTGTAATTATTACAGAAACTCTTCAAAGCTGCAGTGTTGCTATGCACATGTATTTGAATTCTCAAGATAGCTAATTCCAAAATATTTAATAATTTCTTGAATTTAGAGCTTGAATGCTACTATCTTTTCCTATTAACACCACAGGAACAATTTGGCGAAGTTTAGAGAACAACAGGAAGTACTGGTAAGTGAGTAATTTAGTGTAGCAAACATTTCGGTATTAGGATCCCATGTAATGATAATGAGGTTCCTGCGCTGGATGGGATGGACTTTTTACCCAGTATTGGTAAATCTACAAAAGGAAGTCATGGGGGTGAGCCAAAGGCACAAAGCAATAGTATGTGGGCCTTATATACTCTAAAGTGGGATATCAAAGTCAAGGCTACGTGGTTATCTTCACATGAACAGGAACTTCCTATGCTGTTTGACATCCCAGTAAGAGATCTGAAAAAAATGAAATCTCGTATCACGAAACCAGTAAACTAGTACTAGTTTAAGTCAAAAGGAGTGTGATAAATGGGCAATTATGGATGAATGAAAAATGCTCTTGAAGTGCCATGCTGTTGCAGACAATATAGAGGCATACATGGTTCATTCAAGGTTTGTGAACTGATGTGAAGAGTTAAGCCAGAGAGGTTTGCTACTCTCTCCTGGAGCTCGTGTTATACTGATCTTCTTCATTCAAGAAGAGTTTACAGCTCAAGAAAGAATGATATAATAAGTTGAAGAATGAAAGGAGCAGTTGGAGCTAAAGGCCAGATGGCATTTTAATAAGATCTGCAAGTCCATAATGATATTAATTATTACATGGGACTAATGATATTTGCCATGTTAATTGAAACTATAGGGCTTTGAGGGTCTGTAGATAATTATTATTACTTAAGATACTATTTGTGGTTAAGCGGTGAAAGGTTTGAGTATTTATGGGTTATAAATGTTTGGATCCAAGTGTTAAGAATGAAAAAGGTAATGATGTTCTGAAAAGTCTGAAAAGTGTTAGTATTGATTGCTTGTTTGTGCTCTAATATAGTACAAAATTCTTTGAGCAGATTAGGGTCTGATATGAAGAGAACTAGGAATGCTAATTGTTGTGGTCATTAGTGATATAGCATAGACTTTGAAAGATATTGGGAACAGGATATAAAGTTTTGGATGATTATTAGGGATTAACTTTGATACAATAAAGGACTAACTACAAATTTAAATTATGAGTTCTTTTAGAGATTAGAGGAAGGAAATGAAAATGACGAAGTTACAAGTAGAAGATAGTTGTCTTGGGAGAAGACCGAAAGTTAAGAGGTTAGTAATAGTGACCTTGGTAGACATTTAGAGAAGGTACTGAAAGGTATCACCTGCAGGGGAAAAAATACATGGTTGAAATTGTTGTATCAAGGTTCTTTGAGTTTTGCTATTTATTTTGTTAAATACTTAAGACATAATTTTTATTTTATATATAGGATGGAGCTCAAACAGTCTTTGTTTGTCATCTTTGTACATGAACTGCTCTGACTCCCCCATTGAGTTGATTCTTAAAAATCTTTACATGTCAGAAATTATTATTATTCCATGCATTATTCATCTGTCATCATTCACAACCTACCTTTATTGTAAACTATCTTGTGCTAATTTGATGAAAATGCTTTTACTTGCTATTGCATGTAAGGTACTAACTGATCATTGCATAAACTTCAACTAGTTTTTAATCTACAATTCAGAAGTTTCATGTTTCTTGTAGTTCTATGGAGATGCTTATGTTTGCTAAAAGATTTTAAATGTATTTCGACTTATCCAATTTCTTGTTCATTTCTACCGTGCAGCATGAGTTGCTTCGTGTGTTGTACCCAGTATTTATCCATTGTTTTATGGATCTCGTTGCGAAAGGTCATATACAGGAAGGTAAGTTTCATCATCCTGTTACTCTTATAATTCTTTTGTGATTTTACTATTCTTAACTGCACCATTCCTGCACTTCTGTATCAGCTCGGGCATTTTTCAATAGCTTCCGAGAAGACCATGAGATGATGCATTCACGTGACCTCCAAAAATTAGAAGGCGTTCTTTCACCCTCGCATCTGGAGGTCTATCACTTTCCTAGAACCATGCTGCTATATTTAATCCGATGAATTCAGACACAATGTCCTTAAAAATGTACGTTCTGTTTGTAGGAAATGGAATTTGCTCATTCTCTAAGACAGAGCAAAGTGAGCATTAAGATTTGCCAGGTACTTTTTCTATCACTTTTGGGCCATATTCATATGTTTGTATCATTGTTTTCTTTTTGTTTATCTTGACCTACTTGGCTTTTGGTGCAATTATTCTAGAGCATGTTTGATTCCATGGAAAATGTCCCATCAAGTCAAAAAATTTCCTTCTTTTTTGTTTGATTGAAACATTTTCCCTAACAAATATTTTCTAGGTACAAGTGGTTAAAGCACTTTTTAGGCCAATTTTCATCCAAATATTTTCTCACCATTTTGGTGAGAAAATGTACATGTTTTCATTTTCCTTTTCCACGTGCAATCAAACATACCCTAAGATCTTGGATTACCAAAGAAATTTGATTGTGAGCTATTTAAGTTGCAAGTGAATGGACCAAGAGCAACAATTGGGTTTTCAAGCTTGGTTCCTTAGTAAACTAATCTCAATTGGTTGGAGTTGAGCTTGAGCTTGACCAGCTTGGTGTTTGCCTATAAATTCTCTGATTTGTTAGATTATTGAGCCAAATGACAAACTGGACAAACGCAATAAATTTTTTAACTTGGCTCTTGTTTGACTACGGATTTGTTCTGAAACGAGCTTTAAATGAGTTCTGATACTTTGTTTCTCAGCTCTAGATGCTCTTAAAATTGAATGTAGTATTCTCAGAAATGGAAAAAAAGGTTGAGTTGACATTTAAGGAAATGTAAAATTGATCATGGAAATGGAGGAATCTTCAAAGAACACAGTACAATTCTTGTTCTGGTGCTACATTACCTATATTAGATTACTTCAAAATTTCTATTGTGCAACTATAAGTTGTAACTACAATTTAGGTTTCAGCTCATTTCATCTTATTGTAGAAAATACACAAAAATATTATTGCTTCATTTCACCAAGAAATCAGGAAGCTCAGATGCCTACATAACTCAGACTTGACGCGAAGCAGAAACGCATATTCATTTTATTGGAAAAGGCTCTCTCTCCTGCTAACTGAGCGAAAAGTTTTTCCTAAAATTCAGTGAAAACAGGGAAAAATGGTTCTTGCTGTTCACTCTACGAAATTGGATCCCTTCTCTGTTGGTGGTGAACATTTATTCCAATGAGGGTTTAAATAGCATCTATGGTTTATCTCTATTGGAACAATGTGGGTCATACAGCAGCATTTAGAAAGTAGTCTGTACTGTAGATTCGTAGGTTCTATTCATAAGTTACATCTGTCGTCGACTCTATACTTGCTAACATAAATACACAACGTTTTTGAAGACTTTTATTGAATTGCTGAAATTTTTTTGTTGGACAAGAGGAAGCAAGCTACGGCCACAACTTCACTTGTAGCATTGAATGTGGTTTGGCTTACATGACTGACTATATATTATTTATGCTTATTTTTTCCTTTGTGACAGTACTCTTATGATCTTCTGATAGAACACTTACACAAGACTCAATCAATTACAATGCTCGGGATCATCAATGAGCGTATTAACTTCCAGGGTACAACTCCTCATTTCTAATTGCAGGTTTCCGATGCACGTGCTATTATTTTCTCACTTCCGTTGCATTTTATTTTCTTGAATTATGCTCTTTGTTTGAATTGATATGAAGCCGATTGTTCAATGGACAGTTTCACCTGGACAACCAAGCTCAATTTCTGATGATGCTGACGTTTTCTCACTTGTCGGGAGTGGTCATGATGCTGCTAATCTGGTTAATCAGAAAGAAATACACTGGGGGGTTAGTCAACAGTGCACACACACATATTTACTCTATGTTATTCTAAATCTAATGTAGTTGAAGTTTCTTTAAGAAGGTTATCTATAATGCTATATGCCTACTAGTTTGTTGGAATATCTTGTCATTTACTATGTAAACATGTTTTTTGTTCCCTCACCAGTAACTTCCAAATGATTACTTTTTGTGGTCGACATTTCTCTTAAATTAGGCCACATGTGTCCAACGGTCAATAGAGGAATCATATTGGCACGCAAGATGAGTAATGAGGCCAGTTCCACTTGGTTAGAAGATAGTAATTATTGGTTTCTGTGGTCTTCTTATCACTTGAAGAATTTTAGGCAAATTCCACCACTTCTATGGGCTTATACAAAAGTTCAGATTGCAGAAGCTATTCCTACTATTAATCATGGATGGAAATATTGTATTCTTTGTTTGTTGGCTTTCTTTTATTAAAATTATGCTTCAGTTATGGACAGTTTTTGTCAGTCATTCAGGAAATGGGTGGATCAAAAATTTTTGGTAATTTGACTTAGATATTTGATTGCTTACTCAGTTTTAGGAAGGAGAACGTATATGTGAAGTTGTTGATTATGATATTTTCGTGGCGTGTTAGATTGTTTAAGTTCAAGTTAGGATCACTTTCAGTAGGTGAATTGTGAACGTCCGTTAACTTGTTTCGACTTGATTTGTCTTTCTATCCTCTTATTTTCATGTTCTTCTTCTGGTAAAGAGATGTATGGTTAAATACTATGGAGCTTAGGGGCTAGATGAGTCCCTCATTTATAATACCATTTAAATTGTTACAGTTGCTTGAAGACTCCTTGGGAGAAAGGTTGGAGAAAGCAGGTGGTAGGATTACGGATTCAGACAAAGCTGATGGAGAAGTGAAAGATGGGGACTTGGAAGAAAATAAGGTAGTGAATATTTTAATTTTATGCATCTTTAGCTGCATATTGTAATCCAAACTTTAGAGTCCTTGTATGTCCATTATTCTAGACTCTGCTTTCAAGTTCACTTGCATCTTTAGACTCTTCTTTCACGTTCAGAAAAGATCGGGTGATGGCGGAAAAGGAGGCTCCACGCAGAAAAAGTTGAAAAAGGACAAGGTTGTTGCTGCAACAGGAAAAGCTTCTCGATCAGAAAGCAGCACTGCATCTGGAGCACCGCGTGTAAAATCAGAGCTAACCTTGCCAATAATGTATTTTTTGGACTATCCTCGTTTCACTTCTCCTCTTTCAAATTCACCCCCCCCCCCCCTTTTTCCTTCCTTTCCTGCTCCACTTCTTTTAGAGTTTGCTTGGCACAGATTTTTTCAAGTAAAAACTGATTTTTTTGGAGAATGTATGGTTAAAATGTGGATAAAAATTGTGAGTCCAACGAATTGTGTGGTTAAAATTATTTTAGAAAAATCTGCGCCAAACAATCTCTTAATCTTTTGGTTTTTCTAGAAGTCTCTTTTTCTGATTGTAAAGGGGAGGGAAGAAAAAGTGTTCAAGTTGGGCCTGTTTACGAAAAACTTAAGTTTCCGGTACATCATAATTGTGTTGTATACAGTTGCATAATATTTGGTCATTGAAGGAATAAAATCTATGAATTCCAGTATCTGCACCTTCATGCATAGACTATCATATACTTATGTTGCATGCTAATAGTTTCTTGTCCTTCCCACCTCCCTAATCAAAATAAATGAGAGGAAAAAAATGAAAAAAGAAAGAGAAGTCTGATCATGCTCTGAGCTCTTCCAATCATTTCATCAGGCATCAAAGGTAGCTCCATGTAAAGGAGGTTGCATATTTTACATCCACCTCATGATCACTCATTTTAGAAGGTTTCAAATATGTTTCTACCACCTTGAATGAGGCTAGAATTGTTGTGCCACTTCAGTTGTGCTTGGCTTTGGTGTAGTTTGCTGGATGTCTTTCAGTTTGCTGATGGCCGGGGATTGGCTTCAATAATGTTCATTAATCTTCAAAATAAAGCTGCTGGTTAATTTTTATATTGCTGATTTCTCTCTTTCAGACCTACAGAGGTGGAACATTCTATCCTTGAGGACCTGAGGAATCGGGTGCAGTTGAGCAGTATGACATTGCCTTCTATTAGCTTCTACACCTTTGTCAATACACATAACGGGTATGCCTTTCACCGTGAAAACTATTTTCTTCTTTTGGTATCTTTTAATGTGGTTTGCAATCAAAGCGAGCTTTGCAAAATCTTACAATAAATTGATTAGGTTAAACTGTGCATCGATATCTCATGATGGGTCACTGGTTGCTGGCGGATTTTCAGACTCATCACTAAAGGTTTCCTAGTTTCTGTGTAATTTCTGAAGTATCTCAAATAACTTTTGGTTTGCCTTGCTCATCCAAAAGCCTCTATTTACAGGTTTGGGATATGGCAAAGCTTGGGCAGCAAACTGGCAATTGTAAGTTGGTTTCAATAATTTCCTCCGTCAAAGACCATCTTAGAATACGCCTTTACTCTTTATTCTGTTACTTAAATCTTGGTTGGATGAAAAATTTACGTTCATGGCATTAATATCAATGTATATAGACCTTTTATTTGTCTTGTTTAAAATTCTATTTGGTCACACCCTTTAACTCATTTTCTTCCTTGTCAAATTGCTATATTTTTATCCTCGTTCTGCAGTTAATTTGTGCATATACTTGTGAATCTACATGAGGTGCTGATATTTATTAGTCTCAGCTCCTTTGCAGGGAGAAAATGAATTGGCTCCTAATGAAAATATACTTAATGCAAATGCAAAGGGAAGATCTTATACATTATTTCGGGGTCACTCTGGACCTGTTTATTCAGCCACTTTTAGTCCATTTGGAGATTTTCTTCTGTCTTCTTCATCAGATTCAACAAGTATGTACTCATTTGCTGTTATCTTGCCCTTCATTCTCTGTCTGTTTTTTTATTTATCTAAATAAGCTTTTAATTTCTATTGCTTGTTGTCCTATCCTGTAAAATATGACTGAAATTAAACTGTTGGTGTGCAGTTCGATTATGGAGCACAAAACTGAATGCAAATCTTGTTTGCTACAAGGGTCATAATTACCCTGTGTGGGATGTTCAGGTAGGATATTGGATAATCACTTTTTAATAAGCTGTATATCCCAGCCCTAAACTTTAACCAACTTTTAATCTAGGAAAAACTCAAAAATCAATAGTTTTGCCTACTTTCCTTTCCTCACACTTGAGCACTATAAATGTATTGTCAACTGATGAAACAATATTTCTTCCGCAAAAGCAGTCCAAACCTTTCCAATAAACTACAAAGTACAAATGACTCATTTCTTGTCTTATGTGATTGAAAAGTTTTGTTCACTACTTCTCTATCTAGCTGTTTAACTCTTGTTTTGAATCTTTGATATGACGTGTCATGCTGAATATCACTGAACAAGATATTTGACAGCATTATTATTTCCAAATACCCATGTGTATAGTATGTTAACAAGATTTGAGAATGATTGTGAATCTTATTCTGTTTTATTTTGGAATACAAGGTTATTTATAAAGATATAGAATGTATAAAGGAATAAAAAAATGGTTGTACAGTAACAATACCTACAATCTTGACCGTTGTCTTTAACCCTGAATTTAGCTGCACTAAATAATGGAAGATTTATTCTATCCTAAATCTTCGCTGTACTAAAATTTTGTTCTCCACATTATATCATTTGGCTATGCTGCTAAGAATTGTCCATATTGAAGCAAGTCCTTCATTGACTACAAAGATAGCAAAAATTTCAATGTCTTGATATCAAAAATATTTTTTTAGCGAACATTGCTTCCAGCATCTTTAAGACTAAATAGAGCACACTTACAAGTCTGAGGTATTTGAATGACTTTGCTCTGTATTTTTCCCTTATAATTTACTTCTTTTTTGCTCTGTATTTTTCCCTTATGATTTACTTCTTGCCTATGTTCATTCCGCTATATCTCTGATTCATGACCCATGATAGAACAGATTCATGATTCTGATGTTATTCTAATGCAGTTTAGTCCAATGGGACACTATTTTGCAAGTGCTTCTCATGATCGAACTGCAAGGATCTGGTCTATGGACAGAATACGGCCTTTAAGAATAATGGCAGGTCACTTGTCTGATGTAGATGTGAGCACCTCTCTATGTACATGCTTTCAGATATTTTCTTGCCAACATTAGTTTGTGCTAATCTATTTCTATGTTTTACATGATCAATATGTTTCCCTAGTATCACACCTGTTAGACAGAGAGAGAAGAATAAGTAAAAGCTTATTTTCTTCATCATTTCTTGATGGATCTTGTTAGGGTCTCTCCTTTTCCTTTGATTCTATTGATTCACCTCTTTCTATAAACTCGTGACTCAATTTGGGGCTACAGCTGTCATGGCCGATTAACATTTTAGACGTGAAAAATCATGTTAATCTTTTATAACATGTTGTAATGTGTGGTCATTGCTCTTTTTCACGTTCTTTAGAAACCTGAAAAAAAAAATCTTCAATATACTGAAAAACAGGTATGGAGTTAATTCATCCTTTTGTTCTATTAACAAATTTCTGTTGGTATCATGAAGACATACAGGCATAGATTTTAAGGTGATGTAGAATAAGATAAGTAACAAAGGAGGTGTTAGGCCTACAGCTGTGATGGCCGATTAACATTTTAGACGTGAAAAATCATGTTAATCTTTTATAACGTGTTGTAATGTGTGGTCATTGCTCTTTTTCACGTTCTTTAGAAACCTGAAAAAAAAAAAAAATCTTCAATATACTGAAAAAAGGGTATGGAGTTAATTCATCCTTTTGTTCTATTAACAAATTTCTGTTGGTATCATGAAGACATACAGGCAGAGATATTAAGGTGATGTAGAATAAGATAAGTAACAAAGGAGGTGTTAGAAGACTCTGGGGGGTAGCAAACCACCGAATAAGGAAACATGGTGGTGGAATGCGGAAGTCCTGGTAGTTAATGCTAACATAGAATGCCATAGAAATGTAAAATATATATATAAACATTGATGCTTTTGAGAAATACAAGTTAGCTCAATGAGAAGCCTAGAAGATAATTCGAAAGTTCTACATAGAAGAACACGAGAAGTTGTAATAGTTATCTTGGAAACAAGAAGACGAGAAAGCTATTCACAAAGATATCTCGGCAATGGGTAAAGGAAAGTAGAGATCCGAATCAAGTCAAGCATATTAAATATGAGAAACAAAGAGCTTTGTTTCGTAATATATGCTGAAGGTACTTCCTTTTACTTCGTTCTACGAGAAGAAAATTAACTTAGTTTTTTTATATTTCTGCTACTTTTGACTTCGTGTAAGTTGTAACGTGTGATTTTTTTGTCTTAGTTGGGATTGACACAATTTTGTTCATACTAAATATTTCAATTTTAATATTCTTTTTCATTTCTTAGTGTGTGCAATGGCATGCAAACTGCAACTACGTTGCAACTGGATCCAGTGACAAAACCGTGCGCTTGTGGGATGTTCAAAGTGGGGAATGCGTTAGAATTTTCATTGGTCATAGAAGTATGATCCTATCCTTGGCAATGTCACCGGATGGTCGTTACATGGCATCTGGTGATGAAGATGGTAAGATCATGATGTGGGATCTTGCAAGCGGACGTTGTGTTTCCCCTTTGGTTGGTCACTCCTCATGTGTATGGTCCCTTTCTTTCAGGTGCAAAAGATTTTCTATATCCCAAACATCTCATTGACTTTTTTATGGCATATATCTAGTGAAAACGGCGATTTTCTCAAGGATAGATCGAATTATAATTTTGTTGCACGTTTTACAGTTGTGAGGGTTCACTTCTTGCATCGGGTTCTGCTGATAGCACTGTGAAAATATGGGATGTAACCAAGAGCTCGAAGGTGTCAAAAACTGAAGAAAAGTAAGTTCGTTTTGAGAAGACTTTTTTACGTAAATGATAAGTAGAAAAGAGGTAGGCTCTGTAACGAATAGTGGACTCTCCCTCCCTAACTTCCTCCCTCTCATAGTGATGAAAAATCTTTCGTTTGTAAATTCAATGAATGAATGCTTCAGAAAAGCTAACTCGCTAGCTAACTTTTGTTGCTTTGTTACTAATTATGTGCTGTAATATTTTTTCACTAGCAAAAATGGAAACGCAACCAGACTCAGATCGTTGAAGACCCTGCCCACCAAATCCACTCCAGTCTATGCTTTGCAGGTATATACAGAATAATGATCGCTTCTATTATCTATTTATATATAGGATCTTCTAAATCTATTTTTTTGTTCTTTGTAACAGTTCTCTAGAAGGAATCTTCTATTCGCGGCTGGGGCTCTCACAAAAATTGAGTGAAAAAAATTCTTGAGGATATGCTCTGGACTTTGGAGATTATGTTCCATTGGCCAGAGAATCTTGAAGAATGCAGTGCTAGTTTTGCTTCCTGTTGCATTTTATTTTTAAGCTGCATTTATTTATTTTTCTTCTTGATTTTTGTTGATAAGTTTTGAATAGGGATTTAATTCTAGAGCATGTTATTTCTGAGGTGCTTAAGAAATGTGTATGTATCTTAAACCTTTTTTTCTCATTATCTTGGAAATTATGTAACATTGGTTTTTTTTTTTTTCCTTCCTTATTTTATGTCTTGAATATAATTTATAAATGAAAGTCGATAAGCATATAAAATACTTGGTTAGGGTACAAGATTAGTGAATATTTTACATTAAACTCGTAGTTGCAATGACTCAATTACTAGGGCGTAGCTTTACCTTTTTGAGTTGTGTTTTGGCACCAAGTCGAGCATTCTTAATTTTGTCATGGGACATAATAATCTAAGACATCTTGATCTACTATGCTAAAATATGTGATTTTCGGCATCATAATTCATCAATATTCATGCTTATTTAAGACAGCATTCTTGCTGTTGCTAACAACTTAATTTCGAAACTTTTTGAGTATGTGAACACCATTATTGTTGGTAATAATAATAATTTTTCTTTTTGCAGTAATTAAATTAAAATATAAGTTAGGTGATAAATTTTGAACAATTTAAAGTTGGGTGATCAATACTAAACAAATCTATTAGTTGGGATTCTTCCACTGAAAAGATTTATTGTGCAATTATAATGAAACTTCGGGGTCTACTTGTTCCCTTTTTAAACAACAGACCAAAAGGTCAAAATTCCATAAATATTGTTACAAACGTCCTTGAACTGAAAAACAAACTATTTAGCAATGCCTGTTCCTCTTTTCTGTTTGTAGCTTTTTGCCATTTCCAAGTGTTTAAAACATGTCGCTTTTACAAAGATGTTAGATTAGGATCCACGTTATTGTTTGATGATTTCAAAGATGTCTTTATCGAGGTCATCAGAACCAAGTACAATGGGAAGAAACATAGCCATGTTACCTGCTATATGTTGAGCAAAAAGTCGAGAACAATAGGTAGCTAAAAAAAGAAAGCCATGGTAGTTTCTCTAATCACAATGTCCCCTGAAGCTTCGTAAGATGATGAACTGATTTAAGCTTGAAGTCAAGGAGTTACACGCTTGCGGGACAAGACTTTTTGAGTGTTAGCTGAAGGAGAAGAACCCAAGAGTAGCCTGGAGTGCCCTTTTGTTTGGGACCTTGTAACTAACCTGCAACTGATTGAGGAAATAGTGGTCGTCGGTCTAAGTTTTTTGTAGTCGGCTCCTATGCCTAGAAGCTGTTTCGGTCCAGATGGACTGTCTGGTATCTGCTGCTTCCTTTTGTTTCTCAGCAGTTCCCATATCAACTTGTCATCTTTAGCTTGATCTTCCACCATAGTTAGAGGCTTTGGACAGGGTGGGGACAGGGAAAGAGAACAAAAAATTGGAAAAACAGCTTTTTTAAAGGCCAGTATAAACATATAACAAATGCCCCGAAGACCAGCTAATCCAGCTATCCTATACTTCACATTCATACATATGATATCCAACAATGTGGAGTAATATTTCTGTACTGAGAGAGATTTAAAAAAAAAAAATAAATAAAAAATCAGAATGCAATGCAACCATCTGAATTTCATTTATACAGGATCATTCTGTACTTATGAAATTCATAAAAGGAACTTGTAATAGTTAATTCTCATATTTATAAACAAACTCCAAGTTAATAGATTCTCCGTGCATATAGTATTAGTAGATTTGTGCACTTTATGTGCAATGCTGATGAAAATGCTTCCAGCATTAAAACTTAAACTTTGTCTGCTAGTAAAATTTGCCGCAACTTGAGCACCGGACAAAAAAAATAAAATTTGATGATATGTAACAATACCTTTTGCTGTATCAAGTTTTCCTTTGATTTTCTGTTAGCTTCTAATAGTAATCTGTCGTGTGTTTTAAGTCTCTTCACCATCTCTTCTGATTCCTTCAACTTTCTCAATAACTCCAGCCTACTTTTGTCTGCCAATACTGCTTTGTTCCTTGCTTCCTGCAACTCTAGCCTCCTGGCTCTCATTGCCCCATCCATCTCTTCAACTACAGTCAGGAGGCGAGTGCATGTTCCTGTTGTAAATTCACCCTTTAGAGCATGGACATACTCAACCATGGGATTACACATTTTTTCAGCAAGATCACGTATTAGATTATCCACTCCAACCTCAACTGAGCTAACGGCTGCTCCAACATGGTCAAATGAGGCTTTGAGGAGTTTTAGCATCACTAGAGACGTGCCATTGTCTCGGCTTGAATGATGAATGACAGAAACATGCTTAAAAGCTTTATGAAAGAATGTGTTGATGGACACTTGATGGCCATAAAGAATCTCGAGGATATCATTTTTGCTTGAGTTAACCTGGATTTCAATTTGTTTAAGAAGGTGGATCAGTTGCATGAGCTGCAACTTTTGTTTCTCCCTCAGCTCTCTGCCTGCTATGGTAGCTCTATCTCTGTAGTTTTCTTCCTGCAATTCAATAACAAGCAATTGACTATGTATGTATAAAGGGGGGGAAAAAACTATTTATTGTATAAATACAAAGTTCATAGAAGAAATTTCTACGACAGTACTTAAAAATTTGAAATTCCAGGTTGGAGAGGTATATTGAATGTCAAATGAAAGCGTTGGAAAACCAAATATGCTGCTCTCCACATGGAGATTGACTATCATTTGACAAAAATATCTAGTGATATCAATGCAATTACAAGAATCTCATAAGACGCTTGCAGAAAATACAGTGATAAATACAGATTTTCATCCATTTTCTTTGTTTCCATAATCCATACTCATCAGTGCTATTTACTAGATTTCAGGTATATAAACCCCAATTGAGTTTCTTTTCCATTTTGTTCCATACTTCCATCAGATAATCCTTATCTAGCCTTTTGAAAGTTCTAAAAGCTAACAGAGCTTCAGGAACTCGTCCACTCATATTTAATGCACTCAAAGATCATTTTTATGACTTCACCTCAATGTTATTAGCCCAGTTATCCGATTTCCGGATTGTTGAGGCTGATCTGAGAAGTTCTTCAATTCCAATTTCACTCCTCCGGCAACCCTGCATACAAGATCCTTATTTTATGCACCGCCACAAAAGCGGCAAAAGAAGAAACAGACAGGTGCTTCAATATAAGAAACAGTGCCTGTGCTTGGGACTCACGCTATGTACATGCATCAAAGCACACGACACACACTCTTGTATAGCTTCTTCAATTTCAAATAAGAGAAAATGCGTTCAGGTTCAAAAACATGAAGAAGCATCAAGCATGTATGATCCTAGAAGCTTTACTGGTTTAAGTAAGGTACAAGCATTGAAAAACAATGGACAACATTTGATGCAGTTGCTAATACACGATTTTAATTATTGTTGGCATGTTCCAAGTAAGCAATATTGATTTACACTCGTAAGAAATAAGGCAATAAGCATAGAAGGTAGAGCCGTGCTTAAGTAGTGGTACAAGCACTGAAGCATGACGTGCGACATTAACAATGTATTGCTCATGCTTAGAAACTAGCATTCTCACCTCCGCATAGGATTTGCCATGAACACAACTCAGAATTCCGAAATGAAAAATAAACTTGAGTTAAGACTTGCGCGAAAGAATGAATGCACAGATTAAAAAAAAAAAAAACAGATCATTTGATTTTTTTTTTAAAAAAAAACAACAGAGAGAATTACTTGAGAAGGTGAACGGTTAGTGTCGGTGATGATAGTACTGAATCTTCCCTCATCAGCCATTTCAACGGTCTTCAATCCCACCAACTTCATCAGCGGCAGAGCCAGGGAGGTAAATACATCTTCCGCCTTCACAACCACAACATAGATTAATCAAATACTATAAACTAATAATTTTAAATAATTTGGTTTTTCTATCAGGAGTTAATTAATCAATATATTGAAATTCTACTTCGCGTAAACTGTCTTTGATCTGAGAATTGAGCTGATTAAATGCGACTTTTAGCTGTTCATGGCGAGAGACAATCTGCAGAATCTTCATTCGGAGATCGGCGATTGGCGGTGGAAAATCGGAGTGAGAACCAGGCCTCCGACCATCCATTGCTTATTTTTGGCGGGAAAAAGATGAAATTTTGTCTGATTGAAAATGGAGAGAGTGAATACACACGTATTAGATCAGTGAGCAAATAAATGCTAAGACCATCCACAATATAGACATCCACAATATAGTCGTGGGCAGCCCAATTTATCATTTTATGGAAATGGCCTTTGACCAAATTTTTTTCATTTAAAATAATAGTAATAAAAATAAATTTTATTGTTTCCTAATATAACCTTCAGTTTCAATTTCAAAAAACGTCTCCCATTTCAAATACTCAATTAGAATTACCCGACTCTTAACCTACCCCTTCGACTTCTCCTCTCCTTTCCGGCTTTCCCTTGGTTTTCTTCTTCGGCAAAACGAATTAGGCAGACATCTTCTTCTTCTTCTTCTGCAAATTCAAGAATTGGTGCATTCTTCAAAAGGGTTCTTTGGATTTGGGTATAATCTTCCCAGAGGCTGTTCTGGTACGGGTTCTCTACTTGATGTCTTCTCACTTTCTTCACATATTCACTTGGATCATACACTGAACCGCCACGCTTCTTAGCTAGTTGCTTGTGTTATTTCTTTATTTTAAGCATTGTAATTGCGTGATGTTTTCTTGGGATTTTTTTTCTGTAATTTTGACAAATTTTGACAAGTTCTTAATATTTGGTAGATTAACCTACCATCAGGGGGTTAACCTACCTCAGTGTCGGTTAACCTACCCTCAGCAATCTGTAAATCGCCCTTTGATTGTAGGTTAACCTACCGAGAACCCTGAATTGTGACAATGATTTGTATGATTTGGTGAGGTTATGTGGCTCGATTTGTTTAACTTCGGTTACTAGTTTTGGATATTGTTTCCTTCTCTTCCAAGTAGCATTAAAATGATGTAGTAATTTATACCGAATCTCTGTTGATGATGCCATGAAAAAGGATATAATGAAGAGTTAACAGATGGCTTCTAAATCTAATTTGATGTATTCTTAATTTTTGTTTGTGAAGAGGTAGGTTAACCTACCCTAGAATCAAAAGGTCGGTTAACCGACCTTGGTCGGTTAACCTACCATTACCATCAGGTATTAACCTACCATTACCATTAATGAATTGATACCTGATGGTAATGGTAGGTTAACCGACCAGGTTTGGTAGGTTAACCTACCTGATCGTAATGGTAATGGTAGGTTAACCTACCAACTTTGGTCGGTTAACTAACATTTTGTTGTTAGAACTTTCTTTTGAACAGTGTATTGTTATTAAACATTTTGTTATTATTATTATTATTATTATTATTATTATTATTCACGTACTTCATACAAGATTTTTTGGTTGTTTAAAGGATTGTGCTTTTATGAAAACTTGAATGAGAATTAAGCAATTTGTATATATGGCTTTTCTTGGTTAGGTGCATGTCTTTTTATTTTAAGCAATTATCCGGATTTATTTTTTGACAGCTTAGTTTGAATTAGCTTTAAGTTCATGTAAGAAGCATGATGAACAAGGAATAGTATGGAGTCCTTAGTCTTGGAACGCAATTGGAAAACTGCTTCTTCCATTAAAACCTGCTGTTTTTACTTCTGTAGGAGGTCATGATTCTATGTTGACTAGAGATATTGGAAGAAGGACCTAGCTCTAGGTTAGTTCATGCTCTATATGTAATATGAACAATCTGCTACTTTTTTGTGACCTTGCTCAATTTCTGTCCTTATGCGGATTCAGTGCCACATCTTTGTTAAGTTGAGAAGTTTGTAAGAAGAGGAAAAAATGCACTGCAAGAGAACTATTACCCCTCCATGCCCTTTGGTTGGAGGCAAATACAAGGGTTTTGAAGTGGTTGGGTATGCCGTTTAGCAAGCTGGAAAACCATTTTACAGAACTTCTAGAGCTAGGATCAGTGCTTAACTCTTTTAATTGCTTGTAGATATTGTTAACCTTGTACAGATTCACGCCCTTATTTTGTTAATTTAATATGAATACTATGCAAATCCTTACTGTAAGTCCACGTCCTTGGTGCTGTACTAATACTAGTATCTTTTTACTGATGATTGCATCTTGCTCCACTCTTGATTGACCATCCCCTTCTTGCTTTGCTCCATATCTCATCCTCTATTGTTAAATTTGTACGTGCAAAAGTTTGGATTTTTTTTTTTTTTTTTTCTTCTAATTGGGATCCAGGTCTTTGTATCCTTCAGGTAAAGAGGCCAGAGTAAAAATATCATTAGTAATTGTGATTGACCTCTTTCAACATTTATACTGTATCACTGACCTTAATTCACATTGATTCCTGGCTAATACTTTTAATTACAATATCATTTTCAATTGAATGGTATATACTTACGAAATATTAACTTGCCTATCTCGTATTTATGGTTAAGTGTTAACACGTTAATGATTTTTTAACTTGTTTTGTGATTTTCAGGGCGGAAGATGTTCCTGCTCAGTACCAAGAAGGATATAGCAAACTTCGGTCATGGGCCTATAGTTCATTGGATCTGTACAAGGTAATGAGTGTGTGGTTGACTAACTTCTTGTTTCTTTGATCTCGTAATAGCAGCTTAAGTAGTGCACCACTTATTCTGTCTATATGTAAACTATACCATATTTAATGATATATCCAAATGGTTAATGAATTTGTAATTATTACAGAAACTCTTCAAAGCTGCAGTGTTGCTATGCACATGTATTTGAATTCTCAAGATAGCTAATTCCAAAATATTTAATAATTTCTTGAATTTAGAGCTTGAATGCTACTATCTTTTCCTATTAACACCACAGGAACAATTTGGCGAAGTTTAGAGAACAACAGGAAGTACTGGTAAGTGAGTAATTTAGTGTAGCAAACATTTCGGTATTAGGATCCCATGTAATGATAATGAGGTTCCTGCGCTGGATGGGATGGACTTTTTACCCAGTATTGGTAAATCTACAAAAGGAAGTCATGGGGGTGAGCCAAAGGCACAAAGCAATAGTATGTGGGCCTTATATACTCTAAAGTGGGATATCAAAGTCAAGGCTACGTGGTTATCTTCACATGAACAGGAACTTCCTATGCTGTTTGACATCCCAGTAAGAGATCTGAAAAAAATGAAATCTCGTATCACGAAACCAGTAAACTAGTACTAGTTTAAGTCAAAAGGAGTGTGATAAATGGGCAATAAAGAATCTCGAGGATATCATTTTTGCTTGAGTTCATAGAAGAAATTTCTACGACAGTACTTAAAAATTTGAAATTCCAGGTTGGAGAGGTATATTGAATGTCAAATGAAAGCGTTGGAAAACCAAATATGCTGCTCTCCACATGGAGATTGACTATCATTTGACAAAAATATCTAGTGATATCAATGCAATTACAAGAATCTCATAAGACGCTTGCAGAAAATACAGTGATAAATACAGATTTTCATCCATTTTCTTTGTTTCCATAATCCATACTCATCAGTGCTATTTACTAGATTTCAGGTATATAAACCCCAATTGAGTTTCTTTTCCATTTTGTTCCATACTTCCATCAGATAATCCTTATCTAGCCTTTTGAAAGTTCTAAAAGCTAACAGAGCTTCAGGAACTCGTCCACTCATATTTAATGCACTCAAAGATCATTTTTATGACTTCACCTCAATGTTATTAGCCCAGTTATCCGATTTCCGGATTGTTGAGGCTGATCTGAGAAGTTCTTCAATTCCAATTTCACTCCTCCGGCAACCCTGCATACAAGATCCTTATTTTATGCACCGCCACAAAAGCGGCAAAAGAAGAAACAGACAGGTGCTTCAATATAAGAAACAGTGCCTGTGCTTGGGACTCACGCTATGTACATGCATCAAAGCACACGACACACACTCTTGTATAGCTTCTTCAATTTCAAATAAGAGAAAATGCGTTCAGGTTCAAAAACATGAAGAAGCATCAAGCATGTATGATCCTAGAAGCTTTGACTGGTTTAAGTAAGGTACAAGCATTGAAGCAGTGGCAGATCCAGGATTTCATGTTGTATTGAGCTGGACTCTAAAAGTTGTGGGGGTGGCCAGTGACAGAGCCAGGAATTATACAATGCTGGGGCAAAAAATTAGAGGGGTGGGCCCCCCTCCGCCCCCGAATTTTTTTTTTGACTAAGAGGATTGAAATCAAGAATATTGAGTACCAAATCTAATATAAGGAAAATCATAAATAATAATACATCAAAAATCCAATATATATAATCAAAATATAACTTGAATTACTATTACACTTGAATCTTCAAACAAAGTTAATTACATTATAAGCCTAAAAACACATTCTAATCCTAAAAACACATTTACATTATATTAATATCATTTTTCACAAATCACATTTACATAATATTAATATCATTTTTCACAAATCACATTCTAAAACACATTTACATAATATTAATATCATTTTTCACAAAACACATTTACATTCTAAGCCTAAAAATACATTCAAAAAAAAAAAGAAAAAAAAAAGAAGGGCCGAACTACAGCCTAGTACGGGCCTAACTTAGATCCGCCACTGCATTGAAGAACAATGGACAACATTTGATGCAGTTGCTAATACACGATTTTAATTATTGTTGGCATGTTCCAAGTAAGCAATATTGATTTACACTCGTAAGAAATAAGGCAATAAGCATAGAAGGTAGAGCCGTGCTTGAGTAGTGGTACAAGCACTGAAGCATGACGTGCGACATTGACAATGTATTGCTCATGCTTAGAAACTAGCATTCTCACCTCCGCATAGGATTTGCCATGAACACAACTCAGAATTCCGAAATGAAAAATAAACTTGAGTTAAGACTTGCGCGAAAGAATGAATGCACAGATTAAAAAAAAAAAAAAACAGATCATTTGATTTTTTTTTTTAAAAAAAAACAACAGAGAGAATTACTTGAGAAGGTGAACGGTTAGTGTCGGTGATGATAGTACTGAATCTTCCCTCATCAGCCATTTCAACGGTCTTCAATCCCACCAACTTCATCAGTGGCAGAGCCAGGGAGGTAAATACATCTTCCGCCTTCACAACCACAACATAGATTAATCAAATACTATAAACTAATAATTTTAAATAATTTGGTTTTTCTATCAGGAGTTAATTAATCAATATATTGAAATTCTACTTCGCGTAAACTGTCTTTGATCTGAGAATTGAGCTGATTAAATGCGACTTTTAGCTGTTCATGGCGAGAGACAATCTGCAGAATCTTCATTCGGAGATCGGCGATTGGCGGTGGAAAATCGGAGTGAGAACCAGGCCTCCGACCATCCAATATTGCTTATTTTTGGCGGGAAAAAGATGAAATTTTGTCTGATTGAAAATGGAGAGAGTGAATACACAAGTATTAGATCAGTGAGCAAATAAATGCTAAGAACATCCACAATATAGAGTCATAGACATCCACAATATAGTCACATAATCAAAAAGTTAGTATAAGTTAAATACTATATCTGCATGTTAAAGTTAGAGCTTGTTTGGAAATGGTAAAAATTTTACCATCACTTTTCAAACTCAATCTCAACCATCTATTCTTAGTCAAGTCCATCATTTTTTATTTTTCAAATATTTTTAAACCACACATCCATAAAAAAACAAAAAAAACTACAAAAATCAAAAATTTTCACGTTACCAAACGGGCTCTTAACTAATAAAAATTACTGAAATGGATGGATTAACTTCGACCTAAAAGATAAAAGTTAAACGTCACATCACACATATACATAAAAGATTTTTACCAAACATACAATAACTTTCGTAATTTCAACTCTAATTTTATACGTATGAAACTAGTCCAATTCGAATAGATAGGAAAACAACTATAATTTCATACGTATGAAATTTCCTATATTTCCGAATTGGTCTAATTTCATACGTATGAAATTAGACCAATTTTGATAGATAGGAAAACAGATATAGTTTCATACGTATGAAATTTCCTATATTCCGAATTGGTATAATTTCATACGTATGAAATTAGACCAATTTGGATAGATAGAAAAACAACTATAGTTTCATACGTATGAAGTTTCTTATCTTTCCGAATTGGTATAATTTCATACCCATGAAATTAGACAAATTTTATGAAATTAAACCAATTTGGATAGATAGGAAAACATCTATAGTTTCATACGTATGAAATTTCCTATCTTTCCGAATTGGTGTAATTTCATACTCATAAAACTAGACCAAAAAGCAAATGTTTAAAATTACTCTATTTTGGAGTTTATGGATTGTAATATTTATTTTTAAAATAACAAAATTTATATACTAATATGGTATTAATTTTGAAGATCTCATTAAATTATATAATATGAAAGTAACAAAATATTTTATTTACGAATATTAAAAAAATTAAAGGAAAAAGAAAAGAAAAGATTTTGGGGTAATTTTTCAACTTAACATTGCCATGTCATCCACTAAGTTACTAGTCCAATTTAACAAACAAGTTAACATATGTTTAAAAAAAATTCTCTTAACATGTTATTTAACTTATCTATTGTACACTATTTTCCCACCCCTAACTACTTTATTTCACTAACATTTAATTTAACATGTCCATTTTGGATGTAACAACATTTTTGTCCCTAACAACTTGTTTGATAAAACAAAAAATTTCACAACAATTTTTCAAATTCAATTTCAATCATTCATTCTTAGAGCATACTTTTTATATTTAAAGAGTAAAATTTTTACAAACTTCAACAAATTCTTTATTTTTGGCTTTTTATTTCACTTTATCATAAAAATATTTATTGTCTTTCATTTTTTTGTAGTTAATATTTATTTTTTTTAAAATTGAATGTCTAATGATATTAAATATATAATAATAAAGAAAGTTTATGAAGGAATATTGAAAATTAGAACTTTTTGAATGCATTTAATAATAGAGGAGAGTCAAATCCACTCTCTAAATTAAAATGTTAAAGTAGAAAGTCTATTGAAGTGAAATTTTAAGAGTTAACTTTCCAAAATAAAGAGCACTTCAAGTTCAAGTTTAGAGAGCTTATTGAAGATGCTCTTAGTCAAGTCTACAGTTTTTAAATTTTTAAATATTTTTAAACCACATATCCATAAAAAAATAAAAAATAAAAATAAAAAAATTCAAAAAAACCAAAAAATTTCACATTACCAAACATACTCTTAATTTAAGTTTGGTGGGTAGTTAAAAAAATACACAATTTTTCAAACCACTTTTTAACTACACATTTTCTCTTTTCAATTTTTAAACACATATTTTACTTTGAAAATAACAAATTTTTTTCTTTCACCTCATTAATCGGCCATCGAACAGTTAAGTTCTTTGCGAAATATTAACATGGTGAAAGAACTTTATTTTGTCTCATTTGCTCACTGTAAAATGTTGAAAATTAAAATTTAGGGACCTAAAGAGAATTCACAAAATTCCAGCAATCACAGATTAAATTTATTCCTAATAAAAACAAGCAAACGTTTGTGTTTAGGCTTCGTTTGATTCGCTATATTTTTCATGAAAAATATGATTCTCCACGTGATTTTTCAACTTTGCGCTGTTTGGTTGCCTAAGTTTTCCATGGAATTCATTTTTTCACTTGCCTCGAAATCCGGTATTTTCCTTGTTTTGGATGAATTCGTTTTCCAAGGGGGAGGAGTTTTTTTTCCATGAAAAATCTTATACCATTTTTTTTACGTTTGATCATTTTTGTTGTTGTTAATTGATTTATTTTTTTCCCAAAAATTAACATTATTATTACTAAGTACAAACTTATTAAAAAATGAAAAAATAAATAAAAAATATTATAATAACTAAATTTTACTTTATTTTTCATGAAAAATAATGTCAATCAAATAATAAAAGTTGGAAAACTCTCCACTTTTTCTACCTAGAAAATTAAACCAATCAAACACATTAAACTTTTAATTCCCAGAAATTTAATTCCCTAGAATTCAATTCCCTGGAATTCATTTTCTTTCCACCCAAATTCCACATTCCCTTCTTTTCATCCAAATTCCACATTCCCTATCAAATGCGGCCTTATATTATATTATTAGGATGAATATATTGACACCACACTTTTTGTTACTCACACCACATTTTAATTGTAATGAAGATCCCTAATTTTTCCTTATTTTTACATTTACCCCGCCAAGTTTTTTTTATAAACTTTTTATCATCAACTCTTTATTAATTTTCATTTATTGTCTTTATAGACGATTTTCATTCAAAATATCTATTACGAGAGCAAAAATACTTATTTATCTCTCATACTTTTAAATAATCAAAACAAATAAGTAATTTAAAAGTGAAACAAAATATTTGCACATCTTTTTAATTCAAATTAACAGAATATTTAAATAGAAATCGTGATTAGAAATAAAATATGTTAATTAATTGAATGTTATGAATAGTAATGCGATTAAAAAAACTTAAGGATATAAACACAAAAATAAATAAATACTGAAGACTTTACTTGTAATTAAATTGTGGAGTATATATAAAAAAATGTTGTGTAAATATTATATAGTCTATTTAATGATAAGCGTGAAAGCTGTGGATTAAGAAAAAAAAAAAAAAAAAATTGAAAATTACACATTAGCTGGTTTTTAAAATTAACAATTCAAAAATCTAGTTTGTAAGTTTTTAGTACAATAATTAAGTACTAATTCACATTTAAAATATTAATTAATAATATTATCTCCCCACCCCCACCCCCCCCACCCCACCGCCCCAAATCCAAATAAATCCCACCCCCATGTCCCAATTCACAATCAAATGAAAATGTAATTCATTATCAGAACTCTCTCTCTCTCTCTCTGCGCGCGCGCGCGAGCTCAAGGACTTCACTCGCCTACTGTCTCTCATCTCGGCAAACTCCAAGTCCAACTCCACTGGGTGAATTTTGGGTGTAGATAAGAGGTGACGAATTTTTGGGTGGTGATCGTCACAAGTCACATCGGCCAGCCAATTGACCGTCCTTCGAAGCCCATCGAATATCATGTTTTGAAGAAGTTGTAGCTTAAATCATTTTTCGATTGAGAATTGGGAGGTGCAAATGTGCAATTGTAGCCAAAATTAATTTTTGTGTGTTTATGGTGGTGTATGTTTGTTTGTGGTGGTGGTGGTTGAATGGTTTTGTGTTGGCAGTGGATGTGGAGGTGGTTGTATATGTTGGATGTGTGAATGTGGTGATTGGTGATCACTGACGGTTGTATGTGTTGGTTGTGTGTGAAGGTGGTGATTGATGGTCATAGGTGGTTGTATGTTTTGGCTGTGTGTGAAGGTGGTGATTGGTTGGTTGTGGTCTCTGGTCATAGATCTCATGTCACACATATATTGTAGGTTGGTACGACATAGATGGTGGTGGCGGTGACGATGTATCATGATGTTGACAATACAGTGAAGGCCGAGGTGGAAGTAGAGAAGAAGGTGGTGGTGGTGACAATGATGATAAGGTGCGACAGTTTAATGTGGTATAATAACTACCTTATTTGTGTATTATTCTGTAAAAGATATAATAATTTTTTTAGAATTTACAATCGACATAGGTAGTCCGTATGCCCACTTAGGCCTAAGATATCGACAAAATGAATCCTTCAAATAACACTAGTTCCTAGGCTTTTAACGAAGTCGAGGATTGCGCCGAGTGAAATTGCTATGAGTTTTGACAACACATTTAATTGACACGTCTTACAAAGATCTATCACTTTGGGAGTTTCAGTTTTTGGTTTGGTTATTGAAGGAATCAGATTCGAACCGAAAATTTCGATTTAGTTTCGGTTCTCAAAACTCAAGAACCGAATGATTTCGATTCCATTCGATTTTGGTTATTTTTCGGTTATTGTTTTGTTCTTTTATTAAAAAATTTAACTTTGAGCAAACGTGAAAATATGTGCAAAAAACAAATAAGTGTTGAATCAAAATTTCAAAACGAGTCCATTCACGTGGTAAAATATTCAAATCGAATATACTCACGTTCTAAAGACACTAAATACAATTATAATATTCTGTATATTCTCAGTAATAACTAGAAATATAGGATCTTCATCTTCTATTATTCTATCTACTGCTTATGCTGAATGCCCGGATCATTCGGACTAAAAAAATGATAATGGTGACATATATCCCTTTATCATAACATAAAATCATTTAGGTCATTTGAACTTAAGTATATTTCGAAGATAACAAACGATTTCTAATGAACTCTTATATGAGACTTCAATGTAAAACCACAATTCACTAATGTATCTCCACAAAAAGTCACATACATGTTAACCACACACCATTCCTAAAAATTAGTTCAGTACATATAAACACAACAGTCATTGTCTTAATTTATAAATACTGCACACACAAAATGCACTGAACCAGTGCAATGAGAAACATAACTAGACATCTAATCTTTTAAAATTGGTGCAAAGAATTTCTTGTAAAATGCAACACGATATGAACAACTCAACAATTATCATAATACATATAAGTAAACTGAATTTGTATACTCTATCATGTAGAGCAACAAAGAAAATGTCATACGTGTCACGTGGACTTAATTTTTAAATTAAGAATGTTCTGTTCTTGATTCGATTTTCAAATAGGAACTGATTGATTTTCGATCTCCATTTTTCGGTTTCAATTCTCATTTTTTTCCTAAAGAATCGATCGATTTCGGATTTTTTTTGTTTAGTTCTGTTGGTTTCGATTTTTTTGTTCACTCCTTACACCATTCTGTATTGAGTCTCTTTGTGAGTGAATATTACTCGTATAGTTTTACTATGTACTGTTTACTAGTCACATAGATTTTTCACACAAATATTGCCGTTCGAAACGTATCTTTATGATTGTGGGGTTTATAGTAGTGGTCCCTCGACTTTTCATTTAAACGGTACAAATTCAACCAGAATCAACCTTGCGAGGACGTGACTTTTTATTATAAACCTCTATATTATAATGTATGGATGAAAAGTTATTTGAAAAATTTGCTTGATTAAAAAGTAGAAAAAAAAAATACTTATTTATAAAGAAGTTTACCAAATATGAGCTAAATTTATTTGTCTCGAAAGAGGAAAAATCAGTGTTCTAAAAAGCTTAAAGTGTGACGAAACGTGAAATTCAAGAGTAAAGCTTCTGAAACTTAAGCGAGAGTAGACGTTAAAAATGATTTTTCAATTACTGCATATTAGATTAAATTTTAACACATACTTTAACATGTAAAAAAAAAATGTAAAAAGAAGAGAAAAAAATCAGAAGCCAAAACGTACTTTATGCACGCTTTTTAGATAAAAAATCGTCTGCATGTTTTTTTCGCGTTTTTCGCCAAATCGACGCACGATAGGCGCCATGAGCGTGCGTAGGCACATTTTTCACACGTTTTAGAACATTGAAAAAGTGTATAAGCGTATTATTCTCTCGTGAAGAATACATCAATATATCCTTTAGTTAAGCCTCCTTTTGGTAAACTTGTTTATAAAAACAACACATTTTCTCAAATAATTTTTTAATCATATACATTTACTCAAATAACTTTTTAATCACATATTTTACCTCGAAAAAATCAAATTCTTTTTTTACAAACAAAAAATTTTACCAAACAGGAAACTAATTTGTATGCTTTGTAGAAGATCACTCATTTGTAATAAACAATAAAGTTCATTGACTCATTTTAAAAATAAAAAAAATGGAGGTTCAAGTCATGTTACGATTACATCGAGCACAATGAAGACTAAAGATATTAGCTCAAATTCACCCTAATTTCATCATATAAGCTGAAAGTACCATAATTCATCAAACAATTGGTACAAACTCTAGAACAGCAAGTGATCAGTAGCTCCACCAGTTATAGAGCTGGACGCGGTGGCATTGCTGCGTTCAGCATGGCAAAGCTGACGTAGCTTGGTCGGAACGTACCAAATAGAAAGTCGATGATGCGCGTTAAATATAGCGTCGATGTCCCACCCTTGTCGTGCAGCAATAATCACAAGAGGCTTGTAACAAGCCTGCCTCCACGCACCAACGTTTTCACCTCGCTCCTTGAAACTTCTTCGCAATGCATTCGACGCCTCTTCATCGAGGCAATGCAGTGCATAGCAGTGTACGTAATGTCGCATTTTTGGCTTGTTAATGTAGCTTGCTCCCGACTTTTTTGCGTACCTAAAAACTTGATTTGTCACCTGTATTTACACATAAGAAATAATAATTATTTATTCAAAACTTTCCCAACAATTTGAAAAACCAAAAAAGCAACATGGTGAATAGCCTCCGTTTGGCAATTTTTATTTTTTAATGAACAAAGAATTTATTATTTTCGAAGTAAAATATGTGAATTTGATTAAATATATATGATTAAAAAGTAATTAGGAAATATTTTATTTATAAACAATTTTTTTTTTCCTATGGTTTTGAGTTCCAACACAGAAATAAAAGATAATGTGTCATTTCAGTAAGGTGGCACGTGGACGAGCATGCGGGACATAGGAGATTAAAAAGGGTCCTTTAAAAACAGAGCCAGAAGTTCGTAAAATTTCAAAACTGCATATTCAGGATTAACTTAACAGAACGGAATTCACAACAAATCCAAAAGGGCACAAAAAACGTGATTTTATCTCTTTGTTTGGTAATATCGTAAGCCGCTTTTAATTTTCATTAAATTTTCCTCATTTTTTTACATTATTCAATCTCAACCATTCATCAAAAAAAGCCCACAATTTTTTACTTTTCAACCAAATCTCAACTATCAGTTCTCCTAAAAATCATTATTCATTTTAAAAAAATTCATTTTAAACAATATCAAACACACTCAAGTATCATAAACTAATTTATTTATATTTTTGAAATAAAAATGTGGAAAAGAAAAATGTGCGTGATTAAAAATTGATTTTAGAAATTGTGTTCTTTATAAATTAATTTAGTTATAAATCTTTCTAACAATGGCAAATTGTAATATCTTGTGGAATTGAGGGTTGGAGTTATGGGATTGAAAAGATATTACTGTACTAGATTTGACCAAACAAAATAAAGAGTCGACATAATTTGATTCGTAAATTATTTTAGTAAGGAAATAGTATTTTAATTTCCCAGTTCTCGTTATAGTTCTTAGGAAATGGGTCAAGAACAAGTATTTCTAGCCTAATGAAATCGAGTCAATGAAAATGGAATGAAAGGTCAAACTTTTATAGTTAACTAACCTTAGTGGGACATTTTTCACCTCTCTCCTTTGAAATATTCTGAACTTGAATCAAGAAATCATGGCATTGTTCATAGAGATGGAAGAGGTAATCAAGGCCATTCTTCTTGCCACGTGCCACTTCCCCAGGCACCGTCACGATAAAGGGATGTTCTCGTTGCCTCTCACTTCCACCACCACCGCCACCACTCTCATTCTCCTCGGCTTCCTCAGTTTCGTCGTCGTCATCTTCCAATGAAACTATTCTCGACCGCCCCTTTTTCCTTCGTCGCTGCTTCTCGCCACCTCCTCCTCCCACCATCTCCCACGTCCCTCCTCCGCCGCTTCCCCCGGCTTCCTTTTCTTGTTGCACTGGCTCCACTGATAAGCCTAGTTTGATCAAAATTTACAAGATAAAATTAAAAAAAAAAAATTGAAAGAAAAATGTTACCTATGCATGTTTGGGTAATATTACAAATGACATTTCTTGCTGAATACGAAACATTTTCTTGCAATTTGTCTTTCACCATGCATGCAATTAATACGTACTTAATTCATGGAAATGGAAACATTTTAACGTTCTATAATGTAACATTTTATGGTACAG
Organism: Ligustrum vulgare; assembly: GCA_963555705.1. Taxonomy (NCBI): domain Eukaryota; kingdom Viridiplantae; phylum Streptophyta; class Magnoliopsida; order Lamiales; family Oleaceae; genus Ligustrum; species Ligustrum vulgare. The sequence goes on along the minus strand of OY743172.1, from coordinate 3,082,861 downwards.
TACCTTCTTGAGAGAATGCATCAAGGGCATTGGTAGTGTCCCGGGGGAGGAGGAGGTGGTGGCGCCGCCTTTCGGCCCTTACAGCAGCCTTCATCCCGTACCTCTCCCCAACAAGAAGATCCCACCGAAAAATATGTGATATACTGTTCATCATTTCATCCAGTTCCTCATCCTTCATGTCCAAAAGTGTGTTAACAGTAAATCCAAGTTCAGCTATTTTAGCAGCAGTAAAATATCTTATTCCATAAGGTTGAAGCAAGTCCTCTAAACCTCCCAAGTCCCTTGCTCTCATTGAAAATGTCTGCATCGGCTGAGGCGGCGGAGGAGGTGGCGCTACCGCTTCAAGCATCCGGTTAAGCGGTGGAACGGCCGCTCTAGGATCCCATTTAAACAAACTTGCTGAAAATGCATCAGGATCCATTGGCTAAAAAGTTTTGTGTATGGAGATTTCTGTTGAAAATCTTGGGCTGCTGCTGCTGCTTCTTATAACTGAATATCAACGTGCTTTTGCGTTTGGATACTGATACTGTACGTACGATTCACTGTTGTATTGCTATCTGGATTCGTTGCTCGCAGTAAGTGAATAGTTCAAATTTAACTAGATTGTACTTGGTCAAGTTCCAATCCAACCTGCTAATATTATTTGTTCTAACATGCATGATGATTTTACCTTTGAGTAGAATATCATCAAAGGTTTGAACTTCAAACTTTTTTTTTCGGAAAAATAGTATTAACTTATATGAAAAGTAACTTTGGCAAGATTTCTCTTAGTGATGGTGCATATGTGAAATATATATCAATGTTTTAAAAATTAGATAAGGCATTCCTTTGTTGATCTGTTCTGAGTCACTGTTTTAAAAAGTACACTTAAGGATACATATGACATGCTTAGGTATGAAAGTCGTCCTTCACGCTTTGTCATGTTTCACTCGTGCTTTATTCGCACATTGTCGAACTTTTTCACGTCTAGGCATGCTTAAGCGTGATGCTCGATCTCACCGTTTCGTCACGTTTTATGTTTTTACTACACTGGATAATGAGGAATGTCCATTTCTCTCCCGTCAATTGATCCAAGGGGTTTATGATCATGATATTTATCGACAACCGCTTAATGCCTAAGTTTCTTCCATGCTAGATAAAAACGAACCCTTAGAAATTTGAAATTTAGAGCCCTTTTGGTACATGGAAAAGTTTTGGTTTTTGTAGTTTTTTTGTGTTTTTTTTATGGATATGTGGTTTAAATTGGTTTGAAAAGTAAAAAATTATGGATTTGACTAAAGATGGATGGTTAAGATTGAGTTTGAAAATTTTTGATTGAGCAAACAAGCTCTTAGACTGAATCAACCAAAAAAACTAGGAATTTGATCGAGAAATATTGGTGTGATTATACATTGAAATATGAGTAAACGGAAAAATCGATTACAAAAAGGCAACAATTTGTTGGAATAGTGTCCAAACACAATTAGTTGCCAACCCAAGTCCATTATCTCTATTCTAATTAGGTTTAGCGTAAATCTATAAGTACTAGATTAGTCCGTAGAGTAAGTTTAAATAATTTGTAAGTCACAAGGTGTTGTGAATGTGAGATACAAGTCATTTATAACTTACTCTAAAATTGTCCCTTGTCGAAGTAACAACAAGATACATATATTGTTGTTACAGTTAGACTAGTATGTGATGTATTTTTTTACTTTTGAAGAAAGTAGTTTATCTTACAAGCTAAAATATAGAAGGACATTCGAATGAACACGTGGATGCATTGTTGAATGAACACGTGGATGCATTGTTAAATGAACAAAGCCCTAGAGATTCCACATTGATAACTATTTAAGCGTCAGTGGTGAATCTCTAATGCGTGGTTGTAGATTTGATCATTTGACCTGAGGACGTCATAAAATCTTATATGAGGATTGCTATGCTTTGACAAGCCAACGTTGATATTCACTCTTGAGAGGAAGTCATCAGGATGACGTCGTATGATCGACCCACAACATTTTTATTTCGGACATGGAATGCTCGAATAAGCTTTTAAAACATCGAAAATGACGGGCAAATTAATTCCCTCCCCGTGGCGGGGAGGGGATGAACCCTCTTTAAAACATTTGTGCATACATATGCCAGTGTGTAAGTAGTTGGGATGTGACTGACCAGATCTGATTGTAAACGAACAAGTTTGCAAGAGAAAAGAGAGGTAATAAATGGACAGACATTTAAGAAATACTATTCATTGGCAATGTGAAATGCAGGCAAAGTACAAAGAGGTCTCAGTAGCCTAATCTTTCTGAAACCTGAATTAAGGCTCTTCTTTTCGTACTCACTTTTTTGGTTCATACAATTCAACTATGCATGTGGCAGCAGCATAAGCATATCTCAGTTTTGTCCATGATTTCTCTACACACAACTGATACCAGTGCGTGCCTACCCATAGATTTTTATTGAATACTCGTGATTTGGATTCTTCTGAATGTTGTGTACGCGTTTCTCCTTTTTAATCTTACTTTGATTGATTGTAACGTATAAATGATTCATCCCGTTGTGTATCTCCTTGACACACATTAAGCCTCAATTTGATATAAGTTTTTTGTTCTTAAACAAAGACTAAGATGTTTTTGAAATAAAATATATGGTTGAAAAATGATTTTGAAAAAAGTAAGTATGCGATAGTTCAAAACTGGAATTGACACAATATCGAGCAGTGGCCGTCATTGCTCAATTAGATATTTGAATCTTAGTTCTTGCAAGATAACATTTAAATGATGAAACACAATTGCTTACGTTGAAGGAGGGCTACTGTGCGTCATGTCGCCCCTCTGGGGTCCCTTCTGCTAAACTTAAAGGGTTTCATAGGGAGGATAACGGTTGTCTGAATGTCTACTCTAAATGTATATAGACTATATCCACATCGAATATACATAAAGAACGAACTAGGGGGAATGTCGCTATCTTCCAGAATTTGTCGGGGAACCTGGACACCTAAGTCGTAAAAATATATTTGGATGAGCCTTTTTCTTTGTAGAGAAAAATAAAGACACGTCTAGTAACGACTTACATTATAGTAGCTTCTATTTGGTCAAAAATGTTTATAAATTTTGTTTATAAATGATATTATGACAATATCTCATTGATCCATGTTTTTTAGAAGTCAACAATTTAGATTGATAAAAAATTCACACCAATCATTTTTTACTATTAAAAAATGGATCAACGAAATATTGACAGATCATTATTTATAAACAATATTTATAAACGATTTACCCAACAGTATATGTATGGCTTCCACTTCGAGAGTAAGCTACATTAAATTGGGTGTTCTTTACTAGATTTCAATTCGCTATTTCATTTCATATACCAGTTTAGGAAGTAAATAATTTCTTCAACTACTTTTTAACTACACATATTTTATATCTCCAATTTTCAAAAAATATTTTTTTTTACTTAAAACATAAATAAATCAGTCTATAAATCAAGTAGTGTTACCAAACAAACTGTAAATTATAAGGAAATGACAAATTTGATTATGTAACTTGTGTCTTTAATACATTGTCTTGCAAACCGAAGGACACCACATTTCATGGGTTCACGATTTTTATCAATTTTCAGTCATATAGGATTCGTTTGGCGGTTGAAATAAATGGAATTTAATTTATAATATGTATTATTTGAATTTTTTAGGTAAGATGCGTGCATACCGAAGACAGTAATTTATTAGATTTTATATTAAAAGATTCGTTAAACAATCCACTAATATAGGACACAATTATTCATCAAAATCTCGCCGACCACTCTATAACCATTTTCACAATTCTTTATCAAAAAATTATGAAAATATCATTTAAGAGCAGAGATATTACCAAATGTGGGAACCATAATTCCCAAAGAGGAGAAATATTTTACAATATTTATCTTCACGAATGTCCTTATTGTGATAATCTTGGGTCAAGGGAGCCAACAATCTGACGACACGTCATGATGAATGCAGTGTACGGAACACGTCCTGTTTCTTTTATTTAAAAATTTGTTTGGCCTTTTCCTGCCTTGTCCCTTAGCTGTATTCATAGGATCGCTCAGAACATCGCAAAAACTGCCAGTTTTAAAATTGATCTTCTTTTCTCATTTTGACTTCCACTTCATATATTACTGATGTCCAAATGCTTGTGAGAAAGATAGTCTTTATTCTCAATATAATTTTGAATTGATTACGTAATCTTATTTTATTTCTGGTCATTATGTTTGATTTATTATTGATCTATTGAAAGATTGCAACATTTTTGTTAGTTTTAAGTGTTACAAGTTTATCCATCCGTACGATGCACAGATTTATTTTACGTCATAAACATTGAAATAAGAGACACAAAAAGTTTTTTTTTAATCTAAATCAAATGCAAATGCATAATAAGTATAAAAAAAAAATATTATACATATTGTTTTAAAGAAAAGAGTATTAAATTGTTAACTTAATTCAAAATTTGAAATACTTCTTTAAAGATAACATTTGCAGTTGAGTTGGATGATATTTCATCTCGATCGCAAGTAAGTATCTTCAATTCAGAACGGTTTGTTATCCTAGAAACTACCACATAGAGTTAACTGTGATTGAAGACAGATTTTTTCAAATATAGACCTACGTGCGATAATGATTGGTCTTGACTTTTGTTAATAGTTATAGCATACGATACAATCAATGGATATAGCGTTTATGAAACATAAATTACCACTATTAGTTTTCTTAAAGGCTATCATTTAGCAAATAAACTATTTTATGAATGGGTTATTCAATAAAGATTTTTTTTTTTTTCATCACACTAAATACCTATTACGTATATGATAAAATTGATCGGTAGCTACATTTAAATGTTACCAAAATTTAAATTTCAATCGGGTTTGATAAGTTTACGTACCATTTCTAGTATTTATAAAAGATGAAATTAGAAATTAACATTTTACGATAAATAAATTTATCGACGTTCAAATTATTAATATTTGGACAATTATTTACTTTTAGAAATTGGTTTATAAATTGTAAAATATTGTTTTTTATAAATTATTTTATAAAGTCTTCGTTTGGTAAAATTGTTTGATTTATAAACTGGTTTATTTATATTTTTCGGTAAAAAGTACTAGTTGAGAATCTGTCGACGTAAAATATGTGTAGTTAAAAAGTGGTTCGAAAAATTGTATTATTTTTTAATGTGCTTCATGCACCTATTTATTTTGTTTACTGAAAGGATGCTGAATTGGTAAATTGCGTTTTATTCTAAATTGGTTTATAAGCCTATATTTGGCAAACTATAAAAAAACATATTTTTGAATTATTTTATGAATGGGATATTCGATAAAGATTAATTTTTTTCATCAAACTAAATATCTATTACATATATGATAAAATTGATCAGTAGCTACATTTAAATATTACCAAAATTTAAATTTCAATCGGGTTTGATAAGTTTACGAATCATTTCTAGTAATTATAAAAGATGAAATTAGAAATTAACATTTTACGGTAAATAAATTTATTGACATTCAAATTATTAATATTTGGACAATTATTTACTTTTAGAAATTGGTTTATAAATTGTAAAATCGTGTTTTTTATAAAAATTGGTTTATAGCCTCCGTTTGATAAAAAATTTTGGTTTATACCTTGGTTTATTTATATTTTTCAGGTAAAAGGTAGTTGTTAAAAATCCGTCGAGGTATAATATGTGTAGTTAAAAAGTGTTTCGAAAAATTGTATTATTTTTGAATTTGCTTTATGCACCAATTTCTTTTGTTTACCAAAATGATGCTGAATTGGTAAAATGCGTTTTATTATAAATTGGTTTATAAGTTTATGTTTGGCAAATTAAAAAAAAATATATATTTTTAAACGATTTTTTAACCACACATATTTTTTTTATTTCAACTTTTCAACCACATATTTTATCTCTAGAACATAAAAAAAAATTTACACTTAGAAATTTTAACAAACAGAGTAAATTGTAATTTTTTTTATATAAATTAATTTATAAATTATAAAATTGTGTTTTTATTAAATTAATTTATAAATTGTGAAATTTATGTATAAAACGAAAACAATTAATTGACTAAACACATGTCCACCATACCTCATTAAAACTCATGCGGATTCCAAAGTGTTCTCCATTCCTCTCCTAAAATATCTAATCAACTCACTATTCTTGTCTCTAGTAATTAACAAAGGTTCCAATTAGGGGTGTCAAACGGACTCGAGAGTTCGTGAGTTCGGCTCGGCTCGATTCGTTAAAAGTTCAGCTCGGCCCGTTAAAAAAACGAACTTGGACTGGACTAAAAATTTGAGTGTTGGACAGTTCGAATTCGGCTCGTGAAGTTCGTGGACCTGTTTGCGGACTAGTTCAACGGACAATCAAAATGAATCGGAAACGGGCAGACTACGGGCCGGCTCGTTAGGCCCGTTTGAGCCCGTGCTCACGGGCCGACTCGCGGGCCGGTCCGTTCCGGCCCGTAAGCCGCTCAAACGGTCTTGTGACCGTTTCTTCTGACCGTTTTTTACATTTTTTTTTTTATTTTTCTTCTATAAATACTCGTTTTTATTTCATTTTTTTCACAATCTCAACTCAACTCTCTCAACTTTCAAGTCTCATTCTCTCAAGTCTCAAATTCTAGTGGCTAGTGCTATAATATTTCACACACAAATATACAATATTGTCTCAAATTCCATATTTCATTTTCATTTTCAATTTTTCAATTCTATTATTTCTAATGGCACACTCACAATCTCATTGTTATTCTTCTAGTCAATTTGTTGATGAATTTGCACCTCTCAATGATATTCCAATTCCCGACAATTTGGTGGATTTTGAAAATGAGATCGAAGATATAGATACAAGAATTCCTATTGATTTGAATGACATAATTGATGAAGATGTCACTGCTACATATGGATCTGGCTCCGCTAGCACGACGGCAGTTTCCAGCAGAAATCCAAAGAGGACGAAAAAACCCCAGTGCTTGAATTTTTCGATGTGATTGAGACATCGAAAAAAGATGCTGAAAACAAACCGATATCCAAAGCAAAATGTAGAAGTTGCGAGGGACTTTTCTCTTGGAAGAAGGGCGGGGGCACATCACACCTCAATAGACACTGCAAAGGATGTCGAAAACCTGGCACGGTTGAAGCAAACCAATCAACTCTACAATTTGGTCAATCAAGTTCGAGCCTAACCAATTGGGTCTTCAACCAAGATCTAGCACGTTGAGAAGGGATGGTCATGTTCGTATCGAGTGGTGAGTTCCCACTTTCAATTGTAGAAAGTTCACAATTCACGAAATTCATTCAGAAGTATTTCCAACCCAGGTACAAACCCGTTTCTAGAAATACTTTACGAGCTGATTGCATAGCTAAATATTTACAAAGAAAACAAAGTTTTATAGATACTTTAAATAAATGGAATGGTAATTTGTCATTTACTTTGGACCTGTGGACTAGAAATAATCATAGAGGTTACGTAGCTGTTACTTGTCATTACATTGATGATTCTTGGATAATACACAAAAGAATTATGGCATTTAAAGTTATTGATTACCCACATAACACAACAAATATTTTCAATATACTACTTGCAATTCTTAGAGAATTTAACTGTGATAGTAGAGTTCATGGTTTTACACTAGATAATGTTTCTGTTAATAAAGCGGTGATTGATAGATTAGCAGCCCTCATAAATCCTAAGTTTGGTGGAGTCTTGTTTCATGTTCGTTGTGTTTGTCACATTTTTAATTTAATAGTTCAAGATGGTCTTAAGTTTATAGAAAATCAATTGAAAAAAATTAGGTGTGCTTACAATTTCATTATGATAGCACCTTCCAGAAAACAAGTTTTTGATGCACTGTGTGTAGAAAATGGTATGAACCCACGATCATTTATTACTGATGTAGGATATAGATGAAACTCAACTTATTTAATGATTGAACATTGTGAAGGTTACAAGAATTTAATATGTGCATATTACAACGGTAGGCACTCAAACGACTCAACTTTTGATTTGGGGACTAATGATTGGGAACTTGCAATTCAAGTTAAAAAATTTTTGAAACCATTTTACGATGCTACAAACGAATTGTCCGGTATTTATTATCCTACTAGTCCTTTAGTCTTGAAGCATTTTTATTGTATTGCTAATAACTTTAACAAGTACAAGACATTTCCTATTTTTTCTGATATCATTAAAGCAATGGAGACTAAGTTTAGAAAGTATTGGGAAGATTTACCAGCTTTGTTTCCATTAGCAACGGTTATGGACCCTAGAATAAATTTAGAGGGAACTAAACACACCATAAAGGCAATATCAAATAAATTAACTTTTGAAACCCCTTTAACATGCATAGATTTAGAAAAATGTTTATGTGAAATGTACGAGATCAATGCCCAAAGGTCAGGTAAAAATGTTAGAAGAACTGCTCCCACCCCTAATGTGATACAAAATCAAGACAGTGATTTACTTTCCTACCTTGTGACTATGAAGGGAACTTCTAGTTCTAGTACACTTCCTAGTGGTTCTAGTTCTTCTAGTACATATAGTTCAGATGAGATTCCAGTAGAGTTAAATAGATATTTCTCACATGATCTTCTTAGTATGTTAGACGAGGACGAAAGAAATAATTTTGACATTCTTAAGTCGTGGAGACAAAACGAGCGTCAATACCCGATTGTTTCTATGATTGCACGAGATCTACTAGCACCTCCAGTATCAACTGTAGCATCAGAGGCTGCTTTTAGTGCAGGTGGTAGAGTGTTATCTGAATATAGGTCAAGGCTTAAAGAAGACATACTGGAGGCCTTAATGTGTTTAAATGATTGGCAGTTTGCGGAGAAAAGGAAACAAGATAGGATATGTGAAATTCTTGCCGAAGAATTCGGAGAACAATCGTATTGATGAGTAAATTTTTTCTTTTTCTTTTTTCTGTATTTTCAATTGTTTCATTTGTTTCTTTCAAATAAAAAAATTGTACACGTAACATTTTGTTCGTGTACAATTTTAACTCTACCTACAATAATATTTAAATGTAGCCGGTCCCAAGCCCGGATTAAAGGAGGAGGGTTTTTTAATGTTCAATTATTTAGTCGTAACCGTTAGGAAGTATTAATAAAAAAAAGGGCTGATGAGCTGGCCCGTGGTCAGACGGGCCACGGGCCGGACTTGGGCCACCTCCGTGGGGGGACGAGCCGGCCCGGCTCGTCTCCCCATGGGCCGGCCCGTTTCCGATCCGTGGACCCGTATTGGACCACGGTCAAACGGACTCTTCCTACTTCACACACACTCACGTCGATTTGTCTTATCAGAACGACGTGCCGATCTAGCCTAAATTTTAGTGTATAGAGGGATTTTGGCCGACTATTTCTATTCACGGACCATGAAATTTGTTACTTCAAGTTTCGTCTTAACTTCGCTATACCATTTGGATCTCGAAAATCAACGTTTGGTTGTGATTTCCCATGATGATATAGTAGAAACCCCTGAGGTAAGAGAATGCTTACATTTTAAAATAAGTTTTATAGAAATTCTATTAGATCTAACTTATGAAAAGCGTCTGATCCGTTAGTCTGGTATGTTTTAGAGTATCTCCAGCAGATTCTATATATTTAGAGAACATTTTTCACACTTTAGAGAGAATCTATAAATTTAGAGAGCTATTTTTTTAAATTACTCCAACAGCTTCTTTATCTTTTCCTCTATATTTTTCTTTTTTCAAACAGCATTAATTTTTTCCTCTTAAATTTTGTTATTCCTCTAGTTCTAAATAAACATATTTCTTGTCAAGTATTCTCATTTGAGTTATTGTACTGATTTTCATCCCTATCAATTACAAAATTCATGTTGCTGGTCCCCCCCCCCCCCCCCCCCCCCAAAAAAAAAAAATTCATGTTAAGAAAAATTGTAAACACAGAGAATAAATATATACACATATGAATATAACGTAGACGGTGGATACAAGGGTAGTTGAAAATGAGATTGATAATTATACATGATATTTAATAAAGAAAGAGGGAGGGTATTGAAAAGTGAAATATTTCAATGTATTTAATAATAGGGAGTGAGTTTAATTCTCCAAATTTGAAGAGCCAAACCCACTCTCTAAATTTAAAAGTTAATTTAAAGAGATTGCTGAAGTATTATTTTAGGACTTTGCTCTTTAAATTAAAGAGGATTTTGTATTTAAAGAGTCTGTTGAAGATGCTCTTAATATATATATATATATATATAAAAGCAATCGCGAGTTGCTTCTTCATACCGTAAAGAAGTTAGGTGGCGTTCTGTTTGTATTTTATTTTATATTTTCATTTTCGAAAATGTTTTATATTTCCTGTTTTTATTTTTGTTTTTAAATTTGCTAAAAACGCGTTTGATTTTTTATTTCTTAAAACTATTTTTGAAAATGAAAAGGTGGAAAACACGTTCTGTTTGAAATTTTGCAGAATACCACTTAAACTATTTTTAATTAATTTGCTTACAGAATGTTACTGGCTCAAACTCAAATTTCATTTCACAATATACTGAAAACATGGTTACCTACACTAATGTGAGCACTAAGAGTCTATATTAACAATAAGAATTCCTACTTAATTTTTTGAAATATGACAACAAAAATTCCTACTTAATTTTTTTTGTAGTGTTGATATTGAAAAAAAAAATTATTTAGGCTTAGTTCCAAGTTAGGACAATAAAAAAAAAAAAAAAAAATCAACTTTATTTTAAGCTTAGTTCCAAACCAGGATAATTCTAAAAAAAAAAAAAAAACTTTATTTAGACTTAATTCCAAATTAGGATAATTCTCAAAAAAATAAAATAAATAAATAACTTTATTTTAAGCCTAGTTCCAAGTCAGGATAATTCCTTAAAAAAAAAAATACATTTATTTAGGCTTAGTTCCAACCTAGAATAATTCTAAAAAAAAAAAAAAAACTTTTATTTAGACTTAGTTCCAAGTTAGGATAATTCTAAAAAAAAAAAAAAAAACTTTATTTTAAGCTTATTTCCAAGCCAGAATAACTCTTATATATATATATATATATATATATATATATATATATATATATATTGGGCGTTTTGTGTACAATTTTTTTTGTTTTTCAAAATGCGTTTTCGAAAATGGTAAAAAGAACGCGTTTTCGAAAATAAAAACAGAAAACGACTTCAAAACAGCAAAGAGAACATGGCCTAAGTTATTTCTGAAAATTATCCGCTTCTCATCGTTTGTTTTAAAAAGCAGTGCTATGTTTTTCTTAATTTGGTAGAAAGATCGGAGTTTCGTATAATTTGGTCTGTCTAAATTTTGTGCAGATTTAATTTTTACAACTAACGTCTAAAATCAGAGAAATCATACTTCGTTATCTATTGATAGTTTTCGTATTTCATTTGTCTTTGCAAGGATTGCATAAAATTGCCAAGAAATCATTAGAAAAGGTCGACTCTAGAACAGAGAGGATGGCGGGACACGTAGGTGAGGGGACTGCCTGCTCATTTCTTGGCAGACAGTAATTTTAGTTAAAGTTTTCTACACTACCTGATATTTTTTAATTGTACGAAATTAGACAAATGTAACTAATCATTCTCCATTTTCCTTACCCGGATCTGAATTACAACGGAAGATGAAGCGACAACCAAAGATAAATCTATAAGTCAGATAAATTTTTTCATGTCCTCATGGCCAATAAAATTGTTACATCTTCAGGTATATCTGTGTTATCCCGTACATAATTTTTTCCAGATATTAAATAAAGTTCTACTTTTACGTTATTATTCTAAGAAAACATTTCATTTGCTTCGTAATCTATTGAGATATATATATGTGTGGTCTAAATGTTAAATGAGTGAGAAGTAGAAAATTTTGCATTTTATGATATTAGTTTATGGTGCATTTACAAAATCTTCATGCTAAATAATAGTTTTCAAAAATAGTGTATAAAATTTTCAACTACCTCCTACATAACTTTAAGATAACATATTCTTCATTCATATTCTGTAAGTGATATCATTAATTTAGTTTAAGAAAGATGCATAGGTTCTTATAATCATAAAAAAATACCTCTAGTAGTATGGACATCAGATTCCTCTTCCTCGATCGTTTGCAAGTAATGCAAAAAAATTTAGATACTCTAGTCTTTTATGGAAATCATAACTTTTTGATTCCATATAATAATTTCTTTTTCTTTTATGCTTTCTTAATTAATAAGATGTAATTACTTATATCACGTGCATCGTGAGTTTCGAAATCCTCTCCTACATTGATAACAAATTTAAAGACCGTGTTTCATGTATGATAAATATTAAATATTATATTACATAAATATTTAAATATTGTATATTTAAATACATACATACATATATATATATATATATATATATATATATATAACACACTTAATAAAATTCCTTCACTGGAATTGAAATTATTTTGGGATAATGGATCCGATTGCTCTAAGGTGCTTGACGTTAACTGGGAAGTTGTTTAAATTAGACCATTTACGTAATGTGTGTTTTCCAGAAGATAAAGAATGCAATTTTCTGTTTATCTTGGTTATTGCTACATATTCACATAAGTCTGAAAATTTAGTGACATAAGTTTATATAACAAAACACTAAAATTTAAAGAACATTGTTGAATGATGTTGTTTAGAAAAATTGGAGAATGACATTGAGGTCTAATTTTTTCTGCATGGCAAAGAAAAGACCACTTCCAAATGTTAATAACAATGCTACTTTTATTTTATTGTAATAATAATAGTTGCTTTCATTTGTATAATTCCTTTACTGGTTCAAAACTGAATGAAAAATCATATAATAGATCAAATAAATGCTTCTATGATAAAAAAACTCAAAGCAATTCTTAATAGAGTAGTTATAAGTTGAAGCATATTATATTTAGGTCAAACGAATGAAATCATATTATAATTATCATAGAAACATTTATTTGTTGTTTAGATGATTTATTTCCAAAATCATTGACCCATGTACAACATAGTTAGGTTATGAATGAAAAAAAATATCTGAAAACATAATCCAAACATTTTTTTGGTCATTTTAACATCATTGTAATGACAACTTTGTTAACAGGATTTGTTAACAAAAATTAGAAATCTTATTAAATAGCATTTATTTGTTTTTTAAGCAAATAAGATCATATCTTTGAAACTAACCAACTGAGAAAACTAGAGAAGCATTTATGTTTGCTCTAAAGTCATAGAACAATCACCACAACATTTATTTGTTCATGAAAGCATTTAAGAGGGTTCACTGTTTTTCAGGAGTGTTATTTATTCTTTAAATTATCTATAAATCGAAACGGCCCATGTATAACATAGTTTAGTAAAAAAAATGAAATCATATAATTATCATAGAAGCATTTATTTGTTGTTTAGATCATTTATTTCCAAAATCATTCAACCCATGTACAAAATATATAGTTAGGTTATAAATGGAAAAAAATCTCGGAAAACATAATCCAAACATTTTTCTGATCATTTTAGCTTCATTGTAATGAAAATCCTGTTAACATGAGTTGTTAACAAAAATTAGAAATCTTATTAAATAGCATTTATTTGTTTTTCAAGCAAACAAGAGCATATCTTTGAAACTAACCAACTGAGAAAATCAGAGAAACATTTATGTTTGCCTTAAAGTCATAGAACAACCACAACATTTATTTGTTCATGAAAGCATTTAAGAGGGTTCAATGTTTTCTAGCAGAGCGATTTCAAAGTACTACTGAAAATATATGTCTAACCTCTAGTATCATATTGAAGTATTCTTTGACGTTTCACAGAAGTTCTGTTCAGGTCACCCATTTTCATTTCATCCTTGTGTTTCGACCTCTGTTTCTTGGCCTGTTTTTGAACTCCACTATTTCAAAAAAACTCTTCTGCACTAACTATGGCCTTACTCTTGTATCTGACTTTTTTTTGTAGTGCACGCCTTGTAAGCATAAGGTCTGGACAAAAATAAAAATATAATTAGATTTTCTGTCAATTTCAGCTTCATTGCAAACTGCTAGCACACAACAAGTATTGTGATGTGTTTTGAAGTATAGGCTGCCTTGAGACCTGTGAGCCGTCCACTATTTAAGGTGGTTAATAATAATTATAAATTAATATATTTTATTAATACGTTTTATATTTTTTTGCAATTAAAAGAATAGTAGGTTTTCAAAGGGTCAATCAGTATATATGAAATAATTAATATTTATTATAAGTAACCATGCAAAGGGTCAATCAGTAACCCTGCAAGTTTCAAATTTCTGAAGGCTGCATTTAATGCTGAGTCTGCTTCATTCATCTTTCATAATGCCAATCAGAATACACATGTTGGTAGGTCTTCTCTTGCGAAGGGAAAAATGGAGGGATTTCCTTCTTTAGCACTCAATTTTTGGGGGGAAACTTGGAGGGAAAAATGAAGCAGCTATGCTTCTTTAATATATTAATATTAATATTAATAAGATTTATGATAAATTGAAAATTGTACGCTTAGCCCTTATTTGGTTTTCATTAAAATTTTCTCATTTTTCTATAATATTCAATCTCAACTATTCATTAAAAGTCAAGCCCACAATATTTGACTTTTCAATCAAATCTTAACCATCATTTTCTCCTAAAAATCACTATTTATTTTTAAAAAAACTCATTTTAAACAATACCAAACGCACTCTTAATTCGAACATTGAGGAAAATAATGAATCTAGTTTACATGTTGAAAGGAAAGAATAGAATAAGTGATGTAGGTCGCACCTACGAAATTTTTCACAAACCAATAGAACACGGATTGCAATTTGAAAGAGAATGATTCTATTATTCGAAATCAAGTAAAACCCTACAATTGAACACGAAGAACTTAAATAATAACCCTAGTAGACCCTAAGCCCGCTATATGAATGGGCTGAATCGAAATAACAACATAAAGGTCAAAAATAAATAACAAAAATCAGAAAAATGGTAGTTTGATATAGTAAACGTCCTCAAACGGCCAAAATCCCCTATATATCACGGTGAAGTGGTGAGTCCCATCCGAATCGTCGAGACCTTTCTGAAAAGTACTTATGAGCTCAAAACAGACATCGTATGCAAAAGTTATGACCATTTGAAGTTGACACCTCCGTCGAATCATTTTTTCCGCTCCCAATCGTCTAGAAACGCTGCTGCTTGGTCATGTATTCCATCCTCCTGCTCGCCATCAATAAGATTATACATGGCTCCTTCTAACGTTAGGATTCCTAATTAAATAATATATAATATAACTCTTATTTGGTTCTCTTTAAAATTTTCTCTTTTTTCTACAGTACTCAATTTCAATCATCCATTAAAAGTCGAGCTCACAATATTTGACTTTCCAACCAAATCTCAATCATCTATTCTCCTAAAAATTACTATTCATTTTTTTTAAAAGCGCTTTTTAAACAATATCAAACACACACTATACTATACGGTCCTTTGATTAACACCGTAAGAAGCCTCAAATCTCATCTCAAAGGTATATTTGTAGGCTAAGATATAAATTTAGGAATGGATAAGAGGAGCTTTGTAGAGAACTTGTTACTTATATGAACAAATGACCAACACCCCAAGTATTTATAGGACTTGGTGGTGATACTTACAATGCTTGTCATAAATTAAGTTCATGAATCTAATAATCCAAAGAACATAAAAAAGAAACTAAAAGACACTTTGGATACATTAATCTATAGAATTCTAAAGACTTGGTAAATTTTGTTTTATTTTTCCAACAATGCCTCCCCTAAACCAAATTTACTCATAACTCCTAATCGCAAAATATTCTCCTAAAATGATTGAGCCCCCAAAGGCTTGGTATAAACATCCGCAAGTTGATCCTTCCTTTTGAAATAGTCAACATGAACAATACCATTGTGGATAAGCTCTCTTAAGAAGTGAAATCGCATCCCAATGTGTTTTGTTCTCCCATGTTGCACAGGATCCTTAGAAATAGAGATTGTTGAACTATTATCACAAAATAAGTTTGTTCGTCCTTCTTTCTTATGTTTGATGCTCTCCAAGATTCCTTTCAACCATAAAAGTTGACAAGCCGAGGCACAAGCTGCAATGTATTCCGCCTCGGTAGTAGATAGAGACAAAACTGGTTGTTTTTTGAGCTCCAACATATTCACCACTTCTAATGTTGAAAACATAGCTTGAAGTGCTTCTGCTATCATCAATAATTCTTGCAAGATCACTTTCAGTGTACCCAACAAGTTTAGTTGAAATATTATCCTGATAGAAAATTCCATAGTTGTCCCTTTGATGTATCTCAAAATGCGCTTCGCAACTTCCCAATGATTTGAGTAAGGCTTCTTCACGAATCTACTCACCAGACTAACAGAAAACATAATATCAGGTCTTGTACCTATCAAGTACATCAAATTGCCAACCAAATTCCAATACATGGTGGAATCAATGAGCTTCCCTTCTCCTTCTTTGCTTAGCTTCAAACCTGTGATGCGTGGAGTTGAGACAGGATTTGCATTAACCATCTTGAATTTCTTCAAAATCTCTCTTTCATAGCTTTCTTGAGTGATAAAAATTCCATTCTTTGACTGATGAACTTCAATGCCCAAAAAATGTAGTTCTCTCATATCAGTATATCAAAAAAAATTTATAGAATATTTGAAATCATTAAACATCATCATGTTATTCCTAATAAAAACAAGATCATCAACATAAAGACTTACAAAGATGAAGTTTCCTTGAGAATCACTTTTGACATATAGAGTATGCTCATATGGGCATTTTTCAAAACCATTTTTCTCAAAAAAAAAAAAAAAAAAAAAAAAAAAAAAAAAAGAATTAACACGACCATACCATGCACGGGGTGATTGTTTTATCCCATTTAACGCCTTTCAGAGCTTGTAAATAGGGGTGGGCGTGGGTTGTGTTGGGTCGGTTTTTTGCCCAACCCGAACCCAACCCACTATGGTCGGGTTGATAAAAAATCAACCCAACCCAACCCAACCCAAACATGAGTTCAAACCCAACCCAACCCAACTCAATCAAGTTTCGGTCGGGTCGGGTTGAGTTGGGTGGTTTGGGCTTTGGTCCAATTAAATAAAATTCTTAGAAAATTAAAAAATTATGTCCATAAATCAATTATTAACTCAAATAAATTATGTACAATACAATAAGTTCAAATATAAGAAATTGAATATTTTCTAATAAAATTAAAATATGTTTAAATTATATTTGAGTTTCATCCAAATTAAAAATGGATTTAAGATTCTTGAAATTTAAATGATCTTATATTTTTTAAATTTTGATTGGGTTGGGTCGGGTTGGGTTGGGTTTGTCATCCAACCCATAACCCAACCCAACCCAACCCAAACAATTTTTTTTTATAACCCAACCCAACCCAATTTTCATCAAAACCCAACCCAACCCAACTCGATCGGGTTGGGTTGGGTTGGTCGGTTTTGACGGGTTGGGCGGGTTGATGCCCATCCCTACTTGTAAACTTTTTCTTTGTCACCCTGTTTGATAAACCGAGGTGGCTGAAAGATAGAAATCTCTTCTTCAAGAAAACCATTTAGAAATGCCGATATAACATCCATTTGAAACAATCTCCAATTATTTTAAGCAGCAAGGGAAATAATGAGACGAATGGTGTCCAAGTCTAGAAACTGGAGCAAATACCTCATTATAGTCTTCTCCTTCCTTTTGCTTGTAGCCTTTTGCCACTAACTTTGCTTTGAGCTTGTTGATGGAGCCATCTGGATTCAACTTTGTTTTGAACACCCACTTCACACCAATGCCTGTCTTGTTTAGAAGAAAAGCAGTAAGCTCCCAAGTTTCATTCTTCTCAATTGCTTTGATCTCTTCCTTTATGGCTCGAATCCATTTTTCTTCCTTTGATGATTCTTTAAAAGAAATTGGATGGTCACCAGCAAAGAAAGCAAAAAGTACTGGGTTCTCTTGAGCAACTTCATCAGTGGTCTCATAAATTTCTCTCAAGCTTTTGGTCCTCTACCTTTGGGGAGGTTTTGAACTTTGAGGCAAGTCATCTTCTAAAGTTGTGACTTCATCTTGTGGAGCTTGAGCATTGTCCTCTTCAAATTCAAGAATCTGCCAATTCGATAAATTTTGAAATTCTGAAAAAACATAAGAGGATGTTTCATCAAAACAAACATCTCTACTAATTACAATCTTCTTTTTTCTTGGGATTATATAGCTTGTAGGATTTTGACCTTTTGCTATACCCAATAGAAATGCACTTTTCAGATTTATCATCGAGCTTGCTCCTCAACGCATTTAGAATGTGTGAGTAAGCAATGCATCCAAAAGTTCTTATGAGATCCGAGAAAATCAAACCTTGATGCACGTGTCGGTGGGACCCATGGCGAGATTCAATGCCAAAGAGGTTCAAGATTTGAGGCTAACTAAGTGATTAAGTCAAAAGAGAAGCCAAAAATGTTGAATTTTACCCCATGTGGTTGCGGGCAAGGAAGACCGCACGACCACCGCGCCATTTGAACGTGGAAAGGTTGTGTGTCAATGTTACTGTTCACACGATAACCGTGCGATCTCTCGAGGTGGAACCACGCGGTCGCGTGCGACAATCTGAGACCCAATTTCGTTGAACTTAAAATCCAGCCCTTTTAATTTTTTATTTCCTTGTATTATAAGATCACTTTCAAAACCCTAGTGGATAACTTGGTTGTTCATGAAGCTTCTTGAGAGAAGACACCTTTGGGGAGGTAAAAATCCTACCTTATCTTGTAATCTTAGGAATTTCTTCAACTAATCTTGAGTATATTTATTCTTGTGTTTGTTGTTGTTTTTTCCACCACCTTGAAATTTGTTTGATCTTCATCCATTGGGCTAAGTTATTTAACCTTTGAAATTTGGTTGGAATTGTAGCGACCAAGAATTTTTACGCGATTAATAATTATTTTAATAGAAAATCGTGTCGCTACTATTTCACCCATTTTTATTAAGTTAACGCCACGACGTATTCGTATAGCCAAGTCAAGAAATAATCGAGATCGTTCGATTTTAAATTAAATTCCGAATTTCTAAAAATATCTCCATTCTCTTGATTTAAAGTATATTAAGTCTAAGTACTTAATTCAATGTTATCCCAATATTTATTTGTACAAAAATTACTTTTATTATTTAAATTAAGAAAATATATGCAAGCATGAGAGGTTCCATTATATATAATAATTATGAGAATCTTAATTTAATAAATATGGAAAAGTATATAAATGGTTGATAGATTCCATTATATGTAATCATGAAGAGCATAATATTTGTATAAATATGGAAAAGTATATGAATGAATTATATACTCCATTATATATAATCATGAAGAGCATAATATTTGTATAAATATGGAAAAGTATATGAATGATTGATAAGACTCCATTATATGTAATCATGAAGAGCATAATATTTGTATAAATATGGAAAAGTATATGAATGAATTATATACTCCATTATATATAATCATGAAGAGCATAATATTTGTATAAATATGGAAAAGTATATGAATGATTGATAAGACTCCATTATATGTAATCATGAAGAGCATAATATTTGTATAAATATGGAAAAGTATATGAATGAATTATATACTCCATTATATATAATCATGAAGAGCATAATATTTGTATAAATATGGAAAAGTATATGAATGATTGATAAGACTCCATTATATGTAATCATGAAGAGCATAATATTTGTATAAATATGGAAAAGTATATGAATGATTTATATACTCCATTATATATAATCATGAAGAGCATATTATTTGTATAAATATGGAAAAGTATATGAATGGTGCTTTACTTTAAGAAAAGGATGTGTTAAAATTAATAGAATTGAATGATTATGTTTACAATATGCCAACTTTATACATCTATTTAAACCCATCTCTTTTACACACAACTCTACACATATACACTTATTTCCAATCTCTTGACAAAATCCACAAGTAAGAGAAATTCAAGGTGGTCAAGAAAGTTTTGGTCCATTTACTACTACACTTCATTTTAATCTTTTAAAAGGTAAGTATATCTTATGTTTTTATGAAAAGTAAGTATGTTTTTATGAAAGGTAAATATACCTTATGTTTTTATGAAAAGTAAGTATGTTTTTATGACAAGTAAGTATATCTTATGTTTTTATGAAAAGTAAGTATGTTTTTATGAAAGGTAAATACACCTTATGTTTTTATGAAAAGTAAGTATGTTTTTATGACAAGTAAGTATATCTTATGTTTTTATGAAAAGTAAGTATGTTTTTATGAAAGGTAAATACACCTTATGTTTTTATGAAAAGTAAGTATGTTTTTATGACAAGTAAGTATATCTTATGTTTTTATGAAAAGTAAGTATGTTTTTATGAAAGGTAAATATACCTTATATTTTTATGAAAAGTAAGTATGTTTTTATGAAAGGTATTACCTTATGTTTTTATGAAAAGTAAGTATGTTTTTATGAAAGGTAAATACACCTTATGTTTTTAAGAAAAGTAAGTATGTTTTTATGAAAAGTAAAATACATTATGTTTTTAAGAAAAGTAAGTATGTTTTTATAAAAAGTAAAATACATTATGTTTTTAAGAAAAGTAAGTATGTTTTTATGAAAAGTAAATATACCTTATGTTTTTACGAAAATGTTTGGATCATTGCTATGAAATCAATCTCACAAGATTGCTATGGGTCTCATATGATATGTTTATGATTATGCTAAGGGGACCGGAGTTTAGTAGCGCTACACATAAGAATTCTTGCCATTTAAGTTCGGTAAAATTCTTGTGTCTCCCTATGTTTATGAATATTTCAATCCTATCCTATGTTATGATGAAAATGATCCATATGCTTTCAAAAGAAAATTTATGCTTGGTATACTTACTGGGATTTTATAAATCTCACTCCACGATATTTACCATTTTCAGATAATTGAAGGTTCGAGGCGGTCAACATGGAAGTGGCAAAAGTGGTTAAGATTGATGAGATAATTATGTTGAACTTTATGTAAGAAAATTATGTTCTATTTTTATTCACAAATAAAATTATGGGATTCTAATTATTCTTTTGAATAATTTTACATTACTATTTAAGTCTAGATAATATGATATGAGTCACTTTTAGTGGCACTCGAATGGTCGAGAATTCGGGTCGTCACAGTTGGTATCAGAGCAAAGAGTTTTAAAAACGATTCTATAGATTTTTGAAATTTTATTTCTTTAAAAATAAAAAAAATAAAAAAAAAATAAAAATCACTATTCACGTGAACAGTAAAACGACGTGCTATTCATGATGAACAGTGAACGAAATCACTATTCATTATAAAAAAAAAAGTTGAATTTTCACATGTCAAGTATGGTTATGATTTTGAAAAGCATGATGAAATTTGATGTGCGAATTTCAAGGACAAAATTCATTTTAAGTAAGGGAGTTTGTAATGTCCTGAAAATTTTATGGAATATAATTAGTTAGTGATATGATGTTTATATTGATGTCTTTGATAAATTTCTAGAAGTTCGGGGACTAAAGGAAAAATAAGATTTGACGATAAATTTTATTTGGGTTAAGTTATTAATTATTGATGGGTAGATAATTACTATATCGATATTGGATTTGTTTTGAAGACTGTGATTAATTAGGAATTATGATTCAAGAAAATGTTGATTTGGATACAACCACATTAAATTATTGTTGATTAAAGGAAAATAAGATTATATGAAATATTTTAACTCATCACTCTACTATGTCACTCTCCACGTATTGACTCCTCGAACCAGGTATGTTATATGCTTTGCAAGTCATTTACGATTTTATTAAGACATGTTAAGTATGAAATCTTCATATGTTATGAATCTTTATGTGTTACACATAATATACATGTCAAGTATGATATAAATTGATAGAAGACTCAATTTTTTTTTATTCTTTTCAATGTAGAATCATGAGACAGAGAGGATATTTATATGAATTTTGGTGCATATTAAGCTTAGTAAGATTGACTCAATTAGAAATTAAGTTGGGTTGTAACTTTTGCCCAAAATATATGGAATAATATATTAAACAAACAAAATTGATAATGAATTCGTACAATAATTTATCCCTTTATCACTACCTTTGTGTAAAAACAAGGGAAAAACTGTGGATGGTTATTAGTACTTCCTCTTCAAGTTTCAATTTCCGGTTCAATAATTTATCCCTTTATCACTACCTTTGCTTAAAAGCAAGGAAAAACTGTGGATGATTATTGGTACCACTCTTCAAGTTTCAATTCTGAAAAAAAAAAAAAAAAAAAAAAATTCAGAAAGAAAAGAAAGAAAGAGAACGGGTGTTGAGCATAATGGGAATAATATGACTTAAGAATGATTTTCAAAATAATTGTTGTCCTCGAGTTTAGAAATGATAAACCTTAAATGGACTTTGCATAATTGATTTTAGACATGGCATTAAGTATGAGAAGTCAACAGAAATGATTAGAAATATGTTCAGATTATCTATCATTTAGATTTAATGAGAAATAGTGAGCCAATTTTATGAATTTTTATGAGATGTTAAGATTATAAGTGATATGATTTTAATGAGACTTTTATGAGAAGCATTATGAAGTTAGAGATTTAAAGATTTGGTTATTGGGAATTAAGTAATGGATATTATGTTGAGTAAGTGAATTATGCCTCTATATTGAAGAGAAATTTATTATGAACTTTGGCCTTGTGATTAAATTTTGGGAATATGATTTATGACTTATAAATATAAGTATGAGTAATCTTTTGAGCCAATTAAGGTATTGAAGGAAGTGATATTGTGATATTGACGACTATGATTTGAAATTTCTATGTTGAGGAATTATGAATTGATTTTCTGGAATATTTTTTTATGATATTGAAGTTTGATGAAATTGTGGTCAATTTTTAGATCGTTGTGATCAAATGTGGAATTATTTATTATTGTGAGTTATGAAGTATGCTTACGGTTTGAATAAGTCCAAATTTCAAAGGAAACTCTGCTTAGAATTTTATCGTTTGGAATTAAGAGCATAGTATGGTATGCAATCACTAAGAGAATTGAGGTTAGACATGCAAATTCATTTACATCACAAACGAGAGTTAGTAGATGATAACAGAGATATTTATTATTTTCTCGTAAGGAGAACACACAAGAGTCACATTGGAAAGAAATACATGAAACACGCAAAATCAAAAGAAAGCAACATGGGAAATTCCTCAAATTGAGAGATGTGTTTCCGGAGTAGCCGTATCCTACCACCTCTGACCTTTTGAGGAAATAAAGAAACCTTCAAAGAGGTGTGTTTCGAGAGTAAGAATACTCCGTAATCTACCACCTGGAACCTTTGAGGTACACACAAGATTTAAACATTAAGGAAATCCTAGGAAATTAGAGGGGTGTCTCGAGAGTAAGAATACTCCGTACTCTACCCCCACCTATTCTAAGATTCATAAAGTTAAGTTTACATTAACCGGACTCCATTTTCGCTTGATTCCCCTTCCTTGCGACCAATCTATCTTAACCCCTGCTGGATCTTGTATTGAGATATATGACTGCAGCTTATCCAGTAGTTCATCAATAGTAGGAGCAGAAATAAGGAGCCTTCTGGAAAATGGAGAGATGAATCCCTGTTCCACAGCATAATCAAGAAAGGTTAACAAGCCATCAAAGAAATTGTTAACATTCAGAAGCCCAATAGGCTTAGTATGGAGATCTAGTTGAGCCCACGAGGTAATGTTAAAGATTTCTTCTAAGGTACCAAAACCTCCGGGCAGGGCTATAAAGGCATCAGAACCATATAGCATACAAGTTATGCGTTCATGGATGGATAATGTTTGAACTTCATGCCCTCGTGTTTTGCCTGCAACATCTACCAAAAGGACAGGTATGACACCGATTACTTTTGATTTCTCTGCAAGAGCAGATTGGGAAACACAACCCATTAGACCACTGCTACCACCCCCATACACAAGAGTGATACCTTTTTCCCCCAGTTTCTTTCCAAGATCTACGGCCGCTTCTAGATAACTGAAGCCTTTCCCCACTTTTGATCCACAAAATACACAAATAGTTTTGATCTGTCGAAGTTTTGGTGCTTCCATCTTTGATAGTATAGAAGAGAAAACTTACGAAGAAGATGTGATTTTGGGATGCCTGAACTATGAAATATGTTTGGCTATTTAAAGCCGAAAAAATTTACTGTTTTTGATTGATTATGAAAAAGTAAAGATTTACTTTTGTCAAAATCGGCCAACTTTTGACTGTTTTACCAAAGATATCACCTTTCGGTGATTTATTTCCAGCTTTATCAAAACTCGAGAAAGGAAAATATATTTTATTTCCAAAACGCGTGAAAGAAAACAGCAAAATATTTTAAATGTGTATCAAGAGATTTACCTTATATCATTGTTGAACTGCCAGAAGCCTCATTTTGTAAAACAGACTGGCAAACAGGATCTTTTGCTATTATATTTTGGAGACTATAACGATTTTTGTCCTCGTTAAACTGAGCGTATAAGGAGAGAAGTTCACGTTGCACATAACCACTTGGGTGCGTCTCAAGAGTCAGTCGAATATCATCCAAAGACTCCTTACTCAGTCCACCCTTTATGAATTTGATTTTATCATCCCGATTAGTAGAAGAATATCCTACTGTTTTGCAACGAGTATCACAGTTCCAACGAGCACATTTGTAGCAACCATTCAGCCTTTTTGCTCTTCGTTTCTTTGCGAAGGTGCTTTTGCCTAAACCAGGCATGTGCTTTGGAAATGTCATAGGTAATTCACCAGATAGTCGAACCTTTGCTTCGATCAACCAGCGAACATCTTCTGAAACACCATGAGCCATCAGCAACCTCAATCTTTCGAGTCTTATTCGATAAATTTTCCTCAGATCATTCATTGGAAGACTGGAATAATACTTGCGAATGTTTGTAAGAATGATATCCATGTTTTTGATGGATCTAACCTCTTCCCAGCATGAACTATTTAAAAGCATTAAGGATCGGAGGGAATCCGCGTGATATTGATTCCAGCAAGAAAGCGCGGAATAGAATAATGGAAAAGAGGGAACAAGAGTTTATACGCCGTTTACTTTCTTGATAAAAGGAAGATTTGATTATGACGGGATTTGAGATATGGAATATTTTCTTGGATTTTGGGTACTGATATTTTGATATAATAATCAAGGTATAGAAATAATACGGGGATACGTGAAAGTGAAATAAGGACTGTATTGAATCAGGATTAATAAGTTTGTGCAAGTGAAAGGAATACCTTACGGGAAATGTTATGATATTTGAGTTAAGAATTTTAATTATTTGGGAGATATTTGTTTATTGAATTTTGCAGAAATTTTGGGTTACAAATATTGGAAAGATAAACTGATGATTATGTTGATATGTGAATAACATGTTTGGGTATATTACATAGAGAATATTCAGGTAATCGTTTTAATTATTTTGGGATATTTGGTGATAAGAAGAAATGACAAATTATTATGGTATGATATGTTAGTAAAGATTTATTGAAATTTTAGAGATATTAATACGAATATTTGAGGTCACATGATACGATGATAAATGACAAGTTACATGAATACTACAAGATATGATGAAATATCACATATGATTGGGAATTTTCATTTTGATTCAGAAGAATTTATGAGTAGACATATGTCTATTATTGATAGAAAAGTCCATGTCTTAAGAAAACAAATTGATGCATTTAGTCAAAGTCCAGTGGGTTAAATATGGTTGGGTTAAATATGGTAGCGATGATGCTACATAAGAAGAAGAAGAAGAAGAGATTCTGATTAAGTGTTCAGAAATCATAAGATCAAGTAAGATTAATTTCGAGGACGAAATTATTTTAAGGGGGTAAGTTTGTAGCGACCAAGAATTTTTACGCGATTAATAATTATTTTAATAGAAAATCGTGTCGCTACTATTTCACCCATTTTTATTAAGTTAACGCCACGACGTATTCGTATAGCCAAGTCAAGAAATAATCGAGATCGTTCGATTTTAAATTAAATTCCGAATTTCTAAAAATATCTCCATTCTCTTGATTTAAAGTATATTAAGTCTAAGTACTTAATTCAATGTTATCCCAATATTTATTTGTACAAAAATTACTTTTATTATTTAAATTAAGAAAATATATGCAAGCATGAGAGGTTCCATTATATATAATAATTATGAGAATCTTAATTTAATAAATATGGAAAAGTATATAAATGGTTGATAGATTCCATTATATGTAATCATGAAGAGCATAATATTTGTATAAATATGGAAAAGTATATGAATGAATTATATACTCCATTATATATAATCATGAAGAGCATAATATTTGTATAAATATGGAAAAGTATATGAATGATTGATAAGACTCCATTATATGTAATCATGAAGAGCATAATATTTGTATAAATATGGAAAAGTATATGAATGAATTATATACTCCATTATATATAATCATGAAGAGCATAATATTTGTATAAATATGGAAAAGTATATGAATGATTGATAAGACTCCATTATATGTAATCATGAAGAGCATAATATTTGTATAAATATGGAAAAGTATATGAATGAATTATATACTCCATTATATATAATCATGAAGAGCATAATATTTGTATAAATATGGAAAAGTATATGAATGATTGATAAGACTCCATTATATGTAATCATGAAGAGCATAATATTTGTATAAATATGGAAAAGTATATGAATGATTTATATACTCCATTATATATAATCATGAAGAGCATATTATTTGTATAAATATGGAAAAGTATATGAATGGTGCTTTACTTTAAGAAAAGGATGTGTTAAAATTAATAGAATTGAATGATTATGTTTACAATATGCCAACTTTATACATCTATTTAAACCCATCTCTTTTACACACAACTCTACACATATACACTTATTTCCAATCTCTTGACAAAATCCACAAGTAAGAGAAATTCAAGGTGGTCAAGAAAGTTTTGGTCCATTTACTACTACACTTCATTTTAATCTTTTAAAAGGTAAGTATATCTTATGTTTTTATGAAAAGTAAGTATGTTTTTATGAAAGGTAAATATACCTTATGTTTTTATGAAAAGTAAGTATGTTTTTATGACAAGTAAGTATATCTTATGTTTTTATGAAAAGTAAGTATGTTTTTATGAAAGGTAAATACACCTTATGTTTTTATGAAAAGTAAGTATGTTTTTATGACAAGTAAGTATATCTTATGTTTTTATGAAAAGTAAGTATGTTTTTATGAAAGGTAAATACACCTTATGTTTTTATGAAAAGTAAGTATGTTTTTATGACAAGTAAGTATATCTTATGTTTTTATGAAAAGTAAGTATGTTTTTATGAAAGGTAAATATACCTTATATTTTTATGAAAAGTAAGTATGTTTTTATGAAAGGTATTACCTTATGTTTTTATGAAAAGTAAGTATGTTTTTATGAAAGGTAAATACACCTTATGTTTTTAAGAAAAGTAAGTATGTTTTTATGAAAAGTAAAATACATTATGTTTTTAAGAAAAGTAAGTATGTTTTTATAAAAAGTAAAATACATTATGTTTTTAAGAAAAGTAAGTATGTTTTTATGAAAAGTAAATATACCTTATGTTTTTACGAAAATGTTTGGATCATTGCTATGAAATCAATCTCACAAGATTGCTATGGGTCTCATATGATATGTTTATGATTATGCTAAGGGGACCGGAGTTTAGTAGCGCTACACATAAGAATTCTTGCCATTTAAGTTCGGTAAAATTCTTGTGTCTCCCTATGTTTATGAATATTTCAATCCTATCCTATGTTATGATGAAAATGATCCATATGCTTTCAAAAGAAAATTTATGCTTGGTATACTTACTGGGATTTTATAAATCTCACTCCACGATATTTACCATTTTCAGATAATTGAAGGTTCGAGGCGGTCAACATGGAAGTGGCAAAAGT
Organism: Ligustrum vulgare; assembly: GCA_963555705.1. Lineage (NCBI taxonomy): Eukaryota > Viridiplantae > Streptophyta > Magnoliopsida > Lamiales > Oleaceae > Ligustrum > Ligustrum vulgare. The sequence continues at coordinate 3,054,884 of OY743172.1, read as the reverse complement.
GGTTAAGATTGATGAGATAATTATGTTGAACTTTATGTAAGAAAATTATGTTCTATTTTTATTCACAAATAAAATTATGGGATTCTAATTATTCTTTTGAATAATTTTACATTACTATTTAAGTCTAGATAATATGATATGAGTCACTTTTAGTGGCACTCGAATGGTCGAGAATTCGGGTCGTCACAGGAATAAACTTGGGTTAAGATGTTTTATCACTTATTTTACCATTTTAGCTTTCTTGGGTTGGTATTAAATTACTGTGAGAATTTTTTGTCCAAACACCAAAGGGGTTAGCATCATTCTCAGGTGACGAAGTTGAGTATCAAACTGTCAACTCACGTTTTATGCCATGACTTCTGCAAAACTCTTCAAACAAATCTGACAAATACTCTCCTCCACGATCACTTCTCAAATTCTTAATTTGAAAACCAGAGAACTTCTCAACTTGGGCTTTAAAATCTTTGAAAACGTGAAGAGCTTCAGATTTCTCTTTGGAAAAATATCCCCATGTCTTTCTAGTGTAATCATCTACAAATAAGAGAAAGAAATGGTTACCTCCCATAGATGGAATTCGAATAGGACCACACAAGTCTGTGTGAACAAGTTCCAACGGTGAGTGTGACTCCCAACCCGATTTTGAAGGAAACGGCTCTCTGTGTTGCTTTCCCAATAGACATTCTTCACAAACTTCACTTATTACATCAATTTTGGGCAGCCCTTCGAGCATATTTTTAGTTTCCATCATCTTTAAACTTCCAAAATTCAAGTGTCCATATCTGTCATGCCATAACTTGGAATTTTCTTAGTTAGCAGTAAGTAAACAAGAAACATCTAGAATATTAAGTTTGAGAGGATACAAATTATTTGTGCTCAAGGCAAGCTTCGCAACAAATTGATCCTTCTTCTTTAGGATACAAAACCTTTCTTCATGAGATGGCCGACACTAAGCAAATTGCTTTGCAAGCCAGGCACGTAGTAGACTTCAGACATCCTCTCAATCCAACCAGATTTTATTTTGAAAGTAACATCTCCAACACCTTAAATCTTGTAAGACTTGGCATCTCCAATTGTCACATGTCCATGGTTAGACTAACCATGGACAACAAGATTTGAGATTAAGTTTTTGTTTCCAGTCATATGTTTGCTAGCTCCACTATCCAGATACCAAATATCACCCATATTTCCATCACAAGCAATCAACAAAGTCTCGTGATTAATTTCAGAATCATCTTCATGTAGAAGACCAACTTCATTTTTATTTCCATTATTTTTATGCCAACATTCACTGATCTTGTGCCCAAGTTTATGACAAAAGTAACATTCAACATAACCTCTTTCACCTCTTTGATGAAATCCACGATCTCTTCCTCTTTAAGAGCCATAAGTCTATTGCTTTTCGTGATTATACCGCCTTTGTTCATTTTTCTCTAGAAGAGTCATTACCTCTACCTCGTCCATGGAAATTTGGTTGCCTTCCAGCTCCTCTTCCACGTCCTCTACCACGTCCGCAGTTTGAACCACGGCCTCTCCCAAAAATAACTTGAGATTTTTTTTTTTCAAAATCACTTTACTTAAATCCAAATTCATTTATTTAAAAAGAAATGATATCTATACTATATATACTATATATTAAAGTAGAATAGTCGTCACCAAAATTCGCACATAGTTCCCGCCAAAATAGCTTTCTAAATTTAGAAATTATTGCAAAAAAAAAAAAAAAAAAACTATAGTGTATTAAATAATTTAGCAAATATTATGGTACATATGTCATTAATGGCACATTAGCATAAGCATCCGTGTTGTGCTATTAATGACATCAATATGTTATTTTTTTAAATGTATAAACTATTTTTTATAATTATTGTATTATTTTGAAGTTGAAAAATATGTAATATAAATGTCAAATTGAAGATCTCAATGAAAACTTTAATATAAGCTAACAAGTGAGAGCAAACTGTGAACATATTATCCGTAAAATTGTCTCAACGATCAAATGAAAAAAAATTATTTTATATATGTATTTTTTTAGTTTTCCTCAATATCTTATTCATTATAAATTATATCATATAAATCCTATAATACTATAAATAATTTGTTAACTAAAGTCACTTTAGTCATAGATGACTAATTTCAATTCAGATTCTTTTTATTATCAAATTAAAACAAATAATAAATGTTGACCTATGGTTAACTCTTAACCTTATTGTTTTGATAATAACAAACAAGATTATATTGTGTTATTAACAAGTGTGCTTCAAGTATTTCATATAATGATAATCTTCAAAGCATTCAAAGTACAAATCATCTCTCGAAGATAAAAGATCAAAAACACAAGATGCGATAGTATGAAGATCGAGGAATGAAGCCTACAAAGAATTGAACGCTTACAAATTACTTTTCAATCTTATGTAAGATTAATGCATCAACAGTTAGAAATGCACTTCATAAAGCTCAAGAAACATTTTTAAAGTCATCAAAATATCTTTTTTAAAATCAACTTTGATCAGAAAACCTTGAAAAATCAAAATCTTGAAATCCTGATTTTTCAGGTCGACCGCACTGCATATTTTTTTTTAACTCAAACGGCTATTTTCTTGCAACGGCTATATTAAGGTCGATCGCATGGCTGAATAGGTCGACCGCAAGAGTCAGTTTATGCGAAATTTGCTCTATAAATAGCTCTCTCTTTTGCATTCAATTCTATCAACTTACAAGAGCATTTAAGTGAGAAATTTATTGAGAAAATCATTGAGCTTACTTTGTTTTACAATCTATTTCATTTATTGCAAAGAATTTCTTGATTGATCAAAACTTTTCATATCTTTATCAAGAATTCTATTTTGTAGAAAACTCAATACTCTTATTTTATTATTGATCATTGATTGAGTTCATCATCACCAAACACTTATTGAAGTGTAAATCTCTCTTCATAATTAACTAAGTATTATTTGGAAAGAGAGATCATTGGTTGAAAATTTTTGATTCAAGCAAAACTATCTCATATCATTTTTCAAAGTTTTCATAAACACTTGAGCTTTAAATATTTTCTATCTATTGAAGTGTTATCCTAAAACTCTCAAGATAATTGAATTGATCATATCATTTGTTAAGAGAGTTTATTTAATTGTAAAATTCTCATTTGTATTTTGCTTATGGTTTCGAGATCCTTGTGAAAACTCGATTGTAAAAGATAGATGCTCCTTGTTGTAAAGTCACCTAAGGATTCGATACTCCTTGTTGTAAGTTATCAATATAGTGGATTTGACCTTACTCGTAACGGAGAGCTAGGTAACGGAGGACGTAGATCACGTTGGTTGATCGAACCTCCCTAAATCGCGTTTGCATTCTCTTATCCCTTTTACTTACTTACTTTGCACTTACTCTATTCTATCAATTTATATTGTGCAACACTATATCTAAGTGCTATACTTGCTTTATAAATTAAGTTTACACATTTATAGCACACTACATTGATAGTTAAGTTACTTGCAACACTAAGTGCTCATACTTGTACCCATTTGTTTTTTTTTTAAGTTTAATATTATTTATCGAAAAAGTTTTATAAACCAATTCACCCCCCTCTTGGTTAGTTTATCTTGGGCTAACAATTGGTATCAGAGCTTAGGAACTCTTTCTTTTAGATTTTACTATCTAGAGTTATGGCTAACCATAATATTGAAGGTCATTCTACTAATCGTCCTTCATTGTTTGATGGTACTAATTATAATTATTGGAAAATTAGAATAATGATTTTTATTCAATCCATTGATTATAATATTTGGGATGTCATTGAATCCGGTCCTCATGAGCTTACTAAGTTATTAAGGTTGATGGAAAATCGGATATAACTATTTCAAAAACTAAGGAAGAATATGATGAGGATGATAAAAGAAAATTGTCTTTAAATGCTAGAGCCAAAAATCTTCTCTATTGTGCACTTAGTATTAATGAATTTAATCGTATTAGCACATGTGATTCCGCACACGATATTTGGCATGCTTTAGAAGTCACACACATTGGCACAAATAAAGTTAAAGAAACAAAAATAAATCTTTTGAAAATTTCTTCATGAAACAAGATGAACCCATTGCTAGCATGATTACTAGATTTACTGATATTGTTAATGGTCTTAAGGCTTTGATAAAAAATTTTCTAATGGTGAACTTGTTAGCAAAATGCTTAGGTCACTCTCGGAAGATTGGAGCTCATTGAGAATGTTGATAGAAAACACCCAAGATGTCAACACATATCCCTTGGAAGAGCTTTATGGAACATTGATGACATATGAGCTAAATCATGTCGAGACAAAAGAAAAGTCCAGAAAAGCAAAATAGGAAGAAATGAAGGATCCTCCTAGGAGACAAATTGCCTTAAATTCATCAAATTATGAAGAAGCCTCAAACTCTAACAAGAGTGATGAGGAACTCGATGATCTTGTTCTCCTAGTCAAGAAGTGGAAAGCCTTTCGCAACAACCGTAGATTTCAAAAGAAAGAAGACAAAGGTGAAGAGAAAAAGATTATTTGCTATGATTGTGACAAACCCGGTTACAAAAGAACCGAATGTCCCAACAAGAGAAAATTCCTCAAAAAGAAAGCTCTACAAGCTACTTGGGATGATAGTGATGATGAGCAAGATGAAAGTGAAAGGCAAGATGAAGTTGCAAACATGTGCTTCATGGTCATTGAAGATGAGGTAAATACTAATGACATTCCCTCCTATGATGAATTATCTACCTCATATGAAGAAATGATTGAAATTTTTGAAAAACTTGTTCTTAAACATTCCACTCTTAAAAAGCAATACATTTTGTTGAAAAATGAAGCTGAAAAGAAGTATCTTGATCAAAATGCTTTGATGGTAGAAAACCTCTCCCTAAAAGAAAAAAATTTAGATTTAACATTCATTGTTCACAAATTCACTCAAGTGAGGAAAATTTTTGAACTAATGATTGGTAAACAACAATGTGTTTTTGATAAATGAGGAATTGGATACAAACCATTTTTGAAACAAAAATCTACCAAAAATACTTTTGTTAAAGCTTCTACTTCTTATTCCCTTCATCAAAACACTTTTATCAAAACATCAACTACTTGTAGCTTTTGTAATAGAAGTGGGCATGTAACTTTTAATTGTTTAGTGAAAAAGAAACTACACTTTGAAGAAAGGGTTAAAGGAACTAACTATCAAGGACCCAAAATTATGTGGGTACCAAGAAGTCAAAAATTAAGTCATGTTTTGTAGGTATCAACAAAAGTAAAGAGCAATTGGTTCTTGGATAATGGTTACTCAAAGTACATGACCGGAGATAAATCACTCTTATCAAGATTCAAAAGAAAAGATGGAGGTCACGTCACTTTTGGAGATAATGCCAAAGGAAAAATTATTGGCATTGGAAATATTGGTAATCATCTTTCTCCCTCTATTGAAAATGTTTTATTAATAGATAATCTCAAACATAATTTGCTAAGTATTAGTCAATTATGTGATAAATGTTATCATATTAAATTTGATTCTTCTAGATGTCTTATCAAAGATGCTACATCGAAAGAGGTGTTGTTCATAGGAAGCCAATGTAAAGATGTTTATATCATCAACATTGAATTTGAGAAAGAATTAAAATGTTTGTCAAGTTTTAAAGATGACACTTGGTTATGACATAGAAGATTATGTCATGTTAGTATGAACCTTATTTCAAAAATATTCAAAAATTGCTTTGTCAAAGGCCTACCAAGTTTGAAATTTGAAAATGATAAAATTTGTGATGCTTGTCAATTTGGAAAACAAACCAAAAGTTCTTTAAAAAATAAACAATTTTCTTCCACCATAAAACCATTACAACTTCTTCACATGGATCTTTTTGGACCATCTAAAACCGCAAGTTTAAGTGGTAAACACTATACTTTTGTCATTGTTGATGATTTCTCAAGATTTACTTGAGTTTTATTTTTAAATTTGAAAAATGAAGCTTTAAATGCATTTAAACATTTTTGCAAAAAGGTTCAAAATGAAAATGGATATTCTATTACAAAAATGAAGCTTTAAATGCATTTAAAATTTTTTGCAAAAAGGTTCAAAACTCAAGATTTACTTGAGTTTTATTTTTAAATTTGAAAAATGAAGCTTTAAATGCATTTAAACATTTTTGCAAAAATGTTCAAAATGAAAAGGGATATTCTATTATAACTATAAGAAGTGACCATGGTGGAGAATTTGATAACATGGCTTTTGATGAATTTTGCTAGATAAATGGGTATGAACATAATTTCTCGGCTCCTAGAACTCCTCAACAAAATGGTGTAGTAGAAAGGAAGAATCGCACATTGCAAGAAATGGTTAGGACCATGCTAAATGAAAATAACTTACCAAAATATTTTTGGGCTGAAGCCGTTAACACTGCTTGCTATATTATAAATAGAGTTTTAGTAAGTCGAAAGAAAACTAAAACTCCTTATGAGTTTTGGAAAAATAGAATTCTCAATATCGGGTATTTTAAGGTTTTTGGTTGTAAATGCTTTGTTCTTAACACAAAAGAAAACTTGGAAAAATTTGATTCAAAATTCGATGTTGAAATTTTTCTTGGTTATTCATCCACTAGCAAAACTTATAGAATTTTTAACAAAAGAACTCTAGTAGTGGAAGAATCCATACATGTTACTTTTGATGAAACAAATTCTCTTGATCAAGAGAAAGGTGTTGATGTAGGTTTGGAAATTCTTTTTGAGGAAATGAATATTCAAGATCAAAGAAATGAAATATCTGAAGACAATGAAGAAAAAGACTTGGAAGAACCAACTCCTCAACAAGAAGAAGGAACATCTTCCAAAAACTCAAGTGATCTAACACTTCCTATCGAATGGAGATTTGCTTCATCTCACCAAAAAGAGCTCATAATTGGTGATCCTTCGAAAGGGGTAAGTACTAGAAACTCTACTAAAGGATTCTTAAATACTTGTACCTTTATTTCTCAAATTGAACCAAAGAATTTCAAAGAAACTGAGTTCGATGAGTTTTGGACTCTTGCAATGCAAGAAGAACTAAATCAATTTGAAAGAAATCACGTTTGAGATGTAGTTGATAGACCAAATGATCAAACCGTTATTGGTACAAAATGGGTTTTTCGAAACAAAAAGGATGAAAATGGTATAATTGTGCATAACAAGGCTAGATTAGTGGCCCAAGGTTACAATCAAGAAGAAGGCATTGACTTTGAAGAAACTTTTGCACCGGTTGCTAGACTAGAATCCATTCGTATGCTTCTTGCATTTGCTTGTCATAAAGGTTTTACTCTTTATCAAATGGATGTCAAAAGTGCATTTTTAAATGGTTTTATTCAAGAAGAAGTCTATGTTGAACAACCTCCCGATTTCAAAAATTATAAATTTCCGGATAATGCTTTTAAACTAAGAAATGCTCTATATGGTTTAAAACAAGCTCCTAGAGCTTGGTATGAAAGATTGAGTACATTTCTTATTTCAAATGGCTTTCAAATGGGAAATGCGGATACTACACTTTTTATCAAAACCAAAAAGGAAGATAGATTGTTGTACAAATTTATGTTGATGATATTATTTTTGGTGCAACTAATGTGTTTATTTGTGAAGAATTTTCAAAATGTATGAGCAATGAATTTGAAATGAGCATGATGGGAGAGTTAAAATTCTTCCTCGGGCTTCAAATCAAACAAACTAGTGAAGGAATATTCATTAGTCAAACCAAGTTCATTATGGACATGCTCAAAAAGTTTGAGATTGAAAACTTGAAGCCAATGAATACTCCAATGAGTACTTCAATCAAATTAGACAAAGATGAGCAAGTCACTTCCGTTGACATCACAATATCGAGGTATGATTGGATCTCTTCTTTACTTAACCGCAAGTAGACCCTATATTATGTTTAGTGTGTGCTAGATTTCAATCCAATCCTAAAGAATCTCATCTAAGTGCCTTAAAACGTATTTTTAGATATTTAAGTGGCACTAGAACTTTGGGACTTTGGTATCCAAAAGGCACTCATATTGATCTTATAAATTATTCGGATGCCGATTGGGCCGGATGCACAATTGATAGAAAAGCACAAGTGGAACTTGTCACTTTCTAGGCTTTGCACTTGTGTCATGATTTAGCAAGAAACAAAATTCCGTTGCACTATCTACCGCCGAGGCCGAATATATCTCGGCCGCTAGTTGTTGTGCTCAAGTTTTGTGGATGAAACAAACTCTTAATGATTATCATTTGAAATTTGAAAATGCTCATATTATGTGTGATAACACTAGTGCTATAAATTTGTCAAAAAATTCCATCTTGCACTCTTGCACAAAGCATATTGAAATTCGGCATCATTTTCTTAGAGATCATGTGCAAAAAGGTGATATTTACTTAGAATTTGTTAGCACGAAAAATCAATTAGTCGATATATTAACAAAACCTCTAGCTCTTGATAGATTCTCCTATGTTAGAAGAGGTTTAGGAATTATTGATGAATGTAAAATATGTGGCTAAATGTTTTAATTTTTTAACTTGTATATGAATATGAGTGCATATTTTTAAAAAAAGGGCCTTTGAGGTCGACCTGTATGCACTTTGCGGTCGATCGGTTCCTGCTACCCAGAATTCCAGATTGTTGCGAAGAATTACATGCGGTCGACCCCATATGAAGTCCGATCGACCGCATAGTCGAAATATAGATTTTTAAAAGGGATTTTTCCTCATTTCTTCGAACCCTAAACCCTATTTTCGCACATCTCTCTCTAATTCTCTTCTCCTCTCCTCAAATTTCTAAGTTTTTACTTCAATTCCCACTTGTTCACATCAAATCCATACTTCTCATTTCTTAATTTCTCGAAATTTCAAGTTCTTCTTCTATCTTGACTACCCTACCCATTTCGGAAATTTTCACCACAAATCCGAGTTTTTCCTTTTCCAAATCTTCAATGGCTCCAAGAAAAAGGGTATAACAAGTTTCACAACGTCCCCCTTCCATCCTCCAGTGATAGTGATGAAGACGTTGGTGAAGATCGCATTAAAAAATGTCCCATCCTTATAGGTAAATCCATTGATCTCTTTGTTTTTACTTTAGAAGCTCCATCTTTTCATTTAGAGGAGTATATTGAAAACATTGGTTGGACAAATATTGTAGCCATTCATGAAAAGGCCTATCCAAATCTCAATAGAGAATTCTATAAAAATCTTGTTCACACCCCTACTTCTATCTCTAGTAATGTTAAAGGGACTCGTGTTAGAATTACTAGAGAATTATTGCGTACTATTTTGAATTTGGATACTTGTGAGAATCTTATTTATGCACAAAATAGTGCTCCTCGTTGTGATGGTTATACACCAGCTATTGCACGTCAACGAGTTATGGGGAGGGAAATAAATCATCCCATGAAACTTAACACATATCACCTAACTCTCCCTTGTAAGCTCTTACATAAAACAATAGCCCACATTTTCGTCCCTTGGAAAGGTCATCTCGAAAATGTCACACATGTTGACCTATTTTTGCTTGATTCTTGTTTATTGGGTCGTAAAGTCGATTTCCCCCACATTGCCATTCAACACATGAACCATGTGAGCACCTCTACCCAAATCTTAGGACTTCCATATGGTATGATCCTTTACTAAAATCTTTTCTCATTTCAATATTCCTCTTGAGGGTGAGGCTTTCATTGAAAAAAATTTGAAGAAAATGAAAATTTTCAAAGAACATGGACAATGGGTTTGTCATACCCAAGGATTTGATGAAAATTCGGACCCTTCAACACTTCCTATTGAAGATGAAGAAGAAGCTCAAGGGAGTGACAGAGACGAAGGAGCTCATAACATACCCCATCCACACATACCTCAAAATGCTTCACCAACCGGTTGAGTGTTCACCGAGGAACTCTACAATCAAACCAATGGCCGCATTGATTCTCTCACTAACACGGTCGAATGCATGGTAAATATGCAACACCACATGATGGACATGCAACAACAATTGTTGGCAAATCAAAACACCATCATGGAGACATTTGGGAACATTCAAGCTCGGTTCAATAACATGTTTCCTTTTCCACCACCTCCTCCAATGGAGTGACCATTACTTATGCTTCTCTTGCTTTTTATCTATGGTAGTGAACTAATGATAATTCGTTATTTAGATTGAGATATGCTATTGTGAATATGGTGCTAGTTAATGTTATGTTGTATATATGATGCAATTGATGGGATAAAATTTGTGGTCGGACATTAACCTTATGCGCTTGAAAAATGAAGGGGGAATACTAGTACATTCATGATATTCTATCTTATGCTCATACTTAAGGGATGCATGCCACCTTTTTTCTTTTGCCAAAAGGGGGAAACGATGTGATGATTTGTTGGCGTTTGATATGGATAATCTATATGTCTAGAAATGAATTATATTATATAATAGATTATGCCACTATTTTGCCTTGAAAGAATAATTATTAGTTTGCAAAAAAAATAAGGGGAATATATATCAATTATTCTCATTTCTCTATGCTTTCATTATATGCTTTAAATTGCATATATTGTCTTTAAAAATCATCTTGTTTCTCATAATCAAAAAGGAGAAAATTGTTGACCTATGGTAAACTCTTAACCTTATTATTTTGATAATAACAAACAAGATTATATTGTGTTATTAACAAGTATGCTTCAAGTGTTTCATGTAATGATAATCTTCAAAGCATTCAAAGTACAAATCATCTCTCGAAAATAAAATATCAAAAACACAAGATGCGATAGTATGAAGATCGAGGAATGAAGCCTACAAAGAATTGAACGCTTACAAATTACTTTTCAATCTTATGTAAGATTAATGCATCAACAGTTAGCAATGCACTTCATAAAGCTCAAGAAACATTTTTAAAGCCATCAAAATATCTTTTTTAAAATCAACTTTGATTAGAAAACTTTGAAAAATCAAAATCTTGAAATCCTGATTTTTCAGGTCGACCTCAAATTTATGAGGTCGACCGCAAATTTTTTCAAGTCGACCGCACTACATATTTTTGAACTCAAATGACTATTTTCTTGCAACGGCTATATTGAGATCGACCGCAAGAGTCAGTATATGCGAAATTTGCTCTATAAATAGCTCTCTCTTTTGCATTCAATTCTACCAACTTACAAGAGCATTTAAGAGAGAAATTTATTGAGAAAATCATTGAACTTACTTTGTTTTACAATCTATTTCATTTATTGCAAAGAATTTCTTGATTGATCAAAACTTTTCATATCTTTATCAAGAATTCTATTTTGTAGAAAACTCAATACTCTTAATTCATTATTGATCATTGATTGAGTTCATAATCACCAAACACTTATTGAAGTGTAAATCTCTCTTCATACTTAACAAGTATTATTCGAAAAGAGAGATCATTGGTTGAAAAACTTTGATTCAAGCAAAACTATTTCATATCATTTTTCAAAGTTTTCATAAACACTTGAGCTTTAAATATTTGCTATCTATTGAAGTGTTATCCTAAAACTCTCAAGATACTTGACTTGATCATATCATTTGTTAAGAGAGTTTATTCAATTGTAAAATTCTCATTTGTATTTTGCTTATGGTTTCGAGATCCTTGTGAAAACTCGATTGTAAATGATAGGTACTCCTTGTTGTAAAGTCACCTAAGGATTCGATACTCATTGTTGTAAGTTATCAATATAGTGAATTTGACCTTGCTCGTAACGGAGAGCTAGGTAATGGAGGACGCAGATCACGTTGGTTGATAGAACCTCCATAAATCGCGTTTGCATTCTTTTATCTCTTTTACTTACTTACTTTGCACATACTCTATTCTATCAATTTATATTGTGCAACACTATATCTAAGTGCTATACTTGCTTTGTCAATTAAGTTTAAACATTTATAACACACTACATTGATAGTTAAGTTATTTGCAACACTAAGTGCTCATACTTGTACACATTGATTTTTTTTTTTAAGTTTAAGATTATTTATCGAAAAAGTTTTATAAACCAATTCATCCCTCTCTTGGTTAGTTTATCTTGGGCTAACAATAAATATACGAATTTTCGAAGTAAATTCAATTAAATTGTGTTAATTTTTATAACTTAATATTTTGATTAATTCATTCATCATTTTTGACATTATTTTTATTTATTTACTGTTTATGTTCAGTGTTTATTTTTTAGTATAAACTTAAATTACTATAATATACAGAATATATATTACAGATTTTAATAATGTAATATTATGAATAAAGAAATTGACGTATGAATAAACAAAAACAAATTAATATAACAATATTTATTAAAACTAATAATTATTTTTTAGAAAAATACTTGAAATTAATAATTAATGCTGAAAAAAATCAAAATATACCAAAAAAATTTATCGTACATTTCTTTTTTAGAAGGATAATATATAAAAAGAAAAGCGTCGATCATAATGAGAATATGTAAATTGAGTATTCCATATATATTGTATGAGCCTAATTTTGTAGTTCAAAATTTTTTTAAAAATATTTTTTTAATTGAACGTTAAATTCAGAAATCGAGTTGATATGTTTTATTTAGATTTTCAGTAATAATTTTCTATTTTTTTTTAAAAAAAAATTATTGACATATAATTAATATGCATTTAATTAAATACATCAAATTAAAAATGAAAAAAAAAAATTAATTATTCGTAGGGGGCTCTTAGGTTGAATTTTACTTTCACGCATCCCAAATTTTGAGTTGATTTTCACTTTTGTACATCGTCAATATTGCTTAATTTGTTACATTTATTTAATTATAGAATCGCGTATATTTAATTTGTTGCAATTACTTTATTTTTTGTAAATCATAATATTTTGAGGGTTATTAATTCTATTCATGGTAGTAAAAAATATCTGAAAATTTATTTTTATTTATTCTATGTAACATAGGTTTAAAAATTTGCATTATTTAGTTTAAGTCTGAATAATTGTTTAAAATATATTTTGTCTATAACAACTTCTCTGCATCACACAGGTGTTGACAACTATAAATTGCAGTAAAAAATATTTGGACAAATTTTTTATTTCTTCTATGCAACACAAGTTTAAAAAACTGCATTATTTAATTTAAGTCTGAACTACTATTTAAATATGTTTTGTCTATAACAACTTCCCTGCATCACACAAATGTAGACAACCGCAAAGTGTACAAACAATTTATATTTAAAGAGGTTTTTCAAAATTTATGAGAATTCTAATTCATTTTTACTTTTAGCATTTATTGACAGTTTTATCATTAATCAAAGCAAATTGTGTGTTTAAATTTTTTTCTATTTTAAAATTATATTTACAGTAAAATCATTTCATATTGTTCTCCCGTGTAACGCACGGGTGTGATACTAGTTAATTTTTTAAAATATTAAATAAGAGTTCAATAAAAGTGTGACAGTTCAAATATAAAAGTTATTATTCAGTGGTAAGTCCACAACTTACAGGTTTTCACCTGACGCAACACTCTCTGTCAAGTTATCTGAAGATTCCCGTCAATCCTTCTTATATCAATAGCTACCTGAAATGTTAGATAACATAGGATGAACATACACTTGCTCAATGAATAGAATATGGTTCACATGTGTTATTGCACATTGGGATATACAAGTCAACTTTACATACTCAATGCAAATTCAAATGTATGATGAGAGTAGTCGATGCACAAACATGCTCTTTTCAAAAATATGATTTCTTGGCCCGATTATAGATTATCTTCTTTACCTCAAAGCACTTATCTTTTTCATAACCCGGATATCGATAAATTAATGGTCATAACACATCAGATTACACATGACTATTTTATCCTTTAGGGCTTCTACGTCCCTCTGTCATCTTTCAGTCTGTTCAACTCCAACAGGGATATTAGATCACCATGTATTTCTTCACAGCCCTCGGAGTCCCGAGGTGCTCCCGACATCATCAAAATCGATATCCAAAACAACACATTGATTACCGAGGGGGCTAGAGTTCAAATCTATAATCTATATGCACAAAACTCTTCTTTATGCATAAACTTTCTTTCAAAATTCATCATATATTAAATGTCATTGCATTTCAAAAATATGAACCAAATATAATTTCATCATATCATGTTATCACATTATACCACATAATAAGGTATATCGAATATTTAGTTCCTTAATTCAATGATTCAAATAACCATATTCAACTCACATTATAATTGAATCATAATTCACATAAACATATCCACCCACTTATAATCATATAATCTAATTTACATATTATTCAAATAATCCAAATAAACACATCCCACTCATAGTTTATTGGATGAACCAATCCGAGAACAGCTCCTAGGATGACTTTCATTTGGAATGAGGATCTTTCAACTAGCTTTGAACGAAGTGTATGATGAAACAAGCACATAAATCCTAGTAATAAATCTCCATGAGTTTTATAACATATGAACGGAAAGATAATCGAATCAAGAGTTCAACGCACCTTATTGCAAATCGGAGTTGTAAATCAAAAGTTATGGCTGAATGAAGTTAGACTGCCGGGCTGTCCATTTGGTATCGACACCAAAGTGTTAGAACGTCCCTTTTAAGCTTAGATGAACATGGCGTCGACACAAAACTAGTAGGTGTCGACACTAAATGTATTTTTAGAATCGGAAAGTCAGTTTTCTTGATTTCTTTGATTCAAAACCATATATTTTGATAAGGGACTTTCATAAAACATGTTTGGTGACACAGAGGAAGACTTGAGAGAGAATGAAACAACATTTTGACATAATTTTCTTATCTATGGATTTGGTAGGAAGAAGCTATTCTTTCAGCATTTCAACCTTGATTTTCAGTTGTGTGATTTGTGTCTCAAACTCCTCCATTTATAGGTAAGATTGCGTACACGAAAATAGAAGAAATCAAGCCCGTAGGAGATCTTTACTTTACTTTGTGACTAAGGAATTTGAGCCGACTTATGTAAGGAATGACATGGAATATCTTTATCTCCAGAGGATGGAGGTGAAAGGAAAATAGAAGCTGGGATGATAATATTGGTAGAAAGGTCAAGCCACAAAGTCCGTTGTGGAAAAGTTACACCTCATGCTTAATATTTCCAGAATTTCAGTTTCAAGGAGCCCTAGTTGAGCTTAGTTTCGAAGTAGTAAATGATGTCCAAACCTTGCATTCTTGGTACCATTTCAAAGTACTCATGGAGAACTTTCCCGTACAATTTATGGTGCAAGAAATAAATAACGAGGAGGAAGTTTTAGCCTTCCGAAGTAGGCCACTAAAACTATTTTCGGGTTAATCGTTTTTACCGTTCTGACTTTAAAAATTCACCGAGGCAAATACGTTGATCGAACTAAGAAACGGATTTCAGATTCTCAAAGCTTGTTTTGAGCACTTATCCATACATATATCATATGTATTAAAAGGAGGCCGGAAATGATTAAACGAGTCTCCTAAAGAGAGGTGTTTAAATACGTTTTTCGTAACTTTTCATTTAAATAAAAACTCCATTTTTATTTTCTTAACTTCCAAAATAATTAAATAACTCTAGAACACTTTTATTGCGTCATAATGGACAATTAAGGACGTCAAAATTTTCGATTCGTTACACCTTTGATCTCCAATTTTTCAAATTCCGCTCTCAAGGCTTGCAAACGAACCTTCTTCACTTGGTCTTGGCCTTTGTATGTGTTGTTCAAGAATTTCTCATGCTTCCATCAGTGACGAATCTAGAAAATTCATCCAGCATGAGCGACAACTACAAGGTTAAGGGGGGAAAAATTTTTGACGTCAAAATTATAAGGTAATTTTTTTTTTTTTTTTTGCAAATCTAGCACGAGCGACCGGCCGAGCCTGCCTACCTCTAGATCCGTCCATGCTTCCATGCAACTGTTCGCCTTGGAGATCCTCTCGTAGACATGAATTTCAATTGATTGATAAATCTGGAAGAGCGCCTTGCTATCTTTTTGCCGCTTCTCCTTCAAGGTATTTCTTTGTGCCATCGTTAGTTCATCTTCATCTTCGGGTTCTTCAAAACCTTCTTCTACAACACTCCATAAATCTTTAGACTTAAGAAACAACTTCATAATATTGCTCCAATAGTCGAATTGTTTACCACCAAAATGAGGCACAAGGGAAACAAGGTTATTTGAGTTTGACATGAGAATGGCTCTGATACCAATTTATAGGCTAAGATATAAGTTTAGGAATGGACAAGAGGATCTGTTTAGAGAACTTGTTACTCATATTAACAAATGACCAACACCCCAAGTATTTATAGGACTTGGTGGTGATACTTACAATGCTTGTCATGAATCAAGTTCATGAATCTAATAATCCAAATAACATAGAAAAGAAACTAAAAGACACTTTGGATACATTAATCTAAAGAATTCTAAAGCCTTGGTAAATTTGGTTTTATTTTTCAACAATAAGAAATAACAAACTTGGTAAAATAATTTGATGTTCCATGAAATTATTCCCCAGAAAGAATTAACTAGGCAGCATCTTGGATGGGTATTAATTTCAATTTTCCTCCATAAATCTCTGGGAGCTGGCTTTCATCAATGCCTTCAAGTAGAGTAGACTGCAGTTGTTTATTTCCCACAAAAACTATCTGTAAGGAATATAAAAAATATTCATTCAATAGGGGTAGGGTATGGTAGTTTTATTTGCTGTGTTATATTTAATTTTAAATATTCTGTTTTAAAATGTAAAAAAATGAAGAAACTCACCTTCTTCTTGGTATTTTGGTCGATAAGTGGGTAAATAATCTTCCATACTGTCATAAATATATAAGGTGCATGAATAACAAACACTTTTCCAAGTCTTTCAGGGTAGAAATCCTGCAATCAAAAACCATGTAGTCTGTAATTACAATGAATCTATTCGAATGGCGTTCGATCTTGTTCTTCTCCAGAGGGTTTTATTGTATGTGACGGAACACACCTGTAAGATGGAAAGAGCTGCGAGGTATGCCCGGACATCGCTATTTGCGTAACCATATCCTTCGAGATCTCCAATAAATGTGAATTTCTCTTGTCCAGCAGGCATCCTGGTATGGATCAAGAAATACTAACAATCATGTTATTCACTTGCCAAATGGGCTGAAATGTACTATATTTTTCTAGATATTTCACTGATTAATCGAGGTAGAGCGCAGAAAATTCATAGTTGGTGAGTGCAAAATATAACACACCGTTCGCCGGCCAGTTTTTTGGAATTTTTTTGTTTATTTGACTTGTTTTTATTTTTTCATGATAAAATGTGAGGTTAAAAATTGGTTAGAGAAAATATGTGAAATTAAAAAGTAGTATAAAAAATTGTGTAATTTAAAAACTTTAATCATTACAAAAAAAAAATTAAAAAAATAAAATAAATAAACAACACTTACCGAGTGCACCAAAGAATTGGCTCCATCAGGTAGCACTGTAATAATTATAAATTGACTTATTTATGTTTTTGAAATAAAATATGCGGCTGAAAAGTTGAGAGAAAAATGTATATGACTAAAGATTGATTTAAGAAATTGTATCTGTTTGGTTTATAAATTGGTTTATTTATGATTTGGAGGTAAAAAATAGTTGTTAAAAATTGAAGAAAATGTGTGGGTAAAAAGTAATTTGAGAATTTGTGTAGTAAATCAGATTATTTTATTTACCAAACATATGCTTAATTATAAATTATAATGATAGAGTTTAAAAAACTTGAAATAAAATAAAACTCCGAGTAGGGATGACAGCTAGAAATACTCAA
Organism: Ligustrum vulgare; assembly: GCA_963555705.1. NCBI lineage: Eukaryota > Viridiplantae > Streptophyta > Magnoliopsida > Lamiales > Oleaceae > Ligustrum > Ligustrum vulgare. Next base: position 3,037,146 of record OY743172.1, on the reverse strand, counting down.
ACTCGAAGGGGACCCACCTCGAATGGGGCAAGAAATTCCCGACAAAGACGGGGATGGGAAGGGTGTCCGGTCCCCGTCCCCAATTAACAATTTCTATTAAAAAAAATTAATAATAAATGAGGATGTAAACGGAGATTTGCACATCCCCGATCTGCCTCGTCCCAAATTAAATGGGGACAAGTGCGGTAATGAGGATTGTAAATTTTTAACGAGGCGGGGACTGGGAAAGGCATCCTCGCCCCATATTTACCCTGTTGTAATTTCTAACTCTGAGGTTGAGCCTTACTTTCCTAGCATGCTCAATTAAACAGGACTCAACAGACAGACAAAAACTTGTTTGTTAAAATTTTGGTGTTTAAAAATATTTTTTTTATGTTTTGAGATAATATGTGATTCAAAAGTTGAGAGAGAAAGTATGTGTAGTTAAAAAATAATTTGAGAAATTGTGTTATTTAAAAATATATATATATATATATATATATATATATATATTTTTTAATTATAATTTACCAACCAAGGCTAAGGTGTCTTTTTAGTTCTATTTTGGTAATGTGAAAAATTTTGGTTTTTGTGGATTTTTTTTTTTAAATGGATGTGTTGTTTAAAAATTTTTGAAAAGTCCAAAACTATGAACTTGACTAAAAATGAATGATTGTGAATGAATTTGAAAAATTGTGTTAAAAGTTTTTGCTTTAACAAACAAGCACTAAATCTAGTACAGTTAACATTCCTCACCTTGCACATAGTTTGTCCAGAGCAAAGACGAGAAAACCTGGAAACTTAAAACAGAAATTGTAAGAAATGACAGTTAAACAGGGCAATAAAAGTCAGAGAGAGGCATTTCTAACACGCAAACTCACGCTTGAATTCGTCTCCTTTGTTCGGAAAATGCTTAGCACCAAACACGACGGCTATGGGACGTCCCTTTTTATCCGTCCCCTGAATGAACATCTTGTTTTGTGCTATTTCATTTGAAACCTCAGAAGCTGCAATGAACCCTTTACGTACAAATACTCGTCTCCATTCGAGGTATTTCAACAACATTGCTGAAGCTTTCTCTACATTTTGATCGCGGGCACGAAGAAATCTTCTCATTGTTAAATCATCTATATCCTGTAAATTGTTAAATCAATCTCTGGAAATATTTATATGATTAAGGTACATGTGCACATCAATCCAATGGAAATAACTGGACTTAATTTTACCTTTACTTTGCAATTTTCTTCAAAAAAAAAAAAGCAAGATTTATTTGATGGAAATTTTTTTCTTACAATTCGTGAACCAATATTGCTTTCAAAGTATAATCAATTCAATTTTTATGAATGATATTTCTTAAGTTGAATATTAAATATTTAATAAGCTATGACTTTTACAGAACTTAAATTAAATGTTCCATGCCCTACTTTCATTAAAATGTCACGTTTACCTGTAGTGTCGCATTCATTTCATATAATACACGTTAAATCACTTTCAACTTTACTTGTAAAAAATTAACGAGTTTTATTATGCAGAAAAAGGTCGTGATTATTGATACTGAGAGATTTCTTGCAAAGTTGGTAATTCAAGCTGTTGGAAATGCACAAGCGATATTCATTTAAAAAATCAATTAGTGTTGTTCATAACAGTATTTGTAATAAAATAATAATAATAATAATCAATTTCAGCTCAAGAAAGCTGGATTGAAGTTCTAAGACAAGACTAATTTTCAACTTATGTGACCTATAAGACGAGCTTATGAATTTTAATTACACAATATGTGAGATCCCAGCTTATAAGATAACCTTTCTTTTGCCGAACTAATTGCCTTACCATGTTTGGCTGACCTAAGCTCCAAAACTTTAAGGGGTATATTCAATCAAGATAAAAATCTCATTCAAATCGTATGTTACGAGGTCCACCGTAGGTGACCAAAAATACCGTAACATTGGGTAATGAAAAAGTAAGTTATTTGGTAGTTATTTACACCACACAATATATCTACGTCATATCACAATATCACATGTTTCAAATGGTTGTACCTTAGAATTCAAATTCTAATTTCAACTTCATATCCAAAAGAACGAGTAGAAAAACAATTTCTCCGATGTGATATTTCCATGGAATTAGGTTGTTATCAAACAACCACAGGGAAAATTAATTAGTCAACACTGAATTTTGACCAATTTATTATTTAACCACCCAATTTTGAAAAGTTTTTGATCCTCCACCTATCTTCTCACAAAGTTACCCACCAATCATTCAATATCTAACAGTTTTCAATTCTTAATCAAGCGTTCTATGTGAAAAGAAAATTTCAATCGTTTATAGCTTTAAATTTCTTCCACTCATCAAATTGCATTAGTCAAGTATGTCTTTATTCAAAAAAATGATTCTTCAAAGATCCAACAATTCATCCCAATTTCATGCTCTCTAACGAGTCGAATGTTGATGAATGGACTAGAAGTCTAGAATTATAGTTGCCATATATCATAATCGAAATTTTCTTGCTGCGGAGGACGCTCCATTAATAATTAAAGATTGTTAGATGTCAGGTGATGAACATGTAATTTCGTGGAATGTTTAGTGAAACTGGAAGATAAGTCATAACATGATCAAAGTTCAATGACGACTGACTAATTGATTTTACCCTCCGTGTACATCAACAAAAAGGTCAAAATAACAATAAAGATTAGAAAGTAATGAAAACCTTTGAAGCCAGATCTTGCCTTTCAACTGTGGCTCTCACAAGTTTCAGTTTCTTCTTCTCCTCTGCGGTGCTTTCATCCACACATTTCATTCCATCATCTGTAATTCCTTCTTCTTGTGCTGTTTCTTGAGGTCCCTGAAAATGGTTTTTCCCGTCAAAATGCCTTCCCCTTCCATTGTTTTCTTCAAACAAATCTTGAAGAAATAGTAACTTTCTTGTAAGCAAATTTTTAATTCTAAATATATTTGAAAAAAAAAAAGTTAATTTTTTATTTATAAAGGAAGTTAGTCATTGACCATATATAGATAGTATATTTTCTGAGAACATGGAATGCGAATCCAACTCACTGCGGAAAAATAGCTCAAAGCAAAGATAATGAAGCATCTATTTTTTTATTTTTTTATTTGAATTTAGCAAACATGTACTTTGTCCGTATACAAAACACAAAAAAGTGAAAAAAATAAAATAAATAAGAAAGTGATTACAACCTGGGAAATCAGATCCTGTTTTTCAGCTGTAGTTCTCATAGTATCTTCTTCTTGTACTGTTTCTTGAGAGACTTGAAACTGTTTTTTCATTTTCCCCATCAAAGTTCCTTCTCCTTCCATTATTTTCTTGAAGAAATTCTTGAAGAACTGGCAGCCCGTTTGCCCTCAATTATTTGTCCACAAAAGTCTAATGCCCAGAGAAAACTAAACAAAACCTGGAAGTCTATAGAAGAAGCTGATGAACAGCTAAGAAGAGTAATGCAAAAAGACTGTTGGGTGCAACATTTAATAAATGTGCAACCCACCTGAACCGATTATACCCTAGATCATTGGTTCGAGAAGTAAATCACAAATTATGTCTCTCTAAGTAAGGGTGGATTACACTTTGTAATGTCTCGAGAAGCAAAATAACCCCCGCTTGCAATAGAGAAGGTATCCATTATTCAATGTGCAACATTTAATGGCTTGACGTTTAGAGGAAACAAACCACCACCACCATGTCAAGCCATTAATTCCCCTAAACAGTGGGAATTTTCTAATTTTTGACTATGATGATTTTTATTTTTATTGAATAATAATTTTCAATGAAGATTGGTGACAAGTCTCGAAGAAAACTACAACAAAGTTGACGTGGTTTTTTTTTAATTAAAGAAGGTTTGGAAGGGTGTTGAACTACTTTTCCCCACTACTAGTAACGAGGTATGATGGCCTCCGTTTGGGAACATTATATTTATAAATATTATTTATAAACAGTCAAGCAACAATATTTTATCAATACTTTTGGAAAGTTAACAATTTCATTTCCAATTTCACCAATCAGGTATTTTCGATCACCGCTTTTTTACTTTTTGAAAAATAGATCTCAAACAAGAGCTTAATAAAAATCGTAACTAAGGGTCTAAAAGGAGTTGTACAAGCAAACATGATCCGACTTTTGGTGGTCCATCTCTAATTCTTAATTTTTTCTCCAGAAAAAAATATATTACATGTGTATGCATATTTATTTCTTCGAGACCCATACATTTTTGCAGGTAAAATCGGGGACGGAGCTAGAGATTCGAGTGAGTGGGGGCCAAAATTTTCAAATGGTGTGAGGGGGGAGGCGGAGGTCCTCTCTCGGGGGTTCGGGGGCGGAGGTCCCGAAATTTTTTTGAACCAAAATGATTGAAATGACGAAGCAAATATGACAATACATCATCAATAATCAATTCTAAACTCTATTTGAGTCAATCTCATTGTTCTCCACTCTATTTGACGATGTCTTTTATTAAATATCTCTCCATAATCTATTAATCTGAAATATCAAGTATGACAATATATCATCAATAATCAATTTTAAATTGTTCGCAGTTGCAAATTTCCGAATTTTAATCCATTTTATTTAAAGTCTGAAACAAAATTAACCAATTCACAGTGGCACAACACAATTTAACAAGCTGGGGCCTGCACACAACTCACCCAACCAAACCAAATTAACCAATTCATTGTGGCACAACACAATTTACACAATAGTCAAGACAGGCACAGCTACTGAAAGTCTGAATCTGATCACCATTCACCACAAATCCACAATACCATATTATCATTTATGATTTATCAATTAGTTAAACTTCAAACTTACTTGGAAAAATTGCACCCAAACAGTCAATCTGATTTCGGTTGATTCGTGAGTAGCAACAGGCGAGTTGAGTAGCAACAGGCGAGTTGAGCAGCAGCCTTCAAACTTCAGACAGGTCACAGCAGTCAGCAGCAGCAGCGCAGTAGCGCTCCCAGCCCCCAGGCGCCAGGCCTCTAGCGCACGCAGGAGCAGCAGGCCGCAGCGCGCAGCACAACAGTCAAGTGAGGAGGCGCCGCGCGATTCAGGCAGATCCGCAGCTGTAGGCAGGGGAGGCGCAGTGACTGGACTGGACGGAGTCACGGCAGCGCAGGCGAGCAGGAGCGTGGCTGCGTGGCGTGGAGTTCAGCAAATTTTTTGATGGACTGGAGTCTGGTGTGGTTGTCCTCTTCCTTCGTCGTCTGGTCTGGATATAAAGAAAAAGGGAGATCAATTTTTTTTTGGGACCGCCCCCAACAGGCCCAAACCGAAAACTATGCTCAAATTTTTTCAGATCCCTGGGCCTCAAATAGCTACGTCCCTGGGTAAAATGCCCGTTCATGCATGCATGTTTCAATTTGGTTCAAATAATCATTCAAACTTAAGATTTGTTTCACGTTGGTCATTGAACATTAATTAGTTCCACATTAGTCACCTAACTGTAAAATTTCTCTCTTTTTCATCACTATGTTTGTCCCCTTGCATCTCAAATATATCATCTACTTGAAATCAGTGACGGATGCAGACATTTTGTCTTAGTGGGGCACTGCGATATATTTTTGTGTTTTTGCGGAGGACATTACGGGGGCTGCCCCCGATTTTTTTTTAGCAAGAGATCAAAACTCCATCCGTTTCTACACCAAATTCAATCATTTCCTCTCTATCTCCAATTTAATTATGTTGATCATCACACAAGGAAACATGGATTTACGTTTAAAATATTTATTTATAATGATACAAACAAACAAATAAACAATTGTAAAAATATATTCAATCCCTAAATGTAATTTTCAAAAGAGATCAATAACACAAAATATTAATTTGAAAGTATAAACTCCAAATAAACAGTACATTCTGTTTGACAAACTATAAAAAATCATGTTTTTAAAAAATACAATTTCTCAAACCACTTTTTAACTTCACTTATATTCTCTCTCCACTTTTCAACCACATATTTTACATTGAAAACATAAAAAAATGTTTTAAACACAAATTTTTTAACAAATTAAAATCTCAAATTCTAATTTCTTTATTTTAAAAAAAAGTCAGATTTTTTAGTGGGGCACGTGCCCACAAGGACCCACTGTAGGTTCGCCAGTGCCTGAAATAGCACCAATCCAAATATTTTTTTCAACGAAATCTTGCTTCAAGTGAAATGACACCATCTGGGTGTTGAAAAAATGGTCAAGTTCTATTTGACTGCCTAATACGGGTCTAGGCCCAAAAGAACTTTTTTTTTTAAGGAAATTAAACATACCCATGTGTTTTTAGAATCAAATTCAAAAATAAGAAAAAATCCGTATTTTTTCAAATATCAGGTTACAATTCAATCTTTATAATAATTAAATTAAATTAAATTATTAATTATTTAGGTATATAACATCCAAGCCACATCCCAAAAACGATTCAATCCTAATTTCTCATACCATTCAATACAATCCACAGCCCACTGTTGTGCTCAGACTCTAACGATCTTCGTGCAGCGGCGAGCCGCACACACAGGCTTCCGTGGGGGTTTTTTTTTTTTTTGAAAAGCACTTGCATAGGATTGCAACAGCAGCGGTTCTACACCAGCGTCACCACTACGCCTGTAGGGGTCGCACGTAGCGACTGCCGTGCCTGCAGATGCCAACAATTTATCCATTGATGGTGTTGGCGACGAAGATGGAGGTAATTTTTATGGTAATTTCTTTTGAAGTATGGCGCTGCACTCCTCACTCAGTGCTACTGTCTCAAAATCAACCAACTTTCTTTTGTTTGACAGCATCTCCTTCATAAACTTTAAGTAGAGGGGCATTTGAGCTAAAGCTTCTACAAATGGGATATTTATGTGCAGTTTCTTGAATATTTCCAAAAATTTTCCAAACTGCTACTCCAACTGATGCTTTATCAGTCTTTGTGGATATGGAACTGGAGGTACATATGCTTTGACTGGAGGTCTAACTCGAACGTCTTCTTCGGATTTTTCTTGAATTTCAGGAGTCGACCTCTGTTCTTTCTCACATTCTTGTTCTTCCACCACATCTTTCTTTTGGTTCTTCTGCTTCTCATATTCCTCTACAGTCACTTCAGATAGCTGAACCCCGCTCCTTGTTGTTATTGCATTAACATGCTCACGAGGGTTTGTTTCAGTATTGCTCGGTAACTGTCCTGGCTGCCTTGTGGAACTGCTAGCTGCCAACTCTCTCACTTGTCTCTTCAAATTCTTAACTTGTCTCTTCAAATTCTTAATCTCAGCTGCTTGATTCATAATTTCACCATTCTGACTCTTACCTAGCTGGATTAACATCTCCATGTTTTCTGCCATGGTTTTATGAGATCGTTGTTGCTGCTGTTGTTGAAAACCAGGCTGATGCTGAACATTTTGATTATTAGTTCAGGAGAAGTTGGGGTGGTTCTTCCATTCTGGGTTGTATGTTTGTGAATATGGACCACCCTGCTGTCTGTTCCCAATGAAGGTGACATGTTCTGAACTTGATTGATTTTGTTGAAGTGAGCAGATATTTATAGCGTGATTTTCAAAACAAAAATCACACAAAGTTGTTTGAACAGAATTCACTTGCTGCACACACATACTGTCTATCTTCTTTGTCAACGCATCCAGCTTAGCAGTTAATGCTGCAATTTCACTAACTGCAGCAATTCCTCCAGACTTAGGCACAGACCTCTCTGAATACCATTGGTAACTATTTGAAGCCATCTTCTCGAAAATCTCAGAAGCTTCTTCATAAGTTTTATCCATTACTGAACCCCCAGCTGCTGAGTCTGCGTGCTTCTTATTTTCATTTGTCAACCCATTATAGAATGTTTGAACTAAGATCCAATCTGCGATTCCATGGGTAGGACACTGTCTGATAAGCTCATTGAACCTTTCCCACGCCTCAAAAATGGATTCCCCAGGCTGTTGATTGAATGACAAAATTTCACGCCTTAGCTTTGACATGCGGCCAGGTGGAAAAAATTTATCTACAAATTCTTGGCTCATAACTTCAAAAGTGGTGATTGTGTGTAGGGGCAAAGAGTAAAACCAGGCTTTTGCTTTGTCTGCCAAAGAGAATGAGAAAAGCTTTAATTTCACGGCGTCATCTGAAACTCCATTCATGCGTTGCATATCACATAGTTCCAAAAATGTCCGAAGATGGGCATGAGGATCCTCAGATGGCAGTCCATGAAAAACACACGAATTTTGGATCAAGGATATCAAGGAAGTCTTGATCTCAAAATTATTAGCTCGGATTGCAGGAGGTACAATGCAGGTTCCAATGTTCCCCACAGGAGGAACCATGTAATCTCGCAAAACGCGCATTCCATGATTTTGTTGCTGTCCATTCACAGCTACTGGCAGATTTTGTTGATTTCCCTGATTATCCTGAATTATGTCATCTGTCATGGCTAAGTCTTTTTGTTGATTCGCTTCCAACTGTTGTCTACGCCTCTATCGAAAGGTGCGTTCAATTTCTGTATCAAAAGGAAGCAAATCAAATGACTTAGTCATTCTTAACATAAATTAAATAAAACAAAAATTAAAAACAAAAACTGAAGAATAATATAAAAATAAAAATAAGCAAAATAAAATTCAAAGTAAAATAAGAACTAACGGGTATCGATATTAATTAACAGTCCCCGGCAACGGCGTCAAAAACTTGTTTACTAATATCTCGCGATGCGAGATATCCCCGCAAGTGTACGGGTCGTGAGAAGTAATAAAGTGGACCTAAGAGTCTGGATTATCGTCCCACGAGGACTGCAATTAATTATCGAAATATGTTAATTCTAAACCTTATTTGAATGAACAAAATAATTTGATGTTTGAAATCTAAAACAAAAAAAAAAAATCAATTAAAGAATTAAATTGCTAAATTTGTTTTGTTTTTAAAAACGACTGTAAAATAGTTGGGATTTACGATTTCACCTAACCAATTAAATTAACTCAAATTGCATGTTTTATTTCCTAATTATGTACTCGGTCGAATTCACTAATTTATATTGAAATTCCTCTCTCGAGTTTAAATCAATTCTACCTATATAAGTCAACCATGTATCTCTACAGCGGGTCTGAATATTCCTTATCTAGTTGCAATAAATACAAGAATTCACACAAGACTGCAATAATAACAAGAGTATATCTCTATCTCTCGTTCAATTGTCGGATTTATTACCATGTTCTAAATTATTAACTCACCTCTCGGATTATGGAAATAATTCAATATATCATGAACTGGTGATCAAGCAATTCAAGCATTAAGAACAATAATAAATCAATACATGCAACAAAACATTAAAACAACGGAATTTGGAATTAAAATAATATGATTAGGCTATATCGTTCATCTCAACATAAAATTTAGTTACACATCATCAATAAAGAACAATAACAATAAAAATTAACGTTCATTAAAAATAATATAAAGAATGGAAATCTTGCACCAAGTTTTGATTTTTCAATTATCTTTAATTCACGCCCCTTTGCGATGCTTGATTCCCCAAGAATTTGATGTTGATTTCTCGATTGTGGCTCGTTCTTTGGAGAGGCAAATGTCTAGATCTCGTGCCTCTTATGTTGTATATATAGGTTTTGGAGAAACCCTAGGTCAAAAAGCCCAAAGCCTGTTAAAAATCGCGAGAAAAATCTGATCTGCGACCCAGCCAAAAAGTCACGCGATCGCGTGGTTAACACCCTAGCGATCGCGTGCTTGACCCTAAGACTCTCGGGTTAAGATTTTGCACCATCTCGCGATCGCTTGGTACATAACCAGCATCGCGACTTCGCTCTTTTCTCGGCTGTACAAGTTAATCCCTGACTTTTAATTGCACCTTCAGTCCTCAACTTTCAATTGTTGCAATTTAGTCCACAAACTTTATCTTCTTCTCGATTTGCCCATTTAAGCTCTTAATTCATTCAATTAGGTCCTCCAACCTCTGATTCGTTCATTTTGGCACATTACATCTTTCCGGTTGACGTCACAAACTTATCAATTATCCAATTTAGCTCCAATCAACATCCAATTATGCATTTTTTCTCTTAAATTACTTCATTCTTCATCTTTTGGGATATTTTCTGCAAAGTAAACAAATAAGCACAAATTAAATAGCATATATTCTATAATGATAGTAATTTATTCTAATTTATACATACAAATAAGTGTATAAAACACACTTATCATTTACGTTCCAATTTGAGATCTTCCAACATTTCCTAATTCTGGCAAACCGAACCCGGTGGCAAAATCACTCGATTGTTTCACCGTTGCGGTACTTTTACTCGGTGGTCTCAGTGTTGCAGTGGTTTGACTCGGAGGTCTCAACGTCTCGATGGCTTCACTCTGTGGTTTCAGCAAGATCTTGAAGTTGAAGCACGAGAGAGTAAGGATTCTAGCTTGGATGAAGTTGTTGTCTCGAATCTTGAATCTCAATCGAAAAGTTAATTTGAGCTGGATTTTGCAGTTGACACACAATGGAGTAAGAATTCTGGATTGGATGGAGTTGTTGTTTCGGATCCTGAATCTCAGTCCAAGAGTCAATTTGTTCTAGATTCTGCAGTTGATGCTCAAGGGAGTAAAATATCTAGCTTGGATGAAGCTGTTAACTAAGATCCTGAATCTCATTGTGGTGGCGGTTTGTTGTGAGCCTGTGGTGGGGCAGTGATGTTGGTGGTGGGAGCAGTGAATGTGGTGTTGACTGAGACGATCACGTGTCATCGTTCATGCATTGAAGGTCACACGTAATAAGTCACAAGTCATATTCCATAGGTTTACACATTTTAATTTTTACAAGTCACATTTACAGGATAACTGGTCACATTGATCATGATTCATAACTCAGGCCACGTGTAGCATTTTAAGGTCATATGTCACAATTTATATGTTGCATATCATAGTTAACATGCACATATCACATGTCATATTCCATGTCTCATATCAATTTCAATAGATCCAGGAAAAATGATCACACTTAATAGTTCATGTTACAATTCATAACTCTAGTCATATGCTGCACTTTAAGGTCAGATGTCATGGTTCATATCAATTTTAACATGTCACATATATAAGAGAATTGGTCATGCTTAATAATTTAGGTCACAAGTCATGATTCATACTTCAAGTCACATATCGCATTTTAAAGTCATGTGTCACAGTCTATATGTTGGAGGTCACATGTAACAGATTACAGGTTGCAAAATCCCGTGGTTACATATTAATTTTAACATGACACGGTTTCAAAAGAATTGATCACACTTAATAGTTCAGGTCACAATCATCGGTCACGATTCATACTTTAGATCACACATCACATTTTAAGGTCACGTGTCACAGTTTATATGTTGTAGATTACGAGTAGCAGTTCACATGTCACATTTTGCACTTTAAGGTCACATGTCACATTTTATATGTTGCAGCCTTGCAGGTAACAAGTCATTTTTCATTGGTCACATATTAATTTCAATCGGTTACATATCTAAAAGATTTTTTCACACTTAACATTTTAGATCTTCTTCTAAAGGATTCTCAATTATGAAAATAGATGACATTTTAGAGCTTAATTGGTTGAGTTCATTTATCTCTGGATGAAGGAGTGGGTAGTGGAGGCAGCAATGATTGCAAGGGGCACCGTGGTGGTGCGTCGAGATGGTGAGGGCGGCAACGTGGTGGTTGTGCATGGTGGTGATAATACGTCAGAGATGGTGGATGATTGTGGTAGTGCACAGAAGATGTGGAGGCGGGGACGATGATTGTGGTGGTGAGGCGATGGCGATGGTGGTAGTTATAGTGGTGGTGTCGTACGGTGATGATGACTGTCGATGCTTTGTATGTGGAATATTAGGGTGGGTTATTATATATCATATTAATTATATTGTTTACACCTTGAACTTTGAACTTTTAAACTTATTTATTTACATTTGAAATGTGATATTGTAACCACACGATTTGTTTATCCTCCACCCCCCCCCCCCTTTTGGAAAATCAATTTTTTCGAAGCCTTGGACCAAAACTTGTTTCAATTTTCATTTTTTTTTAAGCTTTTAACGCTTTTGATTTATAAACTGGTTTATTTATGATTTTAAGGTAAAAAGTAGTTGTTGAAAATTGGAGAGAGAAAATGTGTGTGATTAAAAAGTGATTTGAAAATTTGTGTAATTTATAAACTAGTTTATAAACCAAAGAAGTACGATTACCAAACGGAGGCTAAACAACTATAATAATTTTGAAGTAATTATTGAATTTATAGTTTTATGCTCTGTTTGTTAAAAGTTTTTTTATTTTATTTATTTAAAGACAAATAATGTGATGTTTGGAGGTAAAATATGTGATTGAGAAGTGAATTTTGAAAAATGTGTTTGATTAAAAAATTCAACCAGAAGCTAGTTTGGAATGCATTATTTTCAAGAACGAGGTATGTGAGGTCATGGTGGGGGTCTGGACCCCAATTTTCTAATACTAATAATAATAATAATAATAATAATAATAATAATAATAATATATAATTTATGTTTTAGACAATTAGAAATTAAACTCATTATTAAAATAAAAAAAAGAAAGAAAAAAGAAATAATTTAGGCCCAATTTAGGAATTATACCGAATGTCTTCAAGCGAAAACCTTTAACCCAAAACCCTTATATTCATTGATCATAAGTTTGTACTTCGTAGCAGGATACAAAAGTTAGGCAACTTGATTTCTGGAATTCATTTTCTCTCAATTCAATTTTGCTCGAAAATTCAAAGCTAAATAACTAAACTTGCAAATGTGCAGCCTAAATCTGTCATCATCATCCCACATTCATCGTAAGGAAAAAGTGATATTCTAATATTATTGTTATAACCTTTTGGATAGGGTAAATTACGTAACTACCTAGGTGTAACCTCCTGTAATTGAAAAATACCATGTTTTCAAACTATTCGTAATATTACTGGATTTCTCATCAAAACTTTAAAAAAATGTCAGATTCTCATGAGAGAGAAAAATGTCAAATTCTCATGTGAGAGAGGGTGTATATTATTTGATTCTTTAAATAGATATGGAAGCAATTAATTAGGAAGTAGTTATCATTTGTGTAGGGATTAATTTAGGTAGTTACAATTTTCGAAAAAATCTCCCAACTCACTTTCTCTTTCTTCCCAATCCGTCATCTTCAACCTCCCTAGTTGTCATATTTTATTTTTGGAGGCCATTACCGGTAGAATTGTACCTGATTTTTCGGCCATTACATTATCTAATGTCATGTTACAGTCATGTAATGTTACATACTACAGTCATTAATTAATAATTATCGTTTTGTAATTTTATGTAACGTATTGTAATTTACTACCACAGTTGTGTAATATTCATTACTATTTTTCTACGTGTTGGTTCAAATTGAAGTAGTATTACAGTCTTGTAATATTGTGTAATTATATTTTATGTAACGTTACAATCTCAGATTCTCAGTAATATTATGTCTTAATGTTCAGTAATGCTTTGTAACGCCTTGTAATATTCATAAGAATTTCAGCACAAACACTTGATGCAATTTCAGCTAAGATCAACCAAAAATTACAATCAAATCAACACTTCAAACAGGGAAATTATCTTCTAAAACCTGCTACAATGATCTATTATATTACCAAATACTTTCACAACATGACTCAAAATTAACATTACAACAAATCATCATCTACATTGTGATCAAGATTGACAACCCCCAACCAGTTAAAGTAGTCACATTCCTATTTAAGCCTTCAATACAGTCGCTTCTCAAAACCACCACAATTTCTTCTTAATAAATCTCTTTAGCCTCCTTCGGCAACACTTGAAAGAAGTCACATCCATGGAAAATCCACTAAGTTTTCATCTTCTTCCATCAAATCCACAAGCTCATCACATATGAGATCTTTGTTGATGATATAACATTCGAATTGATAATCCGTCGTGGAGGTTCTTCTTCCTGCCGTCGTGATGAACGAGTGTTCACCGTTATCGAAGCATAGATTTCTCCGATCTTTGCTAAATGGAAATACATATTTGGTTCGAATGCCCTACCTAGAGTTCGACTACAAACTGGAATCTTCAGAAATGGAGGTTTCAAAATCACAAAACATTTGCTAAAAGCTTTTACACAATTTGTGCTTGATTTCGAGAATTTGTTGGGAGATTTTGCAATCAGCATATGGAAACTCAGATTTGGGTCAATTAATTGTATGAAGGATATTGTGCGATTTTGGGGGAAGATTGATGAGATATAGATGGAAGAATATACGGAGTTGTACAGAGATATGAGATTGATTGTTACGTATAATTCTAAATGGTATAGAAAACTAGTATTTATCTAAAGAGAGTATGAATAACTACTGTAGAGCCTAATTATTCATTTTAGATATAACTTACTTAGTGTTGACAATGGGCCGAGCCGACTCTTAAACCCATTGTTCGGCTCATCCCTGCTTGGCCCACGAGCCATTAATTTATTATTAATATTTTAATTTTTCTAACATTTTTATTCAAAAAAATGGCATTTTTGGTAAAAAAAAAATTACAAGCAAGCTTGTGGTGAGTGGCCTTGAGAAAAGCTCGGCTCGTTTCTCGATTCGCTTATTTGGCTCGTGGATCGGACTGGACAAGCCTAATGGCTCCTGTTTTGAGGAGCCGAGCTGTCAAGCCACCCGCTCAACTTGTTTCTCATCTCTAATCTCACTCTAAAAAACTAAAAATGAGAGATGGTGCCAAGAGGGCAAGTCTCGTACCTTGGGCTGGAACCATGCATAGAAATTAGCCAGTAGGAAAAATATCACACTTGAAAGTAAGTTCATGAATGTTAAAATATGTTAAGAGAAAGGCCCAAAATGTGAGTAGTGGAAGAAATTTTTATGGGACGTATGACCGCCACGCTTCCACAAGTCCATTTGCATACAAATTCCACACTCTTATCCCATCATCTCCTCAGTCCTCACCCCAGCACGGTAGATACATACACAGAGAGAGAAGGGCAATAAAAAATGGCCTTGCAATTGCAGGCTCCGATTAAGGCATCACATAATTCCCCGTTAGCTCCTACCGGTAATGCAGGTCTTAGACTAAATTCAGACCGATTTGCACTCAAATCTTCGTTTTTTTCTTCTGTTCATCTCTTTTTGCCGTATTCTTTTACACCTGCTCCTGCTACTGCAACGGCGCCAAAATTCTCTATGCGTGTTTCGTCTAAACAAGCATATATTTGTGTGATTGCGGGTAATTAGTTTCAAATTTTGCCTCCGATTGGTAAAAGTTTTTTTAATTTTTAATAGAGAATTATGTTTTTGAGGTAGAATAGTTGAAAAATAATTTGAAAAAATATATTTAAAAAATGATTGGAGAAAATACGTTGTTTATAAACTTTTATAAATCATTTACCAAAAGGAGGTTTTGTTTTTGAGATTTGAATGTGATTTTGTACAGGATTATTTATGAGTTCAACTTCTTGGAAAAATTGCAGGTATATTTACAATGACAGGGACTCCTTTTGAGAAATTGCCTGATAAGTACTTCTGTCCGGTGTTATTCATTTCAGTCAAATTCACATTAATTGACTTTTAAAATAATTTTTAATCATACATTGTTCAAAATTAATATTTCAAGTCATAATTTTATTCAAGAATTAGGGGCCAGAGAAAGACTGTATACCACTACTAGTAGGCTCGTGTAAGGCGGGTTAGGTCAAGATGGGTGGGTCGGATTCATTATAGAATGTGACATTTACTTCAAAGCTTACATAAATCAGGCGATAGTGGACACACACAGACACACTCATAAATCAGCATTAATCATTGAGTTAATTACTCTAACGGACATCGAAGTTTTAAAAAAATTTCAAAATAGACACTGAAATTCGTTCCTTTTCCAAATGGACACTGAAGTTCTTCCTTATCCAAACGGACATTGAAGTTTCAATTTCTTTCTATGCTGGACACTTTGTTAGTTTAGTCAAGGTTTGAGTCCACATGACAATGTTAAATGATGACTTGACATTCACGGTTTAAATAAGATGAGACGTGACATATGTTGCATTTTCAAAACCCAAATTTCTCTAGTAACATATTAAAAAAAGGACTTTCTCAATTCATTACATTATTCATAATCTCGAATTTCAGCTCCAAAACATAAAATTAAGAGGTCATATTTATTTAAATGTGTTCAATTCAATATTAATTGTTAAATATATTAAGTTATTCATATATTAATATGAATATTATTTGCCAAATATTGCTCAATCTTTGGCAAATAATATTGAATTCATTAGAATCAACTCCTTCTAAAACATCCAATTAGCAATCTTTGAAAAATAATATTCAAATTAATATATGAACAGCTTAATATATTTGATAATTAATACTGAATTTAACACTTTTAAATAAACACGGCCTCTTATTTTCATTGTTTTTGAGCTAAAATTCGAGATTATAGATGAGGTAATGAACTGGAAAAGTCTTTTTTTAATATGTTATTGGAGAAATTTGGATTTTGAACATGAAACATAGCCCACATGTCATGCTATTTAAACTGTGGATCCCAACTCATTGCCATGTGGACTCAAACATTGTCTACATTGACAAAGTGTCCTGCATGGTAAGATATCGAAACTTAAGGTGACATTCTGTTTGTATTTTATTTTGTATTTTCATTTTCGAAAATGTTTTGTATTTCCTGTTTTCATTTTTGTTTTCAAATTTGCTGAAAACGCGTTTGGTTTGTCATTTCTGAAAACTGTTTTTGAAAATGAAAAGCTGGAAAACACGTTCTATTTGAAAATTTGCAGAATACTACTTAAATTATTTTTAATTACTTTGCTTGCAGAATACTACTGGCTCAAACTCAAATTTCCTTTCACAATACACTGAAAATATGGTTACATGCAACACACTAATGTGAGCATTAAGAGTCTATATTAACACAGTTTGGTCAGGTTCGGGATTTGAGAAAACTCTAGTTTTATTAAAATTCAGAAAATACAAGTTTTTCAAAAATCACCAGAGTCCATTTAACAGTGCATTTTTTTGAAATATAACAACAAGAATTCTCACTTAATTTATTTATTTATTATTATTATTTTTTTTTGTAATGTTGATATTGAATTCAATAAAATTTTATTTAAGTTTAATTCCAAGTTAAGATAATTCTAAAAAAAAAAAATCTTTATTTAGGCTTAGTTCCAAGATAGGATAATTCTAAAAAAAATAATAAAAAAATAAAAACTTTATTTTAAGTTTAGTTCCAAGTTAAGATGATAAAAAAATAAATAAATTCCCAAAACGCGTTTTTAGCGTTTTCGAAAATAAAAACTGAAAACGACCTCAAAACAGCAAAAAGAACATGGCCTAAGTGTCCGTTTGGATAAGGAATTAACTTCAATGCCTATTTTGAGATTTTTTTGAAACTTCAGTGTCTGTTTGGGTAAAAAACGAACTTCAGTGTCCATCTTGAGTTTTTGTGGAAACTTGAGTGTCCATTTAAATAATTAACCCTTAATAATTCATTATTGTGTTATCCTTCTCTCTTCAAGGGGCCTGGTTTTGGACCAAATCAGCTTGATTTAACCCCAAAAATTACTATTTAAGTTTTTTTTTTTTTTTTTTTGCTTTTTAAGTTGGCTGCCTGTGTCTGTTATAGAAGTTTTTATGAGCAGGGTCGAGGTCGACTCAATTTGAGACAACCGATAACGATTTAGATTGACCATTTTAGTTCTTTATTATTTGTTCTAGTCTGTGGTGCCCCTAAAAGAAGGTTCAGGCCATATGAGCCAGCAGTGACAAAAAATGCTAACGACATATGGATGTTCGAAAAACCAGAAAGGCTCAGTTAAAGAGAGACGAAGCCATTGGGTAATTTCTTGGGTCTTTTTTCCCTTGTCACATGTTTGGCTTAGAGATTTAAGTAGTAATCCACTCGAAAAATGTAAATATTTTTCATCATACTTCCCCATCCTATGTAATATTGATTATTCAAAATGTTGCAGGTGTTGGGAATTTCGACACGTCGATTCCCACTTTACTTTTCCCACAGGATCTTTCGATGTTCAAAATAAAATAAGCAAACAAGAAAATAAATACGAACACAGAAATTTACGTGGTTCAACAAAATGCCTACGTCCACGGACCCTCGTCAAAGCTTTTCACTATATATTAAATTGTTACAAATATATAGACTTTCACTCACCAACCCAATCTCACAGACCACAGAGAAAATACAACAAACGAGCTTTACCACATATAATTTCTACCCTTTGACTTACACTATAAAGAGTTACAAGAAACTTCACAATATGCTAGGCTCACAATTTTCTCTCTTTGATCACAATATGGCACTAATTAGCACTCTCTAATATGTTTGTGGTGGTGTGTTTCTTCTTCTAATTCCTTCTCTATTTATAGAGAGGATTCTACATGAAATTCTCTTAACACCAAAACATCATGATTAGTCAAAACTAATCATCATTCCAAGACATCATAATTAGTCAAAACTAATTATCATTCAAAGACATCATAATTAGTCAAGACTAATTATCATTCAAAGACATCATAATTAGTCAAGACTAATTATCATTCAAATACCATAATTAGCTCCACCATCTTTTGTTTCAACTAGGCACTCATTATGTTTCACTAGGCACTTGATTAATTTGGGTCAAATACCCAACAGCATGCGGGCATTGCCCATTGCAATTGTTGTGGGAGTTGCAGCACTTGCGGGTTTATACTTCTATCTCAACAGCTCTTTCTAGGTGAAATGGAATGATGACAAAATATCAAGCCATATCTACTGAGAGGCTACTTTCGCACAGGGTCGGCCTTGGCCTTATGCACTCCATGTAACCGCATAAAGCTCCCAAAGCGTGAAGGCCTCCAAAAGTATAAAATGTTCAGTAGTTTAGTCTAGTAGATAGTTCATGATTTTTAATAAAAATGTCTAATTCATCTAAAAATGTTAGAAGAATAAATTTAATTTCAACTCTTGATGATTTACGTTATTATTTGAATGGTTTTATTTGATATTTTTTTTTTAAGATCCCATTTAAAATTTCGCATAAAAACCTTCAATTTTCAGGGGTGTCTCAGGCCCGGCCCTACTTTCGTATTTTCAATTCATTTGTGCAATTTGTTCTTATTTCTATGTTTGGCACACACGCACACACGCATACCGATGTTTTGAAGTTACTAAAGTAGCTTTTAATAAACCAGTTAAATAGAACATATCTTAGAATTGGTGTTAACGATTTTGATCCTCTGGAAGAGGAATTCTATGACAATAGCTCAAACGCATAAGCATGTAAATGCTTTCAGCTTCAAAAACATAATCATTTATTTATGCATGTAAAACCACCTTATACATGACTAACTTTGGCATATATTTTAACATACATGCTCCCGATAGCATCAGGTTTATACAAAAATCTTTTTCACGTTGTGTGATATCCACGACTAACTTGGTACTAGAGGGGAAAATGATTTTGTAATCCCCGAGGCATAACTCAGTTGATTAAAAAGTGAAAGTGAGAATCTCAATTGAACTGTCAGCTGCAAGATGGGAGTTCGAATCCTACCCTTAGTATTGAAGAGACTCTTTGCAAACGTAGTTAAACAATAAACTTTCAATCCTACTCTAACGAGGTACATCCTGCGATTTACATCATCTATAAATCCTCAGAACTTATGTTTGATATAAGTTATAATGCAAAGTATGGTCCTTTAGACAAATGTGTATTTTTTGATGGAGGAACAAGTCACCTACCGGCTACAATACATTCAATCTGATGTGCAAAGTAAATTATCTTTTAAAATTTAAAAATTATTATGAATCTCATATGTTTAATCCTAAATTTCAATCCACACATACTTTTTCCATATCTTCTGCATTTGGTACGAATGAATGTTCGACTTCTATAAACTTGTAAATATTGTATGCAATCGTCAATGTTGGGCAAGTCGTTCCCTTACACACGACAAGAAACTTTCTTTAAAGACGCTAACACTATTCGATACTAAATAACTTGTGTAAAATTAACAAACTTGCATGCAACATATTTTTGTTCAAAAAAGAAATGAAAAAGAAAAAAAACATATTTTTTGTTCAAAAAAGAAAGGAAAAAAAACATATTTTTTTCTGAAATTTTAGAATTTATTTTGGGTCAAACTAAGCAGGTCAACCCACAAATCAGATAATTAAAAATCTTGGAAAGGGGTGGAAAAAGATTTGGAACCGAATTGAACCCGAACCAAAATTGAACCGAGAAAATTGAAACCATTCAATTTTTAAAGAAATTAAAAGAATTGAAACCTAAATTGATTTTAACCAAAATTGAAAATCGAAAGCAAAATCGATAAAATATATTTAATTGTATTTTCCTTTTAATTATGTCCTTCGGGCTTCGATATAGTTAAGGAATCTGTTTCGAAATAGTGCAATAGTCCTCAAGGATACTTTTGGCTCACTGTCATTGAAAGTGCAATCGGTATACAATGCAATAATTATTTGCTTGGCACGACACTATCATGTTTATTGATAAACTCATGCCTTGTTATTATTCAAAATTAGTATTACACTCGTGCGATACACGATCATTTATTACTCACATATATTAAATTTATATATTAATATATGAAATGAATATATTTAATTAAAAATGAGAAACTAAAGGAAACAATTAATTACAAAAATGTACATTACACGTACCTTAATTTTTAATTTTTTTTTTACGATTCATATGTTTATCGTTTCAGGAATTTCTTTAAATATTATAATTTGAATTGATTTAAAACTTAAAATGGAAAAGAAAAATTACATTTAAATAGAATTTGTAATAAGTAAAAAAAATAGATATATCTGTGATACACGCTCAGAATTTTATTAAAATATAAAGGAAAAGAAAAAGATCAAATCAAATAATTAAATTCCGTATAAACTGATCTACAACATGAAATCGCTACAATGAGAGAATTTTAAAAAATTATAGATACGAACTATCAAAATATTTAAAACTTATTCAATAATTTTCAATACAACGTGACTTTTCATTTTACATCGAGCAGTCAAAGTGTTATGTTATCGAAAAAAAAAATTATACGTTTTAAATAAATGTATTTCACCACACTCTATTTTGAAATATTATGAGCTAACATGCCTTTATTTTTATTTTGATAAAAATTAGTTAAAATAATTGTTAAAATCAGTAATATGTATTTTGCATATTTTTATTATTTAAACATAATAAATGAACAAAATAAATAAATAAAACTAATTAAATAAATAAATAAACAAAATGAGTAAATAAATTAATAAATGAACAAAATGAGTAATATGAGTGTCAATTCGAATTGAAATTAATTATTTATGAACAAATTAAATTTAGTTAAAAAATTATAATAAATATCATTACTTAAATAAAATAATTTTGAAATAGTGTGACATGTGAAAAAATTAAAATGTAAAAAATAAGACTTTTACATTTAATCATTGATGTGATTTTAGAAAATGTGATTTTTAATATTAAAGATAACAAATGATTTGACCATTAATAATTAAAACACAATTTTTATATTGATAATTGTACATAGAATTTATATTATTAAGAACAATAAATAAATACAAATAATATATATATAAAACAATAAATGCGTTCACATATATCAATTTACATTCATTTTGCATTCATAATAATTCAAACTATTTAATTTTATTGAAATTTACTATTTATAGAAACGAAAAATGAGCGGTAAATTATTTTTAAAAACTACCCAACTTTTATATATTATAAAGATATTACAATAATTATGATATTTTTTTAAAAAAGTGACATAGTGCTACTTTTTTTTTAAAAAAAAAAAGGCGTTATATCGTTTTTTATCACTTTTTGTTTTAACTAAAAAGTGATGTCACTTTTTCTACTTGAATGTTAATTTTTGTCATATTTTCTACTTGAATGTTAATTTTTTTAGTTTTTGCTATATTTATCATTGATAACAAATTACACAAATCCATAAATACAAATAGATACATTACACATTTCCCTTTTCCATACTTGTATGTCATTTTTTTTACTTTTTTTTTTTAACTAAAAAATGACACGGTGTCAATTTTAGTAGAAAAAAAGTGCATTTTGTCATTTTTTAATTTTTGTAATATCCATCATTAATTAACATATTACACAAGTCTACATCTACAAATACTAATAGATTAGATACATTACATAATGCCATTTAAAAAAAAAAAAAAAAGTGATAAATATCACTTCTTATCACATTCTTTTTTAATTAAAAGGTGACATTGTTTGCTCAAAATAGTGTACCGCAAGCGCACGAGTCGCGTACAAGTAATAAAGTGGACTTTTTGAGTCCGGATTGTCGATCCCACGATGAATGTTTACTTTAAATTATACAACTTTAATTAATTTAATTCTAACAATAAAAAGTAACACACAATTAAAAGTTGGTTTTGGAAAATTCTAAATTAAAAAAAAAAACTAATTTGAAACTAAATTAAAATAAGGAAAAGAGAAAATAAAATAAAATAATTGGGATTCATGATTTCACTTAACTCTTACTTAAGTAATTTCTCAACACATGCAAATTAATAAATTACTCATTTACAATGTTAGACTCGATTTTTCAAGTTTGGCTAATTACTTCTTTCGAGTGAAATTAACCATAATCAATTGGTTTAACCAACTATATCTCTATGTCGATTAAAACTCAATCAATTGCATTAATTCTTTGTGAAAATAGTTCAATGGATCATATAGGGTTTAAGGTATATCTATATCCTTAACAAGATTCTAGAGCATTTGTTATTTGGACTAAAATGCACAACATCTCTCAATTATCATATACTTCACAAAACATATATTATGTGATCAATCAAACACATGGAATAATCTAAATAACAAATACACATGAAATGAACACAAAATTAATTAACAAACATTAAAATTACTTAAACTAAGTTAAGCTACATAAATCATCCCAACATAAAATAACTAGCCCATTGTATAAATATTGCACAAAAGTTGAGGTTTACAAAAATAAATCGCAAAATATAGAAATCAAATATTAAAAACACAAGAATGAAATAAATCACTTCCCTTGATTTTTGCCTCAAAACTCCTTCAACAATGCTTTAAATCTTCACCTACTTTTTGCTTGTTTGATCCAATGGAGATTAGCAACATGGAACCAAAACTAAACAACAAACTAAATTACAAACTAAACCAAAAACAAAGAAAAGAAGAAGAAAATGGAGAAATATGCTAGAGTTTGGTAAAGAAAATTGTGATCCTTTGAAGTGAAGAAATGAGAGTATTTATATTCCCCAAAATCTGATCTAAAATATCCTCAAAAATGTGTCCAAACAAAGCCAAACACGCCCTTAAATTAAAATAATAAAAATAGAAAACTAAAATTGAAATTGGACCAAAAATTGCCCACGCGATCGCGTGGGCATATATAAATAATTTGTTTGAATTTGTTGGGTGCATGTGGCGTGCGCCCAACATGTGAATTGAAAAGGTTGTCCCCAGGGTACATCCCCCAGTGGCAAAGGGGATGTCTGATAAGGGTCAGTTCAGCGGTGTGCTGTGTTCGAATCCAGAAATATTGGATTTATGCCTTGTTGTCAGCGAGAGTTGCCCAAACTTTGAACTTACCATCAAGTCCTCAACCCTGACTCTGGGAGGCATAACCTGTGATTAACCTCCTCAACCAATGACTCAGGGCAGGGTCGGTTGGGGCCCTCCTCAAGTTATAATATAATATAGATTTTTTGTCTTTTCTTCTTTTCTTTTTTTGAATAATTTGCAACCCAAGTCCCTCGTCTTCTGGCATTCTTCAATTTAATCCTCAAATTTTGACTTTTATTACAAATATGTCCTTGAAATATTTGCATCTTTAGTCCTCCAACTTTCTACTATGTTGCAATTGAGTCCTCAAACTTTTAATTTCTTTCAATTAAGTCCTTGGACATCAAAATTGCTCACATCAAAATCTCTTTAATTTCTTATACCTAATTGTACAAGATAAACACAATTTATAAGTAGAAATTCGCTCAATTTATCAATTAAATTATCAATTTAGAAGCAAAATTAGTGTGTAAAACAAACTTATCAGACATGATGATATTTTTTTTTAATTAAAAAAGTGACACGGTGTCATTTTGTTGTAAAAAAGTGACGATTTATCACTTTTTGCTACTTGAAGTCTTTAGATCAATATCATTGAATTAGAATAAATTATCTCATACTTCTCCATAAAAAAAACAATTTGCATACAAAGCCTTGTATTTTTGGAACATGTTTTTTTATAAGAGTCGAAGTATAGGTGTATTCATCATGACTTCCATAGTCATCGTTTAAAGATCGATTTGTGTTTGTGATATTTTAATATAAATATAAAATATTACAATAATAATGGATACAATAATCGTAATCAATTAGGTTGATGCGAGGATATCTCGCTTTCTTTAAGGAGATTCAAGCCCTCTGCGGGTGTTGGAAAAACATCAATCACCTGTAAAACAAAAAATCTCTGACTTGTCCCCTCCAGAATGTAACAGTCAAACTTAAATGTTTTGTGATTAAATCCTTATTTTGCACTAAAGGAGTAACATAAAGCTCTCTCTTACAAGAACATCCTTCTATTGGTCAAAAATAACTAACAAAAATATATATTTAATTATGCATGGGAGAAACTGTTTGCTTTTTATGTGTATATATATTTCTCTTCTTCATATTGCAAACTAATGTGTATGGTATTTATAGGCATAATAATTGTAATCATTACAATGAAAATAGACCAATCAAATTAAGAAAGGTGATGGTTACGTGTGATCATATAATTTTGCTTAAAAGAAAGAGCCATCAAAAAAATGTGGTCCATGTTGTGAAACTATCAAAATTTTAACATACTAATAACAAGAATTAGAGAGAAAGATGGAGAGAGCTTGAGGGAGCTAGAGAGAATTCTTCTTGATCAAGAATGGTGCAATCTTTACAAATGAACATAGGCCTCTATTTATAGGGGCGACGGATAATGGCATAATCGTAATATGTAAATTTTACAGGGGCATATCGGTAATATTCCATTCAACCTAACATTTACCTAACTTCATTACATCATTTCCCATATTTCATAACACTCCCCCTTGAATGACATATTACTCGCTTGCTCAATTGTCTGCCTCGTTAAAACCTTGCTAAGAAAATCCAGTGGGATAAAACTTGAGCGAAAGAAAAAGAGTACAGTTGCTCCCCCTGATGTTGACCATCATTCATCATTGAGTCTAATATCCGAAATGACATCAATGATAAGTAGTACAAATCATGTACTGGAAACTTCGAATTATGAAGTGCTGAAGTGTTTCATTGCTTCATTGCTGTATTGCTTTAGTGCTTTAGTACTTTAGTGCTGTAGTGCTTTAGGTCTGCCTCGTTAAAACATTGTCAGTAAAATCCAATGGGACAAAATCTGAATGAAGGAAAAAGAGTACAGCCGCTGCCTCGTTAAAACCTTGTCAGGAAAACCCTGTGGGACAAAACCTGGACGAAGGAAAAAGAGTACAGCATGACAACATGATTCTCCCCCTGAAGTGTGCAATCAAGTATTCATGAACCTTTTGAATAATGATATCATCTTTCGTCTGGAATATGTATATATGAATATCTTCTTATGTGTAGCCGATATCATAACATTCTTCATAAGATGTGTATGATTTTCTTCATTTGTTGATATCATTCCAGCACAATTTAAAGAGAGAGCTTGTTGTTGAATTATTACTTGCAGATAGCTGGACAATGTCTCAAAAACCTTGCTAGGAAAACCCTGTGGGACAAAACCTTAGCGAAGGGAAAAAGAGTACATTATTCTCATTGATACGCCATAATTGCTCCATAATTGCTGCCTCATTAAAAACCTTGCTAGGAAAACCCTGTGGGACAAAACCTCAGCTAAGGGAAAAAGAATGCAGAGAGTATTTGTTCCCTTCATAGGAATATCACAAGTATATTAATGCAATCTCAAATTATTTCATCAAACATATATTTTGTGATGAGCTTTTATAAATAGTTTATAACTCATTTATGAAGTCATAGCTCATTTATGATGTACTGAACATGCTATACCAAGCAATGTTTAGTTAGTTGACTGATTGCATTACTCAAATCTAGAATTGATTCACTTCTATCAAAATATAGAATTCACTTCTGATGAATAATTAAATATTCATTTTCAAATTCACTTCTAGTGAATATTCATTTTCCCGGTGGATA
Source organism: Ligustrum vulgare (assembly GCA_963555705.1). Classification (NCBI taxonomy): domain Eukaryota; kingdom Viridiplantae; phylum Streptophyta; class Magnoliopsida; order Lamiales; family Oleaceae; genus Ligustrum; species Ligustrum vulgare. Next base: position 3,010,902 of record OY743172.1, on the reverse strand, counting down.
ATATAATTTTGCATATTGAAAATCAATTGCATGCCCAAATATTCAAATATAATAATAGTACACTCCAATTTCATTTTCAACATATTATATTATGGGGTCATATGTATCATATCATTCTTCGTGTGATTTTATTTTAAGAATCACATTTCATTCTATAATGATACTATTTTGGGCAAATTGAATCTTTCAATGATTTATACATGTACGTTCTTGCACTTTATAAACTGCAATTTCTAATTTGCAGGAGCATAATCAATCATTGAAATAGATATCAATTTCGATATATAATCTATAATCATTTCGCTTGAAATCCCAACGTACCGCGATCAACTGGTACATCAAAGAAAACTCTCAAAGTACCGAGATGAGAATCACACTTTTTGATCTCACTCATTGGTATATCAAAGAGCTCAAACTAGTGATTTAGACTATAGTCTATCCACCATATTTCATGCCAGTTCTTTGAAAAATTTCGCGCGCAATGAGTCGTATTTTACGACTGTGAAATATTTTTCATTTGTACATATAATTACTGGCTTTACACATTTAAGTGTTTTGGACTTCAGGTCTTATAACAATAATCCCTACATTGAGATTTTATACTTGGCCAAAGTATTATAATTTTATCAACCTCATTTTCATAAGAGGGTTGTATGTATGCAGTCGACTTATTTATCGATTCCATTTCAATATAACATAGAGAGATCTATTTATATGTTCTATCATCAGGCCTGAATCTCTTATCATTTAATTATGTCCCTTTTACTCACTATGAGTATTTAGCCTCAAAGGGATCATCTCAATTATTCAAGAGATATTTGTTTTTGGAATCGATTGTCATTATATTTCAGGCATAATTACGCTTTAAGCTTGATCACGCTTCATGCGTGTTATTGTTTAATTTCCCCATAATATTCAAGAATCTTGTATTATATCAGTCGGCTAACAATGCCGCAACACATGTCATTCATAATTATGGATATAATCATAATATTATATCTAAGTGCGTTTTGTTGGAGTGTATATAGATATCGCACTTTTTAGAAATCATAAAGCTTTACAAGCAAATCTTTATTTCATCGTATTGACATGTTTGTATGTAGAATATTGCTGCATAAGGAATATTTATATTCAAGTTGTTCTCATAGCAAATAACTTGAGGCTATTAATCTGCTAAATCATTAGCAATATAATATTATAGTATCTCAACTAATTCGTAAAATCATTAATGACTTTAAGATATATTCATACTAGCATTTATTACTTTGCTCGTAATATCATTACTTGAGCAAATAATCAGTCATTCATTTTCTTAGTGAGATAATTAATTTACTTTTCAGAACAAGCAGCAATGATAACTTGTTAACCTGAACAATCTTCTGGTTCTTTAATGAATGTCATTTTACATTCTCAATAAATCTCATTATTGAATTGGAATCTAACCAATCATTATAGAACTTCTGGTTCAGCAAGATATTTCATTTGTACATATGTATGAACTTCTGGTTCAATACAGTATTCATTTCATCAGTACGTATTTCTGTATAGTTCAAATCAGTATACCTTTATTACTTTTATACCGAAAAAATCAGGTACAATATCCAAGAAAATATCTCATGATCTCAATCTTGTCGCCAAATCTTCTCTTATTTCGAAAAAGGTAATGACGCATTATCTCATTGTTCCCACATTTTCAATAATTTATTCCATTATTTCTTAATGGAATCGATATTGCTGACACGCGGAGCGCTCCTTTACGCGTTTAAATATATCATTTGGGAAGAGATTAGATCCATAAAAAAATGGATGTTATATTATCAAATATTCGCAAATATTATTCTAATCTTCCGGTAAATGTTTTGAAAAAGATTTACCGAGTTCGACTTGAAAGATTGAGGCTGCTGATGGATCAAGGTTTTCCAGAAGATGTTCGTTGGTTGATCGAAGCAAAAGTTCGATTAGCTGGTAAATTACCAGATTCATTTTCTAAACACATGCCTGGTTTAGGTAAGAGTACTTTTGCAAAGAAACGAAGAGCAAAAAGGCTGAACGGTTGTTACAAATGTGCTCGTTGGACATGTGATACTCGTTGCAAATCAGTAGGATATTATTCTAGAAATCGGGATGATAAAATCGATTTCATTAAGGGTGGACTGAGTAAGGAGTCATTGGATGATATCCAATTAACTCTTGAGAAGCACCCAAGTGGGTATGTGCAACGTGAACTCCTTTCCTTATATGCTCAATTTAACGAGGATAAAAATCGTTATAGTCTTGAAAATATAGTAGCAAAAGATCCTGTTTGCCAGGCTGTTATAAACAATGATGTTTTGGCTATTCAGCATTGATACAAGGTAAATCAGTATATTGTATGTATATATTTTTGCACATATATTTATAAAATATTTTCATGTTTCATTTCTCGATCATTGATAAAGTGTTTTGAAAAATCACCGAAATGTAAGCTTTATCAAAAGTAGTGTAATTTAGTCAGAATTAGGTTTTCACTTTTTCAAAAGATGAGCAGTAAATAGTGAAGTTTTTCAAGTTTAAAAAACCAATGATTTTCACAATTTCATGCATCCCAAAATATCATTTTCTCATAAGTTTTTTTTTCTTCCTTATTCTCTCAAAGATGGAAGGACCAAAACTTCGACAGATCAAAACTATCTGTGTATTTTGTGGATCAAAAGTAGGAAAAGGTTTTGGGTATCTAAAAGTAGCCGTGGATTTAGGAAAGAAGTTGGGAGAGAAATGTATCAATCTAGTATATGGAGGAGGTAGCAGTGGATTGATGGGTTGTGTTTCCCAATCTGCTCAAGCAGAGAAATCAAGAGTGATAGGTGTTATACCCGTTCCTTTAGTTGATATCGCAGGCAAAACACGAGGGCATGAAGTACAAACCTTATCTATCCATGAACGCATAACTTGCATGTTATATGGTTCTGATGCCTTCATTGCCATGCCTGGAGGTTTTGGTACTTTAGAGGAAATCTTTAATATTACCTCCTGGGCTCATTTAGATCTCCATACCAAGCCTATTGGGCTTTTAAATGTTAACAATTTCTTTGATGGTTTGCTAACATTTCTTGATTATGCTGTGGAACAGGGATTCATCTCTCCATTTTCTAGGAGAATCCTTATTTCTGCTCCTACTATCGAGGAACTGCTGGATAAGTTGCAATCATATGTCCCCATACAAGATCCAGCAGGAGTTAAGATAGATTGGTCGCAAGGAAGGGGAATCAAGCAAAAATGGAGTCCGGTTAATGTAAACTTAACTTTGTGAACCCTAGAATAGATAGATGGTGGTAGAGTACGGAGTATTCTTACTCTTGAGACACACCTTAAATTTCTAGGATTTTATCAATGTTTAATCTTGTGTACCTCAAAGATAGGTGGTAGAGTACAGAGTATCCTTACTCTTGAAACACACCTCTTTGAGTGTTTCTTTATGTCCTCAAAAGTTCAGAGGTGGTAGGATACGGCTACTCCCGAAACACATCTCTCACTTTGAGGATCATAAATGTTTCCTCCTTTTATGTATGACTTGTTTTATGCTTCTTCAGGAGCAATAATAATATCATTTCAGCATGTTTAGATAATAATTTTTACTTCTTCTGGTATAAATATGTACTTCTTCTGGAATACATAATTGCTCGTGCAAGAACTTTTTCAGATACTTATCATCTAATATTCATCTTATAATACTGATGATATTATTTTCACATTAGCTATGTCCATACTATCATGTGATATTATCTTATCATACATAAACATTCTCTTGTTGGATAATCCATTTTTATCTATCTTTTCAATACAAATAATGGTAACTTCTGGTACCGTTTGATAAAATATTTTTATTAACACCTATCAACTTCTTATCAATATTTACCAACTTTTGGTAATGATAACTTCTGGTATCAGTTGATAAAATATTTTCTAACTTTAGTATTGATAACTTCTGGTATCATTTAATGAAATATTTAATAACAATAATATCAATAATAATACTGGGGTTATACCACCACGTATATATGTTGACAACAACCTCTAATATGTTAGAATTAACCAACAACTGAGGTGTTTCTGAAATAATATAAAACTTGAATATATGTAAAGTATTCCGTAAACCGACCATATAGGCGGTGTCAACATAATGAAATAATTACCTTTCATGAGTGAGCGAGTCATATCCTCCAGTCAAGGTATTCATAATAGTGATCAAGTCATATCGTCAAATCCAGTCAAGGTATAGTGATCGAGTCATATCGTCAAATCCAGTCAAGGTACTCATAATAGTCCAATCCGTTGCAGTATAAATTCAGTCCATAATAACTCAATCCGTCACGGTATGACAATGATTATTTTTAATTATACTTTGTTTAAAATCTTTAATTTATCTTGTTGATCACATATTAATCATTAATTTTCGATTAATTTACTTTTATGTATTACCAAGGGTAAAATTGTCCATATTTTAATATGTTGCTGATATGGATAAATCAAAATCGTCAATAGGTTTGAAATTTAATTTAGAACAAACTTACTTTTGGTCCGAAGTTCAAAATCCCGTCGGAAGTGCTTCAAAAACGGTTTTTAAGAAAACCGCCACGTTCGACAGCCGGAAAATCTTAAAACTGCACAAAACAGAAAAGTAAGATCATAGAAAAATCAAGAACGTCGATATGAACAAATTTCCTGTTGACGTCGTCGCCTGATTCCTCCGCACGCGTCCACTCGACGTCTGCGCGTGGGCTTCACGCGCCTCCGTGCCGGTGCCGGTACCGTCGACACGCGCCGGTTCGGAAGAATCGTCCGGTCGCCGTGGTCATGGATCCGGTCTCCGATCATCATTTGGATATACGGTTTGGCGTGAATTTGGTTTGGAAGTTTTGGATTACACAATTTCTTCAATTTTTCTACGTATTTGGAATTGATCTTCTAATCTATGATGTATAAATGATGATTAATAATAATCTGGTTTCTGATACAGAGGTTCATCATTTAGATGCAACTGTAGAGCATACTCCCGTCATATTACTCAATAGGGTAGAGATTCGTGCTGATAACGTGTTGTGAAACTATCAAAATTTTAACATACTAATAACAAGAATTAGAGAGAAAGATGGAGAGAGCTTGAGGGAGCTAGAGAGAATTCTTCTTGATCAAGAATGGTGCAATCTTTACAAATGAACATAGGCCTCTATTTATAGGGACGGCGGATAATGACATAATCGTAATATGTAAATTTTACAGGGGCATATCGGTAATATTCCATTCAACCTAACATTTACCTAACTTCATTACATCATTTCCCATATTTCATAACAGTCCACTAGTTTTGTAACAATTGCAAAATATTAGTAAATGTCACAACAATCTGTTCATTAATTGACGAGTAATCGATGGACCACTTCAAAATTACTACTATGACAAAATACCCTTCCTCAATAAGGAATGAAATGAACACTTCAGATTTTGGAATTGATAAGCTCTTCTATCGAATATCTGTAACTTGAAGGGGTTTTTAGTTAAATAGGTTTGGTATGTAATAAGTTTAGTAAAATAGATCCCTCAGCTGAAATGTCAAAATTACCCTTAATGAAAAGGATTGTTTAATTTGCAGGGTATATCCCCAAACTTAGTCAGGTTGATTTAATTCAGTGCTTCTGGTTATATTTATATTTTTTAATCTTTTAAGTTCTTCTAAAAATGTTCTATATTGTAATAATTTTTCAAAAGATTTAGGATGATCATTTTTAGTTATATATCCTAACATTATTCCTTCTGATACTTCTTCTTCTATATCTTCGTATTCTTCTATAATTTTATGAACCGTATTTATATTTTTTGCTGTTTCAACAGAATTAAATTCTATTCTATTTAGGATTGCATAGTCAATATCTTCGTATATTTCTTTTAGTTTAGTTTGTCCAACAGAATGTATATTTTTAGATTTTTCAACAATAGTTGATAAAAATGAAATTTCTTTATTATTTAAATATAGTTTATATTCACAGTTATTAGATGTTGATGTTTGTAAAGTATTCATAGATTATTGGGTTGGTAAATTATTATACAAAATTTTCTGGTATAATTCCATTCTTTGGTCTAGTAAAATACAATAATCTGCAATATATTGTTCGTATTTTTCTAAAAGTTTATTGTATTCTTCAGAAGATATATTTTCATTTTCCATTTGATGTTTAATATCTTCCATTTTATCTCTTAATTTTTCTAAAAGATTATCTAGTCCTTCTATTGTATACCCTGGCATTTAGGTTTAGACTATATTTGTTAATATTTTATTTTCTAAATCTATTTTAAGTTGTAATATATCAGTACAATCTATAATGTATTGATCATGATTTTCTAAAAGTATATAATATTGTTCAGATGATTCAATCATATCTATTAATTGAGATATAATGTTATCTATTTTTTCCGTTATCCTATCTAACAAATTGTCTAATCCTTCAATAGTATATCCAGGCATTATAAACACAAAGATAAATAATTTATAAAATTTCAAGTAATTTTTCAAACTCTATCAATGTTTGAGAATTGATAATATCTATATCAGCCATAATATCTATGCTTGGTTCAAATGGTATATTATATTTTGAAATACTTTTCTTTCTCTTTTCTAATTTATCAATTATATCTTGAATATTTTGTACCATTATAGATCTTACAGTACCTCTAGCAAATTTTTCTATCAAATTTTCTTTAAAACTTTTTAATATCTCTTGTGATGCATATAGTTGCTCTTGGTATCCTATTTTATCAATTTCATTTTCATATTCAATACCTTTTTTACTTTTGATATGCTTTTGAACTTTATATGGACCTCTTTTAGTTCTGGGCTTTTTCATGATATAATTACTATTATTCATGATATTAAGATTTTCAAAAACTGGTAAAGAAATATTCATCCCTTCCATCACTGTCATAATCTATTACAGGGTCATAATCATTATCACTGCTAAACACATATTCTAAATATAATTCATTGTTTATTTCAGTATTATCACTATCAAGCCAAAAATAAATAATTGATTTTGTAATTTCTAATCCTAATATTCTTTTTAATGTTGGAAGATAACTAATAAACATGGCATATACACATGATATAACTTTTTTATTTCATTATTAGGTCTGGTAAACTGTTTATACATGAATAAAAGTTCAATTATGCTATGGTGTTCATCATTATAAGGACTGTTTTGATAATTAAATTTAATAATCCTGAATTCTGTCATGTTAAAAACTCTTCTTCCTCCTTATTCCGTAAAGATAGATATATTAAGAATACTAACCTATTTTCCTGTTCTCAGTACCTCTGTATTTTCCTTCTATTGTTAGTGACCTTCAGGCTTATAGGTTTCTGCTCCACACCCTTCAATGGCTTCCTGCCTTCACGGGTTATTAGCTAAACCTGGATGCCTTCACTGTATAACGTTTTAGATGAAAAATGTTTTAGGACAGAGTGTAGGGAGTTTTCTTAATAATATATCTTCTTCTTGGAAACAGGATTTAGAAGACAAGAATTTAGAAACTCATCATAATTTGATAAGTAGATTGAGATTTTATTGATAATATGAAGATTGAAACAAGATTGATAAGAGAATTTTTCAAGGACAGAAGATTTTTGGCTTTCTCACAAACTGAGTGCTCAAGTGAGTTCTGCCTTTCAACTAGCCCGGAGACCTCTATTTATAATACTACATTGGACACAATTACATCACTGCTTACATCATTGTCCTAACAATTTTACAACTTTTTTCACCTAAGGACACACCTGTCCCTCTATTATTTATTACATCACATGACCCTTACATTATAGGGACACTTATCCTTCTCTTTTTTGGTCTTGGTATGGCCCCTACATTATTCTGCATTGTTGAATTAAAGTAGATCTATTGAATATCTTCCACTTGTCCATCAATTTATTGGCATGTGAAGCAGATCCATCAAGTAGCTTCCACCTGTCCATCAATTCCTTTGGCATGTGGGGCAGTTCCTGGCTATGCACGCCTCTTGCAAAGTGGCAAAGCTTCCATGGATTTGATGAGTGTCAAATTTATTGATGTATTCTTGCAGGATTGTTGATTTTTCTTTTCCTCTATTAGTGAGTAGGGTCCATCCATTATACTGGCATATGCACTTGAATTTTTTCTCATACAAATTTTTGGCACTGTTGTAGAGAACTTTGATTCCCAACACCCTTCGGGATCTAAACCATGATCTTGTAATGTTTGGTACTGGCTTGGTATTTTTTCCAACTTCAATTTGAAAATTTCGAGCAACATACCCAATCGTGATAATATGCTCAGCAGGATAATATATCCTTCCATCAATTTCAGGACTGATTGAATAAAATTTTAAATATATGGATCTTCCTTGAGCAAACTTTGAAATTTCTCCTTTTAGTAAATCATCAAATTTTTCGATTTCTTTTAGATCCTTTCCTGGATAGATAAGATCCAAGAATCCATAATCAGCTGCCATTTTTCTCATGACGGGATCTCCTCCCTGGGTAACGATCAATCGTGGGTATACATGGTCTCCAGACGAAATGTAATAGCAATCACATTCTTGAAGTTCATATATAACTTCAACAGTGGTTTTATATTCGTTTTCTTTTGGTAAAAAAGGGGAATCATCTTCCTCTTCAGCACGAATTCTGACTACCCTTGTATGTTCATCTTTGGCATTGATTGTGATTTTTCGAGGACTGGCTTCATTTATAACAACTTTTTTGGGACTTGGTTCATCTCTTTTAATTGTTGGTCCACCACTGCTTCCAGAAGATGTACCTGTTTGTATTTTTGGTATAACCTGTTTGGTATCAGCCTGTTTGGTAATCAACGATTCAAACTGAGATTCAATCTCAATTATGTTATCGCTCAATTCTTTAGTATAATTGTGATGAAATGTTGAGATTTCCATTAATTGCTTGAAACTTCCTTGGAGAGTTTCTGCAAGTTGTTCAATTCCAAGCTATATATCTTCAGCTTCCTCCATGAGGAAGTTCATTCGCTTTTTGGCATCTATTAGGGATCTTTTGATATTATCCATCTGCAAATTCAATATTCCTGCTTAAAAAGTCCGCAAGATAATTATTAACACCTTTAATATAAACTATATTAAAATTATAAAATGCCAAATAGGCTTGCCATCTATGGAGCCTTCTATATTGAGGTTCTGGTGGTAATTTATTTTTTACTAAACCTGCAACTTGAGAATTATCAGTTTCAACAATGAATTTCTTAGATAATAAAAACAATGAAAACTTCTTTATTCCTCTGATGATTGCTAACAGTTCTTTCTCATGAGTGGTATAATTTATTTCTGCTTGATTAAACGTTCCACTTGAATATCTATAAATTTCATTAAGATCTGTTTTTAATATTGCTGTCCAATACTTATCCGAGGCATCAGTATTAACTATCAGATTATCTTTTTCATCTGGTAATCTAAATTTTGGCAAATTTTTACATTCTTCTTTTAGTGATTTGACAATTTCTGTATGTTCATCACTCCATCCTTTGGTATTTATTTTCCTGAGTAAAATTTGAATTTTATATCTCTTTTTTGATAGATTTTCAATAAATCCTTCTGCATAATTTAAACATCCTAAAAATTTTTGTATTTGTTCTTTTGATTCTAATTTGTTTGGAAAACTTTCTATCTTTTTAGATATATGGGTTTGTAATTTTATCCCTCTTTTATCTATTGATAATCCAAGAAAATCAATTTCTTGTTTTTCTATTATAGCTTTATTTTTTGAAAGAACAATTCCTTCTTTTTTGCATTCATTTATAAATTTAATTAAATGGTTTCTATGTTCCTCTCTATTATTAGAACATATTAATATATCATCGACATAGACAATTAAGAATTCATTGAATTTTCTAAATATGTTATCCATTCTTCTTTGATATATTTGTGGTGTATTTTTTAAACCAAATGGCATAACCATCCATTCATACTTACCTTGAGGTGTACTAAATGCTGTATATTGAATACTATCTTCTTCCATTTTTACTTGCCAAAATCCTGATTTGCAATCAAATTTAGAATAATATTGTTTTCCTTTTGCAAGATTTATTAGTACCTCTTTATTGGGTAAAAAGTATCCGTCAAATTTAGTATATTTGTTTAATTCTTTATAATTTATCACCATTCTAGCTTTTCCTCTTTTTTGTTCAGAATGTTTCATGACCATAAATGCTGGACTACTATGGGGTCCATTACTAGGTCTGATTAATTTTTGATTAAGTAATTCTTTTATCTGAGTTTTAAATTCTTGTGTATCTTGTATGGTATACATCATTGGTCTAACTCTTATAATAACAGTTTCTGTTAATTCTATTTTAGCTTTTGGATGATGTGGTTTCCAAAATAATAATGGATTTTCTCCACAAATTTTTTCTAGTTGATCAATGATTTTTTCCATATTTGTTTGTATGTTTGTTTTTAAGGCCTTTTTATACATTATTATTTTATTTTTTATTTCATTTTGTATAATTGGTTTTTTCTCCCATTTATCACCACGCTGTGTTGGCTGAACTCTGTAAGGTCTAAATTCTCTTGGTATTTTTAGTAAATGTGCACAAGGTGTTTGTAACATTACCATGTAATTATTTTGTTTATAATATTGAAATTGTTGTATAAAGTCATTTCCTAGTAATATATCACATTCTAATTTGTTATAATTATATACTTTATTTACAACTATTTGTTTACTCCCAAGTATTATATCAATTTTATCAGCACTATTAATTATATGAGTACTTTCTCCTGTTACTCCTGTAATTTTTATTTTTCCATTTGTATTCCATGATTTTATTAAGAAGCTTTTGAATATTGTTATATCACTTCCCGTGTCAATTAATGCACATGTTGTTATATTTGTTTCAACAATTGTAACTTGTATATAAACGGCTAATGGAAAACTTATTTGGTTATTCATTTATTCAGCCTTCCTGCATAGTATAGTTTGACCATTATAGGTTATATATAATCCTTCACGTTTTATACTATAATCTTCTAGTCCATCTAGAAAGCTCATACCTAATAATACATGAGGATTTGCCATACTACTATCTACATGACATGGTACTAGGAGATTTATTCCTCCTATTTTTATTGGTACTTTTACTTCAAGTTCAGTCATATGTATTTGTCCATCAAAATTTATATATCTATATGGATCGGTTCTATGAGATATTAGTCCTTTATTTCTATTTGAAGCTATATGACATTCACTAGCTCCTGTGTCAATTAATATATTTGATCCTTTTATATGTTCTATTCCATTAAAATATTCACCTTCTATTTTCATATTTCCAGCATTTCTATTAAGTTTTATTTCTTTTATATTACTAGTTTCTCCTAATTGTTTTCTATTAGGTAAACTTGCTGATCTCCTAATTAATCTGCCATCTTCAAATGTTATGTTATTATTAGGGTATTCTTCTTCTCGTAACTCTATGATTTCTGGTTTATTTTTTGTTATAGTAAGTTCATAATTTCTTGGAACTAAACTTATTTGTTTATCTGGTTCTACAGCTTTACCAAAATCTTTACATTCTTTATGAATTTCAATATATGGTTTTTTAGAATAAATGTTTCCATAATTAGAATTAATAAATGTGTATAATGCTCTGTATTCTATAGTCATAATTTTATCTCCTGGTTCCATTATGTCATCCTTATGTAATTTGAAATGTAGTCCTAAAACTTCATTAAAGTTTCTATCTTTTAACGATATACAATATTTTGGATAACATGTAAATATTAGCTTCTTATATGCTAGATTTCCTTCCACTGTTCCTAAATGACTGTCTTTTAAATTTATAATTCTTCCATCATGTAAACTTACAGTTAAAGGTGAATCTAATCCTTCTCTAAATAGAGATTTAAACATTATTTGGATACCTGCTAAGTAAACATATTGAATCTTTTCACTTTGTTTTCTATTGATCTTTGTTAATAATTCTGAAACTGTATTTTTTGTTAAAAGATTTAATTTGTGTGTTCCTTGAGTGGTTCTAACATCTATTGCCCTTTCAATTTTATGATATTCATTTATTGCTACTTTTTCTCTTTTCCATATTCTATCTAGTATTTCCCATTTTCCTATTTTCAAATCTAAAGATAATTTTTGTATCTTTCTAAACTTATTATTATCAAAAGTTACCTTTAATCCATAACCTTCTATTCCTTCATATTCTTGTTTATCTATGTTCTTGTTTGCTTCTATTTCTCTATTCTGATTCTGATTCATCATTTTCTGAATCCGTTTCACTTATATAGACTTCTTGATCATAGTATTCTTCAATATCTGATATTTCACTTAGTTCACTTTCTATTTCTAGATATTCTTTTTGTAATATTTTAACTTTCTTTTTATTACAATCAGTGCTTATATGCCCCATTTCTCCACAATTCCAACATTTACATTGGCTTTTGTCTTTCTTATAAGTTTTATTTTTCTGTCTTTTATTTGGATTATATCTTCTTTTGTAATATCTTCTCTTAGGCTTTATATATTTTTTCCTGAAGTTTCTGAATTTTTTAAACTTTCTATTTTTATATTTTCTTTTGTTATTATTTTTTCTTCTTTCAGGGTTACATCCCCATTGGGTAGGTTTTTCCATATCTTCACAACATATTCTGGTTAATTTTCCTGATTTCTTTAATAATTGTCTTTGTTGACATATATATGCTAACCTTTCAAATAGGAATTTTATTCTTGATCCTAATGTTCTAGGTGTTCCAGGGTTATCTCTAATAAATTTTTCAAATTCTATTTTAAAATATATTCCCCATGAACCTGGTAATTTATTGTAATACATATCTCTATATACTTCTTGATTTTCATTACTATAAAATTGGACATAATAGTATTCTTTAAACTCACAAGTATATTCTTTGATTTTACACATATCACATATTGTTAAATTTATTAATCTTATTCTTGCATTATCTTTTTCTTTTATTGATTCTGCTTCATAATTACTTATCCAATTTTCTCCTAAAAATTCATCCGCAATATAATCTACTAATTTTTCTATTCCCTTTCTATCTGATTTTATTAGTTCCGTCTGTACATTTCTTCTTATTAATGCTTTAGTATCACTACTTATTCCTTCCCACCAATTTCTAACATGTCCTTCAAAAGATGCTACTAAAAAATTTATCATTCTATCAGTATTTTCCCATGTATCATCTTTATTGTATAAAAAGAATAGTATCATTGAATCTGCCCAAGTTAATAAGGCTTTTTTAGTGTCTATTTTACAATCCAAATCTAATTTTGTTCCCTCATGATTAATAGGTTTATCATAATTATTATTTGGTTCAAATCTATCTTTATATTTATTTTCTCTAGGTGGTTGTCTATCTCTGACTCTATCATAATATTGTCGATGTGGTTTACTATATAAGGGTGCATAACTTTCATCTGGATCTGGTAATTCTTGTTTAGAAGTTCCTATAGGAGCAGGGTTAGGTGCTCCTCCAGTATTCATTAAAACTTGGTATTCATCAAAATTTTCTATGCTTAATTGATCAAAATTTTCTATAAGCAAATCTAATTCTTCATTCATTTTTGTCTCGGTCTTCTTCAATTTTTTCTTCAGCTTTTAATTTTCCTAAAGTTTTTTCTATAGATTTTTGTAATTCTAACTCTTCTTCTAGTATTTTTGGTAATATGTTTTTTCTAAATTCATCATCCATACTTCCTGCTTCTATTATAATTTTTTCTTGTTCAAAATGTTTCTTTCCTATTCTAAGTATTTCTTTTTCTATGAATTTTTTATCTACTTTCTTATCTTTGCTTTTATTATTTTCTTTGAATTCCCTAATCTCTAGTTTTAGTATATTTATATCATTTCTTACTTCTTTCAATTCATTTTTTACTTCTTGAACGTCACTTATTAATGATTTTATTAATATTTTTAGATCTTTAATATATTCACTTATTGACATTTTATACTCTTGATTTTTGAGTTTTTTGTACCTTAAATAGTATGTCATACATATCATCTATTTTTATTTCTAGCTTTTTGATTTTTTCTTCTATTGATATGATTTTTTCATTTTCATTCTTTCTTATTTTCTCGTTTAGTTTATCTATTTTTTCTATAATTATTCCAATTTTATCTTGATTAATTAATTCTCCTGATTTTCTTTGGAATTCTTTTAAGATTTCTTCATCTATATTTTTAACTTCTCCTATCATTTCTTTTAATTCTTTAAATTGTATTGTTAGTTTATTTTGAATGTTTTGTAATTTTTCTTTGATATTCATATCCTGTATATTTAATTGTTGTAATTCTTCAACGGCTAATTTATCTTGTAAATTTATGTTTTTATATGTTTGCCATAAAAAAACACTTATCCAATTTAATTGCATGTTAAGAAATCCGTCAGATTCTCCTCATGAGCTTAATGGTTGAAACATTGTTGTATTAGCTCCTTTTATTTGGTAAGATCCTACTGGTAGATTAATATTTTCTATTATTTGTTTTTCAAAATTTATTTCTGGAAATTCTGTCATTAAATTTTTCCTTTGATATGCTCGACTTCTAATCTTAATTCTGTATCATATTTTACTTCTTTACATATCATTATATTATATTCACAAAATTCTTCAATTGATCTTAACATAATTTTTCTTTGTTGTGCTCTATAACTTTTATTGTAATATTTTATTTCTCCAGTTATATCATATTTTTTCATATTGATTTTTTCTTTGTTATTTATAATCATAAGTATATTAGGTAATTGTTTTAGAATTATATTAAAGTATTTTTTTTTACTTTCTAATGATTTTAATCTTAGAAATCATTTTCTTTTTATATTTCTTTCTTCTATCATTTGGTCTAATAGATTTTCTCTTTGTTCTATTATGAAATCTAATTTTTCATTTGTTTTTATATCTAGATATTTGATTAATAAGGGTTCTCCTCTATGATAATCCATTCCTATAATTTTTGTATAATTCTTCTAGTATATCTTTGTGGATTAAATCTAATATTTCGTTTATGATAAAATCTTCTTTTATTATATCGAAATTTATTAGATCATATATATCTCTTCTTATATCTTTATCTAAATTTCTTAAAGTATTCAAGATTTCTATTTTATAATTATCGGGTATTGTTAGTGTATGCATAATTATAAATCTTGATGTATATATTATATATTTATTTTTATTTTTTGTCGTATAATATTAATCTTTTAGATCTGCCATATGGCTCTGATACCAAAGTGAGGGTGCTACTATGAGCGAACAAAAATAATATAAACAAAAATCATTTAAAATTATATAAACAAAATTGTCTAAGGACTTAAATGAAATCTTTTTATTCTTTAATGGTTTGTATTGCAAATTCTATATATAGGGGTATTTTTGTAAGTTTAAAGAGTCAAAGTCTATTTTTACAATATTATTATTTCAAAGTCTATTTTACTAAATATTATAGTTATTGGATCCATTTATCATTATTTCCCTAACTTGAAATAAGTTCCCTTCTTTGTTTCAATAAATTCTCAGTGTCCACCAATTTGTGCTTTTGCTCCTCCACCATCGTTCTTTTGCCTTAATTGTCCCCGCCGTCGAGTTCAACGGCTGCTGGCACTTCTCGAATTGGTTGTTCAACTCGGTTACCAATGCATCAGTTTGCTGATCTCGTGTCCCATTCTCAACAACGTCCGCCAAATTTTCCACCAAATGTTAGATGTGGAAGTGAGAAGCAAGTGATTGCTGCTACGGTGTTTGTTGTTGAGGAAAACGTTGTTGTTGCTGCTGGTTGAATTGTGGTTGAAATTGCTGTTGATTGAATTGGGATTGTGGTTGAATCTGCCTTCTCCTGGGGTATTGATCTTGTAGGAGTAGAGGAAAAATGGATGAGTTGTTTCTCATTTGAATTTTGGGGGAGGATGGGTTTGTTTGAGTTGCAGGAGAGACGCGGGTCTCATTTGTGTTTTGGGGGAGGATGGATTGGTTTAGGCTGTATTAAATACGGTGTGAAAGTTTTAAGTAGTTATAAAAGGGTATTTTCAAATACCATAAATTTTTTGGGATAGTTTGTGTAATTTTCTCTTAATTTTATGTGCAATATTTTTTCATTTAGCTTTGATTTTTGTACACATTTATGTATTTATATCAATTAATTTTTTTATTTTTTATTTTTTTTAAAAAATAGGAACCTAACAAAAATGTAAAAATAATCAAATCGTTCGATTGTTAGAGATGAATGAAATGAAATGAAATGAATCGAATTGAAAATTGCGATTTTGTTTCCATAGTAATCTAAGCACACCTAGAAACGTCCAAGTCCAACCCTGGATTGAATTTATTCACATTCACAAAAAAAGGTTATGATGGCCATATTTTTGTGAAAATAAAATTTATGTATTAAAATTTGTAAAAATTTTAAAAAAACATCAGTCCATATTATGCTCCTGTTTGGTCCTCATTTTTTGGTAAATAATGTGGTTTTGAATAGTATTTTTGAGAGAATATGTGGTTAAAAAATGTTTGAAAAGTAAAAAATGATAGACTTGACTAAAATGAATTGTTGAGATTGAGTATTGAATAAATTTTATTTTGAAAAAATGGGGGTCAAACAAGAGCTATACTATACATCGAGAGCTTCAATATAAATATAGTCTTACTATATATTACTATATAACATTTTTTATTTTAAAAGTTACTTATTTTTACAATGTGTTTGATATTGTTTAAAATGATTTTTTTGAAATGAATAATAATTTTTAGGAGAATGGATGATTGAAATTTGATTGAAAAGTTAAAAATTATGGACTTAACTTTTAATGAGTGGTTGAAATTAAATATTGTAAAAAAATTTTTTTTTTGATGAGAATAAACAAGGACTTAGTGGTAAAGTGCTTAATTAATAATTATATTTAATTTTTGAAAAATTGGTGTGAGCAAATCCACATTTTTTCCCTTCTCTCCAGCCCCTCCTCAAGCTTGTAATCAAATTGACGTGGCAGACCCCTATTGGCCATCTTTACGTGGAAACAAATGTCATTGGCCGAAGCAACTCGACGCCACAGTTTCCCAGATCTTTATATTCAATCGTGTAAATATGCCTATAGGCTATATCACTCTTTAGGTTCTAGAGACTTCTCTTCTCTACACTCATCAAATTGATCGATAGAAAATTCTGCATTTTCCCTTGTTTTGAGTTTTTGTCCAAAATTTATAGATTGACAAAATGGAGGATTCGAAACGAAGGATTTGGACTGTGCAGTGTGTGTTACTTTTGTTGATCGGTTTATGCATTTCTCAGCTCTACGCTTCAGACGATGTGGTAAGACGCTGTTTATTTGTATTAAAAGTTTAATTTGGCTGAATACCTAAAAAATTGATTCTTAAATTCGAGTATAGGTCGGCAGCTGCAATAGCAAGGGATCTGATTTAGTTTATGTTGAAATTTCTGGATCTGTGTTTTTTGTGAGATATTGAATGGAATTTTTCAATTTTTCCCCATTTATAGAAATTCTACGACTCTTTTGACGATGCATTTGATGGGCGGTGGGTTGTGTCCAAAAAGGAGGATTATACAGGTATGATTTCCGTGGATCTGTTAATTAATTTAGTATTTTATTTGTTCGAGAATGTGTTGTAATTTTAAATCTGAATTTAAGTGCTTTTCATTATTTTTGCTGGCTACGAGCTTGGGATTCAGTATATTTCTTGATTTGAATAATTTACGTAATAATGTCTTCAAACTTAAATTTAATGAGTTGGCAAGTATGTTAGGATTCTACTGGTAACAGTATGTTTAAGAAAATTACTAATTTTGATGTTAAGTTTCTCGATTTTAAGGTAGAATAGTTGCAATTTCGTTGTTGAAATGTATTCTTTAGATAAGATTTCACACAAATCGTATGGCAAGTCCGAAATTTTACTTGTATAGAATGAGCAAATCCTTTACATTACTACCTATGGGTTGGGAATTAATATGTTTGAAATGTCTTTTTTTTTTTTTTAAAAAAAAATTGAACTTTTCTGAAAAACTAGTCAGGAAGTGAATTCTACTACTTAATGTCATACCATACAACATATTTCGGGTGCTACAATTTTTGTAGAAATAGGCAAAAAAGTCACGAATTTAATTTGTAACTGTAACTTTATATAATTGGAATGGGACACTGGATTCTTCACTTGTAGAAAATGTGCAAATCATTTGTACTAAAAGCCTAAAACCAATTATTTGGGATGTTTCATGGTTGGAATATCTGTTTATTGCGTTGAACTTCTCTGAAATACAAGAGACCAAGCGAACTTTCCATTGAGGATGTAAAATACTGTTGATCACTTGAAATCCTTCTACATGTTGCTGTACCACACAATGCATACCTGATCTGAAGCACAAGATGATTATACAATCACATTTATGTGTTGCATGAATACATTAGCACATGTTGTAATTATTTGATAAGCTGTGTATTCACATTTTGAGAACATCTACATGTAATTCATGCTATATTCACGGGAATGTATATTCATTTGACATTTGGTGGCTTAATTGCTGAAGGATGCAACAATTATGTTTTATGCTGATGTGTGAATGGTTCTCAGGCGCGTGGAAACACTCAAAGAGTGAAGGACATGATGATTATGGGCTTCTTGTGAGTGAGAAGGCCAAGAAACATGCAATTGTAAAGAAACTAGATGAACCTATTAACCTCAAGGATGAGACAGTTGTCCTTCAATATGAGGTTCGTCTCCAGAGTGGTCTCGAATGTGGTGGTGCTTATCTTAAGTACCTTCGTCCCCAGGATGCTGGCTGGACTCCGGAGGGATTTGATAACGAATCTCCCTACTCCATAATGTTTGGACCTGATAAATGTGGAGCTACAAACAAGGTTCACTTCATTTTGAAGCACAAGAACCCTCAGAGTGGGGAGTTTGTTGAACACCACCTTAAGTATCCACCCTCTGTTCCTTCTGACAAATTGACCCATGTGTACACTGCCATCCTGAAACCAGATAATGAGCTGAAAATCTTGATTGACGGGGAAGAGAAGAAGAAGGCTAATTTCCTCTCAGCTGAAGATTTTGAGCCGCCACTCATCCCTTCTAAGACCATTCCCGACCCAGATGATAAGAAGCCTGAGGATTGGGATGAGAGAGCAAAAATTCCAGATCCAGAGGCCAAGAAACCAGATGATTGGGATGAGGATGCTCCAATGGAGATCGAAGATGAAGATGCTGTGAAACCTGACGGATGGCTGGATGATGAGCCAGAGGAGATTGATGATCCCGAGGCCATGAAACCAGAAGATTGGGATGACGAGGAAGATGGTGAATGGGAGGCTCCTAAAGTTGATAACCCCAAGTGTGAAGAGGCACCTGGGTGTGGAGAGTGGAAAAAGCCAATGAAAAGGAATCCTGCTTACAAGGGTAAATGGCATGCACCCCTCATTGATAACCCCAATTACAAGGGTATTTGGAAGCCTCAGGAAATTCCAAACCCTGAATACTTTGAGCTCGATAAGCCAAACTTTGAGCCCATCGCAGCCATTGGCATTGAGATCTGGACAATGCAAGATGGCATTTTGTTCGACAATATTTTGATAGGTTCTAATGAGAAAGTTGCAGAAACCTATCGGACTACTGCATGGAAGCCAAAATATGAAGTAGAGAAAGAGAAACAAAAGGAGGAGGAATCTACTGATTCAGAGGGTCTTAAAGGGATCCAGGTAACTAGTTAGATTCCTATTCTATGCATGCATTTCACAATTTGCTTTCTGCTAGTCTAAACATTAAATATTTCCAATTGTTGCAGAAAGTGGCATTTGACTACCTTTACAAGATTGCAGACATCCCTGTGTTGGGCGATCACAAGGTCAAGGTCTTGGTAAGTCATCGGACAACGGTATTATCGGGAACAAGGATTTTTGAGTTACGTGCAACAATTGCCTAAGACTTGGACTTTGATTTGCAGGAGCTTATTGAGAAGGCTGAGAAACAACCAAACCTGACAATTGGAGTCCTTGTCTCCATTATAGTCGTCATCTTCTCTCTTCTATTGAAGATCATCTTTGGTGGGAAGAAGCAGCCTGTAAGTCATTTGTACTGGATGTGATTTACTCTCTCTTGGCATATACATCTTCCATTAATTCCTCGTGTATTATTTTGCTTAATTCAGGCCCAACCGCCTGTGGAGACAAGGGAACCTGTGGAGACAAGTGAACCTGATGTTGCTGAGACTTCAAACAATCAGGGTGCTAGCACAGACGAGAAGGAAGAGCAAAACGAGGATGCTGCTGCTGCTCCTCGCAGGAGGAACACCAGGCGTGACATTTAGGTAATGAAGATCCAAATGGAAGTTAGGTAGAAATGATCTGTGGCCACCATTTGTAAAACTCAATAGATTTTGGACTTGAGATGTTTTTCCATCCTGGAATATTTTTACGCCTTGACCCGAATGCAATTTTTTGTTTGTTTAGGTTATGGTAGTGTGTATGGCAATGTATACTAGACTCTCTACTGAGATTGCGTTGTTTCTCTCTACGTTACCGAAATTTTGGAACTTTATGATTTGCCTGTAGTTTTACATCTTGAGCACTTTGTTTTTGAGCTTTACTAGTATTTCACCCGTGCGATGCACGGAAGTTATTAATCGCAATATTTATTTCAATAAGTATTCGTAAAATTTTAGTATTTATACATAGTCAACACATATAAATGCATAAAAAAATATTTTCTATTGCAATAATTATTAGGATTTAAAAAAATAACATGAAAAATTTAAATTATCAAAAAATTCTTTGAATAGTAAATGTATATTTATATATTAAATAATAAATTACTATTGATTTCAATAATTTTAATAAATTGTTAATAACTTCACTGAAAATATAAATTTAGTAGTTTTTTAATAGTATATCACATTTGATATAACATAATGTGCACTTATATTGATGCATGTGAAATATATTAGTATATTTCTCATAACTTTTACATCTGGCTTTTGTATTTAATGTCCTTTTTAATTTTCATTTAAAAACATCAATCACAATGATTAAAAAAGAAATAGTCAATAAATTTGAATTTAATTAATAAAACTTTATTTGCAAAAATAAGTAGTCAAAATAATTTTTACCTCGAAAACATCACATTCTTTATTTTCAAACAAAAATTTTTAACTATCATTATTTTTTATATAATTTAACAATGTTTTTTATTTTTATTTTTTTAGAACAAATGTATGTAGTGCTCAAAAATATATTTCAAAATTGTAATCATTACACTTTCAAAAATGCAAGTATTTTTTATTTATTTTTTAATTTTTGTGTTTTTGTCAAAACATTTTCAAATTTAGTAAGTACATTTTGGAGAGAAAGTGTGTGTGTGTGTGTTTATTTTTTGTAAAGACTTTATTTTTATATATAGATAGATGTGTTGTTAAAAATAAATTTGAGGAAAAAGTGTGGAAATTTTACTATTACCAAACATACTCTTAATCACACATATTTTTTCTCTCCACTTTTCAATCACTAATTTTTACATCGAAAACATTACATTCTTTATTTTCAAACAAAAATTTTTAACTATCATTATTTTTTATATAATTTAACTGTGTTTTTTTTTTTGGGAACAAATGTATGTAGTGCTCAAAAATGTATTTCAAATTTGTAATCATTACACTTTCCAAAATGTAAGCATTTTTTATTTATTTTTTAATTCTTGTGTTTTTGTCAAAACATTTCCAAATTTAGTAAGTACATTTTGGAGGGAAAGTGTGTGTGTGTTTATTTTTGGTAAAGACTTTGTTTTTATATATAGATAGATGTGTTGTTGAAAATAAATTTGAGAAAAAAGTGTGAAAATTTTACCACTACCAAACATACTCTTAATCAAACGTATTTTTTTCTCCACTTTTCAATCACTAATTTTTACCTCGAAAACATCACATTCTTTATTTTCGAACAAAAATTTTTAACTATCATTATTTTTTATATAATTTAACAGTGTTTTTTTTTTTTTTGGGAACAAATGTATGTAGTGCTCAAAAATGTATTTCAAATTTGTAATCATTACACTTTCCAAAATGCAAGCATTTTTTATTTATTTTTTAATTCTTGTGTTTTTGTCAAAACATTTCCAAATTTAGTAAGTACATTTTGGAGGGAAAGTGTGTGTGTGTTTATTTTTGGCAAAGACTTTATTTTTATATATAGATAGATGTGTTGTTGAAAATAAATTTGAGGAAAAAGTGTGAAAATTTTACCACTACCAAACATACTATTAATCACACGTATTTTTTTCTCCACTTTTCAATCACTAATTTTTACCTCGAAAACATCACATTCTTTATTTTCGAACAAAATTTTTTAACTATCATTATTTTTTATATAATTTAACAGTTTTTTTTTTTTTTTTTTTTGGAACAAATGTATGTAGTGCTCAAAAATGTATTTCAAATTTGTAATTATTACACTTTTCAAAATGCAAGCATTTTTTATTTATTTTTTAATTCTTGTATTTTTGTCAAAAACATTTCCAAATTTAGTAAGTACATTTTGGAGGGAAAGTGTGTGTGTGTTTATTTTTAGTAAAGACTTTGTTTTTATATATAGATAGATGTCGATTTACTCGCTCTGTTGCTCATCTTTACCCTATCTTTTGTGTTGTGTTGCGCCAGTTTTGATTATGAGAAGGTATGACTTGGAGATGGAAAAAATGGAGTCGGTGATTTTACCTCTCATTAGGGTTAGATCTATTTAACAAAATATTAAAGCATTATTATTTTGACCTCTCCATATTGTACGAACTGAGAAGGCTGTTTGGAAAATTTGCTTCAGTATTGCAAATGCATCCATTGTTTCTGAGCAACTTTTCAGAATGGCCATTCAGGAGACTGCAAAGTGAAAACCAAAATGGATTTTCTGGCAACCATTTATTAGCATTATGGCAAGGTTATGTCTCACGGATCGCAGGTTTAACTTTTGAGGTTTTTCATTTCTAGGTAGCTTACCTTTCATTCATTGACGGGCAAGACATAACTGGCACACACGGACGTCGATGTGTATGATGTAAAAAAAAAAGATCTGCAATATGATTATATCATTAGAACACTTTATGGTAAAATAGGTTTACTGCTTAGCTGTTGTCGACTTGTCGAACCGAATGGGGAAATAAGCATTTTCATTGCGTGACATTCTCCCTCATTCGAATCCGTTTACGTCCTCATAGCGAGAAGTGAGTTTCGTAGCAAAACGCATTCTTCAATTGTAGAATCAAACTGTATCATCCCCTCACGGACGAGCATTCACACGGTGGTACCCCCACACTTGCTCGCTGTAACATGTACATATCGCCTCCGACACTAACCTTCACCATCTGCCCTCATAAGCAGTAGTTCTTCGATGGATGACCTCCAATCACAGCGTTTCCAATAGATGTCGAAGCACATATCTAGTACATTCTCGTGGGCCCTGCAAAATGCGTTCCATAAAACTCCCTGAATGACAATCGCGCAATGCTGCCCAGCACACTCATCTTCCACATAGCTTTCTTATTCGTGTTCCGCATGCTTGTCGACATGATCCGTGATCTAAAATCTTTTCTCTACTATAATTCATGTCATTGATCTCCACAAGACCAACAACGCATTCAAACGATCCTGCTCTGATACCAACTTTCACGGGGTCCCTTTCTTCTTAGCATAGAAAGGGACACCGTGTGGCGGTAGTCTGCTAGACTACTGTCCGTCTTGTCTCGCTTTTCTAGGGACGAAAGAAGATTTGATTACAAATTGAAGAAAACTTGAATGCATTGAAACTTGATTGTTTATTGATTGCAGAAAGTAGCAAATTACATTGATTGAAGAAAACAGTAAATTACAAATATTGGTGCAGGGAGTGGACACCAAAAGTTTGAAAATTTTAAATTCAATTATCCCCTATAATAGATTTCGGAGAAAAAACCCTACTGACGGAGTAGACGTCAAAAGGTTGAAGAATCATAATAAACTTTTACAATTACAATTGAATTAAACTATTACAATTATATGGAAATTATAACTTTAACTAATATTTACAAAGTGCAACCGAAGTTTGGGCAAACTGCAGTTGCGAGTGCGTCAAGGGACTAAGTATAGTTGCGGTCCTTGACGCTATGGATTTTCTAGCAACCATTTATTGGCATTATGGCAAGGCTACAAGAAGTTAGGAATATACACAACAACGTAGATTATTTACTTAACTTTGATTTTCTATCACTGGGGATGATGGTTTACTTATATTTTCCGATTTCGTTTGCTTTATTTTACTGCATAGCTTCGCTGGAAGCCCACATGGCGTCCACGAGGTTCAAAGATTCCACATCGATCTGCAACATGTTCATGCTTCACCCAAATCACGATGCCATCGCCCACTTCATTGTGATAATCCAGATATTAGCAAATTGGTAATTAGCAAATCTACCAACATAAACTGTGTTTATAAAAACTCATTTTCTCAAAATTATTTTTTAGTCACATAATTTCTCAAATTAATTTTTAGCCACATATTTTTCTTGAATAGAAGCTTTTTTATTTACAAACAAAAAACTTTTACCGAACAAAGGCGTAGTCCCATCCCCAGGAAGTAAGGTCAATTTCATTCAATGATGAGGCAGTGTCCAACGAGGCCTGGGGGAAAAATATTTATTATACATTATCCTCGTCTAGACGAAGTTTGAACATGTGAATACAATATCATATGTCATGGTGACGAGACTCAGACCATCATCATGCAAGCAAAAGTCAAAAATCTATTGTAACTTCATCGCCATGGTTTCACGTGCACATGAAATATTGTGGAGAAATCTCTGTCACAGATAAGCAAGCAAGAGCATCTCCAATTGGAGATGTCTATTTGATTTGATGAGAGATAGATATATTATTTTAAGTGAAAGGTTTGAAATATAATGTGAGAAAAAGTGGAGAAAAAAGAGCGAAAAAAGTGAAAGAGATATATAGAGATGTATACAATTTCAAACAAATTAGTAAAAAACAGTGCAAGATGTGTAGTAGAATGTGATTGTTGAAGATATAAAGTAATAACGTGAGAAAAAGTCGAGAAAAAAAGGGAGAAAGTGGAAGAGAGGTGAAAAAATAGATATTACAGTGGAAGACACAAATTTGTTAATACATCTCACACGTTGTGGGCAGCCTACAATGTGTCACATTGGAGAGGCTCTAAGAATTTGTTTGATAATGGAAGTTATGGAATAAGTTTTTATTTTAGCGAAGTTGCAATGAAATTCTAGAAATAATTTTGATTTCTTTTCCACGTTTAAAATGTAAAATTTTAGGAATAATTTTTATAACATCGTTAGTATTAGGGTTGTAAGTTGGATCGAAAAACCCGATTCCATCCAATTCCGTTTCGAGTTTTTCCAAAAAAAAATCCGATTCCGAAACTTCTGAAATCCAAAGTTTTTCGAAAAAATTGGATTGAAATTGGAACGAGTTTCAAAATTCCAAAAATTCCGATCCAAAAGATTTCGAAACATTTCGAATATATTCCGATTTGAAAATTCTTATTTTTTCCTAATAAATTTCAATTTTTTGTGTTTTAATTACAATTAATAATATAAAATTTATGAAAATAATTTATTGAACAATATTAATATTAAAATATTATTAATTTGAGATGTAACATATAATTTACTAGTTGAAATTTCAAACTCATTTAATTTCAGACATTCAATTCCTCAAATTTCTTTTTCTGTATGCTTAAAATTATTATAAATCTTGATAAAATATTAAATATTGGAACTTTTCGAAATTTTCGAAATTTCAGTTTGGAATGAAGGTTGGATATTCTGAAAATTTTGGAACAATATTTTGATTTAGAAATTTTTTGAAACGAAAATTGGAACACTTGTTTCCGATCCGTTCCATCCGAAAAACACTCCTAATTAGTATCCCAAAAACACTCCTAATTGACATGATTAAAGAAGACAAACATAATCATATCCAGTACATCTAACATAGGTCGGACTTTTTTATTCTTAAACTACAATTTCTTGAAGGAAAATCAAAAGACTACACAAAAAGAGAGAGAATAACTAAAATTGGTAAAATTGATTTAGGAAACATTTCCTCTATTGGACCTCACAAGAAGTAAATTAGACAGTAGGTTGAGATCTACAATTGGAACGAATCCTTTGAGTCATACAAAACACCCCATAAACAAACAAAAAACTATTTCCCACTTGGGGCGAAGACAAATTAAAGACACTTAATAAATAATACTAAAAAAAGTCAAAATTTTAAAATTACTCAATGTCATCACAGACAGGAGGTTGCATTATTCAGAGTTCAAAAATAAAAAAAAATAAATAAATAAAAAAAGACAGATGGATGGATCCAACAAAGTAAAGCAAAATTGTTCTCTCACCTCCTAACAGGCCCGAGTTTTATAAGTTACTCTATCAGCAAATTATGATGCCTGTAAATTGAATATAATTCTGGCTGATAGAATTTGTTCATAGACTGATACAGGCAAGGAAAGCTTGTGTTTCAACGCTTTCCTGCAGCTTTTCTCAGAGGTGGTGCTGATTCGTCGTCATCTGACTCAATATCACCATACTCCCACATGCCGAGTCTCTTGTCTCGTGCTTCTGTCTGGAATTTTTCCAACTCGTCCATAGCCAGCTGCCTATCCTTGGATTCCCATCTCCTTCGTTTCTCCAACCTCGCAAGTCCATCCTGAAAATTTTACATATTTGATTGCATTTAAACATATGTAACTACACAAGAAACAGAAGCAAAATATAATCTCAACAAACAATCGATCCTGTACGAAGAAATATAATCGAAAATAAGCGAAGGAAACACGGATTTATGTGGTTCACCATCAACGTGAGAGTTATTAGGCAAGCAAGCAAGCAAAAGAAAATCCTTTGTATGTAGGAACACTAGGGAAACCTAATGCAACTATGGAAAACCATAAATCTGCGGTAGAAGGAATAATTATAATATAATTAGGCACCACAGATCAGTACGGACCTGCAGCATGGTAGCATTTATGCTAACATCAGCTTCTGGGTCAAGCAAAGTTACCATGGATATGGTCCCGGTTCCTTGTCCTTTAACTTTGCCACCTGATGTATCCCTTTCTTCAATTATGGCCTTGAATTCTTTTCGACCACTTAGCAAATGTTCACTCAGCCGAAAAGCTGCTTCTTGACCGTAATCCTCCTCCAAGGTTGGAACCTTAAGATATGCAAGACTGCACAGCTGAGCCACGCCCAGGGCAGAGGATACTGAAGGATCAACAGGACGCAGCTGACTGAAAGTAACAGCTTCTTGGTTTCCATAATCAATGTAAAACACCTCAAATTTGTCATTTGAAGACTCCACAACTCCCCGAGGAGCATTTACAATCTTCAGATTCCAATTAATGAGTACTTTAGAAAGCTTAACAAAGTAAAGATGTATTTTTTGAATAATAAAAATAATGTAGACCAAAGAACACACATGTTACATAAAAGATGGTGTAGCAGTATGAATGATGAGGTTAATTGCTAACACAACTTAACAGAGAATGCAACTTCATGGCTCAACAGATAATGAATGAGAAAACTGAAATGACTGAAGCATAAATAACAGAATAAATTAGCAGTTCTGGTGATTGATAGGGGAATGAAAGATCAAAAGATCTAAAATAACAAATAAGTGAAATAACCACAACATGGCAAGTGGACAAGTTCAGGCAACGAATTACCAGACTTTTACATTTCCAAGGATTATAAGAATGAGTTCAAAAAATACTTATCAAAATTGATATTATGTTACCATTATTTTAGAATATTCTAAAATAATATCAATCGACTTTGATAATTTGGTTCCATTATCTTAGAATATTCTAACAATTTGCTGTATTTAAGTTATCGCACTTCCACCAAACACCCGCAAGTGCTCTGGGAAACATATAATAGGCTTTCTGAGGGTAGCTTCTCAATCCCATATACGAACATCCCAGGACATAAAAACAACAAACTTGGAATTAAAAACAAGCAAGGATTTCTAGTTGCATACCATTGCACGGTTCCAAGAATTATCAGCGCTGAACTGAGCAAGAACAATGTCACCCTTTTTCGGATTGAAGGCACCAAGAACAGGAGCTTCTTGAAGGTTTAAGGAAGCAAGCTGCTTCTGAATGGAGGCCACTTTCTGATCAGCAACTGACTGGACATAAAACTGACCACCTCCCAAGACTTCGGTAACCACCACCTTAAAATAAGTATATATTATCAGATATCATTAAACAAGTGTCAAATACATTACCAGAGGTGCAATTGTAGATACAAATTATGCAGCACCTTAAGCTCTTCTTTCTGACGTCTTTCAACAGATGAACCATTAGAAATTTCTTCTCCTTCAACATAATTCTCCCAGATCTACAATAAAATAAAAAATTAGAAGCCAGTTAACTAAATAACAATTTAATCATTATAAGAAAAAACTAGTGTTATTCACCTTCAACTTCTTCATTTTTGCTGACTGCTCAGCCTGGACCAAAAGGTGAGCGTCAGGGATCCTGTCAGTTCCAAAAGAAGTTTGAAGCTTTGCCAATCCTGCTTCTAAAAGCATGACTGTCACGTTGGTTCTTGCCTCCCACAACGTCCCCAAGAAAGTTCCAGTTCTATCAACAGTTTCTACCTCAATCTGAGTGTAAGGAGAATAGATTAATCAGGGAGGCATGAAAAATTACAAAAGTAAAAAAGCCTGATGTGAGGACTGCAATACCTCAACATCCCTCTGCATTATCTTCCGCCTCATAAGTGCAATGGCCTCATCAGAATACCGTTCATCACGGCCTGGACATCTAACACCAGAGAACGAGAAAGCAATACTGCATGTTTCCTTTGGGATATACAGTTTAAACCGATGACCACTAAGAACATAATCAACAACTGCAGTCATCCTCCTACTGCGTTGTAGAAATGGCAAGAAGTCTCTCGCCTTTTTTGCAGAAGCCTGATGAGCCATTAAAATAAAAAAAAATAAAAACAGTAAATTACATGAACAAGACAACAACCAAAAGTTAAGAAGGTTAGACTACTAACAGTTAGCAGGTCCGTTATGTGCACCACGGGAGGGTCTTTAGCCGAATGCATACCCTTCTTGCCAGCAATAGCACGTGATTCAGCAGCAAGAAGAGCATCATAGTAGTTTGATCTCTCCTCAAAATCACGGTGCCTGATTACATTCGCAAAACCACGGGCAACCAAAAGCTCGGCAATATTTGCCCCAGCCTGCTGACTTCCAGCAGCAGGTGTACTACCATCCCCATCCTTAGCTGGATTAACAAGGAAGACAGATCCAAAATCCATCACCCTTGAATCGGTTGCCCCAGCTGCAGCAGCATGTCCATCTGCCATACTGACCTTTCTCGAATATTCCATCGAAACTTGAACCTGAAAAGATGTAGATCAATTAAAACTATAACACAAAAATCCACTACAGTAAATCACACCATAAAATTCACGAAACATACTTGACGTCCAATTAGACGATTTCTCAGAAATTCCTTTGCTTCACGAGCATAAGGAGCAGGTTTTTCATCTCTACGAGGGTTACCCATTTTAGGGCACCTAATACTTGAGAGATTGACTCGTCGCTCTGCACATGGATCTCCAAATTGCAAGGAATCGTCGGCAACAACTATGCAATCACCACTTGCAACCTCTATTACCTGCAGAACCCAAAAAATCGGATGCAGAATGAAACAAGATACGTAACACCAGAAACCAATACTTACTTTTCCTGTAAAACTCTGGTCATGAATGGCCTTTGAGTTTGTGGATGGGGGCACGTAGTTTGTCCACATCCTGAATCGGTTCTTCTTGGCTTGAAGTTCAGCGTTCTTCAACCTGCGCTTGGCATCATTTTCCAGCAAACTTGCACTCCACTCTACATATTTAGCTAAACCCTGCATCAACATAATGGGGAAGAAGAGCAATGAGGGTAAATATCGCAAGGGAAAAAATTTAGGGCATGAGCATTACCTAAAGATAGGAAACTTAAGAATTGCCAAATAAATTCATAAGACAATCCAATTATATAGTTTTCCCTATGAAATAGCATAGTTCAGCAATTCATTTTAGGGGCATAGAAAGTACGAAAAGAGGTGCTCATTATAACATTAACAGGAATAGCAAAAGAAAGAGTTTTCTATTTAAAAAGTTAAATGTTGGCCTGTCTTCAATCACATCATTTACAAAAATGATTCATTAGATGCTATTTGACATCTTCTGTATCAAGCATGTCCAATGAAAGCAAACAAGAAGATAATTATAAATTTATAAGCACCTGGCAAGAAAAAATTAGCCCTTGTTTGGTACCCATTTTTCAAATCCTTATTTTTTTAAAAACTCGTTTTCAACCACACATTCTACCAATAAAATAATCAACACACAAATTTAAAAAGATTCCCTACTTTTTAACCACACATTCTCCAAAAATTTACTATTACAAACCACATTATTTGACATAATGGGTCTCAAACACGGGCTTAATACCATAATCAAGTTTTTGTTCTTTTATGCAGAAGTTCTCTCAATAACTAAAAAAACAAAAAAACCGATATTCCATTTCGAAGTTCCAATACAAGCTAGATAGTTTGATAACTGAAGAAGTCTGACCTAATGTAGCACGTCAGTCGCACTTTCATTTAGAATCTGTCATTATAAGTTGAACATGACAATTATTTATACTATAAAAGAATTTTCTTACATTCTACTATAAGCAACTCACCAAGCGGACAATGATAACAGTTTACAAAGCAAAATTATTTATGATGTTTGTCATAATTCAACACTGTGCTTTGTAAAATGACTTACAGTTTCAACAAGTTCCAATGCCAGGTCCTTTGCTGATTCACCATCCGAATAATATACTGAACCAATTAGATTGCTAAATTTGTCAACACCCTCCAAAACAATCCTGACCTGGGAGCCACCCAATACGAATTGTAATCCAATCTAAGAAAATCAAGTATCAATGCAACATCAGAAAACTACTTACTTCTCTATTCAAAACACGAATCTCGGTGAAATGTTTGGCTTCCCTCCCAAATGGATCAGGCCCAACTTCATTAGCAGCTGCAGTGGAAGCAGCAAGTCTTTGTGCCGTTGTCAGGGGGGCACGAGGTTCAGTTGAAGAATCGCCATTTGGCTCGTCAGAGGATATTTCAGTTTCAATAAAAACTTCAGATGCAGCCCTTCTTCTGCCCATAGATGGGGACTGGTAAAACAAGTAAAACAAAAAAAATTGAATCAAAACCTAGCTGGAAAAGAGAACACCCGAAACAATTGTGACCTAGTACATATATTGCACTAAGCTAGGATTACATACCTGAATTCCCGCGACGAACACTTGGACAAACTGAAAACTTGGAAGCAAATAAACACGAAGTGTGCTCCCATCTCGAACCTGCTCCACAATAACCTCCATAGGACTACCTTTGTTTGAGGCCAATAGGCCCATAGCATCAAAATTGCCAGAATCTCCAATGGCTGACGGAGGCAGGTTCCTAATAGACGCCTCAGAAGCACCCGGTTCCTGGATCCAACAATAAAGAGGCCACGATTAGAGAACAATATGACATCCTCTAGATTATGGTTAAAAGATAAAGATCAAAGTATGGATTGGAACCCAGAGAAACGAAAAATTATATTATGAAACCCATCGATATGAAAAACTAAACTTTATTTGTTTCTTTTAAGGGAAAATTTAACACGTGATATATTGGGGTACGGGGATTGATTACGCAGAAAACAAATTAATACATACTCTATTCCAACGACCTAGACCTTGTTGCTTGGCTTGCTCTTCGAGACGTAGTAACTCAGCTAAATGAGGACTAACTTCTCCTTTTTGTTGGCCTTGATCTCTAACCTGCATCCACAAGAACTCATCTGATGCCAAAAATAAAAAAATACAAGTGTGGTCAACATAATAAATGTGGGAAAAAAATGTCACCTTTGCCCAGCCAGCAGCAACAACCAGAAAGGATATATTCGTATGGCCAACGGGAAAGACAACAGATCCAAATTCTCTGCCTATGGATGGTACTGTATAATCTACTCTGAATGAAATGTCCTATTGGCCGAAAATAAAAGTAAAAAAACTAATAAATATGATTTTCTTTATAAAAGAATAGGACATAAAACCTATTAATGAAACAAATTCAGTACTAAAAACCTTCCCAATACATAGCTTCCTTAAAAATTCTCTGCTCTCCCATGCAAATGGCTCATCAATACTGCCTCTTCGGGCCTAGAAACAAAATGACAGTTCAGGTGCTGTGAGAAAGAATATGGAAAGGGCATGAAACATAGTACAAAACATACATCAAATGAATGACTCGTTAATAATTAGGCCACGGATTAAAGAAACTATCTAACCTCAAATCAATGAGCTGAGTACCATATTGTAACTACAATATGTATGTTCTTTATTGAAATTCCAGCACAACAGTGAGAACAATGGCATCATTCATTAGATTGATGTAAAATTGTAATTGTAAATAGAAGAAGAGCAGGGAACAAGGATAAAGTGGGATTAATGATTGAACGGAACACAGTTGCAAAAAAGCGCTTCAAAGATGGGTCAAGAAAAACTCCAACAATGTTACAAAGGCAAAAAAGGTTATCCAAACCTAGATATTCAACTACAGATCTTGCATGAAACCATGTTATTAGAAATACAAAGATTCGGCTATTCCTCTTCCTATAGATACCACAAAGAAATAGAAATTTTGAAACTTTAAAAATAGTAAATATCTAGTAGACATTTTGTTCAGTTCACAATTTGAAGCCCATTGGAAAATAAACATCAAGCTTACACCGACAAAAATACAATGTAAATTAGATTTTCCAATATCGAGAGAATGTACCAATTTAGGAGCAATCAGAGATGACAAAGTGATTGTTTTCTCCGGGGGAATCCCTGCATTCGAGCTTCCCACTATCACCAAGCTGTCACCGGATGGAACAGCTTTCACCCTCCCATTAAACCATCCAGTGTTTCCAGCTGTTGATGCCATTTCAACAGCTCAAGGTCTGCAAAAAGAAAAATTAGATCAACCATGCCAGGGCACTGAAACTGCTTCAACTCATCATTTGTCTGTTTATATACATGCTCATGTGCACACAAACACACTTATAAAAAAGACCACTTTATAGTCTCAATAACAATTAATGTTAATGCAACCGATACTTCCATTTCCAATCATCTTCATACATAAATTCTTTAACCATCCTAAAAAGCACTAAGTACCAATTAAAAAGATAAAACTTTTAATTCGTGAGCTGTGTAAAAACAAAAACTTGGTAAAAACCCAAATCTAAACTATTTAACGTTTTAATTAATTGGCCAACAAATAAAAAAGCTTAATATCCCGCGTCAAGCATAGTTCATTGAAAATTTGTATTAGGATGCACAGGAAAACCCAAAAGAAAAGAATAAAATTCCAATTAAAAAGACGAGACCTTTAATCACAAGCGATTAAATACAAAACATTGGTTAAAACTGAATCTAAATTATTTAGATATTAATTAATAGGCAAACCGAAGTTTAGCCTCTGAGAAAGTTGCTTTAATAAATAAGAACCAAATTAAAGACAAAGGTCCAACTGAAAAGATGAAACCTTTAATTAGTCAACTTAGTTACATACAAAAACATGGTAAAAATCAAATGTTTGACAAATAACCGTTTTTACAAACAAATAAAAACGTATCATTGTGAACTATCAACGTGACTTGAGGAAATTCATAATAGTGCAGTAAATTACAGATCATAAAAAAAGTCTATTATGATTTAGCCTAATACAGCACACTTAATATTGTACTCGTGCGATGCAGAAAACCCAAGCAAAATTCAAATATACAAAAACCCAACCAAGCAAGCAAACAATACCGCAAAATTGACCACCGAGATGAGATTCATAAATCAAAAGATTAGAAGAAATGCGCATATAAAAATATGACAACAGCTCAATTCACTTAATTACAATGCATGCGTCAATATAATAGCTTCAAGAACAGAGATCTCAAATATATACCTTAATTATAAACAAAAATTCGATTGCTCCGAGGTTGAGAAGGATAGAGAGAGAGAAAAAGAGATAAAGTCAAATCGATCTGGTTGTGATCCAATTACGACTCAATGCAAATTTTTTCCCGTGAAAAAATCAAATTGAAATTTTTTTGTAATTTTTGAAAGAGCGGATATCAAGAAATCTGCCTGTGTGAGGCGTCGGACGGCGGGCTAATGAAACCGAGCATAATATTCTTTATTTTATTTTTTCACGACGCACGTAATTTCATCTATTCATTGAAAAAAGTTCTCAAAATTAACTTTTCAGTTAAATCTCAACTATCCATTGCCTTAAAAATACTCTTTTTTAATGAAATTCATTAAAATTTTGATATTTAAAAATATTTTTTTTATATTTTCAAGATAAGATGTGTAGGCCTCTGTTTGTTAAATTTTTTTTGTTTAAAAACATGTTTTTTTATGTTTTCTAGGTAATATATGTGGTTAAAAATTAGAGATAGAAAATATGTGTGATTAAAAAGTGATTTGAAAAATTGTGTAAAAAAAAACATGTTTATCTTGGTTTGCCAAACAGATGCTAAAAGATAAATTGAAAATAAGTGTGATTAAAAATGTTTCAGAGAATTGTGTTATTTAAATCTATGTTTTTTTTACCTAGTGATTTTTTATAAACCTTCACTTATTTTTGTGGATTTTTAATTAAAATGCTTTCAATGGAAAAGCTTGAATGTAAATAGATAAATTTTTTGGACGTGATTATTAAAAGTTAATAATAATTATATATCAAATAAATCAAAGATGTATGGGTACCTATATTGCCACCACAAAAGTTAATTTTTACACCAAATTTTTAAATATATTTCTTATTTACTAAAATAGACACTTATAAAATGATATAAACATCCTTTTAATTTTATCTCACAATTTGACTTTTTAAGAAATTCTTCCACGAATTTCTACCTATACCACCCATCTTCCTTGTAATCTGTCTTCCTTGTAATCCCACTCACATTTTCTCCTACAATTCATAATCTGACAAGAGTTGGAATTTGTTCAAACGAAAATTATGAAAAAGGAAGTATATATCGTAGAAGTTTTGCCATGGAAGGTTTACCACAGAAGATTTATCGTAGCAGTTCTATGAATGAAATTAAAAATAACAGAGCCAGCAAGGTTGACGACAGATACCACAGGAGTTCTATAAATATTGGGACTGCGAACACAAATTATGTTACCCCAAAGAATTACAAGGTTAAAAAAATTAACCTCGAAGCTTTCATGGGGATATGAAGATTTTTAATTTTATAGAAACAGACACATAGTTCTGCGTAGGAGATCAAATTCTTTACGAAAAATTCCAATGGAAAAATCAAGAGTATCATTGTATCAATGCTTATTACTTTGTGTCAACTTTAGTGGTATGTAAGAGGTGTTTCTTGGAGAAATTTTCTCCACTGTGGAGGCGGCAAGTCCTCAAACAAAACTGAAATTTTCTCCCAATTTTATAATTCTCTTTTCGGCTCCGCCGAATGCCACCACCACTGCTCTGCACCACCACCAGTGGACGGCTGGACGCGTAATCATGGAGTCAATAATTCTTTTTTCAGAACTGCAGTTTCCTCTCTCTCTCTCTCTCTCTCTCTCTCTCTCTCTCTCTCTCTCTCTCTCTCTCTCTCTCTCTGTGTTTGGGAAAATGAATTGAGATAAATAATCATTTTATTAGACTGTGGTGTACAAATTTAATCAATTTTTTTGTTCTAAAATTAGATAAGGGGTGTATTTGTATTTGTAAGGTGGTGTACTTATAAAAAAAAAATATTTTATTCGTGGTAGTAATATTATGTGGTGTGTTAAGTAAATTGGGGTGGTAATATATTTTGCAAAAATGTATTTGTCCAATATCATTCCCCATCACATCTACATTCAATATATTTTCATACGAGAAATCCACCAAAACACGAAAAAAAAAATTAATTACAAATAGAGAATCGGAGTAACAAAACAAAAATAGTTTAATTGATTGACTGGGTTAAAAGAGAAAATGCTTTACAAATGAAAAGAAATAAAACCCATATGAATCGTGTAGATTAAATGATTAATGCCTATTTAAATCTGTCTATCCTGAGATTATAAAATGTTTTTTTTAAAAAAAAAAAAATTTTGAAATAAAAATATTAAATACAAGAGACAAAACCTAGTGTTGGTAAATGGGCCGAGCCACTCGTCGGCTCAACTCGTTAAAACACTAGCCACAACCAGCTCGACTCGGCCAATCGACGAGTTTGGACACGAGCCAAGCAAGAGAACCGGGCAACGAGTCGCAAATTTATTTATTTTAACTAAGTGTCATGTTTCGAAGAAAAATGTAAAAAAAAAAAAAAATCGACTCAGCCCAAGAGCCGCGGGCAACATTGTCAACTCTAGCAAAATCAGAAATTATGTGAATTTGCATTTTTTTTATGAAATTAACAATAAGTCATAAAAATTATTGAAATCTACTGTCATTTTTAATTAAATATCTAAAATGCCATTTACTATTCAAATAAGTTTTTTATAATATGAATTAGTTATGTTGTTTTTAAAAAATTATTGTTATAGAATATTATTAATTTATGCAATTTATGTTTGTATTGATGTAAAAACATTAAAATATTATGAATTATACTTATCAAAATAGATATTACGGAAAATAATTTCCGTGCATCACACAGAGTAAAACTAGTATTATTTCATGAAAGAATGTGCGATTGAAAATGAATTTTTTTAAAAAATAGGTATCAAACAAGGACTAAGATTTCTCGAGTAATATAAGTATCATCTTTCACCAAAATTCTCTAACTTATTTATCCTCTCATAAAACCTTCTAGCTTTCCTAAGAGTTCTTATTTCCAACAATTTACTCCATTCAACTGACTTTATAGGCATAAATTGTTATTAAATACAAGGAGAATTCCCCTTGTAAAGGGAAATTCTTACAAGAGCCTGTAGGCCCCTCACTGTAGAGGGGGGGGGTGAGTAACCTACTTACCCCTCTACAGTGTCGGTACAAAATTCCCTGTACAGGGAGCATTACTCTAAATACATATTGGGTTAACTAATGAAAAATTTGAAGATAAGAATGTTATAAAAAATCATTAAGGATATGAGTGATATAAAGAGTAAGGATCGAGAATACTAAGAGCAATTAAAACGTACAGAGGGGATATGGTGCCCCATATCAATGCCCACCCGTCACTTGGCGGGTGGACATTCGTTGTCAGGCTAGGCCCAGCCTGACAACCCCCCAATAGGGAGGCGTCACATGACCCCAGTGGCCAAATATAACACCACATAGTTTCCCGTTTTTTTTTTAACTTTCCTAAAATGAAAATTCATAGTTTATAGAGATTAAAAAAAATAGTTGATTATCTATATATATTTCAAAATTGCTTTTATTTAGAGAATATAAACGGTTACTTTGAAATTGATTTTACCTCATTATTAGTTTTGTTATATATTCAGCTATTAATTAGTTGGTATTTTCAATATGTTTATAATTTGGAATTATGATGTAGAGTTTTAATTAATTATGTGTTATGCTAATAATAAAATAGTATTGAAAATAACGTAATTAAAAATGTATATTGTTTTACCAAAGTTATAGTAATTAATCAGTATTGAAGATAATAATATAGTTATTAGAGAACTTATTAGTAAAATAAAACAATATTAAAAAGCATATACAACATAATTAAAAATGTGCATTGTTTTATCAAATAATAAAACAGTATTAAAAATGTATATAACATAATAAGGGGGTTTTTTTTTTCTTTTGAAAAGCTACTTTAGAGCATCTGCACTTGTAAATGCCTATGTAAAGAAGCTTTTCAAGATTTTGATTAATGGTTTGTGTGTTTTGTAATCCTTTAACGACAATTATAAATGATTGTCGTCTTTTTTGTGCAATTATTATCATTTTCTATGATCACATTTTTCCATTTTTTTTTTAATTTCATATTTAATAAGTAATCATTTACATGTCCCGTGCATCGCAAGTGAGCAAATACTAGTTGATTCTCATGAGAATGTGTGATTTACAAGTAAGAAAAAGTTTTGAATTACGTGTAATATTATTTCATGGGAGAATGTGTTGTTGAAAATGTATTTTTTAAAAAAATGGAAATCAAAAAAGGGTTAAGAGTTCTCTAATAATACAGGTATCATCTTCCACTAAAATTTTAAAGCTTCTTTATCCTCACATAAACCTTCTAGCTTTCATAAAGCCTCCTTATCTTAATCTTAATATATATAATAATAGTATAGCCGTCAAAAAAACCCACACATAGTTTCCCGCCATTTTTCCCTGCTATTTTAGGAAACTTTGTAATTTTATTAATTATTTTAATAATTAAATTAGTAAACTTCAATTAATGCAAAATTAATTATAGGTGACATGTAATAAATGACTTTTTGATTGTAAAAAATAAAAAATCTATAAAAAGATCAAATTGTATATTATTTTTATTCTTTTGATAATTATTGTAATATTTTGAAGTCAAAAAATATGCAATATAGGTGTCAAATTCATGATCTTAACGAGAAGTTCAATACAAGTGAACAAATGAGAGCAAACTCTAAATATATCATTCTTAAAATTGCCAAAATAATAAAGATAAAAGTTTTACTTATATTTTTTACTTTTTTCAATATTCAATCTTTTTAATTTATCTCATCTAAGTCATAAAATGATATTTATCATTTCTTACCTAACTTCAATTTGACATAAATGATTAATTTCAAATCTTTTTTCTTATCAAATTAAAAGAAATAATGATATCCGATCTTTCTAAGTAAATTCAATTGAATCATTTTAATTTCTAAAACTTCAGGTTTAGATAAACTCTTTGGTAATTTTGAAATTAATTTTATAAATTTACTCATTTTGTTCATTTATCTATTTTTTAGTTTTTATAAATTTAAAATAACATCAATTTGTAAAATACATACTACAGACTTTAACAATTAATTCATTGAATTCTATAGAAAATAAAAATATAAGGTTTTATCAAACTTATTCTATTTAAAAATAAAATATAGTCAATACATTTATTTAACATGCAAAAAAAAATAGTTTTGTATGTGTGTGGCTAACATGGCCATTTTCAATACTTGGTGAAAAATAAAATGTCACATTGTATTTGAAACCATTGAATAGGAGTAAGTTTGATATAAACTATAGAAATTGTTTTAAATGTATGATTGAAAGTGAAAGAAGGTAGTATAAAAATAAAATAATTGTCAAATCAATCAATTGTGTGGTTAAAATTTGATTTTTTTTTTTTTTTGAATGTGTGGTTAAAAAGTAGTATGTGCAATTGTGAAAAATTAGTTTTTAAATAATATGTGGTTGTGAATGAACATTAAAAAAAATATTTTTGAATAATCAATTTTATATGAATAAATAAACTAAGGAAACTAGATAATGAACAATTAACTGTTAAAAAAAATGCAATTCATAACCTTTTTTTTTTTTTTTTTGATATTTTAATTGTATATTGAATATAGAATTTATGCATTAAAGTAAGAAATCTTATAGGGAGAAATGAAATTACAAACCATTCACAATTTGCGTATGCAAGTTATTATTATTATTTTTATTGTGTTATTTTTATCGGGCATTGTATTTTTACAATTTATTCAATAAATATTATTTATTCCGTGCATCGCACGGGTGCGATTACTAGTTTTCAATAATTTTACTCCATTCAACTGACTTTTTAGGCATAAATTGTTATTACGTACAAATTTTGTTAACTAATATAAAGTTTGAGGATTAGAAGATTACAAAAAATCGTTAAGGACATAAGTGATATAAATTGAGAACTTTAAGTACAATTAAAACGTCGTGTAAGAAGTAAAATTTGTGGCGTAAATATATTTACCCTGTAGAGTGGTGGTAGGAGGTATTTTTTGTATTTCACCTCCTTTTTCAACAAAATTACTCAAAATTCTGTACCCGTTTATATTCAAATTACGGAGTAATTAATTTCATTGGATTTTTCAACATTTGTACTGTTGGATTTGGAGTATTGTACTTCAGAGATAAGGACAAAAGATAAATGACATGCAGACTCTTTATGCGGCCTGCTTAGCAACACCAACACATCAACTTTGGGCCAGTTAGCTTACGTGTTGTAGCTTAGGTGTTGTGGGTTATCTGGGGAGAAATAAATAGTGTGTTGCATGGATCATATGAGCAGGAAGTAAGTGTAATTGCTGCTAACGCTGATAGCTTTTGGGAATGGGTTGTCGAGGAGCATAAATCTGATAGACCTTTGAAGGTGGTACTAAATGATAAATGGCAATCGCCTACATTGGGACTCAAACTTCATACAAATGGATCTATTAAGGCAAGCACTAGGTTCTATACAACGAGAGTGGTTATATGGAATGGCGAAGGTGTTGTGTTGGTGGTGGGGACCGAAAATTTGTTGGGACAGTTAAAACCTGAATTTGCAGAGGCAATGACATTATTGAGAGAATGACTGTTACTAGCAAAACTGCCAAAACAAAGTGGTTTATCCCTAGATTCGGTGGAAATAGATTCATTGCGGGTGACAAATAATCTCAAAGTGGACAATTCCCTCTCTTCTCATGAGTCTATTTTGTCCGATATCCGTAAGCTTATTCTATATGTTCACTGCGGAGTGTGCAACTTTGTGCCTCGCACAAGTTGTCCATACTCTTGCAAAACTACAATTCTGATCGTTTTTGTAGTGCATTTTGGACAAATTGTATTCCATTATTTAACTCGGAGATGATTCGTACAGAGTTGATTTAGTAATATAATTCATATTTCATTAATTTTTTTGAAAAAAGATTATAATTGTGGCAATCAGCTTCGATGTAATCATAATTATTGAATTTGTGTATATTTTTATTAATGTGGAATATTGGGTCAAACTTGGAGTTAGTGTCCATTTGGCACTATTGTTGTGAATAAAGTTTTTTGGAGTAGAGCTTTTATTAGTAGAGTTTTTTTCTAAAAGTGATGTTGACAAAAAGCAGTTGATTGCTTGAGTGTCACTCCAAAAAGTGTTGTGAGTATTAAATTGATTGTTTGACAATACAACTATAAAAGTACTTTTATATATATAACTAAAACCTAAATTATATGTTATAGTTAACTAAAAACTAAATTATTATTTCACCTCAATGTTGGAATCTATGTTGAAACATTTTTAGTTAATTAAAAAAATATAACATTTCACTATTTTTAATATATTACATATTTTTATTAATTAATTACGAAAAATTATATTTTCAAAAGATTTCATATTTTATTAATTAATGAATTGTAATATTTCAATAGACTTTTCATAAGAGTTATATAAAATAATATATTTTCAACATATTTCATATTTTATTAATTAATAAAATATAATTTTCATATTAATCAATAAAATATAATATTTCAATATGAGTTATGTTACCATATTTCATATTTTATTAATTAATAAAATATGAATATTAATAAATAAAATATAATATTTCAATATGATTTATGAAAATAAATATATTTTCAACATATTTCAAATTTTATTAATTAATAAAACACAATTTCATATTAATCAATAAAATATAATATTTCAATAATATATTTTCAACATATTTCAATTTTTTTAATTAATAAAACATAATTTTTTATTTATCAATAAAATATAATATTTTAATAAGAATTATGGAATATAATATATTTTCAATAGATTACATAATAAAATATTATATATTTCAGCTTTTTATAAAAGTACATTTATGAGAAGTTACAAATTTGTACTTTTCTAAAACAGTTTAAAATGACTTTTTATCCACTTAAAATGAACTTTCTCAATCGTAGCCTAACATCTTTATTTTTTTACTAAAAGTAATTGATCCGACCATTTTCTCGTCATCTCAATGTGGGCATTTGATTTGTGATACATCGGGTCGGTTTATCCCGACCATGCCATTTCCCGGCCTCTTAGCTTATCGGGTATAAATTTTCTCAAGATGGAATAGTAGTCTGACCTTACCTCTATCAAAGGTCGGGTATGCCCGGCCTTATCAAAGGTCGGTTCGTGACATGTTACGGTGGCCGGCCTAATCCGGTTACTTCACTCTAGGTAGCCCGATACAAGATGGACTCCAGGTATTCATTGTCTGTGGGTCTTGCCCATGGACCTCCCTTCTTGGGCCCCCTCAAAGGAAGAAATGAGTCATAACCCACGAGGGAGCCTCCTGAAAAAGGGGAAAATCACTTCTTGTAAT
The DNA here is from genome assembly GCA_963555705.1 of Ligustrum vulgare. Taxonomy (NCBI): domain Eukaryota; kingdom Viridiplantae; phylum Streptophyta; class Magnoliopsida; order Lamiales; family Oleaceae; genus Ligustrum; species Ligustrum vulgare. The sequence goes on along the minus strand of OY743172.1, from coordinate 2,968,495 downwards.
AATAGAATTCTTCATAAAATGTAAGTTTATATCAAAATGACTCATTCTTTAACCAAAATAGGTTATGGGCTCTTAAGCCCTAGAAATACAGTCTCTTTGATCACATATTATTCATTTATTATTCTTTACGTTTTCCAGTAAAATATTCTTTCTCTACTCTTCTCCAGAAAATTAATTCTCACGCTGGAGGGGCGACATGAAGAATCCTCCTCGCCTTTTTTGCAGGTCAACCAAGGCGAATTCATTGGTCTCTTCCAACGATCAAGTATCATCAGATCTTGTCACGTCAATGTTAGGATTTTTTAAAGCATCAGTAATTATAGTCTTTCAACAGAGCCGGCCTTTAGCATCGGCGAGCAAAGCTGTCGCTTAGGGCCCTCGACCAATTAAGATCTCCAAAGTCGAAAATCAAACTCACTGTTTTACATATATATACTATAAAAGTAGAAAATAATGGATAATAATTTGAGTTTAGCACAATATTGATATAATAGTAGAATATAATTTTTGCTTATAATATAGGTTACTAATTCAATTCCTTAAACTTGCAAATTTATTTTTCTTTTATTTCTAGTGTTTTAACCAATAAATATCAATCTTATATAAAAAAATTGTGAAAAGATAGTTGTGAAAATATATTATAAAAATATTAAATGTAAAAAATGCTTTAAAATTTTAGTGGGTCTTTTAATATTTAGTTATTACTTATAGTTAATAGGACTATCCACAAAAATACTCTACTTTTAGGGATCAAACTAAAATTTACTTAAATTTTATAAAACTTAAAAATTAGTTATAAAAAATTAGTAAAAATTGAAAAATACTTCATAATTCCATGAAGTATCATAATCTGATAATTATGATACTTCTCAAATTTGTTAGTATCATAGTATGATACTTATGATACTTTTTAATTTTTTTTAAGTATTGCGGTATGATACTTTACAAATTTTATCAATCAATTTCGTTTCTAATCGTTTCAAATTCTTCAATCCCATCTTCTTAATCTGTGGCATTTGGAAAATGCTTAAACTCACTGAACTGAGCCAAATCATCTTGTGGTAGTGGCTCTGATATGGATAAAAGTACAAATTTCACCATTACAGGCTACATCCACTGGATGCAACACTAAAGCTCAAGAGGGCCCTCAAAATCTGGTTGGTAATTGCTACCAACAGATCATAAGCCTAATTTTTGTGGATAGCTCGTAATGAATTAATGAAACTCAAGCTTCTCCAATTTTCCAGAACCGTCACCACCACCGAACCTCACCTACCAACAAAATCGAACCACAAGACACACAACATTCAAAACCCAGGTAGAAGAACAACTCACTACAAACCCAAACCCTTTTAGAGATAACTTGGGTGAAGTAGAATGAAGTAGCCTACTATGCAGGTGAAGAGTCAGAATTGAAATTGCGATGTGGGCAGATGAACAGTAACAGTCAAACACCAAAATCCCAACATAAACTCAAAACATTATCATGAAGAAGTAGAGTATTCCAGCATCGAAGTCTAGCATTGGTGACTGCACGAAATAGGCAGATTATTATTCAAAACGGAACAGTGGATTGATTTTCATATTTGGTTGTGTGTGGTCTTGGGGAAGTTGATGGTGGTGGTTCGGTGGTACTATGGTGGTGGTTCGGCGTGGGTGGTGGTGGTGGTGATGTGTTGGTGGTTGTGCGGTGGTGGCTGTGGCGGTGGGGAGTTGATAATGGTGTCATGGTGCAGTGGTATGGTGAGGGAAGAAGACTTGGGTATTCGTATTTTTCAGATTTTTTTTTTTTTAAGTAGTAAAATTTAGTTTTGTTATGTTAAGTAAGTACTTTGTGCAATTAATCCTAGTTAATAATTATTGGACCTTTGAAATTGTCAATGAAAAGTTTTGTTTCCAGCCTAGGGCTTTAATAAATTTTTGGGTCGGAGGCTCGCTTAGGGCCCCTCAAAACTCAGGGCCAGCCCTATCTTTCAAAAATACTTTTAGATCTTCCAAAAGCTCTACTAAACAGGCTTTTACTAATTAAAGAAACATTTATTAACACGTTTTTAATTATAACAATAAGACGGTGGAATCCTTCTACTTCGTAAATTTAAGTCAAATCCAACAATATTGCGAAGCATTATGGATTTCGACATGACACTCCCAGCCTTCATTATAGTTCATTCTTATTTATGAACTCGAACTTTATGTTAATTTATCTATGAATTTCAATCAAATCATCATATGTAACAAAAATAAAAAGTATATCACGTGACCACACACTTTCATATTTTGTACATATTAAAATTAAGTTTTTAATATATTTTAATAAAAATTAATGAAATATATGATTAAGAAATTACTCGAAAGAGAGAGCCAAGACTGTGCATATCAGATAAAGCAATGGCCTTCCTGATAGTGATCCTTTCAGCTATCAGGTCCTTAAGAAGAGTGGAAGCTCGCATTTTTGGTATTCATGTAGGGGTGAGAACTGGAATATGTTGTGGAAAAGACTTGGTGTTTGATAATTCTGGTTGATGGGTAACAATCATAAGTACACTACTGCTTGGATTTTGATTCATGACCTTTATAACTATAAGGCTTCAATGGACACTCACTAAGCAATATTCATCATGACTGACTCTATGTTTTGCTGAACTGTCTCAGATAACAAACTTTCTCCTTTAGATATTTGTTCAAGTTTATGAAGCTTTATGTCAAATTCAGTGTGAGGATTTATTCATTAGGTGTTTAAAGCAATTGTTCAGAATTCAGCGCTACATATATAGGATTCATGTTTGGATGGGGAGTGTTGAATTTCAGTGCGGCAATCGATACGCTTATGCTCCTCTCCTCTGCGCTCCAGCATCAGCCCACTTTCTAGCATCTATGTGTTCCACTTGATATGAGCCGCAGAGTTCTAAAAGGGTGGCGAAAGATTGAGTTCTTGAAGACTAAATATAAATAAATAAATGTGCCTCTCTCTCTCTCTCTCTCTCTCTCTCTCTCTCTCACACACACACACACACACACACACACACACAGAGTTCAGAGTTCAACGTAAGTAAATGACATCGTCCGATCGAAGTAGAGAAGAGTGCTCAAATCAAAGAAAAGGAGGACTCTTGAGAAGGTTACTCGTGAATTTTATAACGCCATAAAGCAGTGACGTGTTTTTCAAAAAAAATTAGCCTGTAATATTCTAAGCGAGATCATGTGGGACTTATTTATTTCTTTCTGAGGGAGCTAGCGTGATTCTGATATGATTCTTTGCAAATCCACTGTATAATATAGCATAAATCCGAAGAAAGTATAACGGATTTATTTTTCATGATTTGAACATAAAAACAATCAAACAGTAATTACAGACATGATCAAATTGACAAAATTGGAGAGAATCCAAAACCAAATGAACTGAAAGAGATGAAGTACTGATTAAGCTCAAAACATTCTGTGACTTGAAAATTGTTGAATATTTGTTGTTTTCGAGGTAAACTATGTGTTGAAAAGTGATTTCGAAAAATGTATGTAGTTAAAAAGTGGTATTGAAAATTCTAAAGTTTATAAACATTTTTTTATAACAATGTTACCAAACGGAGGCTTAGGCGAAGACGAGAGTAAGAGAAAAAAGGGTCATCAAAATGATCAACGAAGGCTTATATAACAGTGTTGCTGCATTTTTTTGGCGTCGGTGATGATTCACATATGCACGATGAGATCCTCTCCCTGTCTGTCCCTTTTCTGTCCACATTATGTCATGGTCTGCTACAAATCCTTTGCCATGAGCATATGCAAGATATTTGACTTTTATGCTTGTGTCTGCATATCAAACACAGAATTGAATTTGAATGTTAAATGTAAATGAATCACAATATATATATATATATAACACAAGCTGAATGGCTTAATTCTCACTACGATTTTCTTGCTCTAATTTCTGGGAATTTTCAAGAGCCAAGCTTGAGAGGAGTATTTGAGCACATAACAGGATGAATATCCAAGCAAGGAAACTCTTTTTCATGTTAATGGGGTTCTATGATGACAATTGACAGTAAGGAAAATGATGGGAGTAAAGGTCTTGGATTTTTGTACAAGGATGAGGGGTGTTCTTTTTATGGTGCCCCACGGGTGTCAAGCGGGGTCCATGGCCCAGCCAGATACCCAACAATGGGGAGAGGACAAATGCATTATAAAATTAGAGAATGCTAAAGTTACTTTATTTATTTATACATTGAGTTACTTCCTCTTCACATAGAGGGGTTCACAAAATATTTTATTATGTGTGAGCTTCCTTCGTGTGTGTGGGTGGATGGGTGGGTGGGTTGGGGGAGGGGTAACTGACCGGACAAATGAATATATTTGTACATTCTCTAATAATTTAAACTTGTAAGATGCTGTTCTTTTACGCAATAATTACAACAGAATTTTTCTTTTTAATTACACACATTTTTTTTCTCCAATTTTCAACCACACATTTACCTAAAAAAAAAAAATGGCGAACGCACCGTGAAGTTGTAAACAATGTGGGTTAACATGATATTATAACGATGGAGTAACACGTAAAGGGTTTGATGAGAAAAATAAATTCAGTCTACATGTAAAGGGCTGTATTTTAGAAAACTAAAGTAATCGCATTTCTAATAATCGAAACTTTAGATATATAATTAGCTTAACATATCTCCCTTGTTGACAAAGTTGTCAATAATTTTTGCCGTAGTAAGAAGGCTCTATACATTTTCTCTAGTACGTACGTTTGTATCGTCCTTTTATTCAATAGCGAACGAATTTTAACCGAGTCGAACTAAGCACGAGTCGAGCTTCTTCGGCCATCATCATTTCATCCAAATGACAAGTGCCAAGCTGAAATTGACTAGATATCCTCATCTACCAGTGCATGGACTTCTTAATTTCTTTTAAGCTTGTTTTGGACACAACCAACTGGAATCTATCTTTACTCAACATTTTGACTCTAAAAAGCTGAAAAGTTTGTCCTTAGATTTGGTATTAAGCAAAAGGCATTACTATTTCTTTAGCGTAAAATGAATAGGAATATAATAATAAAGATTATAGGAGTCTTGTATTGTCAGCTTTTATTAGCTCCATTGAACGAAGCAAGAATATGATACTCGATCTCCCTATTTCTTCTAAGCCAGATTTTACAAAAATCATGGAGAGCACGTTGGAATACTTGACAAAGGGATTCCTTGTATCGGGTTAATTAACTACTCTAACGAGCACTGAATTTACAAAATAATTTCAAAATGGACACTAAAATTCATTGCTTACGCCGACGAACACTGAAGTTTTGGTGATTTACTGAAATGGATACTAGAGTTCATTCCTTAAGCCAACGAACACTGAAGTTTGGTGGCTTACTACGTTAGACATTCTATTAGTACACATTAAAATATCCAACTTAGTAAGCCTTTTGCAACTTCAATGTCAGTTGGCGCAAAGAATGAACTTTAGTCTCCATTCTAGGGTCTGTTGGGCTCACCATTTAAAATGGAAATGATTGCCTTAATTAATTCACACAATTTTTAAAATCACTTTTTAACTACACATATTTTTCTTGATGAGAACCGAGAAAGTCAAACCTCGATGCGCGAGCCTATGGAACCCATGACAAGATTCGATGCCAAGGAGGTTCAAGATTCGAGGCTAAACAAGTAATTAAAACCAAAAAAAAAAAACAAGCCAAGAAACAAGTTGGAGCCGAAAATAAGAAAAAAATTGGATTCAGCCAATTTCGGTCGATCGAAAGTTATTCCGGTCGATCGAAACTCTGCAGAGATTTTAGGGTGCAGCCTTAGTCGCGTTCAACTGATGATTGGTCGATCGAAAGTTCTATTTCGATCGACAATGTGATCGACCAAAATAGTTTCGGTTGACCAGTTCGATCGATCGAAACACGCTGTTTTTGAAAAAAAAAGGGGTTTTTTCATACAAATTTCGAATTTACATCTTTTACCCATTTTTTTACAATATATACACATTTTTCATTTCAAACCTAGATAACTATGATGTTCATGTGAATGCTCCTCTTGAAAGGCACTTTTTGAGGTAATGTTAAACCTCCTTTGATCTTGTATAATTCTTGGAAGTCAATCAACTTTACTTGAGTATTATTATTCTTGTATTTGTTATTGATTTTCGCCACCTTGAAATTTGTTTAGTTGATACCCACTGGGCTATGTTTGTTAACATTTGCATTTTGGGTTAGATTTAAACTTGGGTTAAGGTGTTTTATCGCTTTATTTACCACTTTAGCTTTCTTGGATTGTTATTAAAATAGTTGTGGAAATTCTTGGTCAATATTCCAAGGGAGTTCGCATCATTTGGTATCAGAGCTTGACTCTAATTTGGTAAATCCATCTTTACTTTCTTGTTGTTGTTCTTGTTATCCAAAAAAAAAAAAACGAAAATTCAAGAAAAGATTGGAAAATTTATATGCCCGTGTGTATTTCTTGATTCCTACATATTGGGTATATTAATTTTTGAGTTTGTTGGCTGATTCCATTAGCTAAACACTTACATTTCTACATTATCCTAAGTGTACACACAAAGTGTTTAATAAATTGTCCCAAAGAAAAATACTTCATCAGTGTTTTGTTGTTCATTGCCCATATATTGCTAATTACGTGGGGCTATCCAATTCCCATTATTGAGATTGTGTTATCAACATTTTATCTCATGTATCACTTGCTTCATACATTAGGTAATTGTTGATCATTTATTTCTTGCCACATTTGTGTTGTTGGGTTTTCATATATCCACATTATACTCATTCAAGGCCACTACAAGATTGAGTACAAAGTGTTCGCTAAATTGCCACATTGAAAATTTACACTATTGTGCATATTTGCTTTCCAACTATGTCTTGTCTATTACTTGTGGTTATTCAATCACATTGTTGATATTGTGTTCCTAACATCTTATCCCACATAATAATTGTTCCTTTTGAGTATAGTAAGCACATAAATTTCACTTGCTATTGTACTTACTTGTTATAAATTCCTTCTTCTTTGTTTGTGATTTCTTTGACTCCACAAGAATCATACTTTGTGGTTTAGTTGATTACCTTTCTTGGAGAACTTGAGAAAGGAGATTTTGAGTGGAAAAAGGTAAGAGTGGTGAACTCATTAGAGGGTAAAAGCCTAAATTGAGTGAAATATGAGTGAAAAATATTTTTGTGAGAACACTTTCACACTTGCACACCATGTCAAATTCCAATACTCAAACTCAAGACTTGAAGGAATTGTTGCAAACTTTTTCAATCACCATGATTAGGAAAATGGAGGAGATTGAGGGAGGGTTAGAAAGGTTAGCAACAAAAGGGGAGAGCACATCAACTAGTAATAGAGGAGAGGGAAGGGATAATAGAAGAATGAGGAATAAATGTGGAGATGTTTTGGTTGATGATGTGAGAATGGGAAGGAAGAATAGAAAAGAAGTTAGGGGTGAATGTGGGGATGTTTTGAGAAATTACGGGGATGATGAACAAAATGGGAGTATGAATAGGAAAAGAAGAGAGTGGTGGTTGATAGGAGAAATGAAGTTGATGAAAATATTGATAGTGTGAGAATGCAAAATTCATCATTCCATGAGATTAGAGAAGTAGTGAAGGAGATGAATGTCATGCCACCAAAATCTTTGGCCCATACTAATGAGATAGAGGAATATGTGGAGGATAATTTCTACACTAGATACCTAGTGAGTGATAAACCATGTAGTCTCGTTATAGATGGGGAAAGTTGCACTAACTTGGTGAGTGCTAGTAGAGTTGAGAAATTGGGGTTACCGGTTATGAAGCATCCTAATCTCTATGTATTGCAAATGTTGGGTGACTATGGGGAGGTGAGAGTAAGTGAACAAGTTCTTCTTACTTTTGACATCGGTACTTATAGTGATCAAATAGTATATGATGTGGTTCTGATGTACACTACTCACATAATTTTGGTGAGAACTTGGCAAAGAGATAGGGGTGTGGCACATAATACAAAGAGAAACCGGTATAGCTTCACATTAAACGGAAAGAAAGTTGTGCTCCTACCCTTGAGTTCAGAATAGGTTAACAAAGATCAACTAAAACTCAAGAAGGAGTTAGAAGAAGAAAAAGAGAATGTGAAAGGAAAAAAACATTCAATTGAAAAATTTGTTGAAGAGGCAAAAGTGAGGGAAAATGAAAAAGACATGAGAGTTGGGGCTACGATCCCAGAAAAAGATGAGGAAATGAGAGTTGGAGTCACGACTCCAGAAAAAGTAAAGGTGAGAGAAAAGCCGAGGGTTGAGGTTCCTACCTTAGAAAAAGGAGAGGGTGTGAAGAGAGCCTCCAAAGAAATTGAGAGAAGAGATCACTCCAAAATGTTCTTTGCGCTTGAATACTCTAACAACCCCCTCCCTAGTTTGGTTATTTCTTTGTTGCAAGAAATTGTGAGGCCAACTTATCAAGGCAACAAAGAACTCCAAAAGCATGTCGTATGGAAGAAATTCATGGAAACATTTTCCTACAACAACGAGTACAATCGAGGTAAAGAAAATGACATAACCAATGCAACATCTATGAGGTATGCTCCTAACATTGTCTTGAATGAAGGTTATTGTGTCTTGAATATATTAGAGGGTTGTATGATCTTGATGTATATTTGACAAGTGTGTTGTTGACTTGTGAAAATGTAACATTTGGCAAAGATCATTGGCATGATGAGTGCTTAATTTGTAAATGCAACTTTTTGCATGTGCCAAATTGCCTAGGTACCAAATCCTTTTGTGAAAATGTTGCATGTAGTAAATTTTATGGGCATGGAGAACTCCTATTTTGTGGAGATATGATTGATGTACCTATTTTTTCTATAAAGAAATTGCTAGTTAAGGGGGTCCATGGGAAAAATTTATTGGGATGTCTTGATGATAAAAGGACTTCTCTTCTAACATTTCTAGATGCTCCCTTATTTTGTATTTAACATGTTAAGGGCATGCATGTTAATAATCCGAATTTGTTAAACATTTATGAATCATGTTGTGAGCAATATCTTGATGGATTCTATGGGCATGATAATTATTTGTTTTGGAAAACTGAATTGTTTCTTTTTAAATGTGACATGCGCGAATTGCTAGTGGGAGAGGCACATGATGGTTGTTTGATGGGGTGGTTTAAAATCAACAAGGTCTTAGGGATATTATGTGATCAATTTTATTGGCCTAATTTGAAGATTGGTGTTGAACATGTTTGCGCTTGTAGTAAATTCCGAACTTGCAAAATGGCTAAACTCAAGTTTTTGCCCCAAGAAGTCCATACATATTTGCCCATCGTGAATAAACCTTAGGTTACTAATCCTATAAATTTTATAGTGGGTTTGCTTGGAACAAAGAAAGAAAATGATGCTATTTTTGTGATTGTTGGTAGGAGTATTAAAATGTCACATTTGACTGTATGTCATGAAACCAACAAGGTCATCAACATAGCTAATATTTTCTTTCAGGAAGTCATGCATTTGCACGAAGTTGGTGCTAATTTTGTGATTGTTAAATTTGCTTGCAATTTAATTGCTCATCCTATTAGCAAGTTTTCTCCACTTAAAGTTGCTTGTGACTTTATCCTATTAATTCTGTTGAACTTTATGCATATGTTTATTGAAGAAAGAGTTGGTTTAGATGAGCACCAGAATGCACCTTTGGTTAAGCCCCATTGCAGGAGGTTCGAGCTTCCATTTGGGGGGAATGGTATGCAATGTGCCTCCAATGCCAACCATGGTGGGGAAGCATATTCCGTTTGATCCGGGAGGCCGGATGTCTTCCCATTCGTGGAAGGAGCGACCCCCCAATCAAATAAAATTCAAATTGCTACTCTGCGGTGTTGGCTCATTTCAAGCTTTTGGCAACACCTACGAATTGATTTTGCACGGTGAGTACGAAATTTCAGTTACATTTATTATGCCTGAATTTTCTCTTTTTATTGTAGGTGTCGTTTCATGGTCGAATCTCTTTCGAGATGGAGGGAATGATGAGAATCGCGAAGGTCCAACTTCATTGTACGAACCTGTGATCCACAATGTTGTAAAATCAAAGTTCAAGGAGTCTCACGATAGTGCATTCAAGCAAAATTCGAGGTCGAATCCTTTTTAAGAGGGAGGGGATGATGAGAACCGAGAAAGTCAAACCTCGATGCGCGAGCCTGTGAGACCCATGACGAGATCCGATGTCAAGGAGGTTCAAGATTTGAGGCTAAACAAGTAATTAAAACCAAGAATCAAGTTGGAGCCGAAAATAAGAAGAAATTGGACTCAGTCAATTTCAATCGACCGAAAGTCATTCCGGTCGACCGAAACTCTGCAGAGATTTTGGGGTGCAGCCTCAATCGCGTTTGTTGAGGATTGGTCGACCGAAAGTGACCATGTGATCGACCGAAATAGTTTCGATCGACCGGAACACGCTGTTTTTGAAAAAACCGGGATTTTTCTTACAAATTTCGAATTTACATCTTTTACCCATTTTTGTACAATATATACACATTTTTCATTTCAAACCTAGATAACTATGATGTTCATGTGAATGCTCATCTTGAGAGGCCCTTTTTTAGGTAAGGTTAAACCTCCTTTGATCTTGTATTATTTTTGGAAGTTAATTAACTTTACTTGAGTATTATTATTCTTATATTTGTTGTTGATTTTCGCCATCTTGAAATTTGTTTAGTTGATACTCATTGGGCTAAGTTTGTTAACCTTTGAATTTTGAGTTAGATTTAAACTTGGGTTAAATTATTTTACCGCTTTTTTTACCACTTAGTTGTGAGAATTCTTGATCAATATACCAAGGGGTTCGCATCATTTCCTCTTCAATTTTTAACCACACGTCTTACCTAAAAAATCAAAATAAATCAACATTATAATTTCAATTCCCTTTATTGTGCAACCGAACACAGCCTTAGCAAACTATCAAAACATCAATTTCCGTTGGTGAAATGAATGAACTCTAGTGTCCATTTTGAAATTAGTTTGCAACTCTAGTGTCCTTTAGAGTAATTAACCCCCTTGTATCACAAGTATTTCGAGTAGGGATGACAAAAAAATAATGCTCCAAGTACAGTAAGGGCGACCTCAGGACTATGTGAGGGGGTTGCTGTGCTTATAGCAAATCTCATATATGACAAAAATGTTGGATCTGATCTGAATCAACAGATACCAAATTCGAATGGAGCAGAAGTTTTTCGATCCGCGAATTGGGGCAAATCGCGGGGCAAAGTCAGGTCTGGGCGATTCCCCCATTACATTAAAAAAATAAGTAAATAAAACCTTAACTTTTTAAATTTTTTTAGAGATTCCAGCCTAAAATCTCTAAAATATAAAATAAAATAAAATAAAAATAATCCTGATGAGAGTATGGATCAAATCAAATCAAATTCTCGCGGGACGGATACGGATCAGACCAATCTACCTCGAATCCGCCTCGTTGTCATCACATATTTCGACTTTCGAGTAGCTTATATTCAAGAAGGCCGATCGATCTTTGTATAGGACTTTTAAGCTACATCGTATCATGCCTTGCTCTCTAGACTTGCAACTCTCATGAGCCAATTTTCTTTTCTATGAAAAAAAAAAAAAGAAAGAAAAGATGTTGTGCTCGGTTGCCTTCCTAACCTATGTCGTGCTAAGCCTGTGCAAAGGGAAATGTTGTGAATAGTTGTTCCATTAGGATACATGTAATGTAAAAGTCGTGTTATATAGTTTTTGATGGTCTTTATTTGTTATATTAAATATGAGATTTTCCACCTTTGCTTCATTCATGTTTTCTATACATTTTATTAAAAAATTCAGAAAAGGTATCAACTATTTTTCTTTCAGAATCTCGCCGTCGAGCAAATGGTCTCTAACTTATTCAAGATAACATTAGTTTAATTATTCAAATAATAATAAAGAAATAAAAAAGTTGAAAATGAACTATTAAACAATATTCTATAGTGCATGTTGATTGTGTCGCGCAACCAAAAGTTTTATTCTTAAGTTTCATAAGAATTTATCACTTATTTAAGATGCTAGATAAATAGAAAATAAAGACTTGTTAATGCATGTAAAACGACATTCTATCAACTCATGTTTCTGATTGAATACATTATCTCTTCCTATATATATGAACTTTTATACCAAGACATTTCTAAAGAAACGTAACAATAATGCATTCTGCTTTCTTTTCGATTTTATTGGCATTTAGTACAAGAACTATCCCAAAAAAGAAAAAAAATTAAAATTAAATTAAATTAAATTAAACCAAGAATTCAATATTGTTAGTAGATGTTCACATCTTAATATATATAATAATAATATAGCCGTCAAAAAAACCCACACATAGTTTCCCGCCATTTTTCCCTGCTATTTTAGGAAACTTTGTAATTTTATTAATTATTTTAATAATTGAATTAGGAAACTTCAATTAATGCAAAATTAATTATAAGTGACATGTAATAAATGATTTATTGATTGTAAAAAATAAAAAATCTATAAAAAGATCAAATTGTATATTATTTTTATTCTTTTGATAATTATTGTAATATTTTTTCGTCAAAAAATATGCAATATAGGTGTCAAATTCATGATCTTAACGAGAAATTCAATACAAGTTAACAAATGAGAGCAAACTCTAAATATATCATTCTTAAAATTTCCTCAAATAATAATATAGGTAAAAGTTTTACTTATACTTTTTACTTTTTTCAATATATAATCTTTTTAATTTATCTCATCTAAGACATAAAATAATATTTATCATTTCTTACCTAACTTCAATTTGACATAAATGATTAATTTCAAATCTTTTTTCTTATCAAATTAAAAGAAATAATGATATCCGATCTTTCTAAGTAAATTCAATTAAATCTTTTTAATTTCTACAACTTCAGGTTTCGATAAACTCTTTGGTAATTTTGAAATTAATTTTATAAATTTACTCATTTTGTTCATTTATCTATTTTTTAAATTTTATAAATTTAAAATAACATCAATTTGTAAAATATATACTACAGACTTTAACAATTAATTCTATAGAAAATAAAAATATAAGGTTTTATCAAACTTATTCTATTTAAAAATAAAATATAGTCCATACATTTATTTAACATGCACAAAAAATAGTTTTTTGTGTGTGTGGGTAACATGACCATTTTCAATAGTTGGTGAAAAATAAAATGTCACATTGTATTTGAAATCATTGAATATGAATAAGTTTGATATAAACTATAGAAATTGTTTTAAATGTGTGATTGAAAGTGAAAGAAGGTAGTATAAAAAATAAAATAATTGTCAAATCAATCAATTGAGTGGTTAAAAATTGATTTTCTTTTTTTTTTAGAATGTGTGGTTAAAAAGTAGTATGTGCAATTGTGAAAAATTAGTTTTTAAATAATATGTGGTTGTGAATGAAAATTAAAAAAAATTATTTTTGAATAATCAATTCTATAAGAATAAATAAATTAAGGAAACTAGATAATGAACAATTAACTGTTAAAAAAAATGCAATTCATAACTTTTATTTTCTTTTCTTTTCTTTTTTGATATTTTGATTGTATATTGAATATACAATTTATGCATTAAAGTAAGAAATCTAGAAATGAAATTACAAATTATTCACAATTTGTGTATGCAAGTTATTATTATTATTATTTTTTATTGTGTTATTTTTATCGGACATTGTATTTTTACAACTTATTCAATAAATATTATTTATTCCGTGCATCGCACGGGTGCGATTACTAGTTGTTATAATAATAATAATAATAAAAGATATAGATTTTATCCAATTCAATAAATCAATTTATTGACCCGATCTATCCACAAACTTTCAACTTTTTAAACCACAGACTTGATATTTCAAACCTTAGCCTTCTATAATATTCTCAAATGTTATAATTACAGTGACGTGTGAGCACTTTCTTTTAATTAGTAAGGGCACAAAACAGTATGTATAATGACAAGTCTTGACATATTCATCGGAGACATAATACCATTAAACAGTTAATATCGAATGATATAATCTCTATTAACTATGTAAAGTCAAAAGAAAATTTGACTGATCATTTGATGAAAGGACTTGCAAGAGATCGAGTATATCATCTTTCGAGGGGAATGGGCCTAAAGCCTATTGAATATAATTACTATGACGGAAACCCAACCTTATAGATTGAAGATCCCAAGATCTTGGTTCAATGAGACAACGTCATAAATGATTCGGAATAAAGCACTTATTCCATTCCTAAAATTTAAAGTGTTATGTAAAATGTATATAAGGATAAGTATACATATATACTTTTAATGATTCATAACCTTGAGATAGAAATGTATGAGATCACCTATAAAAGTGTGAAGTGGGGCCGCTTCTACGAGAATTCGAGGCTTAATTCTCTTACAGCACTTATGAAACCAAGAGTTGTCCAGGGCCAAAATGGACACAATCATAAGAACCGAATTGGTTAGATGAGTCATGGTGTTGGTACAGTTGTTCGATTTTACACCAACGGCTGGGTGGTTCAAGACATCGCGTTCACCAACTAGTCTAGTAAATCCGATTGTATTCAACTAAAGAAGGTTCAAGGCCACAAGTTACCTATCTTGATGCTATGACTTGTCGTGTGTACTCCATTTGTTAGAGTATGCATTTCATTTGCATTGCATTCGCATTGTGTTGCGTATATCGAGGAATTTCCATTTATGTGGGGGATTGTTGGATATTGGTTAATAAATCGATAAATCAAGAAATTGATTAAGTATCGAAAAACTGATTAAAGCGACTTCGTGTCGACTTCGGCCAAATACTCAAAAGCTCGGCTCAATCCGTTTAGGTAAAATTGTTTACCACTTCACCGTTTCGGGGCGCATAAACGGGGCACGGGGGCAACGCCCCCGAAAGATAATTTTGATTTCTCTGCATGTATTGAAGGGTATATTTGGCATTTCGAAAATCAATATCGGATGAATGAGAAATTACGAAAGAGGAGGAAATCAGGTTACGTAAAGCCGTGCGATCGCACGGATTATAACCGTGCGACCGCACGGTTGTCCGGTAAAAAGACACATTTTCATAAAGGTGCATGGTTTGGCATCAACCATTTCGTCCACATCATTTCATGGTCTATAAATAGGACCCTTTGGGTGTCATATTCCTCACAATTTGATATGCAAAACATATATCATCCTCTCTTCTCTCCAAAATCAAAATCATAGAATTTGTTGTTTTGTTTTGATTTTTCTTTCATTTTCATCATTGGAGTACATAAGTCAAAATTTGGTTCGTTGTACTTGTGTTTTGGAGTGCTATAAATATAAGTGAAACCGTTGTATCTTGGGAGTCGATTGCCAGAATCCGTAGGCACAGTTGCGGGACAAATTTGACTTAAGGACAAAGAGTTCAACTATTACCTCGGCTTTGTCCCTACTTTCTTCTCTTTTTTGTTTGTATTTTCTTTACCGTTATTCTATCCAATTTTCGACACGAATTTACAAACTATTACAAATCTCCAGCCCAAACACAATCAAGAAAACATTTATTCTAATCTCTCTAGAAAACGTCCTTCACGTTTTGTGTAACAATTGGTATGACCATGTCTAATTAGGTCAAAACTGATCTAATTGTACATGCAGTCCCTGGATTTTAACTACAATAACTATTAAGTCAAAACTTTTATAGTAATTTTAATTGAGTCCAAGACTTTTCCAAGACACCGATTTAAGGACCCATTTGGAATAGTATTTTTTAAGCTCCAATAATGAGATTGTGTGTCTAGTCGACCTTAGGCCAAATAATTTAATTATTATTTTGTCTTTTCCACTAACATCTTGTTTGGTTTTCATTAAAATTTTCTTTTTTTTCTACAGTACTCAATTTCAACCATCAAGTCCACAATATTTGATTTTTCAATTAAATTTCAACCATTCATTCTCTTAAAAATCACTATTCATTTTTAAAAACTATTTTTAAATAATACCAAACACGCTCTAAATATAAAAGATTGCATTCTCGAAATATATAAAATAATCGAAGTTGAAATATTATTCTCCTACCTATTATATAATTCATTTTCATTCGAGATCTAATAATTAGGTACGTACGAGAATGATTCTCTTGTTATTCTCACCAGTTAATTACATTGTCGAAGTTTACCTATCGATAAACACTAAGCTCAAATATATACTTAATAAAATAGCCAGTCGACCAGTTTTTCAAGGTGATGTTCCCGAAATGAATTCATATTCTTTAAGCCTCTGTCTGGGACCGTTTATTTGACAATTTCTGGTACAATATTTTTGACTTCTCGTGGGACCCACAACATTTCTCTTTCTAGCGCCCACAATTGTGGACCAAGTTTTACTATAGAAAACTTATGTTTTTGGCCAAATAAAGGGTTCCAGACAGAGGTTTACTAATTAATTAGTGCATTTTCAAGCTCCCAACACATCAAAATAATTCATCAACCAAACTGAACTCACTCATTGATCAATCAAATAATAATTTCACTCAAGAAAAGATTTGTCAAGAGGTTTAGATGAAATAAATAAATTTTTCCCTCATGTTATAGAATAAATTCGAGATATATATGATGAGTTCAATACACTTCAAGTGTAGTAGTACTGTTATCACTAAACAATCTATGTGATAGGGAAGCAATCTCGAATAAATTAGTCAACAATTTAACATTCGATATGAATTCACGTTCTCTACTTAGTGCGTTTTCGAAGTTTAGCTATTGCTGGACACGTACAAAGTTATATGTTGTCGAAGTTTAGCTATTGTTGGACACAAAGTTACATGTTTGTCGAAGTTTAGCTATCGCTGGACACAAAGCTCAAATATAAATTAGTCACTCGGCCCGTTTCTCAGGGTGACGGTTCCGACACGAGTTCATGTTCTCTACTTAGAGCATTTTAAAGCTCCAACTCATCAAAATATTTCATCAATCAAAATGAACTCATTCATTGATCAATTATTTTACTCAAGGAAAGATATGTCAAGAGATATAGATGAAATTCTTAGCGATGAAATATTAGTTAGTGTTCCCTATATATAGTCACAAGTTATTTATAGAATAAATTCGACATATATATGATGAGCTAAAGTGTAGCAGCAGTACTATTATCACTGAACAATCTATACGATAGGGAAGCAATCTCGTATAAATTAGTCAACAAGTTAACATTACATGCATAGAAGGTGCGTGCCAGCCTTTTTACTTGGTTGTATATAATTTTTTTTTTTTTTTTTTAAATCAAAATATAAAATGTGTAACACTACTATGCCTTTTACACAAACATCCAACTTATATAATTACATATGATCAAAGACATTTTAATTTTTATGCTTAATATCAAATAAATACAATAACACAAAATAAGTACAAACACAATTTTTTATATTTATTATAAAATCGTTATTTTACAACGTCAAAACTATACTGCATGAGGATAACGTAACAAACCTCACAAATAAGTATTTAAAATGTGACGAGAGGATGACCTCCATGGAAAAGATAAACGCTAAACCATTCAGTTTATGACCAAACGAAATCGAAATACATTGTGGATCGATAACTCCGTGAATGTTAAATAACATCAACAAATTATTCTGAAGATCTCGACGATAACAGATGAAGAAAAGAAATTATTCAGGCGGATTCTAGGTTTGATTTCTGAGGCGATTTTGGTAATTCAATATATGAAACTGGTCTCGGTCCTGGGGGTGGCCGTATGGATGGAGGCGGCGGCCTTGATGGCCTTCCGAGATTTGTTACCGTTACGTACTCTTTGCACGATGAAAATGAATTTATACCAACACATAGAGCTTTTAAGGCTGCGTTCTCTTTGACGTTTTCCAGCCGTTTTCCGTTTTTCATTTCCGAAAACGCGGAAAACGTGTTCTCTTGCGCCGTTTTCGGAAAAAAATTTCGAAAACGTTTTCAAAATTTGTAAAGGAAATGGAAAATCACGTTTTCCGCGTTTTTCGAAATTTTTGTCTTGTAAGTGGAAAACGCGCGTTTTCCGCGTAAAAAAAATTAAAATAATCAAAAAAAAAATTGAAATTTGTCAAAATTTATCATTTTTAATTACATTATTGGTTCCTGATTTTCAAAACTTGTCATTTTAATCCTCAAATTTTGAAATTTCTTTCGAAAATATCCTAATTTATTTGCAACTTAGGTCCCTCAACTTCAGATTTTGTTGCACATTAGTTCACAAATTTTACTTTTCTTTCAATTTAATCCTTTTCGTATTTGCTTTATAGGTCATTGTCTTCAAACATGTATAACTTTTGATGTACAACTCCGAATTGCACTCTATTTTTTGCGTAGAACTCCAAATTCAACCATCTTTCTGATGATGTATCATGTGCTTAATTATTAAGCATTTCTTTTTTACTTTTGTATTGTAGACACTTATTTTGTAAGGGCATAATTAATTAACGTAAATTGATTTTTGCAAATTTTATTGAAACTTAAATTTTAAACGTTATGAGTACTTACTAAAAGGATGTATCTATATAAAGTATTAAATGGAACGATTACTTTAGAAGGGAAAATTACTACTCAAATGTGGAACGATTACTTTTGAAGGGCAACATGAATTTTTGAACTTTTTTGGTATAACCAAATTTTGTGATAGGGGTTATTTCATTTATTTTTGTTGTGTAACTCAAAATATGATATCTTTATTTCATTTATATTCACAAACAATATGAAATAATTTTCTTCAAAATTTTAAATAAAACGCGTTTTCCAGCTTTTCATTTTTTAAAACAGTTTTCAGAAATAACAAACCAAACGCGTTTTCAGCAATTTCGAAAAAAGTCACAGAAAATGGAAAACATAAAACAATTTCGAAAATGAAAACAGGAAAGTGAAACACAAAGAGAACGCAACCTAAGTTTTACCCATATGGAAGTCATATCAACCGAAAAAGAAAAGAATAATAATTAGGCCTAAGCAAACATGCCTTAGTGGGATAAAAAAACGCCGAGATAGAGAAACTGGGCCACAATAATGTTTGCATCTACTGCACTTAAACTTAATCTATCAAACTCATAGAAACACAAGATCTAATAGATTAATATTTCAGAAATCAAAAATTAAATGTATATGGACCATCCAAATGATTTATAATGAAATAATTCATAAAATTAGGAGAAGTTCATCAATAAGAAATTCAAAGTAAAAATTTTATGAAAGTCAATCATATAATTTTCCATAAAAATATGAATAAGAAAAGGAGATCCTTGTTAATCAGAAATCAATAGCAATATAAGCATTTAAAAGTAATAGAAAATAGGCATGAAGTTTCCCTCGAAAAGGAAAGTTAATAAAATGAAGATGGATCCTTGGTATACCGGGGTTGTAGTGGGTAAAAGAGAAGGATGAAAACTTCATTTTGATGATATTGAAATAAAGAAAACAATAATTCATGTTAAGGATTTTCAATGTCACCACTTTCCTTAAAAATGCTAATCTAATTCTATTTTTCTACAATGAATTAAACAGAACTTTGAAATGATAAATATATTTCTTTCATAAAAAGCTTATGTAAATCTTTACATCAACCAATTTTTTGTTTTGCTTATATATATCATTGCTAAACAACCTTGCATAATTAGTATCAATAGTAACATAATAAGAATGTCATAACCAAAACTAACTACACATAAGCTCATTGGGGACACACACACACACACACATCTAGGGCAAGGTACATCCTTTCTGCAAAGAAGCATCATCAGTCTGTTGCATGTTAACATGGAAACAATAATTACAAGATTTTCATTCCTTGATAAAAAAATTTTTTGTAACTATAGTTTGCTTTCTTTCCGGTATTGGCTAGTATATTTACTAAGAAATAAAAATAAAATGCATCTTACCTCATGGTAAATACAATAGCTACTGGAATTTACGAAAGATGGTCAAATGTATCAAAACAAGATCTACCACAGTAGAGAAGGCTGGGATTACCAAATTCTTGAGCCAACACTGGAGTCCCAACAACTTAAGAAAAATGACATATTAGTCAATCTGTGCAATCAGAAGTGAACTTCGAAAGTGGTTGAAATACTTTTAAAAAACTCACATAACGGTGGATGGTAAGTGACATTAGCCAAAAAATATAATGTGAAAAACTTCAATGAACACGATTAATCCGAAATTACTAAAGTTTAGCTACAACTCGGATTACACTCCGTGCGAAAATAAGAGTGCGGTAAAAAAAAATACCATTCAAGGAAATTTGATAGATCCATGAATCGATCCACTTCTCCCTTACCAAATGCTCCCTCATCTCCAGCATCGCCACCACATTCATCGAAAAATACCCACCGGACGGGTAATTCAAGCTCGAAGACTATTCAATCACAGGGATCCCAATCGAACCCGGGATAGATCTGGCGATGGTGATGACAGAGACAAGAGAACAGCTGAAATAGAAGAAATGAAAACCCTAACAAAGGGAAAATTCTGGAACACATGCTTTCCATCGATCTCAAGAAAAGCAAATAGTGTGTATTTGTCCAATTACCAGAAAACGTGTATGTGCTAAATGGTAATGTCGCATGTGTGTGTGTGTGTGTGTGTGTGTGTGTGTGTGTGTGTGTGTGTGTGTGTGTGTGTTGTAGTTATATATTGTGTTGTAAAATGATAATTTTATAATAAAAAAAATTAAGTTTTTATTTATTTTGTGATATTTCGTTTTTTAATATAGAGCATGTAAAGAAAAATACATATGATCAGTAGCGGATCCAGCTGAGAACTCCAGTTAGAGCGTTGACCGTTGACCCGTATGTCGTTGACCGACGAACGTCAACGATCGCAGTAGCGAGATTATGAATATTATTTAATGAAATAATATTAAAAAAGAATAAACAGAAATAGAAATGTAGTAGCATTAGAGTCATATGACTTGATTGGGGGTCGTTCCTCTGGATTCGACACAAGTTCATACATATTGAATTCAATACGAAATTTCTTGGCGTTATCAAAGTCTACTAACTCATATGATCTACTCTACCACTAAAATTAGAATCACTAGGTTGAGATTTTCGTTTAGATTGGAAAAAAGTTTCATAATCTGTAAATCAATAATCACAAATCAAATCAAATCAAATCAAATAAAAAATTATCCAAATCTCAATTCACAACCTATAAGTCAATCATCACAATTTACAAATCAAATTATATTTTCACTAAATCTCACATCACAACATATAAATCAACAATCACAATTCACAAATCATATCATATTTTCACCAAATCAAAAATTCATAACCTATAAATCAATAATCACAACTCACAAATCAAATCATATTTTCATTCCAATAATCACAATTCACAAATTTAACCACATTGCATAAACTTAAATGTAACATTTATGCATAATTCCCAAATCAATCTTAATGAATCAAGGTTTAGCCTCATTACCTGATAATTCAAATGAGAAATCAAAAATTAATCAAAAATTGAGCAACGACAGTGACTCCCCCAGAGAACCAGACCGAGAAGAGAGGGAAGTTAACTGCATATTCTCGGATTAAAATTAGGGCAAAAAGTGTGTACAAATGAGTATAAATAAAAAGACATACAAAGACTAAAAAGCCCCAAAGAAAATACAAAGAGATAATAAAAAACTAAATACATATATATACTCTAACAATCCTAGATATAGTTTAATGGTGATACTTTACTTGTAATGTAATGAAATGAAATGACTACATGTCGAGTTTAATTTTTAGCATGACTGTTCGGAGAATTATTTTTCAATTGATCGTCTAATGTCGTCTCTATTGGTCGATTAATAGAGACGACTTTTTTGTCGTCTCTATTGATCGATCAATAGAGACGACACTTATTTTTTAAAATTTTGCTATTTTTTTGTTGACCTTTTTAATTATTTACATTTATATAATTAATATTAAAGTTAATTTGTTAAAAAAATATTATTAAGTTAACTAATATATATTATTTAAAACAAAATTTAATACAAGAATTCAATTGCCTTAGTGGTTGGGACATCACCACCCAACACTTAGGTCCCGAGTTCGAATCCTTGTCATGCACAATTATCATATGAATTAAAGAAAATTCGTGGGTTGACGGTTCGGATCGAGATTTGGGTCAGGTTAAAAAGGGATTGAATCGGGTCAAAATAAATAAATAGAAAATTAATTAAATATTTTCACAAATAGAGACGACATTAGGTCGTCTCAATTGCCCCGGATGAAATAAAGACGACAGAGTCGTCTCTAATTATCTTCAGTCACGGACCTACAGAGACGACTCATTGAGACGACTTTATCGTCTCTAATAACCAATAGAAACGACTTTGGGTCCTTTAGAGACGACCCGACTTATGTCGTCTCTGTTGGACCGGATTCTTGTAGTACATGCCTTGATGTAATCTTCATTTTGCGTAATATATACCATTAGAAGGCTTGAATGTAATTTGAAGCATCAATTTTTGGAAATCAACAACTGAAAGTTTGTAATTCAGACCTTCAAAAAATTGACTATCGAATTTCTTGTTCTACATATTTTATTAATATTTATCAAATTAATGCTCTAAAAGTACTTATGTCAAACAACCCCTTCTAATTAATACGATAGTCTAGGATTTCGAAAAATAAAACAAGTGGTCAGTGACCAAACCAAACACGCGGAAGAATAAACAAGTTTATAAGCACAAGTGCATGGTTTTGTTATAATAATTTAATTAACTTACAGTACCGTACCATTGTCGTATAGTGGAAAGGAATAGTATAGTTTCATATCTCACATAGAAATATTAGAACGGTGAAATACACATTAATACACCTACTGACCTACTGCTTATTTTCTAATCTCTCTAGCTCCATATATAACATTGCTTAATTACTAGCTAGTGACTGCATCTTTAATTTGCTGTGGAAGAAAATGGAGTTTAAGGTGGTAATCATAGTTAGCATTCTTGCATTTTGTGCATTTTATGGAATACTAGGAAGAAACTTACCAGGTAAACGTCAAACCTTAACTTGTCTTTTGTCTGTACCATTTTAATCAACCATGCACCCCTCTTTAACAGGAACTTATATGTTGTCGGTTTGTATATTTCAGACCATGCATTGATGCAAATGATAAATTGGCCTCTGGGAAGCATCCCCTTTCGGGAGATTCAGCATCACGGCCGGTAACATTTACGATGATGAGCTTATTCAAGTGGACAAGAAAGAATTTGCACATGTGGTTATTGTTAATTGCATGCATAATCAATCTATTTCATTTGAGCAATTGTGTAGTCATGTGACTATTATTGTATACTAAACAATATTGAACATTTTATAACTGACTTTTATCAATAAGGCAGCCATCATATGTATAATTGAATTGAATGTCCTTGAATTTGGCATTTAAAAAAGTGTTGGATAGTTGATTATAAAATAATTCATGCATGGGCAACGGGGATGGGGATGGGCATGGACATGGGATGGACACTATGTTCAGTAGTATGGGAAAATCACAACCTTTAGAATTTCCTTTACAGACGTGCACGTTGATTATGTCTTCATGTGCATTCAGTGCAAATTTTGGAACAAATAGTTTTAAGCTTTCTTGTTTCTTTCTTTTGCTTCTATATATGTAATCTTGTCAATTAGATTAATTTAAGAGGTAAGAACAAGGAATGAAGACCATTTTCTCATCTCCTAGTTTCTACCAATTTCTCATCTCCTAATTTCTACAAAAAGCTATAACAACTAGCTAGGGGAAGATGCATTAATGATGCAGGTGAACCCCATGAAGACGCTCGTTCCCCCCCCCCCCCCCCCCAAACCTTATAGCTGTGGTGGTACATTTTCTTTAACTCCCTATGTTTGCTACAAGCAATGATTAAATATTTATTATTCTGTTTTTTCATGTAAAAGTTTCATTTTCTCTCATTGTATTATAAATAAAAATTTAAAATTATTTAAGGATTTTTATTTATTTAAATTGTTCAATGATTCAGTCTAATTAGGGTGGTTTCAAGATATTTTCTTATGGTCGGCAAAGTTTGTCACTATGCTTGAAATCCTTGTCATAATATTTTCCAAGAATACTATTTGATGGTCTTTTTTTTTTTTTTTGGAGATTTAGGGAATTCAATGATTATAGAATGAAACAAATTGTGTTTTTGCCATACCCACTCCACTTGAAGAAACAAGCATAACTGTACCAAATAAAATCATATATTATTTGATTCATGTTTGTGTTGCTAACAAATCTGATTAGACTTTACAAGCTTGAGATATGATAGTACTTGTAGTAGACAACGTCACATATTCTTGCCCTATAGATCGTATTGGGAAATTTTTACCTTTGAAGAGATATAAGCAAGAATTTACAAGCCTCTTTTTTTTCTTTTTTTTTGGGGGGGGGGGGGGGTGAGATGGGGGTTGGGGTTCGTTACAGATTTTTTTTTTTTTTTTTTGAGCAATTAATTTTTTTTTATTTATTTTCATCGATGATATTCGTGCGCAAAGAAAACAAAGTCATTGATTTATATATTCTTTTAATTTAAATACAAGGAGTTGTTTCTTCCAAATTGAAGTTGTTTGAGACTTTGAGTACTCGAATAAAAGTTGAAAGCCAAGTTCACACGAGTAAAAATGTTCTCTTTTTTATGAACTGTGGAAGTAAGCTTTCTCTAAGATGGAGTTTCATGTTCTCATTCTTGGAATTGACAAGGCTGCAAAAATGGTAATGTGCTCCAGTATGATTTGTTTTCGGCAAACACAAGATCACAAATCTCTTTATGTAGTAGATCAACAAGTTATTTGGATTCAATAAAATATCCATTTGAAGCAGAATTTTTTAGAATTGGTAGATAAAGACTGAAATGATTATTTAAAATTTCTCACACATACCAACCTCGCCATGATAGAAATTTAAAGAAAAAGTAAAGAGTATTGTAATTTTAATTGTCGTGTATATTAATATCAGGTTGAATTGAAGGAAAAGATAGCTAAATCCTATAAATTTCATCGTCTTAGCCAAAGGAAAGGGTCATGTGAAAAAGCAAAGTACTTGGGAGCTACGTCTTCATAAAGGTTTACCTATAGTTTAAAGCTTTTGATTCTCCCCGACTCCCGGCATATATTTGCAAGCCCAATTTTCTTATTCAGTGATTGCAGTATACAATTTCCAGCTATGTTTAAACCAATTCCTGAAAGAAAGTCCTTAGGACTTGGACTCACTGAGGATATGCTGCAACCATATGTGAGAATAACTTATTTTGGTGAAATTCAAATTTTCTTCTGATTCATTCATGTAGTCACTTTTGGGATGCTCAACTCCTTAAGAGGGTACCAATGTCAAAATTCTGAATAAGATCAAGTTAATAATAGTAAGACAACACATCGATGCTATGATGGTTTCTTTGCATAGTTTTTATCCATTCAAGTCCTTGAAAAAGTATATTGCACATTAATTGAGTTTTTCATTGCTTAGGTATGAAAGTGCAAGAACTGTTGAAGCCCCTACTGATTTGTAAACAATGAAGCTGGTTAGACTTTTTGGCCGTTGTTAAGATGGATGTTTTGCAAACCAGTTGTTCTCCGTACATCTAGAGGACATATAATTTCATGGTAATCTTCTTCTCACTCGAGTTTCTATGTCTATTTTTTTTCCCTTTTTGCTTATTTCTTCCGTAATGTAATTTTTTTTAGATTGGGGCAAACTTATTAAATTTTTTAAGTGAAGAATATTGTGGTTAACAATGTTATTTTTTGTGTGTGGGACTACCCACTTAGCCTAGAAAATCAATTTCTAGAGTGCTACAGGATTCACTGTGTTTGAATTGACTGTGATACTTGTCATATAAATCTGTTGTTGCATTTTATTAGGTGATGTCTGTGATCCAACTGTGACGAGTAAAACTTCTTGACCACGATGATAATCTTGACCAAGATATTGATAAAAGAAACATGCTCATGTTAAACTAGACACTTAAGATATCAGCTTCTTTGTGACTTTGAATATTGACATTTGTGTTTGTTAGGAATATGGACATAAAATAGCCTTTTACCATGGTAGCATGGATTCTGCTCAGCGCGCAACAATCGAGAACACTATAGCAAAGATGAGGTTAACATAATATGTGCAATAGTTGCTATAGCATGGGTAAACCATCTAATGGTTATTTTTTATCTTTTGTTGTATACTCTCAAGATCATTATTTGACAATAGAGTTATTTTTTATCTTTTGTTGTATACTCCCAAGATCATTCTTTGATAACAGAGTTCTCATTTCCTTTTGAATGATTGTGCTAGGTATAGGTGGTGAAATAGATTTTGCAATTATGCTAGCAATTAATGCGTTAATTTTAAATTGTCATCTATTCTTTTTATTACTTTCAAACAAACACATCAATTTCAATATCATGAATATTAGTGTGCTTCTATCAATCTAATTATCTAATATTAAAGGTTAGTTTTCTATTAAAATAACATTTTTTTATTTCCTTTAAAATTTCCATATGAATACAAATTCTCAAATGATCCTGTAAGTAAAATTACATGGTTAGGTAAAATTATTAACTGTCAACATTAATTGACATTGTTTATGTTCGAACAATATTTTTTTCAGTTACAATGTCACGCAAATCATTACAAATATAAATAGTCACGTGCAACGCACGTCTTCATCTAGTAGCATATATATATATACAATCCAAAGACCTCACGTAAGTAGACGAGGATGACCTTCACAGCCTTATAAGACACAAGAAAACATAGACCTAAGAGATAAACGATAAACTATTCAAACGAAATGGAAGTACGTCGTTCACATATAACTTCGTGAAAAAATAACACCAACAGATAACAGATTATTTTGAAGATCGTGACGTTTAACTGGTGAAGAAAAAGAAATCAGGCGGATTTTAGGTTAGATTTCCGAGGTGATTTTGGTAATTCAATGAATGCAACTGATTTTGGTGGTGGTCCAGGGGGTGGTTTCACAGGTGGGGGCGGCGGCCTTGGCGGCCTTCCTAAATTTGTTACTTTTACGTACTCATTGCACGATGAATCTGTACCATCAATGGGTGCTTTTGGATTTTTCGTGAACCATGTGTGCTGATTATTTCTCGTCCACTTGTAAAAGCTCATCATCGGAACAGTTATCAGCCGTGATGCTGAATCTCCCAGAAGGGGATGATTTGCAGAGGCAAATTGATCATTTGCATGGTCTGCAATACACAATACAAAGAAAAATATATTAAGCCCCTGTTATATGGGTGGGTTGATTATCTTCCGACCATTAAAATTTATAAATCAATTTATAAATAACACAATTTTTTAAATCATTTTTTTATCACACACATTTTATATCTCAAATTTTTAGTTACCTAAAAAAAAAAAACAATTTATAATTAAAACAGTATCACCTAACAAGCCTAAAATCTGGGACAGACCCACGTAGGCACCATTTTGTTTTGTTTTTGGTCTCATTTTTTCCTCAAAATTTTAAGCCTAACTATTATTTGATTGATTCATCCATTATCTCGTACTCACATAACTAAATTTTTGGACCCGTCCCTACCTAAAATGGTACGGACAAAAGACAAGTTTAATCACTACGTTTGACAGCTTGAACTTAGATGAGATGGTTAACAATACATCAATTCTAGCATAACGAACCATTATGGATGTACGTAGCAAGAATTAAGGATTTGATGTTTTACCTGGCAAGTTTCTTCCTAGTATTCCTGAAAATGTACAAAATGCAAGAATGCTAACTATCATTTCCACCTTAAACTCCATTTTCCTCCGCACCAATGATGTACTCACTAGCTAGTAAACAGTGTCATATATACAGAGAAAGAGAGATTAAAAATAAGCAGTAGGTCAGTAGGTGTGTTGCGTGAACTACTATCTAATATTTCTTTACATATGTGAGATATTAAACTCCTGGTCTTGTCTACTATAGACTACATTTTGTTTGGTAAAAGTTTTACGTTTACAAACAAAGAATGTTATATTTTCAATCTAAAATATATGATTAAAACGTAA
This sequence comes from Ligustrum vulgare, assembly GCA_963555705.1. Lineage (NCBI taxonomy): Eukaryota > Viridiplantae > Streptophyta > Magnoliopsida > Lamiales > Oleaceae > Ligustrum > Ligustrum vulgare. Next base: position 2,940,477 of record OY743172.1, on the reverse strand, counting down.
TTTGAGAAAATTTGTTGTGTATAAACATGTTTATAAACAAGTTGTCAAGTGGAGGCTTAATTATAAATTTATAACATAATTCCTCTGTTTTGTAAAAATTTTTTATAATAAACAAAGAATGTAATGTTTTTGAGATAAAATATGTGGTTAAAAGTCATTTGAAAAAATGTGTGTTAATATAAAGTAATTTGAAGAAATGTATTTTTTATAAATGATTTACCAAACGGAGCTGTTAACCATGCACTTGTGCATGTAATTTGCTTATTCTTTCGCATGAATTGTGATAATTAGTATGGTTTTTGACAGCTTGTTTTATTTTTTGAAATCCAAGATTATCATATTGTTAGGCCTCCTTTGGTGAAAGTTTTTTTTGTTTACAAATAAAAAATATTATATTTTCGAGGTAAAATACGTGATTGAAAGTAATTTGGAAAAATGTGTGTGGTTAAAATAAAATTTGAAAAAATGCTTTATTTATAAACTTAGGGTGCGTTTGATTGCATTGGTGGAAAATAGGTGGAAAGAAAATATTTTTCAAGGAAAAAATTTATCTAGAAATTATTTTCGTGAAAAATATCAATTGGAAGTGTTTGATTGGTTTATTGTTCTAGGTGGAAAAAGTGGAGATTTTCCAAGTTTTGGCATTTGATTGACATTATTTTCCATGGAAAATAAAGAAATTAGCTATTTAATTTTTACTTTTTAATTTTTTAAGCTTTTAATATATTTGTACTTGATAATAACAATGTTTGGAACAAAAAAAAAGTCAATTAACAATAATAAAATTGATTAAACTGTGACGCAAATTATTTTCCACCGTACCTGACAAATGATTTCTTAGCCAAACCATGAGAAATTGTTTTCTTCATTTCCCAAGCAAAAGTGGCGAGTGAGAAAAAAATTTCTAGGTGAAATTTTGGTTGTCAAACAATACAAAGTATGAAAAGTTGGAAAATATTTGCCATTTTCCATGGCAAATATTGGCAATCAAACATGGCCTTATTTTTAAAACAAATTGTAATTTGACAGGGAAGGGGTTGTTTGACAAAAAAAAAATACATTGGGAGGTTGATTCTGTGTTTTGAAAGTGGTGATAATTGCAAATGCAGAAAAAAACTACAGTGAGTTTCTGAAACGTAGTACGAGAGTCGAGACATCCGTGGGGAAGGGGTATGAATGATAACTCAAAAAATCAATGATTCTGCCCTTTCACTGACATCAATGCAAAACCCAACCAAAACTCCTGATGCAGACCTCAATCATTCGACGTCAACAGATCCTTCCAACAGTAATATGAGGTAAATTTGCAGTACATTTTATTTTGATACTCCAATCTTTGCCTTTGTGAATCCGTTCACACTTGTTTTCAATGACACTGTCAATTTTGATAAAAAATTGATAAAACTATTGAATTGAACCTAATAAATGTGCAACATTGCATGAGAGTGTTCTCATCTTTCTACAGGAACTACTTTATTCTTGATACTGAGTTATGAGCTGTTTTTTATGGCATATTTCTCGTCCGTCTACTTGACATTCCAGATATCTGGTTCGAAGGTGTACGGATTCTCTTGTAGTCATACAATGAATCACAAGGAGTGGAGGGCCATGGACGAATTGACATCGGGAGAGAACATAGTTTGGCTAGACAACTAACCCAAAGTTCGATCAAGTCCAGGGACGTGATTCAGAGAATTTTTCATCTTCTAAGAGACATTATTCACTTTGATCGAGGCATTATCTCTCACATCTATTGTGATGAAATCAGGTGGCTGAATCACTCGCATCTAAAGGTTGTGATTAGCGATGCTAACTGGAGTACAGATCACATAATTTACCTCGTCGACTTAGGGCACTAGTGTAAATTGAAACTTGAAAGATATGAATTGTCCAGCTTTAGAGACTTCTAAGTTCTAATGTAGTTTGCATTTACATTTACATTCTTTTCATTGTAACTCCCCCATTTATTGCTTTTAGTAACTTTACTTTTCACTTGTTGCACTATGCTTTTTTTTTAAGGCCAGGTTTATGTCTATCTCATTTCTTGTATTATTTCTTTTTATAATATATAATACATGGTTTGGAATCCTAACCATCATCTACCTTTTTGGGTGGAGCTCAAAAACTCACTCAGGATGTGTGGATGTCTTTACTAACAAAACTATGCGAAGGAAATAAGGTAGATTTTTGTTTATAAATAAATAATTTACTGTTTTTGAAATAAAATATGAGTTTGAAAATTGATTTATGTATGAATAAAATTTTTTTTGGAGAAACATGTTATCAAACAGAGGCGAAGCATTTGTATTACGTTTTATATTGGGGTAAAATCAACTAGTGATGATTAAATTTCGACAGTTCGACCACGTTACTACTTAATCACCCAATTTTGAAAGGTTTCTGAATGTTCACCCAAACTTCAATGAAATTTCTCGTTCGTCACCCAATGATTTGGCAGTCTCCAATTCATAACGAAACGTACGACATGACGAGTAAATTTCAGTTGGGCGTGTGGCGGCATTAATTTTATTCAAGTCAACAAATTACATCACTCAAATACGCCCTTATTTGATTTGTAGCATGTGATGCAATTTGGTGATTAGATAAGAATTAACATCGACACATTTCACAACAGAAATTTTCTATTCAAGTAAGATGTTCTGTTAAAAAATAGAGAATTGTTAAACGTTTGGGGTGATAAACGGTAACTTCATGGGAAGTTGGGTGGACGTTAAGAAATCTTTCAAATATGATTGATTAAGAGCATGTTAGTAATATGATTTTTAAAAGTCTTTTTTTATTTAATGTAAACCAAAATTTAAGTATCAATTTATTTTATAATAAACCCATATTTGGTGAATTTTATGGATCTATGAAATATGTTATTAAAATTAATTGTGAAATTTGGTTCAAAGTTTTAATTTAATTTTAATCCAAATCAAACAAGGATAGAATAAATTATGTGGTAATAAAATTTTTGAAGCTATCGGTTCTTGATTTAAAAGGAAAAAAAGAAGAAGAAAAAAAAGTTGTGGATAATATTAATTAAGTGGAGAAAAAGAGAGATAAAATAAAATAAAATATTAATTATAAATACTTTTTACAATAATCTATGCGCACGTGTGTATTAGGTGGAGAGAGAGAGAGAGAGAGAGAGAGAGAGAGAGAGAGAGAGAGAGAGAGAGAGAGAGAGAGAGAGAGAGAGAGAGAGAGAAATGAATCACAAAAAATTGTCTCGGCATTGGCAGATGAAAATTGGAACTCAAGGGTTAATTATTCTATTTAAAATAATCTGTGTACTCCATGAATGTACACCCCATTAAAAATAAAATACAGAAAGCAAGCGCAATAAATTATAATTTAATTAAAAAAAAAAAATTAAGTGATTTTGCATGCCTGATCTGATGACAAAGAAGCATTAACCACATCGTAAATCCTTACAAGGCCATGTCTTCCCGCAGCTTTCTTGAGCTTCTTCATGATTGATCACACAGCGAATGAAAAGAAGTTCAAGAAAGCTGTGGAAAAGCATGGCAGGACTTCTCATTCTTCAAACTCCGACTAGTACTTTCATAGATAAATCTTCGACCAAACATCTTCATGATGAGAGAGAGAGAGAGAGAGAGCGTGTCCTTCTTTTTTAAAAAAAAACAAAAAAAAAACAAAAAAACAAAAACAAAGAGTGGAGGAGAGGAGCATTAATCTGTAATTCGGGAAGCAGTCTGTTTAATTAAACATGGAGCAGCTTTATAGAATGATAGGAGAGTGGGAGAATGGGTCGTGTGGGTACTGGCCATTTGATCACTACACGTTCTGCCTCCAATACATACAAAAAAATAAAGTCAGTGGGTGGTGGGGTAAATAATAATTTTCTAAATATATTTTTTTACATATTTTCTTGATTTTTAAAAAGGCTATAAAAACAAAACAAAAAATTAGACAACAATTTAAAATCTTTCTTTTGTTAATTTGGAGATCAAAGTTTTGAATTTCCCTGTGAAGTTTTGTGTACGTCAAGTTTGTGATACAAGTTCATGGCGAACTCTCGTTAAGGTAATTTGATTGAGACACGAAATTTCAAAAGAGTTGAAGTCGTATTTCAAATAAATTCTGTGATTCAAGGAAATTGTCTAAATATATATAATACAAAGTCTAGCAATGTATCCACGTGCATTTTGGTATCTTATGGATGTACAAAATTAATGACTTATGTACAATCATGAATTTTACCTACCACAATAATGTATAGTAGCTTATTACTCTCTATGTTTATAATTGTTTAGACGTACACCAGCTGCATGAGCTTTCTAGTAGCATTATTACTCAAAAAATATATAAGATTGAAATCGACCTTGTCGATTCGTCACATCTTGCTATTATTCTAGTTCCAAACTTCCAAGTGATCTTATTTATCTACGCACGCTCATAACAAATATTGTTTAGAAATTAATATCGAGGTCTAGTGGTCTACATTATAATTGATGCCAGAAATCGCTTAGCCATTTCAGAGTGACCTAATGGCAGGTATCGTAAATGTACCATGGAACTTGTCAAGTTGAACATGTGGGGCGCTAAGCCAACCAAGCGGCCAATTGCACCAACTAATATTTGATCAGGGATAGCAATGGATGGCGAATTCTTGAACTCGATAGGGACCAGCCCTGAATGAGACGGGAAATCCTCGACAATGACGAAGATGAGACGGAGATGAAAAAACATTCCTGACCGAGGATGGGCGGGGATGGAAATTGCTATCAAATTCTCATTCCTGCCCCGAAACCAACCCCGATTAATAAGTTTAATTAAAAAAAAAAAAAAATCTAAACAAAGTAAAAGTGTCATAAATATCCGACGTCTAAATATATAATTTAAAAAAACAAGCTTTACATTTCAACTCTATACTAATCTTCATCTCTCACTCTCAAGTCTCATCTCATTCTCTCTAAACATACTTTTTAACATAATTAAACTTGTACTACTTTATAAAAGCTATTATGAATTTTTATTTATCAATGTTAATAATTCTTTAGAGCTTTTAAATAAGAGTTTTGTAAAATAATCATAATTTAAGAAAAGATTTGTATAACTAAGATATTAGATAACCAATATTATAAAAAAAAATATTAATGAACAAATATATATATATATATATATATATAAACTGAGGATTATGGACATCTCCGTCCCGCCTCTCCTAAAGAGGGACGGGATGAGGATGTAGATGGTAAATCTCCGACAGTGTGGGGAAGGGGATTGGCATCCTTACCCCGAACTCGCCTCATTGTCATTCTTATATTTGATTGTATGGAAATTAGAAAGCTCAAATGCACAATCGATAAAATTAAATAGTTTTACCCCGAATTACATCACAATTCAATTGAAATAGTCAAGACAAGATTAGTCACTATAATTTTTATTTTAGATTATTAGTCCTCGGTTCATAGTAGAAATAAAGTTCGATCTAAATAATTTGCTAAATTTAAAAAGAAAAATATGATATCTTAGCCTATGTTTGGTCTAGGAATTTTTTAACAACTTCCCAAGAAATCATCTTTAATCACACATTTTTAATGGACTAATCATTTTTCACAAATTTCAACCTCTTTTCCACTATATATTCTTCAAAAATTAAGGCTGCGTTCTCTTTGGCGTTTTCCAGCCGTTTTCCGTTTTCCATTTCCGTAAATGAGGAAAACGCGTTCTCTTGCGCCGTTTTCGAAAAAAAAATTCGAAAACGTTTTCAAAATTTGTAAAGGAAATGGAAAACGCGAAAAGATTTTCGCGTTTTCCACTTAAAAAAAAAATAATAATAAATTAAAATAATCAAAAAAATTTGAAATTTGTCAAAATTTATCATTTTTAATTATATTATTGGTCCCTGATTTTCAAAACTTGTCATTTTAATCCTCAAATTTTGAAATTTCTTTCAAAAATATCCTAAATTATTTGCAACTTAGGTCCCTCAACTTCAGATTTTGTTGAACATTAGTTCACAAATTTTACTTTTCTTTCAATTTAGTCATTTTCATATTTACTTTATAGGTCATTGTCTTCAAACATGTATAACTTTTGATGTACAACTCCGAATTGCACTCTGTTTTTTGCGTAGAACTCCAAATTCAACCATCTTTCTGATGATGTATCATGTGCTTAATTATTAAACATTTTTTTTTTACTTTTGTATTGTAGACACTTATTTTGTAAGATATAATTAATTAACGTAAATTGATTTTTGCAAATTTTATTGAAACTTAAATTTTAAACGTTATGAGTGCTTACTAGAAGGATGTATCTATATAAAGTATTAAATAGAACGATTACTTTAGAAGGGAAAATTACTACTCAAATGTGGAACGATTACTTTAGAAGGGCAACATGAATTTTTGAACTTTTTTGGTATAACCAAATTGTGTGATAGGAGTTATTTCATTTTTTTTTTTTTTGTGTAATTCAAAATATGATATCTTTATTTCATTTATATTCACAAACAATATGAAATAATTTTCTTCAAAATTTTAAATAGAACGCGTTTTCCAGCTTTTCATTTTCGAAAACAGTTTTCAGAAATAACAAACCAAACGCGTTTTCAGCAATTTCGAAAAAAGTCACAGAAAATGACAAACAGAAAACATTTTCGAAAATGAAAACAGGAAACTGAAATACAAAGACTCTTAATAGGCCCATTAGCTCAATCCAAGTGTGGCCCAATAGTTTTGTTTTATATACTAGTTCAGCTCATGCGATGCACAAGTGGTATGTAATAATATTATTACATATAAAAAATAGATTTTTAAGAACCGATAACCATATGGATATAGAAAATGAGAGAAAATTTTTTATGCGCATTTGCCTTATTTTGATAGTCTTATATGGTTTTTAAAATGCAGGTTTGTAATTTTTATGAGTTTTTTTGAAGCGGTAAATTTAAGGATTAGTTTCGTCTACAGTGCATATGTCGAAGATAAAACGAAAATTGACCTGTGAAAAAAATAAAAAATACGTTATTAAGGAACTATTTTAAACAAGTAACTTTTACTACGATTGACGATTTTGTAATTCGAAAATAATGTGGCAAAATGCTATGCGGGGATTTCACATTCATATCAAAATATTTTTATCACGACTTCATTTAAACCCTCAAAATTGACCAATCAATGAAAAAAAACACTAAAAATAAGAGGTGACGACAAATTAAAAATGGATTTTGAAAAGGCAAGTTTATAGTTTTTTTTAGGGTAAATAGCGAAAAACGTCACTTTCGTTTGGTTGTATTGTGGAAATCATCCCTATTGTTTCATTTTTTTGCAATTACACCCCCAAAATCACCTTTCATTGCGGAATTCATCCTTACCGTCCAAAATCGTTAACATGTCTGTTAAATGCTGAGCTGGCAACAATTTTTTGTTTAAAAATCAAGGGCAAAATCATCAATCCACAAAAGTAAAGGTAGTATGTATACAAGTTTGGCACAAAACGTCCTTGGGATCTAAACGTTTTGCACAAAATCTCCCAGTATGTAAACGTTTTACATAAAACATCCCTACCTCTCAAAAACTAATTAAGTAAATAATAAATTATTAATGATTTCGTTTATATAATGATCTTGTGTATTCGGCTAGATCATTTATATCAACAAATTAAATTACTTAATTTCTCAAATCATTTTTTAACCACACACATTCTCTCTCAACTTTTCAACCAATTAACCTCTGTTCGATAAAAGTGTTTTTTTTTCTTGGTTACTACAATTTTCAATACAACTTATTAATCTAAATTATCAAACAATTTATTAATCCAAATTATCAAACAAACCATTTTAAATATTTAGAGATCACAAAAGAATTATTTTTTGTTCGGCGGCTTACTAAAGAGGGGAGAGAATTTTTTTTATTGTTTTCGAGATAAAATGTGATTAAAAATTGGAGAAAAAATGTGTACGATTAAAAATGGTTTGAGAAATTGTGTAGTTTAAATTTTAGTTTAAACACCCTCATTAATGGACTAGGCGAAGGAGTATTTATCAAATTATTTATACGATGATTATATTCAACGAAATGTGTAATTTGTGATTAAGCATCTGTTTGTTAAATTTGTTTATAAATAACATATTTTTAAACTATTTTCAACCACGAACATTTCTCAAAAAAACTAAGGGTCCGTTTGATAGCGAGGGTGGAATTTGGGTGGAAAGGAAATGAATTTTAGGAAATTGAATTCCTGAGAATTAGAAATTTAATGTGGTTGATTGATTTAATTTTCTACGTGGAAAAAGTAGGAAATTTTCCAACTTTTATTGTTTGATTGACATTATTTTTCATGGAAAATAAAGTAATTTTTTGCTATTTTAATCAACAAAAAAAAAATTTTACTTTTTAAATATATTTGTACTTGATGATGATAATGTTATTTTTTGGAAATAAAATAAGTCAATTAACAACAACAAAATTGATTAAACGTGTCGAAAATAATTTTCCATGTAACATGGAAAATATTTTCTTAACCAAACCAAGAAAAAATATTTTCCACAAAATCCTTGAAAATGGGCATGTGATGTAGGACCAAGGAAAATTTTTTCCATGCCAAATTTTTACAATCAAACATCAAAAAGTGAGAAAGTAGGAAAAAAATTTCTTTTTCCATGAAAAATTTTACCTAATCAAACGGACCCTAATTTCTTTCCAGTTTCAAAATATTACCAGTATGATAACCAAAGGCGATTCTACTTCTTCTCGCCTCCAAACATAGCCATCACATCCTTGGCAGAAACGATTTGTTCATCAGGTTTTGCAAGCCACCCATCCGCTTGGCTTTACTTTTTAGGTAACTTATCATCTTGGCAATACGTTTGTACTCGTCCAGCATTTCCATCACTTCCTTGAGAGGGCGACCCGAGCCTCTAGCTATCCGCATTAACCGTGATTCGTTCATGATTTTCAGGTCACAACGATCCAACTCTGCAATATTTAGAACTTGGATTAGTTCTCGGATTAGGTTGATATATATATACAAGAAATATGCAAACTAGCCTTCATTAGTCATTGAATCCATCATTGTCATGTATCTTTGACGCTTAGCCTGAAATTCCTTTTCATTGCCTTCAGGTATCAAGTCTGCACTAAATCCTGAAAGCGACGAGAAAAACTACACAGAAACAAGGATCTAAGTAACATACAACTGCAATGAAGAAACAGATGCAATTTTCCAAGCGCTAGTGCAAGAGAGGATGACAGGCAAGATAAAGAACAGTCCTCCCTCCAGATATTTTTTATCAAAATAGCCTTCTTCGTACTTGAGAAATGGACAAATTATCTAACCGACCATCACGAGTTTGGAGATCTGGACAACATGGCCAAGCTCTCCCCACAGAGTTGGGCAAGTTGGTTTAGAGGAGAAATTCAAAGTTGATTCTAATTTAAATTAAAAAAAAAAATGGAAAAGAAAACTGCATCCCAAATTTCCAACTTCCCATCAAATTCCTTAATTTATGCAACAGCAAATAACACTCCTTAAATAATGCAATAACTCTTTGAAAAGACTTCAGTGAATCCTTTGGAGAAACTCAAAATCCATAGAAGTAAATTTCAATTGTCTGCTAAAAGTTGCACGGACTTCTTGAACTAAATTCTTACAAAGATCATCAAATTGATATAGTGAAAAATGTAGGAGATCAAGAAAAACATGGGAGGAAGGGAAGAGTGGTGTTTAAAAAAAAAAAATTACAGCAGGTAACTAGTACATACAACAACACAGGCAAGTGACAGACCTGGCCAATTGGACCCATTTGAAGCATAATATTCTGTACATACTCAAGCATGATCCTCAAAGTAAACTCTCTCTTCATAATATTTTCCACACACTCAGACTGTTGATCTATTGGAATTACTTCATGAACCTTGTCCATGAATCCAGACAAGTCGCCCATGCCTAATAAAAATTGAAAATTGTACATTGTAAAACAGAATTGATCAAAACATCTACGATAAGCAAAAATTATTCATTAGAATAACAAAAGAAGTAAAGGTGTATAACCGTGAAAAACGATTCAAACCTAAAAGTCTGCTCACAAATGGTTTGGCATTAAAAACTTCAAATTCATTCATATGTTCCCCTGTTCCAATGAATATCACTGGACTCTTTGTTGCTGCAACTCTGCAATATCGAATAGAATAATTAAAATGTTAAAACACCACAGAGCTCCAAAACAAAAATATGGTTCCAGAACATTTACTTCTACGACTTGTGGTTCTCCAACTGCATGAATCAAGGTTCAGTTTACCGGTTTAGTTGACTTCTATAATTAAGGTTGGAAGATATGCGGTACATCCAATATTATTGTTTATCCAGAAAATGATTACAGCCTCTCTCAAAGAAAATGTAGGAGTGTTAAGACCGTTTTCCAATGAATTTTCATCAATAGTCGAACTTTTAACAACGTATAATCTGTTATGCACACCTCTAATACGTAATGCAGCCTCCAAATGGGATATTTTCAAACTGCATCCTTCAGCTACTGAAGCACCTCAGTTCCAAATTAAGCAAGTGTTTGGAAAACAAAATAAACCAGTTTATAAATTACACAATTTCTCAAACTACTTTTTTAACCACACACATTCTCTCTCCAATTTTCAACTACTACTTTTTACCACAAAATCATAAATAAACCAATTTATAAACCACGCAATGTTACCAAACAGAGGCTTAAATTATCTATATTGAATCTACTTTATGTATACTGAATCTTCAAAAAAACTAAATAAAGAAATCATTTCTATATCCCTGAGAGAAAGAACACAGATGAACACACAAAGGCTAACATTTGTAAAAAACTCTCAAACAAATTTGACATTATTCACTATAAATAACAACACTGGATATCATCAGGAAGTCAGAAAAAGAGGTCCCTTGAAAAATGTAAGAAAAGAATGGTCCACTTAAAACCCATTATAACAACATTTTAATTCATAGGATAAGTTAAGAGTATTGAATCTTACGCGCTAAGAGTACCACCTCCCTTCGCATGACCATCCATTTTAGTAACAATCACAGCTCCAACTGCAACACTTTGCTTAAATGCTTGAGCTTGACTGAAAGCAGCTTGACCAATACTGCTATCCATAACAAATATAACTAGATCTGGTTTCTGGAGGATTCAAATTAGGAGATCAGTATTTGAAGTACAACCTGGAACTAAGAAAAGAGGAATAGCACAGCAAAAAACACATACCGTCGCTTCAGAAACTTGACGCATCTCTTCAAAGAGAGCGGCTTCTTGTTTGTGGCGACCACTGGTATCAACAATTATGAGGTCACAATTTTCTTTCTTGAATCTTTCAACACCTTCAACTGCAATTCTCACAGGATCTGACTCCGTGTAGCTGTCACAAAGTTATCAAACTGAAAGACTAAACAACACGCAGGCTCTTATGTATAACACACTGTCAAAATCAAACAGTTCAATCCACAATTAAAAACAAAAAAAATCCACTACCAAAACCCGCAATTAAGTTCTAGTCAGTAAAAACACAATTCACTAAATAACTACACATTTTCCACATTATAACATAATTGCCATAAGATGTAAAACGAAACAGTACATATATTCTGAGGAAGAACTACCAAATATGACGTATAAAAGTACAATTCAGATGTAGATTTGTCATTTGTTAAAAATAATAATTATTCAGATCCATCTATAATCGAATAAAGCCCAGTATATATTGGTCAGAACGGGTATTTTGTATGTTTGCATAAAAATGTTCTTCTTTAGTAATAAATAAGCCTCATAAGAAGGGAAGAAAGAGAGTGCAGGTATAATCAATTTTTTCAGGAGGATAATTTCTTTCACAAGGATAACAAATATATATTCCACATTACAAAAGGAATATGTATGAATCATTTCTCTAACTACTTCCAACCTTCATTGTACCATTTCTATGACATAATATAAAATAACCATTAAGAAAATTGAAAATTCTTTTTTCAAATAATGACCTTATTATATAAAAATTAAAAGAAATATAACTGAATCTTAGTCATAAATCATATTATCTTGTTTTTCTTTCATAATTGATCTTCAAACATAATCTATACTACTCAAATCTAAGTATTATGGCATTAAATTGTTTAGCAAGGACTTTGTTTCTCAATGTGTTCAATGAAACAGCACATCCTGACCTTTAATCTGCAAGTAATTCAAGCAGTAAAAATAAAAGTTCAAGTTCTTTCTCCCTGACAAGATAGCAATGGAACTTTTGTCACACTCGGATCAGATTATATACATCTCAAACACCGTAATATAACCACAGAATAAATTTTGTAAGCTTAAGGAAGAAATACGACCATTTAAAGATCAGAAAAAAAGTTACCTTCCATAAAATGGAATTTTTGCTTTGGTTGCATTCTGCTTCAGCTGGTCAAAAGCACCTGCTCTGAATGTGTCAGCACAAACAAGGGCTGGTTTCCAGCCCTTCTTGTGGTGGTAGGATGCATATTTTGTACATGTCGTCGTTTTTCCAGACCCTATATTTAATACAGACAAATAAGAACATCAATTTTTGAAAAAGAGGCAAAAACACTTGAGAGTTAATTCACAGAAATTAGCATTTACAATCCAGTATAAGACTAGAAATATGTATAGTGCCATTGAATTGAAGCATAGAATAATAAAGTAAGTTTCCAAAACATGTAAACAATATACTCTCCTTCAAAGACATGAGACATCAACATACCTTGCAAACCTACAAACATAACAACACTTGGTTTCCCTTTAATTGGAGTGAATGAAGGCTTTCCTGGATCCAAAATCTTGCACAGCTCGTTAAATAAAGCCTAAAGGAGAGCAGAAATTTCTTTAGAACAGAGTGGAATAAGAAAAACCAAGACAGTTTAATTTTCATTTGATGCTAGTAGTATATGTGTTCAAAATATAATGCAGATACAACAAAAGAAACCAAAAGCCGTATCATTATATCTCCCTAAATGGAGGGAACACCAAGCATACACCGTATACACAATATCATATATACAAGGATTGCGAAACATCAACTAATAAAAATCAGAAAAGGACAAAGAAAACAAATATTGCATGACAAAACAATATCAAAGACGAATATATCTGATACAATGGGTGTTCGAAACCTGGCTTTCTGTAGAAGACTAGAAGTTACACCAAATAAATCCATCCTACAAGTCAAAAAGTAAACAGGTGCTTCTTCAAGAGTTATGATTTAGGCTGATTCTTTACTATTCATCATATGTCCAAATTACAACTAAGCAGACAGACACTGAATCCAAAAACTCCACTTATATTTTCTAATAAACGGTCACAACTAATCAGTCCAAATTAGAGGGTTGCAGCAGGTTGACAATCCGATGAGGTATTTCTTTTTTGACAAAATATTAAAAAGGACTTTCATGGGGTTCATCTACAAGAACAGACAAGATATTCAAAATAATATGAAGTAAAGAAGTATTACACTCTTGTATCACGATATAGATTTATCGGAGGAAATAATCGAGTATATATTAAGGCCTAATAGTATACCCAACTCTACCACCACTCGCAAATAGAAAAGAAAAACCTTGAATTTCTTAAAGAAACAAATATTGCTGTAAAATTATTTAAAAATAAATAAAATGAAAAATCCATGATTCAAAATTTATTGTCCTGGATCCTGATTTCCTCCATTAACTTTCCGCACAAGGTAGAAAATTCTATGTTCTTTTTCTTTCTCAGTTTTATGTTTCCGGAAATTAAATCGAGACCTTGTTTATTAGTGTACCTGTTGGATAATTTTGCGCTTGTTGAGACCGGCCGCAAGGTCATCGAGATTAACAATTCGTTTAATATTAGTCCGCATATCGCTGATGAGCCTGACCTGGACATCGGCCTGAAGGAGTGCGCGGGAAATATCATTCAGACAGTCGTTCAGCACTTTTTGATCGACGATCGTCGCATTGTTCATCTGCTGCAGAGCACGGGATATGCTTCCTCCTAATTGCGAAAGCACCATCTTGAATCTGGATTGATAATTGATATTCGAAAACTTAGAACTGAGGGTGCAGATTGCAATTGGATTGATGTTAAGGTTAGGTATCGGGGATTTGAATTGAGGTTTTGCTGGCGGCAAACAGATTTGCGAGTTTAAAGGAGTTAACAGTTACAACTGAATTCAAATTTGGAGCAAATGTCAGGGAATATAGAAAGGCAATCTCCCCAAACTTTTGGCTTCAGATTTTCCAGTACAGCATCAAGAGAGTGAGCATACAATCCAAACACAAATATCCATAGGAAGCCAAAGTGTCTGTTCTTTTTTTTCTCTCTCTCTCATATATCATACCATGAATAGGAAAAAATGGTTGGGGAATTAGTTGTGATGTACCTCAATAATAAAATATTTGTTTGTTTTACCTTTGACCAAAAGTAAAAAAAATAATATAAATAGAAAAATATATTAAAGTGTTAAAAGATATTTTTACCCTAATATATTAACTTAAAATTTCCTTTTTTTCCCCCAAATACTTATCAAGATGATTCATTCTTTTCACATGATAAAGAAAGGCAAATAGATTTGTTTTCTTTTAACTAGAGAACTGTTACGTTATATAATACTTTCTAAACCACGAGTTTAATGTCATTCAAATAGAAAAACTTGGTAAGTAGGTTGAATTCGTTATTGTGTACACATAACGAGTTCAATGTCGTTGCAGTTGAGAAGACAATAATACTTTAGGTCTGTTCATAACGAGCTCTAAACCGTTACTTTGTACACGTAACGAATTTCATGTTGTTCCAGTACAAAAAAACATAGTAACAAATTTGATAAATTTGTGTGGTTAAAAACTGATTTGAGAAAATGTGTTATTTATTGCTATAGATAATTTTTGTCACTATAGGTACCTTGTAACGGAACTCATAATCACAAGAGAACTCTTTCGAGGTCTAAATCGTTACTTTGCACACGTAACGAGTTCAATGTCGTTATAGTTACTGCTTCGAATATATTCATAACGAGGTAGAAATCATTACTTTATACACATAACAAGGTTTATGTCTTAAGAAATATTTACAATAATGTCCTCGTTGTCCATAAAATTGAACTGTCAACAAACTCGCACAAATTTTGTCATAGCGATATTTAAGTCGTTATAATGACTTCAAAATCGTGATCATTTGATAAATCGTTCCAATGTAATAATAATGATTTTGAGATTGGTGGAGTTGAAAATAAACTAAAATGATATAGATGTGGTTTCATTTGGTATATAACGAGTTTAAATATTGTATGAATTCAGTCTCTGAAAATAATATAACGACATTCATGTAGTTTATGTAAAAACTTAACGACATCGAGATTGTTTTAGTTGAAATGTTGACTAAAAATTAACGACATCGAGAAAATATGTTATTTATTGCTATATATGAGTTTTTGTCGCTATAAGTACCTTGTAATAGAACTCATAACGACAGGAGAACAATTTCGAGGTCTAAGTCGTTACTTTGTTCACATAACGAATTTAAAATCATTATAGTAAAAAAAAAAAAGTAGTAAAGAGCTTAAAGTCGTTACTGTGTACACATAACGATGTTCATGTCGTTATAGTTACTGCTTCAAATCTATTTATAACGAGGTAAAAGTCGTTACTTTGTACACAAAACGAGGTTTATGTCGTTACGACATATTTACAATAATGCCCTTGTCGTTCATAAATCCAAACAGTCAACAAACTCGCACAAATTTTGTCGTAACGATGTTTAAGTCGTTGTAACGATTTCAAAATCATGATCATTTGATAAATCGTTCCAATGTAATAATAACGATTTTGAGATCGTTGGAGTTGAAAATAAAACTATAACGATAAATATGTCGTTTTATTTGACATATAACGAGTTACATATCGTTCTGATTCGGCCTCAGAAAATAACATAACGACAACTATGTCGTTTCTGTACAAATTGAATGACATTAAGATTGTTCTAGTTTAAATGTTAACTAAAATGATATTGACATCGTTTCTTTGCACATGCAACGATATTAAAATCGTTTTGTCAAAAATCGACAAACCATCATAACGTCTTCCATATCGTTCTAGTGTTAAATTAACGAACTGTATCTCGTTCCAATGTAAATTATAACTATAACGGCTTAGATATCGTTTCTTCATGTGGAACACGACTTGTGTATCGTTTTGGATGAAATCGGTGATTCGATCGTTCTTTACCATCCGAAATGTTTCCAACAGGCGTAATCTAACAAAAATGGGTCATAGAAAGTGATTCATACACTTTGTAAATCGACATGATTAGAAAGATATGATCATTTCTCTCAAGTGTAGAAGTTACAAGGTAATAGATAACTAAAGGAATTTCATCTCATATTGATCCTATCTTTCTAATCATGTCGATTTACAAAGTGTTTGAATCACCTTTTATGACCCATTTTTGTTAGATTGCGTCTATTGGAGGAACTTCGGACGGTAAAGAACGATCGGCTTGACGATTTGAGCCATAACGATATACATGTCGTGTTGCGATTGAAGAAATGATACAGACGACGTTATAGTAATAATTTACACTGAAACGATATAAAGTTCGCTAAACTTACGAAAGAACGACGTTTAACTCGTTATGATATTTATTCGGCTATGAACATAACGATTTCAATATCGTTTTGTTATTGAAAAAACGACATTGACATCGTTTTTGTAATAAAGTACACTGGAATGAGCTTAATGTCGTCAAATTTGTAAACAAACGACATAATTATCGTTATGTGACTTTCTGAGCCTGAAACATAACGATCTCGAACTCGTTCTACTGAAACAGTAACGACCTCCACATCATTTTAGGCTATTTTCCACACAAACGAGCTCAATGTTGTTACAATTACAATTAAACGATCTTCCAAATTATAACGGATTTGAAGTTGTTACAACGACTTAAACATAGTTTTTGAAAAGTTAGTGCGACTTTGTTGACTGGTAGGAATTTTGGACAACGAGGGAATATCCGTAAATATATGTAACGTCATTTATGTCGTTATTTTTATGAAGTAACGATTTCAATGTCGTTATGAACAACAGTAAAGCAGTAAGGTATTTTCAACTCTAACGACATTAATATCGTTACGAACGACTTTGAAGCAGTAACTATAACGACATTTAAGTCGTTACGTGTACACAGTAACGAGTTCAACCTCGTTATGGACAGATATAAAGCAATAAGGTCTTTTCAAAAGAAACGATTTTGAACACGTTATGTTTATGAAGTAACGATTTATATCTCGTTACTATCTTTTTTAGATGGGAACGATGTTAAAATCGATATGTGTACAAAGTAACGATTTCAACATCGTTATAGTTTAAAATCAAATGAACAACAACCTGCTAAAAATTAATCATTCTCATTCCAACAAAAAATTGATAAATCCTAAACACTTCCACATCTAAAATGCAATGTTTATTGTCTGCACAACTAACAAAAAATTCAACCTCCAACTACACAAGCATAATTTCTAATACAAATCAAGTATCCTCACTCCAGATAAACAACTACTCAAAAAGATTCATGATTAGACAAACAAAATTCAGATTTATCAATGTACACTAAGACTCAAAGTTTCATGCCAATAACTCTGCAATCAATCTCTTCCTCCACATTGGGATACATTTCGAGCGATTGCATTCACGTCCATATTCCCTTGGAGAAATTCAATGTACTTCAAGTTCTAATCAACTGGAACGATGTTGGGTGAATCAATATGGATGACAATGACAGATTCATGATAATGACATCAATATGCCCAAAACGACTTTGAACTCGTTACGCGCACGGATTAATAGCATAAAGGCAAAATTACACCCAACAGGCATTGATTCAGATATTACTTGAAGAAAATGGTTCAGAATTGTTCAAATTCATCCTTACCTTCCCTTCTTCTCAAAATGCCCAATATCAATGTTACAAAATGGATTTTCAACCTTCAAAGAGATTAACACTCAATGGAGTGACAATGTATTTTGTGATTTGGAGAAGAAATAACAGAGATCAGTGACCTATTTTGAAGAAGAAGAAAGAAGAGCAGGTACCCATTTTGGAGGAAGATTTTCGTTGGGGAGAGGAAGAAGACGACAATGAAATCAAAGCTAGGTTTTGTTTGGCAAATGCCATGGGCATATTTATAATTCTATATATCATTTTCTGTATTTTTTTTTTAGAATGAGGTTATTGGACTAAAAATTATTGTTGTGGGTCTTCTTAAATAAATATTTTTGTTGACTGGGTCATTTAAATGAAGCGACCAAAATTGTAGGCAAATATTACCTGATGTAGGGCCTAAAAATAATAGATGTAAGAATTAAAAAAATGTATGTGTATTGCATATTAAATTAAGAATTAATCTTGACTACAAAAGAGAATATATACATCAAGGAGCAATCTATTCTAGGCTATTCTATGGTAATTACAATCACAAACAATGTTTTCCATAATTATGTGATACACAAAATATTTTCCTATAATTTTGGTGATTCGCTTTTGATTTGTATTTGTTAATACGCCCCCTCAAGTTGGAGTGTATATGTTTATCACTCCCAACTTGCTAATATGCGAATCAAAGGTGGCATGCCCCAACGGTTTTGTGAAAATATCTGCTACTTGCTGACCAGTGCGTACAAACATGGTTATGACTTCTCCTTTCTGTATCCTTTCTCGAACAGTATGACAATCTAGTTCTATGTGTTTTGTCTGCTCATGGAATACTGGGTTTGCAGCGATGTGAATTGCCGCTTGATTATCACAAAATATCTCTACTGACTGAGGATGCTCAACACGCAAGTCACGTAAAAGATATCTCAACCAAGTGAGTTCACAAGTGACGGCTACATTGCTCGATATTCTGCTTCAGTAGATGATCGTGACACAGTGGGTTGTTTCTTACTCTTCCAAGAAATTAAGGAGCTTCCCAAAAACACACAATAACCCGTTACTGACCTTCGAGAGAATTGGCAATCAGCCCAATCGGCATCACAATACCCTGTGAGTTTCAATGTGCTATGTGAGGATAAGAGAAGGCCTTGACCTGGTGCATTTTTCAATTAACGGAGGATATGATAAGCTGCAGCAAGATGAGGTTTTCTTAGAGTGAATGAATTGACTAAGTATGACAACTGAGTATGTGGTTTTAGGCCGTGTGATTATAAGATAAATTAGTTTCCCAACAAGTCACCGGTATGGTGTTGGATCTCGAAGGGCATCGCCATTAATTGGATCAAGTTTTAAAGTGTGTTCCATTGGAAAATTTGCGGGTTTGACACCAAGTAATCATGTTTCTTCCAGTAGATCTAGTGTGCATTTTCGTTGACAGATGGTAATGTCTGACTTGGATCTTGCAACTTCAACACCTAGAAAATATTTCAATGGTCCAAGATCTTTGATTTTAAAACAAGTGCTTAGGAATTGTTTGAGATTATGAATGGCTGCCTCATCATTTCCTGCAATGATCATATCATCGACATAAAGCAAAATGGCAGTATGAGATGTATTTTCAACTTTGATAAACAAGGAATAATAGGCTTTTGACTGCTAGAAACCAATGTCAGCAATAGATGAAGAGAACTTGTGAAACCAACTTCTGGAGGCCTGTTTGAGGCCATATAGAGACTTGTTGAGTCGACATACAACATTCTCCCCCTATCAACCATAACCCGGAGGGGGCTACATATAAACTTCCTCAGTCAAATCACAGTGAAGAAAAGCATTGTGGACGTCCATTTGATGAAGATACCAATTACGAACAGCGAAAACTGCTAAGAGGCAACGAACAGTGACAAGTTTAGCAACGGGGGCAAAAGTCTCCTTGTAATCAATGCCCTCACGTTGTGTAAAGCCTTTAGCAACCAAACGGGCTTTATAACATTCAATAGATCCATCTGAGTGATACTTAATTTTAAAAACTCAACGGAAACCAATGGGACGGTGCCCAGATGGTAGAGGCATCATAGTCCAAGTATTATTCTCCTCAAGTGCTTGGATTTCAGCTTGCATAGCAGAAACCCATTGTGGATCAGTACAAGCCTGTTCATAAGAAGCTGGTTCGACCAAATGAGAGATATTATGCACAAATTTCTGATATGGAAGATGATCACAAGAAACATACCTTTGCAATGGATACCGTGTGCGGAGCGTGGGTGGAGAGGAGACAGACCTGGGAGAAAGCAAAGAAGCATGATAAGTTTGATAGTCTTGAAATTTAGGTGGGGGTTTGGTGGTGCGATCAGACCGACGTAAGAGAGGTGGTGGTGCCAAGGGAAGTGGAGGATCATGGGGAGGTGATGTGGGAGGAGAAAGAGAAATGGGGGCAGGGCTGGAGGTAGCATCAGTAGAGGTAGGGGTAGGACATGGTATGTCATCTGGACTATCAAAATGAAGTGTAGTATTCTCCATGGGTGAGATAGAGGCAGATGTACAGGTACATCATCTTGGTTCTCGATGGTGGTGTGAGTAAAAGGAAATGAGTTTTTGTGAAAAAGGACGTCTCGAGAGGAGAAAATGCGATGGGTCACAAGATCAAGTAATTTGTAACCTTTTTGTCCTGGTGGGTAGCCTAAAAAAATACAATGTGTAGCATGTGCATCAAATTTGTGCTTGGGTGTTAGGTTGTTAGCAGAGTATAAACAGCCAAAAGTACGAATGATAGAATAAGAAGGTGGTACACCATGGAGAATTTCATATGGAGTTTGGAGTGACAACAAAGGGGTTGGTAATCGGTTGATTAAGTAGCATGCCGTTTGTATGCTCTCACCCCAAAATCTTAGTGGTAAGTTGGCTTGAAAACGGAGGGCATGTCCCACATTTAAGAGATGACGGTGCTTTCTTTCAACAAACCCGTTTTGTTTAGGGGTGTAAGGGCATGTGTGTTGAAAAATGATGCCATGGTCACGAAAATAAGATTGCATGGATAAAAAATTAGCCCCATTATCTGAACGAAAAAATTTTAATCCCACAATTAAATTGAGTTTTAACCCACGAAAAAAATAATCACAATAAGGATCGTGTGTCAGACTTCAAATTCATAAGGTGAACCCATGTAAAGCGAGAAAAGTCATCAACAATAGTGAGAAAATATTTTGCTCCAGAATGTGAATTTATTTTGTGGGGTCCCCATATATCACAATGAACTAAAGCAAAAGGCACAATTGATGAGATTGAACTAAAATGGAAAGGTAAACGAGTTTGTTTCGCTAATGGACAAACTTCGCAAACATGTTTATTATCAAAACTTATTTCTGATATGGATTGAGATAAAACTTGATGAGGTGGGTTGGATGGGTGTCCAAGTCATTGATTCCAAAGACGAGAGACATTGTTGATACGACGTGTAAGTTGGGGGTTTTGTTGTGGTGAAAGATAGTAAAGTCCATTATATTGCTTGCCCAGGCCAATCGTCCTCTTCGTATCCACGTCCTGTACAACACAAAAATCAGAGGAGAAAATTACTACGCAGTTGAAAGCTTAAGTAAGTTTGCTCACAGATAATAAATTGACCCGAAAATTAGGTACATGTAATACTCCATCAAGTTTCAGCTCATCATTCAATTGAACAGACCCAATGGAATTAATATGTGCTTTTCTACCATCAGGTAAGTTTAGAAAATCATGTTTATGAATCGAGCTTACTGGTTCTAAATGACATATGTGGTCCGTTGCTCCACTATCCATAATTCAACATAAAGATTTAGGTGAATTTTGTTTACCTGTAGCATTAGCAAAAACATTACCATTCCGATTATTCAACATAGCCATATCTGGTTGTACTCTTCGGTTGTGAAAGTGGGCCCCTCTTGTTTAGTTGACAGCGCTTTGGAAGTATCACATGGTTCTGTGGCAAAATGATTGGCTGCTGCCCTCCTATTTTTCGATTGAATGTTCTTACCATGGAATTTGTGGCCTACTGGAAAACCATTCAAAAAATTGCAATAGTCCATTGTATGTCCCTCTTGATCAAAATATGTGCATTTCCTCTTCAATGTTCCCCCATTTTGAGAACCAGAAGTTTCACGTATACCGCCATTCCCTTTTGGTTTGTTTGACTGATTCACGGTCAAACCAATGAAATTCCCAATGGTTCCTTCGCGATGTGCAGCCACATCTAGTTGGCGTTCATGTTGTAGAATCATGGAGAAGGCTTTCCGAGTGTCTGGCAATGGATTCATCATGAGTATGTTGCCCCTGATCGTAGCATAGGTTTCATTCAACCCCATGAGGAAGAAAAAGCGTCATCTTTGAACCCGGTGATTAGGTTTTGGTACATTTGAGGAAGGAGCGATTTCCGGAACAACGCAAATCAAAATTACAACCGCGAGGAGATGGTCAATTCCAAGTGATTGAAAGGATCAACAACAATGCCTATAAACTAGATCTTCCTGGTGAGTATAATGTTTCGGCTACGTTTAATGTTTCTGATCTATCTCCGTCTGATGCAGGTACAGATTCGAGGTCGAATCATTTCGAGGAGGGAGGGGATGATGTGATCCCGACCACGAATACGAGCCTGCAATAAGATCCGTTGATGATCAAAGGGGGACCGATGACTCGATTACAAACGAAGAGGACCAACAAAGCGATGGACAAGCTAGTACAAGAAACAATGGCCAAAACAATGTTCGTGTCATCAAAAGAAGCAAGTTCCATGTTGGGACCTAGCCAAGCCGACGAGTGGATCAACCACATTCAAGTCGCCGAAGGAAATTTTGAAGTTTCCAAGTTACGGCCGTAACAAGCTCAATGTTACGGTCGTAACGAAGGCACTGCTCAAAATTGGATTTTGGACATTTTGGACTTATGGCCGTAAGTTATAGTGTCACGACCGTAAATGTGAATCAGTAACCAAGTTACGGCTGTAAAGGAAGTAGTTACGGCCGTAAATGTCAAAACGCGTAAAAATCCTATTTTTTTTGTTATTTTTATTTCTTTCCATATTTTAGCAATTTGATTCCTTATTTAATTAGGGCTCTTAGACCAGATTTTGACCATATTTATAGGGATGTACTTTTCATTATTGAGTGAGAATTTTATTGATATTATTGTAAGGCAAATTGTTTTCAAACTTCGTTCTTCATTGAACACAATTCGAACTTGCGAGTTATTCTTGTTTGTTCAAATCTCGGTGAGAATTAATATTGCTTGTGATCAAGAGGTCAATATATCCCTGTGGTTGTATTGGTTGCTTGGTTCAATTAATTTTAATTTGATCCATAAATCGTGATTTCTTGGCGTTCTTGGGTCGATTTCAATATTTTGTGGGTTGCGTAGCTACGTGGTTTGCATCATTTGATATCAGAGCTTAGGCTCCGAAAATCAAGGTTATACCTTTATTTTGTTTCTTGAGTTTTCTTGATTTTAGTTCTTCGTGTTCTTCAAATCTTGAGTCTTTAATCCAAAAACTATCACAAAAAAATTCAAAAAGTCGTTATTTCTTTCGTTTGGTATTCAAATAAGATTTCGTTTGTTTCCTTATTCTCGTAGTTGAATTTTCGAGAAGATTAAAAAAAACGAAAATTTCAACAGCGAAGAAGAAAATTGTTATTTGATTTCGAGAATTACCTTCTTGAATCAATCTTAATTTCCATAAAAGTGTCAAGTCCTTTATAGAGTCAGATTTCATTCTCTCAAGGTCTTCTTCGAGTTTTTGAACAAGTTCATAAATTCTCACTCATACTCGATTTGAATCATTCGGGCTTAAACTTGTTTGAGTTCGGATTCGTTCTTTGAAGCAATTGGGGTGAAAGACATTGAGTGGAAAAAAGGCTAGAGAGGTGAGATCAATAGAGGGTAAAATCCAAAAAAAATTGAGTGATACACGAGGGAAATACACGTGAGGCATATATTACATAGTTTTAGGATGTCGAAAAATTCTACTACAACAAAGAACGGCGATCAAATCAACATAGTGGAAGAGTTGGCACAACGCTTTGAGAAAAATGCTTGGGGATATGTCGGGCAGGATTGAAAGGTTAGAGCGACCTAGGGAAGCGCCCAATGTGCGGAGACAAGTGAGGCATGGTCATAGGATGGAGATGGAAGAAGAAGATGAATTTGATGGGTTTGATGATGGGGCACTTATAGATAGAGAGGTTAGGCATGAACGACGAGGTAGAGAGGTTGTTAGGGATCGACCGGATCGTGGCATGGGTAATATCAAAACAACAATTCTTTCCTTTAAGGTTCGGAGTGATCCGGAACAATATTTAGAATGGGAGAAAAGGATTGAGTTGATATTCGATTGCTACAGCTATACGGAGGAGAAAAAGGTTAAAGTTTCGGTTCTTGAATTCACCGATTATGCACTTACTTGGTGGGATCAATTAGCAACTTCTAGGAGGCGAAATCGTGAGAGACCTATTAGTACATGGGGTGAATTAAAGGCTGTCATGAGGAAGAGATTTGTCCCTAATCATTACCATAGGGAACTTCATCAAAAACTGCAAAGTCTTTACCAAGGTTCTAAGAGTGTCGAGGATTATCATAAGGAGACGGAGATGTTGATCCTTAGAGCCAATGTGGAGGAGGATGAGGAGGCCACTATGGCCCGTTTCTTGAATGGTATGAATAAAAAAATAGCAAATATGGTCGAATTGCAACACTATGTGGAGTTAGAAGATATGCTACATATGGCCATGAAAGTGGAGAAGCAATTGAAGAGAAAAGGGACAGCTAAGTAGCAGTCGGGTTCTTTGGGTTCTAATCCATCTTGGAAGCTGAGGTGGGAAAATAAAGGAACTGGGGCTGTTTCGAAGGGGAAGATTTAGGTACTCAAGGGAAATGAGGAGTCCGTTAACAAATTTTCACCCAAATGGGAGTCTCAGCCATCTAGGAGTAGAGATATTCAATGCTTCAAATGCTTGGGAAGAGGACATGTGGCTTCTCAATGCCCTAATAGACGTGTCATTACCATGCGAGCGGAAGGAGCTTGGGAAAGTGGCAGGGATGAGGAATACTACAGCGACATGCCCACTTTGGAGGAAGCTAGTGATAATGAGGAATTGTTATCCGGGGAGCATGGACCGTTATTAGTAGCGAGGCGAGCCCTTAGTGCGCAAGTCAACGTAGATGACGTGGAGCAACAAATGGAGAACATATTTCATATACGGTGTCGAGTCCAAGACAAGGTATGTAGTATGTAGTATGATTATTGATGGTGGTAGTTGTACGAATATTGCTAGCACCACACTAATTGAGAAATTAGGATTACCATTGTTGAAGCATCCATCACCTTATAGACTTCAGTGGTTAAATGATAGTGGTGAAATTAAAGTGAATAGGAGGGTGTTAGTGAATTTTTCGATTGGTAGCTATAGGGATGAAGTGATGTGTGATGTGGTTCCTATGCAAGCCAGACACATTTTGTTGGGTAGGCCTTGGAAATATGATAGGAATGTGACACATGACGGGTATAAAAATAGATATAGTTTTACCAAGGATGAGAGAAATATTACACTTACACCATTGACACCATCACAAGTTTATGCAGATCAAGTTAAATTGAAAAGTGATGAAGAACAAAAGGCGAGGAATCTTGAGAAAAAGAGAGTTGAGGCCACGACCTTAGATAAAGGAGAGAAAATGAGAGTTGAGGCCACGACCTCAGAAAAAGGAGAGGAAAAGAGGGTTGGAGTCACGACTCCAGAAAAAGATAGGCGAGAGAAAAAAAGAGATTTGGGGTACATACCTCAGAAAAAGGAGAGGGGGCGAAGAGTTCCAGAAAAGAAAAACCAAGAGTGAGTTTCTATGCCAAAAGTAATGAAATCAAGAAGGCTTTCGTGGAAAATCGACCAATGGTCCTTCTATTGTACAAGGAGTCATTCCTTACCCTTGATGAAGCTAACATACCCCTCCCTAGTTTGGCTATTTCTCTCTTGCAGAAATTTGATGATGTATTTCCGGAGGATATACCTAGTGGGTTGCCACCCATTCGAGGTATTGAGCATCTGATTGATTTTGTACCTGGAGCAGTCATTCCAAACCCTCCCGATTATAAGAGTAATCCCGAGGAGATGAAGGAACTTCAAAGGCAAGTGGAGGAATTGATGACCAAGGGGTACATAAGGGAGAGCATGAGTCCATGTGTCGTACCTGTGTTACCTGTACCAAAGAAGGACGGGACTTGGAGAATGTGTGTTGATTGTAGGGCCATCAACAACATAACGATAAAGTATCGTCATCATATTCCTAGGTTAGATGATATGTTGGATGAATTGTATGGCTCTAGCATATTTAGTAAAATTGATTTTAAAAGTAGTTATCATCAAATTCGAATGAAGGAAGGAGATGAGTGGAAAACTGCTTTTAAAACTAAATATGGCTTGTATGAATAGTTAGTTTATGCCGTTTGGACTTACTAATGCACCTAGCACATTTATGCGTTTAATGAATCATGTTTTACGTGCATTTATTGGTAAATTCGTTGTAATTTACTTCGATGATATCTTGATATATAGTAAAACTTTGAATGAGCATGTGGAGCATGTTAGGTGTGTGCTTGTGGTTTTGAGGCAAGAACAACTTTTTGCTAATTTTAAGAAGTGTAATTTTTGCATGGAAAAAGTTGTGTTACTTGGCTATGTGGTTAGTGTTAAGGGGATAGAAGTAGATGAGGAAAAAGTCAAAGTTATTAAAGAATGGCCAACACCTAAAAGCATAACTGAAGTTAGAAGTTTTCATGACTTGGCTAGTTTTTATAGGCGCTTTGTTAAAGATTTTAGCACAATTGCCGCACAACTCACAGAAATTGTCAAAAAAAGTGTAAGGTTTAAATGGGGTGTAGAATAGGAGCATGCATTTGAGACTATCAAAAATATGATGTGTAAAGCACCGATTTTATCACTTCCTAACTTTGACAAGGCTTTTGAGATTGAATGTGATGCCTCAGGGCTAGGCATTGAAGCTGTTTTAATGCAGGATCGAAACCTAGTAGCTTATTTTAGTGAAAAGCTAAAGGGGGCTGCTCTTAATTACCCCACATATGACAAGGAGTTGTACTCACTTGTGGGCGCTTTGGAGACATGGCAACATTACTTGTGGCCACGGGAGTTCGTGATTCACACTGATCATGAGTCCTTGAAGCATTTGAGGGGTCAAGCTAAGCTGAGTAAGAGACATGCAAGGTGGGTAGAGTTCATCGAAACCTTTCCCTATGTCATCCGGTACAAACAAGGTAAGGAAAATGTGGTGGCAGATGCATTGTCTCGAAGGTATGTTCTTTTAACTTCTTTGAATGCAAAATTGCTTGGGTTTGAATACATTAAGGACATGTATGCTAATGATCCAGACTTTTCTAGTATTTATGATTCATGCGGTAAAGGGGCTGTGAATAGATTCTTTAAACATGATGATTACTTATTCAGGGAAAATAAATTGTGTATCCCTAGGTGTTCAATGAGAGAGTTACTTGTGAGAGAAGCCCATAGTGGAGGTTTAATGGGTCATTTTTGGGTTTAAAAGACCATCGAAATCCTAAGTGAACATTTATATTGGCCTAAGATGAAGATTGATGTGGTTCGGGTTTGTAGTCGATGCATTACTTGCAAGAAGGCAAAATCTAGGATTAAACCCCATGGATTATATATGCATTTACCCGTCCCTAGTGAGCCTTGGGTCGATATCTCCATGAATTTTGTTTTGGGATTGCCTAGGACCAAGAAGGGAAGAGATTCGATTTTTGTGGTAGTAGATCGCTTTAGTAAAATGGCACATTTTATACCATGCCACAAAACTCATGATGCTACCAGCATAGCTGATATTTTCTTTAGGGAAGTCGTGCGCTTACATGGGATTCCTAAGAGTATAGTCTCGGATAGGGATGTTAAGTTCCTTAGTCATTTTTTGAGAGTCTTGTGGAACAAATTAGGAACAAAACTACTTTTCTCTACAACTTGTCACCCACAGACCGATGGACAAACCGAGGTAGTAAATAGGACCATGATTCAATTGTTGCGCACCATAATCAATAAAAATCTGAAAAAATAGGAAGAGTGTTTACCTTTATTGAATTTGCATATAATAGGGTCATACATTCTACTACTTCTTGTTCATCATTTGAAATTGTTTATGATTTTAATCCGCTAACACTATTGGATTTAATTCCTTTACCTGTGAATGAACGTAGTAGTTTGGATGGAAAGAAAAAGGCTGAGATGGTTAAATCACTCTACGACAAGGTGAGGTTAGCAATTGAAAAGAAAAATGAACATTATGCATCGCAGGCTAACAAAGGAAGAAAAAGCGTCATCTTTGAACCCGGTGATTGGGTTTGAGTACATTTGAGGAAGGAGCGATTTCCGGAACAACGCAAATCAAAATTACAACCGCTAGGAGATGGTCCATTCCAAGTGATTGAAAGGATCAACAACAATGCCTATAAACTAGATCTTCCTGGTGAGTATAATGTTTCGGCTACGTTTAATGTTTCTGATCTATCTCCGTTTGATGCAGGTACAGATTCGAGGTCGAATCCTTTCGAGGAGGGAGGGGATGATGTGATCCCGACCACGAATACGAGCCTGCACAAAGATCCGTTGATGATCAAAGGGGGACCGATGACTCGATTACAAACGAAGAGGGCCAACAAAGCGATGGACAAGCTAGTACAAGAAACAATGGCCAAAACAATGTTCGTGTCATCAAAAGAAGCAAGTTCCATATTGGGACCTAGCCAAGACGACGAGTGGATCAACCACATTCAAGTCGCCGAAGGAAATTTTGAAGTTTCCAAGTTACGGCCGTAACATATATTTCTTACGGCCGTAACCAGCTCAATGTTAGGGCCGTAACGAATGCACTGCTCAAAACTGGATTTTGGACATTTTGGACTTACGGCCGTAAGTTATAGTGTCACGGCCGTAAATGTGAATCAGTAACCAAGTTACGGCCGTAAATGTCAAAACGCGTAAAAATCCTATTTTTTTTGTTATTTTTATTTCTTTCCATATTTTAGCAATTTGATTCCTTGTTTAATTAGGGCTCTTAGACCAGATTTTGACCATATTTATAGGGATGTAATTTTCATTATTGAGTGAGACAATTATTGATATTATTGTGAGGCAAATTGCTTTCAAACTTCGTTCTTCATTGAACATAATTCGAACTTGTGAGTTATTCTTGTTTGTTCAAATTTCGGTGAGAATTAATATTGCTTGTGATCAAGAGGTCAATATATCCCTGTGATTGTATTGTTTGCTTGGTTCAATTAATTTTAATTGGATCCATAAATCGTGGTTTCTTGGCGTTCTTGGATCGATTTCAATATTTTGTAAGTTGTGGAACTACAATTGCTACGTGGTTTGCATCAAGTAGTTAATTGTTTGATTGTCAGTCTAGAAAGTACTGTGAACATTAAATTAATTGTTTGACAAAATAATTATAAAAGTGTTTTTGTATAAACAAGCATTTAATCATATCTCGTAATTAACTAAAAACTAAATGATTATTTCACCTCAATATTGAAATTTATCTTAAATATTATATTTTACTAATTCATAAAATATAATATTTCACTATTTTCAATGTATTTCATATTTTATTGAGTAAATGTGATAAAGTTTATTTTCAAAAGATTACATATTTTACTATTTAATAAAATATAATATTTGGATAGATTTGCATAAGAGTTGTAGAAAAAAAAAATCAATAAATTTCATATTTTATAA
The DNA here is from genome assembly GCA_963555705.1 of Ligustrum vulgare. Lineage (NCBI taxonomy): Eukaryota > Viridiplantae > Streptophyta > Magnoliopsida > Lamiales > Oleaceae > Ligustrum > Ligustrum vulgare. Next base: position 2,910,774 of record OY743172.1, on the reverse strand, counting down.
TTAATAAAATATAATTTTATATTAATCAATTAAACATAATATTTCAATAAAAGTTATGGAAAATAATATATATTCAATATATCTCAAATTTTATTAATTAATGATAAAATATACTTTCATATTATTGAATAAAATATAATATTTTAATACAAATTTATATTTTCAATAGATTTCATATAAAATATTATAAATTTTAACGTTTTCTAAAAGTGTTTTTTTTTTTTTTTTTTTAAAGAAGTTACAGATTTCAACTTCTTTAAAATAGCTTAAAAAAACTATTTACCCAATCAAAAAATATTTTTTTAAACCACCGTCACCTATATTTTTTAATAAAAGTACTTTAGACCTTTTAAAAATATTTCTACCTTCCAAAAATACTACCAAACACACATTTACCAACCCTGAATTGAAATCAAAATTGAAATCTAGCTCAAGTACAATTCCATCTGAATAGGCCCATTTATAAAATACGTGAAATGTAATAGATGATTTCGAGTGTCAAAATGTCGGAATCGAGCCATCCGATGTTTTGACTTTGGTAAGGTAGTCTATTGAGAATCTGAACGCTACAAAACTCAAGGCAAACTAATACCCGAACAACATTTCTACGAAATCAGAGGTATTAAAGTTCACTTTATGATGAAGAACATCATCAGCATTACATTTCATGTTGCACTAGCTTTTAAAACATATATCAGTCTGTTCTGCGGCTTTGAAACCATATTTTTTTCTAAGTAAAATGAGTTGAAAGTTTGAGGGAGAAAATGTGTTGTTAAAAAAATAATTTGAGAAATTGTATAATTTATAAATTGGTTTATAAACCATCTTTTTTTTTTTTTTTAACCACCACCGAACACTCTATAATGTTGACACCTTCTTGACATGAGACAAACGATATCATCGTTAACGCTGTTTAGATATAATGTTGACACCTTCTTGACATGAGATAAACAATATCATTGTTAGCGCTGTTTAGATAATTTCATTCTTTATTATAATACGTCCGGATGAAAACATCCCGGGATGGAGTTGCTATGTTGAGCCTGACGCAAATGCAATGTCAAGGCATAGTTGTTCACCTGTAACAAAACAAAATCACTAATTCAATCCTCAATCAAAAGTTCAAAAAAAATAAAAATAAAAAAAAATATATATATATATATAGGAGTAACACTTCTTTTATAGCCGAAGGTAGAGAGAACTGCTTTCGTGTTGGAAGATTTTAAGTCAGTAAACTTTTTCTCCCAAACATGTTCGTCTTTTCTTTCAAAACCACCTTTTTCTTTAGAAATTTTAGCACAAAATGTTACTTATTCAAAAGCAAGTGTTTCCTTACTTCTAAGAAAGCAAGTTTACTTCTTTTCAAGGGCTTATCCCTACATCTCTTAACTTGTACCTAATTAAGAGTTCAAGAAGTTTATTAGTATTTACTTCAAGAGTTCTCAACTGCTCCTGATATTGAGCCACTAACTGCTTCAATTGCTGCACCTCTTGGTTACTTTCATCATACTCCTTTTGACGTTCATGCTGAATGGAAACAGCACGTTTGAGGATGGCATTGTCCTGAAGTAGTGCCTCAATTTGTTCCTTCAGCGTCATGTTTTCCTGGTATGCACAAAAAATATAAACTCGCGTGCCTTACTAATACGAGGAAGAACTCAACGGAATAGGCTTGAAATAAAGAAGCAATTCTTGTAAATATCGAGCAGCATTGGCCTGTTTTTTCCTACCATATTATATTCGGGAAAAAAAATATAAATACAAATGAATCTATCCTAACCATGACATCTCCGTTTTTGTTTAGTTTATAAACAAAACATTTCCCCAAATCACTTTTTAACCACACATTTTCTCAACCCACTTTTCAATCACATATTTTAACTGATAAACATCACATTCTTTGTCTAGAAACAAAAAACTTTTACCAAACTGAGGATAATATATCCATCTATAGGATCAAGAGGCCAGCCCAAGATGGAAACTAAGAAACGTAATGGAGCATATACTTCTAGTGCATGCTTGGTACACAATGAATCTACAATATAAAAAGTAAATTTTAACTTCTTTTTCTTCCTTGATATTGTTCCTTGCTATCAAATCTTCTATATCAAACACAGCACTAATGGATATATATTAAAACCTGCAGAAACCCTGATCCCCTTAATGGGTTGGCCAACGAAACCATTTCTGATCAACACCACCACATTGCAGCTTTAATGATCCATAAGAAAAATAGGTGTGTAAACAATTGGAAATACCAACCTTTTGAAAATTTTGTGCTGCTTCAGCACCAGCCCTAGCACTGATGGATTTCTCCAAACCTTCCAGCACTCTTGATGCACGGAATCTAGCATCGTCTATGGTAGTGGCACTCATCATCTCCTTCACAAACAACTCAACCCATTCAGCGCCATCCATCAGCAGGTTGCTCTGGACTTGAGAGTCCTCTGAAAGAACTGTATCTCTGACGGATGGTGTAGCACCTGTCCATTTTATACGGAGTATGTTATTTGCATGTTTTTAATAGGCATTGAAGAGCTTTTAGAATGAAAAGTCGAGATGTCAAAAAAGAAGACACCTCAATAATAATGCCTATGATCAAGGAAAATGGGGCATTTTTTTTTAATTATTTGCAAGTACAACACTGGTAGGTAATTTATTCATGCAAAAAAAGGGAAGACCAACTAAGAATCGAAATCATAGACATATCTCACCACCATCATACCTGGTGATATATATAACAGGAAAAACACATTTATAGACGAGAAATGATGAAATCACAATATTATCAATATCTGATGAATCATGTATTTCTGTCTAGAGCCCTCTCAGTGCTCACACTATTAAGAATTTTCATTATTATATGACACGCTAAAAAATGTATTTTTATACATTCTTTATTTGTTTTGAATAGGCATTCAGGACCTTTTTTGGACACTAACACTCTCGTTGTTGATCTCTCTGTATGTTACTATGTGACACTTTGTCATATTAATCTGAACAGCCTTTTTTAGATTTCCAGTTTCATCTAGAGTCCTCTCTTCTGTAATTGTTGACATATATAAATCTGATGTTAGTTGGACAGGAATAATCCAAGCTTCTAAAGACTTCATAAAAAGGTAAACCCTATAAACACATGAAATACGCAATAAAATGGATGGATTTTGTAATGCATTATTATATCTATATTATTACATGAAAGCTACCAAGTATAAGAAAATAAATAAATGTAAACCAAACATTTATTAAATACACGTGGTTTAAAAATTTTCAAGAAAGATGAGTAAAATGAAAAAATTACATACAACAAAAAAAGGGCATGGGCAGGGTGAACCCTCAACTCTTTCCAGATACTGCCTCTTATTTGGTCCGTGCAATATAAATACATACCTTTCTCCACACCTGCATTTACTTCGGCAGCAAAACTTGAGTTTCCATCAGCACCTTCTGCACATCCAAGAAGCAGCTCCTGCAGACTCTTGATAGCAGCATCTAAATTATTGCCAGATTCTTCCAAAACTTTCTCAAGAAGCTGCAAAACATTTTTATTAATAATCAGCAGTTATTAATTGTCTGTGTTATCAAAATTTGCTTAAGGCATAATAAACATTAAGCAGCAGAATGATAAATTGATAAGGTGTGTATTTCGAATGGAATAGCAAAAATAACTAAGTAAATGTTAAAGGGGGTAACGTGCTCAGAATATATATGTTTAAGAAAATCAAAAGGTTAAAACCCTGCAAGGAAATATCATTATGCAGTAACGCAGATATATGCACCGAGGAAAAGTTTTGCAGTCATACAATAGAGAAAGAAACTCGAGAAAAGTTGTACTTAAACTTCCGTCTTCAGTTTATTGATTGCTGTAAGGATGTTTTGTTTTTCTGCTTATGACATCATAAATATGCATAATTCATCACCATCCATATTGAGGGCAACAACATACAAAAGGCTTTATTCAAATATTATTGAAAAGTTGAAAATTATATAATTTCACAATTACCAAAGCCACTGAATTAGTTGCAAATTATATGGCAATGTTTAACATTCCAGAAACAAAAATCGAACTTTTTTGGTCAATTTAAGCATGGAATTCACAAGGAAATAAAATATCCCGTGTTACCCCATAAGAGCAATATTAGTGTCGGAGGGAAAATGTAGGAGGGAAAATGTAGGGGAAATTGAGGGTGGAATTTCTAAATGAGGGCCCTCTTCTACATTTTTCGCCCAAAAAATAGGTTTTTCCTCGCCATATCCCAACGTTATTTGAGTGTAGTGGAACGAACGAGGGGGAATAAACCCAAATATGGGTTTTTTTACCACATCACTACCTTTGCTCTAACCACCATAAAATATGTTTGATTGCCAGAAAATATTTTTTATGTATTGTGTTTGATTTGAAACATTTTGAACGGAAAATATTTTCAAGGTACAACTTCTTGATGCACAACCTAGGCCATTTGCCAAGATGTTTTATTGTCCACCTTCTTGTATCAAACACACCCTAAAAAGGAAATGCGAAAAAACTGGGGGGAAATAATACAGAGGGCGTACTGACCTGAGTAGCCATATCAGGAAACAAAGCCTTGAGTTGATCGATAAGACTCCTAGGCGGTGAGTACCGAACCGGGGAGGTAGAGGAAGAGCAGCGAAGTTTCTTTGAAACCGGCGATGACGTTGTTTGAATCTCTTCGAAGAAAGATCTCTTCCCGCACACTACTGCAGACATTATTAAAATTGCTCAAAAGATTCAGATGAAATAATTAACGAATCCCTATTTCCGGTCTCTTTTCGTTCGTCTCTTGAATTCAAAAACTGAATTAAATCAAATGAACAAATAAGGAATTAGGGTTAACGCTTTCGGCGGTGCCTTTGAAATTTTAGGGAACACTTTTTGGTCCTTCGCTTCTCTTTTGATGGAATAGTTTGTGAATTGTAAAGGATATTTATACTGGCAGTGGTGATGCACTGTTGCTAAATGGATGCGGTGGGGTGTTCTACACGCGATGAAGAGTTTCCCAAAATAGAAGGGGCTTTACCAAGGGCTCTGCTGTTTGTACGCTAGGGGCAACTTTTTCTTTACAAAATACTATCATTCAAATTTTAGTGAAAATTCAAATATCTTATAATTAATTTTATTTTATTTTAATTTTAATTAATTATTAATTATTATTAATTTTTATTTTTTAATTTTAATTATTTTTATTTTTATATTAAACAAGAATACAGCTATAGAATATCTTGCCTAAATTTCCCGTCTTGAAAGCTGCTTCTGATAGACTGTTATAGTGTAGAAAGAATGAAAGAAAGAAAAGTATCTGATAAATTATTTAACTAATATGTATTGGTGGTCCCACAACCATATAATCCCATTGGAAACAAATCAAAAGTATCTGATATATCGTTTCCCAAATGTGATAGAAATCATTTCCCAAAGATTTGTCTTTTCATCTCAAAAAGTTTCCCAAACCATTTCGTAAAAGTAAAAAACACTATCATTTCAAATTTGATTTGAAACACACAGACTATTCCCAAAAAAATAAGGAAAATTCTTGTTGTAGAGGGACCTGTAAATCACTGTAGCACTGTAGCAGCGCTATAGTGAGGGACATGTATTTACAGGTCCCTGTACACCAAGCAAGATTCAAAAAATAAATCCTCCAAAATCAGGAATAACTCTCTTTCCAAGACGACCCCTACCCTCAAATGCGCCTCCAACCACCACCTGCCTCGACCCGAGATTCTTCATCGCTACCTGTAAATCTTCAAAAGAATTATACACTTCTTCACCGCCTCGACTCAATTCTTTTCTCTGAAATATGTCAGTGGTAGATAGTATTTGGATTTGGAGAGTTTTATTCCTTGCTGGCGGTAATTGCCCAAGAGGAGAGGCTGGCACATGAGGGGTTGTTAAACACCGATGGTCATCCGAAAAGAACTATGGTATCATCAGAGGTGGGAGAAAATGGACTTCCCTATAATTAGTTTGGATGCTTTATTTTCCATATAATTAGTTTTCATCTATTATGTTGTAATTTTGTTTGCTTAAAAGTCTTTTTGAGTTTTGTGTTTATTTTGGTGTTAAGGGATGCAATGGATGGAGCAATGGTTTTGTGCATTGTGGCATAAAAGTTTCTGATTTCCTGGACAAGGAACTTTCCGCAATGGAACACAATGACCAAATATAGTATCAGATTTCTTAGGGGTCTCCTATTCATAAAATTGACATGTAACTCCATTTTAAAATTTTGAAGTGTTTTAAAGTGTTTTTATCTGGATCTTCCATCTAATTTGCAATTTCTGAGTTTTTTATTGTTTGTATAAATTATTAGTAGTTCAGGGCTAGGAGTTTTCCAATTCCTAAAACTTATTTTTTTACTACTATTTGCTGCTAGAACAGGTACAACTATATACTTTTAAATAGAAATACTATGTATTTCTTACATTATTCATTGTCTTGCGCAGGAAAATGTAGCATTGGAGAAGAGTGCTCATCTTTTAGTATATTGGTCTTGTGAATTTGAAATGATTTGTCCTTCTTAATTTATAATTCATAAATATGTACAGATCTATAAGGAATATTCCGTATTTTAGAATTTAACTTTTTCTTTGCAAGTTTAATTTTTTACATTTTACTCAAACATTCTATGATTTTATAAACCAAATAAGAAAAAAAATTACCAAACAAATGCTAGTATATTATAATGTTGTTGTGTAGGCATATGTACAGCAGCTAGAATCAGGTAGGATGAGGCTGGCTCAACTAGAGTCTAGAGCGGGATCTTCAAAGGGCGAGGTCACAGGTTAAATATATATTTCATTTCAGAAACAAGAAATTTGAAAAATGATGAAATGAATTTAATGTCTATGCTTTAATGGTTCAATTTGTCACTTTAGTCTTCTTTTCCCTCTGCCCCCTAATTTCCTATGCTTCAACAGGGATTTATTATAGGAGGAGGAGCTGCAGGTGGTAATAGCAGCTCTGGTAAGCAGGTCCCGCATAGATTTTTTTCTTTTTTTGGCCTTTTTTCTGCATTTATTTATAAACGGCCATGTGCAACATCTTTTTTTGAAGAGTCAATAATTAGTCATTAAGCAGTTTTCAATAGTCATTAAGTTTTGTGCATTGGTAGTGATCCAAAACTTGAGATTAAAAAAGGTCTTCATGAGAGAGTGGTTTAATGGATTGATGTGCATCACTATGCATTTACATTTACAAGCTAGAAAAAGCAAGTTTCCAAAATCACTTGTGTTGACATATGGTCAACTTGACCTTATTGTTTTGATCATAACAAACAAGAATATATTGTGTTGCTAACAAGTGTGCTTCAAGTGCTTCATATAATTCAAAGCATTCAATGTTCAAATCAAAACTATGTGATCAAGCACATGAGACGCAAAGAAGATCAAGAAATAATCGAAGATATTCGAGATCAAATTTCAAGTCGGAAAGTATGAAGACCAAGCAATGAAGCCTACAAAGAATTGATCATTTACAAATTGCTTTTCAATCTTATGTAATGTTAATGCATCAATAGTTGGCAATGCACTTCATAAAGTTCAAGTAACATTTTAAAAACCATCAAAATATCTTTTTCAAAATCAATTTTGATCAGAAAACCTTGAAAAATAAAAATCTTGAAATCCTGATTTTTCAGGTCGACCGCATGACACTTTCAGGTCGACCGCAAATTTTTTCAGGTCGACCGCACTGTCTATTTTTGAACTCCAACGGCTATTTTCTTGCAACGGCTATATTGAGGTCGACCGCATGGCAGGATAGGTAGACCGCAAAAGACAGTATGTGCGAAATTTGCTCTATAAATAGTCTTCTCTCTTGCATTCATTTTTAACAACATAGAAAAGATTTTATAGAAACTTTCTTGTGAAAATTCATTGTTCTTACTTGGTTTATATTCATCTATTATTATTATTATTAAACTTTGATTGATCTAAACTTTGTTTTATCAAATTCATCAAAGTTTTTGGAAGAAAGTTTTGTGAAGATTCTTGGTTTTTATATTGTTTAAACTTCTTAAACATCTTCACACCACATTGGAATTGAAGTGTAAGTCTCTCTTTGTTCTAAACTTGTTTTAATCTTTTAAAAGAGAGAAATTCCAATTAAGGAACTTTGATTATTTGTGCTACATTTTTCATTATCATTTGATTTATCAAAGTTCCATTGCCTAAACACTTGGAGCTTAACTTATTGTTAATTATTCAAGTGTAGCATCTCTTGGTACTTAATTTGATTCAATATTTTAACAAGAGATTATTTGAAAAACTTTGTTTGATTGCATTAAACTTTTCATTATCATTTGCATCAAAAAATTTCTCTAACACTCGAGCTTAATTCATTGCTATCTATTGAAGTGTTAGCCTAACTCTCTCGGTACTTTATTTGAGTATATCATTTGTCAAGAGAGTTATTTCAATTGTAAATTCAATTCATTATATCTTGTGGTTTCGAGAGCCTTGTGAAAACTCGATTGTTGGTTAAGGGTAGGTGCTCCTTGTTGTAAGTCACCTAAGGATAAGTGCTCCTTGTTGTAAGTCACTTAAGGATTTGGTACTCCTTGTTGTAAGTTACAAATATAGTGAATTTGGCCTTGCTCGTGACAGATAGCTCGGTAACGGGGGACGTAGATCACGTTGGTTGATTGAACCTCCATAAATCGCATTTGCATTCTCTTATCCCTTTTACTTACTTATATTGCACTTACTCTATTCTATCAATTTATATTGTGCAACACTATATCTAAGTGTTATGCTTGCTTTATCAATTAAGTTTACACATTTATAGCACACTACATTGATAGTTAAGTTACTTACAACACTAAGTGCTCATACTTGTACACATTGATTTTTAAGTTTGAGATTATTTATCGAAAAAGTTTTATAAACCAATTCAACCCCCTCTTGGTTAGTTTACTCTTGGGCTAACAACTTGTGCAATAACTATTTCGTATTGATTCTTTATTTCAACTTAAAGAACAAATAAATTAAAAGAGTACATGATACAATCAACTAAAACCAGTCATAAATCACTTGCATAATAATTATTTCATATTGATTCTTTATTTCTCCGGTTTGTTTTATTGTGAGTGAAATTTGATACTGTTGACTGTGGTCAACTTTAGAGGTTCAAGGCATGGGTTGAAGTTTCAGCAAATGGCTGCTTGATTTGGGGTAGTGATGGTGCTTGATTCTGGTTTGGGAGAAGGCAGTCTCAGTTATGGTGTGCTTTATGTGTGAGTTTCTTCTGGACATTTCGGTTCGAAAGGCCAAGGAGCACCTTCGACGGTTTCCATGATTTTCTTTTGCAGTTACCACATATTAAAGAACAAAAAAATAAGGAGTTTTATGTTTGTTATGCCCTTATTTGCGTTATCTATTTGATATATTTTTGTTGTAGTTTATTGATTTATCAACGTGATGCATACATAAGTATGGGAATCCTAAAATTTCTTAAAGAGGGACTCAAAGTGTCAAGAAATATTAAGAGCTCTCTACCTGATTGTTTTAGAAATAAGTGTATCATTCACCTTTTTAGCTTAACATTAAAGTTGCTGCAGTTATGGATTTAGGTGTAACCCCATTCCTCTCTCCTGCTTGAATAACTGATAATGTTGAAATAACATTATAAATAACCTAAGTAATTCTTGATTATGGTTATAATGTTGTTTAAAAACACCTTATATATTTAGTAATTATATCCTTGCAAAGGAATAGAAAAGGGCATAAACCATGAAGATGTTCGTTCACACACAGTATTTTCTTTCTTCCGTGCATTATTCAGAAGATTTTATTTTATGAATGGTCTCATCTCTTGTGAGGAAAATTTCTATGACTAAATTGCATCTGATTTTTCACCCTGATGATGTAATATTTAATAAGATTACTTCATTTAATGTCTGATGTCACAACTTGCGCATTGTTAAGCTGAATATTAAGTGCTGCATTATTTGGCCTCAAATTCTTGCAGGTAGCTGGTTTCAACGTGGGATCAACAGTTGTGATGGTATTTCAAGCTCCAATTTCACAAGCATCTACAAAAAAGGGTATTTCCTCGAAATTTAAGTTTTGTGTAAAGAGGGGCGAAAGAATCCGTATGGGTGAAGCACTGGGAAAGTGGCACGAGTAGAGGCTAGAGATTCATTAACTCCGATTAACATGTATCTAAATTATCAATTTATGCGTTTCCTCCAGTCGTTTGGATCGTGTCTAAAAACACCAAGATAGTTTACCATAGATATTCCTGAGAATCTTTTGCAGGCTTCATTGCTATAAATCTCACTTACAGATAGTAGTTTTTTGAGGACTTGCATTTTGATAAATTAAGTAAAAAAAAGGTTATATTTAGTGAAGTAATTTAAAGTTACAAAATTATGAAATCTTATTCAAATTATGAATTTTTGGTACATTGAGGCTTGCTTAATAATTTAATATTCTCAAATCAACCAATATATAATTACTAAATATATGCTTATGGTTATTGTTAACTCCAAGCATATCAAATGGTCGTTGTTTTGTCAAAGAATTTGTCATGAGATAAGTGAGGCAGTGATTTAGCTTTTAGCTCCCGAGCAATGTGATGCTATTGGGTCAAAAGCGGATCCGTGTGGGAGCTCAAGTGAGATTTTTTTTCTTCTAGATTTTGCATCTTTATCAATCTGCTCATGTAAAAGCTTCGGAATCCCTTGCCTCAAAAAGACGTTAAATTTGATTGTGTTAGATGCAACTACAGGCTTAATTGTTGAAAAACCTGAATATGTTATTTTTGTAATCGTTCAATTACTGAAGCACCATTCCATTTTTTTTTTTCATTTCTCAATTATAGTAATCTTATGTGAGTTATTTGTGTATAATAGGTTGGGAAAGTCGAAACCTCAGTTTTAAATGTTGGGGAGTTGATTTCACACTTCCTGAAATATTGTTGAGCTCAGCCCTTAATTTCCCTAAAAAAAGTGTTCAATACGAGAGACAAAAATGGATTCCACAAAAATGTGGTTGAAAATGAATGTTGAAAAAATTTGAAAATTTTGCAAAGAACAAAATTATGTTTTGATTATTATCATATCTTATATTTAATATTACAAATCATATTTTCTGAAATATATATCATATATATATTATGGTGATTGGTTTATTGAACTAAAATTGAAAATTTGAAACAGAATGTTTTTCCTCTTAAAAAATGGCTAAAAATTTTGTGTTGTTTATAAATTGCATCGATTATGTTAGAAAATAGATATATTTAGTTAAAAATTTAAAGTAATTACATGAATATAAAAATTTAGAGTACTTTTATGTAATATTACATCAAACATGATATAATTATTGATTAACAAATAATTAATTAACATTATTATATTTACTTCTGTATAATTTACGTTGAACGTAATTTTTAAATACCGTTTTCAACAAAAGTGTGAATAGAATTAATTTTATTAACAAAAGAATAAATTCAACTGCAAACAGAAAATTAAAATTGAATAAACATAAATGAATTTAATTTAAATAAATAATTCTATTTTATTTTATTTTATTTTATTTTATAAAAGAGAAAATTTTCTAATTTAATAGAAAAAAATAAAAAAAATTGTTTTATATTTCGTATTATTTTAACTTTATGCTACATTATTTTATTTTATTTTTTTTGTTGTTGAAAATAAGTTTGAGAAAAATGATGTTTTGAGTAATGAGTACCATTAAACAATATTGATATTGTTATTTGTATATTTTGATCATGATTACGAGATGAAAATAACGATCATTTATTTATTATTATTTAAATATGTTTTATTAATCAAAAAAGTTATTACAATTTGAATTAGTTATATAGTTTGTAAAATTTTAATAATTATTGTAATATAATATTATTTTTTATATTTAATACCGTACATCGCACGAGTGATAGAACTAGTATATCATTAAAGTTTAATAGTTATATTATTCAAGTTTTATTACTCAAAATATCATTTTGTTGATTTTTTTATTCAAAACTTGGCGCAAACAAACCCTATTATTTAGAAATATTGCTAAAATGTCTTTAATGTTTTATCCTGATGCAAAAGCCCTTAATGTATAATGTTTTGTCTAAATTAGCAAAAGTGGTCATTTTTTTTATTTAAATGACATATATATATATATATATATTCTTATTTTTTTTATAGTAAATTTTACAATTGAGTTATGACATTGCAAAAGTACAATTGAGTATGTTCATAACTTTGTTTTTTATATTTAATTAACTAAAATTATTAAATTAGTTTTTCCATTAGGATTTTATTGATCAAATGGTTAAAATACATATAAATTTGTTTTGTAATAGTTGTCCGAATGTGCTTTGCACGTGAAATGGTCATATAAAGTGATTTTTAGAAATTATTTGTGGCAAAAATGTCGAGCTTTGTCTCAAGAAAATCAATCAAACATGTAAGACAAATTGAACTAAGAAAATCTAATATTTTTAAATATTTAAACAACTGAAACCATATTGCACTCTCTCAATCAAGATCTTGGTTAAATTTACTTATTTGATATTTTTATTATTAAAACAAATATGAACTTTCGCCTTTAGAACAATGTCAATAATAGTTGGCAGTAAGTGATAGGTTTTATTAATGTAATATTTGAATGAAATATATAAAATGAAAAAAAATGTCCATAGATATTTAATACCAAGTTTTTTTCCTTCATAACAAAGTTCGAAACTTGTGAAAGCGCAACAATGCATAAATTTTATAATTTCAATGAGATGTCATCTTCAATCTCTTCAATTTTGTTGTTGAAATTGATTTCAATTTTACCAGGCGCATTTGAACATGTATGATTAATATTGATCTAATTTTTTATTAAAAAAGTCGATATATTTTCCCATTTTGAAACGTGGGAGTGAAATTTTTAATGGGTTAATTGCACAAAATACTTATTTAACCTAACAAAACTGAATTTTATTATACAAAAATAAAAATCTGAAAAATACTTAATCATCATCAGTAATTTGTTCATCCCCCTGCGTCGCCTGTGACATGCCGGAATACAACGTCGCATCTTCCTCCTCCAGTGGTAGGCTTCAAATCACAAAACTGATACATTTGACTCCCCTACCCAAGGCGAGGATGGGTCTCCAAGGCTAGAAGACATATTCTTGGTGGCAGGAGTGCCATAAATGTTGGCTTCAACATTAGAGAAGACCACGAATTCTTAGAAATTGAGGGGGAAAAAAAAAAGATGCTCACTTTGATGCTTCAATCACATGTATGTAATTGGAGTCCCATCGGTTTTGCCTCTTTCACTTTTGCTGTTTTCAAAGAAATTCATGCTTGCCATATGAATTCCTCTCTTTCTCTGCTAATTCTGATCAAACATGTAGTATTCTTCTTCTGTCAACACGAAAATGGGGCTGACATGTCAACAAGAAAATGGGGTGACATCTTGCAATTTTTCTTTTTAATGATTTTATGTCCGTTTGTTGGTAATGATGGCGGTGGCCATGAGCAATACCTGAAAATGTATAGAATATAGTGAATGAAATGTGTTAGATTTTATGTCTCAAACAAGGTATCATAAAAACTTGTGAAGTATCAAGTTGTGATACTAAAAAAATTTAAAAGTATCACAAGTATTATACTGTGATACTAACAAATTTGAGAAGCATCATAAGTATCAAATTGTGATACTTCAAGAAATTATGAAATATTTTTCAGTTTTTATGATTTTATTATAAGTAATTTTCAAGTTTCATAAAATTTAAGTAAATTTCAGTTTAATCCCTAAAAGTATGGTATTTTTGTGGACAGCCCATTTTTAATTGTGTCCCCAAATAATGTAACAAAAATCTGATACCCTATAAGTATTTAAAAAGACAACATATTAGTTTAATATCAAAAAGTTATTAAAATAAAGTTAGACAAATATAATGAGAAATATCACATCTTCATTAATTAAAATAGGTTCTAAAATTTTCATTGGTACATATAGGTTTCAATTAAACCTTTACAGATATTGAAATTTGTATACTTCAATCTTCATCGTTTGTGATCAAATTTCATAGCAACATATGGTTGATAATTTTATTAATAGACAAAACTATTCGATTTATTAAATATCAAAATTTGAGAGAAATGATGATTCAAAAAAAAAGTTAAGCAAAATATGAGGTTAGACCTGAACCCCCCTTCTCAATTTATAATGTGCTATATTAGATTATAGTATAAGTTGTATTGAATTCAATATTTTAGTGTAAAAACATACATGAATATCAAGGGTTTTTGGAAATATAAATGTGTTAATGAAGGCTAGTAATTGGGAGTGATGCGGGTTATAGCGTGAGAGTCGTAAATATTCTAATTGAATTAATGACATTTTTGTACAAATGAAAAAAATAATAGAATATTAAAAATATTATTAAAAAAAATATATCATTAACATTTCTCAAAATTTCCTTAATAATGATAATATATTAATATTTAATTGAGAAAGAGAATTTCAGTTTCACGAAAAAATTATAATCGGACTTTTTTCATTATTTCTTTTATGAAAGTTTATTAATATAATTGTATTTGTGCTTAGTGGAAATAAATAATAATTTGAAATATATCAAAGGAAAATAAGAGTTTAGATCGTAAATATATTGAAATTAATGATTGTTGATCTATGGTTGCTTTAACTTTATTGTTTTAATCATAACAAACAAGATTATCTTGTGTTGTTAACACATAAGTTCAAGTGTGTCATGTATTATATTCTTCGAAGCATTTAATGTTCGAATCTTCTCTCAAATATATAAATCAAAACTATGTAATCAAGCACACAAAACACAAAGATCAAAATCATTCAAGATCAAAATATAATTGAAAATATTCGAGATCAAGATTCAAGATAGAGATTGAGAATTCAAGCTTAAAAGATTAGAGCTTAAGTGTAAGTTGACATTTATGTAAAGGTATAATGCTTTCAATCATTAACGATGAAATCTAATGAGCTCGAAAATGATATTTATGCATCAAACATATTTCATCACTTGCATAAGATATTTTTGTCAAAGTCAGTATTAATTTTTAAATGTTTTAAATCACTCATAACTTGAATAAGAATATTTTGTTCCGAAATATGAAATGGATTTAAGCAAAAGACACAAATTGACATGAATAAAATTTTCAAAAATTTGCATATTTCGGTCAATTGAAAGTTTCTGGTATAACGAAGGTGGTCAACCGAATCTTCATTTTCGCTCAACTGAAAATTCAATGGGTAGTTTCAAACGATAGGAATTTGAGCATTTCGATTAATCAAAAGTGGTCAACCGAAGTTGGTGAGAGCTTGTTCTTTCTTCTATAAATAAGTTTTCTTTCCACACTTAAATTCCAAACATTTACATGAGATTTTAAGAAATATTTTTATTGGTAAATTCATCAATCTTGCTTAGTTTATATTCATCTATATTGATTAAAAAATTTTGATTGATTTATTTCAAAGGAAAAAAATTTATTGATTAAAATTTATCTTTATCAAACTTATAAAAGTTTTGAAAGAAGATTTTTGTGAAGATCGTTGATTTTATTTTTATACACTTATTCAACATCTTTATGTCAAATCTTGAAAATGAGGTACTAGACTCTCTTTGTTCCAAATTTGTTTCAATATTTTAAAGAGAGAATTTATACTGAATAACTTTGATTAATTGTATATTTTCATTATTTTTTGATTCATCAAAGTTACATTACTTAAACACTTTGAACTTAACTTATTGTTAATTGTTCAGGTGTTAGCATATCTTGGTACTTTACTTAATTCTATCATATAACAAGAGATTATGTTATTTGAAAAACTTTGTTTGATTGCATTAAATCTTTCATTATCATTTGCATCAAAGTTTTTCTCTAACGTTCGAGCTTAATTTATTGCTACTTATTGAAGTATTAGCCTACACTCTTGAGACTTAATTTGAATATATCATTTTTCAAGAGAGTTATTTCAATTGCAATATCAATATCAATTCATTGTATTCGATCATTTCGATGTCCATATAAGCTAGATTTTTGTTAAAGAGTATATTCTCCTTGTTGTAGGTAATTGAAGGATAAATGCTCCTTATTGTTAGTCACTTAAAGATAAATAATTATTATTGTAAACTACTTAAGAATTGATTCTTATTGTTGTAAGTTATCACTATAGTAAATTCTGCCTTACTCATGACAGATAGCTTAGTAACAGAGGACATAGATCAAGTTGTTTGATAGAACATCTTTAAAATATCGTTTGCATTATCTATTCTCTTTTAGTTATTTATATTGCACTTACCATCGTCTATAAATATATATCGTGCAATATTGTATCTAAGTAATTGTTATATTAATTAAGTTCGCATCTTTATAACACTCTACACTGATAGTTGAGTTATTTTACATCTCTTGTTACATTAAGTGATAATTCTTGCACTTGTTGATTTTAAGTTTGGCATTATTTATCGAAAAAATTTCATATCAATTCACCCCTCTTGATTAGTTATTTTTAGATAACCATTCGACAAAATGAAATATATATATATATATATATATATATATATATATATATATATATATATATATATATATATATATATATTAAAAAATAATTATTCATTAATTAGCATTAAGGATAAATAACAAAATTCTAAAAAAGGTCTGAGGATATAAATGTCCAAAAATGTTTCTACCTTTAAACTACTTTTAGAGGTTTTATTAAAAAAAAAAATTATAAATCAATTCACCCCTCTAAGCCCTCTTGATTAGTCATTTTTGTGCTAACAATGACATTGTTGACAAAATGGGAAAAAAAAATTATTCATTAATTAACATTAATGATAAATATGAAATTATAAAAAAAGTTGTGATAGAAATGTCAAAAAACGTTTCTCCCTTTAAACTACTTTTAGAGGTTGTATAGATAATCTAAAAATTATTATGAAATAAATTAAATTAACATTCGTTTGGAATATATTTTTAAAGTTTGATTTTTGAAAACAAAAAAGCTATTTTCTTACTTGAATAAATCTTTTTAAAAATAAAGTTAAAAATAGATTTTTTGATTTCCATTTGCAAAATCGTTTATAATATTGTTTATTGGTAGTGACGTGACAATATTTCGTTAACTCCTTTTCTTATAAAAGTAATAAATGATGAACGAGAATTTTTATCTAATCGAAATTTTTAAGATTTCAATAAAATTGTTCGATGAAATGTTATCACGTAAAAGTTTATAAAAAAATTTATAAGCAAATGTTACCAAATCGGGCCGATATCTGTTCTGACTACAGCAAGCATTTTATTTGGTTTATTTATGTTTTTAGGTATATGGCTAAAATGTAGTTCAAAAGATTTATGTAGTTAAAAAGTGATTCGAAAAATTATGTTTATAACACATCGTTCTTTTATGCAATGATTATAATTTATAAACAACACAATTTCTCAAACTTTTTTTTAACGACACACATTTTCTTTCTTCACTTTTCAACCACACATCTACCTAGAAAATACAAAAAATAAAAAATAAAAAAAAATTCAGGCATAGCCACCATTTAAAGAACATTTTTTTAGAAATCTTGGACTTGAAAGAGAATGTGTGATTAAAAAGTGATGAATCACATAAAAATATATGATTAAGAATAAATTTGAATTAAAAAATTGGAAAAAATGATTGGAGCAAAACACACTGATACAATCTTCTCGTACAGTTTTGACAGAAAATGTTCAATTTGATCCAGCCAAATCCCTCATTTTCGATTTTCTTGGAAAATTGATCACTTATTTTTGTACAATCAGGTCCTAATTTCGATTTGCTTGCAAATTAGCCATTATTTGAGCCACATTTTTATCAAAAATCATTTTCAACCGCACATTCTTCAATAAAATAATTATATACTTGAATCAATTTTTTTTTCTATTTTTTAGTCACGCATTATTCTAAAAATCACAATTACAAATTCATTTTTCTAAAATAATAGAGCTCTAACGATGGCGTAGTCAAACGTCTTGCACAACCACACTATTGAAATGTCCCCGTTGATTCATTTTGGTCACCAAACTCTCTCTTTTTTTTTTTTTTGCACGTGGTGATTTTTGGAATGACAAAACACTATTATCCAACAGCAAGATGTTCGAAAATGATTAAAACAGAGGAAACTTGAAATATATTGCACATCAAATATTCTACAAAACTAATCCAGTGGAATGAGAAGTTACAGAAAGGAAAACCCAAGGCCAACACCTTATTTTCACCGAGCCAGTCACAACATATAGACCGTGAAACTTCTGTTAAGTTGCCGGAGAAACTGTTGTATGCACCGCAGGTAAGCTTCATGCTTCGAGATTTACACCAACTCATATTACAGGATGTCCCATGGTAAGAGCAATTTCAACATCAAGTTAATCGGAATCCAAGAAACGGGGATGATGCAGCTAGAAACAGAGTTGAGAACAATATGTAAGTGTCAAATGAAGTTATACAGGAAGATATCACGCATTTTTTATTCTACCTATCACATTCGACCACACTGGATGTCACCCCTTCACATGGGAGGTGGGTAAAGTAGCATAATTCTTTTTTATATGTGAAAATTGCACCATCTCAGTAAGATTGCTCCTCGATCTTTAGATATTATTGTAAAATCAGTCTGTAACAGTAAAAACCGTCCAAATATTCCATTAAATCATCATGTGGACCTCACATATCCAACTTTATGAAGTTAAGCCCCTGTTTGTTAAGGATTATAATCCAGAATTTAACTTAGGTTAAAATCAACAATTAATAACAATCACATATTTTATGAGTTCCAAAGCATTCTAACCACATATTTCATAAACTATTATAAAATCTACTAAAAATCTTATTTTGATCCCACCAAACAAGGGCTAAGTTTTTTTTTCGCCACTAAGGCAAGGTACGCGTCGAGACATGCAAGCATACTAGTTTTTATTTAAAAAGAAAAGTAGCACGTCATGGTTTAATGTCGGATGTGAGGGCAATGTGCAATGATCGAAGGTTAATTTACCGGAATAATAAACAGATTAACAACTCGAATAATATTTAATAACCTTGATAGCGCAATTACTCGTAAGGAAATAGATAGAAGTAGAATTTACCACAGAATAATTTTCTATTTGCCGAGGTTCCACCAACATGTATAGAGGTCTCCCACCCAATCTGCACCTTCCCTGCAGAAGATTAAACATGTGAATTCAAGCCAAATAAGTGACACGAAAAAGGTTTAAAAACTACAATTGCAATAAGAATTGTCCAGTGGATGACTGGGCAAAATGAGAGAACAGAACAAAGAACTCATATCTATAAAGGCAAGTCAAAAAATAAAATAGACACCAACAATGAGGATCATAACCAGCCAGCCAGCTTCGAAAATGTAGCTAATGCGTTCAACCAATTTTGCCTTGTTATAGAAAGAAAGAAAGGCTCCTTAGACAAGTTAAACATTTTGAAGCATTTCTTCTTGACCTGCATTAATAGCGCCTAGTAAGGGTAATCTTCCATCCAAATTTGTGTATTAACAAGAGGGAAAACATAATAGTTTTTGTAAATACGAAATTTTGGGTGAAATTTAATTTTTCGGTCAGATCCATGCAGTGACTTTTGATTTCGATTGGTATGTGCATTAAACTAGGGGAAAATTGAGACGTTTGAAGTCATATCTCCGGTTTTCGTTTGGAAATCAATTTTCCGTGTGCCATGTGATACACTAACTACTTTGTTACGGATAGCATTTGCAGAAAGGGTCATTAGAGATAAAGGTTAAAGAACCGGAAACTAGAACAAATATATAAAATCTAGGCCTATAATTAATAGGTAGAAAAAGATTCCAAAACATAACATTGTTTAGCTGGGAAGTAGCAATATACTAGTAGGATTTGTAAGCTTGAAGGGTTTTTAACCTTTCCTTCTTCTTTCCTCCATTTCTTTTCTGGTGTAAGTGTTTAGATAGACAAATGTTATCCTAGGATTTGACCCCTAACTTCAATTTGAAGACCACATATTGTGAGACCCGCCCTCACGTCACCCAAGCCTGATAAACAGCTGGAAATGTCAACCATCCTACCCCGCTAAACCTCCAAGGTGCGAGGTCAAGATTCAATTTTAGTGCAATAAAAATGTTCAGCACATATATGCACAACTCTTATATGTGTGTTTTTAAGGAATGTAAAACTGTTACCTCTTGCAATAGGGGGGAGGCCTCCCTATGACTTGGACATTTACAGTGAGTTAGGTGTCCAAGGAATAAATTAACGTCGTGAAAATTAAAATGAGAAGCATAGGAAAGTATGGATGGTATTGAACCAATTCTAAGATTACTATTCTAAGAAACATATGCCATGGGGAATAGTTACAGAACAAATGGAGGATGCTGCAGTGTGATGATAAACTCGAAAGTGGGAACTTAGATTACAATTTCATGGAAAGAGAGGAAGTACTTGCAGACCAATGACTTGTAAATTATTCCATACAATGAGGGGCAACCTGAGAGAAGTAGAATTTGAATTACCTTGACCTCTGGTAATCCGATAACACATGCACATTCAACAACCTCAGCACCAACTCGTTCTGAAAAACAAAAGCACCGGACATCATATGTTGGAGTTAAGAGTACAAAGCATGTTTGGCTAAGCTTAAAAATTATTTCTATGTTTTGCTAAATATGTCTGAGGTTTTCTAATAGTTACTTCTTTTTTTCTTTTATGAATTTCAGTACGAAATCTTACTTTTTCAAAACATGCTGCTACTGTATATATTTCACTTCCAGAATTTAATGGGATTATGAAACGAATTCAGGATCTTACCTAAAAGCCTTGTGGCTGCAGACAGTGTTCCTCCCGTGGCAACTAAATCATCAATTATTAATGCTCGTTCTCCGTGCTGAACAGCCCCAACATGCATCTCCAAACGATCTTTACCATATTCAAGCTCGTACGCTTCAGAAATAACTTCACCTGGACATTATTGAATTAGTTATTTTGAAAAGTGGGATGCCAAAAAGTGGTTCCGGTTATGTAAGTGTGCTCTTAATAATTTTTTAAATAATTGAGACATAAATAGATACAAAAGTTTAATTTCCTTTTACGCATAGCCATTTATGCTCTCACAAAACTTCTTCACTCAGAATTGCAACTGTCCACTTTTCCTCCTTTAGTTATTCACACAGGTATCATGTACCAGAACCTAAGCAGTACAAATCTTTGCTCTCTAGTTCCATAAAATATAAAAACACGACCAATAATAAACGAAAGAAATAGATACTACAACAAATATGTGCGAACTAAAAAATTGGTCGATCTCTTATTTCAGGTGTTTCTATGATTTGAAGAAAGAGGCACGAATCACAACAACAAAACCAGTATTATTCCTGAGGATTCGATTGGGAAAACGGCTTCAAATTCCCACGGAAAGAGATAACACCTCTGAATTGCACCAATAACTCATCTATAGTCGAAACAGTCCCAAGGATCGGATTGGTGGAAATAGGTATTAGTTCAGGGAGTAACCATTTTTGTTGCACACTAAAACAAATTTTCCGAGAGGCTAACCGGAATAAGAAGGGCTATGAATTGATACTTAATTACCAAGCTTAGAATCACACAATTGTGCTCAACGTTAAATCGAAAAGGAAATTTTACCTGGTAGTTTTCCCGGTTTACGTAGAGGAATAAATTTTGCACCTATTGCCAATGCAATTGCAGGAGCAAACATAAACCCCCTAGCTTCAACTCCTAGAAGATAATAATATGGAAGTCCACTTT
Organism: Ligustrum vulgare; assembly: GCA_963555705.1. NCBI lineage: Eukaryota > Viridiplantae > Streptophyta > Magnoliopsida > Lamiales > Oleaceae > Ligustrum > Ligustrum vulgare. Next base: position 2,888,983 of record OY743172.1, on the reverse strand, counting down.
GATCAAACATGAATTAATTTAATACTCAGATGCTCGCATTGAAAAATCAATTCAGCAAGTTACATAATTTTGAATTACCAAAAGTGGCAACGAATAACAATTCAAGAACTCATCACATGACTCATGAGCAATGTGTAAAAATTCATATTCTTTTTGCCTAAACATTTTAACTCCCTTTTCTCTTTTAGTTTTAAGGTCATCAAAAAGATTATTCAGAAAGTCAAAAAATAAAATAAAATAAATTCTTAGAACGCGTGAAATTCGGCTTGAAAAGTTAGAGAGACAACAAATTTATTTACAAAACATGCTGTACTTGAACAGTATTTTTTAAAATAAACGGCGGCTTCAACACTGAACCACTTTATTAAATATTTGATATAAGAGGTTAAGGTGTTCTTAGAATTATACCAGCAACAACAGAGATATCCATATCCCTGTAGCGATCAACAAAGATATCAATAGTGTCCTTGAAGGCTTTGGGATTCGACACCAACGTTGTTATATCCTGGAACATTATTCCTGGCAAAAAGAAAATATCAACTACATTATTACACAGATTTTTCTTCAAAATAATTACATCAAAAGATGCCCACGAAAGTTTGTGTCATTACACAAAAAAGGGAAAATCATACAAATACATCTATCATCTATTTGATAAGCATACCTGGTTTTGGGAAGTGAGGAACAACTGTAATTGCATCAGAAATACCCTTCAATCTTGGGTCTCCTCTTAAACCATTTTCTACTGCAAACATTTCTTCACTTCGGAACACCTTTTTTTTTTTTTTTTTTTCGAAGTGGGTAGTGAGAATTTCTTGAGGATTGGACAGATTTACCGAGGAAGATCCAAATGCTGGATTACAAATCTACTGAGGAAGATCTAAATGCTGGATTGTGCTATTATTTATATTATTATATTATACACCCAGTTTTTAACTTCTCAATTCTCTGTGCATTTTTAGAAAGGGGTGGTGTCCCGTGCTTTAACGGGGACTTCAATGCAGTGCAGCTGAGTATGAAATATTACACAACAAATTTAGAAAATATTCCCTATTTTGCAAACAAACGTTCTTCTAAAAATTATCGTTTAGAGCCTATTTGGTAATGTGAAAAATTTTAATTTTTGTGATTTTATTTTTATATTTTGATGAATGTGTGGTTTAAAAAAGTTTGAAAAGTTAAAAGTGGTGGACTTGACTAAGAATGGATGGTTGAGATCGAGTTTGACAAGTTGAGATAAATTTTTTTCAATTATCAAACGGGCTCTTAAAACCACAAAAACTTATTACTATTATTGTTCTTATTATTATTTTGAATGTGAACAAAAACTTTTTTTTAAAAACAATATCAAACCCACCCTAATAATTAAATGAAAAAGTATATGAAACTAAATGGGCTCTTAATTAAAAAAATAAATAAATTGAAAAGTGTTGCAAAAACTAAATGAGATATATATTGGGATGTCAAAATAATTTTTGGAAGTGTAATTTTGGCCACGATTGGTGTGTTTGATTTGATATGACATTTTCCATGTCAATCTTCCCACAGCCCATTGATAATATATATATATAACTTACTTTAAATAGTTGTACATGAAAAATATATATATAAAACTTACTTTAAAGGGTTGTACATGAAAAATATTTTTCATGTAAAACTTTTTGAATCAAATAAAAAAGTTGAAAAATAATTTCCTTAATTTGATAATTTTCATTTTTGCTATGAAATCGATTTTATCAAAATTTACTAAAAATTATTTTTTTTATCTTAAATATTTTGCATATGTTTGAACATTATTCCATATGCTCTTTTTCTCCAAATTAATTTTAATAAATAATTTTGAACGTAAACAAGCAATTTTTTTTTATTTTTTCCCTACGTTTCAACCATACACGATTCCAAAAAAATTGTGTTTTACAAAATCGATTTTCGTGAAATGGGACTCAAACGGAGATTTAATGAATTTTAGGGTGACATTATTAAACCAATAATAGCAGATATAAAATATTGATATCGTCAACCATAAATTTATCGAGAACCAAACTTTATTGGTCGTTCTATTGAATGAAAAGTAAAACTTTGTGTCGTTTATTGGTGCCTAATCAATCCAAATGTTAGAGGCTTAACCGTGCCTAATGAGTCCATTTGGCGTAATCCACTATGAAGTATGCGGCAAGAATTTAATATTATGATTTGCAAATAACATAGGACTCCACGAGCATACGATGTAAAATTCTGTTTGTTTTGGAAGACGGAATTATTATGGCATTAGCTAACCCTTGCATGGAACAAATCAGTTTTTTTACTAGATTTTGATAAAATTGATGAAATATGTGGTTGAAAATTTTTATATCTCATAAAATATGTATTTTAAAATTAAGTGTTGATTTTGATTTAGATTAAAATTTTTAGTTATTATACCAATACGGTGCTTGTTTGACTATTTAATTTTATCAATTTATTTTAATATATTAATTTTGAGAGTTCAATTAATGCATTTAGTAAATGATTTATTGATTTGTGAAAAAAGAAAATATTTATACTCTATACATATATAATAATAGGATATTCATCATAATTTTACGCACATAGTTTCCAACCCATTTTCACTTGCCATTTTAGGAAATTTCTTAATTTTATCAATTTATTTTAATACATGGATTAGGAAAATTCAGTTAATGCATGTAGTAAATAATTTATGAATTTGTGAAAAAAATTATTGCATTATTTTCAAATAAAAAAAAATATGCAATATGGGTGTTAAATCTAAGATCTCAACAAGAAATTTAATACAAGCTAACAAATGAGAGCAATCTCTAAACATATCATTTGTAAAATCGTCTTAAATACTAAAAATAAAAATTTTATTTATATTTTTTTTTTACTTTTTTCCAACATCCAATCTTTTTAATTTATCTCATTTAAGTTTTAAAAGATACCTATCATTTCTTACCTAAATTCAATTTGACCTAAATGATTAATTTCGAATATTTTTCTTATCAAATTGTAAGAAATAATAGATATCCAATATTTCTAAATAAATTAAATTTAATCATTTAATTTTTTACAACTTTAGGTTCCGATAAACTTATTGGTTCAATTTGAAAAATAGAAGGCGTTAGCAAAATCGTTCTATTTAAAAATAGAATATGATCTACATGTTTATTTAACATGCACAAAAATAATATGTGCAATTGTGAAAAATGAATTTTAAAGAATGTTTGGTTGAGAATAAATATTGAAAAAATTTATTTTTGAAGAATCAATTTTATACGAATAAGTGATAAAGTCTTACATCTTGTGGGTTATGCCTCAATTTATAAATTGAGATGTATAAGTGATTTTTTATTTTTTTTATATAAAATTAATTATATTTTTAATATTCATTCAATAAAATTTAATTTAAATTTATAATTCATATTATTTCATTTCACGAGTTGAGAATTGTAAATATTTCAACTTTTTGAAATCAAATAATCGCAAGCTTGAATTTAGTCATCAAATCAAAATTATAAAGTATAGTTAAAAGAAACATGCAAGTCATAATTTTATATTTTACTTTTTGTGTATTTTTCATTATATATGAATACACAATTTATGTCAGATATTATATTTTTACAACGTATTCAATAAATATTTGTCAATTATACTTTCGTGTACATCGCACGGCTGCGATTACTAGTAAGTTCAGCAATGAAAAAATGTATGATATTCAATACAGTTTATAATGTGTTGTAGCGAATAAAAATTGAGGTATCAAAATAATTATCTAATTAAATAATTTTACTCGGTATATAAATAACATTATATTTATTTGAATCAAAATGATTAGGTACTTAAAAATCTAGAAACAATGGATTTGATCATATCTAGCCATCCACTTCTAGGATCTCAAAAATGTGACAATTCGTTCAAATTTCAAAGATATTTGTTGATTGTTCAAATCATTGTCTCTAGCCATGGAAAGATCCTTAATTTCAATTTTTTTTAAAAAAATAAAATCCTTACCTATTTGATTGGTAATTTCTGTTTGTTTTCTGTGAATAAACAAGGAATGTGATTTAATGTAAAATATGTTGTTGAAAAGTGATTTTGAAAAATCGTGTGTAGTTAAAAGGTGATTTGGGAGGAATGTGTTGTTTGTAAAATTATTTATTTATAAAATTATTTAGAAATATGAAAAGAATTGATTAAACCCTTTTCGGTAAAAGTTTTCTGTTTATAAATAAAGAATGTGATGTTTTCGAAATAAAATATGTGCTTGAAAAGTTATTTGGAAAATGTTCGTAATTAAAAAATGCTTTGGAGAAATGTGCTGTTTTTAAATATATTTAAATGTCTGCTCCCAGGGCACATCTCCCGACGGTGAAAAGGAGGTAGTTTAAAGACCAGACTCGCTTGGTCAGGGATTCGAATCCGGCCATCGCCAAGTTAAAAGGTAAGTCCTCACCCTGCACTCTAGGAGGCATAACCTCCGATTTACATCATTCACCAAGGCCCAGGACAGGGGTTCGAATCCGGCTCTTACCAAATTAAAAGGTAAGCCCTCACCCTATACTGTGGGAGGCATAACCTGCGATTTACATCCTTCACCAAGGCCCAGGGTAGGTGGGGGCCCCTAAGATTGAGGTTCAACCTTTTTTTTAAATGCCTCCGTTTGGTAAGAATTTTTTTTTTTTGTAAACAAAAAAATGTTATATTTTTGAGGTAAATTATGTGATTGAAAACTGATTTTGATAAATGTGTGTGTTTTGAGAAAATGTTTTGTTTATAAACTACCAAACATAGGCTTCGTTACTAAAGTCCCTCTTTGATAAAAGGTTTTTTTTATAAACAAATAATGTGATTTTTCGAGATAAAACATGTTATTAAAAATGATTTGAAAAAATGTTTGTGGTTGAAAAGTAATTTGAAAAAAATAAATTGTATGATAAACAAATTTACCACAAATTTTTATTAATAAAAAATATGTATTTCAAAGTCGTTTCTTATTATATTTTGGGAACTCGAAATTGTCCCAGTAGTCGCTAACCTAAGTTTATATCTTCGGTTGATTACTGAATTTTAAAGTATCGAGTTTTAGTCATTAAATATATCAAAATGTTGGACATTAATCACTCATTTAACTTTCTTAACGCAATTGATGATGTAACAGATGAAATACAAACGTGTCACTACATCACCTTTAACCGACCAATCACGACACACAAAGTTACCACTTAGGAAATTTTATTTTTTTTTTAAAAAAAATCTTCAATTTGTCATTAAACTTTAAAAACGTCTTTGGTTGCACACTAAAATTTTAAAAACATTTTTAACTGCTCACTAAATTTTAAAATTGTTCAATTTTGATCACTAAACTTATAAAAATGACGTTGACGGACCCGAAAAAATTAGAAATACTCTTCTTATGAGTTGCTTATAATAAATCAATTATTTTTTTTTATATTTGATCCATAATATACACTAACAACAACAAAAAATAATGATAGCAAAGCAACATGTATCACATTAACAAAAAAAGTCATAAATCTACATTAAAAATGAATCAACGTAATTTAGGGCCCGTTCTCTTTGTTGTTTTGAGCTCGTTTTGAGTTTTCGATTTTTGGAAATATCGAAAACGCGTTTACTTTGTCCATTTTCAGAAATGCGTTTTCCAAAACATTAACAAAAATACAAAGGAAACTCAAAACGATTTTATTGTTTTTTGAATATTTTGTATTAAAAAGTCCAAAACGACCAAAACGCGCGTTTTGAATTTTTTTTTTGTAAATGTGAGATACTTCATTTACTTGAAATTCTTATATTATTTTGTCATTATATATAGATCAATGTTAAGATTTTTTTTGTAATTTTTTTATTTTTTATTATTATTATATATTTTTTCAAATGTGATACACTTCCTTCACTTGAAATTCTTATATTATTTTGTTATTATATATAGATCCATGTTAAGATTTTTTATTTTTTATTTTTTTGTGTAAATTTTTTTATTTTTACTTTTTGTAAAAGTGAGACACTTCCTTCACTTGAAGTTTTTATATTATTTTGTCATTATATATATAGATCAATCTTAAGTTTTTTTTCTTGTAAATTTTTTATTTTTATTTTTATTATTATTTTTTTAAAAGTAAGACACTTCCTTTATTTGAAATTTTTATATTATTTTGCTATTATATAGATCCATGTTAAGATTTTTTTTTTTTGTAATTTTTTATTTAATTTTTTTTATTATTATTATTATTATTTTTTTTGTAAATGTGAGACATTTCCTTCACTTGAAATTCTTATATTAATTTGCCATTATATATAGATTCATGTTAAGATTTTATTGGTGTGAGGTTAAATTTTTGTTTAGCTGAAACAATATTAATGATGAATTTATTGACATAGAGAACTAACTGATTTATTAACATTATAATTAATTTAATTCAACAAATTAACCATTTTTTACATATAAAATATCGCAAAATAAATATATCAAAAAATTACAAAGTAAACGCATTTTTCAGTTTTCTATTTTTGAAAACAGTTTTCCAAAATCACAAAGAGAACATGTTTTCAGCAATCCCAAAACAAACAACCAAAATCCAAAATTCAAAACTTAAAATCCAAAATCGAAACACAAAGAGAACGGTCCCTTAGGGTTTTGGCTATATTTTTTGCTATACATAAATATTTGGCTGCAAATTGTAATTTTTCTTGTTAACGTAGATTTATGGCTTTTTATTTTTTTTAGATCAAATATAAAAAAAAATAACTAATCTGTTATATGCAACTCATAATTTCGAATAATATTTCTAAGTTTTCATGTTAATCAACGTTATTTTTACAAGTTAGTGATCAAAACACGATCAAATTAAAATTTAGTGACCAATCAAAAACATTTTTAAAAGTTTTTGATGTGACAATTATGACGTTGCACCACGTATGCTTTCCGTCCAACATTTTGATAAGTGACAAACTTTATACTTTAAATTTTTGTGAATTATATACACGAATATAAGTTCAGTAATTATTGAGACAATTAACTCAATTTTCTTTTGCAAATTAATAATATATTTAATCAATGGCTGTGATGTAGAATTTAAGAAATTTCCACCCTTCTAGAACAAATCGTCAATGAGCGATCAATCAAAATAGATACCTTCTATTCGAAAATATTGTAGTATTTATAAATCGGGTTATTTATATTTTTTTAGGTAAAATATGTGATTAAAAAGTAGAAAATGAAAATGTGTATGATAGAAATGTGATTTGAAAAATTGTGTTGTTTATAAATGATAATGATTAAATTAAAAAATAGAGGTTTACTTGGTGCCAACCAGCTAAATCCTTAATATAATTTACAGGTGAAAGATGGTTATGCAAGTTCGGCTCAACGAATGTTATGTGTTCTAATTTTTTTAAGTCCGTGTTCTTTAATGTAATCATTACAAGTTATAAATCAATAATCTGTTCGATGGCTGACATTTTTATTATAATCAAATTGTTATTTTTTCAGTAAAATAAGTGATTTCGAAAAGTGTGTGTGATTAAAGAGCGAGTAGAAAATATGTTGATTATTATATTTTCAATTATAATCAAATTAACGAACATAATCCAAATTATAAACAACATAGTTCAAGTTGGTCGTCCTATGGCCCTGTTTAGATCTTATATTATTTTTTAAAATTTTAATTAGACAAATGTGGGGAAGAACTGTACAAACTTTACTAGTTCAAAAGCCAACGAGAATGTGATTTTTCAATAGATGTAGTAATATATCAAGTAGAATGATGGAAAGTGTTTGTTCTTAATAAATCTTAATAGATTTCTTGAATCATGATAAAATTCTTTATTGACTGAATGGCGATTCATTTCAAATTGAGGTGATCACTAGTTTAATTACTTGACAGCAAGGTCAATATCACATTATTTAATGCAATTGGAATATTTGTATTCACTGAACACTGGATAGTGATCAGTTACCACCTCTATTAGAGATTAATAACATTATTCTAATTTTTCTTTTTTTTAAAAAAATGGCATTATTCTATTTGACAGCAAGGTCACTACCACGTTATTTAGGGTACGAATGATAGCTTCCAATTCCATGAAAAAGAAATGGTTTCCACCCACTTTTTCCTTCTTATCATGTTTAGTTGCACCAATTTTTTAGGCAATTCATTTTCCACCTTTGATCTTCATGCGCCGGTTTTCTTCCTTTTCAATGAATTCCTTTTCCAGCCCATTTAGGAGATTTTATTTTTCAGGTAAAATCTTGTACTATTTTCGTCACGTTTGATCCTTTTTGTTCTTGTTAATTGAATTATTTTTTCCCAAAAGTTAACATTATTATTATCAAGTATAAAAATGATTTTTTTTATTAAAATAGTTAAATTTTGATTTATTTGTCATTAAAAATAATGTCATTCAAATAACAAAACTTGAAAATTTTCCCATTTTTTTCAATTAGAAAATTAAATTAATCAAACACATTAAACATCTAATTCCCAAGAATTCAATTTCCTAAAATTCAATTTCTTTCTACCCAAATTTCATCTTCGCTATGAAACGTAGCCTTACTGCAATTGGAATATTTATATTCACTGAACATTGAAGTCGACGATTTTGAATACCAAATCCATCTATACAATTGGATAATAATTTTCACGTGGCCATTAAATTATATCCGCTTAATCTAAAATGTTTTTTTTTTCACAACCAAAATCATATAATTGTGGAAATATTTTCACGACTTTCAAAATCATAATTCTATGAAGTCAAACATATTCAAATCTTCATCCCTAAACCACATCCTCGAACTAGTTAATTCAAATGGCAATCCCAGGTTTATAGTCCATATTCCCAGGTTTATAGTCCATATCCAAGAATTTCCATATCTAGATCATTCACAGTTCATCCTAAATTAGTACGAACACTTGGACTTTATACTTGACCAGTTCCATTAAATTTGACCACAAAACATAATTTTGGTTGTAAACAACATGAGAGACCGAAGTGAAAGGAAATTTGAATCAGAAATAAAAAACGACTAATCAGTTGTGGCCAAGAACGTCTTTAATCTTCCTCAACAAAAACTCCAACCTTTCTAATTCTACTTCTACCTTTTCATCTTTTTCTTCCCCTTCTATCTCTGAAAACAATTGAACGTGTGCAACTAGGGCAGAGCGGAGGCAACAGAATCTGTTGACGTCTCGAAGGATTGGATTTGGAAGCAATTGAATCATGAGTCTAACTTCTACTTAAATCTTAGGTTAGGATTTAGGCTTTAGGTTATTAGTCCAATATTTTCCAATTGAAAATAAATAAAATTAGGAAAGAAATTGCTCGCCTCCTCTTCCTCCTCCTTCAACATGCTAAATCAGTGACTAGACTCTAGAAACGAGAAACCAATAAGAGAAGAGGAAACTCGGGGAAGTCAAAAAATGTTGTGGGCGCGAGACCTATAGAAATGTCGAAAAATGTTGCAGGACATAAATTGAGATATCGAAGTGACTAGAACGGTGGAGAATGTTGGGGCTCACGCCCCTCCCCCCCAAAAAAAAAAAAAAAAACCTCCATCTCTGAATTAATTAAAGAGCAAAAATGTTAAACTTTATTTTATGTTCCATATACTCTCCATATTTTCTATATAATATGAGTAAGTTTGGGAAAATATCTATAAATATAATAGAGTTGTTTGTCAGTACCTAGGAATCCAAGCATAGAAACATGATATCATGCTATATGTAATTAAAATATCAGAAATGTTATCATACCCACTCGTGGCACAATAACATACCCATTTGTAACGTGACGAATGAGTATTAGTTTGTAAGTGGGTGCGAGCCCATTCAATTACAAGGGGTAAGTGGTATTTGAGGTTGGAATCGATATCCATCCGTCATGTTGTGGATGAGTATATATTATGATACCACAAGTCGGCATTACAAAATTTCTATGTATTGTAGATGGGCACGGTCCACATTCTTACCTCAATCTTTGAGCCATGCAATTTAAATATCTACACCCATTCGTGTTTTTTTTTTTTTTTTTCAAATTCAGAATGCGAGCAATTATCAATTTATCTTTTTTTCTTTTTTCCTTTTTTTAGCGTTGAGATTATCCCTTCTCCTTCTTTATTATTTTTCATTTATTCGATTAATTAGATACAATTTAATACAACATAACAAACACCTTAAAATATGATCACGTAATTACACGTAGAGGTGGCCCTGAGGCCGTGCAAGAGGTGCGACGAATATGGCACCATAATTTTTGGGGCACCAAAATGAAAAATACAATAGGTTATATTAGCCTTTTTTTAATAAAAGTAATTACACCATTAAATACACAAATCATTGAATCAACTTTCTACTAGTTTCTAATTTTTTCCAAGTTCTCGATAATTTTTCTAATTCACTTGTCTAATGTCTCTTGATATAAAAGGGATTTTTTTATTACTTGAGATGAATCATAACAAGTATAAATGTATAAAATATCTTTCGTTGAATTTTTATAAAAATGATTTGGAAGTTGGATATCTAATCTTTTAATTGAATGAAAAAATATTATAACTTTTAAAATATCTTTTCAATTTAAATATCTACACCCATTCGTGTTTTTTTTTTTTTTTTTTTAAAATTCAGAATGCGAGCAATTATCAATTTATCTTTTTTTTTTCTTTTTTCCTTTTTTTAGTGTTGAGATTATCCCTTCTCCTTCTTTATTATTTTTCATTTATTCGATTAATTAGATACAATTTAATACAACATAACAAACACCTTAAAATATGATCACGTAATTACACGTAGAGGTGGCCCTGAGGCCGTGCAAGAGGTGCGACGAATATGGCACCATAATTTTTGGGGCACCAAAATGAAAAATACAATAGGTTATATTAGCCTTTTTTTTAATAAAAGTAATTACACCATTAAATACACAAATCATTGAATCAACTTTCTACTAGTTTCTAATTTTTTCCAAGTTCTCGATAATTTTTCTAATTCACTTGTCTAATGTCTCTTGATATAAAAGGGATTTTTTTATTACTTGAGATGAATCATAACAAGTATAAATGTATAAAATATCTTTCGTTGAATTTTTATAAAAATGATTTGGAAGTTGGATATCTAATCTTTTAATTGAATGAAAAAATATTATAACTTTTAAAATATCTTTGTTTTCTTTTTGTTGGGACACAAGCATCTATAATATAGCATATCAAAAACACAAGTACCTGGATTGATTTACATGCTAGATTCGAGAAAAATAAAATAATAGATAAACACATTCAAGAACAAATTAGAAAATTGGAACATTATTGGAAGGAAATACTACAAAGAATAATTGGATGATGCTAATTTTCTTCTAAAAAGTTGAACTCATTGAATGGTGTTAATTTGAGAGCATGTTGTGATCATCTTGATATTGTTCTGAGACATGAAATTCTTTGTGATCTTGATGGTCAAGAGTTGTTTTAAGAGCTAAAAATTTTGAGGTGTTTTCTGTCATTTTTTTGTTTCAGGTCAACTCACATGGTTTGTCAAAAATATTAGTGATTTGGAATCTTGGATAATGATTTCTTAAAAAATACGAGTTCTGAATTGTCGAAGCAAAAAGTATATATATATATATATATATATATATATATTGTTCTCATTTAGATTCAACATTTTTGATGTTTTGAAGGGCTATCATGCATAAATTTAATTTTTTTAGTTATATATTTTCTTTATTACATGAAAATATATAAGAAAATAAATTTTATTTTTTGTTATGTGACAGATTTATATATAATGAATTTATATAAATAACTTTATTTTTTTTATACACATGCTTTATAATTGATAAGTGTATTTTATACATTTATTTCAATCCTAAAAGTAAGATTTTGTCTATTTGTTTAAGAATGTATGCTATTTATTTTGTTATTATTTGTTTATATTTCAGGAAAAACCTTAAAGTCGAGAAAATAATGGAATTGAAGTAAAAAAACAAGTCATTTGGATGATAAAAGAGCTAGTGAGAAAATCAAGAATTCGTGAAGTAAATCAAATGGCCAATTGGAATAAAAGTCAAAGAAAGAACCAAATTGGAAGAAATTAGCAGTTTAAGGACTAAAATATACAAATCAAATTAAGAATGACCAAATCGCAAATACTCAATGATTGATTCGGACCATGATACGATACTTGAAGATTGCTAGGAGTCAATTTGATACAATTAAAAGTAAAAAAGGAATGGAATATGATAAGAATATTACCATAAATTCATTTCAATCATACTAGATTTTCGGGCAGATTTTTAGTCATTTTTGAAACCTAATTTAGGGGAAGTAAACGTTCGAATTCGGAAAATCCTATTTCGGGAAGAATTGTAGCCCTTTAAGTTATATTTCTAAAAAACTTTGAATCACCTCAATCGGATAAGGTAATAGAAAGATATGACCAAAATACTGAATACTGTGCATTGACAAAAAGATATCCCGCGAAGGTAATTTTCCTTGTTCGGTTGGAACTCTTTTGGAAGCCAATTTGGACGTGATTTTCAGCATTATTCTCTTCCAAGTAACCTGTACTTCGACCTAATCTATAAATACTAGACCTTAGGCACGTTTTTGGAGGTTCTCAATCATCATAATTCATGCCAAAACGCTGTCCAATTGCTAGGGAATTCAAGCCACGCCAAAATCAAGATTGAAGATATAATTCCAAGAAGATGAACGAGGTGACATCCATTTACTTTTCTTGCTATTTATTTTCTATCATGTATCTAGGTTAGGTTAGGCTTTCAATTGTTAGAATTGTGATGATACTTTGTTTTCCGGATTCCATATTTTGATTTAGTATTTAATTAAAGCTTTTTATGGGGTTGAGCAATTGATTATGTATTTATTTTCATCTATAATTGTGGACGCATGATTATTTGATACTTGTGATAATTTTCTATATTCTAAAGAGTAGGGAATTATTGGACTTGAGTTAATTGTCATAAGGTTCGATTGTGGGTAGAAATATACCCTATGCTTTGTGTAATCCCAAAAAGTGTTCATAAATCGATAATGATTTTCTATAAGTTTGGATTTATCATAGAAATATAGTCAAATTCCTTATAGAAAAATATTTTAATTCACCGTTCGAAAGAGGAAGGAACATGGATTTTCAAATTCCCATAAATTGTCGTTAAATGTTTAATACAAGACATGGATGATGGAACAAAGCAGATTCACAATTCTAACATGTTTATTTCTTAAGTATAGTTAAATCAATTTAATTTTTTTTTTAGTTTAATCTTTAATTTAATTTTCAAAACAAAATTTTCAAATTCAAAGTTTTCATGGTTCCAATTAAGGAATTGTAATCTAAAATACAATTTGCACAATCTCTGTGGGAACGATATTTGGACTCACGTCCACTTTATTACTTGCGCGACCTGTACACTTGCGATTTAGTGAACAATAATTAAAGAAATGGGCACCCTTTTAATATTCGTACAGGACACCCAAAAACATAGGGCCAGCCTAATTACACGCATTTGAAATAATACATTTTTACAATTGTCCTATATTGTCGTCTATCCACTTCAACGATGCATACCAAGTTTTTCATTAACACGATCTCAAAATAGTTAGATCAAGAAAATAATTTACATAACTATAAGTAGTCAAATTAAATCATTTTCTATTTTTTTTCGTTTTCCTAGCAATCATTGAATTTCAAGAAGAAAAATTAGTGCTAGAATGGTTCAGCTCAAAAGTCATGGGTCGCAAGAAATGCTGGTTAAAAAGAGGGATGATTTGTAGCACGCATAAATAAATGAAAAAATAGAATTTGATCAGCTTATAAATACTTATAAGCTTTGCCAAACATAAACCAAAATCTCTCTCTTTGAAAAGCTTTAGTCTTTGTTTGGTGGGGATTAAAATAAAATTTTAAGTAAATTTTGATAAAAGTAGATAAAACGTGAGGTTGGAAAATTGTACATATCATGAAGTGTGTATTCAAAATTAATTGTACACTTTAACTTAAATTAAAATATTGATTGATAGTTGCACTTTCAAAATATATATATTATATATATATATATATACATATATCCTATCCATGGACCCGCAAAGACCAAATGCAGAGGATCAGTACTGTTTATGTAATTATGTGCACGGGTGGTGTAGTGTCAAGCATGATCACCTGATTATTAACTTGTCGATAGGCCCCTCCATTCATATTCCACATGCTCACCCCCACCTTCTCTAGGTTTAGTATACATCTCTATTATCAACCATATTTTAAAATTTAAATCTCTAATTTTCTACTGAATTTAAAACATGATCAGTACTTACGTGTTATTTGTAACTAGTCATCGCATATATACGATGCACGGAAGATATAATTGATAAATATTTATTGAATAAATTGTAAAATTACAATGTTCGACAAAAATAACACAATGAACATCATGAATCTTCTTAGCACAAAATGAAATAAAAGAGACAAATAATTTGCTTGTATAAATTTTGCATTCATATATTAATGAAAAATACCTTGAAAAGTAAAACATAAAGTTGCGATTTCATATTTCTTTTAACAGCTAATTGTTTGATTTTTTAGTTTTCTTAGTCTATTTATTACATATATATTTTATTTATTTTTTTGCATATATTTCGAGATTTAGAAAATCATTTTGAACAGAAAACTATTTGCATGTTATTCTTGGCATGAACGTTGTATGTATAGATTATTATGATTATTATATACCATACGAATAACAAGTACAATAAAAGTTAATCGTGTTTTAAGCCTATGTTTGATAGGGCCATTCTACTTGGACAAAGTGCCCTCACAATACAGGGGGTTTGTGAGGGGGCGGTACGGCAGAGAAACCTATTTTCCCCATGTTTGAGATTCATTTATTGTGAAAATGGGTTTCTCAATTGTGACTTTTTGAGATTTTGTGGATAAAAGGTAAGCAAGATCACTGAGTTTTTCGTGGAATTTTTTTTTATTAAAAATAAGAATAAAAATAAATTTTAAAAAACATATTTTCTATAGAATGAGGTTCAACAAAGAGGGTAGTGGCAATCTTTTGATTTGATGTTCTCATTATCCATTTTTGCTAAATCCTTAATGATTGGTTCTCGGGTCTAGAACTAGCCTAGAGTCAATCCTAACCTACGCCTATACAAGTCATTGATAGAAAGAAGGCACCAGTAGGAGTAAGTAGCTAATGTCGTTAAGATGGAATCTATTTTTATTTTTTATTTTTGAAATATTTATTTATCTACATTTTTATCGCGGCAAAAAATAAAAAATTCAACAAAAAATAGAGTTGTGTTATTCATCATGAGTAAAGATTTGACACATATCCTCAATTTCCAATGAAAATATGCCAAACTGAGTATCGCTTGATATATATAAATACTAATAATATGATCTGGGACGTAACCATACAATACTAAATATATACAATAAACAAAAATTATAGTTTACAGTGCAAATACAAGTTAAATATAGTTTAAAGTGCAAATACAAGATAACAAAAAAAATGTGATTTAAGATGGAAAAATCTATACTCATTTTTCCTGTAGTGATGTCTAAATTCATTATATTGATTGTTGCTACTTTAGGAGTAGGAGTGGGCATCGGGCCGGACGGGTATGATCGATTTTTGATCCAACTCGAAATTGAACCGTCAATACCGATTCTGCCAAAAAATCAACCGAACCGAATCTTATACCTAAATCGAAATCGATCGACCCGACAGTGAGTGGGCGGCGTTCGGTTTGAGGGTTGTACAATTTTTTTTGGGAACTAAAACGTCAAAAACTCTGCTGCCTGCATTACATAATATTAAAACCCGCTGCATTCACAAATCACAACATAAGAAAATTCCAAAAGCATATAGTAATTATAGTTACAATCATCCAAATTTCAAAAGCATTTATTAACTTCACTTACATAAACATAAATTGATATGAAAATACAAAGTTCTTTGTTTCTTCACTTTCACGGTTCACCTGCAAAATTTCACCACAATGTAAGGCTCAAAATGGTATGTAACACATTTTCAATTTTAACATACTTTTAGTAACTTCATTCACTATAGTCTATAATTATAAAGAGCTCAACTTACCATCAAATACAAATAGGCTTCAAATTTTAGAATTTCATTCACCTGTTACCGCCTTCATCTAACATTCAAGTTCTACATTAACGAATAAAATTAACATTTAAATTAGATAGTACTAATAGGCAATAGCAAATTAAAAGTGCAAATTTACATTGCTCCAATTTATTGTAATGCTTCGAATCCTCCATGCTAAACCCTTCCAAGTTCGAAGAAGCTTTGATCCAATTTTGTGTGCACAGTAGAACTTCCACCATTCTAGGGGTCAATGAACTATAAAATGGGTCGAGAATTCTTCCACCTGTACTAAAGGCACTCTCCAAGGCCACAGTTGACACTTGAACATCCAACACGTCTCTAGCTAATTTGGACAAGATTCCGTTTAATCCATTCACTTTCCACCAATTCATAACACCAAACTCCTTGTTGTCTATGTTTTCACACACATTCAACAAATATCTCTCAAAATCATTTTTAATCTCAAGGGAATCTTTAGCAGCATTTTTTTCCCGAAACCTGGAATGATGAGTAGAAGACAAAATAGAAGAACCTACAGTTGCAGCAAATAAATTGACAAACTCCAACGAACCCTCTGTCGACCTCAACCCCCCTTCGACACCCATATACCATTCATAAAGAGATATCAATGTGGTTTTCACTTTTTTGGTCATATCACTAGTAAGTTGTTCATCCTTATAAATATTATCAAAACAATATTCAATATAATCTAACTTGTATCTAGGATCGAGCACACAAGCAACAATCAAATTTTGATTAACTTCATCCATTTTTCCCCAATACTTGTCTGACTTTTTCTTCATATTTCTTGTCATTCCACACAAAGGCAAATCATGACTATTAGCCCATTCATCTATTTCAGCAAAAATCTTACAAACTTGATCCAACTAAGAGCAAGAAGTAACATGCAATGAAGCACTAATGTTCAATGTGATGTTGTAAAAAGGGGTGCTTACAAAAATACTCTTATTTTTTAACCATTTACAAAAATACCTTTTAAAATTTTTTATGAAGTAAAAATACTTTGTAAATTTTGTGTGCCATTTTTTTAATGTTTTTGTCACTTTTTTAATAATTTTGTCACTTTTTCAAAAAAGTAATACAATTTAAAATAAAAAATAAAAAAATGGTATAGTGTTACTTTTTTATTTTAACTAAAGAGTGACAATTTGTTACTTTTTTCTAGGTCATTTTTTTAATTTTTGCAATATTTATTATTGACTAATAAATTACACAAGTTCACAAACATTAGTAAATACATTACACATTCTCCATTCTCTATTCTCCATACACAAACACTATGTCACATTTTTACTTTTTATTTTAACTAGAAAGTGACATGATGTCACTTTTTAATGGAAAATGGGACAATTTGTCACTTTTTTTTTCTTTACTTGAATGCCACTTTAAAAAAAAAAAATCACCATTTACTAATAAATTACTCAAGTCCACAAACACAATACAATTTTTTTTTATATAAAATGTGATAAAATATTACATTTTATCACTTTTTCTTTACCGCTCCTTTTCTTCTAATTAAAAAGTGACACGGTATCACTTTTTAGTTAAGAAAATAACGTTTTGAACCAAAATCGATTTCGATTCGATTCCAAGAATTATATAAAACATAACAATTTCTTAATACTTTTGTCATCTTTTTAATAATTGTGTCACTCTATAAAAGTGACATTGTGTCACTTTCAATGTCACTTTTTTCACTTTTTTTAAAACATTTTTTAACTAAAAAGTGACGTATACTTTTCTTTAAAAAGTGAGACAATATTAATTTTTCTTTTAAGTAAAAAGTAAAACAACAAGAGATTTACAAGCACCACACTCTAATGTTCTTATTTTTACCAAGAAAACATTTGTGTTTCACAAGGAAAGCCAAATCTATAGTCTAGAGAATTCATAAAAGAACCGAGGAACACATTAACTAGATGCCTCCCCAGCTTGCTTTCTTTCAGCTCCACGACTACCCAGAGAGCATTATCACGCTTGACTTGCAATTCATCTCTTTTTTTTTTTTTTTTTTTTTTATCTTTTTGCAACAATTTAATGGCAGAATACATTTCCTCTACCAAATCCTCTACTATCTTGAATATTTGGCAATTTGATGTTCCATATCTGATTTTGTTCATAGGCAACCCAGAGCTCATCCAAGAGTTCCTTTAGATGGAATTTCACCTTCTCAACTTCATCCTTACCTCTTGCTAATGCTTCTTCAATTTCATAACGATATGCTTTTTGGCAATTTTAATTTAGCAGAATGCTCCGGTTCTTCAACTTCTATTCCTTTACACAAAAGAGTATTATAGATCTTAGAATACTTTCGTTGTTGCAGCTCCATCCAATGCCCATATCCCATTTCAAATATAGCAGTTCCTCCACATGCATTCCATGACTAAAATTAAGGTAAAGAAACTACAAGTTCACCACATGATGTGTATAAGAAAATAATCAAGATGAAAAGAAGGCAATAAACTTTTCTCTTTGATGGTTTTTTAGGCTCTGAGACTGCTATGAATAACTGGAATTCAAGCTACTCAAAAGACTTGTGAAACAACTGATTGCCTTGTATACATCTGTAAACTTGTAATAGTTAATGAAAAGAATTAAGAAGATCAATGGGTTTTGTGAAGCCTGTGTTTTATGCATAAAGTCAAGAATTTGAAACAAGAGCATAATTGTCATTAGAAGATCAATTTTAGAACATTTCAACCAAATTGAAAATCTGATTTGCTACAAGAAACTCAATCTTATCACTGAACCAGTATCAGAAAATAAGATTATAGTCAACAACAAGAACAAAAAGTTATAATACAAAAAAATTAGAGGATCGGTACCAGTCAACCAAAAATATCATCTAGCTTAATGTCTTTCTTAATATCCACCACGCGATTTTGGTCGTGACTTCTATTACTAAATCTTGAAACACCATCTAATATCTCGTCTAAATCATATTCTCACCAAAGAACTAATCTAAATGGAGGATCAATAAGAGGTCCGAAAGTTAAATTAGGATTGAACTACTTGTATTGTTGATAAATAAGACTTTTAGTGTCTCAAATATAATGTGGTTCCAAAAGAAATGAAAAATAATAACAATAATCATAGCAAAGGCAAAAATGAGCATTGGCATAAAAATTCAAACACTAAATTCCATTGATCAATCAACCACTAATCACTTAACAATTTAAAATTCATTTCCCCAAAACAATGAAAAATTAGTATGAAAAATTAGTGACAAGAAACAAGAACTTTCGAAGAATAATAACAATAGTAATAAGTTCATAAAAACAATATACCTTCTTCATGGCTTCTCTGTGAACCTAAATCATCAATTGAAGCACGAAGGAGAGGACCCACCTTTTCTTCCTCTTTGAAGACCCGCTCGGAGATGAAGAGATCTTAGAGAGAAAGTGGGCAAAAAGGACATGAGTTAGCAGGGAAAAATGGGGTTCTATTGGGGTTAGGAGTTTTGATCATACCGTAAATATTACAGTCTTTAAAAAAATTTAGTAGTTTTGAGGGTATAATTCAAACTCTTTAATTTTTTTTTTTTTTTTTTTGGGGGGTGGGGGGGAGATTAGCATAATTTCCCCTTGTAAAAATTTCTCACAAAATTTCATAAAAATTGTAGCATTCTCCCAATCCATATGAGTAGGAGGCCCACTCCTCTTTCTACCCCCCTCATCATCTTGAAAGTAGGTCACATAATGGATATCCTCTTCTAGTAATTTGTCAAAAGCCTTTTGATACTTAATGGCTGCTTCCAACATGAGATAAGTGGAATTCCACTTTGTTGGAACATCCAAAAAGACCAGGGATTTGCTTTCAATCTTTTTTAAGGCTGTACACTCTTTCGATTTTTCAAACCTAGCAGGGGAAGACTTCACAAACTTCACAGTAAGTCATGAGCCTCTCCCAATCATTTACACACAATCAAATTACAATGTGCGCACAACACCTCATATGAAAAAAAATTCCATTCAAAACACACACATCTCTCTTATCCTCCCAATCATTCATATGTTTCTTTAAATAACTAATGGTTATATCATTAGAAGATGCATTGTCAACAGTTATTGTAAAAACTTTATCAATCCCCCAATCATGCAAACATGCTCCTATGAGTTTTCCAATGACCTCTCCTTTATGATTTCCAATGACACAAAAGTTCAAAATCCTCTTTTAAAGATTCCAATCGGAATCAACATAGTGTGCTGTGAGAGACATGTAATTTATATTCTGAATTGAAGTCCATGTATCAGTTGTGAGAGAGACTCCTTGATGGTGATGAGAAAAGTAATTTTTCAATACTAAACGCTCATCTAAATACAATTGATAAATGTCTTTGACAAGTGTCCTACGAGAAGGAGGGCAAAAACGAGGATTCAAAAACACTAAAAGATTTCTAAACCCCGCTCCTCCAACAAATTTAAAAGGAAGTTCATCAACAATCACTATCTTAGCACATGAAGCGCTACAATCAGTCTTAGTGCATCCTCTAGCTACAAGATTACCCCCACCTCCCTCCATTTGACTTTCAAAAGATAGCTTCTTCTTTTTTTTGTTAGGCAATCCACCCGGATACTTCTTACATTGGTTGTTCAAGTGCCCCCACAAATTACTAGTTCCACATTTTCAAATATCACAAGCATAATCAGCTCCACAATAATTACATTTTCATCTAGGACCTAAACCATCGTCATTAGAATCTATTTTGGTGAAATGATTCCATACCTCAGAAGACACTCTATGTAGTGACCGAGAAAATTCTATAACAATAAAAGTTAAATTTATTTAAATTGTCGCTACGATTTCACCCGATGAAAACGTGTTCGCCTAGCCAATTAAATTATTTTAAGATTTCAAGAAAGAAATTTTAATCCGTTTAAATCTTTAAGTTCGATTTGCGATTTTAAATTTGTCCGAAATTATTATTTCATTTTAAATCCAATATCACGTTTTCTTTATTTTGTCACTATTGTTTGAACCCCAATCAATACACTGATAGGATGAGTAATCCCCAGCCAAATACATTTCTTCATATTCAACCGACAAATTCTTTTTTCATTTAATATTGTCATTTAATAGCAAATTTATTCATCATCATTACACACAGGAGTTACAATCCTTTCAACTTCCAAGAATAGTCTATAATTCTAATCCAATACCTCCATGCGTTCCTCGCACACACACACTGCAATTCTGGGTAAGCATTTCCTTTGTCTCAGCCATTAGCTCCCTAGTTCCTGCATCGATTTCATAAGCCAAACCCAAAATCACCATTCACAGACATTATACTGGTTGTCCTTCATCCAAATTATCGGCCACTCCAAGCACGAGCTACTGTAATAACCAAGTTCTCATCACTGAGACCTCACCATCATCATCACCGCAAACCATCAATCCAAATTCAATCTAAAAAAGTACTGATTCAAAATGAAAGGAACTCAGTATCAATTTCGAACACAGCCCACGAACCCCCATTATGATCACCTGCATAAACTCCATCATCTATCATCACCATCATCAGATTTTCACTCTATGCACAAACCAACCATCTTCATCACAGCAATACATTCGATTCCATACTGCACTTTACACCATAACCACCTCCAAGAAACCATCACAACCATTTTTGATAGCCGGCAATCATCAGTCCAACCACCAGCCTGTCTCTCCAATTCACCACTGCCATGGCCAAACCAATCATCATCATCATCAGATCAACCAACTTACACCATCTCCATCAACCCAATTCAATCCTCTGCAATTCACAGCCGTTCAATACCTTCAGCCCCAGCCCAAGAATTGAACCACCAATCTGTAAATCAAACAAACGTCGCCTGAAAACTCCAAAATCTACCGCCACCTCCACTGCCAAACCTGAATCCCCATCTATCAGTTTCAAATTCAAAGTCAACAAAACCAAAATTAAAAACCCAGAAATAGAAGAAGTTTAAAATCCTACCTTGATCGCCGGTTTTGGACAGCCTAAACCCGAACTTCAAGCTTCGTCTTAACACCAATTTGCACCTCGACATCGCACCGTTTTCTCGCACCCAAACCACACTAAAGCCATACAAATCTAGTCTACAACACCCCCGACATCTGCTACAACCTGCGCCGGAGTTTTCGCCGGCGAGCTCACCGGCTGGAGACGGATTTTTCCTCAGCCGCTCCTCCCTTCCCTCTCGCCCACGCTTTCTCTCTGTCTCTGAAATGGAAAATGGGTAGAGAGAGAAAGAATCTGATTTTTTTTACTAAATTGTGACTTTCGAAAATTTGCACCTTGGTCCCTAACTTTTAAAAGTCTTTCAAATCAGTCCCCAGGTTTTAAAAATGATTATTTCAGCCCTAAATTTCAAAATTTATTATTTTAACCCATAAGTATCAAACCCATTTTATTTCAGTCCCTGCTGATTTACCTTATTTGATTATAAGCCCAAGTTTTAAAATATTTACATTTTAGTCCCTCAACTTTCAAAACGTCAATTTCAGTCCTCAAATTGTAAATTATTATTTTTAAACTATAAATTTCTAAAGACTAAGGCAACTTATGGGCTAGACGAAGCGTACGGAGAATTAAAGAATGGAAGTCATTTCCCGCTCAACTTTGCACTCGTCGGATATGAGGTAGACTCATACTCAATAATTTATTTAGCTATGATTTGCATGTGAACCTGGAATTATGTAAATCATATATGATGTTATGTTCATGTGATTAACCATGAGGGGTAAGACGGGCAAATGCTCTCCCGAAAATGGTGTATAAAGAAGAAATGTTATATGCGCTATAACTTCCATGCATAGTTGCATGTTGAATTAAGACAAGACAAGGCTACTTTCCGCACTTATGTGAATATGCGATATGTTATGATGATAATAGAAAAATATGTTAGCATGATTTCATATTTATGTGCAAATTTATGGATTAAGTGAATTATTCGTTTATGAGTTTACTGAGTATTTCTTAGAAATACTCACCCCGTTATTAACAATTTTTGCAGACTTCGGAAGCGGTGGCGAGTGATGGTCACAAGTGGCAAAGAAATAATTAAATGTTATTTTTAAAATTTCCGTTTAAGTCGAACTTTATTTTATACTGACTATGGAGAATTTGGATTTTATTTCTATGAATGATTTGAAAGAATATTTTATACAAAAATTTAAAATTTCATTTATTCCCGCTAAATGAATATTTTTTTTTGAAAATGAGTTTGAGACGATGAAGTGGCATTTCGAGTATTTAGAACTCGGGGCGTCACACTCTACTCTCTCTTTCAACAGTTCCCTGGAAGGGGGGAGAAGACGATGCATTTTCAGTTGGGGCAGTGCAGAGTTTGCATTGACGTATGCACCCCCTTCACTATGATCCATTACATGTTCTTCTGCAAACAAATTAATCAAAAATAAGTATAAAAGTAATGATATTGATGATTAAATTAAATAAAAAAGGTCAATGTAACTGTAAGTAATAATCACTGAATTCTAATCACTAAGCACTGTAATAAATGTGTAATGTAATCGGGGGAACTTCAATATTCCTAATAATATAACCAACCATCATAAGCCAATAAAGCAGCTTGGCAAGTTCAGGAGCACTTGTCTCCTCACACTAGTCTGCAAATGATCAAAGGTTCGATTTTCCTTAATAACCATCTAATCTAGAAAGTGCAAGTTTGGTACATAGTACTAAACAACATAATGAACAACAATTTTAGCTGCTTTTTCTTCTATAAATACTGTGGACATTTTAGCTTCTTTTTCTTCTATATATAATGTTGAGTCCTATCTAACATTCCATAGCAAACATACCATAAGGGTAATTGGGAAAGTGTTCTTAAACAAAAGAGAGGCAGCAAATTGCTGATTTGAAACCTTGCCATGTTTAGGATTATCGGGACCTACAGGCTGCAAAATCTAAAAATAAGCGTTCAAGAATGTGATGGAATCAGCTACTGCCTTAGTAAAAAGACAGAGCGTACTTCTTGAACTCAATCAAGCAAAAGAATATCTAAAGCCAAAAAAAGGGAAAAGGCAGGAAATAGAATAATAAGTTAATAACACATGTGAATTGATTACCTTCTACAAGATGCATGGTCTCCATTTAAGAACAAGGGGGAGTGATTGCACCGGCTCTGTGCTGCTGCTGCTTGCTCGTTCGGTCACGGACTCGCGGTCTCTTTCTTGGTTGGCGTCCGGCAACCAAATGGAAGGAAGAATAGAACAGATGAAATGGGGGGAACTGAGGAACCACAGACGAGGACAGTGGGTACAGACAGGGGTCAACGCGGTCCGATTTGGACTGTTTTTGACATATTTTCAAATTAAACAATTTCAAATCAAATCATTTCATTTTACAAATCAAATCATTTTTTGCGGTTTGGTTTGATTTTAAATCGTGGTTTACCTATCTTCATATATAACATATTTTAGATGTTAAATTAATTCGTATTTTTTAATTTATAAAGCTAAAATAAGTTAATATATAAAATAAAACGGAAACTAATAAGATATAAGAACATAATATAGGTTTAACACTCAGAATTGTATCAGTTCAGTTCCAATCTTGTTTTAAAAATGGTTTCCTGGGATAATGCATTAAATCAGTATTAATGAGGAAAGGAAGAACATAATCAATCTAACATTTACATCTATAAAATCAATCATAAGAAAATACAAGCATATAGCAAATCATAAAGCATTTAACAACAAATTGAGCTATCTCGGATGATGTCACACGGAAATAGGTTTAACACTCAGAATTGTAATATAATTATTACTCTTGAAAGGTAAAGATATTTCCACAATCACCAGGAACTTAGAGTTAGAGTTAATAGAATAAAGTATTTTGGAAAAATTGTTGACAATATTAGGCAACTATATGTTCATAATGTGTGTCCACATTTTAATAATATTGACTTATTTTATTTTCTTTATAATCTAATAAAATTAATTTTTAATTTAAAAATATAAAAGCGGTTTGGTTTGATTTTTTGCGATTTTCGAAAATCAAAACCTAAACCAAACCATTTTGAAGCGGTTTGGTTCGATTTGAGGGAAAAAATCACGGATCCACGCGGTTTCAAACCAACAATTTCAAACCAATGGTTTCGGTTTGGTTTGCAGTTTCGCGATTTTTTTGTGCAATCCTAGGTACAGACGAGGTCTCAGACGAGAGAGAGAGTGGGGAGGAGATGAATAGAAGATGATGGTCGAATGAATTGAAAAATGAAATGAAATTAGGGTTATTTTTTAATTTTATTAGGATTAAATCGATCGGTTCCGTTTTTCCTGGCTTGTTCGATTTTTTTTCAGTTTGAGGTAAGTACACCATAAACCAAATTGATAATATCGACTGCGTCATATGCGTACCCGAACCGAAAATCGGTTAACCTGACCAATCCGGGTTGATTCGAGCGGTTTCAACGATTTAGCCAGTCCATTTGCCCACTCCTACTTAGGAGATGATGGTATTGCAAATTTGAGATCACCTTGTCAAATGACAATTTATAAACATCAACGTCAAATAATAAAATTTTCACGAGAAATTATATGGTGCTCACTGGAGAAAAGAATCACCCTTCTATCGAGGGTTATAAGGTGGGGCTCAGTTGGCCTCACCAGACAGCCACTTTCCACTTGTCACATGGCGGATAATAAGTTTTAAGTGTCACCATCCTATTTGGGGGTACAGGGTGGGGCCTAGAGGACCCGACTTGACGGGGGTTGGAAGTTTTATGGGGGCACAATAAAATTACAATTTTGGTACACTAGCAATGAGTACCACAATGAAAATGACAATTAGCTTACGTGGCACAATTTTTTTTTCCACATATCACATCATATTTTAAATCAATAATAACAACACTTCCACATCACCAAATTATCACATATATTGTCAAAATAATTGTGTAAGTAGATTAATTCATAAAATTATTGGTATTTTCACAGTGTTAAATTTTTGTTATAGTACGTAATTTTTGTGTGAAGAGAAAAAGAAATGATGAATTCTATTAAAATAACTAGAACTCACTTAGGAGCTAATCGATGTTATACTTATAAATTTGTTTATTTATGATTTTTGGGTAAAAAATAGTGGCTGAAAATTGGAGAGAAAATATGTGTGGTTAAAAAGTTGATAGAAAATAATTAATTATTTTTGTATCATGCGTATTGAAGAGTCTACTCATTTATTGACATATTAGGAAGTAAATTTTCAATAATTCTATTTATTTATTTTCAAAATATATTAATTCAATTTTTTCATTTCTAACTTAACAAATTTATATAGCATATATTTATTTATTTTAAAATATCTTAATCCAAAATTTTCATTTTCACTGTAACACATTTACATAAATATGATATGACATTTATTTATTTATATTCAAATATATCAATCCAATTTTTTCATTTCTAATATAACACATGTTATTGAATTTGAAACTTAAAAAAATAAATAAATAAATAAAAAATACAAATCAAAATAAAAAAGTCTACATGTACACTCAGTGTACCGCGCCACTCAAAGTTTGACACTTAATTAAATTTTTTATATAAATTTTTTTTTTGACTTTTATTTACGTTTTTCTCTAAAAATTTGCCCACCTTATCACCTATTTTCCTTTTAATATGTTATAATTTTTAATTAACTTTATTTTTTAATATGCTGCTTACATATATTTTATTCGAAATCCAATATATTAATTAATATATTTTATTTTTCCTTGTTTTTTAAACATACCAATTTTTATCAAAATGATGAAATGATTAAATTTTCTACCAATTTATCATTGGTGGTAAAAAGTTGATAGCAAATAATTAATTATTTTTGTAATATGCTTATTAAAGAACCTACTCATTTATTGACATATTAGTTAGTTATGAAGTAAAATTTCAACGATTTTATTTATTTATTTTCAAAATATATTGATTCAAAATTTTCATTTCTAATTTAAAAAATTTATATAGCATGTATTTATTTATTTTCAAAATATATTGATTCAAAATTTTCATTTCTAATTTAACAAATTTATATAACATGTATTTATTTATTTTCAAATATATTAATCCAAAATTTACATTTTTAATATAACACATTTACATAGATATGACATTTATTTATGTTCAAATATATTAATCCATTTTTTTCATTTTCTACATAATACATTTACATAGATATCACATTATATATGTTCAAATATATGAATATATTTTTTTTCATTTTCAATGTAACACATTTACACATATTATATTTATTTCAATTCTTACGAAATATGTAATAAATATTAATTTTTCCTATAAAATTTTTTATCTTTTCTTTCTTTATTTATTTATTTTTATATATATATAATATATAAAATTAGAAGTGAGGAGAGATAGAGTCATTAAATGTAGTTTTCCCTCCAAAATGACTCTCTCTCCTCACTTCTACTTATATATATATATATATATATATATATATATATATATATATATAAAAGATAAAGATTTATAAATGACAAAATTTTTAAAATTCACTTTTCAACCACATAATTTATCTCAAAAAATATAGATTTATCAAATTATGATTGCTATAGTATTAGTCGAACTCCATGTTCGATTTACACTATTTGTTTCTATTGCATGTCGGAATAAGACATGCACTGAAATATTTGTCGTCATTTACGTATTGCGTGGTGTAACGGTCTTATTGTTCAGCACCCTCGATGCCCGCAAGTAAACAGGTCAGTCATTCCCAACATATGAGCCAACAAGTTATAATACAAGTATAACATAATTTTGAGAATGGGTTTATTGATAAATCTGCAATTGCATAGAACATGTCAGTGCGCCATTTGAATAATCTGACAATATAAGATCATTATCGTGCCACTTGAGTAGACAACAAATCAGGTTGTGACATTCTCCTCACCTAATCTGCTAGCGTCCTCGCAGCAACACGTTTGCCTCGTGATGTTGCGTGGTCAACCTCTTCAAATTATCTTCCACTTCAAAAGGTTTGCCAAATTTTCTTCACTTGCGGTACCGTTCGATCCTCGCATAGCTGACGAGAGTTCACAGTGCCCCGTATTTCGTCTCGTAGTGCCCCTGTACTTACGCTTTCGACACCATCCTTCACCCCCTCTCGGTTCTTCGGATGGACAACGCTCCTCTTAGCCGTGACTTCTCACACCCCTCGAAGAATTCTCAATGCAATGCCCTCTCTTGGTGGATTCCCCTCAATACTTTGCCACGTTCAATGAAACAAACGTGTAGCACGACTACACCTAACATGCCTTCTTCCTTCCACAAATCCAAAGTTTTCCTCCATCTATTTGATTAGCTTACTAGCACATTTTAGCTCCTAACAAAGCCACTCATTTAATGGTCCAAAATCGATCTTGTAGAAATGCACGCCATTGGCCTCCCACTACTAAAAACATAACGTCCAAACAATCCAGCTCTGATACTATTTGTAACAGACCTTTCGTTCGGCACCCGCAATGCCCACAAGCATACGAGTCAGCCTCCCCAACACGCATACTAGCAAGCTATAATGAAAGTACAACATAACTCTGAAAAGTGACTTTTTGATATTCATCTGCAATTGCATGGATGTGTGTCAGTGCACATCCAAATAATTCGACAATATAAAATTGTTGCCACGCAATGAGTAGGAGAAAAATCGGGTCATAACTTTAGGTTGTACACATGGGGAGTGCATAACCAATGCCTAGTTGGTAAAAGTTTACCAGTCTCTTATAAGAGCAACTCCAACCCAAGTATAAAATAGCGTTTCACTCCAAAATGAAGTCATCTTCTTCCTCCAATCGGACTCCATCTATATCGTCAAATATAGCAAAGTGAACAGTGCACTACTCATTTAGTGTAAGTTTTGGAGTTTTTCTTTTCCAATTTTACCCTTCAATTTGCATATCGAATTTATTTATTACTTCTATGTCAACTGATGATTATTTTTTTATTATTTTGTTTGGTTAAATTTATTTATGTTCTTTGTTATTATTGGTTAAATTTATTTATGTTCTTTGTGATTTGTTATTATTTTTATTAACAAAATGAATTAATTTAATCTAGTATAAATAACAAATATTGATAATATTAAAATAAGATTTCCAATGATTAAAGTTAAAAAAGTTACACAATTGATAGGTAAAAATGAGGAACATAAAGTCACAACACAATAACTAAACATGAAATAAAACATGACAAGTAAACTAAACTACGATAATTTATTAATCTAGTAAGTCATTTCTGGATCCTGCTAGATCATCAACATATTGGCTAAATGAAGTAGAGCTATTTTTAGATTCACTGCTTTGTCGTTAAGATCTCTTTTCCATAACTCGTAGTTGTTCCCTACGAATAAACTCACGTAGACTCTGATTTAGTGTGAAGTCCAAGTCTTTAAGTTAAATTTTATTATCTTCTTGAAATCTCGCAATGGCTATTTTTTTCGACTCAATTTCAGCTCTAACCATTTGGATTTCATAAATTTCTTGTCTATCATCGCTTCCATTTTTCAAAATCCGAGTTATTTCTTGATTATTTTTTGCAATTGATTGAATCCTTTTTTTTTTTTTTTTTGAAAGTGATTGAATCATATTTGAAGATTCATCATTTTTTTTTACCCTAATGAGTCTTTTGGACAGAACAACCACTATTTTCTTCATCTATATGAAGAGAAAACGATGTAATCACGGATATTTTCATCTACTTGTTCGCAAACCTCGATAGAGGTGTATAACTTCTCCCGTTAATTACATCATTCAATGAAAATAATATGACATGAGTTACTATTTAACTGATAGTATATACCCAAAACAGTATAATCTAGTGCAAAAAATTAATGATCCACGAGGTAAAAAATAAAAATAAAAATTTGCAGCATGACAAGAAAGCTCTAGAAAAGACGCCAAACGAGCATTTAGCGTTCTTCAAGTACGATTTGTGAGTCGCAGGACCAACACAATTTTGGTCCAAATGTGCGTTACGTGATATAATGAATGTGTGCATTATTATGCATAACTTGATTATCGAGGATGAATGTGATTCCAACACGCCTATCTCAATTTTTCATGAAACACCCACTCTTGAAGTTGAGATGGTTGTACATGAAAATGTTGAATTTCAACTATTTCTTGCTCGACATAGACGAATTTAGGATAAAGTATTCATATTGCACTTCATAATGCATTAATTGATCAATTATGAGATATAAATTTCGAGAATTAGTATATAAGATTTAGTTGTTTTCTATTTGTATTGTGCTAATGTTTTCATGTGATATGTAACGTCTTTATGTAAAATGATTCATCTTGATAACTGTGATAATAAGATTAATGTCTTTTTTTAATAAACGTAATATTTTCAGTAATTATTTTAAATTATCAATTTATAGAATTTAAGAAGTAATAAAATATATAATTAAATATTTTTTAAATAAATTAATTGTTGAGAATCGAAAATATTAAGAGAATATAGGTGGCGTTCTGTTTATATTTTATTTTGTATTTTCATTTTCGAAAATGTTTTATATTTCCTATTTTTATTTTTATTTCCAAATTTGCTGAAAACTCGTTTGGTTTGTCATTTTTGAAAACTGTTTTTGAAAATGAAAAGCTGAAAAACATGTTCTGTTTGAAATTTTGCATAATAGTAATTAAACAATTTTTAATTAATTTACTTACAGAATATTACTGGTTCAAACTCAAATTTCATTTCACAATACACTGAAAATATGGTTTGCCTGCAACACACTAATGTGAACATTAAGAGTCTATATTAACACAGCTTGGTCAGGTTTGAGATTTGATGAAGTTTTGGTTCTATTAGAATTTAGAAAATGCAAGTTCTTTCAAAACCATCATAGTCCATTTATCAAGGCACTTTTTGAAATATAACAACAAGAATTCTCACCTTTTTTTTTTTTTTAGGATAATTATATATATATATATATATATATATATATATATATATATATATATATATATATATATATATATATATATATATATATATATATTTAGGCTTAGTTTCAAGTTAGGATAATTCTTAAAAAAAAAAAAAAAAATCTCAAAACGCGTTTTCAGCATTTTAAACATTTTTAGTTGAAATACATACAAAATGCTCAAAACGAGGTTTTGCGTTTTGTGTACAAATTTTTTTTTTCCAAAATGCGTTTTCGAAAATGGTAAAGAGAACGTTTTTTTAGTATTTTCGAAAATAAAAACAGAAAACGACCTTAAAACAGCAAAGAGAATAGGGCATAAAGTTTACCGTTCATTTGGTGTAAGATTTAGAGTTATGGGTTGGGAATAGTCATGATAGTGCGAAATTACTCCATTTTAGAGTAAATTTACTCCACTTTGGAGTCAATGGATTGGAGATGCTATAATCACGTTGAATCATAGCAGTTGTTTGAGCCCCATTATAATTTAACGTATTTTCTCTCTTATTTTCAATCACATATTCTACAATACATTTCTCTCTCTCTCTCTCTCTCTTGATTCCTAACCACACATCCTTCAAAGAATTAAAATTGTAAAACGCATTTTCTTCAAAAATCTAATTTTAATGAGATAAAAAGGGCATATTAAGCTCTCGTATGAAGTAACTAAATAGTGATTAAAGATCTTAATCAAAATTAACAATTAAGTTTAATTATACATTTCGTGAAATCCATAATCTCTCAGCTTTTAAATAGACGTTTTAACAAAATTTACCGAGGGATAAATACATATACATGGTTTTAAAAATAGAGTTTAACACTAAAGAAAATCTATGTTTTAATTCAAAAACCAAATTTTAATTAAAAAATAGATAACTTAATAGGATAAGGTTGCAATAATATAAAATTATTGTTACAATCACAAATTTTATATTCATGAATTATCAAATTATTTGGTCACAAATTATTTTCGAGAAGCTATTTCTCGATCAAAAATTATAAATTATTTAGTCACAAGTTATTTTCGACAAAATTACAATTTTTTAGGTCACGACTAATTTTTTTCACTGACTATCAAATTAATAGGTCGCAACTAATATGGAGTTCGAACTATAATGGTAATCCTTGTTAACACTAAACAATTAGTAAGCAACTTCCATTACGAAATCACCTACACAGACCACATACTAAGTAAGCTTTTTTCAACTTCTTATGAGATTTTTTAGGAGAATATTTAGCTTCTTGTTGTTGTTTGTGGCCTGTGGGATAATCTACATTTATTCAATCAAAAATTTGTTGAACAAAAAGAAGGAAAATGTCCTCATTCTACAATAAATAAGAATTATCCTTTTTTTTTTCCTTTCTAATTTTTATAACCACATCTTAAAATCCCTAAAACCATGTAGAATCTAGACAATCAAATAACTATTTACTGCGTTCCCTTGCCGAGTCTTTAGTTTTCTAGTTGAAGGCTACTCCATTTAGGCATCAAGCCAGAATCAAATACAATGGTATCTTCCCTTTTGATGCTTGGATCACCATTCTAGAGTATATTTTCAGTTGGGAATGGTTCCTTTCTTCTTGATATTGCTTATTTTCGTATACGTATAGGTGGGGACATGGGTATTTCCATGGGATATATATGGTATTGGTGGTAGTGCTAATCCCGCCATAAACTGCCGGGCAAGTTGGGCAGGCAGCAGATTTGTTGCTCTTATTAATTTTTTGCTAAAGAGGTTTGTTTAAGAAAAATAACACCACTTAACGACAAAACGTTGAACCACTTCATCTAAAAATACTCGAGTCTCTAACATTTTTAGCGAGGCTGTACTGCATGCATCCGTTAATTATGTTATTTCGGGAAAATTACACAAACTTACCAAATTTCTTGCATTTCTATTGGAGATCAGTAGGTGACCTTATGCAAAATAGTGCTTATTTCACTCCATTTGGAACATTAGTTGATTACTATTTGGCTGCAATTTCTTGCAACTGTTGTATCAGAGGCTTTACCAACTTGGTGCACGAAAGATGATGTTCCAGGGGCTTAATTGGTCCACTTAGCTACATCCCGTCCCAGATGGAAAAATAATGACATCGGATCTGGCGTTCAATCTTGCCGAAGCTTACACTGCCAATCTCTCAGTAGTTGTTGTGGGTTTAGTTTCAGCTAAAGAACATTCATTCATCACACTAATAAGCTTTTACGCACCACATTATTAACCAAGAAACAAATGAGTTGGAGGTTTGAGAATCTGTTCGTAAGCTTTACCAGAGTGAGCTTGTGATAAGTAGAGTGAATGTCAAAGAATGAGGCAAATCCCAAGCACGGTCCTTTGGAACCTCCTTCTCAAACCATACTAAATTCTTCTATCAAGAATTCAAAATCTCAAATTCTGCTGAATGAATTTGAGAAAACAATCAAACACTGTCGAATACGGACAATCAACAATGAATTATACACGCTCAAGCATCCAACCACTTTAGCAAAAGTTTTTGGCACGAAAGCAATTCAATTCATAAATTGCAAATTTATAATGAAAGAGGGGCAATGTTGGGCTAAAAATATCTGGTGAAAGACAGCAAGAGAGAATCTGACGCAGGAAGAAACTTCCACACATTGTTAAGATATATATTTGCAGGGGCCAAGAAATATATAACTTTAGTTCAAAAATTATGCCAACTGAAAAACAATTGAGATTCTAGATATAGATTATTTATTGGTAACCAATAACAAATTTATGGTAAACTTTACAACACCCCAACTACTCCACCCCCACCAAAACCTAATGAACATGAGCACTAGCACGCTGCACATCACCGCCATCACCAACCACCATCACTCCATCCATTCCAACCACATCTATCACTACCACAATCACCTCACCACCTTATTGACACCACCACTGCTGCACATACACACACGCGCGCGCATGCGCACACACACCCACACCCAGCACACATTACTATTGCTCATAGTCACCTCACCACCATCGCTACTACACCACCAGCACTGCACACCATCGCACCGCACCGCACCACACATTAACAACCACAAAGCACAAATTCTTCGTAATTGATGTCATGCTACAGTGAAAACGCAACACTGATTACAAAGAACATGCGTTACACTTGCTTTTCATGCTGCGTGCAGCCATGGTACGCACTGCGCCGAAGCACCGAAGCCATGCAATGATAACTGCTGCAACATCATCATCATCTCCTGTGACCTATATCTATATCTATATTGCAACATGCCAACTATCAAACCACCAGTAGCCTCCAACGACACAAAAGATGTCGACCGCTCCCAACCACCACCATACATCCTTCACTGCACCAACCATCACCACCAATATTTGAAAGGAGGATCAGAATCTTCTAGATCTATACGCGGCGACACCACCCATCGCCATCATAGATCATCGCTGGGCGCAGCACATCACCATCACAGCTTTGCTCGCAGTGATTTCGCCTGTTGCATAACATGGTGAAGTTGTCGGCAGGTTTCGTTCAATTATTGAATTGGATCAGTTTTTGAAAACCAAATTTTAAAAACAC
Organism: Ligustrum vulgare; assembly: GCA_963555705.1. NCBI lineage: Eukaryota > Viridiplantae > Streptophyta > Magnoliopsida > Lamiales > Oleaceae > Ligustrum > Ligustrum vulgare. The sequence goes on along the minus strand of OY743172.1, from coordinate 2,854,326 downwards.
TTAATCTAGTCAAGTTCACAATATTTGACTTTTCAAACAATTTTTATCATACAATTCTCCCAAAAATACTATTCAAACCCACAATTTTCTCCAAGAACCGAGAGACAAACAGGGGCTTAATGTAGTGGGGGTAGGTGGGTAGGACAAGGGTTATTTAATTTATTTATCTTTTATTATAAATATTAATATACAAAATGAATTAAGACACGAGTTTAAAATAAAAGTCTTGTGAATTAGGATCTTATAAAACGCGTGAGCATGTTTCCACATTTATTACTAATCTGACTCTTCATCAATAAGCAATTATTGGATCCACGTTATGGATTTAATAAACATGCGGCCCGTCAAATACCGGGTTGGGCCTCATATTATTTTGGAAGAAATGGACCTTCATAAAATGTGGATCATATCATGGTTCTTCAACAAAGAGACTGAGCTAGGGTCGAGAGTTTGCTGTTTAATTGTGTTTACAAGGAACTTCATCTATACCAATGATAAGATTTGAACTCTCACTCTACAGCTGTCAGCTCAGTTCAAATTTCTCTCTCTCACCTTTCAACCAATTGAGCTATATCTCGGGGAGCCTTTGGCCTTTCCATTTTTTACGATATTTCATATTAGGATTGTTATCTATTATTTTCTTATAATAAAGTGCTAATATTTTCTACCGTGCAATACAAACAAATTCTATCTATGATAATGATTTCATTGAAAATATGTGATCATACAGTCATATCAAATAAAAAAAAACATAGTACAATTGAAACTTTAAAAAAGATAAAACTAATCAAAATTGGAAAAGAAACAAGAAACAATGTCAAGTGTACCACGCCTCTTAAAGTTTGACACTTATTAAAAAAAATTATTAAATTTGCTTTGACTTTTATTTACGTTTTTAGCTAAAAATTTGTTCAACTCATCACCAATTTTCCTTTTAATATATTTTAACTTTTGATTAAGTTTATTTTATTGTATTGCTTACACATATTGTATTCGAACTTCAATATATATATATTAATTAATATATTTTTTCCTTTTTTCATCATTTTTTAAATATGCTAATTTTTGTAAAAGTTAAACAAATGATTAAATTTTATTTAATTTATGCATTGGAAACAACGAATTTGTAGCTTCGTATAGAAAATCAGATCTACAATTGAATCCGTGGCTCGGTGGGAAAAAAAGCGAATTCGTACTTGATCTTAACCCAACAAATATTTGTGTTTGTCCAATAAATTATACTTTTATTTACAAAATTAAGTAGTTAAAATAATACTTAAACAAATTTTGCAATTAGTAAGATATGGCAACCAGACAACGTTGAAGGTCAAAGAATTATATCAAAAATTTTAGACGATATAATCTTTGGACAATTATTAAAATTAATCTAATATTTGCTTTGATAAAAAAATTTATGAGTTTTCCAATACTAATTAAGATATAAGAGATCGCATATAATTATAGATATCATAATGTATACATTTAGACATTGGTAATATCTATTATTAATTTAATAATTTTCTTTCAGTTAATACATTTTTCTCTCTTTCTTTTTCCTAAAACTATAATTTGCCACATTTTTAATGCCATCATTTGGTAAATGTCCTTTTTTTATTTATAAATCACACAATTTCTTAAACTACATTTTAATCACACAATTTTCTCTTTTCAATTTTCAATCACTATTTTTTACCTCAAAATTATAAATAAATCAGTTTAGAAATCAAACAATGTTATCAAACGGAGGTGAGACTACTTCACTGTAGAGTGCAATAAAAAATTCAAAATTTGTGACTACTTCACTGTAGAGTCAGGAATGGATCGTGTCTTTAATATTTTATAATAGTTTGTTATTTCGTGAGGCTGAATTTTATATTCATGCGGGACCATGCAAATGAAAAAACGCTCGCAGTCCCCTTTTTTGGCAGGATTTTTTATTTTTATTTTTATTTTTTTTTGTAGAATTTGGGCAGGATTTCTTTGTTAACTATCAATCATTCTTTAATAAGATATATATCCATACATTTTTAAGATATAAGATTACCATCAATAACTCGAGGACATCTACATTAATTCTTTTTTGTACAATACATGTTTGAGTCGAACAAGAGATTCAATTTTATTAGAGCATTGTAAAAATTATATTCGACAATACTGTAGCAATTATAAATTAGTTTATTTATATTTTCAAGTTAAAATATATAGTTGAAAAGTGAAAAAAGAAAATATTAGTGATTTTAAAAACTATGCTGTTTATAAATTGATTTATAAATTTGATAAAAAAAAATGATTTATAAATTGCATTGATTGTGTTGAAGAAGGGCTTTTTCGATCTACTCCTAGCATCTTTCACGATATCTCATCGCTTTAATACTAAAATTTTTCTACAATTCTATATAGGATATGTCTAATGTTGCAATTATACTGAGACTTAGTGGATAAACTTTGCTCATTTTTAAATTAGACGTCTAATATGATACTTGAGCAATAAAACAGGGACCATATTTGTAATTGTCCCAAACTAATTCGACTCCGCAACTTCGTTATTAATTTCACTTCCCTCCATTTTTCCCAAATCCAGAACCCTTGTTCTTCTTTCACAATCCGCTAAAATTCATCCATCAAAATGAAATTCAAAGCATTTCTCACAGAGAATGGTATAAATCTCCTGGAGAAGAGAATCCTCCCAGCATTAGACAAAATGGGTAAAATTTCTCATCTCTATTTGACCCGTGACCACGCCATTTTCCTCCACAATCTCCTCAATGGCAATGGAATTCAATCCGTAGCCCAGTTCAAGAAAGAAGCCCTTTTCGAAGATTACCGAATTTCTAGCCAAAACGATGATAAAATTGCCTTTTCCATTGACCTTTCACTCCTCCACCGGGCCCTCCGCAGCATCCTCACCATTTATGCAGAGTCCGCCGAGGCCCAAAATCCTCCGGAGTTTAATTTCGGTCGTTTACAGATAAAGTTAGTTAAGAAATTGCCCCCACATTCGAACCAGCCCATGCCGTTTTTGACTTTTGAAACGAAAGGTAGTAAATCTGCTGTCATACAAGACGTGCCCATATCCAAACCCTTATCGAGGGCAGATGTTCAGGAGCTACAGATGGCGCTGGACGGTGCTCAAGAAATGCCCAAGACTTTAGTTAAAGTGCCGGAGCTGAATTCGTTACAAAACTTTGTTGATAGGATGAAGCACGTGGGCGATGTAATGGGGGTTTCGATAAGTAAGTATGGGGATTTACATTTGCAGATTTCGACTACTTTGATCAGGCTTGGGGCCGAGTTTAGGAAGCTGATGGTGATTGGTGAGCGTGCGGATGAGCGGCCTGAGGATGGGAATTTGAGTGCTCAGAGTAGGACTGAGAGGGCTGTGCAGAGAGGTGATGCAATGACAGTGCAAGTGAGTGTCAAGCACATTTTTAAGAGTTTACAATGTAGTTTGGCAAGGCCAGACTGTGCTTTCTATGGCATTGCGCCTCAGGGTTCTTGCTTGACTGTGATTTTTCAGTTCTTTATTCCGGGCACCAGGCAAACCGATAAATCGATCAGTCTGCATTGCCAGCTTCCTGTGCTCGACCCCGGCTCTAATTGAAGGCGTCTTCGTAATCTTATTCTACTGTTTCTGTGGTTTTGCAAATTTCGTTTTGTAGATGATGATGTCTCAAATACAATAGTTCTTCACCTCGTGTTGGATAGCTGTCTCACTTATGTTGCTTCAGTTTGGGAAAATGTTTTCTGATCATATAGTAGTTTCAGAATATGGGAATCTGATCATAAATATGACTAAGTGAGGCAGATTAAGCTCCTGTTTGGTGGAGATTAAAATTAGATTTTTAGTAGATTTTGATAAAAGTTGATAAGATGTTTGGTTGAAAGGTTGTAGGTCCCACGAAATCTGTGGTTTAGATTGATTGTTGACTTTGACTTAGATTAAAATCTAGATTTTAATTTCTACCAAACAGGGGCTAAGTTTCATTGAATTTAAGCTGATGTCTTCTTTACGTGTTTATTAGATCAGAATTATTATTTTACCAGTTGTAAGCATTCTTATTACATTAGGCTACACCCTTAGCTCAGCAATCGAGAATTCGAGATAACAATTAAGTAAAAAGAATAAGAATTCTTCTACTTTAAAATTGATTTTTCTTATTAGAAAAATTAATATAATAATGAAGAAAAAGTATGAAAAAATAATAATCAATATAATATCACCTACAAGCCGAAATAATATGTCATCTCAGAAATCTGCTTTAACATCTGTTCTAGGAACTTCTGTAATTCCAAATGACATATCTGAACTTTCATACTGCAGCCAATCCTTGGCACAGATAAGAGCCTCAAGTACTGTTGGTCTTAATGAACTTCGGTAGCTATCCATCTTTCTCGTTCTTGTATCAAAAACAGAATATGGAGGTATGATGGATACTGGAATTGATAAAATATCACATGCCATTTTCGATAAAGTTGGGTATTTCCATCTATTTACTCTCCACCAACCTAGAACATCAAAATCTTGTACACGAGGTAAAAGAGATTCTTCTAGATACTGATCTAGTTCTGATTTCATCTGTTGGCCATTCATTATATCTGAAATATAGATGTCAAAATCCGAAAAGCCAATATCACCATTTGAAAAACCACATTCTTCATGAGTCATCTCTGTTTTCACAACGGACTCGTTTCCTTCTTCTATAGAAGTTGGTGGAGGAAGGCATTGCACAACGTACTTGAGATAAAGTTCGTGCACGTCTTCATCAACAATCTTGATCCAATTGTCTGCGTCCTCGCCATATATTCTGGAAAAGCTGAATTCTATGAGCTTCATTTTGAACCTCGGATCCATAACTACAGCAACTGCCAAGACTAGGCTACAGTCCTCCCAATATCTAGTGAATTTCTCGTGCAATGGTCTGGTAAGGCTGCTGACAAAGAGATCTGGGCTCATAGCAGCATGAATCAGTTCTAGCTGAATTTTCCACAGTTCGTGGAAGAAAGCATTGCTAGTCGGATATAAAGGGGCTGTTAGAATGTTGGCCGCCTCGTAGAAAATCTTCAAGTATGTGCAAAGAGTTTCCACTTGTCTCCACTCGTCCATTGTTGGAGTGCTCTTGTAATCTGGATCAGAAGTGTCGAGGCATGAAAATACTTCCTTCAGTTCAGCAGCTGCAATCAACATGTGATATGTAGTATTCCATTTGGTAAGGTCATCGACAATTAAGTTCTTTGTACTGGGCACTTGAAGCTGCTGTTTCAGTTTAATGAATCTATCTTCACGAGCTTCTGAAGTCTTCACATACTTGACACTGTCACGGACCTTCTGAACAGTTTCACGAATAAAATCTAATGCATCCTGTGCGAGCCTCGTCATAGTACAAGCATAACAACTGTTAATTAAAAGCTGGCCATTGAGAATACGGGAGTTCTTGATTGATAGGAGGTCTCTAAGATTTCTCTTTGCATTGTCATTCGTATGGGCTTGATCAAGAGTGAGAGTAAATAGCTTGCTCTCAGAACCCCAATCATTTAGAGAAGCAGCGATGGCGTGATTAAAGGCAGTTTCTGAATCAGGATATGGCAACATTACAACATTGAAGATCCGCCTATGCAGTTTCCAGTCGCAACCAATAAAGTGGCCCGTTAGGAGTCCGTAAGACACCCTTTGATCTGAAGTCCACAAAGCCAGGGCAAGACTAACTCGTCCTGGAATTCCAGTAACAAGGTTCCGAAGGTTTTGCTTCTCTCTGAAATAAATGCCCAGAATGTGTTCTTGGACAGTTTTGGTACTCATTGCATTAAAATGGGGATGAAGACACCTTGCAAAATCAATAAAGCCAGAATCTTCAACCATGCGAAGAGGATATTCATGGTGAATAATCATTTTGGCAATTTCATGACAGCATAGGTCCTGATCAAAAGAGATACTAGCCGGTCCAGGGTTAGCCCGGTAGCGCTTTCTTGATCGTACTGTACCATTCTCAGAAACATCAGATTTGGAATCTGGGTTGAATATATCGAGTTGATTTTTCTCTTGATTACGCCGACTAACAGGGCAGATCCCCAATGAAATATGTCGTTTGAGGTGACTGGTGCCAGCTAATTTTGAGCCCGATATATAAGCAAATGATTTCTTGCATTGCTTACAGAAAGCCCTGATACAGTCAGCATTAATAGTTTGAATTGTGAAGTGGTCCCAGACAATTGACTTCTTTCTCTGGCGTTTATTAGGCTGCAGATCTGAATTGGGGTTCTCAATGTGGTTATTAGGGACATCCATTGTATAAACTCTTCAAACAAAAAGGAAACGGAATGACAATGATTAGATATGCACATTTTAGATTATCAAATATTCTTCAACTCCATGATATATCAAAAGTTATTTTCAAGAATAGAAGCTATAATCATTATTATGTGTGCATGTAAAAGAAGGTGGGGGATAATGTAAAAAATTGCACATTGTTCCTCATTTGCACACTACTTATAATTTATAAAGCTAGAGTAAACCTCCATCCACAAAATAAAAATAAAAACAGACAAAAAAGGAAATATCAATAAATAAATTAAAAATAGAACAATAAAGGTGGAAAGCAGCAAGACTGTCACAAGTATTTTTAGCAGTTTCTGTATCATTGCAGTCGCATGCTAAGTTCCAACAGCTTGCCAAAATTCAATAAGTGGCATCATATAATAGTCTGAATTAACTATAGAAAGTAACTTCCACAGTGTGACTTCTATAATTAGCATAAAAGCCGAAGTACAGCGTACACAATTGTAAATATAGGTCTCCATCAGAATTACATAGGTCTCCATCAGTGACATGGAGTTCACTGATATAGCAACAGAAATGACAATATCACAAAAGTAAATAAAATTTATTTAGTACAAGAAAAAAAATAGAACTGACGTGGATTTTATTTTTATTGTGAATATACAGAGGATCACTATTTTCTATTTAGTTTGCTAGTATTCTTCACAATAGTACCTTAAACTACTATCCATTATCTAAATATATTATATATACACAAAAATTGACTTTTTTTTTTTATCTACATAGCTTTGAGGCTCGGAAACTTAGAAAACTACTGGGTAGCTTTGAATTGATTTTTCAAAAATTCTGATACCAAGTGATAGTTTCCACATTGCAAGAGTAGCCTAAACATTTTAAGGATTTCACAATCACGTATATTTAAAATAATGGTAAATCTAACAACAGAGGGTAGTCAAATTATGCCAATTAAGATAGTGTTCCTGTTCCATCATCAGTATTAAGCACAAGTTGCTAAAAATGAAGAAATTTTGAAAAAAAAGTCATAGCTTAAGGATGTGAGACTCAGTTAGGATTGTCATAACCACCCCACCCCCCTTTCGTCAAAATCAACATCTATTGAGACCAAGGTTCTCAATTGGGTAATCTCGCGGACCAACATTCACCTCAAAGCAACCCTTCTCACTTTTGTTAAGGCTAGACTTTAAGCACATTGATGAGATTCGAGTCAGATTCAAGGGCATATCTCGGCTCGGTTGTATCCTAGACGGCTAGACTAGTATATACTCTTTCAAAGATAACCCACGTTGTGCACGTGTGATGATAGTTGCAAGCACTCCTCAAATCGAAAGTGATGCTCATGATGACTTATTACTCAATTAGGCGACTTCACCATCATAGCCTTCATTCAACCTCTCCAAATTGTCGATAAAGGGTCATCACCAATTGAAAGCAGCCCTATGTAATACAAACACAATTTCGTAGACCTAATGTGTGACTGAGTGACTCTGATAGGACTCACAAATTTCTTACAAGGCTCAACGATTCCAACACAGAATACCGTGTCACTAGTCATCAAAACAACAAAAAGAGTTCTTTAAATAAACAAGAAACACCTAAATTTTCCCCTTCAGGAAGAAAAACCTGCATACCAAAAACCATATATATATCAATAAAAATTAGCACTTCAAAACAAGTTTCAAGCAGTAGAACGGATATAAGACTAAAACACGTGAACAAAAAAAATAACGTAAAAATAAGCTCCCATCGATGAATTGAAATCTTACTTCAATGGCGAACTGAAAATCTTTACGACACAAAACCAAGGTTTACAGTTAATTTTGAAGAAAATTTTATGGAGGGAGAGAGGAGAAGAAGATGGGCTTAGAAAGAACCAAACTCTAAACCCTAGTGGACTTCAGTGCTGATTCCTGAGGTTTTGAGCTTTTCAAGGCGGCCTATTTATTGATGGACCCTAACCCGTTCTCTGCCGCCGTAGATTTAGCCTACCGCCTTAGCTTTATTTAAATCTAAACCGTCCAAAAGAGTCTCCTTGTTCTTTCTTGAGAAACCTAAAGAGTCCGTACTGCTTTTTCTTTTTTAATTTTTTAATTAATAAATATTAATATTATCTAATTGACTAATTCCAATTTTTTTCCCCCTTCCCGTTAGATCTCGTGTATTTAATTGTAAAAAAAAAATTAAATATTATTAAAATGTTACTAATAGTTTAATATTGATATACTCTAACAGCTTGTTCTACATGATTGAACCAACCAATGAAAATAAGGCAACAATAAATTCTACACGTTTCATATGCTGTTTGGAGCATGGTTCCAAAGAGATCTAGCCACTGTTCGGAGGCACAGCTTTGGTTTATAATCAGTTTTTTTTTCACGCATCTCGAGATGGTTGAAGGGTTAAAAATTAGAAAGAGAAAAGATGTGGAGTTAAAAAATTGTATTGAAAATTATGTAGTGTAAAATTTGATTTATAAACAAAAAAAACTTCAAGATCCGAACAGTTGCTAGGACTATTCGAGGGGCGTAAGTTAAGTTCATAGCCCTAGGAGACCATGACTCAATAGGAATCCGTCTCCAAACTATTTGCAAAGGGACTAAATTTCTCGGTGGTTGAGGATTAGGGCAACTAGGAGCAAAAGTTATCAATATGTAGTTGAATTATGTTACACTCTCCTCGACGTTAATTTCGGAAATGACCTCTCACTCACATGGGTGTGGGGCTCACAGCCCATTGTGAGGACGATTACTTGTGTAGTAGACATTCGATCCTAGTTTTCGATATATGATGACCTCATATGGTGATAGGCTTTAGCTTGTTTGGAGGGGGGGGGGGGGGCAACAGGGGAAGGGCAGATAGGAGGGGGCAGGTTTGAGGCCTGAATAGGTCTAATTCAATTTTTAAGGTTAAAAGGTCATTTTTAATGGAAATTTATTATTTTATATGTATCGATGGGTAGAAATTTATTCTTTTGTCCCCCAAACTCCGTCCCTGCATGGCAGGTTGAGCATTCAGCTCACTATGTTGGATTTCAAGTGCACCTTATAGTCGAGGTACCGTCCATATACAAGTTGTGCCTAAGAATCTTGGGACCCTAAGGTAGGTTGGGTTGCGGTTTTAACTTCTCCCTCGATTGCATGTTGTATGAGAGAGAGAGAGAGAGAGAGAGAGAGAGAGAGAGAGAGAGAGAGAGAGAGAGAGAGAGAGAGAGAGAGAGAGAGAGAGAGAGAGAGAGAGAGAGTACTCACCATAATAAAATATATAATTAAATAGGAAAGTTACAAACTTTTTAAAAAAATCCTAGTTATCACAATTCTTAAGTATAAATGTAGTTACCATAAAATATAAATTTAATTATGAAACTTACAAATTAGCAAATCAATCATACAAAATAAATACATCGTATTTTACCATGGTAAAAAAATAATTGTGTGATGCATGAGATGGCAATGGATCGGGTATGGATCGAGTTTGCCAAACCCGTACCCTACCCTCTAGAGATTTACAACATCCATACCCTACCCATTTAAAAATGGCAGGTCGGGGATGGATCGGAGGCGGGTGGGGGGGCGAGTACACTTCCATACCCATTTGAAACTCATTAACTATTATTTATTTATTTAAATTTTTTTAATACACTTGTTGGTGTGACAAACTCTAAAACTATATATATACTTCCATGATTCACGTTGATGTATAATGGTCCATGCAAGATATTAAAAAATGAATTTTTGACTCTTTTTCACAAGTAGCAACTACTGTTGATAAAAAATATAATATTTTATTATTAAAAACTATCAAAATCTGATAAAAATTAGCTAAAAATTCTCTACCATACACAACATATTGAAGTTTAGAGAAATTGATCTTATCTATAATACACTTGTACTTATTTTTTTTTAATGATTTTACTATTTCAAAAAATCACATCTTAATGACAATATATGGTCATATATCTCCCTTATTTTTTTAACGAATTTTTTATCTCACACATTCACTTTTATTTTAAATTCTATAATTCTTTAAGAAAACTAATGAGTATGCAGGTCGAGTATGAGTTTTATAGTAAAACTCACACCCTACCCATACTCATACCCATGTCGGGTTTTAACATTTACCTTCATACCCGACCCAAAAACCCATTTAGTCAGGTAATCCCCGCCTGTTTATGTCGGATCTCCAACAGGTATCGGGTCCGTGTGTATTACTTCCACAGCATGATCAAATATCAAGATAAAATTGTGCAATGTGTTCGCTTTTACCATAATTATTACATATATTACATGTGGTGTAATGAATCCGTTACTCATTGAGTAATAATATTTTTTTATTATGAATATTGTAAGATAAACATGTAATGTGATTCTATTGGCAGTCTCATCATTTTTTTTATGATTGCGTGTACCGTAATTCTCATACCATAATATATGTGTATATGTAGTCGAATTGAAGTTGTATTTTTATTCATTATACATCTGTAGTGAATAAAATGATTTAGAAGTCTCAAGTTAAAGTAAATGATTTGTAATTAACCATATTTTTATACAACATAAAGTTAAATTACAATACCGATCTGTATCATCACAAATTACATAATCAAGAAAAATTACAATACAACTCTCATATGCCATTAAATTACAACACAAATTATGGATACTATAATGCCATCACTTGTATTCAATTCCCTCATCTAACTGTATTGACATGACGAACTTGAGCAGTTACGTCGTCAATGGGTGCATGTCTCGAACATTGAGAATTTCATTATCATCTCATTTAATTTTTTGTTGATAAGAAATTCAACATATTTGATCACAAATATCACATAATCAAACACGTAATGCTACAAACAATTTCAACATATTTAATCACATATTACATGATCGGTAATGTATCACGTGGGGCCGAGTTATTTGGATCAAGAGTCACATGTCTTCGGTTGTATCAAGTTCCTTTGATATTGGAAATCCATGCATCAAAACCATTATCGGTTGGTACGCTCCGCAAGTGCACGGGTCGCGCAAGTAATAAAGTGGACGTGAGTCCAAGTATCGATCTCATAGATATTGTTTTAAATTGTATTTTAGATTACTACCTTAACCGGAACTAGGAAAACTTTGATTTTGACAATTTTGAATTAAAATTAAACTAGAAAGAACGAGAAAATTTGATTTAGAGAAAATATGAGAGAAAAACATGCTAGAATTGAGAATCCACATTTATTCCATTAATTATGCATTAAATTAAACATCTAATAATAATTCACGAGGTTTTGAAAATCCATATTCCTAATATTGTTAAGACTCCCTTTCGGATAAGAATCAACACCTATTTCTATACACGATACGACTATATTTCTATGAAGAATCTAAATGTATAGAAAAGCATTACAAGTTTTTTGAATTTTATAGCAGATAACACAAAGTATAGGGGTATATTTCTATCCCCTATCGGACTTTGTGGTAATTGACACAAGTCTAATGAAATCTCAATTTTTCGAACTTAAGAAATCACAACCTAAAATCATACAACTAGTGATCAAGTAATTGCATGATAAAAAAAATATATAAATCAATTGTTCAAACTCATGAATTATGAAATTAAATGATAATCAATACATAAAATTCGGAAATAAATGCTTCATCACAATTCTAACTATTAAGAACATAGCCTAAATACATAATTGAATATAAATCACAAAAGGAATGGATAGATGTCACCCATATTCATGCCCTTGATCTTCGTTCTTCAATCGTGTCTTGGCTTGGAGTGGACCCCTCCACAATCCGACAGCTTTTTGGCCTCTCTTCAATGAATTGGGAACACTTAATTTTGTACCACAAGTCATGTATTTATAGATATAATCGAAGTATAGGTTACTTGGAAGAAAATAATGCTGAAAATCTCGTCCAAATTGGCTTCCAAAAGAGTTCCAACCGAACAAGGGAAGTTACCTTCGCGAGAGAACTTTTTGTCACTGTACAGTGTTCAGTATTTTGATTATATCTTTCTATTACCTTATCCGATTGAGGTTATTCAAATCGTGTTGGAAATATAACTTCAATATCTACAATTAATCCTGAAATAGGATTTTCCAAATTCGAATGTTTACTTCCTCTAAATTAGCTCTTAAAGTCCGACTAAAAATCTGCCAGAAATCTTATTTGATTGGAATGAATTTATGGTAATATTCTTACCATATTTAATTCCTTTTTGACTTCTAATTGCATCCAATTGACTCCTAAAAGTCCGCAAGTATCTTATCTCCATCCGAATCAACTATTGAATATTTGCAATTTGGTTCTTGAACTTCTGAAATCTTCCAAATTTGATTTCTTCTTCCAATTGGCCATTTGATTGACTGCATCAATTCTTGATTTGCATACTTTGACACTTTTTACATCAAATTGCTCGATTTTGGCTTCAATTTCATTGTTTTCTCGACTTTAGGTTATTTCTGAAAGATAAACAAATACAACTAGAATAAATAGCAAATATTATTGAATAAATAATAAAAATCCTACTTTTAGGATAGAAATAAGTGTATAAAATACACTTATCAAAACCTACAAACTAGAACTATTGTTCGTCCTCAGACAAAATAAAACTAAACTGTAAATGTAAGAAGGCAAATTAAATAATAAAAAAAATATGTTTTTGCTTTTGTCAACTTATTTATCATGCGCTTCAACAATCCAAATTGACGATTCACTTTAGAAAAAGAAATATGAACAACATAAAATATTTTCATTCATCCGATGCTCAACTTCATTGTGTGTGTGTGAATAGCCGAAATCAAATGCAAACTTATGCAAAAATAAACTTGACAATGTGTGAATTTTTATGCAAGAGTAAGCCCGAATCTCATGTGGTCAACAATGATGTTCTTTACCCTCTCATGGACGAGTACAACTTTACTGCTTTTCTCTCATATTCCGATGTCATTCCTATTGATATGATTTCTAAACGTGTATCAATAGCATTTTTTCACACAAGACAGTTAGGATTAGACAAGTATGCACGACAAACCAAGAATAATTAACAAAGTGTTAGGAATTTCAATCAACAAAGCTTATACCATTTTATTCCATTTTTCTTTCATATGGACGACTTTTTCTTTTAATCTCCTCGTCTTTTACCATCTTTGTGCAATACTTTTCATACTTGCTTTCTATATAACTCCTGTAGCGAGCTTTAGGTCCGTAGCTCCCAACTCAGTTGAGCTTAGGGTACCAGGTTCAGAGAACCCTCAGACTTAATTACCCGAGTCATAAAGGCTTAAACAGAAAAGTTAAAGATGTTTTAACGTCTTATGTGTAAGTCCACTCTCCGTACTTGCTTTCTAGTTGAACCCTGTATCGAGCTTCAGGTTGGCAGCTCCCAACTCAGTTGAGTTTAGGGTACCAGATTCAGAGAATCCCCTCAAACTTACTTGCTCGAGTCAAAAAGGCATTTGAAGAGTAGAATAAGACCTTCAGCATTTTTCTGATTTTATGCTGTTTATTATGGTTTATACCTGTTGATCGAAACCCCTTACACTAAAGATGTACAATTAAAAACTTCAAATCTTAAATCCATCAATGCATACTCATACTAAACTTCCCACCCCCAAACTGCTTCTTGAGCAGTTTGGTTCTACATTTCAGGTCGGGATCTAATTTTCTTAAGGTTTGAGGTTTTTTCAGTCAGTTCTATGTTCAAAGTGCACAAGTTTACCCCCACAAGTATCGAGCATCTTCCTACACAAGTTTTTATTCGAAAGTGGCTATGTGCTGAAATTTGATGAAAGTCTTACATGGATGAATGTTAAGAAAAAATTAGTTCGCATGCTGCCCAATTTTCTAACTAAAGCACAAAATTCAATTCAAATCATGTCATGTCATAAGCAATAAATAAATCAACAAAAAATTTCAAAATTTTCACTTTTTATGATTTTTACAATTTTTCAATTTTTTATGAATTTTCTACCCAAAATCGAATAAATGTGTAGATGAAAGCACATGAATGAGATTCTCACCCCCACACTAGAAATATGCATTGTCCTTAATGTATTCAAAACAAATAAAGAAAATAAATACAAAATAACAAAGAGGGTTAATGTACTTCCCGGGTTTGGAGAGTTTATGTTCCCATTTTTCAAGCTTGGAATTGAATGTTTGGTTGTATGAAATGACTCTTTACTTCATTTTCCATGTTTGGCTTCAACTGTCCAATGATGATTTGTTCCTTACAAATAAGAATTAATGATCATTAGAAGTATAATTATCACATAGGAACTAAATAAAATCAACACAACACACCCAAACTAGGACTTAGAAAAGTTTTGAAATTTTTGAAAAGTGGTCGACCACTGATTTTCAACCCTTGACATCGCCTCAAAAAAGTGAAAATTTCTCGAGACATGCCCTGGGTATATGAAAGTAAATAACTTGGTCTACAACATATCAAAAATTCATAACATTTGGAGTTCATTTGGGTTATGAAAAGATGTGATAAAGTAGGTGTAGTGAGGCTGAAAATGTGGGTTGTGGTGCATTGGTGCCTGCAATGACCTTGCAATGAGGCGCTATGTAGTGCAATGATGTTCAAGTTGAGTTTCATGCCTTAAACCAGTGCAAATAATGATTTAATGATGCACAAATGATGTATAACATGTGGTGAAGGTGATCATCCAAAAAGAATTACAAAAATTCAACAAAAACTTCATTGAAACATTTTATCGAGCACCTAACATGCATATGAAGAAATTAAAGAATTGCATAGATTTGGAGACTTGAATTAAACCAATTTTTTTCACCTAATAAACCCACAATTCGATACTCCAATTCTAGCCTAAACCCCATCACCAATTATACACAATTACAAATTTCGCAAAAAGATATGAAGAATACTAATATTAAGCAAAATCTTGTGAAAATGTGGAAAAATTCAATATGTCTACATGTCCTAAACTAGGTTCTCATGTTGAAAAATTGTGATGTTTAACAACAAAACAAATTTAAAACTAAAAGTGCTAAAACATGCAAAATGGAACACTAGAATTACTTGAAACACATAACAATTCAATGCATGCATTTTAGACATACTAGTACTCCTAAAATGCAATGTCAAGCATCTAAACAACTATAAAGTAATAAAAGCAATCAAAAGCAATAAATAAAACAAATAAAGAAAATGGTTTAAGAAGTTGGGTTGCCTCCCAACAAGTGCTTTATTTAAAGTCTAGAGTTAGACTTTTTGGCAAATGCTTCAAGGGCACCTAAAGAAAGCTTTTGATGCTTTGTCCATCTTCTTTCTTTTGATTTTGTTCCACTTCTCATTTAATCTCCAAAACTCGAAATTGCCCCTCTCCATATTATAGAACACGTCATCATCCAATTCAAATTCAACTATGAAGACTTCTACCTCCTCGTCAGTTTTAATTACAAACTCAATTACTTGGCAATCAACAAGGTCAAAACTATGTAAATTGATTTCTTCCTCGTTGATGTCCAAATCTCCATTTAGCTTCGTTGTGATTGATTTTTCATCATCTTCAAGTGTTTCTTCAATAGTTGACTCATCTTTGGATTCAATACACGGGCATTGGCGAGTCCTTCCTATGAATTTCTTCGAGTGGATTATACCCCCACCTTTTAAATTCACTCCAATACATGGAGTCTCCCAGCAACATATCACCTCATCTAACTTGGCTAACTTTTAAAAGTATTTTGAAATTACATTTTCACTCCATAATGGAGGACCATCTCCCACTAGAGCGATGTCCTCGTCACAATCGTTCGGTACACACTCATCGAAGAGCATGTGACTTGCATCCGACATGTCAATTGCTTGTTGTCGACATTTCAAGTATTCATTAAACATTAGGAGTTTTGGTGTGACCCAAATATTGCTCGCATCCAAGCACTGTCCATTACAATATATTTTGGAACAAAATTCACAACCTGAATATTCTCCAAACATGTCTTCATAGTCCATGTTGAAATATTTCATTGCAAGCCAATGGTAGATTCAAATATACCTCGAAAGAAAAACCAAACATATGAAGGCTCAAAATTGTGGTGGATAATCGAGAGTAACAAAATAAAAATAAAAAATAAATTAAAATCAATTAAAAAGTAAAAAGTCCGAATTAGTGAAAGTAATATAAAAATAAATTTAAACTACAATCCCCGACAACGGCGCCAAAAACTTGGTACGCTCCGCAAGTACACGGGTCGCGCAAGTAATAAAGTGGACGCGAGTCTAAGTATCGATCCCACAGAGATTGTTTTAAATTATATTTTAGATTACTACCTTAACCGGAACTAGGAAAATTTTGATTTTGATAATTTTGAATTAAAATTAAACTAGAAAGAACGAGAAAATATGAGAAAAACATGCTAGAATTGAGAATTCACATTTATTCCATTAATTATGCATTAAATTAAATATCTAACAATAATTAACGAGGTTTTGAATATTCATATTCCTAATATTGTCAAGACTCTCTTTCGGACAAGAATCAACACCTATTTTTATGCACAATCCGACTATATTTGTATGACGAATCTAAATGTATAGAAAAGCATTACAAGTTTTATAAATACTATAACGGATAACACAAAGAATAGAGGTATATTTCTATCCCCTATTGGATTTTGTGGCAATTGACACAAGTCTAATGAAATCTCAATCTTTCGAACTTAAGAAATCACAACCTAAAATCATACAACTAGTGATCAAGTAATTGCATGATAAAAAAAATATAAATCAATTGCTCAAACCCATGAATTATGAAATTAAATGATAATCAATACATAAAATTCGGAAATAAATGCTTCATCACAATTCTAACATTAAAGAACCTAGCCCAAATACATAATTGAATATAAATCATAAAAGGAATGGATAGATGTCACCCTATTCATGCCCTTGATCTTAGTTCTTCAATCGTATCTTGGCTTGGAGTGGATCCCTCCACAATCCGATAGCGTTTTGGCCTCTCTTCAATGAATTGGGAACCCTTAATTTTGTACCCCAAGTCATGTATTTATAGATATAGTCGAAGTATATGTTACTTGGAAGAAAATAATGCTGAAAATCTCGTCCAAATTGGCTTCCAAAAGAGTTACAACCGAACAAGGGAAGTTACCTTCGCAGGAGAACTTTTTGTCACTGTACAACGTTCAGTATTTTGATCATATATTTCTATTACCTTATCCGATTGAGGTGATTCAAATTGTGTTGCAAAGATAACTTCAAGAGCTACAATTAATCCTGAAATATAATTTTCCAAATTCGAATGTTTACTTTCTCGAAATTAGCTCTTAAAGTCTGACTAAAAATATGCCAGAAATCTTGTTTGATTGTAATGAATTTATGGTAATATTCTTACCATATTTCATTATTTTTTAACTTCTAATTGCATCCAATTGACTCCTAAAAGTCCTCAAGTATCTTATCTCGATCCGAATCAACTATTGAATATTTGCAATTTGGTCCTTGAACTTCTGAAATCTTCCAAATTTGATACCAACCCAAGAAAGCTAAAATGGTAAAATAAACCTAAACCTAAGTTTACTCAACCAAAATTCTAAGGAATAATCCTTAACCCAATGGAGTGAAAAAAAAAATCATAGATTTCTTCCAACAATCACAAGAAATAAAATACTCAAAGTAAAGTCGAGAACATTATCTCAAAGAGGCTTGATGAAAGGAGGATTTACCTCACAAATGTCTTCACACATGAAGAGAGCAAATGAACTACAAGTTATGAGCTAGGGTTTTGAAAGTGAGTATTTATAGCAGAAGGAAATAAGGAAATAATAAAACTTGAAAATAAGTAAAAAAATTCGCGAAAATGTGCCTTTTGTATAACTGCGCGGTCACGTGGTTCAATGCCATTCGGTCGCGCAATTATCGCATGAACATTAACCATAGCACACAGCCTTTCTCTACTCAAATGGCTTGCACGGTTGCGTGGAGTAAATTTCAGCCTCGTGATTTTTGATCTTCAACTTGATTCTTGACTCCTCTTTTGACTTAATGACTTTGTTTAGCCTCGAATACTATTCTTTGATGTCTCGGAAGTCCTTCAAAATGTACTTAAAAATTTTTTTGACTCGCATGATTGATTTTCCTTTGTCTAGCCTCCTATGATTTTCATCATACCCTTCTTCAGGATGATTCTTCCTGAATCATAGGCTTGTTTATGGTGTTTCATTACACCCCCTGAATCAAATGGAAAGTCCTTTCTTCTACGCCTCATGATAAACCAATATAACCCTTCCATTTGATTATGTGGATGACTCGAATCAAACAATTCATTGGGCCCAAACAATGTGGATCAAGCCCCAATCATGTCCAATCTGCAAGAAAGTTTTAAATAAAATGGAATGGGGATAATTAGTTCTTTCAAGTACAACGTATGGATCCTTGTAATCATGATGAATCATCATCACCACCTCATCATGTACATCATCGAGGCTCTTCTCTTCACCTCCTACCTTATTACTCTCTTGCTCACTCACCACTTCAAATTTTTATCCTCAACCACCTCCTCTACATTATCAAGCTCAATCAATTCTCCCACATTTTTAAGCTCATACACCATCTCACCAATAATTTCCTCCCTCAATTCATGCACTCCTTCACTTCCCAAATTTTTATCTTCCACATGAAAAGTTGGAGTTTGTTCAACTACTTCAATCTTCATGTCTCCCTCATCCTTCTCAACTTCCTTACCCCAGGGCTCTTCTTGCAATTTAACTTCAACCTCACTATCACTCCCCCTTTGCACTCCAACATTATATTTGCAATCCCATGCAATGAACTTTTCTTCAAAAATCTTCATTTGGTCTTTAAAGTCCCACATGGGATCATTATTCCCATGGAATGATGAACTCTTTATTTTTATACTATCAATATTTTCATCAATCCCATTCCTACACCGATGCTTCCTTAGATGACCTCGATCAAATCCTCTAGCATGTCAATCTCCTCTATTCCTACACATGCTCTAATTTTGTTCCATACCCCTATCATTTCCCAAAATATTATCGAATTCATTCCCAACTCTTTTTCTATTTCCCCTCCTATCAACATTATTCCTTGGTGGTGGGATTTCTTTCCTTGCCTCCAATCTTTCCAACATATCCAACCTCCCTCCCATCTCCTCACTTGCCTAATAAAAGTGGTTGAAAGAGTTTGCAACATTTCACTCAAGTCTTGAGTTTGAGCATTGAAGTTTTGCTCACCTTGAGTACTTGGATGGATCATGTTGTGTAAGTGTGGAAGTATTATAAAAAGTAATGTTTTCACTCGTGTTTACACTCAATTTTCAAGCACCCAAAGAAAATAATCAACTACCATGAGAAAATTATAATTCTTGTGAAGCATGAAACCACAATCAATGAATAGATATAGGAATTGATGGGTACTAATATGGCAATGTCCAGTGGAATTTATTGTTTTCTAAAACAAAGGAGATGAAATTTGAATTGGAGGACAAGGATCAAAGAGCACAAATTCAACAATGAATTGGATAAAACACAAACAACTATCAAGGAAAGTGTTTAGTGTAGATAAAAGTAGTGTACACTAGTGTAGTTTCCTTTGAAACATTTCATCAAACACCTTGGTTGTACATCTTGAATAACATAGAAATTGCAATGTATGACTACTTTGATAACCTCAATAACTCAAAGATGATAAAAACAATATACCCAATATGTAAGGATCATGGAATACTCATGGGCATACAAAATTTTCATTTTTTTTTGTTTGAATATGATGAACACAAACAACAACAATAACAACAACATAAACGATATATTTACTAAATTAGAGTCAAGCTCTGATACCAAATGATGTGAATCCCTTTGCTGTTTGGACAAAAAAATTTCACAACAATTTAATACCAATTCAAGAAAGCTAAAATGGTAAAATAAACATAAACTAAAGTTTACTCTAACAAAAATTTCAAGGAAAAATCCATAACCCAATGGAGAGAAATAAACAAGTTCATAAATTTCTTCCAACAATTACAAGAAATAAAATACTTCAAGTGAAGTCGAGAACATTACCTCAAAGAGGCTTGATGAAAGGAGGATTTACCTCACAAATGTCTTCACACATGAAGAGAGTAAATGAACTACCAAGTTATGAGCTAAGGTTTTGAAAGTGGATATTTATAGTACAAGGAAATAATAAAATAATAAAACCCTAAAATAAGTAAAAAATTCACGAAAATGTGCCTTCGATATAACCGCGTGGTCGCATGGTTCAATGTCGCACGGTCGGGCAGTTATCACGTGAATAGTAACCATAGCACACTGCCTTTCTCTTCTCAAATGGCCGCGCGACCACGTGGGGTAAATTTCAGCTTCGTGATTTTTGATCTCCAACTCGATTCTTAACTCCTCTTTCGATTTAATCACTTTATTTAGCCTCGAATACTATTATTTGATGTCTCGGGAGTCCTTCAAAATGTACTTAAAATTTGTTTGGCTCGCATGATTGATTTTCCTTTGTCGAGCTTCCTATTATTCTCATCACTAATAATCTCCTCCTGCATTATCATTACCATAATCACAAATAGATTAATATATTGAAATGAAATCAAGTCATTGTTTGGGTAGATTAAAATTAGATTTTTAGTAGATTTTAATATGTACCAAACAGGGCTAAGAACAAAATCTTTAATACAAGAACTCCATGTTGTTAAACAAAATCAAATTCAAAGAAGAAGAAGGGGAATAAAATTTTGCAAACGAGATTGATACAAGTTTAATTTGGGCATAGATTTGTGTCTGAATTAGAAATGCATGATTACAGATTTGGAAGTAAATTTTCGGCTTTGAAGATATATTGATATAATAATTGGGGGAGAGAGATGTCGAGGAGGGAAGAGAGATGGGGAGTTATCATAGGAGAGAAAATAATGTGGTATTTTTTTAATTCTTTCAAAATAAATGAATTTCCTATGCTATATGTAGATGTGGACAGGGGCGGATGCACGTTTGGGCAAACTAGGACATTTGCCCCAGCAAAAATTCTGACAGTTTAAAAAAAAAAAAAAAAAATTAAAAATTGTGTAGAGATGCGTGAGGATTACTTGACCTCAAGATGAAGGATGTTAATTAGTTTATAAAGCTGTTAATTGAAAATTTCGTATAAAATGGATGTTTAGTTTTGGAGGATTATTACCTCCATTACAAAGAAGCTTAAGCTCCTGTATCGACAGCAGAGAAGGATTTTGGAAGAAGAAGACTCAAAAGTCAAAAGTACTCCTTCTCTCTCTCTTCTAGTGTGTGTATATATATATATAAATGATATTTACACAATAGATCTTTCATCTATTAATTAAGATTATTAGTCACGAGCAATTTCACCTATTTTTTATACAATTATGGAAGTGACCCATTGAGTTTATCTTGAATAGTCTCGACTCTTAGTTTGATGTTGAATTTGATCAATAAACTTCTTTACTGTTGAATTTGAAGAACTCATTTTTTGATGTATCATTATTTATAATTATCCATATATTAGATTTGGTACTCAAAATTTTTTATTTCAATCATCTTGGTTAAAAAAAAATCCGAGGCTCCACCCTCGAACCCCCGACCCCTTCCACCCCATAATTTTTGCCCCAGCAATAGATAATTCCTGGCTCCGTCCCTGGATGTGGACATTGTAATATCTATTCCTTCAGAAAAAAGAGTCAACGGGGAACAATACATAAATAAGGTGTTTTAAACTATAAATTTCAAAAATGAGGTCAAACTTCTATAATTTCAAAAATCAAGTTTTAATTAGAATTAATTAATTAAATTAAAGCAATACAAATATTTTACTATATATATTAAGATCACAATATTATATAATTACAGGTCATAGAAGATAAATCTTTTAGGTCACAAGTCAAATTTTAAGGTCAGGGACTTATTTTTAAGTCACAACTTATAAATTTTTAACAATTTCTTTACGTCACAATTAATTTCAAGATCACAGGTTTCAAGGCCACGTGTTTTAAATTAATCGGTCCTTAGTTATTTTTAGATCACAACTTATCAAATTATTAGGTTACGAATCTTTTAAGTCATGATTATCAAATTATTAGATCACAAATGACTTATTAATTGTTAGGTCACAACATCTCACTACACTTGTCCATGTCACCATCTCACTAAACTCATCACCCACTCAATACTCTCCCGCTCTTTTAAACTTGGGATTAACCCTGTACTTTCACTCAACACCATTATCCTCTCTTTAGCTCGAATACCCTCACAAATTCACACAATAGAGAGAGAGAGAGAGTAAAGCAGGGACGCTCTACCACCACCTAAGAACACGGTCGACGATTGAAAACACCAGAAGAAGCAGTTGCAGTATCACCGCGATAGATTTAATGCTTGAATCGTCACTGCCAAGGGTCGTGATGTGTCGACGATGTTCGTAGCAGTGCGTGACTTCGACGTGGATGAGTCTGGCTACGGTGGGTGAAGGGGGAGGATGGGCGTGGCTGCTGTGAGAGAATTGATTGAATATATGATAAAGAGAGAAATAATTTTGAAGTGATGTTTTGTATTTTAAAATTGGAATATAGTTGGATAATAAATATAGAATATTATTATGTAAATTTTTATTGAATTAAAATTTGAATTAAAACTTGATTTTTCAAGTAATATAAGTTTGATCTCATTTATGAATTTGAATCTTTAAAAGTAAGAGATGTGTGTAATTTCCTCTAAAACAAAACTCTCAAACAGGCTCCAAAGGCTAATGTGCAACCTTTTGTATTAATTATAAGTTCAGCCATCACTGCCAGGAGCGAACCTAGGCATGAGGGTTGTAATTTGATTTGATACTAAATCTTGTGTTCTTAGTAAACGACCTCAATAACAAGATTGTTTGTTACTATTTAATTAAATAATATTAAAAATTTATAAATCAATATAAAAATACTTGTCAACCAACTTTTTAGTTACGCATGATAACAATTTAACAGTATCAAATACAACAAATGAGGCTTTTGAACTCAAATATTAAATGCAAAGTAAGAGCTCAGTAGTTATCTTCGGAAAACGATCGTTCAACTTTTATAAAATTGAGTCTATAACATGACAAAACCATCCAACCCAACCCGCCAAAACCGCCAAACCCGATCGGTTTGAGTTGAGTTTTGATGAAAATTGGGTTGTGTTGAGTTTCAAAAACAAATTTGTTCGGGTTGGGTTGGGTTGAGTTGTGGGTTCGGTGAAAACCCCAACTCAACCCAACCAAAATTTTAAAAATATAAGATCCTTTAAATTTCAAGAATCTTAAGCTCGTTTTTAATTTGGATAAAACTCAAATATGATTTGAACATATTTTAGTTTTATTAGCAAGTATTCACTTTATTATATTTGAGCTTATTGTATTGTAGATAATTTATTTGAGTTAATAGTTGATTTATGGGCATAATTTTTTAATTTTCTAATATTTTTAGTTAATTGGACTAAAGCCCAAACCACCCAACCCAACCCAACCCAACCCAATCAATCATTAGGTTGGGTTGAGTTGATTTTTTATCAACCCGACCATAATGGATTGGATTCGAGTTGGGCAAAAAATCGACCCAATCCAACCCACGCCCAACCCTAATTGCAATTCACCTTTTTGATAAAGGCGCTGGTACCAATTACTCTCTCCGAAACCTGTTTAACAAGAATAATGTTGCTCTCACAACCATTTTCCTCAATTTCTCCGCAACCTCTATATGTTATGATATTTTATTGTCAATTTATCAAGAGATTTTGACTTAAATAAAATAATAAAATCTGAAGTAGACCCGCTTCTTCCCTCTTCCCCCCAACCTTCCCCCCTTCATCCTGCACACAAGAGGTACCAAGCTTCGAAGTTTCCCCCTTGATCATCGCCCAACCGATGACGTTTTTCGGATCAACACACCCCCCCCCCCCCGTCGGGACTGCCTTTCCGTCCATCCTCCCTATTGGTGCAGTTTGAACCCACTCGAATAACATTTTGAAAATCGAAAAAAAAATAACGTCACAACCCATTTCCTCCTTGACGTTACAACTGATTTCGTCCCTCACCTCCCCACAACAGTGTTCAGCCGATGAAGAAGAAAAATGTCGGAAAACAGTGAGTCTTTCTTGTCCAACCTGAAGCTAAGATTACAAAGTATTTATGGATATTTCTTTATTAAGTTATTTCTTATTTCCAGTACCCAAAGGCGGAAAAGAGCAATGCAGTGTAAATCTTTTTTTTGTGGGTATTTTTAATGTATGATGGATGTGCTTAGGGATGGCAAAACAGCTCGTCGGCTCGGGCCGCTCGGGCTCGGCTCGAAAAAAGTTCGGGCTAAGCTCGGCTCGTGGCTCGAGATTTTGAGCCAATGCTCGAGCCGAGCTTTTTTTTGAGAGACGGGCTTTGGCTCGGCTCGGCTCGAGCAAAAAAAAAACCCGCTAAAAAAACTCGATGGGAGCTTGAACAATGAATTTCGACAACGAGTTTGGCTCAACTTGCTATATATACACATTTTCAATAAACATTTTATGAATTTTTGCTATAAAAATAAGAGAAAAAGTAAAAGCTCGGGACTTGGCTCGGCTCGGCTCGAAAAAAGCTCGAGCTAAAGCTCGAGTTGAGCCTTATTTTTGGGGACGAGCTTTAGCTCGGCTCGGCTCGGGCCAAAAAAAGCTCAAGCCAAGTTTGAGCCTTGATCTTCGGCTCGCGAGCCGGCTCGACTCGTTGACATACTGGGATGTGCATGTGTATTAGCAGACTGCCACCTTTAGTAATGCACTGGAAAGGAGTACAAAAGCAAAATTAGTTGGGATTAACCTTACATTTAACACCAAATCTTTGAAACCAGGTCAGGAAGTAAGGGGAATGTGTTCTTACACAAAATATGTTCAAGAGCGAGATGTGTGGTCGAAGACGTATGTTCGGGTGTGAAATGCATGGTCGGAGACGTTGGCCATGAAACCCTTACTGTTTACGCAACAGCTTTGAAATCAATGTGAGTCTAGAGTCGATGAAGATAAGGGTAGTCAAAATCGCTTGGGATCCCCTGTTCTCTACTTCCGGTTGTGGTGGGAAGAGGTTTTGGAGCGGAAGAACTTCTTCGCTGCTGAGGATTTGAATTTGGTACTTTCTGAATAATTTCTAATTGTATTGTAATAAAAAAAAGTTATTTAGTTAGTAATTGTTCATAATATAAGAGTGCTTTCGTTATTAGAAATTATAAACATTTTTTTGTGTTAGTACTTTTTATAGTATAAGACATGTTAATGTTATTACTTATTATATCTAATAACAATATTATTTTCAATATATAAAACGTAAGATGATAACAATTATTGAATGCTGAGATATTTAAAACAATAGTTAATTTTATAAGTAATTATACAAATAAAATAATTACTTTAGGAAGCTATTTTTTACACCATACTTAGGACAATTCAAATTGATTTAAAACATATCATATTCATCATAATGCAATTAATTATCATTAATAATGGTAACATTAAAGATGCTTTACTTGGACCTTATTTTGTGATTATATATAGTAGTATTATTATGAACAAAATGCTTGTCTTATTTCAATCTTCTTTACAATGACATGCTTTTGTAAGATTTTATTTTTTTTAAATAAGAAATTATAATTGATCAAGTTATTATTATTAGAAATTAGAAACATAAGACATTTTATTGTGTGAATTTTATTATTATTAGTAGTAACATCTGGCATGCTTTAGTGAGAATTTTGTTATAAAATAAGAAATTATATTATTTATCAAATTATTATTATTAGTAACACTAGACATAGTTTTGTGAGACTTTAATATATAAAATAAAAAATTATGTTTGATCAAATAAAGCAATAATCATAATAAATAATGTAAAGTTTTCCAAACAGCCAAAATTGAAAAGATACAATAATAGAAATTAGAAACCATCAAAATTTGAAAATTTAAAAGATCAATCTTTTTCAATATAATTGTCAATTTTTTAGTTGGCTTATTTAACCGTTACCACTCTCAATAGTACAATTAAATAAAGTAAAGAGAATTCCTAGAATTTACGAATTTGTTATACAAATATAAAATTTAATTTTTATTTTGCAATGACCTAAATATGTGTTTAAAGATTTAAAAAACAAATATCTTAGATTAAATCTTTGAGTTTTTAATAACTTATTTTTATTTGATATTTTTTTGATTAAATTTGCAATATTAAACATCTCTGTATAGTTGATTTATTTTAATTTGTTTATATTATTATCATTCATTTAATATAGATTAATAAAAAATGTCATGCAAATTAATTGAAATCATTTTTGAACATCGTAATCACAATTTTCATGGGACGCTAAGAGGCAAACAAAAAGTTAAGATATCAATGTATAAACATTAATATGTTATTACATATTTTATTATGAAATAAATTTAATAAATACACAAAAAAATCAATAATATAATATATATTAATTGTATAGTATGCACAATTAATTATTGAGTTTGGGCAGGAAAACCTGAAATGGGACCTGCTCCGACTCAAGAACTTTAATATAATATATATATATATATAGATTATAAATAGAAATCCACTGAAATTCATAATTTTTTGAGGATATTGAAATTAATCGATATTTATATTAAGGACTGTTGACTTCTCGTAAGCACCCCAGAGGCAGTGCACCGTGTTACAGGCGTCCTGCCTCTGGGATGCTTATGTGACGTCATCACGTCAACAAGGACTTTGGATTTTGACATATTTTATAAAATTTCAAATCGGGAATATGTGAAATGATATGAAATTCTAAAATCCTTCAAATTCCAAGTTGGGGACATCCATCTTAACAGGGGCGGATCTAGGACCACGGTTCAGCTAGAGCGGTCGTTGACCGTAAACCGTTGACCGTCAACGTCCGCAATAACAAGATAGCTTATTATTATTTAATTATTAAATAATATTAAAAAAAATCAATCAATATAGAAATATACTATAACAATCATTTAATAAACCACAATTCACAAATTCAATATTCACAAAATCTCAATAATCATAATTCACAAATCTAATATTTACCAAATTCAATTCAAATTCACAAAGAACTACATAATTAACAAGTAATTAGCTTCTACATTAACTATGAAGTGTTAACTGCTAAAATAGGAATCACAACTATATTTTATAAAGTGACAGCAGTAATCTAAAAATTAGTCAGGTAGCACTACAATTTTATATATTTGACAATAAAAAAGTTTAAAGCACACAATACTAACCTGCGTTCTGTCTTCTGTCCTCTGGGAATGGTGAAAGCCAGGTAATAGAATTGGGTAAAATGTAAACTCATGGGTCAATTAATGGCTCACCTTATTTGGGTTCAAATGATTTAGAAAGACCCAAAATTATGCCAAATCTGTCCATCTTCAAAGTTCCAGTCTACGTATCCTACAGCAATCGGAGAAGCGAGAAGACAGATAATTCACAGCAAGGTTTTTGAAATCTGAATTCTTCCATTCCAACTAGGAGACTCCGACGAAGTAGTCTGGTATTAGATTCTCAAGTGGTAGATGGTAAAAACTGAGATTCAATGGGGGAAAAAAAAGAAAAAAGAAGAAGTTGGCCGGAATCCAGCTAGAGCGGCCGCGCAACCTCGCCACCCTCTAGATCCATCCCTGCATCTTAAGCCTTTGTTTGGTAACACTATATGTATTATAAATTGATTTATTTATGATTTTGAAGTAAAAAGTAATGATTGAAAATTGAGAAGAGAAAATTTATGTAATTAAAAAGTGATTTGAAAAATTGTACAGTTTATAAATAAATTTATTTTATTTATCAAACACTTGCTAAATTGTATATAGATAGATTAGATATATATTTAAAAAATTAAAATAATAGCGACAGGCTCAAACATACACTGATGCACGTAATGCAGTATCTAGATATCTAATTTTCGTCAAGGTATTTTTATTAATATATTGTTGAGTCTATTGTGGGTAGGAAAAATATGTATTTCATTTCCAGTTGGACCAAAATACGCGAGCCAATGGCCAATGCCCAATTGTCAGGATCGCCTGCCACAACACTATAAAATTGGAATTGATTATCTGATGTGGTACAATTTAAGCCAATTGGAAAATTTCTCCACGCAACTAGGGAATTTATAAATTTTTTAATATCCTAACAACATCCAGCGGCCACAAGGAACCAATTGAAGGAAGTACATTCTAAAAAACGTAAAAGTAATGATGCGGGGATACCAAACTTCACAAGTTTAAGCGTATTTAAGAGTAAGTGTATGCGAACTTTTTAGAACACTTGAAACACTTGGTGGGGTTACAAAGTGGTTTCTTTTTGGTTTATAAATATGTTTTTTTACACAATTTTTAAATTATTTTTTAACCATTTATATTTTCGTTTTTCATTTTTTAACCATACATTTTATTTAGAAAATAGAAAAAAAAGCCACCGAACAGACTGTAAAAGTGAAATATAGCCTCTGTTCTTTAACACAATTATTATAATTTATAAATTAATTTATAAATAATACAATTTTTCAAATCACTTTTGAACCACATAAATTTTCTCTCTCTTCATTTCTCAATCACATATTTATTTTTTTAAAAAATATAAACAAACTAATTTATAATTATTATGACATTGCTGAACATAGCCTATAAAAAAGCATTGGAGAGTACCAAAAAGAGAAAAGAAAAGAAAATGATAAACAGTACAAATGGTCCCCAACCTTTAGGTTTTTCGCGAAAATGGTCCTCAACGTTTAGATTTTGGCATTTATACCCTCAAAATCACCAAACGTTGCGAAAATGGTCCATACCGTTAGATTCCGTTAGTTTTAACGGTTAAAAACGTGTAAATAACACAAATGATCCCTAACCTGTGAGTTTCTTGCAATAATAGTCCTTAACATATTAAGTCGTGTTTGTCATATTTAGTTTGTAACCTCTAAACGTTTGACGTATTTAGTTCCTAACATATTAAGCCCTACACGTTTGACGTATTTAGTCCATAACATATTAAGTCCTTATTTGAGACCAATTATTTCAAATAATGTGGTTTGTAATTGTAGTTTTTTGAAGAATTTGTGATTAAGAAGTAAAAAAAAAAATGAATTTATTTGTAAATTATTTTATTGATAGAATTTGTGGTTGAAAACGAGTTTCAAAAAATAAACGTTATTCTGGATTTTTAAAGTGTACAGTAAAATATTTAACAAAAATTCACCGCATTAACATTTCAACCAATTGATAAAAAAATAATAAATTTATGGAATATAAACAAACAAATACATTGGACATCATTTTTGGAATTGAATAACAAATATATTTTTATCAGTTCTACTTTATATTTCGATTTTGAAAATCGATCGATTTGAAAAGTAAATTTGGAGAATTTGAGTTAAAAATTAAGATTTTTTTAATTTATGCATAAATATAATTAAAAAATATATTAATAGAACATGTGGAAGAAAACGAGTTTTTAAAAAAAATGAAATTTTGAAAATCGATATTGACTGAAAATAGAATTGATAAAAACATATTTTTTATTCAACTCCTAAAATGATGTCCAGTGTATTAGTTTGTTTATGTTCCATGAATTTATTATTATTTTTTACCAATAGGTTTAAATGTTAATGCGGTAAATTTTGTTTAATATTTTATTGTGCGCTTTAGAAATCAAGAATAAACTTTATTTTTTTAAAATCATTTTTAACCACACATTCTATCAATAAAATAATTTAAAAATAAATTCAATTTTTTTTAGTCACAAATTCTTCATAAAATTATAATTAAAAACCACATTATTTGAAATAATTGGTCTCAAATAGGAGTTTAATATGTTATGAACTAAATACGTCAAACGTATAAGACTTAATATGTTATGGATTAAATACGCCAAACATTTGTAGGTTACAAATTAAAAATGACAAATATGACATTAATATGTTATGGACTATTATCGCAATAAATTCAAAGGTTAGAGACCATTTGTGCTATTTATAGATTTTTAACGGTAGAAACTAGCGGAATCTAATGATAGGGATCATTTCGCAACGTTTGGTGATTTTGAGGATATAAATATAAAAATCTAAACTTTGAAGATCATTTTTGCAAGAAATTCAAAGATTATGAATTATTTGTGCTATTTATCCAAAAGAAAAGAGAAGAAAAAAAAAGCATTGGGGAGAATTAATTAGCCTTGATAGACGAGTCCCAACTAAGCCCTAGCTCTATCCCATCCCAGCAAACCACACCCATCCTTCAAGAGAAAGCAAACAACTACCATTAATTGATCATTGATTATTATTATTATTATATTATTATAAATTACTTATTTATTACCCTAATTAAATCGATCAAGTTAAAGAAATTTGAGACAAGCAATGCTATCTACAATCGATAATGATTGTCATAATTTTAGGTGACAGTAAATCTTATAATTTACTAATCCAATAAAATTATGATGCATTTTCACGGACTGTTTGACGATTTGGAGCAGTCAAAAAATTTTTTTTTTGGGTGTTTTATAGATAAAATGCGTGATTGAAAATTGGAGAGAGAAAATATCGGTATTTAAAAAATGATTTTAAAAATTTTATTGTTTATAAATTATAATTTGTTTGTAAAAAAAATACTATTAACGAATTACAACTAATCAAATAATTGACTACGGAACGAATGATTGCATTTTTCATTCATTATTATGTTATAAAGAAGAATGCATTTGACACGTTGGTCAATTAAAAATTGATCTCACTGATATTTTAAATTAATATAAAAAATGCATCATTGTTTTGATAAAAAATACGTTTATGTATCAAATCTCATTTTTTTTAAAAATAATAAAAGGATGTAAGTGTGTAAAACCGAGTTACCGGACCTAGTAGAAGAAGCGTTTAACCTAAACTTCACTACATCGGTTTAACATTCTTAACTCCTGATTGTGTTTAATTTTGCCGACTTACCGTTAAGGATAACTCTATCGAAATCAGACACTTAATCCTTGTTTAATTTTATCCATTTAGCACATTATACGTGGATGTTAAGAATATTATTTTATTTTTTCTTTTTTCTGGTTTGCACGCCATTCAACACAAGACGACGTCAGGTTACTCAAAAGGCATTGCCAGAAAACCCTAGTAACAAAAATAATACTATATAAACAGAGTTACTCTAAGATGTTTGCAAGTCCATTGTTGCAATCAATGCACCTTCACCTTTATGCGAGTAAAATTTATCATACATTTTTGTAATGTTTCATTTATACGCCTCAATCCAAGACATACGGTGGGTGAAGGTTTAATCTTAACAAAATCCTATTTCCTTCTTATTTGAAAAGACAAGGCACTAAACATTTTCACCAAAAGAATAGAAAGTTGGCAAGATTGAAGAAATAATAATCAAAAAAAGAGAGAGGGACAATCAATCAAGAGCATGAACTACCACTTCAAATAAATTGGGCCCCCCTCTCACAACCTTACTTATCATTATGGCATCATATAGGAAGAAACGGAAAAAAAAAAAAGACATAATAGTGGAGTAGGGAATTGATTCCTTCTTAGTAAAAAAGCAACAATAATTTGGGAAAAATACGTCTTTTTCTCTTATGCATCTCGTATCGTAACCACATACCTGAAATTGTTATGCGAGTCCCCTTATTCACATACTAGAATCTTGTATTTTATGAAAATAATTATATCCCCTATTCATGCTTTAAAAATTATATTTATAATTCTTTTAAACAAGCAAACTTCATTAATTTTGAAAAACTAACTATTTGTTTGGTTAACAAAATTACATATATTTTCTTTTTCAACTTTTAGTCATAAATTTGTCTCAAAATTGTAAATAAAACTATTTATAAATTATTACAGTGTTACTAACAGAAGCTTAGACGTCAGAATCATGAAAATTAAAAAAAATGTCTAAACCAACCAATTCATGTTTTTTATGATTGAGATGAGGTATAAAGCTTGCCCTGCCCATCAAACAGGGAGGGTGAAAAAATTGCAAGTCCACTTGACCTTTCGTGGCCCTATCACACTGTAGTATACCACCTAATCCTGGGATTTCTTACCTATACGAGTACTATAAATGTTCGCTCAACTCACACTTCCTCAACCCTCCGCGTGACTCGGTTTCTCTACAAAATTTTGACTCACTTCCATTTTTCTTTTATTTTTTATTTTTATTTAACAATTTTTAGGCTAGGGTTCCGGTAAGAATGGGGTCGGCGCTGCTGTCAGATCTGGGGACGGAGATCGTGATCCCGGTGTGCGCAGTTATTGGTATAGTGTTTTCGCTCGTGCAGTGGTTCATTGTTTCGCGTGTGAAGGTCTCGCCGGAACATGCCGCGTTGTCTCCGAGTAGTAAAAACGGAAAGAATGGATACAACGATTCCTTGATCGAGGAAGAGGAAGGCATCAACGACCACAACGTCGTCGCGAAGTGCGCCGACATTCAGAACGCAATCTCTGAGGGTTAGAATTTATACTCACTTCTCCAGATCTCTGTAAATTTCATCCAGATCTGGTTTCAATTTATTTTCTATATTAATGTTAGTGCACGTACTTTTTTATTTGAACAGATTCGAGTTTGATGTAGAGTTTAAATTCGTTACAGGAAACTCAGCCTCCTTTAGCTGAACTAAGCTACTCAGTGAATTTTTTAATCATTTTTCTGTTTTCTTGTGCTTTAGCAGTTTAGCCATTGCCTATTGGATAGTTTTTTCTCGTTATTGTTTGAGTAGGTATCTTTACATGAATCTGTACTAGTTTTTAAAATAATACCTTTTTTTTTTTTTTTTTGGTGTAACTCTAAGTTATTGAAATAATTGATCCAAACATCCTTATCCCTCATCCAATTGGGATGATAAAAGGTTTGTCACTCTACCCCCCCCCCCCCTTCCCCGTTTTCCCTCTTCCTTTTCATTTTATGCATGGGTGGCGGCCCTTAAACACTGAGGTGTCGGTCTGAGCTTGACTCGTGTTCAATTAGGCTCAATACTTCTACTAAAGATAAAGACGCCCACCACTACCAGTCAGCTTTTTTTTAAATTTGTTTTATAATTATATTAATATTAATAAAATAAATTATAAAATACTCATTTTTTTTAAGAAAATAAATCAATAAAGTAAGGCCCTGCTTGATATGAAAATTTTTCAACTTTTGCACTGTTTGATTACCTAAATTTTTCATGAAATTCGTTTTTCAATGTTTCTCGAAATCTGTTATTTTCCTTGATTTTAGGGTGTGTTTTTCCACGTGATTTTTCAACTTTGCGCTGTTTGGTTACCTAAATTTTCTATGGAATTCATTTTTCAACTTGTCTCGAAATTCGGTATTTTCCTTTTTTTTGAATGAATTCATTTTTCCGGGGGAGAAGGTTTTATTTTTTATGAAAAATCTTATACCATTTTCATTACGTTTGATCCTTTTTTTTGTTGTTAATTGATTTATTTATTTTTCTAAAAATTATCATTATTATTATTAAGTACAAATGTAAGGAAATTTTTTTATATTAAAATAGATAAATTTATTTTACTTTCCATGGAAAATAATGTCAATCAAACAACAAAAGTTGGAAAATTTCCTACTTTTTCCACTTAGAAAATTAAACCAATCAAACACATTAAACTTCAAGTTTCCAGTAATTGAATTCTCTAGAATTCAATTCTCTGGAATTTATTTTCTTTCCACCTAAATTTCACCATTGCTATCAAACGCAGCTTTAAGGAATAGATTTTGTTGGCACTTTGGTGGCTTAGGTGGAAAATTATTTTTGCAATATATAAAAAAATTTAATTGAAATAGCAAAATTTTGCTTTATTTTTTATGAAAAATAATATAAATTAAAAAACAAAATTTGAAATTTTTTTTTACTTGATTCACATAAAAAAAAATTAAACCAATCAAATATATTAAATTTCTAATTCTCTTAAATTCAATTCCATCATCGCAATCTAACAGTCCCTAAGTGCAAAAAAGAGCTTGTCTACTAGCGCAGTTGGCTCGTCGGGGGAAAAAGTGACGAGTCTATGTAGACCGAGCACGCGAGTCAGTCAGCTGCTTGACCCGTTTAGTCCCTAGCAAAATGTCCCATTTCCATCTCCAACGGGTTTTGTTCCGCCTCTTATTTTTTATGGGATTATACAGAATGCCCTTTTCCGTTCCACGAAGGTATTGCGCTCCTAATTTTTAAGGGTTTAAATCTAATTCTAAAAACATTAAAACGAATATAAAATTGAGCAAGAAATGAAATATTTTAGGTCCTGACCCAACTTTCCCTCGATGCGGTCCCTTTACTGGCCATAGTATTAGGGATTTTCTCGGCGCGGCAAGGGGAGGGAGTTTAGGTTCTTTATACGCAAGATAGAGTGATGACAGTTGGAGAAATATTGACAGAGATGGGCTGGCACTGAGGATAGATCTACTTTTATACAACCTTTTGATTTTGATAAAGTGCAACGTTATTTTCTGTACCATATTTTGGGAACAATTACGTATATCACGTATTATGTTCTGCACAATCCTCGAGGAACAGCTGGGGATGTGATTTTTATCGACAAAGTTTCCTGTCTTTATTATTATCATAAAAATTGTCTTGGAGAGCAAGAATAATTGCAAGCGTGCGTTGCACGTGTTGGATGACACGTGATATTTATTTTTGTACGATCTGTTATTTAGCCTTATTACTGTCGGTGGGAATGGTGCATATTGTTTAGTATTTCATGTAAATTAAATAATTATTTTTGATATTGATATTATTTTTGTTCTGAGAGCATGTTTGGTGACCATAAAAAGTTTACTATTACTTTAAAATAAAAATATTATTAAAAGAATTAAGATAATAAGGTTACTTTATGTAATAAATTAAAAAGTATTTAAATTTTACAAATCCAAACATTTTTAAGAAGAAAGTTAAATCTTAACCAAATATGCTCCGGAGTATTAACCAAATAGGCTCTCAGGGGTCTTGGACAAATTTGGCAGTGATGAAGTGTGTGACCATTGTACTATCGACTTTGTTACTTGTACAATTAGGTTGACAACCCCATTGTACAAGTAACAAAGGTGCACCTGAATTTATCTACTTGTACATTGGGTCAGTGAAAGCCCATTGTATAATATCTACTTGTACATTGGGTTTTAGCTAGCCTAAAAATTCATGTGCTATTAAACCTGATTTGGTCACTGACATGGCCTCAATGACTGCACCAATGGTTGGACCGATGCTTCATTATTATTATTGAAAGGGGAGAAACGAATTTTGTAGAATGTTAATTTTATGATTTTTATTCTACGAATTTCTTGCATTCTTTGCAAAATAATAATAATAATAATGGTCTTGCTTAAAATTTAATTCACTATGTACAATTAACGAAGTCAGTTTATCCTTAATTCCTGAGCTTGTTTTGTGATTGTTTTGTGATTAACCTGCAAATTATTATTAATAAGGTCAGTTTCCCATTGTCCATCTGAGGTTAGGTTATTTGAGTATCTCTGTTTTACTGAGTTTCCTACTTCTGATTGTAACAGGTGCAACATCTTTCTTATTTACGGAGTATCAATATGTTGGTATTTTCATGGTTGCTTTTGCAATTCTCATCTTTTTGTTCCTGGGCTCTGTGGAGGGTTTCAGCACAAAGAGCCAGCCTTGCACCTATGACAAGGGAAAATTGTGCAAGCCTGCTCTTGCAACCGCTATCTTCAGTACTGTGTCCTTTTTGCTTGGTGCTGTCACTTCGGTCCTTTCTGGTTTCCTCGGGATGAAAATTGCTACATATGCAAATGCAAGAACTACATTGGAAGCGAGAAAAGGTGTCGGGAAAGCTTTCATTATCGCATTCAGATCTGGTGCAGTCATGGGTTTTCTCCTTGCTGCAAATGGCCTTTTGGTGCTATACATTACCATCAATCTCTTCAAGCTGTACTATGGTGACGACTGGGAAGGCCTCTTCGAGGCAATAACTGGCTATGGTCTTGGAGGATCTTCCATGGCTCTTTTTGGGAGAGTAGGAGGAGGCATTTACACCAAGGCTGCTGATGTTGGTGCAGATCTTGTTGGGAAGGTCGAAAGGAACATTCCAGAAGATGACCCCAGGAATCCAGCTGTAAGATAAAATGCTTCCCTAAAGTCACGTTCTTAGGCATGGGAATGTGTTGTAATTGATTTAATTTTTGTCTGCTGCAGGTGATTGCTGACAACGTCGGTGATAATGTTGGGGATATCGCTGGAATGGGGTCTGATCTTTTCGGTTCATATGCAGAATCATCATGTGCTGCTCTGGTGGTGGCTTCCATCTCCTCTTTTGGATTGACTCATGACTTCACTGCAATGTGTTATCCACTGCTTATTAGTTCCATGGGAATCCTCGTTTGCTTAATTACTACCCTTTTTGCTACTGACTTTTTTGAAATCAAGGCTGTCAAGGAAATTGAGCCGGCATTGAAATATCAGCTTATTATCTCCACCGTTCTTATGACTGTTGGAGTAGCAATTGTTACCTGGACTTGCTTGCCATCGTCTTTTACAATATTCAATTTTGGTGCTCAAAAGGTTGTGAAGAACTGGTAAGCTTTGCTTTGTCTCTCTCAGAATTTATACCAGTTATAGGTGATGGAGAACATTTTATGCATCTAATATCTGACATTAACTATAGTGTCTTCACGTTCTCCTTTATTGACACTTCTCATCGATCTCATTACCCGTTCCAGAAATTGTTCGGAAAGAGTGATTGGCAGTTTTTCCAGTCTTTATTAAATGGGGGTTGCTGTGGTTCGAATATAGGCTCCAACATGTTTTCTGGGGTCGTTGGGTTTTTATCTTGCATAACTGGTCTCATATTATGCTGGCCTGATGTTTCTTAGGTTTTATATATATATATATTTTACTAATGCATTCATTTCATTCAATAAAGCATCATTAGTTTTTTATGTGTTTCTATAATATTTCCTTCACCTATACATAATCAGGTTAAGTGTTGTGTTGTCTTAAGCTTTGTCCCTCCATTGCTTACTGCATTCATTTTATTCAATAAAAGCTTCATTAATGTATAATCCACGTTACTCTAATTTTTTGGGTACCTTTACGCATTGTGGCTTTACAGGCAGCTGTTCTTGTGTGTGTGTGTCGGGCTCTGGGCTGGACTTATTATTGGTTTCGTGACTGAGTATTACACCAGCAATGCTTACAGGTGAACCTAATTTTTTTTTTGGTGTCTTCACTCAACGTCAGTTGATCCCTACATTCTGTTTATACGTCAGTTTTCTTGCTAGAATCTTATTTCTTCTATCCTATTCATTTTTGCCCTCCAGCCCCGTGCAAGATGTTGCTGATTCCTGCAGAACTGGTGCTGCAACCAATGTCATATTTGGCCTTGCACTCGGATACAAATCAGTCATCATTCCTATTTTTGCCATTGCAATTAGTATTTTTGTTAGTTTTACCTTTGCTGCCATGTACGGTATAGCAGTGGCTGCCCTTGGAATGCTTAGCACAATTGCCACTGGGCTGGCTATTGATGCTTATGGTCCCATCAGTGACAACGCCGGAGGAATTGCTGAGATGGCTGGAATGAGCCACAGGATTCGTGAGAGAACTGATGCCCTTGATGCTGCTGGTAATACCACTGCTGCTATTGGAAAGGTATTTGCATGTTTTCTTTCTTTATTCTTGTCCTCGTAAACTTTGTGTCCAGATTGTTTTCTTTATGATATAAATAAAATATAAATAGATAGATAAATCAAAGGCAGAATTTGCACTTGTATCCTGCATGGAAACATGAAACCGTTGGCATTATTTGTGTGTCTATTACTTCACAGTTGCATATATAGCTTGATACCATCTGTCAAAGCTATGGTATCTGTTACGTCACAGCCTGGTTTTATTTGCACATGCTGGCTTATTTATCTTGAGTTATAATCCTTTTTCGTTCACAGGGATTTGCCATTGGATCTGCTGCACTTGTTTCATTAGCGCTATTTGGTGCCTTTGTGAGTCGGGCAGAAATTTCTACAGTTAATGTTTTGACCCCAAAGGTGTTCATCGGGTTGATTGTTGGGGCTATGCTTCCATACTGGTTCTCTGCAATGACAATGAAGAGTGTTGGCAGTGCAGCATTGAAAATGGTTGAGGAAGTTCGTAGGCAGTTCAACACTATTCCTGGTCTTATGGAGGGTCAAGCCAAGCCTGACTATGCCACCTGTGTGAAGATCTCGACTGATGCATCCCTCAAGGAGATGATTCCTCCTGGTGCCCTTGTTATGCTCACACCTCTCATTGTCGGAATCTTCTTTGGAGTTGAGACCCTCTCTGGAGTTCTTGCCGGTTCTCTTGTTTCTGGTGTACAGGTACTTGATTCCTAACAGCACTACATTTCCATTCCCAACGAACGTTTAAAAGCTAGTTTTTACTTCTATTTTTTATTTTTGGGTTTTTACATTTTATAGTGATTTTTCTCTCGGCTTTTCGTGTTGTATCCCTACAGATAGCAATATCTGCATCCAACACTGGTGGTGCGTGGGACAATGCCAAGAAGTATATTGAGGTAATAACATTCTTTAAGTGAAGAAAGTTTGTACTCTTTTTCATATAATCGTAGTCGGGCAGTGTAGTTTACTTATGTATGTTATTATTAGGCTGGTGCTTCCGAGCATGCGAGGACTCTTGGGCCGAAGGGATCCGACCCACACAAAGCAGCTGTTATTGGTGACACCATTGGGGATCCTCTCAAGGACACTTCAGGCCCATCACTCAACATTCTTATCAAGCTCATGGCTGTTGAGTCGCTTGTGTTCGCTCCTTTCTTTGCCACTCATGGTGGAATTCTTTTCAAGATCTGAGGGACGAATGCCAGGAAAACTGAGGGAAAGAATGTCATTCTACTTCTGAATATCATACATCACAACTCTTTTCTATGTTTTGAGTTGGCTAGTAACTGAAATTTTATTTTTGATGAGCTGATGATGATGATGATGATAATTGTAATGATAAGTACGCAATGGTGTGAATTGGCGATCTTATATCATAGGAGTGCTAAGATCAAATTTTCAGGACGATAAGTTTCGTTTATTTTCCCTTCCAAGTCCATTATTACTTTTTTCTTTGAAGACTTCTAAATTTTAGTTGGGGTTCAGAAGAATGTTGTCAATCTCTCTACTGTTTTGTTGTACGTCATTGTCCCTTGTACACAAGTTTTGTGTGATGCTTTCTTTTTTCCTTTTTGCATAAAAAAGGTGAGAGAGAATATTTTCTGAGTCAAATTTTAGGTGTCGTTCTGTTTGTATTTTCATTTTCGAAAATGTTTTGTATTTCCTATTTTTATTTTTGTTTTCAAATTTGCTGAAAACGCATTTGGTTTGTCATTTCTGAAAACTGTTTTTGAAAATGAAAAGCTGGAAAACACGTACTTTTTGAAATTTTGCAGAATACTACTTAAACTATTTTTAATTAATTTACTTGCAGAATACTACTAACTCAAACTCAATTTTTTTTTCACAATATACTGAAAATATGGTTACATGTAGGGGTGGGCATCAACCCGCCAAAACCGTCCAACCCAACCCAACCTAAAATTGGGTTTTGATGAAAATTGGGTTGGGTTGGGTTATAAAAAAAAAAATTGTTTGGGTTGGGTTGGGTTGGGTTGTGGGTTGGATAACAAACCCAACCCAATCAAAATTTTAAAAATATAAGACCATTTAAATTTCAAGAATCTTAAATCTATTTTTAATTTGGATAAAACTCAAATATAATTTGAACATATTTTAGTTTTATTAGAAAATATTCAATTTATTATATTTGAGCTTATTGTATTGTACAAAATTTATTTGATTTATGGGCATAATTTTTAAATTTTCTAAGAATTTTATTTAATTGGACCAAAGTCCAAACCACCCAACCCGATCGAAACTTGATTGGGTTGGGTTGGGTTGGGTTTGAACTCATGTTTGGGTTGGGTTGGGTTGATTTTTTATCAACACGACCATAGTGGGTTGGGTTCGGGTTGGGCAAAAAACCGACCCAACCCAACCCACGCCCACCCCTAGTTACATGCAACACACTAATGTGAGCATTAAGAGTTTATATTAATACAGCTTGGTCAGGTTCGGGATTTGAGAAAGTTCTAGTTCTATTAAAATCCAGAAAATGCAAGTTCTTTCAAAACCACCAGAGTCTATTTATCAGTGCATTTTTTGAAATATAACAACAAGAATTCTCACTTAATTTTTTTTTTTTTTTTTTTTTTGTAATGTTGATATTGAATTCAATAAAACTTTATTTAAGCTTAGTTCCAAGTTAGGATAAATCTCAAAAAAAAAAAAAAAATCTTTATTTAAGCTTAGTTCCAAGCTAGGATAATTCTAAAAAAATAAAATAAAAACTTTATATTAAGCTTAGTTCCAAGTTAAGATAATTCTTTAAAAAAAAAAAAAAAATTCCCAAAACGCGTTTTCCGCGTTTTTGACATTTTTTGTCGAAATACACACAAATCGTTTTGGGCGTTTTGCGTTTTGTGTATAATTTTTTTTTTGTTTTCCAAAATGCGTTTTTGAAAATGGTAAAGAGAACGCGTTTTTAGAGTTTTCGAAAATAAAAACAGAAAACGATCTCAAAACAGCAAAGAGAACAGGGCCTTAGCTTTGAATGTTTGATTGACAATTTTTCTATATATTGCTTGAAATTAGGGTGTGTTTGATAGGCGAGATTTTCCAGGCAAAATATGATTTTTCACGTGATTTTCCAACTTTGCGCTGTTTGGTTGCCTAAGTTTTTCATGGAATTCATTTTTCCACTTGTCTCGAAATTCGGTATTTTCCTTGCTTTGGATGAATTCGTTTTCCTGGGGGGGGAGGTTTTATTTTTCATGAAAAATCTTATACCATTTTCGTTACGTTTGATCATTTTTGTTGTTGTTAATTGATTTATTTTTTTTATAAAAATTAACATTATTATTATTAAATACAAATGTAAGAATTTTTTTTTATTAAAATAGATAAATTTTACTTTACTTTCCATGGAAAATAATATCATTCAAACAACAAAAGTTGAAAAATTCCCTACTTTTTCCACCTAGAAAATTAAACCAATCAAACACATTAAATTTCAAATTCCCAGGAATTGAATTCCCCTAGAATTCATTTTCTTTCCATCTAAATTCCACACTTACTATCAAACGCAGCTTTATGGAATTCAATTTAGCTGGGCCGGATGTGATTTTGATTTCTGCTTAAGGGTGAATTTTTTTTTTCCCCACCCCTCAATTTGTGTTTGATACTCTCTTTTTCCATGGAGGAAAAGGAAAATGTTTTTTCATGAAATTTTAGGGTGGGCAAAAAAATCGAAATTAATATGATTGAACTGGAATCGAACCGAAAAAATCGGAATCGTATAGTTTTAAAAAAATAAAATAGAAAATCGGTTTTGGAATCGAGAACGGAACCGAAAACTCGTTTCCGCCTTTAGAACCGGAAAATTGAAGTTAGAACTAGTCTGTGATACCTTTTTTTTTTTTGTGGTCTAAATTGGTTGTTCTAAGACTAAAAGTCTAAAAATCAAAAGAATTTGTAATTTTTTTGGGTAAAGTAAAAATGA
Source organism: Ligustrum vulgare (assembly GCA_963555705.1). Lineage (NCBI taxonomy): Eukaryota > Viridiplantae > Streptophyta > Magnoliopsida > Lamiales > Oleaceae > Ligustrum > Ligustrum vulgare. The sequence goes on along the minus strand of OY743172.1, from coordinate 2,812,415 downwards.
TTAATTTCTTTTTATGAAAATTGTTACGTCTCTACCTCATTGTAACATTTAACTCCACACTTGAACTGAAATTCTTACGAAATGAAAATCGAATGAGATTTAACTTATTAATAAGCAAAGTTGTAAATGACCACGATGGAGTTAATTATAAATATTTAAATACAAATATAAAATAATTAATAATAATGCATTTAAAACACATGATTCATTTCACAAGTTTACTATATTGTAATGCTCGAAAAAATTTATATGTCATTTATTTCCTATTTTTGTTTATGAATATCTTCCGTTTCATGGAGAATATTATACTTTCTTTGGGGTGAAAGAATTTTCGAAATCCTTAATCTTGATATATTCGATAGAAGTTTATTTCAGATTATTGGCTCACTTCCCGATGCCTGATACTCCTCGATAAGGCTCTCAAAAAATAATTATTATTGTAGATTGAATTAGAATCGAAACCGAATGGTTTGGTTCTTACTATTCAATGAATCCAAATGGTTCCATTTTACAAGAACCGAAAAAGTATAGTTCGGTTCCAGTTCTTGAGATACCCGGACCAAACTACCCGACCCCCACCCCTATGAAATTTGATCTTTTGTTCATTTGATTGCCTTTCTTTGGATAAAATTCATTTTTCGTTTCATATTGATTTTCTTGATTCTCAATTGAGAATTTATTTTTCATCTTTACAATACATTTAAAAGTACACCTAAATTGCTTGAATTTATTTATTTTTTTACTCAAATTTCATGCTTGTAGTCAAATGATCTAAATTGTCGGTTTGATTGACAAATGTAGAAAAGAATTGAAATTTCATGTAAGTTGGAAAATAAAAATTCGCCCACCCTATAGGAATTCATTTTTCATAGAATTGGCAAAAAAAAAAAAAAAGCTTGTATCTTGGAATTTGAACTCCATTTCCACCTTGTCAAGTAGCCAAAATATAATATGAATTTTTTGAATTTTACACTTTCCATGAAAAATAAAGCTATAAAAAACACCCTAATGCTGTGTTTGATAGGGATGGTAGAATTTGGCTGTAAAAAAATTGAATTTTTGAAAATTGGAAATTTAAAATGTGTTTGACTGATTTAATTTTTTAAAGTGAAAAAATTTGGCAATTTTTCAACTTTTGTTGTTTGATTGACATTATTTTCATGACAAATAAAACAAAATTTAACTATTTTAATAAAAAATTATATATATATTTTTATTTTTCATACATTTTTATTTGATAATAATAATATTAATTTTGAAAAAATAAATAAATTAACTAACAAAAAAAAGGGATCAAACGTAATGAAATTGATAAAAGATTTTGACTAAGAAATAAAACTTCTTATCATGGCTGGAAAATTAATTCCTCGTTTGTAGGAATTGGAGGCGCATGAAGTGTTCGGCTGCAAATGATTTTCATGAAAAATTTGTCAATCAAACGTGCTAAAGTAGAAAATTTGGGTAAAAAATCACATTTAGCATTGAATTTACATAAAGTGTTTCTTTTGCTGAGAACAATATGATCTTGTTTGTATGTGACGTGTAACCTCTAATGAGCTAAAAAAGAATGTTAAAAATTTCCAACAAGGACCTTTGATGCTGGGGACGGGTCGTAGTGAATGTAATGTGAATAGTTACGATACATATTCTTTGACTGAATATTTAAAAAATTGTATTTTGACAAATGTACGGAGCATCCAATTTGAATTATTAGTAAATAGAAATAACGGAATCAAGAATTATTAGTAAATAGAAATAACGTTGAAAATGAAATAATGTGTAAAGCATCTCATTCATACTTCTTCTTTTTTTTTTTTTTTTTGCAAAATAATGTGTTCATGACAAAATTGTTCAATAATTTCTTCTATTCTAAAATAAGAGTTTCGTTGGTATAATTAAGGCTTTGTTAGGCAAGTGAATTAAAGTGACAATAATTTTCCAAATTAATTTAAACAATTTCAAAAATCACTTTTTAACTATACATCTTATCTGGAAAAATCAAATAAATTAACATTATAATTATAATTCTATTTTTCTAGCAGTCGAACAGACCCTAAAAAATATTTTTAATAGATTTATGTTGTAAAACTATAGTAAAATAAAGAGAATAGAAATATAGATAGAGAGAGAAATATATTATTTTTCTTATTGAAGAGGTGTGTTCAAAGCCTCTAAATCAAGCCCCTATTTATATGGGAGAGTAATGACACAATTGTAATAAAGTAAAATTTATGAGGGTAAATTTGGCCATTCACATTATATACATTTTATAACACTCTCCTTGAATGACCCATTATATAGTATGCCTCGTTAAAACCTTGCTAAGAAAACTCAGTAGGATAAAACTTGAGCAAAGGAAAAAAGAGTACAACTATTCCACTTGATATTGGCCATCGTGAATCATTGAGTCTACTGTTCGAAATAATATCTAACGATAATGAGAATAAATCATGTACTGAAGCTTTGAATTCTAAAGTGATGCCCGTTAAAAATTTGTCAGTAAAACCCAGTGGGATAAAACCTGAACGAAGGAAAAAAAACACAACTGCTGCCTCATTAAAAACCTTGCTTGAAAACCCAATGGGATAAAAACTCAGCTAAAAAAATAGTGCAGCGCGTATCTAATCTTCTTGATGATGTTGATTAAGATCTTTGAGTCGACACATTCCGATCTAATTTACCAAATTTTCAAATGTTGCAGTAGGCAAAGATTTTGTGAACATATCTGCTAGATTATCATTTGAACGAATTTGTCGAACATCAATTTCACCACTCTTGTCGAGATCATGTGTGAAGAAGAATTTCGGTGAAATATGTTTCGTTCTATCACCTTTAATGAAACCTCCCTTTAGTTTAGCTATACATGCGGTATTGTCTTCATACAGAAGTATTGGATTTCCTTTTCCTGAAGAGAGACCACAAGTCTCTCTTATATGTTGAGTCATTGATTTCAACTATACACATTTTCGACTTGCCTCATGTATTGCAAGTAGTTCAGCATGAATAGAAAAAGTAGCAGTTAATGTCTGCTTTGTGGATTTCCATGATATAGCAGTACCTCCACAAGTGAATAAATAACCTGTTTGAGCTTTAGCTATGTGTGGGTTTGATAGATATCCCGCATCAGCATACCCAACAAGTTCCGGTTTAGTTTTATTTGAATAAAACAAACTCATGTCAATTGTTCCTCGGAGATACCTCAATAGATTTTTAACACCATTCCAATGTTTTTTGTGTAGGAGAAGAATTATACCTTGCTAGTAAACTTACCGAGAATGCAATATCAGGTTGTGTGTTGTTGGCAAGATATAATAGTGCACCTATAGCACTAAGATATGGTACTTCAGGACCAATAAGTTATTCATTATCTTCTCGAGGTCTAAATGGGTCCTTTTCCACATTGAGTGAATGAACAACCATCGGTGTGCTCAATGGATTTGCCTTATCCATCTAAAATAGTTTAAAGACTTTTTCTGTATATGTTGATTGATGAATAATAATTCCATTTGATAAATGCTCGATTTGCAAGCTAAAACAGAATTTTGTCTTTCCAAGATCTTTCATCTCAAATTCTGACTTTAAGTACTCAACTGCCTCCCGAATTTCTTCGGGAGTTCCGATAATATTTAAGTCATCAACATATACAGCAATAATTACCAACCCATTCATTGACTTCTTTGTAAAAATGCAAGGGCATATAGGATCATTCTTGAATCCTTCTTTCAGTAGATATTCACTAAGGCGATTATACCACATGCGGCTGGATTGTTTCAATCCATATAATGACCTCTGCAATTTGATTGAAAATAATTCTTGAGGTCTCGAATTATATACTTCAGGCATTTTAAATCCCTCGGAAATTTTCATGTGGATGTCATTGTCAAGCATGCCATATAAATAAGCTGAAGCTACATCCATCACGCGCATATCTAGTTTTTCATGTATTGCCAAACTGACTAGATATCGAAACATAATTGCATCCATTACAGGGGAATACGTTTCTTCATAATCGATGCCAGGTATTTGTGAAAATCCTTGTGCTACAAGTCGTACTTTATATCTCACGACTTCTCTTTTCTCATTTCTTTTTCTCACGAATTCCCATTTGTATCCTACAAGATTAACCCCTTTAGGAGTTTGAACTATAAGTCCAAAACTTAACGTTTATCTAATGAATCCAATTCTGCCTGAATTGCACTTTTCCATTTTAGCCAATCATTTCTTCGTTTATATTCCTCGATAGATTTTGGTTCATCATCCTCGCTATCATTAATAATTTCGAGTGCTACGTTATATGAAAATATACTATCGACAACTATTTCTTCTCGATTCCATTTTTTCCTCGTATAAACAAAATTTATCAAGATCTCTTTATTTTCATCATTTTCAGGTACCTGTACCACTTCAGGTTTTTTATTTGAATTATGTCTTTGGAATCTTCGAAAGATTCTGCCTCTTTAATATGATTATTGACTATATGCTCCTTTTTCTTTCGAGGATTTTAATCCTTGGAACCGATTTGTCTACCTTGCTTCATGCGTATCTTAGACTCATTAGCTTTATTTTGTCCTTCTGAGACATCAATTCGGACTGAAGCATTCTCAGCTGAAATGTGTGATTTAGTCACTCTTTTTAGGTCAGTGAATGCATTTGGCAATTGATTGGCTATCTTTTACAAGTGGATTATCTTTTAAACTTCTTGTTCACATTGCTTTGCTCGAGGATCTTGTTTGAATAAATATGATGCATTCCATATTATTTCTTTTTCCAGCTGTTTAATTTCTCCCCCTAATGCTGGGAACATTGTTTTGTCAAAATGACAGTCTGCAAATCGTGCAGTAAAAACATCACTCGTATTGGGTTCAAGATACTTTATTATAGAAGGAGATTCAAACCCAATATATATTCTCAGTCTTCTTTGAGGACCCATTTTTATTCGTTGTGGTGGGGCTATTGGTACGTAAATCGCAAAACCAAAAATTCTTAGATGAGATATATTAGGCTCCTGACCATAAGTCATTTGTAACGGGGAGAATTTATGATAAGATGTTGGCCTGATACGTATGAGTGCTGCGGCATGTAGTATAGCATGTCCCCAAGCAGATACGAGAAGTTATGTTCTCATAAGTAATTTCTTAGCTATTAATTGGAGGCGTTTAATAAATGATTCTGCTAGACCATTTTGAGTATGAACATAAGCAACTGGATGTTCAATCTTTATGCCAATCAATATGCAGTAATCATTAAATACTTGAGATGTAAACTCACTAGCATTATCAAGACGAATAATCTTAATTGGGTAATCCGAAAATTGTGCTCGTAGACGAATAATCTGAGCAAATAATCTTGCAAATGCCAGGTTGCGGGTGGATAATAAGCTCACATGTGACCATCTAGTAGATGCGTCTATTAAAATCATAAAATATCGAAATGATCCACATGGAGGGTGAATGGGCCCACAAATATCACCCTGTATACGTTCCAAAAATATTGAAGATTCATACCCAACTTTCGTTAATGATGGTCTGATGAACAATTTGCCTTAAGAACAAGCAGCACGTGAGAATTCATTACAATAAAGAATTTTTTGATTACTCAATAAATGTCCTTTTGAATTCTCAATAATTCTTCGCATCATAGTTGACCCGGGATATCCCAGCCGGTCATGCCAAGTTATAAAATTCTTTGGCTCTTTGAACCTTTGGCATAATATAACATTTTTTTTCAGTTGTACTAATTTTTGTGTAGTACAAGTCAGAAGATAAAGCGGGTAACCTTTCAAGTATACATTTATTTCCAGAGACAATAAAAGTAATATAAAGATATTCTTTATTATTTTCTTCGACAGTCTCAGTATGGTATCCGTTACTTCGTATATCTTTATAACTTAACAAATTCCTAGATGACTTAGGGGAAAATAAGGCATTTTGGATGACCATTTTTGTTCCTCCACTTAGTACAATATTTGCTTTTCCCCATCCTTTAATAATAAGTGCAAATCTTATTACTATACTCACATTAGTTGTCATCATTGTCAAGTTCAAGAAATATTTCTCATTTCTGAGTATTGTATTTGTTGATGCATTGTCAATTAAGCAAATATCTTCATCAATGATCTTGGAGCCATTCAATAAATCATAAGTGTCCATTTCTTCATTAACAAAGAGAAATACAGTTACACACAAAATAATTATATTGAGAAGAAAAATATTATATTATCATACATATTTTCATTAAAAACAACGTGCAAAAATTATCATATAGATAAAAGTACTGATAACACACTGAAATACATGAATACATTCAATTACAAGTAATAACTTCTCAACTTCGATCATTATCATGTTTAGCAATGTTCTCGTCAGGTTGTTCAATAAAATCATCAACATCGAGATGTGTTACTTCTGATGAGAACTGGTGCGCATTATTTCCTTGAAAAACAAAGTTTGTTTCAACATTTGTTTCTTTCTCATTTTGAGAGGCTCTGTATAATTCAACAAGATGTTTTGCTGTCCGACAGACACGTGTCCAATGGTCTTTCATACCACATCTATGGCATGAACTGTCTGTCAATCTTGTTGACATCTTTCTTTTCTGGGAATTTTCCTCACTTTCTCCATAATTTGTTCTTCTAAAATTGAAGGATTGTTTATTATGACCATTGTGAGGACGAGCATGATTTTTCCTCCATGTTGCCAAGTGTGTCCTCGTCCTTGATCTTGACCATTGCCATGAGTACGACCATGATTGTAACTGCGACCATGGTCTTCTCTTTGTTTATTATATGAAATGTTGTTCGTTTCAGGTAGTGCAGTTGATCTAGTCGGTCGTGATTTTTCATTAAGAGCTCGTTATTTTGCTTGGCCACTAGAAGACATGATATCAGTTCTGAATATTTTTTAAAGCCTCGTTCCCTGTATTGTTGCAACAAGATAACATTCGAGACATGAAAAGTAGAGAAAGTTTTCTCTAACATATCTTATTCAGTAACTTTTTTTCCGCATAATTTTAATATGGAAGTTATTTTAAACAATGCTAAATTATACTCATATACTGATTTAAAATCTTGCAGCTTCAAATGCATCCAAGTATAACGAGCTATTGGCAGTATGACTGTCTTCTGATGGTTATATCTTTCCTTCAAATTATTTCACAATTCAAGAGGATCCTTGATTGTAAGATATTCCGCTTTTAATCCCTCATCAAGATGATGGCGAAGGAAGATCATCGCCTTAGCCTTTTTTTATTGAATGCAGTATTTTCTTCTTTTATGATATTCTCAAGGTCATTAGCTTCATGATTTATATTAGTATCAAGGATTCATAAAAGATAGATTTTTTCAAATATATCAAGAGCCACAAATTCTAATTTTGAGAAAAATTTATAGTTATGAGCCAAATTGCCAATGATTATGGCCTATAAAATCTTTCAAATGTGAGCCTACTGTCGAACGGATAAAGCAAAGGGACTAGCAAAAATTGCAATTATTCAAATGGGACCGACTGACTTTCGTCCCTATCCATCATTATTTCCCCAAAGCAGCCGAATTCCTCACCTAGATACACATTACGTGGCACTTATCCGTCGGTTGGGAGTCCGGCTCGGTTTCTGAGTTCTCCTTGAATTACTTCACTTCGTGTACGCTTCCACTATCTTCATTTTTCTGCCACTTTCCACTCTCTAAATACACAGTTAGATGTATCAGATGATAAGGGAATTAAGGTCTGATTTTATCTTTTATATTGTAATTTCATTCTAAACTACATTAACATGGGTAAAACTTAAAAGGATTTTTATTTGTGGCGTTAATAGTTTATTTCGTATTTTTTTACACTGGATCATGAATTATTAAACAGAATAGATAGAGGAAATATGCTTTAGCGTTTATTGTGTTATTTTATTTTGATTATCACTAATTTATGGTGTTCTGAGAAAAAATATAAAGGGTTATCAGAACACGATGCATTTTTTATTTCATTTGGAGAATAAGTGGTTTACACGATAAAAAATTTTAATGGCTTTAAGTTTAATAATTCAACTGGATGAGGTTTTACCTTTTGGAACAGAGTTGCGCAAACTCGAAGGTTGAAATTTTGATTTTTTTTTTTTTTGTAACTTAACCAAATAAACGTGTCATAATATTTTCTTTTTCTGAAGTAAGACGACCAGGAACATGAACTGGATATTGTGCTTTTTTTTATTGATATTTTCATATTTTGGGTTTCACAATAGGAATTTTGTATTGTTGATATTCACTTCTGATTTGTTTATTAGCAGTTCTAGTGTTGTTTATATGAATAATGCTTTATTTTGGGTTGTATTAAAAGTATTATAAAATTGTAAATATCTAACCGTCTTCATATTCCCTATAAAAACAAAATGTTGGGGGAAAGGGCTCCTCTCTAGCCTGAATTTGAAACCCACGTTGTGTAATTGATTCCCAATTGGTGGGAAAATTGTTGCCACCAGATAATATTAATGTAAAAAATTTGTTAAATCGTGTTCTTTATATTATTCAATTCTGTCTAGTATTGTTTACCAAACACGCAAAGAATAGATTTTGCCATTAATGATGTTTGGTCTATTGTGCAAGTTGTCTAATTATGTTTCACCACACAGATTATGTAAGTGCTGCAATTCATGCCAAGGATTTATGCTATATGCATAAGTGCATGTCAGCATGTGCATCCTTGTATCTCAAATCCTGAATGACTGATGTTACCATGTGATGTTTAATATGAATATCAACACACACAAAGTACATCTACATCTGTTTTGATAATGGTGCATGCGTATTTGCCATTGATATGCGTCATATATCGTGCTTTATTTGTCATTAATTCTGAATGCTGTCATTTCGATTCTTTTATCAAAATGCTTACAATTATAACACTATATAATCAGAAAGAAACAGTCTATAAGAAAAAATATCCCCCTTTCCAATTCAGGACTGCAAAAATGTTCTTTCTTTTTTGCTTTTCTTATTCTTATTAAAAGCCTGAAATGAAGAGGATCAATCAGAGCTGAAGATAAATCAAGAACTCCAAAACCCAATGATCAGTCTTGCCTAAAATTCCAGAATCAAAAATTACTTCCATGAAATGAACCAAAAACTGAAATTTGGAGACCCAGCAGATGGAAACTGAAACAGCTAATATTGAATTTTGATGAATCAACGGAAGAACTCAAAGCAATGACAATTCTGAAATTATACAGTTTTTATTGAAAAACAACATATAAAGATTGAAGGAAAAGAAAGATGGGGCTTCTTCCAAACAGAAAATAAACGATAAGAGGCAATAATAAATTGGAAAGGTATAGAAGAAATTGAGGTTGCAAAAGAGCAGCTAAATTATTACTGTGAAAAGGAAAGGAAGGTGTGTGTTGGGGGGGGGGGTGGTGATTATCAATTGAGTAACTTCTCTTTCCCTCTGAGGGGACTTGATGAATGCCCCCTCCTATACTTCTTTTAAGAAAGGAATTCTTGAAAAGTACTGAAGAAGGAGATTTCCTAAAATTGGCTTTTAACGCAAGTAATTCTACACTTAGGGTGGAATTGCTAAGGATAAGTAACTCGTGACATTTAATATGAATGTGCACACGCTTATTGATAAATATTGCATATGTAATAGCCATTAATTTGTGTCATATTATTCTTTATTTGTAATAAATTCTGAATGTGGCATTTGGACTTTATATCAAATCCAAAGCATTTATAATGTTGAGTAATATTATAATGCAAAAATGCTATTTTGATAGCCTTAGTCCTTAGAGGAAGTTTTAGTTCAAATGCATAAAGGACTAGTTTATATTTTAGTGTCAATTCACCTCGTCTAAGAGTTGAGTTTTTTAAAGAACAGACATTTACTTCTTTAATTTAGTCTTCATTACTTCTCTGCATGTGCAAGCTGGATTTATTTTTCCTCAGAGCCTGAAATATGCATACTTCCATAATAGGTGGCATTGACGTTGAACTAATGATATTTACTTACTATGTCATATTGAAACACCTTGTCTAATAGAGAGGGGACAAACTTATTTGTTTAAATTATATATTCAACATTTAGAGCGTCATAGGTAAAGCCTGTGATATTGGTTCTTTTGGTTTTGCAGGATGCTGTTGAGCGTGTATCTCTGACATTGGATCACTCCACTTGTTGTTTACAGCTTCTCTGGTATAAGTAGATTACATCATATTACTGAATGGGGGGGGCTTGTTCCAGAAAGCGAGACCAACTGGATAACGGGGATGACCTAAATGGAAGAGTTTCTGGAAGATATTGTAAAAGTGGAAGCTCAAAATGGTTGGGGACTTCATTTTCTAGAGCATCTATGGATGTTATTCATGGAAATCGAAGATGTCCGTCTCTCATGGAATTGTGCATCTATAAGATTCGTGAAGTACGTGCAACTCTCTCCTTCTGCGTGTCTGTTTAAATATAGGTTTCTGAAGGAAAATGGTTCTTTTTTCTAAATCTTGACTGAGCTTTCATGGTTATTTTGTTGAAGGACATTAACAAATACAATGCCTTCTCTATGTTGCCAAGGGATCTAAGCCAACAGATTTTCGATGACCTGGTTTATTCCCAGTGTCTAACTGGTTCTATACTAGAAAATTTTCGAGATTGTGCTCTTCAGGTATCTCAGATGTGGATAACCTTCATAGTTTAAGTATTTAAATTGTTTCAGGCTCGTAACGGCCTTTGGTTTTTGCAGGATCTTAATTTGGGAGAATACCCAGGATGTAATGACAGTTGGATGGATGTAATCTCTTCACAGGGTTCATCTTTGCTTTCTGTAGATCTTTCTGGTTCTGATGTTACTGATTCTGGATTATTTCATCTCAAAGATTGCAAGAACCTTCAAGCCTTGAATTTAAATTATTGTGACCTCATTTCGGACCGTGGCCTGGAACAGATCAGTGGTAGAGTCTTCTATTCCACCTCCTATGATGTGCTGTCTATTGTCTAATCTCATTAATGCTCCTTTTAAGCAGTGTTTGTTAAATGCGTACTCAAGAAAAAGAAAGCTAGAAAATCCGTTTTCCATTGCATTTGTCTCTTTATATATGCGTCTTGAGCATGCATGCTCGTGATTCGTGCAATTGACACTAGATATGCATGCTCCTGTGTGATATAGAGAAAAAAGGGAGTATTCATATCAGCTGAGGAAATTAAGCTCTGCCTTGTATTCATATCAGCTGCAGAAAGTATGCTGTTCCTATGGAGAGGAGAGAACGTTGAATTGAGAATACGGTCGTAAGTAGAGAAAAAATCAGTAGCTAGAATATTCTCCCACTCAGATTGGGAGGGGAGATTTTTTAGCTTACCCGTGAACGGTGAACATGATGCTTCTGCAGGGTTTGCCTTGTATTTTTTCTCATTTTGACATTTATATAGAGATATATGGTGCCTGTTTTGTTTAGGGGAATTTTGGGTTTTTGGGAGGATGTGTGGTTGAAAAGTTATTGAAAAATGTGGGAAGTGGTGGATCCCATAAAAATGTGTGGTTGAAAATGAATTTGAGGGAAAAGTTGAAATAATGGTTGGGGACCAAACAAGGGCATAATGCTATGCTGATTATAATCTGGGTTGTCGGCTATACTCAGATAATTTTTTTCCCTATGTAATAAGTTTGTATTTATTCCTCCTAGTCGTGACAGAGGATTGCTCTACTCTTCATTTGTAAACATGTTAATTCATGTTAGTCTGTTTGCTTTAGCAACTGCAGTATATGCTATATTCTAAATTATCAATCGTATTTAACTTCTAATTCTAATTCTGCTGCAAACGTGTAAGTGTGCAATATCATTAGTTGGAGTACATTATCTACGACTAGTTTTATTGTCTATTCAAATAATACCCAGTGCCTCATGCATGTGGTTTGATTCAACTTTCAGGTTTATCAAATCTCACAACGTTATGTTTCAGAAGAAACAATGTAATCACTGCTCAAGGAATGAGTTCCTTATCTGGCCTAGTTAACTTAGTAAAGTTGGACTTGGAGAGATGTCCAAAGATCCATGGAGGGCTTGTTCACCTTAATGGTAGGTTCTTTCCTTGTAGCTCTTCAGGATCAGTAATTTTTTCCATTTACCAAAGCAGTTATTGGCTTATTGCATGTTTACATCGATGTACCATAAGTTCATTGATGACTTGGTAAAGAGGCTTCTTTAATATAGCGATGGTAGATGTCATTTCCGGAGCCTCTTTGTTGTATTATCTGATGGGATATTCATGGCAGCTTTAAGTGAATAAAAATCGGCTGAAGGGATTGCTAATGGAATTCTCTTTCTTCCCCTGCATGGAGTTGGATGTGATATTTTATTTCTTTTCAGACTTATTTTTTGGCAGCTCATTAACATTTGTTGAGGCATGGGTATATATCAAGAAGCTTCAATTTTAGAAACAGTCACAGGACGGAGACGTGAGAGTTGGTTAATAAATATGACAACCTTACACGATCTGAATGGCTCTTCAGAAATTGGGGAAAATGGATAGATAATATGGAAAAAATTATACTGTGAAATATAATTTTGATCTAAAGAAAGAAGACATTTTTATCTTTTGAACAAAAAATGCAACGTAATATTTGAATGAGATTCATAATGCAACACTTGTGTTTAAAAGCTGTCTACTTATCTCCCATATTTGAATGCAACACTTGTGTAAAAAAATCGCAAGTTGTTTGTTCGCTCTTGAGATAACATCTAAATGAACTCACCCTCTGGTTTCTGCTTGCACACAACGAATGGACTCAGTTCGATGAAACAAAGGAACTGTTAAGCACGAGAGAAGGGAAAAATGGGAAGACGGTGAATTACTTGGAAGACATCCAGTGGATTTTGTTATAAATACTGTAAATATTACTTCTCAGGTCAATAACATTCAGGAGTACTTCCTCCAATTTGCTCTGAGAAAGGGGGGCTAAGATTCCATTTGAAGTAACAGGATTCGATGTTGCACCATTTTCAGCTTTATAAATTATGGTCATAGAATCATGATTGTCGTCAGAGTATAAAAATCAATTCGTATCTTTAATCTCGTTTCGTGTTTGGCAGGCCTGGTGAAGCTGGAGTCCCTTAACATCAATTGTTGCAGTTGCATCACTGATGCTGATATGAAGCATCTCTCAGGTAACTTCTATCTTCCTTTCCTACTTTGTGATTCCCTTCAGCGTTCACGTAAGTAATAGAAATATATACTAAAAATGGGATACCCGTCCTTCATTCTACTTACGGTTCTAGATATTGTAGGAATTTGAATGTCTTACCGAACATGTTATTCTTGATTTTCTATAAAATTCACCAACTTCCATTTTGTATTCTTCTTTTTTCCTAAATGGAAGCATTATCGGTAACATTTTCATATATATTTATAGCATGCTTATTATAACATGTCCTAATTGGTACTCATTCTTCTCCCATATTAAGCTTGAAGAACTTCTTATATTAGGCCTCGTCACTATTGATATCAATTTCTGAGATAAGTGCATGCAAAGATGGCCTGTCCTCCCATTTAGGTGGCCTCGGAGCACTGGGGTTGGGACTTGGGTTACATTGAGCTAGATTTGGTATTGTGGTTGTCATGAATATATTAGCACTACGCGTGCTTTTATTTATTGACAGTTCATTTCTCTTCAACAGGACTTGCAAACTTGAAATCATTACAAATTGCATCCAGCAAGGTTACTGATTATGGCATCACCTATCTGAAAGGTAATTCTCAATTCAGTGAGATATATTATTTCAGTTTCAATGCTCTAGGTCCAGTAAATATGTTTGAAACCAGTTTGGCTGTATCAGATTCAGGTATTCTAAAGCTACATTTATCTCTATTTATGATTATTATGAAGGAAATCTTAGCTTAATGGGAAGACATTTTATTTTACCTTCTGCTTGGAAGTCCTTTGTCGACACTCTCCCCCCCCCCCCCCAAAACACACACACACACACAAAAAAAAAACCACTACCAAGTAAAGGAGAAAAGAAAAGAGTGTTTTAGAAGTTCACTTTTTGATATCTCGAGACATGGAACAGACCAACCTTTTTTATTATTGTTTGTCTGCATTGCAGCTCTGCACAAACTTGCTCTTTTGAATATGGAAGGTTGCTCTGTTACTGCTGGTTGCTTGGAGTCTCTTTCAGGTTCATCTTATGATTGTTGCACTTCTATGAAATATGTTGTGCCATTACGGTGAATCATATCTAGACGATAAAGAAATGTATTTATCTTACCCGACTTCAATGGACGCTAAAATTATCTATCTATTTAGGAAGTTGCATGTCATCAATATGAGTCATGTGAATTTCTGCACATACTCAACTTTCTATTTTATTTATCTATTTTTGATCATGCAGCTCTTGGTGCTTTGTTGTACTTGAATCTGAGCAGATGTAATTTGACCGACGATCGGATTGACAAGTTTTCAAGTGAGTCTTATCCAAATATCTGCATTCTTTTGGATTGAATTTAAGCCCCATTCTTCAAGAATAAAGTTTCTTCATGATTTTTAGCCATAGAGAGTCAACATAAAGTGGAAGTTAACCTTTTGCATGTTGTGTTCATTCAGAGCTGCGAAGTCTGAAAGTGTTGAATCTAGGGTTCAATGATATCTCTGATGCTATTTTGGTACATCTGAAGGGTGAGACTTCTTCCTATTTGAGTATTTGTTTAACAATGACGTGGTAAAATCAATCTCCTTCTCCTTGAACCTGACAGAAGGTAGATGAATTTTTTCATTACTTAGGCTGCTTTCATTGAGCGTTCTGCTACTCTGGAGCAATTGCATTTTATTTGGTAAAATTACATTGAGAATTGGTTAATCAGTTACCCTGCGTTTGTAATGAAGAAATCTACAGAAGTGAAAAACATGAATAGAGATATCTAGGAAAATGTCAATAACTAACATTCCACCACACTTCGTCCTAACATCTTCGAAGCCAGACTCCCATCATTGTAGGAGGGTAGGGCTTTGCAAAATGGTGCTAGTGAAGCGGTGCAGAGGCTGTTGTCTGGCCTTATTTCATCTTATGCTGTTAATGTACCTTCATTAAATTAAGAGCCCTGTAGTTTTTTAACTAGATGAGGCTTAACCACTTTAGAGAAAAGGTGATTTATGTAGAGGCGCAAATCCACCTGCTTCCTAAATAGTTCAAATTGTCATAAAGCTCAAGCCTCATGTTGAGCCATCCCTAGCCTCTTTGTAGCATACTGAAGTTTGTTCCATTGACTTCCAATATGGTTTTATCAGAAAGATTTATATGAAGCGCTCCTTAATTAATTTGGTATCACGTTCTGCTTTAAATTCCATCTGAAGGTAGTCTTCGTAGAATATCTTAGGGCACTTGATTTATAGTAATACCCTGAGTATTTTTTTATCAGTGACTCTTACATATATTAACATTTTTGTGGCTTCAGATTTAACAAACTTGGAGAGCTTAAACCTGGATTCTTGCAGGATCAGTGATGAAGGCATGGTTAATCTCGCAGGTAAATTCTGTAACATAGTTTATATGCTGCTGCGTATTTTTGCAAAGAAAACAAGGGACCTGATGCTTTATGTTTGCTGACTTTTGCTTTTCTTCTGGTGTCTGAGATTCAGGTCTTCATTGTCTCAAATGCTTGGAATTGTCGGATACCGAAGTCGGAAGCAGTGGATTGTGCCATCTCTCTGGTTAGGCATAAGCCTTATACTGACAGTGAAAGGATATTACAATGAATGGTAGCTTTAATGGCATGCATCTGTTTTTTGTGCACTCAGATAGCGATTTTTTTGATTTCATATTCATCATCATTCATGAGTCATAAAGGTTAATGCAATTTCTTTAGAGAAGTATTATGATACTTGTTCTTTTATTCTGGTGCAAAAATATTTTGCTTCCATTGTTTACATTTATGCTTTTACAATTAAATAAAGGTATGAGAGGGTGCATCCCCCAAATGGAATAAGATTCAGAATGTTTATCACATGGAAACGAATTTTAGAAGTTATAATTGTTTTGGATAAAAAAAATATAGGACTTTCCAAATGACCTCCATCAGTCCTATTTGGATTCAATTGATCTGACTGTTCCTTTTTTCCTAGGTCTAGCTAATTTGGAGAGTTTGAATCTTTCGTTCACTGTTGTCACTGATGGTGGTTTGAGAAAGTTGTCTGGGTTATCATCTCTGAAATCCCTCAACTTGGATGCACGTCAAATTACGGATGCTGGCCTTGCAGCTCTTACAAGTTAGCATCTTTCAGATTGTTGCATAGTGTATTTGATTGGTAGAAAATCTGTATATTTGTTAATTGGTACTTTAGATTGAATACTTGATATCAGTAGCCTACTGTACCATATTGTTGCTAGTTTTCGAAGCATCAAATATTACTTCTTCCGATTCCGATTAGTTTTTAGCTTTTTTGACAAGTTTTTACTTGTAGCTTTCTTCATGTGCTTCATGAATTCTTATGTGTCTAGCTCACATAGTTTAGTTGTCCTTGCCTTTATCATTCTCTCGTTTTTTAATTCTTTCATGTTTCAGTCCTTTTTTTTTACCTGAAGATGATCTTTCCCTATTTTAAGTTCCATCCATTTAGCTAAATATGATCCCCCCCCCCCCCCCCCCCCCCTTTCTCACTCTCTCCCTCTTCAAAGCTGATAATTTTATGAAGGCAATCATGCCTCTTAGATGAACAATTGGATTTTTATCTCCTGCTTTTTTGTTTGTTGTACGTAGTATATGATCCGTGGTTCTGACGGTGTTGCTATACTGTTATTATCCAGACATTTCAATCAAGGTCAACGTGCCCAAATTTCCATAACTTGCAGATTCTCTTATCGTGCAGGTTTGACTGGATTAACTCATTTGGATCTTTTTGGAGCTCGCATTACTGATTCTGGAACGAATTATCTGCGATGTACGCTGAGAAACCAACTCTGTTGCTCGATTTAAGTTGGTTATTTCTATAAGTTCATTGCTGAGTCCACCATTTACGGCATTTTCTGTTCCAATTGATCTGTTTTGAACTTTATGGCATTTTCTGTTCCAATTGATCTGTTTTGAACTTTATAGCATATTTGATAACATTAATTGGACAGCATGTACAAATACAAGTTAATATTTTACTCACTAATGTGAACAACAGTACGTTAATATGAATAATTTTTCATTTTCTTTTATATATTTTAACCTCACCTTTCTTTCCTTCCCTTTTTTTTTGTAGCTTTCAAGAACCTGCAGTCCCTTGAAGTTTGTGGTGGAGGATTAACTGACGCTGGCGTAAAGAATATCAAAGATCTTGCATCCTTGACTCGTCTGAATCTATCCCAAAACCGCCACCTCACGGATAAGAGTTTGGAATCGATTTCTGGTATATTATGAATAATTTTTTCATACGTTTACCTTTCAAACTTGTTATTCTGGCTCATTTGTCAAGGTTTTAGAAAAGACAAAAGTTGCTTAGGAAACAATGAAGCTGCTTTTGGACTTATTCCAATAATTTTCCCCAAGTATTTTGACCATAAGAAGAGTTTTTAGACGAAATTGTCCAAGATGGCTTCTTGATGAAGCTCTTCTACAAGAAGTACAAACCCTTCCAAACAAGCCCTCTATTATCTCCCTTAGGCATTTTCTTCCTTAATTTTTTAGAAGTGCTGTCTATTCCATGCTATCAAATAGAGATGGCAAAAAAATTTGATCCGAAAAACTCCTGATTCATGGATCGACGGATCGGATTTGGATGGGGGTGATCCGATCCGATTTGTGATCCGTCTTATTTTGTAAAAAAATTAAAAAACTTGTAAAAAATTAATTATTAAGTCTAAAAATATATAATCTTTTATTGAATTTGACACAAAATCTCTAATTTTCTATATATGTATTGTTTTGTTGCATGAATTGAATATTATGTTAGTTGTTTTATGAATTATATATTAACTTGTTTATTGTTAACGGAAATAGATAACGAAAATTTCGTAATGTTTGTTCCGATCCGATCCGAACCTGATCCAATCCGAAATTTTTATAGTTTGATTCGATCTAATCTGATTCGAAATCTCGTGGAGCGAATTTAAATCGGCACCGATCCGCTCCATTGCCATAACTACTACCAAACGTGCCACTAGAACTTAGATAAATTTGCCACAGTTGATCCTTCTTTGATTGTATTGCTACCTTGACCTATCTTTCTGTTGGCCTTAACAATATGCCAAGTCAATCTGGCATTTTCTTGATAATCTTATGCTCGAGGGAGCTCGAGAGGGTAGAAGATAATTAATACCATCTCATCTCCTACCTAGACTATAAAAATGAGAAGTGTGATAATTTGATGTTTCTTGAATATTTTGAAGCGTTACTCATTGCATGTGCATAAAGGATTTAAATGAGATTATATTGCTAAGAGAGCTGTGCATTGCTTTGTCCGTTGAGCGTTTTAATCCGTATAGCCAGCTTCTCTTGTCATCTAAAAAAATAAATAAATAAACATACTGATGAATTGGCACATATAAATGCAGGATTGATGCAGCTCGTCTCGTTAAACGTCTCAAATTCTCGGGTAACAAGTGCTGGTCTGCAGCATCTGAAGACACTAAAAAATTTGATGTCGCTAACTTTAGAGTCCTGCAAGGTGACTGCCAATGACATAAAGAAGCTACAGGCGACCCACCTCCCAAACCTGGTAAATTTTAGGCCCGAGTAAGACCCTATTGGAAGATCTTTAAGTAAATATTTGGAAAGATCTTGTACATACATATGAATAAATAAAGCATTGCATCTTCAACCAGAAGGTGATACAGAAATGGATCGTCCCTTTATGACGTGAGCGAAGATCGAGTCCACTGTCCACAGTTCATCACATGAAATGACGTGTAAATATGCTTCCTTTGCATGAAATAAGATTATGAGTTGGAACTTAGTGTATATTGTGTGTGTCTGTGTATATACTATATATATGTTGCTATGGCAGAGTATGGATTTTACAAGATCGAAAGGTTAAGATACAAAGTAGATTTGAGACTAAGAGAGCCACAGAGGGTTGAGTATTGGAATTTGAATTAAAATAAAAGGAAGTCATCTAATAATTGAGATAAGCTGTCAAGAATTGAGTAAAATGAATGAATATGTGCAAACTCGAGTCGGGTAGAGCTGGCCAAGCATTGAATGGATGTTCCCCTCCCATGAACATGCTCAACCACCACCATTGCTGCCCAACTACTAGATTCATTATTTTTCCGGCTGCATATTTGATACGCTTAACTCAACTAGGTTTAAGTTTGTGAATCGTGAGTTGTCGTGTTTGAGAAATGTACGATTTAGAATAGGAATATAAAATAGTAGTCTGGTAAAATATTTCAATTATTGTTTTGACAAGTCGATAATTTTAAGAGCTTTTTTAAGTTTCGTCTAATCTGAATTATCAAACTTGTCTTGAAGACCTTGACACCTCAATTTGGAATATAAAATATTAGTCTGGTAAAATATATCAATTATTGTTTTGACAAGTCGATAATTTTAAGAGCTATTTTCAGTTTCATCTAATATGAATTATCAAACTTGTCTTGAAGACCTTGACACTCAACTTCCACAATGGTAATGGAATTTGAAGGAAAATGCCGGCAAAATCAAAGAAAAATTAGGCACCTCTGTCAAAATTTGAATGAAAAGAGAGATGATTGATTGAGCACCTTCAATGCACTCCATCAATTGAGAAAAAGATTTGACACGTCAATAATTTGATGACATATGTTAAAAACGTCACTCTAATGCATAATGTCAATTACAATGTAAAGCTGACGTGACTGGAAAAAAATTGACAATGTCGAGTGCTCCGTTTTACATATTGACGTTCTGTTTGACCGAATGAGTCCTCATTAATTTATTTTATAATTATTTTATAACTATGGGCCTGTTCAGTTGCTACCATTAAATTGGCAAAAGGACAAAAACCAAAAATTTAATTTACACAATTTTTCATACCATTTTTTAACGATTAACATTTTCTCTCTCCAATTTGTAACCCAACATCTTACCTAGAAAACACAAATAAATTAACAAAATAATTTAGATTTCATTTATAATAAGCCGAACAGAGCTTATATTAATAAAGGACATGGACGTTACGTCATTTAGATTTTCGTTTGAAAATAATCTCTGATCAAATACTTTTTGACTATTTTCATTCAAAGTTTTCATGATTATATTAAATTTAAGATTAATAATTTAAAAAAATATATGTGTGCATTTTAATAAATTTAATTTATCAATAAAAAATCATCACTAAATAAAGTTATATAATAATATTAGTTATTGTAATATCTTAACAAAATAACAATAAAAAATAATAATTTAAGTTTAATAAATAATTTTTTGCATGTAATAATTAAATAAATCTCAAAATAAATTTAACTACCAAAATAAAATATAAAAATGAAATATGGCACAAGAAAATAACATTTATAATTTATAATAAAGAAAAGTTTATATTAGCCCCAGTTTGGTTCTCATTCTTTTCATCTCATTTTTTTTACAGTAATCAATCTACACCACATCTTATAATTTTTTATTTTTCAACTCAATCTACACCACACATACTCTTCAAAAAGTATGGAAATCAAACAAGCACTTATAGTTATTATTTTTAAATTTAAAATAATACAACATAATCAACAATATTTAAATATAGACGGAATCATTTGAGATGAAATTTAAGACTTCTTTGTCAATTTATCCACGTTCTCTAAAAGTTCTTCAATCTCATTGTAACATCAGCCCCAATTCACATAGTCAATTGAAGATACTCTTATTAAATTGCTAATGTATCTCATATCGATTAGACATTAGATAAATAATGTGCTTATAAGAGATTATGCTACCCCACATCAACAAATAGACGAAATATGATAAAAATCCCTCTTCAATACACAACGTGAATGAGAATGTTAGGCTATGTGACGCTAAAAAAATAGACATTGTGAGAGTGGAGTATCTACATCTAGATGCTCAGTGAGACATGCTAACTTAGCATTAACTTCTATTTTTTAATTTTTTAATTATTATAAATAAGGACGTTGGCCAATCAGGTTTTATGATACAAGTCATTTCTATTTGGACTCTTTATACAGAGAGAAATCTTGCAGATATGACTCAATTTATGCATAATAATTAATTTTAATTTTAAATAAAAAATGTCACATAATCTATATTATTTAAATGTAGAATGAACCATTAGATAGTAAATTTTTGACTTCTCCGTCTATTTATCCATGCTCTCTAACCATGTCAGCCTCAATTCATGGAGTATATTAAAGATGCTAAACTACACAATTTTTCAATTTTCAAACTATTTTTTAAACACATACAACAAACAGGGGCGGACCCAGGGTGGGGCCTCCTGGGGCACGTGCCCCAGTAAAAAAAAAAAAAAATTCTGGTAGGTAACTTTTTTTGTTTTAATCTTCAAACTTGATATATTAAGATATAAATATAATAGTGCACCTTTGCAGTGCGTTCAAGACTCAGCATTTTGAAGATGATACATTACATATAATTTCTTTTTTTATATAAAAATAGTGCACCAATGAAAGTGGAGCCATGAGCAGTGGGGGATGTGATTTATGTTAATTATATTATAAGTGTGCAAGGTTAATATAATTATTTATTTGTTTGGGGATTGAATATTTTCAAGTACTTTTTCATTTTTCGGTCTCTTCTTACAAAAAAAATGTTTGGGGGCAGTGTGATTTATGCTAATTAATTATATTATAAGTGTGCAAGGTTGATATAATTATTTATTTGTTTGGGGATTGAATATTTTCAAGTAATTTTTCATTTTTCATTCTCTTCTTACCAAAAAAAAATTCGGGGGCGCTGCCCCCGAACCCCCGTACCATCCGTGTGCCCCACTAATATAATAGCTTTGCGTCCGCCACTGACAACAAATATTTTAATTTCCCAAATTTGACTTAGTGCTGCATTAATGTATGCTACTAAGAAGTTTCATGTTATGACTATACTTAAAGCAACTTCAATCGTGATGTAATTTACACTCCAAAAATCACTTTTATATCCCAATATACATCTTGGTGAATCTACATCAAAGTTTTGCTCTAATTGATAGATGTAAATTATAAGATTTAAATTTAATTTTTGCACAATTACTTTAGTTAGTAAATTTTATGTTAATCTATTTTTTTTTATTTGTGTATACAAATAAATATTATGAATAAATCGACCTAAAAAATTCGAAATTTGGTCAATAAAAAAATATTAAAATTTAAAAATTTGCAAATTAATATAAAAATTCAAATTGTAATGCAAATTAATATAATTATATTTAAATTATATATCTCACATCAAAATTTTATAGATTGTTGAAAACTTAATTTAGATGAAATTACTTCATGTGAGGTGTAAAACAAGATATAAATATGGATCCATTTTTACATAATTTCCCCGAAATTCTAATTTGCATCCCCCTTTTTACATCCTCATTGAAGATCAATTCGACGACTTTGAAGGTGTAAATCACAAAAAGAATGTATTATGCACAATTATTGGAATTGCTCTTAATATAAAAAATTAATCAGTTCAGAGTCCACAGTAGATTGATGTGTTGACAGCCTCACAGCCCTGATTCCCAACTTTTAAACAATTTTATCTATTTTATTCAACCTCAAAACTCATCAAATAAATATTTTACTGTTTTTATTCCAAAAGAGGATCTCCGATGTTGTAAAAGTAAAACACAATCTGTTGTAATTGCTAACATGGGACGTGAATTTAATTCCATATAAATTTCCCGTCCAATTCACGTTCAACTCCATGGATCTGGTAAGTCAATTTATCATGCCCCAGGTGTACCTGGAGTTAACATAATTTTATAATTATTATAATATATAGTTATAAGTATTTATTATATTATATTATTATAAAGGTTAAAAAAAAAGTGTAATAACCCAACAAATTATTAATCCAACCTAACAGCAAATACCAACAATTCACAACTCAAAGTATATAAAACAGATGAACTCTTAATGATTCAGCTGAGTATTGGAATTAATGAACGGAATTACAAAATTTTAGTAACAATTAAAGTAAGAGATGAGAAAGAAAAGAAGGAGATGAGAGAATTTGCGTGAACCAGAGGTGAGAAAATTGACAAATCTCTAACTGCCTTTCTCTCTGTCTTCCTTTCCTCCTTTAACGAGTAAAAAACATGTTTTCAAAAATAAAACGTAATGACAATTATTAAGAAGACTGAAATATTAAGCCTAACGACGTCGTTTCCTCATATTCAAAAATTTGGTATTTCTGTTTCTACTTCCAGTTGCTCCAGCTGCCTGATTCTTCTTCCTCCTCTCCGTTTCTTCTGGCCCCAGTCAGCTTCCAGCCTTGGCCTGTGACAATCTCCCCCCTCAGAACACCCTTGTCCCCAAGGGTCAAAATTTGGAAAACGACGCAAGATTTCTTTAACTAGTTCCCAAGTATTTTCCTCATCCTTACGGTTTTTCCATTTATTCAGCCACTGAATTACTGTCCTCCTCATTTTCATAATCTCTTTGACATGCAGTATAGCCTCTGGGTACCACTCTTCTCTGTCATCAGTCATGAATTGAGGTAGCTCCGTTGACACCAGTGATTGATTCCCCATTTTTTTCTTAAGGAGTGAAACATGGAACACCGGGTGTATTCTAGCAGATGTTGGTAGATTCAGTTTATAGGCCACTGAGCCAATTCGCTGTATGATTTCATATGGCCCAAAGAACTTAGGACTCAGCTTCTAATTAGATCTCTTTGCTAGTGTCTGTTGCTGGTAAGGATGAAGTTTAAGGTATACTCAGTCTCCAACTGCAAATTCTCTGTCTATTCTCTTCTGATCCGCATAGAGTTTCATTCGTGCTTTAGCCTGAGCCAAGCTCTCCTTCAATTGTCTGTCCATCCCATGTCTTTCCTGCACCAGCTGTTCCACTGAAGTCACCTTAGATTGCAGATAAGGTCCCAAGGCCAAATGAGGAGGAAGGATTCCATAAAGGGCCTCAAAAGGGGTCATTTTGATTGCTGTGTGATGAGAGGTATTATACCACCACTCTGCTAGCGCCAGCCACTTAGTCCATTTCTTTGGTTGAGCATAGGTCATACATCTCAAGTATTGCTCTAGACATTGATTCAGCTGTTCCGTTTGTCCATCCGTTTGAGGGTGGTAGGCCACGCTCATATGAAGTTGAGTCCCCAACAGTCTGAATAGCTCTTGCCAGAAAATCCTGGTAAAAATCTCATCCCTATCAGTTACAATAGACTGTGGCACACCATGTAACTTGCAAATGTTATCCAAGAAAAGTTGGGCTATTTTCCTTGCAGTAAACGAATGGCTGAGAGCCAAAAAGTGACCATATTTGGTCAATCTATCTACTACCACCAGAATCACTGACTTACCCTCAGACATAGGCAGCCCTTCGACAAAACCCTTTGAAATGTGGCTCCAAGATTGTTTTGGTTCAGGAAATGGCTATAAACCTGGGTATGGCACGTGCTCTCCTTTACATGATTGACAGACCTCACATTTGAGTACATGTTCCTTGATTTCCTTAGCCATGTCCGGCCAATAAAACATTTGCTTTGCTATTTGAATGCTCGCTTGTACACCAGAGTGCCCCCCTTCCTAGGAATTGTGGATGGTCTGAATCAGTCGTTGCCTGATCCTTCCCTTACCTATAACCAACTTCCCTTTATATTTCAAAACACCATTGATGTACTAGTAATCTGGACTAGGAGAGGAATCCAGCAGCAGAGTGGCCACTTTATCTTGGACCCAATAATTTTCTTCATAACTTTCTGCTACTTCTTGAACCCAGGCCGGTGACACTGAAGTAATGGTTACATAGCTTCCTTCCCCCTCGTGCTGCCTGGACAAGGCATCTTCCACCACATTATCTTCACCCTTTCTATACACAATTTCGTAGTCCAGACCCATGAGTTTTGATAGCCATTTATGTTGCAAAGGGGTTGTAATCCTTTGTTCCAACAAGTATTTCAAAGACTGATGATCAGTCTTAATAATAAAGTGCTGCCCTTCAACATAGTGTCTCCACTTCACCACTGCTGATACCAAGGCCACAAGTTCCTTTTCATATATAGATAACCCCAGTTTGCTGTCTTTTAGAGCTTTGCTGTAGTAAGCTATAGGTTTCCCTTGTTGCATTAGAACAGCCCCCAAACCACTAGAGCTGGCATCGGTTTCTATGACAAAGGTTGGTTGAAATTTGGAAGGGCTAAGACCGGAGTGTTACACATGGTTTCCTTTAGTGCATTGAAAGCTATGAAGACCGGTTCTGTCCAAGCAAATTGATCATTCTTTAGCAAATTTGTTAGGGGTCTTGCTATGCTGCCATATCCTTTCACAAACTTCCTATAATAACATGTTAGCCCAAGGAATCCCCACAACTGTTTCAAATTTTTGGGTAGTGGCCAGTCACGCATTGCTTCAATCTTTTTCTTATCAGCAGAGACTCCCTCGCAGCTGATGACATGCCCCATGTATTCTACTTGTCTTTGCCCGAATGTACATTTGCTGATCTTTGCAAAGAGTTGGTGTTTCCTTAGAATATCTAGCACCTTCCTCAAATGATCACAGTGAGCTGTCATATCTGGGTTGTAAACTAATATATCATCAAAAAATACCAATACAAAATGCCTCAGCTGGTCTTGAAAAATCCTGTTCATCAAACTTTGAAATGTGGTGGGTGCATTGGTAAGGCCAAATGGCATTACCTTGAACTCATACTACCCTTGATGAGTCCTAAATGCTGTCTTATACACATCTTCATGTTTAACCCTGATTTGATGATATCCGGACCTCAAATCGATCTTTGAAAAATAGTAAGCCCCATTCAATTCATCAAGTAATTCATCAATGATGGGCATCGAAAATTTATCCTTCACTGTCAACTGATTCAACTGCCTATAATCTACGCAAAATCACCAACTCCCATCTTTTTTCTTAACCAAAAGTACTGGTGAGGCAAAAGGGTTGTTGCTGGGTTGGATTATCCCAGTTTCCAAATTCTCATGCACTAATTTCTCCACTTCAGTTTTCTGCATATAAGGGCACCTATAAGGCCTCAACCTAAAAGGTTGAGCTCCTTCCTTAAGATGTATTTGGTGTTCATGCTCTCTACTTGGAGGTAAACCTAAGGGGGTGTCAAAAACTTCCTCGAATTCCTTCAGTAATGGTTTAATCTCTACTGGTATCTCTGTTAACTCCTCCTCTGTAATAGCATACAGCTGGGCTACCACTCCCATATCCTGTCTCCTTAGCAACTCAGAGAATTGTTCACCAGTCACTAACTCCATCCCTGTAATGTAATACCGCTTTTCATTTTTACGTGCATCCTTAAATTTCACGTAATAATTATGTTAATGCTATTATAAATTTTAAATTTAATGATATTTTTAATGTCGATAATTTGAATTATTTTGCAGTGGAAGGACTTGGATGCCGTCTCGATCAATGTACCAATTGAAAGTTTATAAATTGTTATTTTAATAGTTTACGTGCAATTTTATGTGATTAATTATTTTATTTCCTAACCATGCTATTTATTTTATTTTATTGTGTTAAATGGAAAGTTGGGGGAAAGTTTAGTGGCAATTGAATAATAAAATTGGAACTTATGGACTTAACTATGCACATGGAGAGAAAGGGGGGACTAATTTGCAAATTTTCAAAGATTTAAACCTAAACCTAAACCCTCCCTTTTCTCTCACTCGAAAATCTCTCACCCTCAACGCTCTCTGTCTCTCCCTCGTCTCTCCGCCTTGCTCTCGGTCACGCAGCTCTCCCTCTCCTTCCCTTCGTCGCTCACTGCCGGCTACTATCACCACCACCACCGTGCACCTCCATCATTGGTAAGGCCGCCCCCTCCCTTCCTCTCTCACGCCCGCACACACCACTCACGCGAACACACACGGGATTACACATCCACGAACACCATTACATATATTGACCGTATGTATGTGTATATATATGTAGGTGTGTGAATTCCCACGGTGTATCTCTGATTTCGAATATATGTATATATATATATATATATATTTGTGTGTGTAGTGGGTGTAAATGTATGTGGTTCTCATATTTTCAAATTTAAGGTTATATTAATTTTAAGATTTGTGAATTTTTTGGGACTTAAGGTAGTTATTTTATAGCTTTAGGTTAAACTATGTGAAGTTGAGTTATAATTTTACTTTTTGAAATTGTAGAAAATTATGTAATTGTATATTGGATTTCAGAATTTGGGATTTTAAGATTATGATACTTTGTTTGAAATTTTACTTTAAATTTCAAATTATAAATGTTTATTTTCAACCTTTGAAATTAAGGTTATGAGGTTTTGTTTGATTCTAGAGTTAAATTTGACGATCATATTTGAGTATCTTCAAATTCTTAATAACGGATTTTTAATTGAGAAATTTTGTAAAGTTTAGGTTAAGCTAAATATTTCAACTTAAATTTGAATAAATGAATGATAAAGAACTCGCAAATGCATGTAATTGGATCCCTCGTTTTGAATATAATATTATATGCATTAGTCATGGCTTAAGATCACATGTGAGTTAAATTGAAGTTTTAATGGCAGTTAATGTTTGATTGAGTATTAAAATGAATGAAGAATTTAATTGTCAACTAAAAGTCATATTTATTGATGAATGTGAATAATTAGGGATTTTGGTACATTGACGTCACGGGCATCCGAGACTTTTCCACTTGCAAGTTCAGAACGGTAAATACTAAGGATTTCAAGTAAGTAAACTTCCCCCTATTTTCATAGAAGTTGAATGTAAATGTGAAAGTTATGTGTAAATGACTGTCGTGCAATTTACTTGCTTTGATGAATTGCATTTACATTATGAAAGCATATGTTATTGAGAAGAATGTTTAAGCATGCACATTATCATGTCATTGCATCATCAAGCATGCATTGACATCAAAATTTGGAAGTCAAATGTTTTAAATGAAAGAAATGTGTCAATGTGCAAGTTTGTTCAAAAGTTATGTATCCCAAGTTTTTAAAGAATGAATGGGTGTGCTTCTAGTTCATGAAAGATGCGAGTGGGAAATGGGACGCGGGGGACCGGCGTACCCGAATGTAATGAACCGCTTTGCGGTGGGAAAGTGAATGTTACACCGCCTTGCGGTGGGAAAGTGAATGTTACACCGCCTTGCGGTGGGAAAGTGAATGTTACACCGCTTCGCCGTGGGAAAGTGAATGTTAAACCGCTTTGCGGTGAAAATGCGCATGTTAATCTGGTTCCAAATAAGTAATTGCCCACTGTATTCTGATTGACTAGAAGTTACATCAAGTGAGCTCACGATGGAATGAAGTGAAGTTTTGAAATGTTAAGTGAAAGTTCGAAAAGTTTGAAAGTTCTGAAAAGTAAAGTAAATGGGGATACATACATGGAATTTTTGAAAAGCATTCATGTCATAAGCATGCATTCATGCATACAGTTTACTTACTGAGCTTTAGCTCACCCCAATCCCTCCCCAACATTTCAGGTGATGAAAGTTAGGTGATCCGAGGAGAGCACTCGGCAGCTGACTCAGGCTATACCCGTATCAACTCTTTTAAAATAAAGTTAAATTATAATTTATTTCAATTTCTAATTATTAATCCTTTAATTCATGTATTATTGAGGTTAAATTACCTCTTATTTCATTTGCTAAAGTTTATTTACTTGGAATTGTATTGTTGAGGAGTTTGGGACTTATTATAATGGTTTGGATGATGTTTGGGATGGAGTGAGTTGTGATGTGTATTTATAAATGGTTTTGATGCTCCTCTACAGGTTGGCTATGTCCAATTTATAGAGGAGACTCTGCCGAAATTTCGCTAAAATTTTATAATAGATAAAGAACATTTTTGTCGTGTAAACGATTTAATTCCGCAATTAATGTGAATGGAAGTTAACATGCCTAGGTTTTAGGTTTTGAAACTTGGGGTGTTACATGTACTGTCTACACTGGTGAAGGTAACGACTGCACCTTCATATTTGAAGAACTGACTGAGCCAGTTAACCCCCAATACCACATCTCTATGTCCAAGTTTGATAATTTTAATGGGAAGCTGGAACTCATGGTTCTGCATCTGCCAGCATAAGGGTTGAACTAAGGCATTACAATCCAATTTATCTCCATTCGCTACCTTAACTGGCATTGGTCTATCTATCCTTAGTTTATACCCCAACTTAAGTGCCAGGCTCTCGTCAATGAAGCTGAGTACTCCCACTATCTATGAGGATGGATATTTTTTTTCCCTTAATCCTGTCCGGAATTCTGATGGTTTTATGTTTGTTGTGCCCCAGCAATGCTTGAACCGATATTTGCATGAATTCATCACTTTCAACTGGCTCCTCCACCTTTTCTTCCACAATATATGCTTCCCTTTCTTCTTCTTCTTCTTCTTCTTCAGCTATAATGAAGTTGATCATTCTATTCTTGCAAATATGATCAGGGGAATATTTCTCATTGCATTTGAAACATAATCCCAGGGCTCTTTTATTCTGCAATTCAACAGGAGTTATGGTTTTATATCTGGTGATGGGAGGCTGATTGTTAGATATATGAGGCTTATGGAAGTTTTGAGGAGGGGTGTTGTATGTGTAGTTGGATTTTTGATTGCTAAAAGAATTTCTGGGATTTTGTGAGGTTTTAATGGGTTTAGAGTGTCTATTTCTGGCCTGGATAGAAGCTTCTTGTAGTAATGCAATTTCAAAAGCATGGGCTAAGGTTTGGGGTCTCATGATTTTAACCATCGACTTAATCTCATCGATTAATCCACTGGTGAACACTGATATGTAGTAACTCTCAGGAGCCTGGGGTAGTGTCAACATAACCTGAGTCCTCAATTCTTCAAAGAGTTCCTGGTATTCCCCAACTCCTCCCCTTTGTTTAATCTTAGAGAATACCTCAACTACTTCTCCCCCACTCGTTTCCGCAAACCTTCGGCACAAAGCCTCAGTGAACACACTCCATTCAGCATCTGGATGAGTTGCAGCAAAACTATGGTACCATATATTAGCTCTACCTTGCAAGTACATCTCTGCAATAGGTACCTTTAAGTGATTTTCAACCTGATGAATGTTAAAATATTTCTGAGCCTTACGAATCCATTCACGAGGGTCTTCTCCATGGAAATAGGGGAAATCCAATTTTGGTAATCTGACTCCATTCATCTCCATCGGTCTATTAGTATGTGTTTGGGAATTACCTGGAGGGGTAGCTAATAACCCATCCTTCTTAACAACAGGTGTACTGGAACTTCCACTGAGTATCTCTTTGCCAATCTGATTGCCTGCAGTCATTTGGGCAAACATGGCTACCAGGGATTCTTGTCTCTCAGTCATTTCCGCCATTCTCTTGCCCAATTCTGCACTTTCTAGATTAGTCATCCTCCCTTCGGATCGAGTCATGGACCCATGTATATCCATCACTGTCTTGTTGATTTCCACCTGTTCCATCTCACATTTCTTAATTTGTTCAGCTAAAACTCCATGCCTAGTCTCGTGGGTTGCCATAATTCTCAGTCGGATCGCCTGCTCTGATACCAATGTAATAACCCAGCAAGTTATTAATCCAATCCAACGGAAAATACCAACAATTCACGACTCAAAGTATATAAAACAGCTAAACTCTTAATGATTCAGCTGGGTATTGGAATTAATGAACGGAATTACAGAATTGTAGTAACAATTAGAGAAAGAGACGAGAAAGAAAAGAAGGAGATGAGAGAATCTGCGTGAACAAGAGGTGAGAAAATTGACAAATCTCTAACTGCCTTCCTCTCTGTCTTCCTTTCCTCCTTTAACAAGTAAAAAACGTGTTTTCAAAAATAAAACGTAATGACAATTATTAAGAAGACTGAAATATTAAGCGTAACGACGTCGTTTCCTCATATTCAAAAATCTGGTATTTCTATTTCTGCTTTCAGTTGCTCCAACTGCATGTTTCTTCTTTCTCCTCTCCGTTTCTTCTGGCCCCGGTCAGCTTCCAGATGCTGACGCATAATTCCCAGATGTAGATTGATCTATTATCCACAATTGAAATTTCAAAAATCACTGCAAAATCGCAAAAGGACAAACAATTCATCCGAAAAAAAAAACAATCAACTCGAAAAATTAAAATGGTATGATTGCTTCTATTTGTTCTTGAATGAAATTAATTTCATGTTGTTTTTAATTGACTAATTCAGATATTCTGATTACTGTTTCTTCTATAAATAAATATAATAAAAAAAGAAATAAAGAAAGTAATATCATTCATTCAGATGGCCGTTATCTACAGTATATCTCCTTATCTAGGGTTTCTGAAACGGATATCCTCAACTTCAGCAAAATCGCGGCTCAACCGCATAGGAACTGTACAAAAACACGCGCCAAAACAAAGAATTTAATCTTGAGCTTTCGACATGATCGAGAGTCGGCTCGGTCGCGGTTGAAAATCGTCACGGCGGCGCAGATGATGTGACGAAGGTCTAATCAAAGCCGCTAGAGCTCTCTTCACTAAATCTCCTTCGACAGTTCCGATTCTCACCAGAGAATTCGTCATCGCCGATCTCCGCATATTTAGGTGGTGACTCGACCGAAATGACGGCTGGCTATCACTGGTGTACCCACGGCTTCTAATGTCGTTCTTATGTAGACTGCACCGGAAGGACCCCGGGTGCGTCGTAGGGGAACACATACACGTCTTCCTTGGACCCGAATTGAACTGCCGGGCACGGACACCCTGATTTTCATACCGATTATGTGAAGATGCGATTGAGTGGCTGTGTGAGGTAGAGAATCTTACTGTGGGAGAAGGGGAAACGGATCTGCGGACATTGACTCGAGTCGGGCTAGAAGGTCGGGTCATGAACGATTCGGGCCTTGTCGACATGTACGATGAAGAGGAATTAGAGATTGACGAGGAGCAGAACCGACCCGAAGGGGACAAGGAACGTTGGAAGTTGATGTGCGAACTTGTACTCTGCGATCTGGTTCTTGATGAAGATTCTTCCATTGATTGTACTGTGAGAATAATAATAGTAATAAATTTATTATAAAAAGGAAAAGGAAAAGGAGAGTTTTTTAGGGTCTTTATTTTGGCAAACCCAAGCAACACTGAAGCACCGCTTATATAGGAGATGAAGCCGATGGCAGACTCGAAAATAATTATAGGTTTAGGGAGTTTTAAGGAAATACGAGGTAGAAAGCCGTTGGGTTAGGATTTTCTAATGGGTTGAAAAGACCCCACCAGGCTGTTAAATGCGACATATCTCACGCTCTTTTAATTTCGTGGTTTTGACGTACAATACTCACCGTGCAACATTGGTAAACTTATCAAGTTATCATCCGTTTAGGGAATCTCCGCGACGCTTCATAATTTAGGGCTCACGTAATAATAAAATTAATAATGCTATGTATATCAAGATTTTGATAAATTTTAACTCAGTTGACACTCTCAATAGTTGAATTTCTAGAAAAAGTGGATAAATAGATGGAAATTTTTTAAATTTACTCTCCAATAATTCCTTCTACATTTAAACAATTTTTATTATGTGGTATTTTTTAAAATTTAAAATTAATAATTCATTCGCAAAATAATTAAAATAATCTTAATTTTTTCTTCATTATAAAATATAAATGTTATTTTCTAGAATTAATATTTTTACATAACTTTATTTAGCGACAATTTTATGTTGATAAATTAAATTTATTAAAAATGCATAAATTTTTTTAAAAATATTAATCTTAAAAACAATGTTTATTAATATATTCAAACTTTTTAGGTTAAAAATAAAGTTTATTTCAATTTTTTGGATGTCCCAATTTTGAAAGTAAACTCCACAAACTTTGAGCTCTTATGATTTAGCGTATTTTATTATAGTTAAAATAATTATGAAATTTAATAAATGATGCGCTATCAAGTTCCACGAAGCATCCCACATCGTCTATTTTTTTAAATCGCGTCAGATTATCCATAGATTGAATTAGAGAAACATTTTTAACCAATTTCGTCTATTTGCTTACGTATCACGTCTTTTCTCCCAATTGATGGAATGCATTAGAGATGCTTTTAGTAAGTTGTATACAAATAATATATTTTCGCAAATCACTTTTTAGTCACAATTATTTTCTCAAATTATTTTTTAATCACTTATTTTTCTCAAAAGCATTACATTCTTTATTTATAAACATTTTTTTTTTTTTTTTTTTTTGCGAAATAGATTATTAAGTTTTTGATAACTTGTATATAAACACATTTTCTCAAACTACTATTTATTATTTAATCATATATTTTTCAAAATAATTTTCGAACAACTTATTTTATCTTAAAAATTACAACAATGATATAATCACTCTACAATCGACCTCAATTATGACAACAAACTAAAATGGATTGTGGGGTCAAGTAATCACTGATGAGAAGGCCCACAACCCATGTAAGTGTATTGTCACACTTGAGATCAAGTACGTGGTGCAAATGTAATGCTATTTATCTCAAGTCTATTTGAGTTGGCACACATTCATTGGAGAATGAGGAGGTGTCCATGTACACATGCACAAGGAACCTACTCATTTGGACACCTCCTCATTCTCCAATGAGAATGTGCTAACTGAGTAGAGATCAATTTTAAAGTGAAGATAATTAACATCATTCGATGCAAATAGACTAATTCTAAATTTATTTATTTTTTTATCATAAACAAAAGAGCACAAAATTGGCAGCCGAAAAGAGTCTAGTTGTTTGCGGACACGCATTACGTGTTACGGTGGGCGAATGAATATGCCAGCGCCGAATGTGGCGTTAGATTATAGGTCGTTTATGATAAATTGACACGTAGAATGACACTTATTTCTAGCCCTAATAACTACATGAACTATTCTAGCCCTAATAATTAGGATTAATTATCTAGCCTTTGTTTGGTAAGCTTGTTTAAAAATAAGTTTTTTAAACACAATTTTTCTAATAATTTTTTAATCACACACATTTTTCTCTTCATTTTTTAACCATATATTTTACCTTGAAAATATATAAAAAAAAAGGTCTTTAAACACACAAATTTTAACAAATAAAAGATAAATCATCACTAAACTTCAAAAACTATCTCATTCATCATTGAACTTTCGAGATTGCAACCCCAGCCATCCATAACTACTAACTTCTATTAAAATTCTTTACTAAAATGATGGTCTGGCAAGTTTATGTTGGAGATATACGCCAAATAAGCAAATTGTTGATAACATGGAAATTTCAAAGTTGTTAATTATCTAAAAATGTTTTTATACTATTAAATTAAAAAGGGAAATGAAAATCAATGATAATATACAAATACAAACACCACAAATCAAACGGCCTAGCTTTATCTTCACCAAACTAAACCAGTCATCGACGACAAATTGGAAGACAAAGTTGTTCCTTCAAAAAAAAAAAAAAATGAGAGACAAAGCTTGAAATTCCGGCAAACAACTGAAAATTAATACCTTGAAGTATACTGCCTAACTGAAAACACAAGTCGCTACCAAGCCCTGAAACTCAGTTGCTATTGCCTCTGAAATTTTCAGAATTTTTCATATTTCTAGTCTTCATTTCAACATTTTTTTCTTTCCAACTAAATTAATTAATTACCATTTTTATTTCTTTTCTAACCCATACGAAATTAATCACCCGAAGAGAGATATTGCACTTGGAGGATGCGATTGCAGTTTCGATGGACGGGAGCACTGGTCGCAATTTCTAGTTGGCAGCGATTTAGAGGTCTATGCATGGGCAACTTCTATTATCCAACTTTCAATTACAGATCACCGAAGATGAGATTTAGCAGCTGTTCCAATTTGTGGTGAAATTATTTCAATGACAAATCATGTTCGTTAGATGGGGGTTCATTTTGGGGAAAATTAAGTAGGCTGTTTGATATGTAATTTTGTACTGCGTTTGTGTTTGTATAATTTTTCATTTCCGTTTTTTTTTATAAACCGTTTTTAGGTAATTAGCAACTTTCAAAACACTCTCTGTCACTACCAATTTGCTTATTTGGCGTAAATCTCCAACGCAAACTTGTCATGTCATCATTTCAATCAAGAATTTTAACGGAAGTTAGTTTAGTGATTGAAGAGGTGGCTATTTCGAAATTTCAGTAATGAATGAAGTTGATTTTAAAGTTAAGTGACCCGATGAAAATCTTAGGCAAAGTTCAATGATGATTGAGGTAGTTAACCCCTAATAATTACATTAATACCTTTCTGTTTACTGCAAATGTTAATTTGACATAATGCCCTTGTTTAAAATAATTTCAATTACTTCCTGTAGGTGTTCAGATTATTTTTGAAAAAAATACCTGTTTGGTAAAAAAATTATTTATAAACATTAAACAATAATTTCAATTACTTCCGGTAGGTGTCTAGATTATTTTTGAAAAAAAATACCTGTTTGGTAAAAAAAATATATTTAATTGTCTTCATTGAAGAAATAAATCTGCGCCTGCAGTACCATACTTGACACCTTTAAATTTACTCATGGTTGTTTAATGAAATTGTCCATCACTCCATCTATAACTGAATTCATAAAATTTTCAACTAACGTTATTTGATTTATAAATTGATTTATTTATAATTTTGAGGTAAAAAGTATATATTAAAAATTTGAGAGAAAAATATGCGTGATTAAAAAATTATTTAGAAAATTATGTGATTTATAAACAATTTTTACAAGTTTATCAAACACATATTTATTTATTTATTTTGCATATTTGATCCAAATTTATCTCTAGGCTAGGAATGGCAACGGAGCGGATATGGGACGAAGATGCCTTTCCCCGTCCCGTTAGTGATTTACCATCCCAATCCTGCCCCATACTCATTTTATCGGGGATGGGGACGGGGCGAGGCGGGGCGGGGATGGAAAAATCCCCGATTACATCCCCATTTATTTTTTTATGTTTTAAAATATTTTATGCAGACCATATAAGGAAACATGTAGGGATAACCCTAACATTTTCTAAATCCAATAATCTTTAAACATTATTTGGACATTCATCTAATATAATCTAATATATATATATATTTGTTTGTGTCGTTATTTTATATTTAATTAGATAAGAAAATAAAACTCGATAAGGTTAATAACTAATAATCAGTAACTTTTTCAAAAAAAACATTTAAAGTTTATAACTTGATAAATAATAAATTTTTGGTGCAAGAAATTTGACATCATAGGACTTTTGTACAGATAATATAGGATTTTTTTTTTTACTTTTTAAATTTTAGTGGAACTTGTTAATTGAGGATGAGGATCGGGAACGAGGCGGGGATGGGGATAAGACGGTCATCCCCGTCCCCGCCACATCCCCGGTTCGGGAATACGTTTTCATCCTCATCCCGGCCCCATCCCCGTCTTTGTCGGGAATTCCCCGTCCCGTTCGGGGTTTGTCTCCGTCGGTTTCGGGTATTCCCCTCTCCGTTACCATCCCTAGTCTAGGCTTTGTTTTTCAAAAGTTTTATATTTAAAAACATGTTTTTTAGGTTTTCAAGATAAAATATGTGATTAAAAAAGATTAAAAAATTATATTATTTAGAGCTTGTTTGGTAATGTGAAAAGTTTTGATTTTTGTAGTTTTTTTGAGTTTTATGATGGATGTGTGGTTTAAAAATATTTGAAAAGTCAAAAAATGTGGGCTTGATTAAGAATGAATAATTGAGATTGAGTTTGAAAAGTTGTGATAAAACTTTTACTTTTACCAAACAAGCTCTTAAAAACATGTTTAACCGTTTGCCAAACAAAGGATTAAAATACACCAGATGATTTTTTCTTGTCAAACGGCGCCAGACTAACTGCCCAACCATTTTGAATGAATGTCAAATGTTATGGGGGTATGTGGACCGACTTACTGCAAGTTTGACACGTGGAATCACATGTACAAGGAAACTAGGACCACAGCTTTGGTTTTATTTATTTTTATTTTTTCCCCACATTTGCCGGCCTGAAATTCTTCAGATTTAGTCATTCCATTTTATTTTTCCCTTTTAACGGAATTTTAATCTTTGTCTTTTCCGTCATTTTCCATTTTTCGTTTTCGAAAAAGTGAAAAACATATTTTTTTGCGCCGTTTTTGTTTAAAAAAAGTTCGAAAACATTTTTCAAAATCAGTAAAAGAAGTGGAAAATACGAAATTCACGTTTTCCACTTTTTCCATTCATTTCAACTAAAAATGAAAACGCTACGTTTTCCGCGTTTTCCATTTAAAAATAAAAAAACAAAATCCTCAAAATTTTGAAATCTTTCAAAATTTGTCATTTTAATTTAATCATTATTGATCCCTCGTTCTTCAAAATTTATCATTTAAATCCTCAAATTTTGAAATTTCTTTCAAAAATACCCTAATTTATTTGCAACTTAGGTTCTTCAACTTTAGATTTTCTTGCACATTAGTTTGCAAATTTTAATTTTCTTTCAATTTAGTCATTCCCTTATTTACTTTATATGTCATTGTTTTCAAACATGTATAACTTTTGATCTACAACTTCGAATTATACTTCTTTTTTGCGTTGAACTCCAAATTCAATAATCTTTCTTATGATGTATCATGTGCTCAATTATATATGTGCGCGCGCACACACACACACATATTCGCAAGCAATATAATTATAAGCGTACAAAATAGTTTTCTGCAAAATTTTAAACAGAACTTATTTTCCAATTTTTCATTTTCGAAGACAGTATTCAAAAATAACAAATCAAAACGCGTTTTCAACAATTTCTAAATAAGTCACAGAAAATGGAAAAATGAAAATTGAAAACTGAAATATAAAGAGAATACAGTCTTTAAGCTTTACCTTTGATTTGCAATAATTTGAACTTTTTTGTGATTAATTTACCTATAAAATAAAATTTAGAACACTTAAAAATCTATCATATAAATTTTTCAGTTCATAGTATAGTTTTGACTTTATATGAGATTTGTAATTGACTCGGTATTGAGATAATTTTGTATCAAGTAAAAGGAATTTTTTCTGATGCCAGCAACGAGCTCCACTGCCGCCACAATTTTCCTCTCAAGCAAAACTTAAAAAAGAAGTTAAATTCCTTTTTTAAGAGATTGATTACGATAAAAAAAAAAAAAAAACATTCAATTCATTGTGCTTTGAATTGTAAGTTTGTAGCGATAGATTGCTACCAGTGAGAACAAGGACTGGGCTTATCACATGGGATTTAGCTTAATTTAGCTTAAAACATTAATAAATGAATAAATTACAAAATAAATAATTTGATGAAACTGTGAGTAAGTCACTTACTTCAATGCATCTTCTTATTTGGTATGAAACTAAGTAATTGTTTGATGCCCATTTTAAAGAGAAAGTGGTTTTTTTTTTGGAATATACGTGGTTGAAAATTAAGGAATTTTTTTTTATTATGTGTAGAATATTTTATTTTGTGAATGTTTTGTTAAAAATGAGTATGAGAAATATAGAGATTGAGATTAAAGAGTCATATAAGGGCTAAGTAATATTTTTGGTTTAAAATTAAATAATATATTTTTCTTTAAGTAACTTAGACTTATATTTCTTTGAAAATAAAAATTTATTACAAATTATATTTAGGCCATGTTTGGTTTGAATTAAAAATTAAAATCAAAAGTTGACAATTAATTTCAACCACATATTTCAATGGACATATAACTTTTCAATCATTCATCAACTTTTATCAAAATTTAGCTAAAAATCTGATTGTAATCCATATCAAATTGAGGCTTAGATTACTTATAAACTCACTTTTGACATGAACCAAATTACTTTGAAGTAAATATATTTGGTGGAAGATCGAGATGACAAAATTGCAATGGAATCTACGCACGAGACAAAATATCATGGATATTGTGACATGGATTGGTGTGGCAGTGCCAAAAACT
The DNA here is from genome assembly GCA_963555705.1 of Ligustrum vulgare. Taxonomy (NCBI): domain Eukaryota; kingdom Viridiplantae; phylum Streptophyta; class Magnoliopsida; order Lamiales; family Oleaceae; genus Ligustrum; species Ligustrum vulgare. The sequence goes on along the minus strand of OY743172.1, from coordinate 2,773,492 downwards.
TGTTACGTAGGGACAGCAGTGTGTGATAGATCAAATATTTGAACCAATTCTACGTCAGAAATCTTGTAAGGCTGAGTTCACGACTTCTTTACCTCTTTGTTGGATCATCAGTGCATACATAAAAGGAATCTTCTTTTATAAAAGGATTTGAAATTGCTTTCAAAATTTAGAACACAAATTTCATTATGATAAATTAAAATATAGTAAAAAATATAACGTTTAATAAAAAACTAAATTGGATTAAGTATATATATATCGCAGGCGTTGTTTTGCTCGTGCTAATAATTAAGAAAAGATCGTACAAATGTGTAAGGGACAAATCTATTGAGACAAAATCCCAAAAAAAGGTGTTAGTACTAAGAAAAACTTGATTTACAAGATGCCTCAAAGGGGCGTAAACACACAACTTAACTAAGAAAAATTCTAATAAAATCTAAGGTAAAAAATTAAATCTCTGTTTGAGAGTTTGATTTGTTAGTCTTTCTACAATATATACAATTATTGCTTCGAGTCTCGAAAACTGCTTCATTTAATTCATAACTGACTTGAAATATGAGACTTATAACTTCAGTCCACATACCACTTCCTTGTGGTAATTAATTTCATCTAGCAACTTTCATGATGTTAAAACTTAAGTCCCTCACTTTCTCCCTAACTGATAATACTACAATAATTGTCTACATTCTCGATAATTTTCCACAAAGTAATGATCGTTCATGGCGGGTCCATTGGATTGTGGGTTGATCTGACAAATTACCTCTTCAACTATGTGTTATCCAATATTCTTATCGCTCAGACATTGCTTCAATCGCCCAATTGCCCAGACTTCTCCGACCTCCGTAAGCGCTTTGATATTTGCAACTTGATTCTCGCAATTGGGCCTTCATGTTTGGCCCATGAATTGAGTATTTTTTAGGGGAAAAAAATAAATATCTAAGGTTTTTAAATACACATTTTTAAACTTAAGAAACTTAAGGTTTTAATTCAAAAATCATGTCATAATTAATTACTAAATGAATTGAATATATTTTATTGTTTAAATATATTAATGTCACAATAATATAAATTTATCGTTACATTCACAATTCTCTTAGGTCACAACTTATTTCTCGGTAACAAATCTCGAGTTTTCCAGGTAACAATTTTTTTTCGATCGGATATCTCGTGTTAATTGCTCACAACTTAACAAATTATGAGTCAAAATTTCTTTATTAGTCACAAATCACAAATTTCATAGTTTACATTTTTTCTTGGACACAAATCATTAATTTTTTAGGTCACAATTTTCACAAATCATAAATTTTATAGATCACAACTTATTTTTTGGTCATATTTATCAAATTATTATATTACAGTAATTAAATTAAAGGTCACAAATTATCAAGCTTTTTAGGTCACATACTATTTAGTATTTACTAGTTATATATTATGTATTACTAGTCATAGCACCCTGCGATTACTGAAATATATAATTGATAATTATTTATTGAATAAATTGTAAAAATACAATGAAAAAAAAATACTTGCATACACAAATTGTGGAAAATTTATAATTTCCTCTCTCCATATGAGATTTCTTGATTTAATATTCTTGTATGAATAACATACGTTTTCTTAGCACAAAAGAAATATAAAAGACAAATAACTTGAATGCATAAATTGTGTATTCATATATAATGAAAAATACTCAAAAAAGTAAAATATAAAGTTGTGACTTTCATATTTCTTTTAACAACTAATTGTTCATCGTCTAGTTTTTTAGTCTATTTAGGCGAAGTAAGATCTGGACACATTACACGGCTAATAGTATGTTTGATAGATACTATAAATTAGCTCGGCTAATCTAGTTTTTCACCGAGTAGTTGAAGGGTCATGTTACAGGAAAAAATATTTTTGTGCATATTAAATAAATATGTTGACCATATTCTATTTTTAAATAGAATGAGTTTCCTAACACCTTCTATTTTTATTTTTGATAAAATTCAATTAACTAATTGTTAAAGTATGTAATATATATTTTGCAAATTGAACCAATGAATTTATCGAAACCTAAAGTTGTAGAAATTGAGAAGATAATTGAATTTACATAGAAATGTCGGATATCAATTATTTCTTCAACTTGATAAGAAAAAAATCGAAATTAATTATTTAAGTCAAATTGAATTTAGGTAATCATTTTAGGACTTAAAGGAGATAAATTAAAAAGATTGGATATTGAAAAAATTAAAAAGCATAATTAAACTTTTACCTTTAGTATTTGAGACGATTTTAAGAATGGTATGTTTAGAATTCGATCTAATTTGTTAACTTGTATTAAACTCTACGTTGAGATCTTGGATTTAACATCAATATTGCATATTTTTCGACTTAAAAATAATACAATAATTATCAAAAGAATAAAAATAATTTATAATTTGACTTTTTATAGATTCTTTTCACAAATCGATAAATCATTTATTATATGTTGCATTAATTGAACTTTGAACACTCATAATTCAATTGTTAAAATAAATCGATAAAATTTAAAAAATTCCTAATTGAAGGTAAAAATAGGTTGAAAATTGTGTGCGGATTTATGTGAAAGATAAAGATAAAGATTGGTCACACACCACCACAACCACCATCGACACCGCTATCGTTATCGTTTCCGACACCATTACTAAACTAAACACCACCACCACCACACCCAACTTTGCCATCAACCACGACTTCCCCAAACCCCAACCATCTCACCTCTGCAAATTGCCTTGCTACGCTCACCGACGAGAAGCATATATGCACTAACAGATTTTAAAAAAAAAAAAACTACAAAATGCAATCACAAACACCACCAAAATGCCGCATGCTGTGATACCTACACCGCCACCATCACACACACAAACTATATCATCTTACCATCTCCACACACCATCACCGCAAAACCACCAAAGGCAAAGACAACGAGAAGAAAAGAAACAAATGCAGAGGAGATCTCTCACCAGTTAGAGATTTTGTTGCGAGGTTGCGAGGTATAGATATACATCACTGTGCAAGAATCCGACCATCAAGCGCTGCACTAGACGCGACGCGACGGCACAGGGCATATATAATGTGATTTGTAAATTTTTTGTAGAATGTGTAGTAAATGATATTTCCAATAATGAATATCAAGATGATATAGAAATAAATTAAATAAATTTAATCTTATGTTTTTAATGCAGCTATTACAATTTATAAATAAATTATAAACAACATAATTTCTTAAACAACTTTTTAACCACACACATTTTCTTTCAACTTATTCAAAACATCTTTTTTTTCTTTTTTTTTTTTTAAAAAAAAACTCATTTTCTGCCACATTTTACCATTAAAATAATTTACAAATAAAAAAAAAATCTCTACTTTTAATCTTACATTTTGAAAAAAATTTACAATTTCAAACATCATCATTTGAAATAACATGTCGTGTTATTATTAGCCCCCTGTTTGAGATCTTTCATTTCAAATAATGTGATTTGTAAATTTTTTGTAGAATGCATGATCGATGATATTTTGAATAACGAGTATCAAATTACAAAAATATACATAGCAAGATAAAAAAAAATAAAAAATAAATCACACACATTTTTTTTTTCCAATTTTCAACCACTATTTTTTAGCTCAAAATTATAATTAAATCAATTTATAGATCAAACAGTATTACCAAACGAAGACTTAAGACAAAAAAGAATTAAATAAATAAATAATATTTTAAATGGTGTAGCGGCTGACACCATTGCTTGGCAATCCAAACAATTAGGGTGTGTTTGATAGTAAGGGTGGAATTTGGGTGGAAAGAAAATGAATTCCAGGGAATTGAATTCTAGAGAATTGAATTTCGGGGAATTAGAAGTTTAATGTGTTTGATTGGTTTAATTTTCTATGTGGAAAAAGTAGGGAATTTTTCAACTTTTATTGTTTGATTGACATTATTTTCCATGGAAAATAAAGTAAAATTGATCTATGTTAATAAAAAATATATATTTTTTAATTTTCTCATACATTTGTACTTGATAATAATATTGTTTTTTAGAAAAAAATAAATCAATTAACAATAACAAAAATGATATAAGATTTTCCATGAAAAATAAAACCTCCTCCCCCCCTTGGAAAATGAATTCATTCAAAATAAGGAAAATACTGAATTTCGAGACAAGTGAAAAAATGAATTCCATGGAAAATTTAGGTAACCAAACAGTGCAAAGTTGGAAATTCATATTTTTCATGGAAAATTACACCAATCAAATGCACCCTTAATGTAAAAGAAAAAAAAAATTGTCTTGGAGGGAACTTTCCCACTTTATATAGAGTAAGTAAGTATATAGAGTCAATTTTCTCTCTTTTACACCTCCTACTAGATATAAAAATAAATTGGTCACATTTGTGATCGATAAAATTTTTTGTAACATATAAATCAATTAAATATGTCACGTCACGTACTAGTAATTAGTCAAATGTCACACAAAATCACAGTTGACATAAATCGTATATCACAATTACAAATTTTAGTTGCAAATCATATTTATTGATCGACAATTTAATTAAAAGGGTTACATCTCGTACTCGTCATAAGTCGGACAAAGTCAGAATAGACACAAATTCTTGGTCACAATTACAAAATATAGTTGCAATCAAATATTTTTAGTCACAATTTATTAATTAGTTACAACTTATTTGTTTTCTTGATAGATTATGCCCTTCGTTTTCATGATAAATTAGACCATGTTTGAAAAAATTTCGACTTTCTCCTCAAATTTATTTTCAACAACACATTTTTATGAGATTCACCATTTTACACACTTTCAACCACACATTCAAATATTTTCCCAATTTTTCCTACACCAAACATGTTCTTAATTAGTCAATATTTTGATCACGATTACCTAATAATTGATCGCAAAAAAATTCGACTCCTTCCATGGTGGACGAATCGACACCACCGCCACCTACTCATAACAAAAGAAGTTGAAAAAGGTCACAACTACCAACAATACTTCTCGCCACCCATCTACATCATTATAAATATATGCACACATGGTCTACCCATCGGCACAATCACCTAAAAAAATCGCCATTATGCACAGTAGCAGTAGCGCGACGCGGCTGTTGTTTCGCATGACCACACAGCATAGGAGACGCGCAACAACAGAACTGAATTGCGATCTCTTACTGCCGTCTCTGGCTATCGATCAAGGATTGGGGGATGAAAATGAGAGAAGGAAGAGTGTAAAGGGAGATAAAAGAGTAAAATGGGAAAATTAGAGTTGGTGGTGTAGATTTATTTTATTTTAATTTAATATTGTTATTAAAACTTTGAACTAACAATTGATTTGTGCATACAAATTTATGTATACTTGATATTTATTTATTTATTTTTAATTGAAACTTACCTACATGTAATTTTCCTATTTATAATTCTGATTGTTTTTTCAATATTTAGGACCCGTTTGGTTTAACGTGTTTTTTTTTCCTCACCAAAGGGCTCTCAAAGGAGTACAAGCAAATGGAAGAGAAGTTAGGCTCCCTGTATTTTTTATGGAAGTTGCAAAAAGTTTTTCCATTTTATCACTTTTTGCATTGTTTGTTTGCCAAAACTTGTCATGAAAAATGTTTTTCATTCACCATGTTTACCATGCCATTTTAAAATGTTTTCTCATTTAATAGGGTTGAAAGTATTTTCCACCACGCATGAAAAATACTTTTCATCTGGTTTTACTCATGTTTTGTTGTTAATTGATTTATTTTTTCATAATTAACATTATTATTATCAAGTACAAATGCGTGAAAAAAATATCCAAATTTCGCAAAACTTTCCATGAAAAATATGTCAATCAAATAATAAAATTTGAAAAATTTATTACATTTTTACCTTAAAAATTAATCCAATCAAACACATTAAACTTTCATTTCCTAGAAAAATAATTTCCTAAACATTCAATTCCCTAAAATACGTTTTCATATCACCTAAATTTCACCTAGTTATCAAGTATCAACTGGATCAATAGTAAAACTGTAACAACATTTTTTTGAAAAGAACGAGCATTTTATAGGAGCACCATAAAACATGTCCACTCGTCACTTGACGAGTGGACATTGAATATCAGGTGAAGCCTGTCGACACCCCAATAGTGGGTCGTCATGTGTCCTTATGGTTCCTACTAGAAAACCTTAAAATCTCCATGCAAAGAATGACCCAAAAATACTTTCATCATTTTTCAAGACCACCACAAGTCATCAAATACACAGATACACGCACTAATCCTCAACCGGTACAATACAAGCACTTTCACGGTTTCACCACACATGCATAAAATGATATAACTCGTATTTCTCGCCAGTCGCCACGGTCCATCTCAATTGAAAAATGTTGGAGATCCACAAATTATAACAGCGTAGAGGTCGTAAGTTCGAATTTATTAAGAACGATGAGGATGACAAAGGTTGTGTTCAACCTTTTTATAAAACTCACGTGACTCTACTTTATTTGTTAAAAATTTTGTATTTAAAAATATATTTTTTATATTTTCATGATAAAATATGTGATTAAAGGTTGAAAATAGAAAATACATAGAGTTAAAATTCTTTTCTTCTGCTTTGCCAACGTGACAACATCATTCCATTTCTCCTTTTTCATCTCTCCCTCCCCGTATTCCTTTCTCTCACAATTAAGATAATAAGCGAAAACCATGACTGTCGACGAGGAGTGGGTGGAAGCAGCCATGAGTGATGATAAAATGGTGGTGGAGCTGCTGCTACGGCTCAACCAGTCTTACCCGAGGCCGTCGGCTCCTATTAAACACACGGCTTTGCCACTTGAGTGGACCGTGCGTCAACGCAGGTCTAAGCCCGTTGCAGTTGACTCCACCTTGAAACCCGCTTTCAAAGGCAGCCCTACAACGCCACTGTCATGGAGCGGTGCCACCTCTATCAGTGGCGGCTGTGTTGGAAGTGCTGGCACAGTTGACGGTAGTCCTGAAGCGTCAAGCCGATCATCAGACCCGAAACTCTACAAACACGCGAGATCTGAGGTTTGTACTTGTGCTTATATTTCATATATCTCATTTTTCAGTTGTTAGCAGTGAGTTTCAACTTTCAATGGCGATTCAGTAGCTCGGCCGGGTTCGTTAAATTTCACTGTTCACAGAGTCTCGTGAGTCGTCAATCGATGCTTCAATTTTTTGTCTGACGAAAATACCCCAACTCAATTAGGATATTTTCAGAATAACCAATTCCGCCAGTTGCTGGGCTCTTCTATCATTTTACCGATCTGATGCCGGAAAACATTCTCCGTTCGCTATAAAGTGGGTGACTTTTTCTCAACGTCATTGGTCAGTGTCAGAGGAACACAAGAAGATTGATTATAGAATGACTTGTCACTTTTTCTTGTTGCCCTTTGCCGAACCCATTAATCGTCAAGACTGAAATTACAATAATATCCCTTATCCAAAGGGTAATTTGTCCATCTAATTCTTGAAAATTTTCTATTAGGGTGCAAAAAACAGAAACTGTCATTAGAATATTTGTGATGGGGTCAGTAGACGGGGGTATTTTGGTCGATTCACGGTTCTCTGTTGCAAGCGGTGGCGTGTTTTTAACAGTTTGGTGAAGTTTTGTTAGTGGTTGAGGGCGCTTAACCTTTTTGAACTCTAGGGACACAAAATCCAGTGTGATAGGCTGCATACTAATTAGCCAGAGTTCAAATTTATTAATTAAGAATAATAATAATGTTTAGTCCCTTGCTCTCGAGATGAAATTTACCTTTTAATGAAGTGAAAGTCCAGAATACTGACTTTTATCTTTTTCTTTTGGGTAAAAGGACTAAAGGTGGTGTTATATGCTCGAGAGATTGTTATGTGAATTCTTTTTCCATGAATTTTAGGTCAGTTTTAACTTTTCGTTGTTTGGAGTTATATATTATATTTGAGGTAATAAATATGATGGAACTTCCTTTTCTGAGTTTTCCTTAAATAAGTGCAATATCATGGGGCTTTTCAAATGTAATATTTAGTACTAAATGCTAAAATATGTGACGAGTCAGTGTAGTGTGAGTGCATTTATCAGCAATGTCCAAACATCTATTAGAGCAATATTAATGTGGAGGACAAATACCTAAATATGAGTTTTTACCCCCTCATTATTTCACGTTTAACAATTAATGATTTGGGGGAGTGAGAATAATGTTTTTTTTTTTTTTTTATTTACTTTTTTTGGAAAAGGGGGGGGGGGGGGGGGGTTTAAAAGAGGGGTTAAATTAGCTAGCCTTTTTTTTTACATAATTCACCTCTTGGGGGTGGGCAATCTGCCGCTCTTACAAGTGACAACCATGTATACACATAGAGACACATACGCAGTATATGGCTTATGAGTTACTTAAATCCTAGGTGTTCAACGTCAATGGCATTGGCAAAGGTAAGTCTAGCAAATTTTCACGGAGAAAATGTATTGCTTTTTTAATGTAGTGGCACGTTTAAATATTTCCTTGCTCTTTACTCTTTAGTCTTAAACATATGTCATCACTTTTAGGTCATGAAGGACATTTGCATATCTTTGTTTGCAAATTCATTTTTACATCGGAAAGAAAATAAGTTTTGAGTCCGCTAAATTGTGAATTGAATGATGTCCACACAGGAAGCAGGCCTCTTGTATTGGGACAATTTCTGGGTTGTCTTTGTCCAACTTTCAACATCAGTTGATATAGTGTGTCTTGTTTAGTAAATTTGGAATATAAACTTCTTTATAAAAATCACGTTTCCCAAAATCGCTTTTCAACCACACAATTTTCTAAACCACTTTTCAACCTCATATTTACCTCAAAAACAACAAATTCTTTGTTTATAAACATTTACCAAACTTACTTATTTTGACTAGATGAGTCAACTGGCATCGATTTCAATAGTAATCCACTTGAAATGTCACATAGCAGCCTTGATCGTTGTTCAACAGCCCATGTGAAAACAGATTCTCCCTTGTTTTAAATTTGAGTAATTTTATGGAACATTAATAAGGAACATTTTGAAGTGACATTGTTGTGAGACATACATTCATTGGGTAATAGTTATAACTACTTCACTACTTACTTTTTCATCATCCAATCAATGTGCAACACATCATAATGTATCTATTAACGTTTCCCTAAAATTATTGTTTAAATTTAGTCCCTGTTTGAGTCCTTATTTTTTTACACATTTTCTTTCTTCTTTTCAACCATACATTTATTAATAAAATAATATTACACATAAACCCAAAAAAGATTCTCTATTTTTTAACAACATATTCTACTAAAAATCACTATTTATTTCAAAGAAACATTTTTTAAACAACATCAAACAGGTGCTTAACCCCATTATTGCCAAAGAATGAGTTTTATAATAGTATTTTTTTTAGCACATGGTTAATAAATAGGGAAAAGTTTTGTATTTACAAATAAATTATTTTATTGGAATAATGTGTGTTTGAAAATGAATTTGAATTAGCTCTTAATGTACATACATTGACACTTCAACTATTCACAAGTACCAACAAGCTAGATTTTAGTTAAATGTGATGATTTATTTTTTATGTTTCAGGTTAATGGAAATGGTGAAAAATCCACAAAGAGGTCAAGAAAGAAGAAGGTACTGTTGGGTCCATTGAGCTGATGAAGTATTTAGTTGTAAACACGTGGTGTTTATATATATATATATATATATATATATATCATGAAATCCAGGGTTGAGGTTTCTGAGAGTCAATCCAGTCATTGGACCATGGACACCTTAAACCATTTGGGATAAAAATTTACAGGACGACTCTATTTTTTCCATTTTATACTTGGAAGCTTTACTTTGATATAAGATGGTCAATATTTTATCAAGGTTTTGCATCAGAAATGTAATGAATCAATAACCAAAACTGAAATTAAGTATCACTTTAGTACTTAGATTTGTGAGTATTAGCAATATACTTTGTTTCACGTTGATTTGCAGACCTTGGCAGAACTTCAAGTGGAGGAGTACTTGCTTGACAAGGAACAAAGAGAATTGAAGAGGGTATTCCACTTTTTCAATGCTTATATATGCAAATTCACGTAAAATTTCTCATTTCGTCACCTGAAATGGCACAGGAAATTGCAGCATTATGCACAAATTTGGAGAAACAGAAGGCTACAAATGATAGTTTGAAGAGAATAAAGGTGCAATTACTTTGATCCATTCTTCGCTATTCCATTTACATTACAAATCATTGTTATTTTCTGAAAGTGTGGTGACTGACATTATTCTTCGGAACAGCTTGAATCTGCCACTAAAAAGAGATCTAGGGTTGAACTCGAGAATGCAATTCCCTGTCAAGTCCAGCAAAAGTCAGAAGCTCGTCATCATATCCCTCCAATCTTCCCACCATTTGTCTTGGGTGATGATGGTGCGCTGCAATGCTGTCGTGCAAACAGGCCTCTTGAAGAGAAGGCAGGTTCTCCATGTGAAGCTAAGTTTTTACTTCCCGACCTAAATCTTACTTTGGAGTAAGAAGCAAGCTTTGAGGTTCTTTGCAGATAGTAAACCAAAACAATGTCTATATACTTGAATAAGAGCTGACCTTGCTTTAGGATGAATTGGTGCAACTACATCATAGAATCAATTACCTTGAACGCTTTCTAAAAACGCAATGTTGGAGTCTCTTGTATGCATGGGGTTAGGATTTATATTCTTTTCGTGTAGTTTACTCGTGGAAGAATGTGCTGAATATATTGTAGAGATCCCAACTCATTAGATGCAGGCAAATTAGTTTTTCTTAGCTCTACTTTGTCCAGTTATTTGAGGCAAATCCCTCGTTAGAGGCTTGCTCTATTTCACATTAGTTAGAGGCCTCTGCTATAATTTCCCCCCCCCCCCTTCCTATTGCCTTTGTTTTGTTCAGATTAAAATCTGAAGTTAGGGTCTGTTCGGCGGCGGGAGGGGGAGAATTTAATTTATTTTGTTGATTTATTTGTATTTTCTAGGTAAGATATGAGGTTAAAAAGTGATTTAGTAAATTGTGTAATTTGAGAGAAAAAAATATGGATGGTTAAAAAGTGATTTGAGAAATTGTGTAAATTAAATTTGTTGTCTTTTTTATCTTTTAGTGTATTAATTTGGCAATTTAATTCACAACCGAACAGAGGCTTAATAATCAATTTATATTATACATTTTATGTGACTCACAGCTTTTCAATCACGTATCTTATCAATTTTTATCAAAATACTAGATATATCTTTCTTTAACCGCCCCAAGAAAATTTTCAGGAATTCTATAGTTTACAGCATGTTCGTGTTAAATCTTGCAAAGAATCAAAAGGACAACAAATTTAGATGTAAATAGGCATCGTTGAAATGATTTACATTTTTTTTTAGATAAAACCGATGAGTATGATAGACAAGATTTTTGCTTCTTTGTGTTACCGAACATGGTGGAGTAGAACCAATAATCAAGGGGCGGAGCTCCCTTGCAAAGAACTTCTGCTTCGACTGGCTGTGGTTGTCGGGGGAAGTGAAGAATGTGATAGAGACGAACTGCTTCTCAGTTTCTTCTCCTCCCCTTCACAGACCTTATCTTCAATTTTAAGGTGCCCAACTTCCATCGTCTTCAAGTTCAGTGGAATGATGCAATTGCAGAACCAACCTAGCAACCAAAAATATGTATATGGTGATAGACTTACAGTTTAGCCTCTATTTGATAAACAGTTATTTATAAATAGGGACGTGAAAACATTTTATTGGTTCTTTATTTTTATTTTTTTGTAAAAAAAAAAAAAAGCAAAAAATGGTGGATAAGTATTTTTTACCAACAGGAATTGTTGATGTTTTAAAAAAAATTGTATGTTGTCATGTGATTATTTATAAACAAAATTTATCAAATAGAGGCTTACGTGTATATCATTTACGCATTGTCTTCTAACATGCTTATATTCGTGACAAAGAAACGAGAACTTACCAATTCTAGCAAGTCGATTAACCCAACTTGGGATTGAATTCCCAGTGAGTTTAATGCAAGCATCATTGCAAAAATGATTGCAATTTTTAGTAATCAAATTATAAGCATTTCCTCTGTATTTTAGAGCAAATTCTTCCATTACTCCCCTCACCTCTCCTGATGTCATGTCTGTCCATCCCATCAAAATTGACTTTCTGAATGTAAATCCTTCACAGTGCTTTGGCTCTCCTTCAAAAATCCCAGTTGTTGAGTTCTCATGTGCTCCAAATGCATATTCTATTGCATGAACTGCCCCAATTCAATGAATTCATTAAGAAAACTATCTTTGGTATTTTTACCTAAAAACGCGAATCTAGACTTCGGCACAACGATTTCCAATGTAAAATTCGTGCCATTTGGCAAACCAAACCAATCCAATCCAACTTAACAAGAACGAAAACCAATAAGACATGGCTAGTTTAAAGCAAAATCAAGGACTAACTGGCTAAGGAATTAAGAAAATGGATTATGATTAAAGAAACTAAACTATGAATTCTTGGTCCTATGTTTTCTCAAAGTAATAATACGAGGGCAATAATTCAAAAGTAGATCTAAATTCTAATAATTTATTGCTTCATAAAAACAAAAAAATGTAATTCTGTGAAGGAAAGCAAGATTGGGTACTCACCTTGAATCCCAGAATGGTAAATCCCCAGTCCAAGCCAATAAGCATATCCATTAATGGAGGTAAGATCATATACATTAAGGTACACCGGAACTGATCCACCACCGCGGCCTCCTCTTTTAGTCAAGCTTCTCCGGCATTTCATTGTGATGTAATTCAAGTATTCAACAAAACAAATATTTTCTATATGCAAGGAAGATTCAGTACATTCAAGAAAATAGAAGTTAAAATCTTGGTTTCTGAATTGAGATGGATTGAGGGACGGGAGGAGAATAATTTGGTGGCGACCAACGGCGGCATGTTAGTGGTGGAGTGTCAAGTTATGGGGAACCATGGAGTTTTATGTAGTATATATATAATCTTGGGGAAATAAACAAAGGATCTGGGGAATTACTGGAAAGCTTTGTGATTGGTTGGAACATGAGCTGTTCTGTGCGATCCAATTTCTGTTTAAAAATTTAAAAATTGTATAGTAACGTACACTCGTTATGATATGCAAAATGAATTTGCATAGGTGCCAAGTTGATAAAATGTGAAATATTTTTATTTACTTACTTTATGTTAAGTAATTCCTTTTGAGTTAAAAACATTTGTTATGCTGCTCTGTTTTTATATTTTTGGTTTTGGTTTAATTTGACAATACATGATTTATATTTGAAAAGTTATATTATTCAATAAAACATGAAAAATTAGGATCAAACACAGCCTAACAAATCACAAATTTTATAGGTCACGAGTCACGACTTCGTTCTTGGTTACAAATTATGAAAATAATAGATCATGATTTATTTTGAGTCACAATTTGTAAATTTTTTAGGTCACGACGTATTTATCTATCATAAATTCTAAAAATTACGGTCACCATTTCGTTATCGATCACATATTATAATTTTCTTAGGCCACAACATATCTTTCGGTCATATATCTCGAATTTTGTAAGTCAAACTTTTTCTCAATCACAAATCTCGAATTAATTGGTCACAACTTAACAAATTATGAGACACAATTTCTTTATTAGTCACAAATCATGAATTTCATTAGTCACAATGTTTTTGGGGGCACACATCACGAATTTTTTAGGTTGCAATTTATTTATAGGTCACAAATCATAAGTTTTATGAGTTATGACTATTTCTCGATCACGGATCACAGATTTTATATGCCACAATTTATTTCACAATAACAATTTATCAAATTATTTGATCACGACTCCTGTTTTGATCATAAATTATCGATTTAATTGGTTACAAACTATTTCTCGACCACAAATTTTAACAATTTGATAGTTAAAATGTAGGGTGAAGTGTAATTTCCTCTTTATTAATGGGATAATTGCACATTGCGCCATTTTTTCCCCCATAAATTGAAATGTCACATTGAAAATTTTCACTGAAATTTTTTTTTTTTCCTTTTTATTATCCAAATTTAAGTATCATGAGTATCAACGTGTAATATTAAAATTTAGGAACTAAGTATCATAATCTTTTTGAAAGTATCTTAAATGACATAAATTTCAGGTTGACCCTAAAATTTAGGATATTTACGTTGTTGTCCCTTCATTAATCTAGTTCTTTTTTGGTTCTCTTTAAAATTTTCTCTTTTTCTGCAGTACTTAATTTCAATCATCCATAAAAGTCAAGCTCACGACGTTCGACTTTTCAACCAAATTTCAATCATCAATTCTCCTCAAAATCACTGTTAATTTCAAAAAGATTTTTTTTTTTTAAAACAAAATATCAAATGGGTAATTAAGCCCACTCATATGTTCTGAATTAAAATCTTCAAAATCAGGTAATTTGATAATATTTTACCAAATCAGTTATAACTTATAATTCATATCACATTTTGTAGCGACCAAGAATTTTTACTCATTTAAATAATTATTTTAAAATTATGAAAACGGTACCGCTGCGATCTCATCCATTTTTAAGTTAACATCGCGACGTGTTCGTCTAGTCAAGTTGGGAAATGTAGAGTCCATTCAATTTTAAATTAAATTCCGAATTTCCAAAATTTTATTTATTTATTTAAATTATTATTTTCAAAATCATTTTAAATCCCAAATTACGTCAAGCTAATTTCATCAGATTCTTTTCCGACCCAGTTGATTCAAGCGTATTATTTTTCTCGAATTCCGTACATTACTTGTCAAAGTTTCCAAACTATCCTATATCAACCTATACTACCACCAACTTCCATCAATCACATCCAATCTCACATCCTACCTCTTCATCACCAACCTCTCCAAATTCACACTTCACAAACTTCAGCCACTCCATTTTTCAGGCTTCAGCCCTCCCTCCCTCTCTCACGACAATCCAACCTCAGCATTCCTCCAACTCCAACTCCATCTCCATTCACAGCAAGCTGGCCAAGCTTCAAGGTAAGAATTTTTCACCACCTCAATCACCACTGCCCAACCACACCACTCTACCTCAATCACCAACCAGCATTGCCACAAGCCAACCTCATAACCACCTCCACCGAACCAAACCACCCACAGCACCACCACCACCCGACAGTAACCAGCCTGCACAACCACTTCACTGCCACCACCCAATACTACTGGCCACCGCCACCTACAACCCAACCCATTTCCACCATCACCACTGGCACCAACATCACCGTCACCACACACACAGCCCGGTCGCAAGCCAACCCCAAGTCAAACCCAAAACAACCACAAAAACACAGAATAAGCCCAGCCCAAGGCTTACCTCGACCGCCGCCCTATTCGCCGGAAAAAATCGCGAAATAAGCTTCGTCTCAACCTCAGTTTTCTCCCTATTTTGACACCCAAGGTCGAGCCCATAGCCTCCCCACCATCCGCCTTCGGCGCCGCCAAGTAATGGCGGCGATTCCACCGGAGATGACACCGGCAGTGGATGCCACCTCCGTCTCTCGCCCGCCTCTCCTTCTGTCTCTGAAGAATGGGAATAGGGAAGGAGAGAAATAGAAGCATTTTAATATTTTTGATTTTCAGAATTCACAGCTTGGTCCCCAATTTTAAAGTGTTTCAAACCAGTCCCTATAGTTTTTAAATTAATCATCTCATCCCTTAAGTTTTAAATGATTTTAATCAGCCACTCCATTTTTAAAATCTATTATTTCAGCCCAATAGTTTAATATTCATTTTAAGTTTCAACTCAACTTTTGAAAATTTACATTTTAGTCCCTCAACTATTAAAGTATTCATTTTAGACCCTCAACTTTCAAAGTATTCATTTTAGTTCCTCGACTATCAAAATATTCATTTTAGTCCCTAAACTTTCAAAGTATTCATTTTAGTCTCTCAACTTTCAAAGTATTCATTTGTCCATCAACTATCAAAGTATTCATTTTAGTCCCTCAACTTTCAAAGTATTCATTTTAGTCCCCAAACTTTCAAATTATCAATTTCAGCCCCCAAATTGTAAATTATCATTTTTAAACTATAAATTTCAAGAGACTAATTTAACTTATTTTCTAACTTATTTTATGTTGTTATGCTTGTCATAACTTATATGCTTTTATGCATGAGAAAGAAATAATAGAATATCTTGCAAGATAAATGATGATGTTATGCATAACTTGTGTACCTTATGTGCACGAGAAGAAAGAGCAACCCACACCCTATGATTTTAAAGAGCACATGATTTTCAAAGAGAAGTCATGTGCTTTAATGCACGAGAAGAGCAACCCACACTCTATGATTTCTAAAGAGCCTGCATTTACGTGTTCAATTATATTGTAGATTAATTAATTGACGATGAGTCTATTGAGTATTTCTATGAAATGTTCATGTCTATTTTAACAATATTTGCAGATTTCAGAGATGATGGCAAGTGATGGATGATTGTGGCAATAGTTGTTAAATGGTTGAAAATCTTATTCTAATGATCCGTATTTCCAAACATTGGATAATTTTGAGAATTTCAATTATTTCAGAAATTATGACATTGCAAATTGTTTTACAATATTAATGGCTCGATTTATTATTTCGAATTGTTTCATAAAGGTTTTAGATTTTGTAGATCATTACAGTTTATTTAATGTTGCCAAAAATGAATTTCAGTTATTTCTTCCGCTAAAATATTATTTTAAAGTTAGATCAGACGATGACGCGGTGAACTGAGTATTTAGAACTCGGGGCGCTACACATTTTCTCTCTCAAAGAACGATCCACATAGCTCACCATTCTCTCTCGTCCCCTCCAATGAACCACCACCACCGACTCCTATCAATCGCCACCACCGACTACACCACACCACCCATCATCATCAACTAATGCTATCCCTACATCAATTTTTCTCCTAAAAAAACCACAGATTGGACATTCGAGCCCTAAGTCGACGCACCATGTGGTACCAGTTATGAAGATGATAAAGCTCTAATCCTCAAGAAGCTAACAACGACAGTTAAAACAACAACCAACTGCCATATATTGTTAACCGTCGTCAATAAGCCATAGCTCGAGTAATTAAAATCTAGAGCTTCAAGCGGAGAATCCAATGCATTCATCTTTCTCGTTGTTTTCTCTCTATATAAATTGAGTTTTAAGATGGCGTTTTATAGAATCAATAGACAGAATATGAACCGTATGATGAGATTTGAAGAAAGTATCTGACTAGAGATGTTGAGAATCGAAAAGGGAGATGCCAATTGATAATATACCCGTGCTTGAGCTACTAAGAGGCCGCCACCATCGAGTCACTGGTTCTCAACGTTGCTTCCCATAAAACATATGTTGAGGGATCTGAGTCTGACATCGGTGCAGAGAACAGGTGGCGTTGGTGGTTTTGGAGTCGATCGGAGTTGTGGTCGTGACTTGGCTTCCTATATTTTTCTCTGTTGTTGTGGTGGTAGAGGTGGTGGTGGTGATATTAAGATGGTAATTAAAATTATAATTGTAACTAGTTACAAATTGAAATAAAATTATAGTTGTATTATCGACAGTGGTTCGACAACAGCAGTTGTGGCGGTAGCTGATTAAAAATTAGTTGGTGATCGGTGGTGGATGTGGTCAGTGATTAGTTACAATCTATCTATATTCTATATATATATAAAAACAAAGTCTTTACCAAAAATAAACACACACACACTTTCCCGCCAAAATGAACTTACTAAATTTGGAAAGTTTTTGTAAAATATACAAGAATTAAAAAATAAATTAAAAATGATTGCATTTTAGAAAATGTAATTATTGCAAATAGAATTACACTTTTGAGCATTACATGTGTTTTTTCAAAAAAAAAAAAAAAAATCGTTTTGAGCACTTTTAAATTGTATAAAACATAATGGTAGTTAAAATTTTTTGTTTAAAAACAAAGAATGTGATGTTTTCAATGTAAAAATTAGTAATTGAAAAGTGGAGAGAAAAAGTATGTGTAATTAAAAAGTAATTTAAAAGCGTGTTGTTTATATATATATATATATATATATATATATATATATATATATATATATATATATATAAACAAAGTCTTTACCAAAAATAAACACACACACACACACACTTTCTCACCAAAATGAACTTACTAAATTTGGAAAGATTTTGTAAAAAATACAAGAATTAAAAAATAAATAAATAATGATTGCATTTTAGAAAGTGTAATAATTGCAAATTGAATTACACTTTTGAGCACTACATGTATTTTTTCAAAAAAAAAAAAAAAAAAAATTGTAACGCCCCGAATTCCGAGGAGCGCGGAAACGTCACTTTTCTAAATTCTTGAATAAACTTTGTTGCGGAAAATGACTAAATATTGAATATCGCGTTTATGGAATAAAAGTTTAGCGATAATTCAAATGGAATATGTATTTTCGTACAAATTTATAAAAATGACATTTCTTGATAAAATGAAATAATTATTTCAAAGTTCACGACTTTTAAAAAAAATATCAATTTGTAATTTGCCGTCATTATCCATCACTCGCCACCGTCTCCGAAATCTGCAAAAATGTTAAAATAACGGGTTGAGCATTTCAAAAATGAAATACTCAGTAGACTCATCGCCAGTAATTAATCTACAAGATAATTGAACACGTAATCATGCAAATAATGTAGTGACATTCTTTTCTTATTCATAGGCATCACATAGTGAACGCAAATGAACACATTCTTTTCTTTTCTTGGCTAGCAGATAAGTTATGTCCAGCATAACATAAATTCTTTATCTCAAAAGAGATATTCTTTTCTCATGCAATTAAGCATAAAATCACACAAATCCACATAACACATGCAATTATAATATAAATCAATTAATGGGGGCGAGTCTACCTTAAATCCGACGAGTGCAAAGTTGAGCGGGAAACGACTTAATCCTTTAAATCTCCGTACGCTCCGTCTAGCCAATAAGTTACATTAGTCTTTTGAAATTTATAGTTTAAACACGATAATTTACAATTTGAGGACTGAAATTGATGATTTGAAAGTCGAGGGACTAGAATGAACACTTTGAAAGTTGAGAGACTAAAATGAGTACTTTTGAAAGTTCAGGGACTAAAATGAATACTTTGAAAGTTGAGGGACTAAAATGAATACTTTTCAAAGTTCAGGGACTAAAATGAATACTTTTCAAAAGTTGGGTCGGAACTCAAAACGAGTATTAAATTGTGGGGATTGAGATTAGAAATTTTAAAAATGAAGGGCTTATTAAAATCATTTAGAACTTAAGGCTGAAATGATAAGTTTAAAGCTAAAAGGACTAATTTAAATCATTTACTAACTTGAGGACTAATTTGCAAATTCTGAAAATTTTAAAATATTAAATCATATTTTCCCTTTATTCTTCATTCCTAAATCAGAGAGTAGTAGAGAGAGGCGAAAGAAATCGATAAGGGCGACTCCCTCCTTCCATCAACTGCCGGCGCTACAACCGGCGATTGGCCGGCGGGATCGCCACCGTAGGGTGGCGGCAAGAGGCGGCCAAGGTGAGGTTTCTGGTTTTGAGGAAGTTTAGTGCGAGAGGTGTGCGAAATAAATGGTTAAACCGAGGTTGAAGATTGAGGTTTTCCGGTAATAATTTGGCTGAAAAAGGGTTCTGCAGCTGAGGTAAGTACTTGGGTTTTGTTCATTCTTGGTTTTGGTTTTCTGATTTGGATGAAATTTGAGGGGTTGAAGTTTTGGGGCGGTGGTGGTCGTGGGTGGTGTGTGGCGGTTTGGGAAATAGTGGTGGTTGCCTTGGTTTGGGACGTGCAGTGATGATGGTGATGATGATATTCTTGGTGAATTGGTTTGGGTAGTGGCAGTAGTGGTGGTTCTTGTGGGTGGTGGTTTGGGGCTCGATGAATTGGTTGTGGTTGAATTGTATGCAGATGATGAAAATGGTGTGATATTAAAATTCATAATCAGATGGAAAGAATTGAAAGCAGAAATTGGTTGAATGATAAAATCATACCTGAGATGTTGAATTTGTGTTGGTATTGTGGAATTAGCTGCTGGAATTGTGGGTGGCTCGGGGGTAGTTGATGATGGTGTTTATGGTGGAATGCAGTGGTGAGGTTGGCCGGCTTGGCAGTGAACTGGTGGTATTGACATTGATGATAATGGTTTGATTGGGTGAAAATGATATAGTGGAGGCTATGGCTGTCTTCAAATGGTAGGCTAGAGTGAGGGAAGAATTGGGGAAAGTGGGGAAAGAATTATGGAATTGAAGAGAAATTAGAGGTGCTGACCACTTAGAGGAAAATGAACATGTGAATAAATTTTTGGCTGTGAATGATAAGAAGAAATCGTGGAGAAATGATGGGGAGGACAAAGTGTGAAATTGGGAGGATTCTTGGTTGGTAATTGGCTCAATTTTTTTGGTAAGTTATAACTGGTTTTGGTGTAGGCCAGATTGTGTCCATTGTAATTATGAGATTGAAGTTGATTAAGATAGATTGAAGAGTGATCATGGGAAAGGGAAAAGAAATGTGCTGATGGAAGTTGGGGAGGGAATTTTGGGATTAAAATGAATGTGGATTGAGGATTTTAAAAATAAATAAAAATTTAAGAATGAATTTAAATTGGAGATAAAATATTTTGGATTTAAAATAATTTAAAATTTGGACTTGAAATAATTTGAATTCAATTTATTGAAAATTGGACTTTCAAAATAAAATAATGGACATGGGACATCATTTAATAAATTTTGGAATTTGACTAATACTTAATTCAAAATAAATTTAATTTCACTTAAAATAGCTAGAAGAAAATGTGTTTAAAAATAAATGGGCAAAGTCGTAGCGACACGTTTTAAATAATATTTAAATAAGTCACGAACAAATTCTCGGTCGCTACAAAAATTGTTTTGAGCACTTTTAAATTATATAAAAAATAATGGTAGTTAACATTTTTTGTTTAAAAACAAAGAATGTAATGTTTTCAATGTACAAATTAGTAATTGAAAAGTAGAGAGAAAAAGTATATGTAATTAAAAAGTAGTTTAAAAGCGTGTTGTTTAAAAATATTTTGTCAAATAAAGATGCTACGTTTCAATTCCAAAAAAGGACAATTTAAATTTTTTTTTAACAAATTTGTTTTTACTTAATAGGATGATTGATTTTAATATAACTATTAATCTTATTGTGTATCATAACCCTTTTTTTTTTTTTTTTTTGAAAAATGTGAAAAAAAATTACATCGAAAGCATTCATAAGTCTAATTTAAAAAATAAATAAATAATTCTCTATTGTTATAAAAAAATATTCAAGATTCGTAAATTTGAAATTATGTTAAATTAATTAAAAAAAATTATTCAAAAATATTCTGCTTAATCATAGTGTAACTAATTTGGTAAAGTAACATTAAATTATTTATAAAGATATAAAATTATATCATAAAATGTGTTGAAAAACATTTAAATAACCCGAAAATGATTTTGTTTAAAGAACGAAATATGTTTTTGTTTAAAGAACTTAAGAACATTCATTATATATTTTTTTATAAGTTTTCCAATTAGATTATATAAAAAAATAAATTAAATGACTAATCCAAAAATTTTCTCTCAAATCGAATAATTTAATATTTGATTGAATATAATTTTTCTTCATGTGTAATGACAATTGACAAGAGTTAGAAGTAATCAATCTCGCATGTTAGAATGTATTTGAAAAATTCTATTGGTAATTATCGGTATTAAAATTATCTTTAAGCATGTGATCGATAAACTTGCAAAAATGATTTATAAACTATTTTATAAATCACACAATTTCTCAAACCACTTTTTTAACCATAAATATTACTGTATTATTTTGAAGTCGAAAAATATGTAGTATAGGCGTCAAATCGAAGATCTCAACAAGAAGTTTAATACAATACAACAAGTGAGAGTAAACTATAAAAAAATTGTCCGTAAAATCATCCAAATATTCAAATGTCAAAATTTTACTTTATATTTTTACTTTATTTCAAATTATATCATTTGAGTTATATAATACTCCGTGTTCAGAAAACATTAAATAGTTCAACCTGAAATAGGCAACAAGTCAATGGTCAAAATATTGAATCGGATTGAACAGGGGTCGAATCGATTTTAATTAAAAAAATAAATAATTATTTCAAAGATAAGAAAATTTTCTAAAAAAAATTAGTTTACAAATAAAACGACATTTACTCATTTGGAGTAAAATTAAATAAACAAAAAATATAACCACAATATTATTTACCAATTTAAAGCAAATATAGATTTATGGTTTTTAATTTTATATATTAAATTTTATTTCAAAATAATTTAATATGTAATAAAATGATAAAAATATCTTATTTAAAAAAAGAAAGTTTAACAAACAAGTAAATAAAAATATTTTTTTTTTAAAAAAAAAAAAGATAAACAATTTTAAAAAGAAAAGATTTTTTATTTTTTTTATTTTTATTTTTATAATGATCATAACTTCTTATTTTTTTATTAATTTTGTAAATGTTGCATTTCCTATTTTGATTACTCTTTTTTTTTTTTTTTTTTAATTTTGAACTTGATAATATTTTGTATTAAAATATTATTATATTATATTTTTATTTGACATGCTTGTATAATTAATATATTTTCATAAATTTCGATTAAAATTACTATAACTACTATATTCCCGTGCATCGCACGGGTGAAAATACTAGTTGTAGTTAAAATTACAATTGTAACTAATTACAAATTGAAATAAAGTTACAATTGTATTTTCGACGGTGCTCCAACGGCGAAGGTTGTGGCAGTGACGAATTACAATTACACTAATGTAATTAATTAAAAATTACACGAATTCTACTAATTCATAAGTTACAATTGTAATTAATTATAAAATTAAAATAAGTTATAATTATATTTTCGATGGTGGTTGTGGTGGTGACTGATTACAAATTAGGTGGTGATCGGTGGTGGTGGTAGTAATTAATTACAATTGTAGTTAAATTTACAATTGTAACTAATTACAAATTGAAATAAAGTTAGAGTTATAATTAAGTACAGAACATAATTCTAATTTAAAAAATACATGATTTTAACAATAAATTTGATTTTGATACTTATGTAATTAATTACAAAACTCCAGATTAAAAAAAATTTCAAGCCTAAATG
Source organism: Ligustrum vulgare (assembly GCA_963555705.1). Taxonomy (NCBI): domain Eukaryota; kingdom Viridiplantae; phylum Streptophyta; class Magnoliopsida; order Lamiales; family Oleaceae; genus Ligustrum; species Ligustrum vulgare. Next base: position 2,750,335 of record OY743172.1, on the reverse strand, counting down.
TATATAATTGTGTAGGGTTAATTGCAAAAAATACTGCCTTAAAGTGACAAAACTAATGCTTACTACACAAAAAAACTAAAAAATATACGGACATGCTTGTCTTCTTCTCCAAGCCTACCACCGCACCACCAACAACTCCCCACCGCCACCATTCCCACAGTGACCAGCACTGAACCACCACCACCACCACCACCACAACACCACCGAGCCACCACCATCCACCACCATCCACTTCTCCAAGAAACCCACACACGACCAGATCTACGAATCCACAATCCACCAGACCGAAGGAGCAGTCCGGGAGCTTCGAGGAATCTTGATTCAGCTCATTGGCGAAGAGATTGATCTTGGTTGTTTTCAATTTCTTCTGTTTTTCAATTTAATCTGTAATGAACTTCAAGAATTTACCTTGAAATTTGTTTCTTCTTACAGGTACTAAATCGGGAAAAAGCGCAATCTCTTTTGTGAGGGGATGTTTGCTGAAGCCATCAAATGATCCATATATTGTAGAGTATGGAGCTGAATTCACAGTGCCAAATGATTTCGGACGTCCTGGAGCAATCCTTATTACCAATTTCCACGACAAAGAGTTCTTCCTAGTGGAGATTGTAGTTCATCGATTTTGCGAAGGTCCTAGATTCTTTCGGGCTTATACTCGGATTTTGCATACTTGCAGGAGAGAGGGAGATCTCGTTTGTGGTTTAGAGAGATTTGTTTGGTTTGGGCTACTTGTAAATATAATAGAGAATAATGCCTGAAAGCTATTTGATATTATGTGTGAGATAAAGTATCATAAAATTTTGTAAAGTTTCAAGTAGTGATACTAAAAAATTGAAAAGTATCAGATTTAAGAAGTATCAGATTGTAATACTTTACATGAATATGAATTATTTTCAATTTTTAAGATTTCCTTGTAAGTAATGTTCAAATTTTAAAAAATTTAAAGGTGTGTTTGATTGAAGAGATTTTTCATGAAAAATATTCCATCAATCAAATTTTTTTCTATCTTTGCATATTTGATTCTCAAAATTTTTCATGGTACAACCCTTTTATGCATTGTTTTACATTATTTGCCTTGAAAATTTTTCAACGGGAGGAGGTGGGAAAATATTTTCCATTTTTATTTTTCATCTTTTGTCTATCAAACACATTCAAAGTAAATTTCAGTTTGATCCTTAAAATTAGAGTATTTTTGTGGACAGCCCAATTGTATACTTAACCCAATATCAAACCCATACTTAATTGATTGAGGCCCATTTGATAAATGGATTAGAATGGAAAAAATCTTGAAAGCCCAATTAGAAGGCGCATCCAGCTATATTTCTGATTGAGGCCCATCTCATAAATGGATTAGATTAGAATGAGGAAAAATATTGAAAAGCCCAATTAAAAGGCACATCCCAGCGCTTGCCTCTTTAGGTTTTTAGTCTTATTCGTAGAGCAAAAGCCGAAGGGGACAAGCGGCTAGTTTCTTCCTCGGGAGTACGATAATAATTCAGTGGGAGACATAAGTTTTCATCCCCTTGGCACCAATTTCTGAATCGTACTGAAATTCATGGCAACAGAAGAGGAATCAAAGCCTCTGAATTATATACCAGAGGTGGTATTGAAAAAGAGGAGGAACAACGAAGAATGGGCAATCAGAAGAAAACTGCAGTTAGAAGAGAGGGTCAAGCGTCTCAAGTCTGACAATTTCGTCATCAAGAAGCCAGATCAATTTATCAGAGAATACCGCGACAAAGTAATTATACCGTTTCTCTCTTCAACGCATTATTTGTTATATTGTTTCCTATCCTTTATTTTATTTTATTTTTTTGCGGTCTTCACACGGCTTGCCTCATCTTTAACGTTTATACAAACGGCTTTGATTACTCGTGTTGTTGTTTCAATTAATAGTACAAATGAAATGAATTTAAACAACACGTGAGTACACATGTAAATCTTCATGCTGAATTCATAGCGTTTGTATATGCTCTTTTGTGTAGTTATGAGACATAATCCTGAGAAGAAGTTTTACATTTTGGAATCTATGAGAGTTGGTTTCACAAGTGTATCACCCGTGGCATTAAATATATTCATCTTCTTATTCAGGATGGGTGAATTTGCTATAGTTTTGTAAGTTCGCATTTGTTTAAGACCGAAGCATTATTAAACTTTATCATTAGAAAGAATTATATTACTTTCGTAGGTTCAACACCATTCTGCACCCACCTGTGTTGTATTAATTGCGACTGCATATGTAAAATCATCTCAATAATTTCTGTTTCAAGACAGGAACTTGATTTTTGAACCACTATAAGTTCGAATCATAATTGACAGATTATGTGTTGGTATATATTAGGAATTGGACCTCATTCAAATGAAGCAAAGAGGAAAGCGAAAAAGACCAGCACTGGCGACCCCAAAATCCGAGCTCCTTTTTGTCATACGCATAGGAGGGTTGGTTTCATAGTTGATCAATATTACTATAATATATATATGTAAGTTGCTAATTTGTTAAGATCCTAAAATTTGTGTCTCATTACAGAAAAAAGGATATGCACCCCAAAACTCGAAAGGTTCTATACTCTTTGAGATTGAGGAAACTCTTTAGCGGAGTGTTTGTTAAGGCAAATGAAGCAATAATAGAACGATTGCAAAAAGTGGAGCCTTATGTGACTTACGGGTATGTCTCGTTTATCATTTGCACTGACCTTACTTCGAATGATAGTTAGCAAAGAGGTTGGTTTGGGTCAGAACAATCTCATTCGAACTAGTGTGTTTAAAAGAACACTGTAATGAACCTCAAGATTCCTGCTAATGGGGCTTCAATCTTGTGTACTGTCTTATCTCTCTCTTATTCTTTCTCTATCGACTTAATTCTAAGACTCAAAATTTTGCATAATGATGAAAACTTCAAAGTGATTTCAACGGGCATATCATCAATTTTTGTGGGCATGTGTGCTAGTGTGTTTGTTTGTGGACAAATGAGCATTGTTTAGGTACACAACCTGATTTTTGAGAATGCAATACCATATGCTGCTTTTGTCTTTCCAATTAGCAAACTTTTAAGTAGGAACTTCGTATTTATGTAAATCCTTACTAGTAAATGAGGAGTCGAAGAATTTTGCTAGAAGTATGGATTAATGAGGTTGATCTTCAATAGTAAGGACCAGTCCCATCTGATAAATGAATCATGATAGACTTTGGTGACTGAGCCCCTGTTTGGTAGCAATTAAAATTTAGATTTTAATTCAAGTCAAAGTCAACAATCAATCTCAATTACATGTTTCATAGGTTCCAACTTTTCAACCACACATCTCATTACTTTTATCAAAATCTACTAAAAATATGTTTTTAATCTCAACCAAATAGGGACTGAGTAAGATGGAATTGCCAATCATTTGCAATTTTTTTTAGCACAAGAAGATCCGTCTCAGGTCTTCACAGCACATTGCTGCAAACATATCAGTTTGAACTTGTCCAAAATTTTGAACTTTTTTCCCCTAGCAAGTTTAAATATATTGACTATTCTGTTGCATTTCTATAAATATCTGTTTTACTTTTAATGCTTATACTCGAATTCCAACCATATTCATTCATATTCGTAGATATCCTAATCTTAAGAGTGTGAAGGATTTGATTTACAAGAAAGGGGTGGCTAAAATTAACAAGGAGAGGGTTCCTTTAACAGACAATAATGTCATTGAACAGGTAACTCAATATTTCTGCAAACTATGTTGCCAACTACCAGTCTTTTTGCTTTTGAGATGTCTAACATAATATTATTATTATATTGTTTTACAGGCATTGGGTGAGCATGACATTATATGCATAGAAGACATTGTGCATGAAATAGCTAGTGTTGGTCCACATTTTAAGGAGGTTGCCAGGTTTTTGTGCCCCTTCAATCTCAACAAACCTGAAAAGGCATTGCAAGGTAAGAAACGAAGATTTAAGGATGGTGGAGACTCGGGAAATCGCGAGGATCAGATCAACGAGCTGATTAGTAAGATGAATTAGCAAAGCTGATTAGTACTTTCTAAGATATCAATGTTGTTAATTTATGCAATTTATGTTGTACTTGGAACCGAAACAAGGACCACTTTCAGAGCATCTCAATTTTGGTGTTTTTATTTCTGTCTTTCTAACGGTTGGAATATTATGTGAAATTTAAAATAGCACGAGTTATTAGGCTTTTTCTTTCATAGCATCCGCATTTTTACTTCACTTACAGTAGTTCAGTAGTTCAGTTGCCCTTCTCTGCTTTATGTTGGGTGCCGATAAGAACTGAAATATTGGATTATAGATGGAACCCTTGGATATCGCCTATTCATTAGACATCAATATCATGTTAACTGAAAGTTATTCAGATGCTACCTTAGATTGTAAAATAGCAAAGGAAACAAACAAATACGACGTTTTATTCATATTTCTAGGTGTAAATGAGATTTTATCCAAAAGTAAAAAAAAAAATGCATGAAGACTTTCATTCTCTCTCTCTCAAACACAAAACATATATATATATATATATATATATATATATATATATATATATTATTCTTCTTATGATCAATATTAAGCCCTTAAGCCCTTGTTTGATGGGGGAGTAAAATCATATTTTGATAAAAATTGATGAGATGTGTTGTTGAGGTCCATGAAATATGTGGTTATGATTAATTATTGACTTTAACTTAAATAAAAATTTAGTTATCAGCATCAATCAACTCTAAAAATAAGTGGCAGGTGACGGCGTGGAGTCGAATAGCAGGTGGTGGTTTGCGTTAATTTCACATGCACCGGTACAGATAGTGTGATTTTAGGAATGATTGAGTGAGGTTGTTGACTGTAAGTAGATATAACAATTAAATTAATTAAATATTAAAAATGAATTAAAACCTGATTCATGAACTATTAAACTTGTATGTTGATTTGTGGAATGTGAACTTAAAGAACATGGTCAGTTGTAATTGCCACTTAATAAAATTCATAACCATTTAATTTAAGAATTTTTTTATAAATATGATAATTAATGAGGGCAAAAATTTACGTCTATTTTTTCTAATTAGCCCATGTTTAGTAGATGTTAAAAAATAGTTTTTTAGTAAATTCTGATAAAATGTGTGATTGAAATGTCATAAATATTATGATTGATATTAATTGTTAATTTTGATTTATATTAAAATCTTAAAAAATATTGGCTTATTAGTTATTAATAATTGAGGCCCGTCTGAAAAATGGATTTGGGAAGAAATAAAAAAAAAAGAAGAGGAATAATACGCAAACAAGGAAGTTATTATACCACATTTCAAACTTAAGGAAAAAGTTTTAAAATACAATAATCAGGTGGTAATAATTATATTTTTTATAATAATTATAAAAATTAGACCACCCCACCTCACCCCACCCCACCCACCCCACCTCACATAAATCCAATGTTTTCAGAATCGGTCTAGCCATCGACCAGGCCGAAAGACTGGTTCAAGGGTCAGAGGGTCAACTCGGAGTTGACTTGGGGTCGACCCGTACATTAAATAATATTAAATAAATCAAATATATATATATATATATATATATATATATATATATATATATATATATATATATATATATATATATATATATATATATATATATGAAACTCTAGTCAAGCTCGGGTCAGGGTCGACCCAATTGACTTTCTGTGGTGACCCGGCCCGAATCGTGGGTTTCCGAGTCGATGGGTATGGGTCTGAAAACAATGCATAAATTTTCTCAGATTGTGTCAGAACCTCATCATTGTCACTGTCACCGTCACCACCACCATCTCTGACCACCCCAACCCATATCTCCGATCACCACCGTCACCTTCACCATCGTCATAACATCACAAACTCTGATGCACACCTACCACCACTAGAAACACCACCATCTCCGGCGCACCACCACCACCGCCACAACCACACCATCATCACTAAATAAAAAACTGAGGACTTCACAATCACACATACATAAATATATACACAAAATTTTTGCAACTCAAGATTTTTCATATTAAAGGATGTAGGATGGGAAAATTGAAGTAGAAGTTAAAGTTACTGAAATTCTCAGTTTATGAGCGCTGTAACAAAATCTCGAAAACATGGCACAATGATTGTCCTAGGATTATAGGCCCCATTTCATCAACATGCCCCAGTTCATCAACACTTATTGGATATGTGACTCGTTGAAATTGATATGTGACCTATGTAACTGTGACTCGAGGTATGAATTGTGACTCGAGGCATGATTTGTGACCTGACCTTAACTGTGAAATGTGACTTTAAAATGTGACATGTAACCTAATGTATGAATTGTAACTTGTGACATGAACTATATGAACTATGATTGTGGTTTTAACATGTGACATGAACATTTGAAGTGTGGCTTGTGACCTAATTAATGTGACCTACAATATATGAAGTATTTGACTTGCGACTTTAGCATGTGACTTGTAACCTATAACCTGTAACTTGAATTTTAACTCGAGACCTTTGATTGTGGTTTTAAAATGTGATATGAACATTTGAAGTATGACCTGTAACGTAATTAATATGACCTACATTATATGAAGTGTGTGACTTGTGACTTTAGCACGTAACCTGCAACCTATAACACGTGACTTGAATTTTAACTTGTGGCATGAACAATTGAAGTGTAACCTGCGACCTAATTAATGTGACCTAAAATATATGAAGTGTGTGACTTGTGACTTTAACATGTGACCTGCAACCTATAACCCGATTTGAATTTTAACTTGTAACATGTGACTGTGATTTTAACATGTGACATGTGACTTCAAGACACGTAACCAATGTGACATATCACACCATATTCCTATGCAGTTGCCAGCACCTCCGGGACACATCGCCACCACAATCAAGTCCCTCCCCTACCCTCCATTCACATCCTAACCTAATCAACAGGAGAACCTCCGCTACAGATCCCAAAATGAAAACCGTCGCTACATTTTTTACAGAAGCTTTCAGCTGACATTTTCAGAGGGACCTTCACTCAGGCGAATCATACTCATGGTAGTTCACACTGACAAAGGCATAGAACAGTCTCTCAAACCTACCACCGACCACCGCCCTGCTACATTTTTTACATAAACTTTCAATTGACATTTTCAGATGGAGCTTCACTCAGGCAAACCATACTCACGGGGACTCACACTGACAAAGGCACAAACCAGTCTCTCAAACCCACCACCGACTACCGCCTCCTCCCCCTTCCCCTCATGGCCAAACACCATCCATACTCTGCCCGCTACTCCGACCATCGTTGGTACCGACGATTTCGAGGCTTTGTGAACTGCAGGTGAACAGAAATACCCTTTGTGGATCAAGAGTGTGGCAACTCCTTCTTCATCAACAATCAGACTTTGTCCTCCACCTAGCCCTAATCAAGTCCATCATTAGCAATCAAATCTGCAAGTGATCTTGGCTCCCTTGAAGGGCTGTGAAGGACCAAATTTCCTATGACAAGAGAAGAGCCCAGACATTTTGTGTGGTGGCAGCGAGGTGTAGGAATAATATTATTAATTAATATTTTTTTGAAAGTATTATTAATTAATAATTTAATACTTAATTAACACTTGATAAGTGTATATGAAATTAATATTCTTGATTTGTGTACTAAGGAAAACATAAACTTGGTGACATGTAATTTCCACAAAAAAATAAATAAATAAATAATCTTGTAAAGCCTAACTAAAAGGCGTGTATATATCCAACTATAACCATGCCTGTTTACGTTTTGTGGAAATTACACCTAACCCTTCTTTTAAAAGTCCAAATTCATAAATCAGATCAAATTTATATTACTTCAAAAATCAGGTATCACAATTTCAAACCACAATACACCACTTCAAACCCTAATTATTTCACTTTCTATCCTACCACAGCGCAACCACACTTCCCAACCTTCATCGGTTCATCCACTGCAAACACACGTCCCATCTCTTTCATCTTCTTCACGCTTCCAGACTGCCTCCATTCAGCTCACAAATCACCACCACAGGCGACAGCGCTCAACCGGTGCTGCTGAGCCCTGCCTTCGCTGCGAGACAATGGCGCCTCCTGTGCAATGGTTGTGCACTGACTCCGTCGATAACACGTCTTTTTTGCTGAAAGGAGCTTGAACTGGGTTGCTACAGAGCGGTTCGACGACTTTGGTGCTTGTAGATGCCGGGCGATTTATCCATTGAGAGGCAGTGTTACAAATGGTTTTGGTCGAGGTAGCATCGTCACCGCCAGATCTAGTAGCGACACATCTTCCTCGAGCTTGCAGCGGCGCGTTGCCTCTTGTGTTTTGTCTTTTTCTTTTAAAACTTTGGTCGGTTGTGGTGTAGCCGACGTGAAGTGGCGACCGCGGTGACGGTGGTGAGGGAGGGAGTGAAATTTTGGATAGTGTACAGTTGCTGTTTGTGGTGGTGTTGGTGGAGGCCGCGGTGGAGAGATGGCGATGTTATTCACTGGACATCCTGACAGTGGTGGTGGTGGTAGTGAGACGTTGGCGGTTACAGGTGTTGATTGTGTGAGATATTGTGAGTTGGTCGGTGGTGGTGCAGTCGGTAGGAAGTGGAGTCGGTGGTAGTGGTGGTGCAGCCGGCGGGAAGTGGAAGCTTGCACTGTGGTGGTGGTGGTGGTGGTGGTGGTGGTGAGACACAGGTGACGACAGGTGGCGGATGCAACCCTAGATTGCAATGTTGTGATCTAATAATTTGATAAATGTGACTTAAAAAATGTGTGACCTAGTAATTGATAAACTGTAATTTAAAAATTAGCTGTAATTTAAAAAATTACGTGTCCTAAAATCAATTTGTAACCTACAATATTTGTGTTTGTAACCTAAAACCTGTGACCTAATAATTCAATAGATTATGACCTAGAAAAAAGTTGAAATTGACTAATTTGACATTTGTGTGATCAAATGATTTTGTAATTTGTGACCTTAAAATCAGTTGTGAAACTTGTGACCTAAAAGATTTGTATTTGTGACATGAAATTATTATGACATGAAAATTATGTAATGGTGTGACCTTAATATGCATAATTAATAAAATATATTTAATTATTTAACATAATTAGTTATAATATTAATAAAAACTTGATTTTTGAATATATATAGATTTTGTCTTATTTTTGAAATATGTATTTTTAAATTCCTTAATTATGTATTTTTTCCTTAATTCATAAGGAAAGGGTACAAGCCCAAGCGACAAGGGTTTCATCCAGCCCAAACAAAACTTGGGCTTCTATTTTTTTCTTAATTAATAGGCTCAGATTCTCCGATAAATTTGTCTAGGGTTTGGTTAGGTTTTTATGTGTTCCTAAACCGTCAGACTTTTCATTCTCACTCCTCGTAGCCCTCTCCATCGCAGGTAATTCATTCTTCTCCTCACTGAAACTATGCAAAATTATTATTATTTCAATACAGATTGTGAAAGAAGTGTTTTTATATTGATATTTTTATCAGATTGTAATGTAATTGAATTTCTGGTTCCTGTATTTTTTACGGCATTATTAATTTTGATAACTTGGATTCAATTATCATTATATTGTGGTTTCGTTTGATTCAGTAGTCATAATTCTATGATGGATGTGTTGGATTGTAATTGATTGGTATAAAAATGCTTGCTTTAGATTATTTTTTCTTTTTGCTTAAGTTGCTGTTATTCTTTATTTGATTATTCATGTGCTCTCTATTGACACATTGGCAGATCTAATTTAAAGGACACTCCTAAGTGCCAACAAAAGAAAAAGCAGAAAATGTCTGGGTATGTAAATCTTACTTCTTTCATAGGAAAATCATGAGCTTGTGGCGGAATTAGTCTTCGTTGTGGACCTGTGGTACATATATCTTTTTCTTTCTCCTTCTCAATTTGTTGCTTTGCAGTGAGGAGGCTGCTGTTGTAGAGACACCCGTTGCTGCACCTGCTCTTGGTGAGCCAATGGACATCATGACTGCTTTGCAGCTTGTGCTTAGAAAGTCTTTGGCTCATGGAGGGCTCATCAAAGGCCTTCATGAAAGTGCTAAGGTTATCGAGAAGCACGCAGCTCAGCTGTGTGTGCTGGCAGAAGACTGTGACCAACCTGACTATGTCAAATTGGTTAAAGCACTCTGTGCTGACCACAATGTGAACCTCATCACCGTTCCAAGTGCGAAAACTCTTGGGGAATGGGCTGGTGTAAGTAAAATTTTCCATATTATTGGAATCATTGGTACATGGATTTGCTTGTTTGAATGATATCATGATATGTATGCATAGAATCGATTTAGTGGTCATTATAGAGTCATATAACTTTGAATTGTGACAGAGGTTATGATGGAAAATCCTCTTGAACCTTTTGTCAACATTATTGAGTAGAAGGTATGTATGCTATTATTTTGACTTCAGTGTTAATTGGTGTTTTGCAGTTGTGCAAGATTGATTCCGAAGGGAAAGCGAGGAAGGTTGTGGGTGCCTCGTGTGTTGTTGTGAAGGTAGTATAGTTATACTTATATAACCAGAGCTGTGACTATTGTGGTTATCAATTGGTTTGTTATCGGTTTCTCAAAGTTGTGACCTTTATTTAATAATATCTATTTGCAGGATTATGGAGAGGAAACTGAAGGTCTTCACATCGTTCAAGAGTACGTGAAGTCTCACTAAAAGACTATTGGGAAGCAGTATCTTTTGATGAGATTTGGGAATGGTCCTTTGAACTTATAGTTTACTTTTCAACGAACTCTATTTGGAGATTTTTAATTAGATACTCTTTTCCTGCTCTACATGTTTTTACTGTTATTTGGAACATGGCTGTTGATGAATCTGCATTAGAATTTTTTTGAGAAAAAGTTTCATTTTGGTCGTTTATCTTTATTTTTATGTGATGCCAGTCATAATTATTTTTGAGCTTAAACACAATTGTGTAGAGGCCAACTCTTGAGTAAAATGCACACAGGTCACCAAACTTTGAGTGGTGGATCATCCAATTTTGAATGTTTATCTCCGGATAACTCGTCTTCAATTTGATGCAATCGAATAATTCAATTTTGATTTGTTTGCGGATCTTATAGTTTCTATCCAATACCTTAGTTTTTTTTTTTTTCTAAATTAATGTAATATACCGATTGGATCGTCAGAAATAATGAATGACTAACCTTTATGCTTACATTACACTAATACGTTTTAAAACATCATAAAAAATACTTTCTAAAAAATATATTTACTTAAAGCAGCAAATCAGCATGCATGTTAATTGAACTCAATGACGTTGGGCAAAGTGAACATATTTGCAAGCATATTGAAGTTTGATGACTTGGCCCTTTTTTGAGACCTATTATTTAAATTAATAGCGACTTTTGAAGAATGTGCTATTAAGTAGAAAAAAGTTTTTGATTTACGTCCAAAATTATTTAATGTGATTGAAAATGAGATTTGAAATGAGTTCCGGAAAATGGGTATCAAACAAAGGTTAATTGCACCAAATTGAAGATGAATTATGAGTGTGCAACTCTCACCAAAAGCTGGGTCGGCCCATTGGGCATTGATTTTGAACACAAATTATAAATTGAGTTTGAGTTCAGCCTAAATATATGTAGTATACGCCAAACGGGGCTTGTTTCACCACTGAAAGATGTTATAGTAATCTACTGCTCACCTCCAGATACAAAGCAATAACATCAGCATGAATTCAAATATGTAAAATTTGTAGTGAAAGTGCAGCAATTCTAGATGCTAGCAAGTTCCACAGAAGTTATAACTATGTTCTATGAAACTGCATTAACTATTCTCATCCATAGAACTAAATAAACAGATACAGTGGAAGTCGGCAAGAGTTGGGGATAAGGGGGATGACTATAATAATAATAAAGGACGAGTTGAAGATCTTCATTTGCTTCCAGAAGTGGGGAGATACACACCCTCTGCCGCCAACCAAACATTATCAGCGCGCTTTTCCCGAACACCACAAACCTGCAATGTATGCAAGGGAGTTGTCTTTAAGGATGCTACGTAATGAAAAATGGTCTGATGTAATTGAATACTATAACGACTTCATCTTGATCTCACCTCTTGTTGTCCCCCAGCTATACGGGTGTATTTCTTGTCATGACTGTGTAGGTATCCACCAGTGTCTACGTGATGAAGTCTCACCCTTTGGTCTTGTCTCCAAGTCTTTCCATTTCCCTCAATCTCTAGTCTAAGGCATAACAATGCGTACAAGATAAATATCACGTGAAATACATGAAATCTATCTGCATGTTTGGCAACCAGTAAGGACAGGACAGGACTGGACTGGACAGTACTTTCTATTTCTTGTTACCGTTCAGTGCTCTCCGATCCTTCTCTGACCAAACATGCTAATAATGTTCAGGATGAGGTCTCACCTCCAATAATCACCAGTGTCAGAGTTACCATTATCTCCAAAGCAACTCACCTGTATATGTTTATATAATGCTGTTAATTTAAGCCTATCTTAGTTTCGGATAATACAAGTAGCACAAAAGATGCAAAAAACTTGCCAACTACTTGAACCTCTCCACATACTTTTTAACAAAAACACAAATCTGATAACAAAGAAAGCAATCACTGTGCATATAAATTTGCCTTCATGCCTACAGCGTATTTTCCAGCAGAGTGTGGACGTTTAATATACTAACATACCTGGAACCAGCACCAGAAGATTTTCTTTTTCTAATAATACAGCACAAGGCCTTGGAAACATTTGTCATTTTTAGCTAAGTTCACAATCTGTTATCAAGAGTTCCACATTTGCAATGGACTGTATTCAGTGAATGATTTCCATGTTTTGGCAATTTTGGCATTTTGTACGCAGCTCATAACACTTTTGCTTAAATATGCATGTATATATGTTTGTATGTGTGCGCGTTTATATGAATTCAGTAAAATAAGAATGGTCCATTTTACAGTATGTTGACAGCAGCAAGGATGGCAACATCAAACCTCGAGATCTACGTTTTACTAGCTTATTGCTTTTTATTGAATATATTCTTGGATTTTTAAGGCGGTAAGTATATTAAATAGCCATGACTGCCCATGAGGAAATAAGAAATGACTACATAGTTTTGAAGCCAGCTAAAATATACCACTGCTTTTCCCTAAGGGGAAAGAAACAGAGAGCAGTATAACACCAAAACATGTCTATTTTGTTTAAGAATCAACTTTTCCCCCGAAAATCATCATAAATCTTTGAGATCCACAGAAAATAAAAGCCAAGTCAGATATAAACCACAAAAATCACAGATCGATTTTACCTGAAAGCTGCAATTGTATTAAAATTATGACATAAATTTTTCCTACGTTAAACTGAGGAAGAAGCTACTGACAAAAGCTCTTATGAACTCTCACAGGATTGTGCACCCTATGATAAAACCAATGTTGCAGAGTACGGGGATAAGATCGAAAACAAGAAAGAATTATATTGCTGAAGTATAGATTCAGGCTATGAGCTTGAAAACAAAAGGAATCAATGATGATAATGAAAAGCAAGTATTCTAACCTCGAGGTTGCCAGATATTGGGGATGCGTGCAAGTGGCTATGCAGCCATCTCCTGGTCCTCATGTGTTGCAGCCTAATGATAGTTCCACTTTTAATTGCATCTCCTTGCTTTGCAGATGAGTCTGGTGTAGGTCTTACAATCTTCCAAACCAAACAACAATTTCAATATAACAATATACAGCTAACCTCACTGAGTAGTGAGTACCATTATAAAGGAAAAACTGCATAGTGTAGGATTAACATACCCAGTAACTGTTAGAGTCATCAACATTAGGGAAACCAGTAACCGACTGTTGCCCGCTGCCAGAGCCATAAGGCACATCATGTGAATGTAGCCGGGCCTTTGTTCGCTCATGCATCAGTTTGATTGTTGATCCATATGTAATCTACAAAACCATTTACAACAACTTTGAAAGAGACGCGACAAGACCCTATCTTTTCATGGGATTCAAATGGCAACCTCAAGTTTAAATCGTGAAAGACCATCCTATTCAATATTTCAGTTCTTAAATATTTTCTCCAAAAACCTTAGAACCAAAGCCCCTGATTTCCTAGCCACCTAGTATAGCCCAAGTTTTAGTTTAAATTTAAACTACAACGTTCTATTATGAGCTAGAAGAAAACCCAAAAGGTATGTTGTTATACAATACAGTACAGCATTTTTAATAGCCTTTCTTCCTTACCCTATCCAGTGTACTTGTAATTTGTAAACAATTCTGTTGTTATACAATACAGTACAGCATTTTTACTAGCCTTTCTTCCTTATCCTATCCAGTGTACTTGTAAACAATTCAAAATTTCTAATGATCAAATCAATACCGATAGAACAAAAACATTTAATCAAAGTAATGTTTCTCCCCTTTTTTCACTTCAAAAAATTCATAAACGAAATGGCATCAAATTCATATCAAACAGTGAATATTTCCTCTACACTTGATGGCGCTTATAAAAATCCCCAAAGTTCAATTAAAATTCGAAATGACTTTCCAAATTCCAAATCCAGCCGACCCATTTTTCGATCAATAATTCCACGAACAATCGCACATAATATATAAGCATTAATCCTTCTATCTGCGTGGGTGTGAAATAATGTTACATAATCGTTTACCTGAACGCCCTCAGAAGCAGCGGAAACAGGAGTGGATGTGTAATCGGAGTCCAGCGTGAGCAAAAGGTAAATTGCAAGTGCGAAAAACGAGACTGCCATGGCTAGTAATATCGATATAAACCAAGTACTCTGCCAAAACGGCGAGTTCAGATCAGAACGGGAAGACGAGAATATTCGGGTCGAACTCGATTTCGAGGAGGAGGCGAAGGCGGCCGGGGGCGCTGATTTTCTACGGGTGAGGCCGTTCGTTTGTTGGCCGGAGGGAGCCACGGTTGGTGCCTTAACACGGTGCCTGAGCTCCGATGGAAGATCCGATCCAATTTGCAATTCGGGTTGTGGAGTTCGAATTATTATTATTATTATTTTTTATTGTGAATTCAGATTTGAGTTTTCTGAGATTAATGAAGGGAGTGCGTGGTGTTCAACGTTGACAACGAATCATTATTTGCCACGTGGACAAATGGTGGCGTGGATGAGCTCAATTGGATATATTGGCATCGTTAACATACTTTGATTTATAAATTGGTTTATTTATGATTTTGGGTAAAAATAATGATTGAAAATTGAGGAGAGAGAAAATGTGTATGATTAATAACTGATTTTGAGAATTGTGTAATTTATAAACTGATTTATAAACAATTTATTTCATTTATCAAGCAGATGCTAAAATGTACAAATGAAATAATTGTACAAACAATGATGTAGTTATTGTTTCCAGTGTCTTAGGCTGGGTCACAAGAAGGAATTAAAATTAAAATTTGATTTATTTGAGTTTTTAAAGTAAAATGTAGAATTAAAAATTGGAGAGAAAAAATGTGAATAGTTAAAAAACGATACGAAAAATTGTGTAAATTAAATTTTATGTATTTTTTATTTTTGTCATTTTCTCAATTAATTCAAGTAGCCGAACGGAGTATCATTGATTCTACAGTCAGCGAATTCTTATCTACGACGTTCGTAAAGTCTATTTGTATTCATATATGTACATCTGTACATGTAGCAAAATTGGGCGGGTCTTTACTCTACGTGTCGACAAAACTGAAGATGGAGACACTTTTGATCCTTAAGGTTGTAGAGAAATTTCAAGTTGATCTTTTATTTCAAATCACGAAAAGCTTCTGTTTGGTAAATAAAAAATAAAAAACTATTTATAAACAAAGAATTTAACGTTTTCAAAGTAAAATTTATAGTTAAAATATATGATTAAAAAATAATTTGAAAAAAAATAATTTATAAATTATAAATAAGTTATTGAACGCTCCTATTAATTCTAAATTGATTACTATGTGTAAGATTATCGTTGACATTGAAAGGGGTATCATAAAAACTCTCCACAGGTAGGGAGTGGCTGCCGGTGGGCCCCACCTAACTCTCAATCACACTTGTCCACAATGGACAATCTTAAAATTTCTACTATGTATCACCAAGACGTTAATCCCATAAAAAAATCATGCTACCATTATGATTCATATTGGCACTCATCCCTCTCTTCCTTCCTCGAGCATCGATGCAGCAAGGAGTTCATCGATTGGTGATAACCTACAACAATTGGCGGTAAAAAAATCACATCCATTCTATATCAAGATAATATCTAATGTTTGACATGATTCAATCTCCTGTAATTGTTTCTTTAAAGATATTTTATCTTCAAGTCCCACGTTTTTTGCAGGTAAATGGAGTGGAGAAACTTGCTTCAACGACATTTCGAAGATCGAATTTTCTAGCCTTCATCAATTTGCACCGTCTATGGGAATCGATATGTTAACCATGTTCTCACCCCATACAAAATGTAACCAATAAAAATGGTGATTTCCAACCAAGAAGAGAGGAGTCGACAACCAGAAAATGGTGATTTCCAGCTAAGAAAGTGCTACCGCAAACAATTCAGATAATGAAATCTTCAACGAGACGATTGGCACTGTAAATGGTTAATAGATGCTGAAATTATTTCTGTAATTAGTAGCAACCTACCAAAAGGTTTTCTGTGATTTATCCAAGACGAGAAAACAATCACACCGTAAAAAAAAATGCATTTCTTTCTTCATTTAGCAAAGGCAAGAGAATCCAAAAGCGAAAGTATAGGGATACAAATATGTTTGAGGGTACGAGTTTCTGAAAAAATGCATTTGGTTGAAAGGGTTTTAGTAACGAGTATAAGTCAGCACTAACAACATAAAGATAGTCTTATTCTTTTTTTCGTAACTTTTTAATTCGAGCAATTAAGCTTGTAGGGGTGTTAAAACCTGATATCATAAATTCATATGAATTGAGAATTATCAGCCTAAAACTCGTTACATTGATCAATTAGAAAACTTAAGGGAGAAATGACTTGCATATATGACACGAGAACATCTTTTACTATTATTCGTAGCCTTGGTGACTCGGGTAATTAATGCCCTGTTCTCTTTGTTGTTTTCAGATCATTTTCTATTTTTTATTTTCGAAAATACTAAAAACGTATTGTTTCCAAAAATGAGGTTTCCAAAATAACTAAATAAATTACAAATAAAACACAAAAGGTTCAAATCTTGTTTTGGACATTTCTAACTTAAAAATCAACCGAAACTTCAAAACGTGCAAAACGCTACTCTGTCCCAAGATTTGGTGTAGCTTAAGTGGTCAGCGTCTCACACTCCTTACAGGAGGTCCCTAGTTCGATTCATGCCAATTGTAACTCAATTTTTTTTTTACTCGATTTCAAACATTTCATTTAACCTAAAACCTTACAAAAAGGTCTCAGCTTCTTCCCAGCTGCTGTTTGCTCACCTCTTCCCTTCCAAGTCGCTCCCCTCTCTTTCCACTTCCCTTTTCTCCTCTCTAAGTAGACAAATCCAAAAGGGCTGTAAAAGGAAAAGTGATTTGGAGCTAGCTCACAATGACTGTTGGCTTCAATTTCAAGAAGAAGGTTGAATCGTGAGTTGAATTCATGCATTTTCCCTATAATTTTACTATTAGGCTGTGTTTGATAGCGATGGTGGAATTTGAGTGGAAAGAAAACGAATTTCAGGAAATTGAATTTTTGGAATTGAATTCCTGGGAATTGGAAGTTTTATGTGTTTGATTGGTTTAATTTCTAGATGGAAAAAGTGAAAAAAATTTCAACTTTTATTGTTTGATTGACATTATTTTCCATGGTAAATAAAGCAAAATATAGTTATTTTAATCAAAAAAATAATTTTTTTTACACACATTTGTACTTGATAATAATAATGTTAATTTTTTACAAAAAAATAAATCAATTAGTAATAACAAAAATGATCAAACGTGACGAAAATTGTTAAAAATTTTGCCAGGAAAATAAATTCACCTAGCTACATGGAAAAATGAATTCCTTCAAAAGTAGGAAAAGCCTCGCGTGAAGGTGAAGGCTGAAATTTCAATTACCTGGAAAATTTTAGCATTCAAACACCAATAATTGGAAAAAGTTGGAAAATCCTTTCTTTTCCCTAGAAAATAAAGGAAATCAAATGGAGCCTTAGGGTGCATTTGATATTGAGGGTAGAAAGAAAATGAATTACAAGGAATTGAATTCCAGCGAATTGATTTCCTAGGAATTGGATGTTTTATGTGTTTGATTGATTTAATTTTCTAGGTGAAAAAAGTAGGGAATTTTCCAACTTTTGTTATTTGATTGATATTATTTTCTATGAAAAATAAAGCAAAATTTAGCTATTTTAATCAAAAATATTTTTTATTTTTATTTTTTCACACATTCGTACTTGATAAGAATAATGTTAATTTTTGGGAAAAAAATAAATTAATTAACAATAACAAAAATGATCAAAGTGACGAAAATGGTACAAAATTTTACCTGAAAAATAAATTCTCCTACCTGACTAGGAAAATGAATTCCTTGAATTGATGGAAAATGGGCGCGTGAAGGTAGAAGATGGAAAAGGAATTTTCAGGAACTTTAGTGTAATCAAACGCCCAAAAGATGGAAAATGGCATGAAAAAAATCATTTTCCCTAGAGAATGATGGTTATCAAACGTTGCCTTGGTAAAATATGTATTGTAAAATGGGTCTTGAGAGGGTGTTCAGTGCACAACTTATTCCTAAAGAAATAGCTAACTGGACTGAGCTCACTGACTTTTATGTTAATGTGAATAATCTTTCCAGTGATATACCTCCTCAGATTGGTGATGTATCTACTCTACAAGGTAAAGTTCTGCATTTCTTCTTTAGATAACACAAAAGTGGGAGTGTAGTTTTGGTGATTTATAGCTTTTTGGTTGAGATTTTTAAGTGAAAATTTTGTTTTGGATACACTTTGTTTTCTCTTACTGATAGTAAAATAATTATGGGTATCATTAGTTTTTTATTTCAAACTTTGATCAATAAAAATATATTTATTTTAAAAGTCTGTTAATCTACTTATAAATACTAGTCATCAATCTTATTGCCTAAAAAAAAAAAAAAATGATACTTGCTGTGCAGAACGACAGCTCTTTAACAAGTATCCTATTTACAGGTTTGCTTGAATTACAATTACAACACCTTGGACAAGCATTCAGCCAATCAATAATTTCCCTTTTAAAATACTAAGAACCAAATTGACATATCTCACATTCTGTTGTTTCCCCTTTTTCTTCTTATCTAGGAGTGATTGCAGATTATGCATTATGCAATAGCTTAACAAAGTAGTTAGAGCCAAGGTAGGAGGTGGTCAGATGGAGACATAATTTTGAGCTCAGCCAAATCATGTAGTTCTGGCTTCTTCCTCTGTTTCATTGTTCTTGGGGGAAAAATTCAATCTTGATGATTTAATCCTTCATTTTTTATTATGTTTTCGTGTAAAATTTCAATCTTGGCTACAAGATCTTTGCTTCATTTACCCATTGCCATTTTTTATATTTAGGCATGCTTTTAACTTATCATATTATTCCTTGTCGTTTGAAGTGTGCAACTTATTCCTGTGGTTTTCATAAACTCTGTTGGTAACTCGGCCAAATAATAAAATATGCAGTGATTTAAGTTGTATACTTGTTAAACTGATGGACAGAAGATTTACAAGTTAATAAAGATAGATTTTCAATGTGCTTTTTTATATGATGACTTGTGTAGTGGCATTAAATGATATTGTCTAGTTAAATGAGTTCTACCCATACACTTATATTTGATTTATTATTTAATGTACTTTGCTACCACATAGATCAATGCTAAAAACTCATTGTGCTTCATAGCATAATCGAGTGTAGTATTGGAGTGTTGAAGGCCAAGTTTCCTATTTTGAAATAAATTAGCAATTTTCCTCTTATTAGGTAAAGACATCCCTATTGTGGGTTGTACAATACATAACTTTATTCATCAAGAGCACGCATTAGACGAGTTGTTTACAGAATATTTAGTGGAGATTATGATTTTCGATGATGTGCCCGAATCAAGTGAAGTTCAAGAACCCATACAATTTGATGCTAGTCAAACAGCTTAAATGTGACAAGTGCGGGAAGAAATTGCTACCCAAATGTGAACTGATTGCTCAAGAAGGACAAGATGACTTTGAAATTTATTTTTTTAAGTCAAACTCTGTTTGCTTAATTTGAATTACGTGTATTGGGGAAGTAATTGGGATTTGAACATTATGTTGTTAATTTCTTATAATATTTGTTTGAAGTTAACATTAATGGCTTCATCTATTATTGTAATATTTTTCTTGTTATTATAAATTAGTCCAACAAAAATTAGACAAGTTAATTTTTTATAATATAGAGTAATAGTCATTCTGCAAAATTTCAAAAAGAATGTGTTTTCCAATTTTCATTTTCAGAAACAATTTTCAGAAATGACAAACCAAACTATTTTCAGCAAATTTGGAAACAGGAAATAGGAAACATTTTCGAAAATGAAAACAGCAAATAAAATACAAACAAAACGCCTTCTAAGTTTTTAAGGGTTCTCAGAACTTGGTGCCTTAAAGTCATTTGCCTAAAGCTCGTTACAGGGAACACTTAGAAAGTTTGAAGAGAAAAAAATAAAGAAAAATAGAAAAAAGTACTTGGTCTAAACTTTGAAACTAGAGCTTTAAAAATAAATAGTTCTACTTTGTAAGATGACGAACAATAATTCTAATTTGGGGTTGTTAGATAAGTGTTTCATACACTTATTTACATGTTAAAACTAGAATATTATTTTGCTGTTTTGTAATAAATGTTATTACTTTCGTTGTTATTTGTTATTATTTTAGAAATTATCCCAAAATCAAGAAAACGAAAGAACTGAAGCAAATGAAGGTCAACTGGAGCCAAATTTTGCACATTGGAAGTTGGTGAAACCAATTGAAGATCAAATAAGAGCTAATTTGAATAAGGAAAAACTGTAATAGCATCAACAACGTGATCGCCGTCTCTCAAATCACGCAATTGTGCCTCTTTCCAACTGGGCTAGATTTATCTCCTTTAAATTCGATTTTTGATATCTTTTTCCCAATTAAACTGATTTCCTCATCACCTAAATATAGAAGACATATTGCACAAAATTAGGGTTCCTCCACCACATTATATCACGTCATATTCTACATTATTCTTTAGAGAACCAATTGGTGCAAGGTGCAAAATGGAAGACTTCTCAACAATAAGATGATTTTTATATTTGGGTAATGAATTTCATGAAAACTTGTTATTATTTATCTTTAATTATGTATTTATGTTAGTTTAAATTATCATGATGAAGCTTTAATTTCCGGATTTCATGTTCTGGTTATTGTTTAACTTAATACAATTTATGGGTTTGAGCAATTAATTTCAAGTTTTATGTTTCTGTAGTTACCTGATCAATGATTCATTTTGACTGTATGAATGTCGTGATGTTTTCTTATGTTCGAAAGATTAAGATTATGTTAGACACATTTTAATTGTCATAAAGTCCAATAGGAAATATAAATATACCTCTATACTTGTTGTTATCTTCAAGTGTTCATAAATCTTTAATATTTTTCTATTTGTTTGTATTCGTCATATAAATATAGTCGGGTCATATATAAAATAGATTTTATTTCTCGTTTGAAAGAAGGTTTTAAAAAAAAATTAGGAACATTGATTTTCAAAATCCCACGAATTGTTGTTAAGCATTAATATCAAAGAACGAATGATGGAAAATAAAGTGAATTCTTGATCCTAGCATATATTTCTTATAGATTTTATTACTTTAAAATTATTTACTTTTAATAGTTAGTTTAATTCTAAATCAAATACAAATTGATTTTTTTTGTTCCGTTAAGGTTTGTAATAAAAAATAATAAATTGACTCAATTATCATGGGTACGATATTTGGACTCAAAATTCACTTTATTAATTGTGTAATCCGTACACTTGTATTAAGAAAATAGCGCAACACAGGGCATCTTAGTTCATGTTCCCTTACACTGGTTACTTTCAATGGTTCTTCGGAGAGTACTCAAAAAGGGAAGTGGTGTTAACAAAGGGTGTATATGATTTGGGTTTATGTGGCAGTTGTGGATGTGGTTTTGTCTATGGGGATGGAGAAATTAACGGTGGGGATGACATCATGACGGTGTTGACATTTTTCTTATTTTCCCTGGAGTATGTTGGGAAGTGTAGGTTGCGGTGGTGGTGGTTGTGATAATCTTCTCAGGCGTTGGTGGCTGCATTTTTGTGTATTCACGGTGTACTCTGTGGCTGCTCAGCGGCTAGTGATTGCATTTTTCTTATGGTGCATTTGTGTGTTTACTGTGTGTTCATTGGCTATGCACAAAATAGAAGAATATAGATAAAACTCCGTATGAACTTCGAATACTTATGAATGTGGGGGTGTCTTGCGAAGGTCGCGGTGCCTCCTCCTAAGAAGGTTAAGATTGGACCTAAGACGGTTGACTGTGTGTTCATTGGCTATGCACAAAATAGTAGTGCATATAGGTTTCTTGTGCATTATTCGAATGTACTTGATATTGATCCGAACACGATCATGGAGTCTAGGCATGCACAATTCTTTGAGAATATATGTCCTTGTAAATCTCCTAAACAGTTAACTCCTATTAAACGGACTATGGAATCTTCTGCTTCTGGTAGCAGTAAAGATCCAGTTGAAGAAGGTGATGTTGAGCCTAGACAGAGTAAGAGGACCAAAACTTCTAAGACGTTTGACCCTGATTTTCTCACATATTTGATAGAGAATGATCCTCAAAACTATAAAAAGGCTATATCTTCTCCCGATGGTTATCTGTGGAAAGAAGCCATCAAAAGTGAAATCGATTATATCCTACATAATCACACCTGGGAATTAGTAGATCTTCCACCAGAATGTAAGCCTTTGGGCCACAAGTGGATCTTCAAGAAGAAGATGAAAGCAGATGATTCCTTTGATACTTATTCTCCTGTGTCGAGAATAACATCTATCCGGAAGATAGTTGCTATTGCAGCCTTGCGAAATCTGGAAATACATCAGATGGATGTAAAAACAACTTTTCTAAATGGAGATTTGAATGGAGAAATCTATATGGAGCAACCAAGGGGATTTCGACTCCAAGTCAAGAAAGGAAAGTCTGTAAACTGGTTAAATCGCCTTTTGGTTTAAAGCAAGCACCGAAGCAATGACATGAAAAATTTGATAATGCTATGCTTTCTAGTGGCTTTAGAATCAACGAGTGTGACAAGTGTGTATATTTTAGGGACACTAATGATGGATATGTCCTATTGTGTCTGTATGTTGATGACATGCTCATTGTCGGCAGCTCTGATAAGATTATCAAAGCCACTAAGAATATGTTAAACTCAAAGTTTGACATGAAAGATATGGGTCTTGCGGATGTCATCTTGGGAGTAAAAATACTCTAACTCTGAATGTACTTGTATTATCTCAATCTCATTATATTGATAAGATACTAGACAAGTTCAACAAGTCAGATACCGTTGTGGCCAAGACTCCAGTGGATTTGAGTCTCCATTTATCCAAGAATACTGGTGACGGCGTGTCACAGTTAGAATATTCTCAGATAATAGGGAGTTTAATGTATTTAATGACTTGTTCGAGACCAGAAATAGCATACTCAGTTAGCAGATTAAGTCTCTACACGAGTAACCCAGGTGCTATCCACTGGAAAGCCATTTTTAGGGTGTTATAATATTTGAGGTACACTCGCAATTTTGGATTGCATTATTCTAGATACCCTGCAGTAATCAAAGGGTATGCTGATGCAAATTGGATATAAGATATGTCTGACTCCAAGTCTACAAGTGGATATGTCTTCACTCTTGGTGGTGCAGTTGTCTCTTGAAAATCGTCCAAACAAACTTGCATCGCAAGATCTACAATGGAATCAGAATTTATCGCGTTGGATAAAGTAGCTGAGGAAGCAGAGTGGCTTCGGCAGTTTATTGAGGATATTCCAAGATGGTCAAAGCCTGTACCTGCAATTTGCGTTTATTGCGATAATCAATCAGTAAATGGCAGGGCATAGAGCAATATGTATAATGGTAAGTCTCGACATATTCGAAGACGACATAATACCATTCGACAACTACTCTCACAAGGTATTATCACTCTGGACTATGTGAAGTCAAAGGATAATATTGCAGATCCGCTAACCAAAGGGTTACTAGAGAACTAGTTGTCAAAGCATCGAAGGGAATGAGCTTGCAGCCTATGACGTTGAAAAGGGTAATGGTGGAAACCCAACCTAACTGAATGGAGATCTCAGGATCTAGGTTCAAATGGACAACTAAACCATGTATATCTGTGTAAATCACTCAGAATGTTCTCGTTCTCCTCATTCCTATGGTGCTCAGAGTGATTGAAAGATGCAGGTTAAGCTATACTTTTAATGACCCTTAAGTATTATTGTGAAACGCTAAGTTAAGAGGTCACCTATGTGAGTGTGAAGTGTGGCCACTTTTATAAGGATTAAGAAGACTACATCATTGAACAAACACTTGCAGAACAAAGCGACATGTTCATGGCCAAAACGAACACAACTTTGAGAACTACGCAGTGTCTAGAATGATCCTGTGTGAGGCCTATTGTCTTGGTTTACACAAATGGAGAAACAGTTCAAGGCATCTGATCCACTGATTTGCTGGTAATACCCGATAGATTTTAACAAGAGAAGGTTCAAAGCTAAATCCTACCTATCTTATGCAGGTCTCTCTCTCTCTCTCTCTCTCTCTCTCGTCATCAATTTTGGCAAATTTTTATTCATGTGGTGGATTTTTGGAAAATTATTATTTTTTGGTTGAATAAAAATTTATTTCTACAGTTTCACGTTTGGAATGAAAAACTGAATATCATCAGTTTGAATTTGGAATGAAAAAACTGAATATCATCTATTTCAAAAATAAAAGCCAGCCATAAATTTCATCTGTTTTTCCTCAGCTCATCAGTTTCAATGGACAGAATTCAAACTTTCAATTACATTATTAATTGAAATAATAGGCAAGCTCTTCCTCTCACAGTATAAATAGGAGAGCCTCATTCTCGATTGAATAATCCAAGACAGTGAAGAATACAGACAGTAAACTATTTCCTCTTTCTTTTCCAGTCAACTTCAACCTTGTTCGTTTCTTCCTTTGCTAAATTTTCTTAAGAGAGAGACACAGCAAGTTCGATAGCCGGTGAACGTAGTGCAACGTGAACCGACAACCAATTTTATCTTGGGAATCGAACACCGATCAAAACATTTTGCACCCCGGTGAGGCGGCGAATTCGATTTAAGGAAACCATGTAAACACATGACTTCGATTTGGTTTTATTTTATTTGATTCTCTAAATTTTCCCACAATACTACCATGGAAAAAAATTTAAAAAAAATTGGTTTAAAACATGTATCATGTGATTGTACCTAGAAATTAATTTTCATTGCAAATCTTTATATCAAATATAGAAGAATGAAAATAAATTCCTTTGATTTGACATTTTCATGAAAATTGGATCCAATCAAACACACCATGAGCTCTTGTTGGTAACCAATTTTCAAAAGAAAAAAACTTCATGTTCCCCCCTTTTGCCGCCCTTTTCAAAATCTTATTCTTTCCATTCATATTATCCATACATTTAGTTAACACGCAAAACGGTTTTTTTATGTTTTGAGTTTTGTTTGTATTTTCTTTTTGTTTCCAAAAATTCATTTTGAAAAATGGGAAAGTGAACGCATTTTCAGTGCTTTAAAAAATTGAAAATTGAAAACGACCTTAAAATAGCAAAGAGAACGGGACCTTATATTTTTTCAAATTTCGTTTTTAATCACACATTCTATCAATAAAATAATATACACATAAATTCAAAAAGATTTCCTTCATTTTAACTACATATTATAAAATATTACTACTACAAATCACGTCATTTGAAATAATGAATCTCGAATAGAGGTAGCACCTCTGTTTGATAACACTGTTTAGTTTATAAATTAATTTATTTATGATTTTGAGGTAAAAAGTAGTGGTTAAAATTAAAGAGAGAAAAAGTGTGTCGTTAAAAAATTCTTTAGAAAATTATGTAATTTATAAACACTAGTTCTTACCCGTGCGATGCACGGCAAACGTAATTTTTATGTTAGATTCACATTGGGACTCTTCAATGTTCACATAATAAAATAAGTCAAAAATAGTTTACTATAATAGCAATATAAGTAAGTCATATATGGTATAATATGATAACAGTAATCACTAATATATTTTGAAAAGTTAACATATTTAATCTAAGTTTTGAAAAACTTCTTTAAAAACTACATTTGTGGTCGAATTTGATGATTGTCCATATTTGTCGCAAATTAATATCTTCAATTCAGCATGATTGGTAAATCGAGAAACAACTGCATAGAGTTGAACCTATTTGAAGACTGATTTTCTTAGATAAAACCAACATACGACAGAATGGCTTGAAAATTGAATAATATATATAGATATAGAATATAGATTTTTTTAATAATAATAATTGATTTTTTTTCAAAATCCATCTTTATCGAAACACATATTTAACAATCACTATTAAAGTATGTTTGGTAAATTTTAAATTTGAAATTTAATCTCTTTTATCCAATTTTTTGACCACAGAATTTATAAATTTATTAAATTTCTATACTCTCTCCACCACTATTCTAGTTTAATGATTTGTTTCGTAACATTGTATCTAATTATAAAATAATTTTTTGTTAGTTAATTAGTCTCTTTCCTATAGGGGGAAAAACTCAATCTTTTTTTTTTTTTTTTCTCGAATACGTAGTTAGTCTCTTTCCTTCACAACTTCAACCGAACCCTAAAATAACTTCAGGGAAGAATTACCACCTAAATTATATTCATCAAAGTTTCGTCTCCTTCACATTCCACGACACCGACGACTCTAATGAATGTATTTTTTAATCAAATGCCTATAATTACATGCACAACTATATAAATTAATGACTGCAAGACTTGAACAATACTTGTGTCAATATATTTAGAGAAATACTTTCTATCCCAACTCATCAGCATACAATTTCTGCAAAAGCTAAGGCCTTATTCTCTTTACTGTTTTGATGTCATTTTCTATTTTTTTTCGAAAACACTAAAAACGCGTTCTCTTTACCATTTTCAAAAACGCATTTTAGAAAAAAAAAATTGTACACAAAACCCCCAAAATCTCGTTTTGGGTGTTTTGTGTGTATTTCAGCAAAAAAATGTTAAAAACGTTGAAAACGCGTTTTGAGATATTTTTTTTTAAAAATTATTTTAACTTAGAACTAAGCTTAATATAATTTTTTTATTTTTATTTTTATTTTTTTATTTTTATTTAAGAATTATCCTAACTTAGAACTAAGCCTAAATAAAGTGTTTTTTTTTTTTTAAATTATCCTAACTTAGAACTAAGCTTAAATAAAGTTTTGTTGAATTCAATATCAACATTACAAAAAAAAAAAAAAAAAAATTAAATGAAAATTCTTGTTGTTATATTTCAAAAAATGCCTTGATAAATGGACTCTAATGATTTTGAAAGAACTTGCATTTTCTGAATTTTAATAGAACTAGAGCTTCCTCAAATCTCGAACCTGATCAAGTTGTGTTAATATAGACTTTTAATGCTCACATTAGTGTGTTGTATGTAACAATGTTTTCATTGTATTGTAAAAGGAAATTTAAGTTTGAGTCAGTAGTATTCTGTAAGCAAATTAATTAAAAATAATTTAAGTAGTATTCTGCAAAATTTCAAACAGAACGTGTTTTCCAGCTTTTTATTTTCAAAAACAGTTTTCAGAAATGACAAACCAAATGTGCTTTCAGCAAATTTGAAAACAAAAATAAAAAAGGAAACACAAAATATTTTCGTACAAACAAAAAAATTGTGAAAACAAAAAAATTACTTGAGCGATTCCAAAAGAAAATATTATAATATTCAAATGTTCACATAATAAAATAAATAACTTAGATAATTTCGTACAATATTAATAATGTCTATTTAACTTTGAAAGTTTAACAAATTTTTTAGTGTTTGATAACACAATTTACAGTTTCAAGGGCATATTCAAGTACTGATTAAGATATAGTTCATCTTTTTCAGTTGTAGAGAAGCAGTGCTTCAAGGACACAACATTTGGGTGGTGAAGAGAATGCATGGTTTGTAACTTTGTTCTTGAATCTCTTCTTGAAGAACCTTCTTTATGGAAACTGTTTCGCCAGACTCAGCATTTTGCCCGAATACTCAAAGATCAACAAAAAGTGATATTTTCACTTTCATATTCTGGTAGCACGGAGCAATTCAAAGTCATAAACAAAGCAAGATCTTACCTTAAATACTAAGCATTTTTCCTAAATAGTCAAATATCAGCAAAAAAGTGATCTTTTCACTTACATTATCTGGTAGCACCGTGCAATTCAAAGCCATAAACAAAGCAAGATCTTACCCGAAATACTACTCCAAATGATCCATGCCCAACAACACGTTTATCCATGTAACTAATGGTCTGAAAATATCCAAGAAAAATTCAAAAAATTAAGCATAACTTCAAAAAGTAAAATTTGTTTTCTGGGAATAGGTTTTTAGGAGAATGGTACAAAAGCTATGCAAGATCTTACTTGAAATACTACAAATGATCCATGCCCAACAACACGTTTACCCATGTAACTAATGGTCTGAAAATATCCAGAAAAAATTCAAAAAATTAAGCATAACTTCAAAAAGTAAAATTTGTTTTCTACGAATAGGTTTTTAGGAGAATGGTACAAAAGCTATGGATTGACCTGCTTACGCTGGCCATTTCGACCACCTATAGCTGTCACTATTATGTGCCCTATCTCAGAGCCATTACTATCAACAACGGTTGTTTCCATTTCCTAAAAATTAAAACACGGCTCTCATCAAAAATAAAAAATCACGTAAAGAATAGTTTTTAAAGAAGTTGTACGTAAAGAACAATTTTTTTTACGACTTGCACAATCATACCTACCTTTTCTTGTCTAAAAATTTTGAGGATCAGCATGTGAGAGACCCTATTAATTATTAGAATTAAGGAGACGTGAAAATCAATTATAAAACTCTATATAGCTAGAAATTATATTACTGTCAATGACAAAAAAAAGTCGAGCCGGTATATATCAGGTAGTTGAATGAACCTAATGCCGGTGGTTTTTTTTTTTTTTTTTTTTAATTGAACCCGTTACAATTAAGTAAAAATGTCTAAAACTAAGTGGTTCGTCTACTATTCGATCATCAATAGAAATATCACCAACTATATCTAAATGTAATCTAGAATCCAATTTTTTCTACTACAAAAATAGCAATCAAATTTAAAATGAAAATGATTCCTATAAGAAATCAAGAATCATCTTCATAAGCAGAAATCAACATCTCCTAGGGTGGGTAGTTGGCTAAAAAAATGAATAACTTCGGACGTGACCTGCGAAAAAAAAAACACCTTACAAATAACCAACAGGATGATCGGAAATAATTTGCCAAATAAATGATAGATCTCAAGTGTAACGCCCCGAGTTCTAAATACTCGAAACGCCACTTCATCGTCGTCAGACTTAATTTCAAAAAGAATATTCATTTAGCGGAAATAATTGAAATTTTAAATTTTTGCATAAAATTATTCCAATCATTCATAGAAATAAAATTTCAAATCCTCCATAGTCGGCATAAAATAAAGTTCGTCTTAAAATAAACGGATATTTTAATATTTAAAATAACATTTAATTATTTCTTTGCCACTTGAGTCCATCACTCGCCACCGCTTCCGAAGTCTGCAAAAAATTGTTAATAACGGGATGAGTATTTCTAAGAAATACTCAGCAAACTCATAATCGAATAATTCACTTAATCCATAAATTGCACATAAACATGTAATCATGCTAACATATTTCTATCATAACATCATAACATATCGCATATTTACATAAGTGCGGAAAGTAGCCTTGTCTTGTCTTAATTCAACATGCAATTATGCATGGAAGTTATAGCGCATATAACATTTCTTCTTTATACACCATTTTCGGGAGAGCATTTGCCCGTCTTACCCCTCATGGTTAATCACATAAACATAACATCATATATGATTTACATAATTCCAGACTCACATGCAAATCATAGGTAAATAAATTATTGAGTATGAGTCTACCTCACAACTTAACGAGTATATATATCGAGCGGGAACAACTTCAAGTCTCTAATCGTCCGTTCGCGTCGTCTAGCCAAAAAAAAAAAAAAAATTTGAATTAGAGATTTTGGAAAATTGAGTATTTAAAATAAAATAAAAGATTTGGGACTAATTAGACAATTTAACATAATTAAATTTTTAAAAAGGTTTAGGGCTTAATTAAATTTTAAGAAACAAAAGGGCTGTCTTAAATATTTTAAAATTGCAACGGCTAAAATAATTGTATTTGAAACTTGGGGACTGAAGATAAATATTTTAGAAATAAAAAGGGGTTGAACTTAAAACACTTTTGAAAGATAAGGGACTTAAGGGGGTAATTTGGAAAAAATCAATTTTTTGATTTATATATATCAAAATATCTCCCTCTCCTCTTCATAACAGAGAGAGAGGAGATGCGAGAGATGGCAAGCGGGGCTCGCCCCGTCTCTGATTCGAGACCGCCGGCAAGCTGGACGTCGACGGTTGTGCCGTCGGTGCGAGGGGGCAGCAAAGCCGGTGGGGGTGGTATGAGAAAAGTGAAGGTTTGGGTCAGATTGTTGTGCAAGACCGAGGCTGGGGGTTCGAATTTGGGCATGACAAATTCCGGTCAAGTTTCCAGCGAAAAGCCGATGGCTGAGGTAAGTGTTGGGTCTGATTTATTTCTTGGTTTTTGGTTCTGATTTTGGGTTTCAAATCTTGGGTTTGCTTTCGACTGGGATTGAAGTGGCAGTGGCGGTCAGTTGGGTTGCGAAAATGGATTGGTGCAGCTTTGGGGATGGCCGTGGCAAGTGGCGGTTGTGGCAGCGTGTGGTGGTTCAGAGTTTGGGTTTGGTGGTGTGGAACTGGAGATTTGGGAGATGGGCAGTGATGATTGACGGTGCAGGCGAGGCTTCCATCCAGGATTGTGGTGATGAGATGGGTTCTGGGGTTGTGTTTGAAATCGATGCTGAAGGATTCGAGCCTCTAGTTGGTGACGGATTCCTGGTGTTAGTAGATTGAAGGCATCGAATTGTTGGGTTGAGGTAGTGATTTAGGCAATGGTGTTGACGCCCGGTTTGCTGTGGAGTATCTCCGGTGGATTGTAGATTGAGATTGTTGTCAAATGGTGGATGTTTGTGGTTGTGTATCATGGAAGAATTTGCAGGAGATTGATTTGAGTCAAGAAATTCTTACCTAAATTTTGCTGGTGCTCGTGAGGGAAGAATGGAGGTATTGGACTTGAATTATAGACTATTCTTGGAAGTTGAAAGGATTGTAACTCTTGTGTGCAATGATGATGAATAAATCTGCTATTGAATGCCAATATCATTATTTTTTTATTTTTTTTGGAACGTTTAGAAATCTGATAAATTGGAATTACACTTTAAATTTATACAGTCATAAAATTTCCAAAAATCAGGTATTCGGTTAAGGGGTAGAATAAAGAATTGGATTCAAAATGAAATAATAATTTCGGACAAATTTTAAAATCGCAAATCGGACTTAAAGATTTAAACGGATTTAAATTTCTCTCTTGAAATCTTAAAATAATTTAATTGGCTAGACGAACACATTTTTATCGGGTGGAGTCGTAGCGACAATATATTTAACTTTTATTGTTATAAAATTTTCTCGGTCGCTACATCAAGTCAATAGGAGTATTCTGTTTCCACACACCTGGACACTGAACCATAAGATGATGATTGCGGCAGGATGAAAGTATGGAATAAGCAAAAATTCCTTTTTGTTTATCAGCAAAACATTATTAACTCCATCACCGTCACACCATTGCAAACCTAAACCTCAAAAGGTAACTTTCGAGTGATTCAAAACAAACCATGTAAAATTGCAAATTCCAAAACAATTGACTTAGATTTCTTATGCCACTGGCTATAACTCTAATTATTCACCTTTCCATTACAATCCACACATCTCTCTCATTTTTGTAGACTTGTCAGCAGACACCGTGATACATCACAAAAGATGAGTTGAATAAATAGGTTAGAATATGATATGACCAAATTACAACAATAATCTTGAAATCGAATTTCCATGTGAATGCTATAACCATATTTATGCATTAATTAATAAATCCATGCTTAATTAATTTTACTTGTAAAAACTAAAAATTAATGAAAGCAAACAGGGCCCAGAAAAAAGTCCTCAAATAGCCCAAGCATTCACAGTAGCATTGACAGTATTCAAATGACCAATCATTTTCACATTCTTTTATATATATATATTTTTAAATTTTAAACAGGATGTGAGCATAATTGAACCACATTGGAAA
Source organism: Ligustrum vulgare (assembly GCA_963555705.1). Classification (NCBI taxonomy): domain Eukaryota; kingdom Viridiplantae; phylum Streptophyta; class Magnoliopsida; order Lamiales; family Oleaceae; genus Ligustrum; species Ligustrum vulgare. The sequence goes on along the minus strand of OY743172.1, from coordinate 2,717,899 downwards.
CCATTATCACTAAAGTTGGAAGAATTAGTCTTGTAGGATGTCAACACCTTCTAAATCTTCATTACCATCAAATCACAGCCAATACTCAAAAGGTATCACAAGAAAATTTAACATAAAAATTGACTCCAAACCAACCATAAAAAACTAATAAATTCTAAATTAAAATCAATATCTTTCTTGAATATTATACGCATATCCTTCTCTAATTTGAGAAGCTGTTCCCCTGATCAAATCACACAAATAGATCATTATATTTCATGCATAAGAAGAAGTATCTACTTAACTAGAGAGCCATACTTAACAAAGAATACGGTATCACCTTGAGGCATCCAAGTCTCTCTAGCGGAATCCCATCTCTTCCTACTAATGAAAGCTATATTAATTCCTATTACTATAAATGCATTCTTCCCTGGAGCCCCCTCCTTAGATGTTACAGATGACCCATCGATCCTCCCCTTCTCTTGAACGCTCCTGTTGGTTGCCAACACCATTTGAAGCATCAAAATTGACTTGTCCAATGATCTGAACATAGTCCAATAATATTCTCTTGTATTCACACTCACAAAGCAAATTACAAATAATCTATTGAATGATAAGATACTTCAGATAATAGAAAAATAATTAAATAAAAAAAGATCATTGTTCATAACATGGTTTCAGATACCCATTAAGATGTCCAGATTCCTAAATTTGGAAATATCAATAGATCCTTTATCGAGATTATTTCAGAAATTTACCTTCGAAAGCAAGTTGATAAACGTGGACTTGTAGAGGAATCAAGAGAAACACTAAATTCAACATTCGTAATAAGCAAAAAAAAAAATAATAATAATAATAATAAAACTCACCAGCTCAAAAATATTTCGTATTGAAACCCCAAGAGAGGGTCCATTTTAAATATTCAGCTATTGGCCGACACCTTACACCTTCATGGACAACCAAATAAGATCCAAAACTTAAAATGGCTAAAGAACCCATCTTCATCAACCGTGAAGAAGAACATGACCACATTAAAAAACGTAGAACCCATTTTCACTACCGTATTGTAACTGTCCAACGCACATCCAACACAAACATCAGCTTCAAAATACCCAGGACATGATTTCAAAACCCAGGTATCGTCGATGTGGGACTTCAGAAGGAGATCCGACAGGAGAGCTTATCGAAGGAGCATGGGGGAGATAACAACGGTAAAGGATTGGTTGCAGATTTTGGAGACGGGCCTGGAGCTTCAACCACGGGAGCAGGAGAGGGAGATGTCTCTAGTCCAGGTCCCGACGTCGGTGACAGAACCTTTTCGAAAAGCTCGGTTGGAAGAGAACAACTGAAGCGGCGCTAGAGTTTGTTTTGGAGAGATATGAAGGGATGCAGACGTTTCGGAAGAAAGGGTTAAATTTTTTATTTTATCAAAATGATAGAACGACGTCGTCTTCTTTAGGCGGGATTTCTTGGGCGGGAGAATTGGACTGACTCTCTTACTTTTATATATTAAATAGATGTTTATAAATCATTTTTTACACTTTACCAAACACACATGCTAAATTTTAAGATACGATGACAAACTTTCAGAATTCATTCACATAAAAAAACGTGTGCAACGTCGACGTGATTGCGTACTCAATGCCAGAATTCAATTAAAGATGTGTGAAACCGACATGACCAAATAGTGTGCTCGTTTTGTGTCAAACTCTTCACTGAATCAGACGGCCAAGCCACTGTTCCAATTCCGGCTGTACATACCTCAAATTACATGCTATCAAGGAGAAAGCTAGTCGACATCGATCGTCCAATTGAATTCAGATACTCTCTATTAAGGAGAATGCTGCTCAACATTATTAGTCACGTGATACATCTCAAAGAGATTAATGTCACACGTACGATTTAATTGTAGTCACGAGCTTTTTTATATTTCATCTATTGGCTACGATTAGAAAGAGTTTATCGATTAAATATAATTAAATAAATAAAAATAATTTTGTCAATTTTCAATGAAGAATTTCGTTGATTTCAAAATATTTCAGGTTTGTAATTCCTCAGTTTGGCCAAAAAAAAAAACATGTTTTTAAACAGCACAATACACAAAATTATTTTTTAAGCACACATATTTCCTATTTTTACTTTTCAACCACACAACTTACCTCGAAAACATAAAAAAAACATGTTTTAAACATAAAACTTTTAAGAAACAAATCATAATGCATGTCAATTGTCACATGGTCAAGTCAAGTCTAGAAGTTGATGATTTTTTACACAATGTTATTTTACACAACGATTATAATTTATAAACAAATTTATAAACAATACAAATTTTCAACTACTTTTTAACTACACATATTTTTTCTCTCCAATTTTCAACCACACATGTACCTAGAAAATATCAAAATAAACAAAAAAAAAAAAGGCTGGGTAGCCTCCGAACAGTCGGATTGGAATTTAGAACAGTATGTACACAGGAAACTTCCATGTAATTTCGTAAATAAATAATCTCTCTATTTATACACAGAGATGGATAAACGCTACATTCACATTGATTAATCTATCTATTTCTTCAAGGATAAAATATTAATTTATTCTACGTCGACCAAATTTATAACATAAGATTCTTTATCCCATTGATAGTTTGAGCTATTGGACAAATATAAATGGAATATTTGGTGAGAACAAGGGCTCTGTCCCGGTGGTTACGTCATCTCTTATCAAGGTTTAGGTCTTGAGTTCGATTCTCTAAGTGAAATTTGGGGGGTTTGGGTGGACTTGGGGGTGTAGTTGTAATTCTTTGTCAAAATAAAAATAAAAAATGGAATATTTGATAGTGATCATGAGATTTATCTTATTGAGATAACAATTTACTATCATTGGCGATAAATATTGACTTATGAGTATGCTAAATCATCTTCGAGGTGGTAGGAATAATTTCTATTATCATTTCTATACTGTTTTCGGAAAAAAAGTTTAAACCAGTTTATATATTTTTCAACAATTTTTCAATCACACATTCATTTTTTTTTTTTTCCAATTACTCCTATACGAAACAGGTCCTTAGACTTTTTTTAGTAATAATAGGAGTGTACTTGCTGGTGAACAAAAGATATCATGTGTATTGTAAAAACCTTTGTAGTTAGCGAAGTCTGTACGAATCCGTCGGCAATAATTTCTTGAAATCTATACTCTTCTACATACTACAATTAGAGTTTGTTTGATAAAGTAAAAAATTTCATAACTTTTTAAACTCTCAATTATTCATTTTTAGTTAATCCTACAATTTTTGATTTTTCAAACATTTTTAAACCACACATTCATCAAAAAATTAAAAAAAATACACAAAAATAAAAACTTTTCATATTATCAAACAGCTCCTTATATTATTTTTCTTCACATGCAACCAAACAACTGACAGCACATAAAAGAAGAATTTAACAGATTCTTGATTCTTCTAATTTTTCTAAATTAGGTCCCCACTAATTTACCTAAAGTCTATAATCAGGTTCTATATATAGACAAGAGATCATTTACCTAATCAGACAATTAAGACTCATTAGTGTTCCTCTTATGCTTTCAAGAAAAATACCATAGACTTTCTTCATTATATTCTGTATGTGGGCCGCTTCAATGGGACACCAACATACATATGTTCAATGTACATATACAAAAGTGGAAATTACACCTAATCTTATATTTAAAGAATCAAATTCATAAATAAGATTAAACTTGAATATCTTCAAAAATCAGGTGTTAAATAAAATTTTAATTTTAATACCAATAATGTGAAATTAAAATAAATTCATCAAACAATATCTCTACACCAAACCCTAATTCCTCTTATTTCACCCCACCCTCCACACACACATACAGACCTTGTCTCTCTCTTCTTCCTCTCTTCCCAGGCGGAGCGCCCCCACCCTCCACACACACAAACAGACCCCGTCTCTCTCTTCTCCCTCTCTTCCCAGGCGGAGCGTAGTCCATTGCGACTGCAACATTTTCAGAAAACGGAACAGAAGCCCCCGTCGTTGTAATAGCAACCCGTAGTCTCGATTCAGGGGCATAGGCGTCACGATGTTGGAGTGCGGAGGAAGGTAATGGGCACACGTTGCTGGGGGGTGCATCGTGTTCCCAGATCTAGTGGCGGTTTGATGTGGAAGGTTAGGTTTTTTTTTTTACAAATCGAGTTTGTTGCTTCTGTTCGTCAACAGTGACTTCCGTTCGATGATGGTGCTTGGCTCTTCGTAGTGAAGGTTGTCATCGCGTGATGTTGCTGTCATCTAAAGTTTGAATTTTTTTTTGTTTGTGGCTACGGCGGCGACTACAGTGAAGGGTGGTGTAGGCGGTGAGGTTAAATATTGGAGGCTGTCGTTGTGGTGGTGGAGGCACTGGCAGTGGCTGATGGTGGCGCGGTGTTGAGGGTAGTGGTGAGATGCCGGTGCTGGTGATGGTTTGAAGTTGTGAAGTGAGGGTTGGTTTGGGTTGTGACTTTGAAATATAAATGTGACCTACAATTTTTTTCTTGTGACCTCGAAAATGAATAATTGTGACCTTAAAAATGGTGGTTGGTAGGTTGTGATCGGAAAAAATGATGGTTGTGACTACAATTTTTTTCTTGTGACCTCGAAAATGAATAACTGTGACCTTAAAAATGGTAGTTGGTAGGTTGTAATCGAAAAAAATGATGGTTGTGACCTACAATTTTTTTCTTGTGACCTTGAAAATGAATAATTGTGACCTTAAAAATGGTGGTTGGTAGGTTGTGATCGGAAAAAAATATGATAGTTGTGACTTGTTATTTTAAATGATTATGACCTAACTGTAATCTTAAATATGTGACTTAAAATATTTGTACTTTGTGACTTAAGATTTTATATTGTGACCTTAATATTTGTGATTAATAAAATATTGATAATTATTAAATTTGATTAATTAATTTTAATTAAAACCTGATTTCTGAAATTATATGAGTTTCACCTTAATTTTGAAATTTACATTTATAATTATCTTATTTATGTATTTTTCCCTATACAAAATTGCCAATTGTCCTATGAATTAAATATGGTCTTTGGTTCACTTTGAATTATTGACAAAAAAAAATTTGAATGATAGAATTTCATTGCAGCTCATTTAAAAAATAACGAATAAAAAAAATGCATGTATAAGTTTTTTATGAGAAATTAAATTGGCTTATGTTTAGGGAGCCTGTTGAAAGCAAAAAACAAAGAATGTTCTGTATGTTGGTGGATATCCACGTTTAAACCTTGTTTTCGTTTAAACTTGCCTAGTGAACTTTATAAAATAAATAAATAAATAAATAAATAAAAAATAATCACCTCTAAGCATATTTCTTTGTCTTTCTTATGGAAAGTAGTACTTTTCTTTGTTGGATATTGGTTAATAAATTGAGAATTGAAAATCGATTAAAGTGACTTTGTGTCGACTTCGGCCTAATACTCAAAAGCTCGACTCAATCCGTTTAGGCAAAATTGTTTGCCACTCGCCGCTTCGGGGCGCACAAACGGGGATCGACCTGCCCGGTCAGGTCCCGGGGCGCTCGGGGGCAACGCCCCCGAAAGAGAATTTTGATTTCTCTACATGTATTGAAGGGTATGTTTGACATTTCGAAAACCAATATCGGATGAATGAGAAATTACGAAAAAGGACGAAAATCAGGTCAAAATATTTGACCGTGCGACCGCACGGCTGCACGGTTGTCAGGCCAAAAGACACCTTTTCGTAAATGTGCATTGTTTGGAAAGGGTGCATGGTTTGGGCCTCAACCATTTCGTCCACACCCTTTCATGGTTTATAAATAGGACCCTTTGGGTGTCCTATTCCTCACATTTGATATGCAAAAACATCTCTCATCCTCACTTCTCTCCTAAATCAAAATCATTTCATTTATTTTGATTTTCCTTCATTGTATCCTTTGGAGTACATAAGCCTATATTTTGTTCGTTGTACTTGTGTTTTGGAGTGCTACAGACACAAGTGAAGCCGTTGTATCTTGGGAGTCGATTGCCGAAATCCGTAAGCACCGTTGCGGGGACAAATTCGACTTAAGGACAAAAAGTTCAACTATTGCCTCGACTTTGTCCCTTCTTCTCTTATTCTTTTTGTTTGTATTTTTGTTTGTCGTTACTCTGTCCAATATTCGATAAGGATTTACAAAACCATCATTATATTTATTTGGCGTCACTATTCACAAAATCCCTCCAACATTCTTAACATGTATATTTGTAAGCAACATTTTTTTTTACCCCGGATGTCCAAGTTTCATTCGACTAATCCCGGGTTCGCTCTAATTGTAAATTCGGATGTGGATACAACTTATGTACGCTTGAAGTAGACATTTGGACAACAGTTATTTTCCTTATAAACATCCATTTACGTTGTTGAGCTTTGAGTAGAGAGAATAATTAGCCTTCGTTGGTCAACAGGGAGCCGTTATTTTTTTAGTGTTATTTGTATTATTTAGGTAGAATTTTGATTAATAAGTAATTTGAAAAAATGCGTATAGTTAAAAAGTGATTTGGAAAAATACGTTGATATAATCACTTGATTATAATCAAGTTGCCGAACTGAGGCTTAATTAACTCGTTTTACACCTCTAATCGACTTTTCATTGTGTTTTTTATTTTTTATTTTTTTGACTGGATTATGTTTAATCAAGGACATGACAAGGGGATTATGACGCACAATTGGCCCACCGTCCATTCAACATGTGTTTGGTAAAATGGAAAAAAAAAAAGGTTTTCATTGTGTTTTTTATTTTTTATTTTTTTGACTGGATTATGTTTAATCAAGGGGGTGTAGCCCACACCCTGAGGGCCCGAACCGACCACGCCCAAGGCCATTGGTTCGGGAAGGTAAATCCAGGTTATGCCTCCAAGGAGCCAGGGTGGAAGGGCTTATGGTAAGCATGAGAAACGCTCAATAACTCCCGCTTGCCACAAGGCCAATTCCACCTTGTGGGGATTATGACGCACAATTGGCCCACCGTCCATTCAACATGTTTTTGGTAAAATGGAAAAAAAAAATGGTTTATAAATGTGTTTTTATATCATACAATTTCTTAAATCATTTTTTAATTACACAAATTTTCTCTATTCAATTTTCAAGCACTATTTTTTACCTCAAAATCATAGTACGATTATTTAACACCCTCGTAGAACCCCGGTAGAAATATATACTTATATGTTTTATGTGTAAATTTTCGTTCTATATTGTACTATACAAAGTTGGATCAATTTTATTCTTTTATTTATTTATTTATTTATAGCGCCATTTGTTTCTATGATATTTCAACGCTGACAATGCAAGGATATATTCTTCAACTCTTTATTATGTCCTTGTTTGATTTTCATTATTTTTTTTCGTTTTTTTACAGTACTCAATTTCAACCATTCATTAAAAGTCAAGTCCACGATATTTGACTTTTCAACCAAATTTTAACCATCCATTATTCTAAAAATCACTATTTATTTAAAAAATCTCTTTTTAACTAAAATCAAACACACCCTATACAATAAAATTATAATAGATTTATATTATAAATTATACTTGCATGTTATTTAAATGAATAAATAAATAGTTCAACTCTTTAGTGAATAATAATAAAATAAAGAGTTAACGTGGGAAATGCGCGTAAACGTGAAATGGAAGCAAAGCAGAGTATTAAAAAATGGTAGTCCACACATAAATAAATACAATGGTCAATATATCTATTATTTACTTTCTCTTTCCTTTCTATTCTAGACCAGAGGTGGGCTTGACTTTTGACTATTTGCAAGAATTTCAATATCCCTTTTTATTTATTTATTTATTTTTAAGAATTACGGGCTATTGATACCGATTTTAAAGTCGAATCAACAATATTTAATTTAAATAAAATATTCATATAATACATAATTTTTAATCATATATTTCATTACCTTCTATAATCAATCTACTAAAATTCTAATTTTAACTTTACTAATGAAATCCGACGTGTAATGTCGCCTATTTTTCAATTCATGATATTTTTTATTTTTAACTGGGTGCTCTTAGAATTACTGAACATATTCGATAAAAGATTTTGTTTGTCATCATATTCCTAAGTCGCCCTTGTTTGAGATCCATTATTTGAGAAAAATTATGGTTTGAAATAGTATTTTTTGAAGGATGTGTGGTTAAAAAATGTGTAGTTAAAAATATTTGAAAAGTAAAAAATAGCAGACTTGACTAAAATAGATGGTTGAGATTGAGTGTTGAATAAATTTGATTTTAAAAAAATGGGGGCTAAACAGGGACTACAAACTACAAATTTCCTTATTTATTCACTTAGAGCCCGTTTGGTAAAGAAAAAATTTTTACCTCAATTTTTCAAATTCAATCTCAACAATATATTTTTAATCAAGTTCACAATTTTTAACTTTTCAAACTTTTTTAAATCACATAATCATTAAAAAAAAAAAAAAAAAAAAAAATCACAAAAATCAAAACTTTTAACAATATGCTCTTGAAATAAAACCCTACACGTTATACTGGTCCAACTGCTATAAAAATGTCTGAAAGCCATTATTTTATCACGCTCCTTCATCTTCCTTCCTACCTTCCTCCAAGTTGTGAGTCTGCTTCCTGAATATATATTTTTAATTCATGTTTTTTGCTGGAAACAGTGTGTATATAAACACAGAAGAACTTGACCAGATCGAATAAGAGCATTTTAAAGAACATCATTGATCATTTTGGAACTTCATATGGAATTCAAAAGTCTGGTAAACACTTCATTGGATCTTAATGCCGCACCTTTAAGATTTCCAGATGAGGTGAGCAATTATTTTGATTTGAATTAACGAGCTTTGGATCAAATTCTTGGATTCATGATTATACATTAATATACAACAGATTTTCTTGATGAATATTGAATATTTTCTTTTCACACGATTTTTATTCAGAGGAGTGCTTTGGTAGATGAATTGAACCGAGTTAGTGCCGAAAACAAGAGGCTCACAGAAATGTTAACGGTAGCGAGTGAGAATTACAATGAATTGCAAAACAAATTAATGGAGTATAAAATCAAGAATCCAGCAGCAGGAATGGATAATACTTTAGCTTCAAGAAAAAGGAAAGCTGAAATCAATGTCTCAGCTTCTGAGAGCAGCTCTAGTGATGAAGAATCATGCAAGAAACTAAGGGAAGAACACGTCAAAGCAAAGATTTCTCGGGTTTTCGTACGAACACAAGCATCTGATACCAGCCTTGTAAGTCTTGTTCAACCACCTCGGCTACAATTAATCATATATAGGGCTTTTTGAATCGTGTTTCCTTGATGAAATATATTATTGTGTCTCCGTTTTGCCTCCATTATTTGAAAATCAAATTTATTCAACAATCAATCTCAACCATCCATATTAGTCAAGTCCATCATTTTTTACTTTTCAAACATTTTTTAATCACACGTTCTCTTCAAACACGATTCAAAACCACATTATTTGAGGAAATAATGGGGACCAAACAGAGGCTGTACGTGTCATTTCGATTTTGGATCTGGGACGAATAGGTTCAAGAGATGAGAGAATTAAGGATACCCACTAGAAAGACTAACCCAATCCATATCAAAACTGCAGATAGTTAAGGATGGATATCAATGGAGGAAATATGGACAGAAGGTGACTAGGTACAATCCTTGTCCAAGAGCTTATTTCAAGTGTTCTTTTGCTCCTACTTGTCCAGTAAAAAAGAAGGTAAATAACCCTCAGTTAACTATTATTACTTGATTTTAATTTGCGTTGTAAAAATATGTCAATGAACTGCTAAGAAATAATTTCGTCGAATTCAATGGATTGAGTACAAAACACGTAGTACAATATATATTTGCAAGCAATGTGAGAGCATGCATGGCGATGGCGGTAAGAAATGTTCTTATCAATTAACTTGTTTAGAATTCTACTAATTAAGGTTTCTCCTTTGAATATATATATTTGCATGCAGGTTCAAAGAAGTTTAGAGGATCAATCCGTTATAATTGCAACTTATGAAGGGAAGCACAACCATCCACACATTGAGATGACTTCCTGCTCAAACCGTTGTGCGACACTTAGGTCGGTCCCTAGCTCTTCTGGACCGTCCATTACTCTTGATCTAACGGGGCAAAATACAAGTTACGACACGAGAAGCTCAAGCAGCGAAGTTAATACACCAGAATTCCAACAGTTTTTGGTACAACAAATGGCTTCTACATTGACTAGAGATCCAAACTTCAAATCAGCACTTGCAGCTGCCATTTCTGGAAAATTTCTTCAACAGACGTCTGATAGGTAGATGGTCAAATGTAGAGTGCCATTTTTGTCATTTGGGAATCATGGGATTGTGGAATACTTTTTGGAGATCATTTTCCGCAGGCAAATTCTATTCATGTAAGGTACACAGAAAATAAATACAATGTTCATAACGATTTTATTTTATACATAAAACAACTCCAGTCAGCCATCAGGCTATCCAAGGGTTGGCCCCCTTCACATCATACATTTCGACACATGGGAGTACAAAAGTCTGACAAATACTACATCGATAAACTCAAGTCGTCGATAGCTCTAGCTAACTCGAATTCAGCAATGTCTTCGGGTTGTTGCCCTTCAACCTTCTCGTCCCTGTCCCTGTCCCTGTCCCTGTCCCTTACACCACCTGCAGCTATACATTCCTGATATCTATAACAACTGAAGAGATGGTCGTTTGTGATTCCGGCTGCTTGCATAAACGAGTAAATAACTGTAGGCCCGACTCCTCGAAATCCTCTTTTCACCAAATCTTTGCTGATGGTGTCAGCTTTCGATGTCTTGATTGGAACCTGTCGTGGGTAGCGAAAATTACCTGTTACGGGCTTGTAGTTGACAAAACCCCAAATGTATATTGCGAAAGATCCGAGCTCATTTATTATCTGCATCAGAAGAAAGCACAGAAATATGAGACTAATAGAGCCTGCCGAGCTTAAATATTTCACACTACAATCTTCCACTAATAAACACAATTCTGCCAAATATTCTTAAACACACTTGATATATAACCAATTATTTGAACACACATTTCTAATTTATTATTATTTTTTTGGCAGAAAAATAAATTAATATTTGAGTACTCGATCACACTTAAAATGCGAAAAATCAAAGCCACAGGGATTCATAACATATAGTATAGAAACTAATATTATCATCACCAACTTTTCCACTCTACAGCCTCCTCCTACCGGTGACGGGTATTCCTGTCACACACACATGGGGGTGGGCCCTACACACAGGTGGGGTCCACCTGTGACCCAGACGGGAATACCCGTAGGGGGTAGGAGAAAATTTTCGTTCCACTCTAACTAATATCTTCAGTCCTTTTACTGCTTGTTTAAGGATGAAAAAGAAATACTCACCTCTCCTTAAATATTAATAAATCATAGACGTGAAAAGGAAACACAAATTTTGGAATGCATAAATTTATTTATTTATTTTTTTTTTTTTTGAAAAAAAGGTCAGGGTATACCCTACAAATTTGATGTGCATTTTCAATAATTGATCGAAGCTTTAGTTCCGACAGAAGACCGCTTGCAGGACTTCCTGGCGATGCTATCTTCTTCTCATTCAATTTTGAGACTGCAATCGGGTCGAAGTCTGCAAAGACTTCTCTGCATTCATATATGCAGACAATGAACCAGCAACGTGAAAAATAATAATCACCAAATTGTTGAATCCATTATTGTAAAAATCATAACAGAAACAACTAAAAATACCTAAATATATGCCTTTTATTAAGAATGACCGGCCAAGTCAGTTCGGCCAACGCAGTAGAAAAGCTCAACAATTCAAAAAGTTTCCTGCACATCGTCAAAAGCAGAGACATGAGCAACGCGAAAGCTATCAAACAAAGTTGCTTTAAAAGTGAAGGCTGCAAATCAGAAAGCAAAAACTGTGCGAGGAGTACGTACTTATCATCGTGGATTGGAACTCCCCACTCCTCATCATGAAAAGCAGCATAAGTTTGATCTTTTGGAAAAGGAAAATATCAGCACAAGGAAATCAACAGAAAATGTAATTGGACTTTTAGCAAAATTACATTCCAGCAAGAGGACTAAAAGCGACCATTATATAGTGACGGAAGAATCTCAACACTGGGCTGGAGCTCAGCATCAATGCAGTGAAACCACACCTCAACCAACGTCTGCTGAATAATTTAGAACACGCAGCATCCGCTTTGTAATATTAATGAATCATAAAGTATGAGTTTGACACTATATATCAAGAGAGAGGAGGCGAGGGGGCTGAGAAGCAAGAAAGAATTTTGCATGAAATGGTGAAGCATTACCTAAAGCTGCTCCCTAGAACCCCCAACCCCCCTCCAACCCAATCCAAAAATAATAAAGAGAATGTTTCCCCCTTGGTGTAAAGAAATAATTCCCGTTAAGAAAATTCAGATGAAAACACAACGCACCATAAATAAGTCATTCTAGAAGCGTTTGAAAATGTGCTACTGGTGGAGAGGGAATTGACTGTCGAAGTCCAAGTTACCATAGAATACACAAGTTGAGGATCCTAGAACAACAGCCTTTTTGCCCAGAAAGCAATCCAAACAAATAGGGAGTATCAAAACTTATGTTTGTTGCTGCCTTGCTTTCTGGTACAACAGCGAGGATACTACTAAGCATCACTTGCTTCATTTTGACACTGTACACAAAGGACCACTTCGAGAAGAACCCATTTGAAGAGAGTCTAATGCAGAAATCTGCTACTCTTTCAGAATGAGAATGCCCCAGCCCCTTTCTTTTGCACAACAAGAAAGCCTAAAGGGAGGAAGATAAATGTGGAAACCACTTTTCTTGCCTCGGCTTGGGTCTTGGGGATCAGAAATAGCTAAGCATTTTGGCAAGTGTTCTTCGGGCACTAAGTAATTTGAACCTAGAATTATAGCCTGTTATGAACTTTATTATGCCTTCTTATCAATGTAACATAGGGTGGTCCAAACAACAGCATGATGAGTTTGTTTATTATCTTCTCTTTTGGGAGGACAAGATGTGCTGAAGCCACCTGGAATTTTTTTAGCATTGCGTGTTTCGAGTTGTTTGCAATTAAATCCATTCAGCTTTCCAATTGTTATGAAGCCAATCCTGTGAGACTCATGTGTTACATCACAATCCTTGAACATATAGTTATGACAGAGACACAAAAGGGAGGAGAGTGAAAAATTATAGATTTGTTGACATTATAATTGACATGGAAAGGTAAAAATAAAGCCCCTGTTTGGTAAGGATTATAAGTCAACAATTAATAATATCAACCACATATTTAATGAGACTCACAACTTTTTAATCATGTATTTCATCAACTTCAATCAAAATCTACTAAAATTTTGATTTAAATCCCCACCAAACATGGGAAAGTATCAGGCTATCTTGAGTTAGAGTACAATCCTCCATAGCAAAGACTAAAAAGTGAACTTTGATGAGGATAATCATTCTTATCAAGTTAAGCATGAAAGAACAGAGATAGAATGAGACTACATAGAACATGGCTATTTTAAACACTGAATGGCCATTGATGTAGATAACCACGCGCATAGGGTAAATTAGAAGTTGAACAAATGAAATTTCCAAAGTATAGGTCATACTTGATTGACATTTCAAGAAAATCCATTTAGGCAAATGAATTTCAATCAATATATCCAATTTTTTGCAGTTGTTTGGATGCCCCACTGCCCCTACTGGTTTCAAATCAATTCCAAACATTAACGGGTTTCGGACATTAATGGATTTTGGGCCCAATTGTGAAAGATTTCAAATTCATATAAAATTAATGTCCTTTCAAAACTTTCTAAATAAAGGATGCATGTACACTCCTACTAAGATGGTCTGACCATGTTCGACACGTATAGTCACTCCATGACTTGGGTCCGATAAGCATTCTTTAGATTTCTAACGCTCAGGAATACTTTAGGAAATCAAAGGCATAATATAAATTTAAGAGCCTGTTTGGTCCACGGAAAAATTTTAGTTTTTGTGGGTTTTTTTTTGTTTTTTGGTGGATGTGTGGTTTAGATTGGTTTGAAAAGTTATAAATTGTTGGCTTGACCAAGGATTGATGGTTGAAATTGAGTTAGAAAAGTTTTGGTAAAAACTTTCCATAGACCAAACCACCTCTAAAATTTCAAAGAATTTAAGTCGACATATCGTGTCATGCATTTTCGAAAAATCACGTCTTGGCATGTCGTGTCGTGCCGTGTCCATGCACGTATCTGTGCCGTGCAACAAAATATTAACGCACGAATCTGATGATACCTATCTCTACATTTCATCAATCACTATTGGATCTCTCTCACACGTGCTGCATTATAAGTGCATTTCTATAATCTATATATAATTGTTCAAATTCCCGACTCTATGTTAAACAAGTTTTAGCAACAAGGTTGTGCATGAAAATTCTGTTTCCTTAATAATTTTCCCCTAATACAGAATAACCATGGGCATTCCGTTCTATATGAATTTGCAAATAAAAATTTATGAAATTTTTATACAGTGCTTTGGTTCACAGGTAAATCTATGTTGGTTATCAATCTCATATGTGAATAAAAATTGATGAAATTTTTATACAGTTCTTTGGTTCACAGGTAAATCTACGTTGGTTATCAATCTCATATATTTGATTAAGAATACGTTTTCTTCCTGCTACCAGGTTTGGCTGGGGAAATTGGGCAGCTTGATCTGATTTATAAAACTCTAACATCTGTTTCTCTTCGTCCTTTTCTAGGTAATAGTGAGATCGTGGGTATTGCAGATTTGTTTCTCTGCAGGCTAGTATTTAATGTTTCCCTATTGTCTTAGGGGGAGAGGTCTCAATTCCATGGATTCAAAATCATTTCTCTAAATCCACTCACCCAACCAGTAAATGTTGAAGCATTAGACTTTCAAATAAATGATTTGAATCCGTTCATTTAAAATCCATTTCAAAATTCGATAGAATGGATTTACTATATTTGATTGTCTCAGGTACTCCCACCGGACGCATTATCAATGCACTGCCGGAAATGAAGAAATACACTATGTCCGTCAAAAACACAATACAATCATCAAATGAGGCATTCATTTTCAAATATTCACCATAAAGAACCTAACTTTCTAGGCATGCCCAGTTCAAATTCCAATAGTCTAAGCAATGAAACATTAAAACATTTTTCCATAATCCTTACTGATTGGCATTTGGCTAACATCTTATTGAACAAGTAGATCATCTAACATGAATATTACCTTTCATATTATACACTTAAAACCAGAGATAACATGACTATTATGTAGCTCGGAATCAAAGAAGCATATAAGAAGCAACATACCAGTATTGGGAGTCACCCAAGCACACCTCTTCTTGGCCACTGAACCTTCCATCACTGTACCCTCACTCTCAACCCAAAAATTTCTCTCAACTCTCTCAATTTTGTCACTTTTCGGGCTGCATTGCTGCTTCCTTCTAATGGGTGCATTTGGGGTAATGCTCTGCCGGTTAATCCTCCCCGTGGAAGCCCGGCTGTGCGAAGAATCCGACGAAGCATCAGAAGAACATGAAGCGTTCAGTGACAAATTTGGCTGCCGAGTCCTCAAAACTGAGGCTGCACTTTTATTTTTCCTCTTAAAACCCATGACTGGAGACGATTGTTCAGTTTCGTTAGCTACTGAAGACATTTTCCCCTCGGGCTCGTCACTCTCTTGGGGTTTCACAACTTTCTCGAACTTGGATTTCGAAATGGGCTTTCGCAAATCCATGGATCCAGCTTTATTGCCGGCAGGCCCCAGCACAGGCCTCGTCTCCGACTCAGTGAAATTCACCGATCTCACTCGTGGAGGTCCAGACATGAAATTAAACTAGTAAGAAAACTAGGGTTTAGAAAAACTAGCGGAGAAGTGGATATTAAAGCGCACAACAGGTTATATTAATTATTCAGCTTCAAGAAGGGTGGGAATAAGGGTACATTGGGATATGGATGGGGTTGAGTAAAATAAAAAAAACGAAGTGAGAAAGTAAAATCTTGTACTCTACCAGTCACGAGATTATGTTAGCTGGTTAGGAGTAAGAAGCCGGTGCCGGCGTATGGAAACTGTGCAAAGCGAGGATAATTTCGAGAGAGAGAGAGAGAGAGAGAGGAGGAGGAGAAAAACAAACCACTGACAAGTTGCCACATAAAGGACGAATTATTTTTGCAGAAGAATAATAATCCTTTTTCGAAAGTGCAAATAAGTCCTAAACATAGTGACGTTTCAAAATTTCATATGAATGTGATTGAATGAGAGCAATATTCAGACCCCGAATCGTTATTTCCTGATTGTCTCACAATACAGGTGGGTCTCACCATCCTCACAATTGGGATTCCCTAATCGAGGTCATGAAAATTTCTAATTGAATGGACAATTGAGATTTAAAATTCTGTTAGTATGTCCAGGGACAAAAAAGTCTATTCAGATTTTCTCACTTAAAAATGATTAAAAATTTATTCACAAAAAAAAAGACACCTTCTTTAATAGGTTAAATAGGACGAAATCCGGCTCAGCGCAGCTCGACTTGCTCGTGAAACATGAGATGATAAGTGTATTTTATACACTTATTTCTATTCTAAAAGTAGGATTTTATGTGTTTGCTTAAAAATATTTGCTATTTATTTAGTTAGTATTGTTTGTATTTTAAGAAAAATACCAAAGTCGAGAAAATAAATGAAATGAAGCAAAAACAAGTCATTTGGACGATAAAAGAGCTCAAGTGTGAAAATCAAGAGTTGATGAAGTAAATCAAATGGTCAATTGGAAGAAAAGTCAAGGAAAGAACCAAATTGGAAGAAATTAGAAGTTCAAGGACTAAAGTATACAAATCAAAAGAAAAATGACCAAATTGCAAATACTCAATGATTGATTCGGACCATGATACAATATTTAAAGATTTTTAGGAGTCAATTGGACGCAATTAGAAGTCAAAAATGAATGAATATGATAAAAATATTACCATAAATCCATTCCAATCATACAAGATTTTCGGGCAGATTTTTAATCAAACATTGAAACCTAATTTATGGGCAGTAAACGTTCTAATTGGGGAAATCATATTTCAAGAAGAATTGTAGCTCATTAAGTTATATTTCTAATGGAGTTTGAATCACCTCAATCGGATAAACAAATAGAAAGATATGATCAAAATACTAAACACTGTGCATTGACAAAAAGATCTCCCGCGAAAGTAACTTTTCTTGTTCGGTTGGAACTCTTTTGAAAGTCAATTTGGACGTGATTTTCAGCACTCTTCTCTTCCAAGTAACCTATAATTCGACCTAATCTATAAATACCAGACCTTTGGCACGTTTTTTAGGGTTCCCAACTTGCTCAATTCATGCCAAAACGCTGTCGAAGTGCCGAGGGATCCATGTCACGCCAAGATCAAGATTGAAGATACAATTGCAAGAAGATGAATTTGGTTACATCTTTTCATATCTCTTGTTATTTATTTTCTATCATGTTTCTAGGCTAGGTTAATTGTGTTGAAATTGTGATGAAGTTTTAATTTCTTGACTTTATATTTTAATCTATTATTTAATTTATGCAATTCATGGTTTTGAGCAATTGAATTATGTTTTTTTCTATCATGCAATTACTTGATCACTAGTTATATGATTTTAGGTTGTGATTTCTTAAGTTCGAAAGATTAGGATTTCATTAGACTTGTTTCGATTACCACAAAGTCTAATAGGAGATAGAAATATATTCATTATGCTTTTGTGTTATCTGCTATAATATTCATAGTTCTTTTAATGCTTTCTTGCACATTGGTATTCAACATAGAAATATAGTTGTGTCATATGTGGGAATAGACATTATTACTTGTCTGAAATGGAGTTTTAACAACATTAGGAATATGAATTTTCAAAACTCGTGAATTGTATTTAAATAATTTAGTTAAGATATGGATGATAGAGTCAAAATGGATTCATAATTCTAACACATTTATTTTCATTCGTTTAAAATCAAATTTGTCATTTTTTTTTTAGTTTAATCTTTATTTTAATTTTCAAAATCTAAATTTTCAAACTCAAACAAATTTCTTGTTCCGGTTAAGGTAATAATCTAAAATACAATTTAAAAAATCTCTGTGGGATCGATACTTGGATTCACGTCCACTTTATTACTTGCATGAACCGTGTACTTGCGGAGCGAACATGCGACTTGCTATAATTTTATTTATTTTGATTGAAATTTTATTTCTCTCAATTTGGCGAGTCACCTAGCACATGAGTCAACAGACTGCGCGGCTACATGATCTAATCTTGGTTTGGATTGCCTCAAACACGAGCGACTCCCATTTAAAATCTTCTTTCTTCAACTGCACCCACTTTCCAACCCACGTACCCATGACCAACCACCATCGCCCCCATATGCTATCATTTTCACCCAATCGTCTACACAATCTCCACTCCCCCACCCAATATATCTTTGTGAAATGAGGGGGATAAATCTTCCCATGATGACATCTGCAAGTTGAGTTTTAAGATATATGTTTCTCGGGTTTGATCAGATCGGATTGGATTTTAGGGGTCAACCCGCCTAATTTTTGACCTGGGTCGCGAGTTTCTCGATCGACTCGACTGGTCAGAATTTGAAAGTATTGTTAAAAAGTGAAGAGAAAAATGTATGGTTAAAAAGTTGTTTGAAATATTATATTGTTTATAATTTGTAAATCAATTTATAATGATTGTATTAAAAAAAAGATGCTAAAATTGCAATACCAACCTAACCTTCTTTAGTAATATGTGACAACTTTATTGTATTGTCATTATTTACTGCATATGTAGTATAAAGACTGTTTAATATGACGCTATTCTTTACTAAAAATTTACGCTATATCAAACTAATCTTTCCATGTATGATAGTAAAAAGATGTCAAACATTAATTCCCTATGTTTGATTCATAAGTTAGAAAAAGAAAAGAATTTTCATGTAAGTTGGAAGAAAAATTTTTCTTAGCAAAATGGTTTAGTTTGTGCTTTGTAAACATAGAAAATATTTTATAGGTTAAATGTTACAACCAAATACAAAAATGTGAAAAATATTTTATTTAATGGGACATTTTTCTAGAAATTTCTTGTAATCAAACATAGCCTAAAGATAAGATATGCTAATTATTTGAATGTTAAAGCTATAAATATAACGAAAAAATTATGAACACAAGTCAAGAATGAGAAAAAAATTGAGGATTTTAATTATAATAAAAAATAATTACCATCCATTTAACTAATTGAATGAAAGTCACAAACGTTTTCAAATTGATACTTTCACAATCAAAATGAATTGGACCAAAAATTTCACTTTGAAAGTTGAGGTCTCGAAATTATACGACATGAAGGTCGTCTGGCCCTAATTTACCCAAAAAAATTACCCTATTATAAACCTCATTTTGGAGGTTTTGAGTCTTCTTCGAACCAATTCTCCAGAGAACAAATCAGTGCTGGAAGAAAGAAAGAAAATAAACAAAAAATGGTGAGACTAACGGCCGATTTAATTTGGAAAAGTCCTCACTTTTTCAACGCCATCCGTGAACGTGAATTGGATCTCCGAGGTACCCTTTTCTAAACCCTAATATACCCCCCCTCTCTAGATAAAGAAATTCGTTATGTAAATGTGCAACGCAACTATTTGATGTGATTATTATTATTATTTATCTATTTACTTATTTATTTTTTGTAAAATAGGTAATAAAATTGCGGTTATAGAGAATGTGGGTGCCACTGAGGTCAGTTTCTAATTTTAATTTGATAGATTCCATTTTATTAATTTTTATTTTTCGTGATTTGGAAAGGTAAAGTTCATTTTTGTAATGAGTGTATTCTTATTTTGTTATTCTGAAATGTCTGAAGCTTGTATTACATTTTTTTTGGTTTCTAATACTTGTTGGATTATATATGAATTACAGGATCAATTTGACACCATTGATTTATCTGACAATGAAATCGTTAAGCTTGAAAACTTTCCCTACCTAAATCGACTGGGGACGTTGTTGTTAAACAACAATAGGATTACCCGTATCAATCCCAACCTAGGAGGTGAGAATTTAATCATTCTATATATTGTCAGTCTTTTAATGAGTAATAATTAACATTTCTTTATTTGTTTAAATTATTGCAGAGTTTTTGCCAAAATTGCATACCCTGGTACTAACTAACAATAGGTTGACTAACTTGGTCGAAATTGATCCACTCGCATCCCACCCAAAGCTGCAGTTCCTTAGTCTGCTTGATAACAATATTACTAAGAAACCTAACTATCGTTTGTATGTCATTCACAAACTGAAGTCCCTGCGCGTGCTTGATTTCAAGAAAGTCAAACAAAAGGTCAGTATTTTCATCACATGCTCTTATAAAAAGCGATGCTGTTTAAACCTACACTTTACTGTACACGGTGGTGGTAGAGAATGCATGTTAGCCTTTGGAAGATGGAAGGGCCGGCCTTGAGATGAGGCCCTAGGCGACTAAGTAATATGAGGTCCCTAAACACATTCTTTTACAAGATTAGCGATACTTACGAAAAGGAAGAAAACATAAGTCAAATAAGCAAGTTGTGATCACTTGTCAACGACTTGAAAAACCCATGGGTACACATTGATTTTTACTGCAACAATATCAATCTCTAAAGTATGTCTTTAGCACATGTCCAAAGGCTATTCAATCCAAAGTTGAAAGAATTATCTCTTTTTTGTTATTTTAACAGGTATGGCGCTTCAATTTACTAGTCGTGGATCTCTAGGAATTCTAGCAACATTATTCCAAACTTTTAAACAAGCTCATCATATTTAAACTAAACCAAGACTAGTGAGTATGGAGAATATTCTAAAGGAAATATAATTTGAAACTCTAACAGAAGAATTAAGTTCCTTAATAGAGCAATAACACATCCATTACCCCGAATAGAAAAGAACAAATTATATTAATTATAGATAATACAACATTCAAATGAAAATAAAATTCTATAGCGTAGAATATAAATTAGTAATGAAGTACCAAAAATTCATGAATTTTTTAATAAATTTTTTTCATCAACGAAGATAAGAAAACGAAAAATCTTTAAAAGCATCCAAAACATTTGAAAATAGGTGGCAAAAATTATAATTAACATCTATTTGTATTCAAAGATTAATTCTTTATAAATTATTATACAAACCAAATGATAATTAATTAAGCATCCGTTTGGTAAACCAAATAAAATGGTTTATAAACAATTTTTCAAACAACTTTTTAATCACACACGTTTCCTCTCTTCAATTTTTAACCACTACTCTTTACCTCAAAAACATAAATAAACTAAACAGTATTACCAAACAAAGGTTAAAGCGGTCCACATATTGAACACAATGCATTCTTAAATTATCCTATCAATAACACACCTCAATCCACCCATCTCATAACGATTTAAAATAGTCGTGGGCTATTTTCAAGAACCCATCTTTTCCCCCTCTATTCAATAGTAATTAGGAGACAAGAATCAAGATTTCTAATGTTTTTAGCATTGGCAAAAATCCATAATTTTTTATGCATCTCAAAAGAAAAAAAATGAACAGTTTTTAGGGGGAATTTTATTATTTTTAAATGCATTTCACCACAAAAATTCAAATATAAAAAAATGAGGCCCAAAAAAATTTGAGGCCCTAGACAATGGCCTAGTTGGCCATGGGCCAAGGCCGGCCATGAAGATGGTGCATGGCTTGTATGGTTTCATTTCAAATTTGAAATACAAACTAAGAAGACACGAATCAAATGATTTGTGGCTTAGATTAATCATTATAAATGGGAAATAGGAGAAATTTGTATTTAGGAATTTATTTCTTTTCTCCCCACGTATTTGCTATTGGGAGTTAGGTGTATGTTGGAGATGTTTCGTTTTAGACTTACAAGTCATTCTCATTTTATTCATCACCAGGCAACCATTTGGGAAGATTTAAGTAAAGAAGTAGTTCTATCAAATTCCAATGGAAGCCAAACTAATAAAATACCCATGTACTTAATGGCAGCATATTTAGAGGAATGGTGTTTGACTTGGTCATTAAGATGTTAATTAAGTAGAACTGTAGAAGTGAGGCATTGGTATAGAGTTGCGTCAGCTTTGGATTAGACAAGATAATTGATTGATTTGAATGAATTTTATATTGCTTGGAATAGGACCTTCATTGTCCTCGTGAAACCTATTATATTTTGCGACTTTCAGAGGCTCATTGGCTGCATGTTGGAACTTTTTCTCCCTTATATTCACAAAGCCCTTGTTTGATCCTCACTATTTTTAACTCTTTTTTTTTTTTTACATTACTCAAATTTAACCGCACATTTTAACAAGAGAATATTCTACAAAAACCCAAAATCTCTTTCTCATTCTAACCAAACAATATCCTATCAATTAGTATTCAAAACATTTTTTTTGCCAAATAATGGCAACATATGCAAAGTAACAGAACAATAGAGTAAATAACCAAAGGCTATAACCTCCAATTTAAAGTATCATCATACGTGTATGATAAACTAGGATTAAAAAAAAATTGACGGTAAAACTTACTTCATTGATCATTCATTACTCAATGCTAGTATATACAATTACAAGAATAAGATAAATACACTTTGGTACCTATACACACATTCTAACAATGTAGATCTTGCATCAAAAACAAATACGTGGGGGGCATACATTGGATTTCCACTGTCAATATAGCACTTTTCTGAATCTTGCTGTTCTTCTTGCAACTACTGCGCTGCTCTGAAGAAGATAATACACCCCTGTTGAATATGCATTGGACTGACATTGTATGAAAACTCTCATTTGTTTGATAATGTTGTACTTAATTAATAAACAGAGATATTGGCACTAGCTATAGACCCTTCATCACCTGATTAGTACATGTTAATTGTCCTATGCTCAACCCATTATCAAATTGTTGCTGAAATTTTTTGCTAAATTTGTATGTTTTACAATAATATTAAAAATTCTTGATCCATGGATACTCGTGATGCATACACTTTCCTGTTTGTGATAAACTATCGTTTCATATCGAGTAGAACTTTTAGTTCACTGCTTACCTATTTTACTTCGCTGCTGCATTAGTGTTCCTTCTTATTTGGTGACTACTAAATATTTACTGGATCATACGCTTTCCAACTAATTATAATATGACTGTCCTATTATACTGAATTCTATTTTTATACGATGATAGGAGCGAATGGAAGCCAATAATTTATTTGCATCAAAAGAAGCTGAAGAAGAGGCTAAAAAGGAATCTGTGAAGACATTTGTACCTGGTGAGCTTCCAAGTGATCAAGAGTTACCAAAGGAAGAGGAAACGCCCAAACCAGTTGCTCCCACACCTGAGCAAATTATTGCTATTAAGGTACATTCTAGTTTTTCTTTGTTTTCATTCTTCTCCCCTTACAATCTGAGTATTTCTTTGATAAAATTTTAATAAAACTTTGCTTTACCAATTTTTCAATTGGTCAAACTTCAATTTTAACCAAACATTTCATTGGACCCTCAACTTTTGAACCACACATTTCATCACATTTTATCAAAATCAGCTAAAACTTTTATCAAAATCCTCGTCAAACGACTCCTGAAAAAACCTATGATCTGCCACAGTTAGAAATAAGTTTTCAAAAGATTTGAGTAATGAAAATTGGGAGAAAGGTAGAGAAGGTTCAGTTTCTCTTGTTTTTCGAATGGAGGCAGAGGAGAAAACATATCTAGAGAAAGTAAAAGATAACGTAACGCAAATCTAGAATCTCTCTTATTTTGTCACGACAACAATCAGATAAGAAGAAAGTTCAAGAAAAGGAATATGAAACTCAGCTGAATAAGATAAATGGTTTGTTACCTTCCATGTGATTCTAGAATGTGAAATCTCCTCTCATCTTTCACCGAAACCATCAATACTCTAATTTTCTTCTTCCGTTCTTTATCGTGCTTATATCTTTATTTGAATTGCAATAGTGTCCGTTCTTCCTTTTTTGCCTCAACGCATGCAGCACATTTTAACTTTTCTGATAATAACTCTGCAGGCTGCCATTGTGAATTCTCAAACTCTTGAAGAGGTGGCCAGGCTTGAAGAGGTGATCTCATTTGTCAATGCAACTGAATAATTAATAAATTTCAGCTTAAATTTATTTTTCTTTGCTGCTTTACCAAGACTGGTCTATTTACTCATTTCTAGGCTTTTGTTTTTATTCCAAGGGTCTGCATCAGACCAGATTGATTCCATTATTTATTTGAATTTCTATAGGCGCTAAGGTCAGGCCAGCTTCCTGCTGATCTAAATATTGATGGAGATACCGTGGCTAAAAATGGAAGTGTCCAAGATGACACAATGATTACTGATGCTGAAAAGGAAGCAAACGACGAACCAAGGGACACCGAACCCGAACATAAAGATGATGTTCCAGCAGAAATGGAACAGGTAGTAGACTAGTAGTGATGCTTGCATTTTCTCTTGCCTGTTATAACATAGTGCCATTGAGATGTAGCTGCATTTACGATATGGATATAGCGAATGGACTTCTCTTGATAATAAATCAATGTCTATTTTTCTAAAGTGGAGATTTGTTAAGTAATCATGAATTAGTGCCACCATATGTACTCGGTTCTTGAGTTCTTCAGTCAATGAGTTAATGCTAACTCCCAGTTTTTCTCTTCTTTCTTCTTCTGAAGGAAGCTAGCATCCATGTTATACTCGTCTTGATAGATCGCCTGTCTACCTTGTCAGCTAGGCTTGTTTATGGTCCTAATAGTTTTTGCCCGTATGCTTCTTTCATTCATTTCAGGAATAGCGTGAAGAGTGTCAATGTGCAACGAGTATAAAAAGCGCATGTGGATCGAGGTTGATAATGCTAGAGGACCGGTCCCATTTTAGCAGAAATTTGCATGTGGTATTTGTCTGTAATGTAGATGTCATTTTCTTGTGTAACATTAAATTGATTCATACCAAGTTTTGTTCACTGAAATTGATGGTTGTTTGGAGAAGGAAATATTCGGGCATAACTATTTGTATTGACTTGTGACCATCAACCTGAATCCGTTTGTATGGACCATTTATTTTGAAAATGTTTATCCTCCAAAATATGCACTGAATTATTATTGTCAATTATAAAAAGCTTGATTTTGTGGTTATCTAATAATTCAAATGTAAATTCACACGAATTATTTGTTAAATTTTTTGTGCTTGACAAAAGTGTAACTTTAAGTCTTAATACTTACAAGAAAAATATATTTATTTCATAATGTTACAGCTTTTAAAAAAAAATCATGTTTAGTTAAAAAGTCATTTGAGAAAAAATGTGGAGAAAAAAAAAAAAAAAGGTTTACCAAACACATGTCAAATCGAAAGTAAGCCACTTATCTCCCACTGTTGTTTTACTTTCGTCTATTTTTTTTTTTATTTTTTTTAATTTCAATCCCTTCTATCCATGTATATGTATGTATGTATAAAGACGGCCAAAGAAACGTTTGGCCGCAAAATAATGGCGAATGCTAGAAGAAAATCTTTAACTAAACCTACTTTTCTTGAAGCCAATTGTTTGCATTTCAGTCCTCAAATCTTCTACAATATTTTCATGGATCTGTTTACTTCTTTTCTCTAGCAGTTATTAGTCAAAAATCACATTAAAGAAACACGGTAAACACGCCCATTTGAGAAACATTTTCTTGTAATAATTTGTAAAATCAAAAGGCTATGGCTTCTACTGGGAGTAATTTTGGGCTCTGCACAAATCTAAAAGCATCGGAGCAGAAGCCCATTTCGAGAACAGCTCCTTTGAGATGCTTTAAGGGGTTGGATTCAGTTCAAAAACCATGCATTATTCCCATGAGAAGGTATTATAATTTTCACACACACAAACTTGGACCATATAGTGGGAGTTAGAGTCTGGAAGACGGCAATTTCTGAACTATGTTGAGTTTGACCCGTTTATAATTCAAACTTCAATAGGGAATCAGAGAGTTAATTTTTTGTCGGTTCTTGAAATTTTTAATTTTCTATTGCACTATCCACTATTAGAAGTAAGGATTTGATTAATTGAAATAAATGCCTAATATTTGACATTTTATTATAATAATTGTATAAGTTCAATTTCCTTTCCCGTTCAAGATTTGATTTTTAACTAACTAACTAACTAACTGATCAATGGATCGCGTGTTTGTTATCAGTTATTCATTGTAACTTTTATTTAACAATCTTTTTTGTACATAAAAATGATCTCTTTTGAACACATTTACTACCGCCTACCGGATTTATTTCGATTGCATATTATCCAAAGGGTGATTTAGAGCATTATTCCCAATAAAATTTCTCTAGCTGTAACTTAGATCATATATTCAGTTACGTTTGGTCTTGTGAACTCTTACTAAAAACCAAAATACGGTATTTTCTGCCTCTTAAGATGAAGTGCACAACTCAAGGTATTTGATTTGTTTAGTTGTATCTTTAAAAGTGTTTTACTTGATTTTCATTTTGGGTTAATCGTACACATTTCCCCTGCATCAGATCGTCGTTTTTAACGAGTCTGAGCGTGCCAAAAGCATCTCCAACCACAGCCATGGAGGTATCAAATTCTCATTGATTGTTGGAATGCTGCACAA
This sequence comes from Ligustrum vulgare, assembly GCA_963555705.1. NCBI lineage: Eukaryota > Viridiplantae > Streptophyta > Magnoliopsida > Lamiales > Oleaceae > Ligustrum > Ligustrum vulgare. The sequence continues at coordinate 2,691,270 of OY743172.1, read as the reverse complement.
AGCAGGGTGAAAGTTCTCATGAAACTGGTACAGTTCCTACTCCTGTAGTTATAATAGATCAAGATTCAGATCCTGATGCCACTGTTGTGGAAATTCTTTTTGCTTCTCGACACTGTATGACATTATCCCATTTATTTTTTGAAATGCTCAATTTATTGGCTAGATTTCTGAGTTTGGACTTGTTGTATTTCAAGATAATCTATATTTGCATTGTTTAGCTGGATATAAGTCTATGTTATTCGGTTATTTAATGCAGTCATTACAATTTTTAAACAAATTTATAAACAACCCAATTTTTCAAACCACACACATTTTCTCTATCCACTTTTCAACTATAAACCAATTTATAATTGCTACATGACGTTACTGAACAGAACCAATTTATGTTCTGGATGTATTTCAGATGAATGCACTTAAAAATCTCGGATTGAATGTTGTAAAGGGAAATGTCTACCTCGAGTCATCTGGCAAGCACTACAAGTTTGCTATAACTAAAGCGTAAGTCATTCCTGTATTGAGTAGGATTTAGATGCATTTGGGATTTATTAAGCCTATGTTTGGTATAAAAAATTTCCGTTCTCAAGTAAAATATATGATTGAAAAATGGTTTGAGAAAACTTGTTTATAAACCATAAACAAGTTACCAAACGGAGGCTAATTTAAGCTTTGAGTAATTTATTTCTCCCTAGTCTCAGAAAATTTCTGAAAATAGTATTTAAATTATCCAACGTAGACCTCTCTAGAATTTCTTAAGACGATATGTAACTCGCCAAAATTTCTGTGTCAAATTGGTATCACCCAAACTAGAAGGGTCCTAAATTTTTTATCTAACCTGCTTATGTAATGTTGATGGGTGACTTTTTTGACTGTGATTGTGTGGTGTCCAGATCGACAGGTAGAAAGGTGGATGAATCCGAGTTGCTCGAGGCAATTCGTTTGACAATCATTAACAACCTGCTTCAGTATCATCCGGTATTCTTCCCGATTATTTTTTATTTTTTAAATTATTATTTTTGCTCGCGGCATTTCATTACATAGATGTGTAATGACTTTCCTCTTTGTGCAACTTTCTTATAGATGTTGATTTGGGTTTTCAGGAATCAAGCGCTCAGTTGGCTATGAGTGCTGCATTTGGTGTCAGGCCACCAAATCAAATGGTATTAAGCCATTCATTTTATTCACTCTATTCTCTTATCTCGGGTATGTCTATTGAGATGTAATGAAATGGTTGAGCTATAATGAGAGTTTGCTTGATATTGGTCACTTGGATTAATTAGTCAAGCTTGAAAACATTTCTTCTTTGTATTGTCCAGTTTGTCCAATCCACCTAACCAAACATGTCATCCTTGCAGGTTGATGTGGATATAGCAACCCGTATATGTATTAAAGATGATGGTCCTGAACGAAGGTAAAGCACGTAAATTGATGTGAACCCACGTAACAATTGTAGTTACGAAACCCACATGAGATTGAATCACAACCCAAGATAGTTAATGGATCAAAATTTAGAATTTGATTCAAAAATATTGAACCAAGAAATCAACATAATTGCCTACGATATGTTGACGTCTTGATCACAAAATTAGAAAATCCCATCTAAATTTGTTTGAACACCATAAAAAAATAATCTTGATAAATTTGGAGTTAGTTCACTGAAGAATAAGAATTAAAAGCAATATACCTTTCGAATTATAATCTAAAAATTGTGTAATTAAAGTTACAATGAAGATGTTTTTTTTTTATATATAAAACTAAAAAAATAAAATCCTAGTTTACTTACGAAACTGAATAAATAAAGCATATAACAATAAAGTCCTAATTTAATTGAAAACAATAATAAACAAAAATGCATAAAAAATAGAACTTTCTTAAAACTATGAAAATTGCAAATTCGCTTCAGAATAATTAAACCCCCAATTTGATGTCCCAAATGATGAAATTTGACTATAAAATCAGCAGGATTAAGAGATTTAGCCCACCAGTAGTTTCACTCAGCGACCCTTTTCTGCTTGGAAAACATATGTTATGCATCCAATTACAACATGGTTGATCAGTCTGATTGGTTCGTTTGTGTAATTATCAGAAGGCCACCCTCATTCTCATTATTTCCTCCTTCAAGATGATTCGTCCCGAAACATAGCTTGGTTCATAGTATATCAATGCACTCCTGGATCAAATGGGAAGTTATTGCTTCCATGGTACAAAATTAACAAATTGCACTCCTTCAATTGATAGGAATAATCTACTTGTATAAACAAGGATGACAAACTGAATGACAAATCTCTTACATGGAAGGAACCAACAAATATTTTATTGATGTGAGCCCCCTCAATGTGAGGGGTGTGCCATCCAATTTGTACATCTAACATGGTCCCAATTGATATACACGAATGTATTGATGTACGAGTTGGATTGACCTTGAATTTTGTGATTTTTTCTCCCAATAATAAGCTCAACCTGCAAAAAAGCAAAAAATAAGGTGGGAAATGTTAGTTTCTTTAAGTACAAGTTATGGATCTTTGTACTCGTGTTGTATCATCTTCAACTCCTCTTTTCGAACAACGAGGCCCTTTTCCTTCACCTCCTTCAATCTTTTCACTCCATTGCTTAATCATCCCCTCCATTTTTCCACTTTCAAGCTCATGCACCTCATCTTCAATATTTTTAACCTCCTGCTCATGCACCTCCTTATCACACTTCAAATTTCTATCTTCCACCTAAATTTTCAATTCAGCATCCTTCTTTCCAACTTTCTTATCTCTAGGCTCCTCTTGCAATTCAACCATTGTGTTTCTCTTCAGTGCATTCATCTTACTCTTGAGGAGTCCCAACATCTCTCCAATCAAATTGAATTTATCCCACATTCTAGGAAAAACATCACTCTCTACTTTTCGCTCAACCCCAATTCCAAACTTAGGATTAGAATCACTCCAATATTGCCTCCTAACATTAGATACTTTCCTTGGTCGTTCCCCATGTAAATTAGCAAGCAACTATTCTTGCCTTTGCATCTACGCCTCTTGCCTATTCAACCTATCCCTCACCTCACCTCACATCTCCATCCAACCGCTCGAGCCGTTGTAAATATTCCTCCGTCACGTTGACTAGATTGTTGTTCTTGCTTGAAGTAGAATCGTTTGACACCCTAAATCTAAGTAATATATGCCTCACGTGTTTACGCTAGTATATCACTCAAATTTGGCCTTTTCCATTAACTTCATAACTCTTACCTTTTTTCACTAAATTGCTTTCGCTCAAGCACTTCAAAGAATGAATTAACACTCAACAAAATCTTATTCTCGAAGAATTCAAACTAGCACGTGAGTGAGAAATTGATAATTTAGAATGTTCAATGAAGGAATGAAAATGAAAAGAATTTGACAATCGGAACTAATATTAATTAAAAAAGTGATTGTTGAATATTTTGTTTACTAAAAAGTTGAAAACTATTGTTTGCTGGTAATTTTTGAAATAATAATAAATTTTTTTAAATTCTTTTTTTTTTCTTGAAAATCAATTACGAGACCAGCAAAATAAACGAAAATTAATTTGAACGCTAAATGAGGACAATAACAGTTTTTTTTTTTTTTTTTTTTTATAATTTTCTGTATCGAAGATTCAAAAGAAGAAGAACGCAAAGAACGCGAATAAAAGACTCAATAATAAAAGAAAAGATATAATCTTAATTTTTGGAGCCTAAGCTCTAATAGTAACTGATGCAACTAACTTAACAATTGTAGTTACGAAACCCACACGAGATTGAATCACAACCCAATGTATCATAGATTAGAGTTTGATTAAAAAATATTGAACCAAGCAACCAATACAATTGCTTACGATATGTTGATCTCTTAATCACAAGATTAGAAATCTCACTCTAAGTTGTTTGACTGACACATGAAAATAATCATGATAAGTTTGAAGTTAGTTCAATGAAGAACAATGATTTAAAGCAATATTCCTTTCGAATTATAACTTAAAAATTGTGTAATTGAAGTTACCATGAAGATGCTTTTACATAGGCTAAAAGAATAAAATCCTATTCTACTTAGAAAACTAAATAAATCTAATTTAATTTAGGAAATAAATAAAACTAAAAAAATTACATAAAAAATGAGCTTTCTTAAAACTATGAAAATTGCAAATTTTCGTCAGTATAACAAAACCCCTAATTTGACGTCCCAAACAATGAAATTTGGTCATAAAATTAGTGGGTTTAAAAGCTCAGAAAACTATGAGTATCGCCCAGTGACCCATTTCTGATTGGAAAACATATATTATGCATTCAATTTCAATATTGTTGACTGTTCCGATTGGTCATTTTGTGTAATTATTAGGTCACCTTGATTCTTATCATAAACAGTTCTTGGGCTTGTTTATGATGAACTGGCATGTAACTTATAATAAAGCTTGTTATATGGAGCGTTATGCATAATTGATGCAATATTGCAGATTACTATATTTGGAGACAGCAGATCGTCCTAGATTACTCGTCGATCTTGTAAAGATTATTATTGACATAAACATTGCTGTCAAATCAGGAGAGTTCGATACAGAGGTAAAAACTTGTTCTCAAAGACTATTTAATTTCTTGTTCGAGATTTTTTCGATGACCTATGTTGTGTTGAAGAGATATCTATCCAATCCGATTGTCTGCACTCTCGACTTGTATTATATATCAAAAAAGGTCCGCTCTCGGCCATTCCAAATAGAATTCCAGAAAACGGGGCTTGATTCTTAGACTTGTTTTGCGTCGATAGGGGCACTCTAATTTCCTCATCTATCTACACTATCTTAAAAATTATGGATAGTGGAGAATCTTTCACATCACCGTTTTGTCCTCATATTTTTTGCTATAAAACAACTTCTTTAATATTCCCATTAATTAAGTAATTAATTAAGTTAAACAAAACAATGACCCATTAGTATGATCCCATAAACGCATAATAATAACACAAAAGCTCTAAGTTAAAATATGCACATTACATTACATGATCAAAATATTTCTATGTCATTTCTCATATCGTGTTTCATCACCGTAAAATACTCCTCTTTATTGTTATTGTAGAAATTCTTCAAATTATTATTATTTGGGTTATCAATTATACTAGAATAAAAACTACAATACCTTAACAGACTAAATAAATAATTTTTTAATTAGTCTATGAAAATTTTTAAATTAAATATTCTGCAATCATTTTCTTTATGAGGTCCAGAGATGGGTGTTTGAAGTTATTGAAATTTGAAAGGGAAAATTAGCTAAAATGTGTAGAAAGGGAGTTTTTCACAATTTTTTTTTTTTGACATTTAGATTGTACAAAGCGTGTCGTGGTAAACTTTTTTCTTACGTTATCTTTTCCCAATTCAAAGCATGAAATTTGACATCAAAATCAACAATATTTTGAGAAATTTATTGAGAAATTTGCATAATTTAATTTTCCTTACAAATTTTCAGTTAATTAAATAAAAAAGAAAAATATGATTAGAATTGGAATGATTTTGTAACTTTCTACTATTTAATATACATTGTCCTATTCAATAATAACTAAATTCTTACATCCTTTAGCAAATTCATTGGAGAAATTATATCATTTAATATACAAAACATGCAACATATTTTTTCCAAATTAATTGTCGAACACTTTTTTTTTCTTTCCAATTTTGACTGATTACTTCCCATATCAATATCTTCTTGTGGATTTGTTAATCACGCATTTTAGAACTTTCGATAATCAATTGATGCGAACAATTACGTAAAGTGGCAATGCCATATGAAGTTGCACGAAAAAACTGTAATGATTTTTCATCCTTAGCTTTACTATGATAGTTGTATCTAGAGGTGTCAAGACGGACTGGCCGATCAGACCCGTGAAAATCGGCCCGGATTAACCCGGGACCGCGGGCCGATCCATGACCCGTGCGGGCGGTTCACGGGTCAAGAAGTTGTGAATCGCAGATTTTGCGAGTCAAACATTCGCGGACCGCGGTTAACCCGCTGGCCCGTAAAAAAAAAAAAAAAAAAAAAAAACTGTTTTTGTTAAATATAGTAACATTGAAAATCTCTCTTCTTTTAGAAACTCTAATACAACTTTTAAAGTAAAATCTTATTTTTTTTCCTCCCTAATAGCTAAAAAAATAATGTTTTTTAACAATAGTAATTAGAAATATATTTATCATTTAATTGTTATTTGTTTATATTTTATTTAAATTTGCAAATTTAGAAGTAATTCATATAACATAAACTATAATTTTAAATTTTATGTAAATATTTTATAGTATAAATATGAATTTATCATTTTAATCATTTTGTATTTAGAAACTTGACAAAAATTTTGAAAAATCTATGTTTTTATTTATACGGGCTAAATTAGAACAAACCGCGACCCGCATGGGCCAGCGGGCGGGCCTGAGTTGTAGTTCAAAATTTGCGAGTTGACCCGTAACCGGCTTGTAATCCGTAGCGGGCGAACTTTTTTTTTTTCAAGCGGGCCGTTACCGAGCTTTTTATTGGCAGGTCGACTCGGCCCGGACCACCCGAATTGACACCTCTAGCTGTATCTGCAAAAGACATATACGATAACAAACTAATTCTAGATTTCAATATATTTAGCATACTACATTAATCTGTTAATATACAAAGTGTTTCGCTATCATGTTAATATACAAATAAATGTGCCAACTAATTATAGTAGGATTAATCTAAAAATGGAAAATCTTGATTTCACAATATCTATATATGGAAAGACGTGAACCACCGATGTAGAAATTGTGTATTTAGTATTTACTATTTTTTTAGTAATGCTATTTGTAACTTGTAAGCACGGTTGATGAACAATAATTCACGTGACAGATTACTGCCACATTTTCTTATAAAATTAAAACACGTTTTGTTGAAAAATATGATACACACCCTACTATCACATGGATTGTTCTTTATCAATCACGTTAACATTATTATTATTATTAATCGGGGGCAAAAATAAAAAAAGGGTTTACGACCGTTAAAACCAATTGGGAAATAATTTTTAGTAGTTGCATAAATTTGTTAAAAGGTTTTTCAAGTTTTCTCTCTACAAAATAGAATTTGGGGTTTTTCTTCAAAAGGGTCAAGAAAAAGTTTATCTTCTTGATTTGATTGAGAGTGTATGTGGTTTTGATTTTCCCAATGATATGGTCGTGAGCCTACATTTTCGGTATCGAATTCATTATTTTGGCGATCTTAGAGAATAGTTCTTGGTGTTCTTGATTGTGTAAATCAAGGTAAAGATCCTACAGTGGTATCAGAGCGAGTACGAAAAATTGCCAAGAAGTCCGTGGAAAAAGTGTACCGACCAATTGAGACCGAAGAAAATCTGTGAAAAACCGGTGGAGTGAAGCCGTGAAAGCAAGGCTGAAAATCTGTTGAAGGAGCTAGAAAATCAAAGCTGAAGCGAAGTAAAAATCGTGGAAACCGAGAGAGAAGAAACTGAAGAAGAAAAGGTTGAAGCCGACCAAAAAGAAGAAGAAACCGTCCAAGAACAGTGCAGTGTAGAGGCTGGGAGACGGAAGGCACTGTCCAAAGAAATCTGATAAAAAAAAAAAAAAAAAAAAAACAAGGCTGAAAACTGAGAAGAGTGAAGTGCCGATCGAAAGAGCTTCTGCCATATTTTCAAAGTCCGATCTCCAGCCTATCAATCAGCGATCCAAGACCACCAGTAGGACCGCAAGGTGGAGGAGAACACTCGACCGGAATCTGGTCAGAAACCGACGGCTGGCAGCGGCGATTTGGCCGGAAATCAAAAGAGAAATCGGAGCTAAAAATTGAAATTCCCGCCGATAGGGAGCTCCGATTGAGGAACGATTTGCGTCATTGGACTCGTGACGAAGAGGAGAATCCTATAGCGTGTCGGGAAAAAATTTTCGGCGATGGAGGCAGCGGCGGTTTCCGGCGACGGTGGCGGTTTCCGGCGAGGCTCTGGCGACAATTTTTGACAGTTTGTTCTACAGGACCTGCAGAGTCCATATTCGAAGTCCGTTTCACGAAATTCAATTTGGATTTTGGTTGAGGTTTGCAAATGGTTTTTTGCATGATTGTTTAGTTTGATTTTTTGAGATTGAATTGTGCATTGAAGGCTCCTATTGTAGTTGTACGAACATTTAGGATAATTTCTGAGCTCGGAGTTTTGTGAATAAAATCGGGGAAGGGCTAGAAGTTGGGGATTCCTTGAGGTTCGGGTTTGACAAGATTAGGTTTTAATCTTGGGTGTATTGAATTTGACAAGATTAGGTATTAATCTTGGGTTTGATAGGAGGTCTTCTTGCTGAGTTGACGTGAGAATTATATTCACGGGGATATTTTGACAAGATTAGGTGTTAATCTTGGGGGTATGCAAGGTTACAAGATTAGGTGTTAATCTTGGGTAAATTCTTCATTGTATACCGGTTTTGTTGTTGTGGTTATTTTTACTTGCTGGAATTTGCAAGGGGGAGTGATAAGTATCATTCAGTGAGCAACGGTGTTTTTGAACAAAGGTTTCAAGAATGAGATCTAGGATCGAGCTGGAGAAGTTCGATGGTAAAGGGGATTTCTCCCTTTGGAAGAAGAAAATGAAAGCAGTATTGGTGCAACAAAGGGTTGCAAAGGCATTGGAGGAACAATCCGAATGGCCGGAGGCATTATTAGCCAAAGTTGATGAAGTAGCTGAAATTCAAGAAGTGGCACACAGCACTCTGATTCTTCATCTCTTAGATAACGTTCTGAGGCAGGTAAACGATTCTAAAACTGCTTTAGAAATCTGGAATAAGCTAGATGAAATTTATGCTGCTAAAACTGTTCCTAATACGATTTTTCTTTTAGAAAGAATTTTTGGTTTCAAAATGGACCCCTCCAAGGATCTTGAAACAAATTTAAATGCATTTTCTGCAATGACTTTAGATTTAACGAACAGTGGACAGAAAATCGAAGATGATCAATTAGCTATAATTTTGGTAAATTCCCTTCCAGAATCTTTCAAAGAACTTTAAAATGTTATTAAATATGGAAGGGATACCATTACTCTTGCAAATGTCACTGCTTCGATTAGGTCTAAAGCATTAGAAATCAATTTGGAGGAGAAAGCTGTCCATAATGAAACGGCTTATTTTGTTAAAGGTAAATTTGGTAAGAAAGAGTCAAATGCTATGAACTTTAACAAGAATAAGGGTAAGAGTAAGGAACAGTGGAAGGGCAAGGGTGGTGGTAGAGATGGAGATAAGTGCTTTCATTGTGGTAAAACGGGACACTTTAAGAAAGATTGCTACGAGTGGCTAAGGAAGAAAGAGGGGCTGCGGGATGTAGCTGAAAGTAATATTGTTTTTGAGGCTTTTGGGAATGATTATGATCAATTGAGAGTGTTAAATGTGATGTTAGGTGAGCAGAATCAAGAGTGGATACTTGACTCAGGGTGTTCCTATCATATGACCTCCCATAAAGCTTGGTTTAAGACCTATAGAGAGATAGATGGGGAGAATGTGTATTTAGGGAATGGTGAGTCTTGTACTGTGATGGGAATAGGTGAAGTTGTGGTCAAGATGTATAATGGGGTGGTTAGAGTTCTAACTGGGGTGAGGCATATACCTGCTTTATCCAAAAATCTTATTTCTTTGAGCACATTGCATATGTCTAGTTTTCATTATGAAACAAAGAATGATAATATGTTAGTATGTAAAGGCAATGACATTGTGATTAAAGGAATATTGAGAAATAGACTTTATTATATGCTTGGCACAACGGTAATTTAAGATCATTCATGCTCACACATAATTCAAAAGGATGACACTCAATTGAGGGACAAAATGATAGCCCATGAAAGAAATAAATTTCCTTGTATTTTTGTTGCTACTAACAATGTTGCATGTTTAACTCCAAATTCACTTGAAAGTGAGTTTTTGGAGGGTAAGGAGTTTGGAATAAACTCAAGTGACCAAGGAACAAGTGGTCAGAGGTATGGAGTTCAAAATAGTGATTTTGATTAAGTTGTTGCGGAAGTTCAACAAGAAAATGATGAAGTTGTTGAAAATGATGGAGTTCAACAAGAAGCTACTCAAGAAAGCTTGTATGACTATCTATTAGTCATGGATTGTGAAAGGAGGCAGGTAAATTCTAATCCTAGTTTTTATTCCATTAGTCTAAAAGAGTGTTCTCTTTTGACAGGTATTAAGGAATCTACAAGTTGTGGAGAAGATAGGAAGATTCAAAGTGCAATGCAAGAGAAGATGTTTTCTCCTAAATCATCAAATCAAAAGGCTTGGAAGGATGAAAGCTTCCAATAGGACTTTCGGAATATGTGAAGGTAAATTTAGATTATGTGGAGGTTTGGTTTAAGCCAAGGTGAAGGAATGTGGGATTATTGGCTTAGAACCAAACAAACAAGCCCTTAGAAATGCTATCTTGTTTAACATAAACTTGTGTGACATTTCGAGGATTACTCAAAGTAATCGAGGGCAAAAATAAAAAAAAGGCTTACGACCGTTAAAACCAATTGGGAAATAATTTTTAGTAGTTGCATAAATTTGTTAAAAGGTTTTTCAAGTTTTCTCTCTACAAAATAGAATTTGGGGTTTTTCTTCAAAAGGGTCAAGAAAAAGTTTATCTTCTTAAAAAGGTGTAGCCCACACTCTGAGGACCCGAATCGACCACGCCCAAGGCCCTTGGTTCGGGAAGGTAAATCCAGGTTATGCCTCCAAGGAGCCAGGGTGGATGGGTTTATGGTAAGCATGAGCAAATCTCAATAACTCTCGCTTGCCACAAGGCCAATTCCACCTTGCGGGGAATCGAACCAAGCACACAGCTGCGCTGAGTACTTACCACCCATCCCCTTTGCCACTTGGAGATGTGCCATGGGGGCAAAAGTTTATCTTCTTGATTTGATTGAGAGTGTATGTGGTTTTGATTTTCTCAATGGTATGGTCGTGAGCCTACATTTTTGGTATCGAATTCATTATTTTGGCGATCTTGGAGAATAGTTCTTGGTGTTCTTGATTGTGTAAATCAAGGTAAAGATCCTATATTAACGTTGAACAATCGACATTACATTATATTGTGTTGTACCACATCAAATTATCATACGCAATGCTACTTCGATTCGACTTTGAACTTAAAATCTTTATTTTTATTTTTATTTTTTTTAAGGTAAGCATCTTGTTCGATTCTCTTTAAGCACAGTCCAAACAGTTGGAATCACTTAGGACAAGAATCTTTAATGATTGGTAAGAGTAAACTTTTAGGCTAATTCAAATTTGGAACTTTAATTTGGAGGGTCTCTTTTGGCAACTTGTTTATAATATGGGTGGTTGGATTCCAACTTGCGATGAAAGGGTTTTTTGGGTTTAGGATCTAGGGTTTGTAGTAAATTTAATTACGAACATTTCAACTCTATTAAAATATCATAAGATGTTACTCGTTTTTAAATTTATAAATTTAATCGTTGATGGCGAGACTTTGAGTTTTGCTCTTCATATCAATAATTTCCCGTGTTTATGGCTTTCAAAATATTGTAAAATTTTCGTATCAATTTTGTAGTTCGATTCTAAGTTGTATTGACAAAGTATTAATTACTCGACAATTTTATATGCTATACTTGACAATATTATATCGTATAACAAAGTAACAAACAAAAACTGAACATTATTTATTTCTTTAAAAATACAATACATCATAAATAATACAAACATATTCAATGCAAGAAAAATGAATCAGTAAAAATTGTGGTTGATTTACTTTCAGAAAAGTATTGTTTGTACGTCAACGTGTTATTGTAAATGTATATAGTGTTAAAACAAAATGTTTTTGAATTATTTATTTGATTCAATTGATTATTTGCTTATTTATTTGAAGTTATTATGCTACTTCGTCCACGTATATACGCGTATGATTATAACTTTAAAGCAAATGATGTAAGATATTTTAATTCAAGATTTTTCAAATTACGTGATTATCTATTCAACAAAATAATAAGAGAATGCTCAAGAACCGGTATTCTACATGATAATTATTACAAAATTAGCACTTTCCGAAATAAAAAATATCTGTACTCGGACCTCTTAATAGCAATGTGAAATTTCATTTTGAAGTGCAATTTCTAGAAAGCTCGCTTACTCTTAGAAGCGCTGAGGCTTGACCTCGTCGCTTCGTCATGATTTGCGCTTCACCCGCACTTCTCTCAAGCATTGTAACACTTTTTCACGCCTAAGAGCGCTTAAGCGTAATGTTAGGTCTCACCGCTTTATCACGTTTTACCCTTTTTAAAATACCGACAATATATAGTGAGGGCTATAGCACCAATTATCTTTTCTATGATATAAAATAAATTTGAACGCTAATGAAAAAATAATAATAATAATAATATTAATAATAAAATATTTTTATGATTTATTTGTGGATCAAATATATCCCATTTGCATTCTTAACATATAATATTGTCTCTCTTATTGAATTTAAACCATTATAAATGTATATCGATCTAGTTATATATTTTTTAGCAAGAAAATTATTCCTAGAAATATTAATGAGATACAAAATATATATAAGAATGCCGAACTTTCGGGGTGTATATATAAAATGACAGTTTTTTGGGACATTACAATATGACTTCAAACTTGTATGGACCAATTAAAAAGCAATAGAACCTAACTTGAACCATCTTTTAAATGTGGACCAATCTAGCTAGGTCGTGGACTTCCTCACATTGCAGACAACACTACGGACAAGCCCTGCTCAACAAATTAATTTTTATAATTGATATTTAGTTCTTTTTTAATAATTCATACCAACACAATTAAGAACATTTCAAATGTTAATTATTGTGCACTTGACACGTAAAATAGAGATGGAGTGAAGACATCTCTAATTGAATTATGAATTGCACTAATTGTGAACCCATGCACGACTCACGAGAGTATGTAGAGAGATCGTGGAGATAAATTCTAAAAATTAAATGGGGATCGTTTGGTACTCCTTCTACTTGTAAAAGTCGTGCTAAACATCCTTTACTTATTTTTACTTTTTTCTCTTTTAATCATGTAAACATTTTGGTGGAGGCGCTCTATATAATCAACCCGGCTACGGCATAAATTTGCCTTTAACCATTAACACCCAAAAAAAAAAAAAAAAAAATCCATGTAGTAGGTGAAAACGTCACCGTCTGTTCGGCCGTCAACAAACGGCTTCCGTCACTCTTTTGGGTAGGTAAAGCCTACGTGGAAAAGTCTACAATGTTTAAAAAGTCAAATTAATCAAATATCTCAATTACCTACTCAAATGGACCCCAAATACCAAGTCTTTCTCCATCTCACCAACCGCACCACAAATTATCTAATCATGAAAATAAAGAACACTAATCATGAAAATAAAGCAAACAAATCCACTCATTTACCCTTGAACAACCCAAAATTCCCATCGTGTCCATTTCACCAACCACCCCTCCTTTTCCTTCACCAAAAAGTTCCCATATTTATATTCCTACACGTTGAACATTCATTTTCAGGATCAAAACACCCATCCTTTTCCTTATTTTTTTCGAAATTTTCCTCAAATTTTTTCCAGATTTCAATTAATGGAGACTAAGAATATGCAAGAACAGACTATATTCCGATCAAAACTACCTGAGATTTACATCCCAAAACACCTCCCTTTGCATTCATATTGCTTTGAGAACATTTCCCAGTTCAGTTCACGTCCCTGTTTGATCAATGGAGCCACCGATGAGGTCTACACCTACGCCGAAGTCGAGCTTATATCTCGAAAAGTGGCTTCCGGGCTTAACAAGATTGGCATACAACAAGGTGAAACCATCATGATTTTACTTCCCAATTCACCTGAATTCGTTTTTGCGTTCCTTGGCGCTTCGTATCGTGGCGCCTTATCGACTATGGCTAACCCATTTTTCAAGCCGGCCGAGGTCGTTAAGCAAGCTAAGGCGTCGAACGCTAAGCTTATAATAACGCAAGGATGTTACGTGGAAAATGTAAAAGAGTATGCATTAGAGAATGGTGTGAAAGTAATGTGTATAGACGAGCCACCGGATGGTTGTTTGCCGTTTTCAGACCTAACTAAGGCCGATGAAAACGACATGCCGGCTGTTAAGATTAATTCCGATGACGTGGTGGCGCTGCCGTACTCCTCCGGGACGACCGGGCTGCCGAAGGGAGTTATGCTTACACACAAGGGACTTGTTACAAGTGTGGCACAACAAGTTGATGGGGAGAATCCAAATTTGTACATCCATAGCGAGGATGTAATGCTATGTGTATTGCCGCTGTTTCACATATATTCACTGAATTCTGTGCTGCTTTGTGGATTAAGGGTTGGTGCAGCGATTTTGATTATGCAGAAATTTGATATTGTTCCATTTTTAGAGTTGATACAGAAATATAAGGTGACAATTGGACCCTTTGTGCCTCCGATTGTGTTAGCCATTGCTAAGAGTCCGTTGGTTGATAAATACGATCTTTCGTCGGTCCGGACGGTGATGTCCGGGGCGGCGCCGCTAGGCCCGGAGCTCGAAGACGCTGTTAGGAGCAAGTTTTCAAAGGCAAAGCTTGGCCAGGTATGATTACCTCTTTTGATCATAATTGCGTATATTATCAAAACTATATTATCAATATTTTTATTTGCTTTCTTCATTATAAATACACGCGTATTCTTATGCATGTATTATATTTAGCCGGGTTTGGTTTTCTTTAAATTTTTCTACTTTTTTTATTGTACTTAATTTCAATCATCCATTAAAAATCAAACCCACAATATTTTACTTTTCAATCAAATCTTAATCATTCATTCTTCTAAAAATATTACTCATTTCAAAAAAAACTCTTTAAACAATATCAAACACACTTAATTTTCATGTATATTCATTCAAGAATTATGCCATTTTACCCATCTCATTCTAACACACCAAGTTTCCCCTTTTACATGAATGGGTGTGGGACCAGCCTTATAATAAACTGTCCCACCCCCATGTGAGAGTGCTTTAAAGATGTTCACACGAGGAAAACTATTTAATCCTACTCTTCCATCCTATAAAACTCATTTTATTTTATTTTTTTAATATTACAAGGGAGTAGAGGGGAGGAGTGTGGCTCGAACCCGGGTATACTTCGATAAGTGGGTGCCTTTTCACCACAAGGGCAAGCTCCCTTGATCACTCATTTCTATTTTTACATGGATTAAGAAAAGAGAAATTTTATTCACACCACCGTTTGTTAATGATACCATGTTTTAATTACAATAAATGTCCCTATTTTTTGCTTATTTTGATAATTATTCTTTTATTATTTTTTTTATCGTATTATTTTTTTTAATCATTAATAATTAATTATTATATCTTATCTCTATTGACAATTTTATTTCAGATATTCTATTACATTGGAAAAAATATTTTTTGAATTCTTGTAATTATTGTTTATCTTGATTATTTAAATATAAGAAAGGTAAATAAAAAAATTGCTTCAATCCTAAATAATTCTTTAGCATCATTAGCGCGATAAACTATATTAATTAATAGAAAGAAGGGATAAAAGTAACTTTTTTCCTTTATAAGCAACTAAGCCCTTGCTTGGTTTTCTTTAAAAATTACTTTTTTTATTCTGCATTATTCAATATCAACCATTTATTAAAAGTCAAAGTCCACAACTGACTACCAAAACACACTCTAAGTATGTTTGAAATGAAAACTTGTAAGTAATATTGTGAATGGAATTGCAGGGTTATGGAATGACTGAAGCTGGGCCAGTGTTGGCAATGTGCTTGGCCTTCGCGAAAGAACCCTTTGAAATTAAATCAGGGGCATGTGGGACCGTTGTTAGAAATGCTGAGATGAAGATTGTAGACACTGAAACTGGTGCTTCTCTAGGACGTAACGAGCGCGGAGAAATTTGCATTCGAGGCGATCAAATCATGAAAGGTATGTCTACTAGATATTAGACAAATGTTTATTATTACACCACATATTATTTTTGATTAATTACGTCTCTTTTAAAGAGTGTGTTTGGTATTGTTTGAAATTAGTTTTTTTTTTTTTAAATAAATAGTAATTTTTAGGATAATTGATGGTTGAAGTTTGGTAAAAAAAAGTTAAATATTTTGTGCTTAACTTTTAATGAATTGTTGAGATTGAGTATTGTAGAAAAATGAGAATTTTAATGAAAATCAAACAAGGAAGATTGTGGTCATCCACGCGAGTTCATGTGTGGGCTCATTTGTGTACATCAAGAATATAATACGTGGAAGGTTTTGATCATCCTCATTCACCATATTTTTGTATTTTCCCAACAATCTTTACCTACAATTATTGAATTATCAACTTATAAGTGATTTATGTGAACTATAAAAAATTTGCAAATGTTAAGATGTTGTGAAACGTGTGGAGTTGGTAGACTTGCACTAGTCAAAAAAAAAGTGAATAACATATATTTGGCTTTTAGTCAATTAGCTTACCTAACCTAGGGTAAAATCCAAGAAACAGTTATACTAACTTTATAAAAAGTTTACATAATTCCTAAGAATATAAGCCTTCATTTGACAAATTTATAAATAATTTATAACAAGAAATTATAATAAAAGGAGTAATAGTGAATCCAATAAAATGTATGAATAAGTATTATATAATAGTTAGGAATGTGTAATAAAAATGAAGAAAACATGCATTCACGACAAGGGTATCAACTATGGGAAAAACCGTCGTTAGTCTCCTTCAAAAAAATTGTCTTCTTACCTTTAGACAATTGCTCATGCTCATCTTAATCTGCTCGTGCTGAGTCGAATTTTTGGATTCACCCTTGCTTCAACGAAAGATTTTTCCATTGCCACTGATTACCTTGTACACGATTTACAGGTTATCTGAATGATCCAGATGCCACAGAGAGAACAATAGACAAGGAAGGGTGGTTACATACAGGTGATATAGGGTTTATTGATGCTGATGAAGAGCTTTTTATTGTTGATCGTTTGAAGGAAATTATCAAATACAAAGGTTTTCAAGTTGCACCAGCTGAAATTGAAGCCCTTTTACTCAACCATCCCAACATTTCTGATGCAGCAGTTGTCCCGTATGTTCCTAATTTTTCAATGTGAAATTGCTTAACTTAAAGATTATAAGTGAAGATTTTGGATTATAATTAATTTTGTATATATGTTTATCAGAATGAAAGATGAGGAAGCAGGAGAAGTTCCAGTTGCTTTTGTTGTTAAATCAAAAGGATCCAACATCACTGAGGATGAAATTAAGCAGTTTGTTTCAAAACAGGTCGGTTTATCTAAAATCTTATTAACATATATACATTTTCTCGTTCAATTCTTAAAATGTAGAAATATTCGAGTAATCGATCTAATCGGTTGTGATGTACGTTCTGCAGGTGATCTTTTACAAGAGAGTAAGCCGTGTGTTCTTCATTGATGTCGTTCCTAAGTCTCCGTCGGGGAAAATATTGAGAAAGGATTTGAGAGCAAGATTAGCTGCAGGAATTCCTAATTGAGTCTCTTCCGATCCATCTCGGTCCGGCCAACATCCTAGCCATAAGTGAAGATCACACAGAGCTAAAATTGCGTCAACCTCGATTAATTTTTAATTGTTGCCATTTTGCAAGGAACAATTAAATGCTTGTAAATTTATATAAATGTGCAAGGATTTGGACTATAAATAAAAGGCATATGGCAATGCCTTGTCTTGCATTGCATTGTTGTTAATATATATATGTTGCCTATTTATAGTGTTTTTTTTTTTTTTTTTCAAATTTTAACAACAAAAATCCTCTGTGTGTGTGTGTGTATATTTATATATATGTATGCCTTTCTTGTCCTTTTAGGGCCTATCAAAAAAAGAATAATGTACTTCTTGGTCGTGAATACATGAAATGGTTGATCGCTGTTCAAGAATTCTTGTTTGAGTAGTACATACTTCATACCATCCGTACATAGTGTTTTGATCTAAGGTTTCAATTTTTTCGTGTTTCAACAGTAACATATTGTTCCATGGAGCTAAGATCCAAAATATTGTATAAAGAAGCGTTTTCCCAACTCTACTACTCAGTCAACTTTGTTCTACTTCCATCTCTCTTTCTTTTTCATGGACATATAAAAATATATACACACAAATAATGCTGGATGAATTTGTGAATAGTGACGCCAAAATAAGTAGAATAATAGTTTCTAAATTCGTGCCGAAAATTGGACAGAGTAACGGCAAGAAAAATACAAAAAAGAAGAAAAGTATGGACAAAACCGAGGCAAGAGTTGGACTCTTTGTCCTTAAGTCGAATTTGCCCCGCAACGGTGCCTAGGATTCCTGCAATTAACTCTCAAGATACAACGGCTTCACTTGTGTTTGTAACACTCCAAAACACAAGTACAACGAACCAAATTTTGGCTTATGTACTCCAAGGATGAAAATGAAAGAAAAATCAAAACAAATGCAATGATTTTGATTTTGGAGAGAAGAGAGGATGATATATGTTTTGCATATCAAATTGTGAGGAATAGGACACCCAAATAGTCCTATTTATAGATCATGAAAGGATGTGGACGAAATAGGTCAAACCATGCACCCTTTCCAAATCATGCACATTTATGAAAATGTATCTTTTCACCAAACAACCGTGCGGCCGCAGGCTTTACGCAAAAAGCCAAAAATGAATTTGACGTGTGACTGCACGGTTTCCTAATCATGCAATCGCACGGTCAAATATTTTGACCTGATTTCGTCCTTTTTCGTAATTTCT
Organism: Ligustrum vulgare; assembly: GCA_963555705.1. Taxonomy (NCBI): domain Eukaryota; kingdom Viridiplantae; phylum Streptophyta; class Magnoliopsida; order Lamiales; family Oleaceae; genus Ligustrum; species Ligustrum vulgare. The sequence continues at coordinate 2,672,538 of OY743172.1, read as the reverse complement.
CATTCATCCGATATTGATTTTCGAAATGCCAAATATACCCTTCAATACATGCAGAGAAATCAAAATTCTCTTTCGGGGGAGTTGCCCCCAAGCCCCCACGTTTGTGTACCCCGAAGCGACGAAGTGGCAAACAATTTTGTCTAAACGGATTGAGTCGAACTTTTGAGTAATTGGCCGAAGTCGACACGAAATCGCTTTAGTCAGTTTTTCGATATTTAATCAATTTCTTGATTTATCGATTTATTAACCAATATCCAACAAATAAAATCGCCATAATTTATTACGTGTTAAAACAAATGAAATCGCCATAATTTATTATTTTCATATTTTATTTATAAATTCCTACAGAAATTTTGACAGAATCTTCCATATAAATTGGACTTAGCCAACCTGTAAGGGGAATCAAAATACCATAATAAAACTAAAATAGTCAACCTCAACATATTCAAAACTCAAAAAAAACTCCCAATCAAACTTCAACATTATCATCTATTCTAAAATATTCAACCTCAACATGTTAAAAACTCAAACATTTTTACCCTCTTAATTATTCACTATATATGCTCATATCTCCAATCGTTTACAACATAATCATCCCAACTCACCAAAACATCCAACAAGTACAAAACATTTCAAATAATTCATTTGTAAATACCTCACAATCATTACTTATCTGTAACTTCGAAAATTAAATAAATTTTTTTAACATTCTACAATTTCAATAAAACTCTAATAATTTAAAATTTGAATTTATACATCTACTTACTCAAAATCAATAATCTACATTAACATTCAAACTAGAGTAATAAATTCATTTAAATCAATCAACATATTAAATCATAAATAATAAATTCAATTATAACCTAAAGAAATGAAGAAACTAGTTTAAACTTAAAATATGAAAATGTGTGGGTTGTATGTATTGAAGCTTGTATATACACATTTGATGAAAAATCATAAAAAAACTACTGATTTTATTATATTAATAAAATTATTTTATACTGATTTAATTTTAAATTTTAGAAAAAAATCACAAGTACAAAACATTTCAAATAATTCATTTGTAAATACCTCACAATCATTACTTATCCGTAACTTCGAAAATTAAATAAATTTTTTTAACATTCTACAATTTCAATAAAACTCTAATAATTTAAAAATTGAATTTATACATCTACTTATTCAAAATCAATAATCTACATTAACATTCAAACTAGAGTAATAAATTCATTTAAATCAATCAATATATTAAATCATGAATAATAAATTCAATTATAACCTAAAGAAATGAAGAAACTAGTTTAAACTTAAAATATGAAAATGTGTGGGTTGTATGTATTGAAGCTTGTATATACACATTTGATGAAAAATCATAAAAAAACTACTGATTTTATTATATTAATAAAATTATTTTATACTGATTTAATTTTAAATTTTAGAAAAAAATTACAAATTTTATAAATATCATCACCCAAAGAGACATCCTTTAAAGAAACACATTTAATGAAAAATCATAAAAGAAAATTGTATATAGAACATGCATTACATAAACGACAATTTTATTGCCACTACATTTTAATTAATACACCACATTTAAAATATATTTTTAATAAATACACCACAACAAATTTACAATCACAACCTTAACTCAATAAAAACAAATGAAATAATAAATAAAAAATCCACATTGTGGTATCTCATCCACAAAATCACCCCACTAAATTCCTAAATTCGCTGTTATCAATTTTTTGATCTACTATCATCTTCTCTGGGCCAACATAACCTCATCCCCTAACCCCGTGCTCTATCCCAAAATTTAGATTCTAGGCAAAGCAATGGAGTAATGTTCCAAATTTATAATAGTACACATAAATTTTCATTCAATTTTTAAGTCTAATTTGCACAGAAATTCCTTAATTTATGGCCTAAGATGCTTGAGTTCAATTCTCCACTCATCAATTTGCTAAAACCAGTAAAAAGCAAATGCATCCTAATAGATAAAGAAACTCTATATATTAATTAATTTTCTTGTAGCACATAACCCAGGAGTCGAATATATGTTCAAAAAAAAAAAAAACGAAAACTACTTACCGGCTTGTAAGGTGGACGCAGCGAGGGGGTGGGGGTGGCGACGGCGGCTTGGTGGCAAACGGAGACGAGGGCGGGCGGAGGGGAAGAGAGGTACGTGGCGTGACGAGAAAATAATAGAGGAGCAGGGGTTGGTTGGCTTGCGGAGGGGAAGAGACTTCGTCGGCGACGGAGTGATGGTAGGGAGGAAGAGGATGGCGCGCGCGCGGGTGGAAGATGAAATGTGTGAAGAATGTGACCTAGCCGGGATATTTAAATTTAGTTAAAGGCGTCGGTTCAACGTAAGAAACGACGCCTATAATACACACATAGGCGTCGGTTCTTTAATCAGAACCGACGCCCATACTTTAGCGGTGGCTCGCGCGTCGGTTGTTTTATAACAACAGACGCGTTTATCTAAATCTTATTTACAATTTTGCTACCGTGTTTTTATAGGCGTCGTTTTTTTCAAAAAACTACGACGCGAATAACTTCTTTTTTTTTGGACTATTTTGTACTAGTGATACACAAAATTAATAAGACAAAATAAAATATCTTTACGTAATTAAGCTTTCGTTTGATTCCTATAAATCAAATATTTATTTTTCTCATACTCATTCCCAATCATACATTTATACATAAAATATTTCCTACATTTTAATCGGACATTGTTCAAAAAGAAAAAAAATAACCATTAAATAATTACTCTCTTTAAAATGATCGTCAAACAAGAGTTAAATTATTTCGAGAAATTGTTATAATAAGTGAGAGAAAATTATTTATTTATAATTTTTGCAATAAATAGGTTAGAATATAGCATGTGTTCCGTAAAATAAAAAAAAATTGTTTATAAACATGTTTATAAATCACACAATTTCAAATATTACTTTTTAACCACACATAACACATATTCTCTTTTTTCAATTTTCAACAACTACTTTTTACCTCAAAATTATAAATAAATTAGTTTATAAACCAAACAATATTATGAAACCAAGCCCGAAGAGAAAATTTCATCCCACCATACATACATTTCAAATATCAATTTCAAACATCAAGTTCTCCAGTTATTTATTCCCAAATCAAGTTATAATTCAAATTTTAAATTTTAATAGTTTATATTATAAAATTTAATTAATATAAAAATCAAGAAACCCTAATTGCCTCATTTCGCCCTCCCTCCACATTTTTCTCTCTCTTCACTCACCTCCCCCAATGTAGTGGTCGGTAATTGTGGTGTTTGGCTGTGATCGGGTGGTGGTGGGGAGTGGAGAGGAATGGGATGAGATATGATTGAGATACATATTAAAATCTAATTTTAACTTGAGTTAGAATTTAATAATCAATCTCAACCATATATTTTATGAGATCCATAACTTTAACCACACATCTCATCAATTTATATAAAAATCTATTAAGCCTCTGTTCGGTAAAGGTAAGAATTTGGATTACAAACCAATCTATAATCTAGACAATTTTTTAAACCACTTTTTAACAATACATTTTTTCTCTCTCCAATTTTTAATCACATATATTACCTCGAAAAAAAAAACTATAGCTTATAATCACACCAAAAGATCCGAATAAGGACTAAAAATCTAATTTTAATTTCCACTAAACAAGGATTAAATAATATACGACCCAAATAAATTTGAGATTACAATTAAATTTATAAGTTTGACTAACAATTTTTTTAAGTGTTTTCAATTAGTTTGAAATTTATGACTGTGAAATAAATTGTAATATATAAAATTTGTAAATCATGATAAAAAAAAATAAGTCATGACCTGTAAAATTTGAGATTTGTGAGTGAGAAATAAAACGTGACTTTTAAATTTGTTATTTATGATCGAGAAATAAGTTGTGACTTAAGAAATTTGTAAATCGTTATTAAAAAAATTAAGTCACAAGACTCACAACAGATTAGTTTCTTAATTTAAGACCAAAAAAGAAGTTGTGATCTATTAAATTTTTTATTTGTAATTGAAAAATAAATTCTACCTATAAAATATGCGATTTATGATTGATAAATGAGTCTGACTTATCAAATTTGTGATTTGTTACCAATTAATAAATTTTGACAAAAAAATAAGTTGTGACCAATACATTTGTGATCGAAAAATAAGTCGTGATCAAATAATTTTATAATTTATGATTGAGAAATAAGTCATGATCAATTAATTTGTTAATTTGTAACCTATAAGATTTATGATTTATGATTGTGACTATATATATTGTATACTATTGTGACCTTAATATAATTAAGTAATAAAATGTATTTAATTATTGGATTAAAATTTTAAGTTTTAAGTTTGAAAATGTATATTTTAGGCTCTTTAAATATGTATTCCTTGTAGTAAACTCTTATAAAAGTATAGGCCTGTGCTTCTCGTGAATCTTATGGAAGGCCCATTGGCCCTCGTTCTGTTTGGGGGTTAATGTTTGAAGAACTGCTTAAATTTTAGAATAAGCCCACTATGAATTTTTGGGTAATTGTATTTATAATAAATATATTAAGCACATTTACGTTTAGTAATGTAATAATTACATTGAAGCAAAATCAATATGATTATTTGGTTCTCATGAGCATGTTCGATCAACTTAAAAGCTCAACCAAACATACAATAAATAATTAAGGAGTCCATAAGTAGTGACAATTATTTTATGAAGATCCAATTTCACTACGCTACCTATGTGAAGGGATTTTATGGTGCGCCCAAGGGGCATCATAACATGGAAGGTGGAGAATGACTGTCAGATGAGGCCTGATATCTCCTCAACTAGGGATGGCAAAATAACTTGTCCACTCAGGCTAGACTCTAAAAATTTGCGAATTTAGTTCGGCTCGTGGTTCGAGATTTTGAACCAAAGCTCGAGCCGAGCTTTTTTTTAGAGATGCGCTTTGGCACGTCTCGGCTCGAACCAAAAAAGTCTGTTCAAAAAGTTCAATGAGAGCTCGAGCCTTGAAATTTGACTACGAGTTCGGCTCAACTCGTTGTATATATACATTTTCAATAACAAATTTATGAATTTTTGTTATAAAAAAAAAAGAATAAAAATAAAAGTTCGGGACTTGAAAAAACTCGAGCTTGAAGCTTGAGTTGAGCCTTATTTTTGGAGACAAGCTTTGACTCGACTTGAAAAAAAAAAGAAGCTTAATCCCTAAAAGTTCGAGCCAAGCTAGAGCCTTGATCTTCGGCTCGTGAGCCGGCTCAGCGACATCCCTACCCCAATAGGGGGGACATGTATTCTCAATTAGTGTGAGCACTTTAAAAATTCTAACTTAAAGAGTTGCTATCACTTAAACTTCGGGTGTCTGTGAAAACAATCATTTCCCATGAAAATTATCAATCAAGGAAATTATTTTTCAATTTTTGTGCTTGATTCACAAATCTTTCATGGAAAATGTTTTCTATTAACAACTCTTTAAAGTGGAAAAAATTTATATGGAAAATTTCCTTTTCATTTTTCATGTGATATCAAACACACCTTAGTATTTAAACCTCCATCATATATATGCGATCTCTCATGTTTATAAACGTGTTGCAAAACACACTATTAGTAATCTGATTCTTTTGTTCAAGTTGAGATTATCACTAATTCATGAAATGGTCAGATCATAAGAAATGATTTACCATTCTAAAAGAATAAAATTCGACTGATTGTGGGCTAGTGCTATATAAATTTGTTTGAAAAAAACTGGTAGGACCCTAGCAGTGGCCACAATGTTAGGCACAAAGAGGCTTCGAGACTCCAAAAGCTAACATAGTGACTTGTCTGGCACTAACTCATCTTCCATCCTATCTTTCTAAAGCTTGTTTAAAGAGCCAAATACATAAAATACCATTTAAGTTTAAGCAAAATTTCAAGTCTATCATTAAAGTTCAAAATTTACTTAAACTATCACTCACGTATTGGTTACTTACTCAAATTACCACTAAGTGCAAAAACTGATGTAGGACAAAATCGAAGCAAACTTAGACCCAAAAGGGACGTAGCAGAAATTTGCAAATTTGATGTTCGACCTTCGTTTCGAGCCCATAATATTTCTATTTTGAGTATCTCGAGCTGTAACATACAATAAATTTTGGACATTCGAGATCGTTCAGACAACGGAAATAGTCTTTTAGTATTTTAGTATTATTTCTGTCTTTTAGTTTATCTTGAATTTTTTATTTTATTTTATTTGATCTAGAATAAGTTTTATATTTTCCTAGATGATTTAGAATATGTTTCTTTGTTTTATTTAGTTAATCTAGAATAGATTTTATGCTTTTCCTATTTGATTTAGAATACGTTTCTTTATTTTATGACCCTATAAATAGAGAGTTAATTCATTATTTTTATTCATCAATTGATTAATAAAAATTCTTGAGATTTTTTATCAATTCGCTTGGTAGATTCTAAATTTATATTTCTTTTAAGGATTTCGCTTGAATTCCTTATTTCCGTTCTGCATAAAAAACAACCAAATTTATTTAAAGATAAAAACTCCAAATGTAATTTTAACCCCACAAAAAGAAAATTGCAGGGAGGCCTTTCACCAATCCACCACTGCATCTCCAAACACCACCACCACCCCCTCCTGTCGTCCTCTGGTGTGGTGCAATTCTTAATTGTGTCAACTTTTGTTCCAAAATAAGCTCCATCAATATTTAAGGGAATTAAGGTAGGCATTCAAAAGTTTATTGTCGTATGTTGAAAATATTGGATCCTTTGATACACATTTTCGGGTTCAGTAAGTACTCTAATAACCGACGTCAAACATCAAGCTCGACTCAAATCATCTCACCTTAGTTGCTCCAATATATTCTAATCCACATAAGGATTAATGAGGAAGAATAACAATATCACAAAGGGAGAGAGGACGTTGGAAACAAGCAATGGAAGAAGTGAAGAACATCAACTCTCGACCAAGAACAACCTCTACCCATTTCTCCCCTCTATTGAGATCCAAAACCCAACTTGCCAAATGAGACTTGGGTAGGTTATATAACATTTGAGCTAGGTTACATAATGGGCCACACAATCAAAGTTCAAGGACGACCACTATTCGAATGGGCCACAACAATTAGGTCTTCACAAGTCATCTATTATCGAATCGAACTATTCGGTTTGGTGTCGATATAATTCTACAATTAAGGAAGGCATTCAAAAGTTTATTATCGTATGTTGAAAATATTTGGTCCTTTGATACACATTTTCGAGTTCAGTAAGCACTCCAATAACCGACGCCAAACATCAAGCTCGCCTCAAATCATCTCACCTTAGTTGCTCCAATATATTCTAATCTACATAAGGATTAATGAGGAAGAATAACAATATCACAAAGGGAGAGAGGACGTTGGAAACAAGCAATGGAAGAAGTGAAGAACATCAACTCTCGACCAAGAACATCCTCTACCCATTTCTCCCCTCTATTGAGATTCAAAACCCAACTTGCCAAGTGAGACTTGGGTAGGTTATATAACATTTGAGCTAGGTTACATAATGGGCCACACAATCAAAGTTCAAGGACGACCACTATTCAAATGAGCCACAACAATTAGGTCTTCACAAGTCATCTATTATCGAATCGAACTATTCGATTTGGTGTCGATATAATTATACAATTTTTTTACATCATTGCCAGGATTTATTGAATATAAAAAAAACCCAATGTCGACTTTAAAGTGGGGCAATTATTTGGTAAGTGTTTGGTAAATGGTTTATAGACCACATAATTTTTCAAATCACTTTTCAACCACACATTACGCTTTTTGAACGAATTTTTCGAATTGAAACCATTATAGGGATCAAATGTGCTAATTAATAGTAGGGGTGGACAAAAAAACCAGAATCGATTAAACCGAACCGAAAAAACCAAAATATTCCGGTTCTTGAAAAAAAAAATTCAAAACCGAAACTGAAACCGATTTTTTTTTTTAAAAAAAAATCGAAACCGAAACCGATCGGTTCTTAAAATTAAAACCGAAAACCGAAACAAAACCGATAAAAATATTTTGTTTTGAATTTTTCATTGAATTATACAACAAAATATATTTCTGTTCACGCTTTAATGTGCAGACAGTGGGTCAGATGAGTATAAATTTACTCACAATTTTTCCATTTGAGAAATGTTGTTTAGATTTGTAATATTTTAATTAGAAATTCATGACTCACAATATTATCCAAGTAGAACCACACTTTAATACATAGACACTTAGTGTATGAAATATTGTCTGTTTGATACACTATTATTATGCAATTTAGTAATTTACTTTTAAGTCATTCATACACTATTATAGTATTATTATTTTGTGCAATTTACTTTTAATTAGATTCAAATGTTCTTGCTTCCTCGACGTGATTTCCTTTTCAAATAAGAATGGTTTTAGAGTAGAAAAAATAATTTAACTATCAAAATTCTGAAATTCACATTCGTGGTATTACATGAATTTGGACTTTAATTTTAATTGAAAACTTTATTTGATTATATTTACCTTTAATTTTTGCAAACAATTAGATTTTTTTTTGTATTTGCTTCAAATTTAATTTTTTTAATTGGAACCGAACAAAAATCGAAAAATAACAAAAAATCGAACCGAAACCGTTCGGTTCTTGTCTTTGAAGGAACCGAACCGAAAGTTTCGTTCGATTTCGGTTCCTTTAATAACCGAACCGATAAACGCTCATCTCTAATTAATAGATTGTTGGCGATAAAAATACAAAGAAAATAGTTCGGACATAATCGAAAATGAACAAAGGCTAGAAAATTTTATAACAATTATAATGTGTGTTTAGTATTGTTTAAAAAGAGTTTTTTGAAATGAATAGTGATTTTTAGGAGAATTGATGATTAAGATTTGGTTGAAAAGTCAAATATGGTGGACTTAACTTTTAATGAATGATTGAAATTGAATACTGTAGAAAAAAAAGAAAAATTTAAAGAATACCAAATAAGGGGTAAATCTATACTATATTTAAAAGTGAAAAAGTCTAGAACAAAATTCTCGCCCTTTATTGTTCACTTTTTGACTGGTTTTTTTTTTTTTTTTTAATATCTTATATATTATTATGTGATTGGTGTTTTTAAATGTAAATTGAAAACAAAAAAAATTAAAATACGAGAAGTAAATGACAGTAATTTGTTATTTAATTATATAAATTGCCTTTTATTATTCAATGAAATATTATAATTTGAAATAATGAAATCCATTATTCCAAAACTATGTGATTTGCATGTCAGAAAATGAACAAAAAAATTCTGTTTATAAACGATAAAATAGAGTTATCAAACAGATCTTTAGCATTTGTTTTATTTTTTTTTGTTTTTTTTTTGTTTTTTCTTTTATAAATGAAAAGTGATAGTTTAAGTAGTTTAGCATAGTATATCTCTATTTGATGTTGATTTTATAGTTATTAATAATATTATTATTTAATGAGATATTTTAATTTTTTGTTGTTCTTATTTTAATATTATGGATTTTTTATCCTATATATTATTATGTGATTGATGTTTTTAAATGGAAATTGGAAAAAAAAAAAGATTAAAAATACGAGAAGCAAATGACAGTAATTTATTGTTTAAATATACAAATTGTCTTTTATTATTCAAAGAAGTTATTATAATTTTTCAAAAATATGTGATTTGCATGTCAAAAAACGAACCAAAAATTCAGTTTATACACGATAAAATACAGTTATCGAATAGATCTTTAGTATTTTATTATTTTTTATTTTTGAAGAAATGAAAAGTGATATTTTAAAGTAGCTTAGCATATCATATATCTCTATTTGACTATTTGACGTTGATTTTATAGTTATTAATATTATTATTATTTTATGAGGTATTTTATTTATTTGTTGTTTTTATCTTAATATTATGGATTATTTATCCTATATATTTTATGTATTGATGTTTTTGAATGAAAATTGGAAGATAAAAAAGGTTAAAAATACGAGAAGCAAATGGCAGTAATTTATTATTTAAATATATAAATTGTCTTTTATTATTCAAAAAAGCTATTATAATTTCAAATAATGAGATTCTTTATTTCAAAAATACGCGGTTTGCATGTTAGAAAATGAAAAAAAAAAAAGAAATTCTGTTTATACATGATATAATATAGTTATCGAACTGATCTTTACTTTTCTTTTTTTTTTTTTTGGAAAAGAAAAGTGATATTTTAAAATAGTTAACATATTATGTCTCTATTTGATGTTGATTTTATAGTTATTAATATTATTATTTAATGAGGTATTTTATTTATTATAAATCATATGTGTAGCTATCAGTATTAAAATTTTGTTTTGACTATTATTATTTGTTATCTTTAATATTACAAATCATATTTTATAAATTATTTATCTTATATATTATTATATAAATTGCCTTTTATTATTCAAATAAACTATTATAATTAGACCCATTATTTTAATATTTTTTATTTTTATTTTATTTTAGAAATGAAAAGTGACATTTTAAAGTAGTTTAGCATATTATATCTCTATTTGATGTTGATTTTTTTTTTTCATTATTATTATTATTATTATTATTTAATGATGTATTTTATATGTTTGTTGTTTTATATTAATGTTATGGATTATTTATCCTATATGTTATTATGTGATTGATGTTTTTGAATGGAAATTGGAAAAAAAGGTGAAAAATACGAGAAACAAATGACAGTAATTTATTATTTAAATATATAAATTGTCTTTTATTATTCAAAGAAGTTATTATGATTTGAAATAATGAGACCCATTTTTTCATAAATATGTGGTTTGCATGTCAGAAAATGAACAAAAAATTCTGTTTATACACGATAAAATAGAGTTATCGAACAGATCTTTAGTTTTTTTAAAAAAGAAAAGTGATATTTTAATGTAGTTTAGCATATTATGTCTCTATGACTCTATTTAATGTTGATCTTATAGTTATTAATATTATTATTTATTATAAATCATATGTATAACCATCAACATTAAAATTATCTTTTGATGATTATTATTATTTTTTATCTTTAATATTAGAAATCATATTTTATAAATTATTTATCTTATATATTATTATGTGATTGGTGTTTTTTAATGGAAATTGGGTTTGAGGTTGGGGGGGGGGGGGGGGGGGGAGAAAAAGGGAAGAAGTTAAAATTTGAGAAGCAAATGGTAGTAATTTATTATTTAACTATATAAATTATCTTTTATTATTCAAAGAAGCTATTATAACTTGAAATAATGAGACCCATTTCAACTACATTTTAAATGACAAAGTGTTGACCATCCATTGACCAGCTTTCTCGCCAGAAGCAATTTTTTTTTTTTTTTTTAAACTTTACGCAGCACATGCGTAGTTAAATTTCGATTGCACATTCTACAAAATTTTTACAAACCACATTATTTGAAATGACAGATCTCAAACAAGGGAATAATAATAATGTAAGGTCGAAAGTAGATATTTTTTTAAAAATTTGTGTGTAGATTATCTTATTGGTAAAATATGACAGAAAATTTTGAAAAAAAAAGTAATGTTTTGAATAACTGTAGAAGCAATGTATGATTTAAAAATGTAGAGAAAATATATGTGATTAAAAAGTAATTTGAGAAATTATGTTGTTTATAAATTGATTTATAAAATTTAATGATTGCATTAAAAATAGAAGCTTATATTTATCTAATTTATACAATGTCTATTTCATCTTGATATTCATTATTCAAAATATTAATACGTATTTTAAAAAATTTTACAAACCACATTATTAGAAATGACGGATATCAGACATGGGGCTAATAATATCATGACATATTATTTCAAGTAATGAGGTTTGAAATAGTAAAAAAATTTCAGAATCTAAGATTAAAAGTAGATAAATTTTTTAGTTTATTTGTAGATTATTTTATTGGTAAAATGTGGGAAAAAATGAGTTTTGAAAAAAAAATGTTTTCAATAAGTAGAGAGAAAATATGTGTGAGTAAAAAGTAGTTTTAGAAATTATATTGTTTATAAATTTATTTATAAATTGTAATAATCGTATTAAAAAAAACATAAGCTTATATTTATCTAATTTATGCAATATCTATTTCATCTTGATATTCATTATTCAAAATATCATTCTTTTTTATAAAAAATCATTTTTTGCTCATTTTACATCAATAAAATAATCTACACATAAACTAAAAAGAATTCTCTATTATTCTTTTTTGGAGAAATTATATATTTTTTATATACTATGAAAAGGGGAGAATTGTTCGGTTAAACTTTGTATATAAATTTATTATTTTTATATTTGTCGATTATTGTTCTCTTGGAATTTATAATTTTCTATCATGTTATCAATATTTTTTGAATACAAATAATATTTAGATTTAAGTATATTATTTAGATTTAAGTATAAAAAACATATAATTAAACGCACGTTCATAATTATTGTGATTGATGTTTTTGAAAGAAATTTGGATAAAATATTAAATACGAGATGCAAATGCAAAAAATGTGAATATTACAATTAATAATGAATTATATTTTTTTAATCATTCTTAGTTTTAATAGTTGCGTAAATGTTATATGGTATACGAGTAAATGTTATATGATATACAATTTTCAGTATAATTTTTTTACTTCAACATTGTTTGTTGTCATATTATGATAATTGCTATATTTATATAATTATTATTTTTGACTATTTGATTTTATAAGTAAAAAAATATAATTTTATTGGTTAAAAATATTCATGGGTTTAAATTAAACACGCATTTATAATTATTGTGACTGATATTTTTGAATGAAAAGTAAAAAAACTTAAATATGAGAGAAGAATGCAGAAATCGTGAGAAATATATTGATGTCTTTTACAAAATTAATATTGTACCATAATATTACATCAAACATGATATACCATTAAATAAATCACTACATTTGTATTTTTTAAAAAAAAATTAATAATAGCTCATAAAAATTGTTGAAATTAACAGTTGTGTATTACTTAAATATATGAATTGACTAACTATTCAAATAAGTTATTATAATTTGAATTAATTACATTATTTATTAAATTTTAATGGTTATTGTGGTATAATAATTTTTCATGCATTTTGAATTTGAGTTAATTATATATAAATATTAAAATTTTAAAAATACTTATCAAAATCGATATTTTTAAATAATTTCTGTATATTGTACAGGAGAACAAAAAAAGAGATATGGTTGAAAGACAAAAATAACCTCGGGTCTTTCACCTCAACTGTCACGTATTATTGGCGATCTATCTACTTCAGTGGCTGGTATCCACACTTTGATTAGGCCACGTGGACCAGGCTGCCACCGACAGTCAGCCAAACCAATTTGCATAAAAAAAATTTAAAACATTAATGTGATTTGGTAAACATGAATAACATGACACTTAGAGCTTATTTGCTAAAGATAAAATTTTTACCACAATTTTTCAAATTCAATCTCAATCTCAACTATCTATTTTTAATCAAGTCCATCATTTTTTACTTTTCAAACATTTTTAAATCACACATTCATAAAAAAATCAAAAAAAATTTACATTACCAAACAGGCTCTTAGAGTCCTTAGTAGTCCGAAGGCAATTTTCACAATTTTTTTTCAGAAATTCATTTACAACCACACATTTTTATGAGTTTTATCACTTTTTACACTTTTTAACCATTTATTTCTTCCAGAACCTAAAATTTCTCAAAATCTTTAAAATTAAAATTTTATAAGAACGATATCATATTAATTTTTTTAATATTATACTCCCTCTGTCCTACAAAAATAGTCCAATATTCATTTTTCGTCCTTCCCAAATTATAATCACTATCCTCATTGAATGTGTATTAGAAACTCTTTTATTAGTATACCCCTACTCAATTTTCTTAAATCATCAATATTTTCAAAAGTGTTTCGATGAGTAAATAAGGGCATAGTAGGAAAATTGTGCATTCATTTACTTTTCCAAATACAATAAATATTATTTCTTAATTTGTGAAATAGTAATTTTTATAATAAAAAAAAAATCTCAACTTACCCTTATTTAAATATGAAAATTATTTTTATTGAAAATGATGAATAGAGATACATTAGTAAACAAACAAAATAAATACTTGTTAATAAAGAAATAGATCTATATAATTGAAATAAGAGAAAAAAGAAAGATAATGACAAAGTGAGTAAGGGTTTTTGTGTGTATAAAAGTTACAACCATTGAATTATTCGTTGAAATATGATTGTCTCGATGATGTGAAATACATGTAAATTTATTTTTGAACACTTTTTCTGTTTTAAGAATCTTCAAATACACATCAGGATTCATATTGTAACTAGCGTTATGCTATACTCATAATGTATTCAACAATTAGGATGATAATTAATTTATATGATACGAGCCTTTTTTCACAGATCACATTATCTTTTTAATCAACAACAATAAATACTTTCACATCATCAATTATCATTCTCATTATGAATAATATTGTGTAGGTAACTTTATTTTCACACCCAATTTTGAAGTTAAAATGTTAGTAACATATTAGACTTTATATTTATTATATTATTATTATCCACTCACCTCCATCAAAGTCAAATTTTGTAAGAAAAATATCACGTGTCAAAATGTGATTGAACAATAAAAAAGGTTATAAAAAAACCCACTAATACCTTAACGTGTCGGTGCATAGACTTGTATCAATATATCTATTCCCAAGTGAAGTGATCAAATGGTTACTCTTTGCTCAACTCACTCTCTATCTCTCTCTAGACTCTCAAAAGCTTTCAGCGGAAAACTCACTCAGTTTCTATGGAGTAAAAAGGAGGGAGGTTATATACGCAGAATATCGGTCTGGCCGGAAAACTTAAAGGGTGGTGTTGAGTCGAATCGGCGGTGGGAAGTGACTGCAGAAGGTGAAGATAAAGGTTATGGAGTGGTGGCATAAAATGGTCTTTCCTGTTAGAAGAGTCTGGTTTATTGTTTCTGCACGAGTTAAGGCTCGCAAAAATGGTTAGTCTCCCTCTCTCTCTCCCCCCTCGTTTGTGATCGCGTAGGTTTCCTCTCTTTACAAACCGATTATGGGGCTTTTCTACCTCATATTAATAAGATTAATGATATTCATTGCTTGACTACAGTAATAACACCATGTCTCATACGTGACAAGGAAGATTAAAATTAGATTTTTAATTGGTTTTTATTTTTATAAAAATTGATGAGACGTGGTTGAAAAGTTATTAATTTCATATTTGAAATTTATTATTAATTTTAATTTATATTAAAATTTAGATTTTAATTGGTGTCAAAGATTAATTTTAAAAATTAAAATTCAAATGAATTCCATATTATAATAATAATAAAATAATCACAAATAGGACTTTTATAAGTTATTTGTTTAAAAAATATGTGGTTGAAAAATGGAGAGAGAAAATATTTGTGGTTATAAAGTGATTTTAGAAAATGTGTTGTAAACAACATGTTTGCCATATAGAAGAATTTTTATACGGATATATATATATATATATATTTTTTTTTTGTCTTAATACTATTGAGTATAATTTAAACCTTCCTATAATACATACATACCGATATATAAATAAATAAATAAAATTATTTAATTCATATTATATTAGACCGACATATTTATTTATTAGAAGAGAATAAAGGATCATTTCTTTATCTTGGATGCCCTGACCGAAAGTTTGTTTCAAAATTTAGATTGCACAACAACATTTGTTAAGAGTATTATCCTATGTTTAGTAATTTGTTCGTAAATTAATTTATAAACAACACATTTTTTAATCACACATTTTTCTTCAAATTATTTTCATCCACATATTTTTTATCTCGAAAACATTTATTAAAAAAAAAAAAAAAAAAATTACCCTACAGAGGTTAGTTAATGCCACAACTCGTCGAGAATAAAAAGGAGAGAAAAGTTATACACAAGGCATAGGATTCTGATAATTAGATCACTGAATGCTTTATAATGACATCTTGATTAATTTATCATATAATTTTGGAATGCTTTAGTTATAATGACGGGTTCGGAATATTTTTCTCAATTTTTTCACATAAAATAGTCAAAATATCTAAATATTCCAACTAAAGTCCACTAGGTTAATTCCACTCACACATCCAAGTTGCGTTTTTAATATAATAATTCTTAAGACATGTTGGGTCGAGCATACAATACAATAAATAAAATCGTAATATATGTTGGAATTCTTATTTGAAACATTGGCTGATTTGGGGGTGGAAAAATTGATTTTTTCCCGACAATGTGTTGTCAACTACTATTCGTAGCGAACTATCATAATACTGTGTATAACATGTTAAGAATCAAACTAGTGAAGCTAGATGAAAGAATTTTCCTTTGTTCAGGTGCCGGGCTTTTGAAACTCCACGATGACATTCAAACCTGTGGATACGAGGATGTGCAGATAATGTGGGAAATGCTGAGACGAACAGAATCAGAACTGATTTCTCGCCATTCTAAACGCAAGTATAGGTTGTTCTGGAAACACGCCGTGTAGTATAGTATAGTATAGTATAGTATAGTATAATCGGACCATGGTTTGGCTCAAACCTTTACTATGCACCAAAACCAGTATGGCGTCAAGCCTCGTCTGCTATTCACATGATTATCTGATACAAAAAGAAATTGTGTACACCAACTTCACAGTGATCAAATCATTTGTAAATATATTGTGTTTCCTGATGATCTCTCGTGGAATTTTACTACGAAACAAACATATCTGGGAAATTCACACAGATGAAAGATCCACTATAGCATAGCTCCTGCAATGAAGACGATCAAAAGGACATTAGTAATTGAAAACACAAACCAGAGATTATTTATTAACTTACTTAAGAGCAAAGATGAAAACCAACAAACTTGGAAACTGAAATCTGAAAAGGTTATGTGCAATTCAGGAATCGATGTACAAGTTAATTTACAATTTTGGTCACTGTAAATATTTTTCTGTCAATGGAATCTCTATTATCCGTACAGAATAGGAGATCAAGCTAAACAATACAAAATATGCAGCAAATAGCATGAAATGAAGTTCAAGTTTTGGGTCACAAAAACAGAGTGCCCGTATTCTTTTACATCACACAAATAAATCTTGATTTGAAGATGTGCAACTAAAGCCCTATTTGGTAACTCTAAAAATTCTGATTAAATTCTAAGATTATCAAAATCAACAATTAATTTTAATCACATATTTCATGGATCTCACAACTTTTCATCTACACATTCCATCAACTTTTATCAAAATCTATTAAAAATTTGATTTTAATCTCTATCAAATAGAGGCATGTGAAAGCAGATGAGAACAAGGCCCTTGAAATTACTGTACATTCGGATAACGGAACATATATGTTTAGCAATATTAGGGGGGGAAAACGTTAGTCTCTTAAGTAGGTGATCACCAACAAGTCTGGGAAGTTAGGACTTTACACCAGATGATATGATCAATTGATCATAGTACACAAATGATGGAGAAAATTGTTTTAGAAGTGCAGAGAAATAATTAAAAAAAAAAGGTAAATTTTGAAAACAATTTATGCATCAATTTTAACAGTGTTTGTTTGATAAACATTTTAACGAGTTTTTTGTCAAATCACATTTTGAAGGTTGTGGGTTCCATACATGGAATATTTTAAAATTGTAGGCTATCGGCCTCACACAAGTAAAGCTGCAGGCAAGTTATTTGAATAAATTATTCAAATTGCCAACCAACACGTGTCATAATTTTGACCATTTGACTATGGCTTTTCACAGACGACGTCCTTTCACGCAGAAGTTTTACTGTACCAAAATGCAAAAACTCATTAAAATGAGGTTTTAATGAAAACCAAAAATAATGATTATTTAGCTGCATAACCTTCCTTGCAGATTCCAATCTATCATTGCTTGATGGTCATAGATTAACTATTTCTTGATTCAAAGAGGAACATTCTATAAGATATAAAAAATCACAATGCATGTTCAGCGAAAGAACCTCTCTAAAATTTGATTAGCGCTCAACATTCCCTGCAAAACTCCCTTGAACAGCTGAACGGTACTGGAAACCATTCAAAAGTGGTGGGTCTCATAAAAATGTGTGGTTAAAATTGACTCAGAGGAAAAAGTTGAAAAAAGTGTGTAGTAGTAAACAAGCTCTTAATAGTCTATACTGTCCAGTCCACCTGTCAAACACAAGAACAGAGTTCAATCAGATTCTATGGTATAAGCATCATTCTTCATGACAGGAGATAGAAGGGCAAACCATAAGACTTACTCTTTTATCTTTTAATTACCAAAATGAAAGAGAATAACCACAAAAATAAATAAAATGCAAATTAAAAGGAAATAACAGAAGAGTGTTAATGTGCTATGACGCTTCAATGATTATTACAGTTTTAAAATTTCTTGTTCACCTACTTACAGTTACAGAAGACAGATTAAGATTTTATCACTAAATGAAATATGTTTTGTTTCACCAGCCTCTAATATATATTGGAAGATATGAACTTACATGTGAATAGCTTTAATTGGAAAACACAAATGTCCAAAATCAGGTAAACTGCAACCGAAAAGCAAAGCACATTTGGTCATGGCTCCGAAACAAGTACTTCAATTATTTTCAATATTTTTCTAGGGAAACAGCATATTATTATCCACAACCAAAACTCTGAGGATGTTCTATTGGCCACATTAGATTCTCCATAACTGATTAATAGAGAATCTTGGAAAGCTACCTGGCTTCAATGTGCACGGTTGCCACTTGCCAGATATGTTTGGAAATTCTCAAAGTTTCTTTTTTGGGATTTTTGACAAGAATCTACTTGTTTTGATTATGTGTTCACTTACTGTCAAAAAGAGGTCCCCCCCCCCCCCCCCCCCCAAAAAAAAAAAAACTTAGCTAAACATGCTGTTATCTGCCCTTGTCTCAATTTTTCTCTGGCTAGCTCTAGTTGTGGGGAAGATAATATACATCACTCATATGTTGTCATCAACATGGAATGGAAATAATTAAAGCGGAAAGGGGTAGGGGTAGGGGTGTATTTATCAGAAGCTGACCAGAGCAACAATAAGAGAATAAAAGATAACATCCATTCCACATCGCATAGAGTTTAGGCTTCTCTTTATGCTTTGGTTCCTTTGATTGATTCACCTGTAAACCTTTTACTCTTCATTTTATCCGGCCTTATTGTTATTTCAGGGAAACTGGCATCCATATATCTGATAGCAAGAAAAATGAAAAGAAACAAAATCACATTTGACATAGATAGCCAATGCAAATCAAGAGTTTCCTCCTGTACCATGATTGATAAAAATGCACATGGTAATGAAAAAGTGCATTAGAATGATCATCATTTCCCTTAGATATTTTGCATTCACCAGAAAATATAATGACTTCCTTCAAAAATTCACACATTAGGCTCATAACGTTACCTAATATGGTAGACCCAATGCAGCATACATGAGGAAACTCTTTTCTTTTCGACTAATCACGTTATCAACTGCACACTTCAACCCAATTAGTGCATGTTTGGTACATAGTACTGATATACTTTAGCCCTTGTTTGAGCTCCATTATAATTAAATTATTTGGAAAAATATAGTTTGAAATAGTGATTTTTGGGAGAATGTGTGATTTAAAATAAGAGAGAGAAAAATATAATATTATTTTATTGGAGAATGCGTGGTTAAAAGTAAGAGAGAGAAAAATGTATTAAAATTTAATGGGTACCAAACAAAGGCTTAGAATAATTTGGGTATAATTTAGCCTCTTTTGATCTTCAATATTGTCCAATGCTATCGAATCCTCCGCACCAAACATGCCAAAAAAGTATCAATTATCTCTTATTTAGCAGTATTTTATTAACAGCCTGGTGAACCCATTGTCTATGAAGGCAATCAAACGATTCAAACAGGCTGTTCTGTTTCTCCACCCAATACATAAATAAAAATTAGAAGTACCTTCAGATGTTTTTTCTTCTCTTCCATACGTGTTACTGATACAGAATCCACTTTTCCACATTGTTATTGATTTTGCATTTCTCCATTACTAGTTACTACCCTCACCACTTCGGGTTCAGAACAAATTTGAATTAATTCACATGAATTTCAATGTCACCATTCATCACAAGTTTTTATAAGATAATCACTGAAATGGATAGTTTTTTGGTCATTTAAATGTATGGACAAGTTCACAAAGCTATGTCACCTAATCAAATTTCTTTACTTTTATTCCATACATTCCAAATGAGGGAGATTCCATGGGGTTTAATATAGAATTCATGCTTAATCACTAAAATACTTAAATATTGGTGCAAGGGAAAATCTTGACAGACCTCATGAGATCGTGTATGAAACTCATGTGCCTTAGCATTAGCATCTTAGAGTACGTGGCGTCATTTGCAAGCAACAGCACCCAGAAGGATCCAGAGACAGCATACGGTATATCTACCCTGACAGAAGAAGCATGAATAATCAATGAAAACTTGATGTAGAAGTATGCGTTGAACCATCTCATTTTAAGCTTAAGCTTAAGCCGTTAGAGTGGGGACAAATTTATGTATTTAAATTTAGTCTACAACTGTAACACAAAAACCAATTACCATCGAAAAATTCCTGTTGGTGATGGAATGCAAACAAGAAAAGCACCATACCTTCGACAGTCCAATAGAGAGGTTGTCAGGAGATGAACAGCAGGTCCTTGGTTCTAGTCCTCCCAACGAGGAGGCGAGCTTTCTTTTTAGCAAGACATATCTCATATGCTCGAATGAGTTAAAATTACCAGCATAACACCCTACAATTCTCTGCAGAAGCATCATTAACCCATATCTTAACATCCTTGCCTGTGCGCACCTTGATATTATATTCCTGTAGCAACTTCGTCAGAAAATCCCTCACCTTCTCCTCTTACAGTCCTCGATCTTCCTGTATCTCTCACCAAACCTACAAATCGAGTTGGCAACAATCTAGAGAACTTCTAGCTCTTTTCCTCCCAATTATTTTCTTCCTCATATTTAAGATCTTCATCAATTCCCTTGGATATCCTTCATCTCGTCCAACGACACACTGAACCTCTCCATAGATGCCCAAATGATTCGTCAAGATGTGCTCCATCAAATTAACCAAGCTATGCCACTTGTCCTCATATAGAACCACAAGTACATTTTAGATGAATAGTTCATGAAGAACTGTTTGCAAGGCCTAAATATATTGACAAGAAGCTAGAAAATTTACAAATTCAAAGAGAAAGCTGTCTTTCAGCTTGACCTGCAATAAAAATTGTTAATCTAATGAATAAACTGACCAACAGAAGGAAACGTGTTATTCCTGTTTTGTAAATGATTTGTGTTCCAACCAAGCATTTCAACTCAGGTTTCAGTTCATTTGACTTGAAATTCAACTGATCTATCATCTAGAACAAGTGAGCACTTAATGATCAGAACAATAAATATGAACATGCATCAAATAGAACACTGTATTCAGTGCTATGCTCCAATAAAAAACAATCTAGCCTTAAGAAGTAAGAGTAACAAGTAAAAGCTACTTTAGTCCATCATACTCAATTAGATCACCCAAAAGACGCTACAGTGATTAATTTAAATTAAGTTGTTTAATGAAAGTGAAGAACGGTAAGACTAAAATATTTAAAACCCAGAGAAGGAAGCAACAAAATGCAATAAGAACTTGAGGTAAAGTATATCTCGGGTCATGTTTTGAATCAATGCTATATCAAAAAAAATTAAGTTAATTGGACACCCAAGTGGCTACTTCTTGCCCTCTTCTTCATGATATATAAAGAAGCAAATCTTCATTTACAAACAAGTTCTACTGCATTGTGCTTTTGAGAACCATAAAAGTGAGATTCATTAATTTTCAACGGCAAGTAAAATTCATCCATTAAACAGATATTATAAGGAAAAACATAAGTGGTAGAGACACAAAAAAAAAGTATGTTCTTTCTGATAGATACTATGAAAAGCACACTACCTCGAGTATATTTTTACAGAACAATGTAAGCAGATGAGGAAAACGTGTTGTTGCTATTGAGATTCGGATCAATCTTAATGCTTAAGGTACATACAGATGACTATTGCATTATGCAATCCCACTGTTTTGCTAAAGCACAGTACTACACATTATTCAAGCAAAAATGTTCTAACTTTTCTCCATGGCTGTAACTACAGGAAAAGCAGAAAAATATGAAGTGAGGATAGTGCTAATTGTAAAACAGTGCAACCAAATCTAGGCATTCTTCTCATCCGACTGGTTGCTGATGATGGAGTACTTCAAATGAAGACAGGCCCTTTAGCAGGATGAGATAAAGATTATCTGCTCTGGCTCATCATCTTGCAAGAGATGTAGTTTCACTTCAAGAGCACCACTCTGGATCAAAATGCCCTGAATGAGAAATCACAATATGTAAGGTCACTCTTGGGGCCAGAAGAAAATCGTACAAGATGCCATATGAGTTATGATCCAGTAGGCACAAGATACAACCACTGTGGAAACAACAAACCAAGCTACAAGCTACTCTTCAAATGAATGTGTACATAATTTCTCCAGCAGCAAGGGCCAATTTTCACCAAGTTGCTGTGGATTCAGCTCCATGGCAACCCTAAAATCCTTCAAAGAAATCGGGCAGCGGGTTCTATGTTCTTGCACTTCCAAAGGCCTACCACTACCTTGCATCAGATATTGATGCCCTGGTCTGACACCATTAACAAGCTTCATATAAGCCTGATTCTTGTGCCTATTGTTCATCTCTAGCTCGTCCTCTGACCTAACCCCCACAAGTTCAATGCAGGACCTTATTAAATGCTTCACGTAAGAATCCAAACCAAGGTTCAATATATTGGCACATTCCATTGATACCCCATCAAGACCCTGTGCTGAAGCAACGTGCTCCATTCGTTCTCTTAATTTTAGACTGTCCAACAAAGCACCATCATCAAATGTGCTCGTACATCTACTGCTATTAGTGAGAGGCAGAAACCTGTGTGCCCCACCAATGCTAACTGGGCATAGTGGAATCCCAAGTGGAGCTTGAAGTGGACTTCTAGCAGAAACCTCTTTCCTGTTATGTCTAACTAACAATTTGGACTGGTCCATGCTATGTACAGAAACTGGACCATCAGAATATCTGTTTACTTCTGACAATTTTGCGGGATGGTAGACCTCCCTTTCATTCTCTTCGCACTGCTTTCCAATATTGGATCTATCCAAATGCCCATTCTCATAAATGACATTGAAATCACTAGATTGCGTGGCTGACAATTGTTGAGAAGCAAAAGCAGTCTTCCCATTCAGCCCAAGTGCACTACGACGTTCAACAGTCCTCCGATCACGAAACACTGTCTGGGCCTTTCGAGGTGAGACTGACAACATGTCACCCCCATTCGACAAACCAGGTGCCGTATCCTGCATTATAGCAGCATGAGACCCATACTGCTGATGACCATCGATAGGAATTCCTTTGTTAATAACTTGTGTAGAATGCTTCAGAACTTCATCCTCATGACTGACCTCTGGTGGGACCTTTGCACTACAAGCATTTCTCAGAATCGAACAGAGGAACTGATTATGCAGCGGAATATTCTCTCGCCCAAGGATCCTAAGACAAAGCCTATTAAACTCAATCTTGCTCAACTTCAAACCCAAGAACCCATTCAAGTAATAAAAATACTGCTTGGACCCCTCCAGCCCGAGTTTCCTCACTAATTGAGCTTTCAACTCGGCCAGATTGATCCGTGAATGCTGATGTGGTGGTTGCATCTCTGTCTCCCCCTCTCTTCAACACACAAAATCCATACAATACAAACACACTCCACTACAACAATGATACAGAAATTGGTACTAAATTAGGGTTTTTCTACTCCATCTCCAAAACCCCATCTTCCAAACAACATTTAATCCCTCTAATAATAATCCAAAAATTGCAAAACCAAAACCAAAACCCATATCCAGAACCTCAATGTTATACCCTGTACTTCTTGTTGGTTTGAGTCCGCACCCGGAGATCTCAAATTTTCCATTGAACTAACTCTCCCTCCAAAAATCCATTTTTAACAAACTTTCAAACTCTTACACAATAGACTAAATAATCACAACTAAAACACCAACAACCCCTTTATTCCACTTATCCAATTGTTATCTGAAGAACCCAATAAAGATACCTCCCTGCAACTCCAAGTAAACCTCGCAAAGTTATTTATTTTCCTTAAAATTCTCAAAAACACCAAATGCCAACCTTCCAATTAAAGGTTTAAGCTTGAATTTCCAACTTAAAGTTCAGAATTGACTCTCAGAATTCAAACGAATAAAAAGAAATTCACCAAGATTCAAACTTCAACATATATATGACTTCACGGATAGCAAAAAATTGATGGGCTAACCTCGTTGAAGCTCCTACAATTTAGATTCAAAGGAAAACAATCATAGCAAATTCCGGGCTTTCAATTATGTTTTTCCTTTCACTTATCGTTGCAATTCTTCTTCCATTGCTCGTCTCTTCCTTCAAAATTTGCTTCCCATTTTGATTTTCTCTTTTATTTTATTTTTTTCAATTTTTTCTTTGAATCACAAAATTGAAGACCCCTTTTCTTCTCTCTGATCGCGTTCTCTCTCTTCGATACTCCCTTCTCCCCTTTTTTTTGTCTGATTAAAAAAGAGTAATGTTTACGTATGGTTTATTTTCCTTAATTATAAGGTACAACTTCTAAGGCATAACGTACGTCAAACGAATGTTGTACATTATGTCTAAGAAGTAGTATTTGATCTGGCAGGATAACAAATAGTTTGGCATTATCAATTTCTGTTTATGGAAGGTCAAATTGTTCACACGCATCTCTAAATTCGTGGGAGTCACTCTCTCTTTTGTTGGACCATAAGAATTTACTTGATCAGATGTTGTAGATGCGTGTTATTATGAATCTTAATTGCGCATGGGTATTTGATTCTTTACTTGAATTATCTCTTTTTTTTTTTTTTTTTTTTTGTCATATTTCATATTTAGAAACCAAACCAAAATAAAAAAAATCCTAACAAAAGTTTTTAGGAGGGAAGAACAAATTTTATGAATACAAAATTCAATTTTAATGTCACTTACTTATTGATCAATTTGAAAAGTTGTTTTTATTTTTCTCATGTTGCGCTATTGTCTTTCACATGGTTTCATTGTTCAATTACTACGTTGTATTCAAAAGTAACAAATTTTATGAAAGGTCGTAGCCTTTTAAGATGTGAACACGTTCGAATGTTATATAATTGTTGTATGTATAAATACGCATTCTATAGAATATCTTTTTATACGTTAATAATACATGACTTCTACAAGATATTGAACTTTTCTTCGAGTAATTTATCATTTTAGATTATTTTCTACATTATTGAATAAGATTTAATTTCTCTCATAACTAGTTACGTCGTAAATATTAATTGCTCCAGTCACAATGTGGAGTTAGTTATGATTTCATATTTGTGAATATTTCTCATTTGATTCA
This sequence comes from Ligustrum vulgare, assembly GCA_963555705.1. NCBI lineage: Eukaryota > Viridiplantae > Streptophyta > Magnoliopsida > Lamiales > Oleaceae > Ligustrum > Ligustrum vulgare. The sequence continues at coordinate 2,646,991 of OY743172.1, read as the reverse complement.
CAATGTGTGAGACAAACTTTAATTCAAAGTACCCTTGAATCGATATTTATTGTAATGACGGACTAAAAATATACATTTTGTAAAAAAAGAAAATGTGGATTAATAGTTATCAATGAAACTAGCAATCTCTCCAAGAATAACACAAAAGTAGATTGAATGAATGATTAAGACTTTAAATTAAAATTGTTATTTTGGGACTTTTAATGATTTGTGGGATCATTTTTATTAGAAAATTCCAATTAAAAGTGGATTTTAGAGGATTGGAGCTCCTTATTTATTTATTTATTTATTTTGAGGAATAGGATTAGAGCTCATGTTTGATGTAGCTAAATGGTTGAAATTTAAGCCAAAAATTAGTTTTACACATTTTATAGGATTCACGATATTTATCAAATTTTGACCACATTTCACCTTTTATCAAATTTTACTACAATATGAATTTTGGCAAAAATGGATATGGATTTAACAAATAATCTCTTGTAGAAACTTTTCTCTTTTCTATTTCTTTTGGAAAAAGTTTGTATATTCAACTTTTACTATGAAAAGTGAAATTATTATTCATTTAGTTATCTTTTTTAAAATTTTAAATAATACTATTTTCCTACACATCAATATACTGAGCCTCTGTTTAAGATTCATTATTTCAAACTAATGTGATCTGTAATTGTAAAATTTAGAATGTATAATTGAGAAGTAAATTATCTTTTTTATGATTAAAAATAAGTTTTAAATAAAATGAAATTTGGAATAATGACGATATATATCAAATTTTGACCACGCTTCATCTTTTATCAAATTTTACTACAATATGATTTTTGGCAAAAATGGATATGGATTTAACAAATAATCTCTTGTAGAAACTTTTCTCTTTTTATTTCTTTTGGAAAAAGTTTCTATATTCAACTTTTATTATGAAAAGTGAAATTATTATTCATTTAGTTTTTTTTTTTTTTTTTAAATAATACTATTTTCCGACACATCAATATACAGAGCCTCTGTTTAAGATTCATTATTTCAAACTAATGTGGTAAAATTTAGAATGTTTGATTGAAAAGTAAATTATATTTTTTATGATTAAAAATAAGTTTTAAATAAAATGAAATTTGAAATAACGCATATGATCAGGTGCCTTACTCAATTTGGTCCACCAATCGAAGTGTCAACAATTTTACCATCCTTTAATCCTTTTCTCTTTTCCTTTCTGTCTCTTTTGTGGTGCAGGTTTCACAAACCAGCCGAAAAAGGTTATGAAATGACAAATTATTTTTGCCAATGCCATCCATTTTAATAATAAATTTTTTTTTTTTTTACTCATAAATTCAAAAAGTTTCTCTCATTTTTAACATTTAAATAACATAAAGCCTAAAAGTCCAGAGTATAAAAATGCAAAAAATATTTTTCAGTACAATTGTGTTTTTACTTGTCCACGCGACGCGAGAATCATGGAATCTAACTATCTTAAGTGGCTTGTTCTTTTGGTGTAGGTAATTTCAGAAAAGCCTGTCCAGTTCGACCCTTAAAACTGTAGGTGACAAATTCATTTATAAACAGCACCTGTGAGTTTTATTCATTCTACAGCTCATATATAAGACAGAGAGGTTTCACCAAGGTGCTTGGATTTGAGTTGATGCTATGGAAAGTTTTCAAGGTAAGAGAAATCCCAACAAATTACAAGATTATTTTCTCTGATCATCTTAGAAATTGATCTTTTTTCAGAATTATTCTGGTGTGTGTGTGTGTGTCATTTGTACTCTTGAATCTTGATGGTGTAGATGGTGCAAGAGTGCATCTGTTAGATGTGGACGAGGCCGGTGACACAACCGGGAACGGAACTAAAATCGAGGTGAGGGATCTAACAAAAGTTTCAGACAAGGGTGTTGCAATATTGAGCAAAGTCAACGTGGATATCCCCAAAGGAGTGATCATGGGGATCATAGGACCAAGTGGAAGTGGAAAGTCAACGTTTCTGAGGGCACTCAACCGATTATGGGAGCCTCCTCCTGCTTCTGTGTTCTTGGATAGTGTAGATATATGTGATCTTGATGTTCTCAGTGTTCGCCGGAAAGTCGGGATGTTATTCCAGCTTCCGGCTATCTTTGAAGGTACATATTTGTTATAAATGAAATGAATAATACTTCCATTCTACAAATTAGTTTGTTGAGAGTTGTTGATTCGAGTGGAGATTGATTAACAAAGATATGGTGCCCACAGTGAGTATAGATGTGTCAGTTTCATGTCCACGGTGGAAATCATAAGTACACTTGCCCACCATGGGCACCATATCCTTCGTGATATATTGATCACTTCTCCCTTGGAAACTATGCAGGCACAGTTGCAGATAACGTGCGATATGGACCACAATTACGAGGAAAGAAACTAAGTGACAACGATGTTTACAAGTTACTCGCTCTCGCGGATCTTGATTCTTCTTTCTTCAACAAATCTGGTGGAGAATTATCTGTTGGTCAAGCTCAAAGAGTTGCACTTGCTAGGACCTTAGCTAATGAGCCTGAGGTAGCCTATCGAGTAAAAATAATAAAATTTTGTAACCATTTGATTTCATGTTCCCTTTTCTTTGAAGGTTTTGCTACTTGATGAGCCGACAAGCGCGTTGGATCCAATCTCGGCTCAGAACATTGAAGATGTACTCGTAAAGCTGAAGACAGATCGAGGAATGACTATTGTGATCGTCTCTCACAGCATCAAACAAATCCAGAGGATTGCTGATATAGTTTGCCTTCTTGTGGATGGGGAGATTGTTGAAATATTGAAGCCCGAGCAACTTTCCGAGGCTACTCATCCTACGGCACAAAGGTTTCTTGAGCTCAGTTCTTGAGTTTTCTTTTCTGATGCTATCCTTTTATGATCCTATATATATTTGCTTTTTTTTATCTCTCTTCATCTTTCTTTATCATTCTGTTTGTACAAGGTCATGAAATGCTATCGAATTTTGTTATATAATGTCGAGTACTATGATACTATCTACTAAACGTGTCCTATACATATCAGCTGAGAGCTGTAGAAATGCAAAAGGGGACTGGAGTAATATACTGATGGAACAATGAGCAGCAGTCCTTTAGAGTCAGATTATACAAAAGTTCTAGATCTTAAGGAAAAGGGCAAAAAATAAATTAAATGGAAAGAAATTGTGAGAATTTTGAAATAGGAAATTTCATTAATAAGAGAAAAATCTGATACAACTTAACCATTATGAATATCAAAGAACTATCTATCCATCTAAAGAAAATGTTATTACCAGAAGGGAAAGCAAAACTTTACACTAGTAGTATTAGTTCAAATAGTCGATATGAGCCATAGAGTTGAAGATACTATTATAAACACGACAAAAAGCCTAAGCTGCGGAGTTGTGCCTTCGCTAGCGGAATCATGTTCTGGTGAATCTGCAGCTGGTGCATCAGAAGGCTGAGGGGGCGAACCGGATGATTTGGAGGGTGATGGAGAATCGCTCAGGGGCAATTTTGTAGGACTCGGGGACTTTTTCGGGCCAGAAGCAGGCCTTGGAGAAGAAGAATTGTTTGAGGTTGTGTTGTCAATTCCCAATGGGATAATGACAGTACTAATTTGTATACTGATACATTATATGGCTGTGAAGCAATGGACTTCACCAAATTAGCCCCTAAAGATGCACCTTTTTCTGCTGATCCAATGGCAACACTTCCAGTATTCACATCTGTCACATTGAGAAATCCTTGTTGACCAATGGCCTGGCCACTGGACTGGTAGAGGGTCGTAAGAATCGACGTCTTATTCGGTAAGTTTTCTAGTTTTTTCACATCATAATCAAGAATCACATGAACACCCAAGATCCTCTTGACGGCAGCGTCAGATTTTCCCGATAACGGGGAAACGTTGCTGTTATCTACTACTAGGACCGTGATCGTTTGGCGCGAGCTAATATAGGTGGCTAGTCCGGTTTTCGTCAGGTAATCATTGAAAGTGCTGAAGTCTGGATACTGGTTCAAGAGCTTGGTGATGTTAGTGGCATTGGCTTTGCAGAATAGAAGGAAAAATGCTAAAGAAAACAGAAGTGTAATTTTAGCACTCAGTTTCACAATTTATCACTTATAAGTAGCTCTGATGTCTGATGCTGAAAGTGAAATTGAAGACTGGGATTTATATCCAAATGAATGGACCTAAAATGTTGATGGTTTGTAGGAAGAAGCCTAGATCCCCCTATTTAGAGGAAGGTTGTCTGGTCAAAAAAATAGAAAATGTGGTGGAAAAATGAATGGGTTGTTACAAAGAACAAAATTGGAAAGTGACAGAGATCTGATAAATTCTTAACACTCAAAAAGAGAGAAGAAATACATAGTTTTAACGTCTATAACATAATCAGCCAAGAGGATATCAAAAGTTCGACAATTCGAATAAGGTCCGATTCTTGACTTGAGGGGAAACCCTTGAGTCAACAGAGAAAATTGTACTATTTGATATATAGTACAATAATCAATTGATTTGAGAAATTGTAGCAGTATTGATTAGAGTACGTCATCTTTGGTTAATTTGTAAAAAAATATGAACTGTGTAACTTCAATTTCTAGACATAGATGGAGTAGGCGAGAATTGAACCCAGAACAGATGCGACTAAAAAACCACGCCTAGCGACTCAGTTGCTACCGAAATTGAATCGAGAATAGGATACTAAGCCTCTGTTCGACAAAATGTTGTTTATAAATTTTATTTATAAACTAGACTCAGCAACACTACAATTCAGAAACAAACTATATTAAGTGATAGATTGTATTATTACAAACAGTTGGAGTTTGCACATGTTGATGGAGCAATAAAAATATATAATCAACGTATGAAGTAGAAATGAACTGTACATATGTAAGTTAACTTCTAATGTTCAATCTAGTATACAAATTGCAAGTTTTTGAGGATTTCGTCACCGTTATAGCAACATGCAGTGGCACAGGCATTCTATGTAGATTATTCGTCTAGCCACAGTAGCTCAAGAGTCTATATGACCGTTCTCTGTTTTATATTTTTGGAGCTCATCTTGGGCACATATAAACCTATATCAAAGAAAAAGTTGGTTAAAATCTATATCAATTCAATAAAAGCCAGGTTGTATATGGATGCAAATACAGCCACAGGCATACAAGTATGAAGTACCTCCACTGTAAATCAGTTATCTCTCGAATCAATTCCTTTTCCCGATCATGAGCTATCTCCAGCTAGAAAACCAAGAAGAAACACTAAGGATATTTAGGTTTCTGGAGATCGACATAAAAATAAGAAGAAAAGGGAACAACTCCAATAATGCAAATATTAACTTTTGAAGGTGAATAATTGGACATCAAATGTTGACAGAACTATTCGTAAGTGAGTCGTGCATGAGTAATTCAAACTAGCAACCACCACAGATGCATCAGAAAAACAGAAATTAAAAAAAAAAAAAAAAAAAAAGAGGTACAAAATGATTGAAGGATACTTCAAATGGATATTTAATAAAGTTGAAGCGAATCATTGGGAAAGTCTACACAGCAAGGTAACTTGTGTTATCACAAGCTAAAGATCTGAAGGTAAACATTGATACTACAAGGTTAAACAAAGAACAGATAATATTTTTGAATGTTTAATTATTTAAAAGGGACTGAACTTATTCATTTAAAATTTGTCTTTATGTCCAGGTGCATGCTAAATTCATATTTTTTTTTTATCAAAGCTCCGCATGTGCACAATGTTCATAATTTGGTGTGGTGAGACTTGAACATTTGCCAGTTTTGATAACATTTTGAACTAAACCCCCTCGTCTAAAATCTTAAGTTATTAGAGAGGGGGCAAATTTATGTATAAAAACTGTTTCAGCAAAATTCATCTACTTGGTTAATGGCAAGCTTATAAAATTACATACCAAAGATTTATCTGCCACATCAGGGTTCATCGACATGCATCCCACATCTGCCAAAAAGGCTAAACACTTGGGAAAAACAAATATGTGAAGTAAATGAAAAATCTAAGACATTGATTGCTCACACCTGTAGAATCACATCCAGATATTTGCTTCATGAGACTAAGAATAGAGTCCTGTTGGGTAGGAGGGGTGGCAGTTAGGAAAAAATTGGGAGAATTTTAAAGATATGAAGGGGGAAAAAAGATTGCAACCATGTTACTAACCCATACCCTTTGAAGAATGTTTGTATGCAAAACAGACTGTAACGCAGGAAAAAAAGCTTGACCAAGAGGATTTGATGGTGTAGTATCAAGTGGCAATGGGGGAGAAATAGCAGGATGATGAGTTATCACCTACATATTCCAGAGTGCTTTCGTTAATGTTCCAATGGAACAACAAATGTGGTGTAAATTGTGTTAAGAGAAGGTTCCAGTAAACAAGTGGCAGAATCTCAAAATCACAACTATGTTGAAGCAAGATATCACTTAAAAGTTAAAAGCTATCTGTTAGTAAACCAGTATAGAATAAAAACATTTCTTTCTTTACTCGAGGGTTTTGAACCTTTTCTTAATCAATATCTTGCGGTTAAAGTTAAATGCTACATACATAACATTCAAATTTTGACTCTAGAGCTATATAAAACAAAATAGTCAAGGTTGAGATTGAGATTGAATATATGCTGTCATTTATGCGGATTCATTTTTCTGCTGAACTGGATCCTCAAAAGCAGAAGGAAATGCAAGCTGTTGTTATGCAATGCAAGTAGTTTTGTAGTATGGTTAAGTCTCTTTGTATCATTCCCCTATAATTCTCCATTGTACATGCTTTACAGGAAGAATGATAGAATCAGTTTTCCCAATATGCTTTCAAATCAAACCTGCATGCTATGGCTTTTGTGTAGCATAGGAGCTGGAACCACCTACAGGAATGAAACAATCAGTCTGAAGCAATTATAGACAAGATTACTGAAATTAAGATCTAAATACTAACCTTTTCTACCTCAACATTCTCAGATGTAACCTTAAAACGTCCTTTTTGTTGAACAACTGGAAGCTTTGCCTTCTCATCAAGTTCTTCACTGTTTGCTGCATCATGAATGCGCATATATGTATTAGAAGCATATGACACCAAAGTTAATGTTCTTTGAATCCCAGAGTTCAAAATATAAAGTCGACTTGTCTGATGCTCTTGAACCTTTTGAACTCATTTCCACTTGCGCGCCATCTACTGTTTGAGGAATGGAATATCCATTGCAACTTGAAAATTTTTGGGACTGAGTTTGGAGGTTATCACTAAGGAATAAAAGAAAATAGTTCAAACTTGTCAGAAAAAAATGACATACAATGTATATAAGCTTTGTAAATAAACAAACCTAAACATTTTTATATCTATATCTATATCTATATATATCTATATTAAAACAAGATAGCTGTCACCAAAATACACGCGTAGTTTCCCGCCCAAATGCACTTGGAAATAAAAATAAAATAAATTAAAAATCTGTGTATTATTAAATGTTGTATTTAAATGTGTGCTCATTAATGCAATTGTCATTTGAATTCGTGTAGATTAATGTCATATTGAGATCCGTGTTGATAATATTGAGATTATAAAATTACTTTTATTTTTTGAGAAATTATATGTTTTCTATATCTATACTATGGAAAAAGAAGAGTTGTTCGGTTAAACATTTTATACAAATTTATTGTTTTTATATTTGTGAAGTTTTATAAATAAAAGTATAATTTTATTGGTCAAATACAAATATTTGATGGGCTAAGATTAAACACCCGTTTATAATAATTGTGATTGATGTTTTTTAAAGAAATTTAAAGAAAATGTTAAATATGAGAGGTAAGTGCAGAAATTGTGAATATTATGATTAAGAATGAATAATTATTTTTTAATCATTCTTAATTTTCATAGTTGTGTAACGGTTATATGGTATTGGAAATGATCTAAAACCCACAAGTGAGTTTGTTATCAAACCCACTTGTGGGCCATAACCTCCATTCCCCTCCCCCCTATGGGTGGGTGGGCAGTGGGCCCACACACCCATATCCAACACCCACTCGACAAGAGTGGGTGCCATATCTAGTGCCCATATGGGCACTAGATCACCACTGTACATGGTATATATGATTTTCGTTATAATTTTTTGACTTCAAAAATTGTCTATTGTCATATCATGATAATTGCTAAATTTACGTAACTATTATTTTGTCTACTTGAATTTATAAGTAAAAATATAATTTTATTGGTTAAATACAAATATTTGTGAGTTTAAGATTACGCACGCATTTATAATTATTGTGATTGATATTTTGAATGAAAATTGGAAAAATACGAGAGGCAAATGTATAAATCAAATTATTTTTCATGCATTTTGGATTTATACTGTTTAAAATATTTGTGGGTTTAAGATTAAGCACGCATTTATACTGTTTATTAAATTTTAATAGTTATTGTAATATAATATTATTTTTCACACATTTTGGATTTGTGTTAATTATGTATAAGCATTAAAATTTTACAAATATACTTATCGAAATCAATATTTTTGAATAGCAACTTCCGTGCATCACACGAGAGAAATACTAGTAACTTTAAATCCAGAAGATGCATGAATTAGTAATTTTAACTGCAACTATTGGTGGATTCTAAAAATTATGTTATATGTCTTCTTTCAGAATGCTAATTGACACATATAAGAAAACACAAAATTCTTGTACTGCACTTATCCCTTCAGCTAATATTTAAACTGGAATAGAGAGTAGTGCAAAACTTTTTCGATGAGATACTATTATGTACACTAAAGAAAAACTATGATGTGTATAGTAGGAAGGACCAAATGACACCAAAAATAACTATAAATATAGGTATGCTTTACTCTGATGCGCTTAAATGTAAAAGATATTCTTAGATAAAGAAGAGAGATGGAGAAGAATTATAGCTCTATAAACACCTACAAAGCTTCAACTCTCTTTTTTTAGATGAGAAAGTGCTCGAAAATGTCTAAGACAAATCAACTTTAGCTAGGATAACCAATGATTTAATTAAGGCATGAAAACATACGAGACCATCAAATCAACAGCTCTAACACATTAAGGTATGCACAAGAAAATCAACAAAAAAATGAATCAGTTGTGTGGTACAATTTTCATTTACATCTCTTCAAATAGTTGTACAAGTTCATGCTCAAGAATTAAGGGACGCGTGATTAGAAATGCAAGGAAGAGAAACCTTATGGACCATTACATGTTTCAGAAATGCTAAGAAGAGAAAAATTATGGACAATTACATTTCAAATAATGCTACTATTATTTGTCACTCCAAACAAAAGATAATGAAAGGAAAAATGGGAAGAGATATTGATAAAATCATTTTTAAGAGATAATTATAAATGCATTTTCTATATAGCCCCAATACCTATAACATCTAATGATAAATAAGTTCTTTCTCACAAAAAGTCTATCTGTCCTACCATTTTTTTTATAAATATAAACATACTTTCTACCAGTGTTTCTACCCTGTGTTTTAACGTAGTATTAGTGAACATATGCATAATAAAGAAACATTCTCAATATGAGAGTATTAAACGTTAATTTGAAATTTTGAGGTGGATTTCATTTTCTTAGTTCATGAAGATAGATATTGTGTGCTTTCTTGACTGAGTAAACGTGAGTGTTTGTCTTTATTGATAAAAAAGTTCATTTGATATATATTATGAATGCGTAGAATAGGTATCTACAAAACACAATCATTATAATAGTGTGGAGATATAAGAGCCCGTTCGGTTCCAACCCCTTTTTCAAGTTTTTGAGGAATTTTGGGTTTTGGGGATAATGCGTAGTTGAAAAATGATCAAAAAGTGAAAAGTGGTGGTCTCATAGAAATATATAGTTGAAAATGAATTTGAGGGGAAAAAAAAGTTGGGACCAAATGGGCCCTAATAAAGGCCTAGTGGATGTCTAGTGATGGAGCCTCCTGCAACAGCTATACTGAATTTCATCAAAACCCAAGTCATGAGACCAAAAATACTTGGATCTAATCTATGTATGATTAAGATGCATGCAACATGGTCACGACATGCCGATACATGATTTTTCAGAAATATAGCAAGGAACAGACACGTTGTGGATAAATGCACATTAACAGACTTATAAGCAAAGAAGGAATATTGTATGAAGAACATCTCACTTAAGGATTCAAGTGAATGTGAAAATCAAACATCATACCTCTGGTGAGAATATGAAGTTTCATCCGATAAATTTCCAATAATATCTGATTCTGATTCTGGTGATTCTGGTTTTCCTAACAAATTACTCTCCATGTGATTCCTGCTGCCAGGAGACAAATTATGGGGTGTTTTCTGCTCAATGGTCGAACTATCAATGCTTGCATGATCAGCGGGTTTTTCATGATTAGTCCTTGAAGTAAAATAATAAGTTTGATTAGCATACCGCAAGGGAACTGGTTTTTTGGGTATGATATCTATGAACAGTTCCCAATTATAAACTCTAGGACAAAATTGCATACTACTGAATATTTATTGAAAACAGTAAAATATAGTTATCTGAATTGTATGTTATACAAACATGATGTAAAGTATATGGGCTACATGAAATTATGATGTGCATACATGTTACCAGTGGAGTCCGCTGATGAGAGAGAAGCAGGCTGACTATTATCATCCTGTGAACAATTGTACTGTTAGGCACCAGAGAAGATCCAATAGCTACCTGCCTTTATATAGAACCACAAAAATGGTAAAAACATACAGAATCTGCAATATCTGGATATTGACTTGTAAAAGACAACTGATGTTGGAGCTGTGTTAACTGTTTGGATGAAGATAACTGATACTGAAGTTGTTTATTGTGCATATCGTCATCGTTTTCTGCTATAATATCTTCATCCTGGATCTGAACATGAGAGAAGATAACATATACTCACTGCCAACCAAATATTTGCTGCAGTCACACAAACTTGAAAACATAGAAGGCTAAATAGAACTGAATACCAAGGAAGCCTGAGCCTTCATATCATCAAGGTTGAAGTTCCAACTACTAATACCACGTTTATATTCATTCTGCACAGATTCTTAAGGATGTTAAAAATCCAGAAAACCAAATTTAACCTAGTTGAACATCCATAAGCACAATACATATCTATCGCAACTTCAAACCCCATGAACAGAAGTTACAGTTAAGGAGTTAGTATCCTTGACAAACAACAGCTCCTTAATCCACATTTAAGACCCTACTTTCAGTTTGACATGCATGCTAATCTAACAACAAAAATTTAACTAAAACCTGAGCTCTTAGCCTCTTATGAATAATGTACCTTGCAACATCAATTTTTTATCCATGACTCAATTGGAAATGTACATCACAACTTTGTGGAACGAATGTGCAAATGGTCATTGATCACTAATATTTAATTTCAAGCCAATGCATATGCCTCTAGGAATGAGGCAATCTTCCTACTAAAAAAATAAAAATCTAGTCTTCTGTACCTGGTAATTTGAAGCTGGCCAATTCATATCCAATTAAGTTTTGATCTTAAAATCAATCAGATCAGACTATAAGTGTGGAGGCTGTAAATTCACGTAACATGCTCAAGTGGAAATTATATGATAAATACAACATAGATTTTTTTCATGATATATTCAAATTTCTACTCATTAGCAAATACAGCTATCTTGTTCGCCTTTCCTATCAAACCATTTTAGTAAAGTCAGATGTCAAGGGAAAGAAAAAAAATTACGTGTGACGACCAGCATAATACAGCCTTGTGCACGAGAACAGAATGATTAAAATAGATATTAGTGGTAAAAAAAATACTAGATATTAGACTATTGTTAACGTTATAAAAATGTCCTAAATTTCAGTAAATGGTAAATCAGAAAGATTATTAATTATATATCTCCAATGCATCAATATAAAAAGATATCTATGTGTTACTTCTGAAGCAGAAATAAAACCTGTGACATTTCCTCTTTCTGCCCGTCTGGTATTTTCTTTTGTGCAAGCATCTCTTCCTCCTTTCTCTAGGTTAATTTTCAAACATGCATCCATTAATGGAACATACTGTAGAGGTAATATTGACAACTAATAGTAGTATCATATCCTCAGAAGATAACAAACCTTTATCGCCTGAAAACGATCACCAAGAGCTGGGAGCCCCTCCAGAAGAGTTCTTGCAATATAATCACTTGATCTAGCTTGCTTGAAAAAAGAATGCCTTAATAGCTTTTTTGCTGATGGCCTTTTTGACGGATCTTTCACCAAACAACTAGCAATCATCTGCTTAAACGACTACAGAAAGCAAACATAGAGAGAAGGCATGTCAAAAGTATGACTTACAATCATTAATCAACAAATGATTGTTACATACATACCTTAGAAAACTTTTTGTCTCTCTCATAATCAAGACCAGGTGGCGCATTTTGCAAGGTCATGAGCAATACCTGCAAAAGTAAAACATGCAACATACTATGTGATCATGGAAAACTAATAGAGCTTCCATAAAACCAGAAAATGCGTCATTATATCAACAAGAACCTTCATTGGAGGATACTTTGAAAAAGGTGCATGGCCATGTGCAAGCTCCAAAGCAGTTATACCAAAAGACCAAATATCTGCTCTGTAAAATAGCAAAACAACTATCTCAGCTATATATTGAAACAGTCAATTAGGATAACAATAGCAGACAAATGAAAGCAGCGTGTAGACAAACTTGAAATCATAACCATGCAATTGCTCCATAACCTCCGGTGCCATCCTGAAACCACAAATATGCTCCTATTACAGGGAACAGATTGACAAATGATGGATGAAGCCAACACTCTAGAAGCGAGATCAACATGTTATTAAAGTTTGGTTTTTTCATAATCTTTATGGAATAATTTAAAGTATAACGGACATGTGGTTTGCTATGTTCTAGTCATAAAGGACTGACAAAAAGAAGTGAATTCTGAAAGATGATCAACCACACAAGAGAAATGAGTGCTCAAGCGACAATTAAATCTGTAAACATTTACTGGTTTGACTTATACCAGCAAGGAGTCCCCACGAATGTATTCCTCATGCGATGTCTGTCACCTGAATCAAACAAGCATGCAGAAACACCGAAATCGCCCAGTTTGATTCCACCATGAGTATCGATGAGAATATTTCCAGCCTGAAAGAAATGTAGTCAAAAGTTAAGATGATAAGTGTGAAATAGAACTTTATGCTTTATCCTAAAACATGTGCTACCCAGGTGTTAATTTACTATGAGGGCATTGGAAAAAGCTCCCCTTCAGTGATGGTTGAGTGCTAATTGATGCTACCTGTTTATTCTCAGGATATATATTATTATAATTTATAAGAAATCAAAAAAACAGAACCTTAAATTATATTCCCATTTAAAGTTTTTTCCTTGTACTTCTAGTAGAAAATTTAGAACTTTCTCGTGAAATACACTGCAGCCACTTCTCTCCTACATCTATCTATAATATAAAAACAAAGTCTTTACTAAAAATAACACACACACTTTCCCGCTAAAATGCACTTGCTAAATTTGGAAAGGTTTTGCCAAAAATACAAAAATTAAAAAATAAATGAAAAATGATTGCAAATTTGAATTACACTTTTGAACACTACATGCGTTTGTTTCCAAATTAAAAAAAAAAAAAACCCGTTTTTAGCACTGTTAAATTATATAAAAAAATAATGGTAGTTAAAATTTTTGTTTAAAAACAAAAAATCATAAGTCTAATTTAAAAAATAAATAGATAATTGTCTATTGTTATAAAAAAGTATTCAAGATCCGTAATTTAGAAATTTTGTTAAATTTATTCAAAAAAATTCTGCTTAATCATTGTGTAACTAATTTGGTAAAGTAACATTAAATTATTTCTAAAGATATGAAATTATATTATAAAATGTGTTAAAAAATATTTAAATAATCCGAAAATGTTTTAGTTTAAAGAACTTAAGAACATTCCTTATATTGTGTATTTTTTTATAATTTTTTCCAATTAGATTATATAAAAAATTAAATGACAAATCCAAAAATTTTCTTTCAAATCGAATAATTTCATACTTGATTGAATATAATTTTTCGTCATATGCAATGACAATTAACAAGAGCTAGAAGTAATCACTCTCGAATGTTGGAATGTATTTGAAAAATCCTATGGGCAACTATCAGTATCAAAATTATGTTATGGTCAAGGGTCAGAAGATTGAATCGGGTTGAACCAGGGTCGAATCGATTTTAATTAAATAAAATGATATTTACTCATTTGGAGAAAAATTAAATAAACAAAAAAAAATAACAACAATATTCTTTACCAATTCAAACCAAATATAGATTTATGGTTGTAAATAATTTAATATATAAAAAAAAGATAAAAATAACTTATTTTAAAAAAAAGAAAGTTTAACAAACAAATAAATGGTAAATAAAACTTTTTTTTTGGAAGAGACAAACAATTTTAAAAAGAAAAGAAAAAAATCTTATAATGATCATAATTTCTTATTTTTTATTAGTTTTGTAAATGTTGCATTTCCTATTTTGATTACTATTTTATTTATTTATTTAAGTTTTGAATCGATAATATTTTATATTAAAATGTTATTGTACTATGTTTTTATTTGATATGATTGTATAATTAATATATTTTCATAAATTTTGATAGAAATCACTATCAAAATTATATTCTCGTGCATCGCACGGGTGAAAATACTAGTTACATATAATTTCAAATCACAGAAATCAGTTCAATGGAACCTTTACCTTGTTGTATCCATATCAAAGTGCAAAGCAATGGGAAGGGAAATTACAACTGCCTGAAAGGTTAAATTTACTGAGTTGCATAAACAACTCCTGGAATAATGAAACTTCATTAGGAGGCCAGCTAGTCAACTAGAAGGGACGTTATTTTGATATTGCTATGAGTGAATTCCAATTTTGCAATAATTAAAAGGATAATCAATTTCCAAAGTTCAACTTCAATAAATCTTGAATAGGTGGCTAGTCTTGTAAGATCTGATGGAAATGAGAATTCTAAGATCTGATGGGCATGAGTATTTCAGGCTATCATAAGGTGATCACATTTATGATCAAATATTTTATATGTAAATGAGCTAAAGTGTTGATATTAATGCAAACCAAAAGCTTTGTTTGTTTGATAAATGAGAAGGGAGTCATGTTGAAGCTTTGGTGTGCAAAATGGGAAACAATAAAGGAGTTCAAAATCCATGCCCATGAGATCACAACATTGAGATTATTCCTATGATGCATATGTTTCGTTGTGAAAAGTCATTATAAATTATAATATATTATCTACGTCGCACGCTATCCATATATTTAGGTATTACTTTGAAACAATCATTTTTCTTTTAAAGGCTTCAGAACTATTATGAAGTGTCCTATTTTCCCAAGAAAATATCACTATGATGTTAGCAGGTATACAATGCATTTCTGCAGCAGTAATTTGTAATTTAGCTGCTCAATAAATGACATGGTACAAGGTAATTGAGCAAAGGATTAACTGCAAACACGCTGTAGGAATCTATATAAAAGTAAACAACTCACTTTAACATCCCGATGAATGTGACCATGTTGATGAAGATAGTCCAAGCCCTTCAACACCTCACGCAAAACTGTAGCAATGACAACCTCCTCGAAACCATCTGGATGAGAGGCCTTCAATATGTGTAGACAAGAACCTCCAGCCATGTAAGGCATTACAACCCATAAATTATGATCTATAACGAAGGAGCAGCGTGATTTAAGAACATTGGGGTGGTCAACCAGAACCATCGTCTGTGCTTCCCGTGAAATGTTATTCTAGGGGGTAAATGCAAGAACCCAGTCAGAAGTAGTTCATTGTGTTTTCCAGGATAAAAAGAAACTCAGTGAACCAAAACAATAATTTTCAATGGCAAATAAAGTAATCATTCCAGAATGGTTTCCTACAGAATGACTTCTATCTAGGATTATTTGATATTCAATCACAATTATATAGTAAAAAGATGCCAGATGAAAGCTATGAATATAAATTAAAACGAGATAACTCCGAGGTATGGTAGGAAAGGATCCTACTTGAGCAACATAGTAAAACTTGTACTTACACGAGCATCTCCAAGACTCTTTCATAGTAAAACTTGTACTTACACGAGCATCTCCAAGACTCTTTCTTTTTAAAGAGCGTATTCATAATAAAGAGTACCTTTAAATTTAAGTATGTACACTCCAGCAAATTCTTTCTATGTTGTTTATTTTACTTCTCCCAACATTCATTTATTGTTTTTCGTTTTCCTTGCTTTTCAACTAACATATACATATTTTTAGATGTCAATAGCTAAAATATTCAATAATATATTAATAATTTAAGTAGTGGAGAATTGAAACTTGCAATTTTATTAAAGACGATCTTGATAAAATACAAACAGGAGTGAGGTTGCTCTCCAAATGTAGATAGTCAAACTTTTAAAGAACATATTGGAGATGCTCTAAGAATACAACTGTTGATAAGATGTTGTCAAATAAGGTACCTTCACACTTCTTCAATTTGTAGAAAGTTAACATATTCAAGCTACAACTTGGGTCAACATTACTTTTATCCAAACCAAATAATTGATTTCCAAAATTAACGGATTAGAAAATAACTCTTCAAGATTTCCTTTTTATACTTCATGGCCAAGCACTAGGTGGCTCATTTACCCAATTTCTTAAACTCTGACTCGTGCACCATCTTAATGTTTTAGGCCATCAATGTTTGAGACAATCAATGGTTTTGAAATTTCAAATATAATCAAAATATTATCATGATTACACTTTCATAAAAAACCAGTTCAAATTTGGATGTATTTCTCAGCTCTTAAACTGTCATTTGAAGCTAGCTTACAAAAAATATACTTGAGCTTTCACATCTAAAAACAACCTTCACACTTGCTGCAGTACCAAAATGTACATGCACTTAATCGCGAAACAATCTCTGTATGCCAGTGGTTATGCATAATAACTAACAAGCAATACTACACATTTTAGCCAACGATAATTGAAAAATACGATCTTTCTTCATACATACTATATTCGTATTCTAGACTTGGATCTTACCCTGAAAAATTCTAAGAAACAAAATTCTCAATTTTGTTCAAATATATCGAATATTGAACGAGCATAAAAATAAATTTTCATATAACTGGCCTGCTTGATGTAGAATTTTTGAGAATAGATTTTATCTTATGAGAAATGGTATTTTTGGAGAATGTGAAGTTAAAAGTATGAAAAAAATTATGGGTATGTCATATGTGCAAATTTATTTTATTGGGGCAACATTCGACCCTCTTGATTGAAATTTTGAGAAGAAGGGAATTACCAGATCACAGTTGCCACGTTCAAAGTCGAGAATTTTGATTGCAACAATCTCTTTGAGCGGATTACAGAGAGCGCGATGAACCGAGGCGCTGGCACCTGTCCCGATCTCCTCATACAAAGTATAATGCTCTGCTCCTATAGGATACTTCTTCTTCTCCTTTTCCATTATACTCAGTTTTAAAAACTCCCGTACAGAATATAAATTTCAAAAATCCCAATTCAATTCAAAATTTCGAATCCCCTGTTCACAAACGAAACAATGCATAATTCAACTTCTGAATCAATTTTTATTTTTCTGTTTGCGTGCAGAGATTTCAAACTTCGAACAAAGTAATGAGCTTGCGTTCATTGAGTGTGCATAAAATAGAAAAGCAGGAAAAAAAAGGTGAAAGATCAAAATTCAGTAATGAAGCAACCTGAATATATATATATATATATATATATATACAGATACATACATTAAGTTATGCGTGTGAGATATTGAGTGAGAAGGAAGGCATTGATGACGACGCAGAGTTTGCTTACTCGGCTTTCTCGTGAGAGAGAGAGAGAGAGAGCACGGCGCTAGAGTTTCGCCGCTAACATGGCCGAAGGTGGCGGAGGGAGCGTTTGGCTTTATGTATAAACCCCGCCACCTGTAATGCCTTTATTCGGCCCCTTTAGTGTTTTCTATTTTTTGTGATGGGAATAATAAGATATTTACTATTTAGAGCGAGTTTGGTAATGGTAAAATTTTTATCACAATTTTTCAAATTCAATCATTCATTTTTAGTCAAGTACATCATTTTTTACTTTTCAAACATTTTTAAACTACACATCCATCAAAAAACCAAAAAAAAACTACAAAAATAAAAAAAATTCACATTACCAAACAGGCTCTTAGACTGCGTTTGATAGCGATTGTGGAGTTTTGATGAAAAGAAAATGAATTCTAGGAAATTAAATTCTAGAAAATTGAATTTCTGATAATTGAAAGTCTAATGTGTTTGATTGATTTAATTTTCTATGTAAAAAAGTGAGGAAATTCTCAACTTTATTTTTTGATTGATATTATTTTTCATAGAAAATAAAGCAAAAATTTAGGTAATCAAACAACGCAAAAGTTGAAAAATCACATGAAAATGTAATTTCCATGGAAAACTTTGGCAAATCCAAATCAAACACAGCCTTAGCCATTTGCTCCTTAACTTAACATAATAATTACAATTCATAAACAATATGAATTTTTAATTCATTTTTTAATTATACACATTTTTTCGAAACTACATTTTAACCATACATTTTACTTAGCCTTTATTTGCAGGGGCGGACCCACCTTGCGATGAGCGCAGGCGGGCACCTTACCTGAACATCAGGATTCTGACAACAATTTGATTTTTTATTTTATTTTTTCGATATATATTTACTATTAAAGAATAAAAGTTAATATTATGGCATAGATAAAATTGTAGCTGAAGTAGTAAAGGTTCACATGATAATTATAATGTATATATGTTTGAATCTCAACTTGACTACTTTTAATTGTCGTTAGTGTTACACTCGTGTGATGCACGATCATTTGTTACTCACATATATTGAATTTATATGTTAACATATGAAATGTATATTTAATTAAAAATGAGAAATGAAGGAAGACAATTAATTACAAACATAAATTACACATACTTTAATTTTTTATTTTTTTACGGTTCGTATGCTTATCGTTCCAAGAATTTCTTTAAATATTGAAAATTGAACTGATTTAAAACTTAACAAGGAACATTTATATAGAACTTGTAATAAGTAAATATATATATATATATATATATATATATATATATATATATATATATATATATATATATATATATATATATATATATATATATATATACACGCTCATAATTTTATTAAAACGAAAAGAAAAATAGATTGATGAACGTTCTTATTTCATCATTTTTCATTTTCTAGTTTTTAATAAAAATATTTATGTGATATTAACATTTTTTTTTATTTTTACGAATTTTTTAAAAAAAAATTAATTAATTTTCAAGAGGGGAAGACGGACCATGAAATTTTCGGACCTGAAAAATGCATCTATTTAAAAATCTGCATTTATATGGATTATTTTAAATCTGAATTTTGTCCAAAATGAATAATAAATAGTGAATTAATACTACTAATTACCATTTTAGGAGATATGTTTTATATGGGAAAATTGGTTAATACCTATTTTGGGGAAGTGCTCTCACTTTATGTAGTACGTTTTTCACTTGTGAGCATATTTCGTCTTTATTTGAGCTCTCATTATCTACAAATGAGTTTAATAATAATGATTTTGTGAAGAATGTATACTTAAGTACCTGTTTGAGACTCATTATTTCAAACAATTCAGTTCGTAACAGTAAATTTTGGTACAATGAGCATTTAAAAAGTATGAATTTTTTAATTTATATATAGATTATTTTATTAATAGAATGTTGGTTGAAAATAATTTTTAAAAAATGAAGGTTTGAATAAAATGTATTTAACAGGGGCCAATTTTTTTTTACTAAGTTGCCACAACTGTAATAGTTAGGAACTTAAATAGCTTATTACTTTTTTTTAAAAAAAAATTAATGACATTTGCATAACTATTCAATTTTAATGATTATTGATATTGATGTAATTAATTTTTTCAAAATATAATTTCTAAATTATCACAAATAATTTATCACTAACCGAATAGTATTATTAGAATTGGTACTAACTATCTTATTATAATATTTGATATTTAAATTTATTAAACAAATATTTCATTTCATATTTACTTTAACATTACAAATTAAATACATGTGGTCATATATTTAAATGAATGTAGCAAATTAAGCAATATGAAATGTTAGTTTTGATTAAATTTTAAAGAATGTATATCATAAATATATTTAACTTTATATACTAAGAAATCGTCTATGTATCTCGATTCATAAAAGCAGCGGGGTTGTTTAACCCACAAGACATAATATTTTTTTACTTACCCATATGGAATTGATTTTTCAAGAATCAATTTTCTGAACATTCATTCTCAATCACACATTCTTTAAAAAAAAAAAAAAAATTTAAATTTTTCATACTACTTTTTAATTATAAATTCTAAAAAAATCACTTTCTCACAAAAATAATTCTCAAAAAATCAAATTCAAATGGTTAGAATAGTAATTTGAAAGTCTCGTAATTATCATGATACGACAATCGAGTAAAGTTGAAGATCACAAAATTATACGAAATTTTATACTATATAATCTTTAAAAATTTATTATAATTAAGAATGATTAAAAAATGTTAATAATATTTTTGGATGAAAATCATGATATTGATGACAAAATTCTATGATCTATGAAGAAAAGGTTAATGACCATTAATTATTGTTTGAGCCCTATTATAAAGAGTTTATTTGAAAAAATAATTTTTTAATAGTGAATTTTATGAAAATGAGTGGTTAAAAAGTAAAGAATTTTTTATTAATTTATGTGTAATATTATTTTATTGATAAATATGTGGTTAAAAGAAGAGAGAGAAACATATGCTTTGTTTATAATGAAAGCCAAACAAGGGCTTAATGTAGTTATAAATAATGTACTGATATAAAAATATGGTGTGAATATAATAAACGTTTATAAACACGTTTCATATAGACAAACCATAAAAATGTAGAGCCTAATTATATTTATGTTTTTTCCTAATTATATTTATGTCTTTTGACTAATCAAAGATTTTTGCCAACTATTTTTTTACTTTTTAAAAAATAAGCAAACGAATTGTTGATACATTACCGTTTATAAACAATTAAACAACCGGTTATAAACACATTTGGCAACAGAGAAATTTTAGTGCAATTATAAGGGTATATTGGACAGTTCACATGTGCAATTGGCGATTCCAATATTTCCCTATTTCTTTTATTTGACAGTTCACATATGAATTAACAAAAAATTATGTTCGTAGTATTAATTACGTGGTGTATAAACAAATATGCGAGTTAATTGTATGTTTTTACTTTTTACATATATTTAAGTATCTCATTCTAAAGTTATGTGCTTGTGTTGCTGTATTCAGGGACGGAACTAGGAATTCAACTTAGTGGGGACGAAAATTTTGGGGGTGGAGGGGGAGGCCCCCTCCGAGGGGTATAGGGGCGAAGCTCCCCGAATTTTTTGAATCAAGAGTCTTGAAATCAACAATTTTTAAGTATTAAAATAGACAAGTTAAATTGATAGATCAATTCCTACAAATAACATCTTAAATTATTATTTTTATATGATTTTTACATTTATGTTAATTATGTATAAGTACTAAAATTTTATAAATGCTTACTGAAATACATATTGGGATAGCAACTTCCCACCGATAACCACTGGTCAAACATCATTTGAATTGTGTTAGTGACTTAATTAAAAAAGGAATGACACCATCTCCTGCACACATAATGTCGGTTGACTGTGGCGTTAAAACACCATTTTTTCCATCCAAACACAACCAAAGATTCAAAATTTACTGGGGGCAAAAGTGTAAAAACAAAAGTAAAAATTAAAAAAATTAAAAGATTTCAACTTGGGCAGTGGGGGCAGCTGACCCTGTTGCCCCCACAGTGAATCCGCCCCTGGCTGTATTTGTGTTCCATAATGTGCTTTTATTATCACTTTCTTCTATTCTATTGTTGTCTTCGTGTATCACGATATATTTATATTCATGAATCATGATATTACTTCATGTGCCATAATGTGCTCACATTGATGTCTTCGTGTGCCTACAATGATATCATGATGTGCCTACATTAATGCTTTCTTTAAACATGCATAGTATGTTTGATGTTTAAAAATAGTTTTTGTAATTTTAAATAATGATTTTTAAGAAAATGTATTGTTAAAAAGTGAAATATTTTTTTTTGAATTTTTGTATAATATTATTATATTGATAAATGTATGATTAAAAAAAATTATGATTTTGAAATAATGAAAATCAAATGAGTGCACAATTTTTAAAGAGATTCAAGAATATACAATCTCAATATCATACACTATATATCGAAATAAGCCAAAACACGAATTCCATTTCTCTAGCCCCCAGGACACATCTCCAAGTGGCAAAGGGGATGGGTGGTAAGTGCTCAGCGCAGCTGTGTGCTTGGTTCGATTCCCCGCAAGGTGGAATTGGCCTTGTGGCAAGCGGGAGTTATTGAGCGTTTCTCATGCTTACCATAAGCCCTTCCACCCTGGCTCCTTGGAGGCATAACCTGGATTTACCTTCCCGAACCAATGGCCTTGGGCGTGGTCGGTTCGGGCCCTCAGGGTGTGGGCTACACCTTTTTTTTTTTTACGAATTCCATTTCTCTAGCTTTACCCTAAAGAAAAGAAATGGGTCGTCAATCGTCATCACCAAGTTAGTGGTCGTATTTAAGAATTTGTTTAGTGTTTGAGCAATTATTGCAGGAATTTATCAAGTGCTTCTTGTTATGATTATTATTGCCACTATAGATTGCTTATATTAATTTTATATGTTTAGAGTGGGTCTCAAATATCTGATTATATTTGTAAACAAAATTTTTCAAGTTTCAAAAGTGAAACGAGACTAATATTTGTTGTATTGTACATAACAAATCATTTTCTTGAACTTTAATTTAAATCAATTTAAACAGTAAATCGAGCAAAGCAAAAGTTAATCTTCCAAGTTATTGGAGACCAAAAATCACGCAAGTTTTATCGAATTCGGTATATTATAAATAAGTCCGAGTTCGACAAAATGGAATATTTCAAATGTTATAATCAACACGTTTTCTCAAATCACTTTTTAATCACACACGTCTCCTCAACTTACTTTTTAACCACAAATTCTACCTAAAAAGTACAAATAACACCCGAAAATGTGCTGTAATAGTTTCCGAACACCGGCTAAATTACTAACTCATGGTACTAATTTCTGAGTTAAAGTCCAATGACATTAAGTTGTCCCAAAATAAACTTGCTCATTTTAAAAAGATAAATCTTACATTGACTTATCATAAAATAATAATAAACATATAAATATTTAAACTGCTACTCTTAATAAGACAGACCTCATATGATAAAATGTCAAATCTTAATATTATGTTATTAAAGCTCATTAAGTTCAAGCAAACTCTTACAAATGATGAATAATTTGTTTTCCATTCATACTTTCATTCTAATATTACAGAGAATATATATAGAGGATTCAAGACACAAACCCCTTTAATCAAGCTATAGAAAAAAGGTAAACTCTCAATTATCCTTTCAATATTCTATCCCTCAATTACTGCTAAAACATAATAATCTAAAATATGAATGTAGAGATTTGTACATAATAATTCAACACTCCCCCCTCAAGTTAGTGTATGGATGTTCCACATGCCCAACTTGTCCAAGAATTTAAAAAACACCTGATTTGAGACTGCTTTGGTGAGGTTGTCAGCCAATCGATCCTCTGATAGAATCTTAGGTAATTCCACAATCTTTCTATCCAACTTTTCCTTAATGAAAAATCTGTCTACCTCAACGTGCTTTGTACGATCATGTTGAACTGGATTATGTGCAATGTCACATGCTACTTTGTTATCACAAAATAGTCGGATAGGTTGTTCAGATAGATAACCCAAATCTTGCCAGAGGAGTCTAAGCTATAAAGTTTCAAAAAGTACATTTGCCAAACCTCTAAATTTAGCTTCGACACTTGAGCGAGCTACCACATTTTGTTTCTTGCTTCTCCATGTCACAAGATTACCTCCTACAAAGATAAAGTAACCAGATGTAGATCGCCTATCATTCACAGAACCAACTCAATTTGCATCAGTGTATCCTTCTATGCTCTGGTGATTAGCATTTTTTGTGAACAAGATTCCCTTTCCAGGAGAACCTTTTAAATACCTCAAAATGCGCATGACTGCATTCATATGTTGCTCTCTAGGATTATGCAATATTGACTTACCACACTTAATGCATATGCAAGATCTGGTCTTGTATGAGCTAAGTATATTAATCTCCCCACAAGTCACTGGTATCTTCCTTTATTGGCAGGTATTTGATTAGGTTCAACACACAATTTGAGACCTTCTTCTATTTGGCGTATCGACAGGTTAACATCCTGACATTCCGATCTCACGTAAAAGGTCTAAAGCATACTTTCTTCGAGATAGAAAAATCCCATTACTTGATCGAGAAACCTCAATCCCAAGAAAGTATTTCAAAGGACCTAGATCTTTCATTTCGAATTCTCTGGATAGATAATTCTTTAGAGCCTTTCTTTCTTTAAGATCATTTTCTGTAACCACCATGTCATCGACATATACGATGAGTGCTGTAATCTTGTCATGCTACTTCTTCAGGAATAAAGTGTGATATGAGTTGCTTTGACGGTAGCCCAAAGCTGTCTTTGACTTTGTGAACCTTCCAAACCATGCTCTTGGAGATTGCTTTAATCCATATAACGACTTCTTCAATCTGCACACCTGTTGACTTTGATTTTCTGATGCCATGCACCCAGAAGGAAGATCCATATATACTTCTTCAGATAACTCACCATGCAAAAAAGTACTCTTCACGTCGAACTATTGTAAAGGCCAATGCAGGCTTGCAGCTAAAGATAGTAATAATCGAACTGTATTAATCTTAGCTACTGGTGCAAAAGTCTGTGTAGTTGATCCCATAAGTTTGAGTATACCCTTTTGCTACTAGTTTTGCTTTAAAGCGTTCAATACTACCGTCAGCTTTGTACTTTACGGTGTAAATCCAATGACACCCGATTGGTTTCTTCCCTGGTGGCGGATCAATTAGTTCCCAAGTTTCATTTTTTTTTAGTGATTTCATCTCTTCGTTCATAGCTACTTTCTATCTAGGATCAACCAAGGCTTCCTGCACATTGTTAGGAATAGACACAACACATAATTGATTCACAAAAGACTTATTTGATTCTGACAAACAATGGTTAGATACACAATTCCTCATGGGATATTTTACTTAAGTGGAAAGTTCAGGTTCATATGTGGGCTTCGGAATACCTCTGGTGTGATGCTGAGGTAACTGTCTTTTGTGTTGTTCGAGAACATCTTCAGGAAATGATTGGTGTGATATGTCGATCGGAGATGGAACCGTATTTTCAAGGAACTCAGTTTCAGTTTCAACTTGAGTTGGAGATAGATCCACTCCTTCACTTATTTCATGCTCATCGCCTACTTCTTCAATTATTGTATGTTCATCACTATTTTGATACAATTCACCCATTTCCTGAATTTTCTCAATCTGTGAATTATTACCACTGGAATCCAATATTATATCACTTATATCCAAGTTTCCCATGTCTTGGTCTGTTTCATAATTTAGGGTCTGAATTTCCTTCTGGTAATCCCCCTGAAATTCAGGCTCGGAAAAATACATTGTATCTACATGGAAAACAATATCCATCGTGACATATAATCGATGTGTTGGAGGATGATAACACCGATATCCCTTTTGATTACAAGCATACCCAACGAAGACACATCGTAGGGCTTGAGGAGTTAACTTGGTGCGTTGATGCTTGTGGAGATATACAAATACCACACAACCAAAGACACGAGGAGGTAAATTTGAGACAGTGGGGGCAGTAGTTGCTTCGGTAAGGTTTTGAAAGGTGTTTTGAAATTAATGGTATTGGAGGGTACTCGATTTATCAAATAAGCTGCAGAACTAAGGGCTTCTCCCCAATAAGATAATGACATATGGGCTTCAATTAACAGGCTCGAACAACTGCCAACAAGTGTCAATTTTTTCGTTTTGCAACTCCATTTTGTTGGGGTTTGTTGGGGTGTGTTGGAGCAAGTAATGTGATGAATCATTCCTTGAGCTTCCAAATAACGTTGAAATTCAGTACTTTTATATTCTCCACCATTTTCACTGCGAAGGACTTGAATCTTTGCATTATACAGAGTTTCAACTGTTTTATGAAACTTTTGGAAGATTAAGGTCACTTCACTTTTAGAATTTATCAAGCACAGCCATGTCATACTTGTGCAATTATCAATAAATGTGACAAACCAACATGCCCCACCCAAAGTAGGAACTTTAGATAGACCCCAGACATCTAAATGAATAAGCATAAAGGGTAATGGACTTTTATTCAATTGTACTGGGAATGATGCATGATAAGTGTTTTTATACACTTATTTGTATGTCTAAATTAGAATAATTTATTGTCGTTTTAGAATATATGATATGTGCTAAAGTGAATAAAGTAGAAGTTGGAAGTCCTAATTGAAGGAGTTGAGAGCTGAATGGATCAAATTGAGAAGATTCCAAAGTTTGGGGACTCAATCGCAACAATTGGAAGT
The DNA here is from genome assembly GCA_963555705.1 of Ligustrum vulgare. Taxonomy (NCBI): domain Eukaryota; kingdom Viridiplantae; phylum Streptophyta; class Magnoliopsida; order Lamiales; family Oleaceae; genus Ligustrum; species Ligustrum vulgare. The sequence continues at coordinate 2,620,361 of OY743172.1, read as the reverse complement.
GGAGGATTGAGGGTGCAATTAAAAGGCAGGGACCAACTTATACAGTCGAGAAAATATGGAAATTGCGATCGCTGGATTCATACCACGCGATCGCACGAAGGTGCAAAATAATCACCCGAGCCTAAAACCCATACCATGCGATCGCCGGCCCTAAGCCTGAGCGATCGCGCGGTAATACAATTGGGCCGCAGATCAGATTTTTCTCGCGATTTTTAACAGGCTTTGGGCTTTTTGACCCAGATTTTCTCCCAAACCTATAAATACAACTTATGAGGCAAGAAATCAAGACATTTGCCTCTCCATAGAACGAGCCACAATAGAGAATTTAACATCAAATTCTTGGGGAATCAAGCATTGCAAATGAGCGTGAATTGAAGATAATTGAAGAATAGATACTTGGTATAAGATTTTCATTCTTTACATTACTTCCAATGAATGCTATATTTACTGTTTTTGTTCTTTATCAATGATGTGTAACTAAATTCTATATTGGGATGAACGATGTAGCCTAGTTTAATTAATTATTTTAATTCTAAATTTCGTTGTTTTAATGATTTTGTTACATGCATTGATTTATTATTATTTTTAATGCTTGAATTGCTTGATCACAAATTCTTGATATATTGAATTATTTCCATAATCCGAGATGTGAGTTAATAATTTAGAACGTGGTAATAAATTCGGTAATTGAACGAGAGATAGAGATATACTCTTATTAATATTGCGATCGTGTGTGAATTCTTGTATTTATTGCATCTAGATAAGGAATATTCAGACTCCTTTTAAAGATACATGGTTGACTTATTTATGTAGAATTTATTTAATATATTTAGAAAATAAAACTGAAATTGGAATTGATTTAATTGGTTAGGTGAAATCGTGAATCTCAACTACTTTACAATCGTTTTTAAAACAAAACAATCTTGCAATTTTAATTCTTTAATCGATTTTCTTAATTTTAGATTTCAAACATCAACACAAATTCATCTGTTCAAATAAGGTCTAGAACTAAAACATTTCGATACTTAATAGCAGTTCTTGTAGGAACGATAATTCGGACTCTCAGATCCACTTTATTACTTCTCAAAATCTGTACATTTGCGGGGATATCGCAAGATGTCAATGAACAATGCACGATGACTTTTTGTAAGTACACAAACCTCGCATTAGAAACTAGAAACATCAACTTTTTCAAATAAACTGAGAAATAATTTTTTTAAACATCTAAAAGAAGCATGTCCAAAGCGTCGATGCCTTAGCCATATCTCTTTCCTTGATATTTCTAGGGAATCACTCACTTTTAAAGCTTGTCGTAGGTTGTTGATACTCTTTGATTCTAAGTCCAATAATACAGCTTCCCCCGCCTAATACCACGACCAATCGTCTTCCTGATTTTGATGTCTTTAAACACACAAAAATTAGGCCAGAAAATGACATTGCAAGATAAGGCAGTGGTTATTTGAGAAATAGATAAAATATTATAATTTAAAGACGGAACAATTAAAACAGAATCTAAAGATAATGTATCAGTTAGAGAAAGAGATCCTTCCCCAATGATTGGGGTTGAGTTTCCATTGGCGGTGGACACAAATTTTTGGTTGGAGGGATTGAGTGATGAGACCTGTCTAGAATCATGTCATGTGGTCTGTTTTATCCATGTGATATTCAAAACAGGTGCATAAATATTTAAAACCTTACCACCAGTATCTGTAGTAATGATCCATGTCGATATTTTTTTTAGTAATTTCACTCATTTTTTTAATGAATTAAGAACATGGCTCTGATACCATCTTACAAATGATGAATACTTTGTTTTCTATTCATACTTTCATTCTAATATTACAGATAATATATAGAGAGGATTTAAGACACAAACCCCTCTAATCAAGCTATAGAAAAAAGGTAAACTCTCAATTACATCCTTTCAATATTCTATCTCTCAATTACTGCTAAAACATAATAATCTAAAATAGAAATGTAGAGATTTGTACATAAGAATTCAACACGAACAACTCAATTTTGATCAAATTAAAATTTAAAATAAGTACATGAACTTCAAGAAGAATTTTCTCAATCGAGCTACCATCTTGCGAAACATAATGCATATAAGAGTTCGAGTTATTCCTGAGCACATGGATTCCAATATTAATGTTCTCAAACCAACCTCCATTAATTTACGGGACATGTTATCTTACATTGAATAATCATAAAAATAAAAATAAATAATCAATTTATAAGAGCTTGTGTGCAGATGATAACTTATTAGGTTGCTCTTTTGATATTTCCATGTTAAAGATGTGCAGACATTCAGACTAGGAAACAGAAGGCCATCGTTCACTCCACCATCATTTAAGAACTAAAGTTGTTTGGAATACTTAGCCCTTAAAGGAAGGGCTGTTGGCCGGGTGTCGATGGTATGAGAAAGAAGATGACATGAAAATGTACACGAGCGAAACATCTCGAAGAGTACGACTTTTTCGAAATATGTATTCCATGTCTCAACATGATTTCAAGAAAGTTGAAGTAAAACTATTTTGAGGCTCTACTACCCATTGAAAATCGAGACAACTTTGACAATAGGGTGAACACTTGAAAAATTAAATTTATAAAGTTAATTTTCTCGTGCATTAATCAAAACATTAATTTTAATTACTATCTTTTTATAACTAGTTAAATTCTTTCGTCTTCTCCAACCAACTCACTCAAATCCTAGTCGTGACCGAGTCTAGTCATGTGATAACAACGTTGCAAAGAATTAATTAGCACATCCTTATAATTAATAAACGCAATGGTTTGCCCCCAGGGCACATCTCCAAGTGGCAAAGGGGATGGGTGGTAAGTGCTCAGCGCAGCTGTGTGCTTGGTTCGATTCCCCGCAAGGTGGAATTGGCCTTGTGGCAAGCGGGAGTTATTGAGCGTTTCTCATACTTACCATAAGCCCTTCCACCCTGGCTCCTTGGAGGCATAACCTGGATTTACCTTCCCGAACCAATGACCTTGGGCGTGGTCGGTTCGGACCCTCAGGGTGTGGGCTACATTTTTTTTTTTTTTTTTTTAATAAATGCAATGGTTTCTGTTTCTGTATTAAAACCGAAAAAATTGTTTGTCTGCTCCCATTTCGTGAGGGTCCCTTCTAGTTGATGTCTCATAAAGTTTTATTATATATGTAGACACAACAATGGACCCCCACCGGCACCCCCATGCCCACAAACGTATGTTTGTGGGTGTATCTACTACTATTTCAATTTTTCTTAGTAAATATATAATATTGACCAAAAAAATAAAAAAAATAAAATCAAAATCAAAACATCATAATTATATTTATAAATGAATGCCTATAAATATTAAATCCAATTATATCTACATAAATATTGAAGCAACAATATTTGAAATGAGGATAATTAATAAAAGGTAAAAACTTCTGAGGAAAAAACATGTCGACTTTGTATTCACAGTAGAAAGCTCAGTGCTTATAAAACTCCTGGATTACTTGATCATTCTTAGATAATTAAGCATCAAGCTCACATTGGAATATTTGTGATGCAAATGATGGATTCAAGTCACCAAAGATAATGTCATGTTCCTCAGCAAAGCTGCTCGATTCTTGGAATTCAAATGACGTTTGTATGTCGTCCGGAAAACTTCGTCGAGGAGCATCGGGTTCCAAAGGGCTAGAAGGGTTGTCTTGTGCTGTTGTTTGTTCCAACATTTCTTTGAACTTGGAGGATTGTAACAAAATCCCGAGTGCGGATGAATTAGTAGAGGCAGCGCTACCTGGCAGCGGAAGAGGGTCGGCTATTTCGGCTGAGCTTGAGCTTTGTGTTAGGAGGTGAAGGAAGCCAAACCCTAATTCTGGATTAGGGTTTGACAATGGGTTATAAGGGTCTGGTTGAGGATGGTCGGTGTTATTCTGCTTAGGTCGTAGCGACTTGACGTAACGACTAAGGTCAAAGTTAGTAACGGCGTTAAGTCCACGATACTCTATTGCAGCCATGTCATAGGCTGTTGCTGCTTCTTCTTGTGTGGCTGCAATGCAATTAAAAAGAAATAAAAATCAAGGGTAATTTTGAAATACATATATACCTATATATACACATAATACACACACATTTGTATATGTATATACGTGTATGTACATATATATATATATATATATATATATATATATATATATATATATAGTTGTCATAACAATAAATTCAAGAATTCAATATGCATGCAAAATTTGGTGGGGATGAGTTGAAATTATGTAATGGGGTTTGACAATCAAGCTATAGTAATTAACAACCCTAGCAGTTGAGAGTTGGTGGTCTACATATGAACCAACTATCCAACCATATTTGTTTGCTTTCCACATGTTTGACCATTTGCCATTACATGGTTCGAGGCGAACGTTTAATATTTTAAATATATTATTCATTTGAGTAATGTTATTTATTTAGACTCTAATACCTCAGAATTAGTTAAGTGTCAATGAAGTGATCAATCATCTTAAATAAAAGTCATATTTAATTATTCAATAGGAATGGTCCAGCAATTAGTATATGTATCTAAATATTAATATTATAGGCAAATATTTCTCTCTCACGCGCGCGCAAACATACCATATGTTCCGAGGTAAAGATATTTGTTACCAAACACCCTGCCTATTCGAGCCTCCCATCTTCCATTATGATGGTGCCTGTGCATCAAATTAAAACACGGGTTTAGAATGCTAAATCTTGAATATATACTTGTGCTCGACTTAAAATAACTCAATAAAATTAATATAAAAATACGTGTGACAAAATTTATCAATTGTTATATTCAATATAACGAACACAAAAGAAATCCCTTGTTTTTCTTTTACCTTGCGACACCTCTATATTTTGATACTCCCCGAGAAAATCCACTGCTTTTCCTACAAGTTATATATAATAATAAAATCATAGTTTCTAAAAAAATATTGATAAATTCGCGGGGGGAGGAGAGATTCCCATATATACCTTCTTAAAGAACCAATATACTCTTCTTTTGATAGGCCTTCCATTTCCTTAAGCTCTATTTGGTACGTCGAATGCTACATAATTAACAAAAACGTTAAAATCTAGTCCTTTTAGCATTATGTCCAAATAACATATTTCTTAGAAAATAAGTTAATTTAATTACAGGAAAATTCAATATGGTATCTTGTCCCCAATATTTCAATGCTGCCAAGTCATAAGCATGTGCAGCTGCTTCTTCATCATCATAGGCCCCTAAAAACACAAAATTTGGATAAGAACATTTAAAAAAAATTGTAAACTGCCCAATCTTTTTATAGCATTCTTAAAACCAAATAGTCCGGATCATCTCAAATCGTCCTAGAGTTGATGTCCATTTTTGAAAAAATAAAGATTGTCTAATTTCTTGATTTTGATTAAGAAGATTTAAGATAATGTAGGTAAGATAGTGAACCTACCTAGATAAACTGCAATTTTTATAGGATCCCACAACAACCACCATTGACAATTTGACATAGAAAGAAGAATAATTAGTAATGCAAGAAAATTTAGCAGAAAAAATGATTATAATAAGTGAGAGATTAATTAACCTTGTCTTCCTTTCTTATTTTGAGACTCGTTCCAGCAGTTCTTATCCCACAAATGAGCTTCATAACGACCAGTCCACCGATGCCTGAAATGAGACGTCATTAACTTATAACCTATACGGGTTTGGACTAATCTTCTTAATAAAGTTGGCATTTTAAGATCGAAACTTTAAATCTAAATAATATTTCAAAACCACAATGGGATCACAAGGTGGGGAAAATGATAAAAAGGATCAAGATGACAAGATTTTTTAAGTTAAACATTTTTACCTTGTGACGCCCCGATAAATCGAACTGCGTTGCTGAGGAGACTCTCTCGGGATGCTTTTCCGGGTCCTCTTCGTCTTCCCAATTGCATCATTCTTATCAGTACTGCTATTGGTTGAGTTATTCTTCTGGTTTTTCTTTGAGGTTTTGGCCATGAATGAAACTTCACTAGTCAAAACTTGTAAATGCAGACTTTAAAAGCAAAATGGAAAGAAGGGATTTTTTATAGAAGAAAGATTTGAGTCCTCAATCCAATAAATAAAAATATAAAAATGGAGAAAAAATGGTAAAGGGAGTGGCGGAGGAGAGCCGGCTGAGAAAATGGTGGTTTTTGTTGGCCGTCTTGAAACGGCTTTATTTTCGAGTATTGTTATGGCTTGTCCCCACTCGATTTTGTGTTATGTGTTGTTTCACTTGTATTGGAATTTATAGTGGTTTATAGCCAATCTACTCTAATCAATCAATTAACTCCCATCTGCATTTTTCTTCTTTTTAATTCTCTCTCTCTCTTGTCATTTTACATACGTTTGATAAGTCGATTAAAGTGTATTAATTAGTTAATTGGATTTTTTTTTCAAAAAAAAAAAAAAGTCGATTAGAGTGTATTAATTAGTTAATTGGAATTTTTTTTCCAACAAAAAAAAGGGAGAAGTTAGGTGTTTCAATTTTTATTTTTGAGTTCATTTTCAATTTTTAATGTCTGTTTATAATTGTGAAATGCGTGTTTAGTTTGTTATTTTGAAAAATTGTTTGTCAAAACAGAAATGAGAAAACATGTTTTGTCAGAAGTTTAGAAGAATTTTTTATTTGATAAAATAGAATAAATTTATATTAAATATTGTAAAGTAATATATATACATATATATATATTAAAGTTAGTAAAATTTACATATCAAACTAGTTTTACACCCGTGCGATGCACGAACATATTTAATTGATAATATAAGAATTTGAAATAACTAAAATTCGACGAAATTATATTTTTAAAATTTTTTTATGAAAACAAATTAATAATCATGTAAAACGTTTTGAGTATTTCCTAATTACCAGACATACAATTCACATTACCACTACAAAAGATCGAAATGGTTTGTGCCAAAATTTGTAAATAGAGTTTGGGAAATGAAAACAACCAACTTTAATGGATAAAATATACTGAACTGAAACGAAACAACAATCAAAATGAAGAAAATGCAAAATAGCCAGCTTCATATTCAATAAAAGTAATAAATATGTTCATCGGATTATTTACAAATTTTGAAAAAACCTCCTTATAAACAACATTAGATGTCACATTTGTTAGGTTTCCATCTTCATAGCATATCAATATCTTCAAACCCTCACGATTAGTAAATCTTGACACTGCTGTGTGCAATTGATCGTGACTAAAAACTGATTTCTTTAGGAATAGTCTAATTTGTGAAAATGATTGACCTTGACATTTATTGATAATCATAGCGTACGAAACAATCAATGAAAACTGTCTTCTTTGGAACTTTAAAGGCAATCGCGCATCTGATGGAGTCAATGACATCTTTAGGAACAATACTTTGTGACCTTCAGTACTTCCAGACATTATTATAGCTTCAAGAACACGATGACCGAGTCTTGTAAGGATTAGCCTTATTGCATTACACAAACTTGCAGAATAGTTAATGTTTCTCAAAAGCATTACCGGAACACCGAACTTTAGCATCAATTGATGGGCAGGTAGTCCAGAACACTTTATATTGTTTAAGAATTCAGTAGAATGAATATCTCCAAACAAACCTGTGTTGTTCTCTGCCCTGCACAAAGAATCTGAACTTAGGTATGTCCTTCCTTCAGATTGGTTGATCGAAACCATGTACTCATTTATGATTTGCACAATATCAAGTGTCGATGCAAGTATAGCTCTCCCCTTAAGACATGCTACATTGTCAAAATTTCCAGAAAATAATGGATACATACTTTTGACTATTGATTGGGCCGAATTATCCAACACATAACCAGTAGGTCATTTGGCACCTTTATTCTGGCATGACCATCATTATCACCACCAAACGTACCGTCGCCTATACTTAAAATCCACTCAGAAAAGGCCTTCAGTTGAAGCCGCGTCATTGTTGTGAACGTCTTTGAGTCTCATATTCTTTGTCAGTCTCAAAACCTTGCAGTGCGTCCATAAGTGTGATGAATTGATGGTTGCCAACACAATGTTTTGTCTAATCCTTTCTAGAATAACAGGAAGTATATGATGAAAATCACCCCTGAATACAACAGTCTTTCCTCCAAAAGGTTGATTGCATGTTAGTGGATTTCTAACCTTAATATATCGCGTAAAGTTCTATTGAGTGCCTCAAAACAATACCTATGCATCATTAGTACCTCGACCCAAATTATGAGCTTAGTTTTAACGATGAGAGGCAAGTTCTGTTCCCTGAGAAACGTTGCACATTGGGGTTTAGGGGGATAACAAATCTTGAATGAACGATTTGACCACCAGGAAGTAGGACAGATGCTATGCCGCTGGATGCTACATTCAATACAATTTCACCCTTTGACCTTACTGAAGCAGACAACGTATTCCATATGAATGTTTTTCCAGTTCCACAGGAACCATAAAGAAAATAAATACCTCCTTCGACGGAGTCAATGGATTGCATAATTGTATTGTAAACATCTGTTTGCTCTTTTGTCAACATTTGCAAATGTTTTTTATGCTCCTCAACTAAAGAAATTTTGTCATAACTCAACTCGCCGTATATTAGTCTACTCACACAAACTAATGCATCACAATCATTGGGATAAGGCATTGCAATGAAATCATGAAGACTTTTGCCTCTACTCCGTAAAATCTGTTCAATCTCAATTAGCGTCAAATTTTGGATTTCTTCGTCTGTGAATTGCAATTCTGATTGCAAGGAGTAAATGAGGCACGATGATATATGATTTATCAAAGCATATGTTAATAAAAACAAGCATATTGAAAATTTAACTCGTTTATGAAATCAAATTTGGAATAATAAAACATTGACAATGGAGCATTCGAAACCAAATGCTACAATGTCATGTTAAAATTATAAGATATTAAAAAATAGAATTATACATTACTGTCATGCCCGAATATACGTCTATGCATGATTAGTATGTCATCAGACATATAACGCCAGCATGTCTCCCAGACATACTCTGCACTGGACATTGATTCTGACATTAACAACGTTGCAAATAGACTCCTTAAAGAATGAGCAGAACCCCAATGGCTTGCTTCGATAATACCATCTACATATTCTCTATCTTCGTCCAACAAATCCATCGCTAGCACATGTCTCTAAAAATATGTGTACAGGACACCATTTATACACCTAATATTTTCATAGGAAGTCTGGACGCGCACTACATTCAACAGAGTTCTCAAACAATACATTTCTCCTTATCCAGGAGCAACATAAAAGATACGACCTAATGCGAAACCACGCTTCCTTTGTTGCCACTCTCTTTTATCAATTTTCCACACAATTTTTGTTGGAAATTCTTCATAGGTGTTCCCTTTAGCTTCAATGTATTTCTTGTTTGCATCCATCCATGCCGTGAACATACTATGTCTGGCTGTATGACGATTCAATACTAAATCAATTGGATCATTGTCATGAAAAAAAATACACTGCTCATCAGGAAGGTGGATAGATAATCGTTCAAAAGGGGGATCTCTGTAGTTTATATTATAGCCAAACAACCTCCAAGTTGCCTCATGTGGTGATATATATCTGCAATCTAAGTACATCTTTATCTTATCCACATTCTCTTTCCCTCCATCATTATCAGCACTTTGATAAAGTGTTGCACTAACATAGTCATGGCCTTTGTTCACATACTTAAAAAGATAATTTGACGGACCACGTCTGGTTGCACCATTCAACATTGATATGAGCAGCATACTTCATCAACAGAAATCAATTATGAGGTGCAACATATCGGTTATCAAGCTCCTTCCATTATCACGACGTCTGTCATGCTTTTCATTGACAATTAAGACTCCAACTAGTACAATCACAAAATTAAACACAACATGCGAAAAGGAACAATGAACAGAGATGTGCAATTTGTTTTTATGGAAATTCTTAAGATGGATATCATCAACTAGGTAATAAACCACTATAATATACCGTAAAAGGCTAGTAACAATTTTCTGGACAGCAAGGTTGCAGAAGTACCCTAAGAAATATAGGCGCTCCAGGATTGGTAAGTGTGTTTCATTGGCATTCCATTGCTCCAGACCAGTCTCATCAAGAAGCAAAATTTTCAATAGACCAAAATTGATGCGATCCCAATCGAAAATCTCGACAAAAACGTGGAATAATGAAAATAAAAACCTAGGAAATATCTAAATCAGATTAAAACTAAGAAATAATAAATAAATTAGACGATAGGATTTCAACCCAAACCTCATGACGTAAGAAATTGACGATGCGAAGGAAAGAACTTGAATTGTTGAACGCCACAAGGATTGCCTAATTCCTTGATAAGTTCGGGATGAACGTCACAAAGATTTAATCTTTGATAAGTCCGAAATAAAGGGAATAACTCAACCTTTCAATTTGGAGAATCCTCTCTCAAACAATTTTAATAATCTCAAAACTGTTTTTCAATGTAAGAAATTGGTAATATAAAGTAAAATTGACCTAAAACTAGGTTTAGCAACTAATTGAGCCCAAAACATGGAAAGAAATAATTAAAAATGAAAAATAAATAAAATTTACGAAAATTCGGAAAAATTAAAGTTACGGCCGTAAGTGACTCCCAGTTGATGAGTTACGGCCGTAACGTTCACTCTCACGACCGTAAGTATTAAATTGCTGGATTTATTCAATTCCACTAGAGAAGGAGTTACGGTCGTGAGTTATTATTTTACGGCCGTAAGTATATAAATCTTGGAATTCTTGTTTTTGTCCCGAGGGGATGTTACGGTCGTGAACAACTGGTTTTACGGTCGTGAATGTGCTCTTGGTCTTCAAACTTTGACCCTTTGATTCAGCTCGATCCCTTCGTCTTCTCGGCTCGACCCCAACATGGACCTTGCTCCGTTTTGCACGTAGATCACTGTCATATTGCCGATGGCTAGACTTGGTCTCTTGTCTCCTGTTTTGGATCACATCATCTCCCCTCTCTTGAAAAAGATTCGACCTCGAATATAGAACTGGTCCAATCCTCCTGCAACTCCTGGTTTTGTTTGCTCTTGATTCATATCTACACTTGGTTCGGCGGAATTGATGATCATGCTTGTGCTTTGTGCATTGCTCGAACCTTCGGGGCTGTTTCTTCTTGCAATTACATTCAGTTCCAACTTTAGTTTTGGAGTTGGATTTGGGTACCTGCAAAACAATTTTAGTGGAACTGGGGAGGGGTTGGTTAGATTGGTTTAAGTGCAAGGCCCATCCTTATACATCAACCTTTGTGCAAAAAACTTATTTTGGGGGTCGACTCTCATTTCTTTTTCTTTTTGCTCTCAAACTCTCCTTTATCTGAGATCATGGCCCCAACTCTCTTTTTTTCAAATTTCACACCCTCTCATTTTTCTGAGGTCGTGACCTCAGCACTCTTATTTTTTCTCTCAAACTCACTTTTTATTTTTAATTGATCCTCTCGGACCTCTTTAGGAGATAAAAGTACAAGAGTAATTTTTCTCCCATTTTTCACAAACGAATATTGGTTCTTAAAACCATCATGCACCACTCTCATATCATGTTGTCATGGTCTTCCCAACAAAATATGGCCAACATGCATAGGCACTACATCGCAAACGACCTTATCCTTGTAACCCCCAATGCTAAATTTGACCTCTACCTACCGGTTCACCTTGATTTCCCCCGACTCAGTCAACCACTGTAATTTATACGGATTCGGATGTTTTAACTTTGACAACCCCAACTTCTCAACCAACAGTGTACTAACCACATTAGTACAACTACCACCATCAATCACCATTCCACATACCTTTTCGCCTACTAATCACCTAGTGCGAAACAGATTGTCCCGTTGCTCATCAATTTCACCTATTTTAACCTGAGAACTAAGGACACGTCTATTGACTAGTGACCCCTTCACCGCATAAGTTAGCGCCTCTTCTTCGCTACTACTATCCCCAACATCCTGTAATCTAGTCATTCCTTTAAACTCATCCTCCGAACTAATATTCCCATTTTCACGCAAAATCATAACCCCCTTATTAGGGCAATTGGAAGCAATCTGTCTCAAACCTAAGCATTTAAAATACTTGATATTCCTATCCCTAGTAGGTTGGGGTTCAGCAATATTTTTACCTTTCACTGACGTGCTCCTCCTTTGCCTTCGGGACAGGATCATCGTTGACTTCCCGTTTTGGATACGAACCCGAAGGTTGGCTTGCTGCTCCCTTCCGCCTCAGCTGTCTTTCTACTTTCATGGCCATGTGTATCATTTCATCTAGTTCCACATAGTTTTGCAGCTCGATGATGCTGGCAATGTCCCTGTTCAACCCACCCAGAAACCACACCATTATAGCCTCCCGATCTTCCACCACATTGGCCCTAGTCATTGCCACTTCCATGTCCTTGTAATATCTTCCACACTCCTTGTCCCCTGAGTCAAACCTTGCAACCTCTGATATATATCCCTATAATAATGAGTTGCTGGATTCTCCAGATTCCTCCTCCTACTCGTTACCAATTGGTCCCACCAACTAATTGCATAGTCCGTGAATTCAACTACTGCCAATTTCACCTTCTTCCTCTCAGAATAATGATGACAATCGAAGAGTAGCTCAACTTTGGTTTTCCAATCCAAATATGCCTCCGGATCACTCATACCTTGGAACACTGGTATTTTCATTTCAATGCCTCATGCCTCCTTCTATGCCCCCTTTCACGCCTATCACCTCGCTCTCTTCTCCTACCTAAGCTGGCCATAGACACATTCCCGATATCACCATCACTATCAAATCATATCCGACCCGATGATTATCTTCCCTTCTATAATCCCTCTCTTCGCCCCTCCGATCCCTATGAGTTCGCTCACTACGCAATTGATTAATAGTCTCCTCCCGCCTATCCATTCTAGTCATCAACTTCTCAAAGTGCTCATTTAAAGTAGCCATTACCCCTACATCATTCTCACCCACTTTATTCATACCTCTCGTTCGTTTATTGTGGCTCGTTGTTGAAGCTGCTAGCTCCCTCCATTTCATTCCCTTATTGTCACCAACAGATGAAGAAGATGATCCTCGACTGCCAGACATTGTTAGGAATCAAATACTCAAATGGAATAAACTCACGTGTTTAATTTCGCTCATGTATATCACTCAATTCTCTTTCTAATATCACCCAAGAACTAATCAAGGAACAGTAAGTAAAGAATTTACAGAAGACACGAAGAAAACTGAGATTGAGAATTTTTTAGGAATTTTGTCGAATTTTCCAGCAATTTTCGATTTTTTTTATAATCTACCAGAAAATTTGATTACGAGTATGGCAGAAAAAATAGGATTGAATTTGGACAAAAAAACGAACAAGAAAAACACTTTTGAAATTTTTGGACTGATATTTATGGATCAAAATTGAAAAATTATGACTTACACGAAGAATAAGAAAACTCAAGAAAAGGCAAAAATCTGAAATAGATCCAAGGTCTGATACCAGATGAAGCAATCCCAATCGAGAATCTCGACAAAAACACGAAATAACGAAAATAAGAATTTAGGAAAGATCTAAATCAAATTAAAACTAAGAAATAATAAATAAATTAGACGATATGATTCTAACTCAAACCTCACGACGCAAGAAATTGACGATGCGAAAGAAAGAACTGGAATTGTTGAACGCCGCAAGGATTGCCTAATTCCTTGATAAGTTCGGGGTGAACGCCACAAAGATTTAATCTTTGATAAGTCCGAAATAAAGGGAATAACTCAACCTTTCAATTTGGAGAATCCTCTCTCAAACAATTTTAATAATCTCAAAAATTGTCTTTACAATATAAGAAATTGATGATAATATGAAGTAAAATTAACCTAAAATTAGGTTTAGTCGCTAATTGGGCCCAAAACATGGAAATAAATAATTAAAAATAGAAAATAAATAAAATTTGCGAAAATCCGAAAAAACTAAAGTTACGGTCGTAACAATGTCACTTATGGCCGTAAGTGACTCCCTGTTGATGAGTTATGGTCGTAACAATGTCACTTATGGCCATAAGTGACATTAACAGGGAGTCACTTACAGCCGTAAGTGACTCCCTGTTGATGAGTTACGGTCGTAACATGCACTCTCACGGTCGTAAGTATTAAATTGTTGAATTTCTTCAATTCCACCAGATAAGTAGTTACGGCCATGAGTTATTATTTTACGGCCATAAGTATATAAATCTTGGAATTCTTGTTTTTGTCCCGAGGGGATGTTACGGCCGTGAACAATTGGTTTTACAGTCGTGAATGTGCTCTTGGTCTGCAAACGTTGACCATTTGATTCGACTCGATCCCTTCGTATTCTCGGCTCGACCCCAACATGGAACTTGCTCCGTTTTGCACGTAGATCACTATCTTAGATTTGGTCTGTGGTATCCTATTTTGGATCACATCAAAAATCCCCCTCAATTAAATCCCAAACAGGGCCTTCAAATGCATGGTCTATCAGTTAGAGAACTTCAAGTTTGGGTAGCGAACCAGTAATTGTCATACTTTCCCAAGATAATCTGCACCCGCTTAAAGCTAACCTTTTGAGTCATGCTGGGAAAGCAAAGTTCACCAGTAGAGGATCCTCATATTTTAAATAAGACTTTGCAAAGAAGACCAGATCTGGTGATCTCCAGAGACCAGATCTGGAGATCGTTGTAGTCTATAGGTTGTGATCTCCAAAGATGGCTCGCGGCGAGGCTTTCCATCACTTGGCTGGATCACCTTGGGCCTAGTCGCCACTTCGTCGTGTCACCTTGGTGGTGCACAGTGGCGGACGCAGACAATTCATCTTAGTGGGGCTTTTTAAAGATGGATTTGTGTTCTTCGCAGTGGAGTTTACGGGGGTTCGGGGGCAGCGCCCCCCCAATTTTTTTTTTTTAAGGAAGAGCCTTAAAAAACTCAAATTTACGTTTCAAATATGTATCCATAAGTAATGCAAGCAATCAAATAAACAATTGTAAATAAATATTCAACAAATATCAATCACCACAATCAAAGTTGTATAAATGTTGCAAAAAATGAAAAGACACTTGAAATTTTATTACAATTGTTCTCTACGCGTTTTCATACGCTGATAACATTCCATGATCACATGGTTTTCGATATTTTCAAATAATTTTTTCTCTATATATGCAATTAAACTATCATTCAACAGTTGATCTCCAATGCGATTGCGTAGACGATTCTTGACATAAGTCATTGCAGAAAACGATCTCTCCACTGTAGCAGTAGCCACTGGAAGAATTAAAGCCAATGTCACAAGCTTGTAGACTAATGAATGCACTTGATGTTTATTTTTGGCAACCAACTTCTTTGCAAGATCACCAAGGCCATGTAATCCTTCAAAATCTTCATTAGTGTGCATGTCAAGAATATATGTATCAAGTTGATCATCTAGTTCCAAAATAACTGATGCATCAAAATCCATCGGATAATACTCACATATTTTAAGCAATTTGTTCTTCTCAAAAGAAGCAAATGAATTACTTGGAGACAAACAAGCAACACAAAGGAGTAAATCACTATTTACTTCAGAAAAATGATCATTCAACTCTTGAAGTTGCATATCAATGATGGCGTAAAACATTTCCACACGGTAGTGATGTAAATTTGTCACGGTGTCACGCCTTGAACGTCCCAGAGCTATGAACATATCATCCATATTAGGAACATTGATCTCATGAGCTTCACAAAATGAACAAACAATCCCAAAAAATGAATTCCAACCATCATCCCTCGCCATTTGAAGCTATACTTTACACAATTTTACCAATCTCATGGCGTTGACAATATCTTGATCTTTTCTTTGTAATGATTTTGACAGCTCATTTGAAATGCCCGAGACCTTTTTCAATAGATGTAAACTAAATGCAAAATCAAATTTTAACATCGACTCCAATAACATACATGTCTCACCTCTTGTTCCTGTACTTGTAGAATCTGTAGCAATCATCTCAATAACCTCAATTGTAGATGAAAACATAACAATCAAGTTAATTAAACAGCTATAGTGGGAACCCCAACGTGTATCACCTGGACGCTTAAGAGTAGTTTCTTGATGAAGACCTTGTCCACTTGATATATCACCAACGTTTAGTGCTTCAAGAATTGTGAGTCTTTCTCTCTCTCTAAGAAGATCACTCCGTTTAGCTGATCCTCCAACAACATTCACCAATCTATGTACTACATGAAAGAAGGTTTCAATCTTCGCATGTTTCTATGCCACAGCCACAAGAGCTAGTTGAAGTTGATGAGAAAAAAAATGAATGTAATAAGCATATGGGTTTTCCTTCAAGATAAGTGCTTTGAGACCGTTATACTCACCTCTCATATTACTAGCTCCATCATATCCTTGGCCTCTTAAGTTAGATATGCTTAAGCTGTACTTGGAGAAAAGCTGATCAATTCCAGCCTTAAGAGAGGCAGTTGTAGTACTCGAAACATGTGTTACACCTATAAAATGTTCCAATACACATCCATCCTTAACATAATGAAAAACGACTGACATTTGTTCCTTCATTGAAATATCACGAGATTCATCAATTAGGATAGAGAAAAGACTATCACCAATATCTTTGATAATCACATTTATAACTTCAGAAGCAATAGCACTCACGATATCTCTTTGAACATGTGGTGATGTTAACTTGAGATTTTCAGGAGCATTCATCAAACCAACATCCTTAATCTCAACATTATGGTCACACAACCAATGCAATAGTTCAAGAAAATTACCCTTATTATTGGAGTCTACAGATTCATCATGACCACGAGAGGCCAGCCCTTGTCGTAGAAGAAATCGAATACAGTCAAGTGTCGCATTCAAACGAATTCGATACTCTTGTCGAGCTTGATGTGATTGCTTATTAAGACAGGACCGAATGCCTCTTTGTTGATTCTTGAATGATTCATATTTGACCCGAGCCTGATTGCGTGCACTACTTGATTTTGCAACATATGTTCTAAGCAAATCTTTCTTTTTCCAATTCCTAAACCCACCATTAACAAATGAACTACCAATTGAGCCGAAGAGATAACAATAGAAGCAAAATATAGCATCTTTTGTTATGCTGTATTCCAACCAACTAGAATGCTCATTATACCATGAAACACAAAATCGTCTATCTTGTGTACTGAATTTTGTTAGGGGAAATTCATGATTGCGAGGCTGACAAGGACCTCTTTGCACATATGTTCTTCGAACCAAATCCCGAACATTAAAATCATAATCATTTATTGGAATTCTCAACCCAGGATCAGAAGGAAGATTTGCTATATCAAATTCGACAGTATCTCTCCTAACATTCTCGACATTAATTTCAAGAGGAACATCTTCAAGTTCAACATCTGATTCTTCACCAATTATGTCAACCCTTTCATCCCCAACTTCATTTTCATTCTTTTCTTCATTAATTGTGTTGACCCTTTCATCCCCAACTTCATTTTCATTAATTTGCTCGTTACAAGAAAACGTGGATTTCCGTTTAAAATATCTATCCATAACTGATACAAACAATAAAATAAACAATTGTAAACAAATAATTAAACAACTACCAATCCACCACTCTATTGGCTACTGCACAACATTGCATATTTCCAATTCAAAATCATAAATTCAGATATATAATCTCTTTTTCATCAAAGTTCCAACAGCCACAATTTTCTTAAATGGATGATAAACATTGCTCGGCAAATATAAATTATGTATATTCACGCTATTTTAAGAAAACATGTGCATTTAATTAGAAAGAATGCAAGGATACCTTTCAAGAAATTGGATTGTGCAACATAAATGATGGGCAGAATCTGAAGTTTGCGATTCTTGAATTGCTTAATTTGAATACCTGAAATTAAAGTTTGATTCTTTAATTTGAAAAGGGATTTTGATAATATAAACTGAGAAGGGCTCAGATTTCTGATCGACAGTTGATCGATAGAGAAAGGGTATTTGGGAAAACTCCTTACATACTAGTGGAAGGCGATGGAAGTGAAGCGCTGAATCACTGATCGACGGCTGAAATGAAGTAGGCACGCCCGGCGCCGGCGGAACTGGAAGACCAAAGCAGCTTGCACTTCCAGTTCCAGCTTCCAGGCTGCGCCGCTGCTGCGTTGCTGACTGCTCTGGCGGTGGGCGGCGCCGGTGGGTACAGACGTACAGTGCAGTCATGCAGACGCAGTCAGTGGTGGTGGTGGACGCTCGGACGAAGTGCAGGTTCAGCAACTGGGGGTTTTGTTTTGGGACTTTCAGCCTTCGACTTCGACTGGAGCTGCTGCTGGGAAGTGAAGTGAACTGGGTTATTAAAAAAAAAAGAGCTGGGAACTGGGTTGTTAAAAATAATAATAATAAAATAAAACCAATTGGGCCAGATTTTACTGGGTCTAAAGACCCAGTAAGACCCATTGCAGCTCCGCCTCTAGTGGTGCGGTGTGTAGAGAGATGGAAGAGAGGGAGAGGGGGTGTTGTTTGTGTTTAGAATGGTTTTGGAATTATTTAAGATTTGATTTGGGTATATAATATTTATTGATAACTAGTTTCACACCCGTGCGTTGCACGGAATCTTTGATAGTGATAATATTTTATTATAGGAAAACGTAGAATCACAATATATAATAAAAAATATTATGAACACAAGAACTTATAAAATTTTGTATTTCTAAATAGAAGTTAATACAAATTTTGAAACACTTACTTAAATACGACATTTGTAGCTAAATTGATTGATTTACCTTCCTCATCACATATGTAATTCTAGATATTGTTACATATAGTTGACCATTACTAAATACTAATCTTCCCAAGAAAAGATCAACGTGGGATAGTTGTCATTGACTCTTATTGATCGTCATGGCGTAAGATACTATTAAAGGGAACTGTCTTCTTTGAAATTTTAAAAAGCAACCTTGGATATAAAGGAGTTAACGACATTTTTGGAATAAAAACCTTTTGCCCTGCATTTTTCCCCGATAGAATTGAGGCCTCCAAAACATGGTGTCCAAGCCTAGAAATAATTAACCTAGTTCTGTTGCACAATCTCGAAGCATGATCAGTATTTCTCAACAACATTATTGGAGCATCGACTCTCAGCTTCAACTCGTGGTTATACACACCAGAACATTTTACTCCATTTAAGAACTATGTGGAATGTACGTCTCCAAACAAACCTCTCATGCTGTCCAATTTACAAAATGTATTTGAAATAATATATATATCTTATTCAACATGATTTAGTAGAAATCGTATATCTATTTATGTTTTCAACATTGTTCAATATTGGAGCAAGAATGACCCTTACTTGAGGGGTATGTACTTTCAACTATTGCTTTATATTACACGTTGAGTCTTCATTAGGATTCAAAGTTGCAAACCTGGTCCCGTTATTTCAACAAAAGACTTTAATTGTAAATTGTTTTAGGGAAAAAACAGTCAGCTGTTGGCCAGACGTAAGTCTTGTAAAAAATTAAAAAATAAATAAAAATAGAGTCTGAACTTATGGCTTGTTATTGGGTAATTTCCTCTGTTTTTAACAAATGTGACGTGCCGAATGCAGTCAATTTCATGTTCGCTCAATAGATGGTTGTAAGTATTAATGAGGTAACCCTTTACTGTAGCTTAAAACCTGTTACTCTGAATACAAATTATATTGGTAAATAATGCACTTAGATTATAGAACAATGTTGTCAACACAAACTGAAATACAATTAGAAATTTAAAAAACGTGCGTCAAATTTGGGACCATAACACATCTTTTTCTATGAAAATCATTTCCATGCATTTATTATTTTTTCCGTGCTTGGGTACAAACCATTTTCTAGCCTAATGGAGTTTTAACCTCAAGTCTGCACAATGTTTGTTAAGATCTTTCAAGAGTACAAATATTGAATGTATAGAAGCAGAATATGAAATGTTGCAGGTAAGATGATTCTCAATATTTGCGAATATTTAAAGAGAAAACGGAGTACTTTGACCGTTACCATTCTCAATTATAGACTCTTAAACTTCTAATACCAGCAATTAAGAATCCAGGATAATCATGCAGTCTAATTAACAACTACTAATGTGGAATAGGTTTCAAACAAAGAATAAGTATATATAAAAAACTAAATAATAACTATACGTTGTTAGTACCTATCGAAATTTGTAATAATTTCTAATTGTATTATAATAAAAAAAAAAGTTTTTTTGTTAGTAATTTTTCATAATATAAGACGTGCTTTCTTTATTAGAAATTATAAACATTTTTTTTGTGTGTTAGTACTTTTTATAGTATAAGACACGTTAATGCTATTACTTATTATATCTAATAACAATATTATTTTCAATATATAAAACGTAAGTTGATAACAATTATTGAATACTGAGATATTTAAAACAATTGTTAATCTTATAGGTAATTATACAAACAAAATAATTAATTTAAGAAGCTATCTTTATATCATGCTTAGGACAGTTCAAATTGATTTAAGACGTATCATGTTCATCCTAATGAAATTTGTTATCATTAATAATGGTAACATTAAAGATGCTTTACTTGGACCTTATTTTGTGATTATAATAGTATTATTATGACCAAAATGCTTGTCTTATTTCAATCTTCTTCACAATGACATGCTTTTGTGAGATTTTTTTTTTAAAAAATAAGAAATTACAATTGATCAAATTATTATTATTAGAAACATTAGACATTTTATAGCGTGAATTTTATTATTAGTAGTAGTAATATCTGTCATGCTTTAGTGAGAATTTTGTTATAAAATAAGAAATTATATGATTTATCAAATTATTATTATTATTTATAACACCAGACATACTTTTGTGAGACTTTAATATATAAAATAAGAAATTATGTTTGATCAAATAAAGCAATAATCATAATAAATAATGCAAAGTTTTCTAAAGAACCAAAATTGAAAAGATACAATAATAGGAATTAGAAACTATCAAAGTTTGAAAATTTAAAAGATCAATCTTTTTTCAATACAATTGTCAATTTTTTAGTTGGCTTATTTAACCGTTATCACTCTCAATAGTACAATTAAATAAAGTAATAAGGATTCCTAGAATTTAACGAATTTGTTATACAGATATAAAAATGAATTTTTATTTTGCAAAGACCTACACGTGTGTATAAAGATTTTTAAAAATAAGTATTATAGATTAAATCGTTGAGTTTTTAATAACTTATTTTTATTTGATATTTCTTTAATTAAATTTGCAAAATTAAAAATCTTTGTATAATTGATTTATTTTAATTTGTTTATATTATTATCATTCATTTAATATAGATTAAGAAAAAGATTTTATGCAAATTAATTGAAATCATTTTTTAACCTATTAATCACTATTTTCATGGAACACGAAGAGGCAAACAAAGAGTTAGGAAATCAATGTATAAACATTATGTTAATGTTATTGCATATTTTATTATGAAATGAATTTAATAAATACACAAAAAAATCAATAATATAATATATATTAGTTGTGAGTTTGGGCGGAAAAACTTGAATTGGGACCCGCTCCAACTCAAAAACTTTAATATATAATATAGATTAAGACCTGATTTTGACAAATATAAAACTTATAATCTTATGGGCTAATTAGGCCCAATCTAATGTTTAAATTTAAAAATTTTAAAATCAGGTATTTCAATATTATTTTATTAAATCCGATAGAATGAACCTTCGTTTGGATGAGATGTCTTTCTTTTCTAATTTTCAGGAATGGGACGAAGAGAAATGAACCTGAGGAAGATGGATGGCGACGCTTCACTTCTCTGATAAATTATTCCTTGCACTTCTTCATTTCTGGCACTTACCATCCACCCAAGGACGGTCCTTTAATGAGTCAAAAGAGTCCATTGACTTGTATCAAAAAGCCCAAAAAAAAATTCGAAGCCCAAATTTTTTATTTTTTATTTTTTGATGTTAAAAAAAGAATTTGGAGCCCACTAATCTTTATTTTCAGCCTAATTATTCTTAATAGGTAGTAGTTTGTCCAAACATAAATGGTCATTCACACGATACTTTCAATATTTCAATTTTTTTCGTCTTTTTCTACAAGTTATTAATTTTTTTTCTTTCAAAGTGCCAAAGACTCAAGTGCATATAGCCATATACAAGGCTCAATAATTCTTTTTTTGAATGTCGAAATTGGATCATTTTGACTTATATATGACTATCTTTATATTAAATTTAGGACGTAAAATCGTCAATTTCAATATTCTTGGCTAAAAAAAAAAAATTTAAGGGGCTCTGTCCCCAAACCCCAGTTGGGCCCCAGGAGCTGAATTTATAAAAGTTTGACTCAAGTCCTAAAAATCACTGGACCGACACTGCGTCCACCTCCTCCTCCGTGCAAGTGGAAAGCATGTGCTTTTCATGGGCTCATGTTCAACCAACGAGATAACCATAGTTTATTGTCCCAATACCACTTTTGTTCAAAAAATCATATACACGTTTGACTTGCTTGAAGCTGGGCAAGAGGAATCATTCAATTTTCAAGGATGTTACACCGGAAACTTCCATGACCAAGAAAGGAAAACCCTACAGTACATTCAATGGCGGTGGAGGTGTCTTCTGTAGCGGCGCCTCCAATTTTGCAGAGGCTCCAAGTGGAGGAATGCCAAGTGTTGATGGGCAAGAGGAATCATTTCATGGAGGTTACACCAGGAACTTCCATGACCAAGAAAGGAAAACCCTACGGTACATCTGGTAGCTGTGGAGTTGTCTTATGCGACGACGCTCAAGTTCCAAAAGTAGTGGTTCATGGCATTGAACAATGTTTCTACAAATAACGTAGCAAGTAAAAGTACCATTGTTCACTGCAATGACTCTATACGTGTATTGGTGGTGGTGGGGGTGGTGATAGTGGGATAGTGCAGGCGGTTTTTGTGTGATGTGCTAGTAGTGGTTGTGGATGAAGTGCTAGTTCGATGAATGTATTTTTGGTGGCGGTGGTCGGAGATGGTGGTAGTGGTTTATAAATTACACTAATATAATTAATTACAAACTATGAATTACACTAATTTTTACAAATTTAATAGTTACAATTGTAATCACTTATAAAATTGAAATAAAGTTACAATTGTAATTAATTACAAACGGTAATTTATTACAATTTGTAACTAATTCAATTAGTTTTTAAATGAAAAAATGAAATTTCGAGTGATTTGTAATATAAAATTAAGTTAAAATCGTAATTACTTAGTTACAATTATAATTAATTACAAAATTGAAATTAAGTTATAATTATAATTAATTACAAACTCCAATTCATTACAGTTTAATGTAATTAGGTCACAATTGTAATTGATTACAATTTGTAATTGTAATTAGTTCGTTACATTTGTAATTGAATATAAAATTGAAGTTAAGTTATAATTGTAATTAATTAAAATATGATTTTCATAGATTGATTACTAGATTTTGATAATATGTTTCATATTATTAAAATATCTTTTAAAACACCAGATATTAAAAAATAGGTCCAAGTTTTGTATTTGTGTACTTAACCCTAATCTTATTATTACAAAGTGATTTTTAAAAGAAGGGTTCCATATAATTTTTCCTCCACATTACTTAGGGGTGGACGTCGGGTGGTTCGGTTCGGGTATCTCAAAAACCGGAACCGAACCATACTTTTCGGTTCTTATAAAATGGAATCATTCAGTTCCATTGAATTTCCAGAACAAAACCATTCGGTTTCGCTTTCGGTTCTAATTCGGTTCTACAATAATAATTATTTTTCAGGGGTCTTACCGAGGAATGTTAAGGCCTCAGGAAACGAGCAAATAACATGAAATAAACGTCTGCCGAATATACCAAGATCAAGGATTTTAAAATCCTTTCACCTCAGAAAAAGCATGTGATTTTCCATGAAATAGAAGATATACATAAACCAAAATAAAAAACAAATGACCTGTAAGGTTTTTTTAGTATGGCAAGAAGTCATAAATTTATATGTTAAACTTGTGGGATGAATCATGATTTTAAATGTAGTATTATTAATTGTTTATTTACAACTTGGCTTATTAATAAGTTATTCTTATTCTATTTTCATTTATTAAGAATTTCAGTCTAAGTGTGAAGTTAAAGGTTACAATGAGGTAGAGACGTAACAAATTTCATAAAAGAATTTGATTATTTTCACTTTACCAAAAAAAAAAATTACAAATCTTTTGATTTTTAGTTTAGGATAACCAATTTAAAAAATAAAAAAAAATAAAAAATAAATCATAGACCTGGTTCCAACTTCGATTTTTCGATTCTAAAGGCGGAATCGAGAACCTCCATTCGATCATATCGGTCCCGATTTTTTTGCCTACCCCTAACATTACTGGTCTGATAAATTGGGCTCAACTTGAAAGTCTGCAACTCTAGCCCAGATTGTGAAGTCCAAAATTTATAGGCCCGACTTGCCGAGTTGGTACGCTCAGACCGCCTTTCGCCCTCACTGTCGAATGTTCAATATTTTCTTATTGGTCGGACACCTGATAATATTTATATGGTAATGGCTAATGGGTATCAACGGAGCATTTATGATTCCCCACAGTGAGCATTTTTTATTTTTACTTTTTTCAGTTTCATAAATATAGAATTATAAATTCTACTTCTATTCAACCTAGAACAATCACTTCGAAAAAAATAAAAATAAACAATCAAGAATACGCAAGACTCAATACCTCTATCTATCGCTTTTGAGATCAAACTAAGGATGTGACTTGTAAGGCCGGAACTTCCAGGCCAGAAAATGCAAGAAATCTCACTTTTTATGGAGGTGATCCAGCAACACAGGCTTAACAGATAATCTAACCCTAACAACTCCATGAATATCACAAGGCAGATGAGATGAGATAAAGAAGGGATGAACAAACAACAATCCATCATTCGCAGTAGATGAGTTTTGATTCCCATATACACACTAAACAATCAGACCTAAAAAATAATGGGGTAGCATTGTAATTGTTTGTTTCAAACAAGTAACGGCAGTGTACATTTTACTTGAAAACGTCTATCTCAAGATCTGTGATCATTATACTCACCCAATCTTCAAATATGTAGTCTACATCAAGAAATCTGAGAAAATGTTTGTCGCAATGCCCTTCAATTTTATAAGCATCCATGTACCTGTATTTCCCGGAAAAAATATTTTATCTAGCCACATGACGAGCTGCAGATTATGATTATGATTATGCAGCTATGACTTGGCATTTTCGATTTCTTCTTTTGGATCTTTATCGTCTGGGAAGAAGTCAGGGCTGTCTTCAGCACCCAAATCGGTAGCCGGAATGGTCTTGAACATTTCATCGTTTTCCAGAGTGGCAATCTTCTCGTTGTCTCCTTTAAGTAATTCGACGACTTCCAGCATAGTTGGTCTCTTCTCGGGTTGGCTATGAGCACAGATTAGCCCAACAAACACAAGCCTTTTCAATTCTTCTTCAACATACTTTCCCTCAAGCCTTGGGTCTGCAAGTTCATCAAGTTTTTTCTTGCATGCCAGTGGTAGGGCCCAATCTGTAATCGCCCTCTTCATAGTTGAACTGAGCTTCTCCAGAGGTTTCTTGCCACTAGCAATCTCGAGCAAAAGAATGCCAAAGCTGTAAACATCACAACTCTCCGATGCCTTTCCTAACATTGCGTATTCTGGAGCAAGATAGCCGAAAGTACCTTTAACTCTTGTGGTTACATGTGTTGCTCCATCAGGTATAAATTTTGCAAAACCAAAATCAGCAACCTGGGCTTGAAAATCTCCATCTAGTAACACGTTGCTAGCTTTAATGTCTCGGTGAATTATGTGTGGGGTTGCATGGTGGTGTAGATAGCTAAAACACAACAAAAAGATTAGTTCAAACATGAAAAAGAGAGAAGGGAGGGGAGAAAATGTAGCAGCATACAGTACTCACACAATGCCCTCAGCAGCTCCAACGGCAATTTTCATCCGTCGATTCCAATCAAGTTGGCATTCGGCAGAATGTTGCCCGTGAAGATGAGAAAGTAAGCTCAGATTAGTCATGTAATCATACACAATAAGACGCTCTTGCCCTTCAGCACAATAGCCACGTAAAGTTAGCAAGTTCTTGTGCCGTACACGAGCCAGTACCTCGACTTCAATGGAAAATTCCATCTCTGCTTTGTTACTCCAAGACTTTAACCTTTTAACGGCTATCTGCAAAACTATGCATCAGAAAGAAATCTAGTGTATATAACAGATCATGCTGGAGTTCGCGTAACCTACTTACAGATAGGAAACATTATAACCTCTGCTTAGATATGGCAAACTGTGCTAAAATGAGAAGAAAGCAAGACTGAGATAATGGCAGAATGTGCCATTTTAGACAGCCACCCAACATTATAATTCTGTTCATGAAGGAAGCAAGAATATTATGTTGAACAACAATTTTTTCACGTGGAAATTTCACGCACACCCCATTTTTTCCAGTACGGATCTGTACAACCTTGATGAAGGCAATATACAATATCAGAATGTTTCATACACTATTCGATTGGTGGCACATCCTCTTAAGATCGCTGATGAATACTTGAAGCAAAATGAACACAACTGGAGAAGTGTTCATCAGTGCTTTAAAATTCAACAATTGATTTAGTTTAGAACCTATATAGTGTATTGTACATGTAAGATATCCATGGCTCGGACCAATGTGGTTGAACAGTGGAACTAAAATAGGACCACGAGTTCTAATGTCTACGAGAAGGTTAATTTTGTCCCAAAAATTAGACTTCTATATAAGGTGTTGATTTAAGTACTATGGTGAGGGAAACCTCCTTCATCGTAATTGGAGCTATAAAATAGTCAATGTCAAAGGTAACATAAACAAAAAAATCTCATGATATGAATTTGCACAAACATAATCATACAGAGAAAAATGGATGAAACGCACTTGGTTACTATGAACTAAAGCTATTCAATTTAAGTTTCACATGCGGAGCAACGAAGCAATTCGTAAACGAAAATTCTAGTTATCCTTTCATCCAAAATAAATGAGATTCAACCATTGAGTGCATTTAGCACACAACAGTCATATATTATATATCAATACTTAACCTCGTATCAACATCGAATCTCAATCGATATCCAACTGCTATTAATAACAAGTCAACATGCAATTCTGAGTTTATTAAACATGGATTTGTCATCAAACAAACCAAAAAGGAATTAAAAGTTTCAACCAAGTTAATGATAGAAAAGCATTGTAAAATTACTTGAGAACCATCCCATAGCTGACCCCAATAAACACTTCCAAATGCACCTTCCCCAAGCTTGTTATCATAATTAAAATTGTTGGTAGCCAATTGCAGTTCCTTCAGAGAAAAAATCCTCCATGTTGTCTCCTTTTTCCCTTGCTTTTTTCTGTACAAAATTCAAAAACCCACTTAACCACATTTCCAAGAAATAATTCCAAAAATTAAAAATGAAAAACAAGCACCGTTAATTTTACTGAAAATTTAAATAATCCCCAAGTTTGACCCTATATAGGGTTCCGACCGCACGTTTTACCCAAACACAAACCCCAACCCCTTCAGTGATGAGAAGAAACAAACGCACATACCGATATGAATTCTTGACACAACAAAACATGGAAGAAAAGGCCATAGTCTTTCGAACAACACACTAGGAAAAACCCGCAGAAAACAAAATCTCTCTGATTGAGTGAAACTGTAAAGAGGGGATTTTAGCCATGCTCATTTTTAAGAGAAAATAGTTCTTTAATATTTGTTGAAATTAGAAATGCTTAGCCTATATTTGGTAATATTTATTGGTTTATAAATTGATTTTCGAAAGGTAGTCGGTAAAAATTCGGGAGTAAAAATGTGTGTGATTAAAAAGTGATTTAAAAATTGTGTAATTTATAAATTAATTTATATAAACCAAAAAAGTTCCGTTCCCAAACGAAAAAATGAGAGAGATATTTGATATTTCAAACAAGCGAATAAGACGGGGTAGAATATGAAAGAAAACAGAAAAAAGGGTTTTAAGGAAAGAGATATGCGAAACGTTTATGGGATACGACAGCATCGGATGTGTCGGTGCTGCGTGCGACTTTATGTTGGGTCGCTGTTTCTGTTTCAATTTCGAACCAATTTTTGGAGGCATGGGCCCCATTCTAAAATTATTTTGTTTTTTATCTCAGTTTATTAAAAAAAATATATTTAAAAATATGTTTTTATATTTTCAAGGGAAAATATGTTATTAAAAGGTAAAGAAAGAAAATATGTGTATTTAAAAAATGATTTGAAGAATTGTGTTGTAAAAAACTTATTTTTAAACAAGTTTGTCAAATAAAGACATTCCTTTGTTTGGTAACATAATTCCCCAAATAATTTTTAGCGACATAAGTTATCTCTCTCCACATTTCAACTTGGTTTTACCTAGAAACATAAAAACCATGGGGTCAATTCCATGAATTGTCACTGAAGTTTGCCCAAAGTTTTAAATATGCATCTAAAGTTTTAAAATTATGCGGTATGCCACTCATGTTTTGTTTGCTTTCACACCATGCCATTCAGTATAATTCCATCAAAAATGCGTTGAGATGTCAGTTAAATATATGATCTGGCAGTTAATGGGTCCCAAAATTAGACACCGATGACGGACCCATGTGAAAATTGCTGGCATTTGCACAATTATAAATTATAAAGAAAATAAAATCTTCACATTCAAAATCTGATGAAGTAGGTTATGGTTGAAAGATTACAGAACGTGAATATGGTCAAGGGAATTACCGAATTGGTTCCTGGTTCTCACTTCTCACTGGTGCATGTGCTTTTGTTGTTGATCACAGGAAGGAGGGTGGTTGTGGCTGCAATCTTTGTTTTTGTTGGGGAATTGGGTCAATCAGATTTGAGTTTATTCAAGGAGGTGAGAAAAGATAAAAGCTTCCAAGCTGCGAATTCAGAAGATTATGCATCCAATTGAAGCGGGTTCTGTTGATATGAATGATATTTGTGTCTCGAAACATAAAAAAAAATTGGGAAGAATACAGATCTAATCATTGAAACTCCCCCTTCATAATGTAGAAAAGGGACATTATAATGTTTTGATTCTTTAGCAGTAATTTTTTCTTTTCACTCCAATGTTATATTCCTCCGATATTACTGTTTTTCCTTTTCAAGATTCTGCAATTGTTTTGCAATTTCAAATGACAGGTTGATGACTATTTTAAAGTGACAATGTTTCGATTATCAATAGTTTGTTTTTCCTTTAAGGTTTGTTGTCCAAGCCATGTTTGGAGAGCAACTGAACACCCGCCGCTCAATTATCTCCAGCACTCTCTGCGGTCGACCATCGGGATCATCGAACGGAGGAGGAAACTGTCACGCAGATGCGAGTCTGCTCCATCAAAGACGAAAGACAGAGGGAAGGAATTAAAGAGGAACTTGGAAACTGGAAAGGAATAAGTTAAGCCGGTCGGTTCCGAACTGCAGACTGGAGGAGGAGGAGGAGGAAGAAGAAGAAGTTAGAGTTGTATTTTTTTATATTTTTTTTTTCCTAATTATTTTTATTTCCACATGGATTGATTTTGGGACAAATTAACTGCCAACTCATATATTTAACTGACATCTCAGCGCATTTTGACGGAATTATACTGAATGGCATGGTGTGAAAACAAACAAAACATGAGTGGCATACCGCATAATTTTGAAACTTAAGTGACATATTTGAAACTTTGGGCAAACTTCAGTGGCAATTTGTGGAATTAACCCAAAAAACATGTTTTAAACATAAATTTTTTAACAAACGGACCCTTAACTACACTGAACCACATTGTCTTGAAATTTTGTCTCCTTTATTTGGTTCTAATAGAAATTTGATTTTATCTTAAGTCAGATTCAACAATTAATTATAACCATACATTTATAGAATCCATACATCTCATCAACTTTATCAAAATTTATTAAAAATCTGATTTTAATCTATACAAAACATGGGCTTTCGTGTTTTGAGTTTAATTTTCATTTAATTTAAGAAAAATGATAGAAACACCTCGGACCCCGAGGTGATCGTATCATCATCCTTAATTCGTTCGGCTACCTCATTAATGAGGAGTTTAAACTACAATTTAAATTACAAATTTTCTCAAATAACTTTTTAACCACACACATTTTTCTCTCCAATTTTTAATCACATATTTTACCTCGAAAACACTAAAAAATATTATTTTTCCTCATTAAAGAACAGCCGAACGCATTGTAAAGTTTGATGAAATTGTCCTTTTAAATAAAAATAAAATTGATGTGTTCTGGACCCTCGACAATCGGAGTCATAGCAGGCTTGAAGGGAAAATTTAAATATTCAAACCAAAACAAGAATTCAGCAGGTTCGACGAACTTTGAAGATCAAACTATGTCGAAAAGAACCATAAAATTAAGCAGAGTGCCTTTTACGGCCGTAATCGTTTGAATTACGGCCGTAACACAGTTATCGCAATTTTTTGGGCAGAACATGACTTACGGCTGTAATCAAATTCGTCACTGCCGTAACTACGGTATTAGTTTTGGACCATAGAGGGGCTTACGGTCATAAGCTCGATATTTACGGCCGTAACTGAGTAGCGGCCAGATTTATTGAGGATTTTTAATTATTTTGTTTTCTTTTTTATTTTTAAGTTATTTGTCTATTTTAGTATTTTAGCTTAATTAGAATTCTATTTTAAGTCAATTAGTGGCTAGGGTTTTTGTTTGCTTATTTATACGTTTTTCCCTTCATTGTAATTCAGACTTCGATTTTGATATAAACAGTTTTTATTGAGGATTCAATAAAAGTTATAGGTGGATTCCTATGTTTTTCGAACTTATCAAGAATATTTCTTATGGCGTTCAAATATCGAACTTATCAAATATTTGATAGAATATTTGTGACGTTCAAATCAGAGACTTGTCAATGAGATTTGGAAAACTTTGTAGCGTTTCGAAAGTCGTGGTTCTTTATTCCGCATCGTCGAGCCATCGCGTCGTGAATATCGGTCATGATTCATCCGTCCAATCACAACCTTAGTTCGAAATTTTTCGACGTTTCTTCCGCGCTTCGAATCACATCATACGGTATCACAGCTGGACTCTAAATTCAGGTTTTTCTATCCAGTTTGATTTTTATGTTTATCATCGAGTCCCATAAAAATCATTAATATCTTATCGAGTGTTTTGTTTTCAATTTTTTGAGTTTTCTTGTTTTTTGTGTCAGTAAAATTTTTCAGTTTTTGATCCATATAAAAATCCAACAAAAATTCAAAAGTGTTTGTTTTATTCGATTCTTATCCAAATCATGTTCCGTTTGTTTTGTTGCATTCATGTCGAATTTATTAAAAAAAAAATTTATTTATTTAATTCCGAAAATTCATTATTTAAAAAAAAAAAAAAAAAAAAAAAGTCATTCCAAAATTTAAGAACCACTTCTTGAGTTTCTTTAAATTTCTTGGTATTCATTTCCTTCCAAGTCAATAAAAGTCGTTCTTGCTATTTGATATCTAAATTCTCTTCATTCTTGAATTTTTTTTAACGTCACATAAGGAATGGATTATGATCCGGGTTTTTTTTATTCCAAACTAGATGTTATGTGGATCATAAGAGGTGCAGTTTGGCGATTGATGGAAAGTGCTTTACTAATTTCGTTAGTAGCACCATGGTTGAAAAATTAGGATTGCCCCTAGAACCACACTGTAAACCTTATAGGATGACGTGGATGGGGGAGTTTGGGAATTTCAAAGTAACCAAACAAGTTCTAGTGCCTATCACCTAGGGAATGTATAGTAGGGATGTATGGTGTGATGTAGTGCCATTGAAATCTTATCATATTTTATTGGGAAAACCTTGGAGGCATAGGACGGAGGCTGTTTATGATAAGAGTATGCGCATATACAAATTCCTTAAGAAAGGGAAAACATGTGCACTATATGGGTTGACATTAGAGGAAGCACTAGAAGATTCACGGAGGGTAAAGAAAGAGAATGAAAAGTGGTGTTATAGGAGGTATCGCGGGGATAAGGATATTGATAAGAAGGAGGGAGAGTTGAAATTAAAAACAAATAAACAAACTCCAAAATTTGATGAGGAATTGATTAGAAATGAAATTGTTGATGATAAGGGGAATGAAATGAAAGTTGGTGTAGAAGTTCAACATTTGAACTTTGGATTGAAAAATCCACATTTGGATAGTGATGAGATAGTGTGTGAACATGGTGATACGAATGTGGAGGTAGAAGATGTTGTTGAATTTGAAAGAAAAAAAATTGAAGAGGTGGATGAGCTAGAAAATCTTAAGTTAGAGGAAATAACCGAGCTTGAGAGAAAAGAGATAGAGGGGGACGAGCAAGAAGTTGCAAAAGGAGAACGAGGCGAAGAGAATGGTCTCGTGGTTCAAAAGGTGGAATTGATGGTGATAATTCATGAATACAAGGATCCATACCTTGTACCTCATGAACCTAACATTTCCCTCCCCGTTCTATTTAATTCTTTCTTGCGGATTAATGGTACGTGGAAATTTGGGCAACACCACTAATGTCCAAAGGTATTTCAACTTCAAGTCATTCACGTGACCCCCATTGCAGAATATTTTTGGTTGATCATGTGCAATGACATGAGAAATTTTCCATTTGATCCAAGAGGTGAAGTGAAACAACATGAACAAAGTTATGATTCGGGACGAATCATCCTAAAGAAGGAGGGTATGATGTGTTCCGGACCCTCGACAATCGGAGTCATAGTAGGTTTGACGGGAAAATTTAAATATTCAAGCCAAAACAAGAATTCAGCAGGTTCGATGAGCTTTGAAAATCAAACCATGTCGAAAAAAACCAGAAAATTAAGCAGAGTGCTTTTTACGGCCGTAACATAGCTATCGTAATTTTTGGGCAGAACGTGACTTACGGACATAATCAAATTCGTCACGACCGTAACTGCGGTATTAGTTTTGGACCAGAGAGGGGCTTACGATATTTACGGCCGTAACTGAGTAGCGGCCAGATTTATTGAGGACTTTTAATTATTTTGTTTCCTTTTTGGTTTTTAAGTTATTTGCCTATTTTAGCTTAATTAGAATTATATTTTGAGTCAATTAGTGGCTAGGGTTTTTGTTTCCTTATTTATACGCTTTTTCCATTCATTATAATTCAAACTTCGAATTTGATATAAACATTTTTTATTGATGATTTAATAAAAATTATAGGTGGATTCCTATGTTTTTCGAACTTATCAAGAATATTTCTTGTGGCGTTCAAATATCGAACTTATGAAATATTTGCTAGAATATTTGTAGCGTTCAAATCAGAGACTTATCAAGGAGATTGGGCAAATCCTTGTGGCGTTTCGAAAGTCGTGGTTCTTTATTCCGCATCGTCGAGCCATCGCGTCGTGAATATCGAGTTATGATTCATCCGTCCAATCACAACTTGAGTTCAGAACTTCTCGGCGTTTCTTCCGTAGTTCGAATCACATCAAAAATAAAATAAGAGCACAAAACTAACGGTCCATTTGAATAGATTTCAACCATTTACGCAATAAATAATAATAATAATAACAATAACAATAGACCTAGTGAAGAGTTTTAGAACCATTTGATTCTGCTTAAAAATTAAAACCACTTCTTATTTTTAATTACGTTCGTATCATCAATAAAAATCGAAATAAAAGTATCTTTTAAGGGACCAAGTATATGCTATATATAAATTGAAACAAGTGACTCGCCATAATGTCGAACCACTTTTCATCCAAATCCATATATAATCATACTGGAAACTTTGAATTTTTAAAATGGGCTATTCACATCATTACACTACTTTTAGGGATCAAATTGAAATTTACTTGAATTTTATAAAAGTTGAAAATTACTTACAATAAAATCATAAAAACTGAAAAATACTTCAAAATCACGTGAAGTATCATAATCTGATACTTTTGATACTTCTCAAATATGTTAGTATCACAGTATGATACCTATGATACTTTTCAATTTTTTTTAGTAACAATGAAGTATTTTTCAAAACTTTTTATTTGGGTAGTAAAAATCAGTTTTATTATCAAAAGTAAGTAATCTATACAATTATCCATTTTAAAATTTTGAATAATTGGTGGGCCTCTAAACAATTATTATATTTTGGTGGGTATTTCATTTGATTACATACGAAGAGTGAAATATTTGATTTAAATAATTGAATTCGTAAGCCCGGTATTTACGGCTGTAACTGAATAGCGGCCAGATTTATTGAGGATTTTTAATTATTTTGTTTCCTTTTTTGTTTTTAAGTTATTTGCCTATTTTAGTATTTTAGCTTAATTAGAATTCTATTTTGAGTCAATTAGTGGCTAGGGTTTTTGGTTCCTTATTTATACACTTTTTCCATTCATTATAATTCAAACTTCGATTTTGATATAAACAATTTTTATTGATGATTCAATAAAAGTTATAGGTGGATTCCTATATTTTTCGAATTTATCAAGAATATTTCTTGTGGCGTTCAAATATCGAACTTATGAAATATTTGCTAGAATATTTGTGGCGTTCAAATCATAGACTTATTAAGGAGATTGGGCAAATCCTTGTGGCGTTTCGAAAGTCGTGGTTCTTTATTCCACATTGTCGAACTATCGCGTTGTGAATATCGAGTTATGATTCATCCGTCCAATCACAACCTGAGTTCGAAACTTTCCGACGTTTCTTCCGCGCTTCTAATCCCATCAAAAATAAAATAAGAGCACAAAACTAACAGTCCATTTGAATAGATTTCAACCATTTACGCAATAAATAAATAAATAAATAATAATAATAATAATAATAATAATAATAATAATAATAATAATAATAATAATAATAATAATAATAATAATAGACCTAGTGAAGAGTTTTAGAACCATTTGATTCTGCTTAAAAATTAAAACCACTTCTTATTTTTAATTACGTTCGTATCATCAATAAAAATCGAAATAAAAGTATCTTTTAAGGGACCAAGTACATGCTATATATAAGGATCTGTTCGGTAGACAGCAATTATGAAATTAATTTTTGTGTTGGATTTATTTGTATTTTTTAGGTAAGATGTAGGGTTAAAAATTAGTTTGGGAAATTGTGTAATTGGAGAGAGAAAATATGGATGGTTAAAAAGTTGTTTTGGAAATTGTGTAAATTAAATTTTGTGTTGAATTTTGTCTTTTAATGTTATAAATTTAACCGCCGAACGGAGGCTAAATTGAAACAAGTGACTCGCCATAATGTCGAACCACTTTTCATCCAAATCCATATATAATCATACTGGAAACTTTGAATGTTTAAAATTTTGAATAATCGGTGGGCCTCTAAACAATTATTATATTTTGGTGGGTATTTCATTTGATTACATACGAAGAGTGAAATATTTTATTTAAATAATTGAATTCCCACCCCGAAGGTTAACAAATTTGACAATAATAAATCGAGAACCTGATTAATGTACAGACAAAAGTGCCATTATGATTTACTGGTCAATTGAATACTTCAAATTTTCATATTAATTAATTAGCCCCTGTATGGTACAACTTAAAATTTTAATTTTAATTTAAGTTAAAGTCAATAATCAATCTCGACCACGTGTTTAATGGGATCCACAACTTTTCAACCACACATTTTATCAATTTTTACCAATATTTACTAAAAAATTGATTTTAATCTATACTAAACAACGACTTAATATATTTATGCTACTTGTGAGAATTTACATGTATGACCAAGTTTTCTATGCCTGAGTTTTAGCCCAGTAAACACTGTCCAGGCCCAAGTGAACATACTAAAGACGATTTAGGAATTATGTTAATAAAATGGAATTTAAACAATTTTTCTTCAATAGATACACTACCGAACGAACTAACCTAGTACTAGTACATTTCGCTATAGATTGAAGAAATTTTTCCTCGAAATAAAGAGCAAGTAAATAGAAAAATGGCTAACAACTGAATTATTTGACTGAGAAGTGGAAGTTTATGTAGTGAAGCAGCTGATTTTGTACTTGATCTGATTATATCCTCATCAACTGTAGAAATATGTTGCAATGGTACTGTAGATGCAGTTTTTGGGGTGTCATAAACAATAGCCAATTCCTGCATCAAATAGTGTTTCTAAATCATCTCCAAGCCCACTTTTTGCATCATAACATAGTCCTAAATTGTTGTTTAGCCTCAATTTCCTTCTCATTCTCCAAAGCATTTCTCGGCCAAATGGTATGGATCCGAATAATCGATTATTATTCAGTCTCAACTCGCTTAGACAGTTCAATTTTGAAAAACTCGAAGGGATGGTTCCGTTCAGATGGTTTCGATCAAGATGTAGGACACGTAACTTTGGTAATCGACCTAATGACTCTGGAATAGGCCCTCGCAGATTCATGTTCGATAACACTAAGATTATTAGACTGTTCAAGTTTTCAAATGCATCATTTGGGATCGTTACAGACACGGAGGGATTACCTTTAAGAATCAAAGTCTGGAGAGAATTTAAATTCTTTAAAGAACTTGAAAATGGACTTGTAAAGCTATTGTAGCTTAAATCTACAAGGATAAGTTTTTTGAGACTGCTAATATCGGGCAAAGGACCCGATAGATGATTATGGCTTAAATCTATTTTTAAGAGAGAATTGCAGCTTAAAAGCGTGCGTGGTATTGAACCTGACAGATGATTTTGGTTTAGGTCTAACACGCTTAATGCAGGAAAGATAAGATTGGGAATTGAACCGGATAGTTGATTACAACTCAAATCCAACGACTTTAGACCGGACAGCCGGCCTAGTGAATCTGGTATCGACCCGTTCAAATTGTTTTTGTGAAGATCCAGTACTTTTAAACGGGTCAAGTTCCCAAGTTCATATGGGATGGGTCCTATATGCCCGTTTTCCCTCAGAACCAATGTCTGCAAATCGGATCCTAACTGACCTAGGAAAGACGGAATGGGTTGCGGGTTGTAACTGAAACAACGGTAGAAAAACAGGGTACGAAGGTGTGGGAGTTTGGTAATGGAAGGTGAAATGGAGGAGTGGGTCGGGTCACAAGTCGGAAATGCAGTATCATCAGACAAGGCTCCGAATGAGAGAGAAATAACATGGTAGACATTGTCTTTGTCCGGCATGCACTCAATGCCATGCCACCGGCCGCGGCAGACGTCGGGTATATCCGTGGCCCAACTATTTCCGGTGGCGCGCATGATATCGTAGACAGCTTCTTGCTCATGCGGGTCGGTTTTTGCTCCATTTTTGGCCATGGATGACCCGGGTTGAGGGCCTTCGAGTTGGGCTGAATCCGGGAGAATTACCGTGAAAGACATACCCAAACGAGTGTGGACGAGAATCAGTAGAATTGTGGCGTGCATAGAGACAGACATATTCATTTGAAGAAGCAAATAATAGATCGGATAAGTTGTCTCAGCTATGAATGCCATATATATACGTGTAGCTAAGGACATTTATGACATGCAATATGTTGGTGAATGTAGGGAAGTATGGTATTTATGGAATCACGAGATATGAGAGATGGAATAAATACACAAGTTCGAGCATTAATGTTCCTCACGGGTTAATCTGTGCTTGAAAATTTTATTTTAAGCTTCTCTTTGCTAATTTTTTTTTTGTTTATAAATAAGGAAGACGATGTTATAGAGGTAAAATAAGTAGTACTAGTTAAAATCATAGTCGATGTTGTCATGAGACAGACAAGACATCTGTCTCGAGCGTTAGATTAAAGGGGGCGAATTTCATTTTTTTTTTTTTATATATATAAGAAAAACACTAGTGGAAATTACACTCACACCCTATTTTATAAGTATCAAATTCATAAATAAGATCAAACTTGAATTATTTCAAAATTCAGGTTTTAATTAAAATTTTAATTAATTAAAAAAAATTGTATAATAATATTTTTAAATTAAATTAATTACACAATCCTATCTCTATTTTACACTACTTCAAACACTAACCTAATTATTTCTCCCTCTACATATAACACTCCCGATCGTCACTCTTCCTTCCACCACATCCATCCCCGCCGCACACATCCATCTCGTCGGAGTTAGCTACTGCTAAATCGCCCCCGCTCATCCGGCGATGGAACTCTAGGCAACGGCGCCACTGCCTACATTAATCCATTCTCCCTCTCTCAGCACACCAACCTACTTCACCCACCGCGGAGACACCCATCTCCGTCGGAGTCCCACACTACCAAGAACCTCGTTGGCACGTCGCAGCCGTTGACTTAAGGGTAACCAACGACATCAATTTTTTTCCCCTTTGTGGTGGCGGCGGTGACGACGGCTTTGAGGCGGTGGCGTTGAGATGTTGGTGGTGGGATGATAACGTGGAGACAGTGGAGGTTGTGTGACTGGTGGTGACCGGCGGTTACTGTCAGCGATTGGCAGCGCGCTGTTGCATCGTTTTGGTGGTTCGGCGTTGAGATGTGGTTGTGTGACTTCCAGTGAGATGGTGATGTGGAGACGGTGGTGGTTGTGCGATGACAGCGATTGGTGGCGCGCTGATGTGTTTTGGTTCTTGATTCTTTCCTTTTTTTTTTTTTTTTTTGAATTGGTAGGTGTTGTGAAGGGCTGCACGTTGCTAGATCTAAGTGGTGGTTGTGAGACGCTGGCGGTTGCTGGTTTTGATTGTATGAGATGTTGTGAGTTGGGCGGTGGTGGTGCAGTCGACTAGAATTGGAAGCGTTGATATTCACGTCGTGGTGGGGGTAGTGATGGTGAGATGCTGACGACGATAGTGGCTATGTAATTGTGACCTAATAATTTGACAAATGTGACTTGAAAAAATGTGTGACCTAATAATTGATACATCTAATTTTGTAACCTAATAATTTGATTAGTTGTGACTTAAATTAAGTTGGAATGGATTGATTTAATACTTTGTGACCTACTGATTTAATAATTTGTGACCTTGAAGTTAATTGTGATTTGAAAATTATTTGTTTTAAAATCAATTTGTGACATAAAATATTTGTGTTTGTGACTTGATATTATACATATTGTGACTTCAATATATATAATTAATAAAACCTGATTTTTGAAATTATACAACTTTCACTTAAATTTTGAAATTTACATTTATAATCACCTTATTTATGTATTTTTCCCAAAACACTGATAGCCTAAACAGATTGTCAAATTAGTAAAAGAAAATTATTTAATATTGGGCTAAGAAATTAGAAATGGTCCAGTACTCCCTAACCGGCTAACCTAAATATTCAATATCTCAATCAAACGCCCAAACCAAAATAGAATGTATTAATCGTGACTCTGCTCCATCTTCAATAGTTCATTTTCCATTTTGCGGCCTGAAATGAAAATCGCAGCAGTGGATTATTTGTGCACTATATTTTGTTTTGAGTATCTTTTTTGTTCCTTTCGTGTTCTATTATTTTTTCCCTAAATCAAATAATCAATTACCCCATTTTAAGTCGACCAATTCATTTCACGAATTAGTGAATTGATTAGTGGACTGACTGAGAAGGGAAATTCTTTTTGTTCAAATCGAAGAAATCAGTGGACTAATGGACTAAATTAGTGAATTAATTTGTTTGTCGTCCTCCAAATTTCAAAAGGTAATAATTAATAGTTTAATTCTTTAATCTTTAATCTTATTATTTGTCAATATGTTAAATTTTTTAAGCTAATAATTAAATGTACAATGTATGTGATAGTTAAAATACAATGAAAGAGTTTGGAGCTCAAAGAAGAAAACTGTAACGCCCCAAGTTCCGTGAAACCCGGGACGCTACTTCGTCTCTCTTTAAAATATATATTTAACAAATATTGCGGAAATAAATGAATTTTAAGAAAATCCAAACATCACATTCATTGGAAAAACTTCAATGGAACTCACATTTAAATAAATTCACTTGAGAAACATTCTATAAAATTTCCAAAACTCAGATAAATAAACAAGTTCCAAAAATCTCAACTTTCAAAATAATTTAAAAATAACTGTTTGCCATCATTGCCCATCATTCGCCACTGCTTCTGATCTCTGCAAATGTTGTTAAAAACGGAGTGAGCATTTCAAAAGAAATACTCAGTAGACTCATCGTCAATAATTAATTTACAAGATAATTGAACACGTAATCATGCAAATAATACAATGACATTTTCTTCTTAATCATAGGCATCACATAGTGAATGCAAATGAACATACTCTTCTCTTATGCGTTAACGCATATAAGTTATGACATGCATAACAAAATTTCTCTTGATCTCATAAGAGATCATCTTATCTTATCTCATAAGAGATACTCTTGTCTTATGCAATTAAGCATATAATCACGTAAATTCACATAACACATACAATTATAATATAAATAAATTAGTGGGGCGAGTCTACCTTAAACTTAACGAGTGGGGTTGAGCGGGAATGACTTCAATCTTTCAAATCTCCTTACGCGTCGTCTAGCCCATAAGTTACATTAGTCTTTTGAAATTTATAGTTTAAAAATGATAATTTACAATTTGGGGACTGAAATTGATGATTTGAAAGTTGAGGGACTAAAATGAATACTTTTTGAAAGTTTGGAGACTAAAATGTAAATTTTCAATAGTTGAGTTGAAACTCAAAAATGAATATTAAACTATAGGGCTGAAATAATTGAATTTTAAAAATGAAAGGGCTGATTAAAAATCATTTAAAAACTTAAGGGCTGAAATTGATGATTTGAAACCAAAAGGGACTGAATTGAATAACTTTTCAAGTTTGGGGGCCTAAGGTGTAATTTTCGAAAAATCACAAATAATAAAAACATTTTCTCTCTCTTCTCGCCTGAATCAGAGATACAGAGCGAGGAGGGCGAGGGAGGGCGAGGGACGGTCGCGAGCTGGGGGAGTTTGGTGGAGGTACTTCCGGCGCCAACCGCCGGCGATTCACGGTGGTATCACTGCCGTCGAGTGGTGATGACAAAGAGGAAGATGTGGTAGCAAAAAGGCGGAGATTGGTGCTGGTTTGGATGTGAAACCGAAACTAGAAATTATACTTTTCCGATGGTAAATCGACGATTGAGGTAGGTAACTGATCTATTTCTTGATCTTCGTGGGTTTTGGGTTTGATTTGGTTAAGGATTTGAGTTTGGGTTTGGTGACTGGGTCGTGGTTTTTGGGTAGTGGCAGTGGTGATGTGGTTGAACATGGTGTTTTACTGAAATTTTGCAGTAGGCGATAGAGATGATGATACATAGGTTTCGTGGTTGGTCTTGGCCGTGGTTGAGGTGCTACAGGTGGTGATGGTTGCAGATTTGTGGATGGCCGGATTGCATCTGGTGGTATTGTGGTGGTTCTGACTGTGAGTTGCAGGCAGCTTGATGGTGATTGTGTAGACGGTGAAATTTCGAATGTTTGGGTGAAGGTTTGATAGTGGTTTACAGTAGGTAGTGGCTTGAAGCCATATTTTGCAGGCTGTGTTTCGAGTTGTGTGATGAAGGTAGTAGGCAGTAGTGGTGTTGCTGCTGATGTAGAAATAGGCGATGTGAGATTGTCGTTTTTGGATAGTGGCAGTGGTGATGTGGTTGAACATGGTGTTTTACTGAAATTTTACAGTAGGCGATAGAGATGATGATACATAGGTTTCGTCGTTGGTCTTGGCCGTGGTTGAGGTGCTGCAGTTGGTGATGGCTACAGATTTGTGGATGGCCGGATTGCATCTGGTGGTATTGTGGTGGTTCTGACTGTGAGTTGCAGGCAGCTTGATGGTGATTGTGTAGACGGTGAATTTTCGAATGTTTGGGTGAAGGTTTGATAGTGGTTCACAGTAGGTAGTGGCTTGAAGCCATATTTTGCAGGCTGTGTTTCGAGTTGTGTGATGAAGGTAGTAGGAAGTAGTGGTGTTGCTGCTGATGTAGAAATAGGCGATGTGAGATTGTGGTAGGTGGGAGTTTGGTGATGAAGGAGAAGGAAGCATTTACCTTGCTGGAAAGAGTGGGGGCTGAAAATGGAGCTGTAAAGGATAGAGTTTGCACATGGAAGGTTTGGGGTGTTGGAATGATTATGTGGAATAATTGAGTGGATGGAAATGATGATGTTTAGTGGAGAATATTTGGTGTAAAGATGGAAAAACGTGGGGCTGCAATTAGGTTTAGCTTAAATAGGATTAATTAGGTATAATTTTGATTAGGAAATGTATTTAAAACTGATATATTTTTGGACTGAAAATAAATTTGAGAATAAATAAATTTTGAGATAAAATTGAATTATGTAATTTGGATTTTTAGTAAGGAAAATTGAGATATTTTTACTGAATTTGGAATTTAAAATGATTTTTGAAAATAATACTTTGAATAAATAATTAACGTAAAAATGGGTGAGATAGTAGTGACACGATTTTCTAAAATTTTAAAATAATTATTAAATGCGTAAAAATTCTTGGTCGCTACAAAAACAGAAGCGAAAGGAGGAGGCAATGATTGAACAATTAGATGATACAAGTTTGATTAATACTTTTGCTTCTAAAAGTGGAAGACAGGTAGTGTTTAAGTGAGTCATTGGTAAGTACAAATTGTTTTGCTAAGTCTTACTAAATTTGAATACTTAATACAATGTAATCGAGTTTTATTTAATAAATTAACTAATCATTATTATCAAACTGATTATTGACAGATTATTATGGAGATCGATACTTCATTTATTCATGTTGCTGCATGACTTCACCTTCATTTTTAGGTAAGCAATGATTTGTCCTTGCTCATTATTTGGATAATTGAACATGTTTGTGGCATTATCGACTTA
Organism: Ligustrum vulgare; assembly: GCA_963555705.1. NCBI lineage: Eukaryota > Viridiplantae > Streptophyta > Magnoliopsida > Lamiales > Oleaceae > Ligustrum > Ligustrum vulgare. The sequence goes on along the minus strand of OY743172.1, from coordinate 2,577,608 downwards.
TATGACTATTGATTAAAGCTTTGTTGGCTTATATGATTGAGACTATGTCGATCTTGCCTTTTTTTACTTTATATATGTTAGTGATTAATATAATTTTTTAAAATTAATTCAATTACATTTGAAATAAATGAATAATTTTATTAAAAAAAAAATTCTATGTTAATTAGATCACGGGAAAATTTATCCCCCCCCCCCCCCGGCCATATAGGAAAATTTTTCCCATTTTGACTAAAGGGGACGCTTAATTTGTGTTGACCACAAAATCTGGTAGGACCTTGGAACAACACGTCTCAACTCCTCCCTCTTGAACACGTGGATCTCCTGCGCACCAGGACAAACAATCAGCTTGCAAAGGGGGCCGAGGTGACTTTCGTTCGCACTCCAATGCCTAAGTCAGTATTCATTCCAATTAAATATAGATTGGGTGCGGGAAATATAAGTGTGTAAAAGAGAGAAAATGGAGTGAGATTTTATATATTGAGTTTCTAACCTTTCCCTTGGAGGAAAATGTGCTCTATTTATAGAAGGAGTTATTGTCTTAGATGGTGACACGTGTTGGGCTTTACACATGTCTTCCCCCTAGCCATTGGAGAGGTAAACCAATTGCTTAGATGTAATCATTGCTACATGCCGTAGGAGAGGGGCGCCCATCATATCCTCCATAAAGGTAATGTCTTATCAAGCCACAGTCAATGGAGATTGTCACGTCTCTCTGACACTGTCTCTTGTCCCATCGCTAATATGGGGCGATACAACAGAATACCTCGGCTCGTCACAAACCAGTTCGCCCAAAGGGGCTCCGACGATATTCCACCTCGGCGATTGGGCCAAGTAAGGCCCTAGGCTCCATTCATAGCTAGCATCCATTGGGCCTCTCTTGGGCCCCCACTAGCGATATGTTAGGCTCATTTTAGACACGGTCTCAACACTGGTCCCTCAAATTTGATGTGGTCATTCATGGACGAATCGAATTTACCATAAATCGGATGCTATGATTTCGTTTCAGGAATTTCACGTAAATAAACAATCATCGGATCGTGAATTATCATGAAACCATTAATTATACCGTCATCACCACTTTTAGTATTTCTAGCGCTTCTAATTAATCCAATGTCGGTTTCCTAGGGACCACCCTGCAATGCTACGAGTCGACGAGGTGTTCAGTGATTTTTTGTGATGCGCAAAGCTTCCTTTGTCCTAGTCTTTCTTCTTTATCGCATTCTTGGAATTCTCTTAAGAATTTTTTATGAGAACCGAGAAAGTCAAACCTCTATGCGCAAGCCTGTGGGACCCATGACGAGATTCGATGCCAAGGATGTTCAAGATTCGAGGCTAAACAAGTAATTAAAGTCAAGAAAAGCTAGCCAAGAATCAAGTTGGAGCCAAAAAGTAGAAGAAATTGGACTGAGCTAATTTCGGTCGACCGAAAGTAATTTCGGTAGACCGAAACTCTGCAGAAGATTTTTGAAGGCAGTCTCAGTCGCGTTCGGCTGAGGGTTGATCGACCGAAAGTCCCATTTCTGTCGACCATGTGATCGATCGAAAATGGTTCGGTCGACCGCGTCGTCGACCGAAACACTCCATTTTACAAAAACGGGATTTTTCTTGCAAATTTTGAATTTGCATTTTTTGCCCATTTTGTACATTATATACACATTCTTTTTCATTTTTAACAATAACTTGGTTGTTCATTGTGATGCTCTTGAGAGCTTAGTCTAGAGAGACTCCTTTTGAGGTAAGATTAAACCTCCTTTGTTCTTGTATTATTCTTGGAAGTTAATCAACTTTGCTTGAGTATTATTATTCTTGTGTTGTTGTTTATTTCCGCCATATTGGAATTTGTTTGGTTGATACCCATTGGGCTAGGGTTAATTTAATACTTGAATTTTGGGTTATATTTAAACTTGGGTTAAGGTGTTTATTGCTTTATTTACCACTTTAGCTTTCTTGGGTTTTGTATTAAATTGTTGTGGAAATTTTTGGTCAATATACCGAAGGGGTTCGCATCATTTGGTATCAGAACTTGATTCTAATTTGGTAAACATATCCTTTACATTATTGTTGTTATTATTCAAAAAAAAAAAAAAAAAATTGGAAAAGAAAATTGGGAAAAATTTATATACCCATGTGTATTTGTTGATTCTATGTATTGGGTATATTGATTGTTGCATTAGTTGGGGGTTTCTATTAGCCAAACACTTACTTTCTTACATTATCCAAAGTGTACACCTAAAGTGTTTGATAAATTGTCCCAATGAAAAATACTTCATTAATGTTTTGTTGTTCAATGCCCATATATTGCTAATTACTTGGGGCTATCCAATCCCTATTATTGAGAGTGTTATCAACATTTTATTCCATATATCACTTGCTCCATACATTGGGTAATTGTTGATCTTTCATTCCTTGCCACATTTGAGTTGTTGGGGGTATTCATATATCCACATTATATACATTCAAGGCCATTCAAAGATTGAGTACAAAGTGTTTGCTAAATTGCCTCATTGAAAATTTACACTCTTGTGCTTATTGTTCTACATCTATGCCTTGTCTAATACTTGTGGTTAATCAATCCCATTGTTGAAATTGTGTTCCTAGCATCTTATCCTACATATCAATTGTTCCTTTTGATGATAGCAAGCACATAAATTCTACTTGCTATAAATTCCTTCTCCCTTGTTGTTATTTCTTTAACTCCACAAGAATTATACTTTGTGGTTTAGTTGATTACCTTCCTTGGAGAACTTGAGAAATGAGATTTTTAGTGGAAAAAGGTAAGAGTGGTGAGCTCAATAAAGGGTAAAAGTCAAATTTGAGTGAAATACGAGAGAAATATTTTCTTGTGAGAACACTTTCACACTTGCACACCATGTCCATTTCCAATTCTCAAACTCAAAATTTGAAGTACTTGTTGGAAAATCTTTCAACCACCATGGCTAGACAAATGGAGAAAAGTGGGGTTGAGTTGGAAAATTTAAGAACAAGAGGGGAGAGTACATCAAATAAGGGAGGTGAAGAAATGATGTGTAGTAGAAGAAAGTTGAGGGATAAATTTGGGAACATTGTGTATAGAAATGAAGGTGATGAGAATCCAGGGAGTCAATCGAGTCAAAGTCAAACAGGTCAACCCTCTATCAGAATACCGGTGGGGCCCATGACAAGATCCAAGGCTAAAGAGGTCCAAGAGTCGATGGAGGGACTTATTTTCAAGCTCCGAAATCAAGTCCACATGGAAGAGAGCAAGATCGAGGTCAATTGCCTCATTTTGGAAGAACAGGAACTTTCGGTCGACCGAAAGTTCCCTTCGGTCGACCGAAACTCTGCAGAATTTTGAGACCCAGCTGCAGGCAGTTTCGACTGACCAACGTACGACCGAAACTGCCCTTTCGGTCGACCAGTTGGTCGACCGAAATAAGTCCGGTCGACCGAAATTAACTTTCGGTCGACCGAAAGTCCTCCGAATGAAATAACGGGGTTTTTTGTGCAATTTCTCAAACTTCTTATTTTTCACTTTTTGTATATATTTGGGAAGCCTTCCAAACCCTAGCTAGTTTTGGTTGAACATTGAAGACTCCATTGAGAGCATTTGAGAGAGGTAAATCCTTTCTTTTCTTGTAACTTTTATTGGAATTTATTTCAACTTATATATTGAGAGTTTGTCTTGTGTATGTGTTGATATTTATTCCACAAGTCTTGGTATTTGTCTTAATCTCTCCATTGGGCTAGGGTTTGTCAATCCTTGAATTTTGGTTGGGTTAAACTTGGGTCAAGATTTCTTATTTATTACCTATTTTAGCTTTCTTGGGTTGATCCATAATTGTTGTGGGAATTTTTGGTTTAATCACCAAAGGGGTTCGCATCATTTGGTATCAGAGCTTGGCTCTAAAATTGGTAATCCTATCTTTACATTTATTGTTGTTGTTCTTGATAGTTTAAAAAAAAAAAAAACGAAAATTACAAAAAAAATTGGGGAAAATTAGTTGCCCATGAAAATTTCATGATTCCTACATATTGGGCATTGTTGTTATCATCAATTTGAAAGTTATTGAGGATGCAATTGAACAAACACTTGAAAATTTCAAACTATTCAAAGCTTGCATTCTAAGTGTTTGATAAAATATTTCAAAGAGTGTTTTCCTATTGAAACTTGACATTCAACTACCAAACACATTCCTAATTGAATTCATTGTGTCTTACATCAAGTTATTGTGACTATACCCTTGAAAATATTATTGGTCTAGTTCAATTCCTTACTTCCTTGTATAATAGCAAGCAACTAAATTCTACTTGCTATTGTGTCAATCCTTCATTTGCTTCCTTTGTTGTTTGTGGAATTTGTGCTACACAAGAATTAAATTCTCAATTTAGTTGAATTACGTTCCTTGAAAAGTTTGAGTAAGAAGGTGAAGAGTGGTAAAAGGCAAGAGTGGTGAGCTCAATTGAGGGAAAAAGCCTAATTGAGTGAAACAAGAGCGAACATAATTTGTGAGGACATTTGCACACTTACACTCCATGGCTCATGCACATACTTCGAGTGGACAAGATTCTAATGCACAAACTCAAGAGTTGAGGGATATGATACAAGCTCTCACAGTTACTATGGCGGATATGGGGGGAAGGTTGGAAGGTAGATTAGCAAGGTTGGAGACTAGGAGGGAAGTTCCACCTCCAAGGGATGATAATGTTAGGAGGGGTGATAGGAGAAGGCCTAGAGATGAGTATGAATATGATGATGTTGATGATGATGAATTGGAGAGTGAAGGGGGTAGTGACCAAAATTGGAACATGGGTAGGAATAGAGGAGGTAGGAATGTGAGGGGAGTAGGACGAGGTCATGGGAGGAACCCTAGGGGTAGGGATGGAATTGATGGTAATCTTGGTAGTATTAAGATGAAAATTCCTTCTTTCCATGGGAAGAGTGATCCGGATGCCTATTTAGAATGGGAGAGGAAGATAGAATTGATTTTTGAATGTCATAGGTACTCCGAGGATAAAAAGGTTAAGTTAGCGGTAGTGGAGTTTACCGACTATGCCTTGGCCTGGTGGGATAATTTATTACTCACTAGGAGAAGGAATTTCGAGGGTAGTGTGGATACTTGGGATGAATTGAAGAGCCTTATGAGAAAAAGATTTGTACCAAGTCACTACTATAGGGGACTCTATCAAAGACTACAAACCCTTACTCAAGGAACAAGGGGTGTTGAAGACTATTATAAGGAGTTGGAAAAAGCTTTGATGAGGGCCGACATAGAGGAGGATAGAGAAGCCACTATGGCTCGATTTATGAGTGGGTTGAATAGGGAGATAGCCAATGTGGTTGAATTACACCATTATGTTGAGATGGAGGAGTTGGTACACATGGCTATTAAAGTGGAGGCTCAATTGAAGAAGAAGGAGCAATTTAAAAGAAAGGGGCAAGAAAAATTCTTGGGAGGTCCTAGTTCCAATTGGAAGACTAAGTGGGGGAGTGAAAAGGTTGATAGGGCACCACTTAAGGACAAAATTGAAACCTCCAAGGGAAAGGAAGTTGGCTTCGTCAAGGATAACCCAAAGGTTGTTCCTACTACTTCTAGGAGTCGGGATATAGAATGCTTCAAGTGTAGAGGACGGGGGCATTATGCTCGAGAGTGCCCTAACAATAGGGTGATGATTATCAAAAATGGGGAGTGGTACTCGGAAGATGAAGAGGACGAAGAGGGGAAGTCGTGTAGGGGAGATAGTGAAGACGAGGAGGAAGAGGTGGAGGGAATTGTTAGTCCACCCAAGTCTTTAGTCACCATTAGGTCTCTCAACACCCAAGCCAAGGTGGATGATGCGGCTAAGCAAAGGGAGAATATCTTCCATACTAGGTGTCTTGTGAAGGACCAAGCGTGTAGTCTCATCATTGATGGGGGGAGTTGCACCAATGTAGTTAGCACTAGTATGGTTGAAAGGTTGGGATTACCTTTAATGCCACATCCTAATCCTTATAAGTTACAATGGTTGAGTGATTATGGTGAGTTGAAAGTAAGTAAGCAAGTATTCCTTATTTTCAACATAGGGACCTATGAGGATCAAGTACTTTGTGATGTGGTGCCCATGCAAGCTACACATATTTTATTGGGGAGACCATGGCAATATGATAGGAGGGTACTGCATGATGGTAGGAAGAATCGGTATAGTTTCCAAATGAATGGAAAACCCGTGACACTCCTACCTTTGAGTCCGGAAGAAGTTTATAAGGACCAATTGAAACTCAAGAAGGAGGAGGAGGAGGAAAAAGAAAGAAGAAAAAAAAAAGATGGAGTTGAGTGAGGGGCAAAACGAAAGTGAGAAAAAAAGAGGGGAAAAAAGTAGTGAAAAAAGAAAAGAGGGGATGCAAGAAAAAAGAAAGAGAGCAAAGGATATTGAGAAAAAAATGAATTTTTATGCGAGTAGAGGTGATGTAGAAAGAGCTTTGAAGGAAAATCATTCAATTCTTTTGTTGGTCTATAAGGAGTCCCTCCTTACACTTGATGACCCTCACACTTCCCTCCCCACTTTAGCTACTTCTTTGTTGCAGGAATTCGAGGATGTCTTTCCGGAGGAGATGCCTAGTGGGCTTCCACCCATTAGAGGCATCGAGCATCAAATTGATTTCATCCCCGGAGCCGTCATTCCAAATAGACCGGCATACCGAAGCAATCCGGAGGAGACCAAGGAACTCCAAAAACAAGTTGAGGAGTTGATGAGTAAAGGATATGTTCGTGAGAGCATGAGTCCTTGTGCCGTTCCCGTGCTACTAGTGCCCAAGAAGGATGGGACCTTTAGAATGTGCGTCGATTGCCGAGCCATTAACAACATAACGGTAAAGTATCGACACCCCATTCCTAGGTTAGATGATATGCTAGATGAGTTGCATGGTTCGTGCATTTTTAGTAAAATCGACTTGAGAAGTGGATACCATCAAATTAGGATGAGGGAAGGAGATGAATGGAAAACCGCTTTTAAAACTAAATATGGTTTATATGAGTGGTTGGTTATGCCCTTCGGTCTCACTAATGCACCGAGCACTTTTATGAGATTAATGAACCATATCTTGCGTGCATTCATTGGGAAATTTGTGGTAGTTTACTTCGATGATATTTTGATTTATAGCAAAAATTTGAATGAGCATATTGAACACTTGAGGAGTGTACTTGTGGTTTTGAAAGGAGAACAATTGTATGCTAACCTCAACAAGTGTAATTTTTGCATGGAGAGTGTGATCTTCCTTGGATTTGTAGTTAGTACTAAGGGAATAGAGGTCGATGAGGAGAAGATCAAAGCCATTAAGGAATGGCCCACTCCCACAAGTGTCACCGAGGTAAGAAGTTTCCACGGGTTAGCTAGTTTTTACCGTCGTTTTGTCAAGGACTTTAGTACCCTAGCTTCACCACTTACCGAGGTTGTCAAAAAGCATGTTGGGTTTAAATGGGGGGAGGCGCAAGAAAATGCCTTTAATGAAATAAAGAACAAATTGTGCACCGCCCCGGTTTTATCCTTGCCTAATTTTGATAAAACTTTTGAGATTGAATGTGATGCTTCAGGCACAGGTATTGGAGCAGTTTTGATGCAGGAGAAAAGGCCGATTGCCTACTTTAGAGAGAAGCTCAGTGGGGCCGCCCTGAACTACCCCACCTATGACAAGTAGCTCTATGCGTTGGTAAGATCGTTAGAAACATGGCACCACTACTTGTGGCCTAGAGAGTTCGTCATCCACACCGACCATGAGTCATTGAAGCACTTGAAGGGGCAAGGGAAGTTGAGCAAGAGGCATGCCAAATGGGTGGAGTACGTAGAAACTTTTCCCTATGTCATCAAATACAAACAAGGTAAGGAGAATGTGGTAGCCGACGCCCTTTCTCGAAGGTATGCTCTTATTACGACCTTAAGTGCTAAATTGTTGGGTTTTGAGAGCATTAAGGACTTGTATGCGCATGATGCGGATTTTGCTAGTATATTTATATCATGTGAGAAGGTTGGATTTGGGAAGTTTTATAGGCATGAGGGGTTTTTGTTTCGAGAAGGTAAACTTTGTGTGCCAAATTGCTCATTGAGGGAATTGATGGTAAGGGAGGCCCATGGCGGGGGATTAATGGGTCACTTTGGGGTAAGGAGAACCCTTGAAATTTTACAAGAACATTTCTTTTGGCCAAAAATGAGTAGAGACGTTGGGCGAATTTGTTCTAGGTGCATAACTTGTAGAAAGGCCAAGTCCAAGGTAGAACCACATGGATTATATACACCTCTACCTGTCCCTAGTGAACCTTGGACGGAAATTTCTATGGACTTCATTTTAGGGTTGCCTAGGTCAAAAAAAGGTAGTGATTCCATCTTCGTGGTTGTAGATAGGTTTAGTAAAATGGCGCATTTCCTTGCTTGTCATAAAACTGATGATGCTATTCATATAGCCGACCTATTCTTTAGGGAAATCGTGCGACTCCATGGGGTTCCTAGGAGCATTGTGTCGGATAGGGACGTTAAATTCCTTAGCCACTTTTGGAAGGTCCTGTGGGGGAAATTGGGAACTAAACTTTTGTTTTCAACAACTTGTCATCCCCAAACCGATGGCCAAACTGAGGTGGTTAATAGAACTTTAACACAACTTCTTCGCACCGTCCTTAAGGGCAATCTAAAGAATTGGGAAGAGTGTTTACCTTTTGTTGAATTTGCATATAATCGAAGTGTTCATTCTACTACTTGTTTTTCTCCATTCGAGATTGTTTATGGCTTTAACCCTTTAACTCCTTTGGATTTGATTCCGTTACCTATTGATGAAAGAGGTAGTTTAGATGGGAAGCGAAAGGCGGAGTTGGTAAAATCTCTCCATGAGAAAGTCAAACTCCAAATCGAGAAGAAGAATGAACAATATGCCTCCAGTGCCAACAAAGGTAGAAAACGAATGACATTTGAGGCCGGTGATTGGGTGTGGTTGCATTTGAGGAAGGAGAGGTTTCCGGCTCAAAGAAAATCAAAATTACAATCACGTGGTGATGACCCCTTCCAAATCCTAGAGAGAATCAATGACAATGCCTACAAGCTTGACCTTCCTGGTGAGTACAATGTATCGGCTTCTTTTAACGTATCTGACTTATCCCCTTTTGATGCAGGTGAAGATTCGAGGTCAAATCCTTTTCAAGAGGGAGGGGATGATGAGAATCCAGGGAGTCAATCGAGTCAAAGTCAAACAGGTCAACCCTCTATCAGAATACCGGTGGGGCCCATGACAAGATCCAAGGCTAAAGAGGTCCAAGAGTCGATGGCGGGACTTATTTTCAAGCTCCGAAATCAAGTCCACATGGAAGAGAGCAAGATCGAGGTCAATTGCCTCATTTTGGAAGAACAGGAACTTTCGGTCGACCGAAAGTTCCCTTCGGTCGACCGAAACTCTGCAGAATTTTGAGACCCAGCTGCAGGCAGTTTCGGCTGACCAACGTACGACCGAAACTGCCCTTTCGGTCGACCAGTTGGTCGACCGAAATAAGTCCGGTCGACCGAAATTAACTTTCGGTCGACCGAAAGTCCTCCGAATGAAATAACGGGGTTTTTTGTGCAATTTCTCAAACTTCTTATTTTTCACTTTTTGTATATATTTGGGAAGCCTTCCAAACCCTAGCTAGTTTTGGTTGAACATTGAAGACTCCATTGAGAGCATTTGAGAGAGGTAAATCCTTTCTTTTCTTGTAACTTTTATTGGAATTTATTTCAACTTATATATTGAGAGTTTGTCTTGTGTATGTGTTGATATTTATTCCACAAGTCTTGGTATTTGTCTTAATCTCTCCATTGGGCTAGGGTTTGTCAATCCTTGAATTTTGGTTGGGTTAAACTTGGGTCAAGATTTCTTATTTATTACCTATTTTAGCTTTCTTGGGTTGATCCATAATTGTTGTGGGAATTTTTGGTTTAATCACCAAAGGGGTTCGCATCAGGAGGTAGGGAACAAAATGAGAGTATGAATAGGAAAATTAGAAGAGATGTTTGGGATAATGAAGGATATTGGAGTATGAATAGGAGAAGAAGAGAATGGGTAGATAGGAGTGGAGATGGGATGGATGAGAAGCTTGATATTGAGCAAATGAAGACTTCATCATTCCATAGTAGATAAGTAGTGAAGGAGATAAATGCTAGGCCACCACGATCTATGGCCCCTACTAATGAGATGGAAGAACATGGGAAGGATAATTTCTACACTAGGTGCCTAGTGAGTGATAAACCATGTAGTCTCATGATAGATGGAGAGATTGACACTAATTTGGTGAGTGCTAGTAGGGTGGAGAAGTTGGGGTTACCGGTTATGAAGCATCCTAATTCCTATGTATTGCAATGGTTAGGTGACGATGGGGGAGTGAGAGTGAGTGAACAAGTTCTTCTTGCCTTCAACATTGGGACCTATTGTGACCAAGTGATATGTGATGTAGTTCCCATGCACACTACTCACATAATTTTGGGGAGACCTTGGCAAAGTGATAGTAGTGTGATACATGACAAAAGGAAGAACCAGTGTAGCTTCCAAATTGATGGAAAAAGGGTTGTGATCCTATCTTTGAGCCCGGAAGAAGTCTGTAAAGATTAAATGAAACTCAAGAAGGAGTTGAAAGAATAAAAGAAGAAGGGGAAGGAAACAGAAAAGGAAAAAGAAGAGAAAGAAAGGGAGGATAGGAAAACAAAAGAAAATTCAATTGAGAAAATTGAAGAAAATAAAATTGAAGATAAGAGAGTTGGGGCCACGTCCCTAGAAAAAGGAGAAGCAATGAGGGTTGGAGCCACAACTCCAGAAAAAGGAGAGGTGAGAGAACAACCGAGAGTTGGAATGCCTACCTCAGAAAAAGGCGAGGAAGTAATGAGTCCCACCAAGAAAATTGAGAGAAAAGATCACCCAAAAATACTCTTTACTCTTGAATATTCTAACAATTTCCTCCCTAGCTTGGTTACTTCTTTGTTGCAGGAGATTGTGAGGTCAACTTATCAAGGTAACAAGGAGCTCCAACAACATGCCGATTGGAAGAAGTTCATGGCAATATTTTCCTACAACAACGAGTTCAACCGAGGTAAAGAAAATGACATAACCGATGCAACATCTATGAGGTATGCTCATAACATTTCATTGAATGCAAGGTTTTTGTGTTTTGAATACATTAGAGGGTTGTATGATCTTGACGTAGATTTGACAAGAGTGTTGTTGACTTGTGAAAATGTAACATGTGGTAAGGATCATTATCATGATGAATGCTTAATTTGTAAATGCAAATTTTTGCATGTGTCCAATTGCATAAGTACCAAATCCTTGTGTGAAAATGTTGCATATAGTACATTTCATGGGCATGTTGAATCCTTATTTTGTGAAAATATGCTTGACGTGCATATTTGCTCTCTAAAGGAATTGCTAGCTAGGGGAGTTCATGGGAGAAATTTATTGAGATGTCTTGATGATAAAAGTACTTCACTTCTAACATTTCTTTATGCCCCCTCATTTTGTTTTGAACATGTTAAGGGCATGCATGGTAATAATCCAAATTTGTTAAACATTTATGAATCATGTTGTGAGTGATATCTTGATGAATTCTATGGGGATGATCATTATTTGTTTTGGAAAATTGATTGTTTCTTTTTAAATGTGTCATGTGCAAATTGCTAATGGGAGAGGCACATGATAGTTGTTTAATTGGGCGATTTAAAATCAACGGGGTCTTAGGGGTATTATGTGATCAAGTTTATTGGCCTAATTTGAAGATTTGTATTGAACATGTTTGCACTTATAGTAAATTCCGAACTTGCAAAATGGCTAAACTCAAGTTTTTGCCCCAAGAATTCCATACATATTTACCCATCATGAGTAAACCTTTGATTACTAATTCTATAAATTTGACAGTGGGTTTACTTAGAACAAAGAAAGAAAATGAAGCTATTTTTGTGATTGTTGGTAGGAGTATTAAAATGTCACATTTGATTGCATGTCATGAAACCAACAAGGTCGTAAACATAGCTAATCTTTTCTTTTGGGAAGTCCTGCATTTGCACGAAGTGGATGCTAATTTTGTGGTTGTTAAATTTGCTTGCAATAAAAGTGTTTATCGTAGTAGCAAATTTTCTCCACTTAATATTGTTTTTGGCCCTAGCCTACTAACTCTTTGAGATTGATGCACTTATTTATTTATGGGGATGTTAGTTTAGGTGGGCATAAAAAGGCAAATTTGGTTGAGCTCCTGATAGAGCAGGGTGAGCGTCAATTTAGGGCGCATATTGAAAAATGCACTTCCAATCCGAACCAAGATCGAATGCGAGTTGTATTTGACCCGGGTGGTTGGATGTTGTTCATTTGGAGGAAAGAACGGGTTCCCGATTTAATAAAATTCAAATTGCTACTCTATGGTGTTGGCACATCTCAAGCTCTTGGAAACGCCTACAAATTGATTTTGTACGGTGATTATGAAATTTCAGTTACATTTATTGTGTCTGAATTTTCTATTTTTATTGTACGCGTCGATTCGTGGTCGAATCTCTTTCAAGATGGAGGAGATGATGAGAATCGCGAAGGTCCAACTTCATCCCATGAACCTGTGATCCACAATGTTGCAAGATCAAAGTTCAAGGAGTCTCACGACAGTGCACTCAAGTAAGATTCGAGGTCGAATCCTTTTCAAGAGGGAGGGGATGATGAGAACCGAGAAAATCAAACCTCGATGCGCAAGCCTGTGGGACCCATGACAAGATCTGATGCCAAAGATGTTCAAAATTCGAGGATAAACAAGTAATTAAAGTTAAGAAAAGCTAGCCAAGAATCAAGTTGGAGCCAAAAAGTAGAAGAAATTGGACTGAGCCAATTTCGGTCGACCGAAACTCTGCTGAGGAATTTTGAAGGCAGCCTCAGTTGCGTTCGACTGAGGGTTGGTCGACTGAAAGTCCCATTTCGATCGACCATGTGATCGACTGAAAATGGTTCGGTCGACCGCGTCGGTCGACCGAAACACTCCGTTTTACAAAAACGAGATTTTTCTTGCAATTTCCGAATTTGCCCATTTTGCCCATTTTGTACATTATATACACATTCTTTTTCATTTGTAACAATAACTTGGTTGTTCATTGTGATGCTCTTGAGAGCTTAGTCTAGAGAGACTCCTTTTGAGATAAGGTTAAACCTCCTTTGTTCTTGTATTATTCTTGAAAGTTAATCAATTTTGCTTGAGTATTATTATTCTTGTATTGTTATTTATTTCCGCCACCTTGGAATTTGTTTGGTTGATACCCATTGGGCTAGGGTTAGTTTAATCCTTGAATTTTGGATTAGATCTAAACTTAGGTTAAGGTGTTTATCGCTTTATTTACCACTTTAGCTTTCTTGGGTTTTGTATTAAATCGTTGTGGGAATTTTCGGTCAATATACCGAAGGGGATCGCATCAATTTTTCTGCGAAAGTCATTTCCTTACCCTTTTCACACGAGTTTTTTGGCGACTTTTGAGGATTTTCGACTTGCAAGTCATTCCAACCAACAAACGTCTTCCATTGGCGCATTTCTCATTCGATCACTCAAACTCGAACTTTCATTCTCTTCAGGTAAATTCCTTTTCCCATGTGTGTACAACGCTTTGTTATTTTCAACCTTTGAGTGCTTGTTTGAAAATTCCTTTTTTGCATTTTTGTTTTCCTTTGGGTAAGTTTGGATTTTTTTAGAAAAAATGGAAAGAGTTGGGGGAACGGATTCACAGGAGTTATTGGCAATGACGATTCCTATCAGAGGTTTCTGCCCTTTGTCCTTGTCGGTTTTTAGTTCTCGCTTTTTTAGGGAGCAAATTAAGCAGTGGAATAGGAAATATGGCAGTATAATTTAATTGGATGATTTTGACAGTGAAGAAGAAAAGAATCAAACCTACATGGCTCACCTATCTTCTGACGAGGAGACTTCACTGCGGGAACTTCAAAGTAAGCGCGATAGAGACCTGAGGAGAGAAGAGATGGCAGGCTCCTCATCCGGTCCATAAGATCTTGGTTTGGGTACAAGGGCCCCATTTAGGGCGCATAGAGAGGAGTTAGGGTTATCCGAGGAGGAAATCGCCCAAGTTGAAAGTTGGGTTGACCACGTGAATAAAGTGTCGGGGTACCATGTGGATCCTGATCCGAACCCGGAGTTATGGGAAAGTAGTGAAATAGCTTCGAAGATCCGGGGTACTGATTTGCCAGGTGCCCCTTCAAAGTTCAGGATACCAGAAGGGGTTCAGCTAGTGTATCCCACACCTTCTTGCCAACCTTACAGTCCTCCACCAGGCCATGTAGCGATCTTCTATGAGGCTTTGTCGTGTGGGATGAGGCTTCCTCTGCATCCTTTCTTTAGGGCGCTACTTAGGAGCTACAACTTATGCCCTTATCAGTTAGCCCCGAACTTCTGGACACAAGCGGTCGGTACTTGGCTGGTGTGATAAGAGGTCAACCCAGACTACCCTATCTCCTTGCACATAATCCACACCTTATATACTCTGAATAAATCTATTAGGAGGGATAAGGACGTGAGGTCGGATGTAAAGGATTTGTATTATTTATCTCTCAGGGGCTCTTACCCCCCCCCCCAAAATCATCACTGGACATCCTACCTCCATAAAAAATGGAAGAACCAGTGATTTTTGGTTGCGGGGGAATGACAAAGCTCACCTGTGGACCCTACTCCAGAAATCACCGTTCCTCGAACTCTTTCCTCTCCGCATGAGTCTTACTTTGTTTCACCTCTTCAAATGTGGGCACATGCTCTACATTTCACGCTTTCTGCTCATTACCTCTAACTTGTTTTCTTGCTCTGTTTGTTATCCCAGGGTCTACTTTTTCCTATCTTCTCTTCGACACGGATTTATCAGCGATGAGGCGTTTGTTTGCTTTCTGAGGCACTTTCCAAAAGATCCTCTAGCAAAACAAGCTCTTCGTCAAACACGGCCTTATGAGAGCTATGAGTAAGTAAAACCCTTTATCTACTCTGTTACTTATATTTTGGCATTCCGAGGCTAATTTTCATTTCTCTGCTGCCAGGTTCCAAAGACTTCCCCAAGATTTCCCTGAAAGGGCTGATGTCCAAGAAGATTCCTCCTACCCTTCTCCATGGAAGCGAGGTGGAAAGAAAACAAAAGGCAGTGCTTGCTAATCTTCAAGTGGGGGTCGCAAAAGAAGTATCTGAGGCATCCACTGCTAAACTTGAAAGTCCTCTTCCGGTACTCTTGCCACCTCCCACTTTACTACCAATTGGCCCACAGCAGCCAGACCTTGGGGAAGGGGTTGACCCTACAAAGGCCCGGTGCTACTGGAAAGGGAAAACAATCGGACCGGGGCGGGGTCAGAAGGGAGAAGGAGCCAAAAAAGGACCTACCCCAGGCTTCCCCTTCTGAATATTTTTCTGAGCCGGTGTCTGAGTACGAACCTGCTCCATTAAAAAGGCTGAGGAGGGATAAGGACACTAGCTCTGCTCTCCCACCACCAGAAGTGCAAGAACTGGAGGATGAGCCCTTCGTGTTTATTCCTGAGGTGGGTTACGACGTGACCCCTGCTAAGGCCGAAGATCTTAAGCAAATCAAGGCCAGTATCCTTCCCAGGGATGTTACTTTCGATCCTGGCCTATATGACTCTCCCAACTCTCCACCTGCCAGGGATGCTTTGGCTATGGAGCAATTCTAGACTGAAGGTTGGTCTGCCTTTTCTTCTAACGTCCCTCCTACCCGAAAATTGCTTGCTGCCAAGGCTATGAACGCTAGGGCTTTGGCCCTTATAGATGAGGTGGAATCCTCTGTGATGGATGCACAGCACGATAAGAAGGATGCGGAGACTACACTTCGCCATGTCGACCACATGCTGAAGGAGATCAATGATCTTAAAGATCAATTATCCATAGCTCGCAAATCCTCCTCAGACGACAGAGCTCTTACAAAGCGCCTTTAGGAGGATAACGAAAAGCTAAGACATGATCCCCATCCTCTAAGGCTGACGTGGCACCTTTGTACAAGAAGCTTGATGATTCCAACCACACGCAATCTATTACTGTTGAAGCTCTAGCAGAGGAGAACTCTGCGAAGGGTAAGCTAGCGGCCGAGGTAGCAGAAATGAATGCTAAACTGGAGGGGGAGGGGGAGGGGGAGGTGGAGGCCCGAAAAAAGGCGGAGGACTACACCTCTTTGGAACGGCACATCAAATCCCGGATTAAGGAAGCCCTGGAGCGGACTATTGCAACTTGGGTGGAGGAAGCCGTGGGGACGAAAGTGTCAAAGGCGGTTCAAATTTTAAAGATACTTTTGAAGAGACGCTTGAGTATGAGGCTATGCAAAGGGTCTTTGGGAACATAGGGGCTCGAATGGCGCTAAGGGACGTGAAGGAGGCTTTCCTAGACCTAGACCTTTCTCAAATTGAGGCTCTGTACCCCGAGCCACAGGACACGGAGGAAGGTGATCTTATTGACCACTCCTGTTGACACTGTGCCCAATGGAAACTCCGCAGAAGATGCCCCTCCCCCTTATTGATTTTTGCTTTTCCTATATTTGGCCGGTTCAGGTATGATTCTTCATTCTTGTAATATAATGAATTTTTGTAAACAATGTAATTTCTTTGCTTGATTCGATAGCGTTTTTATGTAATTTTAATTTTATGTATGAATCCTATATAAATTTATTTGATAGTCCCCTCAGACATAGTCAATTTAAGATATTTATGTTTACTGAGTAGGTCTAATTGATAAGTGTTTGGTTCCACCAACACCGCAATCCCTAGGGTGCATCATTTTATCAAGTTTGCTCTTTTGATAAAGCGCCACAGTCGTTGGTGGCCTTTCTTCTTTGGCCGAGGTACGATAAATGCTGGGCGAGCTCACAAGAGTCCTTTGCATAGAAGGTTTAAGCATAGTAATCCAATATTTTACTGTTGCTTGTTTAGCATGAGAAAGGTTATGTTTTACACAAGTCAAAAGCATTAGTATCTTCATCGAGGCACCTGGATGCTTCGTTTTCATCTTTCACACTTGCCATGTCCAATAGAGAGAATTTGATGGGATTGGATAATATTACCTAATCAATGAAAAGTTGAATTTTACCACTAAATTGTACTCTCATTACGAAGACCAAAATTAACTCCGACACTTTTTGTGACAATTTCTTGAAGCATAATTCCTTGCAAATGATAAAGTTTCATGGGACAAGTTTCATTTTTGGTTTTAACTAGGCAATGCCGATGAATCTGCCTGCCATGAATTTCAATAAGTAGCCCTTCATTATACAATTATCGCTAAGTCATGCGAGGATATTACATACTAAGGGGAAGTTGATTTTATTGAAAATAGCGGCGAAGATGATCCGTGTTCCAAGGATTATGCAGGGGGACCCCCGACAGATCTTCTATCTTGTAAGTACCGGATACTACTTCAACAATGACTTTATATGGCTCGTCCTAATTTGGACCTAGAGTCTCTACTCCTGGTTCCTGGGTAGAAGGAAGGATCTTTTTGAGGACCAAGTCCCCGAACCTAAAGAATCATTTCTTTACCCTCTTGTTATAGTAGCGGGCCATCTTTTCTTGGTAACGGGCCAACCCAACCTGTGAGTCATTCCTCTTTTCTAGGAGGAAATCCAAGTTTTCCTTTTGAGCCTCTTCATTTATCGCCTCATCATAATGAATTTGGCGAAAAGAAGGCACTCCAATTTTCACCAGGCATACCGCATCGAATCCATATGCCATGGAGAAGGGGGTTTCCCCCGTTGCAGTGTGAGAGGTAGTCCGAAGTGCCCATAAGACTTGTGGGAGTTCGTTTACCCATGCACCCTCTTTGATTCCAGCTTCCTTTTTAGAGTTTTTTTATGGTTTTGTTCACAGCCTTGACCTGCCCATTTTCTTGTGGGTGGTGTGGAGATGAAAGTAACTTGCAAAATCCCAGATCCTCGCATAATTCGTCAATCCTTCTATTTTTGAACTGCTTCGCATTGTCACTCACCAAAGAGTGCGGAACTCCGAACCTACATACAATGTTTTTCCAGATGAACTTGGAAGTGTTGGCTTCAGTGATCCTCATCAGGGGTTCTGCCTCGACCCATTTGGTGAAGTAGTCTATCTCAAATATTGCAAAACAATTGTTACCAGTGCCTCGGGGCATAGGACCAATAATGTCGACTCCCCATTTCACAAAGGGCCAGGGGCTGGCTATCACCGTCAACTCATGATGAGGCCGATGTGGTATGGTAGCATGCCTTTGACATTTATCGCATTTTCGAACGAAGTTATGAGAATCTTTCCGCATAGTTGGCTAAAAATACCCCTGTTTCAGGGCTTTCCGGGCCAAACAAATGTCCTCGTGAATTTCCCTCATTATATATTGTCCGTCCTTCTAACCTACACATCGCAGCAAAGGAGAGGTGCAGCTCCGCTTATAGAGTAAACAATCTAGAGGACAAAATTGGCGGCATACCTTTGTAGTTTCTGAGCTTCTTCTGGCTATTTTGGTAGAGTTTGATATTTTAAGTAGGCCAGAATGGGAGTTATCCAAGAAACCTCCTCTTCTATCACCAAAACCTCTGCCCCCCAATTCAATGGAGGAGACCGGTAGATGTTCAATTGACACCATATTGAGGAGCTCAGCGTCCTTGCTGCTTTCCAGTTTAGATAAGGCATCCGCATTAGAGTTCTTGGTTCGGGGAATATGAAGCAGTTCGATCTTTTCGAAATGGGCCGCTAAATCTTTTACTTTCCTCAAGTATGCGATCATAGCTAGCTCTTTGGCAGAAAACTGCCCGTTAACTTGGCTTACAACAAGTTGCGAGTCACTTTTCGCCACTAATGACTTAATTTTCAGAGCTATTGCAAGCCTTAGTCCAGCCAAGAGTGCTTTGTATTCCGCGACATTATTCGAAGCTTTAAAGCCAAAGTAGACAGCGCTGTGCAACTTATACCCCTCTGGGCTTATCAATATTACTCCCGTCCCAGATCTTCCTTCAGCGGAGGACCCACAACGAACAGTCTCCACTCAAGGTTGTCACACATGTTCTCAATCATCTCGATCTGGGGTGGATGCACGAACTCAACTATGAAATCTTCTAACGCTTGGCCCTTTACAACTGTCCGAGGCACATAATGTAGGTCGTACTGGCTGATTTCTATCACCCACTTCATTAACCTTTCGAACACATCCGATTTCTGTAAGACTTGTCTCATAGGAAAATTTATGAGTACTCGAATAGAGTGTGATTGAAAGTAGGGGCGGAGTTTACGAGCCGTAGTAATCAATGCTAAAGCGAGTTTCTCCATATCCGGGTATCGCGTTTTGGCGTACAAAATGGCTTTACTCACATAATACACCGGAAGCTGATTTCCATTCTCTTCTCTAACCAACACAGAGCTAACAACCTCTTTGGAAACGACTAAATAAAGAAAAAGTGGTTTGCCACTCTTTGGTTTGAACAATAGGGGGCCTGTCCTAAGAATGTTTTTAGTTCAGCAAAAGCTTGCTCGCATTCTTGTGTCCACTGGAACCATCTTCCTCCTTTTAAAACCTTTAAAAATGGTAAGCATTTGTCAGTGGATTTGGAAATGAATCGACTTAAGGCAGCAACTCTTCCGGTTAAGCTTTGCACTTCTTTAGGGTTCCGAGGCGAGCGCATATCAAGTAAAGCTTTGATCTTATCCGGATTGGCTTCAATTCCCCTCCTGTTCACCATGAAATCAATAAACTTTCCAGATACTACCCCAAAGGCACATTTCACAGGATTAAGCTTCATCCGATATTTTCTTAATATATTGAAGGTCTCTGATAAATGGTGAACATTTTCCGAGGAGACCATACTTTTGACCAACATGTCGTCCACATATACTTCCATAGTGTTTCTAAGTTGCTTTTAGAACATTTGATTTACTAAACTTTGATAGGTGGCCCCTGCATTTTTCAACCCCAATGGCATGACTTTATAACCATAGAGTCCCCTGTCCGTAATAAACGAGGTGTGCTCCTCATCGGATTTATGCATATGGATCTGATTGTCTCCGGAGTATGCATCCATAAAGCTCAGCATCTCATGCCCTGCCGTAGAATCAACTAATTGATCAATTCGAGGTAGTGGAAAACTATCTTTTGGGCATGCTTGGCTTAAATTTGAAAAATCAATACATTCCCTCAGCTTTCCACTTTGCTTGGGAACCAAAATAGGTTTCGACACCCACTTCGGATAACGGGATTATCTGATGAAACCATTTTTCAATAGCTTCGTCACCTCATCTTTCAAGGCCTCATATTTCTCCAAGCTCATTGACCTCCTCTTTTGCCTATGCCTAGGGATTCTTGGGTCAAGTTGGAGTTTGTGACAGGCTATCTTAGGATCAATTCCAATCAAGTCGTCGTGTTTCCATGCAAACACATCAAGGTTTTTGAGCAAAAAAACTTCTTAGCTGCTCTTTGTATTCTACTGATGAATCATGTCCAATCTGAAACTCCTTGATCGAGTCATTTGGATCGACACAGAAGCATTCCAGCCTTTCGGCAGGAGTATAGAAACTATCACCGGTCATTCTAGGATTTAGATTTGCCAGATCTTCTTCTTGCGTCATTGTAACGTCTTCACCTTTGGAGAGCCCTGCACCCAATATGAGGAGATTTTATCCACAATTAAGAACTCCATTGGTATCTTAGAAAGAGTCGGAGCCTGCCCTACTTCGGTCATAAGGATTATAGATCCTCTGGGAGTGATGCTATCCCCGGTGAAGCCATATATGGGATCTGGGACTGGAATGAGTGGGGTACTAATTCCCATCTTGTCAAAAGTTACCCCGTAAATCACATTTACCGAGGCACCGTCATCCACCAGCATCTGGGATAGACCGTTTCGAGCTACCACCACTCGAATTACCAACGCATCATTATGCGGAAAATGCACCACAACCGCATCATCTAGGGTAAACGCGATAGGCTCTGTCCTAGAAGTCCCGGAAGGGTGTGAATTGATGTGATAGTTCACGTTAGTGGGCTCCTTGGCCTCTCTGATGTATCGTTTTTGGGAGTTATTTGTTCTCCCTCCTGGGTGGGGGCCTCCAAATATGGTGTTTATCTCACGGATCGGTGGGTAATTTGTAGGCGGAGGTGGTTCTCTTACATTCTTATCATGTGCCAGGGGATTATTCAGGTCCCGGCTCCGATCTCTCTAACGATAATCAGTCCTCCCTCTTGGAGGGTCTTTCCAGGGAACTCGTCTGTCAGCTCGGATAAACTTTTGGTTATTTGGCCTTTGTGGTTTTCCTCTATTTGGGGGAAAGTCACCTCCCTTTCTTTCATTTGCCTTCTGGTCGGCCAGCATGTGAATTTCCCTACAATCCTCTATTGCATGCCCATAGTATCTATGGTATGCACAATATGCCCCAGTCATGAGCTGTTTTCCGCTTCGGCTTCCACCTATTCTTTCAGGGGCAATGGTGGGATTTGCTGCAGGTATTTCGGAGTGTAGATTAGGGATAGCTTCCGTGATCTCATCCGCATAACTGGATCCGATCTCGAAAATGGACGTGGGGCACCTTCGTGGTGATTGCTGAACCGATCTTTATTGCCTCCTTTTCTTTGACCCGCTCCATGAGGGTACCCAGTATTGTATATCTCCTGAGGATGATTATCTCTGGCTCTGGCCATTTCTTCTGAGACAATTTCCTCCTTCATTAAATCTACAAGGGCTTTATAATCTCTTGGCTTCCTGCTTCGGACATCCCTCCAAAATATGCTGACATGTCTAGGCCTCCTTTTAAGGCAGAAAACATTTTCGCCTCCGTGATGTTTTCACAGATATGCATTTCCTCCGTGAACTGAGCTAAATAGCATTTTAAAGATTCCTCCCTTCCCTGCTTTAGATCTTGAAGGCGTTGGAGTGGGAGTTGACCTGGCTTGGAGGACATGAAGCCGTTCTTGAAGGCCATTTTCAAGTCTCTTCAACTGTGGATGCTGCCAGGAGGGAGTTTTTTATACCACTATATTGCACTTCCTTCAAGTGTTAAAGAAAAGGCCTTGCATTTTAGCACAGGAGTGGCTCCGACTATTTCCATGATGGCACAGTAGTTTAATAGGTGATCATCAGGGTCGCCCCTCCCGGAGTACTTCGTTACCTCATGCATTTCAAAGTCAGGGGGCACTGGGCACCTCCGAATGCCTTCCGTAAAAGGGCTTATTTCCTCGTCATCATCCAACTCGTACGAAGGTAATTCATTGTTCTCATCGTGGTCGAAATCCATCGCACCATGATATCAATCATAGCCTCATAGGGTGGTTGAATATGACTCCGCTTCCGTGGTGACAAAACCTGACCGTAATTTGGTCTTTGATGGGTCGTTGGGTCCCCCTGGGTTCGGGCGCGAGCTGCTTCTGCTCTTCTCTCCCGCCTATTTTCTAGGCTCATGTGTAGGGTGCAATTATGTCGCTCCTACATCATATCTATCTTTAGGCATTTGGCTCCACGAAAGGACTTCTTCAGCCCTTCGTTCCTGCCTATTTCTAGGGGCTTTCGTGTGATGCCAAGCTTGTTCAGTTCGGTCTCCTCGTTGCCCCTGAATAGTCCCCCTATTCGGCTAAAAACTCTGCCTGACTTTGGGGGTGAGGTCCCTCCATGATAATTAGGTTGCTGACCTTGTTCTCCCGGTGCTGCATGCACTGGGTTCTCTTCGTCGTAAGGAATAGATTCCACCTCGGCATACACTTGCGGTTCTTGGTAATAATACGATGCAGTGGCAGCTTCAGATGGTGAGTAATGTGGCTGCGAGTATTGCGGTGGCATCATTGGTTCGTTTACAGCATACCCTCTAAACATGTAGGCGTTCATCGCAGCGGTTTGTTCTATTTGCTATTTCTGCATTTCCAACATCTGGGCAGCCATGTGCGTTATATCTGGCAGCATGCGACAATTTCGGTGCCTGCAGAGGGTTAGGTTGGGCAACCCCCTCATCAGCATCCTCATGAGGTTCTTGGGGGGCATTCTCTTCACCGTGTTGTTCTTCCCTATTCCTTCGAGGGTTAACATCATTATCACTCTCATTCATGGCTATAGCGATTTTTCCATTGTCCTTTCTTCAAGGATAGGTGAACTTATATTTCAAAGCTCTATGCCTTTCTCAAGGTTTGTAAACTTATATTTCGAAGTTTTAAGCCTTCTTTTCAAGGTGAATAAACTTATATTTCAAAGTTTTAAGCCTTTTTCAAGATTTCTTATGACTATCCACTCTTTTCCAAGAGGTTATCTGCCTTTGTTCAAGGCCCTTGGTGGCTTTTTACCACGCGATTTCGTGGTTAGAAGTGTGGTTTCCCACAGACGGCGACAAAATATTGATCACAAAATCTGGTAGGACCTTGGATCAACACGTCTCAGCTCCTCCCTCTTGAACACGTGGATTTCCTGCGCATTGGAACAAGCAATCAGCTTGCAAAGGAGGTCGAGGTAGCTCCGTTTGCACTCCCATGCCTAAGTCAGTATTCATTCCGATTAAATATAGATTGTGTGCGGGAAATATATGTGTGTAAAAGAGAGAAAAGGGAGTGAGATTTTATATATTGAGTTTCTAACATTTCCCTTGAAGGCAAATGTGCTCTATTTATAGAAGGAGTTATTGTCATATATGGTGACACTTGTTGGGCTTTACACACGTCTTCCCCTTAGCCGTTGGAGAGGTAAACCAATTACTTGGATGTGATCATTGCTACACGCCGTAGGGGAGAGGCTCCCATTATATCCTCCATAAATGTAATGTCTTATCAAGCCACAGTTAATGGAGATTGTCACGTCTCTGACACTGTCTCTTGTCCCATCGCTGATCTGGGGCGATACAACAAAATACCTCGGCTCGTCATAAATCAGTTCGACCAAAGGGGTTCCAGGCGATATTCCACCTCGGCGATTGGGCCAGGTAAGGCCCTAGGCTCCATTCATAGCTGGCGTCCATTGGGCCACTCTTGTGCCCCCACTAGCGATTTGTTAGGCTCATTTTAGACACAGTCTCAACAATTTGTATTTTGTAATTCACCTTAAGCTTCACAACTCACATAACCGACACTTGTTAAAATAATGATTTTGAGAAATATATGTAGTTAAAAAATAATTATAGGAAATATGTTATCATTCGAACACCTTGTCTAAATACTTAAATTGTCAAAGAGAGAGATGATATATTTATGTATTTATATTTTTATATTGTGTTTTCCATACTTCGTCTCTCAAGCAAAAAATATTGGGGCAGATTCCGAAACTTATCGAACTTTTGGTAGGCACATAGCCTCCCAAACAAAAAGAGGAAGATAGTCAGTGAAGTTCACCATAGTTGGGTTTGACAAAAAATGTTATATCTTAATTAGAAAAAATATTGGCATTTGAAACCACCACTACTGCTATTTTTAAGTTGCAAAATTGGAATGCTAAGTTGATAGCATAGTGATTAGGCCTCTCCCTTACTTACTAGGTGTATAACTTGGGTTTGAGCCTCATCCTTCCCACCCCTCCAATCCCATTTGTTGTAAAAAAAAAAAAAAAAAAAAAAGTTGAAAAATCGAAGGATAACATATTCACTTAATTGAGTGCTTCATATTGATCTAAAAATCTTACTATTATGATTTCATTTGAAACCATAAAGTCAACCAAACGAAAAAAATCACTGAAAGATGAAATACATCATTAATGAATCATTTTAAGTGACTATAATTTTTGCTACGTTGACGATTTATAATTCGAAAATAATGCGATAAAGTATTATGTGAGATCTTCATATTGATGTAAAGATCTTCCTATTAGGACTTCACTTAAGCCCACAAATCAACAAAACTAAAGAAAAATATTACCAAAAGATGAAATAGTTTGTTATTTAAACGATTATAATTTTTGCAACGATTTAGTAATTCAAAATTAATTTAGTAAAATATTGTATGAAAATTTCGCATGAATATTAAAATATTACTATTATGACTTTATTTGAGCTTTCAAAATTAATCAAATGAAGGAAATGAAGTAAAAAAATAACAAAATAATATAAATATCTTGTTATTACGACTTGAGTGCAAAAATCTAACCAAACAAAAGAAAAATATCACTAAAATATAAAATACATTATTAATGGATCATTTTAAACATTTATAATTTTTACTACGGGTTTAATAATTCAAAAATAATAATGTAAATATTAACCAGACGAAAAAAAAAAAAAAAACATTTTATTTTACATTACAAGAAGACAGTTTGGTTAACCAAATTGTAGAAGAACGGATTGTTAAAAAAAAAGGACGTGCGGATGAAGGGAGGGAGGGAGGGAGAATGTCGTACGAGTGGATTATTTTTTTTTTAATAAAAATTGTTATTCTTTTATGACTACCTGCATAAATCACGGTAAATTCTTATGTTCTCTTTTGATTCGTTATTTTGTATTTTATGTTCCGTTGCGCGATTTTATTATTTTCTTAACAAATGGATTAGAGATTAGGCCTTAGGGTGAAAATTTGTATATTTGGTAACATTGTGACGGTTTATAAACTGATTAATTTATGATTTTGAGGTAAAATATATGATTAAAAATAAAAAAAAAAATGTATGTGATTAAAAAATTATGTGATTTATTCACCAAACACTTGCTTGATTTTCCCAACAAGGAGCTCATTGGAAGTCAAAAAGACACTCCTATGTCCTTTTTTTTTTTCATCAAATTCATTTTTAACCAATTATTTATAATGGTACCCACTATTTTTAACCACATATATTCTTCCAAAATTAATCAAAATTTTGAAAGAAAAAAAAAAAGACACGGAATCAAACGTAGTGCGTTGGAATAATTTGTGAAATTGGTTTTTGTTAGAAATAAGTTAATAGATGAGAAGGATTAGTGGTTGATGGTGAGATTTTTATTAGTGAAGATGACAATGAATTATCCTTCAATTTTTAACCAAATATTTGTACGAGTTCCACTATTCATTTTAGCGAGATAATAGTCGAACAATAATTAACGCACTACAATTAAATAACATTAAATTAATCGTCAATTAAATCATAGTTGTCTTCACTATCCTCCTCATTACCCGTGAACTCATAATTTTGTAATCCTGTCGTTTCTACGTGACTATAGTGAAATTGTGGGTAGAATGTACTATGTTTGACGTTCATACCAGGTGTCTCATTGTGACTAGAGTAAAAGTGCAGGTAGTATGTATTTTCTTTGACGTTCATCGTATTGCTGTTGTGTAATTAACAAGTGTCAATATAGTTCAAGTTAAAAAAATACGAATTCAATTGCAAAGGAATGATACATTGAAATAAATTGTAGACAAGTTCTTCTAGCGACCTGTTCTAGAGCAGTGTCCGTACTGTCGTTGTGACTGTGTCATACCTTTCTCCTCACCAGATTTCAAGCGTTTTCCACATCTTTTAGCCCTTACGGGTTTTGGATTGTACCAGTGGTTTCGTGGGACCTCCCCCTAACCTCAAAGCATAGTTGAATGCTCCCCTAAGCCTCGTTGTTCTCCCTGGAAATGAAATCCATCAACACATTTAACCTATCCACACAACGCTTAAAGAAAGCGTGATTGCTCTCAATGCGTTGACTACTATGCATTCCAGCTGCAAATATATGTTTCATGCAAGCCGGCACCCACTTTTGACTAATTTTGTAAATAGTTGGTACCACTCATTGGAACCCAAACTAGTGTTATGCATAAAAACAGTCCAACATTGCTCAAACTCTTGTGCCGTCTCGGAATGCCAAATGACGTGCTTCAAGTCCCCACCATGTGCATTGTAAAGAACCGGTCCTAGCTTTTCGGGAAACTTGTACAAGATGTGTCACAAACAAAGTCGATGGAATGTTGTAGGAAAAATACTTCTGAGTGCTCGACCAATAGCTTGATCTTGATCAGTGATAATTACTTTTGGGGCTACATGTGTTGGCATTACCTTCACGAACTCTAAAAATAACCACTCAAACGACTCAATCCTCTCGTCGCTTAGAAAACCACATCCAAATAATATTGTTTGCATGTGGTGATTGACTCCCACAAAAAGAGCAAAAATCATTGAATAAAGTTCGTGTTGTAGGTAGTGTCAAACACAACATCACCGGAAAATGAGTAGTCGTTTCTCGAAACAGAATCTGCCCAAATATAATGTGTAAAAACACCATTCTCAAGCTCATGTGAGAGATAAATATTGTCGTACCTTAGTTTTTCATGCGCCATATGTTGTACGAAAGATTTCGCGTCACGTCCAATAAGTTTCATGCGCTTATCTCTTTGATGATTTTTTAAATCTCTCTCGGTGTGACCCAGAGATGATGGACCACCAAACTCGATCTCAAATAAATGCATCTGCTCCCAAGTTGGAATATTTGTCGTTTGGTCAATGATATTTTTGAAGCAAAGACATTACGATGGGAGCATAGCAAGTGAATTTTGCTTGGTGTAGTGAGAGGATGATTGTGAGGTTCAACGAAATGGCTAACTACCCACGTACCACCCGAACGATTTACGACTGATATCTTAGCCTCGCACATAAATCGGGTGTGGTCTCGACTGCATTCTCCGGACCTCTGTTTGGAGTACTTAATTTCGTTCTGGTACTTTTCATTTGTTTTTCCCTACTCCGAACATATAAAAACCTTTCAGTAAAGTTCATTGATGTCTTTTCTTCGCTTCGAATTATGAATGCAAGTTAGTTATGACAACGGGTAGGGTTCCGATCGGGTCTCCCCGACCTGTGCCCCGCCCCGCGAATTTCAGGGTGGGTCGGGTTCGGGGCGGGGGTGCCATTTAATTTTTTTTTATTTTTCCCTATTTATTTAATTTAATTCGGGCGGGTTCCGGTCGGGGCAGTCAAATCCGACCCAGCCTTGCGGCCCAGTCGAATAGCGAAAATCCGTCCCATACCTGCCCCGCATGTCAATGGGCGGATTTTTTTTGCTCCCATTTAGGTTGGTTTTTTTGCCATTTCTAATGCGAGTGCTGAAACCTACCTCATTTGCATAAGCGTTGTAAAAATTAAAAGCATTTTCTGCTGATTCGAGTTCTTGACCAATGACTGGAATAAAAATTTCGGATACTTGAGGCACAAATATATTATCATTCGTTTCTATCACTGCATTAATAAATGAAAATACATTAGCAAAAATGCATATTTGAAATAAAAAAACATTTGATAAGTTTACATTCAGAAAAAATATTAAAAACAAAAAAATAACTTACCCAACTCAAATATGTAGTAATCTTCAAAAAATTATTTAATTCGCACTTGTCGAAATTGCTTCTTAGTATGTAAACTCTACTCTTCTTTATTTTTTATATAGAAGAAAAAATATAGTAATCTTTTGAAGGATATTATGAACAATGTGTTGAATTTTTTTGGAAAATTCTTGTTGTGTATTTACAGGTCCATCACTGTACTGTTGCTACAGTGAAAATACAGTGAGGGACCTGTATTTACAGCCCCTGTACACCTAGCAAAATTCAATTTTTTTTGGTTTATATAAAAGAAAAAATAACCGTTTTTTTATTTTTAACGTTGTATCTTAACGTTACAAAATGAACGCTATCTGACAGAATTATGCACACATAATTAATAAAAAAAAAGTATGTTGGATAACGATCAGGTGCGTTATTATTGTGCAGGTCTAATTTTCACTCAAATTAATTCTCTCCTGACATTACGACTGCTCAGAGCAATGAGGATACAATCCATTTAAAGCTTGTGACCAATGGGTCCAATAACTAAAGATCGAGGGGAAATCCAAGACTCGAGCCCAACTCAAATTTCGTTTTCATTATTTGTACTAGAGTCTAGAATTGACAAACCTGCGAACAAGCAATATCCTTTTCAATTTAACCAGTTGCATGAATCATGATATGATAATAAGTATTTCATTAATTCAAAACTTGAGTCACATACATGCAGTCTGGATATCATTAACATCTACTTGTGGCTAATTTGTTGAATGAAAAGTGTATTGGAATTAGAATATGACCATTTTTCTTTGATTGAAAGCAGCACTTTTTCAATTATATAAACATGACCGAATAACTTCTTTATTAACCGACAAAATTGGCTTCATCTCCAGTCTCCACTTTATGATTTTTACAACTCCCTTTGGCTGCTTCCATACACACAAATCCCCATATTCCAATTCTTCAGTTGAATTCTTTGTTTGAAAGTGGACGAGCGACACCTGTCCAAAATATTATGTTTGAAATAAACCCAGGGCTTCATCGTCTTAGACATATAAAACAATTTTTCATCAATACGAATTTGAAGAGCAAAACTCTACCTTGCCCTTTCTTCTTGTCATCCCACAAATATGGCTTCATGGCATTTATCTTTTTTTGATTCTCCCATATTTCGTCTCGATATGTTTCATTCTTTCCAAATCTAATTCGACTCTATTGCAACCAACCCTTTTCACAAGCTTCGAAGAAAAATCTGGTATATATAGACCATTTGTAGTGCTCATTCCAAATTCGAGAATTGATCTTCTAGACATAGAAAAAGCTTTGACAAGTTTCGAAATGGCTCCTCTTGCTATCTTCCCATTCTGACTTTCTTTAATTAGAATTTCAAAAACAGCTCTCGGGGTGAAATTTTTCTTTTTATTTCGACGATGCATATTTTTCAGCATTGTGACAATATTGCCGATAGAGCTTACATCTTTACAAATATATATTATTCAAATCAAATTAAATTTTTTGTAGTGAATGTAACTTATTCCAGATTTGCCAATGTCATTGCTTTTGCTGCATGGACCATACTTAGTAATTCATCATAGTTCCAAATTCAAATAACAATCTCAATTCATCGTTTCATAATTTATTCAAAGTAGATTGACTAGATTAATGAGATATTGATATTAAATGGGAGTGTATTAGGGAAAATGTGTAAAGGATTTACAAATCCAACTCATTTTTCTTTAGGTTCATACGGTTATAGAGTTTTTCCCATCTCGCGTCGGAACAAACAATTAGGGAAATCATTTCAAATATTGTACGAGTCCAATCGTTAAGCTTTCTTTTTTATAAGAGGTGCAACGGGTTACAATATTCACCTTTTCTCGTCTTATTCACTAGCATGTTGGGAGTTGATTATTGATTTAAATTATAAATAGATAAAAACTGATGATATATTCTTTTCTAAAAGAATCGTATTGATCTCGTTTAAGTGGCATTACGTTTGAAATTTATCCTTGCCGCTTACCACGTTTGTCATAATTTTTTACACTTAGTCTTCATCTAGGCTTGTTAAGACTTGAAGCTTGATTTTGTCGCTTATTCACGTTTTACTCTTCTTATAATATTGATGATAAAAAAGTTTTAGTATTGACGAGTCATGTAAAATGTCTGGATAAGAAGTAATTTGGTCGATTATAATTATATTGTAAATAAGTATTTAACATTTTTTTTTTAATTTTAAAACTACGTTAAATTGGAAAAACAAAAAATAAAATGAAAATACGAGTTGAACAATTCGGAATAGAGACTACAGCCTCAGTTTCTGCCCTATTCATCAGAGGTCACACAGCGTGTTATTTTGCCATGACAACCTTTTATGCATTTGTTGATTCATGATTGGACCTAAAATTATCCCGTTGAGGTTAATTTTATTGGAGGTCAATAAACTTTCACCCCACCTACAAGTAGATCACGGAACTTTAATTGGTAGCAATTGAGTCATCGAACTTCAATTTAATAACAATTGGCTCACTCCATTAGTGAACCGCCAGAATATGTAACAAAATTGATGACATAGACATTAAAAGCTAAGGACATGTGAATTTTACGTGGACTACCCCATTACTTTTCACATCCTTGTGGACTATCTCAATATCTTTCACATCCTTGTCAAACCAAATTTAAGGAGAAATTCTTGGACGATTTTTGATCAATCACTCATCTCCCTCGTCCATCTACTAAATTGCAATGGACTTTCAATCAATCTCACAACAATCTGCCCATGATAGGCTATAAATACGTTGTTATTGAAAAGCGAAAAATACATGAAAGTTGAAATCTTCACATATCGAAACACTCTCAAATAATATGAAGAGAGACAATTCATAACCCCTTTTTCTAGCTTGGTTTGATAACCTTGTTAGCATTAGAGAAGGCGTGAGGAGGTGAAGACGGAGAAATTGTAGGGAAAGAAAATTGATGAACCCTAAACCAATTAATTGCCCCACTATGCTTTTGCTGGAAAAAATAAAATTAAAATAAAAAATTGGATTGTTATGTATGGTCTATATTTTTTAGAAAAGTCCAACTGCCAAATGACGGGCGAGCATTTGCTGTAAGGTGGAACTGAACCCCACAGTGGGGGGGGGGGCACGTGACCCACAAGGGGCACATTAAAATTTCCACTATATTTTTACTCTAAAACTTAATGATCCTTACTAACATATCAATTGTAGTCCCAACTTTGAAGCAAATTGAACAGAAGCCATAGGAAGTTGAATCTATATGTATAAAACAATTAAATTGTATTTCACTTAGAATCCATTTGATTGCAAGGATGATATTTGGGTGGGAAGAAAACAAATTTTTGAGAATTGAGTTCCATAAAAATGATTTTCATGAAAAATATCAATTGAATGATTTTGATTGAGTTTATTTTATAGGTAAAAAAAGTAAGAAATTTTTCGAGTTTTTTAGTTTGATTGACATTATTTTCCATGAAAAATTTGGTAAAGTTAAATTATTTGTCATTTTTTTTTAAAAAAAAATATTTGTATGTACAAATCATATCCCGATTAATAAAAAAAAATGTCATAACATTTTCCGCGGAAGGTGGAAATCCAATTCCCACATATTAGGTAAGAATTCATTTTCCACAAAAATGGTGAAAACATCATCACGTGCCCACAAGTTGAAAAACCTTTTTCATGTCAAATTTTGTCAATTAAACAGAAAAAAGTTGGAATTTGGCATTAAAAAATAAAAATGGACTTTCCATGGATATCAAGAACTATCAAAATGGACTTTCCATGGATATCAAGAACTATCAAACAGAGTATCTTATATATATATATATATATATATATATATATATATATATATATATTTATTTTTTTTATTTTTTTTTATTTTAAGATTATAGGCATTAGATTCTACTAAACCTGTTATAAAAAGTTGATAAAATTTGTGGAGTCCAATAAATTTATAGTTGAATTGATGTTTTATTAGCTTAAATTATAAATTTAAATTCAGCAGAGTATACAACTAACATATACAAGATATTTGTATTATGCAAATCAAAAATGAAAATGAGAGAATATTTTAGGCCAAACGTTGTGGTTCTCTTAAACTCTGTTTGTTAAACTTTTGTGTATAAAAACAAGTTTTTTATGTTTTGTAAATAAAATATGTGGTTGAAAAGTAGAAAAAGAATATATATGTGATTAAAAAATTGTTTGAGAATTTGGTTACCAAGCAGAGGCTTATATATATACCAAATCCATTGTTGTGAAATTGTGATGTTAATACGTTCACATTTGTTTCTTTGACGATCCTCTCCTCGCCTTGCCTTTTTTTCCCCCTCTCTAAATGCAATTCTCATTCCGTTGTCATGTTATTCATTATTAACTTTGATGTCCACATCAGTATTTGAAGGTCATCCCTACAATTGCTAGCAATTGAAGTTCGATAACCTACCTTCAAGTGTGGTGAAAATTTTGTGACCTCCGCTACAATTAACCATCCCGTTGATTGTCATGTATTTCCATTTCTTGGGGAAATGGAAATTGGCTTCTTCAAAATTTAGAGATGACAATGGGGTGGGAAATTCCCGACAATAACGGGGATGACACGTGGACGAAGATTAAAAAGTATCCCCAAACGGGGATGGGGCGGGGATGAGAATTGCTATCAAATCTCCATCCCCGTCCCATACCGCCCCGAAATAATCTCCAATTAATAAGTTCAATTAAAAAAAAATTCAAACAAATTAAAAGTGTCATAAATCACTCAACGCCGAAGTATATAATTTCAAAATCAAACTCTATATTTCAACTTTATATTACTCTTCATCTCTCACTCTCAAGTCTCATCTCATTCTCTCTAAACACACTTCTTAACATAATTAAACATGTACTACTCTATAAAAGTTATTAGAAGTTTTTTTAATTAATGCTAATCATTCTTTAGAGTTATTAAATGAGAATTTTGTAAAATAATCATACTTTATGAAAAGAATTTGTATAACTAAGATATTAGATAATCATTATAAAAAGAAATTAATGGACAAAAATATAGACGGAGATGGGACGGGACGAGGATGTCCATAATCCCCGTTTACACAGGACGGGAATGGAGATATTAAACCTCCGATGGAGAGGGACGGGGATTGGCGTCCCTTCCTTGAATCCTCCTCATTATCATTTCTATCAAAATTCAAAAGATAAAAAGTAAAAAGAAAAGAAAAGAAAAGGTAATAGTCCATCAGCAATGGTCCTGGTTAGGACTCAGGAGTACCAGATATACCTTCTACTAAAGTCGTGGGCGACATAACTTTCTTGGTAAAATACTAAAAGATAACGATAAAAATAAATATGTGAAAGTTACAATAACTTATCATTGTTAGGACTTATATAAGTAGAGATACTTATCGTTAGGCTAGTCTGATTATCACTCCATTTTAATATTAATAAAATAATAGAATGTGAAGACCCACGCCACCGAATCGTTGCATGGCATCTGAATCCCACGTACGAGATGGAGCCGTAAAAAACATGGACACGTGAGGTCCAAAAGCATCTTTACCGTACATAAGTTTTACACGCTCTTGGAAGAGCGTACAAAACCATTACACATTTCCTACGCTTATTTCCCTGCTTTGAAACTCACAGACTCGTCCTCCTTCTCTCACACACACTGTTTTCCGTATGACCGTATCTCTCTTCCCACTCTAACCACTTGCATATAAATATATATACATACATATATATCAAGAGAGAGGAGATAGAGAGTGAGTACCGAGTACTCGTGGGGAAATCAATTCCCCGAAAACTACTTTTCCGATCTGTACTTTCTTTTCTATCACCAAATTTCTAGGTATACTAATTCTTATATAAATATATGTGTGTATGTATGTTTGTAGGTGTTTATATAGACGACTGGTGGTTAATTCTATTGTTGTTTGTCTTGTTGGGTTCAGCCTTTTGGGCGTGATTTGTGATGGTTTTATGAATTTGATGTGTGTTTTCCTTCGATTTTGAGGTGGGATTTTACTGGATCTGAGGAATTTTGAGAACTTTGGATATAAAAAGATGTCCTCTTTAAGCAGAGAGCTGGCTTTCTTAATTCTTCAGTTTTTGGATGAAGAGAAATTCAAAGAAACAGTTCACAAGTAAGCCAGTTTTGTTTTGTTTTTCCTGAATAAATTTTTATGGGTTTTTGGATTTTTGTGTTGATTTTTTTGGGATTTGGAAAATGAATGAAGGTTGGAAAAGGAATCGGGGTTTTTCTTCAACATGAGGTACTTTGAGGATGCTGTGACCAATGGTGAGTGGGACGACGTGGAAAAGTATTTATCAGGGTTTACAAAGGTTGATGATAACCGTTACTCCATGAAAATTTTCTTCGAGATCCGAAAACAGAAGTATCTTGAAGCTCTTGACAAGTAAAGCTCTAAATTTCATTCATTTCAGTAGTTTAAGAAAATAATGATGATGATAGTTAGCACTCCATTGTTGTATTGTTTTGTAATCTGGGTCTCTATTAATTCTTCTGTCAATTGTAGACGTGATAATGCGAAGGCTGTGGAGATACTTACAAAGGATTTGAAAGTGTTCTCGAGTTTTAATGAAGACCTCTTTAAGGAAATAACTATGCTCCTCACCTTGCAGAATTTTAGGTAATGTGCATTGATCAAAAGTATGATAGCAATTGTCATTGAAATTTATTTTGTGATAGATTGAGTTCAACTTATTATTATTATTATATATTTATTTCATTTAGTGCATAGCAAGATAATTTCCTAAAAATTATTACCAACAGAGAAAAAATTGTTGTCAGGATTAGATTCAGGTTGCACAATGTCAATTTTACACTCAACATGGAGCAGAAATCGAATGGTTATGGTGTTTTCGTGGGATGGATTGGGAAATTTTGGGCAACCAGTTAGGTCCAGAGATATTTAGGGGAGGTGGAATCATTAATGGGGTTACAGAATTATTTGGAGAAACGCTAGCTTGAGTAACCACGTCGTCTGCTCATTTTGCTTGTTGACATTTACTTAACTTTTCTATGTATGATTTTGAATTAACTTAATTTTTTGTCACTAAATGAACATTGGATTGAAGATAAGGACTGATAGAATTATGTAATACAATTGCCAAATGTTGCTATATGCTGTTTTTTTTAATTACACAAGCTCACTCAAATTTTCAATACCCTAGTTATTGAAGATATTTCAAAGTGTTAACTTCACTTCTCCAAAATATCACGTTTTCTACTTGTTGGTAATAGAGGATTTGGGCTTTTATAATTTTTTTTTTTTTAAAATATGAGAGTACAACAAATTCATGCTTAAGGTGATAGGACATAACTGTGTGTAAAAATCATGACCTAGTGGTAAAGATTGTTCTCTGCATCTGGCTCCAATTTGTGAACTTTCACTGGTTTTCCGAACTTTTTCTCTCTATACATGCCAATCTCACTTGCATTTGGTGCGGAAATTTCTTTAACCAGGGAGAATGATCAGCTTTCTAAGTATGGTGATACCAAGTCAGCTAGGGGTACAATGCTTGTTGAGCTAAAAAAACTGATTGAGGCAAATCCGCTCTTTCGTGATAAACTTCAGTTCCCCAACTTAAAGAACTCAAGACTGCGGACGCTAATAAACCAAAGGTAATTCTGAACAGCAAAGGACTAGTAATACAGCTCTTCCGTGATTTGTTTAATATGTGAATGAAATTATCGCCTGTTTGTTGAGTTGCAGTTTGAATTGGCAGCACCAGCTCTGTAAGAATCCAAAACCTAATCCTGATATAAAAACCCTTTTTGTTGACCATACTTGCGGACAACCAAATGGTGCCAGAGCACCATCCCCAGTCACTAATCAGCTGATGAATTCCATGCCTAAAGTTGGGGGATTCCTACCTATGGGTGGTCCTGGTGTAAGTTTGTGCGGAAACATTTCCCCTTTGCTTTTTGTCAGTGGATTACATCTATTGATTGCTGGAATATTTTTCTTCCTATTAACAGCCATTCCAGCACGGCCCGGCCCCTATGACAGCATCACTTGGAGGCTGGATGGCCAATCCATCCTCTGTTCCTCACCAAGCTGTTTCTGTTGGGCCTATGAGCTTAATTCCTCCCAGTAATGCCTGTAATACGTTTAATCCTGTACACGACTGTTTATATTCTCTACATGTTCAATTATTATGTGCATGTTTGGATTAAATTATAATCTCCATATAATTTGAAATCAAAGTCAAACATTAACTACACATTCAAAACTACTACTCACTTATTATCTAGACAGTTTGTTGGCCCCATTACTCTTTATTATAATCTCATGATAATTTCTCCCAAAGAAGCACTATGAATTGCAAAAGAATTCTTGTGGAGTTACGGTGAAATTGCTTAATGTAAGACAGATTGTACTTACCTATTGTAACCCATATAGTACATCTTCTTTTTCATTTAAACCCTTTTTTATTGCTAATTCTCTTTGTTCCTTTTGTGTCTTATATGTATAGCGTCTATGCCAAAGCGTCCAAGGACTCCTCCTACTAATAATCCAGCACTGGATTATCAAACTGCTGATTCTGAACACGTGCTGAAGAGATCAAGACCTTTTGGAGCATCAGAGGAGGTATAACATATGTATTTAAGCTTGTTCCTTTTTGGGTCTTGCCACTTCTTTGGACTTCTATAATGACTTGCTGTATATATTGTTGTAATTGGGTTCCTCTAGAGTTAATTATAAATTGGTTGGTGTTTTTTTTTTGGTATTGCCCTGATTGTTCAATTTTAACTCTTAAAGTACTTACCGTTCCATTCAGTTTTAAATTTCTGATTCATTCTCTTTTTGTTGGCCTCTATATTTTGTGGACAATTCATGTACAGGTTAACAATCTCACCGTGAACATATTGCCTGTCACATATCCTGGACAAAGTCATTCCCGTTCCTCATATTCTGCTGAAGACTTACCCAAGAATGTTTTGGCACATCTGAATCAGGGTTCTTCTGTGAAGAGCATGGATTTCCACCCAGCATATCAAACTCTGCTTCTTGGTTTGATCCTACTGTCCATAGAATTGATGCTCTTTTATTTACACACTGAACAATTGGAAGAATGCTGAGTTTCTTCTGTTACCAGTTGCTATGTCTATTTTATTTAAGGTGTCCAAAAAAAAAAAAGGGTTTTGGTGCGAGTGTGAAAAGTATATCTATCCGTGTGCATTTGGATTTGTTATTCATATTGATAGATGATATTCCATAATATAGAATCATATACATATGCTCATTGTGCTTATAAAATAATTTATTCTGCTTTGTATAATTTCAGTGGGTACCAATATTGGCGACATTGCTATATGGGAAGTGGCTACTAGAGAGAGGCTAGCTATTAGAAATTTTAAGGTTTGGGATATTGGAAGATGCACAATGACTCTTCAGGTGTTGTTTATAGAGCCTTTTGCTGCTTTCTCTTCTTTCTGCTTTTACTGTTGATGAGATCAATTTTCTGCCTTTTAACATGTAGGCTTCTTTGGTTAATGAATATACTGCATCAGTTAACCGTGTAATGTGGAGCCCTGATGGAACCCTTTTTGGTATGTACTGCTAGGTTTTTTATGCTTATTCATCTTATAACTCGTATCTCAACCCCTGCCTGCAAAAAATTGAAAACGTAAAAAGCCTAAACTATACGGGCTTAAAATAATCGGTCGCAGTAGCATTATGTCAAATTTCTGCATTAAATACTTTGTCATCAGTAAGCAGACAAAGATAACCTTCCTTGATGGAAAGGCACTTGTATAATGGATATGAATAATTTATTGGGGAATAAGTTTGGGGAACTGGATTTGAACTTTGGATTGTAATTTCAGAATCTGAAAATCTTGGATTTGAGAAAAATAGGTAATACCAGTCAGTTCTATTTTCCTTTCTTACCCTTTTTAAAAGATAAAGGCAGATTGCTATAATAATTTAGATTTTTCCTAAATTTGATTCAACTTTTAAGTAAATTGAAAGCTTTTGATTACAAGCTGTGTAGTATAAGATTTTGACAAATTGGATATTCTTTTATCATAACAAGTTTCATTATCATCCAACCAGAGTTCTGAGATGCAATCATGTCCTAAATCCATATTTCATTCCCAAATCCTAGGCCCTTATCTAGGAGCACAAATTATTTACCAATTTTATTGATATTAATGTTCTGTGTTCTAGAGCTTTCATTGCAATCTTTTCATTTGTGAAAGATTGTGAGTCAGTTGAAAGCTCAGATGGAAAATGAGTCCTATTATCAGTTGTAATTGTTTTTACTCTGATCCAGGTGTGGCATATTCGAAGCACATTGTTCACATATATGCTTATCGTGGCAGTGATGATTTAAGGAATCACCTTGAGGTTTGTAATTGAAGTTCAGGAATCTGTTTTCGAATTATGCTAATATGTTTTGTGTTTTAAGCTGTCCTTTCTTGCAAATATAAATGGACATGCCCATATTGGTAATGAAATTTCAGGAATCTGTTTGTGTATGATGATTGAATTTGCCTGCCTAATTGTTTCAGATTGATGCCCATGTTGGAAATGTCAGTGATCTTGCTTTCTCTAATCCTAACAAGCAGTTGTGCATCATAACTTGTGGAGAGGATAAGGAAATTAAGGTTTGTATTCTTCTATAAATCATAGGATTTGATGCATGCACTGCATTTTAGGATATTCATCCATACAGGTGTGGGATGCAGCTACTGGTGCTAAGCAGTACACTTTTGAGGGTCACGAAGCACCTGTTTTTTCAGTATGCCCACATCATAAGGAAAACATTCAGGTACTTCCTCCCACATGCTTTCTAAGAATTATGAATTTTTGATTTTCCAGAATTAAGAAAGATGATGGCAGAACTGATTTGGCATCTACGTTTTGTGAGCTTTGTGCTCCCTCAGATATTGAATTTTCAAAAGGATGTATGTCATCCCTTTATTATGCTTGACCCATAACTTTTCTTCCAATTGATTATTCTTTTGTTGCAGTTCATCTTTTCAACTGCTATTGACGGGAAGATTAAGGCATGGTTATATGATAATATGGGGTCAAGGGTTGATTATGATGCTCCAGGTCACTCTTGTACTACCATGGCCTACAGTGCTGATGGGACACGGTAAAAATCCTGTGGTACTAGTAAAGATGGCTTTACATATATTTTTGGTTTCTCAATTTCTTGGATAAATGGCAGGCTATTTTCTTGTGGTACTAGTAAAGATGGCGAATCACACATT
Source organism: Ligustrum vulgare (assembly GCA_963555705.1). Lineage (NCBI taxonomy): Eukaryota > Viridiplantae > Streptophyta > Magnoliopsida > Lamiales > Oleaceae > Ligustrum > Ligustrum vulgare. Next base: position 2,538,189 of record OY743172.1, on the reverse strand, counting down.
GTGGAGTGGAATGAGAGTGAAGGGGCAGTCAAGCGGACATACATTGGTCTTGGCAAACGTTCTGTAGGAGTGGTTCAATTTGATACAACAAAGAATCGGTTCTTGGTTGCTGGTGATGATTTTTTAATAAAATATTGGGATATGGATAATATAAACCCCTTGAATGTAACTGATGCTGAGGGTGGTTTACCGGTAACTGCAAAGTTGGATCTCTTTTAGATTAACTGGCTATTTTTGGGAGAGAGGATCCGAGTAAATTCTCATTTTCTTAATAATTTGTCAGGCTTCGCCTTGCGTTAGGTTTAACAAGGAAGGGTTTCTGTTAGCTGTATCAACTAGTGACAATGGCGTTAAAATACTTGCAAATGTCGAAGGTGTTAGGCTGATGCGCTCTATTGAAAATCGATCTGTTGCAAAGGTATAGCAATCTAGGTATGTTTATGCAGATTTTGAGATAGAATGTTCATTATGCTCATCATTTTGTTAAGCAGGGGCCTATGATCAATGAATTTGGTGCTTCTAGCTCAGCTGCTGGGACAGGTGGAGATATGTTTGCTCTGGTGAGCACTGATAGCTAATTCAGTTTTATGAGGAAAGCTGAGTTATTGTAGATAATTTTTGCACTTTGTTATGCATTCTGAATTTTTTGCTGCTCATATTCCCAATAATTGTTTTGCTTGACCACTAACTAAATGATTTTTTTGCAGAATGGCGATAGAAGTTTGCCAGATGTAAAACCTAGAATTTCTGATGAGCTGGAAAAATCTAGAATTTGGAAGCTGACTGAAATTGACGAACCATCTCAGCTTCGTTCCCTGAGGCTTCCTGATAGTTTACTGTCAGTGAGGGTATGAATTTTTCAAAAAACCAGCCTGGCTCAATCTCACCATGTTACCATTTTTCTTATGTATGTGCTTATCCACATTGGCAAGTCTCTGTTCATTTACAGTCCGTCCTTCCATGAACAACTTGTTAATTTAGACGATTTAGGGTTGTATCTTGTGTTCTCAAGTCGTTTTTCTGGTGGAGAGCAGATTTACCATGTGCTTTTGGGAGTTGTCAATTTCTGTAAGTTGAGATTCTTGGAGATGATTATCTGAATTATTAGTATAAATCTGGACGTAATAGAATCTTTATCTTTAGATAAAAAGTGATCACGTTGATAACCTTGGGAGGCTGAGATGAGCATTTTCAGTAGTTGGTATTTTGGAATATGATCTGAAGAAATTTTTGTGTTGCGGAATCTTTGAAGTCATTCCATAAATTTATGGCCACCCTCATGATTTGTGCACATTATATTATACTAATTGTAATTCCATCTACATGTATTTCTTCAAAGAAATTGAAACTACCTTTGACACCTCACATAGTGGATGGCTTTCTCATCGGCCAGGAGATTTTCCACATCCCTTTTTAATCCATCGCTTGAGTGAGAAGTTAATTTAAATGGAAACAAGAACTTAAAATTTGGAGGCAGGTTTACAGTATTTGAAGTGATTTTCCCTGATTTCAAATGTTCTGATTTTTACCCTCTCATTAATTGGATCGATCTGAATTCCTAGAAACTTTGAAACTAACATATTATGGAAGCATCTCCTCTTACGAGGAGATCCAAGCCAATTTTCTGATCCATCTTCCAACAACCCCCCCCCCCCCCCCCCCCCCCCCAAAAAAAAAAAAAACACACACACACACACAAAAACATATTATGGAAGCAGGGTCAGAGCTAAGATTGTATTTCAATGGGGTGGAATTTAAATAAATTTTTAAAATAAGGTAATACAATACAAATGTAAAAACAGTATATTTTTTCGATATATTACTGTTGTTTCCTATGATTTTTTTTCATACTCCAAATAGGTGATTTTAGATAATATAAGTTAATATAAGTTAAATGTGGTTGAGGCATGGAAATATAATATGTAACTGTTGTTTAATAATTACTAAGGAACCATTTGTATGGCTACAATTAACTAGAAAATAAAAGATTATAATCAGACAACTAAGGTAAATATCTTGATGACCTTTTGGATGCGTCAAAATATCCTGTTAGCAAAGTCTAAAGCATTAATCTACCTTATTCTCAGTGCACAATTTAGAATCTCTTTGATGTAGGTGGTTCTTGGGAAAATTTGGGTTTGTGGAAGAATGTGTGATTGAGAAATAATTGAAAAATGTGAAAAGTTGTGAGTCCTATAGAAATGTGTGGTTGAAAATGAATTTGAGGGAAAAGTTGAAAAAAATAGATAGAACCAAACAGGCTCTTTAGACATAACATGAAGTTAACTAGATTTCATCATTATTTTTTTTGGGTGCAAATACATATCATCTGTCAATATACGTGCTTCTTTGTCAAAGGACAACACATTAATTATGTTAATAGAAAGAAAAAATTCTATGTATGATATAATGATACTAATTTTTCAAATAACCCGATAGGGGCAGTTGTCCCCATTGCCCTCATGATGGCTCCGCCAGTGAGTGGAGGTCTACTGTTTATAGCCAAGAGCTCTTCACAAGGCCTGATCATCTAGTTATGATATCCAAAATTATTTTATTGTTCCATTTTCTAAATTTTTATGAAATATTTATTATTTACAGGATATTGAAAATTTGTTGTATGAAAAAACTTGTGTAACTATACATTTCACGACCATCGCCCACCTGATTAGGCCCCAGGCCCCTTCATGGACCATGCCGGCTTTGGCCTGCATCTCACCCTTTATGTACTTGGGAGATGGACCCCAACGTTGTATTCTTTCGCCAAGGACCCATGATAACTTAAGACTTTCCTTGAGAGGTACTTTAAGAGCTCATTTGGTATATGATATCTTTGAAGAAATTTGAATTTTTGGGAGAATGTGGTTGAAAAGAGGTTGAAATGTGCGAAAGTGGTGGATCCTATAAAAATATGTGGTTGAAAATGAGTTTGAAGGAAAAATTGTCCAAATTTACTTGGACAAACAGGGGCTAAGTTGAATGTTGGTACCAACTGGGGGCATGGGGCCGAATTCAGTGGGCCATGCTCGGGGGACGTATCATACGACTTGTGTATTTTATTCTTCAAAAAGTAGAATTAGATGTGGCTATCCAATAGCTAACACTAACTACTTCCTACTGTATTTGATTTTACAAATGGATCAGAAGTTTTAAGGAAATGGCAATATTTTATTCCTCTGTTTTTTCTTTATGAATTAAACTTCGATTTATTTTTTTTAAATTATATTTAAATCATATAAAATCATGTTGATTGTATGCTATAATATGAAAAGATTGGTACTTACGAAAACTAATTTGTAGATGCTCGTCTGTATATAGACTAGTGTTACCTGTATATGTTTGCAGTTATGTCCGGAAATTTTGAGGTTTAGCACGTATTAGTGTACACTTGCTCACCTTCATTGTTCTGTTTTCATTTTAGATTATGAGGTTGATTTATACAAATTCTGGAGGTGCCATATTAGCTTTAACATATAATGCTGTCCACAAACTCTGGAAATGGCAAAAGAATGAGAGAAACCTTAATGGAAAGGTTTGAAACTTAACTTTGACATCTTAATTTCAAAGGATTTCTCCTTGACCTTCCTTTTCCATATTTAGAGCACGATTTGCTAATCTTAGGAAAAGGGAAAAAGTTACTTTTGTTTCAAAAAATGTTTGGATGCTCAACTTTTTTTTATTACTTATAAGTTTAAAAAGTTAAATTGTTTTTTAAAGCAACTCTTATCCACTGTTAAAATAAGTAACTCATTTACATCTACATCTCAAAAATATTATTTATACTAAAACTAATTTATTTCCAAGTGAACTTTATTCTTTGCCAAACAAATCTAATTATTTCTTTGCTTATGTAGGCAACCACTGCTGCCCCTCCTCAACTATGGCAACCTTCTAGTGGAATATTAATGACCAATGACATATCTGAGACGAACCTTGAGGAAGCTGTTCCATGCTTTGCGCTCTCAAAGAATGACTCTTACGTTATGTCAGCATCAGGAGGAAAAATTTCCCTATTTAATATGATGACATTCAAGGTAATTAAATTATTTTAATTGTAATAGATATTTTTCTTCATTGGTTTTCTGGTTTATGTTTGCCCTTCTGTGTATATATATATATCCTTCTGGCATGTTTCATAAGGTGGATTAGATAGCACCGAAAAATATTAAAAAGGAAAAAGAAATTAAAATTTCGTTTATTATATTGCCTATTACAGTCTATTACAACATAATAAACATGCATATAGATTCTTAAGTCGTTTTCCCTTCACAGACAATGACAACGTTTATGCCCCCTCCACCGGCGGCAACATTTCTTGCCTTCCATCCTCAGGACAATAACGTCATTGCCATTGGCATGGAAGATTCTTCCATACAAATTTACAACGTCCGCGTTGATGAGGTTCTTACTAGAACAAAAAGCTGGCATATTATTCTTGCTATGATTTAATGCTCATATGCTTTTCTGTTATTTATTTTTGTGTTCTAAAGGTAAAAATCAAGCTCCTAGGCCACCAGAAGAGAGTAACTGGCCTTGCATTTTCCAATGTTTTAAATGTTCTCGTGTCATCTGGAGCTGATGCTCAGGTAAGTTCAACAATATAATAAAAAAGAGAAAACATGATGCTTGACATGTTCTCTGTGTCTTGAAAGAAAGAAAGAAAGAAAAAGAGGGGGGGGGGGGGGGGGGGGGGTCGATATTTTTTACTACTGTAACGGATGAGTGAAATATGCTTCCTCCTTTCTCTATCACAAGTAAAAGAATTTTAGGGTACGGAGTAACCTTTTTAAAAATTTAATTAGCTTTTTTTAACTTGAGAGAATAAGCATAAAACTCATGTAATCTATCTTTTGCTGTCAAAATGAATAAATTTATGTCTGTATTTTGTACTCATACAAGAGAGTATTACCTGTTATTAAAGTGAAGACTTGGAAATTCAATTTTCCTTCCTGCACCATGATATTTAGTATTTACGGAAATAAATGTATCTCACAATAACGTATAGTTACTTTCTGACTTTTGTATTCTAGCTTTGTCTCTGGAGTGTAGATGGATGGGAAAAGAAAGCGAGTAAGTTCTTGCAGATTCCTTCCGGTTGTGCACCAAAGCCTCTTGTTCAGACCCGGGTTCAGTTTCATCATGACCAGGCTCATGTGTTGGTTGTTCATGAAACACAACTAGCCATCTATGAGGCTTCAAAACTCGACTGTGTCAAACAGGTGCTAAGCTCCTGCTTTCTACACGCTTTTATCAGCACTACAATCTATTATTTGATACATTTGATGGTTGTCAAGATCCTTTATAATGTGGTTTGCTTATTGCAAACATGATCGAGAGAATAGGGCCAATAAAAAGAAATTTCACTACTCACAAAAAGCATCTTGTTGCAGTGGGTTCCTCGAGAATCAAACTCTGCAATTACGGATGCTACATTTTCATGCGACAGTCAATCAGTTTATGCAAGTTTGGAAAATGGGAGCGTTTGCGTCCTCACTGCTACAGGACTGAAACTAAGGTGTCGCATCAATCCTGCAGCCTATTTGCCTTCTAATCCAAGGTACATGTGTTATTACCCTCGTGAAAAGATCTAAGCCTCTGTTTGGTAAATCTTTTATAAATAGCGACAACATTTCGTTGATCCATTTTTTCGAAAAGTAAAAATGGTGGGCTGAAATCTTTGATCAATCGAAATTGTTACCTTTTGGAAAAAAATTGTTGCCACATGATCGTTTAAACAAATTTTACCAAACATAGGCTAATTTATACCTCCATTTCTTCTTCAAAATGGTGTCTAATTATCTAAAATACAGCTTGAGGTCATATCCACTTGTCATCGCCACTCATCCATCCGAACCTAGTCAAATTGCAATAGGACTCAATGATGGCGGAGTGCACGTATTGGAGCCCCTGGAAATGGAAGGAAAATGGGGTACTGCCCCGCCACAAGAAAATGGTGTGGGTCTTAGCATCAGCGCGGTTGCAGCTTCTGGCGATCAATCATCGAGAAAATAGTCCATTCTAGCTCCCCTAGTTTTTCTGAGCCGTAATGTTTAGGTGGTTTAGCCTATAAGATACACGTTTGATTGGGGCTAGTCGAGGTGATAGGCCGATTTCCAGCTGGGAAAGAAGACTGGGGAAACTCCAAGATTATGTTGATACACAGAGGAAGGAGAATAGGTTTAGTCCATTAGAGGGGTTTCTTTTATGGCATATAATAACGGATCTCTTCAAGATTGCTCGTACTTTTCAAAACATTTTAAAGATAGTTCGTGCAGGGAAATCTTGTTAATCAGTTGCCTCGACTTTGAGATGAAATCCTATCGGGGAAGGATCGCCATCGGGATTGACCAAAATCTCGAGCAGTTGGAACAGATGTAGGTGTTTTGCTTGTATATGTTGTTAGATGATTACATTTTCCTTCCAAATTTGCCATTGCGATTCGCCTCGGAATCACTGAACTCGTTCTATAATTTTATGATTGCAAGGTCATTATAATATAGAAGCAATTACTAGGCTCGTCGTGACTGTGGGCAATCATGGGGTGGTCACCTTGGATTCTTGATAATTCCGATTCGTGTAATTTTTTAGAACTTATATTTAGTCGTGTTCGATCTAATTTATTAAATATCATAATATTTTGAGATAATTTAAAATGAAAGACAGAAGAAATCAAATCGGAAGAGCAAATAGTGAGGATATTACAACATTTTTGACGTGTATAACATTCTTTCTTGGTTATTGTCATGGTTAAATATATTCAAACTACATTTTTTAATATGTGCACCACATTTTAATAACGTAAAATGATCATAATCTTTAATCAATATCACAACTGTCTCCAACTTTTTTAATTCTATTCTTATTTTGCGTCTTTCTTTTATTAGTAATTGCTACATCTTATTTCTCCTATCGGACTTTACAAAAAATTTCATTATGAAGAAATAAAAATATTTCTTTATCCCTCGTATATCTAATAAGTAATAAAAAAAAATTAAAATTGTGATTAAATACTTGTCCATCGTTTTAAAGCAACAGAAAAAATTTGGATGAAAATCATGGATGAATAAGATATTTGACAATTACTGAAAATCTAATTATAAGAATGTGGCAAAAAAAATTAAGAACATAAATATAACAATCTATAAAAATTATGAACCAAAAATACAATTAAAATGTGGTGTGTTTATAAGAAATTATGGAATTAATATAATTAATCTTGTCGTATTTCAAATTTTTTTACTGCAATTATGACATGTCCTTGCTGGAATAAGCATCTATTTGGTAAACAATATAAATTGATTTATAAATCATAACCACTTTATAAATTACAAAATTTCTCAAATTACCTTTTAATCACGGACGTTTTCTGTCTGCAATTTTCAACCATTACTTTTTACCTGAAAATAATAAATAAATAGTGTTATTAAATAAAGGCAAATTCTTGTTTATGTCATAATTTGAACAATATTGTTCATAGTTGTATATTTCGATGTTGATATGATGTGTTAAATAAATGGATAATTGTCACACGTGTAAATGTGTACAACTTTTGATATACTATTGCAGTAGCACGATTGTTATTCATAATAAGTGACTATTGGTAATCATTCAACATCATGACAAATCTATGACAAATCTAAAAAAAAAAATGAGTCAGTTGCCCTTGAGGCATGGCTCAAGTGGTGAAATGTAAGGTGAAAAAATTCTGCCCGCTCGCAATTATCGGGTGAGGGTTCGATTCCTGAAAAATGAAAAAAGGCTCTTAACAAGAGGAGTTATAGGGCAAATTCTCAACCCTGTACCACTTGAAACATATCATGCGATTTACATTCTTCATCAAGATTCAGGACAGGACCGATGAGGATCATTAGGACTGCGGTTCAACCTTTTTTAAAAATGAGTCCGCCCATCTTGCACCAACCTGGGATGTCGGGGGCATGGTAACATGATTGGAATTGGAAAGTCTAATAACCTAAATATTTGATAAATGTGTAATAGGTACAATTTTCTTTCCAATTCTAACGCCCCTGTTCTGTTTTTTTGAAACGCAACTGCGTGTTCGTGCGTGCATTTACGAGATCTGAAGATTTTTCGAGTTCACGCAATCCCACTCCCACACCTATTTAGTATCAATCCTACACAATATTGATGCAGTTTTATAGCTACTCTAAACCCTCAGCTGATGAACGGAGCCGCCCCTACCCACCTCCGTTCCCTTCATAAATCGGCCTCCATTACAAACGGAGATAATAAACTTAAGAAATACAAAGATTTTACAGATATGAAGAAGAAGTCGTCAGATTCTGTCAATGGGTTGTTTTGGAATGCGTATTTCATGAAGTGGACGGCGGAGGATTTGTTAGGTGTAGTGAGGCATCATCCTATACCGTGTGTCTTCGCCGCCGCATTGCTTTTCTTCATGGGAGTAGAATACACTCTATACATGGTGCCTTCGACGGCGCCGCCGTTTGATCTGGGGTTCGTCGCCACGGTATCCCTCCATCGGCTGCTTGAATCTAGGCCAGCTCTCAATACTATCCTTGCTGGCCTCAATACGGTATGAAGGAGTATATGTGTAAACGATTCAATCGCGTCTAATACTAGATCAAACTCGTTGGTAGTTGATTTTGTTTGTTTCTTTTACAAGGTTTTTGTGGGAATGCAAACTGCGTATATACTTTGGACGTGGCTAATCGAAGGCCGACCGAGAGCCACAATATCGGCCCTGTTCATGTTCACCTGTAGAGGAATTCTTGGATATGCCACACAGCTGCCATTACCAGAGGTTTTTATTTCATTCTATCTCCCTTTATTCAAATGCAATTTGACAATTCTAAAAATGAAAAACCTTCTTATTCATTATATTGTGTATTTTATATATAGCATGTGCCATCATTCTTCTCTCAATCAATAAGGCTTAAGCCTCAGTTTGGTTTGGATAAATTTTTAGTAAAATGTGTGATTGAATGTTTATAAAAATTGTTGGTGTGCTTGAAAATGGCATGTACAATTGTTCTTTTTTTGCCCCTTGTCAATATTCAAAGTACTAACATAAATAAACATAATTTAGAAGTGCATTCTATTTATGGTTATATATGGTTCCTTTTATCAGGTCATGGTATTTACGGAAAGGCTATGGTGCCCATTTTGTTTTTTCTGGCAATGGTATGAACTGTACGTAAATAACTCTTGACATTGCCTAAGATTACAAAATAGCCGTAATTTTAAGTAGTAATGACAAGCGAATTAAAACTTGAAAATTAAGCCCTTGTTTTGGTTCTCAATAAAATTTTCTTGTTTTCTTATTGTACTCAGAGCCGTTTGGTCCATCAAATTTTTTTGATTTTTGTGGATTTTTTGTATTTTTTGATGAATGTATGGTTTAGATTTGTTTGAAAAGTAAAAAATTGTGGGATTGACCAAGTATGGATGGTTGAGATTGAGTTTGAAAAATTTTGGTAAAAAAAAAATACACCAATCAGTCTCTCAATCTCAACCATCCACTAAAAGTAAGCTCACAATATTTGACTTTTCAACCAAATTTCAATCATCATTTCTCCTAAATATTAATTTAAAAAAAAACTCTTTCTAAACAATATCAAACACAAACCTAGAGGTGTCAAGATGGACAAGCCGACTAGGCATGTGAAAACCGGTCTAAATCGATCCGGGATCCCGGGATGACCCGTGACCTGTGCGAGCGGTTCACGGGTCACTAAGTTGTGAATCGCGAGTTTCGCGGGTTAAACATTCACGGGTAGTGGGTAACCCGTTGGCCCGTGAAAAAAAAAATTATTTTTATTAAATATGGTAACATTGAAAATCTCCATTCTTTAAATTCTAATGCAACTTTAAAAATAATTCTCCCTAATAGCTAAGAAACATAATATTTTTTTATAATAGTAATTAGAAATACATTTAATATTTAATTATTATTTGTTTATGTTTTATTTAAATTTCCAAATTTATAAGTAATTCGTGTAACATAAAATATAAATTTAAATTATATGTAAATATTTTATGGTATAAATATTAATTTATCATTTTAATCATTTTTTATTTAGAAATTTGACAAAAAAATTGTTATAAATATGAAAAAATCAATGTTTTTATTCATATGGGTCAAATCAGAACGAACCGCGACTCACGCTCAACCCGGATGGGTCAGGGGCGAGCCTGAGTTGTAGTTCGAAATTTTTAGGTTGACCTAAAACCAGCAGCGGGCGAGCTTTTTTTAAGCGGGACGTTACCGGACTTTTATGTAGGCGGGTCGACTTGATCCGGACCACCCGAATATACACTTCTAGTGATGAGTTATCACAATTAGTGTGGACCTCCAGCACTCTCCACCCTGGTCTTTGGGATGTACTTTCTGCGATTTAACATTCGAACTAATGGTCCATGATAGGATCGGTTCGAACTCTCAAAGTGTGAATTAGCAAAACATACTCTATAGTTTATAATTATTTCGAGGAGTATTAAACCTCTGTTTGTTAAAAGTTTTTGGTTTAAAAACATGTTTTTTTATATTTTTTAGGTAAAATATGTGGTTAAAAAATGGAGAGAGAAAATGTATGGGGTTAAAGTGATTTGAGAAATTGTGTAGAAAAAAATATGTTTAAAAACATGTTTTGCCAAACTGTGGCAAATTGTATTGGACAGTGCTCTCAACTTGGAGTTATCCACTTATTACGCAGAGTCCAACATTTAGGACAATCCAATAGTTCAGAGTTATTGCCAATGGTATGCTCATATTCCCGTGATTTGACTTACCATGCCAGTTGCCCCCATCTATACTCTGTGGTGGGAGTGACAGCCAGCCTGTACGAGGTGCAAATTGCAAAATATAGGTGGTGAAAACAAGGATGAAATGAATTTTAGAGAAAAAAGTTGTAAAATATAGCCTCTGTCCCCAAATCACTTATTTACCACACACATTTTCTTTCTTCATTTTTCAATCACATATTTTACCTAAAAAAATATAAAAAAACATGTTTTTAAACAAAAAAATTTTAACAAACAGTTACTATGTTGTAAAATTTTGAATTCATTATTGTTCTTGTTTCTTGACAGGGATTCTTGGGTTCCGGAGTCGATTTCCCGATTGGAAATGTTTCGTTTTTCCTATTTTATTCGGGGCATGTTGCTGCATCGATCATTGCATCTCTAGATATGAAACGAATGCAAAGATGGGAGTTGGCGTACACATTTGATGCCCTAAATGTTTTACAAGTCTTAAGGTTGTTGAGTACTAGAGGTCATTACACAATTGACTTGGCCGTTGGCATTGGCGCGGGAATATTATTCGATTATCTTGCCGGGAAGTATGAAGATGGAAAGAAAAGAGAAGTTTGTAATCATTAATGACACCATATAGCCTCCATGCGAAAAAGACTTCTTTGAAAGGCTGAAATGTAATGTTATTGAACTTTTAGCTACATTTTATGATAGTCGCTAAATTACATTTTGTTTCGAATCGGTCACCTAACTTAAATTCTATTATAATTGGGTCGCAATGTCTGTCCATATATGTTAGATTCACTTACGAAAAGGAGTGATAGTAGTTTAGTTATTTGCCAACTTCCAACTAAGCTGATACGTTAGCTTTTTCTCTTGTTTGACTAATGACGGGCGGATTCTGGAGTTTTATTAAGTTAGGACTGACGTTTAGGAATTTTGTTCAACTAGAACGGACATGGGTAAAATAATTGTATTTTTTTTAGTCGCAGCCCAAATATTCATTTTAAAAAAACTCTTTCTAAACAATATCAAACACAAACCTAGAGGTGTCAAGATGGACAAGCCGATCAGGCCGTGAAAATCGATCTGGGATCGCGGGCCAACTCGTGACCTGTGCTGGCAATTCAAGGGTCACTAAGTTATGAACCGCGGGTTAAACCTTCACGGGTAGCGGGTAGCCCATTGGTCCGTAGAAAAAAAATTGTTTTTATTAAATATGATAACATTGAAAATCTTCATTCTTTAAATTCTAATACAATTTTTAAAGTAAAATTTTATTTTTTTTCTCCCTAATAGCTAAGAAACATAATGTTTTTTTATAATAGTAATTAGAAATACATTTAATATTTAATTGTTATTTGTTTATGTTTTATTTAAATTTCCAAATTTATAAGTAATTCATGTAACATAAAATATAAATTAAAATTCTATGTAAATATTTTATGGTATAAATATTAATTTATCATTTTAATCATTTTTTATTTAGAAAATTGAATTTTTTTTTTTTTATAAATATGAAAAAATCTATGTTTTTACTCATTTGAGCCAAATCAGAACGAACCGCGACCCACATGGGCTCAACCCGGATGGGTCAGCGGGCGAGCCTGAGTTGTAGTTTGAAATTTGTGGGTTGACCTAAAACCCGCAGTGGGCTGATTTTTTTTTAAGCGGGTCGTTACCGAACTTTTATGTTGGCAGGTCGACTCGATCCGGACCATCGGGATATACACCTCTAGTGGGGAGTTATCACAACTAGTGTGGACTTCCAGCACTCTCCACCCTGGTCTTTAGGATGCACATACTGCGATTTAACATTCGAATTAATGATCCATAATAGGATCGATTCGAATCCTCAAATTGTGAGTTACACTTTAAGCAAAACATACTGTATAGTTTATAATTATTTCGAGGAGTATTAAATTGTATTGGACAGTGCTCTCAACTTGGAGTTATCCACTTATTACGCAGTGTCCAACATTTAGGACAATCCAGTAGTTCAGAGTTAATGCCAATGGTATGCTCATATTCCCGTGATTTGACTTACTATGCCAGTTGCCCCATCTATACTCTGTGGTGGGAGTGACAGCCAGCCTGTACTAGGTGCAAATTGCAAAATATAGGTTGGTGCATATGCAGCAAAATGAAAACAAGGATGAAATGAATTTTAGAGAAAAAAGTTGTAAAATATAGCTCTGTTCGTTAAAATTTTGGTGTTTAAAAACATGTTTTTTTATGTTTTCTAAGTAAGATGTGTGGTTGAAAAATGGATAGAGAAAATACGTGTGATTAAAAAATGATTTGAAAATTTGTGATGTTTAAAAACTTGTTTTTTTTTTTTTTTTACTTTTTCCAAACAGAGGATAAGTTGTAAAATTTTGAATTCATTATTGTTCTTGTTTCTTGACCGGGATTCTTGGGTTCCGGAGTCGATTTCCCGGTTGGAAATGTTTCGTTTTTCCTATTTTATTCGGGGCATGTTGTTGCATCGATCATTGCATCTCTAGATATGAAACGAATGCAAAGATGGGAGTTGGCATACACATTTGATGCCCTAAATGTTTTACAAGTCTTAAGGTTGTTGAGTACTAGAGGTCATTACACAATGGATTTGGCCGTTGGCATTGGCATTGGCGCGGGAATATTATTCAATTATCTACCTATACAACGAATCACTTCACAAGTTGAGGTCACAATTTGGAGGGCTTCAAAATTAGTATTGTTCAGTGTAAATCTTCTGTTAAATGGAAGTAGCAAGTTGGCATCCAAAAAAGAGGTCACATGTTCAATTTTTTTGCCAACATTCCTTTCCTTGTGTAGATGATGTCATCCTTGGATTTCGCCATTTCAACAGTTGTCGTCTTCAATTTCAAACATTGGGCGACGTGGTTAACTTTGTGGTTTCAATATTTGAGTGGCGAATGTTAGTTTGTGTATGTTCGGTTTCAATTCGTGGGATGGAGTTGATTAGAATCTTCACCGGATATCTAGGGATATTGATTAAGTGTTTATTAATCTCAAAATATTTATTTCAGCTGTTATAAATGAGAATGAGAATGGTTATTTATACATATATTATTAAATAATATATAATTTCAGAATTATTTATTAAATTATGGGTTTTGAAAAGAAATAGGTTCATTCTTATTTTTGAAAACCAAACTTAAATTAGAGGGTTGCATGTGATTTTCACAGGAGTTTTAAAAATTCCTAAATGGCTTGAGTATTTTTTCGCATATTGTGGCGTTCTCGCATCTCAGGTCAGTTCAGTTCAGTTCAACCATTGATTTTCACATTTTCATCATATTGTATCAAAACTTGAATCTTTGATTTGTTCAGAGGGACCCAATTTTTTGGGTAAGCACGCATCGGTACCGTCATCAGTTTTGTGATTCAAAAAAGGATCCACACAGCCCCGTTGGAGGATTCTGGTTTAGTCACGTGTCTTGGATCTAGGGATGGCAAAAAAATTCGAAGGACTCGAAACCCGGAGGACTCGAAATGACCCACCCCGAAAATTACCCGCATCGTCGGGTCCGCGGGGCGGGTTCGGGGCGCCCCGTGACCCGGTAAAAATAATAATTATTTTTTTTTTTAAATAATGAAATGTGAAACTAAAATAAATTTGATGAAGTCCAGAAGAATTGAAATTTAGGGATATGAGAATATACAACAACTATACAATTATATTGTTTATTGATTTTTTTCTTCAAGTATATACATATTATTTTTAAAGTTCAAACTTAAAAACTCTAACTAGTTCAACGCCTAAATTTTTCACGTAAAATTTCATTACCAATTTATTTATTAAAAAAAATAAAAAAATAAAATAAAAATATTTCGGGTCCTTAGCGGGGCGGGAGGTCGCCCCGCCCAGACCCGCGACTTCGCGGGTCGCGGGGCGGGGCGGGGCTGGGTGTTTTCGGGTCCGGGGCAGCCCTGACCCGCCCCGAACCCGCCCCATTGCCATCCCTACTTGGATCTTTGACACAAACTCTATTGTCGAAAGGGTAAAATATTTTACAATTTTTTCTTGGCTTGATGTGTTCTTATTTTATTTTTATTTTTATTTTTTTAATTCAGTTTTTAAATAGTTATTAATAAATGTTACATTATATAATTATATATAACTAATTATCATTTAATTATATATTAAATTCAAACCAATACAATATTAAATAATAAAATTCAAACAATACCCAATCCACAAAATTGCACTTGTAGTGTGGAGAACCCAACAATGTTGAAGATTTATTGAAGCAACCCTTCTATAAATTTCTTCGAAGTACTTATCTAATCCACCAAATTGCACTTGGGGCACTGTTATACGCATTGGGAGGACTTCCATACTTTGTCTGGGGAATGGCAAGTGTAAATATTATTATTCGTGGCCTTAAGCATTTCGTTTAATACTCTTTCGGGTACTTCATAATTAATTTTGTTAACAAATTCTAAAGTGATAGATCTAAAACACCAATGTCAACTACTGACAATTGAAGTCAGTACCATATTAAACGAGTGAAATGCTCACTCAAGTTAATTTACTTTCAACAAATATACGGAATATGTTAAAAATAGATGTTCAATTAATATGCACAACGTGAATTACAATATTAAACTGGCGTTGCTTCAAAAATAAAAATAAAAAAATTGTGTGGTGCTCCATCTACATTTAGACATTCTATGAGACATGATGAGTTAACATTATTTTTATTTTATAATCACTACTATTAATAAGATTCACTTTATGTATGCACTGTTCATAAGGGCGTCCTTGTTGTAACCGACGTCGTTTTACGTGGCGTGTTAATCTTAAGAAAAAAAATAGCGTCCTTGCCTTTTCCAATTCATTTTCCCTATTGCTCAGAACCAGAAGCTTCTTTCTACCTCTTCTCCCTCTTTCTTCCTCTGTTGCTTTCTTCATCGTTCTCGTCCGGTTTCACGCCATCGCCCACGTCGTTCAGTTCTTTACTGCATCTAGCTTTTCGTTCTCTTCGTGCTACCTTTGAGCGTTCTCTCCGGTGCCGTGTGCGGGATTTCCCTGTTTTTTGGTAGGTCTTTTCCTGAACTTTCAGCTGGCATTGAGATCTGAGTTTGGATTTTGCATCTTTTTTTTTTTGGGCAAAACCCCACAACATTCTTATTTTCCAACTAATTCTTTAAATATTTACTTAATAAGGCTGGGTAATCTGAAATTATTCACTCGTTGTTGTAATAGGTATCTGCGTTTCTATCTGTACATTTCTGTTCTGTAGAAGGATTTTTTTTTTTTAATTTTGTCTAAAATGTTTGTGTATGAGTAACTGATGTTCGTTCAAAGATTTCGACATTTTAGATTACGAGTTCAGAACCTTCAATTTTTGTGTTTCCGTTGAAAGAATTAGGAATGGGTCGTCCTCACTTTTTTAACATTTTTCAGAAAGTTGAAACCTTGTCCTGCTTATTATCTTTTTGTGTTGAACTTTTTTGAATTTGTATAACAAATTTACTATGCCACCTGCCAACGCCCTTCCTTCAACCTTAGGTGGCAAATGGGGTCGAACCCTAGGTTGATTCGACAGCAGGGTGGTGGTGTAAACAAACTATATGGATCTGCAAATTGCAATGACTCATTGGTACACAAAATTGTTATTAAAATAGAATTTGAAGAATAGTTCATGGTGACTTTCAACAATCTAAGCATTGTATGGCATCGTAGTAGTAGATTATACTGCTGTCAATATTTCTGTTTGAATTGTTAATAATTATTTCTATTGAAATCATGGATAAAAATATCTTCTACGATCATCGATACGATTTTTTTAATAGGTGATCTTTGCTTCTTTTATTAATTCTCATTTCATATTGGAAAAACCTTCTAAGGCCTTGAACCACCTTTGCTTCCGTACAAGATTATAACAATGTTAAATCAGTTTTGATCAAAATTCCACCAAGTTTTGAATTGATTATGATGTTCATCAGGCAAATAATAATTGACTTGGGGCAGATGGGGTTCTCGGTTAGATTACCAAAAAGGAAAGGGGACTTGATAATGTGATTCTAACACAACACATTAGTCTCGATTATTATTTTATAAATAGAACATGCTACAAGCTCTTCGACTGCATTTTATTCACATTTCAATATACACACACTCAATCTATACCCAACTATATCTCTTATAGTTGATCACTGATGAAACTGTCAATATGGCAAATTTGTAAAAGTAATAGCGAGTAGTGTATATCCTATTTTATCTTTAGCATTTATTTAGCTTAAGTTGTGGTATGTAAGTGAAACTTAACTTTTAGTCCAATAGAGTAACAAATAATTGCAATAAAAGCAAAAGAGCACTAGAAAATAAATAAGTTACTCATCTATGATAAGTTAATTGTATTCATCAATTTTTCTATTCCTCCTTTCTCAACTTTTAATGTATTTCTGCCTTCCAATATAGGTACACATATATGAAATTCATAAAGAGAAAAGAATTGGATGGAGTAAAGCAAGATATAGTAGCTTTTACTTTGGGAGAAAAACATGAGGTAGGAAGAAAAGTGGCATTATCAATACTTTTGTGCAAAAGTTCAGCATTCTGTTATTAAAGAATATTGGATGATGTTCAACTATGTTTTGTCAATCAAATGAAAATCCGAAATAAAAAAGGTGATCTCAATTTTTTTTTTCAAGCTAAAGAAACCGAAAGTCCAGCCTCAGATGATAAATTCAATTTGATGGAAAGATGTGATGACTGACGAATCTTGGTATACTGAGTGAATATGCACGTATACAAAGGTAAGTTGATTTATTTGAAGTATGTTGCAAGTTTTAATTTTAATTTTTTTTTTTTATTGTTACAATTATGAATTTCTATTGTTCAATTCTTACCTCGTGCTCATGAAAGTAACTTTTGCTTTCAGTATTTTTTTTTTCCATGACACTTCAACTTTATGTTCTAAATATCAATGATAGTAAGGATATGATACATACATGTTAGTGCATACATTAATTGGATGCGTGTTTACATTGTCATGATTCGGTGTTGGGTATCATATTTTGGAAATGAATAAAATAACTATTAATAATATGTATCCTTTTCAAGTAAATATTGTATCAGACTTTTGCAGGAATTGATGACAAAGCAAAACATGTAGGAACTTGGATTTGGAAAGGAAAATGAGTTGCGATCTTCTTCGAATAGAAGTGACAGTAAAAGATAGATGAATGAACAATATTGCCACTAGGTTTATCGAAATAGCTTTCCATTTTACTTGTATTGATAATGATAAACAGTTGGTGTGTACATGTCTATACTAGAAACAAGGGTAGATGCTATTAATTCATGCTACATATTTTTTAACTTGTGCTTTTATTGAAATTGACGTAGTAGGTAAAAATCATGTGATTCTATAATATATTTTGCTCTGCTATATGTAAAAATATCAGAATCAAACATTCTACTAATATAACTTTTGTTAAATGTGTACGTCTCTGTTCTCATCAGCTTTTAAGTGTTCAAACTTTACTACATTTATTGCTCTTCAGAGTTGATAGATATTTTTATAAACGCCTTCCACAAAGAGTTACCTGTAAATTTCAATATCCTTTTGGAATTTTAATTCTCCAATTTTCCTTTTCATCTATAGCTTCAGGATTTTTTTCCCTCACATACAAAAATCCACATTTCACCTTGTTCAACTACAAACTTCAGTGACACATCATCTTACAATACCTTATTATATCAAGTACAGTCTTCAATTGAATCGTTCTTGTTAAACTAACCTCTTACGCATCTTCAATTACGCGAATTCTCACATTTTTAAATCGCCACGTGCAACGCACGTGATTATCCACTAGTTATTTAAATATAATAAATAAGGACATTGATCAATCAAGTTGTATGATACAAGTTAATACTATTTGGACTATTTATACAATGAGAAATCCTGTGGATATAACCCAATTTATATATAGTAATTAATTTTAAATATTTTTAAAAAAATCACATAATCAATATTATTTAAATTTAGAAGAATCATTGAAAAGTAAATTTTAGACTTCTTCATCTATTTATCAACATATCTAAAAGTCTGTCTATTTCATTATCACGTAATACATTGGAGATCTTCTTAAATCAATATGTTGGAAGCTGGATAGGTAAAATATTTTATTATATAGAGTTGAGGAGTTATTAACAATTTAGCATGCATATGGCAATGCAGGGTGTGCGATTGGTGTGGATGTACCATAGTACTTGGTTAGTAAATTCAGCTTGCCATATTTGGGGAAAGCAGGCATGGAATAATTGTGATTTATCCAAAAATAATTGGTGTGTTAGTTATAGACTTACTGTATGTCTTGGAAAAGCAACCATAATATATGTGAATTATTGGGTGTCATTCTTTTGGGACATTTTTAAGTGACATTGTGATATGTCACACATTTCTTTTTATCACCCAATGAATGTATGACATGTCACAATGTCACTTAAAAATGTCCTCAAAAATATCTTTCTAGAATTATTGAAATATATATACACTTGCTCGACCTAACTTAAAAGTCGAGAATTTTCATTATTCGTCAGGTTCGTAGCTGTGGCTACATTTGGAGAGGGTTGGCATAATAATCACCATGCTTTTGAATATTCTGCTAGACATGGGTTGGAATGGTGGCAAATCGATATCACTGGGTATGTTATAAGGTTTCTCGAAGCTATAGGATTGGCAACTGATATCAAGCTTCCAACATCTGCTCAAAAGCAAAAGATGGCTTTCACCATTGAGGTTTAGTGATGAAGATATTTTTGAATTGATAACGCTATTTGATTTATAAATAAATTGATTTATTTATGATTTTGAGGTAAAAGGTAGTGATTAAAAATTGGAAAATAAAATGCGTGTAGTTAAAAAATGATTTGAAAAATTGTGTGGTTTTAACTTTACCCAACACATGCTTAATCTATGTGAAAATTTATTGTTTTTAGAAGTTTGAACGTGTTATAAACTAGAGAGAAAAGTAGAAACGCCAATAAACTTGAATATTATTATGAACCAAAGTCCTCATATATATATGGGGAACAAGGGATACATAAGGTAATAATATCTAGGATTTTAGGGATATAATTATAATTCACTAATACAATATAATATTTACAACACTCTCCATTGAATGAAATATGATGTTACAAAATATCTGCCTCGTTAAAACCCTATTTGATAAAAACCCAACGAGTCAAAAATATCAAACGAAGGAAAAAGTACAGTTGTTCTTAGGGTGTGTTTGATAGCGAGGGTGGAATTTGGGTGGAAAGAAAATGAATTCCAGGGAATTGAATTCTAGGGAATTAAATTCCTGGGAATTAGAAGTTTAATGTGTTTGATTAGTTTAATTTTCTAGGTGGAAAAAATAGGGAATTTTCCAACTTTTGTTGTTTGATTGACATTATTTTTCATGGAAAATAAAATAATTTTTTGCTATTTTAATCAATTTTTTTTTTTTTTTACTTTTTAAATATATTTGTATTTGATGATAATAATGTTATTTTTTGGAAAGAAAATAAGTCAATTAACAACAACAAAATTGATTAAACGTGTCAAAAATCATTTTCCATCTACCATGGAAAACAAAAATCCACCAAAACCCAAAGAAAATATTTTCCACCAAAACAAGGAAAATGGGCGCGTGGGTGGGGTCCGCGAAAAACATTTTCCGTGGAAAATTTTCGCAATCAAACGGAGTAAAGTAGAAAAGCTGGAAAAAAATTTCCTTTTCCATGGAAAATTAAGGCTATCAAACAGACCCTTAGAGTATTAAAATGAATACTGCCTCGTTAAAACCTCGTCAGGAAAACCCAATGGGACAAAAGCTTGGCTAAGGAAAAAGAGTACAGCTACTCCCCTTAATGTTGATCGTTGTAAATCATCGAGTTGATATATCACAATCTTGTGAACTGATTTCTTGAATGTAGATGTTGATATTGCTTTTGTAGATAAATCAGTTTCATTGTCACTTGAGTGAATTTGTTGAAAATTCTGGAGTATTTTGATGTTGTCTAGTTAAAACTTTGTCAGAAAAACTTAGTAGGAAAAAATCTGAAGGAAGGAAAATGAGTACAGCTACTCCCCCTGATTCAATATGTATTGAATCATCCATAGAGTTACTCTCCCTGATTCAATCTCTATTGAATCGTTCATATCTTGATATCTTCAGGAGTTTCATATAGGGGAGTATATCAATAGACATTGATAACAGCTACCTCATTAAAAACCTTACCAGGAAAACCTCGTGGGACAAAACATCGACTAAGGAAAAAAGAGTGTAGTGCATATTAGCTCCCCATCATGGAAACATTACAATTGTTTGGATATTGCATATAATTATTCCAACTGTTAATCGGTGCAATATCGAATATCTTCACCAAGCATATATAAATTGCATATATCTCCTATTATTTGTTCTTCGAATATAAATTCAATTATTCCCGTGAACTTGAAGAACTATAAAATATTTCTAATCATTGGAACATGCTGCATCGAGTCATGTTCTATAATCGATATTATCAATGCATTTAATGCAGTTCTAAAATTTGGAAGTGACTTATTCACTTCAATGAATAATTAAATATTTACTTTAGGTGAATAATTAATCATGAATTTGAATTTGAAAATCGATTGCCACGATTTTTATTCACAGTAATGGTACATCTCAATTTCAACACTTTGTCATATAGAGTCATTTGTACCATTCTTCATGTAATCTAATTTCATATTATCAATCACATTCAATTGGAAATTGAATCTATTAAAGGCATATGATATATTCAGATAGCAACGTATCTTTATACTTTGATCAAACAAGTTTCTTAAAAACTTGAATTATATGTTTCAAACATATTTAATCCTTTGAGGATTATATTGTATGCTTCAGGCATAGTATATGATTCACATTGTAATTGTCAAATTGCTACCACTAAATTTAAGTCGTGAAACTTTAAATAGGTAATGATTCATATATTTCAAATAGATTTTCTCTAATTATTTCACCGCAATCCCAAAGTACCGAGGTATTAATTACACTTTTTAATCTCACTCATGGGTATTTCAAAGAATACTCTCACCGTACCGAGTTGATGATCATACATTTTGATATCAGTCATTGGTACATCAAAGAGCTCAAGCTAATAATCAGAGTAAATCATTTTTCATTATATACATTTCTAATAATCATATAATTATCGGCACTTATTATGCATTTTCAGGCAAATAAAATATTGTATCTGTGCCAGATCATTGAAATATTCGTTGCGCAAAAAGTCGTGTGTTACGACTATACCTATAGGTATTTTACTGGCTTTACACTTTTATGTATTTGGACTTCAGGACCCAAAACTTCAGGTTTTGTAATAAATATAATTTAGCCTGAATGCATACTTTTGCCAACTATTTTTATGTTGATTTTCTTCAACATATTTTCTTTTATTATCCTCGCTATCATTCAAATTATAATGCGCTAGCTTCGCAATTTGCTTTTGTATAAGTGCTTTATAAAGTGTGTCGACACAATTATCATCTCAATTTGATTTATTTCCCCACAAGACATAATTATAGAGATCTCATTTTTTCAATATTTCAAATATTTGAACCTCTTCTGGAGATTTACAATTAATTATGTCCATAAATACTCTCTCACGAGTATATGTCTCCTCAATAAGATCATCATAATCATCTGTTCTATTTTTATTTATTTGGGGATCTTTATTCGAATCAGTTATCGTTACGCTTTAAGCGTGTCATACATCAATATAAGATAGAACATCTGTAGCTAGTACATAAGATTTTATTAATCTCTTATACATTTGTAATTATGTTATCTTTTAAACTTTTCGTTCGTATTTTCAATCGAACTTCTGGTTTGTATTATCAATCGCGAGGATATAGATAACATAATATGATACATTTGTTTGATTTTAAGCTACTAATCTTCCCCCTAATGTTGAGAAAATTGTCCAATCATTTTTTTTTCGATGTTGTAAAATATCACCCATTTGGGATATATGTTCAAACAACTCATTTTTCTCAACATTATTTATTTTCCATATCAGTGCATTGTGGTGGATCAATTACACTATTAAAAAACTATATGGAAAAATAGGTTTTAAGCAGAAGCCAATTATAACAGGGAGAACTATGATGTTGACATGATGCGTAATAAAATTTCCTAAACAAAAAGGGAAGTATTTTGTTCTCAATTATATTAATTGGAGGCGTTTAACAAGCAAAAATGTTAAACCATTTATCGATATCCCAACTAACACTTATTAAAATGTTGAGATTCATGTCCACTAGCATTATCAAAACACATTCTTGATTATATAATCTGAAAATTTTTTATCACAATTTAAAATTTGAGCAATAATTTCGCAAACTTCAGGTTGCGAACACCACGCAATCATCTAGTATATGTATCAAATCTATTAGATACAAATAATATTTAGATGATCAACGTGGAGGATGATGATGGTCCATTTATCACCCTAATTATTTAACAAAAATATAGGGAATTTAATCCCTATTTTAGCTAGTGACAATCTAGAAATTTCATGAAAGAGAACAAACTTCATATATGATTGGATTGAAGAATATTCTGGTTCTTCATTAAGTATCCATTTTAATTTCGCATCATTATTGATCCAGTGATGGTCCAACTGGTCATGCCAAATAATAAAATCAAATTGAATTTCTGGTTCAATAGAAGATATAATTCAATGATTAAACATTATATAATCATATATTATTCAAATAGTCAAACTAATCAATGTCCTTGTGACATTAGTTATATGTTTTCCTTCAGGGATAAACATGAACTCAAATGAGATATTCTTCGAAACATATACTACTTCGAAAAGCACGCTTTTATTACTCATTTAAAATCAATATATCAATATTCTTCCGGAATATTGTAATATCATACTCTTTCAAAAGCAGTTAATATTATTTTATAATTGTTATGCTTCTTCAGGAGCAACAACATATAAATATATTAGACTTGAATATGTAGTGTGAAATAAAATTTTGCTTCTTCAAGAACAAAAACGAAATATTCTTCTAGATTATTAAACCGTAGCAGTAACACGATATTCTTCTGGAAATTCTCCTTCCCATGTTCTAATTTTGTTAAAATGCACTGTTTTATTTTACTGTTTTATGGAAACTAATATTTTCATCCGTGTGATGTACGAGAATATGTTTGAGATAGTGATTTCGATCAAAATTTATGAAAATACGTTAATTATACAATCATATTAAATAAAACATAGTACAATGACATTTTAATACGAAATATTATCGAATTCAAAACTTTTAAAAAAAAATTAATCAAAATAGAAAATGCAACGTGTACAAAACTAATCAAAATCAGTAAATGTTGCTTTATTTGTAAAATAACATTTTTTTTATAGAAAATTTTGTAATCTTTGAAATAATTATTAATTTTTTAATTAAAATCGGTTCGACTGAATCCGACCTTCTGATAATTGACATATTGCTTTTTTCGAGTCAAACTGATTTCATGTTTTCTTATAATTAAGTATTATATAACTTAAATGACATAATTTAAAATGAATGAGATATTGAAGAAAATTAAAAAATAAAAAATAAACTTTTACATTCGATCTTTAGGACATTTTTACTGATAAAGTGTTTATAGTTTGCTTTCACTTGTTATTTTGTATTAAACTTATCGTTGAAATCTTCAAATTGACACCTATATTACAAATTTTTTGGCTTTAAAATAATACAATAATTAACAAAAGAATAATAATTATTACAAAATATTTTATTGATAGTATTATAGAACTTAAATGATATAATTTAAAATGATTGAGATTTTTGAGAAAAAGTATGAAAATATAAAGTAAAAACTTTTACGTTTAATATTTGAAACGATTTTACGAACAATATATTTTCGATTTGCTTTCACTTATTATCTAGTATTAAACTTTTCGTCGAGATCATTTAATTTGACACACGTATTACGCCATGTTCGGATAGATTATAAACCAAATTTTGGATTTTTTACGGAGTTCGAGGTAGATCTAGGATTAAAAATTTGAGAGAGAAAATATGTATGGTTAAAAAGTTGTATTGAAAATTGGAGCTATTATAAACCAAAAAAAAACTAAACTTACCGAACGAAGGCTTACATATTTTTCGATTTTAAAATAATATAATAATTAACAAAAGAATAATAATTAATACAAAAATAGTTTATAGATATCATTCTAAAATTTAAATAATATGATTTAAAATGCATGAAATATTGAGCAAAATGAAAAAATATAAATAACTTTTACATTTGATCTTTAAGACGAGTTTACGGACAATGTGTTTGCAGTTTGCTTTCACTTATTATCTTGGATTAAACTTCTTTGAGATCTTCGATTTGATATCCTATTACATATTTTTCGACTTCAATATAATACAATAATAACTATTACAAGAACAAAAAATAGTTTATAACATTTTTTTGCATAAATTTTCAGATTTAGAAAGTGATTTTGGGCGGAAAATTATGTGGTGTTATTTTTTGCATGTATTTAGAATAGATAGATAACTATTACAAAACATATTATTATTATTATTATTATTATTATTATTATTATTATTATATTTCCAAATTTAGATAGTAATTTTTGGTTTGAAACTAAGTGCATATTATTTTTGGCATGTATTTTGTTATTAATATAGATAGATAGATAGATAGATTATTATTATTATTATTATTATTATTATTATTATTATAGATTTCTAGATTTGGAAAGTTATTTTTGACAGGAAACAATGTGCGTATTATTTTTAACATGTATTTTCTTATTATAGATATATAGATATAGGAGGATTGATCTAGTGCCCACAATGGGCACTAGATATGGCACCCATCCGACACATGTCGGATGAGAATTGGTTATGGGTGGATGGGCCCACTGCCCACCCACCCATAGGGGGGGTGATTGTGGGTTTTATAACATACCAATTATGAGTTTTATATCAATTTCCATAGATATGGATTATATTGCGTTGCCCAATAGGGACGCGTGTCCCCCTTATTTGGCCCCGCCGACACATAATGTCAGCCCGTCAAGTTGGTTGTGAGCATTTTTATGGTGCTCCTTGGAGGCATTATAAAAGGGGCACCATAAAATGACTGATCTACTTTAATGTCATTTAGTCCGATCAATTTGAAACAATCAATATTTTGCTCAATGATGCATTGGACTGTTGGTAGCACAGAAGCGATTTATAAACTAGTTTATTTATAATTTTGAGGTAAAATGTGAGGTGAAAAATTGGAGAAAGAAACTATCTGTAATTAAAAAATAGTGTTATTTATAAATTTTTTACCAAGAGGTTATTTGATGAAACCCTTTTTTTTTCTTTCCCGTTTTAACTGTTGAGCATAACACAAAGCAATCAAACACTCTGATGCCTGCTCTTCTATAGTGCAAAATGATAATTTTAACTTACATTAATATCATCAACAACACGTATTGTAACAATTATAAATTAATTTATTTAACCTATGTTTGGTCCTTTCTAAACAAAGTATATTTTTTTTCCTTTCTTTTTAACTACACATTTATCAATAAATTAATATTATACATAAATCTATAAAAAAAAGTTATTTACTTTTAATCACACATTCTCTTAAAAATCAATAAACTCTTTAAAATCAATATCAAACGAGGACTTATATTTTTGAGGTAAATTGTGTTGAAAAGAGAAAAATTATATGATTAAAAAATAATTTGAGAAATTATGTTATTTATAAATTGGTTTATAATTTATAGGTGAATTGTGTTGAAAAGAGAAAATTTGTGTGATTAAAAAATAATTGAGAAATTATGTTATTTATAAATTGATTTATAATTTATAATGACTCTGTTAAAAACATAGATCAAGATTCTCATCATTTTGTCCTCATTGTTTGAAGTCTCTCGTACAACCACTCATAAGATGGAAAATGCTACTTCGTCACATTTCCTTGTTGGGATGGCAAAAAAACTTGGAGGATACGAAACCTGGAGGACTTGAGACGTCCGGTCCCATTGGGTCCACGTGGTGGATTTTCGGCCCTGGAGAGTATTTCGGGGGTGGGATCAACCCGAAACTCGAGATTTTTTTTTTTTTTTAATTAATTGGAATAAGAAACTGAAAAATAAATTTAATAAGGTCAAGAAGAATTGGACATTGGTGGGACTTAGTGACATGAGTATACACAAACACTATATACTATTATGTTGTTTGTTAATTTTTTTTTTCCTACAAATACATATATATTATTTTTAAAGTTCAAACTTAAAAAATACTAATTAGTTCGAAACCTAAAATTTCATTACTTATTTTGCTAAAAATATAAAATAAAATAAAATTCGGATCATTGGCGAGGTGGGATAAGAATTTCAGGTTCGGGGCGGGGTCGCCCTGAACCCGCCTCTTTATCATTGAAATTTTGTGAGTTGTTAATTTTGAAATTGATATTATTGATAAAATAATGGATTATTAACGTGTATGTGTGTAATCAATCCGATCACCAATTTAATTCCTGTAGCAGAATGCCCATGAGATACCGTGGGTGTCATTTTCCTATCCTCAAGACAGGTAGGTTGAACACATAACAACTCAATTTATAAGCCTATTTTGCACCGACACATGGCCTATGTTCTTTAAATCAATTATTATATTTATAAATCAATTTAGAAATATAAAAAATTTCAAATTACTTTTAAATCATATACATTTTCTTTCTTCATTTTTTAATCATATATTTTATTTTAAAAATATAAATAAATTAATTTATAATTGCTACAATATTACCGAAAATAACTTTGATCAACGCGTCATGGATATTGATAGTTCAAGACAAGTCTTGTTTTATATATCTTATAAATTTTTGAATCTTAAGCCCTTGTTTGGCATTGGTTATAATTTGAATTTTGATACTAGTCACAGTCAAATGACAATAGTTTGGTATTTATAAATTTTTTTATAAACGGTCACTGGTCACATGACAATAGTTCGTGGACAATTTTTCTGAAAAATTAGCAATTTTGATTGGTCAAAAATTCTTACATACCATTTTTTACTTTTTTTTTTTTTTTTAAAAAGGATCAACATACATCTCATAAACTTTTATCAAAATCTATTAAAAATATGATTTTAATCTCCACCAAATAAGGGTTTAGAATTTTTTGGGCTAGTCTTTTCTCATTTTCTTTTCCCAACATATTATTTGTCTTCCATTAATTTTTCCCCCTTAAATATATCTTTTCAATCATGTAAAATTGTAGTAGCATCTTTTTATTAAAATCTCCTATAGCATCTTTTACGCGCTAAAGTATGTGTTAAATTAAAATTTAGTATGTAGAAATTAAAAACGTTTTTTAACGAATACTCTGGCTTAAATTTGAAAATTTAAACTTTCGAGCTCCACGTGTTGTCATGCTTCACGTTTTTAGAACATTGATCAAAACTACTATACATAATTGCACACAACTTAACCCACACTTCACAAGAACTATAATACATTATTCTATGCCGACATAAAATTTTAGGTTCTTTTTAATATTGTTCAATTCTATCCAATTTTCTCATCAAACACGTCAGCGGGTATCAATTGATACAAATTTTCTCAAGTTGTAAACAATGACACACTTGTAGCTGACATAGTTTTGGAGGGAAAAAAAAGAGACATACCGCACAACACAAGACTAGACTCTCTTTTATATCAACAAAAACAGAAGCATCTGAGCACTGCCACTGCACACATCTAAGAGCAGTTTGAACCCGAAAAAGAGATAGCATAGTGGAACTTCAACCTTATTGGTGTTCAAATGATGATTGTAAAGTTAACATGAAGGTAGAATAGAATTTCAGCAAAAGGAAGCTTGTCGGCATAAAAAAAAAATGCCTCCTCTCCCTTTTTACAAATATGATTAGTTATAATAAGAGTAATTTTAGGGGGACATTTTTTTAGAATATTTTTAAGTGATATTGTCATATGTCAAACATTCATTGAGTGGTAACACGTCAAACATTCATTAAATTAGGTGGTGAAAAAGTAATTGGTGGATTAGTTATTTTTAGTTTTTATCACTCATTGAAGTGATATGTCACTTAAAAATATTCCAAAAAATATCATTCCTTTTAATGGGGTAGATACAATAATTTAATATAAATTTCTTTATAAACTCTTAATTTTATCAATTCAAATTAATCAATCAAATTGAAAATTAGATTTAGATAAAGGCTCATACCACGTGTGAACCCAAATAAAATCTTGACGCCGCCTTATCACCTCTCAATTTATCTCCGTCCATGTTATGTTGGACAAGATTACCGTCAAGTACTGTTTAATTGTCTCTGCCACATATTTTAAAGGTTGAATAATCTACACCATGAATTCTTAAAAACTCAAAATTCGACAGCCTAACTTATAAAAAAGCCAAGAATCCATATTCTAAACGAAAAGCCAAAGCCAACAAGAAAATGGCGGCGCTGCTAGGACCACCACCGCCTAAGGCTAAACCCATCTCATTTTTAGCCGCCCACCGCCCAAATAATATACCGGCAAAAACCCATTTTCCTGCTATTATACACGGACATCAAGAATCAGTATATGATGCTAAAATCATTAGGAAAACACAAAATTCCCTAAATTATGGTTTCAAAAGAAATTTTGGAAACAGCAAGAGTATTAAAGTACCCATTGTGAGCGCAGCATCAATTCCATCACCGGAATTTGGAAAAGATTCAAAGTTCGGGAGAATTTTGATGTCCGATGTGTTGGTGAAGAGGAGAAGGAATGTGCTTTGGGGCAGAAAGTGGGATTCTTCGGATGTTGCCACCGTAGGTGTGGTGGTTGCTATGCATTTCTTGTGCCTATTTGCCCCCTTCGCATTCAATTGGGGTGCTTTATGGGTTGCTGTTGGATTGTATATTCTCACTGGCCTTTTGGGTATTACTCTTTCTTTTCATAGACATCTTTCTCACAGAAGTTTCAAGATTCCCAGATGGCTCGAGTACTTTTTTGCATATTGTGGAGTTCAAGCACTTCAGGTCACTACTTTTTTTTCTATATTTTCACAAAATCTCCGCATGAAAACTTGAATGTCAACGTGTGTGACATTTTGGGATGCAGGGGAACCCAATTGCCTGGGTGAGCACACATAGGTATCATCATCAATTTTGTGATTCGGAAAAAGATCCACATAGTCCCATCGAAGGATTTTGGTTTAGTCACATGAGTTGGCTTTTCGATACCAACTCCATTGTTGAAAGGGTAATTTCAATTCAAACATGTTGATCAATTTTTTCGTGAATGATTCTTGACAGTCTCTAGTTTGAATTTGCAGTGTGGAAAACCAAACAATGTTGGAGATCTAGAGAAGCAGCCATTCTATAAATTTCTTCAAAGCACTTATGTAGTCCATCCAATTGCACTTGGAACACTATTATATGCATTGGGAGGATTTCCATACATTGTTTGGGGAATGGTAAGTGCAAACATTGTTTGTTCTCTGAGGTCATATAATTGTTGGGCCTCTGTTTGACCTCCGTTATAAACAAAATACATATTTTTCTGTCTTCTATTCAATTATACATTTATCAATAAAATAATATTACACTTAAATTCATTAAAGATTATGTACTTTGTAACCAAACATTCTCAAAAAATCAGTATTCAAACTTTTTTTTTTTTCCAAATAAACTCATTATTATAATCAACATCAAACAGGGACTAAGGTTTGTTTGAGATTTATGGATTATATTTTTGACAATGCAGGGTGTAAGGATCGTGTGGGTTTACCACATTACTTGGCTAGTGAATTCAGCTTGCCACGTTTGGGGAAAGCAAGCATGGAACACGGGCGATCTATCAAGAAATAATTGGTATTTATTTATCGTTTGAACCTTTCAACAAAGGATACAATACAAAAATTCTCAGGCAATATGCAAAATCTTCTAATCTTAAAACTTGAAATTTTGGAGTTGTTGCAGGTGGGTGGCCGTGCTTGCATTTGGAGAGGGTTGGCATAATAACCACCATGCCTTCGAATTTTCAGCTAGACATGGATTGGAATGGTGGCAAATTGACATGACTTGGTCTGTAATTAGGTTTCTTGAAGCTATTGGACTTGCCACTGATGTGAAGCTCCCCAACTCTGCCCAAAAGCAAAGGATGAGATTTACTAGTTGAGGTTTAGGCAAGGGGGGGAGGGGTGGGAGACTTTCTATTTTCTTGTTATTTTAATGTATGAAAGACCATAATATAGAGAGAATAATTGGGAATTTTAGATAATGTTTGTTTTGTAAGAGCTTATTTGGTAATATGAAAAATTTTGATTTTTGTGATTTTTTTTTTTTTTTTTTGATGGATGTGTGATTTAAAAAAGTTTGAAAAGTAAAAAATGGTGGACTTGATTATGAATGGATAATTGAGATTGAGTTTAAAAAATTGAGGTAAAATTTTTACCATTAGCAAACGAGCTCTAACTTCTATATATAAACTCACAACTATGGCTCTTGAGTTTGTTTTATTTTGTATTTTTAAATTTGTTTTCTTTCTTCGTATTATTTGGTATTGTTCAATCGACTTTAATAAACTTGGCGCTTTTTCTCACTTTTTAATCAAACATATTTTCTCTTTCTAACTTTTAACCACACATCTTACCTCGAAAAATTAAATAAATTGGTTTATAATCATCAAAACTAATCCGAACTGAGGTATAATCAACAAAAAAATATCATCTCAACTTGAATACTAATTATTATTTGGAAAAAGTATGTATCTTTATATACATTGAAAACAACACTTCTTCATTTTTATAATTAACTGCATGTTCGACAACGTGACACAATTTTATTTTATTTTTCGTCTTCTTTTTATGTTTTTTTAGCTAAAAATAAAATGTTGTTCCTTTTTAGAATTTAACCCACTAACTAATTCTTGCTGAAATCTACACTTTGCTCATTCGATTTGGCTGAAAAAGTGGTGACGGTTGTGGTCAACTCGCTACGGATGATTGGTTGTTTTCGCGATCTTTAGTTGCTGGTGGGTGGTTGGAGGTCGTATTGCTCTTATTCTGGCCGAAATCAGTTCGTAATCGCTGTGTTCGAATCTTGGAGTTGATTTTCAAGGTTCTGGCTTGGTTTCTTCTATACCCTGCGCCATGGGTAAGAAGAAAAAGAGCAAGAAACGTTCTTGATTTGGGAAGGGATGGGTTAGATCCACCGGCCAAGCCTAGTAGTGTCACTTTGATTACCGTAATCTAATCGTTTGATAATATTTCACTTTAGTCATCCAATTTCATATGTCATATTTACAATTCGTTCTTTTACGCAATGATTACAATTTATAAATAAATTTATAAATAATACAATTTTTCAAATTACTTTTTAATCACACATATTTTCTCTCTCCAATTTTCAACCATTGATCTACCTAAAAAATACCAAAAATTCAAAAAAATAAAAATAAAAAAAATAACGGCTTCAACAGCTGAACACATTGTGATATATTTATATCTATTCAGTTGGCTTTAATATTTTACACAGATTTCATATGGCAAAATTTTGTACCTAGTGGGAGTTTCTTTGTACTACTACTATAATAATTAAAAAATAAATAAACAAATAAATTAGTGTTTTTAGTTGATTTACAAGCACTGTTTACAAATAAGCAATATAATTTGGCTTTAATTAAATTATATGGATTTCAAATTCAAAGTACTTAAATTTTACATGATATATATTATTGTTTTTTGTTTTATAAAGTCTATTACATAAAGTTCTTTAAGCCTTCATGAAGATAATCAGATATAATTCTAAAGTGATCAAATTGTGTCCACATAAATTGTAGAACGACAATGACAAAGTACTATTGTTTTTTTATAAAATATTTGTATTTGTACCAAAGATATAGTCTTTTTCTTTTAAATACATTAACAAGTAACGAAATGGGTTGTTTTACTTTTTTCTTATTATATACTATTTTAATATGTTTTCAGTTAAAAAAATGTATAATTTAATATGTTTTCAGTTAAAAAAATGAATACGAACAATTTAGTTTTAATTTTTGTGTTGGTCCATAGATTTTTTATTTTTTTTAGAATTAAATTGTTATTTATTTATTTTTTGTGTACAACTAATAGGGTTCAAGTATATCATAACTTATAAAAGTCTTAATTAGTTATTTTCTCACGGTAACTATATCATGAATATTGATATTTCGAGTTTAATAGTTTGTAATGATACAATAGAATTTCAATTCGGTTGTCCTTTCATATTCTCTATGCATTAAATAGTGTTGTGTTCTATTTTAATTAAAAAAGGATACATTTAAAAGGTTTTTCGATTTTTTTAAGAAAATTGTAAATAACAAAGTGC
Organism: Ligustrum vulgare; assembly: GCA_963555705.1. Taxonomy (NCBI): domain Eukaryota; kingdom Viridiplantae; phylum Streptophyta; class Magnoliopsida; order Lamiales; family Oleaceae; genus Ligustrum; species Ligustrum vulgare. The sequence goes on along the minus strand of OY743172.1, from coordinate 2,505,031 downwards.
TTTGTTTTAATGCATACTATCTTCAAGATTTACTTTGTTCCATTGCGTTTCAACATCTTCCCAGATTTTTAGTGGATTTTAAATAAACATCCTTCTTCTCATTCAGAATTCTATGAGCGATAGCCTTAAAAATTGAGAAAATGGAAAGCAACAATAATCATCAAAAGTAAATGTTCTACGATACTACAATTTTCACATTGAAAAATGTTTGTCACATCATTAAGAAAGACATTGTGCCAATATTTTTATTTCCATCAATGCTTTAAATTGTGAAGTCCATCGTGATGGCATAGAAACAATAAATGAAGAATGTTTCAAGCCCACTTTCTGCCACTTGAAAGCGTATTTAACATGATGACTAAGCAATTTTGGTTAAATGCTATTTTTTTAGTTTATTTTATTTAAATAAAAGAAATACCACATGGACAAGACTATGAGTTTAGAAATAATGCATTGAAAATTACATTTGACGTTCTTTTTCTTTTCATTAAACATTCATGATCCTATGTGGAAAGAAATTCCATACATTAATTGTCAACTCACAAAATTTATTCAATGTGAAAAGTTTAACGGCTTATAATTTCATTTATTTCATAATTCTTGGGTAATCAGATTAAGATGGATGTATTTAGGAGATAGCATAGTTTTAAATGTATTTGTGTCATGTTCTTAAAATACAACAAAGAGTGGCAGCAAAGTTGAGACTTACATACGGTGACAATATATATATATATATATATATATGTCATTGGAAACCTGAAAGGTATACTTGCCATCCGCTGATTGGATGTGTAGTTCTTTCAAATTTCTTATTTGGTTGGAACTCTGGATTGTAGCATTTCGTGGCGTTTTATTTGTTATCTTCTGACAATGAAAATATAAGGTGATTAGTTGACATTGTAGATATTCAACGACTCGAATAATTCTTAAACATTACCAATTCGACAGTTTACATATTATGCACATTTTATACCGAATAATTTTGTACATTTTTTTTTGGGAAAATTTATTTATTTGACATACATCTGAAAATATATAGAAACTAAATGATATTAATGCTTCACAACAAAATTCAAATTTCACAAAATGACACATTTTTTTTTTTTACTAAAAAAAAAGAAAAAATCTATTCATGAGTTCTATTACACATCTAGAAATATAGACAAATCGAATGTTCTTAAGGTTTCACAAATAAATCCAAAATAAGCTAAATAACAAAAAGATTTTGTTGTGAATCCTTTTTTTTTTTTTTTTTAAATAAAATAAAAAGAACTTGCTCATGATTTTCTATTACAGATATGAAAATATAGAGGAACCTAATGATATTAGTGTATAAAAACGAAAATAAAATTCTACAAAAATAACGTAGATTTTATTTTTAAATGGTATTTATGAATAATAAATAAATCTATTCATGTTTTGTATTACACATTAATGGAAACAAGAATCCGTATACAAAAAATTTGGGAAAACATTAATTGAAATTAGACCACGTATTATTCTTGAAAACGTTCGAGTTTTACTGGGAAGTTGCAGAATTTCTATGACATGTTCTACTTTGGGCACTTCTGCTCTAGATTTGAATTGATCTAGAAGTGTCAATCCAGGTGGGTCGGGCCGGGTTGACCCGTCAATAAAAAGTCCGGTAACGGCCCGCTTGAAAAAAAGCCCGCCCGCTGCGGGTTACGGGCCGGTTACGGGTCAGTCCGTAAATTTTGCACTACAACCCAGGCCCGCCCGCTGGCCCATGCGGGTCGCGGTTTGTTCTGATTTGGCCCGTATGAATAAAAACATAGATTTTTTTCATATTTATAGCAAGTTTTTTGTCAAGTTTCTAAATATAAAATGATTAAAATGATAAATTCATATTTATACTATAAAATATTTACATAGAATTTAAAATTATAGTTTATGTTATATGAATTACTTCTAAATTTGCAAATTTAAATAAAATATAAACAAATAACAATTAAATGATAAATGTATTTCTAATTACTATTGTCAAAAAACATTATTTTCTTAGCTATTAGGGAGAAAAAAAAATAAGATTTTACTTTAAAAGTTGTATTAGAGTTTCTAGAAGAAGAGAGATTTTCAATGTTACCATATTTAATAAAAACAATTTTTTTTTTTTTACGGGCCAGTGGGTTAACCGCGGCCCGCGAAAGTTTGACCCGCAAAACTCGCGGTTCACAACTTCTTGACCCGTGAACCGCCCGCACGGGTCATGGGTCGGCCCACGATCCCGGGTCAACCCGGGCCGATTTTCACGGGTCTGATCGGCCCATTCCGTCTTGACACCTCTAAATTGATCTGCTACTACATCACACAAGCAATTTAACTTTGTCATTTTAGTGGTGCTATCCTAATGATAAGAGAGATGGTACAGGTACAGTGATTTCACTGTAGATTTTATTCGCCCCACTATTTTATTGTATTTCAATACAATTGTAAAAAAATTGTATGCTTTATTTTTTTTTCTTTTACAATGTATATGGGTTGTACAATTTGCAATAAAGATGATGCATAAATCAAATCAACCGCAAATGTTATTTTCAAAGAAGTATTTTGAAATTTATATTGATTTTTATTATTGACTACTATCTATTAGTTTCTTCAGATTATTCCCTATAATCTATAAACTCAATTGCTTTTTCTCCCCTCACATTTTTATTAAATATAATAATGAATATATTTATTTTGTTATTCAATAAATAATAATTATAATTTTGTGTTCCGTGCATTGCACATGTGCGAATACTAGTTGCCTTTATTATACCATTAACCACTCTATTTTGTAATTTATATCAAATGGAGTGGTCAAAATGATACAAAATCAAACTAGGCAATCAAAGTGACACTATTAATAAAGTTGGGTAGCCACATACAGATTTAACCCTAAAGGGGATACCAAAGCTAGGAATACTTGGAGTTAAAAGTCTCAACCCTCACTGAACGTTGGTTGCTGTCTCCTTTTCATCATTTCTTATCTCTCACTCAATTATCCAAAGTTACTCTCAATCCAATACTGCATTCACCTTTAAATTATAAAACGTGACAGGATTGTCCACGTGGCTAACAAAAATGTCACGGGGCAAATAAAATGCCAACTCAATATAACTTTTGATTATTTTTTTATTTTTTATTTTTCTCTTTATTTCATATTGGCCCCTGTTTAATTAAGCTCGAGGTCCCTGAACTTTTAAATTTTATTTCTTTAGTCCTCGAACTTTGACTTTTCTTTCGAAAACAATTTCATTTATCTGCAACTCAAGTCCCTCAATTTTTTGATTCTTTGCATGTTAGTCCCCAAGGAAAATGCGTGTTGTTAAAAAGTTGTTTGTGAAAATGTGCTGTTTAAAAACAACTTTGCCAAACTTAGTCTTAGTAAATTTAATTTTTGACTTAAAATCTAAAAGTGGTTTTTGTTCGATTTTTTACTGTTTTGAAAAGCAAAACCTAAACCAAATCATTTTGAAACGGTTTGGTTTGATTTGAGGAAAATAAAATAGTGATCCATGTGGTCTCAAACCAATAAGTTCGATTTAGTTTGCGGTTACGCAATTCTTTTGTGAACCCCTACCCCAAAACAAGTTTTCACAATATAAAAATAAAATACATGTTTAATAAATGTGCATATGATTTACCATTAGAAAGATGGTTGAATTTGGAGTTCAATGCAAATATAGAGCAATTCGAAGTTGTAGATCAAAAGTTATACGTGTTTGAAGGCAATGATACGTAAAACAAATTTTAAAATGATTAAATGGAAAGAAAAGTGAAAATTTGAGACTAAGGAGCAAAGAATCATAAAGTTGCGGGACCTGACGAATAATTAAGTGAATTTTTGAAAGGAAAGCCAAAATTTGAAGACTAAAGAAATGAAATTTTGAAGTTGAGGGACTTCGAGTGTAATTACAACAGGAGCCAATATGAAATAAAGCGAAAATAAAAATAAAAAAATCAAAATTTATAGAGAGTTGGCATTCTGTTTGTCATGTGGCATCACCTGGATAATTTTGTCAAGTTTTATAATTGAAAGTGGAGGAAGTATTGGATAGAGAGTAACTTTGGATAGTTGAGTGAGGAGAAGAAACATATTAAAGTTCAGTAAAGAAAAAGATACACCAATCAAAGTTTAGTGAGGGTTGAAACTTTTAACTCGGTCTCCATGGACTAGTCTATTCAAAGACAGTTGCCAATGGGAAACATGAAAATGGTATTCCCCTTCTAACCATGGACAACCCTACTGGAGATGTTTGCATTGACAAAGAGGAAATTGATGATCTTGATGAGTAACACTATTGCCTCATTGTTTACTTTGTTGCCAAAATTTCGGGTAAGTTTGCTCTTGATCAAATATGCAAAACTTGGAGTGTTAAATATGAGTTTGCCATTCATTTAAGTGGTTGGCTAGTCTTCAAATTTGAGGAAGAAGAGGATAGGGATAAAATTTTATTGGATGGACCATATTTTGTTTACAGTAGACAATTGATGTAGAAAGCCATACCCGACTTGTTCCAATTTGATAAAAATGAATTCACAAAAATGTATATTTGGTTAAATTATATGAATTGCGTTTAGAGTATTGAAATTGAAATGCTAGAATATCTATATCTATATATATATATATAAAAGAAAGGAAGTGGTTTAGTGTGAACACATGTTGTGAATAAGTGGTTTAGTGTGAACACATTTTGTAAATTAATGACATTTATTATTTTTATGGTAATCAATGGTGATTTTGAAAAACTACGCATTAGTTTATTGTTGTTTAAAATATGAAATTCTTAAAATTAATTTTTCATTATCTTCTTATTTATTTTTCTCATGCGAATTTTTTATCCATTTACAATTTTTTTTAATGATTCATGCTTGACGTGACAATATTATTAATCAACAGCATATGGTATAATCCTCGAATAATTTTTTTTTGGAGTAATTTGGTAGTAATTGTTATAGACTATTATTCATTTGATATTTTATTTGTCATTTTTTTTTCTTTTTTGAGAAAGTGGTTTAATGTGAACACATGTTGTAAATTAATGACATTTATTATTTTTATGATAATCAATGGTGGTTTTGAAAAACTATGCATTAATTTATTGTTGTTTAAAATATGAAATTCTTAAAATTAATTTTTTATTATCTTCTTATTTATTTTTCTCACGCGAATGTGTTTTTTATCCATTTACAGTTTTTTTTTTATGATTCATGCTTGACGTGACAATATTATTTAATCAACATCATAAGGTATAATCCTCGAATAAATTTTTTTGAATAATTGGGTAGTAATTGTTAGACTATTATTCATTTGATACTTTATTTGTCATTTTTTTTTTTACTAGTCAAATATTACAATACAATAATTTTTAATTTTTATAGTTTACAATTTTTTTTTTAATTATATGGATTAAATTTCATATATAAATGATTTTCTTATATATGACTTATTATTTTTTATCTAAAAACTATGCATTCGTTTCTCATTATTTACACTATGAACTTCTTCAAATTATTTCTATCGTGCGACATTATTTTTTATCCATTTACAATATAATGATGTACTTTTCATATCTAATTCTTATACGAATATTGCTGAGTACTTGGATTTTGGTGATCCAACAGCATAAGGTATAATTCTCGAATAATTTTTTTTGGAGTAATTGGGTAGTAATTGTTATAGACTATTATTCATTTGATATTTTATTTGTCATTTTCTGTTTTTTTTTTTACTATTCAAATATTGCAATACAATAATTTTGAATTTTTATAGTTTACAATTTTTTTTTAATTATATGGATTAAATTCCATATATAAATGATTTTCCTATATATGACTTATTATTTTCCATCTAAAAATTATGCATTCGTTTATCATTATTTAAACTATGAACTTCTTCAAATTATTTCTCTCATGCGACAGTATTTTGTATCTGTTTACAATATAATGATGTACTTTTCTTATCTAATTCTTATAAGAATGTTGCAGAGTACTTGGATTTTGGTGATCCTACATTTAATTATGAAAATTGCAGGGCTTTTTTTTTTATGCAGAGTGTATGGACAAACAATATAATACAAATAAGCAGAAATATTCACTCTGTTGTATTCACTCTATTTATATCATTATACATATATATGTTTGTTCTTATAAAAAATAGAAAAATATTGTATTCGTAATTATATGAGAAGACATGATGATCGTGCAACGCACGGGTGAAAATACTAGTTTAACAAAATAATAGCCAAGGTTGGGAAACCTATTTTCACAAATAAACTAACGTCTACTAAGAAAATAATCAATTATGCTAGAGTCACGTCTATTGAGAAAAGAATAATTGTGTTGGCACTTTTTTGGCCTTTGACCTAGGTATGCTCGACGTATTTGTATTATATTTTTGATATATACAGGGGCGGATTTAGCTTTGGTCCATATTGGGTTGAAGCCCAGTCCTTGAATGGACCAGAATCTGTTAAAAAAAAAAAACTAGTTAATAGTTCGGCCCAAATAATTACCCAACTCGGCCCATTTCAAATTTACCCAAATAGCAGCCTGCCAAGTGCCAGCCCAACTCCCAAGCGTCCATTTCCTTCCATTTCTTCATTTCAGACTGAATTCTCACTTCGTTCGCTCCGCCCTAACTCTAAGTAACCGCCCTTCACGGTTTTTCACCCCCTCCTTCGAGTCTTCGACTTCGACCTTCAGCTCCGCCAGACCGCCACCGTCGCCAACCCAACAAACCCTAGTTGCTGGCTCCTATCGCAGTGCCGTTGCTCCGTCTTCTCCTTCGATGCCGCCTGCTTGCGCCGTGCGGACTGAGGTGAGTGAGTCGCTGTGCTCCCTGCTTTGCGCCTGCTGTTCTACTCTTCTAGTTTATGTCGTTCTGCACTGGGCGTGAGAGCTCCGGCACAAGTCCACCTCATGCCGCCGCCTGGACTAATATTTGTAAATAACGATGTTTATTGTTTATTTAAGCTCCAAATTTTCAATAACCATTTTGTTTAGATTTGTGAATCCTGATTAATTGATTTTCAATTCTTGTTTTTAGATTTTATTTAGCTTAATTTGAAATTTGTGTAATTTAAGCTTTATAAGTTTTTAACTATAGTAACATTAACATCACAGATTTGCTGCATTTGGATTTTTTGCACAATTTGCTGCCCTGCTGACTTGACTCTTGAGAATTAAGATTGAATCAGACAATTGCAAGGTTAGTGAAAATGTGATTTCGAGAATTGATTTCTTAATGTGATTATGTGAATGTGACTGCGTTAATGTGATGTGAGTTACAAATTATAATGTTATTTGATTTGAAAACTGTGAATTGAGTGTTAGTGAAAATATGATTTCAATATTTGATTTTGGGCATTTGTTAGGCAACGTGTTGACTGCTAATATGATTTTAGGCTTCAATTATAGTTTAGATTTTAGAATGCGATTTTTGAAAATGATTATTTACGTACTGACTACTGTGAATGTGATTTTTGGCGTGATTTGGCTTTAGATTATTGGACTTAGGCTTTGGTTTTATTTTTGTCTCTATGTTAGAACTTATGTTTTAGAATGTAATTTGTGAAAAATGATATTAATATTATGTGAAGATTCGATTTTGATTAACTTTATGAAGTTTGCCTTAGACCTCAAAAATCAAAGGACTAGCATTTTCGGCCACCCTCACAATTTTAAAAATTCAGCTCGGCCCAACATGAAATTCTAGATCTGCCACTGGATATATATATATATTTACATTTCAATAGAAAGATATATCAAATAGAAGTTAATATAATTTATAAATAATTACAAATTTGTCAAACAGAAACATTGTTCACTGGTGACCATCATTATCTAATCACAAAGAAGTCTATGAAATTAATTATACTTTTAATCTCTAGCAACAAAAAAAGGAGGTTAAAAAGTCGCAGTTTTTATTTTTTCTACGTGAGATTTTACACAGTGGTCCAAAAGACGTAAGTTTGTTGACCATTTTTCTAATTTGTGTGATGCGTCGGTTTCGTTTGAATCATTTTTTCAAATATTTGAATAATTTTGAATCTTTACTAGATTTTTAGATTGAAAAGTGATTAAAAATATAAAAAATAATGAATTAAAAAAAATATGTGACTGAAAATAAATTTAAGAAAAAAATTTAAAAATTATATGGTTGGGACGTAAGGCCCCAAAAGCATGTTTGGTCTCATGTTTTTTTATTTTTATTTATTTTTATTTTTTTAAAATTTTGAGAAGTTTTAGAGGGGTTTATTCAATTGGGATTTTGAAAGATTTTTAAAAATTTTAAAAAATTTGAAAAAGTTTGAGTGTATTCAATTTAGATTTTAAGGATTTCATAAAAATCTTGAGGTATTTTATATAGATTTTTACGGACTTTCTGAAAGTCCATAAAAGTGATAGTGTATTATAGAAAGACTTTTAAAAATCTTATAAGTATTGTGTTATTTAAAATGTCACTGACTTTTAAAGACTCCTACGAAATCTTTTATGTACTAACTTCTAAATAAAAGTACAACCATAAAATCTCTTAATTTGTCTTTCATTAACTTCCAAGATTTTGAAAGACTTTAAAAAAGAAATTCTTTTAAATTGTAATTTTGTTTATTATTTATTTTTCCTCTTTCTTTCATGTTATTTTTAGAAACCTTAGACCTATAAATTAAAAAAAAAAAAAATCATTATTTTTCCATCTCTTCAACTTATTATATATTTTTATTTTTTATATTATTTCTTTATATTTTCCCTCTCATCTTTTTCATCATTTTCTTCATTTTTTTTTTATGAAAATAGATAAAAATAAGATTTTATAGAAGAACAAATTATACCAAAAAAATGTTAGAGATGTTTGAAGATTTCAAAAGGTTCATTGATAGAGTAAGCAGTTTATTAGTTTCTTTTGGTTCAAGTCAGCAAATAACTCCTACTTTCAAGGAGATCATTGTAGTTTGTTTGTGTTTGACTATTTCCTTAACTATCAACCATGATATTAGAGTTTGTTAGTTCATAGGCTGATTTTTTGTTTTTCTATTACATGTATTGGCTTTATAAGCTAGAACCTTTCATTAATTCAATGTAGTTGTCATCAATCAAAAACATCTCTGTGTTTACAGAGAATTGGTTCACAACAAGTGGTATCAGAGCCCAGTTATCGGGGCCTGATTGAGTGAGAAAGAGTGAGTGTGTCAAGTATCGAGAGAGAATGGCAGAAAGCAGCAATGGCAAGTATGTGCAACCTGCCATTCCCAAATTTGATGGTTTTTATGAGCACTGGGCAAAGCTAATGGAGAATTTCCTTTGCTCCAAAGAGTACCGGAGTCTTGTAGAGAATGGAATCATGACACTACCAGAGAGAGCAGTACCTACAGAGACACAAATCAAGCTGATTGAGGAGCAGAAGCTGAAGGATATGAAGATAAAGAATTATCTTTATCAGGCCATCGATAGGGAAATCATGGAGACCATTCTCCACGATGATACAGCCAAGCAAATCTGGGACTCTATGAAGCAAAAGTTTCAAGGTTCAACAAGAGTGAAGAGAGCACATTTGCAGGCCTTGCGCAAAGACTTTTAAGTTCTCAGAATGAGGGAAGGTGAAACAGTCAATTCATTCTTTGCACGTACTCTGGCCATAGCTAAAAACATGAAAGCTTGTGGTGAGAGTATGTGTGAGAATATAATTACTGAAAAAATATTGAGGTCCATGATCTCCAGATTTGACTATGTGGTGTGTTCAATTGAAGAATCAAATAACCTGGAGACAATGACAATTGATGAGTTGCAGAGTAGCCTCCTCGTCCATGAGCAAAGAATGAAGAGTCATGATGAAGAAGAACAGGTGCTGAAGGTCTCTCATGAAGATAGAACAGGGAGAGGGAGAGGGAGACCTAATTTTAGAGGAGGCCGAGGTAGAGGTAGAGTAAGACGGCCTGTCAATAAAGCAGTAGTTGAATGTTTCAAGTGTCACAAGTTGGGACATTATCAATATGAATGTCCTGACTGGGAGAAAAAAGGCCAATTATGTTGAGATCAATGAAGATGAGGAGCTCCGTCTGATGTCCTATGTTGAGCACAACAATTCAACAAAGGAGGTAGTTTGGTTTCTCGACTCAGGGTGTTCAAACCACATGACAAGGAATAAAGAATGGTTCGAGGATCTGTATAAACAATTCAGGCATTCGGTGAAGCTAGGGAATGATTTCAGGATGCTGGTAATGGGAAAAGGAAACATTAGACTCGATGTAGGAGGTGTAACTCAGGTAATTTCAGATGTGTACTATATACCTGAGTTAAAAAATAACCTTTTGAGTATTGGTCAGCTGCAAGAGAAGGGGTTGGCTATCTTGATTCGAAATGGAGAATGCAAGATCTATCACTCTAACAGGGGGCTCATTATGCATACACATATGACTTCCAACAGGATGTTCGTTCTACTTGCAAACATGAAACCACAATCTTCACCATGTCTGAATGTAGCTTGTGAGGATATCTTTGAGCTGTGGCATCAAAGATATGGACACCTAAATCACAAGAACTTGAGAATCTTACAGTACAAAAAGCTAGTAAATGGGCTGCCTCAATTCAATGCTTCAACCAAAATGTGTACGAGTTGCATGAAAGGGAAACAACATCGAGAAGCTATGCCAAGAAAGAGTCAGTGGAGAAGTTCACAGCCACTTCAATTAATTCATGCTGATATATGTGGCCCCATAACTCCAGAGTCAAATAGCAAAAAAAGGTAACTATTGACATTCATCGATGATTGTAGTAGAAAGATTTGGGTCTATTTGCTTGTTGAGAAAAGTGAGGCATTTATGTTTTTCAAGTACTTTAAGAATCTTGTTGAGAAGGAGTCAGGGTTATCCATATGTTGTTTAAGGACAGATCGAGGTGGGGAATTTACTTCAAAGGAGTTTAATGAATTTTGCAAAGCTCATGGGATCAAGCGCCAACTTACTGCATCCTACACACCCCAACAAAATGGGGTTGAAGAGCACAAAAATCGTACCATAATGAATATGGTTCAATGTTTACTCTCTGAAAAGGAGATGCCGAAGTCATTTTGGCCAGAAGCGGTGAGATGGACTGCTCATGTGCTTAACCGAAGTCCAACTGTGGAAGTGAAGGATAAAACACAAGAGGAAAGTTGGAGTGGAGTAAAACCTAGTGTGGAGCATTTCAGAGTCTTCGGCTACATAGGATATGTTCATATTCCAGACGCAAAGAGAGTGAAGTTAGATGACAAAAGCAAAAAATGTGTACTGCTTGGTGTAAGTGAAGAGTCAAAAGCCTACAAGCTTTATGACCCGGTGACTAAGAAAGTGGTGGTTAGCCGAGATGTGCAGTTTAATGAAAATGAGAGCTGGAATTGGGGGAGGAGAGAAGATGAGGTCAAAGCTGATGTCCTGGAATGGGGTGAGAATGAATTTAGTGATGTTGATGATAGTGAGAGTGAAATTGAAGAAGACCAGCAGAATGAAGAACCTAATTCTAATGAGGGTTCTGGAGCAAGTACACCAAGTTCATCTGAACAAAATGTACCAGACTTACCTGTAACAAGAAATAGAAGACAACCTGTATGGATGCAAGACTTTGAGAGTGGAGGATGGCTCTCTGAAGATGATAATGAACAAAATTTAGTGATGTTTATTTCACAAGAGGATCCAACTAGCTACGAGGAAGCAGCTAGGAGCAAGAAATGGAGAATGGCTATGGATCTGGAAATTGAGGCGATTACAAGGAATAATACTTGGGAGTTAGTTAATATGCCCAAGGGAGCAAAAACAATTGGAGCAAAGTGGGTTTATAAAACAAAGCTGAACGAGAATGGGGAGATAGATAAATGCAAGGCTCGATTAGTGGCGAAGGGTTACACTCAAAAGCAAGGAGTTGACTACAATGAAGTTTTTGCTCCTGTGGCTCGATGGGATACAATAAGGATGGTGTTAGCTTTGGCAGCAAGAAATGGGTGGACTATGTTTCAACTTGATGTAAAAAGTGCATTTTTGCACGAAGAGCTGAGTGAGGTAGTATACTTAGAACAACCGCAAGGTTATGAGAAGGAAGGAGAGGAGCATAAAGTCTATAAACTCAAGAAGGCATTATATGGGTTGAAGCAGGAGCCAAGAGCCTGGTACAGTAAGATCGAAGGCTATTTCCTCGAATATGGTTTCGAAAGATGCATCCATGAGCACACCTTATTCATCAGAATAAAAGATGAAGAGAAGATTTTAATTGTAAGTCTTTATGTAGACGACTTAATCTTTACCGGTAATAATGCTTGTTTGATTGAGGAGTTTAAACGTTCGATGAAGTCTAAGTTTGAGATGACAGACTTAGGAAAGATGAGATATTTCCTAGGTGTTGAAGTTCAGCAGAGCTCAAAGGGTATTCATGTTTGTCAAAAAAAATATGCTCAAGAAGTTCTCGATCGATTTGGGATGAAAAACTGCAACTCGGTGAGAAATCCAATAGTCCATGGTACGAAGCTAACTAGAGAAGGTGAAGGGGAGAAGATTGATGCAACTTGGTATAAGCAGTTGGTTGGTAGCCTCATGTATTTGACGGCTACCAGACCAGACTTAATGTATAGTGTCTGTCTCATTAGCAAGTATATGGCTGATCCATCTGATATGCATTTACTTGCTGCAAAAAGGGTGTTGAGGTATTTAAAGGGAACTATAGAGCTTGGCGTGTTTTATGAAAGAGGAGGTGAAGATGAGCTGGCTGCATTCACAGACAGTGACTATGCTGGTGATTATGATGTCAGGAAAAGTACTTCCGGATATGTGTTCAAGTTAAGTGGAGGAGCTGTTGCTTGGTCCTCGAAGAAGCAAGCTGTGGTAACACTTTCCACCACAGAGGCAGAGTATGTTGCAGCTGCAGCATGTGCGTGTCAAAGCATCTGGATGAAAAGAGTGCTCAATCAACTCAGTCCTTCTCAAAGTAAGTGTATTATTGTGTTTTGTGATAACTCATCCACTATTAAGTTGTCTAAAAACCCAGTTTTACATGGTAGAAGCAAACATATAGATATGAGGTTTCATTTTTTACGTGATCTCACTAAAGATGGTATGGTTGAGTTGCGGTACTGTGGTACAAGTGAGCAGCTTGCAGATATCATGACTAAACCTTTAAAGTTGGAGAGCTTTGAGAAACTTCGAAGGATGCTGGGAGTGAAGTCCTTGACTGAGATAAAATGATTGCTTTTGGTAATTTCAGTTTAGGGGAGGAATTGTTAGAGATGTTTGAAGATTTCAAAAGGTTAATTGATAGAGTCAGCAGTTTATTAGTTTCTTTTGGTTCAAGTCAGCAAATAACTCCTACTTTTGTAGTTTGTTTGTGTTTGACTATTTCCTTAACTATCAGCCATGCTATTAGAGTATGTTAGTTCGTAGGCTGGTTTTTTGTTTTTCTGTTACATGTATTGGCTTTATAAGCCAGAACCTTTCATTAATTCAATGCAGTTGTCATCAATCAAAAACATCTGTGTGTTTACAGAGAATTGGTTCACAACAAAAAAATAATAATTAACTAAAATGATTCTAGAATTTCCTTCACAAAGATTTGTATATTAAGAAAATTTAATTAATAGTCGGTCAAAATCTATTAAAGTTTGTATAATAATAAAAAAAAAACCTTATGAACATAGTACAATTTCTTTAAGTCGATATTGAATGTGATTTTACTTTTTTATCATTTTTGTTAACCACAAATGTTTCTCTATCCTAAAGTTATTTATTTATCACGCCTTTTTTGTTGTAATTCAATTGATAAATTCAAGTTTTTCAATTAAAATTAAGTCTTTAAATGTCTATGAAAGTTCATGAAAGTCTTTTAAATAAATATCCATAAAAGTTTTAAAAATCTATACAAATTCATAAAGGTTAATTAAATATAAAAAAATTCATTAAATATCTTTCAAAATCTCAATTGAATAATTCTAATAATTTTGAGCAAATGTAAGTGAAAAGTGTTAAAATCAGTGTTCTAAAATGCGCGAAAATGCGCCGCCTAGGCGCGATACGTGACCAAAACGCGTCGAATAAGTGTTATGCGCGAAAAAAATGTGGTCAACGATTTTTTTTGACCGCCTAGGCGCCGCCTAATGCGATTCTTTTTTTTTTTTTTTTTAAGGGTAAAAAATCTATTTTTTTTTTATATAAAAATATATTTAATGTCTTAAAATAATATTAAAAATACAAAACGCATTATGACGCTTATTCTTCGCATTGACATGTCTAAACTTGTGATTCTTGATTCGTTTACGGTACTGTTTCTATTCTACCCAACGCGCGGGGTTCAGAATTCGTTTACCTGTTTATTGACCACGCTTTAGCCGCGAAATTCAGCTCTAGATATTCTATATAATTTCACATTCATCGCTCTCAAGAATTTATACTGTTCTCCAAGATCAATTTTTTCTACAAGCGAGAGCTTTAAATCTGAAACCTAGAAAGAGAGAGGGATGAAGAGTGGAGTAATTGTGGAAGAAGGGTTCGTATACAAGGACGAAACCCATCTTACTGTTTCGAAGACCTCTCTTTTCTTCGCCGGCGATGGCTACACTGCTTACGACTGCAAAGGTGAACTCATATTCCGAGTTGACTCCTACGGCCCCGATACTCGTGACACGGGTGAACTCGTTCTCATGGACGCCCCCGGCAGATGCATTCTCACCGTTCGTCGCAAGGTATATCTTGCTAATCATTTCTCAGCTCTGAGTCAAATCAGTGAGTCAAGATTTACAATTAACTTATTGTTAATCTGTTTCGAAATTAATGAAGGAAAAATGATAGTAATAGGAGGGAGGGTTGCTTCACTCTCACTTAATTTTCTGGATTTTCACTGGATTCGAATTTAGTGACGTCTTAACTTTGCAGAGACCGAGTCTCCATCAAAGGTGGGAAGGCTTCGTTGGGGAGAGAATTGAGGGACAGAAGCCAATCTTCAGCGTTCGTAGATCATCAATAATCGGACGTGGCAGCGTGGCGGTGGAGGTGTACACCGATCCAGGTGAGGAGTACCAGATTGAAGGCTCCTTCGCCAATAGGCATTGCACGATTTTTAATGCGGAAAAGGGAATAGTGGCTGAGATTCGACGCAAAGTGGATGCCACCACCAATGTCGTTCTTGGAAAAGACGTTTTTTTACTTTCAATAAAACCGGGTTTTGATGGGGCCTTTGTTATGGGGCTAGTTCTAGTGCTTGATCAGATAAATGGTGATGCTTTAGCTGATGAAAATGATGGTGGATACATAGGGGTGGATGTAAATCCCACCAGTGGCAGCGGGGATGCAACTTTTTCTTCTTAATTTTGTAGTGTTATTTGATTATTTCAATTTAACTTTATATTTATTTTTCTTGATAGTGATTTTTGAAGAATTGATTTTTTAGTTAGAGAATGTATGATTAAAAAAGGTCGGACAAAAAAACTTGGGGAAGCAGAGTTTATTCTGTATATTAAATTAAGAAATTTTTTATTCATATATCTGAAACAAGTTGAAGGAACAATAATCAAGAATGAAAACAATGGCAGGTGGTAAAAACATCAACTGTACAGACAGTAACTTGAATAACAATAATAATGTCAAACAAATGATTTTGAATGGATCATAACATCAAAACAAGTACAAGACCAGCAAAGGCTATTTGAGCCAATCCTTGGAGTCCACAGACCTGAAAAGTTGAAAATATTGCAGAAAAATTTAATATATTCGACTTTGATCGATAAAAGAAACTTGTTTTAAGCTGGCGTACCTTTATGGAGTGAAGCGACGAGGTTGCCGAACTAGGCTTTAGCCCCGTAAACCCAATATCATATGATATGCTCCCATCAGCTTTAAACAATCCAAAGTTTCTCTCCGATGTCGGCCCGGGCTTCGAGTTTTCGTTAAACAGCGCGAAGATATAAGCCTTCACGGGAGTCTTGGGTCGAGAAGGAGTCCCTTTCTTTTTAAGTAGTCGTTTGCGCAAATTACGATTGTAAGTCCTCGCGTTGTTCACCGTAGCTCCTGCTTCATTTTCGTCTCCCTTGGAAGCCCAACCAGTTTCGGAAACTATGACTTCCATTTTACCAAAACCGGCCTTTTCCAATGCAGCGTAAGAAGCGTCGACCATGGCATCAAACATATTATCGTAGTGTAGTTTAGTCCTGGCATCGTAAATGCCAGGACTCTTTTGAAAAAGAGCGTAATTCAGATCAATGTGTGATGGATCGCTCATATAAGCCAAAAATGGATAAGCATTTATGTAGAACGGAGTACCAATCTGCGAGAAGAACTGGAGAAGAGGCCTCATGTAAGGAAGAACACTGTCCTTGAATACCCCTGCAGAGGGAGGGAAAGTATTTGCGAAAACAGCTTCTGAATGTGGGCTGGAGACCTCAACTCTATTAGTGAGTCGCAACCGATCAAGGGCATCGTATACATTTCTCACCGCCGGCACAAGAACTTCCCAAAGTTCTGGATCAACACTCCCGAGTACCTCATTTCCAACAGCGATACCACGAATGAGTGTGCCGGGTAGAAATGGCTCCACGTTTTCTTTCACCCAATCTACCGCACGATCCGGATTTACACTGATGTCTCTCAAATTCTCATTTCCAAGTCCAACAATTATCTCAATTCCAGACCCTCTAAATGCAGTCAAAACTCCATGATCAGCGTCATAAATCCTTATGTTCTTTATCTTTGCTGCCTTCAGAAGTGTTACGACGCTTTCGGGTGGCGGGATATCGTCAGCTATTCTACCATAATTTACTCCATATGTACCTGTGAAAGCTTGTACTACCAGAACTGCAAAACAGAAAAAAGAAAAAAAAATTGATAATGTAAGATACGGGTTCACAATAAATATGAGATGAAAATGTGTTCCAAGTTTAAATTTTTAGACGAGATGGTTCTAAAAGTAAAAACAGGTACTCCTATAATGAAGAAGAAAGGGCGCATACCGTTTGAGAAGGGAACAATCAAAAGCGAAATGAACAACGAGAGGAAGGAAGAAAAGAAACCCATAATCTTGATGGTCAGAAGTAAATGAAAACAGTCATTCCATTTGTAGAAAATAAGGATTATTATTAATGACGATTGTGGATAGGTTGCAAGTACATAGGCTTGTAGGATGCAATGCTTCCTCTGCAGGAATTCCATTGTCATAGTTGATACACTAAACCCACAAAAGATTCCAAACCTTAAACTAAAGATGAAGATAGATTTTAGATTTCTGATGACAAAACATGTCATTTTTGGCTTTGTGGGATTGGAATAAGATTCCATCCTTTTCGTTACCTCAAAGTATATTTTTCCTTGCCTTTCATTCTTGATCCATAGTAATACCCTTTCTACTTTTTTGATAAATTCTGTCTTCAAATTAAGACGTCTTTCTTGTTATACCTTCCGTAAGTCGATAAGTTTTGGAGGTGATTAAAAAACCCAGAATGTTCATCCGCCATGCCATCTCTGCATCCACGTTCTTGTCAAGCCGATGCGTGCTAGCCCGACTGTAGGGACGGGTCAGCTTACGACACTTCCCAGTAGCAGTAGAGAGGGACCGGACATCCCAAAGATTGTGAAGATCCCGAGTCCAGACAGCCGGGACAATTTAAATATAACTTCCTTTTCCAACAAAATTTCAATTTTCACATCAGTTTTAGTTCTGTTCATAGTTCACATCACCTATATTCAAAAATGTTTTATTCTAAATACAAAATCACACATCAGCTCAAACAATATATGTCACTTAAATCACTAGAAGATAGCAAATTAACAGATCCTCATATTCCAATCTAATACATTATTTGCACGACAAAAGGTACAATGTCATCAACCCTGAAGGTTGATTCCAAATTCCCTAACTAAAAACTTACAAATCTTACTATAATAATTGTGCTTACATTTCTGAAAAGTCTAGAATCCCGTATTCATACCAACTCAAAGTATGCTTATGGGAATGTTTTATGTTCTCAAGCAGATATTAGAAGATAGTGCAGCAGATAAATACCCTCTAAGGCAAAATGGCAAAATACACTTAACAACTGAAAGGAACAGGAGGAGGATTATTTGGAGCCAATGTGTTTCCTGATAGGTTGACCTTGCCATGTTCCATGATGTCCCCTTCTATATTCACTTGCAGATTAAATATGCCACTATTCTCTTTGATGTCACTAGTTTCAGCTCCATTGGTGGTTTCAGAAAAAGGAGGTACTTGTTGTTCGTCAACTTTTTCTTCCATCTTTGGTGTTTCTTCAGTCACAACATTTTCATCTAAATCTTTCCCGTCCAATTTGACGTCGGTGTCACTTTTCTTATCAGCGTCTTCTTGTGTTTTACCATCAGTTTTGACTTCATTTTCCTCCCTCAGATCAGTTCCCTTTCCTTCATCATTTTTATTTGCATCAACTTCAACTTCAGCGTCCAGCATTTCAGCTTCTTTCTTGCCCCCTGTTTCTTCTTCTCCAGTTTCCATTTCCCTTTCTTTCTTTGTACCCAAAGATTTCCTGACTCGTTTCTTGGGCAGTTCAGTCTCTTTTGATGGTGGTGTTGCCTTGACTTTCTCACTGATTCTTGCTGATCTCCTAGGAGTCTCCCCAGTTCCCCAATCAAATTCTGATATTGCCGGATTTCCAGTGTGTGATTTTAGGTACTGTGCCAGTTGTTTCCGGCTACTAATTTCCTCTCCAGTAGGCGCAATAAATACAACCTCATTCTTTCTTGAAGCACCACCCTTCTTTGTCTTGCACTGCATATTAAATGGATGAACCATGTCAAGAAATTAGATGGATGATAAATTTCGACATTTAGATAACAATAGGGAATTAACAAGAAAAACTGCACACACACAGTCGCCCATGACAATGATGAAACTCATATTTCACTTAAAATGATTTTTTTTTTGGGTGCCTATTACACCACCAGCTGAGGCATCTTAACACCCACGTATACATGATATATGCAATAATAATATCTAAGAGGCAGATATTTCACTTTCACCATGAGTTTAATCATGCAACTAGTATTCTATTAATATTTTATCTTTCAAATTTGGGTATAACACTCAGGTTACTATAAGCAAATTGAGTTCTTTCCCTACGGTTTTTCTATTCATGTCTTTCTTGTGTCCTACAAGAATATAGAATATGTAGTGGAGCTAGTAAAAATAAATATTCATTAAAAAAACAAAAACTTTCAACTACTAATTATTTCCTTTTGAAAAAAAAAGAAAAAAAAGAGTGTGTCTCAGCTTGATCTTTAAATATTATTGGAGAAATAAGAAACAAGTTAGTTAAGCATATTAACTCACAATGCAAACCAAATGGCACAACACCAAAGAACAGTTGGTTTTATTTCATTTCTTCACATTTTTACCTCCAGCCCAGATGATAGGTGTTGAAGATGCATAAATCCAGGTACAAGGAACTTACCAATCGAATAAGTCAAAATCCATTTTCACTTCATATAATTATAACTAAAGTACACATTTCAGCAGAAAAATAGGCATAGAAAACGCAAACCATCAAGAAATCAAGACATCAAATTTTTACGTGGAAAAAGTCCAATGTAAAGGCAAAAGAATCCAGGTCAATTCTTCCTTGACGGAATAAAACGTGGTGGAGTGGGGTTCCTTGGTCCCTTTTTAAAGAGAGAAAAAGAAACAAATATAATTCCAACTTGCTAAAATTCTTAAAATTGTCAAGAATAGGAAACTTAACCGGGGATTGATATTGAAAAATTGGAACAAATAGCCTATCCTAATACTAACTGAAGGAATCCTCTAATCCAAGAAATAGGATCGATTATTGAAGCTCAATGTATAAATGAAAAAAATACGTAATTAAGCATATTACAAGTAGATTTTAACAATAAAAATCACAATTCAAAAGCCAAAAAAAAAAAAAAAAGGAAGAAGAAGAAGAAGAAGAAGAAGAAGAAGAAGAAAATAATCAGATGATTATAGAACTGGAAAGAGGGGGAGGTTAAAAAAAATAAATTAAAATTCCCACAAAAACCCTAATAGCAATGGATTATTTTGCAGACAAAAAATTCATAAACAAATTAACAAGGAAAGAAAAATTACACAAAAAGATTACTAGAAACGGCTATACAATTTCATCTCGAAGGAAAAACGAAAAGAAAAAGTTGCAAAAGCAGATTATATGAAAATACCAATTTTTTCCAAGAAGCAGGCGCAGGAAGCTCCACTGAAACGACACCGTCAAAAGGAACACGCTGATCTTCCGCCATTTTCGTGACCTGAAGGCTACAACAGTACCCAAACCAGAATCAAGGTACAGAAAATGAAGCAAGAAGTACAATCAAATTATAAAAGACAGCAAAATTCTCCAGCGAAAAAATAGCTCTCGCCCCAAATAAACCGCCACGACGCCTTTTTCCTGGAGAAGTGGATAATGATAATTTAACTCAAAAGGGACAATAGAGTTCGTGCTATCTTTTCAAGTGACACGTAGCCTTTATATATGAAATTGATTTGATGTGAAAGCTGTTTTCTAGTGATTGTTCACGAAGGGTTTCTCTAGAAGGGACACAATATGTTACGTGGCGTAACTGATAGATAATTATTCAGCCTCCGTAAATATGTTTTAAAACATGTCTTTTTATGCACAATTTCTCATATTTCTTTTTAATCACACACATTTTTCTTTCTATTTTTCAATCACACATTTTATCTAAAAAACATAAAAAAACATGTTTTTAAACTAAAAACTTTTAACAAATAGAGACTTATACATCCTTTTTAACACAATGATTATAGTTTATAAATAGAATTATAAATAACACAATTTCTCAAATTACTTTTTAATCATAAACATTTTTTCTCTCCAATTTTTAACCGTATATCTACCTAAAAAATACCAAAATAAACAAAAAATTCCTAGGTTAGCCGCCGAACACTTCGTAAATTCCTTTGATTTGTCGACTGGATTTTTCAAAGGAATTGGTAGCTAGAAAATGACATGGTGCATGTAAGATCGTTGAATGAAAATGTGATGTGATGCATAGATAAATATGATGACACTACATGTAAAATCTGTATGACTATCTGTATATCTATACGAATAACAATACTATTTCTCAAATTTGCGTGGATGTTTATGCGTGTCTTGCTTGATGGTGTCCTCTACAATGTAGCAAGTGTGGAAAGCGGTCTATATGAGGCTTTATCATATTGGAATGAAGAAGTTGGAGTGGAAAATTCATGTTCTTCGTTTGGAGTTGGGTGCTCAGCTGGACATTTTAGCTGGTGTTAGTTATAAGAGAACATAATTCGTTAAAATCACGCCAAACTACGTGCAACATGGTGGAATAAGAACGTATGGCCTTGATGCTGAGCTTGCAAGGAAAACTAGTGATGTGACCCGTTATGGGAATCACGAAGAACACGCGGAATTAAGACTCGAAACGCAGGAAAGCCCCAAATCCAATTAGTAGACAATAACAATAACAATACAACCCCGACCTCACGATGCAAGAACCAGGGGTATATTAAATTCGAGACCCGTTACGATGAGGAGATAAGAACCATAGAGGGAGAACGCCACAAAGGGTGTCAATCCTTTGATAAGTTCGGTTTGTTCAACAAGAACGAGAAGAAACAAGGGAATATCTCACCTTTAAATATCATAAATTTCAAAGTTTTGTTTTACAATGAAAAAGAAACCTAATATAGCAAAAAACGCGTAAACAACTAACCCTAGCCGCAAAATAACAATTAAAAACGCGGAGCTAGTTACGACCGTAACATATGGCCTTACAACCGTAACTTTAGCCTTTACGGCCGTAAAATGTCTCCTGCCTTCTTTTCCGGCTGTTCTTTGACCCAAATGCATTGTAATGGTTTTGGCTCTTCTTCCATCTTATCATGCATTGAAAATGGAGTCTTCGACCTTGTACTCCAGCACTCGTCCATCCAAGCTTGCATAAATCTCTGCATTGCCTGCTTGATCTTCTTAGCTCTCAGCCTCGTTATTGACCCCATTGGTACATGCAACGGGTCCTTGCTCGTTGGGCTACTCCAGTACTCATCATCCCCTCCCTGTTGAAAATGATTCATCCTCGAATCATCACTTGCATCAAACAGAGAAAGGTCAGCAACGTTAAAAGAAGCAGAAACGTTATACTCACCCGGGAGATGCAGCTTGCATGCATTGTCATTTATCTTTTCAATGACTTGAAAAGGTCCATCTCCTCTTGGCTACAACTTTGATTTCCGTTGTGTTGGGAACCGCTACTTTCGCAAGTGCACCCACACCCAATCACCCGGTTCGAATGTCACACGTCTCCGCTCTTTGTTTGCTTGGGATGCATATCGCTCGTTCTTCTTTTCTATTTGGTCCTTCACCTTCTCATGGATGGAGTTTACAAGCTTAGCATTTTTCTCCCCGTCCAAACTGCTCCTTTCATCTACAGAAAAAGGAATTAAATAAAGAGGAGTTAGTGGGTTGAAATCATAAACAACTTCAAAAGGAGAACATGATGTAGTAGAATGCACAACCCTATTATAGGCAAATTCTACAAAAGGCAAACATTCTTTCCAACTCTTCAGATTTTTATTTATGATAGTACGAGAAGTTGAATTAACGTTCTATTAACTACCTCTGTTTGTCTATCAGTCTGAGGATGACATGTAGTAGAAAATAATAATTTAGTACTCATCTTCCCCCTCAAAACTTTCCAGAAGTAACTAAGAAATTTAACATCCCTATCAGATACAATGCTCCTGGGTACCCCATGTAGTCTCACAATTTCCCTAAAGAACAAATCTACTATGTTTGTAGCGTCATCAATTTTATGACATGGGATAAAATACGTCATTTTACTAAACCTATCTACTACCACAAATATAGAATCCCTACCTTTTTTTGTCCCAGGTAAACATAAAACAAAGTCCATAGATATGTCTACCCATGGTTCATTAGGCACAGGTAAAGGAGTGTACAGTCCCTACGATAGGACCCTATACTTAGCCTGTTTACAAGTCACACTTCGGTCACAAATGTGATAAACATCCCGTTTCATTTTAGGTCAATAAAAATGTTCCTGCAATGTTTCCAAGATTTTTAAGAACACCAAAATGCCCCCATTAACCCTCCACCATGAGCTTCACGCACTAATAGTTTACGCATAGAACAATTTGGCGCACACAGCTTATTTTCCCTAAAAAGATATCCATCATGCCTATTAAATTTGTCAACTGCACATTTTTCACATGAAGCATAAATGGTAGAAAAATCAGGGTCATCAACATACATACCTCTAACATATTCAAACACAAGCAACCTAGCATTTAAAGAGTTTAGAAGTACGTACGTGCAAGAAAGGGCATCTGCTACCACATTCTCCTTACCTTATTTGTAGCGGATGACATAAGGGAAGGTCTCTATGAACTCCATCCATCGAGCATGCCTTTTATTTAACTTACCTTGCCCCTTGAGATGTTTTCGCGACTCATGATCAGAGTGTATGATAAATTTCTTTGGCCACAGATAATGCTGTCATGTCTCCAAAGCACGAACAAGTGCATAAAGCTCCTTATCATAAGTAGGATAATTCAAAGCTGCCCCACTAAGCTTTTCACTGAAGAATGCAATCGACCTTTTTCCTGCATAAGAACAGCTCCAATCCCTATTCTTGATGTATCACATTCAATCTCAAAGGTTTGATTAAAGTTAGGTAAAGTCAAAATCGGTGCAGAACATAACATATCCTTAAGCACTTTAAAAGCATTTTCTTGTACTACCCCCTAATGAAATCCTACACTTTTCTTGACTATTTCCGTGAGTAGTGTTGCAAGTGTACTAAAGTTTTTAACAAATCTCCTATAAAACTCAGCCAACCCGTGAAAGCTCCTAACCTCCGTAATACTTTTGGGAGTTGGCCATTCTTTAATAGCACGAATTTTCTCCTCATCTACCTCAACACCATTTGCATTAACTACAAATCCTAGGAAAATAACATTTTCCATGCAAAAGGTACACTTCTTAAAATTAGCATATAGTTTCTCGGTTCTCAAAACTGCCAATACGGATCTTAAATGTTCAATGTGATCACCTAAGTCCTTACTATACACCAAAATATCATCAAAGTATACCACAACAAATTTACCAATGTAAGAACGCAA
Organism: Ligustrum vulgare; assembly: GCA_963555705.1. Taxonomy (NCBI): domain Eukaryota; kingdom Viridiplantae; phylum Streptophyta; class Magnoliopsida; order Lamiales; family Oleaceae; genus Ligustrum; species Ligustrum vulgare. The sequence continues at coordinate 2,480,887 of OY743172.1, read as the reverse complement.
ACATGGTTCATAAGTCTCATAAAAGTGCTAGGGGCATTTGAGAGGCCGAATGACATAACCATCCATTCATATAAACCATACTTGGTTTTGAAGGCGGTTTTCCATTCATCACCTTCTTTCATGCGAATTTGGTGATAGCCACTTTCAAGATCTATTTGCTAAACATACAAGCCCCATGCAACTCATCAAGCATATCATCTAATCTAGGTATAGGATGTCGATACTTTACCGTGATATTGTTGACTACCCTACAATCCATGCAAATCCTCCAAGTTCCATCCTTCTTGGGCACTAGAAAAACTGGTACTGCACATGGGCTCATGCTTGCTCTGACGTAACCCTTGCTCAACAACTCCTCAACTTGCCTTTGAAGCTCCTTTGTTTCTTCCGGATTACTCCTATAAGCTGGCCTATTTGGGATGACAACCCCGGGCACGAAATCAATTTGGTGCTCAATCCCACGAATAGGTGGAAGCCCACTAGGTATTTCCTCAGGAAACAAGTCTTCAAATTCCTGCAAAAGAGACACAGCTAAACTGGGGAGTGGGTGGTTAGCTTCATCAAGCTCAAGGAAGGATTCCTTGTACACTAGTAAAATAACTGGTTTGTTTTCATTAATGGCTCTGGTGATCTCACTTTATTTTGCGTAGAAGCTCACATTTGTTTTCTCTCTTCTTTCTTTTTTAGCACTCTTCACACCCTCTCCTTTTTCTGGGATCGTGGTCCCAACTCTCTTTTGATCACTCAACTCTCATTTTTCTGGGATCGTGGTCCCAACTCTCCTTTTCTCTTCCTCACTTTTTAGTTTTAATTGATCCTCATAGACCTGTTGTGGTGACAAAGGCATAAGTTTGACATTTTTCCCGTCATTGGTGAATGTGTATCTATTTTTATAACCATCGTGAATAACCTTCCTATCAAATTACCACGGCCTACCCAACAAGATGTGCCCCGCATGCATTGGAATGACATCACAAACCACTCTATCTTCATACTTCCCAATTGCAAGATCAATTACCACTTGCTTATTCACCTTAATCTCTCCCGACTCATTTAACTACTGCAATCGGTAAGGCCTTGGGTGTTTTAGCACAGGTAGATATAATTTTTCCACTAGAGTAGTACTGGCCACGTTTGTACAACTACCCCCATCAATTATCAAACTATATACTTTATTATTCACAAAGCACCTAGTATGAAAGATGTTTTCCCTTTGCTCACCCCGACTCTCCTACCTTAACTTGAGTACTAAAGGCCCTCCTAGTGACAAGTGATTTAGGTACAGCGTAGTCCCCATCCTCACAATCACTAGCCTCCTCTAAAGCTGGCATATCCTTATACTCATCTCCTCTTCTTCCTTCTCGTCCTCCGAACACAATACCCCATCACGCACAATCAACACCCATTTATTTGGACATTGTGAAGAGATATGTCCTAAACCCGTACATTCAAAACATCTAATATCTTTACTTCTAGAAGTTTGAGAATCAGAAGTAATTTTACCTTTGGTTGGTGGCTCTTCCTTTCCCTTCCGTGTTTCAAACTTGCCTTTCTGAACAACCCCTTCATTTTTAGGGGCCCCACTCCATGTAGGTTTTCCAAAGGAAGTAGAACCTATAGAAAATTTCGAGGTCCCCTTCCTTTTCAGCTGTCGCTCCACTTTCATGGCCATATGTAGCATGTCCTCCAAATCAATATAATGCTGCAATTCATTAACATTAGCAATATCTTCGTTCAATATTTGCTCTAATCATAGCAATTTCCATTTCCCTATGGTAATCTTCCACATTCCTACTACCTTGGGAAAGGGTTTGTAATTTTTGGTAAAGATCCCTATAGTAATGGTTAGGCAAAAACCTCTTTCTCATAAAGGCCTTCAACTTATCCAAAGTCTCAATAGGTCTCTCCTTATTCCTTCTTTTACTAGTCACCAACTGATCCCACCATACTATAGCATAATCTGTGAATTCCACAACTGCCAATTTAACCTCAGAATAGTTATGACAATCAAAAATTAGTTCTACCCTCTTTTCCCACTCAAAATAGATTTTCGAGTTGCTTCTACCTTGAAAAGGAGGGATGAACATTTTTATATTACCAACATGCCCATCTATGTCATCTCTATCCCTACGTTCACGCCTTTCTCCTTGATCTCGTCTCCTACCCACACTAGCTATGGACAAGTCTCCACTATCACCCTCACTATCAACATCCTCAACATTTTCATTCCTAACTTCATATTGTGGGTTGAAGTCATACCTTAGTGGTCTCCTCAAATTAGGGAATGTGCGCGGTTGTCTCTGATTTTGTTGAACAATTTCCGCACCACGTGTATCCACTGGATTATTAGTCCCTCCTACATTCACGCCTGGTTGTGGTCCAAACTTCGCATCCCACTTTGCATCCAACTTTGCCTCCAATTTTGCAAACCGCTCCTCGATCATTGCAAGCATTTGGAAATTTTGATGATCCTTTGCTGTGGAAAATGTTTCTTTCTGTGACATGGTTAGTAATAAAGAAAAGAAAATTTAAATAATGATCCTCACGTGTTTAGCACTCGTGTATCACTCTATTCGGCTTTTTTCCTCTATTGATCTCACCACTCTGCCTTTTTCCTCTCTATTCCCTTTTCTCAAGTTCTCAAAGAACTCACCAAAATAGTCACGAACTTGGTCTCTGTGGAATTAAACCCAAAGTGCAAGACACAAATTTGATGAAAAGAAAATTGATGGAATATTGGACTCAAGAATCTTTAAGAAGTAAATTTCTGGAATTAAGAATATTGATGCAATAAGGAATGAAAGATTTCAATCAATGTGAACAATAATTAATAGAAAAGATTTGCCAAGACTTTTCAAGAAAAGCTTTCTTGAATTTTTTTTTTGATTGAATTTTCGTACTCTTTTTTTTTCCTACTCAACAAGAATAATCAAGAACAAGAATCAACTTTTGGAAAATCTTGATTTCCTAACAAATTTCAAGAAACTAGAATTGAATGGAATTTCAATGAAGGAACAAGAACAAAAATCAAAACAAGAAATAAACAAAATTGGATTTAGAGACCAGATCTGATACCAGATGATGTGATCCGTTATGGGAATCACGAAGAACACGCGAAATTAAGACTCGAAACGCCGGAGCCCCAAATCCAATTAGTAGACGATAACAATGTAACCCCGACCTCATGACGCAAGAACCAGGGGTATATTAAACCCGAGACCCGTTACGATGCGGAGATAAGAACCACAGAGAAGGATCGCCACAAAGGGTGCCTAATCCTTTGATAAGTTCGGTTTGTTCAACAAGAACGAGAAGAAACAAGGGAATATCTGACCTTCAAATATCATAAATCTCAAAGTTTTGTTTTACAATGAAAAATAAACCTAATATAGCAAAAAACGCGTAAAGAACTAACCCTAGCCGCAAAATAACAATTAAAAATGAGGCGCTAGTTACGGCCGTAACATATGGCATTACGGCCGTAAGTGACCATCGAGTCCAAAAATTGTTTTATTTCTTATAATTCAATTACGGCCGTGAAAAGGATGTTTACGGTCGTAAGTCCCTTGCTACCCAATTTATGCGATGGAGAAGTTACGGCCGTAAAAGGGTCTTCTACCTTCTTTTCCGGTTGTTCTTTGACCCAAATGCATTGTAATGGTTTTGGCTCTTCTTCCATCTTTTCATGCATTGAAAATGGAGTCTTCGACCTTGTACTCAAGCACTCGTCCATCCAAGCTTGCATAAATCCCTACATTGCCTGCTTGATCTTCTTAGGTCTTAGCCTCGTTGTTGGCCCCACCGGTACATGCAACGGGTCCTTGCTCGTTGGGCTACTCCGGTACTCATCAACTAGGAGTAATGTAGCCATTGATGCTCTCGTGAATGAATGGGAGAAACAGAATGAGAATTGTCCGCGAACTAAGAATGTGGCAACGAGTGTAAGCATTATTGTTAAGGACCTCTCAAAACCACCTTCGAAAATCAAGTTGGTTGCACAAAAAGGGATGCTGGAAATTGACAAAGAAGAAATAGGAATGGATCCTAAAGGGATAGAGTTTCTCATTACCACTAAATACTGGATAGCTTTGGGAATTTGGTAGTTGGAGCCTTATGGGACAGACTACAGTGTTTCAAAAATGTGAGTTTTTTTTTACACTTCAATGTATGAAGTTGGATCAATAAACTCTACCTTTAGGGTAACATTTCAAAAAATGCCTTAAACATGGACTCTATATGTGATTATGTTGCCTTCGACCACTTGCATCAATTTTACTAAACCAAACTCTATGCAGGGATAGATCCAGCTGAAAAATCCAGCTAGATTGTTTGACCGTTGACCGGCGAACAACAACAGTCGCAATAGTAAGATTGATTATATTATTTAATTAAATAATATTAAAAATTAATGAATATGTACAGAAATTAGAATAAAAAGTTGTAATGAAATATATGAACATATAATCCAATACAAACCAAAATAGATGCAAAATACATGACATTGACATCATTCAGTATTCGTTTGCTTAGACAACTTCATTCATAAATCAAATTAAATATTCACCAAATCTAATTCACAACCTATAAATTAATATCCTCAATTCACAAATCAAATCATTTTTCAACCGATAATCACAATTCACAAATCAAACCACATTGCAAAAATATAAATGTAATATTTATGCATAATTCTCAAATCAATTATAATGAATCATGGTTTAGCCTCATTACCTGATAATATAATTGAGAAATCACAAATGAATCAAAAATTTGATAGTGACTCTGACTAGTTTGGAAGCAGTGAAGCACGGTAGGATAATCTAACAAAAAAATTGAGAAATCAAAAATGAAAAATCAATATTATTTATTAAAACTTGTAACATTACAAAAAAAAAAAAAAAAAAAAAAAAACTCTTAAGTCTCTTTCACTGTCTTATCGTCGTCACCAAGACCGAGGCAAGCAGTCCAAAGCCGGAGCCTGGAGACCCGCGACGGGGGAAGCTGGAGATACCATCTGCGTCATCGTCGACTTGGTTGGAGGCTCAAAGCGGCACTAGGGATGATGGATCGAAGGGGAAGGCAAGCAAGGGTTGTTGTCTTGTTGAATCAGAATGAGAGTGAATGGGATTTGGGTTGGATAAATGCTTGTATTGGTTTGAGGATTATGGGCTTGTTGGCTTGGGCTTGGGTTTCACTTTCACAACAGTTAGCTCGGACCAAGTGAAAAAATAAATAAATATTGAAACTTCAATCACCTTCTTCAGAATTCACAGCGGCGCGCCCGACGGTTCATCGACGGCCAGTTAGCGCAACCGCGCTAGTTCGCCGGACGGTGGATCCGCCCCTAACTTTATGTGTGATTATTTTGTTCACACAGACTCAGCAGAGATTGTGACTTGAACATCAATGTGACGACAACAATTAGATAAGTTAATTTTTTATAATATTTTGGAGACTTGAACATTAATGATTTTATCTATTTTTGTAATATTTTTCTTGTCATTATTAAATTAATTCAATAAAAATTAGATAAACTAATTTCTTATAATAAAAGTAAATCTTCAACATACAATTTTTTTTAATAATTTAACCTGCAAGTAACTTAGCCTTTGTATGGGCATGATTATAAGGTTTTAAAGAATCGATTTTTCTGTAAAAGTGGGTACTAATTCTGTCAATTTCTCATTTTTCTGTCTGTATAGGAGTATATTCTTGACCAAAACTTGAAAGGTTTTTTCCACACAAGTACTGATTATTGACCAAGATATTAATATTTTAATGTAAAAATTTTCAAAATCTAATAGAAAATCAGATAAAATAGACTTAATTAAAAATAGTCAAAGTAGTATTCTGCAAAATTTCAAACAGAACGTATTTTCCAATTTTTTATTTTCAGAAATAATTTTCAGAAATGACAAATAGAACGAATTTTTAGCAAATTTAAAAAAGAAAATGAAAACGAAAAATAAAAATAAAAAACGTTTTAAAAAATAAAAACAAAATACAAACAAAACACAACCTAAACCTTTTCTTTAGAGGCTTTTTTACGATCAATTAAATTGAAATAATTTGTACTAAACAAACATCCAAATTAACCTTCATTATAAATTCGGTGAAATTAAAACATCATTAATCTTTTTATAGGGCGATTTTAGTGCAAACTTCCTGATCTCATGCACGCCAACCAGTATTATCAATCAAACACAAAAGTTTACAAACTCGTGTTATTTTTGAACTTAAACAACAAACATCCATTCATAGTACACTTAAGAAACCAAACAAAAGGTAAGCTGTTTAAGAAATATGACTCGAATTCAGTTCACTTTAATTTCCCTAACATTTTTCTCATCCCTCTCGATTCTTGGCACAGTAATGGTCAGCACACCATCCTTAATCTCAGCAGTAATTTCATCTATTTTCGCGTCGTCCGGCAGCAAAAGACTTGTATTATAGTAACCATAGCTTCTGGATGACCAATATTCATCATCGGATCCTTCTTCTTCCTCTTCTTTGTGCTCTCCTTTTATGGTAAGAACTCCATCTTCAACCGTTATCTTTACGTCGTCCTTGCCAAGCCCCGGAACCTCGTATCGCAGTTTGTAGCACTCATTTTTCTCTTTTACCTTGCCAATGAGGTCAGAAGGTGACAACTTTTCGAATAATCTGTTGATGTTTTCAGTTGCTTGTAGTAAAGCGTTTCCAAACCCTGATGGAAATAGTTCTAAAAAAAGCATTCCCGTTAGTCAGTTATGTTCTTGAATAACGTAACAAAATAAAAAATTTAAGAGAGAATTTACCCCAAGGAGCAGGAACAAAGTCGCGGTTTTGATTTCTCCACAGACCCCTTCTACTTTTCCTCCGTGGGAATAACTTAAATTTCTTGTCACCACCTTCGGAAACAACCACCTCTCGGGTGGCGCTACCTTCTGGTTTTTCGGTCGAAAGGCGCCGGAGAAATTCAGAAGCCCATTTTTGTTTACGGGCTGGAATGGTAGTGAGATTAACGTTTCGAGACAACAAAGAAGGTGAGGGAGAAACCAGCCTCTGCTGCAAAGATTTCATAGCCAAACGAGCTAAAGCCATTATGATTTTGATTTTTGGATCAAACGGATCAAGATTTATTATACGTAGGATTAGTTGTGATGAGAGTAGGAGAAGATTGGAAAGAATTTAAAGACATACATGTCTATGTAGTTGGTGTTCTACTCTGGAGAGAAGGCTCTGAGAGGTTCTAGGAGGGTTTGGGTGAAACATGAGAATCTTTATCCAACTTTGGCGTGAACGTGGAAGAGTGTTCTAGAGCCCTATTGCATCCAATGAACACTTTCCAATCACACTCGTAGATATCAATCAAGGTCAAGGTTGAAAAGCAACTTATCAACGTGTATATAGTTAAAAAGTGATTTAGGAAAATGTATTATTTATAAACGATTTACTAAACGACGACTCAATATCGTATTGGTAATTAATTTTGCCGATAAAAAATGAAAGATCGTACTATCCATAAAATCATTCAGTTGGATCGAGTCATAAAATCAAAAGATCGAGCCAAGAGTTCAACAACCATGATCAATTCAATATAGAGAGGGCGTTTTTTTTTTTTTTTTTTTTTTTTTGGGGGGGGGGGGCTGAAAAATCTACCATGTACCTGTAACGTGCTACAGTGAGGGACCTGTGTGTATAGACCCCTGTAAATATATCATTTCCCTCTATTAATACATTAGACGTATTTATTTTATTTTATTTTATTTTTAAACATCATACATTAGACGTATTGACACGAGAACTTGTGTGAATGTGCTCTGATCGACTGATAAAGCATCATGTCACACTTATGGTATCTTGTATTGGACAATATTTAAATTTCATATTCTCATCCAATGTTGTCTGGTTATATCAAACATGGCATTTTTATGTAGTCGCCTAGTTGTTAAATAGTAACTTTAAACATTTTACAACAGCGGTCGAGAGTTTTACTACTCGACCAACAATCAAAATCTAAAACTTATATTGTATCTATCAATCATACATCCCTTCTTGCTCCCAAATGTCAACTAAAAAATCTACCATTTCCTGCCAATTCAAAGTGAAATAATGAGATAAATGAATCGACTATCGAACAAAATAAATCTACATGCTATCAGACTCACAGCCAGAGGAACCGGCTTGGGGAATGCCTTGTTGCTGCTGAGCAAGCTATCATAGGTTGCATTCCAACTGCAAACCCGAAACATTTTAGCAATACAAAACCAGAAAGTGCAGAAAACAAATAAAAAAATGAACAATGGATTATAAGGAAATTAAGAAGCCGGATGCTCGGTGAGGAGGGTCGGACGTTTGTTGTTGTCACTTGTCATGTAAGTCATCATGTTAATAATCAAGGACCTTATTTTCCAATTTTATTTTGATTATTTTCTTATTTACTGGCTGATTTATTTATGCAGGTTGACAGGTTCCCTCTTGTCTAATGTATACTCAATCTTTAAATGTAAAGAATGAAATCATCTTACCTCAACATGGGCTCATGAAGCTTCTGCGACGATTTCACCGACTTCTTATTTCCTACCCATTTCTGTCTTGTTTGGTTCCAGAGAAAAAGACCTACGGCCAAAGCCTTTTATTATAAGAAGAAGATCAAAATCATCCATAACAAAATCAAGTAAAAAATCAAAACTAACAAGTAATAGCAGCTATTGCGTTTAGAGGTTATAAATAATTGCATACGGCACCCTACAAAGTGCCACGGGTCTAGTTGCATATATTTTCCTTCTCAAGAATAGTAGTTTATTTGCTGGTAGAAGATTCAGCAAGAAAAGAAATAAAAAGACAGATAGATTTCATCTGTCTCTAAATATTGTGTCAGGGCTTGTAAGACATTAACCGGGATTAAAGTAGGACAGCCAACAAATCACATTCCACCGTGAACTCTCCTATAACCTCAAGATAGAAAACGAGTATCCTTTGACATTGCCAAAACCAAAATATATTAACGTTGCCAACAGTGGGGCAAATCAACTTGCCATGATTTATATACTCAGAAGGGTTGTTCGAACTGCTAGCATCATAAATTTGAGTTGATGAACTTATTGTCGAGATGCTTCCAAGTGACTGAACCGCACTATTTTCCATCTCACACGCGCTGGTGGTCCAGAAATCCTCAGATACGCTAGGTTTTGTTGCCGTCAAAGTGTTGTGTTTCAGACCTTGCATGGGCTCGTTATGTGAAGAAATCAATTCAGGCTTAGAACAGTATCCAATACAACCACTGCTCTGTTTCAAATGACATCAGCTGTAAGAAATCAACTTAAGCAGTAAAAAGTGACTAAAATCACGTATGAACACTTCAAGTTCTCTGATGAAAATCCTCGCATCTAAACCGAAAAATAAATGCAAAAAGAAATTAAAATATATATATATGCATATTTCTCTCTAACCACAGGAGTTAGGACAAGTGGAAACTATGCTGACAAATAACTGAAAATGAACCGAGTCTAGTCAGACAAGGTTCTTCTTTGTTTGTTTATTTGATAAGCATGATTATGTTCAGCCAATGTTCTTAATGAGCTTACATTGTGAGTTCATGGTTGTTCTTTTGTTCACAGAATGAACAAGCTCTATTTGGAATAAAAATCTACAATATTGAGGATCTATTTCCAAACATATTTTGGTATTAATTATTGACTCAAAACACTTGTGGTAAAGGTTTTAAACGATGGTTTTGTAAGTTTTTAAGACATAATAATATCGAAAACATCTTCATTTGCCCACTTATTGAAAAAATTATGGTAGTTTTGATTACTAGGAAAGGAACCGCCAAAACATAATTTAAGTCTTTTATTGTCATCAATTGAAAAAAAAATTTCCAAAATGAGACAGTCATGATTTATAGTTTCCTATGCATGGGTTCATACATATAAAAAAGAACAGGATTTTATATGTTCCCCAGCAAGCAAAAATTTCTTTAAGCATTAGATTCCAATTTTATTTACAACACGTTACCAGAAACAATTACCATTAGGTAACAACGTGATTACCAAAAATGAGGAAGAAAATATGCTATTTTTTGGCATCCTTGGTTGGCCTGAATTCTTTTCATACATATGAGCACTGTGTGCAAACATGCAGAGAGGGAGGACACAAAAGAATTCAAGGAAAACAAAACAAATTCATGTGATAGTGACAATAATATGTATTTCCAAGAAATAATCCAACAAAATGACATGGGGTCAGAATTCATTTTATACTGGGATCACGTGAGTATGGTCCCGTTACCCAGAATGTTAGAAAGTGGATTTAGTATTACATGCATGATGCCCACTCATGTTAGAACACCTGAACTTTTCACCTCACTGTGCTTAAGGGGCTGAGAATTTATAGTTGAACTGCTGCGGTGAACCCTTGACATCACTCTAGAAGTTTAAAGTGAAGTTTCTCAATGAAGCAAAAATAAAAATACATGGTTTAAATGATTAAATCTCACACACACACACACACACACACACACACACAAACACCTACGAGGTTGCTAAGGAGTAAGGACAGACAATGGAAACTGTATGTTGACATCAGTTATCAAAAAGGGATTCCTCTTAGCTTTGTTTGATGAATATATTTCAATCAGAGAAGTAAGACATATCTGAACAAGAGGTCACATATTAAACGCTTTTTACTATACATTAGAAAGATCGTTAGACTATTTGGTATTACAGATTGATAATAGTGATTCTGATTGGACAAAACATCAAAGCTCACACAAAAATAGTTCCTTTCATATTTAACACCACAAATCACTAATTGGTCAAGAAACTTCAAATTCTTCATTAACCACTTCACCAATTCTCATTCGTTATAGCCCATAAAAAAACTTTACAAGAAGAAGACAACGAGCATTTTTTGCATGACTTTGCTCATGGACAAAATGGAGTTTAGAACCTAGCATCCAATTTGACAGAAATCCTCCTTTCTATTACTTATAGTGATTTATCTTGTGGTTGTGCAATATGGTTGTATATCAGATATCTACAGGCGTTTTCCCTTTAACAAGCCATAATGTTGAATCTCTGGCCCCATATAAGCATTTTCCAATTGGCATTTCAAACAGAAAAATCAAAAGTCCTAAGGAGTAATGCTATTTGTACATCACTGTGTATATAATGATATACATATATATGACAGGAAAGAGAGAGAACCTTTTTTTTTTCTCAACATGGTATATAAAGGTTGAAAATTCCATGGGCGGATATGGGTTTTGATCTAAATAAAAAATATGCTTGCTCTTCAACAAGGCCGGTCTCACATTTTAGAGACCTTAAACGAACTTTATTTGGGGCCCTATTTACTCTTCTAGAATATACATATTAAAAAAAAAAAAAAAACTTCTAGACATGTTTTTAGGGGGCCCTAATCGTTTGCTTTGGTGGATTGTACTCAAGGCAGCCCCTGCTCTTCATAAAACTAAGCCTTTTTCTCAGTTAATCTAACTCGGCCACATGAATCCTAGTTTGCCACTCTGTCTGTCCATGATTAGATCTACAGAAAGATCTAAAGCAACTGGAAATTCTTAGCAACCACAACATGTTGGAATGCCAAAAAAAAAAAAAAAAATCTTTGGTTTTACAAAAAACCTCAAGCATATAGCTCCATTCATCTCAAGACCAAAGGATTTTATTTCACCAATTTAAAAGATTTACCAAAACCCATAAAACATATACCCTTTAGAAATAAAAGAATGTCATATTTCCCCACACCAGGATATAAATAACAACTAGTATTCACAATATTTACCAATATTATTTCAATCCAAAACCCGAAGATCCCAGTCAAACAAAACCAGAAAATTTCAATGTTTTTTGAAACTGGAGGTGTATACATACCCCATGCATGCAATGATTCGAAAAACCCAAGCTGCAATAGATCCGAAGCGTAAAAGGGTTCCCACCATAAACATCGATTCCAGGAAGATTTAGCTAGTTTTCACAACGCCCTGCAAATTCACAATTCTTGATATTATATATATAATAATTCTATTTAAATTACATTTATATTTAATGAATTTTACCTGAGAGAGAAAGGCATTTTCAATTCTTTCCCTCTCTTGGGTTTAGCTTTCCGAAATCGATCCCCTTTCTGAAAGGAAAAGCCTTTCAGATAAGATGAACTTTCTTTAACTCTTTTTCTCTGGTTTTAACCGACGGGAAAGAGGTAGATAAAATGGGTTAAAAACCATGGGTGGTCAACCCTTTAAAAAAAAAAAAAAAAAAAGTTTAAATTAAAGTATTTGATTTTGACGAATAAAAAGTATTATAAATTACTTTTCAAAAAATAACTATAAGGCTGCGTTTGATTCGTCATATTTTTCATGTAAAATATGATTTTCCACGTGATTTTCCAACTTTGCGCTGTTTGGTTGCCGAAATTTCCATGAAATTCATTTTTTCACTTGCCTCGAAATCCGGTATTTTCCTTATTTTGGATGAATTCGTTTTCCAAGGGGGGAGGGGGTTTTATTTTCCATGGAAAATCTTATACCATTTTTGTTACGTTTAATCATTTTTGTTATTGTTAATTGATTTATTTTTTCCTAAAAATTAACATTATTATTACAAGTACAAACTTGTTAAAAAATGAAAAATAAAAATAAAAAATATTATAATAACTAAATTTTACTTTATTTTCCATGGAAAAATAATGTCAATCAAACAACAAAAGTTGGAAAATTCTCCACTTTTTCTACCTAGAAAATTAAATCAATCAAACACATTAAATTTTCAATTTCCAGGAATTTAATTCCCTAGAATTCAATTCCCTGAAATTCATTTTCTTTCCATCCAAATTTCACCATCACTATCAAATGCAGCCTAATATAAAAAAACCACTTGAAAAAAAGAAGCAAGCACAAAATCAATAAAAAATATTATAAATTACTTTTCCAAAAATCACTACAATATAAAAGAGCCACTTGAAAAAATGACGCAAAAACTTTGAGTTTTTTATCAAAAAAATTAGCAAAAAATGCAGGGACAAATAGAATTTTAATAAAATCGAATAATTTTTAACATTTAAACAAAGTTTTTGAAACCATATTTTATTCTCTCAATCAAAATCTTAATTATACTCACTTATTTGATGAAAGCAAATATGAGCTTCAAGTTGAGAACAACGTCGATAATATTTGGAAATAAATTATAGGTTTTATTTATATAGTATTCGAAATATTATAAAAAGAATAAAAAAAATATCAATGAAAATTTAATATCAAGTATTTTTCCTTTATAACAAAGTTTAAGACTTGTGAAAATTTAACAATACACAAATTTGATAATTTTGATGAGATTTCATCTTCAGTTTCTTCAATTTTGTTATTTGTCGTAATATGATTTCAATTTCAGTGTGCACATTTGAAAATGTATAATTACTATAAATCTAATTTTTTCATGATAAAGTCGATATATTTTCCCTTTCTGAAGCGTGTGAGAGAAATTTTCAATTGTGGCCCAAAATAATATGGCAAGAATCTGGTAGTTTATAAGTATTAAAAAAACAACATATTTGTTTAATATCAAAAATTTATTAAAATAAAGATAAATAAATATAATGAGAAATATCACATCTTCATTAATAAAAATTCAAAATAAGTTTTAAAGCTTTCATATGTACATATATGCTTCAATGGAATATGTACAGATATTAGAAATTTTTATAGTTCAATCTTCGCCATATACGATCAGATTTCATAGAAGGATATGATTTATACTTTAATTTGTGGGAAAAACCATTTGATTTATTAAAAATTCAAGTTTGAGAGAAATGATGTTTCAAAAAAGTTCAGCAAAATATGATGTTAGACTTTTAACCCATTTTGAATTTGTAATGTAATTGACTATATTGAGTTACAGTATATGTTTTATTGAATTCATTTTAGTATAAAAACATACATGAATATTAATGATTATTGAAATTATAAACGTAATAATGAAAATTAATAATTGGGAGTTATATACAAGTATATAAATGTGTTAGATTGAAGATTATAATATAATGCATGTGATTTTGGCTATAGAATAACGGTCGTGGATATCCTTATTGAATTAATGACATTATTGACAAATGAAAAAATAATAGAATATTAAAAATATAATTCAGAAAATATATTATTCATATTTCTCACAACTTCCTTAATAATGAAAATATATTAATATTTAATTAAGAAGGAGAATTTCAGTTTCATAAAAATATTATAATCGGGCTTTTTCGTTATTTTCTCTAAGATAATGTTTTAATATAATTGTATTTGTGTTTAGTGAGAACAAATAATAATTTAAAATAAATCAACTAAAAACAAAAAATAAAAATTGAAAGTTTTAAACATTATTTGAAAGACTTTTAGTAAGAAAGTAAAGAGTTTAAATTGTTAAAGTTTTGAAATTGATAATATTGTTGATAAAATAAAAGAAAAATAATATTTTAATAATTATTCATTAATTAATATTAAAGGTAAATATGAAATTATAAAAAGCCGCGAGGGTAGAAAGGTCCAAAAAAGTTTCTTCATTTAAGCCACTTTTAGAAGTGGTATAGATTAATGGGTTTGAAAGTACGAACCAGAAAACTCCATTTGGTAAAATTGTAGCGGTTTATAAATTGCTTTATTTATGATTTTGAGGTAAAACGTGTGATTGAAAATTAGAGAGATATAATACGTATGTTTAAAAGTGATTTGAAAAATTGTTTGATTTATAAATCGATTTATAAACCATTTACCAAACACTTGCTAAAATAAGGTGTGTCAATTGATTACGGAAACATCCCTCAAATCAAATGAGGTGTGCAGATTGGTGAAGTAGCTTTGAAGTATCGCTTTAATGTGTATGATTTTTTTTATTGAAACTAGTGTTGTCCGTGCGATGCACGAGTTAGGGTAATATTTGTGTATGTAATAGTGTCGAATAAATAATTCTCTCTTTATTAATTAGAGTTTCAGCACTACGCTAAAATTCGATTAAGGTCAAATATGCTAGGCTTTACAATGAATAATAGGTTCACAAGTAGTCGACAATGTCATTGAGTTATTATTAATACCCGTACTCATAATAATAAACACAGTCCAAATACACAATTATGCGAGAATTTTGAGAAAATACAACGCAGGACTCCCATTGCTCAACATGGGAATGCATAGTTGAATACGTGTAAATGTTAAATTAAATTTGATATAGATGAATGTTCATCTAAAATCCACAAACATCATGCTGTAATTATCAAGATCCAAACTGAAGCGGAAGCGTACCTGAATCCATTGTTGTGTTTGATTGAACGGGGTTATGGCCTTCCAACTGATTCGTGGTTTTCTTCTTATGTTTCTTCTCTGTTGACGGGGATGCAGAGAATTATGAAAAGCCACGCTCAATTGGGGACCATGACCTGTATAAATAGTTGTAGGGCAACTATCATGTTTCAATATTATTAAATTGGCCCATCATCAATTTAAAACATTGAATCCGTCTCTACACTTTAATCTCACGACACTTAATACCCATTAGTCCCGAATAATCTTTAGTGGATCACTTTATTGAATAAATCCTTAAGATAGCACCACACATTTTATTTTATACATGTTTGACCCCACATTATTGAATTTGTCCAACAATCTTCTACTGGGCCATACATGTATCCTTACAAATGTGTACAACCTTATGAGCTCAAAAATGTGCTATCATTATTAAATGTATTTCCAAACAATCTCGTCCATCAATCATATCAATATAGGATCAAAGCGACTTTCGTTACATTAATCGTAACTAAATCCCAATATGCTCTATGGAAATCTGTCTACTCTGTACCCTTTCCTTCACAACTAGGAACTTAATGTCAATGTACTTTGACTTAGTTGAACTCCTGTTGTTATTGGAATATAGCACTGTAGAGTTATTGTCACAATATAACTTTAATGGTCTTTCAATTCGATTCAGAATGCGCAGCCCGGTGACAAAATTTCGCAGCCATATCCCATGATTAGATGCCTCATAACAAGCTACAAATTCTGCTGCCATAGTGGAAGAAGCTACGAGTGTCTGCTTAGCACTCCTCCAGGAAATGGCTCCTCCAGCTAGCAGGTATATGTAGCCTGATGTGGATCTTCTACTATCTTGGCATCCCGCAAAATCAGAATCGGAGTATCCTACAATCTCTAACTTATTCGATCTGCTGTATGTAAGCATGCAATCTCTTGTTCTCTTCAAGTACCTCATACCCTCTTTGCTGCTTTCCAATGATCCATCCCAGGGTTACTTAAATATCTGCCTAGCATTCCAACAATGAACGCTATGTCTGGACGTGTACAAACTTGAGCATACATCAGACTCCCAACAGCTGATGCATAGGGAATCTTTTGCATTTCCTTAACTTCAAGATTATTTTTCGGGCACTGATTGAGACTAAATTTGTCTCCCTTAGCAACAGGGGTGTCCCCTGGTTTACTATCCTGCATGCCAAACCTTACAAGAACTTTATCGATATAGCTCTTTTGTGATAATCCAAGAATACCCCGAGAGCGGTCCCGGTGTATCTGAATTCCTAATACGAAAGAGGCGTCCCCAAGATCTTTCATCTCAAAATTCTTTGACAAAAAGGTCTTGGTTTCGTGCAACATGCCTATATCATTAGTGGCAAGCAGTATGTCATCGACATACAAAACCAGGAAAATATGCTTACTCCCACTGAACTTGTGATACACACAATCATCAACAACATTCATCTCAAAACCAAACGAGATGATCACTTGATGAAATTTGTAGTACCACTGACGGGAAGCTTGCTTGAGTCCATAGATGGATTTCTTTAATTTGCAAACCATATTCTTCGAGTCTCCTGACATGAAGTTTTCTGGTTGCACCATATAAATCGTCTCATCAATGTCTCCATTGAGAAACGTCGTCTTTACATCCATCTGATGTAACTCAAGGTCAAAATGTGCAACAAGTGCCATGACTGTCCTGAAAGAGTCTTTCGTTGAAACTGGAGAGAAAGTCTCTTTGAAGTCAATACCTTCCTTTTGTGTAAAGCCTTTAGCTACAAGACGAGCCTTATATCTTTCCACATTACCTTTCGAATCCCTTTTGGTTTTAAAAATCCATTTACAACCAATGGGTTTCGCACCTTCTGGTAATGGGACAAGATCCCAAACTTTATTGTCTTGCATAGACTTATACTCCTCATTCATGGCATCAATCCACTTTTGAGAGTCAGAACCCTTCATGGCCTGATGAAAATTGATTGGATCATTTTCCATCATTCCATTATTTTTCTCATGTTCTTGGAGAAATACTATATAGTCATCCGAAATAGCATTTTTCCTTTCTCGAGTGGATCGCCTTAATGGTATTGTTTGTTGAGGTTGTTGAGTTTGTATTTCTGGATTTTGGATGGGAGTTTCTTCAACATTATCATGCTGAGTTTCCAGATGTACTTCTTGATCAATGACAGGTATAGAAACCTGCACATTGTCAAAAGTAATAGTAGGAATCGAAATCGATCCTTCCTCAGCTTCTTCCTCAAAGATAATGTCTCTAACCTTATTTCTCCCCCCAAACTCAACATCCTCAAAAAATGTTGCAGTTCCCGTTTCAAAAATTGACTTAAGCGTGGGATTGTAAAATTTGTAGCCCCTTGATCGCTCATAATAACCAATAAAGTAGCTGCTAACTGTTTTGGAGTCCAATTTATCCTCATGCGGCTTATAAGGCCTTGCCTCAGCTGGACATCCCCAAATGTGGAAATGCTTTAAACTAGGCTTTCTGCCTGTCCAAAGCTCATAAGGTGTTTTAGCAGCAGCTTTAGTTGGTACTCTATTCAGAATATAAGCTGCAGTCTTTAATGCTTCTCCCCAGAGTGATTTTGGTAAAGTAGAATGACTAATCATACTCCTTACCATATCCTTAAGAGTCCTGTTTCGTCTTTCAGCTACACCATTCATGCTAGGAGAACCTGGCATGGTGTACTGTGGGACGATTCCACATTCCTCTAGGAATTTAGCAAATGGTCCTGGACGTTGTTCACCTGAACCGTCATATCTGCCGTAGTACTCACCACCACGATTAGACCTAACGTTTTTAATTTTCTTGTTGAGTTGATTCTCAACTTCAGCTTTGAAAGCTTTGAACATGTCCAGTGACTCAGACTTTTCATGAATAAGATATAGATGCCCATAACGTGAGTAATCGTCAATGAATGATATAAAATATTGTTGACCATTCCAGGAAGCCGTAGGGAATGGTCCACAAATATCCGTGTGTATCAATTCTAAGACGTCCGAAGTTCTATTAGCACCTAACCTTCTCGTTTTGGTCTGTTTTCCCTTGATACAATCAATACAAACATCAAAGTCCGTAAATTCGAGGGAATCCAAAATACCATCTGACACAAGTCGTTCAACTCTAGTTTTTGAGATGTGACCTAAGCGCTTGTGCCATAGTTTTGCCGAATTTTCTTTATTTAATTTTCGCTTAGTACCACGTGATTCCACATACAAGGTTTCATTATATGATGCAATAGTATCAAGCAAATATAGGTTATCTTATGAACATAATGAACCAGTACCAACAATATTTGAATTTAAAGAAAGACTAAACTGACAATTTCCAAAAGAACAATAATATCCTGATTTGTCCAATAAGGAAATAGAAACCAAATTTAGTCTAAATGACGGCACAACAAAAGTGTCTTTCAAATCCAAATAAAAACCAGTTCCCAATAATAACCTAAAAGTGCCTATTGCTTCAACTTCCACCGATTTTCCATCGTCCACAAAGATGAATCTTTCAGCATCACTTGGCTTTCGGAAGAACAGGCAACCCTGCATAGAAACACTTATGTGAGTAGTAGCACCAGAATCTAACCACCAAGTGTTTCTAGGTACTGAAGCTAAATTAACCTCAGAACAGACCAAATTAAGAAATGTACCTTTCTTTGCACGCCAAACGTTATATTTGGTACAATCCTTCTTTAAATGTCCAGGTTTCAGGCAAAAGAAACAACCATCTTTGTCCTTATGTGGCTTCTTTTGATCTGGACCCTTAGCAGCTTCATATTCTGTTTTTCTTTTCTTGCCCTTATCCTTAGAGGTACTTGCTGTAGCGCCCCGAGTTCCGTATACCCGATTCACTACGTCATTTTCTGTCTAAATTTTTCGAATAATATTTTTGCGGAAGAAATATTTGAAATTCATTTTTGGCAACATTAAATAAACTGTAATGGCCGATAAAATTGAAACATTTATGAAACCATTTGAAATAGTAAATCGAACCATTAATTTTGTAAAGAAATTGACAATGTCATAATTTCTCAAATAAATGAACTTCTCTAAATTATTCGATTGTTTGGAAAAATACGGAAAATCATTAACGTCAAACTTTCAACCGTTTAACGATTATTGCCACCATCATTCATCGCTCGCCACCGTCTCCGAAATCTGCAAAACTGTTAAAAAGTAGGGTGAGTATTTCATGGGGAAATACTCAGTAGACTCATCGCAAATTAATTTAATTTATAAGATGATTAAACACATAAATCCCGGCTCTTTATAAAACGGGCATTGATAGAGCTTCTTTATAAAACGGCTCTTGATAAAACTCATATTGTGCATTACAGCACGGGACATATTTTGCAAATCATAGGCTCTTTGAAAATAGCTCTTTGAAAACAGCTCTTTGAAAACCATATACTTATAAAAACATTTTAATTATGCCAAGCATAATTTCTTTTGAAAGCATAACATAAGATAGGATTGAAATCCTCATAAACATAAGGAGACACAAGAACTTTACCGAACTTAGGTGGCAAGAATTCTTATGCAGTAAAATCATAATAACAGTAAGTATACCAAAACATAATTCTTGAAATTCATAGGGATCATTTCCATCATAACATAAGATAGGATCGAAATCCTCATAAACATATGAGACAGGAATTTTACCGAACTTAGGTGGTAAATCCTCATAAACATATGGAAACATATGAATTTTACCGAACTTCGTGGCAAATCCTCATAAACTTATGGAGACACAAGAATTTTACCGAACTTCGTGGCAAGAATTCTTATGTGCATAGCAATGATCCAAAACATAATTATCGTAAAAACATAGGGTATACTTACTTTTCATAAAAACATAAGGTATATTTACCTTTCATAAAACATACTTAATTTTCTTGAAAATTGACATTCACAAGTCACATGACATTTATATGAAATCATAATTTAAATCAATTAATAAGTGCGAGTCTACCTCAAATTCGACGAGTGCAAAGTTGAGCGGGAATGACTTCAATTTCTTTAAATTCTCCGTACGCTTCGTCTTAGCCAATAAGTCACTTTAGTTTATCGAATATATAGTTCAAAATGATAAATTATAATTTGAGGACTAAAATTGATGTTTTGAAAGTTGAGGGACTAAAATGAATCCTTTGAAAGTTGAGGGATTAAAATGAATACTTTTGATAGTTGAGGGACTAAAATGTAAATCTTTTAAAACTTGGGCTTAAAAGTAAATCAGCAGGTACTGAAATAAAAGAGTTTAAAGTTAAAGGGCTGAAGTAAATCATTTTAAAACTTAAGGGCTGAAATTGATGATTTGAAACCAAAAGGGACTGAATTGAATAACTTTTCAAACTTGGGGCTAATTTGCAAATTCTGAAAATTGAATATATTATCTTTTATCTTTCACTTTCCCATTATCACAGAGAGAGAGGATACGAGAGATAGAGAGAAGAGAATGGCGATCGGGAAACAAAGAAGAAATCCGGCAGGTGGTTTCGCCGGTGAAACACCGGCAGCAAGGTGGCGGTGAGTGGCGACACAGATGGTGATTCAAAATCGGGATCTGGGCGTGAGTTTTAGGTGTAAAACCGTGTGAAACCGAAGCTAGGGTTCGCGGTTTAGGTCGTGATTTTCCGGCGAAGAGGTGGTCTGAGGTGAGGTAAGTAACTGAGTTCACTTATTTCTTGTTTTGATTTTGAGTTTGGGGCTGGGCAGTGGAGGCGATGGGGTTGTGCGGACTTAGTGTTAGGCAGTAGCGGTGATGATTTGATTTGGTGGAAGGCAGTTTGGAGCTGGTGGTTGGACTGATGATTGCCGGTTTTGGTTGTGATCTGTGTGTGGCTGAATTTAGTGACAGGGAGTGAAAATGGATGAAGCTGAAGTGATTGCCTGAAATGAAGTTGGGTGGATGCTAAACTGAAATTGTACAGGGGTGGTTTGGGATTCGGCAGTGGTGGTATTTGCAGCGTAAGTGATTGATGAGGTGGTGGGGCTGACCGGTATTGATGGAAAAGTTGTGAATTGCAGAGGATGGTGATTGAATTGGAAATGGCAGAGGCAGTGTTGGTTCTTGGTTTCAAATTGGTTTCAGATTGATGTCTATTATTGGTATTGAATTGGGAAAAAGGGATTGAAAGCAGATCATTGTGGTGATTGTTTGAGCTGAAACTGATAATTGTGGTAGCTGGATTGAGGATTGTTGGTTGGCAGTGGTGGCTGCATTGGTGATGATAATGGGTTGGTTTGATGGACTGATGATGCTTGGTTGTCTAGCTGCAGGAGGGAACTGCAGTGTTGTGTGATGATGGTGATGAATGCTAAGTTGATAGCTGGAGATGGAGATGAATTTATTGTGTTTCATGTCGTGACTTGGTACTGGTTAGGAATTAAAGAAGAAAGTAGTGGAGAATTTGGTAGGTTTGTGGTCTCCGGGTGCATGTGCTGAGTGGAATCTGATGATGGAAAATTGGTGATGTAAAGGAATTTGTGGGGATATGAATGATAATGATGAAGATGCTTTGTGTTGGGTGGAAAAAAAAACGTGGGGATGTAATCAACTAAAAATTAGACTAACTTTGATCAAGAAACGTTTTTAAAATAGATATATTTTGGATCGAAAATAAATTTGAGAATAAATAAATTTTGAGATAAAAATTGAATTGCATATTTTTGGACTTAAAATAATTTAATAAGGAAATTTGGAATTTAAAATGATTTTGAAAATAATACTTTGAATAAATAATTAAAATAACATAATTTTAGAAATTCGGATTTTAATTTAAAATCGAACAAATTCGATATTTCTTGACTTGGCTAGACGAATCCGTCGCGGCGTTAACTTCAAAATAATGGGTGAAATAGTAGCGACACAATTTTTTTAAATATTAAAATAATTATAAAATTGCGTAAAAATTCTGGGTCACTACAATCTTACCCCCTTAAAATAATTTCGTCCTCGAAATTAAACTTACTTGATCTTATGATTTCTGAATACTTAATCAGAATCTCTTCTTCTTCTTCTCTTATGTAGCATCATTGCTACCATATTTAACCCAACCATATTTAACCCACTGGACTTTGACTAAATGCATCACTTTGTTTTCTCAAGAACATGGACTTTTCTATAGACATATGTGTCTACTCAAAAATTCTTCTGAATCGTATGTGACTGAAAGTTTGAATTCCATTTTTATGAACCCAAAACAACATAACTTATTCATAGATGATCAACTTATTTCATAATCTCAATACATCATCACCTTCAATTATCATCATCATATCATTCCTTACAATTTTCTATTGTACCTTTATATTCATCTAACCTTACGTTCATCATCATTATCTCACATAATCCCAAACAACATCATGTCTCTTTACTAATTTCTGTAATTCCATAAAAAAAATCTCTTCAAGTTTTCATAAATCTTTACTGATATATCAAACCATAATAATTTGTCATCTCTAAACTTCTTATCATCGAATATTCCCAAAATAATCAAAACAATTCCCAATCATATGTAAAAATTTCATCATATCTTGTAGTATTCATGTAACATGTCACTTATCATCGTATCATGTGACCTCAGATATTCGTATATATCTCTAAAATTTCCACAAATCTTTACTGACATATCATATCATAATAATTTTTCCTTTCTTCTTATCATCGAATATTCCAAAAAAATAATCAAAGAATTACATGAATATTCTCTTTACGTAATATACCCAAACATATCAACATAATATCATCAACTTATCTTTCCAATATTTGTAACCCAAAATTCAGTAAACAAATATCTTCCAAATAACTAAGATTCTTTACTTAAATGTCACCACATTTCCTGCAAAGTATTTCTTTCACTTATACATACTTATGAATTCTGATTCAATACAGTCCTTATTTCTCTTTCACGTATTCCCGTATCATCTCACTATACCTTGATTATTATACCAAAAATATCAGTACCAAAATCCAATAAAATATTCCATATCTCCAATCTTATCATCAAATTTTCTTTTGTCGAGAAAAATAACAGCGCATTAACTCTTGTTCCCACTTTTCATTTTTCTATACTTTAAATCATACATCAAGTACTCGGTATCAAATACTCATTCTAGCTGAGAGCTAAGATACTAACTTAAAACAGCATCACAAGGATCAGATATGTTATTCTCAAACTTAAGAAACTTCACTAATTTCCCAAATCTGAAATTCAAAATTAAAATTTTCTATTCTCCCAAACTTCAATTCATATCACACTTTATGAACAATACTCTGATTAATTTTATCACCATTAAATAAGACTTCTGTAAATCATATAGGATTCCTCATCAAATTTGCTTAACCCAAAGATACAATCCCATAATTTAAAATCACACAACTGATCATCTCAGATTTTCCATTATTGTAGCCAAAATATTTACTCACTTCAAAAGTACAACCAATAATAATTAATCGAAACTGTATCACTAAATCTTTAAATAAACCCATATATTATGACTAAAAATGACAATTCTCAATCGTAGATAATATTTCACCATAATGCAATAAACCATCAAAATAAGATCATCGAACTCAATATTCACACGATTCTTCCCTGGATAACCATAACATCCCTTAACCGTCTAGTCGTCATATCTATCACGTACCTTATACGTCAATCTGATCACTAATATAATATATCAATTTCTCAGACTAAAAAAAAATCTTGGATTCTACCGTGATCCCTCTTCTGAACTCCATTCCAAAATAAGTCATCACTGTAAAATCTTATCCCTATTTTCCTCAAAATTCATATCCTTATAATACTCTCCAATACAAGTGATCATTCCTTACAAGTGATAAATCCATTCCCAAGAATAATTAAGATTCTTCCCAATAATGCCCTTATACTTGTCTTCACTCGTCTTTCAAAATATAACTTATCATTTACTCAATCTTGCTTATGAACTTGCAATTCTAAACTCAATTCTCTTAGTGATTGCATACCATACTATGCTCTTATTTCCAAACGATAAAATTCTAGGCAGAGTTTCCTTTGAAATTTGGACTTATCCAAATCGTAAGTATACTTCATACTAACAATAACATATAACTCCACATTTAATCACAACGATCTAAAAATATTGAAAACGATTCCAACACTTCAATATCATCAAAAATATCCCATAATTCAATTCATAATTCCTCAACATAACAATTTCAAATCATATTTTTTCAATATCACAATATCACTTCCTTTCGTACCTTAATTGGCTCAAAAGATTACTCATACTTATAAATATATACCATAAATCATATTCCCAAAATTTATTCACAAGGCCAAACTTCATAATAAATTTCTCTTCAACATAGAGGAATAATTCATTTACTCAACAATATCCATTACTTAAAATACCAAAAACTAAGAACCAAATCTTTAAATCTTTAACTTCATAATGCTTCTCATAAAAGTCTCAATAAAATCATATCAGTTATAATCTTAACATCTTATCACAACTTCATAACTGGCTTGCTATTTCTCGTTTAATCTAAACGATAGATAATCTGAACATATAATCAAATCCTTTCCGTTGACTTCTCATACTTAGTGCCATGTCTAAAATCAATTATGCAAAGTCCATCTAGGGTTCATCATTTCTAACTCGAGGACAAAAATTATTTAAAAATCATTCTTAAATCATATTATTCCCATTATGCTCAACACTCGTTTTCTTTCTTAAAAAAATTTCTCATAATCATACATTAAAGCATATAAGTTATGACAAAGCATAACAACATCATTATTTTCGAAGAAATACATTCTTATTTCTCATAAATCATAAGTAT
The DNA here is from genome assembly GCA_963555705.1 of Ligustrum vulgare. Classification (NCBI taxonomy): domain Eukaryota; kingdom Viridiplantae; phylum Streptophyta; class Magnoliopsida; order Lamiales; family Oleaceae; genus Ligustrum; species Ligustrum vulgare. Next base: position 2,455,748 of record OY743172.1, on the reverse strand, counting down.
CCGAAATACTCTTCATTCTTTCTCATAAATCAGTAAAATGAGTATTCGAAATACTGAAATAACTTTAAACATCATAAACTTCTTTACCTCGGAGTTGGTGGAACGAATGATGGCAGTGGCAATCTTCATCAATAAAAATCTTAAAATGGAAAATATTTCTTGAAAATTCTTTTTGAAAATTTTACCAGTCTACAGAAACGCAGACTAGCTCTGATACCAACTTGTAGCGCCCCGAGTTCCGTATACCCGATTCACTACGTCATTTTCTGTCTAAATTTTTCGAATAATATTTTTGCGGAAGAAATATTTGAAATTCATTTTTGGCAACATTAAATAAACTGTAATGGCCGATAAAATTGAAACATTTATGAAACCATTTGAAATAGTAAATCGAACCATTAATTTTGTAAAGAAATTGACAATGTCATAATTTCTCAAATAAATGAACTTCTCTAAATTATTCGATTGTTTGGAAAAATACGGAAAATCATTAACGTCAAACTTTCAACCGTTTAACGATTATTGCCACCATCATTCATCGCTCGCCACCGTCTCCGAAATCTGCAAAACTGTTAAAAAGTAGGATGAGTATTTCATGGGGAAATACTCAGTAGACTCATCGCAAATTAATTTAATTTATAAGATGATTAAACACATAAATCCCGGCTCTTTATAAAACGGGCATTGATAGAGCTTCTTTATAAAACGGCTCTTGATAAAACTCATATTGTGCATTACAGCACGGGACATATTTTGCAAATCATAGGCTCTTTGAAAATAGCTCTTTGAAAACAGCTCTTTGAAAACCATATACTTATAAAAACATTTTAATTATGCCAAGCATAATTTCTTTTGAAAGCATAACATAAGATAGGATTGAAATCCTCATAAACATAAGGAGACACAAGAACTTTACCGAACTTAGGTGGCAAGAATTCTTATGCAGTAAAATCATAATAACAGTAAGTATACCAAAACATAATTCTTGAAATTCATAGGGATCATTTCCATCATAACATAAGATAGGATCGAAATCCTCATAAACATATGAGACAGGAATTTTACCGAACTTAGGTGGTAAATCCTCATAAACATATGGAAACATATGAATTTTACCGAACTTCGTGGCAAATCCTCATAAACTTATGGAGACACAAGAATTTTACCGAACTTCGTGGCAAGAATTCTTATGTGCATAGCAATGATCCAAAACATAATTATCGTAAAAACATAGGGTATACTTACTTTTCATAAAAACATAAGGTATATTTACCTTTCATAAAACATACTTAATTTTCTTGAAAATTGACATTCACAAGTCACATGACATTTATATGAAATCATAATTTAAATCAATTAATAAGTGCGAGTCTACCTCAAATTCGACGAGTGCAAAGTTGAGCGGGAATGACTTCAATTTCTTTAAATTCTCCGTACGCTTCGTCTTAGCCAATAAGTCACTTTAGTTTATCGAATATATAGTTCAAAATGATAAATTATAATTTGAGGACTAAAATTGATGTTTTGAAAGTTGAGGGACTAAAATGAATCCTTTGAAAGTTGAGGGATTAAAATGAATACTTTTGATAGTTGAGGGACTAAAATGTAAATCTTTTAAAACTTGGGCTTAAAAGTAAATCAGCAGGTACTGAAATAAAAGAGTTTAAAGTTAAAGGGCTGAAGTAAATCATTTTAAAACTTAAGGGCTGAAATTGATGATTTGAAACCAAAAGGGACTGAATTGAATAACTTTTCAAACTTGGGGCTAATTTGCAAATTCTGAAAATTGAATATATTATCTTTTATCTTTCACTTTCCCATTATCACAGAGAGAGAGGATACGAGAGATAGAGAGAAGAGAATGGCGATCGGGAAACAAAGAAGAAATCCGGCAGGTGGTTTCGCCGGTGAAACACCGACAGCAAGGTGGCGGTGAGTGGCGACACAGATGGTGATTCAAAATCGGGATCTGGGCGTGAGTTTTAGGTGTAAAACCGTGTGAAACCGAAGCTAGGGTTCGCGGTTTAGGTCGTGATTTTCCGGCGAAGAGGTGGTCTGAGGTGAGGTAAGTAACTGAGTTCACTTATTTCTTGTTTTGATTTTGAGTTTGGGGCTGGGCAGTGGAGGCGATGGGGTTGTGCGGACTTAGTGTTAGGCAGTAGCGGTGATGATTTGATTTGGTGGAAGGCAGTTTGGAGCTGGTGGTTGGACTGATGATTGCCGGTTTTGGTTGTGATCTGTGTGTGGCTGAATTTAGTGACAGGGAGTGAAAATGGATGAAGCTGAAGTGATTGCCTGAAATGAAGTTGGGTGGATGCTAAACTGAAATTGTACAGGGGTGGTTTGGGATTCGGCAGTGGTGGTATTTGCAGCGTAAGTGATTGATGAGGTGGTGGGGCTGACCGGTATTGATGGAAAAGTTGTGAATTGCAGAGGATGGTGATTGAATTGGAAATGGCAGAGGCAGTGTTGGTTCTTGGTTTCAAATTGGTTTCAGATTGATGTCTATTATTGATATTGAATTGGGAAAAAGGGATTGAAAGCAGATCATTGTGGTGATTGTTTGAGCTGAAACTGATAATTGTGGTAGCTGGATTGAGGATTGTTGGTTGGCAGTGGTGGCTGCATTGGTGATGATAATGGGTTGGTTTGATGGACTGATGATGCTTGGTTGTCTAGCTGCAGGAGGGAACTGCAGTGTTGTGTGATGATGGTGATGAATGCTAAGTTGATAGCTGGAGATGGAGATGAATTTATTGTGTTTCATGTCGTGACTTGGTACTGGTTAGGAATTAAAGAAGAAAGTAGTGGAGAATTTGGTAGGTTTGTGGTCTCCGGGTGCATGTGCTGAGTGGAATCTGATGATGGAAAATTGGTGATGTAAAGGAATTTGTGGGGATATGAATGATAATGATGAAGATGCTTTGTGTTGGGTGGAAAAAAAAACGTGGGGATGTAATCAACTAAAAATTAGACTAACTTTGATCAAGAAACGTTTTTAAAATAGATATATTTTGGATCGAAAATAAATTTGAGAATAAATAAATTTTGAGATAAAAATTGAATTGCATATTTTTGGACTTAAAATAATTTAATAAGGAAATTTGGAATTTAAAATGATTTTGAAAATAATACTTTGAATAAATAATTAAAATAACATAATTTTAGAAATTCGGATTTTAATTTAAAATCGAACAAATTCGATATTTCTTGACTTGGCTAGACGAATCCGTCGCGGCGTTAACTTCAAAATAATGGGTGAAATAGTAGCGACACAATTTTTTTAAATATTAAAATAATTATAAAATTGCGTAAAAATTCTGGGTCGCTACACTTGCCAAGTTAGCAATTTCGGTTCTATCCTGCCTCAACCTTTCTTCCTCTTGCACACAATATGAAATGAGCTCATTTAGAGTCCATTTCTCCCTTTGACAGTTGTAACTGACCTTAAACTGACTGAAATGTGCAGGAAGCGATATCAATACTAAATGCACGAGCAAGTCATCAGACAAGTCGAGCTTTAGTGCCTTAAGTTTTGAAGCAGTATGAGACATCTTCATGATGTACTCCCTTATGTTCCCCTTGCCTCTACACTTCATTGAAATCAAGCTTTGCAGAAGCGTGCTTATTTCAGCCTTATCGTTTTTAGCAAAACGCTTTTCAAGTTCGGCAAGGAATTGCTTGGCATTAGTTACCTCTTCAGATACTGCGCCCCTAAAGGCTTCCGGAATGCCGCGCTTAATGATCATTAGACTCATGCGATTTGAGCGTTCCCACTTCTCAAAGTTCCTCCTGTCATCAGGCGAACTTGCATCCGTAAGAGAAGCCGGTTGCTCAACCCTGAGAACAAGGTCAAGATCCATGCAGCCGAGAACTATTAGTGCGTTCTCTTTTCAATCCTTGAAGTTTGACCCATCAAGCATGGGAATTGAATTAAGATTTGCAGATATTGTGGTAACAGATGAATTAACTGTATAGAGAAGAAGATGGAAATAGCTTACATTAGTACTTTATTATGCAAATAATAATTTCAAATAATGGTAAGGCCTATCACAAGATACCCAGCACAACATCAATATTTAGTCTTTGGACAGAAATATTAACTTGTAAGTGGTACCTCGATGTAGTAATCAAACACTGACAATAAGACATGTCAACCAATAAACCTTTCTTTGGACCGATTTATTGATCACACGTTAAACCAAATAATCGTCACGTGTTTATCACCACAGGTGCATGTGAAATTCCAGTCAAACATTGACCTTCCTTTGGGCCGATCAATATCCGCATGAACAACACACACACGAAACCTTCTAATATTCTAAGTTAATTAATTTCCACAAGAGAGGTTGCTTTGGCAACATGTTGCTTCAATTAATTCACTTCGAAATATTATATTTCTCAAAAGAGTCCGTCATACCAAAATTTGAACTTGAATTGACTGTTTTGCATATATTTAAGACTTTAGGATTTGAATTATGAAATTCAAAACTTTAGGATTAAGTAATCATTAAGTTGGATGGTTAAATTGCAATTTAATTAAACTTGATTGGCCAATTATGAAATATTTTTAAACTTGAAGGACTAAATTGCAATTTTTCCAAACTTTAGTGGCCAATTAATTAAAGTCGGAAACTTTAAAGACTGAATCGTAAAATTCAGAATTTTTAAAACCCAACTTAAATGATTTCTTAACTTTAGGGACTTATTTTGTAAATTCAGAAGTCTGAAGGGCTAACTTATAAGATTTAATAAACTTAGGGTTTGAACTTTATTTTAAAATAATGAGGGAGGACCAAAGTTGCAATTTACACAAAATATCCAAAAATTGCAAAGGAGCCCTTCAGCACTTCAAATTCGCGAGTGAGGTCCCTGGGCCAAAAGTTGCAACAGCTAGGGTTTGGTTGTAAAACCCTAGCCGCCGCTCCACGAATCCAAGAACGCGGCGCCATTGCTGGCGCCGCCCGTCACCTGCAGCGGCGCTGCACTATTCCGCCTCGCGCAGCGCTTAATCCACTGAAGCCCGTGGCGCGCGGCGACGCTGCAAGCGGCGCCGCCCGTCACCTGCAGCGGCGCTGCACTATTCCGCCTCGCGCAGCACTTAATCCACTGAAGCCCGTGGCGCGCGGCGACGCTGCAAGCCGCGCGATGTGCGCGGCTTCTCCTTCCCAACCGAATCGATTCCATCAACAAGAAACACAACCACAATTCATGCTCAATAACCCAATTCGAAATATACAAACATCAAAACTGAAAATCAATATGTAAACCCAAATTTTTCGCACATGAGTTCATACAGAGAGAAATAGACGGCTATATATGCATATTTATATATTTCGAAACTTTGAAATCAATTTGCATATAAATTCATGGTTCTACACAGAGGAATTGCTGAATTCGTATGTGTAATTTGAAGCTAGAGACTTGTGCACAGAGGTAACACGATTTGGCTGAATATGTATGTATATATTTCGAATTTTGAAATCAATTTTCTGAATCCATTATGTTTCTCTGAATTCAGAACCTCAATTTTGAATATACAAACGCACAGAATCACTTTTCACATATATTCGTACAAAAATTGATCTGATAATTCAACACGATGTTGGCTCTGATACCACTTGTTAAATTAAATTTGATATAGATGAATGTTCATCTAAAATCCACAAACATCATGCTGTAATTATCAAGATCCAAACTGAAGCGGAAGCGTACCTGAATCCATTGTTGTGTTTGATTGAACGGAGTTATGGCCTTCCAACTGATTCGTGGTTTTTTTCTTATGTTTCTTCTCTGTTGACGGGGATGCAGAGAATTATGAAAAGCCACGCTCAATTGGGGACCATGACCTGTATAAATAGTTGTAGGGCAACTATCATGTTTCAATATTATTAAATTGGCCCCTCATCAATTTAAAACATTGAATCCGTCTCTACACTTTAATCTCACGACACTTAATACCCATTAGTCCCGAATAATCTTTAGTGGATCACTTTATTGACTAAATCCTTAAGATAACACCACACATTTTATTTTATACATGTTTGGCCCCACATTATTGAATTTATCCAACAGTAAACACTAAAATTCTAAAACAAACCTTCAAATTTTTGAAGTGTAGACATCCACAGAATCAATACTTGTCGGTCCTCCATATGCAACACAAAAGAATAAAAATGGTAAAGAAATGGATATGAATGTCACGGGTCATGTGATGAAAGTTGTAAATCTGGATTTGAGGCCTTGATGCAACCAAGAAGGTGCAAGAGAAGCCATTTTTGTTGATTAATTGAATGACTCACTACACGCACTTGTGTGGACCATGGAGAGGTCACGTTTGGCTTTGGAGAAAGAATAATACTATGTATCTCAAGGTTGAGATAAATCTCAACCCAGTTAGCACTCACACGTTGGAAACTGAAGAGGTGCTTATTCAACTTGCACGTGGGTCTACGGTTTCGACGATTCCCAATGGTTTCCGGCCAAAATTCATGACGTCGGAGAGAGGTGGATGGTCATGGATGCTTGTCGGATAAGTTCAGGCGAGAGCGAAACAAATAAAGATTGGGCAATAACTTTTGGCAAGAAAATCGGCGGTAAGAAGGTTTGCTCCGGCCATTCGCTACGGTAATCACCAACCTGTTCTTTTTATTGGTGATTTTAATGAAATTCTATCGATGTCAGAGAAAGACGGAGGTTCAACAAATGACAGAACAACAATGCTAACTTTCCAGCAAACACTGCGAGCTTAGGGACTTAGGGTTTTGTGGTCTAGAATTTACTTGGAAAAATATGTCCTCAGGTTTAGCATTTGTGACTGAACGATTGGATAGGGGCGTGGCTTGCCAATGGTGGATGTCATTGTTCCGTACAGCCCGCATCCTTCACCTAGAATTTTATGGCTTTGATCATCGGGCACTACTACCGACTCTATTACATAAGAAAAGGAATGGGATTGGGCAAAGGAAGCAGCAACTTTTTAGGTTTGAGTGAACTTGGATGAGGGAAGAGAAATGGACTGAAACTCTCGAATCTGCTTGGAGAAAAGATGCAATCACCCCTAATGACGAAAAAACTTGAGTTATGTGCATCTGATTTGAGAAAACGGCATGACGAAAATGGGGGTGCGGTCCCTAGTAGAATTCAGAAAATTAAGAAAACCCTTCAAGGTATGTATGCTAGACGGGTTACTCAAGAAGAAGCTAGAACGGCACACCAAATTGAACTCGAACTTGATAAACTTTTTGAAAGTGAGGAAATCTATTGGTCGCAACGAGCTCGAGCTGACTGGCTTGCACTTGGAGACAAAAACACAGCCTTTTTCCATCAAAGAGCACAATATCGTCGAGAGAAAAATGAAATCCATAGGCTAATTGATATAATGGAGTATGGAAAGAGGAGTTCAACGATATTGCTACAATTATAAGCCACTACTTCAACGAGATCTTTTCTTCATCAAAACCTGACATTAGCTCTTTCTCAAGGAGTCTAAATGATTGGGGAGCAACACTTTCAGCTGAAAAACATCCAACTATTGGATGTACCTTTTGAGGAAGATGAAGTGAAGGAAGCTTTATTTGGGATGGGGCCTTTCAAAGCCCCAGGACCGGATGGGTTCCACTCAGCTTTTTTTAAAGGAATTGGGATACTGTCGGATCTGAGGTAATTGCCTTTTTGTTTAAATTTTCTGAATGGAAGCGAATCTATCGAGTCTATTAATGGTACCAATATAGTTCTGATCCCTAAAACTAAGTACCCCCCGAAATGTATCCGAATTTCGTCCTATTAGCTTATACAATGTAGTTTATAAAATTATCTCCAAAACTTTAGCTAATAGGTCCTTCCGGATATTATTTCTCCTTTCCAAAGCGCATTTGTTCTAGGCCGTCTTATTATAGATAATATCATTGCGGCATTCGAACTTATGCACTCACTTAAGCGCCGGACCAACGGGAGACTTGGTTAAATGGCTATGAAACTAGATATGAGCAAAGCTTATGATGGAGTTGAATGGGATTTCCTACTCTTGGTAATGGATAAAATGAGTTTCTCTGAACGGTGGAAGAATCTCGTTAGTGGTTGCATCTAAACTACGTCCCTCTCTTTCCTCATTAATGGTAGTAAACAGGGCAATATCAAACCATTGAGGGGTCTTAGACAAGGTTTCCCTCTCTCTCCTTACCTTTTTCTTCTCTGTGCTGAGGGTTTCTCCAGACTACTACAAAGGGCTGAATGCGAAATAGAAATACAGGGTTTCAAATGCTCAAGACACGGTCAACAAATTAGCCACCTTCTCTTCACAGATGATAGTTTAATCTTCTGTCGAGCAACTAAAAAAGACTGTCAAAACAGAAAACACATTATTGAGCTATATGAGAAATCCTCAGGCCAAGTTGTCAATATTAAAAAATCGACTATTACATTTAGCCCGAACACTTCTAGAGAAGCACAACAAAGCATCCTTGACCTTTCCAATTACATAGAAAGTATCTTGAGCTTCCCTCCTGTATTGGGAGAACAAAAAAAAAAAAATCAAAGGGGTAAAGGAAAGAATTTGGCAGAAATTGCAACTATGGCGTCAAAAATTCTTCTCAGTTGGGGGAAAGAGATATTGATCAAAGCTGTTGTGCAAGCCATTCCTACCTTTACGACGAGGGTCTTTAGATTGCCTAGTAGCCTTTGTAAAGAAATAAAACGCTTGATTTCTTCCTTTTGGTGGGGAAAACAGAACAGGAAGGATAGAAAGCACTAGATTGCATGGAGTAAGATATGTTCCTCTAAAGAAAATGGTGGAATGGGTTTCAAAGAGCTGATATCTTTCAACCAAGCACTTATTGCTAAACAATGTCGGAGAATTATCACCAATCCGTACTCAATTGCAGTGCAAATCCTCTGACAAAAGTACTTCCCGAGGTGCCCGTTCACTTGTGCTGATTGCAAAGTTGATTGTTCTTTTCTGTGGAGGAGTTTTCTTTGGGGGAGAGATCTCCTTATTAAAGGATTAAGATGGAGAGTTTCCGATGGAAGGGACATTATTGTTTTCAGCAGTCCTTGGCTACCTCGACCCCACTCTTTCTTGCCTATTTCACCGCATTTAGGAGATTTCATGCTTCGCGTGTCCGACTTAATGTTCCCAAATGACACTTGGAATGAGGAACTCATCTACGATCGTTTCTTGACTCTGGACCAAGATCTTATTCTCTCCCTTCCATGTTGTACTCCATGGGTTAAAGATATTCCAATGTGGCACTACGAAAGAAAAGGGACTTATTCTGTTCGATCAGGCTACCATTTGGCTTCTTCTCTTTTGTCATCAGATTCCCAGCCAAGTTCCAATCCACTTAAAAAATGGTGGAAATTTCTTTGGAATTCGAATATCTCGAGCGAAGTTAAATTTTTTGATTGGAGAGTCTTCATGGTTTCTACCTACCAATCAGATGTTGCATCACAAGCATATACTAGTGGGGCCCAAATGTGTGAGATGCAAGAAATATTTTGAGACACCGACTCACACCCTCTTTTTTTGCAAATCAGTGTTACCAGTGTTGAGGGAGAGCAAATTTCATAATCTCATTGAAAATTTCTCAGGGACTTATCTTGAGGGACTAATTCTCAGTGTGTGGAAATCGGAGTTAGCCGGGGATATGGAAGAATTCCTAGTAATCCTTTGGAGTTGTTGGTCTAATCGAAACAAAATGATCTTTGAAGGTCGCTCTAAAGCTACAGATATTATTCTCAGGGATGCTATCTCATACCTCATAGAATACAAGTGAGTTCGCTTTTGTGTGGAAGGCAGAAGTGTTTCATGCAATTCCCCAATGAGACACTTGGCTATATGGAAACCACACCTGAGGAAGAATGGTGTAAAATTAATGTCGATGTAGCAGTTAAGGAAGATCATGGTTGGTGGGGAATTGGAGTTATTTGCAGGAACAGTCAGGGTAAAATGGTGAAGGCACTTTCTAAATCCATCCAGGGCAATGTGGTCCCTTTCATTAGCGAATGCTTGGCTATTTTGGAAGGACTGAAACTAGCTTTTGAGCATAGCTTGCCAATCTCCATTGTTAAATCTGATTGTCAAAACGCAATTAAAGCAGCTAACAATCCAAGCTTTTATGCCCCTGAAGGAGCTATTCTTCACCGGATCAGGTTGCTGCTCACCTCTTTTCTCAGAGCTAAGTTTTCCTTTGTTTATAGGGAAGCATATAGGGTTCCACATGTTCTTGCTAGGGAAGCAATTTTGAATTTTCATGTTTGTTATTGGGAGGATGACCCCCCGATTTTTCTCATCGATTGTTTCAATGTTGATGTTGAATGAAATTTGACCTTCTTAGTTTCAAAAAAAAAAAAAAAAGAATTTAGAATAAAGATTGAAAGGCATTTTGGAGAAATTACCTGTGAGATTGCCGTGAAAGATTTTTTTGGACTCAAGACTTGAATTGCAAAATCAGACCTAAAGGAGATCTGTTGTTAACTGGAAAACACCAACCAAAAAAAAAAAAAAAAAAGACGTCAGCCTTGTGAACAGTAAATGAACAGTAAAATGACTTTGTCTCTTTTATATAAGTTATGATAGGATTAGGATATATTTCCTTTATAATTCACGGGGCTTGAAGGTGGGTTTCTTTTATATTCACGCTAATCTCTACGTAATTCGAAGCACAACACTCATGCATACTTACCATTTTCAGTCGAGGAAGCAAATGTATGGACCAGATATGAAGGAAAATTATTGTAAATAGATCAAGTTAAATTAATTAACAATGTTTTTATATGTTCATCTCAACCATACATTTGGAATCTCTATTATCTTGATATTGTATTTTGCTTGGTGTCTAGCTAAATTGTTAGATTAAATTAGATAGTGATACAAATATCATTCGGACATGGTACTCTCTTTGCGCATAAGTTATGTCGAACTGTTTAGAAACTATTGTTATGTTTTTCATTTTTTTAAAATCATATCAAACTCTTATTAATCTTCTCATTCATATTATCCATATATTTACTTCTTGCTCTATTTAGAAACTATAGTCATGTTTTTCATTTCTTTTACCATATCAAACTCTTATTCTTCTCATTTATATTATCCATACATTTAATTCCTGTTCTATATTGTATCGTACATAGACTATTCGACGCTAATAAGCACGAAAAAGGGGCACATACAGTGCAATCACTTCACTAGTAATAATAGAAATTCCACCCCAATTCTTAATTTTTTTTTTTATCTTAATTTTTATTTTTAAATTTAAATTATGTATTAATAAATAAAATATTAATTAGTGAAATGGGAAAAAATATAAACGGTAGTTTATAAAAATTATTTATAAATAGCGATGTAGTAATATTTCGTTGATTTATTTTTTAAACTAAAAATTAGTAAAAAAAAAAAATGATCGATCAAAGTTATTAACTTTCTAAAAGGAATTTTCAATAAGATATTATCACGTGATCGTTTATAAACAATGCATATGCAAATAATGATTAATAAGGATGTGTAGCGTACCCGGTCCTCAAGGGCTGCCGGCCGTCTACTCATGGTCTTTCCACTCCCCCCTAGTCGTCCTGCTCCTCAAGGGCTGACAGTCTCGTTTCCAGGAAGTGAATTTTTGCCTCCCCGGGGATTCGAACCTTGTATAGGGGTTAAGTACAAACTTCATGGAATCCCTGGTACTGTTCGCTCAAAATAGTGTACCGCAAGCGCACGGGTCGCGTACAAGTAATAAAGTGGACTTTTTGAGTCCGAGTTGTCGATCCCACGAGGAGTGTTTACTTTAGATTATACAACTTTAATTAATTCAATTCTAACAATGAAAGAAACACACAATTAAAAGTTGGATTTTTGTAAATTCTAATTTAAAGAAAAGATTGTTAAACTAAATTAAAATAAGGAAAATAAAAGATAAAACGTGGTTGGGATTCATGGTTTCATTTAACCGTCGCCTAATTAATTTCTCAACATGCAAATTAATAAATTACTCATTTACAATGTTAGACCCGATTTTCCAAACTTAGCTAATTACCTCTCTCGAGTGAAATTAACCCTAATCAATTGGTTTAACCTACTATATCTCTATGTCGATTAAAACCCAATCAATTGCATTAACGTTTTGTGAAAATAGCTCAATGGATCATCTAGGGTTTAAGGTATATCTCTATCCTTAACAAGAACCTAGAGCATTTGTTATTTGGTCTAAAATGCATAATATCTCTCGATTATCATACACTTCACAAAACACATATTTGGTGATCAAGCAAACACATGTAATAATCTCAATAACAAACACACATGAAATAAGCATTTAATCAAATAGCAAATATTGAAATTAATCCAAGCTAGGTTAAATTCATGCCATAAATCCCAACACAATTTGAATGTTGAAATCAGAATTGCATCGCCGCTTGAATTGCGTCCAGCCGCAACCTGGTCCATTGCAAGTTTGCATTGCAGCCTTGCATCAGCTTGCGTCCAGCCGCAACCGACTCAGCGCACAAGCACCAGCAACACTGAAAATCAGCACACAACTTCAGCTCCACCAGCAATCCAGCTTTCAGCTTCCCTTCCTAAACCAGCCTAACTGAAATCAGCATCAGCAACTAACTTCCAGCTTCAGCACTGAATTAGCAGGTCAGCTGCAGTCCTCTATTGCAGTCACCAGCAGCAACAGGCATCAGCACCAGCAGCAGAAGGCAGTAGCACCAGCAGCAGAAGGCAGCAGCACCAGCAGCAGATGAACCAGGCAGCAATCTTCCAGCAGCACCAGCACCAGCAACTCAGAACTTCACCAGCAACAGCAAGCAGTCTCAACAGCAAAATCAGATCAGCAGGCTGTTCCAGCAACTTATACAGCACCAGCAACACAGAAATTCAGCAATTCCAGCAGTACAAGTCCTTCTTCTTCCAACAATCAGCAGCCTAAGACTCTCTCTTCCTTCCTGGCTATCTCCACTGCTGCTGTCCAGCAGTCCTCCACTAGCGTCCTATGTCTCAATTGGCAGCAGCAGCAACTCAGGTCCAGATGGATTTACACTGCTACTGTCACCAGCAGTGAACTTCACCCGGTAGTAGCAATGGTTGCTGCTGTCACCAGCAACTATCTCCCAATTTTTACCTTTGCTGCAGTCCTCTCCCAGATGACAATTAGCAGTCTGCAAATTCCCTCAGTCAATTGAACCAACTAAATTTGCAGCAGCAGGAGGTTTTCACCAGTGATGGCAGCCTGTCATCCTGCTCTTCTCCCCCCGGTTTTCACCTTCTGTCTTCCTAGCTCCCACTGCTGCTGTCACCAGCAGTCCTCCTCCTTCTTTCCTCTGGTCTGTATATGTATATATATCCTCTTCCAGCAGCTGCACAGCCTCTCGTTTTTAGCCCATGCTTCTTTGTCTCTCAGCAGCTTTTCTCCATCCCTCTCCCATCATTTCCAGCTCTTCAGATTCCCAGCCACGTTCTCCTGTCCTTTTCTTTCCAAAATTGCACTTTTGGTCCTTCAACTTTTTGGGATGTTGCAATTTAGTCCTCAAACTTTCGATTTCTTTCACTTTGGTCCTTGAACGTCAAATTTGCTCATCTTTAAGCTCAATTGCACTCCAATCTTGTCCATTTGCTTTCCAATTGAGTTTGTACCTAATTGTACAAGATAAACACAATTTATAAGTAGATATTTGCTCAATTTGTCAATTAAAGTGCTAATTTAGGAACTAAATAAGTGTGTAAAAACACACTTATCAGGTACCATTAGACTGCTGTAACGCCCCGAGTTCCGAGGAGCGCGAGAACGTCACTTTTCTAAATTCTTGAATAAACTTTGTTGCGGAAAATGACTAAATATTAAATATCGCATTTTTTGAATAAAAGTTTAGCGATAATTCAAATGGAATAAGTAAATTCGTACAAGTTTATAAAATGATAGTTCTTGATAAAATGAAATAATTATTTCAAAGTTCACGACTTTTAAAAAAAAATATCAATTTGTAATTTTCCGTCTTTGCCCATCACTCGCCACCGTCTCCGAAATCTGCAAAAATGTTAAAATAACGGGTTGAGCATTTCAAAAATGAAATACTCAGTAGACTCATCGCCAGTAATTAATCTACAAGACAATTGAACACGTAATCATGCAAATAATGTAGTGACATTCTTTTCTTATTCATAGGCATCACATAGTGAACGCAAATGAACACATTCTTTTCGTTTCTTGGCTAGCAGATAAGTTATGCCCAGTATAACATAAATTATTTATCTCAAAAGAGATATTTTTTTCTCATGCAATTAAGCATAAAATCACACAAATCCACATAACACATGCAATTATAATATAAATCAATTATTGGGGGCGAGTCTACCTTAAATCCGACGAGTGCACAGTTGAGCGGAAAACGACTTAAATCCTTTAAATCTCCGTACGCTTCGTCTAGCCAATAAGTTACATTAGTCTTTTGAAATTTTATAGTTTTAAAATGATAAATTACAATTTGAGGACTGAAATTGATGATTTATCAATTTCATGAATAAGTTGATTTTTCATGAATAAGTTATTGCTATATTTGGTTCTAAGTAGAATTCGAAGAAAGAGGAGTCCAGTCATGGAAATGAATCAGGATTTCCTCGTAATTTGTATCATTCACTGATGTACGTTAAGTTTTCATTTATGATACTAGAAGATCATGAGAGAAAATTTTTCGATGAAATTGATGAAAGAAATTGTACAAGTATTGCAGAAGTAATGCATTTGATCTGAGGAAAGTTTATGATAAGATCACACCTTGAAATTTTGGAAATTTTTACTGATGGTATCTTGGTTCGAAAATAAGAAATGAAATTTTAGGAAATTGTTTTTGTGAATAGAATTGGTGGAAAATGGGATCAGACTTCACAGTGATGACTTATTACGGATTAGTGTGCAGAAAGAGTAATATATGGCAGAATTCAAGATTTATTGAAGTTGAGAGATTGATATATAATCTTAGTGAGCAGATTGACGTATAAAGTTCACGTGATAGGTATGATGATTATTATATTGAAATCTTAGAGAGATTGATATGAATATTTGAGGTCATATGATACGATGATAAGTGACAGGTTACATAATTACTACAGAATATGGTGATTAGACGGTTAAAAGATGTTATGGTTATCCCGTGAAGAATCGTGTGAATATTGAGTTAATTGATCTTATTTTTTATGATCTATTACATTATAGTGAAATATTACTGTAGCGACCAAGAAATTTTTACGCAATTAATAATTATTTTAAAATTTAGAAAATCGTGTCGCTACTATCTCACCCATTTATTTTTATTTTTACGTTAAAGTCGTGACGCGATCGTCTAGCAAAGTCGAGAAATATCAAGTATATTCGATTTTTAATTAAATTTCCGAATTTCTAAAATTATATTATTTTAATTATTTATTCAAAATATTATTTTTAAAAAATCATTCTAAATTCCAAATTTATAAAAAATATCTAAATTTTTCCTTATTAAATTATTTTAAGTCCAAATATGAAATTCATTTTTATCTCAAAATTTATTTATTCGCAAATTTATTTTCAATCCAAAATATATCAGTTTTAAATAAATTTCCAAATCGAAGTTAGTCAAATTTTTAGTTAATTATCCTAAATTAATTATACCTAAAATTTTCCCCCACATTTGCTCATTCTTTCTTCTTCTCTCCACCTCATTATCCAATCACAAAGCATCTCCAACTAATATTTCCACCAATGCAACCATCATTTCATATCAAAGATTCCTCCAATTTTGATGTATTCCACTATTCTTTACTATAATTCGTAAATCAATACACTAATTCTAGCATCTAACCATTTGAAATACAGCCAAGCACCATCATTATCATCACCAATTCCGCCTACCACACTCCCACCTACCACAAATCTATCATCACCTATTTCTTCATCATCATCTCCACGGCACAAACCAACACACGATTTCATTCCCATTCACCTCTAAACCAACACTTATTCCCATCAAACTCTTTCATCATATTCATCACCATCAGAAAACAATTACTGCTTCCTCACAATTTCACAATCAAAGCACCATGTAGGTCACCATCGGATTTCACCATTATCACCACCAGTCAACTGCAGCACCATAGCCAATCACCAATGAACCACACTGCACCAACCAGCACCATCATCACCCAACCAAACCAGCACCATGAGCACAACCAACTCCCAATCAGACACCATCACCTCCTCAATTAAACCATCATCCACAACCCAAACCACCAATGCAGCCACCACTACCACCGTTCATCATCACCACCATCATCAGCAGAGCCTCAATCCACAACCAAAACCCATCACCACCTACATCAATCTCCATCACACTGACCAAATCACAACTCCATTTCCATTTCCACCTTCACCATCACCCCCCTGCAATACACACTCCACCATCAAAACTCGACCAAGAACCACCATCACCACAGACCACAACCACCTGCAACACTCAAACCCAGCGCCATCGCTCCAGCTGCCTTCGTAACCCTACCATCACACACGACCACAACCTCCTCTGCACAACCTCAACCAAATCCATAACTCAAACCCAATGAAAAACTCAAGAAAACCCAGAAATAGACTTAACCCAAACACTTACCTTGACAGCCGCCCTGTTCGCCTCTAAATTGCCGGTTTCTTCGCCGGAAAAATAGCGAACTCAGCCGCGATTTGGCCTCGGTTTTTGCACCAAATCTCGCACCTTAACCCCTCGAATCTAAAGCTTTCCTTGTGAGCCACTCGCCGCACCCTGTGCCGGAAATTTTGTCGGCGAAACCATCGGTCGAACACCATTGCGCGAGAGGCAGCCGATCGCACCTCCCTCTTCCGTTTCTGGGTCGTGAGATGAGAGAGTGAGAGTGAGAATCCTTGTTTTTAATATTTTTATTTTGATTTTCGAAAATTGCACTTTGGTCCCTGGGTCCCAAAGTTATTTAAAATCAGTCCCTGTAGTTTTAAAACTTATATTTCAGTCCTTAAGTTCTTGAATGATCTTATAAGCCTTTCATTTTTAAAATTTCTTATCTCAATCCCACAATTTAATATTCGTTTTGAGCTCCGATCCAATTTTTGAAAATTTACATTTTTGTCCCTCAAGTTTTAAAAGTATTCATTTTAGTCCCTCACCTTTTAAAAGTACTCATTTTAGTCCCTCAACTTTCAAAAGTACTCATTTTAGTCCATCAACTTTCAAAATATTCATTTTAGTCCCTCAACTTTCAGAGTATTCATTTTAGTTCCCCAACTTTCAAATCATAAATTTCAGTCCTCAAATTGTAAATTAATTTGTGTTTAAACTATAAATTTCAAAAGACTAATGTAACTTATTGGCTAGACGAAGCGTATGGAGATTTAAAGGATTTAAGTCGTTTCCCGTTCAACTTTGCACTCGTCGGATTTAAGTTAGACTCGCCCCCACTAATTGATTTATATTATAATTGCCCGTGTTATGTGGATTTGTGTGATTTTATGCTTAATTGCATGAGAGAAGAATATCTATGTTGAGATAAAGAAAACAATATCTCTTTTGAGATAAAGAATTTATGTTATGCCGGGCATAACTTATCTGCTAGCATGATACAAGAAAAGAATGGTTCATTGCGTTCACTATGTGATGCCTATGAATAAGAAAAAAATGTCACTACATTAATTGCATAATTACTTGTCCAGTTATCTTGTAGATTAATTATTGGCGATGAGTCTACTGAGTATTTCATTTTGAAATGCTCAATCCGTTGTTTTAACAATTTTTGCAGATTTCGGAGAAGGTGGCGAGTGGTGGGCAATGACGGCAAATTACAAATTGATAGTTTTTAAAAGTCGTGAACTTTGAAATGATTATTTCATTTTATCAAGAATTGTCATTTTTACAAATTTGTACGAAAAATACTTATTCCATTTGAATTATCGCTAAACTTTTATTCGATAAATGCGATATTTAATATTTAATCATTTTTCCGCAACAAAGTTTATTCAAGAATTTAGAAAAGTGACGTTCCCGCCCTCCTCGGAACTCGGGGCGTTACAATTACATACGATTGAGAATTTTCATTTTGAGTCATAATATATGGATTTATTTAAGATTTTGGTGATGCAGTTTCGATTAATTATTATCGGTTGTACTTTTGATGTGAGTAAAGTATTTTGCTACGAAAATAGGAAACCGGAGAAGATCATTGGTGTGACTTTCACTTATAATGGGATTGTATCTTTAAGTTAAGCAAACTTGATGAGGAATCCTATATGATTCATAGAAGTTTTATTCAATGGTGATAGACTTAGAATTGTTCATAGTGTGACATGAATTGAAGTTTTGGGAGAACAGGGAAAATTGAATCTTGAACTTCAGATTGAGAAATTAGTGAGGTTTCTTAAGTTTGAGAATATCATATCTGATCCTTATGATGCTGCTTTAAGTTAGTATCTTAGCCCTCAGTTAGATTGAGTATGTGCTACCAAGTACTTGATTCATGATTTAACAGTATGGATTAAAGGATTTAAGTTTGAATTCTCCAAATTTTAAAAAGGAAGTTTCAGTCGAGCTTATAAATGATTACGTTGTTAAATCTATTCAGAAAGATTCTGCCAAGTTTGAGTTTTGTACTCAATATTTTGGAATTGATATCGCGCTTATATATTTTGGATAAGAAAATATTCGTGATCAATCTTCTTGATTTTTTTAGTTTAAGCATTTGGGTCAATGGATATTTTGTGGTTTCGATATTAGTATAGATCATATGAAAGGTACTTTTCGAAAAGAGAGGGAATTTAAGGCCTCATTTCATCGGACCATTTAAAATGCTAGAGAAGTGGGTAATGTGGCTTATTGTTTGACTTCGCCATCAGAACTTGCATATGTTCACAATGTCTTTCATGTTTACCTACTGAGAAACTATGTTCATGATTCAAATCATATGGTGAATTATCAGTTTATTGCAGTTCAGAAAGATTTGACTTATAAAGAGGCACATATGTGCATAGTAGAGAGAAAAGTTCATGTTTTAAGAAACAAAGAGATTCCTTTAGTCAAAGTCCAATGGGGGTAAATATAATAGTGATGAGATTACTTGGGAAATGAAGAGAAGATCAAAGCCAAGTATACAGAAATCATAGATCGAGTAAGTTTAATTTCGAGGACGAAATTATTTTAAGGGGTAAGGTTGTAGCGACCAAGAATTTTTACGCATTTAATAATTATTTTAAAATTTAGAAAATCGTGTCGCTGCTAT
Organism: Ligustrum vulgare; assembly: GCA_963555705.1. Taxonomy (NCBI): domain Eukaryota; kingdom Viridiplantae; phylum Streptophyta; class Magnoliopsida; order Lamiales; family Oleaceae; genus Ligustrum; species Ligustrum vulgare. Next base: position 2,436,493 of record OY743172.1, on the reverse strand, counting down.
CTCACCCATTTATACGTCAACGTCGTGACGCGTTCGTCTAGCCAAGTCGAGAAATATCGAGTTCGTTCGATTTTAAATTAAATTTCGAATTTCAAAAATTATATTATTTTAATTATTTATTTAAAGTATTATTTTCAAAATCATTTTAAATTCCAAATTTATTAAAAATATCTCAATTTTCCTTATTAAATTATTTTAAGTCCAAGTACGTAATTCAATTTTATCTCAAAATTTATTCATTCTCAAATTTATTTTCAGTCCAAAATATATATCAAAATTTACACAATAATCTAATCAATTATCATATCTTTACACCAATTCCATCATCATTTCCATATCAATCAATTGGGATGTTTTCCACTATTCTTTCCTATAATTCCTAATTTAATACCAAGATTTCAGCATCTTCACACATGAACAATTGGATCCCACTAAGCACCATCATTATCATCACCAACTCCACTTCATTGCCAACCTATATCTTCACCCACGGTTTCATCATCACAAAACTTCCATTGTCTGCAGCAAATTTGTCTCCAGCCCTTCTCCATCACAATCACGGCCAGCTCCTCCCAGTCCCCTCCAATTCAACTCCATCCAATACAATTTCCATTTGCAAGATCATCACCACTGTCAAACCGCAATTACTACCAAAATGTTATCACCTGCAATTTCTCAATCCAGCCATCACCCCTGCCCCGGTTGAACTCCAAAACCAGCATCACAAACCACCATTAAGATCCTGCCATAACCATCACCGGAATCCATCCACTGCAAACCAATCGGCAACACCACTCTGCCTCCATCATCATCACACAAACCACTATCTCACCAACGCGGCAGCACCTCACAACCATTATCACCACCTCAGTCACCGGAATTGAACTCAATCACATCACAATTTAACCATCAACCCCGTTAACATAATCTGCAAATCTCAAACTTCACCAATCATCATCATCATCATCATCACCACCACATCCATCTTCAGCCACCAACCTCACACAGTCACTGCACCACCAACGAACCATCCCAAACCGCCACCATCGACGGACACCAAAAATCCCCTCCAATCAAAACCAAAAATCAAACAACCCAAAAAATGAAGAATAAGACATAAACCTAATAATAGATCAATTACCTACCTCAAACGCCGACTTCTAACCGAAAAACCTTAATTTTCTGCCTCGGATCGCACACAAAAAGCGCACTCAATCCGCTCAAAAACCTTAACCACTCTCTGACCGCTTCTTGCCGCTACCCTGCGACGGCGTTCCGCCAGCTAATCGCCGGGTGTAGCGCCGGAAATTGTGAAGGATATCACACTTCCTCTTCCTCTCCGTTCTTCCGCCCTTGACTCTCTCTCTGTCTTACTACTCAGGTCACGAAATGGTAGAGAGAGAGAGAGAGTGAAATCTGATTTTAAGTTTTGTTTTGATTTTTCGGAATTTGCAAATCAGTCCTCAAGTTTGAAAATGTTTTATTTCAGTCCTTTCAGCTTTAAATCTTTTAATTTCAGCCCTTAAGTTTTAAATGAGTTTAATCAATCCTTCATTTTTAAAATATATTATTTCAACCCTATTGTTTTGAGTTTCCGACCCAACGTTTGAAAATTTACATTTTAGTCCCTCAAGTTTGAAAAGTATTTGTTGTAGTCCATCAACTTCCAAAATATTCATTTTGGTCCCTCATCTTTCAAATTATTCATTTTAGTCCCCTAACTTTCAAAGTTTTTATTTTAGTCCCTGAACTTCCAAAATATTCATTTTAGTCCCTCAATTTTCAAAAATATTCATTTTAGTCCCCCCAACTTTCAAAGTATTCATTTTAGTCCCCTCAACTTTCAAATCATCAATTTCAGTCCTCAAATTGTAATTTATCATTTTAAAACTATAAAATTTCAAAAGACTAATGTAACTTATTGGCTAGACGAAGCGTACGAAGACTTAAAGGATTTAAGTCGTTTTCCGTTCAACTGTGCACTCGTCGGATTTAAGGTAGACTCGCCCCCAATAATTGATTTATATTATAATTGCATGTGTTATGTGGATTTGTGTGATTTTATGCTTAATTGCATGAGAAAAGAATATCTCTTTTCAGATAAATAATTTATGTTATGCTTGGCATAACTTATCTGCTAGCCAAGAAACGAAAAGAATGTGTTCATTTGCGTTCACTATGTGATGCCTATGAATAAGAAAATAATGTCACTACATTATTTGCATGATTACGTGTTCAATTGTCTTGTAGATTAATTACTGGCGATGAGTCTACTGAGTATTTCATTTTTGAAATGCTCAACCCGTTATTTTAACATTTTTGCAGATTTCGGAGACGGTGGCGAGTGATGGGCAATGACGGCAAATTACAAATTGATATTTTTTCTAAAAGTCATGAACTTTGAAATAATTATTTCATTTTATCAAGAACTGTCATTTTTATAAACTTGTACGAATTTACTTATTCCATTTGAATTATCGCTAAACTTTTATTCAAAAAATGCGATATTTAATATTTAGTCATTTTCCGCAACAAAGTTTATTCAAGAATTTAGAAAAGTGACGTTCCCGCGCTCCTCGAAACTCGGGGCGTTACAGCAGTCTAATGGTACCAGGGATTCCATGAAGTCTGTACTTAACCCATAGGTACAAGATTCGAATCCCCGGGGAGGCAAAAATTCACTTCCTGGAAACGAGGCTGTCAGCCCTTGAGGAGCAGGACGACTAGGGGGGAGTGGAAAGACCATGAGTAGACGGCCGACAGCCCTTGAGGACCGGGTACTCTACACATCCTTATTAATCATTATTTGCATATGCATTGTTCATAAACGATCACGTGATAACATCTTATTGAAAATTTATTTTAGAAAGTTAATAACTTTGATCGATCATTTTTTTTTTTTTACTAATTTTTAGTTTAAAAAATAAACACCGCCTAGGCACGCATTAGCGCAATGCGTGAGGAAAACGCCTCGCATTACCCATATGGACGGAATAGTGTTTTTTACTGAATATAAAAAAAAAAAATTGGTGATTAATGGTCAATAGCCAATAATAAACCATTACTTTTTCAATCCAATTTGTTAGAAATCAATTGAACCAATGCTATTTAAATAAATAAATAAATAAAACTATACTCAGGGACTGCATGTAAACGGATGCAATCCCTTTGCAAACTTAATTCAGCCTACCACTGCTCATCCCTTTTATAAGGGTAATAGGTGTTCCAATCCCACATCAACAGACGATGTGAGATGGGAACTGATATGCTTTTTTTTTTGTATTCTTTTTAAATTGCTTTGATTCCTTTTTTTTTATTATTATTTTTACTTAACATTATTTGTTTAGCTTTTTTCTTCAAACTATTATTTAAATATTATTTTTCTTATTTATAAGGATTAAAATATTTTGACATTTTGAAACAAAAAGTATAACATAAATAAAATTATCAACCATAAATCTCTATTTTTTTTGAGTTAGTAATTCTAAAATTAAAGAAAATTATTTATATATTTTATATTATTTGTGTATTTAGTTTTTATGTAATAAAATCTATTTTTCATATAAAAATTTATTTAACGTCTTAAATTAATTAAAATATTATTAAATGTACGAAACGAATTATGATGACTATTTTTCGCATTGACACATCTAAACTTGTGATTCTTAATTCTCGACCTCGACGCATCGCAACGCATTTTAGAACCTTGGTTAATAGTGAATTTCTTTGTTGTGACTTGTGGGTTCATACAAATTTTACAAAGGGCTTCGGAGGAAAAAAAAAACTTGAGGGGGCATCCTGCAAAATAATTTCTGATGGACCCCTGCACGTCAATCAAGAGACTCAAAACAGAAGATTCTAGCCAAGTTAATACTAGGGGTGGCCCAAGATTCCACCACCCACAACCAACCTACCGCCCCAATCTGCTTTACAAATTTTCTTGCCGAAAGCCAATCAATATGAATACTCCATGTTGGATAAATTCAATAATATGGGGCCAAACATGTATAAAATAAAATGTGTAGTACTGTCTTGAGAATTTAGTCAATGAAGTGATCCACTAAAAATTATTCGGGACTAATGGGTATTAAGTGTCGTGAGATTAAAGTGTAGAGACGGATTCAATGTTTTAAATTGATGAGGGACTAATTTAATAACATTGAAACATGATAGTTGTCCTACAACTATTTATACAGGTCATGGTCCCCAATTGAGCGTGACTTTTCATAATTCTCTGCATCCCCGTCAACAGAGAAGAAACATAAGGAAAAAACCACGAATCAGTTGGAAGGCCATAACCCGTTTAATCAAACGCAATAATGAATTCAGGTACGCTTCCGCTTCAGTATCGATCTTGATAATTACAGCATAATGTTCGTGAATTTTAGATGAACATTCATCTATATCAAAATTAATTTTAACACTCCATTCTCTGTACACGATTCTTGAATTTCCCACTGTACAAAACCACGTGATTTGCAGGCATTCCTTGCAATTCAAGAATTTCAGTTCCACAAGAAGAGGATTGAACAACGTCTCTATGATTTCTGTGTGTTTTCCTGTACGCTTCACTATTACCACTTGAATCTTTAACATCACCAGCAAATTGAACCCTCTTCTTCTTCTTTTTCTGCCCTTTCTTGCTCCCTATAACACTCCAAATACAAAACCCACATCAAGAAAACAAACAAAAAATCGACTCGACAGTATTACGAGATTTACGTACCCGAAGATAAACAAGATTTGAGAAGTTGTTTCTGAGGATGTGATTCTTGAGTTCTTGGAAATTGGGCTGAAGGGAAGTACCTTTCTTTGAGAAGATCAAAGACAATTATGGTGCCTGCAGAGACAGCCATGGCTGTTGCCAAAACCATACCTTGTGAACTCAACATCGAATCGTTTGTATTTTGTATATGAAAATCTAGTGGGGTACTGGGGTTGTTAAGAAGTGGTTGTTAGTGCAGCGGATTTTGATTATTGATTTTATAGAAGCAATAGTCTGGATTTATCCGGTCTACGCTTAGTAGAAGTGCAATAGGAATAGTGTAATGACTGTTTTATCCTTTCATGCATATGTATTATGTATATAGTGTGTAAGTTGGTACCAAGGTTCGGATTGGATTTGTGTTCTGTTTCTGGGAGTGGTCGAGTCCTGCTTTTGTACGTTTCTTCGTTCGGAGCGGTCTCGTTGAATCTGGATTTCTAGATGAATTTTGGTGGACCATTCAATGAGACTACAATAAGCACCCACGTGTAAAGTACAGTTTTTTTTTTCTTTTCTTTTTTTGATAACAAATGGCTACCATATCCTAAGAAGTTTCTTTGACATGATTTCTCACCAACCCGCTTATGGATGAACCAAGTGTCCTGTACTACAAACATATCTACGTTGATGGATGACATTTTTTTTTTTTTTAAGAATTTTGGACATTGTCATTTGATTTTCAGTTTCTTATGGACCAAATTTGAGGACCCTCAATTAGACTTCATGTTTATGCTCTACTATTCTGAAAATAGAAAAAATGGAACTCCGAATGTCGATTTCAAGTCTTTTTTTCAACCTTATACATGTAGGATTGAACATGATAATTTTTGAACTTTATCGATCTTTTTTAATCCTATAACATCACGATCGACTTAATGTACTAAACATGTTTTATATCTATGATTTTACTAAATTTATCATAATAGAAGATATATAGATCACCCTCTCAATCTTGCTACCCTATATCACTCCCTCAATAGGATGGAAAAATCAACAATAGTTAAATGTATCTATACGTTTATTGAATTTCTTAGGAGTTAGGCAACAAAGTATGATAATGAAAAAAGTGAAATCATTATTCAACTAATGTTCGGGGAAAATCTAATATTTGGGCCTCATTATTCAACTTTTATTAAATAAAGTGGGGATAAAGAGTGATTTTCTGTTGCCCGTGAATGGGCAACCCGTCACACACACAATAGGGGGAGGCCACAACATGTGGGGCCCACATGTTGTGTCTTGGACTGGTTGTCCATCCAGGGCAACATAAATTTTCAGGTGAGGTAAAAAGAGCGAAATGTTGCTATTTTGGGTAGGGGATTGTTGGAAATTAAGTAAAATTCTCTTCAATTTACCGGTATGATTTTTTTGTCGTTCAAAGAAAAATAGTAAATAAAGAAAAATTTATGAATTATCAAAGTTTTTCACAGTATGAAAACTCTTACAATCATATAAAATTTTACCAGCCAAACCTCCAAGTATTGTAGGAAAAATATCTAAATTTTACAACGTCTACCAATTTCTACCTTTTTGTACAAATACAAAGAAAACAAGAAAAATCAAAATGTGATGATGCAATTTTTCCTCACAAAACTTTATAGTCGCTATAAAATAATGAATAATATCATTTGTTTATAGTAGCAACTATTACATAGAATGATCTAATTTCAATTCAACAAAAACTCTTTTCTAGTGTTAAAAGGGGATCATAAGATTTATTTGAAAAAGAACTCAACATTTATTTTAATTTCTTTTTGCAATAGAAGTCATTCAAACTTCAAAACAATTCTAATTGAAATTATTTTCAAACACATGGCAAAAACATTGAATTAGAATTAGAACTTGCTTGAGGGAATTATCCCAATAATCTTTACCTTGTCGAAAACGAGCAAGTCTTCTATCATCTCGTTTGTTCACAAATACTTGAAAATTTTAGTTAAGTCTTTGACACACTTTGATGATCTCAATTCTCAAACTAGAGAATTAACATACTCTGCCATATGAGTACAATCATTTAGAATTAACCACAGGTTCTAAGAATTTCATAGGCTCATGTCGAAACAACCTTATTGAAAAATTATGATGCAATCCTATGTTTAGGTTTTCCTGTAAATTCATTAGTTATCGATATTAATTCCACCACACCCCCGAATCAACGTCAAACCAATGTCAGTGTGGAAACATATGTATCGTTAGTAAGAATCATCATCTATCATGGCAACTAGTGACATGCCAAGAGTATGTAAACATCTTGCTCAAAATATATCTTCACCACCCCTTCCAAGATAGACGCATTGTTGGACTTCGAGGAGTTAGCCGAGTCTACTCCACCTAATATTGGAAAATTTATTCTCACGTGACCAAGTTTCCCACAGTTCCAACAAGTTACTTTCTTCCTCATGGAGTTATCCATCTTCCACTTTTTAGTAACGAACAATAAATTTCACATGAAATATCATTTTCACCCAATCTTCCTTTTTTCAGAAATCAGCTTACCTATAACTTTTGCAAAATTCGCGGTTTTCTTCCCATACATTAAAATAAACTTGACGTGCTCAAAAAAGATGGAAGAGACTAGATGACCTTTAAACTTCATCCTTATCATTAATTTTAACTCCAATAATCCCGAATTATGAAACCATCACATTGAGAATATTCAGGTGTTCTAAGATTTTCGTATATACATTCATTCTCAAACTATGAAACTGTTCATTCATATACAACTGATTTAAAAGACTCTTTATCTGATATAGCTCTTCCAATTTTTTTCAAAGCTCCTTAACAGAGATGATATTCCCATAAATATTTGCAAAAACATTCTTGGTCAAACGAAGATGTATCATGCTTGGAGCCATCAAATCCAAATCTTTGCATCCACGTCACTTTTACTAAATTCAGTATCTTTGTCAAAACTCAAAATCGATTTTCATTTTAAAGCTTTGTGTAGTCCAGCCTGAATCAATACATCTCTGACTTGTACTTACCACAAGCCAAAATTGATCCTCCAGTGAATTTCTCCATGTTGTATTTGACATATATATTTTCCTTTTGCTCAAACTCTTAGAACCACCGACGCTCTCTAATACCACTTGCTGGAAATCGAATAAAATTCCATGTAGAGTATGTTTGGTAAGCCAAATAAGTTAGCTTGGAGAGCTTATAAGCTTCATCTACTCAAACAAGCTATTTTGGTTGATGAGCTTATTTGAGAAGTTAGAACTTATCTCAATAGTTATTTTTTACAAACGTTTCAAATAAGCTCTATGAACTTTTTATTTTTTATTCACTTTTTAGCTTCTTTTTTTTTAATATTATTTTAAACGTGTCTTTTTATGTCATTTCGTATTTTTAAGCTAGCTTTTTAGCTGATTTTTACAAACGCTTTTATTTCAATCAGTTAAAAACTACAGCTATCAGCTTTCAATTAGCTTTTCAGCTATTAGCTTGATATGCCAAACATAGCTTTTAATTTACCCCGCGTGATCTTTTGTGACTCAAAGAAAAATATCAAATAAAGAAAAATATAAAACTATGACGAAAAGATTAAGGACATTAAAGCTTTCCGTTATATAAAAAATTCTTACAATCATATAAGATTTCGCTCAGATTAGGGATCAATCAAGAAGGATATTGCGGCTTGGACCAAGATTGGAATAAGGATATAGCATGTATAAGATTCAAATTCATTGCATCTTATGGAAATTGACCAAAGACAAAATTCCCTAAGTATTTTAGGAAAAATATTCATACTTTATCACTCTATCAAATTCTACTTCTTTGTACAAAATACAAAGAAACTAGAAAAATCAAGATACTATGCTTCAATTTTTCATTGCAAAACTTTCTAGTCATCTAGTTCTAAAATAATGAAAATCATCTATTTATAGGAATAACTACTACATAGAAGAGTTTAATTTCAATTCAACCAGAGCAAATGAATCAATTTTCTAATACTAAAAGGAAATCATAAGATTTATTTAAAAAAGAAATCAATCTTTATTTTAATTCATCTTTACAATATAAGTCCTTCAAACTTCAAACAATCCAAATTGAAATTCTATTAAAACACATGACAGAATCATTCAATTAGAATTAGATTTTGTTTAAAACAATTATCTCTACAAAAATCGTAAAAGAGGGACGAAATTTGGCCCCTCATTTACATAATTCACCATTGGCTTTGCAATCCAGTTCAAGACATTTAATCAAACTTTCCCACATGTTTTTTCCCTGAGACTCACCTTTTTTTCTCCGAGATTTTTCCCCAATCAAATGTCCCCTCAGATTTTCCCCTGGAACATAAATTGATTCTCACTCTTTTCCCCTTGGATTTTTCCCCAAACACTAGTTTTGCTCTTAGACCATTTAATGCTCCCAACGATATCGAGTCAATTAGACCTCTCTAAACCCAAACAATTTCGCCAACTCTCATGAGCAACTCCGAAGAACTTTGATGTCGCGCTAATACCATTTTTTATTCGCTACAAACAATAGTATTCTTAGAATAGAAAATCCAATTATAGTAGTACCTCATTATCATATTAGAATATCATAACAATTACATTATAAAGTCAAAGCTTACCTATCATCGTCTTGGCATGAACATAGATCACAAAGCGCCGAGCCTCCTCAGGTTTTAGATAGTCAGAACGAACCACGTTCTGGTTTTTCTGATGGTTCACACTCTCGTACATGATGTTATAATGATCCATTGCTTGAATAAGTGTTATCGGTTAATTATGCCGCCGTACAAGTAAGAAAACATTGGAGTCATCATTCACTAATTCGTAATCAAATTGCAAGAATATTAGACAAAGGGTCATTATCCCATTATTATTTTTACTAACATTTTTCCATAAAATCATTTGATTCTCAACAAGTACATGTTAAAGCACAACAATTTACGTAAATATACGAAAACGGTTCTCTACATACACATCAATTAATTATACGACAGTTATCTCGAACTTCTCCTTTCGACCCTTGTTTAACATCAAGCACACTCATTTTCACCATTGCTTGTTGGAAATCTAGGAAGAACATAGCCTGGTTCATAGCATAACCATTCACAATTCCTCTAGTTCTTGCACTTGCAAACAAAGTTTGATCAGAAAAAAGGACACCATTTTTCCTCTGCAGTGCGTAGAAATAATCATTGTCGAAACCGTTTCGTGTTGAATCAAATGCCTGCTCAGCATTGTCCCCTGCACTGCACGTTTTGGATAGTGTTTTCGCAAATTTTATGTCCAATGTAGGATCAACATCGTTAGTGGTGTTGAACTTGCTCAATCTGTGTTTGAATGATGAACACCTTGCCACTCCTAGTGTGTGCGCCCCTGCGCCAACAAGAAGTGAGACTGCAATATATCTTTGAAGATTTTGCACCGATTTGGTAAACCGTTTATAAACGAATGTTTATAAATAGCAATCGATAACATTTCTTTAAGTAAATAAAAAATAGTCAAAATTGTTCGATAAAATATTGTAATGTAAATGTTTATAAACAAATTTTACCCAACGGTGGTTTGATTATAAGTTGCTTACCAGATAAAGCCACCATTTCTTGAGCAGTAAAACCGCGCTTCCCGAACATACTTATAAGCTCAGAACTGTTTAAGGTTGGTGGAGGAAGGTTGATTGTGTCTTCTATTTTTGACCTTCTTCCATCTTTTCTTCCTTTAGGTATGTCATAATATGGCCCTCCAGCCTAACAGGATTGAATTATAAGCAAAAATTAAGCAATTAAAAGTTTAAACAAATTAAACGAACTTAATTCGATGACTAATAAATTGGCGAGTTTAGTTTTGATAAATCTTACGAAGAAAACAGCATCCCTCGCAGCCATTGCAAGAACATCAGCACAAGAAACAACTCCGGGACACTGGTTTTCGATTTCTTCCTTGGCTTGATCGATTATTTCGTAACCCTTCAAGCTTAAATTTGCGGGGGAATCTTTTTCTGCCGTGTTATCTTTTGTAGAGTCAATTAGTACTGATCCATCACATCCCTGCTTCAACAAAATGGAAAAAACAATGATTAACCCTTAGCATCCGTGCATGCATTCAATAAATGAGGTCCTTGTTTGGTAATTATTTAAAAAAATTTATTTTTTCTACGGTACCTAATCTTAATTATTCATCAAAAGTCAAATCCATCACCAAACAAGGGCTCAAATTTCAGTAGGCTCCGGGAGTGTAACTCCTGTTTGCGTTCATTTTTCCTTAGCCCATCGTTCAGATGTTGAAAGAAGATTGTGATAGGTCGATCAGGTATTTCTAGTACTCCAGGCCAACGGGAACTGTACATTGCAATATGGACCCTATTAAATGGTTTTTTGGGCCGAAACCCTCTGTTGCAATAGGAAAGTTTCTCGATGAGGAAATTATACCATCTAAGGTCTTTTAACTTTCAATTTCAAAAATTATGCATAAAAATTATTCATACAAAAATCAGGTTATAATTTAATTTTAATTTTAATATTAATAATAAATAATACAAAATAAATTTATAATTATCCTCATCCCCACCCCACCCCAACATAACAAACCTAGCCCTAATTTAACGTCAATCTCTCTCCATTCTTCTCCATTGTTTCTTTTGACAGCAACTGCCACACACTGCCACCAACGAGATCTCCACCTCCACCAAAATCTCCACCACCACCACCACCGACCCCCGCCTCCGCCTCCACCACCATCTTCATCTCCATCTCCATATTCACCTTCTTCTTCTCCAAATAAATCAAGTGGTTGTAAGAAAAGAGGAAATCACAATACTCTAGCATCTACTGATTTCATTCTTTCAGATCTCCATATCCACGCTCCAACCTGTATCCTCAAGGTAGAGTTGTCACCCCATCTTCGTCGAAAAACCACATCGTTGCTGCCTTCATTGACAGCAAGTGGCAGCGCTGTTGTTGGTGGTGAGGAAATGAGTGGAATTTTTGTATTGAAATTTTAAGATGTGGTCGAGTTTTGTTGTCGGCGGTCTGGTGGTGAGGCGACGGGGGCACCAAGGCAGTGGTGGTGTTGGAGACTGTTAGGGATCCATAATTGTGGTGGTGATGGGTGGAGCTGTGGTGGATGCGGTGGTGTGGTGTGCGGCGATGATGGTGGTGGATGGTGGTGATGTTTTTGGGTTGCAGTGGCGGTGAATATTGCTGATGACTGCATTTTTGTTTCTTGTTTGTCTTTTTTTTTTGGTTGAAGTTGAGGTTAATTTGGTGGAGGCGAAGGGGGCGACGATATTCAGGTGGTACCAGGGTGGTGGTGGTGGTGGTGGTGTTGAGACGGTGATAGTGGTGAAGCGGCGTTGAAACAGTAGTAGCGGTGATGAGATGTAGGTTCGTGCACGGCCACGACAAGATCTCGTCGCTGCATCAGTTGCGGCGCAGGACTTCTGGCAGCTACAAAGCACAGCGCGCCTGGGAGCAAGATCGCGGATCTGTGCACTTGATTTTCTTTTCATCTTGTTTTGTGTTATGCTGATGGACGTTGGTGATGTAGATTGTGGTTGTGACGGTGGTGGTGGTGGTGGTTTGAGTTTGATGGTGGTGCTGCGATGAGTTGATATGTGTTGGAGGTGGGTTTAGGTGCAGGTGTTGTGTGTTGTGGCTGTACAGGTGGGTTTAGGTGGTGGCTTTGGTGTCTCTAGCCGTGGCCGATGATGAGGTGGTGGTAATCAGGTTGGTGTTGAGGGTAGCGATGAGGTTTGGGTTCTCCGATCTAATGAGACTGATTGAAAATCAGTCTTGATTATTTATGTTATTGTGACCTAAATTTGTTCGATTTGTGACCTAAGATTTTGAACGTTTGTAGCCCTAAACTAATCTCTAACTTAAAAATGGTGATTGTGACCTCAAAAAATGATTGTCGTGATTTCAGATTTTACAATATTGTGACCTATCAAATGATTGTTATGAGTAAAAAACTTTGTATGTTGTGACTTGCAATTTTACAATATCGTGACCTTAATATTTATAATTAATAAAATATTTATAATTTTTTAAAAATTTGTGACCTTAGAAATAACAGTGGTTATGATATGTGATCATAGAAATTGTTGTTGTGACCTAAAATAATGATGATTGTGACTTGATCCTGAATAAATGTAATTTAATTGTAAAATGTGTTATGAAATCAATTTTGCGACCTAAAAAATATATGTTTGTAACCTGATAGTAAAATATATTTAATTATTTAATTTAATTAATTAATACTAATTAAAACCCGATTTTTGAAATTATACAAGTTTCATCTCATTTTTGAAATTTGTATTTATAACCACCTTATATATGTATTTTTTCCTTTCTCAATAGCCCGGAGTATCAAGACTCGATAGTCTAAGAGCACTAGAAATATTTTGGGATGATGGATTGCAGAAAACTTCCACGTGTAATTAAAGAAGAAAAGAAATTCATCACACAGACAACTCTAAGTATGGAAGAAATTAAACAATGAAAGAGAGATAAGTACCTCTACAAAGCAGTCATGGAAATGCATCCTGACTAGGCCTGCAGCAAGAGTGGGATCAGATTGCAAAGCCCTATTAACAGAATTCTTTACAATTCCATCAGCAAATGGACAATTCATTATGTAATAATTCATGCTCAAGCCATCCACTCTAAACTTCCATCCACTCACTATAATATCCATTACAAATATTAAAGCAAACATACAAGACATGGCCATTTGTGCTGGTTTTACAGGATAATAAGGCGGCAGCAGCATGAAGAAAAATGAAAACCCAGAATTTGCATGTATATATATTGTATACAATTAGAATTTGTGTGGGAATTCTGGGAGTTTAAGTAGAGGAAATGGCTATTTATATATAAAGCGGAAAGGAAAAGGAAAATGATGACAAATTAAAAGTTAGAATAGTGGCCCATAATCTTCTCCACCTAATCTTAGTTTAAACAATGAAATTGCGTGAGGATTACACGTTAATTATAAATCAATCATGCACTAAACCTCAGGTGTTTGTGGGATTAGAACACTAATTTTTGGTTTAGATTTGTCTCTTTTTCTTGTCAAAGATATTGTTGATCCCATAATATGGATTAATGCGATGATGTTCCAATATGAAATTTTGGTGAGTCCAATTAGTATTTTGTCTATGCTTGTCGTCCAAAGTGCGAGGAAAAAAAAAAATGGGGGTGGTCAGTTGTGGTAGATTGATAACTAGTATAAAAATTTGTCAAATCTTATCTTATGATATAAAAATTTAAAAATGCCATGTTTATTGGGCACATTATTAGAAGAAGGTTGAGGTAAGCCAAAGTGTACTCGATTATGGTAATTGTTAAGAACCTAATTATTTTAAATCTTCCAATAAATTTTGTGACCAACAAAATAGAGCGATAAAAAAATTCATATATGAAAAACTATTAAGAATAAGGTTTAGTTTGTTGTTGTTGTTATATAATTAGTACATTAAAATCTTACAAATTTACTGTATGGTAAACTTATTTATAAATTATATATTTTATTTCGAAAACATCGATCACATATTTTGTTCATAAACAAAAGTCCGTTACCCAACAAATGATTAATAATTGGAGGAATATTTAGGTTAAGTGAGTGATGAGTCACATATAACTGAATTGATGAATAGTTAACATATGGCCCATTATTGTAATAAATATTTATCTTCGTTTTTTTTTTTCATATTCAATTGTAAATAGTATAATAAACAAAGATATATAATTGTATTCATGCATCATTGGTTGATTTGGAAATTAATAAACAATTAATAATTTTAGGAATTAACGAAAAATACAGTCTTTATGTCTCACTAATCTACATTTTTTATTTCTAATTTCAAATAGAAAACCAACCGTACTGTCACAATTTTGCAGATTTTAATCTAACATTAGTACCCAAAAAAAAAAAAAAATTACTTGTGCACATATTGTTAATTTGAGTTTAGCAGTTTCTTAGCATTCAAAGGACCAATATGAACTTGTTCGATCTAAGCTGAACTCAATTCGTTTAAGTCAACTTTTGCCATTGATTTACAGGCGCGAGCATGAGGAAAGGTTAAGACGACGTCTTCCATTTGTTATTGGAAATCCGGTTATATCACTGATAAATACAAAAGTAATTAACTGTTTAATATATAAAGTCAAAATTGAAAAGTGTAAAAGAAACCAGTGATTGTCTAATCCAGACAATAATTAAGCAGACTCATGGAAGAGTTGATTGAAACTTTTCACCATTTTTTGACTTATGATTTGTTAATTTTTAATTTTAAGTGACTAATAGTGCAGTCATTGGTGTTAGCAACATATTTTCTTATATTTGTCGTCATTATCACATTTAATGATGGTGCATCTTGTTTGCATTATCATGTTACAAACGTCTCCTTAATTGACATAACTAATAATTACGACGAACAAAGTTATGTACATGTTTTCTTCTAGTTAGTTCATATCACAAAGAGCCCATTCGATATAAGAGATTATGGAGGAAAATTGATTTATTTGAGAAAATGTGTAATTGAAACTTGAAAAGAGATTGTAAAGTGTGAAAGTTGTGGGTCCCATAAAAATATGTTTAGAACAAACAAGGGTTAAATACACTATACTAAAACTAAACTTCACTAATGTACAAATCTAAAATTAAAATACATATATATCATGTAGTGACAAGTCAAAATGAAGGTGGAACATTTAATGTCAATCCTAATTATTGGAGAGCTGGTTCGCATATTAAAAGTGAAATGTTTTGACACCATATACACACTATATATGATCTTTTAGAAAGTGGAGGAAAATTTTCCCACATGCATTCCTCAAGTGCTTTCAACACGGTTTTGGGCACGCATGCATGCATTTTAATGGTGGGTTTTACCACTATACATTGGGATTGGAAATTTTGGAGGTTGCCCCGAGACATAACTCAGTTGGTTGAAAAGTGAGAGTGAAAAATCTCAACTGAGCTGACAGCTAAATGGTGGAAGTTCGAATCCTACCAAATGTATGAATGAGACTCCTTGCAAACGTAGTTAAACAACATGCTCTCAACACGAGTTTACTAAAACATATTCTGCGATTTACATTCTCTACAGATTTTCAATGCAATGGCTCCTAAGGTTGAAGTTCAACCTTTTTGGAAAACTTGGGTTATACTTTATAGGATAGGGGTCTAAGAGATTTGGATTTTCATACATGGCATCTAACCTAATAATTGAAGCTCTATGGACCAATAAACCCCAAAAAGAAAAAGGGGAAAGAAATTTATGTCAATTAATACGTAAACAGCAACAATTTAATGAGTGTCATTTTAAACGAAAATGTTTACACATTTTGAGCAGTCCTTGAACCAATTCGATATAATCAAGTGAAAGCACTAACTTCACTTCAATTTTTTGACTAATGTTGTGGAAGTTCCTGGATTTTGTAGAGCAAGAGTAGTGCCAAAGGAAATTTCTTCTAACAAAAATTGAAAATCCAAAACAAAATGGGAACTAGAGCACGTGAATTTACTTTTACCATTTGGAAAAAAGAGATGAATATAGGTTGAGCTTAAGACGAAGGTGTGTTGATAATGTTAGTTGTTAGGATCTATTTCTATTTTGAATAATCTATATTCTTTAGGGACAAGTTACTTATTTTCAGTGTTCTAAAACGAAGACACTGTGCGCGAAAACGCGCGCATTGTGCTCAACGCGGGCATATCACACAGTGATTCATAAGCGTAGAAAACGCGATCAACACAAAATGTTGACCAAACACGCGCGCATATGCAAGCTTATGCGCGCTTTTGGCGCAATCAAGCACAAAAAACACGTGTTTTTATTTAGTTATTTTTTTTTTAAAAAAAAAGTATAAACTTACTGTAACAGGGCTGCCAGCAGCTGCCTTAGCCCTTAAACCACTGAAGGTTAATTCTATCAGAGGCCCAAACAGCCCATTATATAGAGTTGTAGTCCCTCACTCCAAAGGTAGATTTTCGATGTGGGATACTACTCTATTTCCATTAACAAATGAAAAATATACCAGATTCAATTTGCCCAGATCCTCCTCCAAAAATGACTGTGATCCTCCAAGTTGAGTCTAAGACCTACACAAATCTGTATCTATCAGTGTTCATATATATCCTCAAGAACCCAACAATTTGCTGTAGGTATTGTAACACCCCAAGTTTAAAAGTCTAAAACCTAGGCGTGTTAACTTTCATTCACATTAAATACGGAAATAACCGTTTAAAACATTTAAACTTTTCATTTTCTATTATAAAATTTTACAAGAATTTCGACAGAGTCTCCTCTGTAAATTGGACATAGCCAACTCGTAGAGGGACATCAAAACCATTTTTAAAATACACATCGCAACTCATTCGAATCCAACATTCAACCAAAATTCCAAAATCCACTTCAACATCAATTCCCAAACTCAACAATACAAAAATTCCAATAAATTAATTTTAAAAATGAACGAATAAGGAACAATTAATGAAAAACTTAACTAAATCCCAAATTTATTTTATTTAAAAGAATGGCAGCGAGTACTGCCTGAGTCAACTGCCAAGTGCTCTCCTCGGATCACCTAACTTTCATCACCTGAAATGTTGGGGAGGGATTGGGGTGAGCTAAAGCTCAGTAAGTAAACTGTATGCATGAATGCATGTTTATGACATGAATGCTTTAAAATTTTCATTTATGTATCCCGATTTACTTTACTTTCCAGAAATTCAAACTTTTCACTTAACATTTCAAAACTTTCACTTCATTTCCATCGTGAGCTCACTTGATGTAACTTCTAGTCAATCAGATAACAGTGGTCAATTCCTTATTTGGAACCAGATTAACATTCACATTTCCACCGCAAAGTGGTTTAACAGTCCACCGTAAACGGTTGAACATTCCGTTGGAAAGCGACTTAATTCGGGTACGCTAGTCCCCCGCGCCCCATTTCCCACTCGCAACTTTCATGAACTAAAGTACACCCATTCATTCTTAAAAACTTGGGATACATAACTTTTGAACAAACTTGCATTTTGACACATTTCTTTCATTTAAAAAAAACATTTGACTTCCCAATTTCGATGCCAATGCATGCTTGATGATGCAATGACATGATAATGTGCATGCTTGAACATTCTTCTCAATAACATATACTTTCATAAAGTAAATGAAATTCATCAAAGCAAGTAAGTTGCAATATAGTCATTTACACATTTCACATTTACATTCAACTTCTATAAAAATAGGGGGAAGTTTACTTACTTGACGTCCTTATCATTTACCGTTATCTGGATTTGCAAGTGGAGGAACATCGGCTGCCCGTGACGTCAATGCACCAAAATCCTAGTTGTACCCGTTCATTTAATAAAAATATATTTTTAGTTCAAAATCACATTTTAAACTCTAAGCAAGGTTTAAAACTTCTATTTCATTCACAATTTAATCCCAAACGTGACCTTACGCTAGGTCCAACACACAACACCATATTCGAAATAAGATGTCAATTTCAATGTACTTTAGAACGCTTTTTCTTACCTTTTAATTCAAATTAAATTACAACATTACATAGTTTGACCTAGCTTTACAAAATTTCTCAATAAAATTCTAATTATCCATAATCAGAGAATTCTCAAAACATTGTTGCTAATTAAACCTAAAATTGAGGATTTACCATTATAGGTCAACGTTGTTAAAATTAACATTGCACAAATCTGAAATTTGTAAATAATTTCCTAAATCCAAATTTTACATTATAACTCAAACATTACCAAACAATTAACTAATTTCATAACCCCATCGAATCTGAATTCTGAAAAATAAATTATACATATAAGTTATAATACTAAATTCCTACATTTCGAAGTCTAAAATTGTTATGCACATTTACGGTTCACAAATTTCATAAATTGGAAAGTCTAAAATTTATGTATATGTATAATATCAATATATACATACATATATTTAAATTACCTCAATCTGAAATTCGAAATTTCAACTCAACATTAAATTTAAGATTCAAGTAAGCTAACTAAATTGAAATCTGAATACACATACACAAAAATTCCAATCTGAAAATAACCATTGTTGTTGGGACCATGGATATTTTAATTTTGCCCAATCACAAGCCCAAACCCCAGGCCCAAGTGAGGTTCCAACCCAAAACCAATTGGTAATGGGTGGAGTAGCTCACTTGGGTTATATGGTGGTTTATTTCCTTCCTCACAACCGATGTGGGATTGTTTGCATCCCAACAATCCCTCCCTCAAACAAGGCCCATGAGGTACACCTGGCCCATCTAGCCCTCCCTCAACATAAATCCTATCACATCTCCTCATGTCCAGGGAGATCACCATTCACCGAGATAATCCACCATAGTCGCTGCACACTATGTTACCATGGATCTTCCATCTCGTGAGAAACCACAGGAATTCTTCATCTTGAGGCTCATCATCTCGATTCATCCGTCATTGTTAGGGAGTCACGTACATCCACTCGATCGTGCGTCCACCATACAATCTTTCCGGCTCTGATACCACTGTTGGGACCATGGATATTTTAATTTTGCCCAATCCCAATCCCAAACCCCAGGCCCAAGTGAGGTTCCAACCCAAAATCAATTGGTAATCGGTGGAGTAGCTCACTTGGGTTATATGGTGGTTTATTTCCTTCCTCACAACTGATGTGGGATTGTTTGCATCCCAACAATTGTAAATCGGCATTTACCAAACAGTTAACTAATTCCCTGAATTAAAATTTTCGAAATCGGCAGATTTTCATATATATATATAGCCCACAAACTGAAATTAACAATTAAATTCTAATTTAAACTAGTCCAAAATCTGAATTTTGAAAATCTTAACATATATACATACACTCAACTTATATATATACCTCAATACGCATATATGTGTGTGCACGTGAAAGTGTGTGTGTGTAGTGTGTGTGGGCGTTCGAGTCTCTGTGTGTGTGTAGAAAAGGGAAGGGGAAGAGGAAAAAGAAGGCTTACCGCCAGTGGGGTGGCGGTCGGCGGTCGAAAGCGAGAGGGAGAGGTCGCGACAGAGGAGGCGATCGAGAGAGCCGAGAGAGAGAGAGAGACGAAACTGAGAGTGAGAGAGGCATGGAACGAGAGTGAGGGAGTGAGTCTGAGGGTTAGGTTAAGTAATGAACTTTTGGTGATTGCAAATTGGTCCTTCAAGTCTCTCTAGGGACATACTTAAGTACACCACTATCATAAATTTACAAAATACCCTAAAGTTTACCACTTATAATAATTTGACAAAAATAAGAATTGACAAGCTTAGGAAATAAAACAATTATTCACATAAATTGCAAGTAAACAAATTTAAAATTTCCTAATTGGCACATTGAGTGAGACGGCGTCCAAGTCCTTCCACTGCAAAACAATTCAAATCATTGACGTAAAGTTAAATTAAATTCTCAAATTTCAAATACATTAGCATAAATATGACGTGAAATTTTTTAAAGGGTACGAAATGAAAGGCGGTATTACAGGTATGCTTTGTATTTTAATTCGAAATTTGTCAATCAATTTGAACCACAGATTTGGGAGTAGTCCATGTGATGATGGCGGATCTCTCTTTTTTTCATGGGAATAAATTTAATTTGACTAGGAGAATGATGAAATAGAAGATATGGAAGCTTGCGCAACACCGCCGGATGATCTTCTTCCACCTGCTCTTGTGGCGGATCGGAGGAATCTTGAAGATGGGTTTGATAGTATTGGTGATAGGGAGGGGTTAAATCAATTTGGTGTTGCTTTTTTTCTTTCCTTAGGAATTTCGATACCGAAGGAATTTTTCTTCCTTGAGTAGAATCTAGAATTCGCCTATGAATGTCTAGAGTTCTAAATGGATGCCATTAATTAAAAAAGTGGATAAATAGTCTTGAATTCATTATATTTTTAGAGGCTTCAGAAAGTTTTTGCTTTGATTGTTGATTTTCAGATTGATTTCGTTATAAAGGGTGAACAATTTGCAACTATGAAGCCATGGCTCTAGTGAGTATTTCTAGTTTTTCTACTTTTTTGTCAATTCTTTTTACAGTTTTTTGTATTATTTTAACATATCCGTGCTTGATTTTTGTAAACACGTGTATTTTTCTGCACTTAAGTTTGAAGAGAGTAGCATGTATGTATGTGTGTGCGTATATATAATGACCTATAAATTGATGTGTGTTTTTTCAATTGAGTTGAAAAAGAAATTCCTGTAATATGATTCGTTTTAATGGAATCCAACATTTTTAATTATAGTTATGGCGTAGATCTTAAAATAGTTTGTAGATGTGTTGGAATTTTAGATCTTGTAAATTTGTAATCTTCACTATTCTTCTTAATTTGGCAATATTTATAATTTTAGATGTGTTTGGTATGCATTATTTCAATTATTTAATATATTAGATTGATTAAAAATTTTAAAAATAAAAAAAATGAAAAACGCTTTTTAACGCATACTCCCGCTTAAGTTTGAAAATCTTGACTTTTGGGCTCCACGCTTCGTTACGCTTCACGCTTTTTAGAACATTGCTTATTTCCTAGTCACTAGCCACGTTAATAGAGACGTGGTTGCATATTTTTCTTATTTTCTGTTATTCTATAAGGCTATGTATATGGCCAAGTGATCTATTCAATAAAAAGTCGAAATACATTCTCCTATTTCCCTTGTGTTTATCATAGGGGCCTGATTAAGTTACAAAGCAGCAGTCTTCTAAGTGTTGTGTGACAGAGTATGGCAACTGAGAGTGGATTTGTGCAACCAGCGATTCCAAAATTCGATGGGCATTATGATCACTGGTACGCTCATGGAGAATTTCATGCGATCAAAAGAATACTGGAGTGTGGTGGAAGATGGGATTCCTGTAGCAACAGAAGGAGTTGTACTCACTGAAGCACAAAAGAAGGTGATTGATGATGCAAGGTTGAAGGATATGAAGGCAAAGAATATTCTCTTCCAGGCCATAGATCGATCGATCTTGGAAACTATCTTGGACAAAGGTACATCCAAAAGCATTTGGGATTCCTTGAAGCAGAAGTATCTTGGCACAACACGAGTGCAGCGAGCGCAACAACAAGCTCTTCAAAAGGAGTTTGAGATGTTGAACATGTGGTGCGTGTCGCAATGCACCAAAATAATAAATAATTCCTTACTCACTAAATATTAATTAATAATGTAGTAGTGAGAGTAAGGGTCGATCCCACGAGGAACGGAAACTAATTTTAGTTGTTCGATCAATTAGAATGGAATGGGGGGTTTTGTTGTTTGAATTGCTTGAATGAAAACTATGCATAAAATAAATAATTAAATATGATTAGAGAATTAATATGAGAAGAAATCTTGTTCTCGGGTTCGGTTGTGCCCTCAATTAATGTTATACTTTTCCTTGTAACGTATTTATATCTCTATTCAATTATCAATCATAATAATCAACAAGCTCTGATTATCTAAATTCTTCCTTATGTATATTGATTCAAAACAAGTTCTTCGAACCAATTCTAGCCACGGACAATCCTAAACAAGCTCTTAGGATTTAATGCACGACTAGTATGAAAATCTAGAAGAATAGATTGAATTGGATCGTTAACTTCACAAGCTCGAATTAATCAATCCAAGTTGAATTATTACTAAACCTGCACGAGATTTATTTGCTACTAAAGTAAAGATTCAATGACAATTACGGATCAAGAATCTAAACATAGCATATTCATGAATCCAAAGATCAATAATCCAATTGGCCAAATTAAACTATTAATCAAATAAACTCAATGAACATTCAAAACATAATAATCCAACAATTGAAATAAAGGAATAAATTCACGCTACTAATTTGTAGGAAAAGAAAATAACATAATCAAGTTAACACAACTTCCCCTTTGAACAAGATATGGAATTTAGCCTAGCATGGTTGTGGTAGATTCTTTAAATTGCTTCATGGATTCCCCTTGCTTTTGATGCTCTTGTGCTAAAAAATCTCTCAAGAATACTCTATATTTTGCTCTCAATTTTCCTCAATGTCTAGCCTCTTTCACAATAATAAAAATTTCTTTTTCTTGTCATGAAACTCCTTTTTTATAGCCTCAATTTCGTGCCCTAGCTTTGGGAGCAAGAAATCCAAAATTATGGAAAGAATTGAAATAAGGAAATTTTTGACTTGAAGATTTACGGCCGTAACATTCCTTTTACGGCCGTAATTGAGTTTCTGCATATTTCCTTAAATTGGAGTTACGGCCGTAACCTTTTTATTTACGGCCGTAACTTTTCCTTTACGGCCGTAAAGTGGTTTCTGCTTATTTTCAACTTGCTTCACGACACTTTCACGTCCGTAACCTTATTTTCTTACGGCCGTAACACCTTTTCTTGCGGCCGTAAATATATTTGCACCTAAGTCCCCAAACTTCATTTTGATCGCATTTTGGTCCTTTTTCCTTCTTTTCTCTTCCTTTGTGATCCTATACAATATAAAACATAAAATGCATTAATAATACTTAGATAGAATCACATTATGGCATATTCAAGGATATAAGTGTATAAAATAAACGTTAATATAACACTTATCAAATCCCCCCACACTTGAACCATTGTTCGTCCTCGAACAAAGATTTGCAAGGATAAGAATAGGATTCAAACAATAGATTCCAATTTAGAGACTTGAGGTTGCAACCCACTTTTCTTTAACAAGAATGTTCCATTGCATGATCGGATTGTGTTAGTGTGTGCTAGAGATGCAACGCCTTTTATTTCCCATCCCAATCATGGCTCGTTTCCTTTCACCTCTCGTGTTTGCTCACATCCCAACCATGTATGAGTGACTACAAGAAAAATAGTTTCGCCCAATTCCAGAAGAAATCAGTTTCATAAACCGAGTTGTTCATGATGTGAATTCAGTCAACACAGTACCCCCGACCACATTCATACCACCAACCCTAGACCAAGATATTCAAACCACTCATAAGTATATGTAATGGGTTTTAACACCCTCACAAGATATTTCTCTCTTCGCACAAAGTGTATAAGGTGTTGAATTTTCGCTCAGCTCTCTGCATGGATAAGTCAGTACCACAGATTGCCTAACTGTCATAACCGGAGCCAACAATAACACAAGTGCAAAGCTAAGGTCTTTATTTGGTTGTAACGGGGCTTCGGGTCAGGTAGGATAAAAGGGTATATTTAGGCTGAGTTGAGAAGGAACTTCGCAAACCAAGTCAATTCATGATGACATTACTTCCTTCATCCCTTAATATGAGCTTCATTGTTTCTCGCTACCCAACTTTGTTCAAACTTGAATCTCTTCTTTTCTTTTCTTTTCTGTTTTTATTCACAAGTTGAGTGTTTGACATCCTCAACTACTAGTTTTCATGACTAACTTCCTTTTCATTGCTTTTTCTCTTTCGATTTTTTTTTCGATTATAGACTGCAACTTTCTCTTCTCTTCTTTTTTTTTTCAAGAAAGAATACACCTTTTTTTTTTTCAATCACAAGATGGAATTTCAATCTCCTGAATTCAGTCCATTTCACAACCAATGCTCAACACAAGATAACCATTTCAACTTCTTGAACTTAGATCATAGCACAATCCTCAATCAACAAAAGCTTGCGAATCCCTTCTCTATGGGTTCAAATCAAAACAGAGATAATGCGAAAGAAAGGGTATTCGTGGCTTGTAGCGTGGCATGAAATTTCAAAGAAAGGCTAAGGCTCAAACGGGCTTCTAATGGTTTATGTAGTAAGGTAGGCTCTTTTAGCAAGTCAAATTTGGCTTAACCTATTGCCTTTGCTATAATTTGCACTTGAATCAAGAAGCTACAACGGCATGCACAAGAAAGCACATCCAAGCATAACCCAACCATGCAGGACACACATCAAAGAATTACGAGCTCATAAGTATTAAAAACAGCTCTTAGGCTCAAAAGCTCACAAATTATGATTTTCATGTGTCTCTCCCGTCCAATTATGAGTTATAGGTCATTGCTTGATCTTCATTCCAATCTAAGTCCATTGGTCGAGGGTAACGGTTAAGAGCATTCAAACCATTACTACTCACAAAGGTATAATATTTGGGACATTCAAGGTTATATATGAAAGGGTAATCTGTGTATTGTAGGTTGGGTTGATTAGGTTGTAGATATTTGACAATTTTTTTTTACTTTTCATTTTCAACCTATTTGTGAGGCTTTGGACGAGATGATCTCTATGTGCTCAATTTATATCCAATTATGCAATGATTTTTCAAAAAATTGCACCAAAAGTGGGCTGCTTCCTATCAAAGTGCCTAAGTGCATAGATATGTGACAAAAGTAGAGAACAAAGCTAAAAAGGATGCTGGCTCAAAATGAATTATAACGATTCGATTACAGAAAGAAAATAAAAAACAATAAGCTTATAGTCAATTCAATTCCCCCCCCCCCCCCACACTTAGACAATACAATGTCCTCATTGAAAAGTAAAACAATAAAGGGGAAAAAGAAAAGAAAACTCCCTCGGACTAATGTGGAGGTTGATCGTTCCGGGGTTTCTGCAGTTGTCGAATCTCCTCTCGAAGGGCTCTCTGCTCTTCCAGCATGAGTTGCTGATCTTCCAGCATACCATTCAGCTGAGTCTGGAAGGCCTGCATCAGTTCCAGCATCGTAAATTCTTGCGAAGAAGAAAATGGAATTGATATGTGATACAAAGGAGAATCCTTGAAATTATGATTGTGGGTTGGAAGAGATTGCGCGAGAAGATGGGAAATGATTTGGTTGAAATGGAAGTTGCCTTGTATTTATTTATAATTTTTTTTTTAAATGAAACCGCCGGGTTTACGACCGTAAATAGTTGGATTACGGCCGTAAACAGGCCTCTGAAGA
The DNA here is from genome assembly GCA_963555705.1 of Ligustrum vulgare. Taxonomy (NCBI): domain Eukaryota; kingdom Viridiplantae; phylum Streptophyta; class Magnoliopsida; order Lamiales; family Oleaceae; genus Ligustrum; species Ligustrum vulgare. The sequence goes on along the minus strand of OY743172.1, from coordinate 2,410,904 downwards.
TTTTGAAAAAAAAAAATCAATTACGGCCGTAAAGATGTGGCTTACGGCCGTAAGGTGGTTTCTGGATAAAAATTAAAAAGTGAGATACGGCCGTAAGGCTGTCTCTGATTTTTTTTTTTTTTTTTTTGTATGAAATGACGAAGTAAACTAAAATTTACCAAAAATGAAAATACGAAAATAAAAAGGTGAGGAGATAAAGAAACTCCCCTCTCGGGTTGCCTCCCGAGCAGCGCTTTTGTTTACTGTCGTTGGCTCGACCGAGTCATTTCTCATTCAACCGGGATTAGGTGGATTCCCAAAGACCAACTTCTTCTTCATATTCTTCATTAGTGCCTGCAAAATAGGGGGTAGAGATTGTCCATCAGAGACTCGTAATGAGATGGATGAGATTTTACCTGATTTCGATAACTTTGGACATTCCTTTCCACCAATATCGAGAACTTCCTGTACTAAAGAGTCATTCACATTAACAGAATAAACAGGATCATTATCAAAAATTTTCACGGAATCATAAATATTGAATTGAACAATTTCATTATCAAATTCCATGAAAAGTGTGCCACTACTAACATCTATCTTAGTTTTAGATGTTTTCAAAAATGGTCTACCTAACAAAATAGGAGTAGAGTTGGGGCAGTGGTCATCATTCATGTCCAATACATAAAAATCTGCGGGAAATACTAACCCGCCTACTTGCACTAGAATGTCTTCAACTACCCCGTCAGGATAAGCATTAGAACGATCGGCTAGTTGAATTATAACATTAGTCTCAGTCATATTAGCAAGTTTTAATGCATTGTATGTAGACCTAGGCATTACATTTATAGATGCACCTAAATCTATTAATGCACGATCCGGTTTAGTGTTACCTATTTGGCATGGTATAGTGAACATACCTGGATCCTTGCATTTTGGGGGCAGTTTCCTTTGGAAGAGTGCTGACACATTTTCCCCCATTCTTACCATTTCATTTCCCATCAACTTCCGTTTGTTGGTGCACAGCTCCTTTAAGAACTTCGCGTATCGGGGCACTTGCTTGATTGCATCCAACAGTGGAATGTTGATTTCCACTATCCTGAACATTTCCAGAATTTCCTTCTCCTTGCTTTCCTTAGTCGCCTTCGCTAACCTGCTCGGAAAAGGCGGTGGAGTTAGTTTCGCATTCACAATAGGTTCGGTTTTTACCTGAGAGTTTTGTGGAATGCTGTTTTTCTTTTCGACTTCTTTTTCTTCAACCTCCTCCTCTTCACTCGCGGTTGGCTTTGATTGTGGGGCCTCAATTTCTTTTCCACTTCGAAGAGTAATTGTACTTACATTCTTCGGATTCACCTCGGGTTGAGATGGCAACTTTCCTCCTGTTTGTGCTTCCAGTCTGTTGATAGCTGTGGCCATTTGACTCATTTGATTTTCCAGGTTTTGAATGCTGGGTTTGGTATCCTGTTGAAATTGTAGAGTGTTAGTGGCCAAAGTTTTCATCATTTCTTCGAGAGACATACCTGATGATTGTGGCTTTTGCTGATATTGTCCCTGTGGATGGAAATTTCCTTGTTGTTGAAAATTCCCTTGAGGCTTGTTGGAGACGAAACCCGGAGGTTTGTTATTCCCATAGCTCAAGTTCGGGTGGTCCCTCCAGCCAGGATTGTAAGTGTTTGAGTACGGATTGTATTGTTGTTTTTGAAATGGGAAGCCTCCAGCAGCGTTCACTTGTTCACTGTTTTCCTCTTGGAGCACCGGGCACGCATCCGTTGCATGTCCGAAGTTAGCACATATCCCGCATGCTTTGACTTGTTGTGCACTTCCTACAGCAAGTTGTTTAACGAGATTTGTTAGTTCAAACAGTTGACTTTCTATATTGGAACTACTTACCTCGTTCACGCGGCGAACTTGCATGTCTCGGGTTGGGTTAAATTGCTGAGTGTTTTCAGCCATGTTGGAAATCAAAGCCCGAGCCTGTTCCGGTGTTTTGTCCATTAAGGCACCTCCACTTGCGGCATCTATCATACTTCTGTCCATTGGTAGTAGTCCTTCGTAGAAATATTGCACCAGTAGTTGTTCGCTGATTTGATGATGGGGGCAGCTCGAGATGAGCTTCTTGAAGCGCTCCCAATATTCATACAGCGATTCACCATTGTTTTGACGAACCCCGCAAATTTCATTTCGGATTGTTCCAGCCCGAGATGCAGGAAAATATTTTTCCAAAAATAGCCTCTTCATGTCATTCCAGGTGGTGACTGATCCGGATGGTAAACAGTATAGCCAATCAGTAGCGGCATCCTTTAACAAGAATGGAAAGGCCCTCATTTTAATTTGTTCCTCGGTAATACCAGTGGGTCTCATACTGTCACAAACCACGTGGAATTCCTTGAGATGCCTGTAAGGGTCTTCACCAGCATGTCCTCGAAAAGTTGGCAACAAGTGAATGAGTCCAGATTTGAGTTCAAAAGTTTTTCCCTCCTCCACTGTCGGAAAAGTGATACAGAGTGGCTGTTGAGCGACATCTGGAGTGGCCAATTGTTTAAGTGTCCTGTTGTTGAGGTTATGAGCTGCCATTTGTTCTAGTGCTTCCCTTCTTCGCTGTCGAAAAGTTCGCTCGATTTCTGGATCAAATAAAAAAATATTCAGGATTAGTGGATCGAGTTTTATGCATATAAATAAATAAATAAAATTTTCGGAATTTCAATTTTTTTTTTTAATTAAACCGAAAATAAAAATAAATAAATAAAAATGCAGAAAATAAAATTCTAATTGATTAAACAGAAAATTGGTTAACCGTTCCCCGGCAAGGGCGCCAAAAATTTGGTGCGTGTCGCAATGCACCGAAATAATAAATAATTCCTTACTCACTAAATATTAATTAATAATGTAGTAGTGAGAGTAAGGGTCGATCCCACGAGGAACGGAAACTAATTTTAGTTATTCGATCAATTAGAATGGAATGGGGGGTTTTGTTGTTTGAATTGCTTGAATGAAAACTATGCATAAAATAAATAATTAAATATGATTAGAGAATTAATATGAGAAGAAATCTTGTTCTCGGGTTCGGTTGTGCCCTCAATTAATGTTATACTTTTCCTTGTAACGTATTTATATCCCTATTCAATTATCAATCATAAATAATCAACAAGCTCTGATTATCTAAATTCTTCCTTATGTATATTGATTCAAAACAAGTTCTTCAAACCAATTCTAGCCACGGACAATCCTAAACAAGCTCTTAGGATTTAATGCACGACTAGTATGAAAATCTAGAAGAATAGATTGAATTGGATCGTTAACTTCACAAGCTCGAATTAATCAATCGAAGTTGAATTATTACTAAACCTGCACGAGATTTATTTGCTACTAAAGTAAAGATTCAATGACAATTACGGATCAAGAATCTAAACATAGATATTCATGAATCCAAAGATCAATAATCCAATTGGCCAAATTAAACTATTAATCAAATAAACTCAATGAACATTCAAAACATAATAATCCAACAATTGAAATAAAGGAATAAATTCACGCTACTAATTTGTAGGAAAAGAAAATAACATAATCAAGTTAACACAACTTCCCCTTTGAACAAGATATGGAATTTAGCCTAGCATGGTTGTGGTAGATTCTTTAAATTGCTTCATGGATTCCCCTTGCTTTTGATGCTCTTGTGCTAAAAAATCTCTCAAGAATACTCTATATTTTGCTCTCAATTTTCCTCAATGTCTAGCCTCTTTCACAATAATAAAAATTTCTTTTTCTTGTCATGAAACTCCTTTTTTATAGCCTCAATTTCGTGCCCTAGCTTTGGGAGCAAGAAATCCAAAATTATGGAAAGAATTGAAATAAGGAAATTTTTGACTTGAAGATTTACGGCCGTAACACTCCTTTTACGGCTGTAATTGAGTTTCTGCATATTTCCTTAAATTGGAGTTACGGCCGTAACCTTTTTATTTACGGCCGTAACTTTTCCTTTACGGCCGTAAAGTGGTTTCTGCTTATTTTCAACTTGCTTCACGACACTTTCACGGCCGTAACCTTATTTTCTTACGGCCGTAACACCTTTTCTTGCGGCCGTAAATATATTTGCACCTAAGTCCCCAAACTTCATTTTGATCGCATTTTGGTCCTTTTTCCTTCTTTTCTCTTCCTTTGTGATCCTATACAATATAAAACATAAAATGCATTAATAATACTTAGATAGAATCACATTATGGCATATTCAAGGATATAAGTGTATAAAATAAACGTTAATATAACACTTATCAACATGAAAGTGGGAGAGTTTGCAAATGAGTACTTTGGTCGTACTCTTACTGTGGTCAACAAATTGAGAGCTAATAAGGGGAAGATGGATGATATAGCAGTCACTGAGAAGATTCTGAGATCCATGACACACAAATTTGATTACGTGGTGTGTTCCATTGAGGAGTCAGATGATTTGGATGCTCTTACCATTGATGAGTTACAAAGTAGCCTTCTTGTAGCGACTGAGAAATTTTCAAATTTAAGAGCTAGTTTTAATGAACTTGTCGCTAGACTCTCCAAATCCTAACGGGAAAAATTAGTGCTCTCGTCTAGCCTATTAGTTATTTTGAGATTTTAAGAAAGAAATTTATATTCATAAGTTTAAGTCCAAATTGAGATTTCAAAATTTGTCTAAAATCGTTATCCCATTTTTTGAACCCGAGACCTTATTTTAATTCAAAATTCACATTTCTGACTTTATTATTATTATTATTATTATTATTATTATTATTATTATTATTATTATTATTATTATTATTATTATTATTAATACAGAAATTAATTCTCAGCCCTTCCAAATTCATAACTCCAGCTTATTCAACTTCACAATTAATGATCGGTTACAGAGAAATTAATTTTCAGCCCTTCCAAATTCATAACCCCAGCCTATACAACTTCTCAATCAATGATCGGTTACAGTTTCTTCAAATTCCATCTCTTCAAATTCCATGGAGTTACAGGCTGTTTCAGAGTGCATAATTCGCCATCATCCTCTTACATTTCCTCCCCATTTTTGAAAACTGGCAGCTTGGGTAAGTTTCCTTCATGTCTGCAATACACAAGTTTAAGATTGTCAAACACCTCCAAATCGAGCTTCACCAAGACACTGATTCACGATCACTTTCAAAAATCCACACTACATACATGTTTTCAGAAAACGCACATAAGTAAGATACACACCATCAGCACTACCAAACCCATCAACAACACGAACTCCACCATAAGCCCCTTTCGAATTCACCACTGCTGAAACAACTTCAAGCCCAACCAGTCAATTCACAACCCACAAACTGAACCTCCATCACTGAATTCAAGAGTCACAAACAATCTGCAATGATTTCATATGAACGAACCCAACTCCATCGAATCATCACTGCATCGTCACCTCCAAACCGGTGCCGCCCTTTCAAAAATCAAACCAAAATCACACCAAAAACCAAGAAGAAATAAAGCCCAAAGATTTACCTCGATTCCTGACATGCATCACCGGAGATTTCCCAAATCCAAGTCGCGACTGTCCTCAAAAATCAGTCCAAACCCGCCCCAAAATCACCACCTTTTCACCGACCCAGTCGCCGCCATATGATGGTGGCACCACCTCCGGTCGAGCGCCGGTGTTTGGCGTCGGCAGCCTCTGCTGTTGTAGATGGCCGATCGCCATCTCTCTCTCTCTCTCTCTTGTCTGGCTCTCACGAAATGAGAAGAGGAAAAGAATTGGTTTTTATTAAATATCTGATTTTCGAAAATAGCCTTTCAGTCCCCAGTTTTCTAAAGTATTTAATCCGGCCCCTCAAGTTTTAAAATCAGTTAATTCGGTCCTAAAACCATTTATTTCAGTCCCTCATGATTTAAATTTTTTTATCTCAGCCCTACAAGTTCTGCTGAAATTCTTATTTGGCTAGAAGCTATCTACTTTTGTAAAATCAGTCCCCAAGTTTATTTAAATAATTTAATTCAGTCCTACAATATTCAGTCCCAAGTTTTAAAAGTTGATATTTTAAGCCCCTGCAGTTTTAAAATATTTTAGCCAACCTATGATTTCTTACAATTATCTTATTTAGTCCCTAAAGTCTTTTAAAAATCTTATTTTATACAAATTCATCTTTTAAACCCGATTAATCCAAAATATAATTATATTTATTTATTTTATAGGACTAGACGAGACGCGAGAGAATTAGAAGTATTATTTTCATTTGCTCAATACTCGAGAAATAAGGTAGACTCTAATCTACAAACTGCTATTTTTAAATGCGCATCAATGATTATTTGTGTTATAAGTTTAGCATGTATTATTGTGTTCTTGAGAAATTACTTGCTTGTCAAGCATGAGACTATGTTACAAGAATTTACTAGTTTAAATGCATGAGACTTGAACTTGTATTTATTTACTTGTTCATGAGACTACTGGTGATCGTTTCGACACCTGAGACTTGAATATCATGATTATGGATTTTAATTTATAATGTCAAATGATTATTATACGTGAGTCTACTGGGTATTTCTTCGAAATACTCACATTTTCCAAAAACCAATTTTGCAGATGACGAAGTTGGCGACGAGACGTACGATGGTGGCCATTATTGAGATTTTCGAAATGTTTTTATTTGAAATTGAAACTCATTTATTTCAAGTTTGTTTCGTCGAGTTATTTTATATAAACGAAATGTTGACAATTTGAGTCAATTTTTATAAAATTACATGATTGACATTTCAGTTATTTTCCGCTTAATCTTATTTAGAAAGTAAATTGAGACGATGAAGTGACGATCTGAGTATTTAGAACTCGGGGCGTTACACTTCTAGTACATGAGCAACATATGATAGCTCATGACATGGAAGAGCAAGCATTGAAGGTTACTTTCGAGAGTCATCAGGAGGAAGAGGGTCGTTATGGCCGAAATCGAGGACATGGAAGAGGAGGAGGTAGACGTAGCTTTGATAAATCAATTGTTGAATGCTATAGTTGCCACAAGCTTGGACACTTTGAGTATGAATGTCCAACAAAGAAAATAGAAGATAGAACGAACTACGTGGAAGGCAATGAAGAAATGTTGTTGATGGCATACGTAGATAACAAGGATGCCAACAAAGAAGAACTGTGGTTTCTCGACTCTGGATGCAGTAATCACATGTGTGGCAAGAGAGAGCTTTTCTCAGATTTTGAAGACAACTTTAAGGAAACAGTGAAATTAGGAAACAATTCAAGCATGGTTGTGATGGGTAAAGGTAATGTACGAATGCTGCTGAATGGATTTGTACATATCATTACTAGTGTATTCTATGTTCCATGATTAAAGAATAATTTGATAAGCATTGGTCAGCTAGCCGAAAAAGGACTTTCTATTCTCACACAGCAAGGAACATGCAAAATTTATCATCCTAAGGGAGGGCTGATTATGGAAAATGCAATGTCCTCTAATCCAATGTTTAAGCTATTTGCACATACACAACTGAAGGAGGAAACTTGTTTCAATTCTTCCATAGAAGATTCAGCCCGACTTTAGCACTGTAGATACAATCATCTAGTCTTCAATGGTCTGAAATTTCTTCAGCAAAAGGGAATGGTGAGAGGACTACCTTGTCTTGAAACCTCATCGAAGATATGTGAAGTTTTCCTAGTGGGGAAGCAATGAAGAGATCCATTTCCTAGACAAAGCACATGGAGAGCCTCTCAGATTCTTGAATTGGTGCATGCTGATATATGTGGACCAATCAGCCCTATGTCCAACAGCAACAAAAGGTAAGTGATTAGTTTTATTGATGACTATAGTCGTAAGGTTTGGGTTTATTTCTCATCTGAGAAGTCAGAAGCATTTATTACCTTCAAGAAATATAAAAATCATGTTGAAAAAGAGAGTGGTTCAAGTATAAAAGGTCTTCGAACTGATCATGGGGGTGAATTTACGTCAATGGCATTCACTAATTTTTGTATTGAGAATGGTATTCATAGACAACTAACAACTGCATATAGCCCCCAACAAAATTGTGTTGCAGAGAGGAAGAATCAAACTATCATGAATATGGTTCGAAGTATGCTTTCAGGGACGAAGATTCCAAAAACCTTCTGACCAGAAGCTGTGAATTGGACGGTTCATGTCCTCAATAGAAGTCCAACCTTTGCAGTAAAAAATAGAACTCCACAAGAAGCTTGGAGTGGAATTAAACCATCGGTAGATCACTTCAGGGTGTTTGGGTGTATTTCTCATGTTCATATTCCTGATTGCAAAAGGACAAAGCTCGATGACAAAAGTGTAAGTTGTGTTTTGCTTGGAGTCAGTGAGGAGTCAAAGGCGTATAGATTATATGATCCTATCTCTCAGAAAATTATAATAAGTAGAGATATGGTGTTTGAAGACGATAACAGCTGGGATTGGGACAAAACTCACGAGGAATTCATTTTAACTGACTTGAATTGGGATGAAAATGACGAAGAACAAGATGCAGCTACTGAAAATAGAAATGAAGCTGAAATTCATGAACATAATAGTAACAAGGAAAGAGAAACTGGTGATGGATCTTCTGAAGTAAATTCATCTAGTTCAAGTCAAGACCTTTCAATTGAATCTCGTGAACAAAGAATGAGAATGCAACCAAATTGGATGAGGGATTATGCAAGTGGGGAAGGTTTATCTAAAGAAGAAGGCATGGGATATTTAGGATATTTAGCTATGTTTGCAACTAATGATCTTGTTCCATTTGAAGAGGCACTAAAAGATGAAAGGTGGAAATCAACGATGGATGTGGAGATTGAAGCTATAGAGAAAAATGACACTTGGGAATTGACTAATCTACCTTTAGGGGCAAAGAAGGTTGGAATAAAGTGGGTGTATAAGACAAAGTTCAATGAAAATGGTGAGGTGGAAAAGTACAAAGCCCGTTTGGTTGCAAAGGGCTACACCAAAAAATATGGCATTGACTACAATGAGATTTTTGCACTTGTAGCACATTTGGAGACAATTCGATTGGTAGCTTCTCTTGCAATGCAGAAAACTATTTCAGCTAGATGTAAAGTCAGCATTTCTCCATGGAGAACTCATTGAAGAGGTTTTCGTCGAGCAACCTCCTGGCTATGAAGAAAAAGGAGAAGAGCAGAAAGTTTACAAATTAAAGAAGGCTCTATATGGAATAAAACAAGCTCCACGAGCTTGGTATAGTCGCATAGAATCATATTTTACCAAGGCAGGTTTCGAGAGGTGCCGTTATGAGCATACTATGTTCATCAAAGTAGGGGAAGGAGGTAAAATTCTAATTATCTGTCTCTATGTTGATAATTGATTTTTACGGGCAATAATGAGCATATGTTTCTCGAATTTAAAAATTCTATGATGCATGAGTTTGACATGATAGACCTTGGAAAATGAGATATTTTCTTGGTATAAAAGTAATGCAAAGACCAAAGTCTACTTCTATATGTCAAAAGAAGTATACACAGGAGGTGTTGAAGGTTCGATATGGATAAATGCAATTTAGTTCACAATCCAATCGTTTGTAAGCTCAACAAAGATGAGAATGGATTAAAGGTGGATAGTACTTGTTATAAACAAATAGTTGGCAGTCTAATGTATCTTACTGCTACCCGACCCGACATTATGTTTGGGGTAAGTCTTCTAAGTAGGTATGTGGATTGCCGCACAGAACTTCATCTCCAGGCAGCAAAGAGAGTACTGAGATATTTATAAGGAACTTCTGAATTTGGGATACTTTATAAGAAGAAAGGAGATGAGAAGCTGATTGCCTATACAGATAGTGCTACGCTAGAGATTTAAATGACAAAAGAAGTACTTCAAGTTATGTTTTCCTTTTGAGCTCTAGAGTTGTTTCTTGGTCATCAAAGAAACAACCAATATTCACATTATCCACCACTGTAGCTTAGTTCGTTGCAACAGCCTCATGTGCTTGTCAAGCAATCTAGATAACAAGGATCTTGACTGGTTTTAATCATATTCAGAGTAATGGTATAACAATCTTTTGTGACAACAATTCAACTATTGAGCTTTCAAAGAATCATTTTTTAGGTAAAATAAGATAAACATAATGATGCTCCCAGTGCACATCTCCTAGCGGTGAAAGTAAGGGTGGTTTAAAGACCAGCCTCGCTTGATCAGCGACTCAAATCCGACCCTTATCAAGTGTAAAGGTAAGCCCTCGCCTTACACTCTGGAAGGTATAACCTGCGATTTACATCCTCCAGCAATGCCCAGGACAGGGCATGTGGGGGCCCTTAGGGTTGGGGTTCAACCTTTTTTTTTAGATAAACATAATAATAAAGAGACAACATGTAGAATAAAAATAACATTATTGATTTATTCTAAGATATTAAGTTGTATTGATAGAGAAAATCACATACATGTCATTTTTTTAATTTTTTTTAAGTGACAATGTGTCACAATTATTAAAAAAAAAAACGACACAATTATTAAAAAGGTGAATAAAAAAATTACATAATATTTTTTTCTTCCTAAATACTTTTTTAAGGGTGTTTTTGAAAAGACACCTGTTTTAAGGATAGTCCTGTAACCTTGCTAGATTAAAGAGGTGATGGACCACCTTCATTCTACTCAACTGGACCCATTTCAACTGCCCATTTTAAAAGTACTAGATAATTTGGACAGGGGAGCTTCCCTCGATTATAACATGAAATGATAGGAGAAAGCGTCCTTGACACAGAATTATGAACTTCTAATTATGGTACCATTTTGATGGGGGTTTCTATGAGTATTTAGCCCCTCTTTGGTACTCGGTTCTTGGGAAATTTCTTGATTTTGAATAGTATTTTTGGAAGTATGTGTACTTAAAAAACGTTTGAAAAGTAAAAAATAGTGAACTTGACTAAGATGAATTATTGTTGAGTGTTGAAGAAATTTGATTTTAAACAAATGAGGGTCAAAGAGGAGCTTAGTACCCAAAAAATGATAGCATTACTCCTAAAACGGATTGAAAAGTTCTTGATTTTGGAGTGCGAAAATATATAATTTTGGGTTTACTTGAAAAGGAAATATATTTATTCCTTGTTTGGAAGGATTATTTAAAAAAAGTAATATTTTAGAGATTTTTTTTAATCACACACACTTTTCTCACCGCGTCATCGATTTTGTTACAAAAGTTACATGAGTGACTAATGTCTAACATTTTGATAAATTTAGTGACTAAAACTGGACACTTTAAACTTCAGTGATTAATCGAAGACATATATATAAGTTGAGTGATTATTGAGGACAATTCAATCATGCATTCACTTACATTCTAAATTAGAGTGAAAAGTAAAAATCAAAACCCTAGGTAAAAGTTTTTTTTTAAAAAAAAAAAACAAATAATTCGATGTTTTCGAAGGTAAAATATGTTGTTGAAAAGTAATTTTAAAAATAAAATTGTATGATTAAAAAGTGATTTAAGAAGATGTGTATAAACAAATTATCAAACAAGTTGCAACTTATAATTAGGACGACAAGGACACGAGAATATTTACCAATAATAATTAGCATGATTTGATAGTCAATTTAAAGAGAACTTGACGTTTGAATAGTGACAATTTTTGTGGAGTATGTATGATTGAAAAGTATGTTAAGAATATTTTTTTGTGTGAATGTGTGGTTAAAAATAAATATAAAAAAAAAACTTTGAAAAAGGAAGACAAACATGGGCTAAATTTCAGGGTGAACACAATTTGATTTGGGTTATTTGTAGCAAAATTTCAAATTAAAAATTTTAAAACGGTTTGAAATTTTTTCAAACCAAACCAAACGAATTCAAAATACATATTATTCATCTAAAATATCGAGTTAAAATGTGCAATTTATGTTTTGTAATGATAATATCTTGTAATTGAGTATCTTTTGTACGGTTGCAAATTAAAAATGTGAACTGCAGAACAAGATATTAAATTGGGTAAGAAATTGGATTTGATATTTAAAAATAATTAGGGATATTGGACAATTGAGAATTAATTTTATTTGATAATAACGTTTGATGAATTTAATATTGAAAATGGACGAGAATAAAGAAGCGTGCTGCATTTCTTTAAAGCTGGACTTTTATCTTTATTTTTTATTTTCTGTAATATTTTTAAAACATGGCGGGTTATTGATTTGAAATCGAGATTTTGATAAATGAAACTTAAACTAAATCATTTAAAGCGATTTGAAATTTTTCCGATCCAAACTAAATTATTTCATATTTGAAATCGAACAAAACCAAATCGAACCAATCCAAACTATTTGTTGCGATTTGATTCGATTTGTGGTTTATTTGTTCACTCATGCTTAACTCTAGGGGTGGACGTGAGTTGAATTGTGTCGATTTTTTGTCCAATTTGAACTTAACCCACTATGGTCGGATTGATAAAAAATCAACTAAATGCAATCCAAACATGAGTTCAAACTCAACTCAACCCAATCAAGTTTCGATCGGGTTGGGTGGTTTGAACTTTGGTCCAAAAAGCAAAAAATCTTGAAAATTAAAAAATTAAGCTCATAAATCAATTATTAACTCAAATCAATTATGTACAATATAATAAGCTCAAATATATTGAATATTTGCTAATAAAACTAAAATATGTTTAAACCATATTTGAGTTTCATCCAAATTAAAAATGGACTTGAGATTCTTGAAATTTAAATTATCCTATATTTTTAAAAATTTTATTGGGTTGGGTTGAAACACTCAACCCATAATCCAACCCACCCAACTCAATTCAACACAACTGAACAATTTTTTTTTTGAATTCAGTCCAATTCAATTTTCATCAAAATTCGATCTAAATTAATCGAGTTAGATTAGTTTGAGCGATTTGGGTGAGTTAATGCTGAACCCAACTTAACTCACCACAAATTTCATTATGTTTACACACACGTTCTTGAACAGACAATATATCTTTCAATTCACATTAACGGTATTTCAAATTTGCAGAAAACGTGCAAATTACCTCCGAGATAAATCCACCGACAGAAGGGAAAGCATTTATTTTTCCAGAAATATCTCTGTGATTTGTATTAGAGATCAGTGATCCAAATTACTTCAATCCCTACAACCACACTAAGTTTCAGGATGTTATTCTTTCTGTCGGTATAAATCTTATATCCCTGAATCCTTTTCTCCCACATCAAGAAAAGTCTCTCTCCACTTTTTTCCTTCATTCATAGTTCTACCTGGATCTGTTTTATCAAGGTACATTTCACATTTGCATATTATGCATTATGTTGAATATTCTCCTTTTCTTGAATTTAATTTCCGAGTTTCGTTTCTTTTGTTTTGTTTTATGTTTTCTTTAGGAGGAAATATTTTCGGTTGAAATAAAATGTCGGAGGGCACGGATTTAAATGGAAATGGAAATTGCCAAAATGGGTTCAATTCAAAGACGAAATCCTTTAAGATTTTCATAGGTTACGATTCGCGGGAGGATGTTGCGTATGAGGTTTGTCGCTACTCCATTCTGAAAAGAACCTCAATCCCAATTGAGATTTTCCCCATTAAGCAATGTGAATTGTGCCAAAAAGGGATTTACTGGCGTGAAAGGGGGAAATTAGAGAGCACGGAATTTTCTTTCTCGAGATTCTTAACCCCGTATTTGGCGAATTACAATGGTTGGGCCATGTTTGTGGATTGTGATTTCTTGTATTTAGGCGATATTAAGGAATTGTTTGATCTGATTGATGAAAAGTTTGCAATAATGTGTGTCCACCATGATTACACGCCTAAAGAGGCCACCAAAATGGATGGAGCAATTCAGACTGTGTACCCAAGAAAGAATTGGTCATCTATGGTTCTTTACAATTGTGGGCACCCGAAAAACCGAGTGCTAACTCCTGAAGTGGTGAATAAGGAGACAGGGGCATTCCTGCATAGGTTTCAGTGGTTGGAGGATAATGAGATTGGGGAAATACCATTTGTCTGGAATTTTCTTGTTGGTCATAATTCGGTTGTCGAGGGTAACCCCAGGACATACCCTAAGGCTATACATTACACACTTGGAGGGCCGTGGTTCGAGAAGTGGAAGGATTGTCAGTTTGGGGATTTGTGGTTGAATGAAATGGAGGAGTACAAGAAGAGCACGGAGAAGAAGGTGGACGAGGTGAAATGAGGTATCATTTGTTTGCCCGGTTTTTCATTATGTTTTTCACCAGACATTCTGTTGATGATTGAGTTGATCTTCCTTAGCAGCTAATATTGGGTTACTTTCATATTCCTGTACCATTGTAGTATCCATATTGTTTAGTTTGTATATGTTGGATTATGTATGTTGTATGTTGTAGTATGGTCGATCATTCTCGAGAGATTGGATTGTAATATCATACTTCCTAGTGAGTATTTATTGGAGCAATAAAACAACTTAGAATGGCCCTTGAGTGCTATTTATTCCATTCATGATGGTTTACTTTTCTTGCGTTCTTCAATCTTCAATAAGTTAATATTGGTTTAAGGTATTGCATCTTTCTTGTTGATCATAGTTGATTTAATGATCCTATAGACTCTATATTCTTCTTGTCGGTCTTGTCCTGTTCCACGTGGTTCGACTGAGGAAGGAATAGTCTGGCTACCGAATAAGATATGGAAGGGAAACAAGAATGTTGGTTTTCCCTTTGTATTGAAGGGTCTTGGATTTCTTGAGTTTTAAAGTTGTGCTATGTTTCTGTTGAATATTTATTTATTTACTTTTGTCGTACCATTTATAAATAGAGGTGAAAAAACGATTCATTTGTTCTTATTCGGAGCTTTTTTCTCAAATATTATGGATCAATTTAGAATGCTTAGCATAGTCGAGATGTAAGGATTTTAATCAATCGTGTGGGCTTATATGTGAATTATTGTGTATTGAATAAAGGGAAAATTACATAAAACCTTGTGTTTCAAAGATGTAATTCAAAAATCATGTGAAGGAAATCTTTTTTTTAAAATTCAGGTGTTAATTCTATTAATTAAGTAATTAATATAAAATTAAAAAATTAAAATACCCTATTCCTCTCATTTTTCATTCCCAACCGACCCCCCAACCCCTGATCGAACCAGCAGACAGAGAAGAAGTGGCAGTAGCGACTGTGCTGGTGTGCATATGGGCAGCACAGTTGCGCCGGAGTTTACGCGAAGCAACGACCAGTATATCGGTTGATTTTGCCGCCGACCAGAGATTGAGCGAGGCAGCAGCAGCCAACAGATTCGGTGATGGTGTTGCCGGTCGGAGGTTGTGCAAAGCAACATCCAGTAGATCTATTGATAGCGCTATCGATCGGAGGTTGCGCAAAGTAGCAGTACCACCGCCCGCTTTGTCATTCACCTAGTCCTTCCCCTTTGCCTTCACCTCCTATGTCAAGGGATTTGGATGGCGATGATTGTGACTTTGACGCTAATCATTGTGTAGGATTGAGGCGTGGCCGACCTATTGGACAAGAAACTGAACCTGAAGGTTGTGACGACCGTATTTTTGAGGGAGAAAGTCCCATTGATCATGAAGACATCCGTATTCTGAGTTTCTCAAATTAGCCTGATGTTATGAATGATGTTAGTTCACATGGCAACTCAATTCATGTTACTCAAGAAAGGAAGCATTGTTAACAGAGCGGTGTGGATATGATTTGGGTTTCTATGGTAGTTGTGGCCCTGGTTTTGGTGAAGAAGATGGATAAATTAATTGTAAGGATGACAATGTTGGTATTTTTGTTTTGTTTCCATAGAGTATGTTAGGAAGTGTGGATTTCGACGGTGGTGATAATCTGCATAGGCAATGGCGGGTGCATTTTTCTTGTGGTGCATTTTGTGTGTTTATGGTGGTGACTGAGTTTTTTTCCACAGCGACGAGATATGGTGGTGGTTGGAGACCTTGGGGTGGCAAAGGTGCACTAACGGCGACAGCAGCAATGGTGGTGGAGAGTTGGTGGCAGCGGGGTGGGGGAGGAAAATGGTAGGTTGGGAAGGGGCAGGTGGTGGACTGGGGGTGAGTGACTGGTTGTGACAATTTATGGATGACACTGGTGACCGATTATTAGGTAATTTTGACCAAAGTATTGATTACTTGTAACTTTGTGAGACGGTACTTGACTTTGTTTGGCGATTGTGACTTTGTGCGACTCGTGATAGTGTGGGGGTGAGGTGGGTGACTTGAATAGTGTGTGAAAAATAATAGGTAATTGTGACCAAAATATTGACTAATTATGACTTTGTACAACTTGTGACGAGTATGGAATGTGATCAATTGTTATATAATTTTGACAAAAAATATTAACTAATTGTGACCAAGAAAAAAGTAACTTGTGATAAATAAATAAGTAATATATAACCAATTATTATTTAATTGTGAAAAAAAAATATTGATTAATCGTGACCAAAAAAGAGTTATTTGTGACTAATAAATAAATAATATGTGACCGATTATGGATAATTGTGACTAATTATTAGTTAATTGTGACTTTATGTGACCGAATTGTAACATAGTGTGACCAAACTGTGACCTTATGTGATCAAATTATAACTTTGTGTGACCCGACTGTAACAAACTGTGACATGTGCTATCAAACACGACTTTGTGTGACTTTATGTGACCCAACTGTGACCTTGTGTGATCGAACTGTGACCTTATGTGATCGAACTGTGACTATATGTAAGCGAATTGTGACCTCGTGTGACTGGACTGCGATCTTGTGTGACCAAATTGTGACCTTGTGTGACCAACTGTGACTTTGTGTGACCAATTGTGACCTAACTGTGACTTTGTGTGATGGAACTGTGACCTTTGTGTGATCAACTGTGAATTTTTGTGACCAACTGTGACTTGGTGTGACCATTAGACGAGGACGTGATGTGACCTACAATTGTGTCAAATATGACTATGTGTGACCGAACTGTGACTTTGTAAGAACGAAGTGTGACTTTATGTGATCGACATGTGACCTCGTGTGATCTAACCGTGACCTCGTTTGACCTAAACTTTGACCTCGTTTGACCAAAATGTGACTTTGTGTGACCGAACTTTGACCTTGTGTGACTTTACTACGATCTCGTGTCAACTTACGTGACTGACTGTGATTTTGGGGGTGGGGATGGTGGGGTAGAGGTCGGGTGGGACTAGAAAAAGTAGAAGAAATCATTTTTTGTGGTGAGGTAGGGTCGGGGTGGGTGGGTTGGTGGGGTAGGGTCGGGTCGGGTCGGGTCGGGGTTGGAAAAGTAGAAGAAAAAAATCATTTTTTGTGGGTGGGGTGGGTCAGGGTGGGGAAAAGTAGAAGAAAAAAAATCATTTTTTGGAGTGGGGTGGGTGGGGGTCTAGGTTGGGTTGGGGGTTGGAAAAAGTAGAAGAAAAAAATTATTTTTTGGGTGGGTGCGTGGGTGGGGTGGGGTGGGATGAGATGAGGTGGTTGGGGTGAAGTGTGAAAAAATAGAAGAAAAACAATTTTTTGATGGGGTATGGTGGGTGGCGGGGTGCGGTGCGGTGTGATGGGGTGGGGTGGGGTGGGACGGTTGGGGGGAAGTGTGAAAAAATAGAAGAAAAATCATTTTTGGGTGGAGTGGGGGTGGTTGGATGGGTTTAAAAAATAGAAGAAAAATCATTTTTGGATGGGGATGTGGTGGGATAGGATGGGGCGGTTGAGGTGAAGTGTGAAAAAATAGAAGAAAAATCATTTTTGGATGGGGTGGGTTGTGGTGGGGTTGCTAGGGTGGGGTCTGCTAGGGTTGTTAGGGTGAGGTGTGAAAATATAGAAGAAAAATCATATTTGGGTGGCGTAGGATGGGGTGGGTGGGTAGGTGGGTGGCGAATTAGGGTCGGGGCGGGGGTGGGTGGGTAGGGGAGTGAAAAATTAGGAGAAAAAATTAATTTTGGGTGGGGTGGGGTTGGGGATGAGTGGAAAAGTAGTAAAAAAAATCATTTTGGGTGAGGTGGGTTGGGGTAGGTGGCGGGGCAATGCTGATGGGGGAGTCGAAAATTAGTGCGAAAAAATTAATTTTGGGTGGGGTAGGATATGGTAGGGTCTAGGCGAGTTGTGGAAAAGTAGTAGCAAATCATTTTGAGTGAGGTGCGTGTGGGGTGGGACTAGGGGTGGGTGGGTTGGGTTTGGGGAGCAGTGGGGTGGGGTGGGATGGGACGGGACGGGTGGGTGGGTGGGTGGGTTGGATTGGGCTGGGATTGGGGAGGGGAGAGGTGGATAAGTTGGTGTCGGGGGTGGGGGTGAGTGTGAAAAAGTAGAAGGAAAAAATTCATTTATTGATTTGAGGTGGGGTGTGTGAGTGGGGGTGAGTGGGGTGGGGTTGGGGAGGGGTGCGATGGGGTGGGGTTGATAAGTTGGTGTCGGGGTTCGGGGTGAGTGTGAAAAAGTAGAAGGAAAAAATTCATTTATTGAGTTGAGGTGGGGTGGGTGGGGTCGTGGGTGGGATAGGGGTGGGGGTGGGTTGACGGGGTGGGGTGAGGTGAGTGCGGGGTTGAGTTGGATTGGGTTGGGATGAAGTGGTGGGTGGGTGGGATGGGATGGGACTAGTGGGTGGGTGGGGGGAGAAAAAAATAGAAGTAACATCATTCTTGTGGTGTGGTGTGGTAGGGTGCGGTGGGGTTGGTGGGTGAGTGAGTGGTGGTTGGGTGGTTGGGTGCGTAGGTGGGTGGGGTTGGGGAGGAGTGTTGTGTGGGGTGGGTAAGGTGGTGTTGGGGGTAGGGGTGAGTGTGGAAAAGTATAAGGAAAAAAGTTATTTTATGGGGTGGGGTGGGGTGGGTGGAGGGTTAGATTGGGATGGAGTGGTTGTGGATTAGATATTGTTTTTATTTTATTATTTAATATTATATCTTTCTTTGTCAACTCATTATAATTATTATAATATTGTATTAATTAATTAAAATATTAAGACCTGATTTTTAAAAAAAAAATTTAAGTTTGTTATGTTTAAAAAGTGAAAGTTTTAGTTGTATAGTTATGTACTTTTCCCTTGAATAAAAGACTATCAATTTTGGTTAAGCTCATTTAAAGTGATCTAATAAGGATTTAGTATATTGGACTTTAATGCATCTAATTAAATGTATGAGTTTTTATGTGTAGATACCAGGCAATTACCTAATTGTGTCCAATGTAGTATTATAAATAGAGGCCTCCGGGCTAGTTGAGAGACAGAACACTCTTGAGCACCCAGTTTGTGAGAAAGCCAAAAACCTTCTGTCTTTGAAAAATTTTCATACCAATCATTTGTCAATCTTCATATTATCAATAAAATTCAAATTTACTTATCATATTATGATGAGTTTCTAAATTCTTGTCTTCTAAATCCTATTTCCAAAAAGAAGATATATTATTAAGAAAACTCCCTACACTCTATCCTAAAATATTTCCCATCTGAAGAGTTATACAGTGAAGGCATCCAGATTTAGCTAATAACCCGTGAAGGCAGGAAGCCATTGGAGGGTGTGGAGCAGAAACCTATAAGCCTGAAGGTCACTAACAATAGAAGGAAAATACAAAGGTACTGAGAACAGGAAAAGAGGTTAGTATTCTTAATATATCTATCTTTACGGAATTAGGAGGAAGAAGAGCTTTTAACATGACAGAATCCAGAATTGTTAAATTCAATTATCAAAACAGTCCTTATAATGATGAATATCATAGCATAATTGAACCTTTGTTCATGCATAAACAGTTCACTAGACCAAATAATGAAATAAAAAAGTTATATCATGTCTATATGCCATGTTTGTTAGCCATCTTTCCAACATTAAAAAGAATATTAGGATTAGAAATTACAAAATCAATTATTTATTTTTGGTTTGATAGCGATAACACTGAAATAAATAATGAATTATATTTAGAATATGTATTTAGTAGTGATAATGATTATGATCCTGTAATAGATTATGACAGTGATGGAAGAGATGAATCTTTCTTTACCAGTTTTTGAAAATCTTAATATCATGAATGAAAGTAATTATATCATGAAAAAACCCAGAACTAAAAGAGGTCCATATAAAGTTTAAAAGCATATCAAAAGTAAAAAATGTATTAAATATGAAAATGAAATTGATAAAATAGGATACCAAGAGTAACTCTACGCATCACAAGAGATATTAAAAAAATTTAAAGAAAATCTGATAGAAAATTTTGCTAGAGGTACTGTAAGATCTATAATGATACAAGATATTCAAGATATAATTGATAAATTAGAAAAGAGAAAGAAAAGTATTTCAAAATATAATATACCATTTGAACCAAGCATAGATATCATGGCTGACATAGATATTATCAATTCTTAAACATTCATAGAATTTGAAAATTACTTGAAACTTTATAAATTCTTTATTTGTGTTTATAATGTCTGTATATACTATTGAAGGATTAGATAATTTGTTAGAAAAAATAATGGAAAAAATAGATAACATTATATTTCATTTAATAGATGTGGATGAATCATCTGAATAATATTATATACTTTCAGAAAATCATGATCAATACATTATAGATTATTCTGACATATTAGAAATTAAAATAGATTTAGAAAATAAAATAATGACAAATACAGTCCAAACCTAATGCCAGGATATACAATAGAAGGACTAGATAACCTTTTAGAAAAATTGAAAGATAAAATGGAAGATATTAAACATCAAATGAAAAATGAAAATATATCTTCTGAAGAATATAATAAACTCTTAGAAAAATACGAACAATATATTACAGATTATTGTATTTTACTAGATCAAAGAATGGACTTATACCAGAAAATTTTGTATAATAATTTACCAACCCGATAATTTATGGATACTTCACAAACATCAACTTCTAATAATTATGATCATAAACTATATTTAGATAATAAAGAAATTTCATTCTTATTAACTATTGTTGAAAAATCTAAAAATATACATTCTATTGGACAATCCAAATTAAAAGAAATATACGAAGATATTGATTATGTTATCCTAAATAAAATAGAATTTAATTCTGTTGAAACAGCAAAGAATATAAATACAGTTCATAAAATTATAGAAGAATACGAGAATATAGAAGAAGAAGTTTCAGAAGGAATAACATTAAGATATATAACTAAAAAAGATCATCCTAAATCTTTTGAGAAATTATCACAATATAGAATATTTTTAGAAGAACTTAAAAGATTAAAAAATATGGATATAACAAGAAGTATTGAATTAAATGAACCAAATTAAATTTAAGAGCATATCTTGCAAAGTAAATAACTAACTTCATTAAGAGTAATATGGACAAATTACAAAAAGTGGTCATTCTTAAAAATTGTATTTTTCATATGGTTAAACCAAAAAATCCCCCAGCTTACACTTCCCTTTTCCCTTTCTTTTTAAACATTTTTAGTCCATGTTTGGTGTAACTTAAAAAGCTGATAATTTTTTTAATTAAAGTCAGTAATTAATCCTAATCATATTTAATGGACTTACATCATTTTAACTATACATTTTATTAAATTTTATCTAAATCTATTAAAAATCTAATTTTTAACTATAAAAAATAGGGGCTTAACGATGTTTTATGTCTCTTACATATGCCCTTGTTTGGTATTCATTAAAAATTTCTTTTTTTTTTTTCTACAGTACTGAATCTCAACCATTAATTAAAAATCAAGTCCACAATATTTGACTTTTCAACCAAATTTCAATCATTCATTCTTTTAAAAATCCCTATTCATTTTAAAAAAAATAAAATTATTTTTAAGCAATACCAAATACATTCATACAAAATCTTTAATTGTTATACTAAGAGGAAAGAAAAATTCATTCAAGTTCTGATTGCCGGTTTCCGATGACATTTCAAAAATATTTATCAAAATATGTTAAAAATTTAATTCTAGTCTCCTAGCCTGACGTTGTTATTACCACAAAACAACCAAAAGTCTTTGAGACTTCAACTAATGACCATCTAGCCAAATAAAATACGTAGAAAGTGTTACCCGTACACTCGACATTTATCATCATGAAAAGTGAAAACTGATATAAAAGGCACAGGATTTCGACGGTCATACCACAACCAATAATTGTTATCTTAGCTCTACCACCACTCATGTTATTGATGAATTCTGTTTAATATCTTGGACTACGTCTCTATGCGGCGGCCGGAATTTAATTTATTTATGTTTTTTAGGTAAGATGTGAGCTTAAAAATTGGAGAGTGAAAATGTGAATTGTTAAAAAGTAGTATGAAAAACTGTATAAATTAAATTTCTTGTCTTTTTTTTGTCCTTTTCCCAATTAAAGTGTTCCACCGGTTGAATTAATTGAGACGCTTGATTTTCGAGTAACATAGAAGAATTACAAGTGTCATTCACGATATTCATCACTGACACGCGAAAATCTTTTACTAAGCAAGCACGTGTTAAGTTCATTTTAATGAGACAACCTGCTTTCCATTTGCTATTTAATCCATAATCACTCACATGTTATTATAATAGTCATTACAAGATGAAAAAGTTAGGCCCTTACATTTCAACCTACTTAAATAAATATGTCGTGTCATGTGTGAGGTGCCATATTATGAGTAGAGCTGCATCCAACCAACAACTGTTTATTAAATATATGATCTAATAAATAAACATTTTCCCATTGCTTTAATTTAAATCATAATAGATTCATATAGCCCTTCAAGTTTAATAACAAGAGAAGATCTCAAAAAGGAGAAATGCAACCAGCACCAGAATATCAGAACATGTCCTATTCAGATCACATCGGTTGCACATCATGCTGATGTGGACAATGAGTCCAACACGAAGGACGTCAAAGCAGTCAACTCCCACCTTTCAATTGCATGATCAAAAAATTGTACCTGACCAGCAAGAAAGGACGCTAAATAAATCGAGGTGATTTAGTTGACCGACCTCAACTTGAAGAGGGAGGCGATTCTATAAACCCGAGGTGATTTCTTACCGAGGTGATTTAATTGACCGACCTCAACTTGAAGAGGGAGGTGATTCCTTGCCGAGGTGATTTAATTGACCGACATCAACTTGAAGAGGGAGGTGATTCTGTAAAACCGAGGTGATTTTGTGCCGAGGTGATTGATCGAGGTGACTTTTGATCGAGGTGAAATGGCGGCACTACTGCAACATTAAATCAGCCGAATTATGTGTCAGTAATCATGGTTATCTGTAATGTGTCAGTATAATCATTTGTTGTCATGTTATCAAAAATGTCATTAGTCAATATCAATCACATACTGCAGACGTGATATGTTGTAATAATTATGTTTTGTCTCCTCTCCTACTATAAATAAGAGACATAAATGCTCTTTGCAGAGGCATGAAAAAAGAAAAGCATCTCAAAACTCTTGTCATTTGATTTCGTTAATTCGACCCGACTGTCGATCAGTATCGAACTGGACGTGAATTCATGATATTGGGACTTCAGTTCGCATTTGATCTGTTACCTTTTAAACCTCATCTGTTATTTACAGTTTATCCAAACGTTGTTCATGAAAGATAAGAGCTGAATACTTAGTCAAATTTTCAATAAATACATTTTTCGCTGGAATACTACAAAAATCCCACTATCTTTGTTTGTTGACAAAAAGAGACGTCAACAAATTGGCGCTAGAAAGAGGGCATGTATCCTTGTTATCAGCAATCACATACTTGCTACGCCCATCATAATGAGTCGCAGACAAGATTCAGGAAGTCATTGGGCACAACAAGGTAACGATTCACAAGAAGACGCTCATGGGTTGAGGATGTCTGCTCTTCCACGACTCCTAGCGGAGGCAAACATGGATTTGGTCCTCGATCGGCTTGAACGGATGCAAAGAGATATGGAAGAGATGAGGAGAAATCAAAATCGTGGTCGTCACCAAGAGGAGTGTGAGGTGCAGTCTCAATTACAAGAATCCAATGGACCCTCCCATTATGATGAACAACTAACGGGATACTCGGACAACACAAGGAGTGCAGTAGGTGAAAGCACACCTTATCCACGAGGTCGAAGATCGTTGGGTTGGATGGGACCGTATCCAACAAGGAGTGAAAAAGAAGGGGCGAGTAAAGCTATCCGGACTAAGGGAAATGGGGACGGATCTCCAATGAAGAAAGTAAACCTGGAAAACCAGCCAGCTAATAGCTCGACTCTTCACTTGAATTAGCCACCAACTATTCTGTCAAGCAAACCAGATCAAATTGAATTTGAACAGCTAAAGAAAAGGCTGTCTGACCAGGAAGCAAAACAGGAAGGGTTGGGATCAACAGAACCATCTACCAAGAGGGCGTCACCTTTCATGGAGGTTATATTGTCACAACCTTTACCGAGTAATATGAAGATGCCTCATCTTGCTGGTTACAATGGGGAAACCGACCCGGTGTCGCACCTGGATCAATACATGTCCTGGATGGAACTTCAGGGGGCAAGCGATGCAATAATATACAGGGCGTTTCCTCTAACTCTCCGAGACCGAGCTCAATAGTGGTTCCGCAATAAATCTCAGCACTCCATATCTAGTTGGTCCCAGCTAAGTGGTCAGTTCTTGAAACAATTCATGGGGTCAAAAATTCTGACCACACCGAAGGAAAGTTTGGTAACCATCAGACAAGAGAAGGAGGAATCATTGAAGAACTACTTGAGTCGCTTCAACAGATAGATCATGGGAATGGAAAAAATATCCGATGACGCGCTACTCATGGATGTTCTATCAGGCCTGCAAACACAGACTCATTTTTGGTGGTCAATACATGAGGATGGGCCTCGAACATATTAGGAGTTTCTTAACAGGGCGTAGAAGTTTATCAATACCGAAGAAGCATCTGATCCCAAAGGTGGTCACCACAATACTACTAGGGTATCAGACAAGAAGGAAAGTAAGGAGGATAAGCAATAATTCAAAAGAAATACTTTTTGGAAAAAGAGAGATTACAAACCAGTTGATAGGTTTCGTTCGTACAATTCTGAGCAGAAAGGTGAACTCACCCCGTTAAATGCATCAACGAAGGTCATCTTCATGAACGCGAAAGACAAGCGGATCAACAAGAGAAATATGTTGTCCATCGTGAAGCAGACCCCCACGGGGCAGATCGGCCTGATGAAATCCGTACCATTGTGAGTGGAAACCAAGTGCAGGTCGGATCAAAAAGGAAAAGACGAGAATTCGCCCGAGAAGCTCGAAATAGCTACCAGATATGTAGCCACATAATCACTCCGGACAATTCGGAATCTTTCAGCTTCTCTAAGGAGGGGTGCTCCAACCACACTTAGATGCATTGATAATCACGATGCCGGTGAGTGGGATAAAAATCCACAGAACATTGGTGGATGACGGCAGTGCTGTGAACGTATTATATTGGAGGACCTTTGAAAGGATGGGAATCGACCTACGTAACCTGTGGCCAAGGAAGACCAGGATTCAAGGCTTCACGGGTGTCTACATCTGTCCGAAGGGCGAAATATCTTTACTAGTGGAACCGGGGACAGGATCTTGTCAGAGGCGCTTAATTGCTGATTTTGTGGTAGTGGACGTCATGACAAACTACAATGCCATATTGGGAAGACCAATCCTCCACGAGCTTAAGGCGGCAGCTTCAATTTATCACTATTGCTTGAAATTTCCTACACCACACGGAGTAGCTACCGTGAGGGGGGATCAGAGAGTTGCGCAGGAATGCAATTTAGGTTTCGCTTCCAACAACGTCCAAATGGTGAAAAAAGGGAATCCTACTGTAGAACCGAATGAAGAAGACGAAGTGACAATAGAACTGCAGACATTGGATCCAAGGGGTACCCAGGATCATGGTTAGTCGGGACCTGTGGAAGAGTTGGATGTTGTGAAAGTTGACGATGCAAAACCTGACGTCGAGTTAAGAATAGGACACGAATTAGTTGAACCCATCAGGACTGACCTCATCAATTTTTTGAAAAATAACTCGGATGTGTTCGCATGGACTCATTCAGATATGGAAGGGATTGATCCTAAACACGCGTGCCACCATCTCCATGTTAGTCCTGATTTCAAACCAAAGGTACAAAAAAGGAGGTCACTTAATCCTGAACGATATGAAGTACTGGCAAGAGAGGTGGTGAAACTACTTAGCAATGAATTTATCCGGGAATCTTTCTACCCTGTATGGGTAGCTAATCCAGTACTAGTGAAGAAAAGTAATGGGACGTGGAGGCTGTGCATAGACTTTTCCGACCTGAACAAAGCATGCCCCAAGGATAGTTTCTCACTCCCCAGAATTGATCAAATGGTGGATGCCACAACCGGACATCAGCTCCTCAACTTCATGGACGCTTACTCAGGATATAACCAAATACCGATGAATGAAGCAGATGAAGAGCATACCTCATTTATGACGGATCGGGGACTTTATTGTTATAAAATGATGCCATTTAGCCTAAAAAAGCGGAGCAACATATCAGCGCTTGGTGAATGCGATGTTTAAGGATCTCATCGGGAAGACGATGGAGATTTATGTCGATGACATGCTGTTAAAGAGCATCCGGGATGAAGATCATATTCGGCACCTAGGTGAAATGTTCCAAGTACTACGAACTTATCGAATGAAGTTGAATCCAAAGAAATGCTCCTTCGGGGTAGGATCAGGAAAATGCCTTGGCTATTTGGTAAACCAGAGGGGTATTGAAGCTAATCTTGATAAAATACAAGCATTGATGAGGATGAGAGAGCCGAGAAAAGTCAAAGAAGTGCAGAGCTTGACTGGAAGGATAGCAGCCTTGAGCCGTTTCGTGTCAAAGTCTACGGATAAATGCCGACCTTTCTTTGATATTATCAAGAAGAATAAAGAGTTTGAATGGACAAAAGAATGCCAGATAGCTTTTGAAGAATTTAAGAAACAATTGGGGTCCCCACCTATCCTGTCGAAACCGCTGTTGGGGGAGGTATTATCTCTATACTTAGCCGTTTCGGAACTGGTGATGAGTGCAGTTCTTGTGAGAACCGAACAGGGAGTTCAACGTCCCGTTTACTATGTTAGTCAAGCCCAGCACAATTTCGAAGTTCGATACTCCGAAATGGAAAAATTGGACTATGCTTTGATAATGTCAGCTCGAAAATTAAGACCTTATTTTTTGGAGCAACAGGAGGAAGTGTTGACTAATTATCCTCTGAGAAAAGTGTTACAAAAACCAAAGATGTCCGGTCGATTGTTGAAGTGGGTTGTGGAGTTGGGATAATTCGACCTTGTGTACAAGGCGAGAACAGTTATTAAAGGACAAGCTTTAGCCGATTTCATGGTGGAGCTCACACCAATGGTGCAGATCTGCTATGCAGATGTAGATAAAACTTGGCGGTTGTATGTGGACGGATCATCGACAGGACAGCGAGCATGGACCGGGGTCGTTCTTATCAATCCGGATAATCAATTCTTTTGCAACTCTTACCGTTTTGGCTTTGAAGCAAACAACAACGACACCGAATATGAGACTCTGATTGTAGGGCTGAACATGGATCAAGCAATGTGTATTAATAGCCTTATTTTGCACAGTGATTCACAGCTGATAGTCAACCAAGTTTAGGGTACGTACTAAGCCAAAGGTGAGAAGATGAAGACCTACAGAACAAGGGTCTTGGAGGAGCTGAAGAAATTCAGGCATGCAGAGATTATCCAGATCCCTCGATCCAAAAAAAGTCTGGCTGACGCTTTGGCTTGCTTAGCAACAAGCAAAGGAATGTCTGAATTATGAAGCATATCTATTGAGACAGTCGCCCAGTCAGCCTTAAACTCACAGCGCTCAATCATCCTGCAAACTTCCCTGAAGAAGACATGGAAGGATGAAATTATCCAATATCTACGAGAAGGAACAATGCCACAGGATCAGGTGGAGGCCAGAAGTTTGAGGATCAGATCTGCGAGGTATACTTTGATTGGGGATGACTTATACAAGCGAGGATTCTCCTTACCATTGTTGAAGTGTTTAGACAATGACGAAGAAGAATATGTGATGAAGGAAATCCACGAAGACATTTGTGGGAATCATTCTGTGGGACAAGCCATGGCGTTCAAAATCATTCGGCAAGGGTACTTTTAGCCTACCCTGAAGAAAGACGCGATTGAATTTGTAAAGAAGTGTGACAAATGTCAAAGGTTCGCCCCCAATAATGAGGAATCCGCCTGAAGAGTTAACTTCGGTCATGAGCCCGTGGTCGTTCGCTAAATGGGGGATAGATCTGATTGGACCACTACCAATGGCAAAAGGGGGAAACATGTTTTCTATAGTCGCGGTGGATTATTTCCCAAAATAGGCGGAGGCTGAACCATTAGTCAAAATTACTGAGCAAAAAACTACAGACTTTGTATGGAAGTCAATCATTTGCAGGTTCAGAATCCCACAATCCATCGTGACGGACAACGGGAAACAGTTTGACAATGAAATGTTCAAATCTTTTTGTGAAGGACTGGGCATCAAAAAACATTTCTCCACTCCAAACCATCCTCAATCCAACGGACAAGTAGTGGCCGTGAACAAGATTATCAAACACAACCTAAAAACTAGACTTGAGACTTTGAAAGGATCGTGGGCAGAGGAATTACCAGGAGTGTTGTGGTCCAACCGGACAACCCACAAAACATCAATCAAAGAAACTCGGTTTACTTTGACTTTCAGGACAGAAGCTGTAATCCCAACTGAGGTGGATTTGCCATCATTTCGGGTTATGAGAAACGTAATGATGATGCACTCACTGTTGAGTTAGACCTTACGGAGGAAAAGCGACTACAAGCACAAATCAGGAACGCTGTATACAAACAAAGAAATGTAAGGTATTATAATGCCAAGGTGAAAACAAGAAAATTCCTGAGCGGGGATTTAGTGTTGAGAAAGACGATCGCCACACATGAACCCCTGGGACCCAACTGGGGAGGCCCATATCTAGAGGTGGCAAACGGGCCGAGCCGCTCGTCGGCTCGGCTCGCGAAAACACGAGCCGAGAGAGCAGCTCGTCGGCACGAACCACGAGCTCGTGCCGACGAGCTCAACGAGCTATTAAAAAAAATCGTTTTTTCATCGTTCAAAATTTTAAAAAAAAAAAAAAAAATACAATATTAATATATAATAAATTACAATTTACAAAAAAAAAAAAAAAAAGCTCTTGAAAAAAAAAAACATTTCAACTAATTCTCTAATAATATTAATAACTAACAAACATTGTTTTTTACTTATGAAGTTATTAATAATTTATTTAATACATAACTTATTACTTATTAGTTATTAATATTATACTTATATTTATAGCTTATAAGTTATAACTAATTAAGAATTTATATCAATAATATTAAATATATTAATATTCAAGATTTCAAATATTTTAGATATCGATTAGATTGTCGACTAAATCTAAATCAATGTAAGATTATAAGACGGTAAGACAAGAGGAGTTTTTTTTTTTTAAAAAAAAATAAATGGTAAGACTTAAGAGGGGTTTTTATTAAAAAAAAAAACGAGCTAAACGAGCCGAGCTCGGCCAGGGTCAAACGAGCCGAGCCTCGTTGCTCGGCTCGTCCGTTTGACGAGCCGAGCTTTACGAGCCATGGGCCGAGCCGGCTCGGCTATGCCCATTGCCACCTCTACCCATATCGAATCAAGAAGGTGTTGAGAAATGGATCGTATGAGCTGGAATCGCTTGATGGGGTTCAACTTCGACATCCCTGGAATGCAGAACATTTGAAGAAGTATTTCCAGTAGGATAGGGCGTGAAAGCGGATGTAAATATTTTTGATGTTAAGAAAGAAGTGTAACTTAATGAATGAAAAATTTAATATTCCAAAATGTGCGGATTGAAATGGATCTTTACAGATCAAGACCTTAGTTGATACTCCGTAAGTACCTATAAGTCAGGATGTCATCAACATTACAACGCAACCCGTCGAGAAGACGAGAAAGACTTCCTTGAGAGGCAAATCAAGACCTTAGTTGATACTCCGTAAGTACCTATAAGGCAGGATGTCATCAACATTACAAGGCAACCCGTAGAGAAGATGAGAAATACCTCCTTGAGAGGCAAATCAAGACCTTAGTTGATACTCCGTAAGTACCTATAAGGCAGGATGTCATCAACATTGCAAGGCAATCTGTCTGAAGGACGAGAAAAACCTCCTTGAGAGGCAGATCAGGATCTTTGTTGATTGTCCATAATTACCGGTAAGGAAAAAATCGAGGTGAAAGTTTACCGACCTCTACTTTTCAAACGAGGTGTTTTGGTAAGAAAATCCGAGGTGAAAGTTTACCGATCTCTACTTTTCAAACGAGGTGTTTTGGTAAGAAAAGCCGAGGTGAAAATTTACTGACCTCTACTTTTCAAACAAGGTGTTTTGGTAAGAAAAAATCGAGGTGAAAGTTTACCGATCTCTACTTTTCAAACGAGGTGTTTTGGTAAGAAAAGCCGAGGTGAAAGTTTATCGACCTCTACTTTTCAAACAAGGTGCTTGGGTAAGAAAAGTCGAGGTGAAAATTTACCGACCTCTACTTTTCAAACAAGGTGTTTTGGTAGGAAAAAATCGAAGTGAAAGTCTACCGACCTCCACTTTGGAAACGAGGTGTTTTGGCAAGAGAAAACCGAGGTGAAAGATTTTCGACCTCATCTGCTATTAAACGATCACTCCGTTAAGTGTTCACTTTGTTTTTAATTTACCTCTGCATGTTATTTGGAGTGAATTAACATTTGAAAATTTCTTAAGTGTTCACTTCGTTTTTAATTCACCTCTGCATGTTGTTTGGAGTGAATTAACATTTGAAAATCGCTTAAGTGTTCACTTCATTTTTAATTCACCTCTACATGTTTTTTGGAGTGAATTAACATTTGAAAATTGCTTAAGTGTTCACTTCGTTTTTAATTCACCTCTGCATGTTGTTTGGAGTGAATTAACATTTAAAAATTGCTTAGGTGTTCACTTCGTTTTTAATTCACCTGTGCGTGTTGTTTGGAGTGAATTAACATTTGAAAATTGGTCAAGTGTTCACTTTATTTTTAATTCACCTCTGCATGTTATTTGGAGTGAATTAACATTTGAAAATTGCTTATGTGTTCACTTCGTTTTTAATTCACCTCTGCATGTTGTTTGGAGTGAATTAACATTTGAAAATTACTTAAGTGTTCACTTCGTTTTTAATTCACCTCTGCATGTTGTTAGGAGTGAATTAACATTTTAAAAATTGCTTAAGTATTCACTTCGTTTTTAATTCACCTCTGCATGTTGTTTGGAGCGAATTAACATTTTAAAAATTGCTTAAGTGTTCACTTCGTTTTTAATTCATCTCTGCATGTTGTTTGGAGTGAATTAACATTTGAAAATTGCTTAAATGTTCACTTCATTTTTAATTCACCTCTACATGTTATTTGAAGTGAATTAACATCTGATATTCGGCTCGTTTGACTTTCGAGTATTCGATGCGAAAATAAAATTCTCTTTTCATTCAAAAAGCAGAAATGGAAATTAAAAGACAACATTAATCTAAAAATACATGACTATTCTTCAATGTTGGTTGCTTTCTCCGCAGGTTGGCTTGAGACTCAGAGAGTGGTGAGAGAAGGGATTCTTCGTCGACCTCGTCAGGCATCAGCTCCAGATATTTTTTATAGACCAGGTCGAGCTTCTCCTTCAAGAAGGTTATATCCACCTCGGGTCGTTTGGCTTCCAGCTCCTCCACTATCTCTTTGAATGTGAGATAGTAGGTCTCATCCACGTCGTGTTCATACTCCACTGAGTCTTTGAAATTTTTGACGGCCTCTTTGTAGGAGCCCTGGACAGCGACCTCCAACTCTGATTTTTCCCTCTTCAAGCTAGCCTCGATGTTATTGGCCTTGTTCAATTCCTTTAGAAGCCTCTCCTTTGCGTCCTGCAATTGGACCACATTATCCTTTAGAGAGGCCACCTCCTCTCTTAAGGGAACCACTTCATCCTTAAACTTGGATAGTTCAAGGTTGGTCTCCTTCAACTTGGCCATCTCATCCAGGGCCTCTTTCAGTTTGGCCTCTGCCTCATGTCTAGCTTTCACTTCCGCTTCAAACATGTTCTTGTCATCCTCGGCGAGCTTCCTGAACTTTAGGGTGTCGGAGGTCGCTTTGTTCAATCTGAATTGAGCCCGACATAGATAATTCAAAGCTTGGCCGACGTGAGCAATGCTGGTTGCTAACAGGTCGTCCTGAGGCATGTCTTCACATAATTTTTCTTGGCGGGGCGTCCAGGTTTTGGCTAGAACATCCATGGCCATCTTTGTCTGCAGGGTGACTCGCATTAAACCCACAGGAGTCAGATTGGCCGAAGCCACGAATTCCCTATAAATTTTGGGGCGAGATCCTTTTAGAGAGCTCGCCAGTTCAGCTCTGACAGGGTGCAACCCCAAATATGAACCCTCCGCTTGCATGGCTCGTTGGGAAGATCCTGCTTTGTCCCCGGAAGTTTGTGGAGGCGGAATTGGAATTGCTGGCTTCTCTTTTATGACCTCCGCTCGTTTTGATTTCTTTTGAAGAGGCAGTTCAATTAGGACCTCTCTGGGAGGAGATGAGGTCCTAGCCGTTTGTTTCTGGGCTGCTCTCTTACGAGCCTCTGCCTTGGCATTTGCGAGTTTTTTGGCTTTCATTGACTCCATTTTTCTCTTGCCTTTACGAGCATATATGGAAAGAAATGCAAAAATAAATTTTCTGAGTATACACCTCGGACATATAAGGCATTGAATTTGGATTGTGGTGATCAAACACTTACACTTAATAGTCAGATGGATCAATGAAACTAAAGGTAGACTCGAACAGACGTTCCTCGGTTAAGAGCTCTTTAACCGACCTGTAATGGTCAGGTTGATCCTTCAAGTTAATAATTCTTTCTATGACCTTCGAATCCAACTCTGCCTCTCTCACCTCTGCAAAAAACGAGATGATTAATATTAGAACAATTCAGCTCGAAAATATCACGAGTATAAAAACTTGCTGAATTTTTCCCTATAGTGAACAGGAATAGTTGAGCTGACTCCATCACTTCGATAGGGGCTCATCCAATTTCCCCTACGAAGAACCATTTTTCTTTCCAAAAGCAGACTGATTCAGGAAGATCAATCAATAGCCTTTGTCCCCCAAAGACTGACCTCTGGATTGCATAGAACTATCCCGTTTTCTTGCCATCAACTCGAAACTGATAAGCCAAATTGAATTCATCCACTGTGGGGTCATTTTATCACAAACGGTTGTAGAGGGAAATAAACCCAAGGATGTACCTCCAATCGTTAGGATGAATTTGGGTTGGAGCTACACCCCATGACCAGAGGAACTCAGTTATGATAAATGGAAGTGGAAATCTGAGGCCTGCCTCAAGAATTTGGTAATTGGTCGCAACGCAACCTTTAGGTGGTTGGTCAGCTCGTTCATAACTTTCATGGAGGAAGAAGTGGACATAACCAGGAATTCTGTACTTATTTTTCCAAGTGTTCAGTTCGTCCTCTGTGGCTTCAGAACGGAAGTGCTTACAAGCAAAATCAGAACTGTAACTAGTACATGGGTCAGGTCGTTGGAACGTGACTGTAGAAGGGTATCGAAAAGAACTGGCCAAAATTGAACGAGAAGGTTGTACTATAGCTAGAGGTTCGGGTTGTTGAATTTCCTCATCATCCCCTTTGTTTTGGAAGAGACACCTTGTTTCCCTACTTTCCTCCCAAGATACAGATGGTTCGGCCTCTTTACCTCTATTGTCCGACCTCACTCCACTTTCCTCAAAACTAACAGTATCGCTCATCCTTAACGTGACGGAATGGGCTGGGTACTTAGAAAAATAAAACAGAAATCAAGAGAAATAGAGCATAAATGTCAAAGCGCCCTCACCTGAGGTAAGTATTAACCTGGTCTGATCTATTAACGAGGCGAACTACGGGTCGTGTGAAGAAACGATCTGATCTTTGCAGAGAGAATTTTGGAGATTCAATAAGCTTCTTATGAGGAGGGTACTCCTATTTATAAGAGGAGAGAGAGAGAGAGATGTCATTAATCGGTCATAATGACAAGACGCGTTGTCATTAAAGAGGCGGCGACACTGAATCCGAGAACTGACATACCATCCATGTGACGACACCTGGAAATTGGGAGTGTGAAATATTAAAAGTAGATGTCAATTGGTATACAGCTAGACAATGAGGGTTTCGAGATCCGTCCTTAAATCTTTTTCGAACCGATTTCGATGGGACATTTGTTGCACATCATGCTGAGGTGGACAATGAGTCCAACATGAAGGACGTCAACGCAGTCAACTCTCAGCTTTCAATTGCATCATCAAAAAACTATACCTGACTAGCAAGAACGGACGCAAAATAAACCGAGGTGATTTAGTTGACCGAGCTCAACTTGAAAAGGGAGGTGATTCTATAAAACCGATGTGATTTCTTACCGAGGTGATTTAATTAACCGACCTCAACTTGAAGAGGGAGGTGATTCTGTAAAATCGAGGTGATTCCTTGCCGAGGTGATTTCAACTTGAAGAGGGAGGTGATTCTGTAAAACTGAGGTGATTTTGTACCGAGGTGATATCGATCGAGGTGACTTTCGATCGAGGTGAAATGGCAGCACTGCTGCAACATCAAATCAGTCGAATTATGTGTCAATAATTATGGTTATCTGTAATGTGTCAGTATAATCATTTGTTGTCATGTTTTCAGCAATGTCATTAGTCAATATCAATCACATACTGCAGACGTGATATGTTGCAATAATTATGTTTTGTCTCCTCTCCTACTATAAATAAGAGACATAAATGCTCTTTGCAGGGGCATGAAAAAAGAAAAACCTCTCAAAACTCTTGTCACTTGATTTCGTTAATTCGACCTGACTGTCAGATCAGTATCGAACTGGACGTGAATTCATGCTATTGGGACTTCAGTTCGCATTTGATCTGTTACCTTTTACACCTCATCTGTTATTTACAGTTTATCCAAACGTTGTTCATGAAAGATAAGAACTGAATACTTAGTTAAATTTTCAATAAATACATTTTTCCCTGGAATATTACAGAAATCCCACTACCTTTGTTTGTTGACAAAAGGAGACGTCGACAACATCCAAAAACGTCGTCAGGAGAAGGGATGCCTCTATTCTTGGTTTGTATCTTTTCCTAAACAAGATTTATGTATAGCTACTTGCATTTGCATTGCCAAGTAAATTGAAAATTTAACCCGTTTTACTTAGCAGTTTTAAGCTCCCCATCCGTATTAGATTAAAATGTTGATTAAAATTTAGGTCAAAGTCAATAACTAATTTTAACAATACATTTACGGGACATTGGAAAAATCATTTTATAACCACACATTCCATCAAGTTTTATCAAAATTTACTTAAAATCTAATTTTCAACTGCAGGTTGTTTGCATTGTGTTGCTGTTGTTGCTGCGCCAAGACTTGTGAATGCTGTTTGGACAGTGTTTGTTGTTGCTGCATTTGAACTTTAAAGGGGTTTCATAACGTCAAAACCCAAATTAATTTTTACACAACCCATTTGTGAGTTTATTTCCCAAACATAGAAATGAATTGGCACCTTTCATGTATCTAATTTAAATAAAGTTGTAACCTTTTATTGAATCTTTCACCTTTTAATGTTATCAAATCAAATGTTAACTTCATAAGTAATTAGCAGTGTTTTAAAACGCGTGCGTTGTGCGCCTAGGCACGAAGCGCGCCTCCGACGCGTCAAATTAGGAAAAAGCGTGAAAAAGCGACTGAATTTTTTTTTATCTAAAAAGCGTGAAAAAGCGCTCATAATGTGCGAGTAAGCGCGCTTAGACATGGCGAAGTGCAAGTATGTGCGCTTAGGCGTGCCGAAACGCGTCTAATTTTTATTTTTTTTTTTACATATTTTTTAAGGGGTTAAAATATGTGTAAATTTTAAATCTAGTATATAGGAATTGAAAAACGTTTTTTAACGCCTATTCCCGCTTGAGCTTGAAAAGTTTGACACTCGAGCTCCACGCTTCATAACGCTTCACGCTTTTTAAAACACTGGTAATTAGTAGCTTTATCAGCTAACCAAATGTATAAAATGATATCTATCCAAAAGCATATTGAAATTTATTGAACAACATAATGAACAATAGTTGAACTTCTTCTATCTTCTTACCAAATAAGCCAAAAGATAAATTAAGTTTTATCAAAATTTTGAGAAGCTATAAATATTGGGAAATTTTGAGCTGCTTGATAAATTTGAATATCATATGATACGATATCTATTGGTTTAACAGAAATTTACAGTTAAAACATTAGTTTTATATTTGCTTCATTCATTTCCTCTCTGTAACTGAATGATGGCTGTCAACACAAAAAAAAATATTCATATCGATTTCTACGACCCAATGTGATATTTTTAAGGAGAATGAACAATTTTAATAAAATCTGTCTCTGTTTTTGTGCCAAATGTATAATGCCATAAAAAGCATTACTACCCTGAATCTCACATCTTTTACATGATAATATACCAATGAAAAAACAAGATAATGAATAAACGAGCATTTAACA
Organism: Ligustrum vulgare; assembly: GCA_963555705.1. Taxonomy (NCBI): domain Eukaryota; kingdom Viridiplantae; phylum Streptophyta; class Magnoliopsida; order Lamiales; family Oleaceae; genus Ligustrum; species Ligustrum vulgare. The sequence goes on along the minus strand of OY743172.1, from coordinate 2,374,510 downwards.
ATACGTAAATTCCTTCTCTTCGTCCAAAAAGCAAAATCCTGCTTCACTATGAGTCTATGACCTTTTCATCCCTGCTTACATAATTGTCGAGCAGGATTTACAATATCGAACCAATGACCTTGGACGTGGTCGGTTCGAACCCTCAGGGTGTGGGATACACCTTTTTTTACATAATTGCCAAATCCTGCTTCACTATGAGTCTATGACCTTTTCATCCATGCTTACATAATTGTCAAGCTGGATTTACAATCTCAAATTAATGATTTTGGACGTGGTTAGTTCGGATCCCTAGGGGTGGGATACACTTTTTTTTACATAATTGCCAAGGATGGGATTCTTGCCTTCATCAATTTCGATGACAAGTAAATGCTTAGGATTTGAACCATTAGGTCCTTCCGAGTAGAGGGTAGGGAGCTAGGCCTTGTATGCTGCCAAATATCGTGAAACAAAATCCATAACCTATAAATTATAATCATAACACCAAGAAACAAATAATAATAACAATTAATAATAATATTTTTTAGAGTCAAACTGTACGTCACGATTCTTGCAAGTATTAACCATATTGTCTACAAAGTATTAAATGTACCTCCTCGTCAGACATTCCAGGTTTCCCATCAGCCCTTATAGCAATTTCCGCCTAGGAATGTCAAAGAGTCGAGTCGAATCAGCTCGCGAGTCGAAGATCAAGGCTCGAACTTTTTTTGGCCCGAGCCGAATCGAGTCAAAGCTCGTCCTAAAAAATAAGGCTTGCCTCGAGCTTTTTCAGGCCGAGCCGAGCCAAGTCTCGAGCTTTCAGATTTTATTTTGTTTTTATAATAAAATCTATAAAAATTTTATTGAAAATGTATATATACAACGAGTCGAGCCGAATTTGTGACTGAATTTCAATGCTCGAGCTTTGACTCGAGACTTCGAGCCGCGAGCCAGCTAAGCCCGAGCTTTTTTCGAGCCGAGTCCTAGCGGCTTGAGCTTATGAGTCATTTTGCCATTTCTATTTCCGCCTGAAGATACCCCATGCGACTAGTTAAACAAGTACTGCATGAAATAACATCTACAGCATGTTCTGCAAGCTCAGAAAGTTTATTCACAAGTATGCAAATGAGTATATAAATAAATGACTTCTTTTCATTGGTTAAAGTTGGACATAATTTAATTTTGCGACGTTTTTTTTACTTTGAAGTAAAAAAGTAGGTCATCCAAACATGTTTGGAAAGATTAAGTTAAAAGTAACTTTTTATCTTCTTTTAAGGCTAGTCAAACATGCTATAGTAAAAGGCAAGATCAAGAATAGCATCAGTACAACCAACCTGCAATCGGCGGAGGCAGGGGGTGGCCCGCCTGGGTCATGGCCCACCCCATTTAAAAAAAAAAAAAACTGAAAATTCTTTACAAATTTTAAAAAAAAAATTATTGAAGATGGTCAAGCTCATTTTATTGATGACACAGCCCATTCATTTGGGCTGGCTCCGCATTGCCAATGATAGACACAACAGGGATCTTGAATCTTGATTGCTATCCAAGAGTTGATAAACTTGTCCCATGCATCATAATAAGTTTCTAATTTTTTATTCACCGTCTCTAGCTGCAAAATTTAGGTCAGGTTCTCTTTGCTTTTTTGAGCCCGTTTTGAGTTTTCGATTTTTGGAAATATCGAAAACGTGTTCACTTTGCCCATTTTTAAAAACGCGTTTTCCACAAAAAAAAATACAAAGGAAACTCAAAACTAGTTTATTGCGTTTTGGATATTTTGTGTTAAAAAGTTCAAAACGACCAAAACGCGCGTTTTGAATTTTTTTTTTTTTTGTATGTGAGACACTTCCTTCACTTGAACTTCTTATATTATTTTGCCATTATATATAGATCCATGTTAAGAATTTTTTATTTTTTAATTTATTATTATTATTATTATTTTTTTTTAAATGTGACACTTCCTACACCTGAAATTCTTATATTATTTTGTCATTATATATAGATCTATATTAAGATTTTATTTTATTTTTTGTTATTTTTTTTTAAAGTTAGACACTTCCTTTACTTAAAGTTCTTATGTTATTTTGTCATTATATATAGATCCATGTTAAGATTTTTTTTATTTTTTTTTTGTAAATTTTTTTAATTTTATTTTTATTTTTATAAAAGTGAGACACTTCATTCACTTGAAATTTTTATGTTATATTGTCATTATATAGATCCATTTTAAGATTTATTTTATTTTATTTTTTGTAAATTTTTTTTTATTCATTATTATTTTTTTTTGTAAAAGTGAGACACTTCCTTCACTTGAAGTTCCTATGTTATTTTGCCATTATTAAATCTATGTTAAGATTTTTTTTTGTAATTATTTATTTATTATTATTATTATTATTATTATTATTATTATTATTATTTTTATTATTATTATTTGTAAATGTGAGACACTTCATTCACTTGAAGTTCTTATATTATTTTGCCATTATATATAGATCTATGTCAAGATTTTGTTGGTATGAGGCTAAATTTTTGTTTAGCTGAAACAATATTAATGATAAATTTATTGACATAGAGAACTAACTGATTTATTAACATTAAAATTAATATAATTCAACAAATCAATTAATTTTTACATATAAAATATCACAAAATAAATATATCAAAAAATTACAAAGTAAACGCATTTTTCAGTTTTCTATTTTTGAAAACAGTTTTCTAAAATCACAAAGAGAACATGTTTTCAGCAATCCCAAAACAAACAACCAAAATTCAAAATTCAAAACAAAATCTAAAACTCAAAATCCAAAATCGAAACACAAAGAGAACGACCCTAAGTTTTAGAGTTAGCTAAATAGCTTTTGTTCCAATGAAATAGTAAAATGGAAAATTTGCTGAAACAAGTCTCTTGAACCTACAGATCAACTGCTTTCACATCTTCAGTCACAAGGTGATGGCGTACAGGACCAAGCCCTAGCATTTTTGGATCGTTGGGATCGGCGCGCATGAGGTGTTGAGCTTCGCAACTTCAAACGGCCATAACTTTGACATACGGTGTCCGTTTTGGGCTCATAAGTACTTTTCGAAAATGTCTCGACGAGCCGGACAAGACTCACCGATTTACTGTGACGTATGATGGTTTTTAGTTGTTTGAGGTCGTTTAGAGCCTCAAAACGTCACTTTTCTATCTTTATTTATTTAATTTTTATGTTCGTGTTTTATTTTAATAAGCCTAGTCCGTTTAATGGCCCATGGGCATTAGATTTTCAGTATTTAAGATTGTCTTACTTCCGTTATGAAGGGATTTTCGACTTTTGAATAAACATTGCGTGTTTTCTCGTGAGTTGATATCCGTGTGGTTGAGAACTCAATTATCTTGTGGGTTTTTCGTAGGTGCGCCTACATTGGGGTTTAAAACCAAGCATCCAACCCTCAAATAGTATAACCTAATGACTGAGGAAGAACAACCATGATCACAGAAAACCTATATTTCATTCTTGTCTTAATAGGAAATGCAGTAAGACTAACATTCAAACGGTTCCGGTATTACACCTAACATATATTTCCTCATTCAACAGGATGGCCAGCAGTGGCGGAGCCACCTATAGGCGAGGTAGCGCGACCGCGCTACCTCGCCGCCGGTGGTCCGCCGTCCGCCACTAGCGCTGGCGCGCTGCTGAAATTTTTTTTTTTTTTTTTGCCCAAATTAGTACAAACTCCCAAGCCCAAGCCCAAGCCCAAGCCCAAACCACAAATACAACATACAAATTGATCTTCATTTGGTCTAATAAGCAAAATCTGAACAAGAAAGAAGCAAAAAATCCCTAACCTTACGGTCCTTACCTGTGGGTTGTGTACTCCGATTCTGTTAGCAGCCGCGCAGCGCCACCAAGCCCACCACCGTCGCCGTTGCTACCACTTTTGACGCGGCTCCGGCGCTCCTCCACTGCTCCAGCGGCGCACTGCTCTGCTCTGCCTCTGCCTCTCGACTCTCCCGACGGTAATTGTTGTTTACTTCAAACTTGTTAATTGTTTGTCAATAAATAATAATAAATGTCACTTGTCTAGTTGTCTTAAGTTTAAGTAGTTAAGTTTGTAAAGTTATGAATATTTTATTTGTTTTGATTGTGTAATTTTCAGATTTTATAAAGTTATTATGTTAATGTCCAAATTTTAAACATTTTAATAATTATTATTGATGTTTGATTTATTAATTTTTTTGTTTAGGTTAGATGTCATTTCCCAATTTTTTTATCAATTTGTGATTTCTCACTAAGGTTAAACCTTAATTCGTTATAATTGATTCGAGAATTATACATAAATGTTACATTTAAGTTTTTGCAAAGTAATTTAGATTTGTAAATTGTGACTATTGTGATGAAAATATGATTTGATTTGTGAATTGTTATTATTGATTTATAGGTTGTGAATTGAGATTTGGTGAATATTTGATTTGATTTGTGATTATTGATTTACAGATTATGGAACATTTTTTCCAACTTAAACGAAAATCTGAACTTAGTGGTTCTAGTTCTAGTAGTCCTAGAACTGCTTCTAGTAGAGCAAATGAGCAAATTGAATGACAATTTAATTGTGTACACGGAGCGAGACATTTTTAAAAATATTGAGAATGAGACAATATTGCAGCGTTTCCAAAATATCAGACCCCGAAGAATGTAATTGTTGTTGTGTTGTGTTTTGGCTTCCCCAAACTATTGCCAAGAGAAGATACAGAACAAAAAATGAAAAGAAACTTCTATGATCTATCCGGATAAAAGCTGATTCAATTGTGATAAAATAATGATAGAATGTGATAGAATCATGATAGAATACTGATCGAAACACTATACATAGAAAAGCTTACAAACAAAGAAAAAGGAGGATCAATAGCAATTCTTTGTTTGGAATCAAGAGAAGAGACTTTAAATTTTCTTACAATTTGGTTTATTGAATATTTTTTTAGGTGTATTTTTATATTGATCTATTAATTTTTAATATTATTTAATTTAATTAAATAATAATAAACAATCTTGTGGCCGTCATCGGTGTCATCGGTCAACAGTCAACGATGGGAACCGCTCTAGCTGAAATGTTGTTCTGGATCCGCCACTGATGGTCAGGGAGCCAAAAAAAAGAAAACAAAAAATTCCAGCAATAAATAGAATAATCCATATACTGTTAGCGGCCCTTCAACTTCTGGCCACGTTGAAGGATCAGCTGTCAGTAAATAGGAAAACTTCAAAATAAATAATATGTTTCTTGGTCAAAGTAGAAATAGTTACTAATTTTGAGAGTAATTTCTACCATTCAAATAAGTAATTAAGACCATGTTTGGTAATGTGATTTTTTTTTATTTTTTTGATATTTTTTAGTTTTTTGATGGATGTGTGGTTGAAAAATGTTTGAAAAATCAAAAATTGTGAGCTTAATTAATGATGGATGATTGATATTGAGTTTGAAAAATAGTGTTGAAATTTTTTCCATTACCAAACAACCTCTAACTTTTTTAGTTACAGGTAACAAAATTTACTTATCCAACGTGCTAGGGGAAAGTTTGATGAAAAATACGTTTAAACTACTTTAAAGCACAGCCATACATGCTGTAGACAAGAAATAAGCAATTATTTGAACAATGTAAAAGTACCACTAAAGGGGGTATATCATCTCCTTCTTGAAACACAGAATAATGATGGGAAATTTCTTGTTCACGCCACATGCCCTTGTTTTATTAGAATATTATTCTTACCATGTATAGATTAGCATAGAATCAGGGATTGATTTCATATATCTCTATATTGTATAGATTGATTTATATCCTTGTATTCTTGTAATTATATCTATATATAGAGATCAAACTCAAAGTTTGGGATTATTGAGCAAACTATCTAGCACATTGACATGGTATCAGAGCCATACCCGTTTTCTGTGAGTTGCTAGAAGTTTCTGTTGGCATCGGCTAGGGCTTCTTCCCTAGCGGCACAACTCGGTTCTGGACTTCATCGTTTGCTCCTGGGTAGGTCACGATCGACGCTGCTCTTTGTCTTTCTTGGTCTAGGTCACGATCGCGCCGCCTCTTCAGCGCGATCTCTTCAGCAGTGCTTTGCTTTGGTTTGTTGCTTCGCATCTCAGTCGTGTGCCTCAGATTTTTGAAGTTCTATCTCCACCTGCTTTCTTCCAGTTCCAGTTCGAGTGGCCGTGGTCTGTGCGGTAATTTGTGTTTGGTCATGGTTCGTGTGGTTTCTATTTGCACATAACTCGATACTCATTTTATTTGCACAGTAAATTTGTGTGGGAAATCTGCAATTGGTGATATTGAGTTCATATTTCTCGACTTTATCATGTCAAGTGAGCAAAATACTTCAATTTGTGTTCGCTTTAATGGAAAAAACTATTCGTCATGGGCATTTCATTTTCAGTTATTAATTGAAGGTAAAGGCGACTTGTGGGGACATATTGATGGGACTATTCCATCTCCCAACCCCGAGAGGGAAAATGAAAAATATCTTGCTTGGAAAATCAAAGATTCCCGACTTATGGCTTGGATTCTTGGGTCTGTTGATGCTCAGATTATTCTTAATCTCAGGCCATATAAAACAGCTCGTACTATGTGGGAATACTTGAATAAAATCTATACTCAAAATAATAATGCTAGGTGACTTCAATTGGAGTTTGAATTGGCCACATTCTCTTAGGATTCTCGCACTATTGAAGAGTACTATTCTGGATTTTCTAATCTTTGGACTGAGTATGCCGATATTGTATATACTTCTGTTACATGCTCATTATAAATACTTTGTTACCTTTATCGATGACCATAGTAGATTCACTTGGGTTTACTTTCTCCGTGCAAAAAGTGAAGTGTTTACAGTTTTTCAGACTTTTCTTGCTCTCATTAACACTCAATTCTCGTCCTCCATTAAGATCTTAAGCTCTGATTCAGGTGGCGAATATATGTCTACTGCATTCCAATCCTTTTTACAAACCAAAGTAATTATCTCACAACGATCATGTCCCTCTACCCCACAACAAAATGGGGTGGCTGAACCAAAAAATCTCCATCTTCTTGACATGGTTAGAACTCTTTTAATTGAGTCTTCCGTTCCTTCTCGTTTTTGGTGTGAAGCTCTATCTACAGCTGTTCATCTAATAAATAGATTGCCAACTCCAGTTCTTGTTAATGTTTCTCCATTTTATAAATTGTTTGGTCATCATCCCACATATTCTCATCTCCGTCCTTTTGGGTGTGTTTGTTTTGTTCATCTGTCACCTCATGAAAGGACAAAACTCACCCCACAATCTGTCAAGTGTGATTTTTTAGGATATGCAGCAACTCAAAAAGGATATATTTGTTATGATTCTAATGCACAACGTCTCCGGATCTCTCGTAACGTTATTTTCTTTGAAAAACAATTTTTCTTTACTTCAGAGCCTACTGCTCTCTCTCCTATGTTTTCTGTGTTGCCTGACTTTACTGCAGAATCTTCTCGATACAAACATGGTCTAGTTTACACCCATCGGCATGTTCCTTCTGAGCCTCTTCCTCAGACGTCAATCTTGCCAGGCCTTCACAATCCTTCTCCGGAGACATCAGATCTTGTCGCAGTTGCTACTCCTCCCCCGCCCATATTGCGCCGTAGTTCTCGTATCACTCACCCTCCAGATAGGTTTGTTACTTCTTTCCATAGCTCTTTGTCAGCTACCCTTAACTCTATTTCAATCCCTTCTTCCTATAGACAGGTTATGGAACAAGAGTGTTGGAAAAATGCGATGAATGCTGAACTTGAGGTACTTGCAGCAAATCAGACATGGAATGTTGTTCCATGCCCCTCAAATGTAAAACCCATCGGAAGTAAATGGGTATACTCGGTCAAACTTCATTCTGATGGTTCTCTTGAGCGCTATAAAGCTCAATTGGTGGCCTTAGAAAATCGTCAGGAATATGGGATTGACTATGATGAGACATTTGCTCCCTTGCTAAGATGACCACCGTTCGTCTCTTATTGTCAAATGCCGCTTCTCAGTCTTGGCTCTTACATCAGATGGATGTAAAAAATGCATTCTTACATGGAGATCTGAAAGAAGATATTTATATGTAGCTTCCCTCTGGTATGCCCCTTCCCTCTGCTGACTCTGTGTGTAAATTAAAACGTTCTTTATATGGTCTCAAACAGGCTCCTCGAGTATGGTTTGACAAGTTTCGCAGCACCCTCTTGGCATTCTCCTTCATTCAGAGTCAGTATGATGCATCTCTCTTCTTTCACAAAAACTCAGCTAGTATAGTTTTTTTGTTGGTATATGTTGATGATATTATTATCTCTGGGTCTGATCTCACCCTTATTCAGAAGCTTCAAGAACACCTTCACTCAATTTTTCAAATGAAGGATCTTGGTCATCTCACTTACTTTCTTGGTTTGGAGGTTCGAACTACACCTCATGGTATCTTCTTGAATCAACATAAGTATACTCAGGATTTGATTCAGTTGTCCGCCCTATCTGATGCTTCTTCTGTTGATACTCCGTTAGAGATGAATGTTAAATATCGCAAGGATGAACGGGATATTATTCCAGATCCTATCTTGTATCAGAAGTTGGTAGGAAGTCTTATTTATCTCACTATCACGCGTCCGGACATTTCCTTCGCTGTTCATACTGTCAGCAAATTTATGGACGCTCCTCGTCATCTTCACATGACAGCTGTCCGTCGCATTATTCGCTACCTCATTGGGACTCCTCATCACGGGTTGATCTTTCCTAAGGGGACTCCTCTTCAGCTTACTGCTTATAGTGATGCTGACTGGGCTGGTTGTCCCGATTCTCGTTGCTCTACCACTGGGTGATGTATTTTTCTTGGAGATGCTCTTATTTCTTGGAAGTGTAAGAAACAAGATAGTGTTTCTAAGTCCTCTACAGAGGCAGAATACCGGGCTATGTCTGCTACATGTTCTGAAATTGTGTGGTTACGTGGTCTTCTTACTGAACTTGGGTTTCCCCAGTTGAATCCTACGCCTCTCAATGGAGATAACACTAGTGCTATTCAGATTGCTGCCAATCTTGTGTACGATGAGCACACCAAACATATTGAGGTGGATTGTCATTACATTAGGGATACCTATGATTCTAAAGTTATCACACTTCCCCATGTCTCTACTGATCAACAAACTGCTGATATCTTCACCAAATCTCTATCTCGTCTTCGTCATAACTTTCTCGTCAGCAAATTGATGCTTGTTGACTCACCAGCATAAATTTTAGGGGGGGGGGGTATTAGAATATTATTCTTACCATGTATAGATTAGCATAGAATCAGGGATTGATTCCATATATCCCTATATTGTATAGATTGATTTATTTCCATGTATTGTTGTAATTCTATCTATACATAGAGATCAAACCCAAAGTTTGGGATTATCGAGCAAACTATCTAGCACATTGACAGTTTGATTCTATTACTATCTCATAAAAAAATATAACTTTTTTTTATAGTAATCAATCTCAACCATCTAAAAAAGTCAAGCCTACAATTTTTTACTTTTCAAACCACTTTTTAATCATTAAATTTCTCAAACTTTTTTTTTACCCCCAAAAAGTATGGTTGTCAAACACACGCAGACGAGTATGTAGTAATGGTAGATTCGAACTTTTTGAGGCTCAGTTAAAAAAAGTTTATTGAGTTGAAATAATCTACAAAGATGAGATCCATATAATATCGACTTGTCCACGGACTCGGACACCTTGTGTCCTTCCATTAGTGGCAATGTTATCATAAAATGGCGAATCATCTTGCATCCATGAACATCCACTGCCTGTATGCATGATCAATAATACATGTTTTGAGGAAAAAAGAGAAAGAAGTAATGCAACAGAGTTTTTTGGAAACCATATGAAATTAAGGCCTCCACTCAGCACATCCCTATGAATACAAGACATATAGGTTGTTTCGACTTAAACCAATAGAAAGAGATGAACACAAAAATATTTCTCCTTTCCTTCTTCAAAGCAAAATGTATAATATTTACTAGTTTTGAGCAAGAATTCAAACTCCCCAGATAATATAATTTCTGTGATTCGTTCTCTTCGATATTTTGCCCAAAACCTAATCATTTTAGGAGATAACTGATGATATTTATTTTCAATCATTTTAAAAGTTTATACAACTACTAAAAATTATTTCCCAATTGGTTTTAACGGTCGTAAGCCATTTTTTCATTTTTGCCCCCGATTACTTTAAGTAATCCTCGAAATGCCACACAAGTTTATGTTAAACAAGATAGCATTTCTAAGGGCTTGTTTGTTTGGTTCTAAGCCAATAATCTCACATTCCTTCACCTTGGCTTAAACCAAACCACTACCTAATCTAAATTTACCTTCACCTATTCGGAAAGTCCTCTTGGAATCTTTCATCCTTCCAAGCCTTTTGATTTGATGGTTCAGGAGAAAACATCTTCACTTGCATTGCACTTTGAATCATCCTAGCTTCTCCACAACTTGTAGATTCCTTAATACCTGTCAAAAGAGAACACTCTTTTAGACTAATGGAATAAAAACTAGGATTAGAGTTTACCTGCCTCCTTTCACCATCCATGACTAATAGATAGTCATACAAGCTTTCTTGAGTAGCTTCTTGTTGAACTCCATCATTTTCAACAACTTCATCATTTTTTTCTTGTTGAACTTCCTCAACAACTGAATCAAAATCACTATTTTGTAACTGATTTTGAACTCCACACCTTTGACCACTTGTTCCTTGGTCACTTGAGTTTATTACAAACTCCTTACCCTCCAAAAACTCACTTTCAAGTGAAGTTGGAGTTAAATCTGCAACATTGTTAGCAGCAACAAAAATACAAGGAAATTTATTTCCTTCATGGGCTATCATTTTGTCCCTCAATTGAGTATCATCCTTTTGAATTATGTGTGAGCATGAATGATCTTGAATTATCGTTGTGCCAAACATATAATAAAGTCTATTTCTCAATATCCCTTTAATCACAATGTCATTGCCTTTACATACTAACATATTATCATTCTTCGTTTCATAATGAAAACCAGACATATGCAATGTGCTCAAAGAAATAAGATTTTTGGATAAAGCAGGTATATGCCTCACCCCAGTTAGAACTCTAACCACCCCATTATACATCTTGACCACAACTTCACCTATTCTCATCACAGTACAAGACTCACCATTCCCTAAATACACATTCTCCCCATCTATCTCTCTATAGGTCTTAAACCAAGCTTTATGGGAGGTCATATGATAGGAACACCCTGAGTCAAGTATCCACTCTTGATTCCGCTCACCTAATGTCACATTTAACATTCTCAATTGATCATCATCATTCCCAAAAGCCCCAAAAGCAGTATTAATTTCAGCTACATCCCGCAACCACTCTTTCTTCCTTAGCCACTCGTAGCAATCTTTCTTAAAGTGTCCCGTTTTACCACAATGAAAGCACTTATCTCCATCTCTACCACTACCCTTGCCCTTCCACTGTTCCTTACTCTTACCCTTATTCTTGTTAAAATTCATAGCATTTGACTCTTTCTTACCAAATTTACCTTTAACAAAATAAGTCGTTTCAGTATGGACAGCTTTCTCCTCCAAATTGATTTCTAATGCTTTAGACCTAATCGAAGCAGCAACATTTGCAAGAGTGATGATATCCCTTCCATATTTAATAACATTTTTAAGTTCTTTGAAAGATTCTGGAAGGGAATTTACCAAAATTATAGCTAATTGATCATCTTCGATTTTCTGTCCACTGTTCGTTAAATCTAAAGTCATTGTAGAAAATGCATTTAAATTTGTTTCAAGATCTTTGGAGGGGTCCATTTTGAAACCAAAAATTCTTTCTAATAGAAAAATTTTATTAGGAACAGTTTTAGCAGCATAAATTTCATCTAGCTTATTCCAGATTTCTAAAGCAGTTTTAGAATCGTTTACCCGTCTCAGAACGTTATCTGAGAGATGAAGAATCAGAGTGCTGTATGCCACTTCTTGAATTTCAGCTACTTCATCATCTTTGGCTAATAATGCCTCCGGCCATTCGGATTGTTCCTCCAATGCCTTTGCAACCCTTTGTTGCACCAATACTGCTTTCATTTTCTTTTTCCAAAGGGAGAAATCCCCTTTACCATCGAACTTCTCCATCTCGACCCTAGATCCCATTCTTGAAACCATTGTTCAAAAACACCGTTGCTCACCGAATGATACTTATCACTCCCCCTTGCAAAATTCCAGCAAGTAAAATAACCACAGCAACAAAACCGGGATACAATGCAGAGTTTACCCAAAATTAACACCTAATCTTGTAACCTTGCATACCCCCAAGATTAACACCTAATCTTGTCAAAATATCCCCGTGAATATAATTCTCACGTCAAGTCAGCAAGAAGACCTCCTATCAAGCCCAAGATTAATACCTAATCTTGTAAAATTCAATACACCCAAGATTAAAACCTAATCTTGTCAAACCTGAACCTCAAGGAATCCCCAACTTATAGCCCTTCCCCGGTTTATTCACAAAACCCCGAGCTCAGAAATTATCCTAAATGTTCATACAACTACAATGGGAGTCTTCAATGCACAGTTCAATTTCAAAAAATCAAACTAAAGAATCATGCAAAAAACCATTTGCAAACCTCAACCAATATCCAAATTGAATTTCATGAAATGGACTTCGAATATGGACTCTGCAGGTCCTTTAGAACAATCTGTTAAAAATTGTCGTCGGAGCCTTGCCGGAAAACACCACCGTCGCCGGAAACCGCCACCTACCTCCGTCGCCGGAAAATTTTGCCCGACAAACTACAAGATTCTCCTCTCCGTCACGAGTCCAATGGCACAAACCGTTCGTTAATTGGAGCTTAAATGTGGGATTATTGGCTTAGAACCAAACAAACAAGCCCTTAGAAATGCTATCTTGTTTAACATAAACTTGTGTGGCATTTCGATGATTACTTAAAGTAATCGGGGGCAAAAATAAAAAAAAGGGCTTACGACCGTTAAAACCAATTGGGAAATAATTTTTATTAGTTGCATAAATTTGTTAAAATGTTTTTACAAGTTAATTTTGGACTTGGGTATTTTTTGCAAAATGTGGTCAAGTTCTATATAAAGGGGCAACAAGTTTTAAAAGAGGGTGGTGCATTTCTCTAGAAAAGAGTTTTTTCTAGTTTTCTCTCTAAAGATATAACTTGGGGTTTTTCTTCAAGAGAGTCAAGAAAAAGTTTATCTTCTTGATTCGATTGAGAGTGTGTGATTTTTGATTTCCCAAGGGTATGGTTGTGAGCCTACATTTCAGTCGATAATCGAATTCATTGATTTTGACATTCTTGGAGAATTATTTTTGGTGTTCTTGATTTTGTAAATCAAGGTGAAGATCCTACACTATGCATAAAACAATTTAACAGGTCAAGTGATATGCTAGCTAATCATCTCAAAGTACACAGGAAAAAAGATTTCAGACTTCTCTCCACCTGCCTTAAATATTTGTCTGGCTTGTGAACAGAGATTTAAATGGTTTCTTTGAATATCCCTTCTTTAACGTAAGAGCTCATAATTTGACACAGGTCATCTGTTCCAATTCAAAATGAGAACTGATTTTTCTTCTGTGCTTTGTCATAAAGTTGTTTTAAGTCTTCTGTTTTCAATGTAGGAAGGAAAATAAAAGAGCAAATTGCAGTATAACAACATAAGAAACAAAAATGAATCCAAATTTTTGGGCAAAAATACAAATTAAACAAGATTTTGTCCATTTGTACCCCCACACTTACCCCAAGTGTGGCAACACAATCACATAAGGTGCGGGTCCAATCACCAATGTGGGCCCACTCACAATTGTTGTCCTGGCATCCCATGTGAGTAGGGGTGGAAGTTGTTCGGCTTGGTTATAGTTTCAGAAGAACCATATCAAATCATAAATCGATGATTTTTTACTAATGAAACCAATTGATTTTTTTAAAGATATGGAACCAAACCAGAACCAAACTGCTATGTTCTGGTTTGGTCTGATTTGGTTCTAGGACCACTATTTGAATTTTTAAATAATAAATGCAAATTAAAATATGTTTATATCCGCTTCTTCATTAGAATCCATCTACATCATTACTAAATAGAAAATGAATTTTTAGTTAACAAAACAAAGATTTAGAAAAAGCAACATGTTATTCTAAGTCAAAGAAGAAGAAACTCGCCTGAAGGAAGCTCATCGACCCGTTGAAACTTAGAGAAACGAACATAAAGGCCGTTTAAACTTATAATTCTAGGTTACAATGAAGCTCTGAGTCTCATTCTACAGTGGTGCCGTGTGAGTTAGGGATGAAATTTGCAATTTGAGTTTGGGTTAACTCTTAAGAATTGACGAATTGGGCCTATGTTTATATATACATAAATTTTAAAAAATAAACATCAATGCAGTCGATGTTGACTAAGGAGTGCAACGATTACTGTGTTATTGGAGTGCAAGTAAAGTAGTGTGAATGTGTGTCTATAATTGAAAAGAAAAAAAATGAATTAAAATTAAAATTTAGATTTATGATTTAAAATCTTTGTTTAATAGGAAATGAAATAAAATGTATGGTAAATAACATTTTTGTACATTTCATATTTATAATTTCAGATTTGAATTTTTTGGTGAGATGAATATCCACTAATTTGTAAAATACATATATATATATATTGAGTTTGGTTATTTGTTCTGGTTCTAAGAACCAAATCAATATTTTTTTATGTAGAACCGAACCAAACCGCTTGGTTTGGTTTGGTTCTGATTTGGTCTCATCTGGTTCGGTTATTTTGTCCACCCCTACATGTGAGTGTGTAATTGAAATCCCCATTTTTTTCTTTACGATTAAATAAAACATTTCTTAGTAATGGGTCATGCTCTCTACGGAATTAAACAGAAAATCGAAAATATTTTCAAGCTTAATTAAAACACAACATTTACTAATGCAACTCGAGACTAATTCAAACATAAAATTGCATCCAAAAATACAGAATAATCAAAATAAAAATATAATATAGATCTAGAACGAGCACCCAAAATTTAATCCCCAGTCGATATATGCGAACGCTGAGGAAACATTTGAGTCGTCGAGAGATTCGACTTAGCTGTTGCCGTTATTTTTCCGCATTGACATAGAACTAGTTACTGAAGCATATTTTTGACAATATATATATGTTAATAATAATATTACCAAAGGGTTTGATTTTAGTTAAAATAAGTATTTTTTAAATAAATAGTGATTTTTAGAAGAATGGATAATTGAATTTGGTTAAAAAGTCAAATATTGTGACTTAACATTTAATGGACAGTTTAGGTGGAGTATTGTTGAAAAATGAAAAAAATTATATGAAAATCAAAGAGGGGCCATATATTTAAGTGGCGTTCTATTTGTATTTTATTTTGTATTTTCATTTTCGAAAATGTTTTGTATTTCCTGTTTTCATTTTTGTTTTCAAATTTGCTGAAAACACGTTTGGTTTGTCGTTTCTGAAAACTGTTTTTGAAAATAAAAAGATGGAAAACACGTTCTGTTTGAAATTTTGCAGAATACTATTTAAACTATTTTTAATTAATTTGCGGGCAGAATACTACCGACTCAAACTCAAATTTCTTTTCACAATACACTGAAAACATGGTTACATGCAACACACTAATGTGAGCATTAAGAGTCTATATTAACACGCTTTATCAGGTTCGGGATTTGAGAAAGCTCCAGTTATATTAAAATTCATAAAATGCAAATTCTTTCAAAACCACTAGAGTTCATTTATCAGTGCATTTTTTTGAAATATAACAACAAGAATTCTCACTTAATTTTTTTTTTTTTTTTGTAATGTTGATATTGAATTCAATAAAACTTTATTTAAGTTTTCCGCGTTTTGAACATTTTTTGACAAAATACACACAAAACTCCCAAAACGAGGTTTTGGGTGTTTTGTGTACAATTTTTTTTTCTTCCAAAATGCGTTTTCGAAAATGGTAAAGAGAACGCGTTTTTAACGTTTTCGAAAATAAAAACAAAAAACGACATCAAAATAGCAAAGAAAACAGAGCCTTAGTTGTTTACAGAGAGGGAGCATAGTAGAGGTTGTCGTCAGCTGCAATGGATTTGAGCGCTTTCAATGCCGCCATTATCGATTTCTTCCAATCCAACCTCTAAAATTGCGGGAGAATCCAAGTTATGTGATAACGGCTAAATTCAGTGGCTAATGCAAATGTTTCATAGTGGGGCACAAAGATGGATTTTTGTTATTCGTGACGGAGTTTACGGGGGTTCGGGGGTAGTGCTCTCGAATTTATTTTTTTTAGGAAGAGTCTTTAGAAAATGCAGATTTACGTTTCAAATATCTATCCATAGTTAATGCAAACAATCAAATAAACAATTGTAAACAAATATTCAACAAATATCAATCACCACAATCAAATTGTAAATGTTGCGAAAAATGAAGAGACGCTTGAAATTTTATTACAATTTTATTTATCTATAACTGATACAAATAAACAAATGTAAAAATATATTCAATCCTCAAATATAAATTTCAAAAGAGATTAATAGTACAAAGTATTAATTTGAAGGGCTTTGCTACATGTACTTACTGGATGACAAATTGGATTACTCCCCCCTCACATGGAGGGAGCCTCAAACATCAAAATATTAATTTGAAGGGCTTTGCTACATGTACTTACTGGATGATAAACTGGGTTACTCCCCACACATGGAGGGGCCCCCACACATCTGTGAGGGCCCCTCCATGTGAGGGGGGAGTAACCAGTTTGTCATCCAGAGTAAGTACAAATATATTTATCATAATTTGAAAGTATAAACTCCAAACAAAAGTACATAATTTAACCTCTGTTTGACAAACTATAAAAAAATATGTTTTTAAACAATACAATTTCTCAAACAACTTTTTAACTTCACTAATTTTCTCTCTCTACTTTTCAACCACATATTTTACATTGAAAATATAAAAAAAATATTTTTAAACACAAATTTTTAAAAAACTAAAATCTCAAATTTCTTATTTCTTTTTTTTTTATATAATTTTTTAGTGGGGCACGTGCCGTCACATTGACTCAGCCCATGGCTAAATTGATCAGCTTGGGTTGGATTAGGAAGAGTCGAACCTTTGCCACGTAGAGAAGATGGGAAAATTTCCATGAAATTCAATCAATTCCCAAGTCTTTCATGTTGGTCCAAATTAAATTTGATTAACATTTTAAATTTAATTTCAAATTATTATTAACTGTCATATAATTAGGGGGGACTAATGAAGTAACAATGCATGAACCGGATTCTTTTCTTCCTTCTGGGAATCCTTGGAGATTCTTTTTGGTTGGTGGACTAGGTTAGGCCCTCCTTTAGGTTTTGATTCCTCGCCGTCCATTAAAGATTAAGAGCTTGTTTGTTAATGAAAAAACTTTTATCACAATTTTTCAATCTCATTCACTTATTTTTAGTCAAGCTCACAATCTTTAATTTTTAAAATATTTTTAAACCACACATTTATCAAAAAATATAAAAAAACCACAAAAATAAAAAATTTTCACATGATCAAAGAGGTTCTAAACAAATAAACAATGAATAAGGATTTGCAGCCTTGTGATACTTCTTGAGTTCCCGTAATAGGGTTAACTTTTCAAATATTATTAAGTTTAAACGAGTAACTCAATTCGTCTAAATTTCAAAAGGACATTTGACTTTCGATATCGATATGTTAAAATATGTCATCATATTACGGGAAGCATGTAAAATTGACATTCTAAGATAAATCCAAATTTTAATAATCAATACTATTGTTAAAATTCTTGACTAACTGACGGATATTTATATGTATGATTTGCTACAATGCATCACTAGTACAAAATTGTTCAAAAAAATGACATTATACGCGTCACTTTTTGGGATAATCGATGCGTATAAAAACGCGATGGCAATTTTGTAAATATGACCCAACTTAATGCGTCGATTTCTAATTGACAATCGATGCATATAAATAAGCCTAAGGAAAAGGCGTCGGTTTCAGCTCGAAACCGACGTCCATAGTTTTGTTATTATTAAAATTAAAAAAAAAACCCCTAAAACCCATCTTCCTCTTTCTCCCTCTCTATCTCTCATCTTCTCTCCCGACTCCTCAGCCGCCACTAGCCTTTCTCCCTTTTCGATTTCACTAGTCGACAATAGTGCCACCACACCACCACGGTAAGATCCCTCCCTATTTTTCCCTCCTCCCCCGCGTGCACAACACAAAAACACACGCACACACGAGCTTCACGCTCACACGCAGTCGCACACTCACTCGACCACCACGCCACCACAGTAACACCCCTCCCCTTTTAAATATGTAATTAAAAGTTGATTGATTAAATAGAAGTACAATTTTATAAATTGGAAGTTTAGCAAACCATTTTTTAACCACACACATTTTTATCTTTTTACTTTTCAATCACATATTTTATCTCAAAATTATAAATAAATCAGTTTATAAATTGCTCTTACTAAACAGAAGCTCGAATCGGCCAAATTAAACAATGTCCCATAAATTTAGGAGAAGTCAAAGCAGCAATATCTTTGTCTTCTCTTATACGAAATTGAACTTTCTCATCTAGAAGTTTAATTAGACTTTGATAAAATTTATCAAACATAACAAATGCCTCAACTTCGAACGATCATTTCCCAACTTGCCATGCTTGAGTTGAAGTGTCATTAAATGCAAAATATAGTATTTTCTTCTTCATTACCTTACAGGCAACAAATGTTACCTTATCTTGTCAATACTTTGTCCATTATAGGAGTGCAGTTGGCGTGTAGTTTGTTAACATCGTAATATTAGAAAGAACGGTCAGTCGGTCATTTTCAAATCCGATAATTCTAAAATACTGTAGAGTGAATATGATTCCAACTTCTTTTTATTCTTTACTACTATTAAATACTCTTTACTCAACGTGTTGATGCTATTGTTTCTTCTTTTATGTTGGTGTTGATTGTAATCGAGCGATTAGACATCTCGTATCGTTACGTTAAAACATAGACCAATGTGACCCAACAGGTGCCCGTGGATAGAAACCGATATATCACATATGGTATGTGGATTACACGGCAAAAGAATCCATTTAACAAAATTGGTACCACATGAATTTCATGTGTAAACTAGAATAAGGGCTATTATGCATGTGTTACGTGTCCTCGCAAGCACGTCTCATGTATGATTGTGGATGGACATTGGACAACAATGCGCTTCTTGTATTTTTCTCCTTTTGCTTGGTCGGTGCTCAAGTTATTGTAAAATTTTAATGGGGAAAGGAAATAGAGTTAACTTGTATTAAGGGGTTCTATAACAAGTGAGCTCCATTTTAGCTAGTTTCCACCACTGAATGTCAAGTCATGTACAGATGTCGTGTCAGAGTTTTTTTGGATAATTATATCGACATCGTGATTTTTATTTTTTATTTTTTTGTAGAGCCATATTTTTATGAAAAATACTACTTGAACAATATATTTGAACAATATTGTGTACAACACACTCACATGGGGGTGGAGTCCACAAAAATGTGGATCCCACCTTCATGTGAGTGTGTGTTGTCCACAATGTTGTCCATTATTATTGTTCAAGTATCATTTTTCTATTTTTATTGCATTTATGTTCCTAAGTCTTGTTCGTCATAGTGTTGATAACCATTTTTTTATATCATGCTTTTATCTTCAATTTTCAATTAATTAGCAAATCTATGAACACAACAAGAAAAATGAGCGAAAAAGACGAAAAATTAGATACGACGCGAAAAATCGTCTCTACTGATCGATCAATAGAGACGACAAAAACGACTTTTTAAGTTATCTTTATTAGTTGTCAATAATAGAGACGACATTAATGTCGTCTCTATTGATCGACCAATAGAGACGACTTTATTGGTCGACCAATAAAGACGACTATATTGGTCGATCAAGTCGTTTCTATTGATCGACCAATAGAGACGACATCTATTATGTTTTTTAAATTTTTTTATTCTTATTTTTTAAAATTTCGCTATTTTTTTTGTTAACCTTTTTAATTATTTACATTTATATAATTAATATTAAAGTTAATTTGTTAAGAAAATATTATTAAGTTAACAAATATATATTATTTAAAACAAAATTTAACACAAGAATTCAATTGTCTTAGTAGTTGGGACATCACCACTCAACACTTAGGTCCCGAGTTCGAATTCTTGTCATGCACAATTATCATATAAATTAAAGAAAATTCGCGGATCGACGGTTTGGATCGAGATTTGGATCGAGTTAAAAAGGGAATGAATCTGGTCAAAATAAATAAATAAATAAATAAATTAATTAATTAAATATTTTCACAAATAGAGACAACAATGTCGTCTCAATTTTCCCGGAGGAAATTGAGACGACAGAATCATCTCTAATTATTTTCAGTCACGGACCTACAGAGTCGTCTCTAATAACCAATAGAGACGACTTTAGATCCTTTAGACATGACTTTTGTCGTCTTTGTTGGACCGAATTCTTGTAGTGGGACAGATCCAAAGGTAGGCGAGCTCGGCCGGTTGCTCGTGCCGGATTCGCAATTTTTTTTTTTACCTTATAATTTTAATGTCAAAATTTTTTTCCCCTTCACCTTGTAGTGATCGTTCGTGTTGAATGAAATTCGCTCGCACTTGATCACTTTTCTGGATTCGTCAGACACTGACTGCACATCTCGTCCTTTGATGATGATTTCTATCTTCACACCTTGAAATGAGGGAACATATTTTACAACAATTTATTTTTATTTATTTATGGAAATATGATGGGAAGTAAGTCGTTTTACGTCATTTCAACTGACTTTTTGTAAAGAAACTACTATCAGATATAAGATGTATTAATCAATGAAACGTTGATGATAAGAATCTCATAAAAACACTGAGTACATAAGTGCTATATTATTGAGCAAAGATTGAGAACCATACGAATTAAAATATGGTGTAAATATAGTTATTCTAATTCTTAGTGTGTGTTTGGTATTGTTTAAAAAGAGTTTTTTTTAAATGAATAGTGATTTTTAGAAGATTAGATGGTTAATATTTGATTGAAAAGTAAAATATTGTGAGCTTGAATTTTTATTGATGATTGAGATTGAGTACTGTTGAAAAAAGAAAAAAATTTAATGTGGATCAAACAAGAGCTTAATGTTAATTGTTGTTTAACAAGTTTTGTTGTTTAACGAGTTTTTGAGCCCTCTGTTTTTTCAGTGCAATCTAGCCAAGAAGGCAAGTGGAAATGCAAAGGGGACAGGATGGTCATTTCAGCAAATGAGAATAAGGTTTTAGAAAGTATTGTCTGTTAGGACCGAGTAGGGAATAGACGTTTTTGTCGTGGACAAGACAAAGGGCACATGGAAAAGGAATTGTTTTGTGGGTCTTCAATGCATTTTCTTTCTTCAGTTTATAGTCTATAGAGGACAAAATGTTCCTTTCAACCCCAAAATCACCTCCTCTAAAAATTCTCTAAGGGTGCGATTGATAGTCTTTATTTTTTATGGAAAATATGATTTTTTATGTGATTCTTCAACTTTGTGTTGTTTGGTTGCCTAAATTTTTCATAATATTCACCTTTCCACTTGCCTTGAAATTCGGTATTTTTCTTGTTTTGAATGAATTTATTTTTCGGGGGGAGTTTTATTTTCCATGGAAAATCTTATACCATTTTTGTTACGTTTGATCATTTTTGTTGTTGTTAATTGATTTATTTATTTTTTTCTAAAAATGAATATTGTTATTATCAAATACAAATGTGTAAAAAAATAAAAAATATATATATTTTTATTAAAATAGATCAATTTTACTTTATTTTCCATAAAAAATAATGTTAATCAAACAATAAAAGTTAAAAAATTCCCTACTTTTTTCACGTAAAAAATTAAACCAATCAAATACATTAATGGTGCGTTTGATAGCCTTTATTTTCCATGGAAAATATGATTTTTCATGTGATTCTCCAACTCTGCGTTGTTTGATTGCCTAAGTTTTCCATGGAATTCATCTTCCCACTTGCCTCGAAATTCGATATTTTTCTTGTTTTGAATGAATTTATTTTCCGGGGGGGGAGGGAGGAAGTTTTATTTTCCATGGAAAATCTTATACCATTTTTATTACGTTTGATCATTTTTGATGTTGTTAATTGATTTATTTATTTTTTCTAAAAATGAACATTGTTATTATCAAGTACAAATGTGTGAAAAAAATTTAAAAAATATATTTTTTTATTAAAATAGATTAATTTTACTTTATTCTCCATGGAAAATAATGTCAATCAAACAACAAAAGTTAAAAAATTTCCTACTTTTTTCACGTAGAAAATTAAACCAATCAAATACATTAAACTTTCAATTCTCAGGAATTCAATTCCCTGAAATTCATTTTATTTCCACTCAAATTCCACCATCGATATCAAATGCAGCCCAATAGCTCTTTGGTGTGTAGTTAGTTCATCACAGGGGGAGAGAGAGAAAGAAAGAGAGTTTTATTTTTCATGGAAAATCTTATACCATTTTTGTTACGTTTGATCATTTTTATTATTGTTAATTGATTTATTTATTTTTTCTAAAATTGAACATTATTATTATCAAGTACAAATGTGTGAAAAAATAAAAAAATATTTTTTTTTAATTAAAATAGATCAATTTTACTTTATTTTTCATAGAAAATAATGTCAATAAAAAAACAAAAGTTAAAGAATTCCCTACTTTTTTCACGTAGAAAATTAAACCAATCAAATACATTAAGGGTGCGTTTGATAGCCTTTATTTTCTATGGAAAATATGATTTTTCATGTGATTCTCCAACTCTGCGTTGTTTGATTGCCTAAGTTTTCCATGGAATTCATCTTCCCACTTACCTCGAAATTCGGTATTTTTCTTGTTTTGAATGAATTTATTTTTCGGGGGGGGGGGGGGGGGGGGGAGTTTTATTTTTCATGGAAAATCTTATACCATTTTTGTTACGTTTGATCATTTTTGTTGTTGTTAATTGATTTGTTTATTTTTTCTAAAAATGAACATTGTTATTATCAAGTACAAATGTGTGAAATTTTTTTTTAAAAAAATATTTTTTTTATTAAAATAGATCAATTTTACTTTATTTTCCATGGAAAATAATGTCAATAAAATAACAAAAGTTAAAAAATTTCCTACTTTTTCCACGTAGAAAATTAAACCAATCAAATACATTAAACTTTCAATTCTCAGGAATTCAATTCCCTAAAATTCAATTCCCTGAAATTCGTTTTCTTTCCACTCAAATTCCACAATCGCTATCAAATGCAGCCAATAGCTCTTTGGTGTGTAGTTAGTTCATCACCGGAGGAGAGAGAGAAAGAAAGAGAGAGTTTTAGATGGGTGATATTGACTTCAAAACCACTTATAAGCTCAGAAGTTGTATAAGCTCATAAGTTGCGTTTGTTTGGTGAGATGTTTTCAAGTGGAGTGGTTTCCAATTTTGTAAAACACCCAAAACTTAGGTAGCGTTCTGTTTGTATTTTATTGTGTATTTTTATTTTCGAATATATTTTATGTTTTTATTTTTGTTTTTAAATTTGTTGAAAATGCGTTTGGTTTGTCATTTCTGAAAACTGTTTTTGAAAATGAAAAGCTGAAAAACACGTTCTTTTTTAAATTTTGCAGAATACTACTTAAACTATTTTTAATTAATTTGCTTGCAGAATACTACTGGCTCAAACTCAAATTTCTCTTCACAATATACTGAAAACATGGTTATCTGCAACACACTAATGTGAGTACTAAGAGTCTATGTTAACACAGCTTTGGTCGGGTTCGGGATTTGAGGAAGCTCTAGTTGTATTAAAATCCAGAAAATGCAAGTTCTTTCAAAACCATAAGAGTCCATTTATCAATACATTTTTTTAAATATAATAACAAGAATTTCCACTTAATTTTTTTTAAATGTTGATATTAAATTCAATAAAACTTTATTTTAAACTTAGTTCCAAATTAGAATTTTTGTAAAAAAAAAAAATTATTTAGGCTTTTTATTCCAAGTTAGATAATTCTCAAAAAAAAAAAAAAATCCCAAAAAGTGTTTTCCATGTTTTGAATATTTTCTGCTGAAATACACTTAAAATGCTCAAAATGAGGTTTAGAGCGTTTTGTGTTTTGTATACAATTTTTTTTTTCAAAATGCATTTTCGAAAAGGTAAAGAGAACGCATTTTTAGTGTTTTTGAAAATAAAAATAGAAAACGACCTCAAAACAGCAAAGAGAACATGACATTAATAATTAGGTCTGATATTTCTAAAAATGCAATTTTAAAAGCAAGATTAAACTGTTGACCTATGGTTAACTTAACCTTATTGTTTTGATCATAACAAACAAGAATATATTGTGTTACTAACAAATGTGCTTCAAGTGTTTCATGTAATGATAAATATTCAAAGCACTCTATGCTCAAATCGTCTCTCAAAGATATAAATCAAAACTATGTGATCAAGCACATGAGACGCAAAGAAGATCATGAAAGAATTGAAGATATTCGAAGATCAAAATTGAAGTTGAAAAGCATGACATGAAGATCAAGAATTCAAGCATACAAGATTAGAGTTGATTTAACCTATGTAAAGGTATAACACTCTCAATCTTTAGCGATGAAATTCAACGAGCTCGAAAATGATTTTTACGCATCAAGAAACTTACTTGAAAATTCATCACTTGCATAAAATATTTTTATCTAAGTCAAGATTGTCTTTCAAAGGTTATTTGATCTTAAATCATGATTATACTATGTTAAACCACTTTGAAAAACAAGTTAGAAACCTAAAAATCGAAAATTTTCATATTTCTCAAAAGTCAATTGAAAGTCAACGGTCAATAGTTGACTTTTGGTCGACCGAACTTTTGGTCAACCGAAAGTTTCGAGCGACCGAATTTGGTCAACCGAAAGTTTCGGTCGACCAATTGGTCAACCGAAAGTCCAACGGTTGAATGTGTAACGTCTATATTAATGATTCGGTCGACCGAAACTCCAGAATTGGTCAACCGAAAGTTGCTGAATTTGAATGTTTTGATCTATAAATAGCCATCTCATTCACATTCAATTTGAACAACTTAGAAAAGATTTTATACAAACTTTCTTGTGAAAATTTATTGTTCTTACTTGGTTTATATTCATCTTTTATTTTCATAAAACTTTGATTGATCTAAACTTTGTTTTATCAAAATCATCAAAGTTTTTGGAAGAAAGTTGTGTGAAGATTCTTGGTTTTATATTGTTTAAACTTCTTCAACATCTTCACACTATATTGGAATTGAAGTGTAAGTCTCTCTTTGTTCTAAACTTGTTTTAATCTTTTAAAAGAGAGAAATTCCAATTAAGGAACTTTGATTATTTGTGCTACATTTTTCATCATCATTTGATTCATCAAAGTTCCATTGCCTAAACACTTTCAGCTTAACTTATTGTTAATTATTCAAGTGTGGTACCTCTTGGTATTTAATTTGATTCAATATTTTTAACAAGAGATCATTTGAAAAACTTTGTTTGATTGCATTGAACTTTTCATTATCATTTGCATCAAAGTTTTTTTTTTCTCTAACACTCGAGCTTAATTCATTGCTATCTATTGAAGTGTTAGCCTAACTCTCTCGGTACTTAATTTGAGTATATCATTTGTCAAGAGAGTTATTTCAATTGTAAATTCAATTCAATATATCTTATGATTTCGAGAGCCTTGTGAAAACTCGATTGATTGGTTTCGAGAGCCGTGTGAAAACTCGATTGTTGGTTTCGAGAGCTGTGTGAAAACTCGATTGTAAATGATAGGCGCTCCTTGTTGTAAGTCGCCTAAGGATTTGGTACTCCTTGTTGTAAGTTACCAAAATAGTGGATTTGGCCTTACTCGTGACGGAGAGCTCGGTAACGGGAGACGTAGATCATATTGGTTGATTGAACCTCCATAAATCGCGTTTGCACACTCTTATCCCTTTTACTTACTTACATTGCACTTACTCTATTCTATCAATTTATATTGTGCAACACTATATCTAAGTGCTACACTTGCCTTATCAATTTAGTTTACACATATATAGCACACTACATTGATAGATTAGTTACTTGTAACACTTAATGCTCATATTTGTACTCATTGATTTTTAAGTTTGTGATTATTATCGAAAAAGTTTTATAAACCAATTCACCCTCCTCTTGGTTAGTTTACTCTTGGGCTAACATAAACTTATAAAATAAAACTAAAAAATGTAATTCTAATGTTTCTGACTGTTTTCGGTGAAAATTCTGAAAACACTCGGAATATGAAAAACAAGCATTTAAATAAATTCTTAAAAAATATAAATTCTAAAATTCTAGAAAAATATAAAAAATAATATCTATAATATAAGGATTTAAATTTTTTTAAAAAATAAAATCTGAAAAAAAAAAAAATTCTAAAAAAAAAAAAAATCCATTTAAAAACAGTTCAAGTTATTAGCGATTATTTACACAAGAATTTTAATAAAATGTTTAAATGAGCACAAATAAAAAAATATTAGCCCATGTCATTAAGCATATATTTTGTCAATTAATTTATTACTCATTTTTACTTGAAAATAAATTAATATAAAAGTGTTCTATATTTTACTGAATAACCAAATTTTATTGAATAAAATGTGTCATAAAATAATTTTTCCAAATTTCAAATCAAATGTGTTATTTATTTATTTTCTATTATGAGAAGTTTTTTTTTCGAAACGACAAATTAAATGCGTTCTTAGCATCTTAAAACAGATCTTGAAAACCAAAAATGAAAATTGAAAATTGAAACAGAAACGCAAGTCAAACAAGCCCTTACATTCCATCCCCTCCAACACAATATCTACCTTTATATAAAGGCAGTAGCTGTGGAGCAGCAAACATTCTTATACAACCTCTTTAGTTATGCCTGCAAGACTCCCTGACAAATACTTGGACTTGAACTCAGTGAAAGAATTGCCTGATTCCCATGCATGGAAACCACTTGATCATGATCTCCCATCAGACGGTGCTTATAAACCAGAGTCTGTTCCAATTATTGATCTCAATCACAAGAATGCCATGGAACTTATAGGATCTGCATGCAAATCATGGGGTGCTTTCCAAGTTGTTAATCATAATATTGGCATGAGTTTGCTTGATGACATTGAATCTGCAGGAAAAAGGCTTTTCTCTCTTCCCATGCAGCAGAAGCTTAAAGCAGCTCGTTCGCCTAATGGCTTGTCCGGTTATGGGGTTCCTCGTATTTCATCTTTCTTTCCCAAACTTATGTGGTCTGAAGGGTTCACCATTTCCGGTTCACCGCTAGAACATGCCCGTCGACTTTGGCCAGATGACTACCACAGGTTCTGGTAATTAATCTCACATCGATCCTCATGTTCTAGTCCATTCATCAGTACTGCATCTGCATGTGATCTTAGCAATGCAGCATTTTAATTTTCCCTTTTTTATTCAATTATTTCAGTTACACGATACAAGAATACGAAAACCAGATGAATAAGCTAGCAGAAAGACTGATGTGGCTTACGCTTGGATCATTGAACATCACCAAAGAAGACATAAACTGGTCTGGCTCAAAAGGGGATCAGTTTCAAGCAGGATCATCTTCAGTTCTACAGCTAAACTCTTATCCAGCCTGTCCCGATCCAGACCGGGCTATGGGGCTTGCAGCGCACACGGATTCTACCATTCTCACCATTCTCCATCAAAGCAACACAAATGGATTACAGATTTTCAGGGAGGATTATGGGTGGATAAGGGTCCCTCCACAACCTGGAGCTCTGGTAATTAATGTCGGTGATCTGTTACACATTTTATCCAACGGGTGGTATCCCAGTGTCCTCCACCGCGCGGTGGTGAACCGGACCCAGCACCGTTTGTCCATAGCTTATCTATATGGGCCACCATCAAGTGTCAAAATCTTTCCAATTCCAAAACTGGTAGATAGGTTTCATCCCCCACTATACAGGGCAATCACTTGGGCTGAATATCTGGGGACTAAGGCTAAGCATTTTGATAAAGCTCTTAGATTGATTTGTGCTCCTAGAAGTGAATTTGTGGGAGGCAAATGATAATAATAATTTTAAGTGTAAAGTTGGCTAAAGATGTGTAAATGTAGTATTCATCAACATCAATATTTGGTTTGTGAATTGTATTGTATCATTGTTGGTGTTTCTTTTAGGATGACTTTGGTGGGTCCAAGGTTGACTTTGATTCGATTTGGATCAATAGTGTCCAATTATTATGTGAACTGAGCATGTTTATGTGATCATATTCAAATTTGTTGAAAATAGTACTTTTAAATTTCCGTTTCTTACAGGATTATGGATATAATTAGGAAATGAGATGAAAAGGAAGAGGCGAGTCTCGTATAAATGGAATTAAGTTGTTTGGTAAAGGTAAAAAATTTTATCACAATTTTTGAAACTCAATCTCAATCATCAATTTTTAGTTAAATTCACAAATTTTGACTTTTCAAACATTTTAAAACCACATATCCATAATAAAAAAAATAAAAATAAAAATTCCAAAAACTAAAATTTTTCACATTACCAAATGGGTTCTAAAACTTTTACTTGCTCTCCTGCGTCTATTAGGACCTTTCAAGTGAGCAAATTAGTATTATCATTTCATTGTAATTGCAAAAATTAGTATCTAATGAAAAAATTGATTCAATTCTATGATATTTTTGACATTATCATCACAAGTTCAACTTAATTATGAGATTAAGGGTGCGTTTGATAAGCGTTAATTTTCATGGAAAATATGATTTTCTATGTGATTTTTCAACTTTGCGCTGTTTGGTTGCTTAAGTTTTCCATGAAATTCATTTTCCCACTTGCCTCGAAATTCGGTATTTTTCTTGTTTTGAATGAATTCATTTTTCAATTGGGGAGGAGGTTTTATTTTTCATGAAAAATCTTATATCATTTTCGTTAAATTTGATCATTTTTATTATTGTTAATTGATTTATTTATTTTTCTAAGAATTAACATGATTATTATCAAGTACAAATGTATAGAAAAATTAAAAAAATATTTTTTTATTAAAATAGATCAATTTTACTTTATTTTTTATGAAAAATAATGTTAATCAAACAACAAAAACTGGAAAATACCCTACTTTTTCCACCTAGAAAATTAAACCAATCAAACACATTAAACTTCCAATTTTCAAGAATTCAATTCCTTAAAATTCATTTTCTTTCCACCCAGATTTCACATTTGCTATCAAACGTAGCCTAAGTGTTGAACTCAAGAATTATAAGTGAAGTGTGTGTGTGTGTGAGAGAGAGAGAGAGAGAGAGAGAGTAATTTTATGGTGTCCATTGGAGACGCCATAAAATCTACCCATTCGTCACTTGATGAGTAGGTAAGGGTTATCAGGTATGGTCCGATGGGAGGACAAGTACCATTATGGACACCATAAAATTTCTGTGTGTGTATGAAGAAAAAGTAATAGTGCGACTTTCACAAATATAATGGAGTAAATTATTGAGTCGATTTTGAAAATATTATATCAAAATATAGAAGTCCGCGAAAAAAAAAGTCACTTTTCACTTGAATCTAGTGCGACTTTTGTGCTTCCATCTCCATCTTTCAGCAAAGAATTTTGGCATTTATTGAAAAAGACACACGTGGGAGTGTGACTGTGAAATGACTTATCACCTTTGTTTTTATTGTTACAATTTATTTATAAGATAATAATGTGGATATCATTAAAATATCTTATTGTTGCTGAGCCCCTTTTGGCAACTAGTTCTTTTGGGGGGGAAAAAAATTATATTTTTGAATAATGAATTTTTTAGAGAATGTATGCTTAAAATTAAATGTTAGAAAATATTATGAGTTTACGTGCATAATGTTTATTTTGAGCATGTGTAGTTAAAAATGAATTTGTAGTTAAAAGTACTATTTTAATTGTTATATCAAACATAGTTTTTTCATCTCTCTACCCAAGAGTTCCTCCTCACGTATGATGTAGCCCATTGTCAATTTGTCATTTCAAAGTTTTATATTTTTTCATGTCGTTGGAAGACTCAGTAGAAGGGGAGAGAAGAGAGGAGATGAAATTCAGGGATATTTTTATAACTTTTTTCCTTTTTCGGGAGGTTGTAATGGAGAAGATAGTGATGGTTAATTACGTGTTGGAAGAAAGTTGTGATGGCACGCTAATGAGAAAAGTTTGGTTGATGGGGAGTTGAGAAAAAACTTGTCAGGACTACTACACCGTCTGTGCGAGCTATCGCCCCCTCACATGAAGGGGTAGGGCCCACCGCACGGGCGTTTTAGCAATTTCCAAAACTTACAGAGATAACAAAAGGTAAAACCTAAAGCTTCTGTTTGGTCAAATTTGTTCATAAATTGTCACGAAAAAATATTTTATTGAACAATTTTTTTAAAAAATCAACAATTTCGATTAGTCAAATATTTATGGCCACCGCTTTTGATTTTTCAAGAAAATGGACCAACGACAATGTTATTAGTCACTATTTATAAATAATATTTATAAACGATTTACCATATGGAGTCTAAAAATGATTCGTAGTGTAGTTAACACAGCTCTTTGACACCACATTTGATAATATTACCATGCAAGTAGAGGTGGTAAAAAAATCTGAACTGCCCCGAACACGATGACTCTGACTCTAATGGGGCGAAAAGACTTGCCCCACAAAACTGCAAGGGTGGATTTGGAGAGGATGGAAAAATCAAAGTGGGTCGTGGCGTGTTTTGGCCTCCTTGCTTGATTTGTGCCTGAATAATTATTTAGATTAAAATTATAGGAAAAATGAAGGGGGAGAAAAAACTAAAAGGGACTCCAGTGTCGACCCACCAAATTTGAAACCGCCCCATGCACAAAATTCGTTGGTCGAGAGACGAGTTTGACTTTTGCTAATTTTAGTGTGGTTAGGGTACATGACTCGAACCCCTTCCTCCCAGTCCCATCTCTACATGGAGGAAATGGTGGCCAAAAGCAGGGTGATCAGGTCCCTTTTTCGAAATGTTGTTTGACCAATATTTTGATATATTAAATATATCTAAATTAAAAGAAGGTTCATAATTTCCATTTCACCCTCATTTTGAACGTAGAAATTTAAAGAGTTAAATCGATTCTCTCATTGCACGGAACCAATACTTCAAAGTTCTTCAAGTTTTCTTCACCAAATCTCCATCTTCATGTTCATTTACAACTTCCTCCATCTCTTATTTTTTATGCTAATGATTATTTTCTACAATTGTTAGTTATTTTTTATCCTTCTTTGCTTTTAATGTTGCAAGACTTGCATTGATGTTCAAAGATTGGATCAAAAAAATAATTTTCTTCGCTAAATTGATGAAGAGTTTTTCGACCCCCACACAAGCAGGAGAGTCGATTTTTTTTTTAGGGGCTATTTTGAAGAAGAAAAATAGCTTGGGATCAATTTTTCGACCCCTACAGACTGTCGACCCCCCCCCCTCCCCCCGTGTGATCGACGCCCAATTCCTGTGGAGCAATCCCACCTTGAATTTGAAATTCAGAACCTGTTTGGTACTTGGTAGTGTGAAAATTTTTGATTTTTGTGATTTTTTTTTTTTTTAATGGATGTGTGGTTTAAAAAAGTTTAAAAAGTAAAAAATTGTGAACTTGACTAAGAATGAATGGTTGTAATTGAGTCTGAAAAATAAAGGTAAAAATTTTCTCTTTACCATTCTCAAAATGTGTTGAATTCCATGATTGACTTGGGTATTATGAAAATTCCGCCTCCCTACGTGCAAGAAGTGTATTCTAAATGAGCTCCAAACTGTAAAGACAAGACAAAGGTTATCACATTTTTCTTTATGAAATTTGCTTTGTAACAAAAGACACTTTGATTTAATGTCGTCTCATTCAATAATGTTTGTTTCAATTTCATACTAAGAAAAAAAAATGTCATCTTTAGGGGAAAATATATATAGTTTCACATTTCAGAATTGGTTACTAAAAAAAAATGATAATTAGCCTTCATTTTCTGGTGTCTGTTCTTCTTTGGTAAGTCCTAATTACCCATTTTCCAGACATGTCTCTCTTGAGACAAATTTTGAACAACTTTAAAAGCTACAAACCGCATCTATGTGTGAGACGCGAGAAAATTCCATATATAGAAATTCTAAGATGGTAATTATGCACCTGTTTGGTATAAATTAATATTAGATTCTGATATAAGTTAATGAAATATATGACTGAAAAATTGTGAGTCCCATAAAATATGTGATTAAAATTAATTATTGACTTTTACTTGATATTCAAATTAGATTGTAATTCGAATCGAGAATACTATGCCCCTGCTTGATTCACATTAAGTTTTTCTCTTTTTTCTACAATACTTAATCTCAACCATCTATTAAAAATCAAACCCACAATATTTAACTTTTCAATCAAATCTCAATTATTCATTCTTCTAAAAATCATTATTCATTTAAAAAAACTCTTTTTAAACAATACCAAACATACACATATATTTAAATTTCATATCGCGGATGAACAATTGTAAATTTGATGTTTAAATAGAATCTATCAAATTATAATTACGAAAATACCCACAATCCACATTTCGAGTCCTTTTCTAGTACCAACATTTGACACTTGTTATGGTGTTAACGGAAACACATACAATATTGGCACTTGATTATTTTTATCCACATTGCATCACATAAGGTTCTCGTTAGTGTATTGAGATAAGAGGCTGAGCACTTTTCATTCAATTCAGCAGAAGATAAAGGTGTCATTTCATTATGTTTGCCATTTGCCATTTGGAATGGAATATTTCACAATCTAATCAACGAACATTTTGCAATTACCCAAAATACCCTTCAACCTGCATGATTTTTGTCTCTATTTGAAACAGTGGTACAGCAATACTCCCACTAGGAAGACAATAGGGGTGAAAGAAAATCAGTAGATACCCCAAATTGTGGCTCTGATTAAAGAAAAAGAACCTCTTGACTCTTGAGCCATCAATCCCTTTTTCTATTGTAACTCGAGAAATCTCTTATGCTCAAAATCAAGAATACAAGTATCTTGACCACCTCTTAGTGTTGATGAATTTTGTATATTATATATAGCCCGTTTCGTATTGATTATAATCCAAAATTTAAAATTAATGTCAACAATTAATTTTAACTACATATTTCGTATGATCACAACTTTTTAACTACAAATTTCATTAACTTTTGGATTGAATATGCTATACTCTTGAATCCATCTTCCAACTTCAGCTTCAGCTTCAGGTGAATTTGATTTTCAGCCATATATGGAAAGAAGGTAATGCATTGACTGATTGGATTGTGAATGGTGGTTACAAAGAAAGGAAATTCAATGTGTTATATCCTACAGATTTTGTTAATGAAGGAAGAGGTGCGGCTTAGTTGGACAAAATTTGCTTACCAAATACTAGATTTGTATAGATGATAAATGTTGAACTTGCATAGCTTGTATTAGTTTTTTGTCTCATTTTGCTTATTTATCTAGTCGTGTTTTTTATTTGATATAGCTGTTTGCATTTTGTTCACTCCATGTAAGTTTTAGTGCATATTGTATAATTTGGAGGCAAGGTACGTAAGTTCCCCTTCTTGCATTTGTATATTGTTTTCATATATGAATAAAATCTATATTCTAGACTTGAATTCTGAAGCTATGATATAATAATAATAATAATAATAATAATAATAATAATAATAATAATAATAATAATAAATTTTTATCAAAATCTATTAACAATATGATTTTAACGTACACCAAATAGGGGCATAGTATAGTGATGTCATGGATTGTGAATCGCTTTTATCGCTTGATCCAACCCTTTTAGTTTGAAAATAGTTTGAATAGACTCATATGTTTGATTGAACTTGGAAAATAAAAATGAAAACATTTGCCATTTTCGTGTAAATCTTCTCACCAAAATGATGAGAAAATATTTGGTTGGAAATTGTTCAAAAATGTACTTTACATGTACATGAAAAATGTTTTCCATGTTAAATGTTTCAATCAAACACAAATGAAATAAAATATTTTACTTGAAATGACATTTTTCATTACAAATTGAAGCAATCAAACACACCTACAGAAATTTCATAAAACTTGGCATGGGTAGTAGACAATGAACTCATTCTATTGTGATTGAGTTTCGGACCGTGGGGTATCTCTAATGCATCCATTTAGTGCTGGTCCTAATAATTTTTTAGTTTGAATCGATCTATAAAAAGGGCTCCTAAAGTTGTAGCGTTGATTCATTTTTTTTCTTCATAACAATTTTCTAAAACTAAACCAATAAACTTAAAAGACAACAAAAAACTTAAACTACATGTAATATTCAAAATATTTATATTACGATTGAATAATAAGATCAAAAAAGTTCGAAATGATCATTTAAATACAGCTCACCTTACAGTTTTGGAGGCAAAAGTATTAATAAATTATGTCTATTCAAGTTGTTCATTAATTCATTTCTCAATTTATAACATCGTCAATTCATTAAATCTTTCTTACGACATAGTTGATCGGAGAAAAGTTTTGATCAGCTTCAACTTTGAGAAACTTAATTCTGCACTTGCAATTATATATGACCTGTATATTCAACAAGATTTTGTAGGCAACATAAGCATTTGAAAAACAAGCATTCACTTTCTTCAAATAATAACAAACAAGGAATACTTTATGTATACATTGATAGGTTTGACCAATAATTATAGTTCAAATTTATCGGATCAAGTAATTCCAAACCAATTCATAAAATATCATATTTTAAGATATAAACCAACTTTAGTAGGCTATGAATTATATTAGAGGGGAAAAAAAGCCACTAATCAATAATGAAAATAGCCCCATAATTTTTTATAAAAAAATAAATAAACCTTAGGTCCCTGACATTAATGAAAGTTAGAACAACTAAGGTTGCGTTCTCTTTGACGTTTTCCAACCGTTTTCTGTTTTTCATTTTCGAAAACGCGAAAAACGCGTTCTCTTGCGCCATTTTCGGAAAAAAAAATTCGAAAACGTTTTCAAAATTTGTAAAGGAAATGGAAAACGTGAAAATCACGTTTTCCGCGTTTTCCGAAATTTTTGCCTTGTAAGTGAAAAACGCGCGTTTTCCACTTAAAAAAAAATTTGAAATTTGTCAAAATTTATCATTTTTAATTACATTATTGGTCCCTGATTTTCAAAACTTGTCATTTTAATCCTCAAATTTTGAAATTTCTTTCGAAAATATCCTAATTTATTAGCAACTTAAGTCCCTCAACTTCAGATTTTGTTGCACATTAGTTCACAAATTTTACTTTTCTTTCAATTTAGTCCTTTTCGTATTTGTTTTATAGGTCATTGTCTTCAAACATGTATAACTTTTGATGTACAACTCCGAATTGTACTCTATTTTTTGCCTAGAATTCCAAATTCAACCATCTTTCTGATGATGTATCATGTGCTTAATTATTAAACATTTCTTTTTTACTTTGTATTGTAGACACTTATTTTGTAAGGGCATAATTAATTAACGTAAATTGATTTTTGCAAATTTTATTGAAACTTAAATTTTAAACGTTATAAGTGCTTACTAGAATGATGTATCTATATAAAGTATTAAAAGGAACGATTACTTTAGAAGGGAAAATTACTACTCAAATGTTGAACGATTACTTTAGAAGGGCAACATGATTTTTTGAACTTTTTTTGTATAACCAAATTGTGTGATAGGGGTTATTTCATTTATTTTTGTTGTGTAACTCAAAATATGATATCTTTATTTCATTTATATTCACAAACAATATGAAATAATTTTCTTCAAAAATTCAAACAGAACGCGTTTTCCAACTTTTCATTTTCGAAAACAGTTTTCAGAAATAACAAATCAAACGAGTTTTCAGCAATTTCGAAAAAAGTCACAGAAAATGGAAAATAGAAAACATTTTCGAAAATGAAAACAGGAAACTGAAATACAAAGAGAACGCAGCCTAAACATTGTAAAAATAGACAAGAAATAATTTAGTAAAAATCGAGGCTTTGTCAAGATTCAAAAGCTCTATCAAATGGTATGACTTACAAAATTTATATTCTTAATTCAACTTAGATGCAATTTTGTTTTATTTTAGAAAATTACACACACACACACACACACACACCCAAATTGATCTAGTGCCAACTAAGACACAAGCATTGGGCCCCACACTGTTGTGGGGCCCAGTGTGATGAGATCTCAGTCGGAGAATCTCGTCGAACACGCGGAATAACGATAATTAAAACTTAGGAAAGATTTAAATCAGATCTGACACGAAAATAACAAGAATTAAAATACTGGAAAGATAAAATTGACGATAGGACCTTGACCCAAAATTCACGACGCAATTAATTGACGATGCGGAATCGAGATTCAAGGTTTTCGAAACACCACAAGGATTTGTCAATTTCCTTGATAAGATTCTAAATTGGAAACGCCACAAATATTCTCGCGAATATTTGATAAGTTCAACGCCACAAATATTTCGCAATATTTGATAAGTTGGATTTGTTCTCGAAACACACAAAAGGGACTCCTCAACCTTTTAATTGAAGAAAACTCTCTCAACTTTATTAATCTCAAAACTCAAACTAAACTATTTTTTACAATGAATGGAAGAAGTATAAATAAGCAAAATAACCTAGCATCTAATTTACTCAAAATAGAATTCCAATTAGACTAAAATTCTAAAATAGGAAAATAACCAAAAACTAAAAAGGAAATAAAATAATTATAAAATTCCGGAAAATATGGCGCTGCTTGTTTACGGCCGTGACGAAATCTCTTACGGCCGTAAAGGCCTTTCTGATTAAATTTATGTTATTCTTTACGGCTGTGGCACAATGCTTACGGCCGTGAAATTCCTTTAGTTTGCATGTTACGGCCGTAAGCCTCGTTCTGCCAAAATTCATCCTTTTTCCTCGTTAATTGATTACGGTCGTGATTGTAAGATTTACGGCCGTGAATATAGGGGTTCCGGCCGTGAAGGTCTTCTTTTACGGCCGTAATGGATTTTTTGCATAAATAATTTCTTTTACTCGATTCGGCTCGATCCGTCCCTCTTCTCGGCTCGACCACAACATGGAACTTACTCCGTTTTGCACGTAAATCACTATCATATTGCCGATGGCTCGACTTCGCCCTTCGATACCTGGTCCGGATCACATCACAGTGCTTGTGTCTTGGTTGACGCAATAATATGTGGAACCATGCTAGACGCACCTCGGGGCTTACCCCCGAGGTGACCGCCCCCTCACATGGAGGGGGCGGAGCCCACTTGTCGGAAGTGGGCTCCACCCCCTCCATGTGAGGAGGGGGTCACCTCGGGGGTAAGCCCCGAGGTGCATCTAGCATTTTTCTAATATGTGTCATTGATTGACATTAGATCAAAATCGTATATATATATATATATATATAATTGAAGTCTTTCATCTTGCACGCCATTTGGATTACAATTCGTAAAATATATTGGAGATTCTCTAATGTACGAGTACGAAGATTAAGAATTGAGGAGGAAAAGTGCAAGTAAGTTAACTACAAATATCGTGAAATTTGTTATAAAATCATCGAAATCATAAGAACAACATAGAGAGAGAAATGGAGAGAGTTTAGAGGAGAGAATTTCTCTTCAAGAATTGGTGTAATAAATTGGTAAGTATAGGCTCCTATTTATAGGAGTGGACAATGGCACAATCGTAATATTGTAAAGTTTACAGGGATATAATGGTTATGTCATTCACATATATACATTATTTATAACACTCCCCCTTGAATGACATATTAAGCAATTGTCTGCCTCGTTAAAACCTTGCTAAGAAAACCCAATGGGATAAAACTTGAGCGAAGGAAAAAGAGTACAGTTGCTCCCCCTGATATTGGCCATCGTCAATCGTTGAGTCTTAATGTTCAAGTAGAACAAATCATGTATTGAATCTTTGAAGTTCTTCAGTGCTTCAGTGCTGCCTCGTTAAAACCTTGTCAGTAAAACCCAATGGGACAAAATCTGAACGAAGGAAAAAGAGTACAGCCGCTGCCTCATTAAAACCTTGTCAGGAAAACCCTGTGGGACAAAACCTGGACGAAGGAAAAAGAGTACAGCAGACAGCATGATTCTCCCCCTGAAGTGTGCAATCAAGTATTCATGAACCTTTTGAATAATGATATCATCTTTCTTCTGGAATATATATGAAAATCTTCTTGTGTGTAGTCGATATCATAACATTCTTCATAAGATGTGTATGATTTTCTTCATTTGTTGATATCATTCCAGTATAACAATGTGTTGCTGAATTATAGCTTGTTGATAGCTATGATGATGCCTCAAAAACCTTGCTAGGAAAACCCTGTGGGACAAAACCTCAGCGAAGGGAAAAAGAGTGCAACGCGTATTTATTCCTTTCATGGAATATTACATGTATATTGGTGCAATCACGAATCTTTTCATTGTATTTTTCACTTCTGGTGAATAATCAAATTTAGAATTCACTTCTGGTGAATAATCAAATCTATAATTCACTTTCATAGATTGCATCTTTCACTTCTAGTGAATAATTAAATATTCATTTTCAAATTCACTTCTAGTGAATAATCAATTTCAAATTCACTTCTGGTGAATATTCATTTTCGTATTCACTTCTAGTGAATAATCAATTTCCCAGATGTCATAAATAGTACACTCCAATTTCACTTTCAACATATTATATCATGGAGTCATTTGTATCATTCTATAGTGATACTAATCTGGGCATATTGAATCTTTCAATGATTTATACATGTATGTTCTTACACTTTATAAACTGCAATTTCTAATTTTGCAGGAGCATAATCAATCATTGAAATAGATATCAATTTCGACATATAATCTACAATCATTTTACTTGAAATCCCAACGTACCGCGATCAACTGGTACATCAAAGAATACTCCCAAAGTACCGAGATGAGAATCATACATTTTGATCTCACTCATTGGTATATCAAGGAGCTCAAGCTAGTGATTTAGACTATAGTCTATCCACCATATGTCATGCCAGTTCTATGAAAAATTTCGCGCGCAACTAGTCGTCTTTTACGACTGTGAAATATTTTTCATTTGTACATATAATTACTGGCTTTACACATTTAAGCATTTGGACTTCAGGTCCTTGAACAATAATCCCTACATTAGGGTTTCATACTTGGCCAAAGAATTATGATTTCATCAATCTTATTTCATAAGAGGGTATGCAGTCGACTTATTTATCGATTCCATCTCAATATAACGTGGAGAGATCTCTTTATATGTTCTATCATCAGGTACCTGAATATCTCATCATTTGACTATGTCCCTTTTACTTACTTTGAGTATTTAGCCTCAAAGGAATCATTTCAATCATTCAAGAGATATTTATTTTTGGAATCGATAGTCATTATGCTTCAGGCATAATTACGCTTCAGGCGTGTTTTCACCATAATGTTCTCAAATATTATCAATCGGCTAAAATGCCATAACACATGTCATTCTTTTAGGGATGTAATTTCAATCATATATCTCAGTGCGCTTTGGTGGAGTGTATGCATATCGCACTTTTACAAATAATAAAGCTTCTTGAGCTATTCCCTGTTTGACATAGAATATTGTTGTATGATAAACAATTTCTGAATAAGTTATTCTCATAGAAAATAATTTGGAACTTTTGATAATCTAACCGTTTATTATAGAACTTCTGGTTCTATACGGTTTTATTTCATTTCTATGTATGAATATTTGATTCAATACAATATCGCTAAACTTCTGGTTCAATACAATGTATATTTCATTTATGAGCTTCTGGTTCATACTATATACATATTTCACTTGTACGTATGAACTTCTGGTTCAATAAGATATTTCACTTGTACATATGTATGAACTTCTGGTTCAATACAACATTTATTTCATCAGTATTCTATATAGTTCAAATCAGTATAACTTTATTACTTTTAGTATACCGAAAAATCAGGTACAATATCCAAGGAAATATCTCATAATCTCAATCTTGTCGCCAAATCTTCCCTTATATCGAAAAAGGTAATGGCATATTATCTCACCTTTTCAATAATTTATTCCATTATTTCTTGATGGAATCCATATCACTGACACGCGGAGCCGTCGCTCTTTTACGCGTTGAATAATGCATTTAAATAGATGATTTGGGAAGAAGGCTAGATCCATCAAAAATGGATATCATACTTTCAAATATTCGCAAATATTATTCCAATCTTCCAGTAAATGATTTGAGAAAAATTTATCGAATTAGGCTCGAAAGATTGAGGTTGCTGATGGATCATGGCATGCCAGAAGATGTTCGCTGGTTGATCGAAGCAAAAGTTCGATTAGCTGGTGAATTACCAGATTCATTTTCTAAGCACAAGCCTGGCTTAGGTAAGAGTACTTTTGCAAAGAAGCGAAGAGCAAAAAGATTAAATAGTTGCTACAAATGTGCTCGATGGACATGTGATACCCGTTGTAAATCAATAGGATATTCATCCATAAATCGAGATGATAAGATAGACTTCATTAAGGGTGGACTGAGTAAGGAGTCATTGGATGATATCCGATTGACTCTTGAGACGCACCCTAGTGGATATGTGCAGCGTGAGCTACTATCTTTATGGGCTAAATTCATCAGCGATAAAGAGAGATATAGTCTCAAAAATATAATAGCAAAAGATCCTGTTTGCCATGCTGTTATAAACAATGATGCTTTGGCTATGCAGCATTAATACAAGGTAAATCATTTGATATATATGCACATATAAAATATTTTTTCTGTTTCCTTTCACGAGTTTTGATAAAGGCTGGTTAAAAATATTAAATCGCCGAAAGGTGAGTAGGATGATTTTGTCAAAAGTAAATCTTCACTTTTTCGAAAAACGACCAGTAAATAGTGAAGTTTTTCGGTTTTAAATAGCCAAACATTTTTCATAGTTCATGCATCCCAAAATAACATTTTCCTTCTTTACTTTCAAAAATGGAAGGACCAAAATTTCGACAGATCAAAACTATCTGTGTATTTTGTGGATCAAAAGTGGGAAAAGGTTTTGGGTATCTAGAAGCAGCCGTGGATTTAGGAAAGAAATTGGGAGAGAAAGGTATCACTCTCGTGTATGGAGGAGGTAGCAGTGGATTGATGGGTTGTGTTTCACAATCCGCTCTAGTAGAGAAAGCAAGAGTGATAGGTGTTATACCTACTCCTTTAGCTGATATTGCAGGCAAAACACGAGGGCATGAAGTACAAACCTTATCTATCCATGAACGCATAACTTGCATGTTATATGGTTCTGATGCCTTCATAGCCCTGCCTGGAGGTTTTGGTACTTTAGAAGAAATCTTTAATATTACTTCATGGGCTCAACTAGATCTCCATACTAAGCCTATAGGGCTTTTAAATGTAAACAATTTCTTTGATGGTTTGCTAACATTTCTTGATTATGCTGTGGAACAGGGATTCATATCTCCATTTTCTAGGAGAATCCTTATTTCTGCTCCTACTATCGAGGAACTGCTGGATAAGTTGCAATCATATATTCCAATACAAGATCCAGCAGGAGTAAAGATAGATTGGTCGCAAGGAAGGGGAATCAAGCGAAAATGGAGTCCGGTTAATGTAAATTTATCTTTGTGAACTCTAGAATAGGTGGTGGTAGAGTACGGAGTATTCTCACTCTTGAGACACACCATAAATTTCTAGGATTTTATCAATGTATTAATCTTGTGTACCTCAAAGATTTAAAGTGGTAGAGTATGGAGTATTTCTTACTCTTGAAACACACTTTTTTCTTTATTTCCTCAAAAGGTCAGAGGTGGTAGGATACGGCTACTCCCGAAACACATCTCTAATTTTGAGGATCATAAATGTTTTCCCCTTTTGCATTTTGCATGTATGTCTCGTTTATGCTTCTTCAGGAGCAATAATAATATCATTTCAGTATGTTTAGATGATAATTTTTACTTCTTCTGGAGTAAATATGTACTTCTTCTGGAATATATAAGTGCTCGTGCAAGAACTTTTCCAGGCACTTATCATCTAACATTCATCTCATAATACTGATGAGATTATTTTCACATTAGCTATATCCGTGCTATCATGTGATATTATCTTATCATACATCAACATTCTCTTGTTGAATAATTTTCATCCACCCATTCAAATTCAGATATTGGTAACTTCTGGTACCATTGGATAAAACATTTTATTAATATTTATCAACCTTTTGGTAATGATAACTTCTGGTATCATTTGATAAAATATTTTCTAACTTTAGTATTGATAACTTCTGGTATCATTTAATGAAGTATCAAATAACAATAATATTGTATATATATATTAACAATAACGATACTGGGGTTATACCACCAAGTATATATGTTGACAACAACCCTCTAATATGTTAGAATTAACCAACAACTGAGGTGTTTATATGTATTCAATTGATATACCGACCATATAGGCGGTGTCAACGTGATGAAATAATTAAACCAGCCATATAGACGGTATCAACGAGATGAAACAATTAAACCGGCCATATAGGCGGAATCGACATAATGAAATAATTAAACCGGGTAAAGCCAACCATGTAGGTGGTAAAACCAACCATGTAGGTGGCAGCATAATATAATTCAATTGATCACATATTAATCGTTAATTTACGATTATTATACTTGTATGTATTATTAAGGGCAAAATCGTCCATATTTTAATATATTGCTCATATGAATAAATTGAAACCGTCAATAGGTTTAAAATTTAATTTAGAACAAACTTACTTTTGGTCCGAAGTTCAAAATCTCGTCAGGATTGCTCCAAAAACAGTTTTTAAGAAAACCGCCATGTTCGACCGCCGGAATATTTTAAAAACTGCACAAAACAGAAAAATAAGATCATAGAAAAATCCAATTCATCAAAACGGACAAACTGCCTTTCGTCATCGCCAGATCCGCCACGCGCCGCCGCCGCCGGCCGCCACGCGCCGGTGATCGGAAAAATTGACCCATCACCATAATATGTGCCTCGGCGTCCTGAACATGCCGGTGGTCTCCGATTTTCCAAAAGATCAACCGTTTGGCCGGAATCATCATTTTTCAGTCCGCCAGCATCTTCTTCTCCGGACAATAACTTCCGTTTTAACCGTTGGATTTGCGCCAAATTTCAGTCGAGTCTTCTCCTAGAAAAACCCGTTGATATGCCGCTGGCCGATCGTCGATCGGAGTTCAGAATCGTCCGGAATAAGCATTTCAATTTTCGGTCAGATATCTGTTTTTGCACAGTTTTTCAGATTTTCTTCTTCGGTCGATATCTTTTGTTTCAGCCGTTGGTTCTGCGCCAAATTTTAGGCGAGTCTTCTCCTTGACAAGCCCGTTCTGATGGCGGTGGCCGATCGTCGATCGGATATCTGGATCGGCCAGAATCATTCTTTTTCAGTTTGAGAGAAAAGGAAACATTGGTTATTAATAATCAGGTTTCTGATACAGAGGCTCATCATTTAGATGCAACTGTAGAGCATACTCCCGTTATTACTCAATTGGTTAGAGACTCGTGCTGATAACGTGTTATAAAATCATCGAAATCATAAGAACAACATAGAGAGAGAAATGGAGAGAGTTTAGAGGAGAGAATTTCTCTTCAAGAATTGGTGTAATAAATTGGTAAGTATAGGCTCCTATTTATAGGAGTGGACAATGGCACAATCGTAATATTGTAAAGTTTACAGGGATATAATGGTTATGTCATTCACATATATACATTATTTATAACAAAATTTTGCATTTTTAAAGTCCAAGAACAGTATTTCAATTATAGCATGCTATTTGAAGTTGCCCTAACCATTCAATCTCCTTTTGCACCACGTGAATCTTACACACGCGCGCGCGCACACACACATCTACTAGTGTGGCCCATGCACGGGTTTTGATAATAATTATAATTGTTGTAGTGAAGCAGGTGACGAATCCAAGAAGTCAATTTAGCAAGAACGGATTTGTTCTAGAATAAGGTTACACTATATAAGGTAAGAGGAAAAAGAATTTCGACACCAAAGTTATAATGTAAAAAAAGTTTTTTTTTGCGGATCTAGCCCGAGCGGCAGAACGCCCTCGCTGAGGGTTGGATCCATTATGAGCTACGCTGGTACTGAATACTACTGTAGCGACCAAGAATTTTTACGCGATTAATAATTATTTTAATAGAAAATCGTGTCGCTACTATTTCACCCATTTTTATTAAGTTAACGCAGCGACGTATTCGTATAGCCAAGTCAAGAAATAATCGAGATCGTTCGATTTTAAATTAAATTCCGAATTTCT
This sequence comes from Ligustrum vulgare, assembly GCA_963555705.1. Taxonomy (NCBI): domain Eukaryota; kingdom Viridiplantae; phylum Streptophyta; class Magnoliopsida; order Lamiales; family Oleaceae; genus Ligustrum; species Ligustrum vulgare. The sequence goes on along the minus strand of OY743172.1, from coordinate 2,330,171 downwards.
AAAAATATCTCCATTTTCTTGATTTAAAGTATATTAAGTCCAAATACTTAATTCAATGTTATACCAATATTTATTTATACAAAAATTACTTTTATTATTTAAATTAAGAAAATATATGCAAGCATGAGAGGTTCCATTATATGTAATCATGAAGAGCATAATATTTGTATAAAAAATGGAAAAGTATATGAATGATTTATATACTCCATTATATATAATCATGAAGAGCATAATATTTGTATAAATATGGAAAAGTATATGAATGATTTATATACTCCATTATATATAATCATGAAGAGCATAATATTTGTATAAATATGGAAAAGTATATGAATGATTTATATACTCCATTATATATAATCATGAAGAGCATAATATTTGTATAAATATGGAAAAGTATATGAATGATTGATAAGACTCCATTATATGTAATCATGAAGAGCATAATATTTGTATAAAAAATGGAAAAGTATATGAATGATTTATATACTCCATTATATATAATCATGAAGAGCATAATATTTGTATAAATATGGAAAAATATATGAATGATTGATAGACTCCATTATATATAATCATGAAGAGCATATTATTTGTATAAATATGGAAAAGTATATGAATGGTGCTTTACTTTAAGAAAAGGATGTGTTAAAATTAATAGAATTGAATGATTATGTTTACAATATGCCAACTTTATACATCTATTTAAACTCATCTCTTTTACACACAACTCTACACATATACACTTATTTCCAACCTCTTGACAAAATCCACAAGTAAGAGAAATTCAAGGTGGTCAAGAAAGTTTTGGTTCATTTACTACTACACTTCATTTTAATCTTTTAAAAGGTAAGTATATCTTATGTTTTTATGAAAATTAAGTATGTTGTTATGAAATGTAAGTATATCTTATGTTTTTATGAAAATTAAGTATGTTGTTATGAAATGTAAGTATATCTTATGTTTTTATGAAAATTAAGTATGTTGTTATGAAATGTAAGTATATCTTATGTTTTTATGAAAATTAAGTATGTTGTTATGAAATGTAAGTATATCTTATGTTTTTATGAAAATTAAGTATGTTGTTATGAAATGTAAGTATATCTTATGTTTTTATGAAAATTAAGTATGTTGTTATGAAATGTAAGTATATCTTATGTTTTTATGAAAATTAAGTATGTTGTTATGAAATGTAAGTATATCTTATGTTTTTATGAAAATTAAGTATGTTGTTATGAAATGTAAGTATATCTTATGTTTTTATGAAAATTAAGTATGTTGTTATGAAATGTAAGTATATCTTATGTTTTTATGAAAAGTAAGTATGTTTTTATGAAAGGTAAATACACCTTATGTTTTTATGAAAAGTAAGTATGTTTTTATGACAAGTAAGTATATCTTATGTTTTTATGAAAAGTAAGTATGTTTTTATGAAAGGTAAATACACCTTATGTTTTTATGAAAAGTAAGTATGTTTTTATGACAAGTAAGTATATCTTATGTTTTTATGAAAAGTAAGTATGTTTTTATTAAAGGTAAATACACCTTATGTTTTTTATGAAAAGTAAGTATGTTTTTATGACAAGTAAGTATATCTTATATTTTTATGAAAAGTAAGTATGTTTTTATGAAAGGTAAATACACCTTATGTTTTTATGAAAAGTAAGTATGTTTTTATGACAAGTAAGTATATCTTATGTTTTTATGAAAATGTTTGGATCATTGCTATGAAATCAATCTCACAAGATTGTTATGGGTTCCATATGATATGTTTATGATTATGCTAAGGGGACCGGAGTTTAGTAGCGCTACACATAAGAATTCTTGTCATTTAAGTTCGGTAAAATTCTTGTGTCTCCCTATGTTTATGAGTATTTCGATCCTATCCTATGTTATGATGAAAATGATCCATATGCTTTCAAAAGAAAATTTATGCTTGGTATACTTACTGGGATTTTATAAATCTCACTCCACGATATTTACCATTTTCAGATAATTGAAGGTTCGAGGCGGTCAACATGGAAGTGGCAAAAGTGGTTAAGATTGATGAGATAATTATGTTGAACTTTATGTAAGAAAATTATGTTCTATTTTTATTCACAAATAAAATTATGGGATTCTAATTATTCTTTTGAATAATTTTACATTACTATTTAAGTCTCGATAATATGATATGAGTCACTTTTAGTGGCACTCGAATGGTCGAGAATTCGGGTCGTCACAACTACTGACTTACTATACTACAGGCATAGGTAAGACAACAACAAATAAACATGAATCCTGAAACAACAATCCTCAACAATTTCTCAGTTTGCGTTTCTTATAGAAAAAAATACATGCACCTTTGCACATGTGCTTTTGTTCAACCACAAAAGTTGAGTTTCTCGCCCCCCCCCCCCCCCCCAACTTTCTTTTTCTCTTCTATCTTGATCTTCTCATTCTCTGGTGCTGAACTTAGGGGGAAAACCCAATCACTAGAGACTAACACGGGTTAAGAATCAAGACTCTATCAGCTTAAGCTTTTAGATGAATTGATTCAACATAGTATCATAGAGGTCCTAAGCTCATGTCCCCCCAACACCCATTTAGTAAAAAATATTCTACTAAATAGTGGAGATTAAGAAGATTTAAGGATACTTTTGACTGCAAAACTAATGTTCAAACATAAACAGGCAAAAGGCACGATAAAATAATGTTTAGGAACAAGTCTATAAAAGGATTGTACCTTATTATGCTGGAGCTGATTCATAACATTCTGATCAAAAGAATACACAAAAACACACACGTGCACAAACGATTGGTACACTGAAACAGGAAAATCTTAGTACACGTGTCTCTTCATTAGTCCCTGTTGCAAAGACTTCAAGAAGGGATATTACATAAATATATAATCTGCTTTTAAAAAGGCTCCAATGCCAATAAAAAATAATTTATTTATGAGCTCCTCAGACGAGATCTGTTCAATAGAAATATATTTAGAGAAGCCAGGAACATATCAAACAACTGCTTAGTAGAGAAAAATAATGCCAAGTTTTCCATTTTTCAAGAATAATAACTCCTGCTAAAAAAAATTCTAAATACCACCATCGTCTGCTTTCTTGTGGTACTACCAAATACCAAATATTTAAACAAATAAACATAGAACAATTATCACGTATATGTAAACACAAAAAGATTAGCATAAAATACCTATTAAAATTTGAAAATTTATCTATTTTTATTTTCTATACAAACAAAATAAAATACCTGTAACTACTTACCAAAAGAGAGCAGGGGCTGGTTGGAAGCATGTAATTCGATTGGAGCTCCGAGGCAAAGATTAACCTTCAGTCCCTGAAATCAGAGTAAAACTTGATTAATTATTCATTAATGCAAATGAAATGAAATCAATGTAAAACTTGAATGTGTATCTCATTCATTAATCCAACAAAATAAATCTTAATGAATATTTCAATTCTTACATCAAACTTGTTAGAATAATTAGCACATTTTAGAATATGCTTAGAATATGCTTTATATGTAGAATATGCTTTTGAATATGCTTAGAATATGCTTAGAATATGCTTTATATGCTTTAGAATATTCTAAGCATATGCTTTTGTTTTGTATGTATATATAGGATTGAGTATTATAATGAATGGTGTGGTTTTAGGGTTGTCTCTTCTCTCTTTCTCTTCTTCTATTCTTTCTTCTTTCTCTTAGTTTATTTGTAGAACATATATAAGGATATATATGTTATTGTGTTTTCTACATGGTATCAGAGCAATTTGATTCACATTGCCTTCGAAAAACGAAATCAGCGTGCATTTTTCTTCTTCGCGAAAAACTCTAAACCGTACTATTTCACGAATTTCGAGGCACTTGCAGTAGGAATTCCGGTGATCTAAGACCATATTCAGAATCTGCAGGTGGAGCCGCGTCGACCGGAGTGGCGCGTGAGAGTACACGCGCCGGTGTAAGGAGGCGCGTGAGTCAGGCAGTCGGACCTTCTGGTGGCGCGTGGGGGCGCGTGTGGCAGTTCCTGGCGGCACGGTTGACGGATTTGCGATCGACTATTCATCCTCTATCTGCTTGTGGTGTTGGTTTGCAGTTATCCATTCTTTTTTACACACTGCTTTGCTTGACTTTGTTGGTTAGTATCGTTTTCTCTCTTATAATGGCATCCGATGATTCTCTTCAGGCTATTAATGTGCGTTTGAATGGTAAAAACTATGCTTACTGGAGTCATGTTATGAAACACTTTCTTAAGGGTAAAAAATTGTGGGGTTATGTCAGTGGAATAGTTGAGAAACCGGAAAATAATGATGCAAATTATGCAACTCTGTTAGATACCTGGGATTCAAATAATTCAAAAATTCATACATGGATAAATAATTCTGTAGAACATAGTATTGGTACACAGTTGGCTAAGTATGAAACGGTAAAGGAGGTTTGGGACCATTTGCAGAACTTGTACACTAAATCTAGTTTTGCAAAACGATATCAGTTAGAGATTGATATTCGAGCATTGCAACAAAAGAATATGAGCATTCTGGATTTTTATACTGCTATGACATCAATTTGGGATGAGTTAGCTCTTACTGAACCGGCAGGTCTGAAAGCAAGTGCGGATTATATTATTTATAGAGAGGAGCAACGATTGGTTCAGTTTTTGATGGCACTTCGTAGTGATTTTGAGGGACTCAGAGGTTCTATTTTGCACCGTACTCCTCTTCCATCTGTTGATTCAGTTGTTAGTGAACTTGTTGCTGAGGAGACACGGTTAAAATCTCTTACTGAAGATGTATCTCTTCCACATTCTGGGACTTCAGTCTTAGCTTTACCATCTACACAGAATCGAACCAAAGGATATGCACGGTTCCCAAATGATGTTTGTAGTTTTTGTAGACAAAAGGGACATTGGAAGGCTCAATGTCCTAAGTTATTGAAGTCCCAGCAGTCTTATAGATCCAATGCCCACACAGCAGCGATTGTTCCACCTGTTGGCTCCTCTATACTTGGTCCACCGCCTTCATCTGATTCCCGATTGACTGATCTTAGTGAGCAGTTTCAGAAGTTTTTAGCCTCACAGTCACATGTCATGTCAGCCTCTACTCATGTAGGTTTGTCCTCTCAGAACTCCTCAGGTAAAACCTCCTCGTGGATTTTTGACTCGGGTGCTTCTAAGCATATGTCTCCTAACTCATCACTTTTTGATTATTTATATCCTTCTATGTCATCTTCACCTGTTATGACTGCTGATGGCACCCCGTTGTCCTTAGCAGGTGTTGGTTCTGTTCATACTTCTAATCTATCTTTATCAGATGTCTATTGTGTTCCTGACCTTACTTTAAATCTTATTTCTGTTGGTCAATTATGTGATTCTGGTAATTCTGTTCACTTTACTTCTACTACTTGTTATGTACAGGATCCGCAGTCTCAGAAGCTGATTGGGATCGGCCATAGGCAAAGAGGAGGACTTTATTAGGAGTATATTAGGAAAATGAATTGTAAAGTTTATTTTTTCAATAACATTTGTTGACGGTTGAATTATGAAATATTTCAAGTCGGCAAGAAGAATAGGTGAATGTTAGATATGCGATTAAAAAGATATATTGGAAGAGGTTAATCCCAGTTCGGAATAGGCGACATGGACTTCACATGTGTATTAATATCTTTATATGCGGCTTTCAATAGTCAAAGTTGGGATCCCTTTGTGAGCTACCTTCTCCTATATTTATAGGGAGAATGTGATGAGCTGACTTATTACAATACCTGAATATCTGACATTAAGACATAACTAGTCTAACTGAATCCTTACATAATATCATGTAGTTGACTTTTGTGTCCTAACTAATAATATGTCGGAATAACTGCCTTAACTACCGTGTTAGAAGGTAGTTAGTTTTGTTTAACCTACGTGAGTAATATCCAACCTTACTGGCGCACGTCGGAAAAATCTATCTTCGTCCGACCTTACTGGCGCACGTCGGAATAATCTTTCTTCGTCTAACCTTACTGGCGCACGTCAGAATAATCTTTCTTTGTCCGACCTTACTGGACCACATCGGAACCATGTTGAGGAGTCCCTCCATGGAACTCAAGATACGGTTTAATTAACGTCTGATATGATGATGTCAGGTCGGACGTACTGCAGATCATTCCGACCTCTCTGGACCAAGATTGTAACCTAACGGCGTCGTTTCGTCACCCAGGTTGTGTTACCCATCAACAATTGCCCCTAGGAGTGGAATTGAAAGGATTTATGATCCGCTCCTACAAATGCTTATTGATAAGTAGTACTAATACCCAAGTAATGATGACGTTGACACGTGTCACTAGTCCCTGGTGCCTAGGTCTGACAATGCCAGAAAAACGCTGTCAGCCGTCAATTCCCATTGATGGGCTCAATGTGTCTCTTCAAATTCTGTACTGATAGTTAATGATGTCTTTATATATAAGCCTCTATTTGTTAAAAGTTTTTTGTTTAAAAATATGTTTTTTTGTATTTTCTAGGTAAAATATATGGTTGAAAATTGGAAAAAGAAAATGTGTATGATTAAAAGTAATTTGGGAAATTGTGTAGGAAAAAAAATGTTTGCCAAACACATTCTAAGGGACCCTTGTACGTTTTTCCTTCTCATAGCTTCGCACTACTCTAAAAAATTTCGATTCTTTTTCCGAAGTGAACCTCTGTTCGGCTAGCTTAACACACGAACTCACGTCCACACCTATTCTATCCCCTAGGTATTTCTTTGTATTCTTGAAAAATCATGAGTAATTCCAGCAGCGATAGTGAGACTACTAGGAATGAGTCTTGGGGGAGGGGCAACGAGGAGTCCAGTTAGTGATGGCAACGGGGCGGGTTCGGGTCGGGGGGACCCCCGACCCGTGCCCCGCCCCGCGAGAATTTTTCAATTCCAAACCCGCCCCGCGACCCGCGAATTTCGGGTCGGGGCAGGTTCGGGTTCGGGGCGGGTCAACCTACCCGCCCCGTTTTATTTTTTATTTTTTTTTCGGTATTTTTTTTATTTTTTTCCTTATTAATTTTTATTAATTTATTTAATCGGGGCGGGTTCGGGTCGGGACAACCAAACCCGTACCCGCCCCGCGACCCACCCGGGTCGGGGGAAGTCGCCCCATACCCGCCCCACGACCCGCGGGGCGGGTTCGGGTCGGGTTTTTTTGCCATCTCTAAGTCCAGTCCGGATTTAGACTCTAGATCTAGTGGGTCGGATGCGAGCATATTGAACTTGAGAAATGTAGCTCGAGAGGTACAACCACTCCGATCCGCTAAACCTTCCTTCGTTCCCCGTCCAATTCCATCTACTCAATTGAACTCTGATAGAGTGGGCTTGTCTAGTTCAACTTCGACGTTCTGGCAGGCCGGCTTTCATCCTTCCATCGTTTCCGAGTCTGACCCAGATGAATGGCGTTATAGGTTTAGTATTCCGGACTCCGTACTATTTTTCTGCCTAGGGGTGACGAGCGGGCTGATGAACCTCCCGAGGGTTGTGTGGCGGTGAACAGGATGATGTTAGAAGCAGGTCTTAGGTTCCCTTTATCCCGTACTATAACCAACTACATCCGATACTGGGGTCTATCCCCTTCCCAGATTACTCCCAATGGGTGGAGAGTGGCAATAAGTTTTTTAGTTATCTGGAGTAAACTAGGGTTACCACCACCCCGTGCAAGCGAGTTCGGCTCCGTTTACCAGCTCTGTTCTAATGGGAAAGACTCCGGCTGGTATTATATAATGGTCCGACCTCGTACTGGTGGGAATTTAATAGAAGAGCTTTCGGACTCGATTAAGGGGTGGAGGGACCAGTGGTTCTACGTAGGTGGCGAGTGGCAGACCTTGGAGCGGACTGAAGACCTGGATTACATTGTTCCTACCCATTACAAACCTTACTGTATGTTCAGACATTGTTTACCACTTCAAAGCTACCTCTTCTAATATTAATTATCTCTTTTTTATTTCAAGTCCGTCCAATCCTTCCAGATCCCTTGCCTTTGAAGAGAAATTACAAAAAGCGTGTAACCTTGACCGGCGTGACAGGGACTTTAGGGAGTTAATCACTGAAGAGAACTTGTTCAAGGCCGACCTCACCACTGTACATCCTGCTACTACTTTCCTACCTCCTCCACGTCGTAAGTAGCTGTCACCTCAGACTTACATCTTCTCTAAGTTTACTACTAATCATAGTTTCTTCACTTTGCAGAACCGACCAAGTCGAAGAGAAAAGCCATGCCTCCATTCGACCGGATTGCTTTCGTTGCAAACAAGAAGAAGAGGCCCACCACTGGTGGGAAAACCCTTCCTCCCAGCATGGGCCCAACCCCTAGGTCCGGTCAGTTTAGCGGGGTTTTGGCTACCGTTACAAGTCCTTCCGGTCTTCTCACAGAAAAAGGAAGCTCGTCGAAGAAGACCCAGTAGCTCTATCGCCACCATCTTCTGATCCGATAATTCTTTCAGACAACCAAGCATCTTCGGAAAACGCAGCTAAGTGAGGTCTACCTCCTGCGTCAGATCTTCCGGCCCATACGTCTCCAGCTGCAGACCTTACAGACGTCTCTTACTTCGGCATCCACAAGGCCCGGGCTACAGAGATGGCTAAATTGAAGGGCAAGCTCCCTAAAGCATTAAGGGATGTTCGGTCCCATTAATGCCTAGGGTCGAACTCTTTGAAGGTCCTTCCCAGCTGCGTCCACAATTCTTTTGGCATAGTAGTGCGGATGTAACGCCCCGAGTTCTAAATACCCGGTTCGCCACGTCATCGTCTGATCTAACTTTTCAAATAATATTTTAGCGGAAGAAATAACTGAAATTCATTTTTTTTTTGGCAACATTAAATAAACTGTAATGGTCGATAAAATTGAAAACATTTATGAAACCATTCGAAATAATAAATCGAGCAATTAATATTGTAAAGCAATTGACAATGTCATAATTTCTCAAATAACTGAAATTCTCAAAATTATACAATGTTTGGAAATACGGAAATCATTAAAATAAGGTTTTCAACCATTTAACGTCTATTGCCACAATCATCCATCACTTGCCACCCTCTCCGAGATCTACAAAGGTTGTTAAAATAGACATGAGCATTTCATAGAAATACTCAGTAGACTCATCGCCCATTAATTAATTTACAATATAATTGAACACATAAATGCAGACTCTTTAGAAACATAGGGTGTGGGTAGTCTCTTCTTGTGCATTAAAGCACGGGGCTTCTCTTTGAAAATCATAGGCTCTTTAAAATCATAGGGTGTGGGTAGTCTCGTCTCGTGCACTTAAGGCACGTATGTTATGCATAACATCATCATTGATCTTCTTTCTTTCTCATGCATTTAAGCAAGTAATTCTCATGAACATAAAAGTTCAAGTCTCATGCATTTAAGCAAGTAATTCTCATGAACATAAAAGTTCAAGTCTCATGCATTTAAGCAAGTAAGTTATGACAAGCATAACAACATCATTATTTCTGAAGAAATACATTCTCATTTTCATAAAAATGACTTTTCACAAGTCACATAACATTCACATGCAATCATAATTTAAATCAATAAATAGGGGCGAGTCTACCTTAAAATTGACAAGTGCAAAGTTGAGCGGGAAACGACTTAAATTCTCCGTACGCTTCGTCTAGCCAATTAGAAGATTAAGTCGAATTAGTCTTTTGAAATCTGTAGTTTAAAAATGATAATTTACAATTTGGGGACCAAAATTGATGATTTGAAAGTTGGGGACCAAAATGAATATTTTTCAAAAGTTGGATGGAAGCTCAAAATGAATATTAAATTAGGGCTGAAATAGTAGATTTTAAAACTATAGGGACCCATTTGAAACACTTTAAAACTTTGAGGTACTGAAATAGATAACTTGTAAAACTTGAACTTAAAATCAAATGAATTAAATCTACAGGGATTGAAATGAGTTTGATACTTAGGGCTAAATAATAAATTTTAAACTTAAAGTAAGATTTAAAACATTTAAACTGTAGGGACTGTTTTAGATTATTTTAAAACTTGAGGACTAATTTGAAACAATTTAAAACTTCAGGGACTAAGCTGCAATTTTGAAAAATCAAAATTTAATAAAACAACTCTTACTCTCTCTCTACCATTCGCGTTCAGAGACAGTGAGAGTGCCGGCGAGAGACGGAGGCGCGAACTTCAAGCAAGCCGACCCTTTCAGCCGGTGATTCGCCGGCGGAACGCCGGCGCAGAGGGGCGGCGAGCTGCGGGTAGGAAAAGGGGATCAATTTTTGAGAGATTTGGTGCGAGAACCGACGCGAGGCCGCGGCTTGATTCGCGATTTAAGGTGAGCGATTCCGGCGAAAAAAAAATGGTGGTTGAGGTAAGAAATGAACTTATTGATTCATGGGTTTTTCTTTGGGTTTAATTATGGTATATGGAGGTTGGCAGTGGTGGTTGGTTGTCGAGTATTGTGGTTGGGTAGGTTGTGGCCGCGGTGGTTTGTAGCGGATTTGGTAGTGTTTTGGGTTAGTATCGCAGGCGGTGGTGGCTGATGATGGTTTGGAGGTGATTCGGTTCGTGGCTGGGCAGTGGGCGAAAGTGGTGGTGGTGGTGATGATTGGTGGTTGTTGGTTGAGCTGGTTGGCTGGAGATGGAGGTGGTGATGAAGATGATGATTCAGTTGGGGTATGGAGATGGGCTGGTTGCAGTGAGTGTGTGTTGAGATTGATTTCCGGCTGTTATGTGTGGTGGTTGAGCGATGAGTGATGGCGGCTGCTGGAATGTGGCAATGGTGGTTTAGAGGGTGATGATGATGATGATTGATGGTGAAGGAGGTGGAGGTGGAGGGCATTAACCTGCTGGAGTGGAGCTTGAGAAATGGAGCTGCAAGGGGCTTGAACAGGGACGGTTTGGGGTGATGCTGAGATGGGTTTGTGCAGAGGGAGGGGAACTCTGATGGGGATAAGGAGGGATTGGGAAATGTGAGAGTATGGGTTGAAGTTAGTGGGAGTGGGTGGAGTAGAATATTTTGGGAATTTTATGGGGTTTGGTAGAGTGTGAAAATCAAGACACACATGCACGTAGTTCGAGGAAAATTCACACGTGAAATCAACTGGGTCGGAAGGATGAAACTGATAAAATGAGATTGATGAAATTTTTGGAATTTAAAAATGATTTTGGAAATAATAATTTAAATAAATAAATAAAATAATAAAAATTTGGAAATTCGAAATTTCATTTAAAATTGAATTAACTCGATATTTCTCGACTTGGCTAGACGAACGCGTCATGACGTTAACTTAAAAATGGGTGAGATCGTAGCGGCATGATTTTCGAAACTTGGAAATAATTATTCAATTGCGTAAAAATTCTCGGTCGCTACAGCGGACTTGGGACAAAAAGAAGGAAGCTATGGCTGCAGAGATGGACCTACTGAACGCTGCCCACGCCACCTCTGCCTTCCTTGGGCTCGCACAGAACTACATGTCCCAGGTCCGAGCTGCATGATGAGCTGATGCGCCAGAGTATAGTGGTGAAAGATCATAACCATGCGCTTGGGCTTAAGAGGGACAGACTGGCCGGGGCAAAGAAAGTGATCGAGCTGAAGTATGAGAGCTTGGAACAGAGAAATGGCCTGCTGCTTTCCGAGCTGGAAAAGATACAATTAGAGAATGTCGAACTAAAGGCTAAAGCAGTGGCTGACCAGAGGGCTAAAGAAGAGGCTATTGCAGAGCTTGATCTGACCAAGACGGACCTCGTATGAGCTAGAACGGACTTAACTTCTGCAGTTGCTGCTTACAAGGAGTCTAGAGAGTACGAGGTGGACCATACCGATACCTACATAATGGCATTGGAGGATGCCGTGAAAAGATTTCAAAGCTCCACCCTGAATTCAATCCGGACAAGTTGAACGCAGAACTGGAGAAGCTATGGAAGGAGCAGGCTTGACTATGGCTGAACTGGATTGGGGCGAGGCTCCAGTGGCTGAGTGATAATAAATTTGTAATGTCTTGAAGTCCAGGTCGTCTGTAAGGCTGGTCCGGCCCAACTTTTGATTAATTAAATGGAGTTAACTATGTTTCGTTGTCGAACTCTTTGGCCATAAGAGCGACATAATCGGATCTGATCGTATACCTTTAATTTGGTGTTGTAATGTAAATTTGTAGCATAACTGGAGTTTTCCATTTAGAACACTTAACTTTTGGAATTTTGCTCTATTTTGCCTAACCGGGACAGTCAAGTCGAAGTTCTTACGTAAACTTCATAAGATTTCTAACCCATTTATGATCTGGAGCAGTTAGGTATGGTAGGTCCACAGAACGAACCTAAATTAAGCGTATGTCTTTACTCGATCAGTCAGGTCGGTCCTAGTCTCATTTGGGGTTGTAAGGAATTTGTGAATTCTGTTGTGGCTGACCTGATGATCTCGTAACTTTAGGTCCTAAAGAATTCATAAATTCCGTTATGACGGACGTTTTGAGCATTTAGCTTGAGGCCCTAAGGAACTCGAAATTCTGTTATAACGGACGTTTTGAGCATTTAGCTTGAGGTCCTAAGAAATTCGTAAATTCCGTTATGGCAGACCTGATGAGCACGTAGCTTGAGGTCCTAAGGAATTCGTAAATTCCGTTATGGCAGACCTGATGAGCAATTAGCTTGAGGTTCTAAGGAATTTGTAAATTCCGTTATGCCAGACCTGATGAGCATTTAGCTTGAAGTCCTAAGGAATTTGTAAATTTCGTTATGGCAGACCTGATGAGCATTTAGCTTGAGGTCCTAAGGAATTCGTAAATTCCGTTATGGCAGACCTCAAGAGCACATAGTTTATTTTATCAAGAACACTTGAAATTTTGTAAAAAAAATTATTCAACGGAATATCTTTAAGACACGTTGGTCATTACATATCTTCTAATGAAACGATTACTGATAGTATTTTTTCAGATGCTCTGCGTTCCATGAATGTTGTAAAGTTTTTCCTTCTAAAGTTTCTAGTTCATATGCCCCGTTTTGCAAGGTTTCCCTAATTCTGTAAGGTCCTTCCCAAGATGGGGCAAGCGAGCCAGATTGAGCTTCCTTTATGGCCAAAAACACTTTTCTGAGTACTAAATCTCCAGCATGGAACTTCCGGCTCTTGACTTTGGAATTATAGTATCTTGCGCTTCTCTGCTTGTAGGATGCTTTCTTGAGATCTGAGTTTAACCTCTTTTCCTCAATCAAGTCCAGAGTGGGTTGAAGCATTTTAGTATTTGTCCCTTCTTCAAAATATTGTTCCCGGCTGGAGGGGATTCCAACCTTAACAGGGATCACGACTTCGGATCCAAATGCGAGGTCGAAAGGGGTTTCTCCCGTTGCTGTTCTACAAGTAGTTCTGTAAGACCAAAGGACCGCTGGTAGTTCATCAGCCCAAGCTCCTTTCAGCTCATCCAATCTGGTTTTCAATGTATGCTTGATGATTTTATTGATTGCTTCGACTTGTCCATTCACTTGTGGGTGACATGGGGGTAGAGTAGTGATTCTAAATCTTCAGCTCTTCACAATTGATCTGAATCTCGTATTGTCAAATTGTCTCCCGTTGTCAGTAACTATTGAATGAGGAATTCCAAACCGGAAAATGATTGACTTCCATATAAAGTCGGTGGTTTTTTGTTCGGTGATCTTTGCAAGTGCTCTGCTTCAACCCATTTTGTGAAATAATCGACTGCCACTATTTGCATATTTGGTTGATCCTCTAATCATTGGGGCAAATCTCTAACATTTATCACATTTCCTAACAAATTCCATGACATCTCTCTTTATGGAAGACCAAAAATATCCTTGCCTTAGTATCTTAAATGCTAAGGACTGTCCTCCAGTATGATTGCCACATACGCCTTCGTGTATTTCTCTCATGGCACCTTGGGCTTCTTCTTCACTCAGGCATCTGAGTAGTGGGAGAGAAAAACCTCTTTTTTATAACACGTCATCTATCAAAGTATATCTGGCAGATCTGATTTTTAGCCTCCGAGCGTCGTCCTTGCTCGGGGGCACTACTCCCTCCTTCAAGTGCTGGATGATCTCATCCATCCAGCTCCTGTTCGCGTCAATCGCCAGGGTTAGCGTTTCTGCTTCTGCTAGGGCTGAGTTTTGCACCTTCCCGATGGGGACACTATCCATGGTCTCGGCTCCTTCACTAGTGGTGAGTCTGGAGAGGGCATCCGCCTAACTGTTTTGGATTCTAGGTATCTGTTTGACGTCCACATGGATGAACTTATCCAATTCCTGCTTGGCCACCTTGTGATAAGATGTCATTTTCTCCTCTTTTGTGTTGTAGGTTCCCTGGATTTGGTTCACGACCAACTGGGAATCACTGTGCTGGTTAAGCCCATATTTCTTGCCATTTTTAGACCTACAATGAGGGCTTCGTATTCCGCCTCATTGTTAGTTGCTGAGAATTCAAAGCGGAGGTATTCACAATATAGTAATTTCTCGGGACCGACCAGAACGATTCCAGACCCTGCACAGTTCTCAGTGGACTGGGTGCTGGATACCATCTTCCGTCCTAATCAGAACTGAGCCGACTGACCTCTCTGACACCGCTAGGTATAATTCCAACACTTCTCTTGGTACTGGCTTGGAGAGTAGGGGCGGTGAGGTGAGCTGTATTTTCAAATCTTCGAAAGCCCTCTGGCATTGCTCCGTCCAATGGAAGTTCTTCCCCATCTTGAGCGGTTTGAAGAAAGGTCTGCACTTATCAGTTGATTTTGAGACGAACCGGTTCAGAGCTGCTACCCCAAAGGCACACTTTTGTGGATTCAACTTCATCTTGTATTGCCTAAGAATGGCGAACATTTCAGCTAGGTGCTGGACGTGATCTGCTGACTTGATGCTCTTCACCAGCATGTCATCCACATATACTTCCATAGTCCTACCAATTTGTTTTGCGAACATTCTGTTGACAAGTCTTTGGTAGGCTTCCCCCTTATTCTTTAATCCAAACGGCATCATCTTTTAACAATATAATCCCCTGTCTGTGATGAATGATGTGTGTTCTTCGTCTGGGCCATACATGGGAATCTGGTTGTAGCCTGAGTAAGCATCCATGAAGCTCAACAGCTCATGCCCCGCTGTGGCATCTACCATTTTATCTATGCGTGGAAGTGGAAAGCTGTCTTTGGGGCAAGCCCTGTTTAGGTCCGTGAAATCTATACAGAGCCTCCAGGATTTATTGTTCTTTCGCACGGGAACTGGATTGGCCACCCACTCTGGATATTTTGCCCCCTGTATGAATCCATTCCCCAATAACTTCAGAATCTCATTTGCAAGGGCTTCATACCTCTTCCCATTTAAGGGACGACGCTTCTGCCTTTTCGATCTTGCTCCACGATCAATATTGAGCTTGTGACAGGCCAGGTGTGCAGGTATTCCTTCCATGTCAGCATGAGTCCAGGCAAAAACATCTCTATTCTCTTTCAAAAAGTCTATAAGTTCAGATCTTACTGGCTCCTGAAGGTCTTTCCCAATTTTCAACTGCAACTCAGGCCTATCGGGGTCCAAAGTTACCAATGTCAGGTCATCCACAAGGTTCGGTCCTGGTTTCGTTCTAATCCAAGCGTGGATCTAACGTTTGGATGTCTTCAACCTGGTCTTCCATCTGGATCACCTTCACTTGCTGTGCTCGGCAAGGACAGAAACTCAGGTTGCATTCTCGGGCCATCCTCTGATCTCCTCTCACGATTCCAACTCCCTGAGAAGTGGGAAATTTCATCACATAGTGGTATATTGAGGTGGCCGCCTTCAATTCATGTAGAATAGGTCTTCCAAGGATTGCGTTATAGTTGGATGGTATATCAGTTATGACAAAATCTGCTATCACTCGCCTGGTGCACGGAGGATTCCCGAGTTCTACCATGAGTGCAATTTAGCCTAGTGGTGTAACATAATCTCCAGTGAAGCCTTGTAACTTCGTGGAATAAGGGCTGAGTTGTCATTGTTCCACCCCCATTTGGAGGCAGGTCTTCCAGTATAGGATGTTCACGGCACTCCCGTTGTCTACCAAAGTGCGGTGGACTTTCACTCCTGAGACATGCATGGTTATAATCAAAGCATCCGCATGTGGTTGGAGTACGCCCTCAGCACATCTTTCATCAAAACTGAAGGTCTCGTCTTCCCTTCTAGGGACTAGAGCCCTTGCCGACAGAATATGATAACTGTTCCGGGCATCTCTAATGTGTTGACGCCTTTATCTTTTAGATCCTTCCTGACTTTGACTTCCTCCCACCAGCATGTGAATCTCAGCTGGAGGCGTACCTCCAGTTTCAAGTTTCAGCTTGGCCCTGCTTTTCTTGAGTCACCTGAGGTTCTCCTTCATATTCTTTTAAGTGTCCTGCCTTGATCAATTTTTCGAGTTCAATCCTCATGCCTTTAAAGTAGTCCATGTCATGTCCCGCCGATCTGTGGTATCTACAGTACCTAGATTGATTCAATTCAGGTGAGCTCGTCCTCAATGGACGGGGCCAAGGCAACAAAATTCCGGTCCTTGATGCCCATGAATATGGTCTCAGACTAAGCTTTCAATAGATCTACGCGCGTTGAACCGGAGGAATGAGGTTGAAAACTTCCCGGTCCTTGAAAATCCCGCTTCTTTTCTTGGTTGAACCTATCACTCTTCTGGGTCTATTTTTCTTTCCCCTTAGATCGATCTTGATCTTTTGTCTTTCCTTTGTCTTCCATTCTACTGGACTTCGCTTCCTCAGCTCCAATGGCCCTATCAGCTCTCGTAAGAAAATCTCGAAAGGTTTTTGGCCCCTCTTCATGCACTGTCCACCAGATTCGGGATTCCGACCATAGACCTGATGTTACCACCATTAGGAGTGCATCATCTGTCACTTTGTTCGTATCCATAATTTGCTTGTTGAACCGATCTAGATAGCTCTTCAGTTACTCAGTTCTTCCTTCCTTGATAGTTACCAGTTGTTCCTTGGGGGTTGTCCTTGTTTTTGCAGCCATGAAATTATAGAGGAATTGAGAAGACAAGTCTTTCCAATTTGTTATGGAGTGGTATGGTAGAGTACATAACCACCTCTGAGCCCTGTCTCCTAGAGTCAGGGGAAAGGTCCTTCACATGATGGCATCACTAACACCTTGTAGCTCCATCCATGAAACATACCGGTCTATATGAGCTACGGGATCGGTTGTCCCATTATAACTAGGCACTTGAGGCACCTTGATCTTGCTGGGCAAAGTCTCGTTCAGAATTTCCTTTGAGAATGGGGAAGATCTGGAGGGGGCGTAATTGTCCATCGGGTTGTCCTTCTTCTTCCTACCTTCTATTTCGCTTAATTGTTTCTTTAGCGCGTTGAGTTCTTCCAAATTTCCTTTCCCCTCGTAAGGTGGATCACTAAGATCCAAGGTTAGCGTGTCCTCAACAGAAGTTTTGAAATTCCTACCTCGAGTCCGAGTGGGTTCATAATATGGACTTCGTGCTGATCTTTCCGAGCGGTATGAAATAGCAGGTTTTCTGTTCACCCCCGACTTCGGGTCCTTCCTTGTGGGGGCCGCGGGATCTGGACCTAACCTGCTAAACAAGCTGTTTGTCTTTTTAGGTGACCCCTAGGGGGGAACGGAAATTGCTTTCTCCGGTTGAGCTTTCAAACTTGTCATGTAAGTAGTTAAGTTTTCGGCGGACTTGGTGGTTTCCAGGGGGGTGATGAGATGGTGCTGGTATAGCGGTGGGGGCTTGAGTATTCCCAGGTGGTTGGCGTTGCATCCTTTCAACTGCTTGTGTCAAACTCCTCAATTGGCGCATTACCTCAACCATTTGGGGGTCCGGACAAGGCCTGCCTTCCAGGTCGCCTTCCTTCCTCCCATGATCACTCTCCGAGCCTTGGTCATCCATGATATCCGAATCTTACTGATGGTGAAGTATATGAATGAACTGGTGGAATGGGCTGCTATTCTGTCACAAGCGGGCCCTCCTTCTAGCGCCAATTGTTGACAGTTGAAATATGAAATATTCCAAGTCAGCAAGAAGAATAGGTGAATGTCAGATATGCGATTAAAAAGATATATTGGAAGAGGTGAATCCCAGTTCGGAATAGGCGACATGGACTTCACATATGTATTAATATCTTTATATGCGGCTTTCAATAGTCAAAGTTGGGATCCCTTTGTGAGCTACCCTCTCCTATATTTATGGGGAGAATGTGATGAGCTGACTTATTACAATACCTGAATATCTGACATTAAGACATAACTAATCTAACTGAATCCTTACATAATATCATGTAGTTGACTTTTGTGTCCTAACTAATAATATGTTGGAATAACTGCCTTAACTACCGTGTTAGAAGGTAGTTAGTCTTGTTTAACCTACGTGAGTAATATCCAACCTTACTGGCGCACGTCAGAAAAATCTGTCTTCGTCCGACCTTACGGCGCACGTTGGAATAATCTTTCTTCGTCCTACCTTACTGGCGCACGTCGGAATAATCTTTCTTTGTCCGACCTTACTGGACCACATTGGAATCATGTTGAGGAGTCCCTCCATGGAACTCAAGATACGGTTTAATTAACGTCCGATATGATGATGTCAGGTCGGACGTACTGCAGGTCATTCCGACCTCTCTGGACCAAGATTGTAACCTAACGGCGTCGTTTCGTCACTCAGGTTGGGTTACCCATCAACAACATTAAATGACATTTTTTTATGAAAATGAGTAAGGGACTATCTTTATGAAATGGAAGGAGTAACGGACAATAAAAAATGACATGTATTTTGCAATCATAAACCAATTTGCAAAATAATAAAAGAAAATAAAGTAGGGCAATTTTAGAAGAAAACAAAGTGATAAAAAAAAAATTGCTACTAACTTTATTTTTACTTGACCAATAGAAAACAAATCATTATATTAAGCCCATGTATGAGATTCATTATTTGAAATAATGTGATTTGTAATAGTAAATTTTTGAAGAATGTGTGATTAAAAAGTATAGAATTTTTTTTTGGTATATGTGTAGATTATTTTATTGATAAAACGTACAGTTGAAAATTGAGTTTTGAAAAAAATGAGATTTTAAATAACGATTACCAAACATAGGCACAATTGTGCAAGTTCATTATATATTCCTCAACTGAAAAATGTATTTAAAAAATAAAAAATAAAAAATCAATGGAATAAGGAATGCATGTGGTATCGAATTAGAGACGATAATAGGTCGGTTTTGGAAAATTCATACCCTATCTACGGAAGATTTATAACCTTCATACCCTACCCATATACCTATATAAGAATGGTGGGTCGGGGCGAGTTGGAGGATGTCATGGTTCTATACCCATTTGAAACTCATTACTTTTTAATTTAATTTTTTTTTATTTTTGGAACACACGCATTAGTATAGTTAAAAAAAATTTCCCTTTTAAATGCTATAATAATTTTTTTAAGGAAATTAAGAGGCGTTTTGGTGGGGTATGAGTTTTATAGAAAAATTCACACTCAATCCATACTCATGTCGTGTTTCCAAATTCACCTTCATATCCTACCTACAAACCTATTTAATCGGGTAATCCCAACCCATTTTTTTCGGGTATCCAATGAGTTACGAATCCGTTGATATTATTGCCATCGAGTAGCCTTCACCCCCATATCTTTAAGAATATCAAAAAGCTCTTCAAAATCTGCTCTACATTCAATCCTAATGTACTGGCTTTTGCTAGTGATGACAAGGGGAGGGTTCAAGAAGGTACCCCCAATTTGATGCCCCGCCCCTGCGAAGTTCGGGGAGGGTCAGTCTCGCTGTTCTGTTTATCGTCCCGTTTAATTTTTAATATTTTTATTTTTCAATTCTTTTTTACCATATTTATTTTCCTATTAATTATTCGGAACGGGTTTGAGTTGATCGCTTCTGTCTCGCAACCTGCTCAGGTCGCTCGAACCTACCCCCACCCGTACGATGAGTTTTTTTCATAATCTCCACTTTTTGTCACATCACATAAAAAACTTGGCTCGGGATAACATAAGGGAAAAATACATAAATAATGTGTTTTAAAATACAAATTTCAAAAATAAGGTGAAACTTGTATAATTTCAAAAATCAGGCTATAATTAGAATTAATTAATTAAATTAAAGAAATAAATATATTTTAATAAATATATATATTAAGGTCACAATATTGTATAATTACTGGTCACAAAAGACAAATTATTAGGTTACAAATTTATTTTAAGTCACAAGTCAAGTTTTTTAAGGTCACGAACTTATTTTCAGATCACAATTTTAATTTATTTTAGTTCACAACTTATAAATTATTAAGTCACAAATCTTTTAGATGTCAGAATTAATCTTTTAGGTCACAAATCAAAAATTACTTCCAGGTCACAATCACAAATTACAAGATCACAAATTATCAAAATATTAAGTCACAAAATGTCAAATTCTAGGTCACAATTTGTTAAATTATTAGGTCACAATTATTTTAAATTTTAAAATTATTAGGTCACCTTTATCTGTTCAACATCAACCGTCACCACCGCGGTCTCACTACCACCACAATCATGGTGTGTTAAAAATTCGTCCATCTCCGCCGCCCAGCCACCGACACGACCTCCTAAGCTGTCGTCGCCACCAGATAACTCCCGGCCATCTCAAAAATAAAAAAAACGCAGACCTTTTCAAAATGCCAAAAACCAGCAACCTCACCACTACCGTCCACCATTACCAAGGTATCCTGAATATCCCCCACCTCCTCCGCCCCAGTAACCGGCGTGGCCTCTTATGTCGTCGCCACCAATAGAAAACCCCAAACCATCTCAAAATCAAAAATCACAAACCATTTCCAGATGTCGAAAACCATCAACCACACACAGCAGCGCCGCTGCTAGAAAAAGTAACCACCAGAAGCAGCGGCGCCTCTTCTCGATCGATGTGCAGAGCCGCTGCTCGATCGATGCGCCCCACCTTTTCATACCTCAAAATCGCCTGTGTGTCAAGGAGTTTCATATCCGGCTAGTTAGGACTTTGCAAACGTAAATCTGCTGAAGTCACCGTCGTGCAGCCGTGTCAACTGTCGAGCCACCCTGTTGCGGTCACATGTAGTGCGCCGATTTTGGTTGTGTTCCGGGCGAGAGAGTAGGGTGGAACCGTGAACATAGGAGAAGAGAGGTAGAGAGAGAAAGAATTCGAATTATGATTGAATTAGGATTTGGAGAGGAGGGGTGTAGTTTAGGTAATTAATTTAATTTTATAATAATATTAATTAATTATTGAAATTTTATTTACACCTGAAATTTGAAGAAATATAGGTTTGAACTTATTTTTGAATTTGATTCTTTAAAAATAGGGATATGTGTAATTTCCACGTAACATAAAGGGGCATCACAAAATTTTCCACGCGCTGCAAATTTACCTGTGTTGGCAAAAAAAAAATAAAAAAATGGAGGAGTTGGAACGAAGTTCGGCTGGAAATTTTGCAGAGAGGTCATTCCATTTGTTGTTAAAGATAGACGGAAAAGGGAAGAAAGAAACCCTGTGTAAATCTCTTTGATTTCACTGGAAACTCCATAGGGCACGCAAAAAGGACAGAGAAGACATGGTAGGGGAGTGAAATTGTGAACTGAAAATTGTCAGATTTTTTACATCGGCGATTCTGTCCTCGGCGCCGCCTGGTAATTTTGAATTTATATTTATATTCATATTAGTTTTTTATTATATATATATATAATTGAGTATTCAAGCTTTTCAATCGGTAAATTGTTTAACGTTATAGGGGAATATATATTACTGGGACTCTGGGAGCAGTTTAATAGGTGCCTCGCATGACTTCCAAAAATCTGATCAGGTACTGTTTTTGAGTACAAATCTAAACCTTCTCCATTTCAATTCCGAGTTCATTCATTGTAAATTATGAATGTTAATAATCAATCTCAATAATCTGGAGTTTATATTCTGGTAATTGATTCTTATTGCTTGTGTTCTATTTTTTGGAAATCTATTATCTGTTGGATATTGTTAACCCATTTTGACAAAAGTTTACGTTTATATAGCAGCTAGTCAAGGCACGTGCGTTGCACATGATGTATATTCAACAATGTACCTAATAGTAATAGGGTTACATTAAGCGATTCGATGCGAAAATGAGGTTGTGATGCAAACGGATACACTCAAATTGTTGCCTCTTTTATGAATGCATTCTTTTAGAAGGCATCATTTATAGTATTTTGAAAATATCTTTGAAAGCTTTAATGAAAATTCAAATGTGCACAAGGTAGAGAATAAAGAACTATGCAGATAACTACACTCACCCTCTAGAGTTTTTTCCCATCAGCTTTCCTCATGAAAAATAAGAAATTTACACGGTGAAGTGAGAAAAAAGTGAGAGATCAGAGAAAAGTTCATGATAAAACAAGACGGATCTATCCAAGAAATCAACAGAAGATGAACTGATATAGGTCGAAACTCTGATAATTCCTACTAAAATCTGATTTTTGCCATGTGTCTTAGCCCAATCTAGCATGAAAGAATGTCACTTATTATCCAATCTAAGGCCTACCTAATATTTATTTCCTCGGGATCTCAGCCATCGAATCAGCATGTAAAATTTTCTTTACCAGCCATATACACATTTGGCACTCGGATGTTTAGATAACCACTATTGATCTCATACAATAACTTTAATACAGATAACCACTATTGATCTTCCACATTTTCTTGATCGGAGCATAAAATATTTCTCATACATACATTAGCAGATCTAACACTGTTTCATTATGGCCAAATTATTGTGATCTAAAATTCACTTTTAAGCGCTCATTGCCCATCTCAACAAAATGACTCAACATACTACAAGTAAATAGTTCTAACCAGTGGAGGTAGACAATCTTTAGCATACCTTCTCAAAATCGATAATCCAACATGATTGCTTTTATCTGAGGCATTTAGGCTGTGTTTGATAGAAAAGATGGAAAATAGATTGTAGGAAAATATTTTCCAGGAATTGATTTGCCTGGAAATTATTTTCCTGGAAAATGTTAATTGAAAGTGTTTGATTAGATTAATTTTTCAGGTGAAAAAGTGGGAGATTTTTCTAATTTTGTTATTTGATTGATATTATTTTTCTTGGAAAATAATCAAAATTCAACTATTTTAATAAAAAAAAATTAATTTTTCACTCATTTATACTTGATAATAATAATGTTAATTTCTGAAGAAAAAAAGTCAATTAACAACAACAAAAATGATCAAATGTGGCAAAATAGGTAAGAAAATATTTTCAAGGAAAATGAGGTAGTTGTGCTTTAAATGGTTGTACCTAAGAAAATATTTTCCAAGATAAATTTTTTCAATCGAACACCAAACAAATGCAAAAGGTGGAAAATATTTTCTATGATTTGACATTTTCCTGGCAAATATACCTGTATCAAACATAGCCTTAGAGTCTTGCAGATTCTCTCTCTCAATTGCTCATCCAAAACTTACTACAATAAGGCAAGAGCTTCTCACATACCTCTTTAACTATAAGGAGACCATCATTTTGGTAGTATTAGAATATTAGGTGGCGTTCTGTTTGTATTTTATTTTGTATTTTCATTTTCGAAAATGTTTTGTGTTTTGTGTTTTCATTTTTGTTTTCAAATTTGCTGAAAACGCGTTTGGTTTGTCATTTCTGAAAACTGTTTTTGAAAATGAAAAGCTGAAAAACACGTTCTGTTTGAAATTTTGCAGAACACTATTTAAACTATTTTTAATTAATTTGCTTGCAGAATACTACTAACTCCAACTCAAATTTCCTTTCACAATACACTAAAAATATGGTTACATGCAACACACTAATGTGAGCATTAAGAGTCTATATTAACACAGCTTGGTCAGGTTCGGGACTTGAGAAAGCTCTACTTCTATTAAAATCCAGAAAATGCAAGTTCTTTCAAAACCACCAGAGTCCATTTATCATTGCATTTTTTGAAATATAACAACAAGAATTCTCATTTAATTTTTTTTGTAATGTTGATATTGAATTCAATAAAACTTTATTTAAACTAAGTTCCAAGTTAGGATAATTCTCAAAAAAAAAAAAAAAAAAAAAATTCTTTATTTAGGCTTAATTCCAAGTTAGGATAATTCTAAAAAAAAAATAAAAAAAAAAAAAAAACTTTATATTAAGTTTAGTTCTAAGTTAAGATAATTCTATAATAAATAAATAAATAAATAAAAAAATTCTCAAAACGCGTTTTCGCGTTTTGAACATATTTTGTCGAAATACACACAAAACGCCTAAAACGATGTTTCGGGCGTTTTCCGTTTTGTGTACAAATTTTTTTTTTTGTTTTCCAAAATGCGTTTTCAAAAATGGTAAAGAGAACGCGTTTTTAGTGTTTTCGAAAATAAAAACAGAAAACGACCTCAAAACAGTAAAGATAACAGGGGCTTAGCATACTATATAAATAATATAGGTTTAAATAGAACTCGAATATTCACTTTTTGAAGATATTCATTGAACTTTAAAATGTCATAAATACAAATCACTCATCCACAATTTAATTTTGTTATCACTTGTGTACATATAATATACTGCAATAAAAATAGACATAAAATGTTCAAAACAAAAATATCATTTACACAAATCTACATCTATAATTGCTAAGTATGAAGAAAACATTATACAAAAAACAAAAGAAAAACAACATATATAGGGAAAAGTCAATATTCAATTCGTTGATTAAATTGGGTTGAAAAAACTTTGAGAAACCAATATCATACCATTTGATACCTCAGTGCCTTCGAAACTGCATAAACATGAATGTTTGAATGTGTAACATACAGATTGTAATCTAATTATTGTAATAAAGTCTCATTTTTTTCATTCATTCATGTTATAACAGAGAGCTTAGTTTTCACTTAATAGAATTTTTTGCTTAAACAGTAAACTATTTAAGCTAAGCTTGACATGATCTATTGATCAATATATAAACAAACCATTAGAGAAAGGATAATGGACCTTTTCGCAAAATGATTCTAACCTCCTCCCGCAACGTAACGACTTTTACCTTTAGTTACATCAAACACTATAACTATCCTCGAAGAAAATATACGTGAATAGTTATAACAATCCAAGTAAACTCAAGGACTAGTACCCAATTGTACAAAGAATAAGAAACAGACTATGCTTCCTTTGTAAAAAGACCCCAAAAAGTGTACATCGATGTTTTGGGGGGGGGGGGGGGGGGGGGGGATCTTAAAAGGAAACCTTCACGTATACCAATTTTTTTGCTTCCGCGTCGTCGTCGGTGTCTATTCGGAATGAAAGAACCCACTAGCCATTCAAGCAGCGCAGAGGTGACGCACACAGAGATATAAATCTGGACGGACAACATAAAGAAGGGAAAACAAATGTGAAATTTCTCTTTTAAACTACCACATGAAACTATATATCAAGGAAAAAAAAAAAGACCCATACAAAGCTTGACTCAAAACAAATGGAGATAAAGATCCAGGAGAAACAAACCGAAACGAACGAAATCTACAAAGGAGAACAGAAAAGTTTTGACAAGGACAAGATCCAGAAGAAACGGTGCTTGGGTTTCAAAAAAAAGAGAGAAGAAGAGAGGACTGTTATGAAATGGTTGAATTATGAGATCGGGGTATAACCCATGACAAATTTGTGTACAATTTTATAATCGGCGATATGTTGCATCCACTTTCTTCACCCTGTCTATCTGTATTCTATATTGATTTATGATAGCAGTTGGTGATCTCCTGTTGAGTATACATCACAAAAAGAAGCTTGTATACATGTAGCTATAAAAAGGAAAATTAACCTGTTAGATGATAAATATGTTCTAAATTGTATAAATAAAAAGAAAATCATAGAATCATCAGATGCTAATAATCAGAGGCCTGGGGGAAGAAATATTGCATTTATCTTGCGTGCTATGGAAAACCAGGAAGGGGAATGTAATGTTGATCCAAATTTTGTTTTCTGCCTATTGGAAAGAGTTTTTCCTAGTTTTCTTCAGAAAGTGCTTTAGATTTTTCAATCAAGCCAGTGCTTGTCCTGCTGGATTCCACCTGCTTCCTTCCCCCGGCCCTTGTCGACAGCTTTTTTTTATTTATTTTCAAGCCGTTGAGGGGACCTACTCTGGTTAGATTTGGAAATATGCGTTGCCTTATATGGTTATGAATGGATGAATAGATGATGGTCAGAAGAGTGGTGGGTGGGTTACTTTCATGAAGACGCTGAAGTCCATAAACTGATGATTTGGAGTTGGGAGCTTCTTGGCCATTGGTACTGGCCCGTGGGGTGTAGGAAACTGGTCCTGGTCCTGGTCACAGCACAGGCCAAGTGGACCAGGCAGATGTGGGAGAAATGGTCTATTTTCAAAGAGTTGACTATGTATCTACAAGAAGGGAGAAATGCTTCGAGAGAATAAGAATTACCTAGACCTGAGATATACAATGAATTTGGAGTAATCTTCAGCTGGATGTCAAACCAAGTTGAAATGGACCTGGGAAAGGGATCTTAACTGCAAGTTGTTTCTTCTAAATAACATTTGAAGAATATTACCATGGAGTTGGAACTAAGTCGAGGGAGGGAAAATAGGTTGGGTGTTGCACTCATATGGGAAGCCCTTCTACCTAGGATGTAAACGTGTGAATGACAAATAAATAATCTAATTGGGGACTGGAAATTATACTTAGTTGGGCTAGTTGATTGCTGAGCTCGTAGGTCTCAAATAAAGTCTTGTGCTTTTGATAAATGCTAACTGAAATAGAAACTTTTTATCATAAATCCACTTTTGACGAACCAGCGACCATCATGGCATCATTGTTGATTTTATAATTGCAACCCTTTTTCCTTTCTTCAGCACATTCTATTACACTTGTAAACTTGCTTGTGTCTGAATTGACCTTTAGGGTGTGCTTGATGCACCCAAATTTGTCATGGAAAATGCAAACATTTTACATCTTTTGTTACTTTCTTGTGTTTGACCAACCAAATTTGGAAGGCAAAATATTTTCTTGGCAAGCAAAAGTTGCATTTTTGTCACGTTTAATCAATTTTATTGTTGTTAATTGACCTATTTTTGTTATAAAATATAATATTATTATTATCAAGTACAAATATGTTTAAAAAGTAAAAAAAATTAAAATTAAAAAAAATAAAATAGTTAAATTTTACTTTATTTGTCATGAAAAATAATATCAATCAAACGTCAACACTTGAAATATTTTTCACTTTTTCTACATAAAAAATTAAATCAATCAAATACTTTCAATTGATATTTTTCATGAAAATAATTTTTAAGCAAGGAATTTTCACTCATTTTTCACCCTAGCAATCAAACGCACCCATAGTATTTCAATATTTATTATATCCCAATAACTGTTTTGTAATATCATTTCATGATTGATGATTCGTGTAAAGATTATGAATCATGGTTCAAACTAAATTATGTAGTTGCATTGAAATGGAATAGTTCTTGACTGTTGAGTTGCTTGAAACGCTCATGGATAATGAACATCATTCTTCCCTCAGTGTGATTTTTTGTGAGGCTGTTGCCATATATGGAGTTAATGGGGCTATCTTTCTACAAAGTAAAGTTAGAGAGCTTTGAAAAAAATTAAAAAAAAAAAAAAAAAAAATCTTTATTCAAACCCATAGCTTCGACTTCGATTTTTCCCTTTTCAAACCTGTTTCTTGGTTGAAGGCTCTGTGTTGGAATAATCGGAAGTAGCTGCGCATTATCTGATGCACAAAACTCATCATTTTTTGTTAAGACTGCATTTGTCAGCGATGGTAGAATTTAGGTGGAAAGAAAATGAATTTCAAGAAATTAAATTTCTGGAAATTGGAAGTTATTAGTGTTTGATTGACAAAATTTTCTAGGTGAAAAAAGTGATGAATTTTTCAACTTTTGTTATTTGATTGATATTATTTTTCATGGCAAATGAAGCAAAATTTAGCTACTGTAATAAAAAATATATTTTTTTAATTTTTTCATAAATTTGTACTTAATAATAATAATGTTAATTTTTGAAAAAAAAAATTAATAAATAACAATAAAAATGATCAAACGTGACGAAAATGATACGTTATTTTCCCCGGAAAGTAAATTCTCATATCCAGCTGAAAAAATGAATTCCACGAAATCCTGGAAAAGACGCAGCCAAAACATGAAAATTAGGTTGGAAAATATCATTTTCCAAGAAATTTCAGGTGAATCAAACGTAACCTAAGATCCTTGTCAATTTTCATTGAAAATTTTGGCAGGCACTTTGGATTATTATCATTTCAAAAAAGGTATAATCCACACTTTAAAGTTCGAGAGGTAAATCGCAAGTTATACCTCCGATAATCAGGATGGATGGCACTCAGTAATACCTAACTGAGCAAGGTAACTCCCATTTCCTATATGGCACAAATTCATTATTCAGCCGTAAATTCAGCAGTAGGATTCGAATCCGATCGCGCTGAGCACGTTATCGGCCAAGTTCTTTATCGACCTACACCCGATCACATTGAACACGTTATCGACCAACTCCTTTACCACTGTGAGATATATGCCCTGGGGGCGGATTATTATCATTTCAACTCTAGCAACATGGCCGTCTGAGGCAGCTTGAGTTGTGCTCTTGAACGTGTTATTGGTGCAATTTACTTTTTCCTCGTATTTTATACTAATGTTCTATATATTTTGTCAAAATAGGTAAACCTTGGCTGAAAATAATACAAAAAAATGGTTATGTATTTTAACTCAACTAATAAATTGCAAATTTATCGACCTTGTATTCTTTACAATGTAAGATCGTTGCATTCTATTAGAGATAATCCATGAGTGGATTGGAACGTAAGGCTTGGATAGGGGTAGTTTTCAAGCTCAGTTGTATAGTTTTGAATCTTTTGATCGTTCAAATGTGACTATGATTCATACGGTTTTGAATTTTTTTGAACTTTTCACCCACTTGTAGGCTCCATTCGGCATCTCATTATGACCATTTTAAATCCAAAAATTAATGTACAAAATTTTTCAAAATTACATTTTAACCACACATTTTTGTCTCTTCATTTTTCAATCACATATTTTATATAGAAAACACAAATAAATCACATTATAATAAGATTTCAATCGCCAAACAGAGCCTTATGTATTCTCCCAAGACCTTTTTCTTACCAAACAGACTTTAAGATATGATGGTGATTAAGGATAAAAAACCATGTTCAGCCATTTGGGAGAAAAGTAATTTTTTCCCCTATAATTTTATTTTAAATTATTTTGTAATTCTAGTAAATAACTAATAATGTGTTTGGTAACTCGTTCATCATATTTCTCAAATAACTTTTAGCCTCACATATTTTTCGAAATTATTTTTTAACCCCATAATTTACCTAGAAAACCAAAGGTAGCAAAACGGCTCTCGGCTCGGGCCGCTCGGGCTCGGCTTGGAAAAAGCTCGGGCTAAGCTCGGCTCGCTGCTCGAAATTTCGAGCTAAAGCTCGAACCGAGCTTTTTTTGAAAGACGGGCTTTGGCTCGACTTGAGAAAAAAAAAAAGGCCACCAGCTAAAAAAGCTCGATGGGAGCTTGAGCAATGAATTTCGACCACGAGCTCGGCTCAACTTGCTATATATACACATTTTCAATAAAAATTTTATGAATTTTTGCTATAAAAATAAGAAAAAAAGTAAAAGTTCGGGACTTTGCTCGGCTCGGCTCGGCTCGGAAAAAGCTCGAATCGAGCCTTATTTTTGGGGACGAGCTTTAGCTCCGCTCGGGCAAAAAAAAGCTCGACCCCAAAAAGCTCGAGCCAAACTCGAGCCTTGATCTTCGACTCGCGAGCCGGCTCAGCTCGACTCGTTGACATCCCTATAGAAAACACAACATTCTTCTTTTATAA
This sequence comes from Ligustrum vulgare, assembly GCA_963555705.1. NCBI lineage: Eukaryota > Viridiplantae > Streptophyta > Magnoliopsida > Lamiales > Oleaceae > Ligustrum > Ligustrum vulgare. The sequence continues at coordinate 2,300,344 of OY743172.1, read as the reverse complement.
ACAATTTTGAGTGTCAAAATCTTTTAATAAATTAAGAGTGTTTGGTATAAACAAGTTTGCAAACATCATATTTTCTTAAACCACTTTTGAAGTGCATACTTTTTTTTAAAAAAAAAAATCAAATTAATCTTTGTTAGGCAACTACCGTTTAAATTGAAATTTAAACTGTACAATTTTTCAAATAACTTTTTAATTAAACACATTTTCATTCTCTAATTTTTAACCACATTTTACCTAGAATTCCAATTAATCAATATCATAGCCGCAAAATAGATTTTTACTGCTTATGAAAAAAGAGTAATTCTATGAAGATATTTTTAATTGACATTTTTAAGCGACATTGTAATATGACGCACATAATTGGATGGTAAAAAAGTAAGTGGTGGGATAGTTATTTACACAATCCAATGTATGTTCGTCATGTCACAATGTCACTTAAAAATGTCGATCAAAAATATCATCAATAATTCTAGAGAGACATTTTTTGAAGACATTTTTAAATGACATGTCAAGTATTCATTGGGTTATCATGTCACACATTCATTGGATAATAAAAATAACTATTCCCATCACTTCATCATTCAATGAATACGTGACATATCATCATGTCATTTAAAAATGTCCTCATAGAATTACTCAAATTATCACTAGGAGTGGGTGCGGTCTTGTTCGGTCCGGAACCGAACCAAACCAATTACCAATGTGAATCTTAGTAATGGAACCATTGGTTCCATATTTAGCTAAGGGCCGAACCAGAACCGAACCAATTGGTTCCGGGTCGGTACGGTTCGGTCATTTACATTTGAAGATTTTAAAATAAAATGTTCCATAATAAAAATTAAAATTTTTTTTCAACGTTACTTTTAAAAAAAATTCTTTCAACACTACCGTTTGGGAAAATTTGCCTTTGAAAATCGAAATTCCATATCAACAGCTTTTCGAGTTTTGTTTGTAAAATTACTTAGGATTTAGCTAATGCCGACAGATTTAGATTTGGGGTTTGGAATTGTCAGTTAAACTTAAATTGGGACTTAAATTGATTATATAAAGTAAAGAATCAAAGAGATTGGGTGGAATTGGAGGAGGATTCTGTTTATGTGAAAAGTTGGGAATGGAAATGAATAACTTGCCTTAAGGGTTTCACCGCTTCACGATTTATATTTAAAAAAAAAAAATCAACATACAAGGGAACCGAAGTACCTTCAATTCCAATTAATAAGAATCCGAAACCGAACTGGTTCCCGTTTGATTCTAAATACTAGTACCAAATCGAGAATTTTCCTTGGTCGAATCGAATCTGAATTGACCGATTTTAATCGATTCCAATCCGGTTCCATCGATTTCGAGAAAATGTGTCAACTCCTAATTATCACCCAAAAATTATTCATGAATAAACCGGCCGCTAACAAGGGCCAGAAAGACCGTTACAAATTATGTTGTAGATTCTTCAGACAGGCTGTAAAGGATCGACGCGTGTCATATACAAGTGGGTCCCAGGAAAGACGTGCAAATCACTGATTTAACGGTCTTATTTCGGCGGCTGTGAGTTCGAATTTTTATCTTTGCTCTCCCCAATTTTTATTTTTTTATTTTTTTTTTAATCAAAAATTGCTCTCCCCAATTAACAATACGTTAACCAGTGTTTTTTTTAATTGATAATATTATTTTATTGGTTAGAAAGAGACTAGAACAATGCAGTTCAGACATTGTTATTCGACACAAACAACCAAACGGAAGCTTTCAATAGACACATACTCTCTCTCCTCTCTTCTTTAAAGAAGAGAGAGTAGAAATTCCGGCGAAGAACGTCTAAGTCGCCGCTGTAAAATATGACGCCGGGAGATGGCGTATAACGCCGTCTTCTGTATCTGCATTTGCTAGGGTTTCAATTCTTCTCCGAAAATCAAATTCCCTGAGGTCCTGTTTGAGTATTCAAATCCAATCAAAAATTTCTTTTTCTTTACTGAGTTTTTTTTTTTTTTAATGGTGAATTGTGATACTAGGAGTAAAAATGATTGCAAAGGGGGGATGTTGGTGGGACAAGGTCAGGAGGGGGGTGAGGACGATGTATTTCGTAGTGGCGCTTGTGGCGTCGCTGATGGCGATATCGTTGCCCGTCGTGGTGGCTATAAGCGACGTGGTGGTGATGTGTTTATTGATTTCGAGCTTCACTTGCTTTAATTGCTACAGTTTTCGAGAGCATTTGCACAGATACGGTTTCAAGAGTTCGTTGACTGATATTCCTCTCGTCTCCATTATCAGATCTCTCATAATCACCTGTAAGAATGTTAAAAAAATTTTGCTAAAAAATTGTGTTTTAATATTAGTATATTTTTCATGACTATTCGACCCATTGCTTATTTTGGATTAGGAGTAATTCAAATTATAGCTTGAATGGTGATATTGTCTGTGTAAAAAATGTAAAATTATATTTGTATTATTCCCATTTACATAAGAATGTTTAAGTAAAATTCTTTTGGAGTTTTTTTATCAATGCAAAATGAATAAATTAACTCAAATATTTGTTCTTATAACTACTTTTAAACAGTGTAATATAGAGAACGCAGTATTACATGATGAAATGACAAGTGAATCAAATTTGCATATAATTTTTTCGTGATGTCTGACTAATTCGTTTTTGTGGTCAAATGGGAACAGATGTATATGCAATGTGCGACGGTCCAATGCTCTCACATGGACCATATTTAGGAACTGTAACATTCTGTTCCATCAATTCTATAATTCTTCTGTCCATAAAGGCTTGTCTTTTCACTGTCAATTTTGAGGATGAAGCTTCAACTTCTCTTCCAAAGCAGAGGCTCCATTTGAAGAAGTCTTGGGGGATGCCTCTCTTGTTTCTCTCTTCTGTAGTTTTTGCTCTTGGGCACATTGTTGTAGCTTATCGAACAAGGTGCAGAGCAAGGAGGAAGCTCCTGTTTTGTGGCGTTGACTTAGAATCCGTAAGTTTGTAATATTTGTTATTACTTGTTTCCCCAAAATGGTATATTCTTGTTGGTGCCAAATTTCGTAAGGTTTGATCCGTAGACAGCATATGATGTGTTAAAATGAGGTGATTTATGTACAAGAAAGCTTAAAAGCTTCTAAAATGGTGTGTGGTGTGCGTGGATAGAATTATGTAGATTTTTTGTATTGGAGACAAAGATGAGCATGAAGCTGAAGGCCTCTTTTGTAGAGCTTGGAGTAGAGTGGGGGTGGGTTAGGGTAGGGTGAGAACCTTTAAAACCACGTCCTCATTTACGTATTTTGTGATGAGAATGCTGAACTCTCTGCACCTCATATAGTCAAGTCTACAGTCAGAAGACAAATTCTTGATTTTTGTGAACAGCATCAGAGATTGGTTGTCTAATACCTCCTCCGAGAGTCTTGCATGTTTGGTTGAGTGTTTTTCTCTTGAGTTTCAATAGTTATTTTAATATTAAAAGTCTGCAAAACTGAGGACTTAGGACGAAGATTTCTTTTTGGTTGGGGTAAATTATATCGTTGGCCACATCAGGGTGTTGATGAGGAGGAATGCTTTCTGAAGATGAGTGTGGGATCTTTCCAGCGGGTCTCAGTGGTCGTCTTCCTGAGCCGAGGGCCTGGCTTGACCAAGAAGATTTTTTATGGTCTTGGGTCATATTGTACTCTGCCTCAGCCTAGCCTTTGGTCGCCACGTGACTTGTTCCGGGAAGGCTAGGAGTCGGTGCAAGGCATAACTCATCTGTTTTATGTGGCAGTGGGTTAGATTGACCTTTCTTGGCAGGGTTCTACATAGGACACGTGGATGAGGACACAACAATACTTTCAGCAAAATTGGTCCCGTCTTCTAAATGGTAGAGTAATATAAAGTTAATTTGATTTTCTAGTAGAACTCAGCTTAATATTTTAAAACTAAATACTGTTCATATGAGGTGTGTATATATTGCAGTTTTCACAAAGCTTTCTACTAGTTTTGTGAACTCAATTTGTCAGATTTTAAGTAGGAGAATGAGCTAGCTTCAAAGATTCAGTTTCATCGGATAATTTGTAGTTAGAGTTTACGATAAGGTTCTTCTAAATTGTTAGCTTTGGCTAATCTATTTACCTGAACAGGTTCATTCTTGCAAAATTGCTTTATCTGGTTGTCAGAAGGTTCCACGGTCGCCCACTCCGTCTACTGGGAAGACTTTCAGAAGCGACTCTGAAATGAGGAGAAAAGCACCCGGACTGTCTCGTTATGAAGGGGAACTTCCAGTTAGATTACTTGTTGATATAGATAGCTTATTCATCACTTGCCAAGGACTAACTATCCACTACAAGTTAAGCATGCCTGGTCTGCCTCGCCGTTCCCTAACATCAGTTACCTTTCCTGACCGCCCATTGATAAGTGTTCCATCAAAAACACATTACCATCTTTACAGGAGCAATAGCAATGAATTCCTTAGCTACTCCTCTCTCTACACTCCTCTACTGGATGGTTCTCCAGTGTCCCGGCTGTCTGAAGATTTGCCAATGTTGAGGCTTGATGAAACTGACAAAGATGAACTCAGGAAGTTGGAGTCTTTAACTTTAGAAACAGATCTGGAAGCAACTGAACAGTTTGGAATTGTATTAGTGCATGGGTTTGGAGGGGGAGTTTTCTCGTGGAGAAACGTGATGGGTGTTCTGGCTCAGCAGGTTGGTTGTGTGGTTGCTGCTTTTGACAGGCCTGGTTGGGGTTTGACATCAAGGCCAAGCAGGAAGGATTGGGAGGGAAACCAATTACGTAATCCTTACGAACTTGATAATCAGGTGATTTCTTATTCTTATATGTTTGTTGTGATATCTGTTGGGAATTACACGTTGATTCTCCTTCTTTAACTCACAGGATCTTTTGATATTCAAGAAATAATTGAGTAACAAGAAAATAATATCAACAACGCAAAATTTTCGGATCGCCAAAGCTTTTCACTATATAATAAATTGTTATAATTATATAGACTTTTACTCACCAACCCAATCTCATAGACTACAGAGAAAATACTAATAATGAACTTCTATCTAACCCAAGTTTCTACCCTTTAAATTATCCCGCAAAGAGATCACAAGAAATTACAAAGATAAAGCTCTTCAATTCTCTCTAATTAGTCTCACATAAGATTCACAATATTATGGCTCCCTAACACACATATTTATAGGTAAAAACAACACCTAAAATATGTAGAATTCGTGTACAAGCAAGTTTCTTTATTGAAGTAGAATACCAAAATAAAGTCTTTTATTTTCCTTTTCACCTTTAACTTGGTCTCCAAGTTAACCACTTTAATATGGAAATCAATTGTCCAGGATATTTCGATTCTTAATTTGGGTCAAATATCCCAACAATCTCCACCTTGACACAAATTCATCCGAGCCAAAATATTCAAAAATTAATCATTGGGTAAACATGCAAGCTTTTTCCACTTTGACGATCCCATACTCCACCATATGAGTATAATCACTCAGAATTATCAACGAACTCCGAGCTTTTCACCGGCTCATGTCGAAAACAAAATTGCTGAAAAATTATGGTGCAACTCCCATTGTTTGATTTTTCATGGAAGCTCATCAGCCATCGACATCAATTCAACCACACACCTTGCATCCAAGTCAAACCAATGCTGTGTGTGAACACATGCACCCGCCAGTAAGAACACATCCTCTATCATGGCAACTGGTATCATGCCATGAGGATGTCACATCTTACTCAGAGTACATCATCACCGCCCTCCACCAAGAGAGTCGCATTGTCCACCTTTCAGCAGTCAGCCGAGTCTGCTCCACCTTTTGGATAATTTCTTCTTACGTGACCGGATTGTCCACAGTTCCAACATACAATTTTCTTCTTCATGGAGTTACCCATCTTCCACTTTTCAGTAACAAGCAAATTATTTCCAGATGAATTATCACCTCCACCCAATCTCCGTTCTTCGGAGATCAACTTACTTGTAACTTCTGCAAAGTCCACCGTTTCCTTCCCGTACATCAAAATCGGCTTGATGTGCTCAAACGTGGATGGAAGAGACCAGATGAGCCTCAACGCTTTATCCTCATCTTCAACTTTGACTCTAATAGATTCCAGTTCAAAAACAATCCCGTTAAGAACACTAAGATGGTCGGAGATTTTTGTACATGCGCTCATTCTCAACGAATGAAACTGTTCCTTCAGATACAAGCGATTTGACAAGTTTTTCGTCTGATACAACTCTTCCAGTTTTTCCCAAAGTTCCTTAGCAGCAGATATCCCATGAATATTTGCAAGAACATTCTTGGCCAAACAAAGTCGTATTGTACTAGCAGCTCTCAAATCCAAATCTTCCCAAACTTCATCAATCTTGCTGGATTCGGTTTCTTTTTCTTTTCCTTTGTCAGAACTCTCGGTTGGTTTTCCTTTCAAACCTTTGTGCAGACCCGCCTGAATTAAAATATCCTTAACTTGTACTTGCCACAAGCCAAAATTAATTCTTCCATCAAATTTCTCCACGTCGTACTTGACAGACATATTTTCTTTTGCTCCAATAAAATCTTCGAACCACCTGACGCTCTGATACCACTTGTTGGGAATTACACGTTGATTCCCCTTCTTTAACTCACAGGATCTTTTGATGTTCAAGAAATAATTGAGTAACAAGAAAATAATATCAACAACGCAAAATTTCCGGATCGCCAAAACTTTTCACTATATAATAAATTGTTACAATTATATAGATTTTCACTCACCAACCCAATCCCATAGACTACAGAGAAAATACTAATAATGAATTTCTATCTAACCCAAGTTTCTACCATTTAAATTATCCCGCAAAGAGATCACAAGAAACTACAAAGATAAAGCTCTTCAATTCTCTCTAATTAGTCTCACATAAGATTCACAATATTATGGCTCCCTAACACACATATTTATAGGTAAAAACAACACCTAAAATATGTAGAATTCGTGTACAAGTAAGTTTCCTTATTGAAGTAGAATACCAAAATAAAGTCTTTTATTTTCCTTTTCACCTTTAACTTGGTCTCCAAGTTAACCACTTTAATATGGAAATCAATTGTCCAAGATATTTCGATTCTTAATTTGGGTCAAATATCCCAACAATATCATCGACAGATAAATCAGGAGCATTGTCAGAAATTTACAAATTTGGAAAATCCAAAATGTAATAGTCAGCAACTTTTTTACCCAATTCCAGAGTATACATCCAATATGGTGTATTAGTAATTCTCGAGAACAGTTTATAAAATCTAGAATAGTTGTAAAAATATTCATGGTTATGAAGGTTGTGGTTCTTTCGGAGCCAAGATAGGTAGAACTGTAGCAAATCTCGCACTTCTTTCTTATGTTCTCTCTTTCACAATTACGCACGCACACTCACACAGGGAGCTGTGTTTGCCTTGAATATAGCTCTGTCGACCTTGTTTCATTTTCTTTTATGATTTTCCTACTTGAGGTCTCAAATTAAACATTTTATTTTTCTCATTTCAGGTTGACCTGCTTCTTTCTTTTTGCTCATCAATGGGGTTTTCGTCAGTTGTACTCGTTGGCCATGATGATGGAGGATTGCTTGCACTGAAAGCTGAACAGGAAATCCAGTCATCTGCAAATCACAAGAATGTGAGTCAACATCTCTTGTAATTCTTAGCCTGTGTTTGGTAAACGTTTTTTGTTCATAAATAAAGAATGTAATATTTTTGAGGTAAAATATATTGCTGAAAAAGTGGTTTAGGAAAATGTGTGTGGTTGAAAAGTGGTTTGAGGAGTTTACCAAAAGGAGGCTTAATTCTTAGACAAATGACCACATAATATGTTTAATTTCTGCATAACACATGCTGTAATTTTGACTCCTACATAATGATTTAGTAGCATTATATTATTTATCAAGAATAGAAAATGTTAGGTGGCGTTTTGTTTGTATTTTATTTTGTATTTTCATTTTCGAAAATGTTTTTTATTTCCTGTTTTCATTTTTGTTTTCAAATTTGCTGAAAACGCGTTTGGTTTGTCATTTCTGAAAACTGTTTTTGAAAATGAAAAGCTGGAAAACACGTTCTGTTTGAAATTTTGCAGAATAATACTTAAATTATTTTTAATTAATTTACTTGCAGAATAATACTGACTCAAACTCAAATTTTCTTTCACAATACACTGAAAACATGGTTACATGCAACACACTAATGTGAGCATTAAGAGTCTATATTAATACAGCTTGATCAGGTTCGGGATTTGAGAAAACTCTAATTCTATTAAAATCCAGAAAATGCAAGTTCTTTTAAAATCACCAAAGTCCATTTATCAATGCATTTTTTGAAAATATAACAACAAGAATTCTCACTTAATTTTTTTTTTTTGTAATGTTGATATTGAATTCAATAAAACTTTATTTAAGCTTAGTTCCAAATTAGGATAATTCTTCAAAAAAAAAAAAAAAAAACTTTATTTAGGCTAAGTTTGGATAATTCTAAATAAAATAATAAATAAATAAAATAAATAAAAAATTTATATTAAGCTTAGTTTCAAGTTAAGATAATAAAAAATAATAAAAATAAATAAAAAAATCCCAAAACGCGTTTTCTGCGTTTTGGACATTTTTTTTATCGAAATACACACAAAACGCCCAAAACGAGGTTTTGGACATTTTGCGTTTTGTGTACAATTTTTTTTTTTTTTTTCAAAATGCGTTTTCGAAAATGGTAAAGAGAACGCATTTTTAGCGTTTTCGAAAATAAAAATAGAAAACGATCTCAAAACAGCAAAGAGAACATGGCCTTAAATTCTTAGGCTCTGTATTAATCAATTGAAGCTTGATACTACTCCCTCCGTCTCATAAAGATAGTCTCCTACTCATTTTCACACAGATTAAGAAATGTCAATTAATGTTGTTGAAAAAATAAGTTTTACAATCCCTTTTCCTAATATGCCCCTAATAAATTATGTAATTTTCCACAAAATTGAAAGTGTATAAATTTATTTAGACTAATAAAAAACACATTAAATAAGGGTAAAATTGGACATAAAATATTAACTTCACTCTCAAAAAAGAAGGTAGACTAAGTAAACTATCTTTTTGAGACGGACGAAAAAAGAATAGTGAACTATTTTTGTGGGACGGAGAGTATAAATGATGGTATAATTCAGTAAACAAAGGATTCCATGGTGAAATTTTGTACTTCAGTTTTGTGTTGGTGCACTGAAAAAATATCTTTGGATGAGATATACGTCAGGTAGCATCAATTGATATGGATGAAGTTTAAAAGCTTGTATATATTGGTAAAAGCAAATGTAACTTGATGTACTTAGATCATGATAATTTAGCTCATGTTTGGCCCCCATTTTTTACAAATCAAATTTATTCAACACTCAATCTCAACCATCCATCTTAATCAAGCCCACTATATTTTACTTTTCAAACAATTTTTAACCCTACATTCTTTCAAAAATACTATTCAAACCCAAATTTTTACCCAAAAAATGGGGGCCAAACAAGGGCTTAATTGATAATACGTTATAGACCACATAAAGAAAATATTTGAGGACCTTAGAGCTTGTGGAGGTCATAGGGTCCTAAATTACTCAAATATAATTTGGTGTAATTATGATTGAAAATTAGTATTTCATTCGAGTCCAAACTAATTTTTGTCTTCGAAGTTTGTTGCAAAACTCTGGAAATAACTTTTAGTGGCATGTCATTCAGATTGAAATAAGGGGAGTTGTATTGCTGAGTGTTAGCTTGTCAAGAGAACTGGTTCCTGCCTTCACAAGAATACTATTACGCTCTTCGCTTGGAGAGAAGAACTTGGTCCAACCTCTACTTCGAACAGAGATTACTCAAGTGGTTAATCGGCGTGCATGGTTTGATGCTACTAAGCTAACAACTGAAGTCTTAAACCTCTACAAGGTATTCCTTTCCAACACTTCTCTCTCTGTACACCATCACTATTTTGTTATGGTTTTGATGTGGAATTATTTCATATATTCCATGTATATAAACTTTTTGATAAAATATATCCTTTTGCTTCGGGCAATGTGTTGACGTTGCCCTACCCTTGGGGTGCTTACGGGGCGCCAACACGGTGTATTGTCCACCTAGTAGTGTGAATTTGTTCCACGCGAGGTGGACGCGTCCCCAAGGGATTTCGAACCTTAGACATATGGAACTTAAGAATTGACGCGTCCACCTCGCGCGGAACAAATCCACACTATGCGGTGGACAATACACCGTGTTGACGCCCCGTAAGCACCCAAAGAGCTGTGCAACGTCAACATAAAAACGCGAGTCCCCAGGGGGTTTCGAACCTTGGACCTATGGAACTTAAGAATTCCAAGGGTCTCCCTGGTGTCCACCTCACGTGGAACAAATCCACACTACGCGGTGGACATCATAACTGTTGACGGTGCCCTGCCCCTGGGGTGCTTACAGGTAGTCAACACGGTGTATATAGTCCACCGCATAGTGTGGATTTATTTCACACGATCACTATGAAGGTCTTTGGAATTCTTAAGTTCCAAAGGTCCAAGGTTCGAAACCCTCTGGAGACGCGTCCACCTCGCGTGGAACAAATCCACACTACGCGGTGGACAATACACCGTGTTGACGACTCATAAGCACCCCAAGGGCAGGGCACCGTCAACATAAAAACGTGTGTTTTTATGTTGACGGTGCCCTGCCCGAGTGCTTACGGGTCGTCAACAATATGTGTCCAGAAATATATCCTTTTGAGTAGCATGTATATATCTTTTATAATATCTCATGTACAACCATGTATATTCTATAAAAGTATGTTTGGCAAAGCTTAAAAGTTATTTATAAGTAAATAAGTTCAATTAACTTTTCTGACTTAGCCCGTGTTTGACCCACATTATAAACAAAACACATTTTTCTTTCTTCTTTTCAATTACATATTATTAATAAAATAATATTACACATAAACCTATTAAAAATTCCCTACTTTTTAACCACACATTCCTCCAAAAATTACTATTCGAAAAACTATTTCTGCAAAATAACTCTTTAAAATCAACATCAAACAAGGGCTTAATATCATGCATAGTTTGGCTCCATTATAAAAAAAGAAATACATTTTTCTCTTTTTTCTTTTCAATCACACATTTATCAATAAAATAATATTACACATAAACCCATAAATGATTCTCTACTTTTTAACCGCGCATTCTTGTAGAAATCACTATTCAAAAAACTATTTCTTCAAATAAACTTTTTAAAATCAACATGAAACATGAGCTTAACTTAAAAGCTATGATGCTCAAACTCTTCACTCCGGGAGAAATATCCGTGTCTACACGACACAGCACGACATGAGTATGTGATCCGGATTGGATCCTTGTGTGAAAAATTGGTTACTTTTCTTTTCTTTAAAAAACTGATGAACAAATCTAAAACAAGTTAGAAAGGTCCAACTTTAAAGACTACAAAATTAAAATCATAAATTTATTTATAATGTAAAAGTAAAAACTTAAATTTTTAATATTATTTGGAATTCAAATTGATTTCTAAACTTTTTTTTATGAAATAGTATATGTGTAAGCCGTATTCATGTACTCATGTCCAAAATTTGAATCATCTCTGATTATATCCCTGTATTCTAGGTTTTAAAAAAAGAAGGATTCAACACTTAGATCCTGTACTTGTAACGTACCTGTATCGGATACATATACTCGTATCAGAGTCCGAGCATCATAGCTTAAAAGTAACCTTTACTCTTTTTCAAGCTCATGCTAAAATGCTAACTCAAAAATTTCGTATCAAGATACAAAGCAGTGAAGCACGACTACAGCTGGATTATTATTTGTTACCAGCATTTTCCTTCCAAATAATTTTTTTTTAAAAATCAAAACGTATGCATTTTAGCACTTCAATTCTGCCGTTTGATGTTTGAATGCCAGGTATATGAGTAATAATCCTAATGTTTGGCTTCTCTGAACTACATCAGGCCCCATTAAATATAGAAGGTTGGGATGAAGCACTTCATGAAATAGGGAAACTATCATACGAGACCGTCCTCACACCAAAAAATGCAGAGTCATTGCTGAAAGCAGTTGAAAAGTTGCCAGTTTTGGTTATTGTAGGGGCTGAAGATGTCCTTGTCCCTCTAAAATCTGTTCAATCTATGGCTTCCAAACTAGTAAATTCAGTGAGTCCCATGCTTTCACTCTCATTTATTTCAAGTAGTAGCGGGTTTCTTTCTATATGTAATTTGAACTTCCTGATTTATCATCTAAGTATTGAAAGATATACTGTCACGCAGAGACTCATTGCAATATCTGGTTGTGGCCATCTTCCACACGAGGAATGCCCCGAGGCACTGCTTGCAGCAATTTCTCCTTTCATTAGCAAGCTTTTTTCAAAACCGGATCACTAGGCGCCTTACTCGAATCCTCAGATTCGAATTCTTTCTTTTCTCCTTTAGTTTATTTCAGGAAGAATCTTCATTCATCTCTCCTTTGGGTATTTTCCATGTCGTGTTAATTTCACCCGCCAGCCACCAGGGTATTAGTCCCTTTCAAGTCAGTTTTTCCTCTTTTCTTGTTTCATTTTTGCCAATGTATTTATTTTTGCCCCTCGAGTGGACGTGTAACATATTAGATAAAGGATGATTATGTAGATTGATCGACGATGTGGTTCTCCTATATCGTATTGGGACTATCGGAATTGACATAAGTTACTTCTAAAAGGAGGGGAGGAATTCCCTAAAACATAAAAATTTCTTAATCAAATTGTGAGATCATCAAACTGACTTCTTGTACTTATTTTTACCATATCACCCCTTTACTAACAAAAATGTACATTTTATATCTATTGACTATAAATAAAAAGTAATCTTGAGTACTTGAGAAACACGATACAGATTATTTTTAAATAAGTTTGATTTTCTTATAGATTTAGATGAACGTATTTGAATAAATATTTCTTAAATAAGATAAAAGATGCGCATTATACGTTGTTTTGGCTTTTGCAAATCATTCCACAATTGAAACTGGATCCAACACATATGCCGTAGTCATTTTTTAAACAAAATTATTTTCAATTTTTTCATCATTAAAACCTTATTAAATGTTAATTACTTTCATTTCATGATAAGAATGAATAATTGAATACGTGAGCACAACTGACGACAAAAACAAAGATATCGAAATTCGAATAGGCTCCAATATCAATTCCTCACAAGCTACCAATTGTCGATCCAAGTCACTTATTATTTGTTTAGTAATACTGTTTAATTTATAAATTGATTTATTTTTAATTTTGAGATAAAAGATAGTGATTGAAAATTGGAGAGAGAAAATATGTGTGGTTAAAAAGTAGTTTGAAAAATTATTTATTTATAAATCAGTTTATTTTATTTATCAAATGTTGGCTCATAGCCGATGTTAAGTGTGATAAGCTACCCGTCAACTTGACTTAGCTCCCTAATGAGCCAAAAACAACAGATTTCTAGTGAAGCCTCTCTCTAGCTCACACGAGTCTTGCTTGCTTGGCAAGCTAGCTCTGAAACATTACTGATAAAAACATATTTGTTATTAAATTTTTGAAATGATGTCTAATATATTTATTTGTTTATGTTCTATGAATTTTTTACCAATAGGTTGAATTGTAATACGATGAATTTGTATTAAATATTTTATTGTGCACTTTAAAAAGTTAGAATAAATTTTATTTTTTTAAAACTCGTTTTCAACAACATTCTATTCATAAAATAATTTATACATAAATTCAAAAAAATCTTACTTTTTAACCCCAATATCTCTAAAAAATTACAATTATAAACTATATTATTTGAAATAACTAGTCTAAAACATGAGCTTAATATGTTAGATACTAAATATATCAAACGTTTGTATGTTACAAACTAAATAAGTCAAAGACGATCTTAATATGTTAGAAACTATTATTATAAGAAAATACAAAAGTTAGAGACCATTTGTGCTGTTTACACTTTTTTAACGATGAGAACTAACGAAATTTGACGGTAAGGATCATTTTCGCAACGTTTGGTGATTCTGATGGTATAAATACCAAAATCTAAACGTTGAAGACTATTTTCTCAAAAATTTTAAGGGTTGAGGATCATTTGTACATTTTATCCTTATTATTGAAATTGATATTTGTTGTTGTTATTTTTTATTGATTTTTTTCTCATTTTTTCTTGTCAGTATATTATACTTTGTCAATAAAACATGTCTGTGCATCGCACGAATGTGAAAATAGTTATTTATTTAAATAAACATTTTTTTTTAAAATGACTATCGATAAGGTAACTGATTTAGGGATGTATTTGCAATTAGGAGAATCTTTCTTCACCTCTACTCCGATTTTCAACTAAAGATAAAGAGCGATTACTATAATGAATAACTAGTTTCACACCCGTGCGATGCACGGACATATTCCATTGATAAAGACTAAATTACAGAAAAAATACAATTGGGAATAATATTAATTATAAGGAAGATTCAAAAAAAAAAAAAAAAAAACTTGATTGTTCAAGGGAATGACTCCAGGAGCATAATAGATCCCAGTTGTTCGAGATTCCATTTGTTCAACTCACGGTCTAAACCTATTAATATAATATTCCTTCTTAACAATAACTTCCTTCAGCTATAAATGATCAAGAAAATACATCCATGCTAATTCATAAAGAAATTCATCTAGAGAAATTGTGAGAGAAACATGGAGAGAGAGACTTTTAAGACTTCATATTATTTGGTATGTAGGACGTCTTTGACATCAAGTAAGAACATTACGGTTGTCAACGCCTAGTTTGTTGAGGACAGTCTTCTCCAAAGCATTACCAGATATAAGCTGCACTATTATCTTAGGGATTACCTTGCAATGTACATTGAACAAAAACATCAACTTTGAAGGCTGATATGAGATCCATACTGCATATTAGAAAATGGCTAAAAGGTGTCAGATGATGGAGCAAGAGCTTGAAAGCTTGTCTAAAGACAAGCAAGAACTACAAGAAAGAATTTCAGAGAAATACAGGCACAAAAGGGAACTTGAGGAAATGCATGATCAAATGAAAAGTGAAGATGAGTTGATGAAATAGTCAGCAATTCAACCTGTAAATAGCTTCTATTCAAGGGCAGAGCCTAATTTGTTCTCGAGTCCTACTACTATCTTATGTTGGCTAGTCAAAAGAAATCATAAGAAAAGTGCATTTACGAACCGGTGGATTAACTATTAAGATGATTTACTTGATAACCGAGCAATACTGTAATGAAAATAATAGAGGCTTGCATGTGTTGAAATTTTTGTTTTACTAATCTGTTCTTCATTGATGCAAGAGTTTGATCTTAGTGGAAAAAAATAAAGAAATCCACCAACATTTAAAACAATGAAATAAACTAAAGTTTAATTGAATTAACCACATATCGACTTATCTCAAGATATCAAAGATGAAGATTAAACATCAGAAAAAAATAATACCACTTTTAAAGTAATTTCAATCAGATCAGATTCTCCAATGCTTTATGAATCAACCATCAAATCCTTAAGGAACCAACAATGTTCATAAGAAGCAAATCAAAACAACTGCCTCCTCTACTTAAAGAAAGAAAACTCAGCTCCATTTCAAAACCGTATTACTTTATCTGGGAAAAAATACATCATTTAACTTATTGAATCATAGTCACATTCTTTTATGTTAAAAATCAATTGAAGTCCAAAAATTTTAATAAATGAAATAAAAAAAATTGATTATCTCAGATATTTCTGCACAAATACATAGTAATTCTCATATCTAGAAACAATAAGCTGTAAGAAAATTTTGAAAAGAAAGGTACAATTTAAACCAAAAAAGTAAAAAGAGTTCAAACCAAAAATAAGGTTGAATTTAATCAAACCATAACTAAATACATTAACGATCTACGGTAACAATTAGCCATGTAGAAATGACAATTTCTAAATATCTCATAACACAACAATGCATATCAAAGTACTCTTAGGTAAATGAATGAGAAAAAACCCCAAGACATGAATTATATTTTATTTGTGCATTTTCTAAACAACTACAGATCAAATTGACAAATAAAAATCTCAAAAATTGAAATATGACAAAAGAAAAAAAAAAAGAGAGAAGAAAATACCTGGCAAAAATCTTCTTCTTGCTTCATCAACTCCATGTAGCTTAGCTTCACAAAGAAAGCAACATATCAACTATTCAATATCATTTGGATTTTGTGTAACATCTAATCTAAATTGCTCTGTGCCTTCTCAAACCTAAAGAGATGAACTCGCAGATCAATTGCTTTTACATAAAAGAGAAGGGGAAAAAAATTAAAACATTGTAAAATTGAATCACTAATTACCTATCTAGGTAGGGGAAAAATAATTGGTTATAAAATCATATCACTCATTAACAAAATAAAAACATTATAAAAAAAATCCCATATAATAAACACAAAATATACCACATTTAAATCAAAATCACAATTCTAACAAAAAACCAATCAAATACAAATGACTGTGAGAGAAAAACTCAGATTTCCAAACCGAACAAATTAAACACAAAATGTACAACATATAACTATAAGTCAAAATCTAAATCACAATATAAAACAACAAAAACATCAATCAAATACAAAAGAGATAAAGATCAGATTTTCACCATGGTTAAGGGACTTTGAGAGATGAAATTGACAGATTCCACCTAAGACATTGTGTAGTAATGCTTCACTTAATTTCACCGCTCCACGGGCTTCTAGGATTAGGGCTCGGGTCCGACGAGGCTACTGAAAATAATCCTTTCTTCTAAGCCAGCTGATTTCTCGTCTTCAACCACCACAACTTCGGCGGTGTAAACCATATGGTGAACAAAGTTTCCCTATAAAAATCCCATAACTTGTGAACACCCAGATCGCAGTGTAAGAAATAAACCATAATCATAAAAGATAAAGCAATAAAATTTGTGAGAAAGAAAACCCATAAAATTAGAAGAACCTTGAGAGGTTTGAATGGAATTCTCAAATTTTGCAAAATAAACAATTGTGAAATTCGATAACGTCTTGAAACCAACTCTCTCTCTCACTTTAGCATCTCTCTCCAAAGCAAACCAATTTTGTGATGTGCACGTTCTTTTGATCATTCACTTATTTCAACTGGATGGACGTTTTTTTTTTTTTTTCCATATTTTAAATCCACTAAATTTAGATTCGGTTGCCAACTAAGATTTGATCAAAATTAAATGACCAAAACCTCAATTAGTTTTATATATATATATAGATAGATAGATAGATAGATAGATGTTATGTATAGATAAATTTCAATCCATTCATTCAAAATTGAAGGGGGTGTTACTCAATTTTAGTAATAGATAATATAAACCCATAAGTTGATAGACAAGAAACCCACTGATTCTTCGATAGAATGGCGATAGAGGCTCAGCAGGCGGAGGACGCGAAGCACCAGCACCAACAAGTCGTTGCCGACGTTGTCAGGGAAGGTCTTCGGCAGTACTATCAGCAACGGATACAGGATCTTCAACTCCAAGTCCGCCAGAAAACTCATGATCTACAGCGCCTCGAAGCCCAGCGCAATGACCTCAATAGCCGAGGTCTTCCTCCCTCTCTCCTTATCCAAGAATTTTCTAATTTTAGGTTATATGAGGGTATATTAATCTCATGCACGGTTGTAATTGTACGCATAATGTTAATTATACCTTTTGTTTTAAAACCCTAAAATTGAAACAGGCATTTATTATAGTTGTCGTGATAAAATAAATATTCATTAATGAAATTTTAGGGATTTTTTATCTTATCAGACTCGTGGACTGGTTTTTTTGGAAGACTATTGACTCACGAAGTAGACTATTAGGGATTTTATTGATGCACTCGATGTTGCTGCAATCATTTTCAGTTCAAAAGCGATGAAGATTGAACTTTGCATTCTCGATTTTGGTTGGGGAAATTACAAGCCATCTCATACTGTAATTTTTGTGAACTCAATTTTTATTCCGAATTTATGTCTCTATGGAAAGTAAATTTATCCTCCGTCCTATGTTTCTGTTTAGAAAGGTAAAGTGGTTCAAGCTTAAGACAATCCAACCCATCACACAGAAAAGGGTAATGAAACTTAGAAATATATTTTTAATGCACAATGGAACTCCATGTTGCTTGGTCTTAATCAAATATATGCACTTGACTTGGATGTACTTTATGACATTACATCATGGACAGTGAGGTCGTTGAAGGAAGAGCTTCAGCTCCTTCAGGAGCCTGGGTCATATGTTGGTGAAGTTGTCAAAGTTATGGGGAAATCAAAGGTCCTTGTCAAGGTTAGTAGCTGTTTCTATTGTCAGCAAGCATTTTAGTTACCTATTATGTTAAATACATATTGGTATTTGCAATATGGGAAATGATATGGTGCCTGCAATTGGCACCATAATCCTTACCCACCATGTATGTGGGTCTACCATGTGGTAGAAACTACCATGTATGTTAAAAAAAAAAGAAAAAAAACTGTGCCACATTGCACTCCCACATACATTGTGGGTATGGATTATAGTGCCCATTGTGATCACCATATCCAACCTGTTTGCATAGATGCTACGTCCTCTATATTATATAATTTTTGCACCTAGTGACAAAATGGGAACAGGATAAGGGAAAAAAGATCATTTCGAGTCTTTGACTTCATCAATTTATTACCGTGACTTGCTTTTTGGTTTTTTATTAATCACAAGAAAGTATTGCTGAACTACATGATTGAAAGTGGCAACAAGTTATTAAAAATGTTGAACAAAGTAATAATACACACACACACACACACACTTACTTTATGACTTATTCTTA
This sequence comes from Ligustrum vulgare, assembly GCA_963555705.1. Lineage (NCBI taxonomy): Eukaryota > Viridiplantae > Streptophyta > Magnoliopsida > Lamiales > Oleaceae > Ligustrum > Ligustrum vulgare. The sequence continues at coordinate 2,281,545 of OY743172.1, read as the reverse complement.
ACTGTGCGTGAAGGAGGACTAGGCACACAAGTCTTTGAATTCTCCTTTTGTTCTTTACCGGTTATCTATTACAATTCCTTTTCTGATTCCTGACAATGTTAGAAATTTGGTGAAAATGAACAAATAGAATTTTAGTTTAACAGGCAAACTGTACAATTGTTGTTGATATTCTCGTGGTCTATTCTGCTCCTAGGTTCATCCCGAAGGGAAGTATGTGGTTGATGTTGACAAGAATATTGATATAACTAAGATTACGCCCTCAACTAGGGTTGCTTTACGTAATGATAGCTATGTGTTGCACTTGATGTTGCCTAGTAAAGTTGATCCCTTGGTGAACCTTATGAAAGTTGAAAAAGTTCCAGACTCTACTTATGATATGATTGGTGGTCTGGATCAGCAAATTAAAGAGATAAAGGAGGTACGCTTGTGGAATTCTTTCTTTGACTTCTTTATATTGAGGATACTATCCTGTATGGTCATGATTCTCCAATTCACACTGTTTTTCATCATCCCACTCTGAGGATTTTTCCATATTCTCAATAGCAAGTACTTATAGGCTATAGAATGACTAGATAAGCTTAAAAGTAGGAAAGAAGTGTTTTACATTGAAAGGATCGTATAAATTATGTGATTTACATTGTTGTATTCTTGCTCATCCATTATTTATATTTAAAATTGAAGCGTTTTCAATAGATTTCGCGTGCATTGCCTAGTTCTATGATTAGGAAGCTGAAGAATTACTTCTTTTGAATATATGCCATCATTTTAGTGCATTTAAATGCATCTCTCCTTGATTACTATTTGACATGTTTTTCAACTGTCATTTTGATTTTATTCCCTGGTGTCTTGTGTTTATAGGTCATTGAACTTCCAATTAAACACCCTGAATTGTTTGAGAGTCTTGGAATAGCTCAACCAAAGGTAATCCCAGCTAGGATTTGGTAATTGTAATTCCTACAAATTTTAAAGGCCTTCTAATATTTTGTTGCTTTTAATTGTGAAAGGGAGTCTTGCTCTATGGGCCTCCTGGTACAGGTAAAACATTGCTTGCGAGAGCAGTGGCTCATCATACTGACTGCACATTTATCCGGGTTTCGGGTTCTGAACTAGTTCAAAAGTATATTGGAGAAGGTTCTAGGATGGTTAGAGAACTCTTCGTGATGGCCAGGAAAATTCCTTCACTCCCTTATGGTGGTTATAGAACTTTATGTTCTTACCATTTATATGCGCTCAGACAATGTTTTTTGTTATGCAGGGAGCATGCACCATCAATCATTTTCATGGATGAAATTGATAGCATAGGATCTGCTCGCATGGAAGCAGGAAGTGGCAATGGTGATAGTGAGGTTCAGCGAACTATGCTGGAGCTTCTCAATCAGCTTGATGGATTTGAAGCATCCAATAAGATCAAAGTACATTGTGTTTCTTTAGAATTTATTTATTTGTGGTCTTCTTTTACCACGTACTTTTGTAAATTTTAAAACAAATAATATAAGATAAGATGGAAAAAAAATATATATATATAAATTCTAGAAGTTTGATTAAAACAAAATTCAAAAATAATAAAACATAATATAAATGGAATCAGTTGCAACATTTGGGTAATAAATTATGCAAAAATGGATTATACCAAGATGATTAAATCATTAAAGAACTCAATAGCCATTAGAAAAGCACAATAAATGAAAATTCCTGCAATTCAAGTTACTGCAGCATTTGGGGGGTAATAAATTAAAGCTATTACATTAACCTCGTGACTTTACTCTCTGAGATGGTGACTGAGACATGGTTGTTACACTCTCCATGAACTTCATAACATCCTCTAGCTTATTTAAGTCGATGTAGGCTCTAGAAAAAGTTGTGACACTTCTGGCTATGTCAAGGAGATCTGAGTGTTGAGAGAGAAGATGATGGAAAAAATGGGGGAACAGGGGGAATGAAAAAATATGGAAGTGAGATGGAGATGTGGAATCTGGAGAAAAATTGAAGAAGAAAAAGGTGAGAATGGGTATATGACAGCAGATATGTTTTATGTGTTGCGTAGACTTGAAAAGGTTCTGGTATGCATCCTAAATTAACATTGCCCAGGAGCTTGCAAAGGTTTTCCTGGCATTTGTTCTTCTAGTAGATGCCAATTGGAAAACAGAGTAGCGAAAAATGATTCATGTAGCTGACCCCAGTTTATTGAGAATAAAACTTAGTGTGTTATTTGTTTTAATCGAAATGTCCTGCCTTTAAAAGTTACGTGTTTTAATGTGTTTTGTGTCTTGTATATTTATGTGATAAATAGGTAGTCAGCGTCATTTTTCTATTCAGATATAACCCTGGTTTGGAATTGTCAAAGTTCAGAAATGAAATAAGAGCTAATTTTCTGCCTATGGTACTACTGGTCTATAGGTATTGATGGCAACAAATAGAATTGACATTCTGGATCAAGCTCTTCTTAGGCCTGGAAGGATCGACAGGAAGATTGAGTTTCCAAATCCTAACGAAGAGGTATGGTGGCCTAGCTTACTAATGTGGCTGATAAAATTTTGTTACATTCTGTGTCCCTCCACATTCATAAAGCAATTCATAATTGGAAATCTGCACCACTTAAAAATATGTTCATTGCTGTGGCTAATGGGGTAAAACTTGTGCAGTCTCGCCAAGACATCTTAAAGATACACTCCAGGAGAATGAATTTGATGCGAGGGATTGATCTGAAAAAAATTGCTGAGAAAATGAATGGTGCCTCTGGTGCAGAACTTAAGGTATGCAAAAAAATTTGTTTACAGTTAATTTAGGTAATGATGCCTTCTTTCTGCTGAAGGCATAAATGATACTTGCACACACCTATTGTATCAGTCACTTTCCACATTTTCTCATTCTTCTGTGTGATGTCAAACTTTGTACCCTCAGCACGGGGAAACATCATTTAGTTGCAATTCCTCAGATTTTCTGTTGATGGTAGTAGTAGGAATTTGAATAGCCATGTTTTTTGCAAGAAGTTTATGATTTAGTAAATCCAGATAATGGAAAAACTTTTCTACTCCATATTATCCCTACAATTTTGTAATTCACAATTTGCAATCACAGTCAAGTCATTTTTTTTACCATTTTCCCTCCCCTATTTTTCATGTCTGTAGTTTCAAATACCATTTTTACACTTCAATATCCAACTATACCTTGAGATAAAAATGTAGATTTATTTAGAATTAGATATGTAATGTTCATTATTTTCGCTTATCTGGGACATAACCAGAACAAAATTTATATTTATCTACGAGTGGTGAACAATTTTTTCCCCCTATACATTGGCACCAGAAATTTTATGAATTCAGTGGCAAAAATGGGCATGCTTTAGAGCAAGAGCAGGAACGTTGTTTTAAATTTTGGAATGGGAAAAGGGGGAAGAGTCTACTTTTCGATTAAAAGTTTGCTAGCGAGTGCTGATATTTACGTTTATGGATATAGTATTGACTTTTATTATGATAATCTGCATCCCTTTTATTTCTCTTGATTTTTACTTTACTGGAAAGTGACAAAAACTGAATCATTTCATATGGTGGGGTGAAATATTAGAAAACCTCAAATGTATTTTAATCAAGTGTAGCGCGTACCATTAGAAGTTTTGAGTTTTTTTATTATTATTATTATTATTATTATTATTATTATTATTTCATTTCATATTTTAATTGTTGGCTTGAAAGAATTTTTGAGATGATGGGTTATTCGCAGGCTGTTTGTACTGAAGCGGGGATGTTTGCTTTGAGGGAGAGGAGGGTTCATGTCACTCAGGAGGACTTTGAGATGGCAGTTGCGAAGGTGATGAAGAAGGAAACAGATAAAAATATGTCGTTGAGGAAGCTTTGGAAGTAGATTATTTATTCCTATCGGCTACTTAATCGGTCTTGTATTAGAGCTGAGAGATGGGATTTGCACGATAAAACACACCCGAATTTTTGTGCTGGACCTTGTGACCCTCATTTTGGTGCTCCAAATTAGTGGGTTTGTCCCTTATATTATTTATTTAATATAATAAATAAGGGAAAAGTGCACAACCTCTAAAATCTAGGTTAACTCTTTAAAATGAGTTACAAAAAGTCATATTTTGGTCATAATTATGAATTTAGTCACAAATTTAACTCCATTCCACCTTACACGTAAAGTTACGGTTGGTCACACAATCAAATATTAGTTACAAATGCAAATTTATTTGCATATTTCATCCCATCACACCACACTAGTAGCGTTCCCGTTAGTCACATAAAGTTACAGTTCAATCACATTACAAATTTAGTTGCAAAATTCACCATGTCCACCCGCAAAGTCACAATTGATCATCTAATGTCACAATTTGATCATACAAAGCCGTAGTAAGATCACACAAGATCATAGTTTGATCACACGAGGTTACAGTTCGAACACAAAAAGTCACAGTTAGTCAAACGAGGTCACAGTTTCGTCACAAGTCGCACAAAGTTACAATTAGTTAATATTTTGATTACAATTACCTAATAGTTGATCACATATTATTTATTTATTTGTCACAACTTACTCTTTTTTTGTCAGAGTTAGTCGATATTTTTTTATCTCAATTACCTAATAATTGATCACATCTCGTACTAGTCTTAAGTCGTACAAAGTCACATTTAATCTACATTTTGATCACAAGTACCTAATAATTGATCACAATCATTATTCACCCCATTCCACCCCGATTCACATCCCCAACCTGTTTGACTAGTCCCATTCCTAGATACGGTTATTCATCTCCAACCTCCAAGACGAAATTTAAACACCACCAATCTTCTTGCCATTGGTCAACGATGTCGTCGACGCCAACCACCACCATTACTATTATGCAATATGAACTTACCTCGAGAGGTTGGAGACGAAATCATCGAATGCCATTTGAAGAATCACAAGTCAAAACACATGGAAACATCCACTTGAAATCATGATATGAATGGAATCACGCCGAATTAAGGAATCAAACGAGAAGCTTGAACACGTGATTACACGTTGTCCTAAAAGTACATTTGCTCCCTCTCGTTCGAGATGCTTAAAGGATTAGATAGCAAATGTTTTAGCGGATGAATCAAGCCTTCAAACCATGTATTTATTAAGTACTAATAATCCATGGAAAAGGAATAAAAAAACAATTGAAAAATGAGTATTGATTTTGGTGGAAAATGGCTTCTATATTTTATGGATGTTCTTACTCATATTTCATATATTGAATTGATCAATATAACATCCTTTATATAGAGATTAATCCACCTTTTATGAAAGTACACACCTTTTAGACAAAAGGGCACATTTTGGTGCAAAAAACTAACTTAGGCACATTTCCAAAAGGTGCCTTTCGGAACCACCACGCAATCGCGCGGTACAAGGCTCACGCGATCGCGTGATGCCTCTTTATTTTGAACAGATTCAAATCCGCTCATCCACGCGATCGCTGGACCATGAACCACGCGATCGCGTGGTTCATATTTTGGCCTCTTATGTTCCTGTTTTTCTCATTCTTTTGTCTTTCTTATCAATACCTTTTTGTATTAATTTAATTGTGTACTTCATCTTTAAATATTTGAACAACCATTTGAAAACACAATTTTCCAACAATTACCACCACCTCACAGCAACACGGTGCCTCAATACCTTCACCACCACGACCTCCATCTCCATCTCACCCACATCGCACCAACAAAACACTACAACACAAACCTTCACTACACAATGGATCGCTCCGTCGCCACCACCCTCCACCACCAAAACCTACACCAAACCTTCACCACAAAGATTCTCCTCCAATCACTAACACCGCAGATTCACCTCCAATCATCAACACAAACACCACATCAACATCACAGCCTCCACATCACCGCTTCCAAATACACACACAATTCACAAACAAAACAACAACAGACCGAGATCGGGAAGTGCGGCTACGCAGACCTTGGAGCTGGAGGTGGCTCCGCGCAAGTGGTGATGCCGCTAGTTCAGAGAGGGGAAGAGAGAAGAGAATTGAATAGGCATTGAATGTTGTGTGGATTCTGAAAAATTGTTGAGAATTTAGTTTGATTTGGATTGGATGGTTTTGCCCGCGACGTTCGAAGCAGTAGCGGAGTCCGACGGGATTGTAGGACTGTGAGGTCGTCTCATGGTGAGGGCTGAGGGGATGATTTCAACTCTATCAGTTCACGTCTAATTGTGAGGGGGTGATTTACTGGATTAATAGATTTATTTTAATTTATTTATTATAAAAAATTTAATTTAACTCTTGATTTGGAAAAAAAAAAAAAAAAAAAATTATCTATGCTTGATTTTTAAAATTAGATCTTAGAATGTAGGGCTCTATCTAATTTTCTCTTATTATTTAGGGGATATTGATGTTTTCTCAAATTCGGCCCCTAAATTTAATACTGATTTCTAAATTCTAATATCGTAGGCAGGGGCGTAAAAAATAATAATAATAAAAATGATTAGAAATTGGGTAATAATATCCACTAAGCAATTTTCACATTTTACATCACGTTTTAATTGTATTTAAGGTCCTCAAGGTTTGCTTATTGTAGCACTCATCCTTTTGACCTTTTTTTTTTTAAAACTTCAACTAGTAAATCTCGTCTCTACTAAAGGTTCCCGTCCATAACTTGGTAGAGGAGCATATAAGTGTCTGTTTGGTAAACCAAAATAAACAAATTTTTAAACATATTTTTTTTAACACAATTTCTTAAATCACTTTTTAACCATATATATTTTTACTCTCCAATTTTTAATCGCATATTTTACATAAAAAACATTAAAAAATATATTTTTAAACATTTCCCAGTTGCCAAACAGAGACTATTAAACATGGTATTGTATTGAATTAAATTATATTCAGTCATTGATATAAATAAAAAAATAAATAAATAAATAAATTCTTGTATGTAACACATGCAATTCAACAGCTTAACTCCCATCTAATTCACTTATTGCACATGGTATTGGATTAAATCTGAACAGAATTATTGCCGACCAAAAAGGAACAAAATCACATCCTCAAAAAAAAAAAAATATTTTCTTGAATTTAAATAAAGAAATTTTGTTGTATTCTCAATCAATCTCCTCAGATGCACATGGGCTGCCTAGAACTAGATCTTGAATCTCCATTTTTTATATTTTCTGATTGATAATTCTTTTGTTTTTCGATGACACACCATCACAGATATCCATGTGAAAAATTAATATGAACAAGCATTGTTGTGTGCGTGATGAACTTGGATTAGGTTTGGCCCGAGGAGGTAAATGTTAACTATGCGAAACTGTTTTGTGATATCGAATGTCAACAATTCAAAGATTTTCCTATGTTGTTGAAGGCTCAATTTGACACTTAATAGCTGACACTGATGTTTATTTGCTAATCGTAATTGTAACAACAACTTGAACTTAAAAATCTAGATGAAATTGGATTTAAAATGTTCACAATAAATTTGTATCACATTACTTGGTTCAGGTAATAATATCCATTTGATGGATAATCTTGGACTCTTGTAACATTCTTAAAACCAATCAAAATTTATTAAATAGAGGGCATGTGAGCATGGAAGACTAAAGTCTAAGGTTTAATAAAAGAAGCCAAAATGGCACCTACTTTATTGTCTTTCATCCAAAGGGTCCAAGAGGACATAGAAGTTAATTATTTAAACGAGAAAATGACGAGTCTTCATTAACGGATGACACGTAATATACTTTGCCCCAATTTTTGTTTGGTAGGAATTAAAATAAGATTTTAAACAAAATTTCAATAAAAGATGAAATGTGTCTTGAAAAATTGTGGATTCTATTACAGTAGCCACTGCTAGGTAACTGATTGTTTTTTAGGTAAAATATATAGTTGAAAAGTAAAGAGAAAAAATATGTGCGGTTAAAAAGCGATTTGAAAAATTGTGTAAATTATAAACTGGTTTATAATCATTTAGCCGAATGTAGGCTTAATTGTTGGAAAGGTGCAATTTGAGGGGAGGTGCAATTCTGCTCTAGTCGAAAGGTGGAGGTGGGAATTAAGGGACGAAGATGGTATATGGTGGATTGGGCATGAGCATGAGCATGTGCCTCCGGTCTAATTACTCCGGTTCATTTTTATACCTCTAGTAGAGATTAATGGTGGATGGTGCAAGTTAAGGAGAGGTGGGGATTAAGCGGCCAAGAGAGTGAGAGTGTGATCTTGAAATTCAGCGTGAAGCGATGAACGATAAATTAGTATTTTGTGAAGGATGTAAACAATTGATGCTATAAAAGTTTTTCTTTTGAAAGCATTAAATCTAGAGATTGAGATGTAGAGAAATCAAAACATATACACTTAAAAGACACAAATATAAAAGAAATGTAATTGCATAAAAATATATTATGTACAACTTCCCCAACAATTAAACAGTTTGACGGGTTCACCATGTGTTCTACAATTATATTATATGTCTTCAACCTACCTCACATGGAACCTAATCACATTGTTAAGAAAACTCGTGTCCATACTTATGAAGATTGAACAATAAAATAAATAAAATTATTGTTCTATTCAGTACTATAGCAGTGAGTATTCAGCCCAGAATATGATGCACTTCTGCATTATTTTTCTTTGCGCCTAGTCTTCAACAAGAATTGCACGTGCATGTTGTCTACAAAAAGGATAAAGATTTTGGTATTTTATTTATGAATTATTATTGTTGAACCAATATATCTAAAATTATGAAATTTCTAAACTGATAATATAATTATTTATATTTAATCCTTCAACGCGTCTCTCCAATATGAATGCATGGTAATACAAAGATTAATTAGATAATAAGTAATAAAAATAAATGTTAACAAGTGGAAGTGGCGATGTGAGTTGGGCAAATTAAGTTAGGAGCGAAAGAGAGAGAGAGAGAGAGAGACTCAAATCTAGTTGCCTTATATCTTTCAAAAGATTTAAGGAATAACAAATAAAGATTTTATATTTTGTTCATTCTAAATTTATTGAGAATACATGATGGCCTCGTTTTTTTTTCCAATTAAACTTGATACATGCACAATTTTTAGTAGAAGCAGCGTGTCATCTATAACTTAAACTACTGAAGAATAATATATTTATTTTCTCTATACTTATCTTTAGAATGGATCCATAATCTTGTCAACTGCATGCAATGACCATTGACCAAAATAATGTCTTAATGACATTTACCATTTAGCCTTGTTTCTTTTTTTTCTACAGTACTTAATCTCAACCATCTATTAAAAGTCAAGTCCACAATATTTGATTTTCAACCAAATTTCAAATAAACAATACCAAACACACTTCCTCTGTATTTGGGGGACTCATTCATCTCCTCAAACATATATAAACCCTTCTTCATTTTGATCCAAACCTCCCTCCCTCCCTCTCTCTCTCTCTCTCTCTCTCTCTCTCTCAACACACACGCAAACACACACAAAGAGACAGACACCAATACTATGAAGAAGAATGTAAACATAGTACTGTTACTGTTGCTTTGCACCAGCTTCCATCTTGCATTCTCAATATTTGATGGTAAGCTATTAAATTTTATGTTATGCTTTGTTTAAATTTAAACGCATAATTTATTTTGTTCTCAATCTTTTTTATGGATAGAATTATATCTCCGGCTACAGTTTCTTCATAGTCGATATGAATCCAACATAAAAGAGAAAAGTTACAATAAGTTACAAGTTACTACAATCTTCGTCAAATTTTTATGAGTTGCATGCATGTTAAGAATATTGATCCCTACTTACTTTACACATTTGCTTATAACTCATTTAATCGATTGATCCATTCAGTAATAATTCGCATATTTAAACTTATCACGAATTAGTTAAAATATTTGTTGGTTGCTTCATTAGTTCTTTTCGTAGATTCGAGGAATGGTACATGTGTATATTATTGTACTAAAGAAGATCGTCTCAATTCTTTAAAGTCACATGGAACATATATGTGTTTTTCAAACCATATTCACATCCTATGTGGTAGTAATAGTAGACAACGTACTTCAAAATTTTCTTCTTCTTCGACATATTCTAATACTGTCTAATCAAACTCATTAGATATGTCGGACACATAAGAATTAGGGATCCAGTAAACTTGTTTATAAATAAGTTTTTAATTAAATTTTCCCATATCACTTTTTAATCTCGCACATTTTTAAATTATTTTTTAACCACACATTTTACTTCAAAAATCTCAAATTCCTTATTTATAAACAAAAGAAAGCTGCCAAAGAGAGGTAAACCTTAAAAAAAGTGTTCTCTGAAATGAATCATAAATTTGACATATCACATGTGCATGATCCATCTTTGTCACACCAGCCTGGAAAATATCAAATTCGTAATCTATTCATTTAACTATGAAGACACCCCATCTCATGCCCATGTTAGCTTGAACCAGTTAATGAATAGTTTTATCAAATGCACACAACTGTCTTTTTACACGTGTGTTCGTCTAAACGTCATACACGTGCAAGGCAAATTCATTTCACTATTAAAAGTGACCTGGCTATATTTTTATAATTCGTCCTACTTGTTCGACTGTTGCTGAGTAATTTTTGAGTCTAAAGTTGCAATTTCATGTTTTCATATTGCTAATGCAGTTGAAAAATTTCAGGATTACTCCCTAATGGAAACTTTGAACAAGGCCCAAAACCTTCACAATTGAAAGGCACCAAAGTGATAGATCCTCGTGCTATACCTCAGTGGGAGATTTCAGGGTTTGTGGAGTACATAAAATCAGGTCACAAACAAGGAGATATGTTGCTGGTGGTTCCGGAGGGTGTTCACGCAGTTCGTCTAGGCGACGAGGCGTCCATCAAGACTCGAGTTATGGTTAAAAATGGAATGTTCTACTCACTCTCATTTAGTGCTTCAAGAACTTGTGCACAAGAAGAGAGATTAAATGTTTCTGTGTCACCAAATTCAGAGCCTAAGGATTGGGGAATGTTACCTATGCAAACAATGTATAGTAGTGATGGTTGGGATTCATATTCATGGGGTTTTTTAGCAGAGTCTGACGAAATTCAGATAGTGATTCATAATCCTGGAATGGAGAAGGATAAGGCCTGTGGTCCACTTATTGATTCAGTTGCACTCAAGGCTATGAAATCTCCTAAAAGATCAGGAGGTAAATAATATCTCCCCTTCAAGAACACGTATGGTATGATTGATTTGCTAGATTAAAGATATAAACTTGCAGTAAATGATTTGTTGCCCACCGTGGACAACATAAAAATTGCTCACTTTCAATGTAAAATTATCAAGTGTCTCTAATATTTAAAATTCGACATTTGCTGTTTTTCATTGGATATGGACACTTGTTATTTTGTCCACGATGGGCAACTAAGCGAAAATGCATATATGTATGTAAATTATGTATAAAGAACATATAAAAGCCTTAAATTTAGTGTTCTAAAATGCGCGCCTAATCCGGGTTTTTTTTTTTTTTTTTTGTAAAAAATCTATTTTTTATATAAAAATATATTTAATGCCTTAAAATAATTAAAATAATATTAAAAATAAGAAACACATTATGTCGCTTATTCTTCGCATTAACACGCCTAAACTTGTGATTCTTGATTCTCGACCTCGACGCATCGCAACGCATTACGCATTTTAGAACACTGAATTAAGCCTCTGTTTTTTAAAGAAATCATTAAAATTTTTCAAATCACACACATTTTCTTTCTACACTTATCAATCAAACATTTTACCTCAAAAATATAAATAAAACAGTGGTACCGAACAAAGCCACACATATCTAATGCTTAAATAATCATAATGGTGCAGGCAACATGTTGAAGAACGGAAATTTCGAAGAGGGTCCATATATATTCCCCAACACATCATGGGGTGCCCTAATCCCACCAAACATTGAAGATGATCATTCTCCCCTTCTGGGCTGGATGATCGAATCTCTTAAAGCAGTGAAGTACATAGATTCCGAGCATTTTGCAGTGCCCGAGGGCACTCGAGCAATTGAACTTGTGGCAGGAAGGGAAAGCGCAGTTGCACAGGTGGTAAAAACCTTGCCCGGAAAAACCTATGACCTATTTTTCTCCATAGGGGATTCCAAGAACTGTTGTGAAGGTTCTATGGTGGTTGAGGCATCGGCTGGCAAGATTATTGGTCAATTTCCTTATGAATCCAAGGGCAATGGCGGGTTCAAACGTACTAAACTGAGATTCGTGGCCATCTCACCTCGTACGAGAGTTAGGTTTTTGAGCACATACTATCACATGAAGATTGATGGTTCCCTATGTGGTCCGGTGATTGATGATGTGAGGTTGGTTAGTGTTCGTAATCTGCGACGTGGTTGACTGTGATTGGGAAGAAGGCCACCTTCTTATTATATATTATATTATTGTTGTTTTTGATTGTATTAATTAATGATTATGTGGATCTAGAGAAATATTTTCTAATTATATACGTATAAGATTAAGAGGAAGTTTTCTTCGGGTTTATGTAATAAAAAATAGGATTTAACGTGTGTTTTCATACATGGCCATGGGTCATTAACTGATTTGATTTATTCAAGAGATCTTTACTCTATAATCGATCAATAAGGAACACAATCAATTCAATTTATTGCCATATATCCATCCTACAATTCAATTCAAAACAAAAGCGCATGCCCCCAAAATCTACTCGCATTTCTACACTTCTGTTTAGGATACCATAAAAGCACGCGAAAATGTAAATAAGAAATCAAATTGGCATCCCACAATTCTCTTGTCATAGTAAGTTTGATAATGGCAGTTGCTTCCTCCAAGAAAATGTAATTTAGAGAACGCACTGTATGTATCTGAGCATGATTGAACACATTTGAAATTGTGATGGAGAAAAAGAAGGGGGTAAAAAAAAATTCCAACAGTCACCAAACTCTGGGACTTTCGTCCATCTTTAATTAGTTCCAAAATGATCACTGAAATTCATAGATAAAAGAACCGACCATCCCGAAACAAAACATAAGGTCTAACATTTTGTCCAAAGAACATACTTGATGAGTATAAATTTTATTCACTCGAACATTTACAAAAGCCTCAAGTCCGAGCTCTTTGACAAAATATAGTCTCCTAATCAAATGTGTAATCCCGAGGACCACCATGAACCCGAGTAGGACCTCAACCTCGACCACATGAATATCACCTTATAATATATTTTCTATCCTCGAGGAAGACCTCAACCTCGACCACCATAAATCCGAGGATGACCTCGAGCCCGAACGCATGAATATTATCTCATATTACATCCTGATACCCCCGAGGAGAATATAACCCCCGATCACACTTAAAATGCCCGTGGCGAAAACGTTGCCCCGACCACTCATAATATCCCCCGAGGATAGAATACCCCGAGTACATATATCTCACCAAAAAGGTGCATGACTTGCTCGGGGCACATGATGCTCGGGTCACGTCTCTCATTGATCGGGCATGACTTGTGGAGTCTACAAACTCTTAATTCCAATAGAACTCATCTTTCAACAGAATCCTATTTGAGTTTTACAACCTCATCCCTAAAAGATAGGAGGATGATTCCTAACAGGACTCATGCAATGCAGGTATTTCAATCCTATCATAATCCGTCCATATATCATTATAAATACATGGCACTCAATCATAATTCAGGTACACAATTGTCTCTACAATTTATAGTATCTTGCATAAATTTTCTCCTTCCACTTTACTGAATTAAGCATCGGAGAGGCGACGATGACACACCTCCTCGCCTTTATTGCAGGTATTCGGAGATCCAGTTCGTGCTAGTTTATTGCTCAAGCTTAGAATATTTCAGATGCGGTTTTTAGCATTATCAATACTAATTCTCAACAATAAAGCCCTCACATAGTTATTTGCTATATTGCTCGACTCTCCATTTTGGAAGAATTAATCATGACGTCATGACGCAATAAGGATAAAGGTATATATATATATATATAGTATTTATAGACGTTGGTTTATTGAAAATTCTTATTCTTCCAAAAAATTAATGTACTAGAAAAGAGTAATAAGAAGCATACACCATTTGTGATAATCTTCATTTTTATCCTAATAAAAGTAGAAGTGTAACTTGCTATAGAAGCTATTATTTTTCCGCCTAAAGTGCACATCCCTTATATGATTTGGTTAGTGTGAATGCAAAATCTAGATATATATATATATATGAAAGCATTTATTGTCTTTTAATATATATGTATATACACTAATAGTCTACTATTAGTAAATAATGGTTAATATTTTCTAATTATTTTTAATTTTAATAATTGTGCAAAGATTATATGATATAATAGTTTATTGATCTTCAACGTTGTTCAATTGTCGTATATTAAGATTAAACACACATTTTTAATTATTGTATTGGTGTTTTTGAAATAAAATTGAGAAAAATGTTAAATATGTGATGAGAATAAAGAAATTATTTTTATATCTTTTGCATTTGTGTTGATTATGTATAATCATTAAATTTTAATGAATGCTTATCGATATTACGAATAGCAATTTTAATTCATTGCACGGTGAAAATCTATACTATATATGAAAGTAGAATAGTCTGACATAATTAATTCTTAAATTCTTTATGTTTTAGTATTATAATAAAATGTGTGGTTGAGAAAAATTTTAGAGAAATATATGTGATTAAAAACTGGGTTGAAAAAATGTGTTACTTATAAATAATTTATCGAAAAATTATTGAACGAATGTTAATATTGAAGAGTTAATACTTTGATTTCTTTTAAGTTAATAATATTAATACAATGATTAATATTTTTTAACCATACTTAGAGATGGCAAAAAAATCCGCCTGAAACCGAACCCGACGGGGCCTCGACCCTAATGGGGCAAAAAAATACTGACCCGTGGGTTGGCGGGGTGGTTTTGGGAGGTAAAATGCAAACCTGCAACGGGCTCGGGTCGGTAAAGACCCGCCCCATTAGTGACCCGACCCGCGAAAATTGTAATTTAAAAAAAAAAAAAAAAAAAGATGACTTAAAGGTAAAACCGTAAAAGTCTTTAAACATTAAACCCTATCTATCTCCATTCTCCATTCACTGATTCACTTCGGATTCCATCGAATCCATCCAGCGCCGCACTCGCAATCCTTCTAACCTTCTTCAGTAGTTCAGTTCACCAAACCACTTCTGCACTTCACCTAAATTCCTAATCACCTTCGTCTCTCATTTTCTCAACTCTCAGCCTCTCTTCTTCTTCTCGCACAGTCGCACTCCTCGGTTTACACTCGTGTCGAAGAAGGCAAGACTCTTAAGTCCAACTCCTCCGGCCGACTCAAACTTACGTTTAGTCTTCTGTCTTCAGTTCAAGACTCCACTCCTCCGTCTCTGCTAAAGGTTAGTGTTGTTGTTGCTTCAAACTTCAAACCCTAGAATATAGATTGTGATTTTTCATTTGTGGAAACTTAATTTCGGTTAATTTGTGTTGTTGATGACTAGATTCTAGCTTGACTTTCCACATTTTCACAATTATTTGATTATGTGATCTGCTACTGCCGTTTATGTAATGTGTAGTGTATAATGTATTTGATTTTGGGTATTTTCAACTACTTCTTCGATTTTCAGTATGTGCTGTTTCTACCATAAAAAGCCTGACATTTTGTAAAGCACTTGAATATTATAATGGGGCCAGAATTGTTGACTATCAAATTTTTGATAGAAATGGTGGTGATTAGCCCTCCCAATTTCCCAAACAAGAGCTTATTATTAGTATTAGTATTAGTATTTGCAAGTCTTAGGTTCCTTTTACGATTTAGAGTTTAATATCTGTGGTCATCATAAATACTAAAATGTTTCAAAAAAAAAAGAGAATAAAAAATGCTTCATTTGGTTTGGATTGATTATCACTAAATTGATTATTGATATTATTACAATCATGTTTTATATTTTATAGATGTCTGATTCTATTCCTAAAAAGTCTACACCGCTTCCAAGTGTTGGAAGTGTCAGAGGATCACATCATAATAATAGCCCTAGCAATACTGATAATACACCTATTAGTAATGCTCCGCAAGAAATACCACCAGAATCAAATGAAGATCAAAGTCCAATAGACTTAACTGAAGAGGTACGTGACAATGGAAAGCGAAAATTAACTTCTTCAGTTTGGGATCACTTTAAAAGACAAAAGATTAATGATCAATGGAAAGCTATATGCAATTATTGCAAGAAACAATTAGGGGCTGAATCAAAAAATGGTACAAACCATTTGCGTAATCATCTGAATAGATGTCTGTTCCGTGACCGTGGTAATGGGAGGTAAACATTGTTGAATTTAAAAAAGGAATGTGGTAGTAAGATTACAATGGGTAGTTACTCTTTTGATCAAGAGAAGTCTAGGAATGATCTTGGAAAAATGATTGTGTTACATGAGTATCCTCTATCGATGGTTGAACACATAGGATTTAGGATGTTCGTTAGTGGGATTCAACCGTTGTTTAAGGTCCCTTCACGTAATACTGTTAAGAGTGACATCTTGAAAATTTATGATTATGAGAGAGCAAAAATGATGATATTGTTGGAAAAGAATGATAGTCGAA
The DNA here is from genome assembly GCA_963555705.1 of Ligustrum vulgare. Classification (NCBI taxonomy): domain Eukaryota; kingdom Viridiplantae; phylum Streptophyta; class Magnoliopsida; order Lamiales; family Oleaceae; genus Ligustrum; species Ligustrum vulgare. The sequence continues at coordinate 2,264,982 of OY743172.1, read as the reverse complement.
TATCCATCACTACTGATATGTGGACCTCATCTAATCAAAAGAAAGGATTCATGGCTGTCACTGCTCATTTTATAGATGATTCGTGGAAACTCCAGAGCCGGATTATGAGGTACCTTGATTTTACTTTTTAGAATTACTGATTTTACTTGCTTAAAAATGTAGATCATTCTTAATTTTTTTTGTAATGATTTTGTATTGAATCAAATTCAGGTTTATATATGTGCCATGCCCACACACCGCTGATGTGCTTTCTGAAACCTTGGTGTGTTGCTTGCTGGATTGGAATATTGATCGTAAGTTATCAACTTTAACCGTAGATAATTGTACAACAAATGATGCTATAATCAATATTGTTCTAAGTCAGCTTTCTAGTCGTGATCTATTATTGAGTGGTGATTTTTTTCACATGAGATGTTGTGCACATATATTGAATCTTATTGTAAAGGATGGTTTGGATGTAATATCATCTAGTATTGAAAAATTTCGTGACAGTGTTGCGTATTGGACAGCTACACCGAAGAGATCTGAAAAGTTTGATCAGTTTGCACGTTAATTGAAAGTTGAGTGTGAGAAAAAATTAGTGCTTGACTGTAAAACTAGGTGGAACTCGACATACTTGATGCTCCATACTGCTTTACGATATAAAAATGTTTTTCCTCGTTTAAAGCAAAGAGAGTCACAGTATAGGTCATTGCCTTGTGATAAAGATTGGGAGTTGGCAAAAGAAATTTGTGAGAGGTTGGAGGTCTTTTTTGAGGTCACTGGTTGTTTTCGGGTACAAAGTATCCGACTGCTAATCTTTTTTTACAGAATGCTTGTGAGATTAAATTGTCATTGTATGAGTGGCTAAAATCTCCTTACATGGAAATCAATTTGATGGCAACTAGCATGATAGAAAAGTTTAACAAATATTGGAGTGAAATTCATGGAATTTTGGCGTTAGCAACTATATTAGATCCGAGGTACAAGATGAAGTTAATTGAGTATTACTATCCTCTTATTTTTGAGAATGAAGCTTCACATGAAATTGAAAAAATTTGCCAAGTTTGTCGCAAGTTGGTGCAGCAGTATCAAGTAGAAAATGATTTGAGTGGTGGTCTTCCTCAAACTTCTAGTTCTGTTTTGAGTGAATCTGGTACAACTGTTGGGAAACGAATGGTTGGATTTTATCAATTTCTTTCTAGTACCGTTAGTTTTGGAGATGCGAAAACGGAGCTTGATATTTTCTTAGAAGAACCTGTATTAACTCCGTCAGATGATTTTGACATATTAGTATGGTGGAAATTAAATATAGCCAAATATCCTATTCTTGGTCGCATTACAAGAGATATTTTGGTCATCTCAGTTTCTATAGTTGCATCTGAATCTGCCTTCAGCACTAGTGGCAGATTTGTAAGTCCACACAGAAATAGGCTTCATCCCAAGACTTTGGAAGCTCTGATGTGCGCTCAAGATTGATTATGGTCTGAAATTCAGGGTATGAAAAGTATAATTATTTATATTTTGTATTTTTTTGTTCATATTATTTATTTTATTGTTAATTTATTTATTTTTTGGATAGAAAATTCAACAACGATGTCATATTCTGGATGTTGTACAAAATTGAGTGATGAGGATATTGATGATGAGGTAACTTTATTTTTCTTTAAATGAATAGTCCGAATATAACGATAAATGTATAATGTAAAATTTGATATTTATTACAGGAACCTTCTCGTTCCCTCACATCTGAGACAATTGATGTTCAAGACAGCTAAAGATTTGTGAAGAATGAAGATTGACTGTCTTTTTTTATTGGATCATTGTCGTTGTGTATTTGATGGAGATTTAGTGTTATGCTTTACATTACATTGTGCATTTATCATTTGTGCTTCTTCTTTTCAAATGATGTATTTGTACTTTGTATTTGTCTATGTATGATCAGGAATTTGGACGTTGTTTGAGATGATGTGTAATTTATATTTGTGCTTTATGCATGTTTAGGAAGTTGGACGGTGTGCTTGTCATCATGTCATGTAGTATTTTAGAACATTTTTGTCTTGTGATTCAGGTACTTGTTTTGATGGTAGAATAAAATTAATAATAGCATGAAGTTTAATGTTCTTAATAAAAAAATATAGAGGAACTATCAAGCAAATGTTTTCAATATTTCACAAATACTTACACACATTGTAGGGGAGGGAGGGAGGAAAGAAAAAAAAAAAAAAAAATTCCGGGTCACAAACGGGGCGGGTGAGGGACCCGACCCGACCCGACTCGTGAAAAACCCGAACCCGCCCCGCCCCGAATGTGGCGTGGCGCGGGGCGGGTATGGGGCGATTAACTGTTTAACGGGTCGGGATGTGGAACGGTCGACCCGACCCGTTGTCATCCCTAACCATACTTATTTTTGATAAATTTTTAAAGATTACAGGGTATAAAATTTTCGGTACAATTTCTTGATTTCTAACTTTACTCGATTGTCGTATCATAAATAATTGCGAGATTTTCATAATTATTATTTTGACTGCTTATTTTTGTAAATAAGATTTTATTCATTAAATTCAAATATTTAAATATATAAATTGACGTTTACTATTCAAAGATGTTTTTAATAATTTGAATTAGGTATATTATTTTATAGAGTCTAATAATTATTGAAATAGAAAAATATTTTTTATGCATTTATATACGTGGAAATTACAATGAACCCTACTTTTAAAGATCAAAATTCAAATATAAGATGAAACTTAAATAACTTCAAATTTCAGGTGATAAATAGAATTATAAAAATTAATTAATTAATAAATTAAAATAATCTAATATTAAATTAAATACCCAATTTCATACCAAATCAAACCCTATTTTCCTAACATTGCAAACAGATGCAAACTACTTTCTCTCTCTCCCGGCGGCACACACTCTCTACTCTCTCTATCCACACCTCCGGCGGCGGCGAAAAATAGCGATGGCACTCCAGTAACCCACCCAATTCCAGCCACAACAACTTATTGCGCGACGGCGCAGCTGCTGCTCAGCCTTGTGCCTATCCAGCTCCATCACTTCGCCGCGCGATTGCCCTCCCACTGTAGGGAGATTGGTGTGGCATCTACACTTGAAGGTGCGTGGTGCGCTTTGTGGTGTTGGTTTGCTGTGGTCTTGGTGATGATGATGTGTCGGGGACGATGGTTGTTGTTGTTGTTTCTGTGACCTTGACATTTGGAGAGGATCTGCGATTTTTTAATTTTTAGATGGTTAGGGATTTTCTGGCGGAGGCGGCGACATGGGAGGTCGCGCCGGCGACTGGGCGGATGGTTTGTGATTTTTGGTTTTTGATATGTTCATGAGTTTTCTGGTGGCGACGATGGTGAGGTGCGGCGGAATGTGGATCTGTTGGTTTTGCAGCAACAACACTTCCTTCTTCTTCTTTTTTTCCTTTTGGTTAAGGCGCCGCGACGACGACGTTGGGAGGATGGCGGCAACGGCGTTGAGCGGTGGTCGTGGATTAGTGGTGGTTGTTGGTGCCTGCTTTATTTTTATTCTTTGGGAGGGTGGCGACGCGGCGGCATTGAGAGGGTGGCAGAGGCGGCGGCTTCGTGACGGTGGTGGTGTGTTGGTGCCTACCCTGATAAGTTGTGACCTAATAATTTAACAAATTGCGACCTAATAATTTAACAAATTGCGACCTAAATGCATTTTGTGACTTTATATTTAATAATTTGCAATCTTGTAATTTGTGATTGTGACCTAGAAATAATTTTTGATTTGTGACCTAAAAGATTAATTCTGACATTTAATATATTTGTAACTTAATAATTTATAAGGTGTGACCTAAAATAAATTAAAATTTGTGACCTGAAAATAAGTTCGCGACCTTAAAAAACTTGACTTGTGACTTAAAATAAATTTGTGACCTAAAATATTTATCTTTTGTGACCTGTAATTATATAATATTGTGACCTTAATATATATATATATATATATTAATTTTTTTTAATTTAATTAATTAATTCTAATTAGAGACCTGATCTTTGAAATTATATAAGATTCACCTTATTTATGTATTTTTCCCTACGTGTTGATTATCTATAAGCATTAAAATTTTATAAATACTTATTAAAATCGATATTGTGGATAACGACTTCCGTGCATCGCACAGGTGAAATACTAGTTTTTTATAAAACGGAAGTTCACAGGATTAAAATAATTAAAAAATAATATTAAATATAAAACTATCCAAAAAAAATTGCTGCATGATAAACCTATTTTCAGTACTAGACTAGATTTGCCTTCACAAAAAAAAAAAAAAAAAAAAAAAAAAACTTGTCATAATTCCTTCTGTCCGATAAAATTCAGAAACCATCCACTTGGTCATCATTTTCCTTAGCAAAACTCAAATCCTCCTTTTTTTCTCCCTTCACCTTTTAGGGAAGGGTTTTTTTAGGATCTAATTGAACTTCACAGAGCATTCGTGTCCAAAGTTCTTCAAATTGGTCATGAAACCCTTTTTGAAACCAATCTCGAATTTCTGAAAACAATTCTGTCGGATCATCATTCCACAACTTTTTTAGCATGGCACGGCTGTCAACAATTCCTCCCCTTTTACTAAATTTATTTAATAGATTACCAACCCGTTTAATACCCGATGCCTCCGGCTTCAAAATGCTATCTGGTGAGCCTGCCATGAACTTTCGGACAGCTTTCAGGCAAGGCAAAACCTGTCCTTCAAGTAATGAAAAAGCAAACACAGCTACACGACTTGCATCTTCTTTGATGGGCAAACCATGAGGAGGGAGTGGCCATAGATGAGGGCCAAAAGTTGGAACCACCCGCGAGAAAACTTGGTCAGCGACAGGTTCATAATATGGTTTCGAATCTGAACGAGGGGCAGAAAAGATACAAGATGATCGAGCATATTTGACCAGCCAATTTGGTTTCACACTTGTTGCACCATGAATATATGGCCTTCTTGTATGTAATAATTCACTGTAGACTAGAAATTCAGGTGGAGATTCAGAAACAGACGAGCGACGATGGAGAAATACTGTTTCTTTGACCATGCAAGCTTGATATCGCGCTGCATTAACTTTTCTATCTCCCTCTGACAGCCCTGAAGCCCCTTTAATGCGTTTAGCAACTCTATCGACCCAGCCTGCACAGATAGCCTGCCCCAATATCTCCTCCTCGTAATGTAGAAGAGGGCATTTATCGAAATAAACACTCCAAGCACGTTCTACATCCTGCATAATCCCATGAGTCCAAGAGAATTCTCGTTGGAAATAACTACGATTGGAGCTAAAGACTAGTTGAAGAAGCTGCTTTCTCAGCTTAGACATTTCTTCCATTGTCTTGTAGTGCAATCCATTGTCACTACAGAATTCTATAAGATTTTCAGAGAGTTCAAAGCACTGCAGCACATAAGCTATGGTTAAAGCATCACTGGTGGGGTTACAAAACTTAGCACGAGATATTCTAGCAGCTTCTTTGAGTTTCTTTTTCCTCGACTTTTCTTCCTTGTCTGAAATTTTCTCACTCCAATCATGCTTCAAGTGGATGGCAAAAAATCCGAAGCACCCGAAACCCGGAGGACCCGACCCGCCCCGTCGGATCCGCGGGACGGGTTCGGGGCAGACCCGACCCGCCCCGTGATCGGGTAAATTTTATTTTATTTAAATAATGAAATGAGAAACTAAAATAAATTTAATGAAGTTCAGAAGAATTGAACCTTGATGAAATTTAGGGATATGAGAATATACAACCACTATACCATTATATTGTTTATTGATTTTTTTTCTTTAAATATATACATATTATTTTTAAAGTTCGAACTTAAAAATTCTAACTAGTTCAATACCTAAATTTTTCACGTAAAATTTCATTACCAATTTATTTTTTTTTTAAAAATAAATTAAATTAAATTTCGGGTCATTAACGGGATGGGAGGTCGCCCCGCCCCGCCCCCGAACCCGACCCGCGACTTCGCGGGTCCCGGGGCTGCCCTGACCCGCCCCGAACCCGACCCGTTGCCATCCATTTAGTCATCTGTGTTATTGTGGCCTGCTTCAAACAGCATAATGAAAGGTTTTGACAAGCTCAAAGCTGCAGCTGCTGCTACAGCATAGCCAAGTACTAGATTTGCCCGGGCATAATCTTTCACCTTTTGCATGATTTGAATAACCGTAAGAAGCATTCTGGAGTGGCGAGGACTCATTGGATAGCGTGACATTGCCTTCCCCAGTGGTGTCAACCTTCCTTCATTATCGAGTGCCTCAAGAGCCTTTAGACAAAGCTCTGCTTCATCAAACACACTGTCCTCCGGAGGGGTTGGAAATGGGAAATTCTTAACCTGAGGTTTGAGTAAATATGAGTTTTATCAAACTTGTAAATTGTATGAAATAGAGCTGAAGCAAATAAACAAAAGAAACAGCAGAAAACAATGCCTATATATTCTAATTGCAAAGAAAAGAAAATGAAATGAAAAGACATAAATAATACAAGGCAACCCAAAATAAAAAACTTGCCTTGCCAATATGCATGGATTTCATGAGAAGAACAACACCATCAACTGGTACTTTTAATATTTCAGCACATGAGAATTCAAGAAATATGTCGTTGAAGACTGCAGAGGAATAGAGGCGATAACAATGTCCAGGCCCAGTTCTTCCAGCTCTTCCAGCACGTTGAGCAGCAGAAGCCTTGCTTATCCACTGTATCTCATATGTTTCCACTCCATTAGAGGAGTCGTAATTCTTGACTTTTTCTCTTCCAGTGTCAACAATGTACTTTATCCCAGGGATAGTCAAAGAGGTTTCAGCCACATTGGTAGCAACAACAACTAGGCGCTCTCCTTCCTTGACCTCTTCAAAAACACGAAGCTGCACTGCTGCAGGAAGCATGGCATAAATGGGCAGGATCCGCATTGGACCAGCACAAAGAAGCTTTCCTTCCCTATTTCGCTGTCCCAAGACGGAACTTGATTGCTTTGAGGTTCCTTCAGGACTGACAGGAACCTCAGAAACAGGGTCAGATGTTTTCTTACCTGCCAATGCTTCAAAAGATGCCTTCAATGAAGCAAGGCTTCCTTCATTTCCCAAAACAACTGCAAGATTACTATCAGCCTCCAGAGGCGTTGGTTTCAACACATCACCCCCATCACTGTAGAATTCAAGATCACTGTCATCCCCTGAAGCATAAGACACATCGGAATCTTCTTCAGATAGATATCCATATTCCTCAGTATGAGAACAAAAACGATTCATAATGTCATGATCATTGTTCCCTTGAAGTTCAAAGGCATCACTAATGTCCTCGATATCATTTTCTTCCAGAGGTTTTGCTTCGGAAACTGGAGAAGATTCTTCATTTCCTTCTGATGCATTTTTAACTATTTCCTGAGAAGCTTTTCTTAGTTTCTTACACAGGTACTCCACCTCCCTCTGCCCGGTCACAAAAACAAGAATTCCCCCAGGCGGCAATCTCTTGTGAATTGATAATACTTTCTTATAGGCTTGGCCAATGTAATCTATGATCTCTGTCCTCTTAGAGAAGTGCATAGTAACTGGATACTGTCTAGTCGGGACTTCTATTACCGGTGGAGGATTATGAAATATTTTCGTGTTAGACAAAAGGTCTTCAACACACAGGGTAGCACTCATCAGCACAAGTTTCAACGGATAGATCCTATTTTCAGAGCTAATAATTTCCCCAGCAAGAATCCTTTTTTGCTGCATCTCATATTCCAACTGTCAAAAAACACGTTAAATTGAAAAGAACAGTAAACAGGAACGAATATATCTTTTTCTGAAAAACAAGATCCTGGAACCTCCCAGAGTTTTAAACCTTTCAAAATGCTTTCAAAACTTATGTAACAAATAGTGAAAAGGCACATTATTTAACAGAGGTTCTGGGAGTTACTTGGCGCTCACGTATAACTCGAGAAAGCATCCCAATAAGTATATCTGTATTCAGGCTCCTCTCATGAGCTTCATCCAGAATTATGATTGAGTAGCGTTTCAACCAAAAATCATTCTACAAAAAGAAACTAATAATTAGAGTCTAGAGAACAAAATCAGTCATGGAGGCCAGAGAATTCCAGGAAGGAAATTATTCCAAATAGAGTACAAAAAAGTGAACCGCAAAATATATCTACGAAATTGTCCCAGCAGGAAATCAGAACAATTAAATGGAGGAATAAACCAATAAGCATAAAAATAAAACAGCAACAATCAAATTCACTTCATAATTCCAACTCGATAAAGAAGTTAGAAATTCTCCATTCACGAGAATGTAACTTTATCAATAGCTTACACAGAATAACTGGAAACTTTTTCCCAAAGAAAAGATACTGACAATAAAGATAAAAAATAATTCCCAAACAAGATCATGCACATGTGCTGATAAGAGCAAGAGTGAAGGCAAAACCTGAACTTCCCGAAGCAAGATCCCGTCAGTCATAAACTTGATGGAGCAATTCTCTCCAATCCTTCGGTCATGCCTAACTTGAAAGCTTACCTCCTTACCAAAACGAAGACCAAGCTCATATGCCACTCGCTTGGCTGTTGCAAGGACAGCGACTCGTCGGGGTTGGGTCACCCCAATAACACCGCCTCGAACATCACAAAGGCTTGAACCAAAGCCAGTCTCGTAAAGGAACTGAAAGATGATAATAGAATGCAACAATAAGACTTCATTCCTAACAGAATGCTTTGTGGAAGAGAGAAGAAACAAAAAAGAAGATTAGCTAACCTGGGGGACCTGAGTGGTCTTACCACAACCAGTCTCACCACATATAATAACACTATTATTCTCACTAATAGCTTCCATTATTTCCTGTTCCATCATCACTATTGGAAGATTCCTTCTGTTGCTCTCGGCCTCTTTAGGTCTTGATACGTGCACTACAGTTGGGGCAGTAGTAGTTCTCAGTGGAGTACAGATCCCCTGTTTCATTATATTGCTGAGATTTACATTTGGACTTTCATCCACTGTAGCCTGTTCCAAGTGCCCAGCATGAGTTGCTTAAAATATTTTAAATGCAGACAGGGTTATCTTGAAACGCATTAAGTATAAAGAAATTGTCCAATTATAAACTCTTTAGAGATTCAAAACAAAAAGTTGTGAAATAATCTAATTGATCAAAAAATTCACCAGAGTATGGAAGTATACCAATGGCTCTGACGGTTCTTCACTAGGAGGAAACGCGCGGAGAGAGTTTTCTAGCTGTTCTGGTATTAATGATTTACTAGTTTCACGATCTACTTCCTCGCCAGTGAAAGCAGCATCTTTGCCAAGAGTAGCAGGTTCATTCCTACAAACTAGTTCTTGGGAAGATTGTAGTAGGGTATGATTCTGGAGCTCTCTTTCTGATAAAGATGGTTGTGGAGATTTACTATCATTGTTTACTTGTGATTTGTTATCGTCAAGATGCGATTCATCACCACCAGACACATTATCGCTGGTCCTCTTCTTGAAAGGTCGATAATCATCTAATTCTAAACCTGCTTTAGAAAACTGCACTTTCCTCCTACGTTTTTCACGGACAGTTTCAACCTATAAATATTAAGCCACTTCATAAACTATGGTTCAGAAATTCCTTTTCATTTTTTTAAATAACAATATTGATTATCAAGTGAGTGACGCAAACCTGACTCAAGTTCCTTGAAGACCACATAAGAGAATATACATCATCTTGAATCTTGTACTTCCTGAATGTAAATAATCCAAATCCCATAATCAAGACTAAATGAAGTTAAACACCCATAATAATCAATGAAAGACAATATTAGTGGCATTCATACTCCAATTCCTCGATGCTTTTTGACAAAAGTATTTCTTTTTCCTTCTCCTCCTACATGCCAGAAAATTATATCATTAAACCTTTAAAGCACAGATAGGCAGAAATAGTTTGGAATCTACATGAGACATCAAGTAAAAAATTTACATACCTCAAGTTTCTTTAACTTTCTTTTCTGGGATTTGCTTAACTTAGGCTCCTTATTTATCCTGAGTTTTTCGGATACCTAATAATCAATAAATAGACATTAAATTGTCAGATTAAATATAATCCAATTGAGAAAGTAATTCAGGGAGAAAGTGCATATCAATTTTGTACGCATATACCTGGTTATTTTTGTTCTTTTTACTCTTTTTCTTGCCTGCCAACATGATTGCATTGCTGCCATTATCCTCCAAACTATCATAAATTGCAAATTCACAGAGCAACCTCACTCAACCGCCATAATTAACTATAGATATAACAATAACAATAACAAAATTTTCCTCTTGAGAATTTCAATTATTTACCTTAATAATTCTGTTCTCATGTTCAAGTCAGTTGAAGAGTCCATTTTCAAATGCTCCGCCTAGTCTAGAAAAAGGAATGAACTGAGTTCTGTAACAAAAAAATACGTTAAATTAACTTAGACACAAAATTTGAACAGCGTAAAAGGTGGGAAGACGAGTCCTGGAAGAGAAACAACATTCTTATGGGAAAAAAAATTCATATTCACCCAAAAAAAAAATTAATAATAATAAAATAGTATACCGCTTCCCGCGGTGGAATCCGACCATAGGAACTGGTTACAATTTATTCCATCAATTTCACCAGTTGCTACATATAGTTGGCAGTTATAGTTGACAGTTCAAAATTTTGGAGCCCGTAAACATTCATCAACAAAGTAACTACACTCTCTAAGGTTTTTTTATGAGTCCATCAGTGTCCAGTACTGAATATCAGCACATCGGCATCACGATACTTTGAAGTTGTCCCATCCATCAAATTAAGTATTAGGATACCAAAAGAACCATTTTTACCATTGAAAGATGATTCTATCACAAGAAATGGAGAACTAAAAACATTTACAGTGCATCATGATACATTGAAGTTTTAAATATGAGCAACCTAAAAACCCTGAACATTATTTCGTGATATCCCAAAATAAAATAAATTAAACAATCCATTTGGGCTGATAAAAATTGTACATGATTGTGCTTTCACAGTAAAGGTTAATTTAGTGCACACCTAGATAAAAGTTACCTATAAACAGAAGAGTAGAAGACTAAGCCAAATAGCAAATTCATAGCAGAAACACACTTTCACTTCACCCTGTGGTTAGTTCTTGAATCAACATTCAAAGGTTCTTGAGATTTCCAAAATCAAATGCTTGGTTCTGTAAATAGAATATTCTTAAAATGCTGTTTTCGCTACCATGGGAATGAAAAAAAAATATACAAGGCAGCAAAATTTAACCCCTATTTGAGTTCCAATCAGGCTAATATTCTGCTCCCTCCAAAATCACGAAGATCACATAGCACATGATTCAGAAACCCAGACAACACAATTACCACCCATCCCTACACATTCTGATGTTCAAAAACTTAAAGTAGAGACACAAAGGAATTGAAAATGTAACAAATAAGAATTGAAGGAAACCCTAAAATAAAGAAATTCTTAACGCTGGAGACGAAATCCATAATAAGACGAACATCAAAATTGGGGGTTTGGGGAGTGTAGATAAAGAACAAGCCTCTTTGAAGTGGTGAAGGCTCTGAAAATAGTCTTCACGGAGCAGAGCAATATGGACTCGCTGAAATCCACCCAGAAATCGTAGCACGTTTCTTTGTTCCTTGTTATGCCCCGTGCCGAGTGAATCGATTTGGACGAAGATGAAGATGAGCTTAAGTTAAGAGAGAGGAGATGTGGGCAAAAAATGGAGAAAATCGATGTATTTTGGAGAATTTATGGTTATTTTGGGAGGAGGAAGAAAATGCTGTTATTTTGTGGAGATAGACAATGGCAATAAAAGAGTTCGTCACCACAGATCTGCCCACGGCCACTTGCCGCTATGCAGTGGTGTAACCTTGTTCCTCCAGCGGTTAGACCCTGCGATACACTGTTTTTGACGAGTGCTGCGTCTGCCATCGGAGATGGTGAAGTGACGATGGTTACTCCGTTAACCGTCTTTGCTTGATTACTTGTTTACTTCTCTCTTTTTTCTTCCACCTCAATCATCCGTCAACAGTCACACACAATGTTTAAAAAAAAAAAAAAATTATTCTTGTATTTACTATTAGGAACGATAACGGAACGAGCTTGGGGCAAGTATATCGTTTCACGTCCCCGCATGCCAAAATCCTCATTTGGTCCTTATTTTTGTTATATATTTTTTTAATTCTTAAATTTTTTTTAATTTAAATGTTACATTTAGATAAGAATACGACGAGTGAATAAAATTACAATATTATATAGTATATAATAACTTAATGGAATCAAACTAAAAAATGCTCAAGCAATTAATTAATACTTGTATGATATTAAAACATTTTATCGATGTAACTACAACTATATTATTTAACAAGTAACAACTCAAAATCAAATTAGTCTAAATTAATTAGTATTTAAGCAACAAATCTTTTAATTTATAATCTTATATTTTATATATCAAATTTGGTAAAATTAAACTAGCATATTCAACCAAATAATTAAGATCATTCCCAGTGAATATAGTATAAACAGATATACAAAATAGATATAATTGAAGTGCACAGAATGTACCCATAGTCTTCTCTGTTATTCATTCATACCTTAATTTCATGTCATATAATCTTTTGCAATTCATACAAGAAAACTTATGTTTGTTGAGTATAATGAAGTTCAAATATTTTATGAAAAATGAATTAGAATTTCTTGTAATGGGTGGTCAATGCACATATTTGAGGGATGAAGAATCATGAGCTAAGATATTTCGATAATACAATGAATTTCAAATGAAATGATGAAATGAAGGCTATGTTTGATAGCCCAAAGTTTTTTATGGAAAATGCGTTTTTCAGGTGATTTACTAACTCTTACGCTGTTTGATTGCCTAAATTTTTCATGAAATTCGTTTTTCAACTTATCTCGAAATTCGGTATTTTTCTTGATTTAGAGGAATTCGTTTCCAACGGAGGAGAATGTTTTATTTTCCATGAAAGATTTTTTACCATTTTTATCACATTTGATCATTTTTCTGAAATTCATTTTATTTACACTCAAATTCCACGATCGCTATCAAATGCAGCCGTAGTGTTTGGTTTGAAATGAAATATTTGGTGAGCTAATAATTCCTCTTGGTTTAGGATGTTTTTAAATTGGATTTATTGATCGGATATGGGCCTGAGGCAGGTTTGAAACAAGGATCACTAACCCTGATTCGAAGATACATTTTATCCCCATTCATCACCTTTGTCGAGGATTTCCTGTCTCATTCGGATCGGGTTCCTATTATATTTTGAATTTCCCGCTTCGTTGTCATCCCTACTTGTATTGAGAAATTAAAAGGCAAGGTTTGGTGTAAATTACTTCAAGATACTGCAACTGCAATGGGGTCGGGTCTGGTTTAACATTTTTCTTCTGGCAATTAGAAAAAGATAGGTGATTGAATTGAAAAAAAAAATTCCGTTAAATATTACACAATTACAAAATAAATTAGCACTAAAGAAAAAAATTTATTACCCATGTATTTTTTGACGTGTGTGTAACCTTTTTTATTTTATTTTCTTTGGGCAAATTAAAGTAAATGTAATTTTGAACGTGTACGTAAATTTTTACAATGAATGTAATGCATTTTAGCCTCTGTTCGGATAAAAATAGGTGAGTATAAATTGGTTCTTTTTGTATTTTTTAGGTAAAATATATGGTTAAAAATAAGAGAGAGAAAATGTGTGTGGTTAAAAATTAAAAAGTGATTTAAAAAATTGTATAAATTATAATTTGATTTATAATCACTTTTCATGTCTTTTCCAAACAGAGGTTTAATCACGTTGTGTAAGTAGTTTTTGTAACATTGATAGTAAGTTACGAATTAAACTTTATGTTAAATCCTGTTTCAATATATTTAATTGTTCAAAATTGTAACTCACTCTATAATATATATTGATACAAACAAAAGAATATATGAGTAATTTTAGGGAGACATTTTTAATTAACATTGTGACATGACTCACATACATTGGGTGGCGTAAATAATTACCTCGTTGCTTACTTTTTCATTACCCAATGTATGTGCACAATGTCTCACCTCCATCCATCAGACAAAATATCACCACCATGAACAAAACCAATCTCCAACATGATCTGTCTAACTGTCAGGCCTTCCTGAGCACGCCCAAAGTCTAAAGCTTAGTGTCACGGCCCGATTTTTCCCCTACTCATGTGGCACGGAAATGATCATATATTGTCGAATTATTCGGTATGTGCACTGACATGGCCTATGCAATTGCAGGTAATATCAATAAACTCCTTCCCAGAGTTACATTGTACATGCAATATAACTTGCTAGCCCGTGTGTTGGGGAAGGCTGAACCATATGCTTAAGAATATCTCGAGTGCTGGACGGCAGATCCGTCACAAGCGGTATCAGAGCGGGATCGTTCGAACGTTGCGTTATTGGAGTGACGACCAATGTCGTTCATTCTGCGGCAACAGTTTTAGGCCATCAAATGCGTGACTTTGCCCAGAGCTAAATGGCAAAACGGTGTCAATAAGCTAATCATGGTTGGTGTAGTAATGCAGCACGTTTGATTCGTTGAGCATGGAGGTGTATTGAGGGGAATCTATCAAAAGAGGGCAGTGCATTGTGTATGCTTCGACAAGCTGGAGGAGCTGCGGCCAAGAGGAGCGCCGTCCAACCGAGGGACTAGTGCCGAGGGCGAAGGGTGAAGGTTAGTGTCAAAGGCGGTAAGTGTAGGGCTATTGCGAGACGAGGTGCGGGGGCACTGTGGACTCTCGTTCGCTAAGGGGGCGATATCGCAAATGAGGAAAATTTGGCAAGTCCTTTGAGGTGGAAGATAATTTGAAGGGGAAGGTCATGCGTGAAAACAAAACAAGTGCACCGCTACGAGGGCGTTAGCGAATTGGGTCGGGGAGAATGTCACGGCCGGTTTTTCCCTACTCATGTGGCATGGCAAGGATCATATATTGTCGGATTATTCGGGATGTGCACTGACATGACTTATACAATTGTAGGTAATATCAATAAGTTTCTTCCCAGAGTTACATTGTACATGCATTATAGCTTACTAGTTCGTGTGTTGGGAAAGGCTGAACCGTATGCTTGCGAGCATCTCAAGTGCCGGACGGCAGATCCATCACATTAGGCTTCAAATCCTTGTCCAAATCCAATTGAACATTGGATGACTCGAAATAAATCTCGATATATAATCTAACCATGGGCATAAACAACAGTAAGTTCCACATGCCGTAAAGTTTTAAAAGAACGTAGAAGTTTCACGGTGATCAAGAAATCAATTACTGTTTGGTAAAATTTGTTCATAAATTTTGTTTATAAACGACTAAGAATCATATCATTGGTCAATTTTTTTGAAAAGTCAACAATTTAGACCGGTCAAAGATTTTCGCCCACCATTTTTTACTTTTCATAAAAATGAAAAAACAAAGTGTTATCTCGTCTTTATTTATGAATAACCATTTATAAATGATTTACCAAGGAAATGCTAAGTCTTACTAGTTTACGAAGAACTTTAAATACATATTCTACTTCAAGTATCAACTACAACCAATAACATTTTAGAGCTGCTCCAAGCAGTCGAACGCTATTAGTAATCTCTGAAGAATGAAGATTTGTTAGCCATGTACTCAAAAAGTAGCCGATGTATTCTCTCTCAACATCCATGGCGCAATATCCAATAAGTTTGACAAGATTTGGGTGCTCGACAACACCAAGAAATTGTACTTGATCAACCCATTGCTTATAACCTTGAAATTCCAGCATCGAAGTAGCAACATTAAAGTTATACACGTGCAAATTAGGAAAACCAAGTGACAATATAGTACTATCTAGTCTAGTTCTAAAAATACTAAACGTAGCTCTAATGTTTAACATTTCTTCTTCCCTTGGCAACAAAATCCTAGCAGTAATGCCATCTCCTTCAAGAAATTGAAACATAGTAATCCAACTTTGTTTCCACGTGATAGCTGTGTGCTTCAGTATGTAGCCACATAATGTTCTATAACTTGGCTCATACCTTAGCCAATCCGCGTCTGTTTTAGTCTTTTGGATTTTGATTCCAGATTCTTATGACCCTCAACTTTTCTCCTCAAATTTTGCAGTTCTTCTTCACTCACCATGCCGTTTAACTTTTTGCTCAGTTCATACGCTTCATATAATATCTGCTTGCATTCTTTGCTTGCAGAATCGTGGGAGACCACTGGAACAGTACAGAGAGCACCCAGTTAGTAAGATGGCCCCTCTAAAACCAACAGAAAGTAGACGAAGCTAACAGGACAATTTAACGTCTAAATTAATTAACTAAACGCCTAGTACAAATTATCTCCAAACAAGATAGGCAACATCCAAATTAAACAGTAAGTAAATAAAAGAAATATGAAGCTAAAAACAAAGGCAGAGCCACGTTGATTAGAAGTTTTTTAATAACCCATATAAGATTACGGTCATGGAACTTTTCGCAACAGTCACGAAGACCTATCACAATGATGGATACAAATTATTATAGGCTATCGACATTGTAATTGTAAATCATCTTAATAGCCACTACCATTACCAAAATTACATCAAGTAATGTGATCCACACGGACATGATAAGATAATGATAAATCTTACACTTTCAGAACAAACCATAAGTATAATTGAAGCATACAGCTGAGCTGATAGGTAAAAGTGAAACCACTGATGCAACTGATGCAACTGACCTGGTTTTGGATAATCTTTTCCAATGATACATTTGGCCTTAATTTGTGTGCTCAAAGGAGCTGTCCATGGCTCATAAATATACTCCTTAGGCATGTCTGGGAATAAACATTAGGCGTCAAGTTTTATGCTACTGAAAGTAAAAAGCCAATGAAACCAAGATAAGCATTTGGACGCACGCACCTTTTAATACAGGGAGAAAATACCTAACGTAATTGCCATTAGGATCGTACTTCTTTCCAAATGAGATTGGAGAATAAATTCGATTATACTATAAAATGCAGAAAAACAATAATCAGGCTTTCATACAAATTATAGAGAAAGTCAATGACAGCAAAGAACATTCCAAGCTGGGTGAAAATTTATCAAAATTGATATTTTTATGTATGTTTGACTGGATAGTATGATGAACAGGATTTGAACTTCTTTTTCTTCTATAATATGAGCAGTACTGTCCAATTTTTCCTAGCAAATGTGTCATTCCTGCAACATTCATGACATGACAGCTGCCAAGATGGCCAGCCTTTCTAGTCAGCATTCAACAGCTCTAAGGTGCAACACCATATAGGCTCAGAAAAGAGATGAACTTGTTTGTAACCACACCTATGAAAGCAAAAAAGATATTAAATGTACCTGGTAAAAAAATGACGAGCATGAGAGCCACAACCAGTTCCCATTATTAATTGCCCAATCAGAATCAATAAGAAGTCTCTCAAAAACATCACGTCCTTTTTCCCAATGCACAAACTGTCAGGAAATGAAGCAATATCAATAAAAAGAGATTAAGAGGTTTTAAGACAACGCCAACAATACTGCAAGTAAAATCACCAGATCCCCACGAGTTAAAAAACACGCAACAGAATGCCGAGCAAGATGGTGCATCCACCCCCACTTATGCAGCTGTTGAAATATAAATGGTCAGACATTAGTACATGACACTAAAAAAAAATAAAAAACTGGGACTATGACTTCTGAATTGAAAGTTAAATGGAACCCAGTCTATAGACCTAACCTGGACCATTATAGCATCAATCCAAGGAAACCCCGTCCTGCCATCTCTCCAAGCAGCTAGCAATTCATCATCATTTTTCCACGGTATCTATATAAAAACAAAAAAAAATAATTAGGAAAAATCATGCAAGTATTGATACAGAAAATTTATACAAGTCGGGTCATATCTGACATGACCTAAAATCTCCTTACCAGCTAGCCATTATTGTTGTTTTAACGTGGTAACTGTATTGTAATATGAAAACTCCTCGTTTTTCAGTACCATTTCCTTCATCTAACTTTGAGAACACTTGTGTACGAAAATATAATAGAGGAACACTCATTTGTTGCCTCCTCCTAACACTAATGTTACTAATTAATAATTAATTGATTCTATGTTTCCAATGATCATGCTAGAAAAAACCCATTGAACAGTACCTATGTCATTACGTGAATATGAGTGATGATTATTGAATGGCTACTTGACAAATAAAAATAATAAAAAAAAGATGTATATAGGTTCCTAGTGTGTATGCGCGACCCCCAAACCGTGTCAAATGAGCTCTCGTTCCATATTTAACTAATGTACTACTGACAACACCAAAGAAATGAAAATTCAGATATACAATATGGATTCTATATCATCGAAATTAGACACCATTTTGTAAAGGATAAAAAAAGACAGTCATAGATAGTGGCTACCAAATGAAACGAAGAAAAAAGCCAAAACAGTTATAGATGCACAAGAGAAGAAAGAATTAGGGGAGAGAAAGAGAAAGCAAAGGAAAATGAGATAAAACTAAAGAAGAGAGAAAAAGTAAAACACTTTCATTTGTTTAATTTTAGAGGAAAATGGGAAAAATAAGGAGAGAAAATATTTGTAGGCCCAAAAGGAATTTCATGAGGAATTACTTAGTCTTTTTAATTTTCCAAATTAGTTGAATGTGGCACAAGAGAAACATATTTTGCTATTTTATTTTCTCTTCTATTGATGTTACAAAACAAAGGAAAGAAAAGTTTGTTAAGTTTCTCCTCTCCTTCTCCTTTCCTCTAATCTAAACAAATGACGAGGCCAACTAGTGATTGACTACACAAGAAAAATGATCCAATTACCTACCTGCTTGCATATTCTATTATCCTTCATTTGGTCAAAATTTGGAGTTCCAAAGGCAACAGTGTAGAAAAAGTCTCGCCATAATAACTGCAGAAGTTGAAGTTACCGGAAAGATAAGTATACGAGGATTCCAACCGTTATTCAAGAGTGTAAACTGACCTGTCCAAGAAGAGAAACTGGGGGAGATGTGTGCTTCTTAACAGTTCTCTGGATGTCCTGAAGGCACTGGTAGAAGTACCTGGAAGATAGACAACCAAACTTCCAACAATTGAAAAGGAAGAAAGGTTAGAATACTTTAGGAAAATAAACTGAAAAACAGCACAGCCCACACGTGACGTACTTTCAAGTAAGGCGATAATACAGTTGTTGCTGGTGATAGAAATGCAGATGGATCACCCTTAGGTTTCTCAAAGTTAGCCATCCATTCCTGCAACATAGGATCAGGAGTTTAGTCATACACGACAGTGAGAAAGCAAAATACAAATAAATTAACAACAAAATTAACAATTGAATCAGTCAGTTGCCAAATTTGTTGATAACTGCATTTGCCCAAACTTCAAGGATTTCGAAAACTAAGACTAATTTTGAAGGTTAATAATATCCCAATTAACTCAGATCTGCATTCTAAACAAAAAAAAAAAAGAAAAAAAGAAAGTGAATTGATTCAAATACAAACCCAGTAAACTAAAGGTAAAACAAAAGCCATTCTTGCAGCATTTTCAGGAGTAATAAAACATTTCATGAATTTGAAATGTCATTATTTTAACCAATAATACCTTGTTTGACAGAGATTCTCTCAATCGTCTCAATGCTTCGGATTCACCACCTTTAAAAGGAGTTCTTTCAACCTGTTCACTAATGTCTGTTACAAAAGATATTGAGAAGACCACTTATGGTATTTTCAATAAGGTTGATTAGATAGCACTGGACACTGTTAAGAAAGAAAAATAACTATAATCTTGTTTAATGCAATGTCCACTACAATCAAATATTGCATGACAAACATGCGCTTAGTGAGTAAGTGACTTCATACCTCCACACTATCATCATAGCCAAGTTCTTCCATTGATGGGACTTCTGTGGTTGAACAGTTTCCAACAGGAGGGACCCAAGAAAGTGCATTTGAAACAGGCGTAGATGCCCAAGAGGGTTCCCCCGCAAGTTTGATAAAAGATTGATAGCTCAACGGTGGTCTTCCACCATTCTTTCAGTTATTTTACAAGTCGAGAACCAAATAAATAATCAAAAAAAGATACTTAATAAAGATCGGAATTAGAATATCACCCAGTTTCAAAAAGTAAAGGAAAAACACTTCTCATTGAAAAGAATTTGGCCATCTAGCATTAGTGGCAACTAAATCAACATTTACCTTCTGTATGATATCTGCAGGACTGAAGAGAGTATGACTAACAGGTGAAAATACCTCTATGCCAGCTGCAGATGCATAACTCTGCAGCAGAAAAGTATAGATTTTGTAGCCACATAAGCAGAATATAACAGGAAAACAACATTCTAAAAAATCTACCAACCGAAAGAGAATTTAGACATAAATGTTCCTTCATTTAGAAAAAAATTTCCTACCTTGACTTGATTATCTAGAGCTTGATAATATGGGTCGGTGTCATATTCAAAACATAGCTTGCTTATGCTCCACTGATTGCTCCAACAAAAGAAATGATATTAGATATTAAGGATGCATAGAAGTCACACAAGAATGCACTCAGGAACTAGGAAGAAGGCTAAAACAGATTAAATACAGTAAACACAAACACAAGCGAAGAAGCACGTTGAATATTCCATTAAATTTTGTTGGGAAAAATCAATTTTACCACCACAAATCAACTAACGCAGCGAAAACACAAAAATGCAAATAACTGTAAAAAAGAAAAACTAAAGAATTTAACGTGGCTGACTGCCCACAATTACGGGAGAAGAACATTTTTTTATTAATAAGAAAAATAAATTACTCATTACAATATTTTTCACACCATCACAACAAACAAGTTTTCTTTCTTTTTCACTCTTCACGAACCTTTTCTCTCTCTAACGTACACAGCATCGCCCCACCTTCTCTCTCTCTCTCTCTCTCAATTGCCGAGTCCAATGATATATATATATATATATATATATATATATATATATATATATATATTATTCATTTTCCAATTAGTATTATATATACAAAAAAGGTACTCTTAATCTAATCAAACCACTTTTCTTTTTCTTATCAAACAAGAATTCTTTATTCCATAAATTTTTTGGTCAACCCAATAAATTTTGATTACCTCCTTCAAGCAGCGAATCAAGACCTGGCTAGGCTCACCCTTGAGCACCACCAAACGCGACCCGAGCCTTTTGAGGCTCAAATCGAGATCCGCGAGGCTCTCGAGCAAGAACCTGATCCGGTTCAATCCGGCTCGCTTCGACCCATGGGAAAACGCTGTGACATCAGGATCCATGTAGTGAGCATCGATCACGAAAACAGGATACAGAAATTCGGACCCCTTAGCAGCGTGCTCGAGAGCCGGATTGTCGTGGATTCGGAGCCCCTTTCGGAACCAAATCAGAGAGTTCGACCCGGCAGCCATTGTCGGGTTAAAGTGACGCATTAGATTGAAGAAAACGGTTCACATGTTTCCCGCCTTAAATTGGAGAATGTATTCCAGTTTAATGTGCGCCGAAGAGACGTGGTTAATTTTTGTCCGTTATTGTGCACAGAATAGAGTAAATGCGTAGGAAATGGAAAGATTGATTGAGAAAACGCCACGTAACGTGTCTTCAGTTGGCGGTTAGTTTAGAAAAAAAAGGAGTAACCCAAACCCAAACATTGAAGGTCCCAAGTCCCAACCCAAACATTGAAGGTCCCATTTGATCATGTCCTGAGTCATTGGTTCAAGTGATAAATCGCAAGATGTGCCTCACAGAGGTCAGAGTGGAGAGCACTGAGGATCTCCACAAATGATAGTAACTCTCGCTTGCCACAAGCCCAAAAACGATTAGTTTTGTTTGATGAATTAAGGCATGAGGCCTATTATTATTCTCAAATAATGTGAAATATAAATTTTATTGAATTATGATGAATTTTTTTTTGTTATCTTTTGTGATTTATAATTTTAATTAATTTTTTTACTAGTTTGAATGTTGAACTCATTTAATTTTAGACATTCAATTTTCTGAATTTTTTTTAATATACTTAAAATTATTTTAAATCTTGATAAAATATTAAATATTGAAAATTTTCGAAATTTTTAGAGTAAAATTTGTGTATTCCGAAAATTTTGATTCTAAATTTTTTTGGAACGAAACTTGAAACATCTGTTTCCGATTCATTCCGTTCAAAAAATACCCTTAATAGAATATGTGATTGAAATAGAATTTGAGATATTAGATCTTGAATAATGAATACAAAAAACAAGGGCTAAATACTGATGAAGTCATAAGAGAGAGCATAGGGGTGGTTTCTTTCAGTGCTATTATTCGTGATGAGATGGGGTTAGTTGTAGGAGCTGCGGTAAAAGTTTGTGAAGGAAGTTTCAGCCCGAAAGTGACAGAGGTGATGGCGCTGAAGGAGGGGCTGGTTTATGCTTATTCGCATGGATTTCTCAATTGCCTGACGGACTCACTTCGATTGGTTCAATAATTACAGAGTGATTTCTCCTAGGGATGGCAACGGGGCGGGGAATACCCGAACTCGAGGGGACCCAATCAGAACGGGGCGGGGAATCCCTGAAAAGGATAGGGATGAGGATGAAAAAGTATCCCCGAATCGAGGACGGGGATAGCGGTTCTAGCCCCAGACCCGTCCCGAACCCGTCCCCGAATAATAAGTTCAATTGAAAAAAGCCCAAATAAATTAAAATAATAAAAGAGGAAATTACGTGTAAACCTACTTTTCAATTTACAATTTCAACAATCAAATATAAGTTGAATTGATTCAAAACTCAGGTTTTTCCAACTTTTATAAATATTAAATTGACACAGATTTCTATTACCCCCAATCTGAATCCCATACCCCTTCAAAATAAGAACTGTCATAACACCTCCTGCAACCAAAACATAAAGGCATGCTCTCCTTCCAAATCATAGTTGTTCGCTTAACCATTTTTGACAGTCGACCTTCTGCATAAGGCACAACAACATGACTGCGAGTAGTGTTGGTGTCTCCGCTGCAGCAGCAGTGTGTGGCTGCGACGTTTGGTCGTGCAAAAAATCTCAGATCTCTCAAAGGTCGATGCAACAATGGAGGCCTTCGAGAAACAGATTAATGTTAGTGGTGATAGGTAGGCAGTGCAGTTGGTTATCTTATTATTTAAAGTGAGGCTTGATTTTTTTTTTTTTGGTAAATCTGTGTATGTTGTGTGTTTTTTGTGAGGTGATGTTGGGGGTGGTGATGGTAATCTACGATGGAGGTAATTTGCTTTAGGTAATTGTGGCGAGCGGTGGTGCACGTTGGTAGTGGAGGCGACTCCACCGTCTTATTGGTGGAAGTGATGTGAGGAGCTGAGGAGGCAATGCCCTGGTGTGATGTAGACGATGGTGCGGTGGTTTTGAAGTTTGGGCATTGTGTTAGGTCATGTGCAGTGGGTGAGGTGCGACGACATTGGTGCAAGTGGATGGGTGATGGTGGTGTGGTGGGTGTTAACCGGTGGTGTAATAATCGTTGGTAGCAGTGGTGTTGGAAGGTTGAGTGGGGGTGGTGTGAGGTGGGGTGATAACTTGTTTGTGACCTAAAAAAATTTATATTGCAACAAAGTTTATAACTGTGATTCACAATTTGTTAAATTGAGACCAATTAACTTGAAATTGTGACCGCGAAATAAGTTATTATTTATATAATCGAGATTTGTGATCGATAAATATATTGTGACTTTAGAAATTTGTAAATTGTGATAACAAAATAAATCGTTACCAAATCTTCATAATCTGTGACCGATAAAGACATTGTGACCTATAAAATCCTTGACTTGTGATCGATAAATGGGTTGTGACCTATAAATTTATAATTATGATCGAAATTGAGTTGCGATCGATAATTTTTTAATTTGTGATTGAAAATAAGTCGTGACCTAATAATTTTATAATTTGTGACTGAAAAATTATTCGTGGCCTATAATTTTTGTGATTGGTGACCGATAAAGAATTCGTGACTTTAATATTTGTGATTTGTGATCAAATAAAAATTTTGATCGATTAATTTGATAATATGTTATCGAAAATAAGTTATTACCTATTAATTTGTGATCGAGAATTATGTCGTGACCAAATAATTTTATAATTTTTGATCAAGAAATCTCAAAATTTGTGACCCATAAATTTGTGACTGTGACCATAATTCTATAAATTGTGACTAAACAAATTGAGATTTGTGATCGATTAATTTTTATTGTGGTTGAAAAATAAGTTGTGACCTATAAATTTTTAATTTGTGAGTGAAAATAAGCCGTGGCCAAATATTTGTGACCGAATAATTAGTTGTGAGCCATAATTTTTTTTTATTTGTGACTGAAAAATAAGTCACGACCTTTAATTTTGTGTTTTGTGACCGACTAATTTGAAATTTATGACCGCTAAATAAGTTGTGGCTTATAAAATTCGAGATTTGTGACCGAAAAGAAAGTTGTGACCTATAAATTCATGATCCGTGACCGAGAAATAGATTGTGACTAATTGAATCTATAATTTGTGTCAAAAAAATTTCGTCATCAAGACTGAAGTTGTGACCAATTACATTTGTAATACGCGACTGAAAAAAAAAAGTCGTGACCTATAACACTTGTGATATGTGACAAAGTAATAAATTTGTGACTGATTAATTTTATGAATTATGATCGAAAATTAAGTTGTGACCTATAAATTTGTAATTTATGATCGAAAGTAAATGCTGACCTTAAAATTCTTAATTTGTGACTAAAAATAAGTCATGACCAAATATTTGTGACCTAGAAATTAGTTGTGAGCGATAAATCTTATGATTTGTTATCGAGAAATAAGTCGTGAGTTTTAATATTTGTGATTTGTAACCGAATAATAATTTGTGACAGATTAGTTTGATAATTTGTGATCTAAAATAATTTGTGACATATTTGTTATTCGTGACCTGGAATTAAGTCATGACCAAACAATTTAATTTTGTGACCGAGAAAACTCATAATTTTTTATTTTTAAAATTTGTGATTTGTGACTGTGACCATAAATTGTATAATTGTGACCTCAAATAAGTCGTGACTTTTAATATTTGTGAACTGTGACCAAATAATAAATTGTGACTAGTTAATTTGATTATTTGTGACTGAAAATAAGTTGTGACCTATAAATCTGAAATTTATGATTGAAAATTAAGTCTGGACCAAATAATTTTATAATTTTTAATCGAGAAATTTCATAATTTGTGACTTATAAAATATATGATTTGTGACTGTGATCATAAGTTTTATAATTGTGATCTTAATCTATTTAATTACTTATTTAATTAATAAAATATATTTAATTAGCCTTATTTGGTAGTAGAAAAAATGCAAAGTTGGTGTGTTTATTTGCTTTGGATTCTCTCGCGAGTGGGATTTGGGTTTTGGAATAGTGATGAGCTGGGGGATTAATGAGATAAGAGTTTGTATTAAAAACCTGAATTTTCCACATAATGCATTTTTTTTTTTTAAAGGAGCAAATAGACCCTAACATGATTTTTTAATGAAAAAACTGATTTTTGTATTAAATCTACAAGTTTCTTAAATCTTAAATTTCATCTTTTAAAATTCTTAAATATGTATTTATCCCATAATAAAATTATATAATCATAAAGCAAAGATAAAATATTAGGCCCATCCTATGCCAGCCCAAATATTTCACTTGAAGTTTCAAACCCTACAGGCCACATTCTACAGTTGAAATTAATTCACCATTACATCATCAGTCTTCTCCTCGTTTACTCCACCTCTAGCTCCCTCGTTAGAATATGAGGCCGTTTTTCTGAGTTTGAATCAAAGGGAGGCCCAGATACCAGGTTCACCACGTCATCGTCTGGTCTGAACTTTAAAATAACATTTTAGCGGAAGAAATAGCTGAAATTTTATTTTGGCAATATTAAATAAACTGTAATGGTCGATAAAATTTGAAAACATTTATGAAACAATTCAAAATAATGAATCGAACCATTAATATTACAAAACATTTAACAATGTCATAAATTCTCAAATAATTGAAAATCTCAAAAATATCCAATTCTTCCTCCCCCTGTCGCAGAAGTCCTGGAGATAGAGACATGCAGATCTCCTTGTGTAAGTCACCGTGAAGAAAAGCATTATTCACATCCATTTGATGAAGTGACCAGCCCCGGGCAGCAGCCAAAGCAAGTAAGCAGCGTACTATAATTATCTTAGCCGTGGGTGAAAAGGTATCTTGGTAGTCAACACCCTCGAGCTGAGTGAAGCCCTTTGCTACCAATCGGGCTTTATATCGCTCAATTGAACCGTCTGACCGATGTTTAACCTTGTATATCCATCTGCAACCAATCAGTTTTTGCCAGCCGGAAGCTGAGTCAGAGACCATGTGCCATTAGCCTGTAGAGCCTACAATTCAGATTCCATTGCCGCCTGCCACTCAGGAGGAGAAGCGGCTTCGGAATAGGATCGAGGTTCGGTGATTGCACTGATATGAGCAACAAAATATTTGTATGCAGGAGTATATCTGTGATAAGAGACATAATTGGCCAATGGGTAACGTGTACCTTTTGTCGGACCCAGAGTTGAGGAGGAAGATTGGTTGGAGCAAACAAGCGAACATACATAATCATTGTATTTGACCGGCTAGCTGGTGTGGCGGCTCGAGCGACGGAGTGGGGCAGCTGGGTCGATTGGTTCCCTTGGAATATGGGGTGAAGGAAGTTGTGTCTGGATTGAGGTAGAAGAGTGGATAAGAGAGGAAGGCGGTGAAGATGAGGACGATTTCGGAGGTGGGGATTATGGCGCAGGTGAAGGTGAAGGTGGAGTGGGAGGTTGGATATTGGAGGTGGTTTCAGTGTTTTCTGTGGATGGAGTATGATTATCGCGTATGCGGTGAGAAGGGAAGTCAAAAGAGTAGTCAACGTATGAAGGGAAACGGGTTGGACTTGAAGTTTGGGCCCGTGAATGAGGGGTTGAATTGAGCGATGGATGTAATAAACTTGGTAGAGAGTAGGAATATGGGAAAACATTTTCATGAAATATGATGTCCCGACTAATAAAAATTTTCTTTGTCGATAAATCAAATAATTTGTAGCTTTTTTGCCCAGCGGGATAATCGATGAAAATTGATGGCATGGCGCGAGTGTCAAATTTATTTGATGTGTGAACATTGGTTGCATAGGCGAAACACCCAAAAATGCGAAGATGGGAATAAGATGGGGGTTTGGAGTAAAGCAACTCATATGGGGTTTTAAAAGAAATTATCGGTGAAGGTAGATGATTGATGATATGAACAGTTGTGAGAGCACATTCCCCCAAAAATTTAGTAGGCAGTTGAGCGTGAAATTTTAGAGCTTTAGCTATTTACAGAATATGACGATGCTTACGTTCTACAACCCCATTTTGTTGAGGTGTGTAGATGCATGAATGTTGAAAAATAACGCCATTGTCTTGAAAAAATGAATGAAGTGAGAGAAATTCACTGCCATTGTCACTCTGAAAAGTTTTAATATGAGACTCAAATTGTGTGAGAGCATAGCAAAAAAAGCTTTGAGAAGTGTTTGTGTTTCATCTTTTTGTGGCATCAAGAAAATCCATGTAAAACGTGTATAATCATCGACAATAGTGAGAAATTAATGGGAACCAGAAAGAGAAGGGTGTCAGTAACGACCCCAAATATCACAATGAATAATCTCAAATGGTTTTGTAGATGAAATAGTACTAGTGCTGAAAGGTAAACGAGTTTGTTTTGACAAAGGACATATATGGCAAGCATTATTAAGTTGAACAGAAAAATGCAAGAATTTTTTTGCAATAAAATTTAAACGTGAAGGTGATATATGGCCGAGACGACTATGCCAGAGATCGGTGGAGTTGGTAGTGAGGTTGCAAGCTGTTCGGTTCATGGATGAGGAACGGTTGGCTAAATATTTATTTGTCGCTAATGCCACCAAATAGTATAGTCCATCCCGTTGTTTACCTAAACCAATCGTCCTCCTCGTATCCAGATCCTGCAAAATAGACCAATAAGGATAAAATGTTACTGAACAGCTCAAACCTCTTGTCAAATGACTAACAGGCATTAAATAAACTTTAAATGTGGGAGTAGACAACACATCATGTAGGTAACAAACATAATTTAGAGGCAAAGTTCCGGTAGCAACAATTTTCGCATTTTCTCCACTAGGCAAAGATACGGGCGACAAGGAATGGTTCTCAATTTTACACATTAAATTGGATGATGAGGTAATGTGGTCCATTGCTCCGCTATCAATAATCCAATTACGAGAAGAGACTTTAGACAAACCTAACTTTGCCACAACATTTGCTTTGGAACCAGAACAGTTGCTCGAGTTGATCTTCAGTCAATGAAATTGGAGGTCTTTCTGATACATTATTAGCAGCTCTATTATTGCAACTTATTAGGCCTTGACTATTCCTTGCTTTTGGGTGGCCCACTGGGTATTCATATATTTCATAACATGTTTGGACCCAATGGCCCAATTGGTCACAATGGGTGCAATAAGGCCTCTTCCTTTTTGAACTAGAACGATCATAATGTCGTTCTCCACCATAGCCACGCTCTGTCCCTCCTCTATTCGTTCGATCTGCTCCATTATTTCCCTGCGCAATTTGATTTATTAAAACCTCCATTAGAGCCGCGATATGTTCCTCTCCCTGTTTCACGGTCGGAACATTTCCCTGCTTCTGCTGATGAGGTGGACTTATTGCTACCATATCGCACAGCCATGGCAGCGCCTCCCCCATTCTCCGTCGCTGGTGAGGTGGAACTGATCATTCGCTACTTTTCTTCCAGGGATATAGTTGAGTATGCCTACCAGACTGTGGGAAGAGGTTTCATCAGGAGTATTTAGCTACGATGGTACTGTAGGAATTATTCATTCCCATTAAAAACTGCATCAATTTTTGCTCGTCTTGCTATGTTCCTTGTACTTCATCTGTATAAGAACCCAATTCATCCCACAACCCTTTGAGCTTTGTGTAGTATGCCGATATTGGTAGTTTCTCTTGACAAAGGCAAGCAATATCTCGCCTGATTTCAAAGATGCGAGAGGCATTTCCGTGAGAGAAGCGCTCGCGAAGGTCCTCCCATACTTTTTGAGCAGTAGAATAATAGATTACAGTGTCCGAGGTTTCTGGGTTGAGAGTGTTAACAATCCAGGATTGTACCAAATCATTGTAGCGTTTCCAAGTAGCAAATTTGGTTTTATCCGAATCCTTTGAGGGTGCCTCGATTGAGCCATCTACGAATCCCATCTTTTTCTTCGTATTCAAGGTCAGACCTATGGCTCTCTGCCATGCTGAGGAGTTGTCTCCATTGAGGATTTTGGTGTGTAAGACCAAACTCGAGTGATCTGAGTGATGAGTGAAATAGGGATCACAGAGATCTGATTAGAAGGGATTTGTTTGCGCAGGAGGGACATTTGATGGACCAGAATTGTCCTTAGTTTTTCCAGAGGAATGGTGAGTTTCATCTTCGGGCGACATAATGATTGAAGAGGTGAAGAGAGGCTACATGAGATAGTAAAGTGTAGCGATGAAATGATTAGGATCTTAGTCCACGCTTTGATACCATGAAAAGATAAAAATATGAATTGAACTATTTATTCTAATTTCCATTGATGACAAACCGGATACATATACAATGATGTTGTTTTCTCTACAAGAATCAGATCCCATAATTAAGCTATACAAAAGGGAAAATATATAAAACAAATATGTAGAGAATATAACTCTTATAAATAGAAGATATGATAGGATATTTTCTTTACAAAACCCTGCACATTACATAAACTCGAAATTTATACAATTATATACTAAAAACTAATATTCTAGAGTAATCAGAATATTATAAAACTAAAGAAGATTCCAACTAGCACCCAACTGAAATAAAAAATGGTAGTGTACATAGTTATCCTGGTGATGGAGATCTGTGTTTAAGATTACCCGAATGGGAAATAGCATCGAAGCATGATATGGTGCATGTTTGTTCTGCACTCAACGTTTTAACTTCTTTTTATTCATTAATATTCTATAGATCCTTGATCCTTCTTAGTGAAGAAGCCACAAGTGTAGTTCGTGTAGCTTGAAGGAGCCGCGTGACGAACCATTTTCTTTAATTTAACAAAGTTAGAAAGTTGGTTTCCTTATTTTTTTAATTTTATATTATTGGCATTTCCTATTTTTCCACAAATGTGTAATTTAAGAAAACTTAATTCAATTACTAAATACTTGTATTTAGTAATTTATTAAGTTTAATTAAATTACGCAAATAATTCTTGAAGAAAAACATATATCTTATTTTCGTGCCAATCAATTTATTGTTGGAAGAAAATATTGATTTGATTAGGATCATGATCTCGACATCTTGATCTCAATATCTTGTGATTTTGGTAAATCTCTTTATGAGTAATCTTATTCTTGATATGACTGAAAATATTTAGATATATTTTTGCATATTGTAAAATCATCATCTTGATAAAATCGAGCATATTCAAGCTTATCTACATATGGTAAGATTGCTTCTTGATAGGGCTGAAAATCTTGGTTCTTGAGTTGGCCGAAAATTTGGGTCTTATGCTTGGTATCCTAGTGTATGTTAATCACTTGATTGATTAACTTATGGTAAGATCTTTCATGATTTATCTATATCCTATTTTATGGTAAGATTTATTCAAGAATAATTATCTTACCTTTCTCTAATTATCTCTACTATATTTTGCAGGTAATAGAGATCTTTTGCAATTAGAAAACTTGGAGGTCAAGTAACTTAATTGCATTTAAATAGAAGAAAACGAGATGTTTTCTTTAAGACGTGTAAAATACAAAATTCGTGTGGTGCTTCACAAATACACATCCACTACATTCAAGAAGCTAATTTTCGTGTGGTGCACTAATATTAAAGGCTTCAGTTGTGTTGTGACTTCGGTACTCCGAGA
Organism: Ligustrum vulgare; assembly: GCA_963555705.1. NCBI lineage: Eukaryota > Viridiplantae > Streptophyta > Magnoliopsida > Lamiales > Oleaceae > Ligustrum > Ligustrum vulgare. The sequence goes on along the minus strand of OY743172.1, from coordinate 2,234,075 downwards.
GGAGGAATCAACCACTTAGAGAAGGAAAGAATTTCAGTGTGAAGATCAAACGGGAGGTTTGGATCATATTCGAACGGGAGTTCGTGTTGCTGAAGATTGTTGCAGATTCAAAGAAAACTACTGAAGAGTGGTGGGACGTCAGCTCATATTACATGTCACGGAAGGATCAGAGAGTGATCTATTTCTTAGATGTTTGATAAGTCTATGCGTAGATTTATCCTGTAGTATAGATTGATCTGTATAAACTCATTCCTTATATAGTGATTGATTTTTGTCCGCAGGATGCGAGCCGTGGGTTTTCTCTATTAGGGCTTTTCTCATGTTAAGCTCAAATTATTGTGTCCTTATCCATTTACAATTCTGCACAATTTATTCTGTTCATTTACGTTTTACTATCCAGACGAATCTGCATCAGCAAGATTCATCTGGTATAGCGCTAAAACAGATTTTAACGATTTACTATTAATTGGTTACTGTCCAGACTTTTCTGTGACAGTCTGTTTATAAAATCTAGACAATTTTAAATTTTCTTTATTCATCTAAAAAGTTAGACAATCTTCAGGACAGTGATCATCACCCTTGCAACAAACAATGTTAAAACATTATGCTACTTATGTTCTTCAAAAAATATCAAGTCAGTAGATTGATGGCGTGTTTGGTAGAGAGGATTGGATAAGATTATAAAATATTAAAATCTTGCTGTCCAAGTTTGGCTTAGCAGAAAACTTTCAGCTTCAAGTGGCCTCAACTTGGCTAGTTGGCTTCCTTGACCTCCTTGGCAAGCCAACACAGATTCACCCATATGAAGGAAAGGAACAGAGCCAGCCTCATCGTGCCAACAATGTGATATATTTCAAGGCATTACAATGAAAGAAACTCCACACCTCTCAAGAAACATTCTTTTTGTAAAAACGATGTCTGATCCATGCGTGCATACTCCTTTTTACCAGAAAAAAAAAATATATATATATGTGTGTGTGTGTGTGTGTGTGTTACCCATAAAATTGGTCAAAGGGTATGCATTTTGCACTGGAATAGAAAATTTGAAAGTGGACAAGACAAGTCTCACGATAACTTAAACTTTAATTTTCGTTTTCAGGGAAAAAAAAAAAGAAAAAACTTTGGGAAGACGGGTGAAATTAACTGGTGAAGAGTTGCAGAGACAAAAGACATGCGACGTTTAGGAGGAAGAAAACAACTAATGGGCCAGTTTCTAATCCCTTCCCATAATTCTTCATTCCATATTTACAACTTGCTTCAAGAAATAATCAATGCACTGAAGGTACAAGATTATTCGATTAATCTGAATCCACGTTTTCGGCATTCAACTCATGAATTCCAATTTTTCGTTATTTGTTATTTTCCTTAAATATTAAGCGGCTTTATGGAATATATTAAAATCAAATTTTTAATAGATTTTGATAAAAATTGATAAAATGTATTGTTGAACATTTGTGAATCTCATAAAATGTGTGATTTAAATTAATTATTGACTTTAAATAAAGATTATAATCAAACATGGCTAAGGAAAAAATAAAAGCGACACGCATGAACAAATCAAGCAAACAGAAGATTCAAATCGTGAAGCGTCCAGCTATTAGTCGTCTATTCATAATTATGTATTGGATCAAGACGATACGAGTCGAGTCGAGTAAGTCATGACCAAATACAGCCATGGGCGCACCTCTCTGATGGGCAGGACCTACAACTTTCACTATCACGAAGAGAGAAGGGTTGAGCAAGTTGACATAAGATGCAATGGAGACTATTTATTATTGTGCCCCTTGAGCTCTACTAAGAACCATTCTTTTTGTGCATCAAAATATCATCTTTAACAGCAGAAAATGTACAATGCTACATGTTTAATATTCGCATTGGCATGTGGGCACACATCCCTAGGCAAAACCTACAATTGTTTTAGGAAAAATATACTTCTGGTCCCATATTATTGATGTTGTAGGAAATTGGTCCGTAGTTTAAAATAAAGGTGATGACTCGGTGTACCGTGTTATGCGTACAACCACGGGCTACCCAAAGCATGGATGGGACTAGGCAGATTGGCGAGCTGCGAGAAAGGCTTGGATTAGTGGGGAAGGGGTGGGGAGTTGTAGATTTTTTTATTTTAATATTCTTTCAATTCTATTTTTTATAACGTGTTTTTTTAATCAATTCGTGTCAACACATTAAGCTTGTTATAAAACAAATTGCCGAGTTCGGTCCATTGGTCATTTAGACGAGCTAGTGTCATACCATTGATGAAGATGTTAGGTAGTGTCAATTTTAACCAAGTCAATCCATGATGTCTACAAGCCCAAGACATTGAAATTGTTAATGTCGACTCGAGCGGCTCATGGTAAGAGCTCGTACTAGGCAATGCCCAGGGATGGCAAAAAAATCGATGAATTCGAGATTTGCAGGACCAAATTTCATCAGGGGCGTCCGTCTTGTATAATCATTTACTTGGGCTGAATCTCTGCTCCCATAGCGAACCACCCAAATTATATATTTTTTTTAATTTTTTTATATTAAAAAGTAAAAAAAAAAATAATTAAAAAATATAAACAGGACAATTCAATTGTCATCCTAGCAATGATGCTATAAAATTGAGAGGTTAAAGACTAAATTGTCAGAAAAGCAAGTTGAATACCGACTTGCTATAATGTTAATAGAACACGATGACCAATAATGCAATTTTCCCATTGGCGTTTAGCCTGCACAGCTCCCCCCTTCTGCGTATATGAATGAAACAAACACTCTCTCACACACACACACACACACACACACACACACTACTCTCTCTCTCTCTCGCACCAACTTTATTAGAAATCAGTAATAATATATGTGGACGTGGAGTAACCTTCCCTTTGATCTCCTATCCAACATCTTCTCTTACCTTTCGCCGGATTCTTTCGCAAGAGCAAAGGCCGTCTGCCGGAATTGGCACACGTGCACCATCACCACGGTGGCTCCGCCCCGCCTACGCCACCCAGCATGGTTCATAGCTTGGCCAATTCGCCACCGCGGTCTCTCCTGCTATGCCCAAAACCCAATTGACAACAACTGGCACAAGCTATCTCTAGACTTCATGCCCAGCCTCATTCGCCCCATTGCTGCAATTGGTGGTCTTGTACTACTGAAATTTACCGATACCACCGCCCTTCATTTGGCGGTGTGCAACCCCTTCACCAGGCAATTCCGGCAGTTCCCGCCGCTGAATTTGGCAAGAACCAATCCGGCAGTTGGTGTAGTTGAAGTTAATTCGAGCCATCATCGAGTTTATGTGGCTGGGGGTAAGTCTGTTGGTATTAAAAGATTAAAAAAGTTTGCCCCCGTTTGGCCCCTTTTTATAGGAATAATCTCGTTCTAAATAGTACTTTTAAGAGAATGTATAATTAAAAAACGTTTGAAAAAATAAAAAAATAAAAAATTTAATTAAGATAAATGGTTAAGATTAAGTATTAAATAAATTTATTTTTCAAAAAAAAATGGAGGTCAAACATTCGTTTTATAATAGTCTAAGCTCTTGATCCTCATTTTTTGTAAATCAAATTTATTCAATACTCAATTTCAACCAACTATTTTAATCAAGTCTATCATTTTTTATTTTTCGAACAATTTTTAACCATACATCCTCCAAAAAATACTAATTCAAACCATAATTTTTCCCAAATAATGAGTCTCAAACAAAGGTTAAATATTATTTAATTTAAGCCATATTAAAAATGGGGTGTTAATGTGTGATTGAGAATTGTGAATGATAGGTATGTGAACAAGTCGAGTCGAGTAGAGTCGAAGTTCAAGACTTGAACTCGACTCAAGCTTCTAGAGTGCGGCTTTTTTTTGCTCGAGTTGAGCTAAAGTTGTCCCTAAAAATAAGGTTCGGAACTGGATCGACGAGCCGAGTTTCGAGCCTTTAAATTTAATTTTATTTTTGTAACAAAAATTTATAAATTTATTATTGAAAATATGTATATACAACGAGTCGAGTCGAGCTCGTGGTCGAATTTTAAGGTTCAAGCTTTTTAGATGAAGTTTTTTTTGCTCGAGTTTAGCCGAGTCAAATCCGTCCCTAAAAAGTAGCTAAACTCGAGCTTTGACTCGAAATCTCGAGTCAAGAGTCGAGTTAAGTCCGAACTTTTTTCGAGTTGAGTCCAATCAACTCGGACCGACGAGGTATTTTGCCATTCCTAGTAAATGATGGCATAACCCTCTTTGATTCTTATTAAAACTTGATTTTAATTTCAAGTTAGAGTTAAAAAACATTATAATATAGAGAATTGTAAATGATGACACATCGTTCTTAGGGAGATGGGATTCCGAATCTTTCACATGTTGTGGTCTAGGTCCCAACCTATTTAAATTTTTGGATCTAGTCATCTAGATCCTTATTTGATTGAAATGGTCCAATTTTAATTTAAACATGTGGTTTTTATGTGACTTGCTAGATTATAGGACCATCAAAACATTTCTCCACAATTCAATTAAAAATCGCTTGTTATTTTAACATTTGTGTTGAAGCTTCTATCAAGATATAAATAGTTTGAAGACTCGTAACTTAATTTTTATACGTTGATGCCCATGATCATATGGGTCATCAACGTAACTTATAACTTGTTTGGTAAAAAAAAAAACAAAAATTATTTATAAATCGAAAATGTTATGTTTATGGGGGATAAAAACGATTAATTTGAAACATATTTGGGTTTCATAACTACATCAAAATCCTGTAACTAAACGGGTTTTAAACCTCGAATATATATTTTACACAAATCACGTCATTTTTTGTCTGATAGGTATGTCGGAGGCACCCGGGGGCGGTGCCGTTTACCAGCCCACAGTAGAAATGTACGATTCCCATCAAGAAACCTGGGAAATTATCAGTTCAATGCCAGTTGAATTTGCTGTGAGATTAACCGTTTGGACACCCAATGAAAGTGTATATTCAAAGGGAATGCTATATTGGATTACATCTGCAAGGGCATATAGTATAATGGGATTCCAAATTGCGACCAAAAAATGGACAGAATTGAGTGTGCCAATGGCAGATAGGCTTGAATTTGCGGCATTGGTTCCAAAAAATGGGAATTTGGCTCTTGTTGGAGGCACAAATGGTGGAAATGTTTGCACATGGGAGCTTGGGGATGACTATAACTGGGGGATTGTTGAGAAAGTGCCGTCTGAATTGGGATCGAGATTTTCCGATTGGGGGAGCGCAAAATGTGTTGGGATAAATGGTGTGGTGTGTTTGTATAGAGACGTTGGCTCTGGAATGATTGTTTGGAGGGAGATTTTGAATACGGATCGATGGGAATGGCGGTGGATTGAAGGGTGTTCTTCGATCAGAAGAAAACATATTCAAAACTTCCTAATTAAAGGAATGCTTTTACATCCGAATCTTTTGAATTAAATATCGTTTTTAATAAATTTGTGAGCAGAAGCAGATACAATAATCTCTTAAGAATGATTATCAAATTTGTAATTTTCATTTGTGTCATATACGACTCCAAATGACTCAAGGAAGTAGATTTTTGAATCTTTGACCTCCATTATCTAGTTCGAAGGGATTTATTCATAGAGGAAGGAAAATGTCATTGAGGTTAGTACTAGCATTAAAGCATTTCTAATGGTTTATGCATATTTTGATATATGTGACAATTAAATAGATAAATATTTCACTCATGTTGATAAAATAGATAATGAAATTTAAAGTTTATCTCCAATGATCTTTGTTTACAATTTTTTATGTACACGCGTGTCTTCAAATTAGCATCATCTCAAATAATAAACTTCCTTAATTAAATTGAAAATTGAAAATTTGCTTAGACATTTTGTCTAGCACTTTATCTATATGTATCTGGATATAACACCAGATAATTTTCCTTTCACGTCAGCATCACATAAGTATGAAAATTAACCATTGAAGATTAGATTTTTAAATAATTATTTATTTTTCTTATGTGAAAATGATTTTTTTCACAATTCATAAATCATTAGAGACGCTCTTATGTGAAATTTAAAAATACGAATAAGGGTTATAGCTCACAAACACGTTTTGATCAAATTATTGTTTGAAAAATTAGATAAAAAAATTAGATCAACTTGTGAAGAATGTCAAGAGAGTCGAAAATTAAGAATAGGTTGAACTCTCGACATGAATCATGTTGGATCATGTCATGAATCAATGTCGTTGTGCCACATCTAGTCCTATGGCACCATGGACGGGTTGGAGTAGTCCTTCCCATCTCCTACTCTATGAGCGCTTTGGTAAATTTGCCTAACCTACGCGGGAAGGCCTATTTATTTTTTTTTTTCAAAATATGTCTTGATAAAGCTTCTATTTGATGAAAGTTTTTTATTTTACCATCTCTTAAAATTTATTTTCAACTACATATTTTTATGAGATCCACTATATTTACACTTTTCAATTTCTTTTCAATAACATATTTTTTAAAAAAATCCAAAATTTCTCTCAAATCTCCTACACCAAACGGGCTCAAATAAAGAATATAAGGCCCGTTCTCTTTGCTATTTTGAGGTCGTTTTCTGTTTTTATTTTCGAAAACACTAAAAACACGTTCTCTTTACCATTTTCGAAAACGCATTTTGGAAAACGAAAAAAAAAAATTGTACACAAAATGCAAAACGCCCAAAACCTTGTTTTGGGCGTTTTAAGTGTATTTCAACGACAAATGTTCAAAACTAGGAAAACGCGTTTTGTGATTTTTTTTGAGAATTATCCTAACTTGAAATTAAGTCTAAAATAAAGTTTTATTGAATTCAATATCAACATTACAAAAAAAATTTAAGTGGGAATTTTTGTTATTATATTTCAAAAAATTCCTTAATAAATGGGCTCTAGTGGTTTTGAAAGAACTTGCATTTTCTGGATTTTAATGGAACTAACCCTAAATAATTTTTTTTTTTTGGGAGAATTATCCTATTTTGAAATTAAGCCTAAAATAAAGTTTTATTGAATTCAATATCAACATTACAAAAAAAAAAGTAAGTTGAAATTCTTGTTGTTATATTTCAAAAAATGCCTTGATAAATGAACTCTGGTGATTTTGAAAGAACTTGCATTTTCTGAATTTTAATAGAACCAGAGCTTCCTAAAATCCCGAACCGCCAAACTGTGTTAATATAGACTCTTAGTGCTCACATTAGTGTGTTGCAGGTAACCATGTTTTCAATGTATTGTAAAAGGAAATTTGAGTTTGAGCCAGTAGTATTCTGCATGCAAATTAATTAAAAATAATTTAAGTAATATTCTGCAAAATTTCAAACAGAATGTATTTTTCAGTTTTTCATTTTTAAAAACAGTTTTCAGAAATGACAAACAAAATGCGTTTTTCAACAATTTGAAAACAAAAATAAAAATAGGAAACATAAAACATAAAATATTTTCGAAAATGAAAATACAAAATAAAATACAAACAGAACGCCAGCTAATATTTTCGACGTAAAATATGTCGTTAAAAACAAATTTAAAATATAATTCGAGAAAATATATTATTTATAAACTTAATTATAAACAAGTTTTAAATTTACTAAATATGGGCAACAATCCTTTTATGGTACACCCAAGGGGGCAACATAAAAATGCCCACCATAAAAATGACCACTCGCCTTTGACGGATGGACATTGGGTGTCAAACGGGGTCCATCAACACCAACCTAATAGGGGAGGACAAATGATCACATTGGGCGCTAGGGGTGAACAAAATAACTAAACCAAATCAAAACCACACCAATCGGTTTGGTTCGATTTTACATCGAAAAATAATGGCTTGGTTTTTTAAATCAAAAACTATTTGGTTTCTGTTCTGGTTCTCTTTCCAAAATTAGAACTAGAACTAAGAACCAAACTCAATTATATATATATACAAACCAGTGTATGTTCATCTCACTAAAAAATTCAAATCTGAAATTATAAATGTGAAGTGTACAAAAAATGTTATTTACCATACATTTTACCTCAGACAAAGAATTGGAATCATAAATATAAATTCTAATTCTAATTCATTTATCTTCTTTTCAATTATAGACACACATTCATACAGCTTTACTTGCACTCCTATAACACATCAACTGTTGTACTCCTTAGTCACTATCAAATGGTTGATGTTTATTTTTTAAAATTTATGTATATATAAACTCAGCCCAATTTGTCAATTCTTGGGAGTTAATCCAAACTCAAGTATCAAATTTCATCCCTAACTCACACGGCGTCACGGTAGAATGGGCAAAGTCAGACCTTCATCGTAACATGTAACTATAAATCTAAACGACCTTTATGTTCGATTATCTAAGTTTTTACGAGTCGACGAGTTTCCTTCAAATGAGTTTCTTCTTTGATTTAGAATAACATTTTACTTTTTCTAAACTTTGATTTTGTTAGCTAAAATTTTCATTTTCTATTTAGTAATGAATCTAATGATGTAGATGAGTTCTAATGAAGAAGTGAATATAAACAAATTTTAATTTGCATTTATATTATTTATACATTGTTTGTTAAAATTTTTGTTTTTAAAAACATATTTTTTTATGTTTTCGGGGTAAGATATGTGGTTGGAAAATGAAGAGAAAAATATGTGTGATTAAAAAGTAGTTTAAGAAATTGCGTTGTAAAAACTTATTTTTAAACTAGTTTGTAAAATAGAGGCTTAAAAACTCAAGTAATGGTCCTAGGACCAAACTAGAATTTAGCGGTTTGGTTCCATGTCTTAAAAAAAAAAAAATCAATTGGTTTCAATGGTAAAAAAATCATCAGTTCATGGTTTAGTTTGGTTCTTTTAGAACCAGAACCAAACCAAACCAAATCGAACCACGTCCACCCCTATTGGGCATGACATTATAAAATTTCCCACATATAGTCCTATTTTACATTCGACATCATAAGACTTCTCTGTTTGTTAAAAGTTTTGTATTTAAAAACATATTTTTTTATATTTTCAAGATAAGACACTAAGATGTGTGGTTTAAAAGTAGTGCGAAAATATGTGTGGTTAAAAAATAGTTTGAGAAATTGTATTGTTTAAAAACGTGTTTTTTTTTTGTTAGCCAAACAGATGCTAAAACAATTTTTTTTTTAAAAAAAAAAAATCTAAAATGTCCACTATTTAATGATGACGGTAATGGCTCTAGTTGATCATTAGTTCTGGAATTAATTGTTTCAATGGTCACCTAACTTTATATGCTGTCACGATATAGTCACTCAATTTTAATATGTTTCCAAATGGCCATCGAACTTTATATATTGTCACGGTTTAGCCACCCAAATTCAATATGTTTCCAAGTGGCCACCTAACTTTGTATGCTGTCACGAATTACTCACCCAACTTTAATATGCTTCTAACTGGTCACTGAAGTTTCAAATTCTAGTTTCGGAGAGACATATTCAAGTTTAATTTTGAGGTACCAAACGAGGTCGGAACATCAAGTTCTTGGTACCATTTCGAAGTACTCACAGTATACCTCTGCGTACAATTTACGACACAAGAAATGGTTGACCGAGGAGGAAGTTATGGGTTTCCAAATTAAGTTTGAAAATTGGCTTAATTTGGCAACCCACAACTTCCTCCTCGGTCAACCATTTCTTGTGTGGTAATTGTACGCAAAAGTATACCATGAGTACTTCGAAATGGTACTAAGAACTTGATGTTTCGACCTCATTTGGTATCTCAAAATTAAACTTGAACATGCATTTCCAAAACTAGAATTTGAAACTTTAGTGGCCAGTTGGAAGCATGTTTTAAGTTGGGTGGTTAATCCGTGATAGCATACAAAATTCGGTGGCCACTTGGAAGCATATTGAAGTTGGGTGGCTAAACCGTGACAGTATACAAAGTTCGGTGGCCAACAAGGTAAGACGATTCAAAATTCAGTGGCCACTTAAAAGCATATTAAAGTTTGATGACTAGACCGTGACAGCATATAAAATTCAGTAGTTATTGAAACAATTAACTCATAGTTCTGCCTCCTTTCAACTAAAAATCCAAGATCTTTTTCAAACACGTTCAAACGGACTCCCCCTACATAAGTTTTGTCCAAAGGGCCTTTGACCAAAAATGAATAAATAAGATTAATAGAAAAATATATTACAGTGCAAAATGACAGTTCTATCCACTCAAATATACCTAATATTTTGAATTTCTTTCCTTCTTCACTCTCTATTTCACTCCCGACCTGCGGCCTCCCCTACCAAAAACCTCGCTCCCGCTTCTCTGTCTCTCTCGCTCTACGATCTCTTGCCGCCGCTTCTCTCTCTCTCTCGCCCCTAACCGCACAAGCTCTTCACTCCCGACCTGCGGCTTCCAACAACCAAAAACATCCTGCTCTCGCCTCTCTCTCGCTCGTCGGTCTGTCGCCCCTAACCGCACAAGTCTGAAGTCGCCCGCACAGCTCCGCCACAGCCAATATAGTGCAGTGTCTCGACTTCCTCAGAGCCTAGCTCCTAGCCTCTCCTTTGGGTAATTTTAATTTTTAAGGTTAGAGCTTAGTTAGAAGCTATAAATTTTTTGTTAGATAATTTTAGTTTGGCTGAATTTCGAGACTGCAATATTTTTTACATATCATTTATTAGATTTAGGTTAGGTTGAATGTGCAGTTGTGAATCTTGTGATATTTGCTGAAACTCTATTTAAAAATTAAAATTGAGGTTTGTAGCTTTATTTTTAGTTTCTTGCCAACAATAATTTTGTGATTTTTATACCGATTTTGTTTTAGTATTTATTCTAATTTTGATGATTGTTATTTTTGGATGATTTTTGTTTTGGGTAGTTTTTGATTTGTTGGTTTGTTTAAAGTATGAATTATGATTTGGGATTATGTGATAATTAGACAAATTTAATGTACATTGTTTTTGATATGAATTAATAATCATGCGAGCATGTAGAGACCCTCTAAGGAGTTGCCTATTTAGGGTGACTGTCTACATCTCTTCTGATAAGTCTAGGGTTGTTTCTTGATTCCCATAAGTGTGAAAAGCTAACATTTTTTTTAGGAAAGTTGAATTACGCTTTTCTAAATGTTGTGGTTCTATAAAGTTGCATATTCTTTTTGGGAATTTCTGGTAGACTATTATCTTCTAAGTTTGGTTTGGTTGGTGTTATTAGTTTTGTAATTGTGTTTAAATGACATTGACTATTAGTTTAGATGATAAATTATGAATTTTTACAGTTCTTCAATTTGTTCAAGAACATTTTAAAATGTTATTTTTATGGAAGAAATTGATAATCATGAAAGCAAATCATTAAATGATGTTTTGTAGCTGCTTGAAAAGGTTAATGGAAGATGACTAATTGTTGGTGAATTAGTTGGGATGTCCTCCTCACACAAAACAATTGTTCAAATAGCCTTTAACCAATATTTTAAAAAATACAAATAGTCGAAAAATATTTTTCTATTCACTGTAGTTTCAAGTTCCAAAGTGTGGAAAACTGTTTCGAACTCAATTCTTATGCTTTGTCAATGTTGTTCAAAAAGAGACCGACCGATAAGTACAAGTTGGGACTTCTCGTTATCTTGACAATAATCATGGCCATTAGTTAATGCCCCAAGAGTAAAGAGTGTAAGCAAATAATGAGTGTCACTGACATCAAAGCTTTTGTAGGTTCTTACTGTTATATGCTGCAACTATCATAACTAATTGTTTTGTATTTTGAAACTAATTATATGTTAGATTATGTTTTGCAGTGCTATGGAGGATTTGCAGACCAATGCTACAATAACAACAAGATGCAAATTGAAAATGGTGAATGAGGTGCTTGAGAAGTTGGATCCAAATCATAAGAATAAACTTCAGGAGAGTTGTTTTGGATCTCTTCTAAGATTACGGGATATTAAGTTGGCCTCGCAAGTTGTTCATCAATTAGTATTGAGAGTGGCGAAGACTTCGAAGAAAAATGAAGTATGGTTTAAGATAGGAGAGAAACGTGCTAGGTTTGGGATTGAGGAATTCGTATTAGTCACTAGGTTAAATGCAGGAGGGACTACACATGTTGATAAGACGTTGGGGGCAGAGTGTAGGATTGTAAAGGAATACTTTAAGAAGAGTAAGGGCAAAATAACGAAGTGGGATGTGTATAGTGCATTTGTAAGTTGCAAGAAGTGGAAGAGTGATAAATACAAGTTGGGTTTGCTCGTTATACTGACATACGTCTTATGGGCCCCAGAGGAGAACACACACATGGATCTATGGTGGTTTGAACTTGTAGATGATCTCGACAGGTTCGAGAAGTATCCATAGGGGAAGTTATGTTTTGAATACACGATTAATGTATTCAAGTGCGAGATGGGAAGTAAAGTAAAAAATTCAGATGTAGGTGGAGAAACTCGTCGGAGATATTCCTTACACGGCTTTCCCCTTGCAATTATGGTATGATTGAACAATACACCTGTTTTTGTTTTATGTTATGACTATAAATTTATTTTCGTGAGATAATGATGTTCATTTTACTTAAAACATATTTGGGCGTTTGAGGCAATTCCAAGCTTGGGAATGAAGTTTGCCAAGAAATATGAAGATGCAACTCCAATAATGGTTGCCTGGACATTGCCGAAGAGATTGACATCGATTACTGTTGACAAGGTGTTGCGATCAAGAGAGGTAAATTTGGGATTTTAAAATAAATATAATAGAATTGGATTGTGAAAATGAATTACTTTAATCCCTAATTTTCTGTTTAACTTAGTATTTGCAGTTGGAGGTTATTCCTAACGAAGCTGAAATGGAGGAGACATATTGGAAAGAATTGATAATGGATGAGGAAGAAGATGAGAACGATTCTCATCAGTCTGAGGGAGATGAGCCTGAGCAAGTTGACGAGCAACACTCACCTCGGCCATCTCAACCACCGTCTGTACCTTCCGACCTCAACTTAGCAAACTTGGTAAGAATTGAAATGGAGAAAGTTGAGGGAATGCTACTAGGGGTGTTAACTGGCTGTTTTGATCGCATGGAGCGCAAAATTGTTCGGTTCATTGAATTAGCCGAGAAGAGTCGATCTCATTCAACACCTAGTGCATTTGTGGGTGACACTATCAATGCAGCCTGTGTATCGAGCGATGATATGATGGATGACAAAGGGACCAGAAAGATGGAGGAGAAAGTCGGAGAGGAGATTGAGAGAGGAAAACAAGTGGGATGTTGAAGGAGAGGAGGGGGAGAAAGAAACTAGATTTCAGACACCAGAGATAAGTGAGGGGATGCTACCCAGTCCAGTGTAGGTATGTTAGTTAATAAGTCACTAGTTCTTACCCGTGCGATGCACGGCAATTGTAATTTTTATGAATGATTCCAAAAGAAAACATCATGACGTGCCAATAAATAATTCATAAATAATTTCATACAATATTAATAATGTCTATTCAATTTTGAAAGTTCGAAAAAATTGAATATAAGTGAAGTTCAGACAATAGAAATAGAACGCAAAAAATAAAATGTAAAATGTTAGATTAAAGCATTGGTGATAGATCCGTACATATTAGTGAAGTTCGGACAATGTTAGTGAAATTTACCATAACCATTCAAACCCTATTAATCGTCCATGAAAATCTCATTACCATGATAAGTCTTGAGGAATCAGAACCAAAGTGCTTTTCAATTTCTTCAGTCGTTCCAGCTGGCTTCTTAACCCCTAGATTGGATAAATAGTCAAAGCAAACACAAACAATATTAATGAATACTATCCCAATGTCAAGATGTGCTTATTACCTTAAAATCTTGATTGATATATATAACACTCTACCAAATCAAATGCATACTCAAAATACAATAAATTCGAAAATAATACAGTTAAATGACAGTTTTTTAGTTGATGAACAAATCGAAACTTACTATGAGCGGCGGCAAGTCAATTGGTCGGATTCGTTATGGATGTGGGCGGCGATATGTTAGCTTTTGCAAAATGGACTTCGGAAATGGGATGAGCAGGTCGGGCTGTAGAATCTGTCCGGAAACGCCTCGCTGGACCGCCGCCGGAGCCGGAAACCGCCCCTGTCGCTGGAGACCGGAAAATGCCAAAAAACACAGGAAGCTTCTCCTCCTCGTCACGAACCCAACGGTGGTGACCGTTTCGCGATTGGAGCTCCCGTTTGGCTGGAATCACGGTTTTTCAGTCCGCCAGCATTATCTTCTCCGGTGAATAACTTCTGTTTCAACCGTCGGATCGCCCCAAAATTTTAGGCGAGTCTTCTCCTTGAAGAGCCCGTTCTGATGGCGTTGGCCGATCGTAGATCGGAGTTCTGGATCGGCCGGAACAACACTTTTTCAGTCCGGTCAGAAAATGGAAAATCTGTCCGTTTTTCAGTCCGCCAGCATTATCTTCTCCGGTGAATAACTTCTGTTTCAACCGTCGGATCGCCCCAAAATTTTAGGCGAGTCTTCTCCTTGAAGAGCCCGTTCTGATGGCGTTGGCCGATCGTAGATCGGAGTTCTGGATCGGCCGGAATGTTACTTTTTCAGTCCGGTCAGAAAATGGAAAAACTGGATAGATTTTCCTTCTTTTCAGATTCTGTAACTTTTGACTTATGAGTATCCGTAATAGGCAGCAGTTAGCGGAACAGAGATTTAAGAGTTATTGAAGGCCTGAATGTGAAATGTAGAGAAATTTTCGTTAAGTTTTAAATGCTCTTATTACAGTACAAAAAGGGAGAGTAGGGTTAAGTCAAAGGGATTTTCTTTTGACTTTTATTTTGTGATTTTCAAATTTTGAATTTTAGTCTTCCCAACAAGATTTATTAGTCTTCCCCAGCAAGCTTTACATGGACGAAAATTTAAGCCAAACTTTGAACGGAAATCTTTTGCTGGACTTAGCTCTTTTTATATAATATATAGATTAGTTATTTTTCATATAATCGCATCCAACACAAAGTCATTATTTACTCAATTATTATGAAAAATGTAGGTGAAAGTGTACATATCGAAGAGGTAGGATCTGACCCACCGAAAGAATGGGAGCAGAACAAAAAGAAAAACACAATATTTATTGAATTATTACTTCAATAAAAATCATAAAACGAACAATAAATCGTTCACGCAGGGGTCGGGTGGTTCCCTTCGTTTCTTGGTCATTTTCGTACCGTCCTGTGGTAAGAACTAAGAAAAATAGATCATCTTGAACAATCTATTTTGTATAGAAATGCAGAACATGATATTTATCTGCCTGTTCTTTTACTTAAATTTTAATTATTTGGAAGAATTCTTAGATTCAGATTTCTCGATTTCTGCTGATCGTGTATTGATAAAGGTTACTAATTATGGAGGAAAACAACTTTTTAAGGACTGGGTTTCAATTTTCATGGATTATATTCTCTGAATCCATGGCTGGGTCACTGTAGTCTGTACTTATTGGACTATAAAGAAAGTGTTTTGACTTGGGGGCTTCTTGTTGTTTTTGAAGAACTTTGACTAAAGTATGTTACTACATAGGGATTGGTTGGATCTATTAATTGTTTCGATCCCGTGGATAGTATGTAACAGAATCTGGACTTGTTGGCACTTCTCAAAAGTTTGAGCTTTTCATTCTTAAGAATTTGTTGGGGCTGCTTTCAAGTTGCCTTTGAGGGTTTGAGCATAGGTTGCAGTTTTGATGGTTCTATTGGCATAAAGTTCATGTCAAGAGCTTATAAAACGATATTGAATTGGAGGATCTCTTTGTGAAATGGATGCTCTGCAAGTGATTTCCTCTGCAACAGAGATAGTCTCGAGTATGATAGCAGCAATCGGGGCATTAGAGGAGGCTTCTAGAAACATTGATGAAGCTCCTAAGAGGATTCAAACCCTGGAGGAATTTGTGTATGAACTCAAGACCTTGGCACGCCGTATGAAGGAAAAGCATTTTCACAAGCTTCACAACCCCCAATTAGAAAGTCAGATTCAAAGCTTAAATGGCCTTATTAATCGGCTACATCCAAATATCATGAAGGCTAAAAGGGTCGCTTCTAGAAGTAAAATCAAGAACTTTGCTAAGATTGTCTGGAATTCTATGATTGGCGATCCACTAGGGAAGATATTGAATTCAATAAGGTATGACTTGAACTGGTGGCTTGAATCTCAAAAATTTACCCAGCGTGTTGAAAATGTGATAGAAACAACTGCACGAAACATCCCCGTCCGGTTGAAAATAAACACAGATCAAGGGTACCCAATCTCCAATAAGTGCAATTATGTGAGGAATTTACTGGAGGAAGATAGCTGTCGTAGTGTAATTCTCATTGTTGGGCTATCTGGCATTGGCAAGTCATGTTTAGCTCGACAAGTGGCTTCCAATCTTCCCTCAAGGTTTGTGGATGGAGCAGTTGAACTTGGATTCGGACAGTGGTGCAGTAGGCCTGCATGTCATGGTGATAAGGCCGAATACCAAAAGCGACTGGCGAGAAAATTTTGTAAGTTTCTGGTACAGATTGGTTTTTGGAAAAAAATCAAAGATGAATATTGCGGAGATCTTGATTATGTCTGCTTCAAGCTTCAAGAAGCATTGGTTGGGAAGTGCTTGTTGATACTTCTTGACGATGTGTGGGAACAAGACATTGTCGAACGTTTTGCAAAGTTATATGATAATGATTGTAGGTACTTGGTAACAAGTAGGAATGAATCTGTCTATGAGATAACAGAAGCCTACAAGGTAGAGGTGAGTAAAGATGACACAAGGGAAATAAGCAAGGCAGTTCTTCTTTATCATAGCCTCCTCAGAGAAGAAGAGTTACCGGTGAGTATTATATTGCTTACCTGATTTTAAACGGTAAGTGCTTGTTTGGTTTAGCTTTCTTTTGCTAGAAAGTTGGCCAAACTTCATTTTTAGCCACGTATTTCATTGGATCCACAGCTTTTATCTCCATCTTTTGAGTGCTTGTCTTTATAATAGGGCTATTTTATAGAAATGTCTCGGAATTCGTCTCAGTTAGAAAAAGAAAATCATTTACTTTTATGAACCTACTGTCTGAGAAAAGCTACATCTTGTACCAATATCAAACCTGTGAACTCATGAAAGATGGATAGCTGATGCAAATATCAAAATGTGGGCCTGTGGTTGCCAGAATAAAAGAACATTAAGTGTTGTAAGAACTAAAAACATTAAGCTTATGATAAGAGTTTCATTTGCTACACTAGCAAGTCCATCAATTACATTTTTCAAACAATATATCAAAAACCAAAAATTGTGCGATAAAAACTCACTTTCCTAATTCTTAAAGCTTGCAAATCTCCGTCTTTTTAGTAACACAGTAAAACTGTTATCTTGCTATGCCTGCTTGCAGGTGCTTTTTCTATTCATTGTTGCCTCCTAATAAAGGTAAACCATATCAGATTAGAGTCGACTCCATGTCATGTGAGGCTAAGATCAGATTCATCTCATGTTTTTTTCTGAAGAATATATAATATGTAGTGAATAGCCTCTATTAATAAAGGTTGACAAACTTGGAAAAAAAATAAAAAAGGTTTCACTTGATTGTAATACTGTTGGACATTTCTTTTCTGTTTGAGCTCATACTTGATATCTTACCTTTATATTTCAATAATATTCTTTATAATCTTATAATTTTTGTTATTAATTCATCCATAGGAGGAGGCAGAGACATTGCTTGATCGCTGTGGTCATCATCCCCTGACAGTTTCTGTCATGGGTAAGGCGCTCAGGAGAGAAAAAAGAGCCGAGAAATGGGAAAAGGCTATTTCAAACCTATCCACGTACGCCACATGTGCACCAGGTCCGATCTCATATGTAAATGAGAAAGAAGCTGAAACCACAGTTACCATTTTTGGATCACTTGAATTTAGTCTGGAGGTGATGCCTATGGACTCGAAAAGACTCTTCATTGCTCTTGCTGCTATTTCGTGGGCAGAACCTGTTCCAGAAGCTTGTCTTGAAGCCATTTGGTCAGTTCTTGGGGACGAAAATCTGTTCCCACTGACATTTTGCAAGCTTATTGAAGGCTCATTGCTGATGGAAGTTGAACCTAATACCTTGTACCAAGTGCATGACATGGTCTCCCTCTACCTCGATAGCAAAACAAATGAGTCTGTTAAAATGTTACTCACTGATTCGAATGCAGAAAAAAACGCATTCATCAGTGCTTGGCTTTTCATTTTTGGGAAGGAAACAACTAAAAGAATTTCTGAGCAAAATATTGAGCTTTCTCTCAGTATTTTAGAAGAAAAGCAAGTGGTAATTACCTTAGAAGCAATTACTCAAGCCCTCGAGGCAAGCATGTCGATTTCTGAATATGAAGCAAGCAGGGCAGGTTTTTGCAAAATGCTGGGACCGAAGATTGCAAATCTGATGTCAGGATCACAGGATCTGATTGCAGTTTCTTCAGTAGCAATCACAAATACATTTACAAATGTGGACTATTCCGAGTACTTGCTATCCCTTGAAACTATAGGAGCGGTTGAAAAACTTGTCAATATCATAGAAAACTGTGAGGAGCCACTATATCAGACTAATATTTTTACTGTCCTCGCAAAGCTTGCGGAATTTGGAAACCAGCGCTTCACCGATGAAGTTCTCCAGAGAATTCCGATGAGTCAATTGGCAGATTTGCTGTCTCCACATGCAGAAGAGTGGCATGAAAGTGTATGTGCAACATTAATGTTTTTTATCAAAGCTGGAAAGTCGAAAGCTGTTGAGAAAATGCTTGATTTTGAAGTAGACCGGAGCCTCATTAAACTTCTCGAGACAGGGTCTGATGTTGCTCAAAACCACGCAATTGTCATATTAAAAGCATTTTACGAGCTTGGAGGTTCTGCAAATGGTTCACTACAACCCGGTGTTCTAAATTTGTTGCCTTGGCAAGCAAGGCTTCGTCTGGAAAAGTTTGTATCGGTAGACCGGAACACTTCACCTTCACCAAAGCCACAAACTTTTGAAGATTTACTTCACAAACTGCTTGACAGCGATGAAAAGCTAATATTAGAAGCTTCACAAGATCTTATACCGATAATTGACAAAGTAGAAGAGCCAAGGATCCGGGACATGATCTTACGGAGTCCCCTTGTTGAAAGACTTTCAGAACTTCTGCAAAATGGACAAGCAGATCAAATTTCAGTAAGGTCCGAATCTGCTTTTATTCTAATGAGGCTTGCTAGCTCTGGGGGAGAGCCATGCATTAAGAAGTTTCTCGAACACGATATTATTACCAAGTTAATAAAAATGATGCAGTGCAAGATCCCAGAGTTGCAGGAGTCGGCCTATACAGCACTACATCACATGCTTTTCACCAATGGAGGAAATCTCATTTTGACTCAAATCCTTCAAATAGGCCTTATTGAGAAGTTGGTTCATTCGATGGATAGCAAATCAGTGAAGACCAGAGAAGTAAGCGTGCACTGTATTTTTGACATTCTCGAGGTTGGAAACAAAATGTGTCTAGAACGGCTATTTACTTTGCAAGTGGTCGAAAAACTTGTGAAGGTTGAAAAGGGTGCTGGGGGATCCGGTGAATATGTCGTCGGTTTTCTAAAAGGAGTTAGCAAGTGTAAGCACCTCACGACAGCAGAGCGTAAGGTGGCGAAGCAGCAGGTCGTTAGGAAGGTAAAGGCAACTTTCAAGGGGCATAAATTTGAAACACGAGTTTTAGCAGCTTTAGATGCCTATATTTCAGAGGGATCAAAAGGCTCCGGTAGCAGTGGTAATAGGTACAGAAGTTAGTTTCTTGAAAGAAAATCACGTCGATCCTATAAATGAATGTCCTTCAGCTAATAAGCTTTGGAAAATGAGCATTTCTATATCATTATTACTTCTCTACGAACCTAATTTAGTTTATATTCATATCCTTGTTCATATTATCCTATGTTCCCCCTACTTTTCATTTGCTTAGTGGAGTCGAGCATTTGTGGAAGGTCATTATTCTTGAATAACTTTATGTTCAAATTTGCTAGACACTTTATTAGTACAGTGGATGGTATCCAGACCCTATTTAGCTTGGGGTATAACATGTGATTTACCCTCTCTACCAATCTTTAGAGCAGGGGCGGTGGGGGACGTATAAGGTTTGGCGTTCGCCTTTTTTTTTTTTTTTTTTTGTTCAATACGGTTATGTTCTTTTAATGCTTCAATCTAGGCAGTTGGTCCTAGTTCATATTATCCTCTTTTTCCTACTACTTTTTATTTTTGCTTAAAAGTGGAGTGGAGCATTTACAGGTCATTATTCTTGAACAACATAAAGTCGGACCTTGTTCGATTCGGTACTGTTCTTTTAATGCTTCAATCGAGGGTGTCGTCCTTGTTCATATTGTCATCTGGCCCACCACTTTTCGTTTGGTTAAAGTCGATTGCGCATTTGTGGAAGATCATTATTCTTGAACAACTTAAAGTCCAGGACGGATCCATGCCTCGGAACGGTAGACCGTTCATACTGGATCCGTTAATTTTTTATTTTTTGCTGCTTATAATTAGGCAATTTTTTTTTTTTTTTTATCTTACTCTTAGTAGCTCGTATTCACTTCAATCTGCTTGTACTGATTTAATATCCTAAATTCGTCTTTTCTTGAAGTCGGACCTTGTTCGATCGGGTCCTATTCGTTTAACGGTTGAATTGAGGGAGTTGGGACTTGAAAGTTATATTGTAAATTGTAATGAGTGACTTTGAAATAGGAACATCAGATCTCAATTCCAATCGAGGATGCCCTCATAATGGCACTCAAGATGCAACACGAAAAATCCTCCGAATCCAAGAGCATGCACCTTTTCCATCATTAGGCCTTCAAACCCATCATCATTATTTGAAATTTGGGTAAATTACAATCCTATGATGTGATAATGACATACTTGACATATTTAGTGCTTTATAAACAATTGCACCGAATTCAAAGGCGCAATAATAATTTGACCAAACGGCATCGTATCCCTTATTTAATTATTGAGAGGAGTGTCTTGAAATTTCCAAGTCTTGAAATAAGTTGCCATTTTTGAACCAAAAAAATGATTTTTCTATATAAGCGTTAGGTTTTTATGGTAAAAAAACTCACATTGATCATGCGCACTAAACCATTCAAAGTTGGAAAATACATAAGAAATTTAAATAGTAGTGAGTGAAAATTTAAAAATCGGCATATCCTCTCCTAGGAAAACTCGATTTTATTGTTCAATAGCATCAACAGTAATAAAGTTTACAATATCCTATCGATCTATTTAAACTATGAGTTGAAACATTTGCTTCCCCAGCAAATTAAAGAACGAGATAAGGCGGTGATTGATGTCTACTAGTCCTCAAGTGCGTGGATATGTGTTTGTTAAAATGATTTTTCACCTCGACTTTTCAAACTTGATCTCAATCATCTATTCTTAATCAAACTTACAGTTTTTGACTTTTCAAACATTTTAAAATTATACATTTATCAACAACAAAAAAGGAACTCACAAAAATTTCTAAAAATTATATTACCGAACAGGCTATAAGGATGACAAAATATCATGTCCCTATCCCATGTTGACATGTTCAACTAACACATGAAGTTTTGTTTCCAACATTTTATATCTCGTTTCTTCTTCAAAGAGAAGCCTACTTTTGGATGGAGACAACTTTCCATTATAGACGGGCACATCAGTTTGGTCCGGTAGTTCAAGTTAATAAAGTCGTGTGAACGTTTTATAAAGAATGTTCGCAGGAATAACCACTTCTTTTAATATATCATTTAGGTACCCTAAACAGAAAATTATGTGAATGAATAGATTAGTTAATTAAGAATCCATCTCGATTATATATACACAATAAAGTCATCTACGAATTGTATAATTAAAGGAAGATTGGATATTATCTTACGTAAAGTTATTATCTAGTAATTGTTTTCAAGGTGGATTCAATATTCAATAGTTGATTGTGTTGTACATTAGTATCCAACTATTGAGAAAAATCGAGTCGCCTATCTACACCTTCTTCTTTCTCCAAATCAATTTTTGGGGTCGGTCAACCAAAATTCGCGTAATTAGCTCCTATTTGTCAATATTCATTTCTTAAAACTCAAATTTATTTTCAATTGTATATTTCAGGAAATTCACAACTTTTTTTAAATTACACAATTCATTAAATTTTGCTTAAAATTCAATTTTTAGTAAAATCAAACAGAGGCTTAATATACAAGCATGTACATATAACCTTTATAATAACATGGGACTTTTCAATTCAATATCATGTCTGATAATCATTTAAAATAGTAAACAAATGGAAAAGTCGATATCCCACATTTCAAAATTCAAATTGATATTTTATTGAATTTCGTTAAAACTAAAATTTATTAAAATCTAGGTATCATAGAAAATCGTAAATTAATAAATGATTATCAAGATATTTGAAAAAAATAGACGTAACAAAAATCTTACTATTTGAAAAGGAACTCTTTATGAATTCTCTAAAAATTTCATTCAAATTCACGAGATTCACTAAAATTAATCTTTAAAATTTTATTAAAGTCCAAATTTAATTAATTTAAGCAATTGACTAATGTCCGTTAGATAGGCACAATTTTCTTAGAAAGTTGAAAAATGTTTGCCTTGAAATTGTTTTGGAATTGGTTTGTCACCTTTGTCTTAGGAATTATATTTTCCTTATTTTCAAGATAAATCAATTCTCATAACTTTTGTGGGAATTGGTTTATCACCTTGCATGGTAACCCATTTTTGTCTTGTTTAATCATTTATTTATTGTTAACTGACTTATTTTTTCCAAAAATTATTATTATTATTATTAAATACAAATGTGTGAAAAAAATAAAAATAAAAAAAGAATTTTGATTAAAATAACTAAATTTTGCTTTATTTGTTATGAAAAATGATAGGAGTGAGCATTTTTCCCCGGAACCGGTCGGTCCGGATCGGATTCGACCAAAGAATAAATCAATTTTGGGATTTATTGGTAGGAACTGAACGGTTCTGGTCAGGTTCTCGGTTCTTTTTTTATAACCAAAATTTAATTCGGTTCCCAAGTTGGTTGTTTAATTTTTTTATTTTTTTATATTTTTTGGGTAAAATATTAAAAGATCACGATTCACGTCTTTTGTTTTCCTCCAATTTAGGGTCTTATTTCTTTCTTTATCTCCAACGGATTCCTTCTTCTTTTTTATTTCTTATAATCAAATCAATTAACCTATTACCCAATGTTGTCAAACCCGGTCCGACCCGATCGGGTCGACCAGGAAACCCGCGACCCGATGGGGTCAAACCCAGTCACTGACCAGGGTTGACCCTGGAAACACGGCCAACCCGGTTTATATATATATATATGAATATTTAATATTTTTTAATTATTAATTAATGCCCGAGTCGATTTCGGGTTGACCCTCCAACCCTTGACCCAATTTCTCGGTCGGGTCGATGCCCGGTCCGGGTTTGAAAACATTGCTATTATCTATCAATTCTAAAATAACAATTACCAAACCAAGTCCGTCGGCACTACCTAATTATTTCTTTAATTACCAAATACCAATTCCATAATTTCTTTAATTATTTCTTAGTCTATACATGCATGATTTTCTAGTTTTACTTTTAATCTTTATAATTTGTAAAGTGGGTTCAATATGGCGTGTCACATTTTTTGATATTATGTCATTGCGTGTTATATTAAAAGAGTAAGTAGCTTCCATTATTAGTCACAGTCAATTACTAATTTTTAATACTAAAGAATATTTTATTTTTGTATAAAAAAAGATATATTTTATTTTAACATTTTTCATGTAAAGAATCGGACCGAACTGAAATCAATTGGTTCGATTCCATAATCAAATTTGGAACCAATGATTTCATTACTGAGATTCCTATTGATACTTGATTCGATTCGGTTCCTTTAGGAACCGGACCAAATCGGATCGCTCCCACACATAAAAAATAATATCAATTAAATAATAAAATTTGAAAAGATTCTCACTTTTTTCGCCTAAAAAATTAAATTAATTAAACACATCAAACTTATAATTAAAAAAAAAAAAACTCACGAATTTAGTCCGCTAGAATTCAATCTCTTTCCACCAAAATTGCATTCTAGCAAACGACCCTAAATTCAAAGTTCAAACCAAACCATTGCAAATGTGGTCTCTCTGACTCTCTCTCTATATACATATATTCACAATTCTCATTCAAGAAATCTCTAGAGAAAATAAAATTAAAAATTCGAGAGAGAGAAAGAGAGGTGGTTGTTGATGGCTGGTTTGATGAGATCTGAAGTATCATTCAGAAGGCAAGGATCTTCAGGATTGGTTTGGGACGATAAGATCTTATCTGCCGAATTGAACAAAGTGGCAAAACAGAAGGAAGAAAGCAGTCAAGTTGAACAAAAGAATTCCGCCGGAGTAACGATAGAGAGAAACCGATCCATCGGCGGAGGACGGGGATACCGAACCGGAAGGGTGTCTCTAGCTATAGAGCCACCGTCTCCAAAGGTTTCTGCATGTGGGTTTTGCAGTGCATTTAGCAAACAAGACAAATCTAGCCGGAGACCACCCAAGTCCGGTAAGCGTAAGATATAATAATACAGATCAAAGTTTGTGTTTTCCGGCGGCTGAGGTGGAAGATTCTGTTAGGACTCCATTTTCATCTCAATTAAAAGTGAGGTGCATGAATTTGGAAACTTATAGATTAAAAATTATGTTCTTTTACTCTCTTGTTTATTTGAATGTTAACTTTTTCTAACCGTTCTGTTTTTAGGATTAGTTCTTGGTTTTTCTTGATGGCGTAATTTAAGTGCGTGTTTGTGTTATCTTAGAATTTGGTTAAGTTTAGCCATGCTATGCCTATGCGTACATCTCTCTTTACAAGCAAAAAAACTATTCTTTTAATTATATATAATCCCTTATTTGGTATTTTTTAAAAAATTCTTTTTTTTTTCTACAGTACTCAATTGCAACCAACCATCAAAAGTCAAGCTCATTATTTTTTACTTTTCAAACAAATCTCAATCATCAATTCTCTCAAAAAATCACTATTCATTTAAAAAAAAACTCTTTTTAAGCGTCCGTTTGGTACTTATTATTTTCTTAGTTTCGTACAGTATTCAGGTTTGCAACACTGCTTTTGGTAAAAATTGTCAAGCTGGTGCAAATTTTTTAGTGGATCGCCTAATTAATCAAAATCACTATACAAAATCAAAGAAAAAATGACAAAAATTGGGTAACAAACAAACGCTAAAGTCTAAACAATACTTTACACATCATTTTTAAAATCAACAATTACGAAATTGCAACATCACCTTCTGTAATTTTATCTTTAAAACTCATCCGTACAAGTAGATTCATTCTAAGTATTTTGATGTTTTCAATCTACAAAGAAAATATTGGTCCCAATTTGGTCAAATTAAAAGGTTGATAGTAATTTAAGTCAAAATGACAATTAATTTTAATTATATATTCTACAGGATTCACAATCATATATTTTATCAAATTTGATCAAAATTTATTGAGAATTTGATTTTTTATCTCTTACTTTTAACTCCACTACGGAAATATGCATGATGTTTTTTGCAATATTGAGTGCTATTTGATTTTCTTCATTTATAAAGTTGTTAGGTCATGAAACCTAGCCTTACCTAACCCATTGATTGACTAGCTCAAACAAATCCCACCACTCAAGAGAGACTTTTTGAACATGTCTGTCTAAGCTTCAAAATTAATATATTTATTTAGTAGGATAAATTGTTGATATCAGTATCTTTTGGCACTTTTACCTTCATTCTTTGCTTTTTGGTATTGTTATTCTCAATATTATCGGCCATGTCCTAGATGATGGTTTCTATCCAATATTATTGCCCTCTGCCACTAAATAAATCAATAAATAATATGAAGAAAAAACAAAAATTATACGAAAAATTCGGTTTAGTCAGAAGTGAATTTCCTCACGGTTTCAATGATATGAAAAATATGTTTGGGGGCTCTTCGTTTATCGGCATGGATTCATATTTGTGGAGAGAATTTATGAATTTGTTGAAGTGAAGGAGTAGGAATGTTTTTGGAGCATATTTTTAGTATCAACAACACGAGTACTGACTTGGGTAAAGAGGTGGTTCTCGAGGGTCAAATTCTGAAAAGTATAATAAAAGAATAATCTTTATTACGTATTATGAATAGTGTTAGTAATTGTCATTCGCTAAATTAATCCTACATTATTTTTTCCATCTTCAGCCCAAAATTGAGATGAATGATTTTAAGGATGAAGTGAAAAAAAATTGTGTTTAAACAAAAATTGGAAAAATGAGAAATAAATAAAGTGAAAACTGAAAATTGAAGTATTCAACCACAATGGATGATTAAAGTACATGTTACTAGAATAAATTAGTTAGGGGTTGAATATTAGCCTACAATGGATATATTAACTCACATGTTAAGGGAATTTTTTTATCCATACGTTAACTTTTTTATTAAATGGCTAGCAACTTAATTGATGACATGACAATTTATGTTGAAAAATTCCCCAAAAATCTTATTATTTTTTTCTTTTCTTCTCTTCTTTATTTTTTTTTTATTTCTATTAATAAAATAACTTTTTTTTTGATTTCATATTATATAATTTAATGAGATCTTCAAAATGAGTACCATATTAATATATAATTTTTACTATTTTAAAAATAAGTATTTATTGTATTCTTGAACTTAGTTAGAAAATTAACATATTCATTGTAACAAAAGTTAATGGTTAATTTTAACATGTATATGTATCACTTAACATTTGATTTTTTGCCCATGTGATTAGTTAAATTTAGCTAGTCCATTGTGGATGCTCTAATGATAAGCAACTATTCACATCCCAAATATAATATGGCCCCTATTTGGCTCCATTTTTTATTTTTTTTAAACATAATTTATTCAACACTCAATTTTAACCATCTTAGTCAAATTCACCATTTTGACTTTTTAAACATATTTTAATCATACATTCTCACAAAAAGGGGACCAAACACACGGATAATATTATTCAATTAGCAATAACTAGTCAAGTTAACGAGTTTTTAGTCATTGGCTTTTATGGAAAGTAGGCAGAATATTTTTGTTTTTACTGGATTGATTTTAGACCGATCTAATAAAGTTAAGTATATCAAATTGATGGTCGGATCACAAGTTTTCTGGGTGAACTTCTGGACGTGTGAGTATTCAATGGGCATGAGTCATGACGCAGCGGTATGATAGGGGAATTGAAAGTAGAGGTTCAATGGTTCGAATTTTGGCTCTTAGAAGATCATATTTACCAACCCCACCTCCATATGAAGGATGATCAAATTTGGAGTTAAGATTAGAGTGCAAATAATTTTATTCTTTTAAATATGTAAGATTTTTTTTTTTTTTTTTTTTTCACAACCCACAACTTTTACTATTTTTAATCACATAGATTTTAGTGCTTATAAATGACTAACCTTGTTACATTTCCACAATCGGTGGTGCTACTTGTACAAACACAAGTACAAACTAGAAGTTAAATGCTTTAAATGTCATTGTACTTAGAAAAATGTTTCTATAATGTCATTATTAAACTTTAAATCATCCTTGAAATGCCATTAAACTTTAAAAGTATATCCCCCAATGGCCAATACCACTCTATCCACCTTTGTTAGAAAAGTTAACGGAAGTTACAATTTGGCACGCTAATTTATACAGATGACATGTAATATTTTCTACATCAACAAAAATGAGATGATGTGACAAATATTTTACATTAAAAAAAATTGTTATGATGAATAAAAAAAATAGAATAACTAATATTTATGGAAATTATATTTGCACGACATTATTTTTACATCTACACCATATTTTAATTGCAAGAATGATCATCAATGTTTGCTTATTTTTGCTCTTATGTTCACAATTTTTTTTAATCGTATTATTATTTTTTACCTTCAATTAATTAAAATATTTTATCTCTAGACTCTAATCACGATATCTATTCAAATAATTAGATAACGTGCATTGAAAAGGCGTGCAAACATTTTGTTTAACTTTTTATTAGTTATTTATTTCGATTATTTAAAAATATGCGAGATAAATAAGTCTTTTTGGCTCCCATTAAAAAAATATTTTGAATGAAAAATCATTTCTATAAATAAGATACGAAAATTTTTATGCAAAATACAATTGCATTTGGGGCATTTAACCCTACAAACTAGTGTACAAACACTTGAGAATTCGCGAGATATCACGACATTTTGGTTAAGTAAGATTATCGCAATATTTATTGAAATTGTAAAATGAAAACCGTCTAGGTCCCCTTTCCTTCCTCCTCCTCCACTCTTTTTTCTTTCGATTTTCAGATTTTGTTCAACCAACAAAAATAGCTCCGATTATATACCGACCAAGATCTATTGAACTCCATTTCAGATGACTAACCATCGTTGAATGTCCGCCTGGACCATCTCCGACGACCAAACATTTCCAGCCCAGGTAAATTAATCATTCGAAACTGGAAAAAAAAAAAAGTCTAACCCGACCAAAAGTCAACACAACGGGATCTTTCATAAGTTGTCCAGAAATTGAACACCTAACTTCAGGAGGAGGAGGAACCATGGAGAAACAAAGATTATCAAGTTCAAACAATTCTTGAGGTTTCATCATAGCCTTCAACTTAAAGTCCTTAAGAGCCCACAAAATTCCCATGGCATGATCAGTTTCCTCTACTCAGTGGCGGACACAGAGCTATTATATTAGTGGGACACACGAATGGTATGGGGCCCCCGAAAATTATTTTCGATAAGAAGAGAATGAAAAATGAAAAAGTACTTTAAAATATTCAATTCTCAAACAAATAAATAATTATATTAACCTTGCACACTTATAATATAATTAACATAAATCACACTGGCCCCAAACATTTTTTTTGTAAGAAGAGACCGAAAAATGAAAAAGTACTTAAAAATATTCAATCCTCAAACAAATAAATAATTATATTAACCTTGCACACTTATAATATAATTAACATAAATCACATCCCCCACTGCTCATGGCTCCACTTTCATTGGTGCACTATTTTTATATAAAAAAAGAAATTATATGTAATGTATCATCTTCAAAATGCTGAGTCCTGAGTGCACTGCAAAGGTGCATTATTATATTTATATCTTAATATATCAAGTTTGAAGATTAAAACAAAAAAAGTTACCTACCAGAAAGAAGAAAAAAAAAAAATTTACTGGGGCACGTGCCACAGGAGGCTCCACCCTGGGTCCGCCCCTGCCTCTACTTATAATCCTCCTCCTCCACTATAACATTCACCATTATTTCCAATTCTTCCTTCACCCCTACAGTTGACTTTTATGTTGGGGAAAAAAAATTCGGACCACAAACGGAATTGCCAACACAAGTAGCAAACGCCAAATATTTCCCCTCAAACTCCGTGTGATTAAAATAGGAAATGAACAACTCAATCAAGCCAATCCAAACAATAGAATATCGAAATTATAAATACCAAAGCGATAACACCAATAATTATTTAACGTCGTAAAACCCTCCAATGAGAAGGGAAAATCGACGGGGCAAACCGACAATTCCACTATTACCAAATAATAGTAATACAATATTTCTTTCCTAGATTTTTGCCCTAAATCTAGAAGTAACCAATACACACCTTCAAGAATTAATCTTGGCACCCAAAACATACATCATCTAATACAATAGATGGAACCCCAACAATAACAACAATAATGGAGATTAAATGGCACATAAACCATTCTAAGATAATACTTAGAGAAACCCAAATCTTGAAGAAGAAGAATACACAATAATCAACACTTTCTTCTCCAAAATATAACAAGAAAAATAGCACATTTTATTCCATTGTTGTTGTGTAAATATGTGTAGAAAAATGGCTAAAGAATTTCTTCTTCCTCCTTCCTCTGCGCGTATTCAGCCTCTGTCTGCGTAAGGGATTTTCTCTACCTCTGTCCGTGTTTTTGAAAAAAGAAGGAGACAACTAGCCACTCTCTCTTTTTCCTTTTGTGTATTTAATTAGGTTAGGTAGGTTAACTTTTTAGAAATTGCACTAAAGTCCTCCACCTTTCAATTCACAATTAAAATGGGCTGGAACTTATATTTAAGCCCAACAATCTCCCCCTCCAGCCCATGAGGGAGGTACACCACAAGACTCCAGTCACTTGGAATCCATCCCGGCCTGCTCGGCACAAAACTCAAGCTTCTGCTTGGTAACAATCTTGGTCAACATATCAGCAATATTCTTATCGGTATGAATCTTTTCCAACTGCATTAACTTCTCGTCAATAGCTTCACGTATCCAATGATACCTCACATCAATGTGTTTAGTACGAGAATGGAAAGTAGAATTCTTACTTAGCTCAAGAGCACTCTGACTATCACAATAAATGACGTACTCACCTTGCTTCACGTTGAGCTCCTCAAGAAACTTTCTCATCCATATCATCTCTTTACCTGCTTCGGTAACTGCAATATACTCAGCCTCAGTTGTAGACAAAGCCACACATTTTTGCAATCTTGACTGCCAAGAAACAGCTCCCCCTGCAAAAGTAAACAAATACCCAGATGTAGACTTTCTGTTGTCAAGATCTCCTGCCATATCTGCATCTGTATATGCTGTCAAAACTGGCTGAGCTCCCCCGAAGCCCAAACACAAAGTAGAAGTTCCCCTGAGATACCGCATAATCCATTTTACTGCTTCCCAATGATCTTTGCCCGGATTAAACAGAAATCTGCTTACCACACCAACTGCATGTGCAATATCTGGACGAGTACATACCATAGCATACATCAAACTACCAACTGCTGAAGAATAGGGTACTACTTCCATCTTCTTCTTCTCTTCACTCGTTGAAGGACAAGATCTTTTGGTAAGTTTGAGATAACCCCCAAGAGGTGAGCTAACTGATTTTGCTCCTTTCATACTGAACATTTCAAGAACCCGTTCAATATATTTTTCTTGTGATAACCACAACCTCTTAGATTTTCTGTCTCGAATTATCTCCATGCCCAATATCTGTTTAGCCGGCCCCAAATCTTTCATATCAAATGACTTATGTAAGGCTTCTTTCAATTTCTTAATCAACCCCACATCCTGGCCAACTATGAGCATATCATCAACATAAAGCAGTAAAATAATAAATTTGTCACCTGGAAAAGATCTGATATAAACACAAGAATCTGCAGTCGTCCTTGTGTATTCCTGGCTGACCATAAAAGCATCAAACTTTTTATACCACTGTCTTGGTGCTTGCTTGAGCCCATACAAACTTTTCTTCAATTTGCATACAAGGTGTTCTTTCCCCTTTTGTTCAAAACCCTCTGGTTGAAACATATAAATCTCTTCCTCCAAGTCACCATGTAGGAAGGCAGTCTTCACATCAAGTTGCTCCATTTCTAGGTCTAGACTGGCTGCTAACCCCAAAACAACTCTGATGGATGTCATTTTCACAATAGGAGAGAAAATCTCATCAAAATCAACACCATATTTCTGCCCAAAGCCTTTAACAACCAAACGAGCTTTATACTTCATCAAATCACCATTTCCTTCCCGTTTGATTTTATATACCCATTTATTTCTCAATGCTTTCCTGCCCTTAGGAAGATTCACCAAGTCATAAGTATCATTCTTCCTCAAAGAATTCATCTCTTCTGTCATTGCTTTCATCCACTGAACTTTATCTCTGTTATCCTGTGCCTCGAAAAAACTTTCTGGCTCCCCATCAGTAGTAAGCAAAATATAGTCAGAAGTAGGATACCTAGTAGATGGCCTGTGATCTCTGGTAGATCTTCTGACATGTGCTTCTTCATCTTCTTCTGTCTCAGGTATTTGCTCCCCCTCATTAGCATTCTTATCGGCTAGTATATCATCATGAGCAATGTCATCAACATTCTCATCAATAGGAGCTAAATTCTCTTCAACAATAGGCTGTGATGTTGAAGTGCTAGTAGATGCGAGATCAGGAACAGCTGCAGTCACTCTAGGCTGCTCCAATTTATCCAAATCTTCAATTGTTTGGTCTTCATGAAAGACCACATCTCTGCTTCTCACAATCTTCTTTTTCTCTGGATCCCAAAATTTATACCCAAACTGTTCATCACCATAGCTGAGAAATATACAAGGAGTAGCTCTATCATCAAGCTTCGATCTCTGTTCCTTAGGCACGTGTACAAAAGCTTTGCACCCAAACACCTTCAGATGAGAGTAGGAAACATCTTTTCCTGTCCAAACTCTTTCTGGAATATCAAAGTCCAAAGGAACAGATGGAGATCTATTGATCAAATAGCAAGCAGTCTGAACTGCTTCACCCCAAAACATTTTTGGTAGCTTGGCTGTCTTCAACATGCATCTGACTCTGTCAAGAATGGTACGGTTAATTCTTTCTGCCACACCATTATGTTGAGGAGTACCTGCTTCTGTAAACTCATGTCGAATCCCAGATTTTGAGCAATAATCCCTAAACTCATGTGAAGTGTATTCCTCACCATTATCTGTTCTGAGACATTTCAAGGGCTTACCTGTTTCTCGTTCTACCATGGCATGAAACTGTTGAAAACTCTTAAATACCTGATCTTTAGATTTCAACATATAAACCCAAAGCTTCCTAGAAGCATCATCAACAAATGTGAGGAAATACTTATTTCCACCCAAAGAAGCTACATCGCTAGGAGAGCACACATCAGAATGCACAAGTTCTAAAATATCATGTTTTCTTTTAAATGAACCACTAAAAGAAACTCTGTGTTGTTTACCATATAAACAATGATCACATTTGTTTAGCGACATACCTTTGACTAAGGGAATAGATGTCTTCTTAGCCAGAACCTGCAAACCTTTTTCACTCATGTGACCAAGCCTCTTGTGCCATAAATCAGGAGAAGTATCTTCAACAACATTCACCTCATTTTTACAAGCTTTTGCATAAGTCTTGTAAAGCGTGCAACAAGCTTTTCCTTTGGCAACAATCAAAGTGCCCTTTGACAATTTCCAATTCAAATCACCGAATCTGCTATAATAACCCTGTCTGTCAAGAGCCATAACTGAAATTAGATTGAGGCGCATATCATCAATATGCCTCACATCATTCAGTATCAAGGAGTAGCCAAGTTCTGTTTGCAAGTAAATATCACCAATCCCAATAATCTTAGATTGGCTAGTATTTCCCATCTTTGAAATACCAAAATCACCAGCTGTGTAATTTGCAAACAAGTCCATGTTCGAACAAACATGGTAGGAAGCACCACTATCAACAATCCACTCAGTACTAGGATCACCCACATGTAGGCAATGACCATCTACACAAGAAAGCACTTCATCACTGGTAGAAACAATAGCTGTAGTGTTCTTTTCATCTTCCTTCTTCTGATTGCTACCTTCCCTTTGCTCTCTCAACCAAATCCGAAAATTTCTTTTAATGTGACCCACATTACCACAATGATAGCAAGCTGACTTTTTATCTTTTGATTTCGACCGACCTCTTGACTTCCTGCGACCTTTCTGCCATCTATTTTTATTTCTCCCCCTGTCCTCTACAACAAGAGCATGTGCATGATTTGACCCTGCATGTACACCTGAGGACTTTCTTCTTGATTCCTCATTCTGCATACTGTCTTTAACAGACTCCATAGTCAAAACACTATCGGGAGCAGAATTACTGATAGTCACAACAAATGTCTCCCAACTGTCTGGCAAAGAACTCAAAAGTAACAAAGCCTGCAATTCATCTTCTAGTTTCATACCCATAGTAGTCAACTGATTTACAATATTCTGGAAATTGTTCAAGTGCTCTGTCACACCCATGCCATCTTTGTATTTCATGTTGACCAAGTCTCTAATCAGAAAAGACTTCCTAGATGCAGTCTTTTTCTCAAACATAGACTCCAATTTCGACCACAATGTATGTGCGTCAGTCTCCTGTGCAACATGATGAAACACACTGTTATCCACCCACTGTCTTATAGTTCCGATAGTCTTTCTATTCTGTTTGGTCCAATCACTGTCTGACATATCATTCGGTTTAGCCGTGTCACCCTCAACGGGGTCATGCAAATCCTTGCAATAAAGGATATCCTCCATCCTAGGCTTCCAAGTTACCCAATTATGATTAGTGAGTCTAATCATATCACAACCAACTGGATCATCCATTTTAATCCACACAATCTAACACAAGCTCTGATACCACTGTTGGGGAAAAAAAATTCGGACCACAAACGGAATTGCCAACACAAGTAGCAAACGCCAAATATTTCCCCTCAAACTCCGTGTGATTAAAATAGGAAATGAACAACTCAATCAAGCCAATCCAAACAATAGAATATCGAAATTATAAATACCAAAGCGATAACACCAATAATTATTTAACGTCGTAAAACCCTCCAATGAGAAGGGAAAATCGACGGGGCAAACCGACAATTCCACTATTACCAAATAATAGTAATACAATATTTCTTTCCTAGATTTTTGCCCTAAATCTAGAAGTAACCAATACACACCTTCAAGAATTAATCTTGGCACCCAAAACATACATCATCTAATACAATAGATGGAACCCCAACAATAACAACAATAATGGAGATTAAATGGCACCTAAACCATTCTAAGATAATACTTAGAGAAACCCAAATTTTGAAGAAGAAGAATACACAATAATCAACACTTTCTTCTCCAAAATATAACAAGAAAAATAGCACCTTTTATTCCATTGTTGTTGTGTAAATATGTGTAGAAAAATGGCTAAAGAATTTCTTCTTCCTCCTTCCTCTGCGCGTATTCAGCCTCTGTCTGCGTAAGGAATTTTCTCTACCTCTGTCCGTGTTTTTGAAAAAAGAAGGAGACAACTAGCCACTCTCTCTTTTTCCTTTTGTGTATTTAATTAGGTTAGGTAGGTTAACTTTTTAGAAATTGCACTAAAGTCCTCCACCTTTCAATTCACAATTAAAATGGGCTGGAACTTATATTTAAGCCCAACATTTTACTGCGTTACTACTCCCCCATTCTGCTGTTTTTACCATTCTTTGCCAGCATGCACCTAGGAATTTTAGGATTGACCTAGAAAAATAGTTACAGTGTTAGGGAGGAAGAGAAGGCTGCTGTCATGCTTTTCTTGCTCTCTCTTTCGTCTTATTTTAGGACACCACCTCATCTTGCCGTTAGGAAAGGAAGAGCAGGCCATTCTGAAAAGAATTCTTTCAATATTTGAATCAACGGAAAATGGCGTTCAATCCGTTTTCATCCAACCCACCACTCTTCTTCTCTATCTCCCGTCTCTGTTTTGGGAAATGCAGAATCTATAGGGCAAATGAATCACTGTAATATGGTTTAGATTTTAAGGGCTAAACAGGTATTATGCCTTGTTTGTACACTAGTTTGTACGAATTGTTTGTACAAGTAACATTTTCCTTCTACAATCACTTTTTAACTACTTATAAACTTTTTCAAATAAATTTTTCACCGCAAATTTTATTAGAAAACGTCACATTAACAAAAAATTTTTACTACCAAACAGAGAAGAAAGTACGTTATTTTTCGTGATGGGCCTTGGGTTAAGGTGCTGGAGCAATTAGCACCCGCTGTCTAAGTAGAATGACCACGTTGAGGGAATATTGAATTAGCTTCGTCATTGACGGCTTTGGTGCAATTTAGAAGGTCTATCTGTGGCATATGCTTTACACTTCTGCGATTTCGATTGCATTGAATTTTGTATGTTTTTGCTAGCTATGAAAAAGTTAGTGAAAGTACAAGAAAGCAAAAATAGTAGCAGCCACAAAAATACAAATTGAAGACGTCTTAAAGAAAACAAAAATTCTAACAATCCTCTCATGTGCACATGAGGTGTGTGGCCACACGTTCAAATGTTTGTTCAAATTGATTGTTCAAGTAACATGGTTCTAAAGAAAATTACCGATGGACTCACTGTCAAATCCTCTTGTTACAATAAAATCACACGCAAGAAACGAAGGACAAGAAAGTAATTAAGCTGAAAAATCTAAGGTAATGTTTAATATGAAAATGTAGAAAAGAAATCAAAACTCCCCCAAATAATTGGTTCCTATGGAATTGGTTCATTTTGTGCTTGAAAGGATTGTACCATAGAATTCGAATTCCATCTTCTAATCGAACATCTAAGTAAGAAAACTTTGATGAAAAATGAATTCCTTACCACTCAATTTCAGGCTATCAAATTCAAACGACCCTTCACCTAAATCTTTAAGGTTGTACTCCAACATGGATCTGCTGCTGCTGCTGGATCATTTGCAGATTGATTCTTGAGCATGATGTGATTCTCTCTCCAGCTAGAGGGATGACCGGAAGATCATCACAGTTGCAGATTTCAATCATGAATCCATCTGGATCGTGGAAAAATAGCTGATCAACGTAGATTCCACCTTCTTCTACCCGCTGTCGCACGTAGTTGATCCCCATCTCCGTCAGCTTCTTCTCCACCATACCCATGCTCTCACACTGACATGAAAACATATATGCGTACACTTTGATGAAACATGTGGAGTATACTATAATTAAGGAGCTAAATTAATGTTGAAGAGTTAATATATATTACAGCTCAAACGAACAATTCAAGCGGATTTCGTCGTTTCGAGATTTATTATTTTCAAAAACGAGCGGTTAATCACCTGGAAAGACATGTGATTATCCTTTGGATTAATGACAGTTTTCTTTGTCAAACTTTCTGGATCTTCAGACTGCAGTACATGGATCCCAATTCCATGGCCAAATAGCCTGCAAAATTCAAGAAATTAACAAAATCCCATCAAGAATATCTATTCAAATTTCCCTTTACATTCAGGAATCAGAAATATATAATGGGATTATTACTACCATGACCCATCGAACTTGAAAGATCCAGGCCTCCTCACAGGGACAAACCCTAGAATGTTTTGATAAAAATCAGTTGATTCCTCAACTGATTTACACACCAGAGAAATATGATTCAAAGATGATAAATGTAAAGGGTTTCCCATATTCTCATTCATTTTCTTCAAGAAATGCGAGAATTGGATTGAGAGTAGAGTGTACGTATTTATATAGATATTAAGTAGAGAAACTGATTACGGCACTTAAAAGGAAAATTGATGAGGAGAACAAGAAGATTATAACAACTACGTGCATGTTTGGCGTATACAGTTTTTAGAGAATTTTAGAGATTTTTTTTTTTTTTTTTCAGGAGAATGTGTAGTTAAAAATTGATTGAAAATGTAAAGCAATAGATTTCATATGCTATATGTCAAACTTTTTTGTGATGGGAAATAATAAGATTGACATATAATGTCAAATTCTTTATACACGTACGTAGCATTTCCGTCAACATGTTTGCCATTTCCACGTATCAGATTGTGAAGCAGATAACCATGAGTGACGTGGACCGCACCCACGTCTGACATGGATAACAGCTTACGTCTGTCGACGATTAGGTCCAAGAAACACAAATTAAAGCTCATCCGCTGAAGTTAGCCAAGAAACACAAATATAAAGCTCATCCGCTGAAGTTAGGCCTTGTTTGGCCTCCATTTTGGGGAGTAAAATGAGTTTCCGAATAGTAATTTTTTTTTTTTTTGTAAAATGTAACTAAAAAATAATGAAGACTTTGACTTCATGTGTAATTTTATTTTGTTGGTGTTGAAAAATCGTGCTTAAATAAATATTGAAAGATTGGACTAATTGATTGATTAAATCTATCTATCTATAGATTATGAAATCTTTAATTTCAATTGGTCAATTGTCAACATCAAAATAGTTAAAATATCTGATGAGCTCAACAATCTGACAGGAGAAGAGGAAGATGATGAACAGTGATGAAGCTCACCTTTGGTGCCAAGTCGTAAAAAGAGACGTTACGTTTTTTATCAAGTGAAAACACAACTTTTACCAAAACACACCTTATGAAAAATGTCACTCTATCACATACGTTTTTATTAGTCTCATCTCTCACACTCTTACCTCCAACACACATTAGCTATCCCAAGACATATCTTCCAGTGACAAAGGAGAGGGTTGATAATACGTTTAACACGGCCAGGTGCAGGGTTCGAATCCTGAAAATAGATTTGACCTTGTGGCAATCGGGAGTTACCACCACTCGTAGGAACATTTAGTACCCTTCACCCTGGTCTCTGAGAGGTACATCCTGCGATTTATTACTCGAACCAATGCCTCAGAACATGGTCGGTTCGAAATCTCAAGGTGTGTGTTACACCTTTCACATTAGCTAGTGACAATCCGTTAGTATTGCTCTATCGTTTTCTCTCACACCTGTCCAACTATTATTTGTTTTTCTTCTGTATACGTGTAAATCCTAGATATAGGCTTATAGGTTCCATAATATTCTCTTTGCATATTAATAGGTGTCATGTATTCTTGTATTTTATGTTCCAACACACCGTTCTTTTACGCAATGATTATAATTTATAAACAATTTTATAAACAACACAATTTTTCAAACGATTTTTTAACCACACACATTTTCTCTCTCAATTTTCAACCACACA
Organism: Ligustrum vulgare; assembly: GCA_963555705.1. Taxonomy (NCBI): domain Eukaryota; kingdom Viridiplantae; phylum Streptophyta; class Magnoliopsida; order Lamiales; family Oleaceae; genus Ligustrum; species Ligustrum vulgare. Next base: position 2,195,680 of record OY743172.1, on the reverse strand, counting down.
TCTTACCTAGAAAACACAAAAAAAAAAAAAAATTCTGACTTTCACGCCGCCGAACTAAAAATAATATTATCGAAAAGAATTATACTCTCCATTTATGCTTATTAATCTTGATATCAGAGCTGAAATGGCCGATAACAACAACCCTAGCTCTAGCTCAACCACCAATACCGTGATACCTCCATTGTTGGGAAGCAATCACGTCTCTCCTTTCATCTCAACCCTCAATCAATCACCTTCAATCAAGCTTGACAGAAACAACTACCTGCTGTGGAAGAATACAACTCTTCTTATAATCAAAGGCCACATGTCCGCCATTATAATTTCAATAATTTTTATGAATTATTAATAATTTCATTGAAAATGTAAATTTAGTAGTTTTTTTTAATGGTATATCACATTTGATGTAATATTATGTGCACGAATATTGATGCATGTGAAAGGTATTAACACATTTCTCATTATTTCTACATTTGCCTCTTGTATTTAACATATTTTTTAATTTTCATTCAAAAATATTGATCACAATAATTAAAAAATAAATAGTCAAAATATTTGGTTTTAACCAATAAAACTTTTTTTGCAAAAATAAGCAGTCAAAATGATAATTTTCAAAATCTCGTGATTATCATGATACGACAACTGAGTAAAGTTGGGGATTACGAAATTACACCGAAAATTATACCGTATAATCTTTAAAATTAAAATTAAGAATGATTACAAAATATTAATCATTCTATTAATATTATTAACTAAAAAAAATCAAAGCATTAACTCTTCAATATTAACATTCGTTCAATAACTTTTTCTATGAATTATTTATAAGCTGCACATTTTTTTAACCTACGTTTTAACTACATATTTTTAAAACTATTTTTCAACCATACATTTTACCTCGAAACAAAAATATAGTTGCTGAACAGAGGCTTAATTTATTAAAATAATTAATAATAATACAATATATATTTTAGAAAATATGATTTGTATTATTGAAGATAACAAATAATCTGACCATTAATAATTAAAACACAATTTAATTAATAAAGACTACACATAAAATTTATAATATTAAGAACAACAAATAAATTAATCAATCAATGATTAAATAATAATTTTAACACTGAAAATCAAAAATATTGATTGAACTCATTCAATATTAATTTTAATAATAGTTATAACCAAAATATTATACTAGTTGTCTACCCGTGCAATGCATGGAATATATAATTTTTAAATCATAATTTTGAAAAATATCCTTATTCAATCATATCAAATAAAAAACATAATTTCAATAAAATTTTAATACAAAATGTTATTGAATTTGAAACTTTAAAAAAGACAATATTATTCAAAATAAAAAATGCTACATGTACACTAAGTATACCGTGCAACTTAAAATTTAGCACTCATTTAAAAAAAAAAAAAAATTACTTTTATTTACATTTTTCTCTGAAAATTTGTTCACCTCATCACCTATTTCCCTTTAAATATTTTATAATTTTTATTATTTATATTTTTTAATGTGTTGCTTACAGATATTTTATTTGAAATCCAATATATTAATTAATATACTTTATTTTTTCTTTTTTTTAAACATGTCAATTTTTGTCAAAATGATGAACTGATTAAGCCTCCTTTTGGTAATATTGTTTGGTTTATAAATTTGTTATTTATGCTTTTGAGGTAAAAAATAGTGACAGAAAATTGGAGAGAGAAAATATGTGTAGTTAAAAATTTGATAGAAAATAATTAATTATTTTTGTAACATGCGTATTGAAGAGCCTACTCATTTATTGACATATTAGGAAGTAAAATTTTAATAATTTTTTTATTTGTTTTCAAAATATATTAATTCAATTTTCTCATTTCTAACTTAACAAATTTATATACCATATATTTATTTATTTTAAAATATATTAATTCAAAATTTTCATTTTCAATGTAACACATTTACATAGATATAATATGACATTTATTTATATTCAAATATATTAATCCAATTTTTTCATTTCCTACATAACATATATTATTGAATTTGAAACTTAAAAAAAAAAAAAAATCAAAATGAGAAATTATATATGTACACTAAGTGTACAATGCTACTCAAAGTTTGACACTTAATTATATATTTTATATAAATTTCTTTTGACTTTTATTCACGTTTTTCTTTAAAAGTCTGCCCACCTTATCACCTATTTTCCTTTTTAATATGTTATAATTTTTAATTAACCTTATTTTTTAATATGTTGCTTACATATATTTTGTTCGAAATCCAATATATTAATTAATATATTTTAATTTTCCTTGTTTTTTAAAGAGTTAATAGTACAAAACGTCCCTACATTTGACATATATTGTGCAAAATGTCTCAACGTTGTAATTTTTGACGTTAAACGTCCTAACATTTACATTTTCTTGTTGGAGACATCATTTCCGTCAAATTTAACCCCAACATTTAACACATGCAAGGGCATTTTCGTCAAAATCAAAAGCAGCTCATTCATATTTGGGTAATTGGCATAAAACGTCCCTACGTTTGACACTTATTGTGGAAAAACGTCAATAAGTTCATTTTTTTGACGAATAACGTCCCTACATTCATTTTTTGGTGAATAACGTCCATACCTTTAGATTTTCTTGCTGATTAGTCTCCAAATTTTACTTTTCTTTTAATTTAGTCATTCATATTTGATTTAAAGGTCATTATCTTTAAACGTGTATAACTTTTGATTTACAACTCTGAATTGCACTCCGTTTTTTACGTTGAACTCCAAATTCAACTATCTTTCTTATGATGTATCGTGTGCTCATTTATTAAACATTTCGTTTTGAATTTTGTATAGTAGATACTTATTTTGTTAGGGCATCATTGATTAACTTAAATTGATTTCTGTAAATTTTATTGAAATAGTGAAATTTTAATTTTAGTGTGTGTTCGGCGGCCAGTTAAATTTATAAATTGGATTTATTTAGTTAAAAAGTGGTATGTTTAGCTCCTATTTGTGCCATATTATAATCTCAAATAAATCCAATTTATAAATTCCACTGGCCACCGAATACACACTAAAATTAAAATTTCATTGTTTTAATAAAATTTACAAAAATCAATTTACGTTAATCAATGATGCCCTAACAAAATAAGTATCTACTATACAAAAATCAAAACGAAATATTTAATAAATGTACACATGATACATCATAAGAAAGATGGTTGAATTTGGAGTTCAATGCAAAAAAACGGAGTGCAATTCGGAGTTGTAGATCAAAAGTTATACACGTTTAAAGACAATGACATTTAAATCAAATACGGAATAGCTAAATTAAAAGAAAAGTAAAATTTGGGGACTAATCAGCAAGAAAATTTAAAGGTAGGGACGTTATTCGCCAAAAAATGAACGTATGGACGTTATTAGCCAAAAAAATGAACTGATGGACGTTTTTCCACAATAAGTGTCAAACGTAGGGACGTTTTATGCCAATTACCCAAATATGAATGGGCTGCTTTTGATTTTGACGAAAATGTCCTTGCATGTGTTAAATGTTGGGATTAAATTTGACGAAAATGATGTTTCCAACAAGAAAATGTAAAGGTTGGGACGTTTAGCGTCAAAAATCACAACGTTATGACGTTTTGCACAATACATGTCAAAGGTAGGGACGTTTTGTACTATTAACTCTTCTTTAAACATATCAATTTTTGTCAAAATGATGAAATGATTAAATTTTCTACCAATTTATCATTTGTGGTAAAAGGTTGATAGCAAATAATTAATTATTTTTGGAATATGCTTATTGAAGAACCTACTTATTTATTGACATATTAGGAAGTAAAACTTCAATGATTTTATTTATTTATTTTCAAAATATATTGATTTAAAATCTTTCATTTCTAACTTAACAAATTTATATAGCATGAATTTTTTATTTTCAAATATATTAATCCAAAATTTTCATTTTCAATTTTACACATTTACATAGATGTCACATTTATTTATGTTCAAATATATTAATCCAATTTTTTCATTTCCTACATAACACATTTACATAGATATCACATTATTTATGTTCAAATATATTAATTTAATTTTTTCATTTTCAATGTAATACATTTACATATAGTATATTTATTACAAATCTTACTAAATATGTAATAAATAATAATTTTTCATACAAAAATATTTATCTTTTATTTATTTTTTTAATATGTTATAATTTTTAACTAACCTTATTTTTTAATATGTTGCTTACATATATTTTATTCGAAATTCAATATATTAATTAATATATTTTATTTTTCCTTGTGTTTTAAACATACCAATTTTTGTCAAAATAATGAAATAATTAAATTTTCTATCAATTTATCATTAGTGGTAAAAAGTTGATAGCGAATAATTAATTATTTTTTGAATATGCTTATTGAAGAATCTGTAAAACTTCAATGATTTTATTTATTTATTTTCAAAATATATTGATTCAAAATCTTCATTTCTAACTTAGCAAATTTATATAGCATGGATTTTTTATTTTCAAATATATTAATCCAAAATTTTCATTTTCAATTTAACACATTTACATAGATATGACATTTATGACATTTATTTATGTTCAAATATAGTAATACAATTTTTTCATTTCATTGATATCACATTTATTTATGTTCAAATATATTAATCCAATTTTTTCATTTCCTACATAACACATTTACATAGATATCACATTATTTATGTTCAAATAGATTAATCTAATTTTTTCATTTTCAATGTAATACATTTACACATAGTATATTTATTACAAATTTTACTAAATATGTAATAAATAATAGTTTTTCCTACAAAAGTATTTATCTTTTATTTATTTATTTATATTTTTTTTATACATAAAAGTAGAAATGAGTATAGAGAGAGTCATTAAATGCAATTTTTCCTCCAAAATTACTTTATTTCCTCGCTTCAACTTTTATATATATAAAGAATAAAGATAAATAAAGATATATAATAGTAGCTGAGTTTTGGAGGGAAAATTTAGCTTTTATTGTGTTCACATTGCTGCTACTTCTGACCAATAATGGAATGAATCTTAATTATAGAGAAATTTTATGAGAAATTTTTTTACTTATTTATATTTGGTTATTTGTATTTAAACCTCTATTTTCATAAAATTATTCTGATCTATTAATGTTTTGAATCTTATAAATAAGTATTTGTGTTCGGTCATACAAATTCAATATCAAGTTTTCAGTTCAAAATTATATCAAAATTGTACTACACATACTAAATAAACCTTATTGTATAAAACTTTTATAAATAATCTTATTTTTTTAGTTATTTAGTACATCTAAAAATTCGAGCTCTTTCGTATTGTGTTTTATTAAAATAATGAGTATTTTTATAGAAAGTTACATTTAATACATAAATAATTTTTATAATGATTGTGATATTTTATTGATCTTAATCTTATAAATGAATAATTTTGTTCAACCATACGAATCCGATGTCGAATTTTCATTTTCATTTATATCGAATATTTAATCAAGTTGTATTAAATTTTATTATAAATTAACAATCATACTTCTAAGTTCTTTGTTACATATATATATAATAGTGTTCTTTTCTATATTAGATTATTTATCAAAATATTTTTATTTACAATTATATTTAATTATTATTTAATTTTTATTTCAGAAAGTCTCATATCACATTTTTTAACATTAACAGGTTACAAATTTATTTATATTATTTTGAAATGATATAAAAATTAATGGGTTTTTGTCCTAACTATTAAGTTTAAATTTTAAAAAATAGTTAACTGTGCCATGATATTAATTGTTATATTTTAATTCAATATTTATGTTTCTTAAATTTCTACAACAATAAGTAAATTGTCTCCCAATTTACTTAACTGAAAATTGAGATGATCAATGTCATATTATAATTTTTATCAAAAAACAACTACGTTGCATAAATATCGAAAACCTTTAATACCATGAATTTTATGCATCTTTGTCAATCTCACAATTTTAATTTTTTTCTTTTTTTATGATTATCGAATTCATTTTTTTTCTTTTACATGTTGTTTTCTGTTGTCAGTGGTCAAAATAGTGAATCTTATCTTTTATACACATAGTTTATATTATTAACTTTTTTATCTATTGTTTGATTGTTCAGAGTATACATTGGAGATCCTACATTTAAGTATTCATTTTGCAAGACAAATTTTTTGTTTGAGGAGAGAGTGGATAAGTGTTGTAAAATATGTAGTAATCCGAAGTAATCACTTTGTTATAGGGGTGAACACGATTTGGTTTAGTCGGTTTATAGTAATATTTCAAATCAAATCCTTTAAAACATTTTGAAATTTTTCCAAATCTAATCAAACAATTTTATTTTCTAAACAAAACCAAAGCAAACCATTATTTCCCATTTGGTGGTGTTTAAAAACACGGATTGTCAACGAATGAATTAATATATTTCAAAGCGAGCTCAAAGACACATATTTGTCTAAAATTTCGAATTAAAATTAGCTCAATGATAGTATTAAGTTTCTAATTGAGTGCTTTATTGTGAATCAATTCATGTTGATACACAAACTAATTATATAGAAGTAAACATTTAAATATTTCTTAAATAAATCGTAGTTAGTTCTTACATTAAAATTTCATTTTAAGAAAATGTCTTGGATAATGATGATAAAATGTAGGAGAAAAAATTATTTCAAAATGGTTGTGGATTTGAACAAATTAATCTTTGATTCCTTAATTTTGATTTGTTGACAATAAAAAATGTGTTGCATTTTAAAAATTGAACGTTTGCCTTTATTTTTATTTTATTAATTTTTTAAATTTTGGTAGGTTGGCTGTTTGAAACCGCGGTTTTGACAATTGAAACCTAAACCAAACTGTTTAAGGCAGTTTTAAATTTTCCCAAACCAAACCAAACCAAATCAAATCATTTGTTGCGGTTTAGTCCGGTTTCGAGATTTCTTTTATTCACCCCTACTTTGTTGTAAGGGAAAGTGAATATTACTCTTATGGAAGATCATCATCTTATTTTGAAATATTTTTTATATGGTAGGGACGACGGGATTAAGAATTTCGTTGAGAACATTCAGGCATATCATATGATGTTTTCGTTCACTTCTATGGAGAAAATAGATAATAGGCTGAATGATGGTAAAGGACCTCCCATCTTCAAATTACATGGTCAAAATTGCCATAAGATTGAGAGTCTGTTGCTTGATGACGATTCAGCTCCGCAATTTGCTCAGCTTTACATTATGACAATGCGAATGAGGTTGAACGCAGAAAAGGGTTGCGGGGTACGTATTATGTATTTATTGATTATATAATTATATTGTTTACATATAATTTTGTTATGATAGTCTAAAATTCAGTTTATGTCTTTTAATGTCCCCCGGTAGGAGTGAATCATGCGATTCAGTATTACATGGTTGTATAGTTTCTGATTTGAAGGATATGCTAGACAAATACAACAAATTGGTAAGGCAATTTAGGCCGGTTAGAGAAAAGATGATTGAGAAAAACACTTCAAATGTAAGAAATATTCTTATTGGTTGGTGGGTGGGTGACCGATGATAGGCAATATGATTTGCCTGTTGTCGACGAAATTGCCTAATTGTTTGTCGGTGGATTTTGATACACAACCTGGACACAGTGATATCATTATTGTGCCACGTGGTAGACTGTTGCAGCGGATAAGCGAAGTGCATCCTTTTTATTTGCCTTTGCAGTATCCATTGCTCTTTCTGAGAAATATTGATCATATACAGGGATTGTGCAATGGAACAAGGTTGATAGTTACAAAACTTGGTGACCATGTTCTTGATGGTCAAATTCTTTCTGGAAACAATGCAGGATACAAGTTCTTTATTCCAATGACGTTGCTGAGCCCTTCTCATTCTAGGTTACCTATTAGATTTCAAGGAAAACAATTTCCATTGACGGTGTCATATGTCTTGACTATCAATAACAGTCAGGGACAATCGATGTGAAACTTCACAACTTTGTTGTAGCGACCGAGAATTTTCCGTGACTTATTTAAATATTGTTCAAAATGTGTCGCTACGACTTTATCCATTTATTTTTAAAAAAAACGTGTCGCTACGATTTTACCTATTTATTTTAAACACATTTTCGTCTAATCATTTAAGTTAAAATTTAAATTATTTAAATTTATCGTAGTTCAATTTCAATTTTTATGAAAGTAACTTATTTTCATTATTTATTTATTTATGTATTTTAATCCAAATTATTTGATTTTATGTCCAAGACCATTATTTATTTTAAAGTCAAATTATTTTAAATCCAAAATATTTAATCCCCAATTCACATTCATTTTAATCCCAAAATTTCCTCCCTAACTTCTACTTTCATATTCAAGCACATTTTCCCCATTATCTCTACCCAATCCCTCACAATTAGCCATTCAACCTAATTACATCCCACGTTTTCTTCTTTTTCCACCCATTTCATCATCATCAATCACCATACTTTACACCACTTTCCATTTCATTTTCCACCTAATCCTCCACCACAAAGCTCCATTTATGAATCCACCAAGCCTCATTTACAACCACATTCAGAACCATAGCCAAGAATGAAATAACCTTAATCCCAAAATTTCATTCCTCAATCAACCATTATATTCTTGTCAATCCCATTCATACTTCCTTTCCCTAATCAACCAAGTAAATTTCTGAAATTCTGTTAGCAAACCAAGCTCATCACAATTTCCTCACATTTTTTATTTCTTCCTGGAAATTATCTCCTTCCAGTTTCATGCTATTCAGTTATGGATAATTATTAATTCCCAAAATCCTTCCCCTTTAATCAGCCATTACCCCTTGTAACTCCCTTCAATCTCACCATCCTTCCATAATCTTGATCAGAAGCAAACCAATACATATACATTCCTATTCTCCCTTCCTCACAATATTCACAGCAACCAATCTGCAAGATCGAATTCGGCGCACTCAGTGCCTCTAATCCTAATTAATGGGACTATGGGATATTGAGAGTGTCGCCTCGATTTAATTAATGAATCGAAGGAGACAAAAGAGAATTCAATAGAAAACAATGTCATAACCATCGAGCCGCCGCCTATCACCCACGGCCACGCCACCAGCCACCACTGCTCGAAACCACCAAGCCGCTGCCTCTCTCTCACAGCCTCCAAACCCGTCCACAACAACCTGCACAATTCGAACCCACTAATCACCACCACCTGAACCGCAATTACCGAACAACCACCGTCACATTTCATCAACCACTTCACCCTCACCCCCCCGCTGCAACCACAGTCAACTCCACCAGCATCATCATCATCATCACCAAAATACACAAACAACACAACCAGCCCAATCAGCCACCGCAACCAACACCGGGATCACCACCACCGCACGACACCACTGCCCAAACACCCTAGTACCAAACCAACTCCATATCAAACCCAAAACCCAAAATTAACTTACCCAAGCTACTCACCTTCGACCGTCGCTTCTTCGACCTGAGTTTCACCGAAAATGGTACTCCTAGATCCGAAATCAAGCCTCGATTTTCACCCTGTTTTGACACCCAATGTTGAGCACATAACCTCCCCACCATCCGCCTTCGGCGCCGCCAAGTGATGGCGGTGATTCCCCCGGAGATGGCGCCTGCAGCGCCACCGGAGAGGAGAGCTTCTCCCCTCTCTCGCCCTTCTCTCTCTCTGCCTCTGATTTCAGAATGGGATAGAGAGAGAAAGATATTTTGATTTAATATTCTGATCTTTCAGAAATTACCCCTTAAGCCCCCACATTGAAAAGTGATCATTTCTGTCCCTCAAGTCTCAAAATCATTCAATTCAGTCCTCACAATGTTTAAAATGTCTTATTTCAGCCCCTACTCTTAAATTAAGTTATTTCAGTCCTTTAGTTTTAAGAAAATTTACATTTTAGCCCCAAGTTTTAAAAAGCTTTTATTTTTAGTCCCTCAAGTTTTAAAATAGTTTAAAACAGTTCCTTCAGTTTTAAAATGATTTTAATCAGCCACTCCATTTTTAAAATCTATTATTTCAGCCCTATAGTTTAATATTAGTTTTGAGTTTCAACTCAACTTTTAAATTATTCATTTTAGTCCCCCAACTGTTAAAATAATCATTTCAGTCCCTAAAGTTCTAAGTCATTTAAATCAGTTTTAAAAGTATTAAATTGGACTTATTATTTTAAGTTATGCTAGACGAGGCGCTTGGACATTTAGAAGAACAATGTGAACTTTCTTGCTCAACTTTCAAACTCGTGATTTGAGGTAGACTCTAATCTACAAATTTACATTTTTCAAAAGTGCGCATCAATAATTATTTGGATTATAAGTTTAGCATGTATGATTGTGTTCATGAGAATTACTTGCTTAAATGCATGAGAACTTGAACTTTTATGTTCATGAGAATACTGGTGATCGTTAGGCACCTGAGAACTTGAATATCATGATTATGTGTTTTAATTTATAATGTTAAATGATTATTATGCGCGAGTCTACTGAGTATTTCTTTGAAATACTCACGTTTTCCAAAACAAATTTTGCAGATGACGGAGTCGGCGGCGAGGCGTGCGATGGTGGCAATTATTGAGATTTTAGAAATGTTTTATTTGAAATTGAAACTTATCTATTTCATGTTTGTTCCAAGTTTATTTTCAAATTATTTCAATATCCGAATTGTTGACATTTTGGGTCAAACTTTATAAAATTTAGTTTCCGCTTTAGCTTTTAAATAATGATTGTGATGTTTACAAAAATTCAATTATTTTTCGCAAAAATGTTGTTTCAAATAATAAATATGATGTTTGAAATTTTTAATTATTTCCGCAATAAAGTAAATTTTAAAGGACGAAGTGGCGTCCCGGGCTCCACGGAAACCGGGGCGTTACATTTATGTTGCGATTTCTAGGGTGATAAATCGTTCCAGATTAAAGATGTTGATTTGTGATTCGAATAGAAGACCAACAAAATCAACAAACAATGTTGTGTACAAAGAAGTATTCCAAAATTTGTAGTTATATGAAACCAATAAATGATGATCTTATCTCTTATTTGTGAAATTTATTTATTTTATCTAAATGATTCATCTAATTTCACATTGAATTATCTTTATCCAGACGTTTCTTCCAGTGCATTGCACGAGTGATTCACTAGTATAGTATAGATAATGGTTGTGATTTGGTTGAAAAGTAAAATACTTTGTGCTTGAAGGTTGAGATTGAGTACGGTAGAAAAATGAGGAAATTTTAATGAAAATCAGACAAGGGCGTAGACCTAAAATTTTCACCTATTTTTTAATCACTATTACAAAATTCATATTTCTTAGTGGGTCTTAATAATTCTTAAATATGGCTTAAGTGCAAAATGATAGGCTTTTTTTTTAAAAAAAAAAACTTTTTGTTATATTGAAAATAAGTAGATATTTAAATACAAACCTTTTGCACTTAGGCAAACATTGAGTTCTCGTAATGTGATGGATATCCATATTTTCCTAATCTGCACCATGATCTTGATTTTTTAGTAACAAAAATAATTATTTTCCTAATGTTATAAAAGTTAGGTAATATTAGGAAAAAATCGGTGAATGAAAATTACTCTTATACCCCTGTAAAATTTATATATTACGATTATGCCATTGTCCAATATTACGATTATGCCATTGTCCACCCCTATAAATAGGAGCCTATATTCATTATGAATTATTAAGAATAAGAAATTCTCTCTGATTCTCTCTATATTCTCTATAGTTTTACAACACGTTATCAGCACGAGTCTCTAGCCAATTGAGTAATAATGGGAGTATGCTCTACAGTTGCATCTAAATGATGAACCTCTGTATCAGAAACCTGATTATTACTAATCAATGTTTCATTTTCTCTCGAACTGAAAATAATGATTCCGACCAATCCAGATATCCGATCGACAATCAGCCACGACCATCAGAACGAATTTGTCAAGGAGAAGCCTCGCCTGAAATTTGGAGATAATCCGACGGCTGAAACAGAAGATATCGACCGGAGAAGAAAAGTTGAAAAAATCGAAACTTTCAACGCAAATTCACGCCAAACCATAAATCCAAATGACGATCGGACAACAGATCCATGACGACGGCGACGGGACGATCCTCCGGCACCGGCGTGTGTCGACGGATCCGGCACCGGCGCGTGAGGCCCACGCGCAGACGTCGACACCGCGCGTGGAGGCGCGTGAGAGATATTCCGGCGATGACGTCAACAGGAAGTTTGTTCATTTCGACGTTCTTGATTTTTCTATGGTCTTACTTTTCTGTTTGGTGCAGTTTTGGACATTTTCCGGTAGTCGAACGTGGCGGCGTCGTAAAAACTATTTTTACGGAAATTCCGGCGAGATTTTGAACTTCGGACCAAAAGTAAGTTTGTTCTAAATTAAATTTCAAACCTATTGACGGTTTCGATTTATCCATATGATCAATATATTAAAATATGGACGATTTTGCCCTTAATGATACGATAAAATATATTAATTGTGATTTAACGAAATTGATTAATCATTATTAATGATATGATGATAAGTGTTAATAAAATATATATTCTAAATTATTTAACACTACTATGTAATCAATACGATAAATTAAAAGATTTAAAAGTAACATAATAGTTGCCATACCGTGATGGATTGAGTTTTATGGACTGGATTTATACCTTAACTGGAGATGACTCATTATCATAACGGATTGGACTATTATGAATACCTTGACTGGATTTGAAGATACGACTCGCTCACTCATGAAAGGTAATTATTTCATTATGTATCAGTTTAATTATTTCATGATATTGATACCGCCTATATGGCCGGTTTAAGTATTTCATTATGTCGATTCCGCTTATATGGCCGGTTTAGCAATTAAATATATAGAATCCTTTACATATATTCATATTTTATATTATTTCAGAAACACCTCAGTTGTTGGTTAATTCTAACATATTAGAGGATGTTGTCAACATATATACGTGATAATATTATTATTATATACATGGTGATATTATTGTTATTTGATACTTCATCAAACGATACCAGAAGTTATCATTACCAAAAAGTTGGTAAATGTTGATAAAAATATTTCATCCAATGGTACCAGAAGTTACCAATATCTGAATTTGAATGGGTGGATGAAAATTATTCAACAAGAGAATGTTGATGTATGATAAGATAATATCACATGATAGCTCGGATATGGCTAATGTGAAAATAATATCATCAGTATTATGAGATGAATATTAGATGATAAAGTGTCTGGAAATGTTCTTGCACGAGCACTTATGTATTCCAGAAGAAGTGTATATTTACTCCAGAAGAAGTAAAAATTATCATCTAAACATACTGAAATGATATTATTATTATTGCTCCTGAAGAAGCATAAACTAGTCATACATGCAAAACGCAAAAGGGGGAAACATTTATGATCCTCAAAATGAGAGATGTGTTTCGGGAGTAGCCGTATCCTACCACCTCTGACCTTTTGAGGAAATAAAGAAAAATGTGTGTTTCAAGAGTGAGAATACTCCGTACTCTACCACCACCTATTCTAGGGTTCACAAAGATAAATTTACATTAACCGGACTCCATTTTCGCTTGATTCCCCTTCCTTGCGACCAATCTATCTTAACTCCTGCTGGATCTTGTATTGGAATATATGATTGCAACTTATCTAGCAGTTCCTCGATAGTAGGAGTAGAAATAAGGATTCTCCTAGAAAATGGAGAGATGAATCCCTGTTCCACAGCATAATCAAGAAATGTTAGCAAACCATCAAAGAAATTGTTTACATTTAAAAGCCCAATAGGCTTAGTATGGAGATCTAGTTGAGCCCATGAGGTAATATTAAAGATTTCTTCTAAAGTACCAAAACCTCCAGGCAGAGCTATAAAGGCATCAGAACCATATAGCATGCAAGTTATGCGTTCATGGATAGATAAGGTTTGTACTTCATGCCCTCGTGTTTTGCCTGCGATATCAGCTAAAGGAGTAGGTATAACACCTATCACTCTTACTTTCTCTGCTAGAGCGGATTGTGAAACACAACCCATCAATCCACTGCTACCTCCTCCATACACGAGAGTGATACCTTTCTCTCCCAATTTCTTTCCTAAATCCACGGCTGCTTCTAGATACCCAAAACCTTTCCCTACTTTTGATCCACAAAATACACAGATAGTTTTAATCTGTCGAAATTTTGATCCTTCCATCTTTGAGAGAATAAGGAAGGAAAAACTTATGAGAAAATGATATTTTGGGATACATGAAACTGTGAAAATCAGTGGCTTTTTAAACTTGAAAAACTTCACTATTTACTACTCATATTTCGGAAAAGTAAAGATTTACTTTTGACAAAATCACCCTACTCACCTTTCGGTGATTTAATATTTTTAACCAGCCTTTATCAAAACCCGTGAAAGGAAACAGAAAAATATTTTATATGTGCATACATATCAAATGATTTACCTTGTATTAATGCTGCATAGCCAAAACATCATTGTTTATAACAGCCTGGCAAACAGGATCTTTTGCTATTATATTTTTGAGACTATAACGCTCTTTATCGCTGATGAATTTAGCCCATAAAGATAGTAGCTCACGCTGCACATACCCACTAGGGTGCGTCTCAAGAGTCAATCGGATATCATCCAATGACTCCTTACTCAGCCCACCCTTAATGAAATCTATCTTATCATCTCGATTTATAGATGAATACCCTATTGACTTACAACGGGTATCACATGTCCATCGAGCACATTTGTAGCAACTATTTAATCTTTTTGCTCTTCGCTTCTTTGCAAAAGTACTCTTACCTAAGCCATGTTTGTGCTTAGAAAATGAATCTGGTAATTCACCAGCTAATCGAACTTTCGCTTCGATCAACCAGCGAACATCTTCTGGGATGCCATGATCCATCAGCAACCTCAATCTTTCAAGCCTAATTCGATAAATTTTTCTCAAATCATTTACTGGAAGATTGGAATAATATTTGCGAATATTTGAAAGTATGATATCCATTTTTGATGCATCTAGCCTTCTTCCCAAATCATCTATTTAAATGCATTATTCAACGCGTGAAAGAGCGATGGCTCCGCGTGTCAGTGATATCGATTCCATTAAGAGATAATGGAATAAATTATTGAAAAGGTGAGAACAATGAGATAATGCGTCATTACCTTTTTCGATATAAGGGAAGATTTGGCGACAAGATTGAGATCATGAGATATTTCCTTGGATATTGTACCTGATTTTTCCGGTATAAAAGTAATAAAGGTATGCTGATTTGAACTGTACAGAAATACGTACTGATGAAATGAATACTGTATTGAACCAGAAGTTCATACATATGTACAAGTGAAATATCTTGTTGAACCAGAAGTTCTATAATGATTGGTTAGATTTCAATTCAATAATGAGATTTATTGAGAATGAATAATGGCATTCATTAAAGAACCAGAAGATTGTTATCATTACTGTTTGTTCTCATTAATTATCTCACTAAGAATATGAATGACTGATTATTTGCTCAAGTAATGATATTACGAGCAAAGTGATAAATGCTAGCATGAATATATCTTAAAGTCATTAATGATTTTACGAATTAGTTGAGATAATAGAATATTATATTGTTAATGGTTTAGCAGATTAAAAGCCTCAAGTTATTTGCTATGAGAACAATTTGATTATGCAGCAATATTCTACATATAAACATGTCAATACGATGAAATAATGATTTGCTTGTGAAACTTTATGATTTCTAAGAAGTGCGATATCTATATACACTCCAATAATACGCACTTGATATATGATTGTATGACATGTGTTGCGGCATTTTAGCCGATTGATATAATATAAGATTTGTGAATATTATGGGGAAAACACGCTTAAAGCGTAATTATGCCTGAAGCATAATGAGAATCGATTCCAAAAATAAATATCTCTTGAATGATTGAGACGATCCCTTTGAGGCTGAATACTCATAGTGAGTATAAGGGACATA
The DNA here is from genome assembly GCA_963555705.1 of Ligustrum vulgare. Taxonomy (NCBI): domain Eukaryota; kingdom Viridiplantae; phylum Streptophyta; class Magnoliopsida; order Lamiales; family Oleaceae; genus Ligustrum; species Ligustrum vulgare. Next base: position 2,179,637 of record OY743172.1, on the reverse strand, counting down.
GTTAAAAGAGATTCAGATACCTGATGATAGAACATATACAGAGATCTCTCTATGTTATATTGAGTTGAAATAGAATCGATAAATAAGTCGACTACATACAACCCTCTTATGAAAATGAGGTTGATGAAATTATAATACTTTGGCCAAGTATATAACCCCAATGTAGGGATTATTATTCAAGGACCAGAAGTCCAAATGCTTAAATGTGTAAAGCCAGTAATTATATATATACAAATGAAAAATATTTCACAGTCGTAGATGATGACTTGTTGCGCGCAAGATTTTTCATTGAACTGGCATGACATATGGTGGATGTGAATATAATCTAAATCACTAGCTTGAGCTCTTTGATATACCAATGAGTGAGATCAAAAAGTGTGATTCTCATCTCGGTATTTTGAGGGTATTCTTTGATGTACCAGTTGATCGCGGTACGTTGGGATTTCAAGTAAAATGATTGTAGATTATATGTCAAAATTGATATCTATTTCAATGATTGATTATGCTCCTGCAAATTAGAAATTGCAGTTTATAAAGTGCAAGAACATACATGTATAAATCATTGAAAGATTCAATATGCCCAGATTAGTATCACTATAGGATGATACAAATGACCCCATAATATAATATGTTGAAAATGGAATTGGAGTATACTATTATTATATTTGAATATTTGGGCATGCAATTGATTTTCAATATGCAAAATTACATTATCCACCGGAAATTGATTATTCACCAGAAGTGAATATGAAAATGAATATTTAATTATTCATCAGATGTGAATTCTAGATTTTGATAGAAGTGAATCAATTCTAGATTTGAGTAATGCAATCAGTCAACTAAATAAACATTGCTTGGTATAGCATGTTCAGTACATCATAAATAAACTATGACATCATAAATGAGCTATGAACGATTTATATAAAGCTCATCATGAATGATATGTTTTGATGAAAAGATATGAGATTGCATCAATATACTTGTGATATTCCATGAAAAGGAATAAATACGCGTTGCACTCTTTTTCCCTTAGCTGAGGTTTTTCCCACAGGGTTTTCCTAGCGAGGTTTTTAATGAGGCAACAGTTGAGGCGTATTGATGAAAACTAATGAGAATAATGTACTCTTTTTCCCTTCGCTGAGGTTTTGTCCCACAGGGTTTTCCTAGCAAAGGTTTTTGAGGCATCATCATAGCTATCAACAAGCTATAAATAACAACACATTGTTATACTGGAATGATATCAACAAATGAAGAAAATCATACACATCTTATGAAGAATGTTATGATATCGGCTACACACAAGAAGATTTTTATATATATATATATTTCAGAAGAAAGATGATATCAATGTTCGAGAAGTTCATGAATCATCAATTGCACACTTCAGGGGGAGAATCATGTTGTACTCTTTTTCCTTCGTCCAGGTTTTATCCTACTAGGTTTTCCTGACAAGGTTTTAACGAGGCAGCGGCTGTACTCTTTTTCCTTGGTTCAGATTTTATCCCACTGGGTTTTACTGACAAGGTTTTAATGAGGCAGCACTTCAGAACTTTAAGATTCAGTACATGGTTTGTTCTACTCGAACGTCAGACTCAATGATTTACCATGGCCAACATCAGGGGGAGCAGCTGTACTATTTTTCCTTCGCTCAAGTTTTATCCCACTGGATTTTCTTAGCAAGGTTTTAACGAGGCAGACAATTGAGCAAGCGAGTAATATTTCATTCAAGGGGGAGTGTTATAAAAGTTAGGTAATATTAGGTAATATTAGGAAAAAATCAGTGAATGAAAATTACTCTTATGCCCCTGTAAAATTTATATATTACGATTATGCCATTGTCCAATATTACGATTATGCCATTGTCCACCCCTATAAATAGGGGCCTATATTCATTATGAAATATTAAGAATAAGAAATTCTCTCTGATTCTCTCTATATTCTCTATAGTTTTACAACACCTAATCTTTATTCGTTTTTTAGAGTAATTACTGTTTGAAAAATGTGAATAAGAAATTCAACTCATGTAACTCTCATGTCTTACAGGTTAAATTAGCTTTGTTAATGTTGGAGGGATTTTGAGAATAGTGACGCCAAATAAATATAATGATGGTTTTGTAAATGCTTGCCGAATATTGGACAGAGTAACGGCAAAGAAAAACACAAACAAAAAGAATAAGAGAAGAAAGGACAAAGCCGAGGCAAGAGTTGGACTCTTTGTCCTTAAGTCGAATTTGCCCCGCAACGGTGCCTACGGATTTCGGCAATAGACTCTCAAGATACAACGGCTTCACTTGTGTTTGTAGCACTCCAAAACACAAGTACAACGAACAAAATATAGGCTTATGTACTCCAAAGGATGCAATGAAGGAAAATCAAAATAAATGAAATGATTTTGATTTAGGAGAGAAGTGAGGATGAAAGATGTTTTTGCATATCAAATGTGAGGAATATGACACCAAAATGGTCCTATTTATAGACCATGAAAGGGTGTGGACGAAATGGTTAAGGCCCAAACCATGCACCATTTCCAAACAATACACCTTTACGAAAATGTGTCTTTTTGCCGGACAACCGTGCGGTCGCACGGTTTTACTCAAAAAACCGGATATTAATTTGACGTGTGATCGCGTGGTTTACTAACCGTGCGGTCGCACGGTCAAACATTTTGACCTGATTTCGCCATTTTCCGTAATTTATCATTCATCCGATATTGGTTTTCGAAATGCCAAATATACCCTTCAATACATGCAGAGAAATCAAAATTCTCTTTCGCCCCCGAGCCCCCACGGGGGGGCGCTGCCCCCTCGACCTGACCGGGTAGGTCGATCCCCGTTTGTGCGCCCCGAAGCGGCGAAGTGGCAAACAATTTTGCCTAAACGGATTGAGTCGAGCTTTTGAGTATTTGGCCGAAGTCGACACGAAGTCACTTTAATCGATTTTCAATTCTTGATTTATTTAACCAATATCCAACAGTTAATTGGGGAGTTATGTGTGGAGTTATGGTTGTTAATTGAGGAATTATGTGTTGAGTTATAGTATAACTCATTTGCATGCTATATAATCCCTTTTTCTTCCTTTTGAAAAATATGAAAAAAAACATTGGTTTTATCAAGACACTTTTGCTCTATGTTTTGTCTATATTTTATTGTGTCTTCTTTTATTTTAGTGATTGTTCATACATAAGTTCGGTTCGTTGGAGTGGTAACTTTATGTTGAGTTAACTACTCAATCTCCGTTGTACCCTGGGAGACAGACGCTTAGAAAGACCTCAAGCATAGATCGGTGAGATCGTGAGAGGGGAATCTGTTTTAAGGAAATCGTGCTCACACAGGCCTCGGTTCCAGATTCTGCTCGAATTTACAGTTTTTTGATTTTTATCAATATTAATATTATTGTGTTCCAATTTATTGTTTGATTTTTTGTCAATCAATTTCGACAACTATTTTCCAACAATTTTTAAAAAAAATTTTTTTGACCAAAATAAGTAATAAATACTTCAAAAAAAAAAAAAAAAGGGTAAACTGTTTAGTCTAAGCCAGACATCGAGTCCAATTAACGTGATTTTAAATTTTAAATTAACTCATTCGCACCATATTTTTAAATTTTAGCAACAAGAGAAATAGAATACGTAATTCGTTTTTAATAATGTTTCCGCATTCAAAACCTACTCCAAAGTCTCCAATGTAGACTTCCCTCGGGTGGCTGGGATGGATTTTGCCTTTTAGAAACACAATTCGTGCAGACTTTTCTTAATTTTGATTCCTAATTTATGTCGACCCTCACATTTACCAATTTTTTTTTTTTTTTTTTAAGATCAATGACCCTCACATTTACTTTAAGAGCATTTTTTTATGTTTTTTTAAATAAAATATGTAATTGAAAAGTGGAGATATAAAATATATTTACCAAACAGAGACTTAGTGTCTGTTTGGTTAATTTTTTTTTTTTTTAATAAACTATAATATGATAATAATTTTTTGATTATTTTTTTGAAAAATAGAAAATGGTGAATGAGAATTGTTTTTTCATAAAAATGGTCAAGTGAAACGTTGTCATGATTCGTGACCGTTCATAAATAAGTTTTAACTAATTGTCCCCTGAATAAGAAAATGATGTGTTCGCATAAGAATTTATATTTCTTCTAACGAAATTCACCTTTTAATTATTGTAAGACTTTAGAACTAGAATTTGTATTATAGTATACATACTAATTTGTCACAACGTTCCCACTTGTAGACATTTATAAATGTAAGACAGTTGTTTACATAATACATATAAAATATTAAAATCCATGAAACAACAGAGTACAAATACAAGACAACAAAATATACATTGTGTAGCCCACTTGTTTAAACATGTGGGATAATTTATTATTAAGTGTCATTGTTAAACACTTGATCAAGTTTTAATTAGTCTTAAAAAAGTCTCTGTCACGTGAAAATTACTTGTGACGATGTTGAGTTGCTACTGCAATTTTTAAATTGTGGCATAGACACGAGATAGATCATTAAAGGTCGAGATCAACAATAACATACCAATTACAATCATAACTAATAAAATCAGTGGCGGACGCAGGAATTTTGTAGCAGGGGGCACAGTTTGTGGTAGATTTCACGGGGGTTCGGGGGCAGCGCCCCCGAAATTTTTTTTTTTAGGAAAAGATCGAAAATAATGATAAAATTCAAATTCACAAAAGACAATGTAATAAATAATATACAATCTCACAAATATGCTAAATTATTTTCAGTAAAATCTACGTTATAATTCAAAAGAAATTGACAGATTATATCGCAGTAAACAATCAATTAACATATTCAAATTCCAATCAATTATATTCCTGTTTAGTGTAGATTAAAATTAGATTTTTCGTAGATTTTGATAAAAGTTGATGAGATGCGTAATTGAAAAGTTATGGGTCCTATGAAATCTATGGTTGAGATTGATTTTTGACTTTGACAAATATTAAAATTTAGATTTTAATTGATACCAAAAAGAGGCTATATTTACTTAATATATGTTACAATCTTTTACATATATTTCATCTAAAAGAATCTATTCAATATGCATAAATTTTAATTATTCAAAGTCGAAACTTTACCTTCATTCAACTAAAAAAAAAACAATTATTCAACCATTCAAATCATCTTTTTTGATTTTTTATTTTTGAACTTTTCCAAAAAAAAAAAAAAAAAAAAATCAAAATCAAAATGGAGGGGGTCACGTACCCCCCTAGGACCCCCCTATGGGTCCGCCACTGAATAAAATAATCATTCATAACATCGATGAAAAATACTTGTAACTCTATTATCTCGAGTTCAGTTCAAATACCCGATCTCATCAAGACTTTTCTAGCACAAAATACTATTCTATGTAATTCAATATTAACACGCAAATCAACTAAAAAATAGATTAACGGTGCAATTTTCCCTATAGCTATGTATCACTTTGTTTAATGTTTTTTCATGGGTGGTGTATCCTTGTCAACGACTCAACATGCACTAAAAGTTTAGTACTTGGCCAATGTCATGACTCATGAAGTAAAAGTGACACATTTTGTCAATCTTGTACTACAACAACTTTATTAAATCTCAATTTTGAAAGACTAAGCTTCTGTTTGGTAAACGGTTTATAAACCGTTTTATAAACCACACAATTTCTCAAATCACTTTTAATCATTCAAATTTTCTCTCTCCACTTTTCAACCACACATTTTACCTCAAAATCATAAATAAATCAATTTATAAACCACTACAGTGTTACCATAGTGTCGGAATTATTGTACCCTACTAAAAATTGACGATAAAGTTTTTGATGATAGTTATAATTTTTCAACATTAAACTAAAATGTTGTCTTTTTATACTTGTAAAATACCAAATTCTTGCTAAACTATATGGAGATACAATCAAAAGGTCTAATCATACGCACTAAAATGTTGTCTTTTTAATACTTGTAAAATAACAAATTCTTGCTAAACTATTTGGAGATACAATCAAAAGGTTTAATCATACACTTCAAAAAATAAAAAATAAAAAAAAATCAACTTTATCATGTAAAAATTAGATCAAAAGTAATCATAAATTTCCCAATGTGCAAGATAAACTTAAAATCAACTTAACAACAAACAGCAAAATTAAAGATGACACCCCTTTGAAATTATCAAATTTATGTATTGTTGAATTTTCACAAATTTCAAACTTTGTTAAGAGGAAAAATGATTTGTATTAAATCAACTGACAATCTTTTTTTTTTTTTAATATCTCAATTATTGTAGAAAAAACGTATCCTTTATTTTCAAATATTATCATTGTTGTCTAAATGTGAAGTCGATATTTGCTTTCATCAAACCTGAATCTTGCCAATGGTGGTTGTGAGAGGACAATATTCTTCAAGAAATTTTGTTTAAATGTAAAAAATTACTAAATCTAATTAGTTGAATTTGTCTAGCATGTTTGACATTTTTTTGCGAGAAAAAACTTGAAATTTTTGGCTGACGCAATTTCTAAAAACTATTTTATATAAATCATTCATCAAGCACGTTTCAACGGCTATTCATATCATATCATATTCATATTTTTCATAAAGTGATGGCACTTCTAAAAAACATGTTTTGAACATTTTTCTGTATAAATCGCATTTCCTAAAATGAAAGTATCTTAATGAATCAAAAAACTTTTGACAATTATACTATTATTTTGAAATCGAAAAATATGCAACATGTGTGTTAAATCGAAGACCTCAACGAGAACTTTAATACGAACTCACAAGTGAGAGTCAACTATAACTGTATGTTTGATATTGTTTAAAATGAGTTTTTTTTAAATGAATAGTGATTTTTAGGAGAATGGATGATTGAAATTTGGTTGAAAAGTCAAATATTGTTGACTTCACTTTTAATGAATTGTTGAAAATTGAGTACTGTAGAAAAAGAGATAATTTTAATGATAACCAAACAAGGGCTAAATATGTTGTCCCTAAAATCACGCCAAACATTAAATGTAAAAATTTTATTTTGTACATTTTACTTTTTCTCAATATCCACTATTTCAAAACTTTTTTATTTAAATCTTACAATAATATTTATAATTTATTAACTAAATTTGATTTGGTACTAAATAATTAATTTCAGTTCAAGTTGTTTTTCTTATCAAATTAAAAGAAATAATAAATATCCAAACTTTTTAAGTAAATTCAATTAACTTCGAATAATTTTTGCATCTTCATATTTCATCAATTCATTTATCATTTTAAAATTAATGTTATTTATTTATTTATTTATGTTTAGTTTAGGGCCTGTTTGGCTAAGTGATTTAAATAAAATAAAAAACACAAAATTCAATTTACACAATTTCTCATATCACTTTTTAACAATATACATTTTCTCTCTTCAATTTTTAACCCCACATATTACCTAGAAAATATAAATAAATCAACAAAATAATTCAAATTCTCTTTTGATAGCCACCGAACAAGGCCTTAATACTATAGATTTTAATAATCAAAATAAGCAAAATATGTATTACATAATTTAACAATTATTTTAACTAATTTTTATAAAAATAAAGACATAGTAGCAAACTCATTCTATTTCGAAATAAGATGTGGTCGGACACATTGTAAAATTGTTTTCCTTCTTTTTTTATTTTTAATTAAATATTCATTTCATACGTATATTCTTTGTTTGGTAACACTATTTGATTTATAAAATGATTTATTGATGATTTTGAGGTAAAAAGTAATAATTGAAATCAGAGAGAGAAATGTGTTTGGTGAAAAAGTAGTTTGAAAAATTATGTAATTTATAAACTAATTTATTTTTGTTACCAAACAAAGGGGAATAACAAATTATTATGAGTATAACACTGGTAATAATAAAAGCATCTCCAATGGTAAAATGTCAACTTTGTACATGTGTTAAATACATTGACATTATTTCAAAAAATTTCTCCAATGCAAAAATGTTTAATATGCAAACAGTGACAAAATATTATTTATTTTCTAGAAAATTGAAAGAGAGAAAAATGCGTTGATTGGATAGAAATTATTAAATTAATGATAGACATTATGTCTAAAATTAGATAATGTTTAACATTAATTATGCTACATAAATATTTGTTGACATTTGTAGAAAAAATAATTAAACATTGTACTCGTTGGAAGAGCTGGGAGGTCTAGTACTTATTGAAGAAGTGAAGGGAAAATATTTAATTCAGGCGTGGAACAAATTTATTTGAGTTACCAAACATCCTAGTAGTAATTTCCCATCGGGAGAAATCAAACCCTCGCTTAACAAAACCCTAGCCATACTTGACGCCAAATCAGAATAAAATACTTGCACCACAAAATACTCAACATTGAATCAGTATTGCGATGGAAGAGATCACGGAAGGAGTGAACAAGATGGAGATAGTGGAATCTCTGAAGAAGAATCGAGTTCAAGTTTCCAATACTAAGAAGCCCCTTTTCTTCTACGTTAATCTCGCCAAGGTTTTTATTTAATTTATATTATTTTAAGGTATTCAATTTCGTATTTTTATTCGAGTTTAGTAATTTGCTTTTTTACTGTATCCCACTGTAGAGATACATGCAGCAATACAATGAGGTTGAGCTTTCAGCGCTTGGAATGGGTGATTATTATTAGTTTGATTCTTTTTTTATAGTTTATATATTTTCTGATTTGAAGTTATGATAATGTACACAGTCCAGTCTCTAGTACTTAATCCTCTTTATGAGAAATTCATTATTGGCTCGGTTGATTGTTAAATTTCTACTTATGATTATTGTGATAGAAAAGATAAGGATGATGTTAATATCCCTTTTATATCCCATCTAATATTTTCAACCGTGAATAAAAAAAATCCTTTCAGTGATGGTTGGTGCGATTCTATTCGATAAGATCATATCTGATTATTTTTAAAATAGTCATGGCAACAAAATGGATATAATACATGATTTTTGTGCACAATTGTGGAGTATTATTTGTTGGAGCACACTCGATGGATATTCATAAATAGTTGCAATATTTTTGAAACTACTCTATAAATAATTTTGTAGAGCGTTAGGTAACTAATTCTTTACATGAAGAAATATATATGTTTATCATGATTGAAAATATCAAGTACTTAAAAATTAGCATGTATAAGTTGTGCATATTTTCAGATTTTGAAATTGAAATTTTCTCTTGAAATATCTGCTGCGACCTGCATATGTGCTGATGTTCTATTTGTGTCTATTTCATTGCAGCAATTTCTACAGTCGTCTCAATCGCTGAAATTCTGAAGAACAATGGATTTGCTGTTGAGAAGAGTGAGGATTTTTTTTTTTTTTTTTTTTTTTTTTTTTTTTTTTTTTTGGTGCTCTTGGTTTTGGTTTAGACCAATTCATTTACTGTAACAAATATGCAAGACGCCACATGTTGTGGATGCTGAATTTGAATTTAAACCTGGCAGAAATAATGACGTCCACAGTGGAAATTAAGGACGACGCCAGGGGAAGGCCCATCCAAAAAGCTAAGGTTAGTCCTGCTCTACAAAGACTCTTCATTTACCTCACTTTTCTAAGTGGGAAGGGATTTGGTTTGGTACATTAAAGGTCTTTCAAAATTCTCACCATCAAATCTGAACATTGATAAGCATGCCTAGTGTACACAAATGAATTTATCTAATTGATTAACATTCACTTGTATTGTGGCATCCTTCTGTTAGATAGTCGATATATATCACAATTATTCAACTATAGATTGATTTGTGACCAGGCTTTCTTTATTTGTAGTACATTAAGTTGTTTGTTAAGTTTATGTTATTTTGTCTGGGCTTTTGGATATGAGTGGCCTGTTTAGAAGCTCTGCATTGTTTTTTCATGTTATAGGGGACAAATCGACACTGTAGAACACAGGGAATAGTCCTATTTTCCTCCTAATTTTTTTTTCTATATCTCCTTTGGGGGCTCTGGTGGAGTATTAGTTGTAGGCTACGTAACCATTGTATTTTTCCTTGACAGATTTACTTCTTAGCTTCTATATTTTTGAGTTTGATCATGTTAACATACCTATTCTTATTTCTAGGGAAAGCTAAAATTAAAACATGAAAAGTGCCTATAAGATCTTAGAGCTTACTTAAGGAACAAACATTTGCATTTTTGGGTACTGATACTGATACTGATAATGCCTCTGCATTCAGTAATAAAATTGATGTTAAATTATCTATATTCAAAATTAGTTATTTAGCATCAATCTTCTATACCTGCCTGGACTTGTTGGATATACTTACAGAGAAAGATGTTTTTATTTAGCCCCAAATTAACAATATTTTTCATGTTCATGAATTACCGTATACTTAATTATCATGTGTAAAACATGAAATTGTGCACTTGTTCACTTGCATAATTCTCATGCATATATATCTTGTAAATGAAATTGTTGTTAGTAACGTTGTACATTTATAGGTCCAAAGTTACATTATATTTATGCTGCCAAATGAAAAAGGATAAATTTTTATCACCAGAAATGACCAAAAATATATTAAGAATTTAAGAAAAAATTAAAATATTAAAATTGATCCTGTTACTAAACCTCTGTTTGGTGAAGTGTTTATAAACTTGTTTATGTACAACATATTTTCCCAAACCGCTTTTAACGACTAATTTTCAAAACCATTTTTCAACTGCATACTTTATCTCAAAAATAACAAATTCTTTGTTTATAAACAAAAAAAATTACCAAACAGAGGCTTAGGCACTGTTCGGCAGCTGCATTCAGCCATTTAAATTGATTTATTTATGTTTTCTAGGTAAAATGTGTGGTTAAAAATTGGAGAGAGAAAATGTGTGTGGTTAAAAAGTGATTTGAGAAAGTGTAATTTAAATGTTGGATTAAATGGGAGCCGTGGAACAGAGGCTAAATAATAAATATCAGCACAAGTCCTTGGACCTTTTAATCTTCTACTTGCATCCATTGCAGTAGTATAATCTCACACTGTCATCTTTATGTTTCATCAACTAACAATTTTCATTCTGACACCAGAATAGGCTCATTATCATCAGAGGATCCTAGCCATAGTGGTCAATTCATTTTTCGATACCAGGGAACATTTTATAAAGCCAATTGTCAAAACAGAATGTTAATAACAGTGTGAATGCAATATTATCTGCTGAAGCATAGTTAGCTTCTTAATAATAGCATAAACACAGTATAATTATCTCAGAAGGAGTAAATGTAAAAGTTAATTATTCTTGTGATAGTATTAATTTTCCAGAGATTGATATCGAGTAGTTCATCTTGGAAATGGAAGTTGATTTTTGGCTTGTTTTGCATAACTTCGAACCTCTGACAAGTAGAAGTAGGATTGAAAATGCTAATGGGAAACATGAGCTGGTCTTCGAAGTTGATATTATACTGTAAAATAAGAGCATTAACAGCAAGTGATTGAATTGGAGGACCCCTACTTTTGAAGTGTGTGGAGTTCCACAATTATAGGTTCAGTTGGTACATTTGAATTGAGATGAGAAGCCTAAGTACTGAACTCAAAATTCTGTGTCTACTATCAATGTTTGCCAAGACCATACCTCATATTAATTACAATTTGGAAGAGGTGGATAAATAGCTTAATTGATATTGAAACTAGTCAATATTTTGCAAGAAAATTTATTTCATACCTTAAAATCTCTATCAGAATAAGGCTATAGTGAATTCTTGTATTTCCCCAGTTGCAAACTTACGTCTAACATCCTTTAATCTTTGAACTACATATCTGGTTTTTACCTGCATCTGACATCCTTCAATCTGAACTAGTTTCATCTCCTGGATTCTTTTATTTCAGATCGAAGTTGTGCTTGGGAAAACAGCAAAATTTGATGAACTAATGGCTGCGGCTCAAGAGGCCAGAGAGATGGGTAATGGGGACGAGCAGAACTGAGAAAACCGTTTCTATTTCATGCTACTGGATTGGTGTCAAGACAGTCTATAGTTTTGTGGCTCTGATTTTGTATGAAAATGCTCTTTAAAGATGTCATGGCTTTTATTGATTTTTTGGTTCATGTTATTTAATTTTTAAAAACTATATCATATTCTCTTTTTAGACGTGTTAACCTGGTCATTTCATCTTTTGGGATTAATAGTTGATTGATTGATCTTATTATTCTTTGGAAACTAATTGCATTATTATAGGATAGTGTTGAAACGGGGTTTTATGTTTTAGTACCCAACCTTTCCTTAACTGGTATAGTTCATCCCCTATCGATGAATTCTTTCCTTTGTTCATTTGAACTCATTTCCCTTTAAACACTGTTTCAAGCTCAACAGTGAGGCAAGAATGGCGATGCCACTCTCCACAATATTCCTGATGCCACCTGCAGTTTTTTCTCAAACAAGTTGGTGGTCGAGATTGTCGAGAAATAAATTAAAGAGCTATGAAGAGACGCAAAGAAAATGCTTTTTGCTTTTTTCTACTGAAAATGTAAAAGAAAGTACATAAATTTTACATTCCTAGAAGGCTTAAGAGTGGATTTAGATCTTCTCAAAGAAGAATTTTGGTTTAGATTCATGAATTAATCTGTTTGTTTGTACGTATTCTTTGTCCAGATTGGTTTATCTGCAAAATTGTGGTTGTTAATTGTCAAAATGAAATGATAGGTAAGGTAATGAGTGATTGTCAAGTGTATAATCTACATCAAGACGCAAAGAAATATATACAAATAGCATAACTTTAGGTTCATTGGGATGTAAGTGAAGATGGAAAAGTGAATTTAGAAATATTAATTTAGATTCAATTTTACATCACCATTTAAGATGATTTAAGGGTGCAACAATACAAAAGTCCAGAAGGCCTAATATTTATGGTTTATGTTCAATTAAATGTTAAACAAAACAAAAGAACGGTTCGAATGAGCCGACCCGGCTTCAATATGACTCGTATATTTTGACTAACTAGCCTTGGTGGTTCCAAACAAGTGTCAAGTTGTCGAACCTTGACAATCCAATCATATACACCAACGTCTATAAACAGTTCCGTAGAAGTTTTTGGTTTTGACATCCAGCAACTGTAGAAGACAGGTCTGCTTCTTGCTCTTGTTCATTCGATAATCACAGCACAATTTCTATTTCGGCAACAGAACACAAAGCATACATTTTCGATGATTGTTCCAACGGTGGGAAAAACTTTATTGAGCACCACGGTGATATTTTTCTCAATATTTCTAGCCCTAATTCTATTCGCACCGTCTTTCCCCTTCTTCCGATACCCTGTATATTCTTCAACGTAAGTCGTTAGCGATCCTGTTATTTCATAATTTAATTTATTCAATTGTTAGAACTCAATGATTTGTGTGTATAATTTTTCTGATCTAAGTTATATAATGGGAAATTGCAGGTCAGATAGACCAGAGATATGGACTCTTCGAAGGATTGTTGAATGGAGACCTTGCAATTGGTGGCTTCAAGGACACCCAGCTGGTTAGATTTTTCATCATCTGTTGAATGTGTTTAAAAATCCCTTTGCTAATTCGTGTACTTATTATTTTGTTTAAACTTGGGACCAGGTTATTGTTAGATATTTTTTCATAATTTATTTATTTACTTATTGTTGTTATGCAAATGGTTTGCTGCTTCGAAGTATGGTTTGCCGCTTCTAAGGATGTTAAAATTGAACAGTTTCTTCCAACCAACACATCCTTCCCTATGGACGCTTTCTTCCCTTATATATTGAGGAGTTCCCCCATTTGCAGATATATTCATTCTTCTTCTTCTTCTTTTGTTTTCTTGGCATCATCAATACAATCATTTAGTGTTCTCTTGGTTTGGTTTGATCAAATCGTCATTATTTGAATCAAACACATTCATTGTATCTTGAAAGAGATTTTCGTTAAAACCCCATTTTGACTTCATTGGGTTGAGGAGAAACATCTCTTAAAAGATAGCGATTTTCATTCCTTGGAGTTTATTTAGTTTTCTCAGATTCCCTAAGTAGAATTAATTGAGGTTTTTGTGGGGGCGTGTGCACAATGTTTTATTTTTCAGTTTGGGGATGGTTTCACTTTTCTTTCTAAGTCAATTTTGACTGGCTTCCAATGCAGACATTTGCATTTGGTTTTTGTTGTTGAAATGCTGCAGCTTTACCATCCAAGAGTAATGGGTATATTCGAGTGGATTGCTACGGTGGACTCAATCAGATGAGAAGGGATGTGAGTTCCTCGTCTCATTATATATTGGTCATGATTGGCTTCACTGCTAATCGCTTTCTTTTTCTTCTATTTTGTTATTTTAATTGGCATACTCTCTGATGATTGTAGTTGTGTGATGGTGTTGGAGTTGCTCGCTTGCTGAATGCTACTCTTGTTTTGCCCAAATTTGAAGTGGCTGCTTATTGGAATGAATCCAGGCAAGCAATGGTTTAGTCTATTGACATAGGACTATTCCTCTGCATATGCAGGATTTTGTTATTGATGTAATTTAGGCCCTGTTCGGCAGCCACTTTAAAGAGAATTGGAATTGTAATGTGTATTATTTGGGTTTTCTAGGTAAAATGTGTGGTTAAAAATTAGAGAAAGAAAATATGTATGGTTAAAAAGTGGTTTGGAAAATTGTGTAAATTAAAACATGCAATCATTTCCAATTTAATTCAACAGCCTAACAGAGCCGTAGAAAGAACGAGTTAGTCTGTAGAGTGCAATCCCTTAAACTAGCGTTAGATGAAGTAGGTTGATGTCTATCAACCCAACAAAAAAAAAAAAAAAAAAAATTCTACCCCACTTTCGTATTCCATTTAGACACTGACAAAACCTACCTTTCTGGGTAGCTGTTGATGTATGCAAATATCTCTTGCTCTAAGATGCTCCCACTCTCAAATTCGCCGTCGGTGTGTTGTCTCAATTAATTTGACTTAGTTATATGGTTAGGTTACTTGCATTATATAATGTGGGGGAGAAACATTCTGCTGAAATAAGGAAAAGATACATCTTCGATTGCTTTTGCGATTTTCATTCATTTGATGCAATCTACAGTGTGTCCTAACTTATTATTTCACCATGCAGTGGATTTGAAGATGTATTTGATGTAGACTATTTCATCCAACAAGTGAGTGGCTTCATCGAAGTAGTAAAAGAGTTGCCAGCAGAGATTGCATCAAAAGAACCTTTTCATGTAGATTGTAGCAAACGTAAAGGTCTATATGACTATGTCAAAAGTGTGCTTCCTTCCCTTTTAGAGCATCGTTATATTTCATTCACGCCAGCAATGAGTCAAAGAAGGGATAGGTACCACCTTGTATTCTTGAATTCCTTTGTTCTAGTAAAATCTCTTATTCTACTTGCAACACAGTTTCCAGTCAACCTTGCTTTCTTCTCTGGTCACTTGTTTCTGCGAAGTTGCAAAGATATTTATTCTCATCTTGCTCTAGTCTTGGGTTTTTCCCCCCCTCAAAATTTTCTGCACAGAGGGTGGTTGGTGCTTTAATCATAGCGCAGTCGAGGAAATTATTTCCAAATAATTGCCTTGAAACCCTCTTTTTATTGGAATATAGTAATTTGGGCATGTTAATTAAATGATGGTAGAAAAATTGATTATTTATTAATGGACAATTCTATTTTCACAATCCCACCCACAATGTGGGTGACAATCCACCCAATGTGAGTGGATTGTCACCCACATTGTGGGTGGGGATTGTGATTGTAGCATTGTCCTTTATTATTTTGGGAAAATGGGATTAAGCTATACTGCCAGGCATGTTGTACCACATTCTTCTTGATAAGTACAAGTTCTTGCCCTTTACTACACATTTTTGACTTCAGTAACATGTGTTTATCAAGATTCTAGAGTACATATTATAATCATAAATTTTGTAGGTATCCACTATATGCCAAAGCTGCATTCTGCCAGGCATGTTATAGTGCTCTGCGCTTAACCAGCATGTTGGAGAAGAAAGCGTCTGAGCTTCTAGAAGCTATACCGAAGCCCTTCCTTTCACTTCACCTTCGGTTTGAACCCGACATGGTAGCTTACAGTCAATGTGAGTACTCTAATCTGTCTCCTGCTTCTGTGCAAGCCATAGATGCTGCACGAGGAGACCGGAAAGCCTGGACTGGAGAACAGGCCCGTATATGGAGAAACCGTGGAAAGTGTCCCCTCACTCCAAATGAAACTGCTCTCATCCTTCAAGCTCTTTCTATCCCAACAAACACAAATATTTATTTGGCAGCCGGGGATGGGCTGATGGAACTCGAAGGATTAACTTCAGTCTACACAAATGTTTTCACTAAGTCGACCCTTCATAGAGGTGGGGACTTTGCCAACATGCATGGAAACACGAAAGCTGCACTGGATTATTACGTGTCCATCAGCAGTGATTCTTTTGTGGCAACTTATTTCGGAAATATGGATAAAATGGTTGCAGCAATGCGTGCTCTCAAGGGGCTGCCGAAAACACTTTTCTTAAGCCGGAGGGGTTTTGCTGTGTTGACTTCTCAGGGGCTCAAGGGGAAGGCATTGCTTGAAGCTCTATGGAAAGTTCACAGAGATGATTTTGTAATGGGGGTAGGATCTGCTTTACCTGACTGTTTTTGTGAACTCAAGTTATGAGGTTAGTTTCCTAAAATTCACATTTCTTCGATAAGGGATGGTTTTCTCATCAGCAAAACCCCCCCCTTTTTTTTTTTGAGTCGAGGATTACGAGAATATATATTTTGAGCTCAATTTTTGAATGTTAATTGTAATTCACGAGTTTGAATTCATTTAATACTAAAATTAATCATGTGCTAAAAATCCTTTTTTGCTTGTACGCTGCCAGAACTATTTGATCGGACGAACTATTTGATCGGATTCTTGACCCGATTTGGCTAAGTGGAGCCAGGAAATTTTGCACTTTATGACTCCATCTCCTATAATCCTTTATTTGGATACCTATGTATAAATACTATATAAATTTAGCCCTGTTTGGTAAGAATTTTAATCCAAATTTTAATCTAAGTTAAAGTCAACAATTAATTTCAACAATATATTTCATGAGTTCAATAATTTTTTAATCATACATTTCATCAATTTTTATTAAAATTTACTAAAAATTTGATTTTAATCTCTTATCAAAAAGGTGCTACTCATCTTAAAAAAAAGGTTGAACCTCAAACCTAAGGGTCCTCACTTGTCCTGCCTTGAGTCTTGGTAGAGGATGTAAATCGTAGTTTATACTTTCTAGAGTGTAGGGTGAGGGCTTACCTTTGCACTTGGCAAGGACCGAATTCGAACCCCTGACCAAGCGATACTGATCTTTAAACGATCATCCCTTTCACGTTGGGAGATGTGCCCTGGGGACAATAGGTGCTACTCATCTTATGGTACTTGCTACAATTCCTTTACAAATTTTTAAATGGATGCTAAATGGTGGGGTTCTTGTAAGAATCAGAAGTAGGAGTAAATGTTTGTCTGTTTGGTTTGGTTATTGAAGGAATCGAAATTCTCGGTTCGATTTCGGTTCGGTTCCATTAATAACAATAACCGAACAATTTAGGTTTCGATTCGGTTATCGATTAGTTTTCGGTTCTTGTTCGATTCCTATTAAAAAAAATTAAAATTGATGGAAACACGAAAAATAATCATGTAACAAAATTTAAATCGAAATGTATCTTCAAAATATATCATTAAAACTTTTTAAACATTAAATTTCACGAGTTCTCTACGTTACCAACTCGTTCTACAAGAAAAAAAATGTAAATGTGAATAGTAATAAACGTTATTTTAGTATTACTGAAATGAAATGTCAAGATACATACATTTGATCGTGTTCGGTTATTTTTAGGTTTTTCGTTCTGTTCTTTTGTTAAAAAAATTCAATAAATATCTTGTAAAGTAATACAGAAAGTATTATGTGAACTTAATTTAAATTAAGAATATTTGGTTTTCGATTCAATTTTCGATTTTCAAATAAGAACCGATCGATTTTTCGGTTCTTCATTTTTTGATTTCGATTCTCATAGAAACAAGCTCTTTTCAGGCTTGACCTAAATAGAAAATTAAGGGTGCGTTTGATTAGCTTAATTTTCCATGTCGATTTTCCACCTTTAATTATTTGGTTGGACAATTTTTTCATGGAATAAATTTCAAAATTTTCTAGTCACGTGATGATTTTTCCTCAAAATTGAGGAATTTGATTTCTAGCCTAAGGGGTAGAATTTTTTTCTAGTCAACTTATTTTTGTAATTTGTATTACGTTTGATCTTTTTTTTTTTGTTAATTGATTTATTTTTTTCCCAAAAATTAACATTATTTTTATCAAGTACAAATGTGTTAAAAAATGATTTTTTTTTATAATTAAAATAGTTAAATTTTGCTTTATTTACCATGAAAAATAATGTTAATCAAACAACAAAAGTTTAAATTTTTTTCACTTTTTTCACCTAAAATATTAAATTAATCAAACACATTAAACTTCTAATTCTCAGGAATTCAATTCCTTGGAATTCATTTTCTTTCCACCCAATTTCACCCTCGCTATCAAACGCAGTTTATTATATTGTAATTCAAGAAAGAAGGAAAAAAGAATTTAAAAAAAAAAAAAAAACTGTCCTTGTCAAATCCTATGGGTGTTGTCCTTCTAAAACTACAAATTTCAAGGGCGAAACAAAACAAAATTTCCACTAGCACAGCATTTTGGATTAGAACTGAAAACAACGGGGATTGATCACTGCCTGTAGACAAGTCACTGAAGGCATTCTGTATTGAAATTTTGAAAATGCTTGAATTGTGAAGGCCTAAGGATCACAAGGCACTTCTCTGTATTTACTTGCTCATCATACGAGAGACCACAATCAGTTTCCATTTTCTTCTCAACTGCTGCATTATCCATGATAGGTTCTTGTTGGAACCGATAATCAGTTTACACCGTAAAACATTATGCCGGTAGTGTGGAGTCGAATCAATTGTCGAAGATCAATAAAAAAATGATTAAATGGCCATTAGATCCAGAATCTATTCGACGAGAAAATGATACCTTGTCGATCAATATATATCCTGTACAATTAAAATTTGTAGGGCTCCCAATTAATGTTAATGAAGCTATAACAAAATGGAAGAAAAACAACAATAAAATAAGATAAAAAGGAAAAGGAAAAGAAAAGAATTAACAAAAAACCGCATGCATTAACTCGTATCAGATGATTCCTCTGATATATTAAAAGGGTGACTTAATAGGGTAAATGGAACTAGAAACAACTCGTATTGTGACATGCAATTATGAGTCTGACTCTATAATACATACCTTGGAGAAAAATTGGACAGTCATTCTAACCCGCATATGTACTTACCTGACAGACTTTCATCTGGATAATGTGAATCACCTACATCAAGAAACATATAATGATGATATTGATACCAAAAGACTTCACAAAAGCATTGAAATTAAGTAAATAACATGACTATTCTACTATGATAAGCTTAGGAGTGTATATGGTGCAAATAGTCCTACCTACATATCTAACCAACTAGCTGTAGGATGCAACCAAAAAAACTTGAAGAGAATTGGATGGTAGAATCCTTATAATAGCTCTTTTCACTTCATGTTATCCCTTGTGTGATCACGAGATTTTCTGTCTTTAAGCAAGGAATTTAGAATCATTGAAGCCTCAGTAGACACTCCATCATTTAGATAGAGTTCAAATAATTTTGAGTACTTAATAGCAATATTGAGCTCAGGCTCATCCAGGTTGCAGGAAACCATGCTCTTCCATTCTTTAGATTTTCCTACTAAACAAATTCCATTTAACAGGGCAGTAAAAGTTACTGAATCTGGAGGGAATCCCTTCTTCGACATCTTATCACTCAACTGCAGTGCATCTGTAAGCATTGCGTGTAAACAAAGGCAGACGATAATTGCATTATATGCAGCTGAGATAGGATCCCAACTGTCAGTCATCATCCTTCCAAAAACCATTAGAAGCATAGGCCACTGCACATCTGATTCATCACGTCTGTTCAAGATGGTGCTAGATGCATTTTTCGAAAACCCATTAATCAAATAATGAAATGTAACATCATTGGGATGACATTTGCTCAAAAGCATTTGTTCAAAAAAAGAGGCTGCTTTGGCAAGATTTCCCTCTTTACACAAGCCTCCTATTAGCACAGTATAAGTCACAACATTAGGAATTTCACCGTTCATTTTCATCTCTCTAAAAATCTTTTCAGCTCCAACAGAATATCCACTGCGACAAAACCCATCAATGAGAGAGGTATAAGTGACTACATTTGGCATAGAATTCCGTTTCACCATAAGGCTAACAATTTTTAATGCACCATACAGATCATGTTGCTTTATGTACCCATCTATAATTGTAGAATAAGTAAATTCATCAGGAGAAATATTTCTATTTACCATTCTATTCATACAGATGATTGCATCTCTCATCATCCTAAATTTACAGAAGCCCTTAATCATGGCATTGTAGCCAACTATCCCAGGATCAATACCACTCTTATTTATATCATCAAAGATCTTCTTTGCCTCATCAAGATTATCATTTCTGATACATCCATCAACCAAAGTGGCATAAACATGCATACCAGGTAGTATGCCGTGGCCAAGCATCTCTGAAAGAAGCTGCTTAGCAGCAATAAACCTTCCAGTTTTGCATAGACCATTCATCAAGACATTGTAAATACCCGAATCAGGGGATACACCCCTCTCGATCATTTTGTCTCGAATGGTTAATGCAGCATCAACCTCCCCAGCAACAACTAACCCATGTACAAGAGCTCCATAAGTTATTAAATCAGGTTTCTGTCCACATTCTGTCATCTCAACAACCAAGCTTGAGGCCCTCTCAAAATCCCCCTGTCTGCAATATGCTTGTATAAGAGGAGTGAAACTTAGCTTATTGGGTATTGGTCCCCTCCTTTTCACCCGATCTAAAAGCTTTTCAGCTTCCTGTAGCTTCCCATCCCTACATGCATTAGAAATCAAAATATTATATGTTACTATGTCCAACTTGCAACCAACCTCAATCATTTTCCTCGTGGTCTCTACTGCATCCCCAACAAAGCCATGCCTATATCTACCTTCGATTATACTATTATACATATGAGTGTTAATTTGGATCCCCCTTGATTCCATTTCCTTCAAAAGTTCATCCATTTTCTCAAATCTCCCTTCTTTGCAAATCCCATTTACCATTGCTGCATATGTCTCCACCGTGGGTAAAAATCCCTTCAATTTCAACTCGCTGAGAAGCCCATGAGCTCTGTCAACATCCCCTCTCTTGCAATACCCGTCAATAAGAGTATTATAAAACACAATATTCGGAATGGCGTTCTTTCCCCATCTTTTTTCAATCAACTTTTTACCTTCCTCGACCTTCCCTTCTTTACACCACCCTCTGACCATTATACAAACGCTATAATTATCTACACAAATATTTTCAATACCATCATCCCTCTTCACCATTTCCTTATATACATTCCGTGCAATTTCGATTTTCCTATTCTTTACAAGCCCGTTGAGTAAAGAATTACAAGCTAAAACATGGGGCACCACGTTATACTTTTTCAACACAAATGAATACAACTCAAAAGCTTTCTCAACCTGCCCACATTCCGCATAGGCTCGGATAACAACATCGAACGCCTCGAGCGTGGGCAACTTCTCTTCACATTTCATACACTCCGCCAACAAATTCCCAATCTCCGTAAACACTTTAGACCTAGCCAAGAGCTTCAAAAGCGAAGAATAAGCAAATCCATCGAGAGAAAAGCTGTTATGCGACACCCAGTCAAAGAACTTGATACCCAATTCACAGTCACGAATTTTGTCGAACACTAGGTGTGCAATTTCTGATGGAGCAACATCCTCTTCTGAAAAGCGGGTTTCGAGTCTTTTTTCCCATTGACTATCTTGGGTCCTGATTATTTCACATACCTCATTTGTCAGATTCTTGATGTGAGGCGTGAAGGGGATTTTTGATGGAGGTTTCAGTTTGAATTTGGGAGTATGCAGCGGTTTGATGAGAGCGAGCAGGTTTTTTGACATGGAGGAAAAAGAACAGTTCCGTGTGGTTACGCCAAGAGAAAATATGACTTTATATAGTGATTAATTAGATTATTACTAGACTACTAATAATATGCCGCTATTTTGCGTTGAGTTTCAATCGTAAATCCGTTTCAATAAATATCATTTTGAAAGAAAATCAAACAATAACTATATTTTTTATATATTTGTATTTGTATTTTATCGTTTCACTTCGAAACTTCTCTGATGTCAGCAACAAATTAAGATTATGTGCGAGAGAATTGAGATAAAATCAAATAGGATAAGGAGAAGCGGTCAAAGAGGAGAGATGGAAGGTAATTGTAGAGGCATTCAAAAAGAATGAAGACATTAAGTATGGCGGATAATGTCTTTTTATTTATAAATGTAGAAGATAAAACTTTCCTTATGGTGATTAGTTGTGTCAAGTAAAAATCGTATTTATATCTAATTAATATGAAAACATCCCTATAATATGCTTTTATAATGCAAATCGTTTCAAGTTTGAATGATCAACCATTCTTGAATGAAGATCAAAAGCCAATAATACCCTTAAACAATTACAAACCTTTTCTTTTGCATGAACATTATCTCATTTTTCTTTGTTATTATATTTTACACTTTCAGGAAGCCGTCAAATCTGATAGGCATGCAATTTGAGTCCATTAAGAATAAATGACAAAGAATATAACATTTCCAGCACTAGACAAGTTACCATTTGGCAGGGCCTGTCATTAGTGCAATAATTTGAAATAATGATTTATAAAAACATTTGTGTCCTATATTCAATTTTTTCTTTAAGTGTCATATATAATAAAAAAATTTGGTGTCCCTATATCGTTCAGGCTCTGTGCGATCACACCTCTCGCACACTCTCAAGACCGTCTGCTGCTTGGTAACATAACATGTTTATAAACAACACATAAATCACCTTTTCACTATACAATCACTTTCAACCATATATTTTACTTTGAAAACATTACATTCTTTGTTTATAAACAAAAAAATTTACCAAACAGAAGTTAAAATACTTCTACGAATCTGGTACTCACTCGTTCCTCCATAATCACCTACTTTATAAACAATACATATGACAGAATCCTCCTATCAAAATAGGCTTACAAACATAACTTCTTTTGATTATTTCAACGCACCAACTAGTTGACAGATCCATTTGTCATTATCTTTAGCCACCAACTATAGATATATGCTCGCCACCCTTTGACCTTTCAGTGAGTCAAAAACATGGACAAGTACAAGAATTTATGCCCTGCATTGCATAAGAAATGGGAAAATATATTTGCTTGACAGAATCAAAGAAAATCTCTATTTAAAGTTGTTACAGCATATCATTGTAATATAAATGAAGATACGACTTTTGTTTATTCTTCTTTAATTTTGCCAACCTATTTTCTGTTTAATTTGTTACACTTGCAGATTATCGATATGGAAGTCCAAACCAAAGAGTTAATCCTTCAATATAATTCGGTTCATTATCAATAACCTGTTAATCAGGTATGCCTCCAGAAGCCGAACTAAAAGAGTTTCCCACTGTTGAAAATCTTATATAGCTTTAAAATTAACTGAGCACATTTTCCATATTCCTAAAATGAAAACATGGAGGTGAAACTTTGAGCCATGTTTCCAGCACAGGTTGATGACAAAAAGGACATAGAAGTAAAGAGCAGATAATAAGATTATTTATTAGCCATCTCTATGTACCCTAATCTCACTCTCAGAATCCACTCTATGTATAGCTTAGCGCCTTAGCCTACATGTACCAAATCTGACCGAAGTACTAATAGTTGTTTGATAACCACAAGTAAATTGGCATGTGTAGCCAAGAGATAGAAAAACTAACCATTAGTGGGCTGAAGTTTTCAAATCAGTAGCTAAGAAGACTTTTGCCACTTCCACAGATACTCCATTCATCATCACAAGTCTGATTACGAGGAAAATACAAGCACAAGTCTCAAAAATGTTCTATAGTTTGCAAATATTTGATGCTTGTGACTGGTGAGTGCACTAAATGAAGCATTAATGCTACAAAGTGTACTGGTAGGCATGAAGATGCAAAGCAAAGAGAACATTGACTAACGGATATATACTTGCTGTGAAATCCCAAGTGCACGATATCGCTAACAAGTAGTAAAAGTGAACTTTTGAGTCCGGGTTTTTGATCCCACGATGACTATTTATTCTTTATAAATTTACTTTGATCAAGAGAATTCCTAGATTAAAAAAAAAAAAAAACTAACTAATAAAATAAATTGCAACAGAATCCAAAATAACAATAAAATTGAGATTCAATGAAATAAACAATGCAATTAAAATAAAAATAAAATTTAAACTAAAAGCAACTAATAAAAGCAATAACTAAAGTGGTGGATTTTCGAACAATTAAATGAATATCAGGACTAACGTTTTCGAAGTAACGTTCTACCTTAATTTCGCATCTCAAGTTGTTTTCTAGAATTGTATTTGGTCCAATTCACACATGTATCTAATTTACCTCTCTTGAGTTCAAATGAGGCCTATTTAACTAAGTCAACAATGTATCTCTACAGCGAATCAGAATTCTCCTTAGCTAAATGCATAAAATCTCCTAGGAATTCATTAGTGACCACAAGCAACCATAAATTCATATCTTTATCTTTTTGTTGAAATTATCGGATTTTATTATGTGATCTAATTATTAACTCACATCTCAAATTATAAAAACAATCATTTAATCATGAATTGGTGATCAAGCAACTCAAGCATTAATTAAAAGCAATAATAAAATCAATACATTAAAATAAAGCACCAATTTGAGAATCAAAATCAAACTAAAACCATTAAATCTACATCGTCAATCCTGATTAACAATTTAGCTACTCATATTATTTGAAGAAAAATCAATAAATAATATAAATAAAACCCGGAGTTTGAAGTGTTCAATAATTAGCATCGCTTCCATCTTATTTTTTAGTCCCCAGCCAAGCCCTTGTTGCACAGTCACAGCCGATCAGCCTCCTCAATTAAAATCAGCCGCTAACCACTCTTTTCCTTCAAGAATAATTCTGTCAATTAATTCTACCGAGCAGCCTTACTCTCTTTTTCTTCTACCACTAGCCGACTAACCACAATGTGCCCTCAGTTCTTGTCCCCTCGATTTAATTCCCAACCGGCTGATGAGTATATATATATCCAATTTGTTTCCAGCCGCACTTCAATTGCTCTCAGCCAAGTATATTTTTTCTCTCCAAACTAGCCACAATTTATTTTTGCTGGTAGCCGCACTCCCCTATCTCCCTCTCGGCTGCTCTCTTCAATGTATATATTACAATAATAATCAATCCCCCCTTTTTTCACAGCAAACACATTCCTTTATACCCAGCAAAAGCTGACCAACCACACTCCTTGGGCCTAAAGGAGTCTTATTTGAATTGTTTTCAATGGCCTAATTAAAATTAGTGTGGGTTTTATTCTTGAACCTCAATTCTTTCAAGAAAATATAAGTTGGTCCCTTGTCGTCGTTTTATTTCCAATTGCATCCAAAATTGAGTTTTTCCATTCAATTGTTGAATAATTACTTCAATTCCTCATTTTTCTTGATTTTGAGATAAAACCTGAAATAATGACAAATAAACACAAACTAAGTAGAGTTTATTCATAAAAAACATTATAATATACTAATTTTGACATATAAATAAGTGTATAAAATACACTTATCACTTGCACACAAAGATCTATGGACATCAACATATACACTACGAAAAAGAGGAGAAATAATTATATCTAAGAATAACTTACAAAAACTTAGGTGGTTCCTGTCTTCTTGGCTCTTAGCACTTCCATTTCACCATGCACGTTATTAAGGCAGTACCTGAAGTTGATTGAAGAAAATTGGATGTCTTCATTTAAATGTCATCCCTCGAAGGAGCATCTCCCATCAAATTCATTCAATCATAACCGAATTATATGGAAAGTTACCTGCTGCTTAGCCTCCATATCTTTTTATGCAATACACTTCACCATCCAATGTTCTAATTCAACTCTTCGACAATTTAGATTTCATGGCACTTATTTGATCACCAGAAAAAGGAGGTACCCTTTTCTGAGCCAAGAGAATAATATATTTGGCCTTTTCAAGTTTGTCAAGTTTTCCATCCTTCCTCAGACCTTCAAGCAGCTTACAGATGCTATCCACGCTAGGATACCAATTCTTTTGCATACTGGCTTTACAAAAAGTGTATGCCATATCAAACTTACCTGCTCGACAAAGATAGTGGATCAAAGTCTGATAAATTTTTTGATTGGGCTTGTATCCTTCATGGAAAAAAGCATTATAAACTCTCATCACCATTTCAAGATAACCAGCACGGCTAAAGCCTTTAATCACCAAATTATATGTTATCTCATCTGGACGTATCCCATAGCAACGCATCAAATTCAATAATTTGTTAGCGTCCCAAGCACGTCCTTTATTCACTAAGAAATGAATTCTGGCATTAAAGGTTGCCACATTAGGCAGACAGCCCTTTAGTATCATAAGGTTCCATAATCCATTGGAAACCTCCCATCTGTTTGCCTTGTAAAAGGCCGCTATTAGTGTTGTGTATGTAATCACATCCGGACTCATTCCCAGCTTTTCCATCTCAATCATGACCAAATAAGCTTTATCTAATATACCCATTTCACAAAATGCATTGATAACAATATTAATAGAGAACACATCTAGCTTGATGCCAAAGTTGAAAGGCACGTCTCTAAGAAAAGATTCAATTGCCACCAAGTCATGGGACTGAGTCAACACCTTCAACGCAGCATTAAATGACTTAACTGTCCTCTTACAACCATACAGGTGCATATCATAAAATGTATTAACAGCATGCTTAAACATTCCAGCCCTCCCATACAACATTATAATTCGAACAATGAATCCTTCGCGCCGGCCCTGCGGCAAAGTCTTCTGATGGTCCAGCAAATTCTCAATGTAATCAAAACAACCCGCGCCAGCTAACCTAGAAACTGTATCCTCGAACACAAATCGATTTTCAACAACCACCTTATTGTGCACATTGGCCTTAAACAAATGAAACAACTTTTCAGGGTCCCTTTCATTCTTCAACTTAACAAGCACGGGCTCATCTATTTCAATAGGTTTTCGCATATTATTAGACTCCAAACTATTCCTAGCAGAACCAACCTTATTAATAGACGGCACATCAGCAGCTGCAGCAGCAATAAGGGGCACGGTACCAAGTCTGCGAACCAGGCGCAGAGAGAGCATGATCAAATAACATACCCACCAACCAAAATCAACGTTTCAGCAAATTCTTCGATAACCATTAAAAAAATGACGCCAACTAAAAAGTATTAACAATAAGAATCCAAGTAGTCCACGTAAATATATTGAATCCCTAAACTAATAAAATCAATTGAATGCTAATTTAAGATCCCAGAAAACCATCCACCAAATGCATTACTTAACAAAAAACCCAAATGGAGTTCTAATAAAATGTAAGTGCGTCTCTGAGATTACAAGAAAGTAGGAAAATTCCTTATGCTGAAATGGGAATTACGAAGGAGGTAATCTGTATTATAATCGCTTTAAAGAGAGAATAAAAATTACCTAGAGAGAGAAGAGGCTCGATTTCATGCATTGGTAAGTGGTGAAATCTTTAGGAAATTTGAGTGTGGATGGGCGTTGGGGGAAGCTGGTGGTGTTGGAAGGGTTGCGTCATCGGGGTTTCTAGGTTATGTGATTTTGCCCCCCATGAGCGTGAACCATTCTTGATCTGCTGTAGCTGGTTGCACCATAAAGACCCGGGGGGTGCATTTCCAAAATTATCCCCTCATATATTCTTTTCAAAATTATAATAATAGGAAAATTTTCCCTCATTCAAAAAAATGAAATGAAATTGAACAATATTAAAGCAATATTTCTTCTTTATTTTTTCTTTTTTCTTTTACGTTTTTTAATTTCAAGTAGAGCATTTTATTTTAGAATAATAGAAACTATTTTTCTTTCTTTGCACAAAAGTGAATATTAAGAACAACAAATTAAAACAAAATCGAAAGCTATCAATTTTTTTACTTGCTGACTTAAAATCAAAATTGAAAGCATTTTATTTTAGAATAATAGAAACTATTTTTCTTTCTTTGCACAAAAGTGAATATTAAGAACAACAAATTAAAACAAAATCGAAAGCATAACTATCAATTTTTTTACTTGCTGGCTTAAAATCAAAATCGAAAGCATTTTATTTTAAAATAATAGAAACTAATTTTTTTTCTTTGCACGAAAGTGAATGTTGAGCACAACAAATCAAAACAAAATCGAAAGCATGGCAGCCAATCTTTTACTTGCATGCTTAAAAAAAATAATCGAAAGCACGTGCCAAGAGTGTCAATCTACTTGTGTGCTTATTAATCCCATGTATATAAGTTCAACAGTTCTTAGCTTGTAATTCATTTCCAATCTAATTTCCAATTGCCTAACAGAAGGAACCAAACAAGAATGACACAAGATGCGGAAATTGGGAGTAGGGTCGGGACGAAGTTTAAGAGCTAACATTGAGAATCTAAGGAGTGCAACAGTCTAGTCGTATTAGAGCTAAAGTAGAGAATTTATGAAATCCAATTGTCTAGTCTTGTACGACAAAACAAATAATCAACCCCCACAACCAATCTTTGTATGCGTTGCCGTTGCTCAAAATGGAAGGAAACAATAAGTTGTACTGTACAACCAAGGAAACAGTACTTTACAAGACACAAACTTCAATCACTACTATGTAAATTAACAAGTCGTGTGAAGTATCACGTTGAGTTACAAAATGTTGCCAACAACACCATAAATATCAAGTCGATGTCAAAAACCACCATGAACCAACCATCATTCTCATCGATAATCGGGTTTGCATATACACTCAAAAAGCAGTATTACTCTGAACTCCTACAAAATAACCTTTTTCCACTGCAAAACGTAGTCACTATCACATTGTCGACAAAATGGAGAACGCGGTTGTCTACACTATCACTATCTACAATATCAACATAATTGGCACAAAAAGATTTGATCTGGCATTGTTAACCCTGCAGAACTTTGCATCTTTTCACAAAAAGGGGGAATTGAACTCTAATTGACAATGGTGACGCAGAGAGGAATTTGGTGGTGAACAGACAGCAGCCACTTTACTTCATCATCACTAGTAATCTTTACCGGCGCAACGGGCACACTTGTCATGCCCGGGACGACAAATCTCATCTCCATATTGTATAAACTGGAATCCACCATAAGGAGTTCACTCACTCTATCATACAACTCCGTGTATGAAATATTCCTTGAAACAAGAAGAGACATCGTTTCTTTTCCACTCCAAGTCCACCCGTCTTGATCATTTTTCTTAAATTCACCAAAATAGGAAACAACTAAACGGAAATCGGCACTCAAACCTGGAATTTATTGAAAATTGTTAAAATACTAAACAAAAATCTCCACATCAAGAATTAATCAAATGCACCCCTACAAAATACTAAAAGATGGTAGAAAAAGGAAAGGTATTTCTTCACTTCCAAGTACGGAAAATCTTCTAAAAAAATCCCTCTTACGACAACCATTCCATCAAGCACAGTTTGAGCTCACGAGTAGGTTAAAAGCAAACCAGTAAGAGGTAGAATATATACCATATGCAGTAGCATCTATTTGTTCTGGAATCTCCTGTATATCCACTTCAAACCTTTGCTGAACCTAATCCCATAGGACAAATACATGATTAGTAGCAAATTGGAATCACTCACTATTCAACTCAATTTTCCAGTTCATCCTTAGAGACCAATGAAATGCTACAGAAAATGTTAAGAACACTGTCAAGTCAATCCAACTAAAAGGGAAAAGTTTCAAGTTAGCCACCAAAATTTTTTCTTGTTCCAATATTCACAGAAATTTGCTTTTCATTTCAGTTCGATGACTGGTAAGAATCCCCAGTCCGCTAGTTTTTCCAATGGAATGTTAGACATGATGTTTGAAGCTCCATCAGAAAAATTACTGAATTTTAGATGACTGACCAGGCTGATAAAAAGAAAAAGAAACATAGAGTTTTAAAACCCATTTATTACCTGATTAAGAACGTCAGAATCCGAAGCCAAAGACACAAAGGTAATGGCAAGTCCTTTTGTGCCAAATCGACCAGCTCGACCTAGCTGTTAGAGAACAGATGTCCAAAGGAAATATGGGTAAGCTATATAACATCACTGTCATAGATATTCTATACATTCAGCTAATATTAGTGGAAATACCCTGTGCAAGTAAGTGTCTGCAGAATCTGGCATATCATAGTTAATTACAATATTGACGCGCTCCATGTCAATTCCCCTTCCAAATAAATCAGTTGCGACAATAATTCTTTTGAGACCCTCTTTGACACTTTTGTAACGGTTCAACCTGAAGTTAATCATGAGAAATAATAAGAAGATAATGTTCTCATACGCAATACAGATATTGCAAAGGTGACGCAATCCGTCAGAAAAAATAAAACCATAGGACAGGTGGAAATTAAACTTGTGGACAACAGAAACAGGTAAAAGCCTGAATGAGAAGATTAAAGGAGAGCATGGGAAACAAATATGCACAAACTACAGTAGTGAAAGTTAAACTGTGTTTGGTCAGTAATTTGAACTTATCTTATGCCTTCAGCCATAAAGATCCTACAAGAACTCTTGCGACCATTAATTAAACAGCAAACATCAGTTAATGGCATAATTCATGCCTCAACAGACATTTATGAAAAACACCAAATTTTACCAAAAGCTATGAAGCTACTTAGTACCCTACTACAAAAAGAGGCTCTGAAGGAGGAAAAGAAACAGGGGAAATACTGTAGCAAGCATGTTTGGGATGTGTTCATAAACGGTTTAAATTAAGGATAGAAATGAGTGATGGATAAATGAGTAATACTATTTGAGTCCCTCGAAATGTGTCGATAAATAGTGCCTTGAAGAGTTGAATGTACATAAACAGTTTATAAACATGAGCCAAACATA
Source organism: Ligustrum vulgare (assembly GCA_963555705.1). NCBI lineage: Eukaryota > Viridiplantae > Streptophyta > Magnoliopsida > Lamiales > Oleaceae > Ligustrum > Ligustrum vulgare. Next base: position 2,148,614 of record OY743172.1, on the reverse strand, counting down.
GGCAATATATGAAATGTTTGGATAAATTTGACAATATACAAAGCACTAAAATCTTTCATGGTACCAAGAAACACAAACATCCTAAAACAAACCAACTTGACTTCCTAAAACTCATAAGAAGTGAATGACATTTGCAATCAAAATCAAGTCCATTCCTGTATCATTTCTTCTAAAAGCATAGCATCCATAATATCAATATAATTTTTATCTAGATAGAGTTAGAGAAATTGAGCAACAAAGACGTGCCTTTCCTTCTGAGACATTCCAGAATGAATGCAGATGGAAGGAAAATTGCAATCAACCAGCAACCTATTCAGCTCAGCGGCTCTTTTTACGGTTTCGATAAAAATGACAACTTGATTGAAATCCAAGGCATCAAGAAGGTCATTCAACTTTCGGTTCTTCTCTACCTCAGTTAATTTGATGTAATACTGATAGGAGAAAGTGAAATAAGAATATGGAGATTCTGGAAAGATTAAGCCGTAACCAGATGAATTTGAAATACCTGTACAAGCCCATGGAGAGTCAACGTGGCTTCATTATCTACATAAATTTCCACGGGCTACAAGGAGCAAGGTGCATACACATCATTTACAATTTATCATACTAAAACCCAAGTACTCAAATTGCAGCCAGTTGCAAGTCATAACTACCTTATGTAAAGTATATCTATTCAAATTACGAATGCCATTTCATTCAGCATTCTATAATTCAATTTCTAAAACAATTAAGTATATATTCATCCAGTTCCAATATATCATCAGTCTTCACCATATTGAAACCCAACACATCCAAAAGTGTAAATCCTACCTAAAACCTGAAAGGATTCAAATAAATTTAATATTCATCTATGTTAGGCAATAAACTCTCCATTCCAAAATGAATATTTTGATTTGAACAATCATCATTATCATCAAGAAAAGTTCTGTAATTTGGGAAATTATCCAGCTATATCGGTTGATGCTGAAACAGAGTGATATAACATATGTTTGAATGTGAAAAAGAACGAAAGTCAGTCTTTATTAGAGGTGGACAAAATAACCGAACCAAACCAGACCAGAACCAAACCAAACCAAGCGGTTTGGTTCGGTTCTACATAAGAAAAATAATGGTTTGGTTCTTAGAATCAAGAACCATTCGGTTTTGGTTCTGGTTCCGGTTCTCTTTCCAGAACCAGAACCAGAACCAAGAACCAAACTATATATATATATATATTTTACAAATTAGTGGATATTCATCTCACCAAAAAATTAAAATCTAAAATTATAAATGTGAAATGTACAAAAATGTTATTTAACATACATTTTATCTCATTTCATATTAGACAAAGATTTTAAATCATAAATCTAAATTCTAATTTGTTTTTCTTCTTTTCAATTATAAATACGTATTCACACTGCTTTACTTGCACTCCTATAACACAACAATCGTTGCACTCCTTAGTTACCATCGACGACAATGATGTTTATTTTTTAAAATTTATGTATATATAAACCTCGACCCAATTCATCAATTCTCAAGAGTTAACCCAAACTCAAATTGCAAATTCCATCCCTAACTCACACGACACCACAGTAGAATGGGACTCAGAACTTCATCGTAACTTGTAATTATAAGTCTAAACTGTCTTTATGTTCGATTCTCTGAATTTCAACAGTTCGACGAGCTTCCTTCAGGCTAGTTTCTTCTTCTTTGACTTAGAATAACATGTTACTTTTTCTAAATCTTTGTTTTGCTAACTAAAAATTTCATTTTCTATTTAGTAATGATGTAGATGGATTCTAATGAAGAAGCGAATATAAACAGATTTTAATTTACATTTATTATTTAAAAATTCAAGTAATGGTCTCAGAACCAAACCAAACCAGACCAAACCAGAACCGAGCGGTTTGGTTCTGGTTTGGTTACATATCTTTGAAAAAACCAATTGGTTCCATTAGTAAAAAATCATCGGTTTACGGTTTGGTTCTTCTAGAATCAGAACCAAACCGAACCACGTCCACCCCTAGTCTTTATTAAGGGTAGTTGTAGCATGGAGTGATAAGTGAAAGTGGGTGGTGTTGCAGAAAGGGTAATTTGGAAGCAAAATGAAAGGAATATGTTCAACTTAGCAGAAGATATTAATTTGGAACAAAGGAAATGAAGACATTTATGGATTATTAAGAAGAGTACGACCCAATGCTTTATTTCTGTCCTAGTTGATCTCGATTCGACATTAGAAGTATATTGCAATAACCGAATACTTTTGTCTGTAAATACTGCATAGATGTTGTCCACAGATCAAACTTTTTCGTGGATTGGATTTCACTTGACTGTCTATAGTTCCATTGCGTGTGCTCGGAGTAAAGACTACTAGATTGTGTTTATATAAAGTATATTAAAAAATTTTAACCTAATTAGATAGGGACCTTAATTGGGTCAATCAGCCAAGTTTTAAATCCAAGTCCATTTATCTTCGGATTTTCATACTAGCTTTAGATCCCAATATTGAGTACAAAATAGCCCACACATGCTGGTGAGAAACTAAGGCCCTGTTCTCTTTGCTGTTTTGAGGTCGTTTTTATTTTCGAAAACGCTAAAAACGCGTTCTCTTTACCATTTTCGAAAACGCATTTTAGAAAACAAAAAAATTGTACACAAAATGCAAAACGTCGCGTTTTCGACAAAAAAGTGTCCAAAACGCGAAAAACGGGTTTTGGGAATTTTTTTTAAAGAATTATTTAACTTGGAACTAAACTTAATAAAAAAAAATTTTAGAATTATCCTAACTTGGAACTAAGCCTAAATAAAGATTTTTTTTTTTTTTTAGAATTATCCTAACTTGGAACTAAGCTTAAATAAATTTTTATTGAATTCAATATGAACATTACAAAAAAAAATTGAGAATTCTTGTTATTATATTTCAAAAAATGCACTGATAAATGAACTCTGGTGATTTTGAAAGAACTTGCATTTTCTGAATTTTAATAGAACTAGAGCTTTCTCAAATTTCGAACCTGACCAAGCTGTGTTAATATAGACTTTTAGTGCTCACATTAGTGTGTTGCATGTAACCATATTTTCAATGTATTGTGAAAGGAAATTTGAGTTTGAGTCAGTAGTATTCTGCAAGCAAATTAATTAAAAATAGTTTAAGTAGTATTCTGCAAAATTTCAAACAGAAAGTGTTTTCCGACTTTTCATTTTCAAAAACAGTTTTCAGAAATGACAAACCAAACACGTTTTCAACAAATTTGAAAACAAAAATGAAAACAGGAAATACAAAACATTTTCGAAAATGAAAATACAAACAGAAGCTTGGAAAACACGTTCTGTTTGAAATTTTGCAGAATACTACTTTCTATATTAACACAGCTTGGTTAGGTTCGGAATTTGAGAAAGCTCTACTTCTATTAAAATCCAGAAAATGCAAATCCTTTCAAAACCACCAGAGTCCATTTATCAGTGCATTTTTTGAAATATAACAAGAATTCTCACTTAATTTTTTTTTTTTTTTTTTTTTTTTTGTAATGTTGATATTGAATTCAATAAAACTTTATTTAAGCTTAGTTCCAAGTTAGGATAATTTTCCAAAAAAAAAAATCTTTATTTAGCCTTAGTTCCAAGTTAGGATAATTCATAAAAAAAAAATAATAAATAAAAACTTTATATTAAGCTTAGTTTTAAGTTAAGATCGAAAACGCCCAAAACGAGGTTTTGCACGTTTTGCATTTTGTGTACAATTTTTTTTTTTTGTTTTCCAAAATGCGTTTTCGAAAATGGTAAAGAGAACGCGTTTTTAGCATTTTCGAAAATAAAAACAGAAAACGACTTCAAAACAGTAAAGAGAAAATGGGCTAACATTTCTAAGTTTTACTTGAACTTCTTCAAGGGAAATAGCAGTGAAATGCATTCACAAATCGTGCATGTCCACCATAACATTTGAACCATGGTATAAATACTGTGTATGTCATCATGTGCCATCAGAGATGATGGAAACAAAGTGTACACCATTTGATGCAGAAGATAGTACAAGTGTTAGTAAACCATGATGAAAAACCTGTGTAATGTGTGCATCACGATGTATCAAGCACAGCATCTCGTGAAAAATCCAGTATATGATGATAATCAGGATATAGCACACACTCGTACCCTTGGATGGTGAAGTGTTCATTAAAAATTAGGTCCATAGTCAGTCTATGGTTTACACTATGTAATGTCATCTAACATATTATATTAATTGCAAGGGGAAATTATACAAATATGCATATTCAAATGTCCACTCAGTGTCTGGCACAGAAAACCTGATGGACTTCATCAGTCAGAGCTTGCATGCGTACAGTACGCAAGAATCACACATAAAAGCAGAATGCAGGGAAGAAATCTTACATCTTGATTAACCCCTCCCCTCCCCTCCCCTCCCAGCCTCACCCAACCCCAACTCCAAAAAACACCAACAAAAAGTTGAGCACTCACAAAGATAATAGAGCCTAATTATTTGTTGGGGATGGAGAGAATAAGGAACTCGGACTAAAGACCCTTGAATCACAGGAATTGTAGAAAGGCCAAGAAAACTCTCATGCCGACATCAAGAGAACAAGAAACTCCAAATACAGATATATTGATGATAAAAAATTACATCTTGCATAAACTTCTTGCAAACTGGACGCATCTCCTTACTGAGAGTAGCAGAGAACATCATAACTTGCTTATCATGAGGAGTCCTCTTGAAAATTTGTTGAACATCTCTCCTCATATCTGCAGTAGATAAATAGAAGTGACTATCATCGACTGTTATTTGAACAAAAATAGCAAAATATAAAACCATACCAAGTGCCCCAAGCATCTTGTCACACTCATCAAGAATAAAATGTTGCACATTCTTTAACCCGAGATCCTCATCCCTGACAAGAGCCAATATTCTTCCAGGAGTTCCCACAGCAATATGAGGGCATTCTTTCTTCAACAAATCTCTGTGGATGTTAATGTTGACACCGCCGTGGAATACAGCAACTTTAACTTCAGGTAAATAGGTAATGAACCTCTCAAATTCGTGGCAGATCTAAAAAATCAGAATCACATTATTCCAATGCTAGAAGAAAAAGGAAACAGAGTATCACATGATTACACATGCACCTACAAAGCAGTGAACAATAATTGAATCAACACAGAAGAAAAATGGATTAGCAGGACATACTTGGTAAGCTAGTTCTCTTGTGTGGCAAAGGACAAGTCCAGCAATTTGACCAGAAACGGGCTCAATCTGATGCAGGGTAGATAAAACAAACACAACTGTCTTCCCCATCCCAGACTTTGCTTGACATATGACATCCATTCCTAACATAGCTTGAGGTATACACTCTTGTTGCACTGATGAGAAACAATTTACAAGTGGACAAATCCTCAGTCAGTATCAATGATCTTCGAGATCCTTTCAAATGAAAAGATTAGCAAACCAATTTTGGATTGAAATGATTATAGAGAATTAGTTGTTACCTGGCTCACATAAATGAAGAATACTGACATATATCAATGGACAATAATTGCCATCAATCAAAAATGAAAATTAACAGGAGATGAGCAAAAGTTGAACATGGCCAAATTTCTGAAGTTCGCAGGTTGCAGATGTTTCTTATTTTACACAAAAAGATGGCATGCAATGTACTATCTCAGGATCAAATATAGAATGTTTTCAAAGTTGGGCTACTGCAAGGATAAGTTTGACTTTGAGATTCCATTGAACCCAGCACCCATCCATCAAACAGCTTTCTGGAGTTGTATATACATCTATCTTTTTAGCTTTTGATGTGGAGTTTATAATTAGAGAGATTCTTCTAATTAAATGTGTAACAACTTATAAACCAGGAAAAAAAAGACTTTTCATTTTTTAGGGGCTATGCAACTTTCATTAGTGTTAGTCTATTTTAAAATTTGAGAAAGTCAAACAATTCTCTACCTCATATACTCTTAAAAAAGTAGCCCACGTCTTAAAATTGCGATGCTGAATACAGAACTCAATGAATTAAACAAAAGATAAATATCTTTTGACGACAACTCAAGATAGGGATTGCATCTCTAGCCTTATCCCTTATGCCTACCTTAATACCAGAAGACAAAATTGACGTTGGATAAACAAGCAAAAATGTTCCATGTTACATCAATTGCAACCTGAATGCTTATTATGCTCATTTAGCCACTTGTGCTTCATTTTGTCATGTTGTCAAGTAAGAACAACCACTTTATTCTCATGGTAAATTTACACTAATGAAAATCAAGGTCAAACTATGGAAAATATATATAACATATTACAACAGCCCATAAAGATTGTGTTTTCCTGAATGATATCTGCCGGAGAACTGGGTTAACCACATTAAGCCCCCTCCCCGTCCGTAAACCTAAAATTTTTTCCTACTTTTTAACCACACATTCAAACAATTTACTATTCCAAAACCCATTTTGTTGGAATAATGGGCATTGGACAAGGGCTAAATCAAAGCAATTGTGCTAGGCACAAAAGATAAAAACAAAAATATAAACCAACATATAAGGGTTCTAGCTACTTCTCTTAACAAGTTTGACTTTTTAAGATAGAACTTCAAGTTCTAACCTGCACTACACACAAATTTAAACTTTACATAAACCGTAAAATAAGTAATAAAAGTTTTTGTGAATTTTAGAAAATCCAGGTGCATATAATAATTTAGGGAATGATTAGAAGCAGAGCTTTGCCTTCAGATGGATGTTCAAAACCCAATTCTACAATGCCTTGAAGTAGTTCCGGCTTTAACAGGAAGTCTCTGAACCCCGAACTGTGAAGTCGAACGTCGCCCCTGCATTGTCAACCGAGTATAGGAATCAAGCCGTTCTAATAAGATCTGCCCATATAAGAAACATTTCTGGCACAAGAAAGACAACATGTGGTAAACTAAGGCAACAGAATTAATTTCATATTCATTTACACAATTATTTACCAGTTACATAAACCTGAAAAACCTAATGCTAGCAGCTTTTTCTCCTAGTCCTACTTTTTGCGGGTGTCATGGGCCATATAGTTAGAACAACTGGCAAAAACTAATTACGTACAGCACAAGGACAACAGGACATTAAGCCACAGTTGTTGTTCACACGCAAATAAAGCTTTTTATTTTTACACTGTACAGCTTCAAATTGTCACCACCGTGATCATATTGCAAGAATAACAGATATTGATAAGACTGGATAACACCAATTGTTTCCAAAAACATATTCTTTTGGTGAAGCCTAAAAAGACTTCTTTTCACTGAGACATTAGAATTCAACATTTCATATTGAAAATAGCAATATTGCTCTCCAAACGGTCCAACTTATTTTCCCATTAGCAAATTGGTCCCCAACCACTAGAATTGAGAAAGTTAGTCACAATCCTAAATGATAGAAACCATCCACAATTTGTTAAATATTTACATGGCATTCACGTCTCCAACTTTGTGTAATTAGGTTTTGTTTCCCAACTAAGATTAGTACCCACAAATCTGAAGTAACATATTTATCGGGAGAGCTACATGAATGAGCAACACAGTTAAAAGTTGAGGACTGACTTGTTCTTTTTTAAAGGTCGGGTACCAACTTAACACTGAGACAGTATATGGGGGACCATTAATGCAATTTTCCTTATCAACTTAGCACCATATTGCCAAGTTCCGATCTTTTTTTCCTTTTTCTCACAGGAAATCAACATACGTGCATACACACACACACACCAAGAAACACAATAAACAAATATCCTTAATCTAAAAAAAATAAAATATGAAGGTTTTCATTCTATGAGAGTGCAAAATTGTCTAAATCAACTGAGAAAAATAAAGACAATAAAATATCTTTGATCAAGGACAAATACTCATTGGGCTAGGAACCAGATTTACCACCAACGCAATAAAAATGAGTACATAAGAATGAAAAAAATCGCCATGTGTTGATCCAAAACGACTATACTGAATCAAGTAAGTAAAAGTTGAGTAAAAATCAGGAAAGAAAAATAATCCTTACACGGAGTCCCCGGTAGCTCTGCCATTAATGGAGTTGGGGTCTTGTTCGTCTTCTTCCTCGTAGTCGAGAAGCTCTTCCTGGTATGCTTCATTGTCCCTTAATGCACTCATGATCCTGTTAAACAAGTATAAACTTTAGTTTTAGTTCACAGAATGATTAAGTTCAAATTTCATTTAAGAAGTATGCAAATAAATGAACTATATCATTGATCATTGTACGTTTTGATGAATACCTTAAGCTAACTATGCTAGTCGCGAAATAAAATGAACTTTATAAAATGCAAGAACAGAGTTAACACTTGGAACTAGGGTTTTGGGCTGTAGAGAGGAAAAATGTGAATTTTTTAGTGCAGTGTAGTATAGACTGTATAGGGTGAGGACAGAGAAATATCGAGTGGAGTTGATGAATGTTGAAGTTGAAGTGCCTTGAACTCAATTTTTCAAAAATTATTTGTTTTTTAATTTATTTTAAATTTGAATTATGCTATTTGGAGGTTGATATAATAAATATATGCAATGGCTGACCCACATTGGATCTCGCTAAGGCACGTGCTCAATAAAATTTGACCCTTTTTAAATTTATTTTTCCTAAAATCATGTTTGGCATCACACACAACACAATTCTCTCAGACACATCATCACGTAAAGAAACTTAGCACCTTCGACCTCATCGATCGGTATCACACCTCTGGCCAGAGTCGTCGAACCAGAAGCCTATAGTCGGCGCCAGAGACGGATCTAGCATGTGCCGAGGTAGTGCGATCGCGTTAGCTGGATCACCGATCGATCTTGTTAGGTAAATGTGTTACCAAAATTAACCCCTTTTGCGATGATGAAAAATCGAGGCCCGTTTTAACTTCAGGTTTTTATAAGCCAATATTGAAGAACAATTAAGTCCACACCACAATTGTTTGTAGCCCACTTGGTCGGGTATTTTGAGGGAGTCAACCCAATTGAGATTGGTGCTCGATATCCGACTTTGGAGATAATGTTGGAAAAATGAGATAAAACCGAACAAAGATTATCAATATCTTTTATCTCATTATTCTCGGTTGGTTAAGATAATCTTTATCTCTTTCATCCGCTCCCCTTACTTTCCTCCATTCTAGTTGGCTTCATCTGTGGGATAGGACTCTTCATCTATAAAATGGCCGAACCCAGCCCTGTATTCTTCATGCTTTCTGTGTGAAATCTCATATGCTTTCTTAGTGCCTTCTTCGTGAAAATCTCTGTGCTCTTCGTGACCTTTGTGGGCTGCCTTTCTTCGTGAACGGTTTTGGTTTGTGATTACCCGTACTTCCTTCGTGGTTGTACAAATCTCCAAATTGTGGTGTTGCACTTGTGGTGGTTGGATTGATTTTCTGAGCCAAAAAAACAAAAAATGGGGAAAAATCAATTTCTAAACTCTTAGTTTTCTTTATTTCATTTTAGCTTGATTTTTCATGGTTTTAATTTCGATCTAATCTCTTCATTTGTTGAATTGCAGGTGGAATTGAAGCCTACAACTGGTATAAGAGCGATTGGTGAAGGTTTTTGGTCCTTACTCAGCAGGTCGAGGCGGTTCCGGGTGTGTGGCATGTGATCTTCTGGCGGCGGTCCGGCGGCGGCGGCGGCGCGTGATTTCCGGCGAATTTTTTTTTCAGAATCTTTATTTTATTATTTCTAACAACTGTGTGCTGTTAGTTTTGTGATTTTCTGTTTCAGCAGTTAAATTTGGCCAGAACTGCCTTGGTGGTGTAAAAGTCGAAATTGGGATTAAAAGCTTCCAGAACCCTAGAGTTTGAAAAAATAACTCTAGGGACTCGCATCTCTCGATATACGAACACAGACAGTCCGCTCTGGTAAATTGGCTGAAACTCATTTAATTTTTCCGCACTAGCAGACCATCGTGTGGGGTGATCAATAGGATTGGGGGCTGCCATTGCTTGGTAGCCATTGCTTAGAATCTAGGACTACGTGCTTTATCTGAGTTCTTTAAATTTTCTGTGTGAAATTATTGTCATATTCTTTGATTGTTGAATTCTGTTGCTTTTAGTTATCTCTTATTTACCTAGACTTTGTCCCAGACTCCTATTCTAGTTTCTTCCCTTGACCTGAGAACTTGATTCTCACGGAATCCTGGGGTTCTGGAATAGCGTATATTTGTGAAACCATAGGAATACTATTCTTGGTTACTTTGTGTAATATGTGTGTCATTTGGTCTTTTACATTCTTGAATTTGTGTTCTGTGCATTTTTTGGTAAAATGTCTGCGCATCATTTTGAGATGGGGGTCTTTAACGGTAAGGGGGATTTTTCAATCTGGAAACAAAAGATGAAAGGTATTCTTGTTCAACAAAAAGTTTCAAAGGCTATTGATAACACTTTTCCTTCAAATTTGACTGCGGAAGAGAAAAATGACTTAGATGACTTGGCATACACTTCTATAATTTTACATTTGTCTGATGCTGTTTTACGAAAAGTTGGTAAATTGGACTCCACTAAAGAACTTTGGAATAAATTGGAGGAACTTTATGTGTTAAAGTCTACTCCTGATAAACTTTTTCTGCTTGAAAGTATTTTCCAGCTTTAAAATTGATCCTTCCAAAGACTTAGATGGCAGTTTAGATTTCTTCAATAAACTTGTGCAAGATATCACTAATTGTGGTGAAAAAATTCATAAAGAATATAAAGCTGTTATTTTGTTGAATACTATTCCTGATATTTATAAAGAGGTTAAAAGTGCTATTAAATACGGGAGAGAGACTTTTAACTACTGAAATTGTCATCAAGTCGTTAAGTAGTAAAGAATTGGAGTTAAAAGCTGAGAAAATTGAAAGAAAAAGTGGTGAGGTCCACATGATGAGAGGTAGGTCTCAATTTAGGACATATGATAACCAAAGTGGACATGCATCTAGTAGTAAAAAGAAAGGTAGAAGTCGGTCCAGGTCAAAAGGTAAAACAAAAGGTAGAAAATGCTACGGGTGTGGTAAACTTGGACATTTTATTAAAGATTGTTATATTGAGAAAAATAAGCAAAAAGAAAAACGTGATGAGGCAAATGTTGTTACTTCACCTGACATTCTGACAATGAACTTTGTGAAGTCTATGTGTTATTGAATTCTGAACCTACTGAAATGAATATGACTGTGAAATCACACTTGCATGAATGGATACTTGATTCTGGTGCATCATTTCATGTTTCATCTCATAAGAATTGGTTTGAAAATATGCAAGAATCTGAAAGTGGTCATGCTATTCTCTGTAATAACCATGCTTATAAAATTGCTGGGATCGGTGATATCACTTTAAAATTTGATACTGGCTATGTGCTCAAATTATGTGGAGTCAGATATATTCCTGAAATGGCTAGAAATCTTATTTCAGTAGGAGCTTTAGAATCAGAGGGTTTTTCTGGTAAAATTGGAAACAACGTGTTAAAAATGACTAAGGGTGTCATGGTCACGTGTAAAGGTATCAGAAGAAATGGTATTTATGTGACAATTGCTGAAGTGATTAATTCCTCTATTAATTATGCCAACACTGATGAAACACACAAGTGGCATAATAGATTAGCTCATGTAAGCATTAAAGGACTTAAATTGCTTAATGAAAAAGGTGTGTTTGGAAAAGATTGTGTATCTGACATGCCATTTTGTGATCACTGTGTGCTTGGTAAACATCATAAGTTATCTTTCTCATCTATTGTGCATAAAACTACAAAAGTTTTAGAATATATTCATTCTGATTTGTGGGGGCCAGCCACTCATCCTACGATGGGTGGTAATAGATATTTTTTATCCATAATTGATGATTTTTCTCGAAAAGTGTGGGTTTATCTGTTGAAAGATAAAACTGAGACCTTTAAGAAATTTAAAATTTGGAAATTGCAAGTTGAAAATCAAATTGGAAAGAAGATAAAATATATGAGAACTGATAATGGCTTTGAATTTTGTAATAATGATTTTGATGATATGTGTAAGGAAAGTGGAATTACTAGACATAAAACTGTTCCATATACGCCTCAACAAAATGGGGTTGCTGAACGTATGAATCGTACTATACTTGTTAAAGTTAGATGTATGATGTTGAGTTCTGGTATTCCTAAATATTTTTGGGGTGAAACTGTTGTTACTGCATGTTATTTGATCAATTTGACACCTTCTAGTGCATTAAATGGTGATACTCCGAATGAAAAATGGTATGGTAAATGTGCTGACTATACTTTGTTGAGAACTTTTGGCTGTGCTGCTTTCTCTCATCAAAATGAGGGGAAACTAGAACTTAGAGCTAGGAAATGTGTTTTCTTAGGGTATCCTGAAGGAGTTAAGGGATATAGGCTTTGGGATAGAAGTCAAACTGGAGTTAAAATCATCATAAGTCGTGATGTTACATTTAATGAAACTGAGATGCCGTGTCTAAAATTAGAGAGTGACATTGTGAGAGAAAAACAGCAAGAAAACACTAGTGGCAAATCCAAAGAGGATTTAGAGACTGTGAGTGTTGAAATCCCCACTACACAAATTGATGTGGAGCGTCAAAATCTTGAGGTAGAAAACAATCAGGATAAAAATGTTGGGAGTGATGAGTTTGTAGAGGAACATCAAGTAGAACAAAACCCTTTATCTGATTATCAGTTAGCTAGAGACCGAGTTAGGAGAACACACAGGGTGCTTCAAAGGTTAGAGTTTAATTTTGAGTTAGCTTATGCTAGTTATCAAGAATTAGTTGATAGAGAGCCAAATACTTTTGAAGAAGCTTTAGAGAGTAAACAAGCTGAGAATTGGGTGAAAGCGATGAATGAAGAGATGAGTTCCCTCGATAAAAATCAAACATGGGAGTTAGTCCCAAGACCTAAAAACAAGTCTATTGTTGGGTGCAAATGGGTTTTTAGAATTAAGGAGGGAAATACTTTGGGAGAGCCTTTAAGGTTTAAGGCTAGACTCGTGACTAAAGGTTACACACAAAAGGAAGGGGTAGACTATAATGAAATCTTTTCTCCTGTTGTTAAGTATACCACTATTAGGACTATGCTTACATTAGTTGCGCATTTTAATTGGGAACTTGAACAACTTTATGTTAAAACTGCTTTTTTGCATGGTGAACTTGATGAAGAGATTTTTATGGATCAACCAAAAGGTTTTGAAAATAAACTAAAACTTAATAATGTGTGTTTTCTTAAACGCTCTCTTTATGGTTTAAAACAATCTCCTAGACAATGGTACAAACGTTTTGATTCTTTTGTGCAAACAATTGGTTTTAAAAGGAGTGAATTTGATCATTGCTTGTATTATCAACAGGGGAGTGCTAATAATAACTGTGTGTTCTTATTATTATATGTTGATGATATGTTGCTTGTTGGCCCTAACTTGAAATTCTTGAATGAAATAAAAACCACTTTGGGTGATGAATTTGACATGAAAGACCTAGGTAATGCTAAAAGAATCTTAGGCATGGAAATTGAAAGAGATAGGTCAAATTCAATTCTATTTCTGCATCAGACTCCGTATATTATGAAAATTTTAAGAAAATTTGGCATGATTGATTGTAAACCTGTTACTTTGCCTTTAGCCAATCATTTTGTCTTATCAAAGGAACAATCACCTGCTAATGAAGAAGAAGAAGAATTTATGAAGAAAATCTCATATTCTAATGCCATTGGATCTGTGATGTATTTAATGGTGTGTACTAGACCTGACTTAGCTTTTGCTGTTAGTACACTTAGCAGGTACATGTCTAATCTTGGTCCCAATCATTGGTAAGCTTTAAAATGGTTGTTTAGATATTTGAAAGAAATTTGTAATGTTGGACTGGTATATAAGTTTAGTACTGAAGGATTAAAATTGAAATGATTTACTGATGCTAATTATGCCGGTGATAGAGATAATAGGATTCTTCCTATGTGTTTATTTTGTGTAATTCATGTGTTAGTTGGAAATCACAGTTACAGCACGTTGTTGCATTATCCACTACTAAATCTGAATATATTACTACTACTGAAGCCTTTAAAGAATCTTTGTGGTTTAAAGGTCTATTAAATGAACTATGTGTTCTTGATGGAAATGTGACAGTATATTCTGATAGTCAATCTGCTATTCATCTGTGTAAAAATCCTGTCTTTCATGAACGTACTAAACATATTGATGTCAGATTACATTTTATTAGAGATATGGTTTCTCAAGAACTGGTAAGACTTGAGAAAGTTCTTTCAGAATACAACCCTACAGATATGGGCACTAAGGTGCTTCCTTTGGTAAAATTTAGAAGCTGTCTTAGTCTTCTAAATATTGGTACAGGTATGTAAGTTTCTTTTATGCTATTATTTTTCTTTGTTAAGCTTACAGGTTAGTTTGGTAACAAGGTGGAGGTTTGTTAGGTAAATGTGTTTCCAAAATTAACCCCTTTGGCGATGATGAAAAATCGAGGCCCGTTTTAACTTCAGGCTTTTATAAGCCAATATTGAAGAACAGTTAAGTCCACACCACAATTGTTTGTAGCCCACTTGATCGGGTATTTTGAGGGAGTCAACCCAATTGGGATTGGTGCTCGATACCCGACTTTGGAGATAATGTTGGAAAAAGGAGATAAAACCGAACAAAGTTTATCAATATCTTTTATCTCATTATTCTCGGTTGGTTAAGATAATATTTATCTCTTTCATCCGCTCCCCTTACTTTCCTCCATTCTGATTGGCTTCATCCGTGGGATAGGACTCTTCATCTATAAAATGGCCGAACCCATCCCTGTATTCTTCGTGCTTTTTGTGTGAAATCTCATATGCTTTCTTCGTGCCTTCTTCGTGAAAATCTCTGTGCTCTTCGTGACCTTTGTGGGCTTCCTTTCTTCGTGAACGGTTTTGGCTTGTGATTACCCGTACTTCCTTCGTGGTTGTACAAATCTCCAAATTGTGGTGTTGCACTTGTGGTGGTTGGATTGATTTTCTGAGCCAAAAAAACAAAAAAAGGGGGAAAAATCAATTTCTAAACTCTTAGTTTTCTTTATTTCATTTTAGCTTGATTTTTCATGGTTTTAATTTCGATCTAATCTCTTCATTTGTTGAATTGCAGGTGGAATTGAAGCCTACAGATCTGTTTAAGATTTTTTTTTGGGAAACTGAGATATAGACTGATTTTAGTTTTTGTGATTTAATATATGGTTCTGTGATTTGATTTGATTTGATTTCTTTCCAATTTATATGTTTTCATAATTTAATTTCAAGTTAATGTGTGAACATCGGGGGCTGTTAAACAGGAAATAACCAGACAGAGGCGCAAAGCATGCTAAAGAAGATGAAGTTTGGGGTGGGGTTGATTTTGGACCTTTGTTAGTTATTTGGGCTAATAAAACTGACTCAAAGTCAAAAGAGGTCTAATTTTTGTAGTGACCCAAAAAATCCCTATCCATATACTGATATACCTACACTTACACATATAATACTTTGTAATTGTAATTTTTAAATTTGGGAAAATTATGTAAATGTGTATATTAATTTTAGATTTTCGACATATATGAATTTAGTTGTGTTACTTAATTGTTTATGTTTAATTTTTGGATTGTAAGTAATAATTTTAGATCGGGGAAATCATGAAACGATGTATATTAAATTTTTAGATTTATGAATAGTTAGAAATTTAATTGAGTAAATTGATAAAATTAGGTTAAATTATGAATTTGTTCTTAGTTTTCTTTTGCTTTATTCTACATATTGCATTGATTGGATATTAACTGGTCCTTGAAAATTCTCTAATCCCATTTCTTTTGTTCCACAAACTCTACAGTTCTTTCTGGTATTTTATTGAACTATTTTTGCTTTGTTTCGCATCCGCCTGTTGTTTTTGAATTTGGAGATGCATTCAAAAGATTGGATCTTGTTTAGTATAGGTAGTTTTTAAAGAAACTTAGAAAATTTGGAATTTCAAATTTGCCGGTCAACGGTCCACGGTCAAATGTCGGCCGTTATAACTGAAATCTTGTCCTAAATCCGTCTCTGGTCGGCGCCTCACCTAATTTCCTCATCCCAAAGTCCATTTGCAAACTAAACTCTTGTTTTCTTTTCAAAATCGGTGACCCCCCCCCCCCTAACAGCAAAATCAGTGACCATCCACGCCTCCGGCTCCAACGTTGGTTGCACGCATGGCTGGAGTTGGTCCGCCCCTGCGCTGGCATTGCACAATTGCATCTGCATCACACGGTTGCACCTAAACCTCACTGCCTGTCTGCATGCCGGATGCAACCCCATTGGACCAACAATAGCCGGTTAGATACTTGATTTCTTTTTTCAATCCTCAGTTCTTGAACATACATTTTAGCCATTTTCCAATTACCCTGATTCCCTGAAATGAGAGATCTAATATTAATTTAATTAATTAGAACTGAATTATTGAAGTATTGTTAATTTATATGCTCTTTGCCTCTTTCCTGTTGTTGCTTCTACCCCTGCTTTATGAGGAATGGAGATTGAGATTTTGGTGAATTTTCAGGGGTAAATTATTATGTTATGTGCTTTTGGTGTTTGTAGTTTGGATTTAAGTATTTGAGATTTGTAAATTATTATGTTATTTGATTTTTTGTTTGTTTGGAATTTGAGTTTTGAATATTTGTTTACAATTGTTTATTTGATTACTTGTATCAATTATGGATAGATATTTTATACGTAAATCTATGTTTTCTAAAGGATATACCTAAAAAAAAAATAAATCGAGGGGCAGAACCCCCGTAAACTTCAGCACGAAAAACACAAGTCCATCTTTGTACCCTACTAAAATGAAATGTCTGCGTCCATCACTACATACATGACACAATTATATAACATTACTCATCTCATCAACTTTTAATCAACACACACAATCTTGCCACCTCTTTTTTTTATCATCATTTTTGTCAACCTTCATTTACAAATAGCATTAATTCTTTTGTTTTGGAAAATTATTTGATGATTGCTAAAAAAAAAAGGTGAAGCCCTGACCTTGGGGGGACGACAAATTTGACAATGTTGACAATGTGTAGACGTAAACGATATTTTATACATCACATCATCTTCAAATCAACACTTATGATTTTATCAAATAATTTTTTGTCGACGTTAATGTCAACATATTGTAGGGGATAACTTGCTATTTTTTTGAAGTGGAGACCCCCTAGTTTGAAGGGTAGCTTGGCATTGCTCTTGCTTTTTCTAAAAGAAATTCATGCTGTAGTTATCCTATTTTTTTTTTTTTTTTTAGAGTTTATATTTCAAAAGTGCTTTAAGAAAAAATCACATTGTTGCTTGTGCTAATTTCCTCTAATTTCAGTCAACAGGTTCAAATAAATCTCAAAATTTTCTTTTAACTTCTCAAAAGCATGTTCTAAACAACTTGTCCACTCCAGACTGAACCTAGGTGCGAAACTCAGGCAAAATGTTTCGTCTAGATCAATGCGCGTCCAATTGAGCTCTATTAATTTTTTTATTTTTTTTTAAAAAAACATTTTATTTGAATTTAGTTTTAACGAAAACACGTTAGACAATTTCAGACAAAAAAAAAAAAAAAAAAGGAAAATGCTCCTTTGCCCGAAAAATATAACCGAATTGTTGTGAATCATTGATTTCGATGTTGTATGATTGACGAAAAGCATGTGATTGACATGTGTTTGGGTGACAATGTTTCGGGCACTTTTTCGATGCCTGTAGCATTATTGAAAAAAATGTCTCCACTGAAACTTTCGTTGACAACAAGCGTATGGATGATATTCGGAAGGCCAACATTCCGGCGGGCCAATCGGTGGTAGATGTAGTTCGTACGGGTCTTGGACCGAAGGGAACGCAGAAGATGATTTCTACTTCATCCGGCAAGGTCAATATCACCAATGACGGCACCACCATACTTAACAAGATGGAAGTTCTCCAGCCAGCTGCGAGATTCCTCGTTGAGCTTTCGAAATCGCAGGATGTAGGAGACGGGGACGACCACAATTTTAGTTGTTGCGGGTGCTCTTTAGAAGATGTCCCTTACTCTTTATCTGTTGGCATTCACTCGACGATTTGTTTCAGATGCACTTCACAAGGCTTCGATTAAAGTTGTTGAGATTTTATCGGCTGTGGCTATTCATGTGGAGTTATCTGACCATGATTCATGTTGAGAGGGGGAGTAAGAAAATGTGTGTGATTAAAAATTGATTTGAAAAATAGTTTAATTTATAAACTGTTTACCAAATGGAGGCTAAGTCAGCCCGGCTTCTTTGAATTCCAAGGTCGTGTCTCAATCTCCTCTTCTGGCCCCATTAGTTGTTGATTCTGTTCTTTCTGTAGTGGACTTTGCTAAGCCTAATAAACCTCTGTTCGGTAACTAGATTATAAATTGATTTATAATCGGCACAATTTCTCAAACCAATTTTTTACCACGCATATTTTCTCTCTTCAATTTTTAACCGCACATCTTACCTCAAAAACACAAATAAACTAATTATAATCACCTCATGTTTATTCATACAGAGGCTTAGTAGACTTAAAAAATATTAAGATTGTGAAGAAATTAGGGGAACCGTTGATGATACTGAGTTGGTTGACTGGTTTTTGATAAGTGTTGGAATTTAAGGATGATTAATGTATGAATTGGAATAAGTCTCCAATATGTGTGTTGATTAGGTGCGACTCTTAAAAAAGCAAAAGGTGTATAATAAAGAATCATGACTTTTGATAAGATGCAATCTACACCTTCAATCATGAAATTGTGCGATCTAATGGTTGACATGAATTTGTGCCAAAAGATTTCGACCATTCGAAGAAACACATTAAAATCTATAAATTGGACCCTCCTAATTCCATTTTATTCACTCCAAATCAATTTCATATAATTGATTTCTAATTCTTTCTTCCTCTAATTCTGTCAAAATAATTTTCAAATTATTTTGAGTTTCGTATTCGATATTTATTATTCGATGTCTATTCCGTTCTTAAAGAGTATGGTCAAGCGTCGATTCGCCGGGCGAAATTAATACCGTACTATATTAATTTAGGAATAAGCGTTGTATCTTGGAAGATGGATGTCCATTTGATCTGTTAGCACTAGTGCAGAGAGCGTAATCCAGAAGGCGAGTCACGCAGCAGGGGGGATGACTAGAACCAATTATACACCAATTTTATCCAATAATAAGAAGGTGAGTCACGCAGCAGGGGGATGACTAGAACCAAAAAGCAAAGAGTGGGGTGAGACAGTTTTAGATATCACAGCCTAAAACAACTGCATAGAGCAAAGCATTGTGGTGTCTGTTTATACATAGATGGATAGTGTAATGATAGTTGATCGAGTCTCTATGTCCAAGTCATTAGAATATACGTATTATTCACTTTGGAATAGTCTAGGTTCATCTTACGGCTCAAGGCTTTTTGACGCGAGATTTAAGTTAAATCCTGTTATCGATTGGACAAGTTGATGGTAGGATGTGATGTAACCGTAACAACACAGGATTTTGAAGGAGGAGATGAACTATATTTTGGGTATGATTAAGAAGACTAAGGCAACCGGGTGTAACATGATGTTGATTCAGAAGAGTATTTTGAGGGATGCGGTGACACACTTGTCACTACTGACACTACATAATTTGGCCAAAGCAAAGATTCTGTTCATTAAGCCATATGTTGGTAGAGCTTTTAATTCAAATTTTAATTCAAGTCAAATTTAACAATTAATTTCAACCACATATCCTATGAGTCTCAGTGTCCACTACTTTTTTTTTTTTGAAATGGTCCCGCTATTTTTCTATCATACATTTCATTAATTTCTATTAAAATCTACCAAAAAACTGATTTTAATTTCTATTAAATAGGGGCTAACAGTTGGGTTATGCAGATTTTGTCGAGATGCTGTCGCTTGGGGATGGTGGAAATAGTGATGACAATGGGTCGGGTTTGCCAAACTCGTACCCTACCCACTAAATATTTACAACCTCCATATCCTACTCATATACCCATTTAAAAATTGCGGGTCGGGTGCGGGTTTGCTTCTATACCCATTTAAAACACATTAATAATTATTTATTTTTTTATTATTTTTTTAGGCTATAAATAGGTTATAGGTACTCCGGATTAACTTGAATCAGTTAAATATTGGGCTTCACTTGAATTTGAGTTGAAAAAAGTTTGTTATATGTTGAAATTATACAAGCGAATTTGAACAATTTTTTTAGACGTTAACAAAGTCAATAGTTTAAACATATTAAGGTTTAGACGATAACAATGTCAATAGATATTTGAGTTCTATTTTTTATTTATTTTTTTATTTTTTTTTAAACAATCACTTTTGTTTTAGATTTTATAATTTTTAAAGGAAATTAATGGGTATGCGGGTCGGGTATGGGTATTGTAGTAAAACCCACACCCGACCCATACCCATATCGGATTTTAAAATTTACCTTCATACCATACCCACGAACCCATTTAGTCGGGTAATCTCTCGTCTATTTATGTCCGGTCTCCGTCGGGTATCGGGTTCGTGAGTATTATTGTCATTCCTAGGTGGAAAGATTGTCAAGATCACAGGGATTAAGGATATGGGAAGGACTAATAGCTTCTCGTCCGTGATCCCGTGGATCTAACCTGTTGGTTCTTTATGAGGCCGAGAGAAATTTGCATGATGCACTGTGCGTGGTGAGGTGTTCATTGGACAGATCCATCATACATATTGGACAAATTCATGGTTGCAAAACTGCGACGACAATTCTATAATGCTATATGTACATATTTACATGTAGCATCTCTCGTGGTTTTACATGGGTCCGCTTCTTAGGATTTGTACCCTTTTTAAAGGTAATCAAATGATTGCTAATTTACTCTTAATGGTTTGCGTTGCTTATCCACTTTGTGGAAAATGCATACAAAAGTATCAAAACAGCAATAACCGCCTAAATTAACTTTATTCATTCTGTTCGTTTCCTCGAACAATTACGAGCAACTCAGAACATAGTACAACATACAACATATACTAATAGCCGATCAACATACTGAGAGTTGTTATTACAGATAACAAGAGACTCTCCTTTATTTCATAGCAGCAGACGAAGAAGCAGCCCCATAACCATAACAGTAATCAAATCCGTACCAAATGCCTGCCGGTATAAGCTCATTGTAGTAGAAAGTAACAGGCCTCGAATTATATGCGTAGACTGTCACATCATATGGGATCCATCCATCGTATCCGCTCCTGTAGAGGTACAGATAACATATTTGGTATGTACATGGCCCGTATATCTCATAAGTGTCGGTCGAACATCTTTCAAAGGTCCTTGAGCGTGGATCGTCTAGCCTTGGTGCATAAACCTGTATATGATCATCAAATTAACAATCACAAGTTTAAGCAAGGGTTTTAAGGCCGACTCCCCTGAACGTAAAGGGGATAGTTGGCATTTTTCCAACCATATTTAGCCACGGTTTGGTTTGGATTAAAATCCAATTAAAATTTCAAATCAAAGTCAATAATTAATTTTAACTGCACATCTTATGAGACCCACAGTTTTCAACTACACATTTTATCATTTTTTATCAAAATCTACTAAAAATCAAATTTTAATCTATACCAAACATGCCTAACTTCAAAAGTTACAACAGAGGATTTTTTTAGTAAATGAACAGTATTACAAGGCCAAGTAGGTTTAGGGTTAATTATTTGATTGGCACTGAACTTTGAGTAACTTCAATAGTGTCCCAACTAATCAATATATGAGATTACATTTGCAAACTTGAATGGCTAATGGAAAAACTTTTGAAGTTCGGCGCCTTCCTGAAAATCTTTCAGAAGGCTCTTAGGCTATGTTTTATATGCAAGATTTTTCATGGAAAATGGAAAATTTTTCAACAATTTCCTACTTTTTGTTGTTTGATAGGCAAAATTTTCTTGGCAATTCAATTTCCAACTTTTAGTCACATGATCACATTTTCTCACTTTTGAAGGAAAATACTTTCCATGGGGTAGAAGAAGTTTTATTTTCTTGACAACTTCTTTACGCGTTTTTGTCACGTTTGATCAGTTTTGTTATTTTTAATTGATTTTTTTTTCTTCAGAAATTAACATTATTATTATTAAGTACAAATGTATGAAAAAATAATAATTTTTTTTTTTTGCTTAAAATTGCTAAATTTTGCTTTATTTTCTATGAAAAATAATGCTAATAAAAAAACAAAAGTTAAAAATTTTTCCACTTTTTCACCTAAAAAATTAAACCAATCAAATACATTAAACTTCCAATTCCCAGAAAATCAATTCTCTGAATTCATTTTCTTTCCAACCAAATTCTACGTTCGCTATCAAACGCAGCCTAATTAGGTAATTAACTCGTTCGTTTGAGTACAAACTTATAGGTAACCATGGATTCCAGCAGATTGTTTGGCCAAGCAGCATAATAAAGTAACTTTTTTCATCCAGAGACTTTTTATTTTATTTTTTTAAAAGTAAAAAATGAATAGGAACCATTGCAAATTCTCAAGATAATTTTCTTATTTGTATTCAACTTTCATGGCTAACGACATTATCATTCCAAAAGCAAACATACGTAATTTTTTTAAGCTTAGCCAACCTGATTTCCATAAGCATCACCAAACGCAAGACTGATACGGTCTCGAGTATACCGGACTGAAGAGCAACTCGTCCTTATGCTCACCGTAAACGAACAGCTTCTTTGATTCTAACATATAACAACCATAAGTAATTAAAATTAAACTGATTTACTAAATGTGGTTCATAATCAAACAATTTGACCTTCATATAACCGGATAATTACCTGGGTCGTGTTGACTTTGAAAGATGGGTTAATCTGCGGCCGACGCAAAATTGATCCAGCTTGTGAAAAGGGGATTACTACGACAGTAAAAAGTACAGTTAAAAACACAGCTCTCATCATTTTCATTTCAAAACCCTAATTGATTAGATGAAAATTCAAGGGAGTGAAGATGAATGATGTCGGGTGTTGCTAGCACGATTTTTTCTAGACACATTGTTGGAATTTTGTTGAGAAAAGGGGACACCTGTATTTCCTCGTGCAGTAGTAAATAGAATTTACATCCACGTCCTCAAATTTTTAAATATTTGTAGAACAGGTCCTTAGTTAACGAGTACTTTGTAGTATTTGGTACATATAGTTTGTATGGACTCGATTACTTAATTAGTGTATGTTTGGTATTCATTTTAATGAATTTTTTTTTGTCAAATCCTATTATTGCGGTTGTGGGTCCCTCCTTGAAAAAGGTTCACGAAAATTACAGTCAATTGCAAAAAGTGTCGCTAATTTTCTTAGATTTCCCATTTTGTTCTCAAATGCTTGGTTGCAATTTTTATTGTGTCGACACATGTTTTAATGAAGGATAATGCAGTCAAAAATATTTCAACAGCTTCTGCATTGCAATGATGGTACTTTGAAATAATATTTTAATATATAGTGACCGTAGAGAAAAGCAAAAATCTAATTTTAATGAAAACCAAATACGCTTATTTATAACTAAATTTTAAGCTTAGCGAAGTTCTTTCAATTATTCATAGTTGTATAAAAATTTGAGAATGATGTTAAAGTTCATGAGATTCATGTGTGATTTTTGATTGAAGTGTTAGGTAGAGGTGGTAAATGGGCCGAACGGCTCGTCGGCTTGACTCATAGAGTTCGGTCCAAAAATCACTCAGCCAGTCTTGAGACGAGCCCGAGATAGGGTAGAGCTTGGGGTTTGAATGATTGGTCGAGCGAGCTCGGCTTGTGGCCTTGTATTATTTTTTAACCAAATAGTAATTTTCTTTTTGGAAATTATAGAGAAAAATGTTAAAATTAAATAAATAATGACTCATGGGCCGAACTCAACCCACGAGCAATGAGCTCAAGGGCCAAGCCCGTCAATAACGATCCAAGCAAGTATGTTTAAAGGTCAAGTCGATAGGTTCGACCCAATCCATTGCCATATGTAGATTGAGGTAGTAAATCATTGAATTTTTTCTCCAATTTTTACCAACGATTAATTCACTTATTTTCTAATTAGAGAGTAACGAATTCTACGAAATGTGTAAGTACTATTTTAGATCAAAGTTCAAACTTTAGGCATTGGCCTCTAATTAAAACGTTGTACTTACATTTTGCTATAATAAAAACTTCACGTGGGTGTGGTTTTTTTAATAAAATAATAAATCGTCCTACATAGTCCTTGTATTACTCCACTTACCTCTCTCTCTCACTCTCTCTCTCTCTCTCTCTCACACACACACCTACAAGGATTCAATTAATACAAGTCGAACTTGATAAGTGCTTTACTAGCACTTTATTTCTTTACTTGTTGCCTCGAATTACTGTTAGTTTGATCCTAATTAAGTATGGCTTAATGCATTTTATGTTTTATATTGTGTAGGATCGCAAATGACAAGAAAAGAAGGAAAAAAGACCAAAAAGCACGTAAAAAGGAAGTTCGAGGACCTGGCATGTAAATAATTTACGGCCGCAACCATGAAAGTCACGGCCGTAAGAAGCTGATTAAACAAAAGTACGAAAATTTGCAGAAACCAAGTCACGGCCGTAACAAGGATCTTACGGCCGTATAGAAACCAAGTCACGGCCGTAACAAGGATCTTACGGCCGTATTGAATGCAAAGTCACGGCCGTAAGAAGTGAATCAATTGCGTAGAAATTAAACAGAAAGTGAGTTACGGCCGTAACTCATTATATTACGGCCGTAACTTAAGCCCGAAAAAAAAAGGAAATTGTTTCCTAATTCAACTTAAACTCTATCTTTGGTATTTCTTTTTGGCTAAGCTAGGGCACGAATTTGAGCTCTATAAAAGGAGCAATTCAGTACCAAAGAGAGAAGATAATTAATTTTGAGAGCCACCAATATCAAAGTTTGAAGAGAAGAAATCCTAGGCAAAATCAAGGTGAATCAAGACAATACTTTTGGGGAATTCTTCATGGCAATGCGTGGCTAATCTTCTCAACCTAGTTCAAGGGGGAAGTTGTGTTCATATTATTTTATTATTCATTCCTCAAACTCGTAACGTAGTTCTTGTTTTTATATTTTATTTATTGGATTTCTCATGAACATTAATTTCGTCAAGACAATTTATTAATTGATTAAGGCCTTGTCTTTTAATTATTGTGTTGATGTTTGCTAATTTGGGTAATTGGATTCCTATTTGTCTTGTTATCCAAATCATAGTAGCAATTGGTAATTTTATATTTCCATATGAAAATCCAATCTAGATTAATCAATTCGAGCATATGAAATTGATAATTTAGTTCACCTAATTCTTCTTGTTTTCACATAGTTAATGAATTAAATCTAGGGAGCTTATTCTAGGTTGTTCATTCACTCTAAATTGATTGGAGAACTAATTCTAATTGATTATTATTAAGGAAGAATTGGATTAATTAGAGCTTTTTGATTATTCCGGGTGATAAATAAAACAAAGGAAATAGTACATGCGTTGCTTGGGGAATGACAATATTATGATAGGGCACAACCGAACCTGAGAACTAGGATTTCTTATTAATTGATTTTTATTCCAGCTATTTTACATCTTTACTTGATCATTTAGATTAATTGCAATTTTCAACTCAAAAACCCTCCCTTATAATTCTAATTGACATGGCATTAAATTAGTTCCCGTTCCTCGTGGGATCGACCCTTGCTTCCACTGCTATATTCTTAGTAATAGTGAACAAGGAATTTAATTATTATTTTGGTGCATTACGACACGCATCAAATTTTTGGCGCCGTTGCCGGGGAACGGTTAACCAATTTTCTGTTTAATCAATTAGAATTTTATTTTCTGCATTTTTATTTATTTATTTTTGTTTTCGGTTTAATAAAAAAAAAATAATAATAATAATAATTGAAATTCCGAAAATTTTATTTAATTATTCATTTATTTATATGCATAAAACTCGATCCACTAATCCTGAATATTTTCTATTTGATCCAGAAATCGAGCGAACTTTTCAACAGCGAAGAAGGGAAGCACTAGAACAAATGGCAGCAAATAACCTCAACAACAGGACACTTAAACAATTGGCCACCCCAGATGTCGCTCAACAGCCACTCTGTATCACTTTTCCGACAGTGGAGGAGGAAAAACTTTTGAACTCAAATCTGGACTCATTCACTTGTTGCCAACTTTTCGAGGACATGCTGGTGAAGACCCTTACAGGCATCTCAAGGAATTCCACGTGGTTTGTGACAGTATGAGACCCACTGGTATTACCGAGGAACAAATTAAAATGAGGGCCTTTCCATTCTCGTTAAAGGATGCCGCTACTGATTGGCTATACTGTTTACCATCCGGATCAGTCACCACCTGGAATGACATGAAGAGGCTATTTTTGGAAAAATATTTTCCTGCTTCTCGGGCTGGAACAATCCGGAAGGAAATTTGCGGGGTTCGTCAAAACAATGGTGAATCGCTGTATGAATATTGGGAGCGCTTCAAGAAGCTCATCTCGAGCTGCCCCCATCATCAAATCAGCGAACAACTACTAGTGCAATATTTCTACGAAGGACTGCTACCAATGGATAGAAGTATGCTAGATGCCGCAAGTGAAGGTGCCTTAATGGAAAAAACACCAGAACAGGCTCAGGCTTTGATTTCCAACATGGCTGAAAACACTCAGCAATTTAACCCAACCCGAGACATGCAAGTTCGCCGCGTGAACGAGGTAAGTAGTTCCAATATAGAAAGTCAACTGTTTGAACTAACAAATCTCGTTAAACAACTTGCTGTAGGAAGTGCACAACAAGTCAAGGCATGCGGGATATGTGCGAACTTCGGACATCAAACTGATGCTTGCCCGGTATTGCAAGAGGAGAATGGCGAACAGGTAAAGGCTGCAGAAGGGTTTCCATTTCAAAAACAGCAATACAACCCGTACTCCAATACCTACAATCCTGGCTGGAGGGACCACCCGAACTTGAGCTATGGGAATAACAAACCTCCAGGTTTCATCTCCAACAAGCTTCAAGGGAATTTTCAACAACAAGGAAATTTCCATCCACAGGGACAATATCAGCAAAAACCACAATCATCAGGTATGTCTCTCGAAGAAATGATGAAAACTTTGGCCACTAACACTTTACAATTTCAACAGGATACCAAATCCAGCATTCAAAACCTGGAAAATCAAATGAGTCAAATGGCCACAGCTATCAACAGACTGGAAGCACAAACAGGAGGAAAGTTGCCATCTCAACCCGAGGTGAATCCGAGGAATGTAAGTGCAATTACTCTTCGAAGTGGAAAAGAAATTGAGGTGCCACAATCAAAGCCAACCGCGAGTGAAGAGGATGAGGTTGAAAAAGAAGTCGAAAAGAAAAACAGCATTCCACAAAACTCTCAGGTAAAAACCGAACCTATTGTGAATGCGAAACTAACTCCACCGCCTTTTCCGAGCAGGTTAGCGAAGGCGACTAAGGAAAGCAAGGAGAAGGAAATTCTGGAAATGTTCAGGAAAGTGGAAATCAACATTCCACTGTTGGATGCAATCAAGCAAGTGCCCCGATACGTGAAGTTCTTAAAGGAGCTGTGCACCAACAAACGGAAGTTGATGGGAAATGAAATGGTAAGAATGGGGGAAAATGTATCAGCACTCTTCCAAAGGAAACTGCCCCCAAAATGCAAGGATCCAGGTATGTTCACTATACCATGCCAAATAGGTAACACTAAGCTGGGTCGTGCATTAATAGATTTGGGTGCATCTATAAATGTAATGCCTAGGTCTACATACAATGCATTAAAACTTGCTAATATGATTGAAACTAATGTTATAATTCAACTAGCCGATCATTCTAATGCTTATCCTGACGGGGTAGTTGAAGACATTCTAGTGCAAGTAGGCGGGTTAGTATTTCCTGCAGATTTTTATGTTTTGGACATGAATGATGACCACTCCCCCAACTCCACTCCTATTTTGTTAGGGAGACCATTCCTAAAGACATCTAAGACTAAGATAGATGTTAGTAGTGGCACACTTTCCATGGAATTTGATAATGAAATTGTTCAATTCAATATTTATGATTCCGTGAAGAATTTTGGTGATGATCCTGTTTATTCTGTTAATGTTAATGACTCTTTAGTACAGGAAGTTCTCGATATTGGTGGAAAGGACTGTCCAAAGTCTCCGAAATCAGGTAAAATCTCATCCATCTCATTACCAATTTCTGATGAAAAACCTCTACCCCCTATTTTGCAGATCTTAATGAAGAGCATGAAGAAAAAATTGAGTTTTGGGAATCCACCTAATCCCGGTTGAAGGAGGAAACAACAAGTCGAGCCAAAGACAGTAAACAAAGGCGCTGCTCGGGATGCAACCCGAGAGGGGAGTTTCTTTATCTCCTCAACTTTTTATTTTCGTATTTTCCTTTTTGGTTAATTTTAGTTTATTTAGTCATTTCATTTGAAAAAAAAAAAAAAAAATCAGTAGCCTTGTTACGGCCGTAAGTTAACATTTTTACGGCCGTAACTCAATTCCAGTTTTTATACAGAGGCCTTATTACGGCCGTAATTACATTTTTACGGCCGTAATTGTTTCTTGGCAATTTTTTTCAGACTGTGACTTACGGCCGTAAGTCATACCTTCACGGCCGTAAGTCTACCCTTTTTCAAAATTTTAAAACGGTCCCCTCGCGCATAACTTCCCTTTTATTATTTAGCTTTATTTTTCAATGAGGACATTGTTTTGTTTAAGTGTGGGGGGGATTAAATTGATTGTGAGCTTAATGTCTTTATCTACTTTCTGTAGTCGAAATGTTAAAATTCAGTTTGAGTCAGCATCCATTTTAATCTTTGATAGGAAGCGACCCCACTTTTGGTTCATTTTTTTTGAAATATAATGGCATAATTGGACATGAATTGAGCACGTAGAGATGAATTTTCCAATACTTTCCGAATAGGTTTGAAAATGGGGACAAATTGCCATATCTCTGCAACCTAGTAGATTCAAACCCAAATTTGATATGACTGATAACTACCCCGAGTAAAGAGATTCACCCCTTTGGCCACTAGATTTTTTGCATTTTTCAATTCGACCCTAAGACCGAGCAATGACCAAAACTCATAATTGGATGGGAGATACACATATAAACCATAATTTGTGAGCTTTTGAGCCTATGAGCTACTTTTACTCTTTATATAAAGCTCTTATTTTTTTACTGTGTGTCCTGCATGGTTGATTTGTTCTTGGATATGCTTTTGTGTACATGCCGTAGTAGCTTCTTGGCTCGAGTGCAAAATATAGTAAAGGCAATAGGATGAACCAAATTTGGCCTTCTAAATAAGCCTACCATTGTACATTTACCAATAGAAGACCCTTTGAGCCTTAGCCTTTCTTTGAAATATTAATACCACACTACAAGCCACGGACACCCATTCTTTCATGTTATCCTTTTTCTTGAACCTATAGAGAACGGATTCACAAGCTTGTGTTGGTTGAGAAGTTTGAGGTGGATTAAGCTTCAAAGTGGAAATTCAATCTTGTGTCATTGGGGATTGTGGGGTGATCTGACCAAAAGAGAAAAATTGCAGTATATGTTTCAAAAAAAAAAAAAAAAGAAAGAGAAAAAGAAAAAGAGAAGTTCAGGCCAGTTCTCAAATTACGAGGTCATGAATATTTGCTAGTATTGAAAATAAACACTCAAGCTGTGCAAAATAGAAGTCTAGTGTTAAATCAGTTGGATAGCAGGGAGATTATTAATTCATGTTGAAGAAGAGAGAAGGAATGTTATAATTGAACCGATTCGGCTTGTGAAACTCCTTCTCGATTCAGCCTAAATGTTTCCCTTTTATCCCACCTGACCCGAAGCCCCGCTACAACCCAACAAAGACCTTTGCTTTGCACTTGTGTTATTGTTGGCTCCGGTTTTGACATTTGAGCAATCTCTGGTAACAAGTTTTTCATGAAGTGAGTTGAGCGTAAAATTTTCACCTTTATATACACTTTGTGCGAAGAGAGATATCCGGTGAGAGTGTTGGCTCCCATTACATGTACTTATGAGTGGTTTGAATTGCTTGGTCTATATTTTGTGCCCTTTTGATCTGAAACTGTGTATTGACTAAATTTTTACCATGAGATAAACCGCACTAATCTGTTGACATTTACTTGAATTAGTCAAAACTTACATTTTATGGGGAATTGATAAATTCAGAGAGAACTCACGAGAGGTGAAAGGATATAATCCACATTGGGGTATAAATTTTCATTTTTGTTCGGAGAATATTGGGTGATGCATCTCTTACACACACTAACACACTCCGATTATGCAATTTGATTTTCGTGCTAAAAAGAAGTGGGTTGTGACCTTGACTTTCCAGATTTAAAAGTCTAACATGTTCATTCGAGTCGTGCTTTAGTTCTTTTCTATTATTATTCGAGGACGAACAATGGTTCAAGTGTGGGGGGATTTGATAAGTGCTTTACTAGCACTTTATTTCTTTACTTGTTGCCTCGAATTACTGTTAGTTTGATCCTAATTAAGTATGGCTTAATCCATTTTATGTTTTATATTGTGTAGGATCGCAAATGACAAGAAAAGAAGGAAAAAGGACCAAAAAGCACGTAAAAAGGAAGTTCGAGGACCTGGCATGTAAATAATTTACGGCCGCAACCATGAAAGTCACGGCCGTAAGAAGCTGATTAAACAAAAGTACGAAAATTTGCAGAAACCAAGTCACGGCCGTAACAAGGATCTTACGGCCGTATAGAAACCAAGTCACGGCCGTAACAAGGATCTTACGGCCGTATTGAATGCAAAGTCACGGCCGTAAGAAGTGAATCAATTGCGTAGAAATTAAACAGAAAGTGAGTTACGGCCGTAACTCATTATATTACGGCCGTAACTTAAGCCCGAAAAAAAAAGGAAATTGTTTCCTAATTCAACTTAAACTCTATCTTTGGTATTTCTTTTTGGCTAAGCTAGGGCACGAATTTGAGCTCTATAAAAGGAGCAATTCAGTACCAAAGAGAGAAGATAATTAATTTTGAGAGCCACCAATATCAAAGTTTGAAGAGAAGAAATCCTAGGCAAAATCAAGGTGAATCAAGACAATACTTTTGGGGAATTCTTCATGGCAATGCGTGGCTAATCTTCTCAACCTAGTTCAAGGGGGAAGTTGTGTTCATATTATTTTATTATTCATTCCTCAAACTCGTAACGTAGTTCTTGTTTTTATATTTTATTTATTGGATTTCTCATGAACATTAATTTCGTCAAGACAATTTATTAATTGATTAAGGCCTTGTCTTTTAATTATTGTGTTGATGTTTGCTAATTTGGGTAATTGGATTCCTATTTGTCTTGTTATCCAAATCATAGTAGCAATTGGTAATTTTATATTTCCATATGAAAATCCAATCTAGATTAATCAATTCGAGCATATGAAATTGATAATTTAGTTCACCTAATTCTTCTTGTTTTCACATAGTTAATGAATTAAATCTAGGGAGCTTATTCTAGGTTGTTCATTCACTCTAAATTGATTGGAGAACTAATTCTAATTGATTATTATTAAGGAAGAATTGGATTAATTAGAGCTTTTTGATTATTCCGGGTGATAAATAAAACAAAGGAAATAGTACATGCGTTGCTTGGGGAATGACAATATTATGATAGGGCACAACCGAACCTGAGAACTAGGATTTCTTATTAATTGATTTTTATTCCAGCTATTTTACATCTTTACTTGATCATTTAGATTAATTGCAATTTTCAACTCAAAAACCCCCCCTTATAATTCTAATTGACATGGCATTAAATTAGTTCCCGTTCCTCGTGGGATCGACCCTTGCTTCCACTGCTATATTCTTAGTAATAGTGAACAAGGAATTTAATTATTATTTTGGTGCATTACGACACGCATCAGAACTCAAGAATTAATTTTAACTACACATCTTATATGAAACTCACATTTTTTTAACCACAAATTAATTATTGATTTTTATTTGAAATTAAAATCAAATTTAATCAGAACCAAATAGAAGAATATCAAGCAAAATTTACGAAATTATTATAAATATCAAAAGAAATTTAATA
Organism: Ligustrum vulgare; assembly: GCA_963555705.1. NCBI lineage: Eukaryota > Viridiplantae > Streptophyta > Magnoliopsida > Lamiales > Oleaceae > Ligustrum > Ligustrum vulgare. The sequence goes on along the minus strand of OY743172.1, from coordinate 2,116,617 downwards.
TATGTACCTCTACTAGATTTTGTTACGACAAAATAAAAGATAAAAATAATGCATTACAAAAAGATTAAATTATAAGATAAATACGTAGAATAAAAAAATTAAATAAACAAAACATTAAACAAAAAATTATAAGATAAAAAAAAAAAGACAAAAAATTAAACAAACAAAACATTAAAAAAAGTTAAAAGCAGCAACATTAAAAAAGTCAATTAGCTTTGCCGGTTCTCCTGCACAGGAGAACCAAGCACCGTTCTCAGTTACCAAGTTCAATCATATAGTCAATGCGCTACAAATTCTTTACAGTTTTTTGATCTAGTAAATCGAAAGCTATCTATTTTCAATTAGAATTTTGTTAGAATCACAATAGGGTTAACAATCTCATTGACAACCCCCTCACATGTGAGGTGTAGGCCACTCAAATATAGTATTTTTTCAATAATTACATCAAGCGAACATAGAAAACCTTCCACTAATACATTGGTTGATCTTAGAATTAGTGGCAACAGTGTGAAGAGTTCTTCTCAGTGATTTTTTCGCTCCTTCTATCAAATGATCTACATAGAATTTAAACACGTACCTAATGAACTAGACTGTATTTACAAAGAAAAATAAACTAAATCTTGTTTATTATGCCGCAACACAAACTTCCTATCTTGTGCTTATTGAGTAATTAAAAATTGTTATTGCAACCTATTAAGATGTGTTTGGAAAAGAAAAGTCAAAAGCTACTTCAGATATTAAGAAGCTGCTTTTAGACCCATTTAGGTATTTTTCAGAAAGTACTATTCTTAGGAAGCATTTCTACAGGAAAACCAAAGAAGCAAAAGCTATCTCAAACAAGCCTTCAAGTCAAAGTAATCACAGAGGTACTTCACAGCCAAACTGTAAATAAGAAACAGTTCAATCACCATAAAAGAACTAAAACATTCGTTTGGAGTTTACATTAGCAACAACAAGAAACACCTGCATAACAGCACTTCAGTCTGTAATGTTCATTCTCTGTAGAAAGTGCTGCACGAACCTGCGCCTTTATTCTCTGGTAAACTCAAAGACGTGAGATGCTTCAGATATGTTAGAATTCAGATGGAGGTTTCAAGCGTACAAGCCTTTTAATTCTATCTTTGTCTGTGTTCTCCAACAAACCCTTTCAATAAAGAAGTTAATAGAAGCATAAGCGAGGAACGAATCAATGTCCATAGTGAAAAATGATAAAAGGAAAAGTGCATGGTGTACGAAGGATCGTGTAAACATCAACTCTTTTATTGGAACGTATATAAGAAAGTGAGCAACTGAGCAAACTAATTTGCTCGTCGAGAGATAGAAAGTACAAAATTTCACTTTACACTTCAATACAGAAATTGCAAACTACTAGGTACTCATAGGAATGTTTGGCCAAACCTATCTTGAATGAGTCATCAAACAAGTAGTAAAGACTGTTAGTTAGTTTGATAACAGTAACAGAAAACTTGCATTTGAATACTTGATTAAGTTAAGGTCCGTTTGGCAGGACTTCTGCTTCTTCATTAGGAAGCCACATTAAACCATCTCTTCTAAGTAGAGGAAATACTTCCAGAAAACTATCTAAAGATGCCCAAAAACGGCTTCTTAGTAAAAACAGTTTTTGACTTTTAAAAAGCATGGCCAAACAAGCTCTTAAAATATTCTGTTCACAGATATACCGAAAAGAAGTGCAAGTTAAGCCTCAGTCTGAAAGAAGAAGAAATTATTCACCTTCCACACAATCTCATCCAGGCACAAGCAAATCTTTCCGTATTTGTCAAGGAATAGGCGCTCAGTTGGAGGTTTTCCACATACATCCTTCAAAGCTGAGGTTATAACAAAGATAGCTTCGGCCACTAGTATTAAAAAGAAAGAAAGAAAGAAACAGATCGATTCAAAATGACAATGGAGGTAGAATTAGAAACATCTGAAACAAATTCCCTTGTTCATTGATATTAAATCATGTCATAAAAGTATCTAAGATGACATACTTACAGGCTAGTTCATCATACTCATCCTTGCCAACAACAAATATACTGACATCCCCAAAAACTGTGTATGTTATATAAACTGATCTGCACGAGAACAGAATTTAAACCACTACTACAACTGAGAAAATGAAAAACGATGAAAAGAATAAAGATTTCAATAGTTATTTTCTTAAAATTTACCCTCTAAGCATCATCAGAGACGGAGCTTGGGGGGGGGGGGGCAGGAGGGCTGGTCCACTATTTCTAGTTAATTTGTAATGTATTTTTCAGTTTCGCCCCCGCAAAAATTTTGACTCACCCCCGCAAAATTTTGAATTTTTTTTCCCATAATAAATATTGATCCAATAACTTTCACTTTAAAATTCAACCATACAAAAAAATTAGACCTAAACAAAAGATCCAATAGTATAGCCCAAATCTAATACAAAAGCAATTAAGTAAATGATGAGGACAAGGGGAGACAAATTTTAGATATCCAAGTCATCTATACCATCTGTTATATAGATGACAGTTTACTTTTTGATGTCCATTTAATGCTCATATTTTCAATTTGTATAGCGTTAGACACATAAATAGACAAATTATTTTTGTATCGATAAATTGATTGATTTTTTGGTCAGTCAATCTAACTTGTCTATTTTGGTACTCAAAATTGTCGTTTTCAATCCCCTTAGTTAAAAAAACAATTCAGGGGCTCCACCCCCGGATTTTCGCCCCCGCAACATCAAAATCGTGGCTACGTCCCTGAGCATCATCATATATACAAGCACAAAAAATGAATGACAGTTTGTATATTCTTTCTCCAAGCACTATTTGAAGCTCATATTTCCAAATTTTTTAGGCCTCCAGTGCAACAAAATTTTCAATACCATGAAAGCTAATGGGTCAACTCAAATATCAAATCAGACTGATTAGCAAGTTCTGCTAATAAAGAAACAATATAAGACGATCTCATACCCTCGTGTTAATGGAATTGACCTTTCAGAGTTGTAATGGAGAAATTAAAATCGTTGAGAAGAACTAGAGTATAGACCAAATAACGGAAACAACAGTGGAATATGAGGGAGCAATTGGAATTTATGAGCCATACTAAAGGTATCCTTTTGAAAGCAGGGGTCATTAAAACTCTAGTTCAGATTACCACAAAGTCCAAATGCCAACAATCTATTTGTCCAGTGATATCATACAATTGTTTTAAATTTACCAAAGATCAGATGTTTAAGAGGAAAATGTTACATCTCCGTCTTCTCCTATTTTAACATTTCTAGAAGCAATACAAACAAATCATCAAAAGTAAATCAATATTGGACCATATGCCTTAACATATCCCCAGAAGCTTTCTGTCTAGATGCATGGTCATCATAAAACAAAAATAATTGATTTCTTGGAGATATTTCAGTTTTCTATCTTAAACCCACTCAAATGACATCACGAGTATGCCACATTACCATCGCTTTAAGTTTCAAACAAAAGATTTTCCTTCACGGAATCAAGGAAAAGAGTAGAAGGTTCAACCCTGAGGCCTGTAAACGTCTTATTTTGCAGTCAGACTACTGATTTTAAAAATGAATTATCAAGAATTCATTATTGCCTCAAATTTCACCCACAAACACCAGGAAAATTGAGAGAGAATCCCATTAGGAAATGAATGTTTTCTACGAAACGGATCCATGAAACTTAATGCAAACAAGATTGAGGTGTCTCTTCCTTCTACCTTGCTACTAAATCCTCTCTGCACTAAGATTAGCCAATTTCATAAATACAAGTAACTAAAAGCTTTTTACTAAATCAAACTCTACTCGTTCAAACAGGCGTATATACGAATCATTTTAGTTATAATACAGCGCAACGTAGAATTTCTTATAGGTCATACAACTCCTTTTTCAACTATTCCTCCACTTGACGAATATTAAAATTAGCTATGTCAACTAAATGGGCTTGTAATTACCACGTTCCAACGTATTTCTGCCATGTAGATACCAGACACAGATGTAAGTCCACTTAAATCACCAAATATTCCAGCATTTAAAAATAAATATGTAGCAGAGCCCAACATACTTGTGACACGCAACAAGGAGTTCCTCATTCTTGACACCTTTAAGATTATCTGCTCCTAGCTTCACTAAAAAGGAGCGCCAATGCAAACGCTCTTCTGCTGGAACTCCATTGAAACTATAACACCAAAAATCCAATTAAATATAAACCCCAATTACAAAGAATTGCATCTCAAACATAAACCGCAAATGGAACATTTTCAGTTTCCATTATGGATCTTATTATTTATTATATAATGTGGGTTGAAATATTTACTCTCCCATTTCAAAATGTCATAATAAAAGAAGCCTTTGTTCACAGAATCATGTTACGAAAGAAAGCAAGAACCATACATAACACGGCCCAGATTAGATAAATTAAAATGGATAATGATAAAAGAAATTCGACACAAACATATATTTTTGTGATTGAATGTAAATTATGCGTAATATGTAAAACGATTACCGTTCGACGAGAATATTGCCTTCTGAGTTGGCGATCAAGACTGCCAGCAGCATTTTTCTTTTTCGTTTTCAACTCAGGTAGTGTTGGTTTACTAGGCGAATTTTGCTAAGAGGCTTTTTATAGTAAGATGAGATGAGATGAAACATGGTGAAATAAGACCCTGTACTGTAAATCAATAAATTTGCCAACAACTTTTTAAACTCAATCTCAACCATTCATTATTAGTAAGACTATAGTTTTTGACTTTGCCAACATTTTAAAATCACACATTCATGAAAAAATAACAAAAATCAAAACTTTTCTCATTATCGTAGACTCTTAATTATGCAAAAGGACAATCCCAATGTTGTTCACCCTTTTAACCTTGAGCTCAAGAGAGGTTTAAGCCCTATTTGGTAGAAATTAAAATTAAATTTTAGTAAATTTTGATAAAAATTGATTAAACATGTTGTTGCAAAATTATGAAACCTACAAAATACGTAGTTAAAATTAATTATTAACTTTGACTTATATTTTATTCAAAATTTTTAGAGTAATCAAATAGGGGTTAAGTGACCAAGTTCTAGGGACGACAAAATGTGATTGAAATTTCATTTGAATATTGTTTTCATTTGCTAAGGATTAATCTATTTGCATCTCAAATATAATCCCTCACTCGCATGGAGAGCGGGACTCGCTAATCCAATAATGGAGGGCTCCCCCATATGAGGGTCATGCTTGGAGTCAATGTTAGAATACTTATAGCATGATCCTTATTTTAACTAGTTACGAAAAATCTCTTAAACTTATATTTTGTAAAGAGGCCTTTCTATTAAAATGGTTAAACGAAGTGGAGTTATAAATTGCAAATTATGTTTTAAGTTGGTCGAAATTTTTGTACTATTTATTGATTGATAAAGTGTATAACAAATTCGAAATTATTACAATTCGAATCTGCGATCTCAGCATTACCAATATTTAGGATCTTCAATCTTTGTAAGTGGGAATGTGCTATGAGTTTAGAGACCTTTCTATTAAAATTTGCTTATAAGTCACCTATATGTTTTTTTACCAAGACAATTCCATATCCACCGCTAAAATGATTTATGCATTCGGCGGCGCTGCCACAGCCGCCGTTCCGTCTACAACTCTTATCCGATTTAAGTTATACCAAAATGAAAGACTACAAAAACCCTTTAAATTGAATGCCACAGCTATATTCCAGAAAAAACCAGGCGGCCCACCAAACTTAATTCTCGCAAAAGCCCATGATACCACTAAATCCAATCTAATTACTGAAGTTGAAGAATCCTGTAGTAGTAAGTGGGAATTTCAAAACGAAGAAATTGTAGGACAAGAAGATGAGGATGAAGGGTGCCCATGGGAAGGTGCAATTATTTACAAACGTGACTCAAGTATTTCCCATTTGGAATACTGCACTACTTTAGAAAGATTGGGTTTGGGAAAGCTTTCCTCGGAGTTGTCGAAATCTCGGGCTTCGGAAATGGGTATTCGGGTTACCAAATCCGTGAAGGATTATCCGAATGGGACGCCGGTTTTGGTTTCCACTGATGTGACAAGGAAGAAGGGGAAGATGCGATTAGATGGAATTATCCGGACTGTTCTTAGTCTTGGCTGCAACAGGTATTTAGCTTACTATCTGCTAATGCCCTCATACTTTTGGTTGATTTCTTATCTTAATTGTTTGCCAATATGTCACAGTGCATGTTTGATGTTTGGATAAGCTTGAAGCAGTTACTCATATGAAAATTGTAAAATAATTTATTTCTTTAGTCGGTTAAAGTTGGAAATGTTAGTTCCTTGATGTCATAATAAGTAACTTTCATATTTAATAAAACCAAGTAAAATATTGCTCAAACATATTTGAAAATAAAACTTATTTGCTGATCTGGATAATTAAGTTGAGCTAGTGTATTAGCAAACATGTGTTTCTTGGTGAGGATGGTTGGTTCTTCTGATAGGCATTATTTTTTTGCTTGCAAAAGGCTATTTTGACTTTATTGAATATGATACCGCAGAAGACATTATGCTCTTATGGAAGCAAAAATCTTTACAACGTACGTAATATGTACCACCGAAATGAATAGCTTAACTAGAAGTATGAAGAATGGCAGAGTGAACATGAAATGAAGTCTGACTGAGCGAGAACTGTAATTTATATCTAAGAGAGGGAGCTAAGGAAAACAGAACAAGATTTATGAAGTAATTTTTTATACGTTTGACTCTACTGGTGTTTGGGGAAAACGCAGACAAAGAATTTGAGATAGAGATAGACGAAGAGAATAAGTTGTTTTTATAACCAAGAGAGGGAATCACGGTTGTATTTTAGTTATCAACATCCCGGTAAAAGGCCGTCTGCTTGAGTAATAATACATAATGACGGTGAACTTAATTATTAGAGAAGGTACCAGAGGTTAGGGACATACAGTCATACTCATACCAGAATTGAGGATTCCAAGTGTTGGATGGATGGAGGTGGATAGACATGCAGAAGCTTTACCTATTTAGGCTAATGATGCTACAAGAAAAGTTGCTTCCTTGGATATCTGATATTAAATGAACTTATGGCATGGATGTATATATAGTATGAACTCAATTACTCATCCTCAGGTATGGATTTGATGGAGGTTTTTCAACAAGATCCCAACGATAGCCTTTAGTATCACCCTGTTTACCAATATGCATACATTTTCTCATTCCTTTTTCCACTGGCACTTCTATTACTTAACCACCACCTCCCCTCCATCAACCTTGGGTTGACTTCTATTTCTATAGCAAATTTCTGATTACTCTTGCTTTTGGTAACAAAACCACCTTTAGCATATTAACCTGAATATATACTCTGCACTGAAGTGCCTTTTCAAGTCTTGGTGGAAGTGTTAACTTTGCATTTGAAAAGTAATTACACTTTGCCATGCAAAACAGGAGAGAGAAACATTAATCCTCTGTTTGGCAAAATTTTTTGTTTATAAACAAAAAATGCAATTTTTTCAATTTAAAAAATGTGGCTGAAAAGTAGTTTGGGAAATGTATGTGGTTGAAAAGTTATTTGGAAAAATATGTTGTTTAAAATTTTGTTTATAATAAGCTTACCAAACAGAGGTAAATAGTTAATGTTATTTTATGTTTTCGTTTCTCGCAATGTACTATTTTTTCCATTGTGCATATATTCTTATGCTTTTCCATCTCAAAGTCACTCGTTATGCTAATGGTGAAGGTGCGGCGAACCTGCTGCCAAGAGTGTCTACTCAAACTTCACAATTTTACTGTCGGAAGAACCCATTCAAGAACCGGAGACTATAAACATGGGTGTAATCTTTGGAGAAGACAAATTCAAAAGTTTTGGTATGAGTGAAGAGGATGAATCAGATGATGATGCTTTGATCGATCCAGAGGATCAACTATATTTTCCCCCAGAGGAAAAACTCATCGATATTTCAAAGAATATAAGAGACCTTGTACATTTAGAGATTACCATCAATGCTGTGTGTGATCCGAGGTGCAAAGGTTTCTGTCTCAAATGTGGTACAAATCTTAATATTAGAAATTGTAATTGTAGGACAAATGAGGTGGAGGAAAAAGCTTTTGGACCCCTTGGAGGTTTGAAAAAGCAAATGCAGCAAACATGATGTCAATAATTTGTTTTTAATATTCATACTGTGTCATTACTAAATTTTTTTCTCTTTGGTCTTAATGGAAACTCACTTTGATGTATTATCTTTGCCTATTTGCATTATTTTCAGTTGTGAAGAGTCTGTTTTTCTTTTTGGCTTAGAACATTTGCAGGCACTGGTTTATTTAAGTTAAACAGTCAGATTCTTCTTGTTCGTCCCAGTTCTGACTGAGTGGACTCTTTGACGTCTAGGAAAGGCTCTTGAGTCCGTCCCATAGAGCGGTGACCTGCTCGAGCCTTGAGCAGTGCTACTTGCAGCAGACTATGGTATCCAAGACATTGAAGGTTGTACTTCAAATAGCATTAGTTCAAATTATGAACCCATCATTTTTGTCTAGTTGTCATTTAACTAGTAATAATTACTTCCATTAGTTGGAGTTGGAACATCGTTAGACAAAAAATGTCCCATCTTAAATGCTCATTAAAAAAAGATTGAACTCCAACTTTAGGAGTTCTTGAAAGAATAAAAAGAAGTCAAAATCATATTCACATTCGCTCTATCATACAGTAATCTTACATGATCATTATTAGGATGCATTGTTGATTAAAAAATGCACTATTTTTTCTTATTAATAAGTCAAAATCTCTGCTTTTTCCCTGATCTTGTACAATAAAATGTGAGGGTCCAGATCAACTGCCCCATTGGATGTTCTTCCAATAATATTTGAACAATTTGAGGTGTTAAGATTTTAGTGAAACATAGTTGGGCATTTTAGTTTATAAAATAACAAAAAAAGTGTTTTGAAATTTTAAATTTTGACACTTCAAATTACAGCGAAGTATCAAAATATTACTGTTGAATTTATTCTCAATCTTTCACTAATTGCACATCTTGTCTTCAAAGATGATTTCTGTCAGACTCAACCCTTTATGTTAAACTGTTTATACAAGTATTAAAATTGTATATTTTTAAATGAGCAAAAACAAGATGTGCTACTCCGTTTGGTAACATTGTAGTGATTTATAAACTGTTTTATTTATTATTTTGAGATAAAATGCGCGGTTGAAAAGTGAAGAAATAAAATGTATGATTAAAAAGTGATTTGAAAAATAGTTTGGTTTATAAATCGTTTACCAAACGGAGACTAACAAAAGATTTTTGTTTGATTGCTTCAATTTATTATTGAAAATGTCATTTCAAGTAAAATATTTTCTTTTATTTGTGTTTATTGATACATTTGACATGAAAAATATTTTCCATGTACAAGTATGTAAAGCACATTTTGGGACAATATTTAAAACCAAATATTTTCCCACCATTTTAATGAGAAAATTTACGTGGCTTTTCCATTCAATCAAACATAGCACATTTTTCATGACTTAGCTTTGTTTGATTACAAGAATTTTATAGAAAAATGTCCTATCTAAGAAAACATCTTCTAACTTTTTGTGTTTGATTATAACATTTAACCAAGAAAATATTTTCTAGGTACAATCATTCAAAGCATAAAGAAGACCATTTTCTTAGAAAATCTTTTTTAATCATTTTGCTAAGAAAACTTTTTCCAACTTACTCGAAAAATCTTTTCTTTTTTCAATTTGTGAATCAAACATAGCCATCATAAAAATTATTTTCTCTGTTTGATGTTTGATTGAGACAATTACTATGGAATTCATTTTCCATGTACAACACTATAATGCACAATTTAGGCTTTAAAATGTTGGAAAATGTTTTCTTACCAGTTTGATGAGAAAATTTACATGGAATTGGAAAAAAAAATCTTTTTCTTTTCCATCTTTTATTTTCCCACCTCAAGTTAGAGAAAATATTTGATCACAAATGGAGCAAAATATTCATAAAAACTTGTACCTAGAAAATATTTGACATGAAAAATTTGCTAATAAAACAAAAAACATCAAAAATATTAAAAGGAGAGAAATAAAATGGGCACCCACCCGTATTAATAATTAATAAAAAAAATTAAATATATTTGATTAATTAAATAAGTAATTAAATAATATAGCATTATGGTCACAGTCACAAATCACAAAATTTATTGGTCACATATTAAGAAATTAATTAGGCACAAGTTATTTCTCAATTACAAATCACAAATTTTACAAATCAAAATTTATTTATCGATCACAAATCACACTTTTTACAGGTCACAACTTATTTATCGGTCACAAATTAAAAATTTTATATGTCACAACTTCTTTATCGAATATCAGTCACAATTTACAATTTTTTAGGTCACAAATTGTTTCTCGATCACAAATCATGATTCTTATATGTCATAATATATTTCTCGATCACAAATTTTGAACTTTTAGCCTCTATTTGGCAAACATGTTTTTAAACATATTTTTTACAATACAATTTCTTAAATCACTTTTTAATCCCACACATTTTCTTTCACTGCTTTTCAATCATACATTTTATTTACTTAGAAAACATAAAAAAAAACATGTTTTTAAATAAAATAAAAAAATTTAACAAACGGAGCCTTATACGTCATAACTTACTTTTTTTTTTTTATCACAATTGACAAATTTTGTATATCACAATTTATTTAACGGTCACAAATTTCAAATTAATTAGTCACAACTGAAAATTTGTAAGTCACAATTACAAATTTAATTGTAATCTCAAAATTTTCTTAGGTCTCATACTATTTTTTGGTTGCAAATTAGGAATTTATTGATCTCCACCATCACTCGACCACCACATAAGACCATCATCTATTGCTACATGTCGTTGTCGTCGCCGCCGCCACCACCTTCACTGCCACTATCACCAACCGCTACACAAACACCACCACCCAATCCTCCACCACACCACACCACCACCACCACCACTACCAAAAATTCCACCACCAAAGTACTGGCAAACACCACAACCACCTGCACTTGCAATGCTACCCCAATAACAACACCACCATCGCATACCCACCACACCACAACCACCACAAACACTCCAACCCACAACAACCGCAATCCCAACACTGTCACCACGAATGAGCAACATCGCACCACCCCCACCTCACTCTACCATTATGAACAATCATCACCATAACCAAAATTGTACTTAGAGGTGTCAATCCGGGCGGTCCGGGCCGGGACGATCCGTCAACATAAAAGCCCGGTAACGGCCCGCTTTGAAAAAAGCCCACCTGCTGTGGGTTCCAGGTCAACCCAAAAATTTCGAACTACAACCCGGCCCGTCCGCTAGCCCATCTGGGTCGAGTCCATGCGAGTCGCAGTTCGTTTTGATTTGGTCCGTATGAATAAAAATATAGATTTTTTCATATTTTTAGCAATTTTTTTGTCAAATTTCTAAATACAAAATGATTAAAATGATAAATTCATATTTATATCATAAAATATTTACATAGAATTTAAATGTATATTTTATATTACATGAATTACTTCTAAATTTATAAATTTAAATAAAATATAAACAAATAACAATTAAATGCTAAATGTATTTCTAATTACTATCATCAAAGAATATTACGTTTTTTAGCTATTAGGGGGGAAAAAAATAAGATTTTGCTTTAAAAGTTGTATTAGAATTTGTAAAAGAAGTGGGATTTTTAATGATACCATATTTAATAATGGGTGATAATACATGCACCTCGGAGCTTACCCCGACAAGTGGGCTACACCCCCTCCATGTGAGGAGGGGGTCACCTCGGGGATAAGCCTTGAGGTGTTTTTATCATATTTTTTTAATAAAAACAATTTTTTTTTCACCGGTCAGCGGGTTAACCACGGCCCGCGATGGTTTGACCCGCGAAACCCGTGGTTCACAACTTCTTGACCCGTGAACCGTCCGTACCCGATCACGGGTCGATCCGAGCCGGTTTTCACGTGTTTGATCCGTCCGTCTTGACACCTCTAATTGTACCCATCATCGCATCATCAAAACACCACAACTAGGTGCACTAGCAACGCTAACCCACAACACCACCACCATCACATATCATTGATGTTAATGTTAGGGATTTTTACCCTACCTGCATGTCCCAGATTGATATTCTAAACGCAAGTTCTAATGGTTTTTTGCATTATTTTCCAGTAAGACGAAGTTGCAAAAATATTCACGGGACTCTAATTTCCAAAGTAATGACGTAAATTCGGAATTCCCAAAGAAAAAAGGGTGATGAGTATAATTTCTAATTATTTCAAATTTTCCAAGGCACAAAAAATAGAAGGATCCGTTTGATTGTAAGTATGGAAAATAGGTGAAATGAAAATAAGTTCTAGAGAAATTATTTTTCATGAAAAATAAAAATGGATTTATGTGTTTTTGATTGAAAATGTAATTGATATTTGAAAGTGTGAATATTAACTTTCTTGTTTTCAAGGAAAGTCACAATACAAAACATTTCTTTGTGATTTTTGAAGAAAATATATTACTATCCTATGCCTTTGGAAGTCCTTCCAATCAACATATACAAATACAATCTCTTAGGTAGGGCATTTAAATATGAAATATTATTTCTCATAAATCTTGCTTCATGGGACAAACAAACAAACACAATAAATCGAAAAGGACTTCACATATGAACTAAGAAAATGATGTAGCTATTTTCAGTTCCTGTTAAGAAGTTCTTCAATCATCTGCAATGCAATTTTTTCTTCTTCATCTATTCCAACCCGAGTTTCAATCTCCATCCGAGTCGAATCCTCCGGCGCCATCGCCACCTCGACCGCTGGCAGCGGCGGCCGATCATTCTTCTTGTCAAGCTCAACAGTCATCATCCATTTCGAATCCGACCTTGCCCCTGCCCGGTTTTTCCATACTCCTATGTGGGAATTCTCAGTGTCTAACCTTAAACAAGTGAGAGAAGGAGATGGTGATTTACAACACTTTCGCAGTTTTGCACTAAGAATTGTCGAAAGAGAATTTGCAGATGATGATGTAGAACTATTATCCTTTGCATCCTGGGTAGCCACAAAATTGAAGTTCGTTTTGGCATTCCGGCCACTCATCAAAATGGCCGCCTCGTCGTAGGCTCTCGCCGCCTCCTCCGCCGTCTCGAAAGTCCCCAACCACACCCTTCTTTTCCTGCAAAACAATCGACAAAATCAAATCCATTAATACATGTACATAAACTTGCAAAATAATTTGACATTTTCTATACACAGTTGAAAGCGACTTTTAAACATGATCAAGAGTTTGAGGATACTGTAAAGGGTGGCGAATCTCGGAAACCCAAGAACCCCAATGACGTTGCCTGACGCCTCTGAACTTTTTGGATGGTACCATATTTGTCAGGAGAGAAAGATAAAGGACGAGAGTTGCAACGAGTGGTGAATTATTCGTAGAGAGGACAAGGGATTTATACGAGAAGATCATGAGTGAAGGAATACGGATAATATCAATTAGGGACCACTAAATTCTTATCATGTTACTATTTAATCATCCAATTTTGAAAAGATTTTTGAACGCACATCCAACTATGCATGAAATTACCCGTCCATCACCCAATTTCAAATAAGGGTTTGTTGACCAATACAATCTAATGACTGAACGAGAATTAACCCTATCACATATCAAGATTGAAATTTTCTAATCATGTTGGACATCCCGTTAAGAATTGAAAAATTGTTGGACGTTGGGGTGATGGACGGGTAACTTAGTGGAAAGTTGAATAGTCGATCAAATTTTTTTCAAAAGTTGGTGATTAAGTAATAACTCGGTCAAATTTTAGTGGCAACTAGTTGATTTTAAACAAAAGAAAACGGACTTAAAATAAGTATCATACTAATGTAATTCATAGCATTTATAGCAGAAAGGATCTCTTGTCGGAGGGGCTTTAGAGACATGGATATGAGGGAGTCTAGACTGAAGGCTTTGTAACTATCAATTTTCAGTATTTAGTACTTTTCGCGGACATGGTGGTCAATCGAGTTAATGTGTGGGGAAGCCAAGGAACCCTGGCTGTTGCACCATGGTTTATGGATGAGAAAGCACTAGATGTATGAAATATCAAGTATAGCCGTACAGTTTATTGGAACATCTACAATGTTACATTGTAAAAATGTTTGTCACATCGTTAAAAAAGACATTGTGTCAATATTTTTATCTTCAATACTTTAAATTTTTGAGTTCATCATAATGACATGAAAACAATAAATGAAGAAAGTCTCAAGCCTACTTCCTACCATTTGAAAGAGTATTTAACATGATGACTAAACAATTTTGGTTAAATGCTATTTTTTTAGTTTATTTTATTTAAATAAAAGAAATACCGGATCTCAAAAAATAATAATAATAATAAATACCACATGGGCAAGACTATGAATTATAAATAATGCATTGGAGATGACATTTGACATTCTCTTTTTTTTTTTCATTAAATATTCAGCTTATGTGGAAATAAATTTTATGCATTAACTACCATATGATAAAATTTATTCAATGTGAAAAGTTTAGCATCGTAGATGCTCTTATATGGCCACATGAATTTCACATATATAAACAAATTTATGAACAATACAATTTTCAAAAAATCACTTTCTATACATATACATTTCAACCACATATTTTATCTCGAAAATAATAAAATTTCATTTATAAATCAATTGAAGGCTGCCGAACACAGTCTTAAGTACCGAAAATTCCTCTTAAAAATAAAGCGTTAGTAATATATGTGTGTCGTCACTTATGTGGAGCTTTAAGCCCTATACTGTATATAGTCGAGACTTTAATTACTTGTTCTTTCTTGCTTAATTCCTTTTAGTTTTTGGGTTTCGTCTACAAAATCTAAATTGTTTGAGAGAGCATGTAATTATTTATTTAAAATTTTAAATACTTTTAAAGTTTGACAGGTACATAATTTTCAGGTTGATATTGAACTGGATTACTCTATTGGTTGGAATGATAAACCCTCTTCCCTACAATTTTAAGCTATTAGAGATTACATAAATTTGTTTACTTGAATTAAGTCTTTAATAGGGTGTTTTTTTACGACGACACGAGTTTTTACAATTAAAAAAATCCATCAACTAGGAATCTTTTATGCATCCATACGAGATATATTTATTCATTTGATTTCGTATATCATATTTCATATTCCTTTAATAAATGCTAGAAAATTCCAAAAATAAAGGGTGGTAAAGGCATAGGTTGTTTTTGTTTAACAAGCAATTTGAAAGGTTTCTATAGTAAAAATGACATCAACTTGATGTTTCGACTCAACTTGGGAATTTTGGATTGTGGGAAAAATATGTAGTTAAAATGTGATAAAAAATGATGAATCCCATAAAAATGTGTAGTCGAAAATAATTTTCAGTTGTTGAAAAAATGACACGGATTCTTCGGGGTAATTCTTTCATGATTTTACAATGACAACTATAAGGGAAAACAGGGCTTATTTGGCAACTGAAGAAATATATTTACGGTTCATATCTCCAAAATCACACAGCATGATTCAGAACTCTGGAATTCGCTAAAACAAATGGACATGATAGTACTCTGTAAAGGTTTACAAGAGAGAAACAACAGCAAAATGTCTATAGGACTCGGCACTAGTACATGGGGGCTCACTCACTCATAATCAGACTCTCAAGCAATACATTTTTTTCTCTCTTGCTTTCGTTTTCCTCTTCTTGAAGAAAAGTAAAAAGACAAGTTACCAGAAGTGACAAGTTGTGACATTGAGGGAGCGTAGAATTCAATGGGAAGGAACATCGAGCAATTCTTATTGATCTGATGCCTAGGGAGAATTTTCAGGGGTCTTTAGAGGAACTGGTATCTTACCTTTATGCTCTGTGACAGCAGCTCGAAACTCTTCCACGATGGAGGCATCTTTAAACTTCAAAGCAAAGGTAGAAAGTCCGTCTTTCCCTTCACCAGCAGTATTCACACAGGCAAAGGTGATGCCTTTCTTGTCCATATTAGTCAACTTCATTTCTGGGAAGAGGCTGGCATTCAAAATCAACCGATAATTTCCTCTGGCTCTCATAATCAATCTAGCTTTTCCTATCCCGGTTGTAGAGAAATTGACCTTGAGTTCTCCCTTGCCACGTTCCTTCCAAGCTCCATCACTAAACTCAAAGAGCACAGAATCAGCTGTGAAAACAACCTGCTCATTCTCTTCTCCTGTTTCGAAAGGGACGTCCTGCATAGAAGTTCCCCCGCTTTTGTTGTCTATAGTTGGACCTGAGGTTCCAAAAATGGAAGAATTTCCATTACCAGAAGCACCAAAGCCAAAAGAAGGCAAGTCGGTCTTCAACCCGAAATTGGAACCAGAACCCAATGGAGACCCTTCTTTAGGAATTGATCCAAATGAGAATGTAGAACTGGAAAAACCAGTTCCAGTAATTCCGGTGAAAGCATTTTGGTTACTTGAAAGTTGCCGAAATGAGCTGAAGGGTGAACTTTCTGCACCCGTTTTATCACCATTGCCATTTTCTTCAGTTTTCTCGCCTTCATTCTCGATGATTACATTTTCAGTACATTTCTTGGCTTCGTCACTGGACTTCTCACCCTCTGCCTTCTCATTAGCAGAATTAGTTTTGTTTGGCTCACTGACATCATCAGTTTCAACCTTCTCAGCATTTAATTCAACTTTTGACTCATCAACTTCACTTTCAGATCGCTTGGCACTCTCATCCTTGACATCAGTTTTCGCCTCCCCTCCAGTTGATTCATCCTTTGGCTCATCAAACTTGTTCTTGAATTGGTTATCGTCCTTATCAATTTGTTCAGTTTCCTTGCTCACATCCCCACACTCTTCAACACTTTCTGAAGCAGCGGAATCAGGAGGAGGAACCAGACGGATCGCAGCAAAAGGGTTAGAAGAAGGGGCTGGGGTAGGAGTAGGGACTGATGGGGTTGATGTTTGATGGCGACGAACTTTCACTATTCTTCTCTTTGCCAGAACATCATCACTAGCCCTCTTGAAACTTCCTGTTTCTGTTTCAGAGGTTTCATCATCATCGAGACCAGGGTTATCTCGAGATAGCTGCACTCCAGCAGCCCTCTTTTTGGAAGGTTGAAAATTGTTTTCATCATCTCCCATTGCAGATTAACAAAACAAACTTGCAGGAAAGGTTGCTTCCTCCACAAGCTGGAAGAAGGTGATCGCAGCAGTTAAAAGCAGAAAACAAAAATCACAAACTGAAAAGACCGAATAAATGGAATTAATTTTTCTGCTCGACCAAATAGAACCTAGGAAAGACAAATTCTCGGAGATGAGACAAATACTTGTCTAGGAGACAAGCTATAATGAGAGCTACATTATCCAGATATTTAAATTGTGGCACTACCCACGGGAAGGGGGAAAAAAAGCTTCCTAATCCATTAAGTTTGGCAACTGTTATTCATTACAGGAAGTATCCAAAGATAATGAACCAAGAAGTAACACTCACATAAGCAAATCAATCTTGAAAATGGGGGAACACGGAAAAAACAAATAACAATGTGAAACAGTAACATCAATTAATACTTGTTCTGTGCTCATCAAGCTAAAAGACATTGATATTATCAAATGGAATTAAGGAAGCATGAAGAATACGAGTTTGAGCTAATTTGTAGATACAAATTCATAGCAATGTGTAATTCATAACAATGTGTAATGTGTTCAAACTCTGATCCATGGAGCACTGCGAATCCAAAAGTTTTGTCAACAGTCATGTTAAATATTATCTTAGGAACCAGATGTAGTCCCCAAAAGGAACAATAACAAAATAATATATCAAACCTCCCCCTTCCATCATAGAGAAGATGAGATCTGCTGCCTCATTTGGCCATCCCATCATTGAAAAATGAAGACGTCGTTGCATTTATTCTTACTAGCAAATAGGAAAAGGCTAATGCAGTGATGTGTCATTTTTTTATGCGGGGACAGCTAATGAAACAACAAAAGAAACAACAGATCTTAACTCCACCTAGAGATATCATCCAAAGTTACGTACAAGGCAAAAACTTGCACAAAAATTACAGCAAAAAATCACAAGCATAAATCCAAATCCCAGGATTCAAAAATAGTCAAAGACCAACAAAAAAGAAAAACAAAAAAAATGTTGAACTGCAAGCCATGAATTTCCAGCATTAAGATTTCACCAAAATTTTACTAATACTACAATTCAATGCCGACACGAGCTTTAAAAAATAATTGAAATATGTCGATTCCATCCTGCAATTAGTTTCCTTTTCCCCCTTCAGGCGGCTGACAGGCTAGGGAGAACAGCTAGTTATTTTATTTTGATTATTACATATCAAATGTGATCCCGTAATAACTTATTTAAAGATGATAATTACTTGACAGAACATAAAAGCCTAAAAGAATGTTTAAAATAGGAAATATGAAACTTACAAAACATGAGAAAACTGGGATGAAATGGAGAAAAGAAGTCATATATGAAGTTGATATCTTTGGGGGGGGGGGGGGGGGGGGGGAGAAGAGAGAGAGAACATAGGTTATTTAAGAGCTAGCTTGGATTTGGATAAAAAGCATAAAAGGGCCGACTCCAGGGTTTCCTCAAGAAAAAGGAAAAGCTAGTAAATTGCTGAGCAAGGTCTCCTACCTAAGTCCACAGCCACTGTTTTGATTCTTTCAATTTGAAACCAAAGGAACTTACATTCCTTCCCTTACTTTGGACACATTCGAAATTCCAACAAAAGATAAAAAAATATAGCATAGGAAAGAGCTACAAACTTCAGATAAGTATGAGCCTCAACTCCAGAACAAACAAAAATAGCAAGCAACAATACAAATTAGACAAAATGAATACAACAATTTTATCTTATATGTGAACCAAAAATTGGGATAACAATAGATCACCAATAACCAACACAGGACTACATAGGAATAATAATGAAAAATAAGAGCATTCAGAAATGCCTACCTTCAGAAAACAAACTACAAGAGAAATTACATTATCAAAGAAAAATATTTGTATAAAATTTAAAAGTGTAGCCAATGAACGTATGAAACCACCAACTGCAAGCTGACAAGGATGCTGACTCAAAAACTTAAGATGAACCGTGTAAACCACCCAAAGTGAAGTTACCAACATAAGAATTCAACATTGCTTCTGGGCAGGGCCTTGATTGTTCAGACATAATATGGATATGAAATATCCCCATTAAAATATGATTTAAACACTTCTATGACATCTTGAGAATAATTTATGAAAACATAACCACACAAATAAGTAACCATGGTCTCCCTCACCATATATATAAAAGTAAGAATGAATACCAGAAGTTGACAAAGAAACCACGTTAAAAGCTAATAGTATTAAAAACAAAGTTTAACAATTTATTTATTTTCAAAAGAAAGAACAGATGAACAGAGGATAAAGAAACCAAAGTAAAAGCTAGACGTATTAAAACAGAGTCTAGCAGGCTAATGATTTTTAGGACTATGAAATGATCGATCAAGATTCAAAACTGTCACATCAAGACACAAGATTCCCAAGTACAAGTACAAATTGGTTAATTTTGCTCACCCAAAAAGAAAAAAGTGGTTGAAAAGAATTCTTGACACTATTTCATCAATAACTGAATTTCTTTAAATTTGAGAAAAGACATAGGAAAATCACCTCAATCAAATTCGTAAACATGCACTATACTATTCCTTCCATACTTGTACAACTTCGTAAACAAAGTTAATTTCTTTTTGAATTACAAAAATTCTACGTAGTCATTTTTTTGGACATGAAAATGGGAGTGGGACATTACCGACGTGACACCTCTTGATTGGAGGATGAAAATGTGTCCATGTAATGAAGCACATGGTCCACTCAACGTCAATGTCAAGGCGCCACCTCGACGTGTCGCAAAAAAATGTCCATGTAGAAAGAATTGTTTAAATTATTCACACCATTCACAAGAATAGAACTCTGCATTTTAAATTGAAATTCACAGCTCAACGGAAAACAAGGACACATTATTTACCCATGTCCGTTATGTCTGGTCAGTTAAAAATCGAAAATATTTCAACAAGACTTAAGCTTCTCCCATACATCCCAAAAAAATAAAAAAATTCCTCATTTTCAGCCGGAATCCAAGCAGTTCTTCAGTTCATAATCCCCAAATTTCAATATTTCACAACCCTAAAACTAATATACAGCAATATAACTGCCAAATACGTCATCTCTTGTCTAAATTAAAGTAAGAAGAATAAAGTGAAAATTTTCTGAACCTCAGGAAAGTAAAAAAAAAATCGAAAAAACATAAAACTAAAATCCAAACTAACTCTACCAATTGCTTTAAGTAAAAGAAAAAAACCTACATGTCGTACGTAATAGAATCAGGTACCTGAGAGCGGGATTTGCGTTGGGAGATTGGCTTAAATTTGAGCACCAGTGTTTGGTTGTAACAAAAACCCTAGAGAGCCGTGAAGCGAAAAGAAGGAAATGAAAACGAATATATATACACAACTGGGAGAGATAAATTGCCATTTGCCACGAGTTATTATTTCTTTTCTCTTATCTTTTCTTATCTTATTATATATATTATTTTCTAAACGGATAAAGTTGGGGGGAGTTTAACTAAAAATGGCATGCATATCAGCATGTGTGTGTATATTATTTAAAAAGGATTTATGATAAATAAAAAGTTGAATTTTGTAACGTAACAAAGTTATTGAATAATTTACCCGTAAGACTTCTACTTTTAGTCTTTTACTTCTTGTGTATTAGTTTTATGAAAAAAAAATTATATTGACTTCCTCTAAAAAAATTCTTCTAATCATACGAAAAAATAATTTTAAAAAATTATTCAAACATACCCAAAAGTGACTTTTAATTTCAGAAATAACATTTGACTCTTCAAAAATCTTATCAATCAAACTCTTGAATGTTATTATATTTGTTTGAAGATGTATATCCCACTTAGATCGAGTCCATTTCGATTAAGCTAATGCATTTCAACACTTGCTTTGATAGTTGACAATATGAATATCCAATCACCCAAACCACGTTATATGGACATCACAAGTCGATCCAACATGGCACCGTGTCCAATTCAACACCTTTTGCAATTTTCTTTTAAAATTGTATCTTCATTTGAGAAAAAATGAAAAGATCCGTATAAATTCCGGGCCTAGCTATGCAATCCAGCTTGACATGGATCTGGCTAGCTCAACACTTTGATCTACAACCAACTTCCATTTGATATTTGAATTTCCAAATTTTATTTTTGAAATATTTAGCTCCCCACTCACTTGAGGACAAAATTCCATTAACTAATCACGCGCTAAAATATTCTTCTTTTGCATTTTTCACTGAAGACTGGAGACCCAAATATCAAAAAGATTGATTTATTGCAATACCAACTATTAAGTTAATTGATTAAACCTAAACTTCTACAAGTCAAGTGACTAATCGTGCTTCTTACCCGAATAAATCACAAATAACGAACCAACAAAGTCAAACATGATTTACGACATAATGGTCATTTAATAAAGGGGGAGAAAATAAAAGAGACAAGCCATGGAGAAGGCAATTAAACATACAATATGTGATGTGATGGATCAAAATCTGAAGAACTGTAATTCCTTCTGTCCTTGATGTATACATTTCACAGTACCGCATAAAGGAATATTGTAAAACTATAGTGAACTAAACTATAAGGAGTAGCTTCAAATAGTCTACAATGTGTTCAAAAGACAAACTAATTGTGCTACAAAATGACACCACGCCATTACAGGATCACATCTAGAATACCTGGCAAAAGAAAATGAATTTAACGCCCTTTGAAAGAACCGTATGACAATTTAAAAAGATGGAAACGATAGGCAGGTCCAAAAAAATTTATCTGAATTACATAGTACGACTTGTGCTAGAAACTGAAGAAACACAGTGCACGTTTGATGCACAATAAATACTAGATAGGTCTAAGCATTAAATAAACAATATGATCCTCCCCATAAAACATGCCATAAGAGTCATAATAATTCTAAGGCCAAAGATAAAAATGAAATGATTCCTGGAATAAGTTTGCAGGGAGAATGGTCATTAGGTCATATCCTCAACTTTATTTCAGTTGCAGATGTAAGCAAACGCAAATAGATTTTTAGCACACGCAAAGAGTTGAGATACAAATTTTTTTTGGCTACAAATAACAGAAGTGGCAATCAGCAATTGTCAGTTTACCAAAAATTCAGAATGTAAATGCATACGAGATTACTAGAACAGGACATGTTATACGAAATTACAAATAGGAGGCATTTGAAGTTCTACCAGGTGGGTTGGTTAAAAAATGCGGATCTCATAACTTCAGTTCCTCACCTTAAGGAGTTACAATCAGTAGGATCCAGCTGTCTTGAGTGGACCTAGTGACGTGGTGTAAGCACTGCAAACACAAGGCTCTGTCATTATTGTATTTAAAGTGTTAAATCAAAGCTGATGCATAATGGTCAAGTTGAGGAGGGCAAAAAAAAGTCAATTAAGTCCGCCTTCTGTCCCCCCACTACCAAAAGATACAAAACAAATAACCCAAAGGACAAAAGAAGAAATAGAAGGCATGCTAAACTGCAAACTGAGTTCATTTTAAGGCACCGTATCAAATTACGTGATTATTGAGAAGACAAAGTATCTGATAGAAGTCTGCGAGCCTTAGCAATGAAAAACTGAACAAAAAGGAAAGTATTTCTCCATTCTACTGCAGGATAGATCACAATCAATATATATATATATATTATCCCTCAAATTTGGAAGCAATAAATTAGTAAATTTATCAATTACCAACACAAATCAATGGTCAATGAAATTTGAAAAAATATAGATTTTAGACAAGGAAAAGTACTAAAAGCACAAAGAAATATATATAAGCATAAACGAAATAAAAATGTATCTAGAATATAAGAAAAGGAATCAGCAAGACAACTAAAAGAAATCCAATTAATCACCAGCAAAAAAACTAGAATTTCACACTGGCCCAACCAATTGCTTTAGGCTGACGGTTTTCCTTCATTATTCGTACCCCACTCTTCATCAGCCTCATTTGAGTTGACTAATACAGCACCATCTGTTGAGTCAGCATCCACCACAACAGCCTCTTCCTGGCCCTCCTCATGCCCCTCTTCCTCTGCGTAATCTTGCCCCACCTCTTGTGCCTCCTCTCCATTCTGTTCTGCAACCTGGAGAAAATAACAGAAACCAGTACTCAAAACCAACTTGAAGATCAAATAGGTGAACTACAAGTAATCCAAAACCATAGATTGAAACATGAGGACCCAAGTTACATAAATAAGGAACAAAACACACCACAACAAGGCATTAATTGCAGGTCAAATTTTGCAAATCTGACAACTTCTACTTAGCGAGAAATAAAAGATAATAAGGGACACAAGCATCATAAAGTGAATGCTAAAATTCCATCGGTCAGGATAAAGTAATTCTTTGAAAAGCATTCTTAAAGAGTTATTTAAGCTCCATGCTTTCTTTCCTTTGACTTAAAGTTCAATCAAGTAGAGCACCCTAAATTCCATTAGTTTATTTGTATAACACATACTGAATTGTACCTCATGATCCAAGCTTCCATTTTCCAGTGGTTCTTCTTCTTGTATTTGCATGTTTCTGAAAGTTTCTACAAGGCTGGCTGTTGATCTATCAATATGATGTACATAATCAGCTGCTGGAGGATAATTTCCCCTGCAATATTGAAAAAGGTTTCTGTTTACTCTAATGCACACTCTTCAAACATGTCCCATAACAACAAAGATGAGTAACTGAGATGACAGAAGACTCCAAAATGAAAGGAGATAAAATGCAATAAAACTGACTTAAACTGAATGGTTAAGAGGTCTAATGGTGTTCCAGAATGATATAAAAGGCAAGGGATATTACACTGCAAAATTAAATGCTAGACTATCTGTGCAAAATACACAAGGAGCTTTATCAAACAACAAGAAGCAGGAAATAAAAGCCATAAATAAGTCCATACAACGTCTCAGCAACTCTAGATTCAACATCAAGTGCAATTTGCCAGTCCTCAAATAAATTTGGATATTCTTCAGGATCAGCCAGAGATTCTGCAGCTTTCTGATTAATCTGCAGACCACATCATCCAGGTAAATAGAACAGAAAGTTTGCTGCATAATATCAAACAAATTTACATCTCAAAAAATTAGCAACTTCCATGAAATAGAAAATATAACCTTTTGAGCAGGAGTTATAATACTTTTCCCTCAGACATGCCTTTCCTTAACTTTGACAGATAAAACCCACCCCCACTAGAGTCCCATCAAAAGAAAAAGAATCCAAACTGAATAAGAAGACTAAGCAGGGAGATTTATTTGAGTCGTGATTATCTTAAAACTAAAGGAAGGTAAACACATTTTAACCCAACAAAATATTTATATGAAACTATGATGAATACAAGAAGATATAGTGTATGCAACCCTTCTTCATCCGTCGGTCAACATACATGCAACCCTTATCCATTATTCAGTTGCACGTGTTTTGGAAATAAAGAATAACTCATTATTGCACAGAATCACAAGCACAGGACAATTCCAAACAAGCACAGGATCATAATTGAACTGTAACCTTATTGAGGTCCTTTCTCCAGAGAGCCACAATTTCTGACACTTTACTAGGAAGATAAGAACGAGCCATCAATGCAGCTTCAGGTATCCGATTGCTGTGCAAAAATTCTCATAAATCATCAGAGTTAAAGAGATACACCAGCCAGATAAAGGGGCAGAAGAATTACCTATCAACCAAAAGCTGAAGGCAGTCCTCCAATTTACCCAACATAAACAGACAGAGGAATGCAACATTGTTCTTCCCATGCTCTTTGGCAAGAGATGCAAGTTCAGTTATTCCTTCAGCATCTCCCAGAGAAGAATAGAGTAGCAGTAAACCGCTCAAGTCATTTGCTTGCTTTAAACATACCTCAGACATCTCTAACTGCAATATGAAAGCATAAAGATATCAAAGAATTCAAAATTGGAGGAATTGTGCAAGTTTTTGGTTAAATTCAAATAAAAAAGGGAAGAAAATCAAAGTTCTAGCTCTTCATGCAGGCTATCCGCAATCATTAGCCTTTCAGAGTTATAGCTAGGTCATAAACCAATCAAATAAGACAGATGGGATAGCTAGCTTCCAATCTGGTAGACTATGCATCCAAGAATTTCAGCCATTCACTTTAAGACAATAAAAAGTAGAGGTTTTGTTAACAAAAAGTTGTTTTCAGGACCATGAGAAAAAAATACATTTGTTTTAAGTACAAATGATTGTTTCATGCTGGAGTCCACACACCATTCACAAACTGTTTATTTTTTTATTTTTCTATTTTTATTTTTTTGGGAAGCTGCAGCAAATCAACACGCATTTCAGCTCACATGACATACGAACAATTGAGGATAAGACAATACCATTCCCTTGGACATAGCTAATTCACCCAATTGCTTCCATTTAGACTCGCTTTGTGCTACTGTGGCAATTTCCTGTAGACAAGTATGGCAAAATGTTCCACTTATTTGCACATGTTATGCCAAAGCATGAAACTGAACTCAAAGAAAGAGAACCAAAATTCTGATTCTTCTCCAGCCTGAGAAAACAAATAAAAAATGTCCTAGGAAGTTTTTGCTTCTAAGCACATCCAACATATAAGCAAGCAGCATTACCTTCGCTATCTCTAGTTTACCCAGTTGTATGGCTAGCTCAAATCTGTAATCAGGTTCTGTAGCAACTTCTAATGCTTCTTCTATCATTCCTCGTGACTCCAAGAAACGGGCCACGCTGACAATATAATCATCTTAATGTTTACATCCAAGATAAATAATTTACAGAATTTGACTTCAAATTAGACAAGAAAATGATAAAAAGAGAAAATGTGAAATAAATAAATAAATTCCATGCAATTTGTCTTGGATTTTAAATACTCCACTTCCCTTTTAAAATTATGATTATTTATTTTCTTTTTCATTTTTGGGAGCCGGCAGCTATACTTATCAGAGAGAATTGCAGGCAGGCACAAGCAGAAGATATATGACATACAGTCTCTTCGGCTATCCATTTATAAATGTAATTATAAATTTCTCAAACCACCTTTTAACCACCCACATTTTTAAATCACTTTTCAACCACATTTTACCTCGAAAAACAACAAAAATCTATTTATAAATTGTTTTTGAGAAGCTGGACAGAGTGATATATTTCAACCACATAAGTAGTCACTAAAAAACACTGGAACTACGGGTTAATAATTTGGTTAAACAAGAACAGGATAAATCTAACTAGCCTTCATTAAAGAAATATAATGTGCATATACATTAACAATGTCCTTCATATAAAAACACAAAACAACTTCTGTTCATTGCAAATGCATAGTACAGACAGCAAGCAAATAGGAACATTCACGATGCTATCTACTTAAACAACTAACAAAATGTTAATTAAAATTTTCAATTTCTAAACCAAAATATATGCATTAATTAGTCATTAAGAAACTTTCCGCTACAGTCATTATATGGGTCAGATATATAACCAACCTATTCTTATGCTCCTTTGGAATTGATGGTAAGACCTCATTGGCCCTTTCAAGATCACCACGCATCACAAGAGTCTTGTACTCGATCAAGCTCAGCAGCAAAGTATATCCAACGACACTGAAACGAAAAGGATCAAGTAAACTCATAAATAGTAGTAAGCATAACGCATGCCCCTTCCAAATTGAAAGATCTGATCAAATAAATCGCTGATCCTAAGCTTCCAATAATCTCACTCACTTGAATTCTTTGTCAATGAGATATACCCGACTCTGATTAGCAAGATATCCTAGCAGATACATGGGACGATCAAAATGGAACATTGTTGTTACCTAGAAATCACATGAAAACACATTTCTTTCTGACCATGTAAATGATAAAATTGGAGAACGTGATTATATACATTAGAGGTACACAGAGCAAAACATACCTCGCCCCCTACGCAGTAATTAAGCTTCCAGGAAGAATTGTTGTAAATGAAGCAATCCCCGACCCAAATTCCAGTCTTGACTCGTTCATTTATTTCATAAAGGAGCTCAAAAGCATCTTCCACACCTTGTTCATCTACTGACCTCCCACTATCGATATGAGCAGAAACTACATCTCGCTGCAGTTTAAAAAGCCCAATATAACCCAAGCCATAATGATACAAGGAAGGTATAATTATTTATAGACATTCATTTGAAAGTAAGATAAATAAATTCCTTACATTATACTTGAGAACATAGAATGATGTGTCGCTGGCAATGGTAACCAAATCACCACTATCAGCCCAATAAAGATTCTGAAAATTGAGGGAAGACAGAAAAAAACTGATTGATTGCCTATATGGCTATAGCAGCAACACTTGTGTAAAATAATAGCTAAAGCCATAAAATTCTTACTTTAACATTAACATCAATCCGACGAATCAACCTGCATTCAGCCCAATCGTAAAAACAAATAAAGTCATTTGAGCATATTGACAATAAAGTCCCCCCATATACGCGCTCAGCGGAAAATGTAGGTCGGATGCTTTTCTTCTCCTGAAAGAAATAGTCATTGTTACTGCTTATCCAGTTGGTAAATGAGAAAAGGTTTCAAAAACTTTGTTTAAACTGAAATTATGAGGAAAATAGTACCACAAGATTCTTAGGAGAAAAAATGAACAATTTTATACAAGCTATGCAGAACAAACATATTCTATACTGAAAAAGCACTGATTGAGTTTGAATATCGCAGAGCAAGCTCTTGCAAAACTAGTAAAATATACTGCTGAGGTCAGCCCAAAACAAAATGATCGAAAATAAAAATAAAAGAAAAGAAGGGACAGGAAAAGAGAGAGCAAGCGAACATGTATGACAGAGACCATTATTTAGAAGGCACAACATGCAGTGAAGAATAAAGATAAGTAAGAGGGATATTATAAACCTGAAAATTTTTACTGAAGATCTTAATCCTCGATGTACTTTCTCTAATAGCATATTCTCCATCAGATGACCAAACAAATTCCAATGCTGAACCAAACGACCTATTTCTCCATGCCAAAGCTGTGTATATAATATGTTCGCCATCTCCACACACAACCACGAACCTACCATTGGGGTTGTGCTTCAAGCTCTGTGAAAGAAGAAGGAAACAAAGTGAATATGATGCCAACATACACTAATATACAAGCACTACTGACTACAGCTGCAGCTGGATGTAAATAACAATGTAAAGATGATTTAAAGAAACAATTATTTTTACCAAATATCATGTTTTCCTAAGTTCTTTGATATAAAGCCAAATAATAGTTTTCTCTAACAATAAAAATGTATCAGACCTCAGAGGATTACCTATAGCTTATATAAACTATATGGTAACTGAAGGACTACAGAACAAATTATTGATGTCCATGAAGTTACGAATCATCCAATATTTCTGATAGCTCCCGGATGACTCAACATGGCGGGAAGATAACTAGGGTTATTCTTGAGAAGGTCCATCCGATCGGAATCGTCTCAATCTCATTTGAGGTAGTTGGCCTCAAATCTAAGATTATAATCTTGAGTTCTTATGAAGAAAGATGCAGAAACTCAGCAGCAAACAAATCTACCATATCACACACTACACTGACGTGTTATTTTCAAGATTGCATTTACACGCATGAAAAAATTCTCTTCAACACTGATTAGTAATCTGGGTCAGAGCATCAAATACTAAACAGTCTAGGTTTTTGATGAAAAAGCTTCTTGATTAATAGAATACAAATAACAAAAAACTCACTTGTGGATAAAGATCACAAGTGCCCAATTCTTTAACAGCCAAAGGCAGCCTTTCTCCATCAGCGACCTGAGAGAAAAAGTAATGCACTAATAAATATTTCCAACAGATCAGCACTCGATGCTATTCATAAACTTAATTAAGCAAATCAGGAAGAATATCAAATCCATACCTCATAATCTGCTCCAACGCTCTTAATGTTAACAGTCTGAATTTCATTATGCTTAGCCCATATAATTTTTCCACCATTATCCATACTAGCAACAGGTACCTCTCGACCGATTTTCACCATGATGGTTCCTTCATCATAACCAATTACAACCCTGCACCGTAAATGTAACACTCGAATTCAGTTGCTCGATAGAACAGAATCCTAGACAAGGCAAGCTAATATTAAAATTTTCTTCTGAGATTCTCAATGTTTACTAGTATTGTCAACTTGTATCCAGCAATATCTAATCTAATACATTTATTCAGCTAAACCCTTTTAATAACCAGTAAACAACCTCGCCAACATTGAGATATGAAATTGACAAATGATTTCGTTGGGCAGTCTTTTCTGCACCAATAAAACATGAAGTCTAAAAAGCAACAACTGCCACCCTAACACCCAAACTTTGAATGCATTATTGATAAGTCACAAGACAAATGAACAGAAATTGAACTTACCGTCTAGAGCCTTTTATGCAACCAATAGCCCAAACTCTTTCAAGACCATAGTTCAACGTGTTTTCAAGCCTGCAAGATAATGCAACTAAATGAGAGGTCTTATATATAGATGATGACTTGAAACTAAATCATTGTATGTAAGAGAACAAAATAATATGAACTTAGATAAAAGAGAAGAAAATAATTAAATAAATATGAAAGCAAAGGTAAATATAGATACTGCATATGGTCAAATCATTACATCTTACACAAAACAATTGATGAGTACGGAAGGGTAAATGAACTGGGTAAACATGGTAAATGTGCAGCTACTTCTCATTATTTTTTAAGAGAAAAAATTAAAATAAAGTGCCATGTGAGGAAAGGCAAGTTTTCTCAAAGACACTTCATGTAAGATAAAACGATCTTATAACATACATTACCTATAAGTGGTTGCATGCCATATGCGAACTGTACCATCTTCAGAACCTGTAATTATGATGGGAAGTTCTGGATGAAAACATACAGCAGAAACATTGTGTGTATGACCTTCTAGTGTCTGGACACAACTTTTTGTTTGATAATCCCACACCTATTAACAGGAGTTGGAAATTTCCTTAAAAGTTAATTAATAGAAACTTGGCCAAGAGGACAAAAGGGGAACAATCCACAAACCTTAGCAGTTTGATCATCAGAACCGGTAATTAAGTATGGTTTATCGCCACCTGTGAAATAATCTACACAATTTACCCCTTTGAGATGGGCATCCAATGTGAAGTTTGGATCAGGGGAGCCAAGATTCCATATCTACAAAAGCAAACCATAGCAATACACCCAGTAGATAAATACAACAACAAACTAAACCTTATTCCAAATAAATGGTCAACTACATAAAACAAAAAATATACAAATACCATTATTAGACATTTACTAATAAATCACACTTGTACCTTAATTGTGCGATCTAGAGATGCACTAGCAAATGTGTTGGTGTCTTTTGGATTAAACGTCACTTGCATCACATAATGGGAATGACCCTCGAATATTTGAGTGCAAGACCACCCCTTTTCCCAGTCCCACAGCTTTATAAGCATGTCATCAGACGATGACAGCACATATGGAAGAGTAGGATGAACTGCCACACACCTAATATAATCTGTATGGGCTTCAAACACAGTGACCTTATCCATTGTATTGTAATTGTATACACGAATAAACATGTCATCAGCACCAGCAACAACCCACTGCTTACGAGCTATGAACTTGGCAGACCTCACTGCAAGAGGATATTGTCAGCATTTGAATCAAGCATATTTCTTGTCAGAATGAGAAATGCTAGCAAAATATTTAATTATAACGCATACAATAAAACAAATCTTAATCATGAACCTGGTAGTTCGGTGACTTCAAAAGATGTAACCGATGTCTGCAGCACGAAAAATAAAATATGGATTAGCATTCTGGAACTGCAAAATCAAGAGGAGAGTAGTTGATAGTGTAATATACAACTGTTACAACTCAATTATCTGAACATGCTATATATTTTATTCACGTTGATGAAGTCAGCCCCATAAGCATACTAAATCTGTAGGTGTTTCTCGTCCAAACTGGGAAACAGGTAATGTTCCTTCTGGTAAGTACATGGTTCTAACATATATATGCACATAAACACAGGTAGAGTCAACTAGAGGTGGATGGTCTCTATGAAGAGAAACATTTCTCTCTTTCAACAGATAAATTCTTCTCCTCTCCCATCATGGATCACTGGGAAAAGTATATAGTAAAAAATTGTTAGCTATTAGAGATATCAATTATGAAGATTCTGCATGACTATTATTCAAGAGACTCTTCTACAATCATAAGAAATATTTGTCATAAGAGAGTAATAATTTGCTATGTAATTATATGAAGCACATGATACAAAAGGAGGATCATAAACGTTTTCCAACTACATTTCAGATTTACACTGGGAAATCATTTTGTCTCCACATTCTGTCATTAGAATAAAGTAGAGAGGCTATAAAGAACATCAACCATACTGTAATTGAGAAAACTAACCTATTAAAGTTGCTGAAAACTAACTCTATTGCAGGCTTTTTAAGCCAAATTTCTCAAGATATAAATTCGCCACATTATCTTCGTTGGAAAAATAATTACACTGAACATCTTAAAATATTTACTGCTTATTAGCAGATAAAATCACATGAAGACATCCGTGGAAAGATTCATCAATTAAATATACCTCAATGAGACAACAATTATAATGCAGTCCATTATAAACAACTATTCATCTGCTGCAGACTCATACCTGGGTCTGGTAGTTCCATATGTCAACGGTTCCTGAATACAAACTTGCCAATATCCTGTGAAAGGAAATGAAGCATCTCATGGCTACAAAAGTTTTTAGAATTTTGGACCCCAAAAAGTACACTAAAATCTTGTTTCTCTCATATTTAAGAAAATACAATGGCCAATACAAAAAGTGGAAAAAAGGGGAAAACGTTTCTCCTATTTCCTTTGCAAAATATGTAGACCTTGCTTGGATGAAGTACATCAAATGACATATTAATGCTGATGATAAACACTAATTAAACTCAAAGGACATCAACTTTGCATACTTAATTTCCTAAAACTGAGACATTGTGAAATGCAAGAAAATTGGGGAGATAAATAACACTGCTAATTTAACAAACAAAAGTTTTCTTTTAACTACTATTAATGCAACCAGATTTCCTGGAGATAAAACATAGAAAAAATTGAATATCAAATCCAGAAATATGACAGTAAAGAATGAGGAAATTAAGAAAAAAAAAATTACCATGGCTCCGTCGGATGTAGATCAACAGATTTTACTCTTTCTGATCTTTTAGCAAGTTTCCTCTGAAAAAATAATTCAAAATCGGCATTCAGTTATTATTAAGTCTCACTGAAAGTCCAAATCAGAAATTCACAACAATCCAAATTTCAATAAATTCAGTACCTTGATTTCCAATCTGAGAGGCTGCAGGCACCCATCCCGCCATTAAAAAATAATAATAATAATAACACAAATCAGTAAATCAGAAGTAGCACAAAACAGTCTCAAATCCGCACCATGTAACAAATCTAAAATCGGAATTTACAA
The DNA here is from genome assembly GCA_963555705.1 of Ligustrum vulgare. NCBI lineage: Eukaryota > Viridiplantae > Streptophyta > Magnoliopsida > Lamiales > Oleaceae > Ligustrum > Ligustrum vulgare. The sequence continues at coordinate 2,084,037 of OY743172.1, read as the reverse complement.
ACGACAGAGATTGGTTTCTATTTTCAAGGAAATTGAGGACAAAAATATCAACCGTGATCAATGTAAATTTGAATCAGATTTCAACCAGATCAAGTAACGAAACGCAAATTAAATGACAAAATTGATAGGATCATAAAACTCACCATTTTCTCCTGACGATTTCTATAAATTCACTAGGATTTATGATTCAGAAACCCTAGAGATCCAAATGCTAAGCTCAGTAACGAAATGAGATCAACAGAGCGTGTATCTATCTATATGTGCGTGTCTAAATGTGTAACTACGTTGGGTAGGAAAAGGGCCTCTGATTTTTAGTTACCAACGAAAAATTGAGCGTGTTCGGCTTAGCAAACAGCTTTGATTATTTACTTATTAAAAAACAGAGAAAAAAATAATAATAATAACTTCAGTATAATTATAATTAATATAAAAAAGAAAAAAAGTTTTTTTTTTATCTTATTTTATTTCTAAGTATTGAGTTATATTTATGCGTTTATTGTTTCTCTCTTTTTTTACGAGAGAACACGTAATTACTACTTACTTGATGCGCACTGAGTAAACCCAAGAACTAACACAATAGTATGCAAGTTAGTCAGCCAGTAAAGCGCACTGGGAACTCGATCGAGAAAATGTTGATAAGAAGAATCGGACTCGTAACTAAAGGTCATCGCGCTCATTTACTCCACAAATTCGACCACTACACGAGGGGTGCGTTTCTCTTTATATGCAAATATGTATGACTCTTTGGTGTAGTAGACTAGTAGTTTCAAGCAAGAGTTGTGTATTGACTTGTAATATTTTCTAAGTATCATTAGCATATACATATATATGTCTCGTCAAATTGAAATCTATTGCTAGTGCAAGTCGTCCAAGTTTACCAAATATGATGTATCCATTTATGCCATCGACCATTTAGCATGACTGACCTTATCGTTTTGCAATGATAATGACATTTTATATTATTAGTAACGTTTTTATAAAATAGAATTTTGGCACTAATAATTATTTTATATGACTAGAGACTTTGGTTGACCGATAGTTGAAAATATATATTGTCGTGTATGCTTTAGCAACTGCATTTAATGGTTTTGTAATCCTCTTACCCTTTCTCCCATGATATTCTCTAGTCTGTTAGTAGATAATTACAAATACTGTTCATTACCAAGGGATACACATTTTCAGCAGTATATTGATTACTTGGATGTCTATCTAAAATGATGGACAATCCATCACGTTCCCAAAATGCATCTTTCAACCTTAACATGAATCACTCCTCTCGATTATAGTTCTTTGAGTCTCCCACACCAAATGTAAGTGAACATTGTTGTTAGCATCATGTGTGCAGACTGTGAATAGTTCATTCGTACTTTTTAAGAATGTTAAATTGACAACTTTTATAAGTTTGCGATACTTCCATTGTTGCAAAGTTGTACAAGAACTTGTTACTGTATAGGCCAAAATTCTTGTTGTAGAACCTAGATTAGCAAAGGTAGGTTGGTATATTTCCCCATGATAGTTTGGGGTCTCCTTGGATTAGCAAAGGTAGTTTGGTATATTTCTCAATGATAGTTTGGGGTCTGTCCTTATTGTCTCCAAAGCACGCTCCTTAGCTCTCCTTGTTTTTCAAAATTATAGTTATCCAGTACATTTTAATCATATCATTTGCACGGTCACACGATGTATATTGTTACCGCTAAGAGAAACTTATACCTAATGTAACTAGCAACGCATGACCAACACTAGGCTAAAGTCAACTAGATAATGACTTAGGACCACAAAACTTTTGGGCCCAAAAGAAAATAAGAAAAGGAGAAAATTACAAACATCCATGAATTTTAAGTTGTCAATTCAAAAATCAGATTTAGAGGTAATTTATTCAAACATCAGATGTTAATTTAGCTTTAAAAAAAAAAAAAAAACTTCCAGTTGAGATAATCGATTTGACACCCATTTTGCATTTTTTTTTACTTCAAAATAATACAATAATTATAAAAAGAATAACAATTAATACAAAAGATAGTTTATAGATAGTATTATAGAACTTAAATTATTATTCAATTTAAATTATATCATTTAAGTTCTATAATATTATCTATACACTATCTTTTGTATTAATTATTATTCATTTTTAAATGATAGTTTATAGATAGTATTATAGAACACGTAATTATGCAATCATATAATGACATCATCATCATATTCTTGGGCTATTTTATTTTCAAAATCAAGGCTCGTAAAATCATAGGGTGTGGATAGTCTCGTCTCGTGCACTTAAGGCACATAAGTTATGCATAACATCATCATTTCTCATTTATCTCATAAGAGATATTCTTTTCTCGTCTCATGCATTAAAGCATGTAAATCACGTAATTTCACATAAGACATACAATTATAATTTAAACTAATTAATGGGGGCGAGTCTACCTCAAATCACGAGTCTGAAAGTTGAGCAAGAAAATTCACGTTGTTCTTCTAAATGTCCAAGCGCCTCGTCTAGCTCATATGTTAAATTTTTCTTTAGAAATTTATTGTTTATAACAAATTGAGGACTGAAATGATTATTTTAAAACTTGGGGTCTAAAATGAATACTTTTGAAAGTTGAGGGACTAAAATGAGTACTTTGAAAGTTGGGTTGAAACTCAAAACGAATATTAAACTATAAGGCTGAAATAATTGATTTTCAAAATGAAAGGGCTGATTAAAACTCATTTAAAACTTAAGGGCTAAAATTGATGATTTGAAACCAAAAGGGACTGAATTGAATAACTTTTCAAAAAGTTAAGGACCGACAAGAAATAATTTGAAACTGGAATTTAAACGTTTAAAATTAAAAGGACTGAAATAAATGAGTTTAAAAGATGGGGATTAAGGGGCGAACTAAAAACATTTTCAAAGCAGGGGACCGAAATAACTATTCTCAAAAGCTGGGGACTAAAAGGCAAAACTTAAAAATCAAATTATAAAATAAAACAATCCCTTTTCTCTCCTATTTCGATCCAAACCAGAGAGAAGAGAGATGGGCGGTCTGCAGAGGAGAGAAACGAGAGAGTGAGGTTGGGGACAAATCGCCGGTGACTTCACCGACGTTTGCAGGCGGTGACGCCGCCTTCGAGGGGCGGCGATGGCGGCGGGTGTAGGGGCGGAAGAAGAAGGAGAGTTGGGTGATTTTGGGTGTGATTTGGGATTGAATCCAAGGCCAATGGGTGGTGATTGGGGCTGCGATTCCGGTGATAACTCCGGCGAAGAGGACGGCGGTCAAGGTGAGTTTATGAGTTAATTTGGTTTTTGGTTATGGGTTTTTGATTGGCATAAACTGAAGCTCGATTCGGACATGGGTTGAAGTTTGTGTGAAATTGGAGTGACTGAAACTTGATACTTTGGGTGGTGAGCGATGGAGGTAGCAGATTGGAGATCGACAGGGGTTTTTGAATCTGAATTGTGCATCAGTGTCATGTTTGCTGTTGAATTAAAGGTGTTTCAAATCGATTTGGTTGTTCTTGGGAACGAATGGCAGTAGGTAGCGGCTGGTTTGGTGGTTGTTCGGTCAAGGGCTGTTCGGTGGAGATGATGTTTCCATTGGCTGTGGTTGTGAACATAGGGTAGAATTTTTGTTGTTAATAGCAGTGGTGGTTCTCCGGTGAAAATTGAGTAGTGGCGGTAATGGATTGAATTGGGTGCAGATTGTGGTTCACGTGTGGTTGGGTTAGGCAGTGAGTTCACGGTTTGGAAGGTGGTTCAAGTTGCTATGATGCAGATTGGAGAAGACGGTGGAGAAGTTTGAGAGAAAGAGGGAAGAGACATACCCAGAAGCTGTGAAGTTTGGTGTGTCGAGAGGAAAGAGGTGAGGGATCTATTTAATAGTTGATTTAGGTGTTAAACATGGTAGTTTAGGTTAAATCTCGATTTATGGAAAACTTGCAAGAATTTTGGAAATAAGTATCGATTGTGTAAGGAATGACTCGGGGAGGAAGAAGTTGTTGAATTGATTGGGCCAAGAAAAGACTTATTGGGTTTTTAAATGGGCTTGAATGATTGGTAAAAATATTTGGGCTCGATAAGTTGGATTTGATTAAAATATTTAAAATTGGGACTTAATATAATTAATACTTGGACTTTTGGAAATAAACTGTGATATTGAAATATTTTTGATAAAGATTGAAATTTGACGAAGATTTTGAATAAATTAAATTTTCCACTTAATTGGCTAGGCGAGCACGCATTTAAAAATAAATAACTAAATGATGGGCAAAGTCGAAGCGACACGCTTTTAAAAATATTTATTTGAATAAAATCACGAAAATTTCTCGGTCGCTACATTTGACATTCGAAAAAACCAAAAAAAATAATAATAATAACTTTGTCAATATCATATAAATATTTTTCCCTTTAAAAATAGAGAATGAAAGATAATAAAATAGGATCGTTCATCGATATATTTTTTCTTTTCTTTTTATTTTAATAAAAATTTTCACGTATATCGGGATCATTTTGTAAGATTTGAACATCTGCATCATTTTCAACATCTGTTAAGTCGATTATTTGATATAATGCATCTTCTTCAATATTGTCGGGAATTGGTATGTTGTTGAGACCGAAAAATTCATTGTTGAACTGAGAGTCATGGCCCCCAAATCCAGGTGGTGGACCATCAAATAATTCAGGTAGAAATGTAAAATTTTCGGGCACTGAGATCCATATGTTGAAAATTTAAAATAGAAAATGAAATGTGTGTAATTGTAGTAGTAGACTAAAAATAGTCAGGTAGAATGGTTTGAAAATTGTGTGTATTTAACTGTATAAATAAAATAAAAATAATTGAATTAGAAATGTAAATGTAATGACAAATTGAGAGAATGACTGAATGAGTATGTAGAAAATACGTAATTGTATAATTATAGTATAGAGACGAGTCGAGAGAGCTTGGGACTAAGAAGTAAGAATTAGAAGAGTTGAGAGGATTGAGATTGGTTTGGGAGTGGAGAGTGGTTGGTGAAGGTTAGTATTTATAGGAATAAAAAATGAAAAATAAATAAATAAATTGTGACCGTTACCAACGGTCACTTTGCCATTTTTGAGCTTTTTTTTTTTGGTGAGCCGAGCCGCTCACCGGCTTGTTAGCTTGTGGTTAACAAGCCACGAGCCTAGCCATGCTCGGCTCGTGGTTCACGAGTCACGATCGGCTCGCCTACTGGCTCGCCATTTTGTCGAGTTGAGCTCCCTCGAGACGGCGGGCTGCTCGGCACGTTTTCCACCTCTACATAGGACTGTTCATTGATCTATTTTTTCTTTTCCTTTCCATTTTAATAAAATTTCCTAGAATGATAAACAAACAAACTATAAAAAAAATTAAGTTATGTGCAATTGTATTTTTTTTGTAATTAATTTTCTTCCTTCGTTTCTCATTTTTAATTAAATATTTATTTTATATGTTAATATATAAATTCGATATATGTAGTAACAAATGACCATGTATCTCAGGGGTGTAACACTACTTTTAATTATAAAACCCCAAACATAACAACCCACCCAATCTGTCCATCCCACCCATTCCATCCTGTCACATTCGGTCACACGCATTCACAGTTTGATCACAATTACAAGTCGCAAAATTCACCCCACCCACCCCACTTGCAAAGTCACATTCAATCACAATTATAAATTTAATCGCAAAATTCACCATACCCCACCCCACCCCCACCCACTCGCAAAGTCACAATTCAGTTACAATTACAAATTTTGTGACCGATAATTTAATTAAACATGTCACATCTCGTAATCGTCACAAGTCGCGTAAAGTTACAATCAATACAAATTTTGATCACAATTACAAATATAGTTCCAATCAAACATTTTTAGCATATTATTTATTGGTCAAACTTACTCATTTTCTTAATTACAGTTAATCAATGTTTTGGTCATAATCACTTAATATGATAAAAATTTGTAATATATAAGCCTCTGTTCGGCGGCTGTCAAGGCGCAATTTTTTTTGGTTATTTTGATTATGAGGTAAAATTTGTAATTAAAAAGTACTTTCGAAAAATTTGTGTGGTTAAAAAGTGGTTTGGGGAAGTGTGTTGATTATAAATGTTGATTATAAGTGTTTTGCCGAACACATTGTAAATTAATTAAATGGGTTACGTCCAATAGTCACACAAAGTCACAGTTGACACAAATTGTAGGTTACAACTACAAATTTACTCACAAATCAAATCTTGTGACCACTAATTTTATTAAATTGATTACATTTTGTACTCATCACAAGTCGCATAATTCATAATTAATCAGCATTTTTGTTACAATTACCAATAATTGGCCACAATCACCCATATAATTAGTCACATTTGTGATAGATAGAATTTCTAACATATATATTAAATAAATGGGTCTCATCCTGTCCTAGAAGGGTCATACAAAGTTATGATTAACACAAATCACAACTAATCAATATTTTGATCATGATTACCTGATAATTAGTCATTAGTAAAAATTCAATTTGTTCTTATTAGTCACAATTACAAATTCCAAAATTTTTATGTTACATATAAATTATTGGGCACAACTTACAATTTTGTCAGTTCCAATCACCGATAACTGATCACAAACACTATTCAATCACCCGACTCCAACCGACCCAAACGGAAGCTGTTTAGCTTGCTCCATTCCTTCCCTTTCTTGAGATAGTTTGTTTATCAGCTCCAAACCAAAAATTTAAACCCCCAAACTTCCTGCCACCATCCTGTTGTCGTCGCCGAAGGTAATTACCACCACCTCCTCAAAGAGACACTGTGCATCGTCACCATCACCACACGACCTCCACCTCACCACCGTCACCCCCATCGCAACCACAAAATACTACATCACAACACTATAGGAAGAGAAAATAAAGACAAATCCAAATGTGGAGTGGACTGCGTGCAGATCTGGTGACCAATAGAAAGATAAGCTAGACACATAATCTTTATTACCGATAAGTATAGAAGCTCTTTATTACATCATCGCGTGTAGGCGTCATCGTCGTCGTTGCGCGACCTGTAGGTGTTGCTACAGGTCTATCCGCGACGCTACAACGCACGCATTCCGACTAATATTACGGTAATATGATCTAATTTGAAAGCTAATATTAGCTTTTTTAATCTGTTATAACTCGAACATTGTTTATTCAAATTAATTTGTTCTCTAGAATCCACAATGTGCCGTTCAACACGGTTTTCTCAATGAGACCAATATTGATAGGGTAACTATTTTTTATTTTTTTTTTCTTTTTCTTTTTTGGAGCATTTTAATAACTACAAACCCCAACCATCCCCTAGGGCTCGAACCCAAGTATGAAACTTGGTAAAGGGGTGCCTCCCTCCCCCCCCCCCCCCCACTAGGCTATCCCCATTGACCCTGATAGGATAGGGATAACTATTGATCCTTCAATAAATACACATTTGGACGGAAAAATACGTTATTGCTCTCAAAATATATTTTCATTTTAGACTCTTAAGATCTCAAAATTATTAAAAGGTTCCCATATTGAAATCAATAGAATCTGATGATCTTTCTCGTCACAATAACATTAATTTGTCACCTTATCGTCAAAAAATATATATTTTTCGATATTTTTAATATAGTTCATAAATTTACCCCTTTTGCATATGGGACCTCATCTTTGGTTTAAGATTTGGATACACTTCTACTTAAAAGTTATCCTTATAATATATAATAATTAGCAGGCTTCCACACTATAAGAAAATCGCTCAACAGCGACGACTGTCGTCGCTGATATGTCAAAAGTCATCTATATTGCTCAATAACGACGACAAGTCGTCCCTAATAGTCGTCGCTTTAGACCCGTGGCTGATTCTAAATAGCGACGACACAGTCGTCTCCATTATTTTAGAGTCTATTGTGACGACTTTTAGCGACTATTTTGTCGTCTCTAATAATTAAAATATTTTATTAATTAATTAATTAATTTTTGTGTAACTTGCTTCACCAGCCCAATTTCAACCCGGTCCAAATTTCGACCTGACTCGCCAAACCAAGCATTTTCTTTAATTCATATAAAATATATGTGCAAGTAGAGATTCAAGGGTTAAGTGATGTTGTCTCAACCATTAGGGCAATTAAATTTTTGTGTTTTTTTTTGTTTTAACTAATATATATTAGTTAGAAAATTGTATAAATATCTATCTAAGAAATTAAGCACTTGTTTGTTTTTCATTAAAAAATTTTCATTTTTCTACCGTACCCAATCTCAACCATCAATGAAAAGTCAAGCCTACAATATTTAACTTTTCAAACAAATTTCAATCATTAATTCTTCTAAAAATTACTATTCATTTAAAAAAAACTCATAAAATCAAACACATACTAAATTTTTTTTGACAAAAACTAAATTTAATATTACATGTTTTTCTATATATAAAAATAAAAAGATTAGAAAATTAGAGACGACTTGGTTGTTGCTAATTATGTTGGGACGACAAATGAGTCGTCCCAATAGGTGCGCCTGTTGCAACGACATTTTTTTTCGTCGCAATAGGCTCGAGTAGTCGTCGCTATTAGTTGGAGTATTTGCGATGACAATTTTGCGTCGCAATATGGTGGGTATTAACGACGATTTTTTCTGTCATTGCTAAATCTCGTCGCTGTTGCGCCAGTTTCATGTAGTGAATTACTATTATTAAAACTTTCTCATTATCACTTTAGTTTTTAAACTTTCTAAAATTCGTTAAATTGCACCTTACTCGTGTTTTCCCAATTAATAATTCCTGGATATTATTATTTATTCTCAGATAATATTTTATTCACCACAGAATAATTTTTCTGAACATTATGTGTTACTCTAATTTTTGAAGTTGTCAGATATGATTATCTTTTGAATTGTACAGAGTCCTTGTTCAAAATATATATATATTATTTATTTATCTAAAAAATTATGTTAATGATCACCTCATAATAATTTGTCGTCTAGGACTCAAGATTTTCAAGGTCGACCATGTAGCAATGACCGGAAGTTTCTTGACGTTGATCTCCTAGTATTATCTTCATTGAGCACGTGTGACTAATTTCTTTGTGTTATTTCGAACATCATCGACAAGCCAATTTTGGAAACTATAGACCTCCATTTGCAATTTTATCTAGGCATTTCAGCATGTACATACCTTGTACTGGACAGAACACATTAGAAAAAAAATACTTGGAAGCCATTGAGAATTAATTTGGGGCCCACAAAAGTTTTTTTTTTTTTTTTTTTCGCGGAGTGACAACCCGAGAAAAATCGGTAAATTTCTTTTATAACATTTGAATTACTCGAGTTTATTGACTTGCTTGTTCGGTGCAAAGTGCCTAAAATACTTTCTTCACCTCTGAAATATCCGAGTTTCTTATTTTCTTCAAACACGTAACAATTCATCCCAATATTTTATTTTTGTTTCTCAGTACTTTCTCAGAAGCCCGCAGAAGTAGGAACTATTAGAAAGTTATTTTGATCAGATTACAGTTTCGAAGAAAAGACATGCTATAAAGTGAAACAGACTTATAAATTTAGAATAACGTAAAACAGATGAAATCAGAAGGGAAGATCTGAGCAGAAAATAAGTATAGATGATCGAGGCGAGAACTTGGCTCTCTGTCCTTAAGACGTTTTTACCCCGTCACACTGTGTTTACGGTTCGTGGTAAAGCGCCTCTCAAGATACAATGATCAGAAAACTTGCAGAAGCAGCACCTCGACTGCAAAACAACGAACCAGAACCAAGCAGCACCTCGACTGCAAAACAACGAACCAGAACCGAACACTCTCTGTAGACTTATGGAGAAAAGAAACACGTGAAGAAGACTGTGTATACTATGCAGAATGAATTCGTGATGAATGAAAGCAACAAAATAGAGGAGAATGTGGCGATTTTGAGTAGTTTCCAAACCTCCCACTTCATGCAAAAACGGAATAAACTGTCAAAGCGAGGGAGCGAATTATTTAAATAAATTCGGAACAAAAATTTAATTAATTTCACACTGGCCCGACCCAGCCCAATCCCTAGCCAACCGGACGGCGGCGGCGCGTGACCTTTGGACTAGTCTAGACATTGTCTAAGACTCCCCTCTTTCAAAGACTATTGGTACCCCTTGGGGCCCAAACCCATTTCTCAACTTGAAACTTATTAAGTGGTTCAAGGTTGTGTTTGCAATTTATGTGGGATTGACACATTTTTCAATTGTTTTCCATTTATTCCTCATATTTATTTTCCAACTTTCAACCATAATTTCTCATTCATATGGAAATAGTTTTATACAATTAAATATTCCACGCTCATCTACTCGAAACGTAGAATTTAATTGAACATTAATTTCGACAAATCGAACATCGAGTCCCACTCAAAATTAATGTCAAAGTTGACCCATTAACCCACCATTTCCAACATAAACAAAGAAAAAAAGTTTTTATGGGGGGTTGCTGTCCATTATCTAGAGAAATTGCTAGTCATTCGCAGGTTTGTTCTACTTTTATATTTCGAGTCTTTGTGCAAACTTCATGCCATTATGTTCATTTAATATTTGACAGCCAATTTTTAGGTATGATCAAGTGAAAATATGTTCATTTAATATTTGACAGCCAATTTTTAGGTATGATCAAGTGAAAATAAGAAAATAAATAGTTCTGATTATATGTTTTTTTCATTCGAATACGTGATTTTTTTCTTTTGTTGTGATCGTCGAATCTTGATTGAAGAAAGACAATTTGATTAATTTTTAGCATCATTCCACCGCCAGCAACCACAAGTAGGGGCGGATGGGGAGGGAACCCTTGCCCCTTTTTTGGTGGAAATTTATATATAAAACTAGTTCTATCACCCGTGCGATGCACGAGATATATATCAATGAAATGAAAATTTATGAAATATGTTAATTAATCTATCATACTAAAAAAATAGTACAAATAACATTTTATTACAAAATTTTATCGAATTTGAAATTTTAAAAAAGATAAAATTAATCAAAATAAAAAAAGAAACAATACCCCAATGTTCCACGCGTCTTAAAGTTTGAAAATTAGTTAAATTTTTATATTAAATTTATTTCAACTTTTATTTACACTTTTCCCTGAAAATTTGTCAATCTTATCACGAAATTTCCTTTTAATATATTTTAAATCAAAGCATTTTTAAATATCAAAGCATTTAAGTTTCCCATCTTTTAAAAACATTTGCAGTGAAACTTGTTGGATGTCCATCCTTATGAAAAATTTATACCTCGCCCATCCTTATCAGAAATTTTCTGAGTTTGAATAAAAAATTTCCAAGCTTTTTCAAGTAAAATGATTCAACAATCAACTTGAATCAAGATTCTCTCTTTAGTAATTAGTTATAGTCGTAATAAAAAAACTCAAAAAAGGAACTAAATACTAATAGTAATGCATATTTATATACTAATATACAATAATGTATAAACAAATAACAATAGTTATAATACTAATACTTATTTAATTCATAAATTATAACGAATCAAATCATCAATGATCAATGATTACCAATTATAAATAGGGGTACAAGACAATAAGCTCAAATATAATAAATTGAATACTTGCTAATAAAACTAAAATATGTTCAAATCATTTTTGAGTTTCATCCAAATTAAAAATGAGCTTAAGATTCTTGAAATTTAAACGGTCTTATATTTTTAAAGTTTTGATTGGGTTGTGTTGAGTCGGGTTGGGTTGAGTTTGTCACCCAACCCAAACAAATTTTTTTCTAGAACCCAACACAACCCAATTTTCATCAAAACTCAACCCAAACCGATCGGGTTGGGTTGGGCTGGGCGATTTTGGCTTAATGCCCACCCCTACTTGCAAATACTTTGAAATGGGTGAAGAGATGGAAGATAAGCTTTCTCGCTCAATTCACCATGATATTCAAGTCAAGCCTGGAAACAATGGAACCTTGATACCTGCGCACAGAGCATGATGATAAACAAAAGAGAAGAATTATAAGAATATTTGAAAAACAAACTCGAACCATTTCACATGCCTACTTATATAACCTTCTTGCAAGTGGTCATTGGATCATCGGAATAAAATGTGGGTAGCTAATAAGAATTTCATATAAAATTGCACCCAATGACCACCTGCACCATATTTAAAGGATATCATTATCTCCACACTCAACAAACCACACAACAATGAAACTGGAAAGTGCAATAAAAAGTAGCTCAAGCACCTTGATATGTTCACAACCTGTAACTTCCTGCTACAGTGCAACTACAGTACAATATGTAAGCTAAAAAATTGAAAAGCATGGTGCAAAATAATGAATAAATTCTTTTTGAGAGTACATCATTGATTTCAGTGATCTCCTTTAAAAGAGTAAATCTTTTACTGCTGCAAAAATATGCACACGGCAATCTCCTTTAAATATTAATTTAAATCTTATATTTTTCTCCCATTCTATCACCCGTGCGATGCACGGTATTAGATATACACAAAATATTTGAAGTAAAACTTAAAAACTTGAACTTGCAAAGAAAAAACTAAATTTTAAATACGGAATATTCCCTATAGAAATATACATATTTATGAAGTATAAATTAAAAGGACAAATTATTTCAAATTCCCCAAAACCATCATCAGATTCAGCATATCCAACATCTAAATTAGGTTCGACTCAACTTTAATATTTTTCCGTTCAATGTTTGGGTTTGTATCTAAAAAAAAAAAAAAAACTGATTGAAGCTGCTATACTTGGCTAGCACTGGATGTGAAAATAAATCAACTTTAGTTGAAGTGGAAAACAAATCAATAGACTGATTTGCTATGTCGAACAAATCTACTGATTTATTGTCAATCCTAGATTAGCATGCCAATTCGGAGTCAGCGTTCAAAACATAAATTAAATGTACCAACAATATTTAAGGTGGAAATATAATGTCATATATGTACATAATTTTCATGGGCCAATCAAGTAATCAAAAATACTTTATAAAGCTGCAATATAATTAAACTCCAAATGGTATACTAAAAGTAAATGTTGTTTGCAATTCAAGAACGACATGTTTAATCTTCTGATATTTGTCATATTAATGGGATGATCAGTTTCCTCACTTCATTTATTTTTTCTCATCTGGAAATCAAACAGGCGAGTAGAAAATAACACCCTCTATTCTCTCTCTCTTTAACCAAATTGATTTTAACCCCCAAGGGAAAACTATATAAAAGCAGAGTATGTTTCACCTCAAATGTATATATACGTGAACATATAAATATAAATATGAAGAGACAGCTAGAGATTGCATTCAAAGATTCATCTACAATTAAAAATGGAGAAATATATCATACCTTAGTTTGTCATCAACAAAATCCATTTTTGTTCCTCTTACATGCATGAACACCTTTGGATCAATCAATATCTTCACCCATTTTCCCTCAACCAATTCTTCAAACTTCCCTTTTTAACATCTAGATCAATGAAAAAACATGATAAAAGGGTAATGTGAAGTCTCTAGATCAATGAAAATTAGGAATAGACAAACATTAAGTCTTTGAATAGTATTAAGAAACCGGTAACAGTCAAGAACTTGTTGATGACACTCAAAAGGGGCTAAAACCAAAAGTTTTTTTGAACTTCAGAGGAGTAATGTGCCAAATAATGTGACAATCCAAAAATACAACTTCAGTCCAATCAACAACAAACTTGGTAAAATATCAAAGTAATTCAATAGTCAAATTTTATTATCTGTAATCAATCCCAATTTATCTAACATCCAGACTGTTAGCACCGAATAAAGCCAGTGAAGTAATAATCTGATATGGAAGAAAGGTCGTGTACTGTCAAATCAGGTCGTGAAGTAATTGTTGACCTATGGTCAATTTGACCTTATTGTTTTGATCATAACAAACAAGAATTTATTGTGTTACTAACAAGTGTGCTTCAAGTGTTTCATGTAATGATAAATATTCAAAGCACTCTATGTTCAAATCGTCTCTCAAAGATATAAATCAAAATTATGTGATCGAGCACATGAGACGCAAAGAAGATCATGAAAGAATTGAAGATATTCAAAGATCAAAATTGAGGTTGAAAAGCATGACATGAAGATCAAGAATTCAAGCATACAAGATTAGAGTTGATTTAACATATGTAAAGGTATAACACTCTCAATCTTTAGCGATGAAATTCAAAGAGCTCGAAAATGATTTTTATGCATCAAGAAACTTACTTGAAAATTCATCACTTGCATAAAATATTTTCATCTTAGTCAAGATTGTCTTTCAAAGGTTATTTGATCTTAAATCATGATTATACTATGTTAAACCACTTTGAAAAATAAGTTAGAAACCTAAAAATCGAAAATTTTCATATTTTTCAAAAGTCAACAGAAAGTCAACGGTCAACAGTTGACTTTCGGTCAACCGAACTATTTCGGTCGACCGAACTTTTGGTCAACCGAAATTTTTCGGTCAACCGAAAGTTCAACGGTAAAATTGTAACGGCTATATGGAAGATTCGGTCGACCGAAACTCCAAATTTGGTCGACCGAAACTGGCTGAACTTGAATTTTTTCATCTATAAATAGCCATCACATTTGCATTCAATAACAACAACTTAGATAAGATTTTATACAAACTTTCTTGTGAAAATTCAGTGTTCTTACTTAGTTTTTATTCATCTTTTATTTTCATAAAACTTTGATTGATCTAAACTTTGTTTTATCAAATTCATCAAAGTTTTTGGAAGAAAGTTTTGTGAAGATTCTTGGTTTTATTTTGTTTAAACTTCTTCAACATCTTCACACTATATTGGAATTGAAGTGTAAGTCTCTCTTTGTTCTAAACTTGTTTTAATCTTTTAAAAGAGAGAAATTCCAATTGAGGAACTTTGATTATTTGTGCTACAATTTTCATTATCATTTGATTCATCAAAGTTCCATTGCCTAAACACTTTGAGCTTAACTTATTGTTAATTATTCAAGTGTGGCATCTCTTGGTACGTAATTTGATTCAATATTTTTAACAAGAGATTATTTGAAAAACTTTGTTTGATTGCATCAAACTTTTCATTATCATTTGCATCAAAGTTTTTCTCTAACACTCGAGCTTAATTCATTGCTATCTATTGAAGTGTTAGCCTAACTCTCTCGGTACTTAATTTGAGTATATCATTTGTCAAGAGAGTTATTTCAATTGTACATTCAATTCATTATATCTTGTGGTTTCGAGAGCCTTGTCAAAACTCGATTGTTGGTTTTCGAGAGCCTTGTCAAAACTCGAGTGTTGGTTTTCGAGAGCCTTATCAAAACTCGATTGTTGGTTTCGAGAGCCGTGTGAAAACTCGATTGTAAAAGGATAGGCGCTCCTTGTTGTAAGTTGCCTAAGGATTTGGTACTCCTTGTTGTAAGTTTCCAAAATAGTGGATTTGGCCTTGCTCGTGACGGAGAGCTCGGTAACGGGGGACGTAGATCACGTTGGTTGATTGAACCTCCATAAATCGTGTTTGCACTCTCTTATCCTTTTTACTTACGTACATTGCACTTACTATATTCTATCAATTTACATTGTGCAACGCTTTATCTTAGTGCTATACTTGCCTTATCAATTAAGTTTACACATATATAGCACACTACATTGATAGATTAGTTACTTGTAACACTAAGTGCTAATACTTGTACCTATTGGTTTTAAGTTTGAGATTATTTATCGAAAAAGTTTTATAAACCAATTCACCCCCCTCTTGGTTAGTTTACTCTTGGGCTAACAGTAATATATTTCACTTCTCTCTCACTGAAAGGATTAAATTATAAGCAAAAGATCAAACATACCTCTTCACATTTTTTTTAAACAGAATTTGCACAAGATCAAATGTAGAAGAATATGTTGTGTAGTTTTGGCTCTGAAATCAACAGATGGAAAACAAAAATTGTCTATAAATGCCCCTAGCCAAACAAAGATCTGGTCTATTTGCTATGGCAAACCTACTCTAGAACTACTTTAACCATCAAAATTAACTCTTGCATCCACCTATAAAAGTGAAAAGTGGGAAAAAAACTGTATAAAATAAGTTACTCTCATTTTTCTCAAACACGTGTAAGGAAAGAAATCTTGCAGTATTTTCTTAATAGTCACACTTATATTTGTTATCTCATAGGCAAGAAAGTCTTCAAAATCACTTAATTTTCTCCTAAGTCACACTTTAAACCAAATTTTAAAGCTCGTTCAATATGTTGAAAAGTGGGAAAAAATAGTAGAAAAAACAGTAGAAAATATATTGAAGTATCCATAAAAACTGTTGAAACTAAAGCACTGATAAGCACAATTAGCCTGATGCATTTCACCTGACCAACTGATACACGTAGCTTGCCATTTCCAGCCTGACCAAGCATTCTATATTCTTTCCCCCAGCCCATCTCCTTCAAAAAATATCAAAAGGAGTGCGAAAATGGTAAATGGACTCTCTAGAGCATAGACCCAAATCAAAACATGAAAAGTAATCAACTTCAGTTTTAAAAAAAGTAGAACACAAGAAAACATGTTTTATTCTAGAAACTTAACAGAATAGTTCAAAATCCATTTCTCTACCTTATTTTCTATGATTTCTTTTCATTTTCCTGTTCTCTTTTTCTGAATTTCTCTCCCATATGAGTAATGAGTAATTTCAATTTCCTTCTTCTCTACTTCAACCACCTTGGCTTTCAACTCTTCATCAAGAGATTTCCTCTTTTGATCCATTTCCAAGTCAAATGCAGCCTTATTTGCATCCAACATGTAGACTGCTACTTATCCCAATCGAGTATCCACCACACTTGAAGTTAATAACCTGAAAAAAATAGAAATACTCAACATTATATGTCGATTATTATTTCCATATATAAACAATATGAGATTTTACCACTTGCCTGGACATAAAATAATGGAAAGAATTGAGGGATCTGGTCAAGAATATCCTCCCAAAAGAAAATTTTAATTTCTACATCTTTCTTTGCCTCCAATTCAAGAAAATCTGCCAAATTCATATCAATTCTTCCATCAACCAATCTAGCACTTGAATCATTTGAAACGATATGTAGATCTTCATCACTGTTTTCATTATGTCTCCTTAATCATCCAGCAAGCAATGTTTGTCCTGACAGTGCACTACTAAGTGACACTTTTGTCCAACCAGCTGCAAGCCACCCAGAATCCCTCGTCCGATGCTTTGTTATAGCACATAACAATGTGAAACCACCGTCGAAAAACGGTGGGACTCCGACTCCCAGAAACTACAACTTAAGTGGACTCTCTGGGTCTGTTAGCTTCATTAGCACCACACTTTGCACAACATCTATCAGTTAACATGTAAATAGAGAATTTTCAGTTATCATGTCTATGAAATCAAATTCAACTAATATATAAAACCTATCAAACTAAATATTTGGAAAAACTAAATAATAGATGGATGCAAGAGTGCTCACTTTCTGATGGAACTGATTAATTTGCTTCATTTTCAGATAAGGATCATTCAAATTCCCAGATTTGGAAAAGGCTTATTGCTGGTTAGCCAAAATTGAGCAGTGGAAATAGATCATTTGGACTGAAACTGAATCGATAAAATCCAGAAAACTGAATCTTTAGCAAAACCCACATATCTATATCAAATTCCAAATCAAACCCATAATTTGATAATCTATTTCCAGGTCAAACCAATTCAAAAACTGAAAAGAAGAAAAAGAATTGCACCTAAAGATTAGAATTGTCGATGGTGTCGGAGCTTTCCACCTCAAGAGTGATGATCTTGCCAGTTAGGGTTCCAACGAAGATCTGCATCTGAAAGATTGAACAACAGAACCACTCAAAGATTTGCAGGTTCCGCTAAAAAATCGACAGATTACAAAATCGGGGATTGAGGGGGAAAAAAAAAAAGAACAGCACAAAATTTAAAATTTTAAGGGTAAAAATACGTGTTAATCGATTTGAAGCAACTTTCTAAGGAGATTTGTAGAAATTTTGCAGTCGATTCTCGCACGTCCAGTCGCCGCAACCCGACCAAGTTCGGGCCGAGTCTTCACTTTGATACTGCTGTTCTCTTTGTTCAGCAGTTGACCCGCCGGAGATTGGCGGTTTTGAAAATGGTCAGAAGCTCGATGTCGCTTTGAACTTCCGGTCGGCCAACATTGGAAGAAGTAGGAAGTTCTTTCTGCATCCTTCAATTCTTTCAAGATACGCTTCGACTCCACACTTCACCAAATTAATAAACTTTTTCCCAAAATCTCAAGGTATTGCATATGGGTCTACCTCCAGTGACACCGTCAACTCCATTTTTGCGCGAACAACTGTAGTTCTGGTCGGAGATTCAAACATCCTCGACACAGAAAGACAGAGAGAAACGATGAGAAGGCATGTTTTGAATTTTGAAAATGAGAACGCTTTCCCCAAAATTTCAGTAAATGACTTACTTCGTGGGTCCCACTTGGGTAGCATTTTTTTTTTTTAATATAGTAGATTATTATATTGTTTGGAGCGGGATTTTGGCCAAACTTTTGGGCGGGAAATTTTTTTTGCAACAATTCTTCTTTAATATAATAGATAGATTGGTTTTATGTGATTATTTAAGTGAAATCGTTAGTCAGTGAATGAAAAATTAAGTCGCTTAAAAATGTGACGTTAGAAAATTATTTAGAATATTATAAAATATTCTAGAATTAATTTAAATGATGAGACGTGTCTTTTCATATGAAAGATTGTGACTTTTGAATTTACTATTTTTCAATAGTTGTGTCTTTTTATTTTAGAAATAAATTTCAAGTGTTGTGTCTATTGAAAGGGTTGTGTCTTTTGAGACACGACTTTCCAACATCTATAAATAGATCCATGTGTTTGATTTTTATTCAATCATTCATTTTATTTTTCAATTTTGCATACCATATCAATGCACTTCACTTCAAAATATTGTACATTTATTTGAAGTCAAGTTTCAAATGAAGTGAGTTCAAAACACACAAATTGAAGTGCTTCTATAGCGTGATGTGATCGTTGTATCCTGAGAACGAATGCCGGATAAACGTTAATTAGCACCCGTGCGGGACATTATCGTCTTAAGGGCAAAGAGTCTAACTCTTGCCTCGACCCATCATTTTCATGCATCTCATGACATTTCTAATTATTCGGTAAGTTGGAATTCATTTGATCATGCAAGCGTAAAAGTATGTTAATTGAATATAATTATGCACGTTAATTTTTATCAACATTTTTTGATAAGATAGCAAATCGAGTTAATTGTCTTAACCAATTAGGTAGTGGCAAGTATAAAAGGATTGTCTTGTGAAAATTAAGAAAGGATTTGAAATGAGTCACTAAGACTAAGCTAGGTTTCATCAATTCAAATGACTATCAAACACGATGATCACCACCATCAATCAGCTCGTTTCAACTTGAAATTCACGAATTTTTGAACCTAAAGAGCCAATACATCCGCATTGAAGATTAGGCAAATCCGTTTGGAGGATTGTTTTGGCAGCAAGTTGCGAGAGAAAAAAGGTCAATCTTGTGAGGACTTTTGAATTTTTGAAGTAACTTGAAAAAACAATTTTTTATTTCTAATACAGTCACCATTTTCGTCTTTTAGTTACCTTCGGAACACGTCTTTAAGAAACTGTTTTACATTGTGGACATACAAGTCATGATCACACACGGTATTCATCATAGAGAAAAGAAAGGAAAAATAAAAATAAAAATTTAATATATGTGAGAATAAAAGAATGTGAATGTGCATGAGAATTAGCCAAGTTAAATGTTGGGTTTTTTTTTGTTGATAGACAACAAGTCTAAGTAATGATGTTAATCGGTTTATATAATATTTAATAGGTTTCAACCGAAGATTGAAAGAGATAAAAAAGAAACTACGAACGAGATCAAAATCGAGTGTTCGACCGCAACTTGTTGGACCATTGGAAGCGACATTTCATTGAACTAGTTGCTCATGGTCCACTCTATATTAGTAGGCACATATATGAAGACTTGGGATATTTGTTGATTTTGTGATGAACTTGGTCCATTATGCTGGAGTTGGCTCAATTGGCACTTACCATATTTCTATACTTCTTTTGCCCAAGCGTTCTGAGGCATAACGCAAAAAGGTTTCGAAACTTGGTAGCCTCTACTGGACGTCTTCTTGGAATAGCTCATTTGGGGGCTGCGGTGGTGGCTCTTTCACTTGTCGGCAGTGGTCGAATGAGATGGTTTTTGGAGCTACTCTCCAGAACACTAGGCTGTGTTGTGGGCCGAGCTCGTGATGGTTTCTAGTCATGATGTTGTCGATGAAATTGAGCCTGATTTCTTGATGTGTTATGAACATAAATTCAACAATTGTTATCTTGAGGCTTAAACGATTAGCTAGAGATCAAACAAACTTATTTAAACATACTTGTTTACGTGCAATTTGGATTTAATTTTTCATTAAAAACTTTATACGTGCATAATTTTTATAAACATATATCAAAGCGACCCTCAAATTTCGACTTATTATTATTATTATTTGGTACTAGATCTGATCATATTTCATATATTTGTATTCTTTGTGTTTACCTTAATTTGATTGTGACTAGACCTGTAAAATAAAATATAATGCTGATGATACAAAAATAAAGGTAGTCCGTTCTTTCATAAAACAATTTATTCTTGACTCAGAGTTCGAAATCGAGTTCCATTTGGAACAATTTCCCCCACAGACAAAATGGAGGGAAGTGCATTTCGCCTGCATCGATTCATTATCCTATGAAAAAAAATTAATTGCTCTCACTGTATCCAATATTTCTTTAACACAAAAAGTGGATGTTATGCTGGCCACATGCATGTTGAGCTTGACAATTTGTACTTTTTTGGCACGATAGGTTGGCTAGCTACTTGGTCGAATAAACAAATTTCATCGAGATTTTACTAAATAGCCCTTCTGTTAAATTTTAAAATGACAAAATCTTAGCTCGATCTCTCATTCAACCCATATCGGGTCATGATGCCCTCACATGCATGGTATATCTCACAAGAATGGTAAGTACTAGATTGGACATTTAACAAGCACTCTTTCATCATATACGAGAAATGTAGAAAATGTAAGAGACATTGAAAA
The DNA here is from genome assembly GCA_963555705.1 of Ligustrum vulgare. NCBI lineage: Eukaryota > Viridiplantae > Streptophyta > Magnoliopsida > Lamiales > Oleaceae > Ligustrum > Ligustrum vulgare. Next base: position 2,062,957 of record OY743172.1, on the reverse strand, counting down.
GTACTATTGAAAACTCATTCATCCAATAATGTAATATACCACGATATCATAAATTAAAGTCGGTACCTTAATTATAATTTCATTGGTAAGGAACCTAACATTTCTGAAACCATTAATTCCCTAGCAACATATTTGCATTGATAAATGTGTTCATAATGCACACGATCAAGTACTTTTTCTTGTTTTCCATGGTAGTTAAATTAGGGTAATTAGCTAAACAAAAACCATTGTATATATGAGCACATGATCTCCATTGTCTTTAATTAATTAGTTTCAATAGTGGATTGTCTTAGGCTCTGGATACAATTCAAGATCAAACGGCACACGGGCTTGTTGCGATTTTAATGCTCTATATATTCTCTCTCTATAATTTGGTTTAGATAAAAATCAGATTTTTAGTAAATTTTGAAAAAAAAAAATATGATAGAATATGTGGTTGAAGAAATATGGATCACATAAAATATATATGATTACCTTATGTGTTTTATAAATTAGTTTATTTATGTTTTTTAGGTAAAAAGTAGTGATTGAAAATTGGACAGAGAAAATGTATGGTTAAAAAGTGGTTTGAGAAATTGTGTAGTTTATCAACTGATTTATAACCTTGTTTATTTGATTTACCAAATAGATGAACCTCGTTTGGTAATTTATAAATGACGCATATTTTCAAACTACTTTTAAACCACAAATATTTTCTCAAATTACTTTTCAACCGCATATTTTACCTCAAAATATCACATTTAAAAAAAATAATAATAATTACCAAACATAGGCTAATTGTTTATTTTGATTTATATTTATATTTATATTTCATTCAACTTTTAGCAGGCATGGACTCAATATGGACATTTTTTTTTTTGTTAGCTAGGTGATTGAGGGTGGTAGCTATACGAAATTGCTCTCTTGTCCAACATAGACAACGTCATGTTGCCCACCCTCCAATGAGGGTGGGCTAACTTCGGACAACAGAACAGATCTGTCTAGTTATAAATATTCAAATTCTATTACGCCAAAGTTTACGCTTTCTTTACAGCTAGGGTTTTGAGCATTATCAGCACTTTAATAAATGGCTTATGGCTACCAACAATTCTGGGGATCGAACTGAAAGTTGACTTCAGTTTGATGACTTTAAGAAAAAGCTAGGAGAAACATTTAACAAAATTAGTCAGTTCACCATGATTGCTACTTAGCACTCAGAAAACTATATGCACAATCCTCAGCACTGCAGCCATGAAAAGAGTGGTATATTCCAAGAATAAACTTTTCCACTATAAAAAAAAACTCAAGAAGAAAAATAAAAAAAGTCCCCGGTCTCCACTCGCTACATTTGATATCTATAAATCATGTAGTTGCCTAGATTCCAAGCCTTTCTAGCTAGGTAATAAATGGTAAATATATCAATCATTGAATTAATACGAGGCTTAATTAATTATTCGGTAATTATTTGGGCCACGAACGAGTTTTTCGGATGGCTCTTCTGAGAGATGTAGGATCAAAAGGGACGTCCAATCGTAGTTTACTATTGCAACACTCAAAAATTGTTGTCAAAAGATTTTTGCAACGTTTGACAAGTGTTGCAAATCGCAGTGTTGCCGTAGAGAAAAAACTTTTTGCAACGTTTTTTGAATGTTGCAAAAGATTGAAATAAACGTTGTAATAGACCTTTTGCAACGTTTATTAAGTGTTGCGGTAGACCATTTTGCAACGTTTTCTAAGTGTTGCCGTAAACCCTTTTGCAACGTTTTCTAAGTGTTGCCGTAGACCCTTTTGCAACGTTTATTAAGTGTTGTCATAGACCCTTTTTGCAACGTTTTTAAAGTATTGCAAAAACTTTTAACCTAACCTTTTGCAACATTTATTGAGTGTTACCGTAAACCCTTTTGCAACGTTTTTTGAATGCTGTTATATATATATATATTTTTAAAATATTATTGATCAAATTATTTATAAAACCCAAATTTTTCTAATTACTTCATTAAAATGGTATTTTAAATTTAAATAAAAAACAAAAGTAAATATATTATGAATTTTCAAATCCATACAAAATAATGTCTTGATAATGTCTAATAAATCTACAATACAGAATAACAAATCCACGAAAGAAAGTGTTGATAATGTTTAACAAATTCGCAAAAGAACATCATCATTTAACAAAAGAAATATTTTACTACGAGAATATCAACTTCATCCCGCAATATAACCGCACCTTTAGATCGCAAAATTCGATCCATCTTCAAAGTTACACTTATAACAAATTTGAGCAAAGTTATAAGTGAATGTCACGCTTTACTTAATAAATGGTAGAAAAAATAAAAAACAAAGTTAAAAGCAAAATACATTTATATCTTTCAAATGTGATTTCATAGAAATTGATATGACTTGTTCTAAATCAATCTACTAGACCAGAGACGTGAAATGCATCGATGACAAATGCCGACTAGATGCTAGATCTACCACCAAGGAAAATGTGCTTTCACCCAAAATGTAAAACCTAAACTTAGACGTGTTACTTTTCTCTTTCCTTCCTTATTATTGTAAAAAAATCTATAGAAATTTCGTCAAAACCTCACATATTTAAAAGTCAAACCAACACCTCAAACAACTTCCAACATCAATCCCTAATTCATCAACATCACAAATTCAACAATAAACTCTATCTAAACCCAAATCGAATTTAAAACTAATTAATAATAGCTAACAAAAATCTTGAATTCAAATTAAGCTTGTTTTCAAATAGACTTATATGAAGTTAGTCATAAATAAGAATTACACAAGATTATTGAATAAATAAACGTTTCTTACCGCAACATTTTGTGAGGGGCAGGTTTTTTCTCCTTTTAAATGTTGCAAATGACTATTTTTGTTGTAGTTTTTCTTTCATTTTCCTGGAAATTTCAAGAAACATTTGCCATAACTTCATATACAGTTGGCCTCTAATATATTGATTCTCTGAAGCAATTATTCAGTGAAATCAAGTCAAACTCTGTCATGATATTTATATCGAGCAAAGTTTTAAGAACCGACTTATTTAAAATGAGTTTTTGAAGAGCAACTTTTGAAGAATGTGTGGCTAAAGTGTAAGAAAAAAATTTTGATTAAAATATTTTACTTTTAAAAATGTGAGATTCAAAGTGATTTTGAGGAAAAAGGAATTTTGTTTTAATGGTTGTCGAATTTCCTACTATATAAAAGGAGCTAAGTGACAAAAATTTTCCCCCCAAAAGTCCCCACAAAAAATAAAAAGAAAATAAAAATAAAAATAAAAAATTGAGCTGCCTGCTTTCGCTGGTAGCAAATTCAAACATTTTGATAAACATGTGCTCGATAAATTTGAAAAAATAATTTATAAACATTTTTATAAATCACAAAAATTCTCAAATAGATCTGTTTGTAAAAAAAATTGTGTTTAATTTTTTTTTTTTTTGATGTAAGATGTATCATTAAAAAATGGAGAGAAAATATGTGTGGTTAATAAATAATTTGGAAACTGTATTTTTTTTTTTTGGATTTAATAAACAGAGGTTAAGAATTTTTTACAACACACATCTCCTACTATATAAAAAGAGGATAGTGCAACCCCCCCCCCCCCCATTTTTTCGCCCTCAATTTTAGTTAAAAAGAAATTAATAAAAATAATAATTCTAAAAAGTTGGCCGCCAATTCATTCCAAAAAAAAAAAAAAAAAGTGGCGGCTATCAGTCAGCCGCATTTACTTTATTTATTTTTTTAAAGGCCTTTTTTTTCCTTTATTTAAATTTAAATATTAGATATAGATAAACATGTGCTCGATAAATTTGAAAAAATAATTTATAAACATTTTTATAAATCACAAAAATTCTCAAATAGATCTGTTTATAAAAAAAATTATGTTTAAAAGAGAACGAAAAAATTCTATAAAGATCAGGATTTCTAATTTTTTATTAATTTTATATATATTGCATTTCCTATTTTGATTATTTTGATATAATTATACAATTAAAATATTTTCATAATTTTTGATCGAAATTATTATCAAAAATATATTTCCGCGCATCGCACAGGGTGGAAAATCTAGTAAGGGCTAATTATAAATCAGCACTCTATGCAGTTTGCTGTGCTTGTTCTGGTTGAGTAGTCGGATCCGCGTCTAACCCTATGATTAAGACACATTAGCATGTTCGAATTAGTGTTAAATTAAAGTAGACACGAGTTTAAATGTAGTGAATTAGTGAGTACTTGTCTATACCCTGACCCCAGAATTAATTAACCATTCAAAGAATATCTGCACTGAAACTAGTCGCAGCAAGCAATTGAAAGACACGTGCATCTGTTCCATATATATCTTAATTAATTCTTCAAACAAAAAGGAGAGGCTATATTCTTATGGGAAGAAAGTGGCTTTTTGACACAAATAATTCAATCTGGTCCATCCAAGGTGGTGGTTTCACTTTCACCTTCTTTATATTACATTCTATTGCAGGTCATTCTCAAAAGCATCCACCATTAGCCGCGTATATTGGGTAGTCGCTGTCCCTTGTATTTTTGGAATTTCATGTTTGAATACTCGACCGCGAATCGACCTAACATAGTAACAATATTCTTAATAGCTTTAAGAGACGTGAGGAAAACCTTGTACTCTTCTCCTACGTACATTTAAAACGCATAGCAATCATTCTAGTGAACATAATTCAATTTTAACGATTGTTGAACCGCTAATCGATGGACCTAACATTAAGTCCATGTTTGATGCCCATTTTAAAGAGACAATGATTTTTTGGATCATGATATTTTAGAGTGCATGGTTTTTTTGCAACGAACATGTGAAAAATTGCAATTCATGTTGCCTTTCATATAACAATGTTCATTGCACGTTGAAAACATATAGTGACAAACATAATTCTCACATTAACATGAATGTAGATACTCTCACCCTGACTGAACTTATATTTTCGTATTAACTGCTTTGTTTGGTGGCTACTTTATTGTTTATAAACAAGATTTTGTTATTTTTGAAGTAAAATGTATGGTTAAAAAATAATTTAAAAAATATGTAATTAAAAAATGATTTGAAAAAATGAATCCTTTTTAATTTACATATTGTGCAATTATGTGTTGTGGGCTTCCATTCCCAACTATAAAACTGTACTTCCCAAAAAGAAGGGTTAACATAAAAAGATATAAAAAAGAAGCCCCAGCAGATATTCTTCCCCTGAGACATATCAGTCAGTGGTAAGAGATATCTGTCATTCCTAAGGATTTATTCTAATTTTAGTGAAACAATTGGTGTTCAACTGGCAAAATCATTGATTGTCACGGATTCCTTGTGGGCTGGAGGACTTTATTTTATTTTTAGGTTAAAAATCGAAATTGGAGTCCGAACTTCTTTTTTATTTTTTATTTTTTGGCATTTAAGCTTCGACCTTTCCATCTTATAATACTAGTATTACATCCGTACGATACATGATCATTTGATACTCATATATTTCGAATTTATATGTTAACATATGAAATGAATATTTAATTAAAAATCAAAAACGAAGGAACAATTAATTACAAAAAATGTACAATTACACGTATTTTAATTTTTTTTACGTTCATATATTTACTGTTATAGGAAATTTCTTTAAATATCGTAATTTAAATTGATTTAAAGTTTAAAGCGGGAAAACAAAATTACATTTAAATATAATTTTCTGTAATAAGTAAAAAAAAATAGATACATTTGTAATGTACACCCATAATTTTATTAAAACGAAAATGAAAAGAAAAAATAGATTGACGAACGCTCATATTTCATCATCTTTCAATTTCTATTTTATAGAAAAAATATTTATGTGATATTGACAAAGTTTTTTATTTTTTATTTTTACAAATTTTTTTAAAAAAATGTAATTGTTTTTTAGGAAGGGAAGGTGGACCAAGAAAATTCGGGATCAGGAAAATACAATTATTTAAAAATATGCATTTAATTTAATTATTTTAATTCTTAACTTTGTCCAAAATGAATGATAATTTTAGTTAATTAATACTACTTATCATTTTAGGAAATATATTTTAGACATAAAAATAGATCAACATCTATTTTTGGGAAGTGCTCTCTTTTTATATATTACGTTTTTCTCTTGTGAAAATATTTAATTCTTATCTCAGCACTCATTATCTACAAAATGAGTTTATAATAATGATTTTTTTAGGAATGTGTACTTAAGCCCCCCTCGTTTGAGACAATTATTTCAAATAATGTAGTTTATAACAGTAAATTTTAGGTGAATGAATTGTTAAAAAATAGGATTTTTTTTTTTTTTGAAATTATATGTAGATTATTTCATTAATAGAATGTTGGTTTAAAAAGAGTTTTTTTTTAATATTAAAAAAAAAATGAGATTTTGAATAAAGTTACCTAATATGGGCCAATTTTTTACCAAGTGACTACGATTCTAATAGTTAGCAACTTGAATGATTTAATGTTAAAAAAAATAATAATAAACAAAAATTGCCCATTTGTATAGTTCATTTGCATAAATGTTCAATTTTAATGATTATTGACGTAATTAATCTTTTCAAAATATTATTTCTAGATTATCACAAATTAATTTGTCACTATCCAAATAGTACTATTAGAATTGATATTAACTATCTTAATACAATATTTGATATTTAAATATATAAGACAAATATTTCATTTAATATTTACTTTAACATTATAAGTTAAATACAAGTCGTCTTATATTTAAATAAATGTAACAAATTAAGCAACTTGAAATTTTAGTTTTAAATAAATTTTATTGAATGTATATTACAAATATATTTAACTTTATATACCATGAAATGATCTATGCATCTCAATTTATAAAAGCGGCACAATTGTTTAATTCACGAGACATAATATTTTATCAATTACCCGTATGAAATTGATTTTTCAATAATCATTTTTTTTAACATCCATTCTAAATCACACATTCTTTAAAAAATCTTTTTTTTTTTTTTACAATTTTTCATACTAATTTTTAACTACACAATCTAAAAAAATCACTTTTCACAAAATCAATTTTTAAAAAATGAAAATCAAACGGTAAAGTTCCGTATAAATCGGACTACAAGGTGAAACCACCACTAATGACAAAATTGAAAATAAAAAATTAAAAAATCATAGATACGAACTATCAAAATATTAAAAATATTAAAAACTTATTCAATAATTTCCAATACAACATGACTTTTCGTTTTTTACAAATTAGTCAAATGGTCATATTAACTAGGGGTAGGCAAAAAAAATCGGAATCATATGATTTTAAAAAATAAAATAGGAAATCAGTTTTGGAGGTTCAGGTTCTCAGTTCCGCCTTTAGAACCAAAAAATCGAAGTTGGAACCAGGCTTTTGATCCTTGTTTATTTTTTTGATGGTTTCAATTGGTTGTGTCCTAAAACTAAAAATCAAAATAATTCGTAAATGATTAAGTTCTTTTTATGAAATTTGTTACGTCTCTACCTCACTATAGCCTTTAACTTCATACTTAGACTGAAATTCTTAGTAAATGAAAATAGAATGCGACCAACTTGTTAATAAGTCAAGTTATAAATGATCACGATGGAGTTAATTAAATATTTAAATATAAATATAAAATAATTAATAATAATAATGCATTTAAAACTCATGATTCATTCCATAAGTTTACTATTCAAATTTATTTGTATAGCTTCTTGCCATGCTAAAAAAAAAACTTCCGAATCATTTGTTTCTTATTTTGGTTTATGAATATCTTCTATTTTATGAAGAATCCTATGCTTTCTCCGGGTGAAAGGGTTTTTGGAATCCTCGGTCTTGGTATATTTGGTAGAAATTTATTTCATGTTATCGGCTCGCTTCTCGAGGCCTTAATATTTCTCGGTGAGCCCTCGAAAAATAATTATTTATGTAGAACCAAATTAGAACCGAAATCGAACGGTTCGGTTCTGGCGATTCAATGGAACCGAATGGTTCCATTTTACAAGAACCGAAAAGTATGGTTCGGTTCTTATTTTTAAGATACCCGAACCGAACCACCCGACGTCCACCCCTAAAATTACCAGGAAAAACTATTTTTATATGTTTTAAATAAAATGACAAATTAATTTATTGAAATATGAAATTTTAAAAATTATTCGGACTTAATTGAATTTACTTAAAAAGATCAGATCTTTATTATCTTTTTTCATTTGGTAAGAAAAACAACTCGAATTGAAAGTAATTATTTAGGACCAAATTAAACTTAGTTAAGAAATTATAAATATCATTGTAAGATTTAAATAAAACAATTTTGAAATAGTAGGAGATTGAGAAAAGTAAAATGTACAAAATAAAATTTTTACCTTTAATATTTAATGTGATTTTAGGAAAGATATGTTTACAGTTGGCTCTTACATGTGACTCTGTATTAAAGTTTTCATTGAGATCTTCTATTTGACACCTATATTTTAAAAAAGACGGTTTATGAGGGAAAAGTTCAAAAACCTGTTTTTGGGAAGTTTATTCCCTTTATTATATATATTGTAAGGATAAAGATTTGAACCTATTCGAGTATTCAAAAGTACTTTTGGAGTATCGAGATTCAATATTTCTGGTCAATGGAGAATTTCTTCTAGTACGTAATAGGGGACCCAAAAATTAATTATGGCCCCTATTGCAGGAGGATAGTTCTCTATTATATTGGTCTTGGTACTTCGGGTTTACTAAAAACTCTTTCTTTTAAGGTGGAGGAGGTTTACCAAGAAAATTACTTATGAAAAATGAAAGTTTTTAAGAATCTCTCTAGAGATGAAACATCGACTCAAATTGTATGCCTATTTTGCTTTGCGATGAGTCAAAAAATTCTCCCATTTTTGGTAAAGATGAAGAGCCCCAAGTTATTAGAATTAAAAAGTATAATTAAATAAATTCTCTTAGTCAGATACTTAACCACAACAAAATCTTTTTCTTTTTGACGAGTACTCAATTGGAATATATTACAAACTGCAGATGAATTGAATAGAATGACGAAATTCTAAAGCAAATTTTTAAATGACACACACTATTATACTTGGTAAGTTGAATTAAAATGAATTGAATTGAATTGATTATGATATGTTTCTCGTTTCAAATCACAGAATCTACTCAAAATATGTACTTTCAATAAATAATCAAGATATATATGACAAAATCTATCTTGATTAATTTTCAAGATATCTCCAACAATTGTTTTTTGAAAATGATAGAAAATTTAGAAATCTTTAACGTGTTCAAAAACTTTATTTATCAATATTGTCAATGAAATTGACAAAACGAAGATGTCATCTATGTTTAAAAATTATTGAAATACAATGTTTAAGAGTTGATAAAAGTTGCGGATTTATTAAAAGTTGGAATCTTGAAAAAACCAAGCAGGGGCTTAAAACTGTATACAAAGCACTTCTTTAAAAACACTACGAGAGTTGAAAACGTGTTTTGTTGGATGGTGGATCACGCAATACAGATGTTGGAAGAGTTGGTATAACATAACTATGGTGCTGTCTCTTCGCATTCTTGTTTCCTTTTTTCCCGTGGTTACAACTCGTTATATAGTTGATGATAAGTTGTTATTATTATTATTTAGGTTGTCCTATTCCAGTATTCATTCATTGGCAGAAAGAGGGCGTGACATGCCATCCATGTTAGAACATGTTCATATTAAACACGTGTTTGAGGCTCGTTTATGTGTTAATAGATTTTTGATTAAATTCATTAATTACGAGACCTTATAATTAGGGATCTTGTTACAATCTATTTAGCATTAATTATCAACAAGGCAGTTACAAATATTTCCAAGAGAAGGTCCAACAATAACGGATCGTGCTTGGCAATTGAACCGGTCGTCATCTACGTCTCTCTTCATCCAAACTCCGAGCAATTCGTCACGAAAATAATTACTTCTTCTTCATCCGATTTCAAACATTGTTCTTGCAATAATATTTGAGGAAATCTTCCCTTTCAACCAGTTTATTACAAGGTACGTTGGTTAATATTAAAAATCTGAATTACGTCCGAAATCTCTCCAAAGCATTCTATGTAATTTTCATTAATTACATACGCACGTTTGATGTAAATTAGAGCAAGATTCCGCTCGATTAATATGTTTGGACTTGTTGAACAATATACGTAACATTACCTTCGTTGTAATTTGAGATTTAGTGCATTGAGTATAACATTACAACAACTATAATATTATATTAATATTATATTACAGTGCATGTTGCTTGATTCACTGAACATGTGGCGTAATGTCGGACCTATGAAACAATATACATAACATTACAGTCGTCGTAATATTACAATTCACTTGTGATTGAGTGCATGTGAATGGTTTTAATGTCGAGTGAATATAAAATTACAATGACTATAATGTTATAGTGCATGTAAGATTTAGTGCACGTGAATGGTTTTGGTTTCCGGTGAATGTAACATTGCAGGCGAAGTAATGTTGCAATGCGTGAAACATTACAGTCGTTGCAATAACATTATAACATGTATGTATTAACATTATAACGTCACATTCATTATAACATAACATGTAATAAAATTACAACATGACATGTATATAAATTGAATTAATATTACAGCCACTGCAATAACATTATAACATCACATTCAGTATAATACCATAGTCATTGTAATAACCTCTATTGGCTGAATTAATCGAATGCAAATGTGATAACCCCAAGTGAGAAACATTATAGTTGTAATATAATTTGAAAACATTAAAGTGTTTGTCTTGAAAAAACTACAATATTAGATACACAAAATCGATTACACTAATACAAAATTCATTTCCCCTGGACGATTTCAATGAAGCAAGAGTCATCAACAAATTCAAACCATTCCAATACCAATGTAAATAGGAGATGTCCAATTCTATTTAGTAGCAATGCATAGCATTTACAAAAGCTTAAAGGAAGGAAATTCTTCACCAAATTGCTGAAAATAGATTTTCCAAATCTCTCCCACCTACCAAAATAAACAATTACACAACACTTAACAAAAACCCCACATTACAAATCATTTCAGCAACCATAAAGAACCATTAACCAGAGATCAAATTGTAAAAGATCCAAAAATAAGTCGAAGTTTTTGGTAAACCAACGGCACTTAACTCTTTAGACTTGGACGAGTCTGCAACTATTTCACGATGTGAATCAATAGCTTCGCGTTTGTCTTGGAGGGATTAAAAGGAAGAATTGATTTTTTTCTGCCACTGTGGGTCCTATTGTCTGCCCATTTCTTTTGCTTTTTTACTGCAATTGTGTGTTTCCAACGAAAAATTTCTGTTTTTTCAACCAAAAAATAAACATTTTAATGCTTTTCAACATGCAACACCTATTGTTGACCAAAATATTAATGTTTTAATCTTAAATCTATCAAAATCTGATAGAAAATAGTCCAAACTAATTTCGTTAAGACGTAGCTTCTTGGTTGGTCTTAGTGTTCGATTTGCAGAAAACAATGGCTTCTTCAACTAGGCGTCAGGAAGCTCGAAATCTTTGTTGCCCTGTAGTAGAATTCCTCTTCGAATTAGCGTCATTCATGGCTATTGATATGTAATTTTGAGTCGGATAAGGAAGGTATTCGTTCAGATTCTATTGATGAGCGGGGAGGCTATTTCAGTGGGAATGAGATATTGATAAGAGGAGTGATAGATTTAGTTAGTGTCTTAGTGAGGCTTTGGTTAGTGAGGAGAGAGAATTGAAGATGAAGTGAGAAGAAAATAGATTTGATTAGTCGTATGTTCAAGATTTCTAAAAATAACATGAAAGAAGAAATTTTGTGTTTGTACTTTCTGTTTAGGAGTTAGTACATAAAGAATTTTGTAGAAGTCCTTAAAAATCATTGATATTTTGAATAATGCAGACTTTTAAAAGTCTTTATTATATATTAATACAACATAACTTTTATGGACTTCTAGAAAATCCATTAAAATTTATATTAAATATCTCAAGATTTTTATGGGGTCTCTAAAATCTAAATTGAATATACCCATACTTTTCAAATTCTTTAAAATCTTTAGAAGTCTTTCATTGAATAAATCCCCTAAAGGCTAAAGCCTTATTCTCTGTACTGTTTTGAGGTCGTTTTCTGTTTTTATTTTCGAAAACACTAAAAACGCGTTCTCTTTATCATTTTCGAAAACGCATTTTGGAAAACAAAAAAAATTGTACACAAATCGTTTCGGGCATTTTGTGTGTATTTCAACAAAAAAAGTTCAAAACGCGGAAAACGTGTTTTGAGATTTTTTTTATTTTATTTTTATTTTTTATTTTTTTATTTTTAAAGATTTATCCTAACTTGGAAGTAAGTTTAATATAAAGTTTTTATTTTTATTTATTTATTTTAGAATTATCCTAACTTGGAACTAAACCTAAATAAAGATTTTTTTGGGAGAATTATCTTAACTTAGAACTAAGCTTAAATAAATTTTTATTGAATTCAATATCAACATTACAAAAAAAAAAAAAAAAATTAAGTGAGAATTCTTGTTGTTATATTTCAAAAAATGTCTTGATAAATGGACTCCGGTAGTTTTGAAAGAACTTGCATTTTTTGAATTTTAATAGAACTAGAGCATCCTCAAATCCCGAACCTGACCAAGCTGTGTTAATATAGACTCTTAATGCTCACATTAGTGTGTTACATGTAACCATGTTTTCAATGTATTGTGAAAGGAAATTTGAGTTTGAACCAATAGTATTTTGCAAGCAAATTAATTAAAAATAGTTTAAGTAGTATTCTGCAAAATTTCAAATAGAACGTGTTTTCCAGATTTTAATTTTCAAAAACAGTTTCCAGAAATGACAAACCAAACGCATTTTCAGCAAATTTGAAAACAAAAATAAAAACAGGAAATACAAAACATTTTCGAAAATGAAAATATAAAATATAATACAAACAGAACGCCACCTAATGTTTTGAGGGTATTGGAGAATTGAGAAAATCATTGAAAAGTTTTTTGAAGTTTTTAAGATAAATTGAAGAGAAATAAAGAATTTTTCTACCCATGTTTTTCCTCAAAAGTCCTTCAAAGTCTATTATGTATAGATTTCTATTAAAATTATTGATAAATTGAATATTTATCAATTTTGTAGAATTTTAAAAATCTTAATTGAATAATGCATGGCTTTCAAAGACTTTTTAGACTTTTTAAAAATCCATTAAGTATATATTGAATATTTCAAGATTTTTATAAAATTATAAAAATTTAAATGGAATACACCTAGAATTTAAACCTTCATGTGACAAATTTAGATCAACTCAATTAAATAGTGATGCATTTATTTTATTTTTTTTAAAAAAAAATTATAAAGTAGAAGAAAATATGAGTATATACTATATATGCCAAAAAGAAATGGTGGAGGTCTGTGGAGGGGTGGATGGGTGGCGTGAGATAACCATGCTAAATGTGGCACTATAAAAGCGCCATGATAATGTCTTACAATTCTACGAGACAACTGCCTCCTAACCGAAAAAACCTGTAATAATTCATAAATTCTTCATCTTTAAACCACCCATTAGTTCATCGGGAGGCTTAATCTCTGCAACGATGGGTTTGAATTCCAACAGAGTGGAGCACTTTTCCTGCGGCGGCGGTACAATAACTATTTCTGGAGATGCAATGCCGCCGTTGGAAACCCATAAAGTATGCTTGCCACCTCACAGAACCACCCTTCAGAAACTCCGGCAGAGGCTCTCGGAAATATTATTCCCCGATGATCCACTTCACCGATTCAAGAACCAAACATGGTTTAGAAAATTACTTCTTGGGCTTCAGTATTTCTTCCCAATTTTCCAGTGGGCAACTAATTATAATTTCAAGCTTTTGAGATCTGATGTCGTTTCTGGGCTTACAATTGCAAGCCTTGCAATTCCACAGGTAAATCTATCCATCCTCAACTCAACTTCGCTCTCTTGCTTGGTAGAGAGATGGTTGATAGGACGCTGTTCCGCCTTGTTAAATATTGCGTACCAGATATGCCCTGTACCAGACATGCCCTGTTCGTGTTAGTGTTAGTTTATGGTAGTAAGGATATGTTTAGCATAAAGTACGGGAACATTGTCCGGTTTGGTTGAATATTGCGTACTGTATATGCCCTTTGTACGGTCTTAGCATGCATGTTAGTGTTAATTTACGATCGTAAGGACTAAGGACATGTTTGATACAAACCATGGTATAACAATAGTCATGGACGGTTCAATGACTATTTCAACTTATTTTTCATGTTCTTTCTTAACACTATTTAGTCTACCTTATGAGGCTTTATTTGTCGTCGTTTCAAGTACAATTTTTTTTAATTATTATTATTATTTTTTTTATTTTTGAACTCTTAATGAGTCGTTTTGTGACTTTGTCGCTGATGCAGGGGATTAGTTACGCAAAGCTTGCAAATTTGCCTCCTATAATTGGTCTATGTAAGTCATTTTGAATAATCAAACATTTCATGTACCTTATCGCGTTCACATATTTGTTAGTTCGAAAATCTAAGAGAATTCACGTCAATAATGTTGAACAACCTCATATGAAAGCTTAAGTTGTTAGAAATGTAACAAATTTATTCATTTAAAGTAACGTAAAATATAACAAATTGGATTAAATTTTTCACTAATTTTCATAAATGAGTTACGACAAGACTTGAATCCAGGACTCTAAAGCTTGTAAAGCTATTATAGATGGGACAAATTTATTCATTCACTGTATATTTGATTGGGAAGATACGACAGTACTGGATATTATTAAATAAAAAAAGCAAACTAAAATTTTGCTCGGAATGATAAAGAAGAAAAACAAGCAAATCACGTTACTGTATTGTCGTGTTTGATGTTGTGTACCAAAAATGTAGTTAAAGTTCGTCTTACGAATGATTTGGTTCTTATGCAGACTCCAGTTTTGTACCACCTTTGATATACTCTGTTCTTGGGAGTTCAAGACATCTAGCTGTTGGACCAGTCTCCATAGCTTCTCTTGTTATGGGCACAATGCTCAGTGAGACTGTTTCCTCTACTGAAGAACCAATTCTTTATCTTCAGCTGGCTTTCACTGCTACTCTTTTTGCTGGATTGTTCCAAGCTTCACTAGGTTTCTTAAGGTAATCAATCATGAATGATTCATAATCCAATTCACGAACGAGTAAGTTGGTTTTCAAACTTCCGTTATTGTTGCACAATCAATTCCACGCGACTCTCTTGAAAAGATGTCCTGTTTCATAAATTAGACATGTGAGGGCTGCGAGAGGACTTAAAGGTTTAGACGAATTTGCTACTCGGGCATAGGTTTGGAGCTCATAATTCAATATTTTTTTTATTTTCAAAAAATATATATTTTACTAAGCTTTATTTTGTACCTAATTGTTTTATAAAAGATGTACTTATAACAATATTGCTCACAACTT
This sequence comes from Ligustrum vulgare, assembly GCA_963555705.1. Classification (NCBI taxonomy): domain Eukaryota; kingdom Viridiplantae; phylum Streptophyta; class Magnoliopsida; order Lamiales; family Oleaceae; genus Ligustrum; species Ligustrum vulgare. Next base: position 2,047,551 of record OY743172.1, on the reverse strand, counting down.
TACAAACTGGAAACATCTTTTGGAAAAGTATTCTCCAAGAATCATTAACAGTGTGCACTAACAAAAGCTTGCAATAAATTAATAATAAAGATGTTATGCTGTACACACTCAACTAAAAAAATATTAGAGACAGAATAATATCAATGTTGACTTATGAATTACTAGGATTCTTGCATAAAATTCGATTGAAAAAAATAATAATATTTTGAATAAAAGTATTCTTGTCTTTGTTCGATTCGTTGTTGACCTGAATTATGTAATTCCAGGTTAGGATTTGTTATTGATTTTCTGTCAAAGGCAACACTACTAGGCTTCATGGCTGGTGCAGCAGTTATTGTTTCATTGCAACAACTGAAAGGTCTACTCGGGATAGTCCATTTTACAAGCAAGATGCAACTTGTTCCCGTGTTGTCCTCTGTGTTCCAGCAGAGAAATGAGGTAGACGATGTTCGTTTGGAAATTTTAAGATATATTCTTCCCGACAGTTTTAGAAAAAGTACTTAAAAGTAACTTTTGAGCATAGACGAACATGTTTGTCATAAACTGATCATTGATTTACATGTTGTGCAGTGGTCTTGGCAAACCATTGTTATGGGAGTTTGTTTTCTGATCTTCTTATTGACAACAAGGCAAATCGTACGTGTTCTTCGTCTCTAGAAAAATATTCTAATTTCGTTCTTTAGGTCATTCATTCATTCATGATAACTTCAATTTTCATAATGAATGCAGAGCATGAGAAGACCAAAACTATTTTGGATTTCAGCAGCTTCCCCATTAGCTTCAGTTATTTTGTCAACGATTCTAGTCGTCTTCCTAAAATCCAAAGTTCATGATATTAAAACTGTAAGAAATGTTCACCGACTTAGTGTTGACGGTTGGCAGTGGATGACGTACCCGTCAACATATGAATTGTGCCTTATGAAGAGTTTTTGTTCAAGTTGACTGAGCGCTAGTAGTATCAAAGATTACTCAACAGACATCTTTTGTTGAGAATTTGAATCCGCTCAATCAATTGGGACAAAAACCCTTTACAGGGAACAATCCGTGTGTTAACATGGTATGCCACGGGCTGAAGTCAACCGTCAACACTTAGTATTGTTGGTCAAGTGTTACTCGTTGGTTATTCAATATACTTGCATAGACTAATTCTTGAAATAACCGGTATCTATATTTCTACAGATTGGGCACTTGCCTAAGGGCTTGAATCCACCATCATCGAACATGCTATATTTTCACAGCCCTTATCTCGGTCTTGCAATCAAAACTGGCATTGTCACCGGAATATTGGCTCTCACAGTAAGTTGCTAATGAAATCTCGGCATACTTAACTACTCCATCCGTCTCAATTATATAGAGGTTTGACTTTTCACACAAATTAAGAAAACATATTTAATGTTATTAAAACAGTAATTTTTGTAAAGAATATCTTCAACTTACCCTTATTTATGTATCTAAACAATTATTATTGAAAGTAATAAATAGGTGTACAATGTAAACAAACAAACAAAAAAATTCCCAATAAAGAAATATGTCTATATAATTAAGACAAGAGAAAAATGAAATCCGGCCTATATAATTGGGACGGATAAAGTATATAATAATTAGGCTCCACATAGTTTGACAAGTAGTAACTCGTGAAATCCTTACATTTCTTTAAAACAATTTTCGACTTGTGGCGCAGGAAGGAATTGCAGTGGGAAGAACATTTGCGGCTTTGAAGAACTACCAAGTCGATGGGAACAAAGAAATGATGGCAATAGGTCTGATGAATATGGCTGGCTCTTGTTCTTCATGTTATGTCACCACAGGTAACAATTCTCGACTTCCTTTTCTTCTCGAACACTTTATATATAAACGGCGTCGTGATATTCACTCGATTTATCTTTACAGGATCATTTTCTCGATCTGCTGTAAATTATAACGCTGGAGCACAAACTGTGGTGTCAAACATAATAATGGCGACGGCCGTGCTTGTGACTTTGTTGTTTCTCATGCCCCTTTTCCATTACACTCCCAATCTCATTCTGGCAGCGATTATCATTTCTGCGGTGATCGGCCTAATCGATTATCAGGCTGCAATTCGACTCTGGAAAGTCGACAAACTCGATTTCTTGGCTTGCATAAGTTCCTTTCTTGGTGTTCTCTTCGTCTCAGTGCCTCTTGGTCTTGCTATAGCAGTAAGCCTTGTGTACTTTTGGTTGAGAACATGAACGGATAGATTACTTTTTTCTTACTTTTTTAAGTTGAAAAACGTTACTTATTTTAAAAGTAACTCTTACACAGGTTGGAGTTTCGGTTTTCAAGGTTCTCTTGCATGTCACAAGGCCAAATACAGTTGTTCTGGGCAACATTCCTGGAACTCAAATATATCAGAACCTTAGCAGATACAAAGAAGCTGTTCGGGTCCCCTCGTTTTTCATACTAGCTATAGAATCTCCTATCTATTTCGCAAATTCCACATACCTACAAGAAAGGTTAGCCAGAACTGAAATTCTTTGAGCATCTTAGAACATTTGCTTAATTCAGAGGTCTAATAAAGTGATAATCCTTTTCTCACAGGATATTAAGATGGATTAGAGAGGAGGAACAGTTGATAGACACCAATAATGACAGTAATATGAAATGTGTCATTTTGGATATGACAGGTTAGTCAAGAAATACTTATAGAAAAATGATAAAAGTACATCGAAATAGGCTCTACCCCCTCCAGGTGAGGAGGGGGTCACCTCGGGGGTAAGTCCCGAGGTGCTTGTACCATGACCCACACTTATATTAGTTATAAGTACAAAAGACGTTGCTAGATGTACACATTGTTTACACACAAGACACATTGGATGAGGACATAACAGTCATTGCACACATTCATGTGTCTTGTGTGTAAGCCAAGGTGTACACTAATGTATACACCTAGCATTTTCCATATAATTTACATCCTCAATTATCCAAACCCCGGCTATAGGCTGATAAAGTTACGTCTTTCTTAATCAGCGGTGACAGCAATAGACACAAGCGGTATAGACACAATATCAGAACTCAGAAAGATGTTGGAGAAACGATCACTTAAGGTAAGAGGTGTTTCCATTATTCGCGTGCAAATATTGGCGTCCATTTGAGTAACTCAAGTACCACTTTCGTGTAGCTTGTGCTGGTAAATCCTGTTGGAAGTGTAATGGAAAAGCTGCATCAATCAAATATCTTGGATTCCTTCGGATTGGAAGGGCTATATCTAACGGTTGGAGAAGCTGTGGCCGATATATCCTCCTCATGGAAAGCTCATCCCTAAGTCATTAACACGGGACTAAGTGTATGTTTAGTACAAAGTCCGAAACAGTCTAATGAACTAAACTATAAATTAATTATCAGTTAAGTCCGTCGCTACCCAACATTTTCCGTCACCGTTTGTTAGAAACAGGGAAAGGTTGGAAGATCCTGTCATAGATTTCAGTGTAGGTTGGAAGGAGAGATTTTGTAGTTGTTGCTGTTGTATTATGTAAGTTACATTCTGAGCTATTTTTGGAAGAGAAATAGTTATAACTCCACTATTGACTTCTTAGAGCATCGCCAATGCATAACGTGAATTGAGGCTAATGTGGATAAATAAACGGAGTATTTCAAAATTTACTCTCCAATGGTGTTTTCTATATTTCAATATTATTGATTATGTAACATTTTTCTATAATAAAATTAAAATTAATTACCACATTATCTCTAATTTACTGTAGAGTCCAAAAGAAAACTAATTTATATCGTACAACTTAATTGAGCCACGTCCTTATTTACAGTAATTAAATAATTATAAAATAAAAATTAATGCTGATTCAACATGTCTCACGGAACGTCTAAATGTAGACGAAACACTCTACAATGTCTATTTTTTTGGAGCGCCACGTCAGCTTAACATTCTAATTCACGTTGTGCATTGGAGAGAGATTTTTACCATATTCTATCTATTTGCTTACGTTTCAAGTATATGTTCCCAATCCACGAAATACATTGAAAATGCTTTTATTACAAGGTTTTAATCACTCGTGCAGTTCCACTGAAGAATACATATTAGTACCAAGTGTATAAGCACAACAATCATACCTTTTTACCAATAAAAAGTGAACAAAAAACACTTTTATCATCACATTTAAGTAAACAATTCTGGCACCATGGAAATTGTCTTATGTATTATTTCCGAGCTTCTCTTCATGCAGTGATCCTATGGAAATCTTACACGATTCTGTATTAACCTATAAACATCCTAGCACAATTTATCAAATTACAATTCCGTGTACGATTTCATGCCTCCGGATCGTGAATTTGATAATATAGTAGTAAGAACACCCTCCAATACCATAGCAATACAAATGTAAATTGTTAAAAAAGTTGTGCGACATTACTAACTGGGCACTCGTCTCCACGTTAGATCAAGAACATAGTCACTTTGCCATGTAAAATGCAATCCGAGGATGCATTAAAGATGCTATGTGAACCAAGTAAAATTTAACAGTTACGTTCAAGTTACTTATTTTGAGAATTAAAGTAAAAATCACTCCCACAATAACTTTCTTTACATGTAAGATAAAAATATAAATTACTCAAAAGCATCCCCCTTTCTCATCAATAACTATTTGATCAAATGAGTTAAGACAAAGATTGCATATCCCAAATGAAATGAAAATGATTCTTAGTGCCTATTTGATGCAAGTACTTTCGAAAAGTTTCGGACTTTTGGGAAAATGAATAGTTAAAGTGTAAAAAAATAATAACTCTCATAGAAATATATTGTTGAAATTGAATTTGAAGAAAAAGTTGAAAAAAAATGTATATGAACAAACAAACTCTCAATTTAAGTTCCAACATCCTTCTTGAATTCGGTAGTAGCCACACTCCCGTTTATACCAAAAGGTTGGTGACTTTTCCTTTTAATGAGTTAAAAAAATATCAAGCACGTAGTAATCAAGACCAGACGATGTACCTTATTGATTGCATCATCCATCTTCTCATATAATGTCAATTGATGTACTTATCCAAAAATAAAAAAGGTTATAAACATATTCCATATGTGCATACTCGCTTAGTACATAATATGAACTTCCTTAAAACGTAGTAGCCACACTCCCGTTTATACCTAAAGGTAGGGGACTTTTCCGTTTAATGAGTTAAAAAAATATCGAGCAAGTAGTAATCTAGACCAGACGATGTACCTTATTGATTGCATCATCCATCTTCTCATATAATGTCAATTGATGTACTTATCCAGAAATAAAAAGGGTTATAAACATACTCCATATGTGCATACTCGCTTAGTACATAATATGAACTTCCTTAAAACGTCAGATTGTCCATCTTGAAATTCAAAACTACTTTACCAAGACAATATATTGAAGAAATTGATTAAAAGACGCTAGCAAATAACATAGGCATAAAGCCATTTTAAAATCATTTAAACTTTTCATTACCTCCCTTAATTGTATAGGGATAGAAGATTCAATTCTTGAATTGGTTGGTGTTCCTGTCGTATTTCAACAACTTTCACATGTAATCACATTCCAGCGTGGAATATAAGTCTCTTAAATGGGTTCCACGACACACGGATCGTATCTTATGAGCTTCGTTCGAGGTTATCTTCCAAGTTCCAGGCTGGTCAAAGACTCAAATACCTGCATGGATTCAAAAGACATACTCAAATAATTATGCTGATATATTGGGGAAATTGCATATTTGTGTTGCCCAATTAGCAAGTTGGTCCATAACATTTTATTTTAGTGGCACAATAGTTCCGTGTAAGACCGGTTAAATTCTCACTTGGTGCTCATGGAAACACACTTCACATTGAATTTCTAGGCACCTTATCAAGCCAAAAACAAAGTCTAGCTTCATAAAGTTGGGCATACGAGGACTATGTAATTTATTAAAGTGGATTTGAACGGTTTCCGGGGGATTGATGGCCACTGTTCGAGTAAAGGTTTGAGAACAATAGTGCAACTTTCCCGGTTGTTTGTATAAACTACTGAATCAGAATTATGCAGTTGGCATAAAATCTGCATAGAATGAAATACTGATATTTATACCCACCAAACAAATGACACCCTATATCAGTGCTCTACAAGGAAGATATTTTATTTTGTAAAAGATGAGATACCATGCAGGATAGAGCTTCATTTTTTATTTTATTTTTAACGACAATTCAGATTTCAATGGCTTTAATATTGTACAATAAGGTTATTCAGCTTCCTGCTTCGTTCAGCAGCAAGGAAAACACTTGGATATAAATAAAAACAATCTTGCGTTGCCTTGTGACTAATTTCTTGAAACAAGAAGAAATTATAGGACATGGAAATTTATTTACCACCGATGTTTTAGCAGTACAGAGTTGATATAAAACACGAAGAAACTCCTTTGATCACACAAATAAAGAACAATCAACAGCACCTAAAATACAAGAAACTCACTAAAAATCACATAAATATGAACAATCAACAGCACCTGAGTAATACCTGGGCAACAAGACAGAAAAAGAATCCAGAACAAAGTATCTGTACAAATGCAGGTCCTTAATATGTAGTAATTGTTGTCTAGAAATTCCTATCCAGTTGCCATTTTAAATTTCCTTTTTTTCTGGCAAGGTGAAGTTAGTCAACCCTAATGAACTCTAGGAATCCTCAAAATCAATTAATGCCTTCAAAAAAGTGATGAATTATTCACACGAATGCGTTGCATGATCAACTCTTGTCAGGCAAGTGAAGAATTAAATACGAAGAATGAACTATGGAGCACAACCAAAACTTGAATCTTTTGAATCTTAGAGATACAAGGTTATATCTATTCCATAGTGATGGCATAAAAATTGGAATGCATATTGCTACCAGTGTTCTAAAAACCAGCCCAAGCATTAATCCAGAAAGTTACTGGGTCAAGGATCAAGGTGGTGGTTGGAAAATTTTAAATAAATAAATGACAAATATTTATTCTTTCTTAAAAAAAATAACAGTTCAAACCAGTGACCCAGCCAGTTCTGGGATTCTTTTCACAGGTTCTCAAATCTCAGTTTTTTTACTTTGAATCGACTGCATTCCGGACTGGTTCTGCTGCCGGTCAGATTTTTATAACATTTATTGCAACCATTAAAAGTAACATTCAGTAGATGTGTCATTTCAAAATTTATACATCAAATTCAAACAATTCCCCCTTTAGCTGTTAAAAATGCAGATTTGGATCGATCCAAAATCACAAACAACCCTTATATAATAAACTATCCTAAGTCCTGTTGTGCATTTCTTAAATTGTTAAAATATATTGAGTATTTTTACCATGTCCATTAGTATTGTTCTTGTATACTTTTAGGACCATAGGAATAAATGACACTATTGAAAATTGAAAAAAAATAGAGCATCAATCAATTAATGTGAACATAAACTGCAAATTCTATAATGAGCAAAGGGATACCTGACAAAACAGACCAAAAAAGTAAAACATGTCCAAGAAGAAGAAAAACGGAAACTTTTAAAAAAATGGAGAATGTTTTGACAAAATAATAAAGAGAAAAAATTATAAATTCTGCAACTAATCAGTTAAAACAAAAAAGATCTTACTTGAACGGTATCTTGAAATAGGAATTTCGCGCAATTCCCGTCTCATGCACAAATATTCACCTAACAATGCCATCACTGCAAAGGCGGTAATGTTCACAACCCACCATGTTATCGATGAAGGCCAGCCTCCATATATGACACAGATGAAAAGGTGGATGATATAAAGGGTGGCCGAGAAATCTAGGCACTTCTTCGCCCTTTCAATCAAATAGACTAAATAAACAGCCCTGTTACAATATTTAAATGGAGAAAAGGATTAGACATATCATTTAAGAAGTTATACCAAGTTTGAGCTCATTCACATTTATGACTATTGACACTCGTCGGGTGGAAATTCAGCACATGCGAATTACATATGCATAACATTTTTTAGGTTAGATGTCTATGTTAAAACAGTCACATTCAGGAAAACAAAACTGCATTACCCATTCCCACTTCCTATGTACCCAGTATTGCTTTTTAATTATTTATTTATATAAAAAAATTTGGTTGGGGGGTAAGGGTCTTTTTCTCCAAGTACCAGAGATTTTCTATTTACAAATTCCAAACAGCTTCAAAGTAAAAAGCTTATTCTCTAAGAGAATTTTCCAAGTAAGCTCCATTACGAAAACATAGATTGATCCTTAGTTTGCATATAGACTTAAAAATAAGTATATTTATCTAAAAGTAATGACAACTTAAAAACCATTACATTGAAATCAACACTAGTATAGTAGTATTCAAGTGTTTGATATCGTCCCCCATGAAAAATAAGAACTTCCCTGTCTTCATGTTCTAATGATCTAGTCAATGGTAGATGTCCTAATAAATCAAACCAATTTTATAGAACTTTAATATTAGTTTTGCTACATGTACATAATAATTTACATACACGTGATGTAGTGAAATATGATTGGATGAGAATTTCTTCGCCAAAGAAAAAAAAAAAAAAAAACCTAGACTCTTTTTTGACAACTCATCTGTATGTAAATCATTAAGTAGCATTAGTTCTTTATTATATACCTTAATCTTTTTTTAATCGCCCATTTCCATGGGCCACAATCTCATAGCATGACTAATAAAAGTAATAAATATCTCTATACTTAGTATATGGATTCATCATCATTTGATTGTGGTAAGATAACTTATATTAATACTTTGTCAGTGCAAACGAAGTAAAATATCCATTACTCAAAAAGTCCATATAGCATACATAAAACAAATTCGACATGAAGTTCATACTTATCTTACATTATTTTTTCCTTTTTGAACAAATTTCTTAATAATTACAATCTAATCTGATTTTACAACCCAAAATTGACAAAATAGAACTTCTCATTTCTCTAGTGTCTCGGGGCCGAGTTCCTGACATGTTAATAATTTCTATAATAGAAAAATACGACACACCATGCGGCATGTCGCGTGTCAAAAATTTGAAAAATATATTCATGAAAAGAACACATGCACCAGCACATCAACGATGTCAACTAAACTTTCTTGCTATACCACCATGTTTCTTTACTAGGTTCTAACACAGTTAGCTACCTTCTGTTTCAGAAGAAAAACCTCATTGACAATCATATCTTTCAAATTTAAACCAGAATAACTCATAATACTCTTAAGCAGGATCACTAAAGTAACTCAAGCATGCAGTTTTTAGAAATTTCACGAATTTAAACCAGAATAACTCATAAAAAAACATTTGAATCACTATTTCAAGATCGCTTAAACAACCACAATAAATATAAACTAACTCATCAAATTTAATAATCTTTAATTAAAATAAATCAAAAAAGAAGAACAACAACAATTGGCACAATCTTAAATCTTACCCAGCAACGGAACTGAGAAATATGGAGGCAATGACACACCACCCCGTAACTGTAGATGCAGTAACAATAGCATAATCGAAAAAATAAACCAGGCTCATTTTAGAAACCCTCGTCCCAACAAGAAGGGCCAAAAATACTCCGAGTGTCAGATAGTATAAACATTGTAGGCAAACAATTTGTGCAACTATTAGCAATGGATCCCACACCACCGTACCATAGAACATGACTTTGTTGATTTTCTGTAAAATTCTAAAAAAAATCAGAAAAAAAAAAATCAAACTTTGTTGACTTTACGTAAAGGATGTGAAAGAATTGTAACCTTAATTTATGTAGGTTTGGTGGTGAAACTCAAACGGGTCTGAATTTGACATAGAAAACCCATATTTTGTGTGAAACTTTTTACTTTTTCGATTCACTATATTGAAAATTCAATCTTCAGTAAATTGGAGATGAATTGAAAATTAACGCATAAAACTAATCTAGAAATTGGGGAGAAATGGACTAAAATTAACGAGTGAAATAAAAGAGAGACGATTTTTGTGGCCCAAGAGTGATTTCTGAAGAACTGAACCAAACTATGGAGAAAAATTATATTTGTATTTGTGTGTGGTAAACATATAGAAGTAAAAATTAGATCGTTTCTGTTAGGGGGCAGAATTTTTGGAAAAAAACCGATTTTTTCACTGTTTGGCACATATTTCGAGGAGTTTTGAAAATGAGAGAGAAAAAAAAGAAAATGAGTGGTTAAAAAATTATATTGAAAATTGTAAAAAAAAAAAAAAAAAAAATTAGTTTATAAACCTTAGAAAAATTTGAATGTCTTCATTAGATCCCAAATTAATTAAATAATTTCATTTACCGCCGTTTTAATTAATTATTTATATTTATTTTATTTTATTAATTACTTTTTTTTTGTGTATTTTGAATACAATTTATATTCAAAAATATAAAAATAAAAATTATATATTGCACTTTGGTCTTTAATGCACGAATATATCCAAGTTTATGTCAAAAATTAAGAAGGTACTTCCTTTGACTTTTCTCTCTCCCCGTCTGTGGCGAAAAACCAGAACTGCTATTGGTTTTATGCCTCCTTCTCGTTCGTGGAAGTCGCCCGGCGTCTTTCGCCAGTGTATGTCCTTGAGTTCCCACCACAAAACTTAAGGGCCTGTACAGGGACGAAACCTGGATTTCGAGTAAGTGGGGCTAAAATTTTCAAATGATGAGAAGAGGAGGCGGAGGCTTCTTCCCGGGTTTGCCCCCAAAAATTTTTTGAATCAAAATGATTAAAACGACGAAGCAATAAATCAAAAATTAAACTAAGTTAACTAATAAGTAACAACTAACCAGTGCAGTAATTCACAAAAGAAAAGACCAATAACTAAATTGTAAATGTAAACTTTCAAGGTGAGTGATACTAATAATGAGTATTGTATCTACTTCTTGCATAAAAATAATAATTGCAGAGAAATAATTAAGATCAAAGGAAATAAATTTAAGCTGCTAATTCTTCCATTTTTTTATTTTATTTTTATTTTATTTTTTTGACTCAAATTTTTTTTTTTAGTGAGGGCCTTGGCCCCCACTGGGCTAATACTGGCTTCGTGCCTGGACTTGAGGTGGTGACAGATTCTCCCATCTTCACGACAGAAAGTGGTGATCCACAGTATCACCTTGGCCATCGCCTATCTATAGTCACCTTCCGGAGCCAGCTTCCTCCGTCAACCAATGAGCTACCTTCGGCTGATGATTGAGGTTAGTTTGCCACACTCTTGTATTGATTCGTTGCATAAAATAGTTGTAGACTTTTGGTGGGGAGGATCGGGTGACAACCGTGGTCTGCACTGGCAAAGATGGGAGAAGATGTGTAAGTCAAAAAGGGATGGCGAAATGGGATTCCGGAATATGATGGCTTTCAACCAAGCTCTCTTAGCAAAACAGGTATGGAGATTACTCCAATATCCCAATTCTTTAGCAGGGAAAGTTCTCAAAAGCAAATATTTTTACCGTCATCATTTTCTGTCCAGTCATGTTCGAAACCAAGGATCATTCTTGTGGAATAGTATTACGTGGAGAAGAGAGCTACTTCTGAAAGGTGTCATATGGAGGGTGGGGGATGGTAATTCAATTTCAATCTTCAATGATCCTTGGATACCCAAATCTAGTACCTTTCAGTCGCACTCATCACCAGATCCGAGGGTTACAAAAACTGCTGAGTTAATTTCAAATGGACAGTGGAACAGAGAACTTCTGGATCAAATATTCTCACCTGTTGAAAAAGAAGCTATGCTGACTATCCCGCTTGGCAAATGCAGAAGACCAGATCAAGTCATATGGCATTACACGAAGCATGGAAATTATTCTGTCAAATCTGGATATTGGCTCGCTCTTCAATTGGACCACCCTGCTGAAGAAGAAGGCTGGACCTTCAAGAAAGATGAAGAATGGTGGAAGTTCATTTGGAACCTCAATATCCCACCTAAAGTGAAGGTGTTTATCTTTCGGGCTTTCAACGATATTATTCCAACGACATTCAATCTAAATTCTCACCACATCCCAATCTCCACAACGTGCTGCCTCTGTAAAGTGGATAATGAAACTACGTTGCATGCCATCACTGATTGTACTCGTGCATATGATTCGTGGACAAACTCAAAATTTTCTAACTTGGTGACGAACAGCAGGGCAAGTAACTTTGCAGATTGGATGTTTTTTGCTAAAATAGTTTTTAAACGTAACGAATTTGAGTTCCTTTGCATGATAGCATGGCAAATATGGATGGATAGAAACTCTCTATATCATGGCAAAAGCGTATAACCCAACTTGCAGACACTCAAAGGAATAAATTCTTACCTGGAAGAATACCAAGCAGCTCAACGGATCCTTAATTCTCCTACCGAAGGTGGTTCTAATGCACAGGCATCTAAGTGGTCAATTTCGAAAAGAAAATTTTGGATTGGCCCAGTTAAAGACTCTTCTTCTCAACACAGATGCGGCGGTGAATGGACCTGATGGAATAATATCAGTAGGAGCTGTAATTCGAGATCACAAAGGGAAGGTGATGGGATCATTAGCCAAGTGTATTGTGACGACCCGAATTCTCGACCATTCGAGTGCCACTAAAAGTGACTCATATCATATTATCGAGACTTAAATAGAAATGTAAAATTATTCAAAAGAATAATTAGAATCCCATAATTTTATTTGTGAATAAAAATAGAACATAATTTTCTTACTTAAAGTTCAACATAATTATCTCATCAATCTTAACCACTTTTGCCACTTCCATGTTGACCGCCTCGAACCTTCAATTATCTGAAAATGGTAAATATCGTGGAGTGAGATTTATAAAATCCCAGTAAGTATACCAAGCATAAATTTTCTTTTGAAAGCATATGGATCATTTTCATCATAACATAGGATAGGATCGAAATACTCATAAACATAGGGAGACACAAGAATTTTACCGAACTTAAATGGCAAGAATTCTTATGTGTAGCGCTACTAAACTCCGGTCCCCTTAGCATAATCATAAACATATCATATGGAACCCATAACAATCTTGTGAGATTGATTTCATAGCAATGATCCAAACATTTTCATAAAAACATAAGATATACTTACTTTTCATAAAAACATAAGGTGTATTTACCTTTCATAAAAACATACTTACTTTTCATAAAAACATAAGATATACTTACTTGTCATAAAAACATACTTACTTTTCATAAAAACATAAGGTGTATTTACCTTTCATAAAAACATACTTACTTTTCATAAAAACATAAGATATACTTACTTGTCATAAAAACATACTTACTTTTCATAAAAACATAAGGTGTATTTACCTTTCATAAAAACATACTTACTTTTCATAAAAACATAAGATATACTTACTTGTCATAAAAACATACTTACTTTTCATAAAAACATAAGGTGTATTTACCTTTCATAAAAACATACTTACTTTTCATAAAAACATAAGATATACTTACTTGTCATAAAAACATACTTACTTTTCATAAAAACATAAGGTGTATTTACCTTTCATAAAAACATACTTACTTTTCATAAAAACATAAGATATACTTACTTGTCATAAAAACATACTTACTTTTCATAAAAACATAAGGTGTATTTACCTTTCATAAAAACATACTTACTTTTCATAAAAACATAAGATATACTTACTTGTCATAAAAACATACTTACTTTTCATAAAAACATAAGGTGTATTTACCTTTCATAAAAACATACTTACTTTTCATAAAAACATAAGATATACTTACCTTTTAAAAGATTAAAATGAAGTGTAGTAGTAAATGGACCAAAACTTTCTTGACCACCTTGAATTTCTCTTACTTGTGGATTTTGTCAAGAGATTGGAAATAAGTGTATATGTGTAGAGTTGTGTGTAAAAGAGATGGGTTTAAATAGATGTATAAAGTTGGCATATTGTAAACATAATCATTCAATTCTATTAATTTTAACACATCCTTTTCTTAAAGTAAAGCACCATTCATATACTTTTCCATATTTATACAAATATTATGCTCTTCATGATTACATATAATGGAGTCTTATCAACCATTCATATACTTTTCCATATTTATACAAATATTATGCTCTTCATGATTACATATAATGGAGTCTTATCAACCATTCATATACTTTTCCATATTTATACAAATATTATGCTCTTCATGATTACATATAATGGAATCTTATCAACCATTCATATACTTTTCCATATTTATACAAATATTATGCTCTTCATGATTACATATAATGGAGTCTATAATTCATTCATATACTTTTCCATATTTATACAAATATTATGCTCTTCATGATTACATATAATGGAGTATATAATTCATTCATATACTTTTCCATATTTATACAAATATTATGCTCTTCATGATTACATATAATAGAGTATATAATTCATTCATATACTTTTCCATATTTATTAAATTAAGATTCTCATAATTATTATATATAATGGAACCTCTCATGCTTGCATATATTTTCTTAATTTCAATAATAAAAATAATTTTTGTATAAATAAATATTGGGATAACATTGAATTAAGTACTTGGACTTAATATACTTTAAATCAAGAGAATGGAGATATTCTTAGAAATTCGGAATTTAATTTAAAATCGAACGATCTCGATTATTTCTTGACTTGGCTATACGAATACGTCGTGGCGTTAACTTAATAAAAATGGGTGAAATAGTAGCGACACGATTTTCTATTAAAATAATTATTAATCGCGTAAAAATTCTTGGTCGCTACAAACTTACCCCCTTAAAATAATTTCGTCCTCGAAATTAAACTTACTTGATCTTATGATTTCTGAACACTTAATCAGAATCTCTTCTTCTTCTTCTTATGTAGCATCATCGCTACCATATTTAACCCAACCATATTTAACCCACTGGACTTTGACTAAATGCATCAATTTGTTTTCTTAAGACATGAACTTTTCTATCAATAATAGACATATGTCTACTCATAAATTCTTCTGAATCAAAATGAAAATTCCCAATCGTATGTGATATTTCATCATATCTTGTAGTACTCATGTAACCTGTCACTTATCATCGTATCATGTAACCTAAAATATTCGTATTAATATCTCTAAAATTTCAATAAATCTTTACTAACATATCATACCATAATAATTTGTCATTTCTTCTTATCACCAAATATCCCAAAATAATTAAAACGATTACCTGAATATTCTCTATGTAATATACCCAAACATGTTATTCACATATCAACATAATCATCAGTTTATCTTTCCAATATTTGTAACCCAAAATTTCTGCAAAATTCAATAAACAAATATCTCCCAAATAATTAAAATTCTTAACTCAAATATCATAACATTTCCCGTAAGGTATTCCTTTCACTTGCACAAACTTATTAATCCTGATTCAATACAGTCCTTATTTCACTTTCACGTATCCCCGTATTATTTCTATACCTTGATTATTATATCAAAATATCAGTACCCAAAATCCAAGAAAATATTCCATATCTCAAATCCCGTCATCATCAAATCTTCCTTTTATCAAGAAAGTAAACGGCGCATAACTCTTGTTCCCTCTTTTCCATTATTCTATTCCGCGCTTTCTTGCTGGAATCAATATCACGCGGATTTCCTCCGATCCTTAATGCTTTTAAATAGTTCATGCTGGGAAGAGGTTAGATCCATCAAAACATGGATATCATTCTTACAAACATTCGCAAGTATTATTCCAGTCTTCCAATGAATGATCTGAGGAAAATTTATCGAATAAGACTCGAAAGATTGAGGTTGCTGATGGCTCATGGTGTTTCAGAAGATGTTCGCTGGTTGATCGAAGCAAAGGTTCGACTATCTGGTGAATTACCTATGACATTTCCAAAGCACATGCCTGGTTTAGGCAAAAGCACCTTCGCAAAGAAACGAAGAGCAAAAAGGCTGAATGGTTGCTACAAATGTGCTCGTTGGAACTGTGATACTCGTTGCAAAACAGTAGGATATTCTTCTACTAATCGGGATGATAAAATCAAATTCATAAAGGGTGGACTGAGTAAGGAGTCTTTGGATGATATTCGACTGACTCTTGAGACGCACCCAAGTGGTTATGTGCAACGTGAACTTTTCTCCTTATACGCTCAGTTTAACGGGGACAAAAATCGTTATAGTCTCCAAAATATAATAGCAAAAGATCCTGTTTGCCAGTCTGTTTTACAAAATGAGGCTTCTGGCAGTTCATCAATGATATAAGGTAAATCTCTTGATACACATTTAAAATATTTTGCTGTTTTCTTTCACGCGTTTTGGAAATAAAATATATTTTCCTTTCTCGAGTTTTGATAAAGCTGGAAATAAATATATTTTCCTTTCTCGAGGTTTGATAAAGCTGGAAATAAATCACCGAAAGGTGATATCTTTGGTAAAACAGTCAAAAGTTGGCCGATTTTGTCAAAAGTAAATCTTTACTTTTTCAGAATCAATGAAAAACAGTAAGTTTTTCCGGCTTTAAATAGCCAAACATATTTCATAGTTCAGGCATCCCAAAATCACATCTTCTTCGTAAGTTTTCTCTTCTATACTATCAAAGATGGAAGCACCAAAACTTCGACAGATCAAAACTATTTGTGTATTTTGTGGATCAAAAGTGGGGAAAGGCTTCAGTTATCTAGAAGCGGCCGTAGATCTTGGAAAGAAACTAGGGGAAAAAGGTATCACTCTTGTGTATGGGGGTGGTAGCAGTGGTCTAATGGGTTGTGTTTCCCAATCTGCTCTTGCAGAGAAATCAAAAGTAATCGGTGTCATACCTGTCCCTTTGGTAGATGTTGCAGGAAAAACACGAGGGCATGAAGTTCAAACCTTATCCATCCATGAACGCATAACTTGTATGCTATATGGTTCCGATGCCTTTATAGCCCTGCCCGGAGGTTTTGGTACCTTAGAAGAAATCTTTAACATTACCTCGTGGGCTCAACTAGATCTCCATACTAAGCCTATTGGGCTTCTGAATGTTAACAATTTCTTTGATGGCTTGTTAACCTTTCTTGATTATGCTGTGGAACAGGGATTCATCTCTCCATTTTCCAGAAGACTCCTTATTTCTGCTCCTACTATTGATGAACTACTGGATAAGCTGCAGTCATATATCTCAATACAAGATCCAGCAGGGGTTAAGATAGATTGGTCGCAAGGAAGGGGAATCAAGCGAAAATGGAGTCCGGTTAATGTAAACTTAACTTTATGAATCTTAGAATAGGTGGGGGTAGAGTACGGAGTATTCTTACTCTCGAGACACCCCTCTAATTTCCTAGGATTTTCCTTAATGTTTAAATCTTGTGTGTACCTCAAAGGTTCCAGGTGGTAGATTACGGAGTATTCTTACTCTCGAAACACACCTTTTTGAAGGTTTCTTTATTTCCTCAAAAGGTCAGAGGTGGTAGGATACGGCTACTCCGGAAACACATCTCTCAATTTGAGGAATTTCCCATGTTGCTTTCTTTTGCTTTTGCGTGTTTTCATGTATTTCCTTTCTAGGGTGGCTCTTGTGTGTTCTCCTTATGAGAAAATAATAATATCTCTGTTATCATCTACTAAATCTCGTTTGTGATGTAAATGAACTTGTATGTCTAACTTCAATTCTCTTAGTGATTGCATACCATACTATGCTCTTAACTCCAAACGATAAAATTCTAGGCAGAGTTTTCCTTTGAAATTTGGACTTATCCAAATCGTAAGCATACTTCATAACTCACAATAATAACTAATTGTACATTTGATCACAATTTCATCAAACTTCAATATCATCATAAATATTCCAGAAAATCAATTCATAATTCCTCAACATAGAAATTTCAAATCATAATTTCTAATATCACCATATCAAGTCCTTATTTCTCAATAATTAAGAGCCTAAACTTTAAATCTCCAACTTCATAATTCTTCTCATAAAAATCTCAATAAAATCATATCACTTATAATCTCAACATCTCATCATAACTTCATAAAACTGACTTTCTATTTCTCGTTTAATCTAAACGATGAATAATTCGAAAATATTATCTAGTCCTTTCTGTTGACTTCTCATACTTAGTGCCATGTCTAAAATCAATTATGCAAAGTCCATTTAGGGCTCATCATTTCTAAACTTGACGACAAAGATTATTTTGAAAATCATTCGTAAATCATATTTTTTTTTTTTTTTTTTTTTCAAAATTGAAACTTGAAGAGTGGTACCAATAATCATCCACAGTTTTTCCTTGCTTTTAAGCAAAGGTAGTGATAAAGGGATAAATTATTGAACCGAAAATTGAAACTTGAAGAGTGGTACCAATAATCATCCACAGTTTTTCCTTGCTTTTAAGCAAAGGTAGTGATAAAGGGATAAATTATTGAACCGAAAATTGAAACTTGAAGAGGAAGTACTAATAACCATCCACAGTTTTTCCCTTGTTTTTACACAAAGGTAGTGATAAAGGGATAAATTATTGTACAATTCATTATCAATTTTGTTTGTTTAATATATTATTCCATATATTTTGGGCCAAAGTTACAACCCAACTTAATTTCTAATTGAGTCAATCTTACTAAGCTTAATATGAACCAAAATTCATATCAATATCCTCTATGTCTCATGATTCTACATTAAAATGAATAAATTAAAATTTAGGCTTCTATCAATTCATATCATACTCAACATGTATATTTCACTTAAAGATTCATAACATATGAATATTTCATACTTAACATGTCTTAATAAAATCGTAAATGACTTGCAAAGCATATAACTTACCTGGTTCGAGGAGTCAATACGTGGAGAGTGACATAGTAGAGTGATGAGTTAAAATATTTAAAAAAAAAAATTATTATTAATCATTTCGCATCTTTACATAAGATTGGGCCTAATTAACCCAAATAAAATTTTATCGTCAAATCTTATTTTCCTTTAGTCCCCGAACTTCTAGAAATTTATCAAAGACATCAATATAAAAATCATATCACTAACTAATTATATTCCATAAAATTTTCAGAACATTACAAACTCCCTTGCTTAAAATGAATTTTGTCCTTGAAATTCGCACATCAAATTTCATCATACTTTTCAAAATCATAACCATACTTGACATGTGAAAATTCAAATTTTTTTTTTAATTGAATAGTGATTTCGTTCACTGTTCATCATGAATAGCACGTCGTTTTACTGTTCACGTGAATAGTGTTTTTTTTTTTTTTTTTTTTTAAGAAATAAAATTTCAAAAATCTACAGAATCGTTTTTAAAACTCTTGGCTCTGATACCAACTGTGACGACCCGAATTCTCGACCATTCGAGTGCCACTAAAAGTGACTCATATCATATTATCGAGACTTAAATAGAAATGTAAAATTATTCAAAAGAATAATTAGAATCCCATAATTTTATTTGTGAATAAAAATAGAACATAATTTTCTTACTTAAAGTTCAACATAATTATCTCATCAATCTTAACCACTTTTGCCACTTCCATGTTGACCGCCTCGAACCTTCAATTATCTGAAAATGGTAAATATCGTGGAGTGAGATTTATAAAATCCCAGTAAGTATACCAAGCATAAATTTTCTTTTGAAAGCATATGGATCATTTTCATCATAACATAGGATAGGATCGAAATACTCATAAACATAGGGAGACACAAGAATTTTACCGAACTTAAATGGCAAGAATTCTTATGTGTAGCGCTACTAAACTCCGGTCCCCTTAGCATAATCATAAACATATCATATGGAACCCATAACAATCTTGTGAGATTGATTTCATAGCAATGATCCAAACATTTTCATAAAAACATAAGATATACTTACTTTTCATAAAAACATAAGGTGTATTTACCTTTCATAAAAACATACTTACTTTTCATAAAAACATAAGATATACTTACTTGTCATAAAAACATACTTACTTTTCATAAAAACATAAGGTGTATTTACCTTTCATAAAAACATACTTACTTTTCATAAAAACATAAGATATACTTACTTGTCATAAAAACATACTTACTTTTCATAAAAACATAAGGTGTATTTACCTTTCATAAAAACATACTTACTTTTCATAAAAACATAAGATATACTTACTTGTCATAAAAACATACTTACTTTTCATAAAAACATAAGGTGTATTTACCTTTCATAAAAACATACTTACTTTTCATAAAAACATAAGATATACTTACTTGTCATAAAAACATACTTACTTTTCATAAAAACATAAGGTGTATTTACCTTTCATAAAAACATACTTACTTTTCATAAAAACATAAGATATACTTACTTGTCATAAAAACATACTTACTTTTCATAAAAACATAAGGTGTATTTACCTTTCATAAAAACATACTTACTTTTCATAAAAACATAAGATATACTTACTTGTCATAAAAACATACTTACTTTTCATAAAAACATAAGGTGTATTTACCTTTCATAAAAACATACTTACTTTTCATAAAAACATAAGATATACTTACCTTTTAAAAGATTAAAATGAAGTGTAGTAGTAAATGGACCAAAACTTTCTTGACCACCTTGAATTTCTCTTACTTGTGGATTTTGTCAAGAGATTGGAAATAAGTGTATATGTGTAGAGTTGTGTGTAAAAGAGATGGGTTTAAATAGATGTATAAAGTTGGCATATTGTAAACATAATCATTCAATTCTATTAATTTTAACACATCCTTTTCTTAAAGTAAAGCACCATTCATATACTTTTCCATATTTATACAAATATTATGCTCTTCATGATTACATATAATGGAGTCTTATCAACCATTCATATACTTTTCCATATTTATACAAATATTATGCTCTTCATGATTACATATAATGGAGTCTTATCAACCATTCATATACTTTTCCATATTTATACAAATATTATGCTCTTCATGATTACATATAATGGAATCTTATCAACCATTCATATACTTTTCCATATTTATACAAATATTATGCTCTTCATGATTACATATAATGGAGTCTATAATTCATTCATATACTTTTCCATATTTATACAAATATTATGCTCTTCATGATTACATATAATGGAGTATATAATTCATTCATATACTTTTCCATATTTATACAAATATTATGCTCTTCATGATTACATATAATAGAGTATATAATTCATTCATATACTTTTCCATATTTATTAAATTAAGATTCTCATAATTATTATATATAATGGAACCTCTCATGCTTGCATATATTTTCTTAATTTCAATAATAAAAATAATTTTTGTATAAATAAATATTGGGATAACATTGAATTAAGTACTTGGACTTAATATACTTTAAATCAAGAGAATGGAGATATTCTTAGAAATTCGGAATTTAATTTAAAATCGAACGATCTCGATTATTTCTTGACTTGGCTATACGAATACGTCGTGGCGTTAACTTAATAAAAATGGGTGAAATAGTAGCGACACGATTTTCTATTAAAATAATTATTAATCGCGTAAAAATTCTTGGTCGCTACATGTATTACTGGGAATTTCTCTCCATTGGCAGCAAAAATATTGGCAATTAGAGAAGGACTTGAATTCAGTCTCCAATTGGGATTGCAAGTGCAAAAAGTTGAGACGGATTCAATTCTCACTGTCCAAGCTATCATCCAACAACCCAGTTTTTCACCACTTCTTAATATTATTCTGGATTGTCAGACACTTTTGGACTCAATAGGAAGTTGCACGGTTACGCACATCACACGAGATGCAAATTAAGTAGCTCACGAACTAGCGTCTCTTGCTATAAATACTAAAAGTGAATACGCGGGTTGTAAAGATGTCCCACCTGCCATTGATAAATTCGTAGATCTTGATTGTACTCATTTATGTGATCAATGAAATTACTTGTTTCCGTCGAAAAAAAAAGTGTATGTCAAAATTAATACAATTCTTCTACATGAATATGAAATTGAAACATGAAAATTAGACACGTCGCGATTTTTGATGATGAAGGAATAGATCATGTGCTTTATCACATAAGTACTTCTTCGTCATCCAAACAATGGATATCACATTCACAATGTCTCAATTTCATATCAGATTTTCTAATTTTTGAAATTTATAATAGGTTTCACATCGAATTTCCTTGCACCACCAGTTAAGAAATAGAGATGGCAAAAAAATTCGATCTGATCCGTTGATCCGATCCTAAAAAATCCCGATCTGTGGATTAATGGATCGGATTTGGATCAGGGGTGACCCGATCCGCGATCCAGATTTTTTTAAAAAATTAAAAAAATTAAAATAATAATAATATATATATATATATATATATATATATATATATATATATATATATATATATATATATAGTGCCAAGCCCATGATGGGCACTAGTTATAAAACTCATCCGCCATGTGGCGGATGGGGGTTGGATAATGGCGGGCGGGCCCCACTGCCCACCCACCATACGGGGGTGGGGTGTGGGTTTCATAAGAAACCCACAATGGGTTTTAGATCAAAACCCTATATATATATATATATATATATATATATATATATATATATAAATTAATTATTAAATATAAAATATATAATATTTTTTTGAATTTGATACAAAATCATTAATTTTTTACATATGTAATGTTTTGTTGTATGAATTAGATATTATATTAGTTATTTTATGAATTATGTATTGATTTGTTTATCGTTAACGAAAATATATAACGAAAATTTCTTAATGTTTGTTCCGATCCGACCCCGACACGATCCGAGATTTTTACTGTTTGATATGATCCGATCCAATTCAAAATTTCGTTGAGCGAATTTGGATTGGCCCTAATCCGCTCCATTGTCGTCACTATTGAGAAACACCCTAATTTCATAACAGCTGGACATGCAGATCCCACGAACATCTTGACAATTTTCAACATTTTCCCAATATGCTTCACATACTTTTCATATTGAGATGAATGATGTGTTTAAACTTTAAACCAAAACAAAGAGGAAACAAAAAGAGAGTACATTTCAAATGAGCCGTTTCCATCTAAATATCTTGCAAAATTACACAGCAAATTGTGCCAAGATCCCTCTGGTAACATATACACATATACACTCGTCATCGTCACAAGGTTCCTTCAGAGAACATTTTCACGATACATAAACTCACTATTATTTAGAAAATTCTCTACATAAACAAGATGAAAGCCGATGGGCGATGGCACCAACATTCCGTGATTTGCAATAACTATGAACACATAGAGAAGGTACACATGGAATTTAGAAGCGCCGCCACTATGAAGAATCGTCTTGCTTCCGAGTAACCTTTCTCCTCCGAGTAACTTTCCTCACAGGAACACTAGTTTTTTCTCCAACTTCAGCTGTTTGCTGATGCTGATCATTTATTGGCGCTTTCGATGAATTTATCTTACTCCTTAGCCGCAATATTTCCCCCTTAGCGGACGCCAACTCCTCTTCTATTTTCGTTCCTCTCTTTTCCAAAATCTCCTTTTCCTTTCCAAGTCGCATCACCAGGTTATGGGCATCTTCCAAATTATCTCGTGCTTCTTGAGAAACTCGCTTTTGCTCATCAAGGGATTTGTAGAACACGTCTCTCTCATCTTCAAGGGAGGAAATACGAGCATTAGCAAGTTCTAAATCTCTTGAAAGTATTAATACATTTTGATTCATCTCGTCAAGTGATTTAGTAGCCTCTTCCAAATCTGCTTCAAGAGATTTTCGCGATTCTTTATCTTTCAGGATTTGAGTTTCCATAGCTTTTAACTCTTTACTCAAAGAAGAGACAATCTTCTTTTCTTTTTTGAGATCACGTGCAGCATTTTCGGCCTCCGTACGGACATCGACAAGTTCTTTATGTAGGCTATCACGTTTTTCAAGAGCTGCAGCCAGTTCCTGGGAAATAATTTGCAGCTCTTCGTTTGCTTTCCTCAGAAGCTCCTTTGCCGACTTTAACTCTCCGGCTAAAACCTCTGAACCGTGTTTTTCCTTGTCAACGTTCCTCTGTAAGGACTCTCGGGTTTCAGCAAACTCGGCCTGAACTTTAGAGACCTGTGCTTCAAGCTCTGAGCACAAATCTCTAGACTGCTGCAGTTGCTTTGCCAAATCAGAAGCTTCATCCCTCGATTTCTCTAAAGCTCCCTGAGTAATTTGGAGCTCCTTTTCAAGTTTTTTTGCATTTTTCAACTCTATATTTAGCATTTCTCTTAAACCATCTTTTTCCCTGGTCAAATCAGCAATAATACCTTCGTTTTTATTCACTTCGTCCGAGGCAAATTTAAGTTGTTCCTCAAGCTGGTGAATTTTTTCTTCTCGTTCTGCTAAAAGCTCTGCATCTGAAGCTGCCTTCTTTTCTATATAGGACTTCAAGCCGGTATACTCAGTCTGAAGGGCATCAACCTTCTTTTCATATTCAGTTCTCTCAGCAACCAAAGAATTAATTTGCGCATTCAGATTATCCACAGTCGCATTCTTCAATTCCAGCACTTCCTCATTTTTAACGAGCCCATCTCTTAATTTTTTGATATCAGAATTTGAAACCGTTAGTTGATCCTGGGACTGCTGATATGCAGAGCTCAGTTCATTTAGCTCTTTCTCTTTTTCAGAAAGCTTTGAATCAAGGTTTTTAAGATTATCTTCTTTATCCTTGATCTCTGAACTAAGCAAGTCGATTCTTCCTTCCAAGAATGCTATAGAATCAAGCTTGTCCTTCAACTTTTCTTCGAGTTCCTTCTTCTTGTTCCCTGCCTTGACAACACTGGCTCGAAGACTATCGACTTGAGCATTAAGCTCTTCAACTGATCTTCTCTCGTTTCGCAACTCTTTTCCAAGGCTAGTTATTGTACCATTCGCTAGTTTCAATTGGTCAACAAAAGATTGCTTCTCCTCACTTGCTTCTGCTAGTTGCTTATTTCGAACTTCTTTTTCATTCATCAGGTCCGACTTGAATTTTTTCTCCAGAGAAGTTATTGCGGCTTCCTTTTCCTTCAGTTTAATTTTCATCTATGACCACAAGAAAGAAACAGAATTCTTTAGAAGAGTAACATAAAATATATTATATGACATTTTCGAAATCTTGAATTGATACATCAAAAGGATAACATTACACAAAGATAGGAAATAGGACTGGGCAATCTTGTATTGTGGGGAGATGAGCTTTACATATTTCATTTCAGCCACAGTTTCCGCATTTCTTTTCTTATACATATGTAATGTATACTAATATTTGTATGCTTGTTATTTTAATTTATATATGCACAATCTGTCCTAATAGGGCAGAGTGTCCATGTTCGACACATATCACGTAGTGTCTTGCCGGACAATGATACTAATTGGAATTGCCATGACATGAGTCGACAAGCCACATATTTCCCCATTTTTTTCTGTACTTTTTTAATTTTCTAACCCTCAAGGAATACTTTAGTACACTCCTCAGGCAAGTGTTCAACGTGTGTAATGGGATTAAAAAGTACATAAATGAAGATATCAATGCTGCTAATGCAACACTCTCGCCTGAACTTGGAAGGAAAAATAATAATAAGAAAAAAAGTTAACTCCAAAAACAAAAGGACCCTTATAATGGACTTCTTCAGAGATCAAATCGTGTCCTTTCAAATGTAAGTATACCCCATAATAAACACATAAAAATTCATTCAATGGCTTACAGATTCTATGGTTTCATCAGAAGTGGCCTTTTCTTTCCGAACTGATGCATAGAGAGCACCAAGAATACCTATGCCGAAAATTCCAAGTCCATTTAGAAGTGCAAGAAACGGGTTTTGAGATTGATTTCCCTGAACTGATTGCTGGGGTACAAGAAAATATTCAATTTAGAGCACATCAAACTTGGGAACTACATATAAGTGCAACTCAGACAATAAGAATCCAGTACTTATGATATTCAGCAGAGTTTCAGACCTCTGCTTTTTGTTTCTGGTCTTCTGTCCTTGTTTCCGCATATTCTGAAATGAAAGAAAGTATAATTGTTAAGTTTTTAGAGAAGGATTTGTGATAGATAAGCTTAAAACAAATTTGAGTCATGTATTTTAGTTTTTTTTTTTTTTTTTTTTTTTTTTTTACCAGTGTCTATCAATAAAAGAGTCGATAAATAAGGTGTCAGTTTGTTTTCATTTTCAAAGATGCTCAGAAAGAATCATGAATAAAAATAATAGCCACATCCACATAAACATGCAAAGAAAATTGATGTAGAGCCTGTCGGGATTTGATACCCAATAAATCCCGGACTATGATGTAAACATTGGATTGTGAATTTGTTGGAATATTTTGTGTATAGTGACGTCAAAGAAATAGAATAATTTATATGAAATCCGTGTCGACAAATGGACAGAGTAACAACAAGGAAACAAGAAGAGAAAAGGAAAGGAGAAGAAAAGTGACAAAGATGAGGCAAGTGTTGAACACTTTGTCCTTAAGTCGAATTTACCACGCAACGGTGTCTACGACTTATGACAATCGACTCCCAAGATAATACAATGACTCCCACTTGTGTTTGTAACACTCCAAAACACAAGCACAACGAAACCAGAATTATGACTTTTGTACTCCAAAAATGAAAATGAAATAAAATCAAAACAACATGTAACAAATGCAAGAATTTTTTATTAAGAGGAGAGTAGAGAATGATATTGTGATGGCATATTATTGGTGTGAGGAATAGTACATCCCAAAGGTGCTATTTATAGAGGATGAAAGGTTGAAGACGAAATGGTATGGAGCCAAATCATGCAACCCTTCCAAATGACATAACTGCTCGGACAACCATGCGATCGCATGGTTCTAAGACTTGCGTCGCATGACCGAAGTCGACGCGAAGTCACTTTTAGTCGGTTTTCAATATTTAACCAATTTCTCGATTTCTTAAACCAATATCCAACAAAATTCACATACTTTAGCCAATAATGAATTAATTACCCAAATCCAAGGTGCTACACCTGACCCATTTGTATTACCTCTTGGATGACTTTGAATCTTGGTCCATTTGCCTTGTTATTGGTCCAACTAAAAGCCTAATCTAATCCTATATAGAGTCTTCTACCCTAACCTTTGTGGAGTGTGTGATTTGTGAGTGAAGAAGTGAAAAACGTGGATGCCTCTTTGAGAATGAGAAACCGACTACCTTTTATGGTGTGAAAAACCGGTGATTAACTTTGTATTATTGTGGTGATTAACTTTGTGTTATTGTTCTGTGTGTTTTCTTCTAACCTTTGTGATCTACAAATCATCACCATTATCTTGTCCTTCATGGGTGTGATTGAGAAGCAACCGAGGTAATATATTGGTTGTGGTTCGGAGCCGTTTGGATTGGTTGTTTGTTAGAGATAGGTAAAGTGAAACTAAGCCTGGAATATCTACTTTTGACGGCTCTCGGAGCAAGCTTCCGCAATAGAGCCTTTAGATTTGTAGATGACATATGTCCTTGAGGCCTGTTTTAAACTAACCAGAGAAGTGAAGTCTCTAATTTTTTGTTCCTAAGCCAGCTTGGGAGCAATCAAAGGAGGTAACGAAAGAAAGAGTCAATGGACAGACATGATTAAAACTCATTTCCTTTATCCTCCAAATAAGATAAAAGGAGACAGACAGTAGATCGAAACTTCCAAATCTCTGATATATGACATTAATAGTTAGCTTAGAAGTGTCACATAATGGCATCCCATTTGTTTAAAGATGGGTACAAAGATGCTCTTGAACCAGTATTATTTTACCACACACGTGAAATTTTCGCCTTCAAGCTGTTTATTTCTTCTGGTATTCTGTTGCATTGTACCTTTTACAGCCATTCATTTTCTTGGACATTAAATTTGACGACCATAGTGAGCCAAACATTGTGAAGCTTGTAACATTAAGAACTTTCACGCTCTCTCCACTTCAATGTGCAGATGAACTTTTGTTAATGAATGCTCTGCTTCATTTATATGACGGTTTGAGGTCTGCATTATCATCTGTTCTTAGTCTTATCAAGCCTAGCTAAAGGACTATTTGATTGCCACCAATAAAGGATTTTGCCAAGAAATTACAAATACTAATCCATCACCATCACAACCAATTTACCAAGCTCATCGATTTTAAAAAAATAAATAAAAAATAAAGGGATCGTGAAAATTAAGAAAATTAACAAAAGCAAACTCACCTGCAGCCAAGGATTCAACAGATTTTTCACTCAAACTCAGAAGTGGAAACACTGAAAAACCCATCAAAAAAATCACTCTCCTGTTGCAAAATCTGGCTTCTTTTGGATTTTCTTGGCGCATACAAGCCATGGATGTTCTGGCCTTCTTATGGGCTTGTGCATTTCTTGTTGAAGAGAATAAGAAAAGGGATTGAGATGAACACGGTGAAGAGGAAAGAGAATGGTAGAGTGGTAAGTGGAAATAGAAAGAACTCCCCATTACAAAACCCATAGCTTTTGCTTTGATTTTGAGTGATGATGATAAGCAAGCACCTTGAGAGGCTTGATTCGAAACTTGTTCTATCTTTTCCAATTTCTTATTTTTCATTTATTTTAATGGCTTGGAGTTGAAAGGACTAGAGTACCCCTTCTAGCTTGATAATTACCAATAAATATATATTTTTCTACGCACGAAAGCAAGTAAGATAGATTAAGCCTATATTTGATAAACATGTTAAAAAACATGATTTTTAAAATCTCAATTTTCCAATCATTTTTGAACCATACATATTTTCTCTCTCTACTTTTCACCAAAAATCTTATTTAGAAAATATAAAAAAATAGGCTTTTAAACACAAAAGTTTAACAAATAGAGACTTTAAAAAATATGTAATTAAGATTTTGATAAAGTGTATAGTTAAATTTAATAGTTGACTTTGGCAAAAAAAAATATTAATTTTTTAGTTAAAAAATAGGGGCTCGTTTGGATACTGGCCAAAAAGTGTTAAGAATTTGTTAAATTCATGATATTCACTTGCATTTTTTATTTTTTATTTTTTTTATAATTCAAGTATTCAAGCTTCGTCCGAATAATTTTGGGAGAGAGCGACATTCTCCCTTTTTTTGTCCTCATAAATTTGGATGCGAATACAACTTATACGTACTTAGAGTAAACATTCTGACAACGATTATTTTTTCCATGAACCCTCTTTATGTCTTGTGGACGAAACTTCTGAAGGGGCGATTAAGATACATCATGATTATATCTCTATGTAAACACTTGCTTTTGTCATAGAGCAAGTACGATATTTATGTTACTTGAATCCATGCTATAGCTAAAATAAGCCTCTCCATTTCAATCTTTCAAAAAAAAAAAAAAAAATGTGTTTAATTTGAGCTACTTGCTCAACGTTACACTATTATATATAAGGTTGAAATTGACTTTTATCATTTTGATTAACAATTAAATACAATTCTTAATTAAAAATAAAATCTATCTGAGATTGTTTATGAAATTCAACATCATTCTGTCGAATCTTATAAATCTTATCATCCATTAATTAACAATTTTAATCAAGTTAAGGGAAAATGAAATAGCTTATAAATTATGTGATTGGAGAAAATAAATAATGCTAGTTAATCATTCTCATTTGTCACCTTGAATGATCGAATTTTTGTGAACTGTTAGTTTTAAAGCTGATGTAATTGATAAATAAATAAATTGTTAAAATATATTGACGTAAAAATTTATGTCAAATTTTGGATTCATGTTCCAAGATTGTACACATGAAAGGAGTCAAAATTGTAGTTTGTTCCAAGAGGCAAGAAGGAAGGTGTTTTCTGGGATATTGTCCCTGTAGGCTACAATTATTTGAAGAGATGCCATCCAGTATCCACATCCTACGTTTGCTGTGTCGCCATGTCATCATTTTGACTGATAAATGTCAGGTAACATAACCTATTAGAATCACGTTTACTTACAACTTCAATCAATTTTTAAATCATATATTTTATCATTTTTTATTAAAATTATTTTTACAAAATCAAACATGGCTTGGTTTGATAATATAAAGACAAAACATGAATAGATATTACTTAGCCTCTATTTGGTAAATATTTGATTATAAATTTTGTGTATAAACGTACACTTCTTTAGGCTCTTTTTCTTAAAAATCAACAATTTTGATTGATAAAAAATTTTCACCAATCATATTTTACTTTTCAAAATAATAGACCAATTAAATACTGAGGCCTCACCGTTTATTAACAAATATTTACCAAACAGTGGCTTAATTCTGTCGATCATCTTTAAGACTATAAAATCTTTTCTGGCACAAATCAATAGATCAATATGCAGGATAAGAACAAGTGATTTTTGAGATTCATACATTAATAGCCACTTTGAATTCTAAAGAGATGGTCCAAGATAATTATTTTATGTATTATTATAGTGAACAAGGTGAAGATTAAAATTAGATTCTTAGTAAATTTTGATAAAGTTGATGAGACGTGTGATGAAAAAGTTGTAGATTCTACGAAATATGTAATTGAAGTTAATTGTTGACTTATCAGTACCAAATGGTCCATAAATTGTAATGATGTTTTCTTTCAATACAATTTACAATGACAAAAAACAACTTAACTGATTCTGGCTGGAATGAAAGCAACTGACTCAGCAAAAGTATCATTTATAACATCGTGAATTATTTGTATATACACTTTAATTTACCAAAGTTGACACATAGATGACGTGTCAATTTTGTGACCATTGATATCGAAAATAATGTGATGTATGAAATAATAAGATCATGTCACAGATATATTATGTCAACCTGTGATCATCGTTTTTACGAATTAGTGAAAGTGGTAAGAATACTGGCCACATAAGTTCTTGCATGCTGATCTGGTTTGTGAAATGAAATTAGTGACATTAAACCCATTAATTATTTTAAACAACAGATTACAAAAGCCATCTCTTCATGAATAAAAATTTCAAATGGATATAGCTCTAATATATTTTTGTATGCTAAAAAAGTTATACATCTATTACATTTATCTATTAATTTCATAGTATATAATGACAAAAATTAAGTCGATAACTATATGTACTTATGGCAAAAATTTCACTAATGGAGTTTGGAAAACGACATAAAATTATATCTTTTAGTATTTCTTAATTTGATGGATGTTATAATTACTTAATTTGGTACTTAGATTCTGTTACAAAATACTAAATGTTTGAATTCCAACGGTCAACAATCTTTTAACGGTCACAGACGGCCACAAAGTCGCAATAGACTTAATTCACTTGAAACTTATAACTCTGGATTTTTGTTAAAAGTAGTTTCTAACTATATATCGTAGCCACACGATTGTACTTGTGTACGGGTAAGATTGCTCTAAATAAAACTTGAGAAGGCATGACAATTCTTTTAGCTCTAACAGACTCTTTAACCACTTAGCACTTATTTGAATCTCATTAAAATTTTCTCTTTTTTTTTATAGTACGCAATCTCAATCATCCATTAAAAGTCAAGTCTACAATATTTGACTTTTCAACCAAATCTCAACCATCTATTCTCCTAAAAATCACTATTCATTTAAAAAAAAAAACTATTTTTAAACAATACCAAACACAAACTTAATTTGGTAGGTTTTCTCTCGCTCTCTCCTTATTAACAACTCGGGCCCGTGACCTAAAAGAAATGCTGGGGTATGTTGTAACTTATTATTGTCACTAAATTAAACTGGACTTTCTCCATTGATTTTCCAGACTGAAGTTCAATAAATAAGAAGAAATTACATAACTATAAATGAAATTCTCCATGGATTCTAAAATCTTAATGCAGTCACTAATAACAATATTCAAGAAATTTATCTGCTAAACATTCTTCTCAGCTTTCTTCAAATTCGAATCATTCAAAAACTCCTTTTCTCGACATTCATTGCTGCAGAATGACTTGTCGCTGCAAATTAAAATGACAGTAAAATTAATTATGAGCTTATAATTATATTATTTTTGTATATTTTTTGGAACGTACCTGTACATGTAAATGTCATTTCCATCTAGTGCTTTGTTGCAGTCATAACAATATTCAAGAAATTTATAGTTCTCCAAATATTTTGCCGAAGAACTTGAAGAATTCAAATTTCGACCAGGCAAGCTAGGAGGCAAAAACTCCAAAATACAGTCCTTAATGAACATGTTAACAACTTCAAAGATTGGACCGTGTCGGGTAGTCACGCAAGAATATTCATCGGGTTTTCGGGTATCTTCCAACCTAAGAAACCCTGAATTTCCATGAATGCTGCAAATGACTCCAACATTTGAACTCGTCTGGCTTTGTTCTGATCTAAAAGCTGATACAAAACATGGCATAATTCTTGTTTGTGAGGTAACCAAAGGATTTAGAACTGCGAAATTTTTGTAAAATGGATTGGGATTGGTCACCAAAGGATCCAAGGTTATTTTTACAAAAAAGGTTGATGAATCTGAAAGGTTTCGAGTGACTAAGTTGCGATCGCTGGTGGTTTCGGTTCCTTCAAATAAAGTGGCAAGCCCCACCTTGCTGGATTTAATTTTTCTGGTGTTATTTCCTTCTGAACCAAGCATTTCCTCCAGAAAATAGCTACTTGTATACGGTACAAACAATGATGCGTTTATTTTATGGTTGTTGATTCTTTAAGTGATGTGATGAGTGAGTCAACAGAATCTTGTCACCTACTCTGTTTGTACACTTGTTTGTACGTGTGCAAAACTCTTTCTCCAACTCTTCAAGAAAATTTCTATGAATTTCTTGCTGCAAGTAAAGTAGAAAACAAAAAAGCAGAAACATTAGTAAAGAAATAGAACAAAGTTCATCAAATGTAAATGTTTGATATGCATCAAGGAGAGTAGAATTCCAGTATATGAACTGGGATTTTTTGGGGGGTTACAGAAAATTAAAAATCTTTCAAGCCATACTTGTCATTGATCAAGCAAGGTGGAAATTTCTTACCAAGATTGCGCTCGCGAATCCAGGCCGCGTAGAGCTAATAAATCCTGAAATTAATGTATCAAAATTCATAAATTATAGATAGAAATAACTAATAAAGTTCATGTAAGCATCAAGAGAGTTCCTTTTCTAAGATTGACCGTGAATTTGAAGTTCAATATACATTGTAAATTCAAGACTGAATATGAACTGAAGAAGAGGAATTTTTTGTGGATAAAATGGAGGGTGGATTCACATTTATTGTATGAATTAGTTACATACAAACAGATATAAATTAGATGTTTTCCACCTGGAGAATGCTTAATAATGACAGAAAACTAGCGACTGATTCTAGCTGGGACAACCCCATGGAACCCGTTTGTATCTGTCGTTTGTTACCTAGGAATTGGTGAGAGACGGAAGAGTACTGGATATACATGAGAATAAGAATTTATACACACGTTCAAATTTTTTTGCTGATTTGGTTTGTGAAATGAAATTAATGGCTTTAAAACCCATTAATTATTTCTTATCAACTTACGTATAATGATTTATTGATAAAGAGACTGAACTCTCGTGTCGCAATCTTTCTTAATTAACCAATGTACATACTTTCCGTAGACTCAGTCTACTATCTACGGTGGGTAGGAGATATCATGTTCACCACACACGTGACAAAATATCGAATTTCAAGGCTCTACCATATGATTGAAGGTGGTGGCCGGGAACTCATTTAATGATCTCTTGCCATGTGGGATGGTGGACAATAAATATTTGTCCACCTTGGTCAGGAAATCATTCTCATACTGTCTCGTGACAAAATTGCAACACTGGAGCATGAAAAGGCATAATACTTCTTTTAGTGTTAATCAATTTTAGAGACATTTTAGAGCATATTTGGTAATGTAAAAAAAAAAAATTATTTTTGTGGGGGGTTTTTTTTAAAAAAGATGTGTGGTTTAAAAAATATTGAAAAGTAAAAAATTGTAATTTAACTAAGAATAAATGATAGAGATTGAGTTTGAAAAGTTGTGGTGAAATTTCTTCCGTTACCAAACGGACTCTTAATTGTTTGATTTGGTACATCGATTTCGATTCTAAATATTATAGTATATGGAATATTAGATGTTAGACTTTCAATGGTCATATAACGAAAGGATGATGCTACAATCACCTCAGGGTTTACCCCCGAGGTGATTTTAGTATTTTTGTTAACGAAAATAACGGTCACATAGTTCAATTGAAACTTGAAAGTTAGATGACCCCGTCTTCTTTCTTAAAATAAAGTGTCTAACGACCGTAATTAATTGGTAATTGTAATGTATGAAGTTGTAAACGGTGAAATTGCACTAAAAGGAGCTTAAAAATGCATTAGGCTTCTTTTATAATTTAATAAATTTTGAACTTCAGATATTTGAGTGTTGACGATTTGCGATATTTGGGAATAATTTGATGACGTCTTTCTTTATCCACAACTACGATGACCTAAAAGGAAGCCTGGGATAGATCCCTAGAGCCACTCCGATGACCTAAAAGGAAGGATGGGATAAATTAGCAAGATTAGTAAAAAATGATAAAATGTATGTACTGCGATACAAAATGTCAAAATGAAGAACGATAAATTAATCTACTAATTGATTTCTCACAATTCCAAGAAAATCGTAAAAGGTTTCCAAGCTTTCATTAATTTTTAACAAAAAACAATCAATCACAACCAAAAATATATAGTACTTATACAGAAATCTTTTTAGTCTAATCATATTCGTGAAATGCATTTGGCATACATATCAAAAGCGTATATTAATTGACGTGTGGTTATACTTACCATAAAGACAATGGTAAAACTGCCTATCATGTACCTAAGTTGTACCAAAATAAAAGTTTGAAGATTCAAATGCATCTTTTAAGAGATTTGAGGACCGAAATGCAACAAACATGAAATGCTGGCAACCTTTGCTGCTGTAGTAACAAATTCTATTTAATTTAAGAAAATAAAAAATAAAAAAAAATACTACACCACTTTGGTAGACGGTGTGAATAAACGCCAACTTCTCTCATATAATTTACATACGATTACAACTTTTATTATGTCCACTGCATTAATGTACTGATTATCCCCAAACCCGAAAACAAAAATGGAACAATAAAAATAAATTCAATTCTTTCCATAACCTTTCGCCAAAACATAGTTTTATGACAAAAAAGAAACAATATTAAGAATAAACCATGTCTGAGACAATCTACAATTTCATCAAAATTCAATCAATTAAAGGAAAATCGAACCATTTTCCGACCAACTCCCACCCCAACATGGAGGGGGCATTTTCATGAATAGTAATAATAACCTTAAGAAAGGATCGTGGTTGTTCATCTCTTACAAACCCTTCTGGAAAATAGGATTCTTAGAGCCGTTGCCTAATAATTTTAATAGCACCATGCCTTAAAATGGATATACATATTCCAAATAAACCTTGAACAACAAACATTTTATGGTCATTATAGACCATCAAAAAGAGTGGCAAGTCAGGATTGCTTTCTCGTAAAAAAGAACCAAAATATGTAGTCATAAAATACTGAAGCTGCAATTTACTGACTTATGCAGCGCCTGGTGCACTCTCAGGCTTATCGGTTTCCATGGGCTCTGCAGGAGCTGATGGTAGTTCATTTCCTGATCCGGTGGTCTCAGTTGCACCAGAGTTTTGGTTGGAACTTGAACTCGGGTTCTCTGCACCTTGAGATTGTGAGTCACCTCCTTGAGAGGGCGATGGCGAGGGTGTTTCTGGAGTAGTTGGCTTCGCTGGCATCGGTTTTGTCATTATCGGCCTGCAAGACCTGTGAAAGCAAATAAAGTTTAAGTGGTCAGGACGAGATTTATACTTGGAAAGAAATGGAAATCGTCAATACAGCTCCATTCAGAGGGGAGATTTCCCTATTGGGCTCCAACCTATTGCCTGAGTAGCATGACGGTTTGCTACATTTCATTACAGTTGCACAATCAATTCTTATCGACCGTCTAAGAGCCTATATGGTAATGGAAGAAAAGAAGGTTTAGAGAGAATGTGATTGAAAATGTGTTTGAGGGAAAAAACGTCAATCATCAAACGTGGCCCAAATCTCCACTAAATCATTACGCGGACATCGCATGTCCAACCTTATGAAGCTAAATTTTGTTGCCGGTGCCCAAATATTTGAAGTGGGTCGTGTTTCAATGAAGTCATGTGATGATTTAAAAGAGATGTAGGCACTTTCTATGAATAAACAGTACAAAATGGTCTCCAACCTTTGGACTTCTTGCGAAAATAGTCCTCAACGTTTAGATTTTAACATTTATACCCTCAAAATTACCAAACATTGTGCAAATGGTTCAGTTAGTTCTCATCGTTAAAAACGTGTAAATAGCACAAATGGTCCTTAACCTTTGAGTTTCTTGCAATAATAATAGTCTCTAACATATTAAGCTCATTTTTGAAAATGTTTTATGTTTTATGTTTTTATTTTTGTTTTCAAATTTGCTGAAAATGCGTTTGGTTTGTCATTTCTAAAAACTATTTTTGAAAATGAAAAGCTGGAAAACACGTTCTGTTTGAAATTTTGCAGAACACTATTTAAACTATTTTTAATTAATTTGCTTGCAGAATACTACTAACTCCAACTCAAATATCCTTTCACAATACACTAAAAATATGGTTACATGCAACACACTAATGTGAGCATTAAGAGTATATTAACACAGCTTGGTCAGGTTCGGGACTTGAGAAAGCTCTACTTCTATTAAAATCCAGAAAATGCAAGTTCTTTCAAAACCATCAGAGTCCATTTATCATTGCATTTTTTGAAATATAACAACAAGAATTCTCATTTAATTTTTTTTTGTAATGTTGATATTGAATTCAATAAAACTTTATTTAAACTAAGTTCCAAGTTAGGATAATTCTCAAAAAAAAAAAAAAAAAAAAAATTCTTTATTTAGGCTTAGTTCCAAGTTAGGATAATTCTAAAAAAAATAATAAAAAAATAAAAAAAATAAAAACTTTATATTAAGATTAGTTCTAAGTTAAGATAATTCTATAATAAAAAAAAAAAAAAAAATCCCAAAACGCGTTTTCTGCGTTTTGAACATTTTTTGTCGAAATACACACAAAACGCCCAAAAAAATGTTTCGGGCGTTTTCCGTTTTGTGTACAAATTTTTTTTTTTGTTTTCCAAAATGCATTTTCGAAAATGGTAAAGAGAACGCGTTTTTAACGTTTTCGAAAATAAAAACAGAAAACGACCTCAAAACAGCAAAGAGAACAGGAGCCCGTTCTTTTTGCTGTTTTAAGCCTGTTTTGAGTTTTCAATTTTTGGAAATATCGAAAACGCGTTCACTTTACCCATTTTCAAAAACGCGTTTTCCAAAATACCAAAAAAAGTACAAAGGAAACTCAAAACGAGTTTATAGCGTTTTGGATATTTTGTGTTAAAACGACCAAAAAGCGCGTTTCTGATTTATTTTTTTTTTGGTAAATGTGAGACACTTCCTTCACTTGAAGTTCTTATATTATTTTGTCATTATATATAGATCCATGTTAAGATTTTTTTTTTTGTAATTTTTTTATTTATTATTATTATTTTTTTAAATGTGAAACACTTCCTTCACTTGAAGTTATTTTGTCATTATATATATAGATCCATGTTAAGATTTTTTTTTTTTTTTTTTTTTTTGTAAAAGTGAGACACTTCCTTCATTTGAAGTTCTTATGTTATTTTGTCATTATATATAGATCCATGTTCAGATTTTTTTTTTTGTAATTTTTTTTTTTTTTTGGTAAAAGTGAGACAATTCATTCATTTGAAGTTCTTATATTATTTTGCCATTACATATAGATCCATTTTAAGATTTTTTTTTTCTTTTTTTTTACTTTTTTTTTTTTTTTGGTAAAAGTATGACACTTCATTCACTTGAAGTTCTTATGTTATTTTGCCATTACATATAGATCCATTTTAAGATTTTTTTTTTTTAATTTTGTAAAAGTGAGACACTTCCTTCACTTGAAATTCTTATGTTATTTTGCCATTAAATAGATCCATGTTAAGATTACTATTTTTTTTTTGTAATTTTTTATTATTATTATTTTGTAAATGTGAGACACTTCCTTCACTTGAAGTTCTTATGTTATTTTCTCTTTATATATAGATTCATGTTAAGATTTTGTTGGTATGGGGTTAAATTTTTGTTTAGCTGAAACAATATTAATAATGAATTTATTGACATAGAGAACTAACTGATTTATTAACATTAAAATTAATGTAATTCAACAAATCAACCATTTTTCACATATAAAACATTACAAAATAATATATCAAAAAATTACAAAGTAAACGCATTTTTCAGTTTTCCATTTTTGAAAACAATTTTTCAAAATCACAAAGAGAACATGTTTTCAGCAATCCCAAAACAAACAACCAAAATCCAAAATTCAAAATCCAAAATCAAAACACAAAGAGAACGAAGATTTTTTTTTTATTTTGGGGATTTAAATGTAAATTATTTTTTTGATAGAATGTGTGGTAAAAAACGAGTTTTAAAAAAATAAGATTTATTATGGATTTCTAAAGTGTACAATAAAATATTTAACAAAAATTCACAGTATTAACAGTTCAACCTATTGGGTTTTTTTTTTTTAAAAAAAAAAATCATGGAACATGAACAAACAAATACATTGGACATCATTTTAGGAATTGAATAACAAATATGTTTTGATCAATTCTACTTTCGATTTCGAGAACCGATCGATATAGATTTTCAAATTTTCATTTTTTTCAAAACTCATTTTCTTCCACATTCTATTAATAAAATAATCTACACATAAATTAAAAAAATTATTAATTTTTAACCACAAATTCTCTAAACATATTTTTCAAATCGATCGATTCTCAAAATCGAAAATTAAATTCAAAAGTAGAATTGATAAAAACATATTTGCTATTAAATTCCTGAAATGATATCCATTATATTTGTTTGTTTATGTTCCATGAATTTTTATTTTTTACCAATAGGTTGAACTTTTAATGCGGTGAATTTTTATTAAATATTTTATTGTACACTTTAGAAATCCAGAATAAATTTTATTTTTTTAAAACTCGTTTTCAACCACACATTTTATCAATAAAATAATTTACACATAAATCTAAAAAAAAATCTTAGTTTTTAATCACAAATTCTTCAAAAAATTATAATTACTAACCACATTATTTGAAATAACTGGTCTCAAACATGGGCTTTATATGTTAGCGATTAAATATGGCAAAAGTTTGTAGGTTACAAAATAAATACACCAACATGACCTTAATATGTTAGATACTATTATCGCAAGAAACTCAAAGATTAGATACCAATTGTGCTATTTACACATTTTTTAACGATAGAAACTAACGAAATCTGACTGTTGGGACCATTTGCGCAACATTTGGTGATTCTAAGGGTATAATGCCAAAATCTAAACGTTTGGAACTATTTTCGCAAGAAGTCCAAACGTTGGAAACCATTTGTGCTGTTTACCCCACTTTCTATTGTCAATAACTCATACAACTGTAAAGAAAGTATGAAACAAACTTGCTACTTGGACAATAGGTTGGGGAACTGAAATTTCCCCTCATTCAGAAGGGAAGCCTTATCTTTAGCATCTCGATATTGTTATCCTAAATAATAGTAAAATCTATCAGGCAACCTCAACTGTTGCAAACACAAATATGCATGAGGTTGCAGTTCGTATAAATTTGCAGAACGAAAGACCAAAGTAAAGCTCTTGGATCAGAACCATAAATACAATTGGAAACCAACTCATAATTACTGCCCATGTAAGAGATGGTACCTGTCAAGAACTTCAGTTTTTCTCCTGATGTCTGAAGTCAAAAGAACTGGGGGTGCATATTTTGGAAGTGAATCCTGGTGCTGCATTTTCTCTCTCAACCAAGCCTCAGCTTCCACACACTCGCTCAAAACCTGGCGATAAATTTACTTCTTGTTAAGGCTTCAACGTGTCTGCATGCTTATACAGACAAAAATTGGGCTTCTAGTATGCGGTAGAAGGGGCAGGGACTGTGTGAGGGGTACAGGTAAAAAGTTGGACAGAAGAATTATCAGATGTATACCTTTTGCTTCTCTGCTAAGTCAATATGATCGAACTTGGGATCATCTGACATTGCTGCTTCTCTGTAACTGTTAATGCAATAAAAAAGTTGATTGATCACAGATCCTCTCTCCACATGCTCCTTGTATCGCTCCTTGATTGGATCACCTTGCTGCAAATAAAAAGTCCAATTCAATACATCCATCTTCCAAGCTTAAAGAAAAAATAAAATGGCACTGACACCTACCTTCTGGAGCTCCTCTAGCTTCGCTATATAAACACCTTTTGTTTCATCCTCACCGTCCTCGTATAACCAATCCTCGACCTCCTGGAGTTTAGCAATGAATTGCTCTTTCTCTGAATCCGTCACAAACTCGGGATATTTGTCACTAAGCTACATATGAAGTAGAACTGTCAGTACTCAAATACTGATTATACAACCATCTAATGGTCCTAGAATTTACCTTATTCCTCATATCATAAACATAAGCCTCAACAGCATTCTTCTTATCTTTTGTTTCTTCCATAACACGATCTTGCAAAGTCATCTCAAATTCCTTCTCCACGGCTTTTTGCAAATCAGCAGTAGCCATTCCTCCATACACCAGTTCTGACACAGGAACACTTGTTTTCTTAACCTTTTTCTTTGGAGCCTCCGCCTATAGACAAACAATGCAAATTCCTAGGTGAGAACAAAACTTGCCAGGAAAATAAAGATTCCACTCACAAATATGTGCTTTTTTACCAGATAGACAACAAAAATAATTAGATCTCTAAAGTCCTCCTGTCTTCCCCTCCCCTCCCCTCACATGTGGAATACAAAAAAGTGGGGCACAACTTTCCAAAAAATGGGAAATATACCGAAGCACCCTTTCTAAGAAAGGAAAAACAAAAATACTGTAAAATATCTGTATTCTATTCCGCATCAGCCTGAAAAACATTAACCCAAAGGGGCCCATTTGACAGACCAAAGCTTCATTTTTATCTTCCCATATATTCCAAAAACAGGCAAAGAACTGAGCATGTGCAATAGAAGACTGCAATTGGGGAAAAAGAAATCTGAGGAAGATAAAATAATAGCAATAAGATGAACATTTATGGTGCATTGAGCAGGAAGAGACTCTAATAAATGATAACAGACAAATTCCATGATTTACAATAATAATTGCTAACTAACCTTCTAAGTTGCACGGACACGCGACACGAATATGACACGACACGGATACGTCGACACGTGATTTTTAAAAAAAGTTAGACACGACACGTTGGGGACACGTAAATTAATTTTTTTAATTTATTATTATTTTAGTCTTATTTACAAACAACACATTGTATATTTATTGAATTAAAATGAGGATATCAAATAAAAACAAACTTGTAAGTTAGATTTATCATTTTTTTTAATTACATGCATTTCGCCCCTTCCCATGTATATGGTGTAGCTCCGACACGTGTCGGAGAGTGTCGGTGTCGGACAAGTGTCCGACACGACACGCTGGCTCCCGACAGAGTGTCGGTGCAATCTAGCTAACCTTTGCATCTGTTTCCATCTGGCTGGGCTTATCTCCCAATTCAGGGACACCATGTTCAGCCCCAGGGACATCCGCAGAGCCTTTAGCATCCTGCATGTTGATGTCAGTTTCAGTGGTACTTGACGGAGCAGGACCTACAGCAACCTCATCTGTTTCCATCTTGGTCGGTTCCTTTGCTGACTCTTTCACAACCGGAACTTCCACCTCCTCCTCTTCCAAAAGCTGGGTTAAGTTTCCAACAGGGACATTATAGTTCAGAAAAATATTTAATAGAATGCCTACAAAGAAGGGTTATACACAGGACTTACAGTTGCCGACTCAACCGAGATAATACCATGCAAATTTAGGCGTACTTTGACCTTTAATTTAGCCCGTTCACCCTTTGTGTATTGGAAGGGTCCAATCTGTGCCTCGAATAAGAAAATATCAGAAATAAAATTAGTGTCAAACGAGCGACAATATATATTCGGTGGCATGACTGACTGAAGCACACAAATAGATTACCGTGTAAGTGCTGATCTTCGCTGGTGCCTTCAACTCACTCACGTCAGCATATTGAACATCAACCAAAAAAGTGCCAGATCTGTAGAATGTCAGAGCTTTAATACTAGGAATTGGATTACCCTTGGGGAATACGATGGTGCTCTGCTGATTATCCACAGCTCCATTCTGAGTATCAGCAGCGGATCCTTTCCATGACAAAGCAATGGAGAATGGGAAGCTCTCGTTAACCTTCAAAACAGAAGTTAGAGCAAATCTTAGTACATATTACAGAGAGACTGTTCATAGACATACATTCAACATAACAATAATAAATTGCAACACGGTAAACTCGTTAACTATTATCCTCCCTCAATTGTACCAATCACGGTCATGGACTATTCTTCACCTATCACATTCGAAATCATGATATGCTAAATTTAACTATGACTAAGAACAGCAGTTCTGTGAAGGTAAATTCATTTGGCTCAACAGAATACATATAAAACAGAACAGATAAAAGAATAGAAGGTAAATTCATTTGACTAAATTTAACTATGACTAAGAACAACAGCTTGCAAGATTTGTTCAGCATACAAGTAAAACAGAACAGATAAAAGAATAAAAGGTATATAGCATTTGGCTCAACAGAATAAGAAGCTAAAGATCAAAACTGAATTATACAGCAGTCAGACCCCATATAAAATTTGTACTTTTTCATCCAAATTCAAAGGGCATAGCTATGAGTGAACCTATACAAGAACCAATACCTGGAATTCTCGAACTTTAAACGTGGGACTGAGAATGGCACATTCTAAAGCAGAGCCTTTGGCAACACACTCGCTCGCGTTCATTGTACGCCTAGGCTCCTTTCCAAAGAACTCGGTTAAGATTTTGATGATAGCAGGAACTCGAGAGCCTGAACCAACAACCTCAACCGAGTGAATATTCTCAACTGTAAGTCCAGCTTCTGCTAGTGCCTTTTCCAATGGCTTCTTCACACGTTCCAAAATTGGAACACTGATCTGCTCAAATTCATCTCTCTTAATGAAACCTCTTACATCCTTCTCGTCCATCAAGCACTCAATATTCAAAGGTGCCTCGGGATTTGCGCTGAGAACTTTCTTCAACTTTTCACACCCAGCACGAAGCCTTAGGCATGCTCTGGCATTCTGAAAGACATCAATCTTATACTCGTCCTTGAACTTTGCAGCAAAGTGATTGAAAAGAACTTCGTCAAAGTCCCTACCACCAAGAGACCTGTCAAACGAATGGGCTAATATCTTCAGCTGGCCTTTCTTGAATGCAGCAATGCAAACTTGCATACTGGCATGGCCAACATCGATAAAAGCAACATTCAGTGGATCATTCTCTGGTAAATCGGTCTTATAAATACCATAAGCTAATGCAGTAGCAGTAGTCTCGTGGATAAGACGAAGAGGATGCAAACCAGCAATCTTAGCAGCATCTATAATGGCTCTTCTCTGAAGATCTGTGAAATAAACGGGTATTCCAATGCAGCAGTCAACTACTGCTGCGTTCAAATTCTTTTCTGCAATACTCTTCAAATTTGAAAGAACCATCCCCAAAACCTGGGTGGGTGTAAATGTCTTTATTTCTCCTAAATATCGAGCATGTATCAAGGGATATCCATCAGGCCCCTCGGCCACAGAGAAAGGCAATGACTTGAGATCCTGCTGCAGCTCGGGATCTGAAAACTGGCGTCCAATTAACCGTTTTATTTGAGATACGGTATTTTTAGGATTCATCATACTGGATGAAGCTCCTGCCGTCCCGAGGAAACGTTGCTTGTCACCGAAGCATACGACAGCTGGAGTTTCGCGCTTGGACTCGTCATTAAGAACAACATCAATTCCTCTTTGCCGTGCAATCGCAACAACACAGCTCTCATTCCCAAAGTCAAAACCTACCACGCTCATATTTGCTGAAAATTTCGAATTTGCAGCACAAACTCAAATTCCCTATTTGACATTGATCGGGCGTTCAGATTCAAAGATTTATAATAATGAGAAGATAAAAGTTCAACCAAAACATCTGTTAAATCCAAATTTACTTGACAACTGCAAGCTCGAAGCTTTTTAGGGATCAATACAACACAATCACACAAGCACAGACAAATAATTCAAGAATACCAACCAATCATCAATCGTGCAGCCCGCATGCAAGCGCAGACACAGATAGGGAGGAGGTAATAGGATCAATTTCAACAAAATTGAACGTCACTGAGCAATGTCGTTAAGTTCAGGCAGAAGCACAACCTCGATGACAACATATATCAACTTGAAATGCCATCTTTTAAACAATGCTGTTCTATTAACTTGCGGTAAACCCAAAGGTGATTGATTCAGCGTGATTTTATGTTTTAAATCTAAACAAAGAAATATCCAAATTAACTCTATTTCATTATGGACGCTAAATCTAAAATAACCATTTAAAAAGGTAAAATGCAATAAATTCTAGAACGTGAAAAAATAGAAATCATTAGATCTGACAATCATCAACCATTTTAGGGTTTGAGATTTACGAGATGCCTCAGGAGAAGAGAATGTCTGAAAACAAGTGCGCCAGCGGCTTAGGAGATGGGTTTTCTCGAATTTTCCTCCAGAAAACTTGGTGGTGAGTGAGGAGTAAAGAAAGTAGGGGTTTTAAAAGAGAGAGGGTTTGTGTTGAAAACCTTACCCGTACTCATTATTCAATTTATTTTTTTTTTGAAAAAAAAACTCATTTTCATCCAAATATTTTAACAATGAAATAATTTACAAATAATTAAATAAAAAAATTCTTACATTTTAACAACACATTTTTTAAAAATCTACAATTACAAACCACCAGAAATGTTTATCTGCCAATAGTGAGCACTGGACACGT
This sequence comes from Ligustrum vulgare, assembly GCA_963555705.1. NCBI lineage: Eukaryota > Viridiplantae > Streptophyta > Magnoliopsida > Lamiales > Oleaceae > Ligustrum > Ligustrum vulgare. Next base: position 2,002,741 of record OY743172.1, on the reverse strand, counting down.
GTAATTCATCTGTCCACGGTGAGCGTTTTACCAATTACTATGTGCTCACCGTGGGTAGGTGAACATTTATGTACAAACCACATTATTGTCAAATAATGATGGTGGGGGAAAAAATGAATTCCTCCTAATAAAAAAAATCATAAAATTAATCAAAATATGAATAAAAAATTTGTACCTTTAAATTTTTTTTCAAATTTTTTCAAGAAATTTAAAATCAATCAAATACTCAAATTTAAAAGTAGGGCGAAAATTATTTTCCATTTCTCTCCCTGAAAAATATGTCAACCAAACACAATCCTTAAAAGAGAACTAGCATACTTCTTTTTCACATATTCGACCGTATGGTCCTTTTTCAGCCATTCTCTGGCCGTGATAATTTTTTGGTTATTCAACAATTGTTTTGAGATTTTTAATCTTTTTTTTTTTTTTTTATGAAATAGAAAGAGTATAGATTTATGTAAGTTAGAGGAGTCTTTGTTTGATAAGAATTTTAATCTAAGTTAAAGTTAACAATAAATTTTAACCATATATTTTAATAGATTCACAACTTTCAACAATTTTTATCAAAATTTACTAAAAATCTGATTTTCAACTCTACCAAATAGGAGCTTAGTTTATTTTGTAGAGAAGCGACGTGAGGGAAGTAATGAAAGGTAGGATTATGGGTCGAAGATGAACAACAAGATATAAAGACGTATATGATGTCTTATATTGTGAGTGACAAAGAAACACCCTACGATCATGATGAGATAAAACGTTAATATTGACCGTTAAGTGAGATGTTAAATGAGTTACGAGTGATGTGTAGATGATACAATATATAATATTTAATATTATATCGTATTGAATAATATTGTCGAAAAAAGTAGTTTATTTGCTTGAAGGCCGTAGATAAGTAGAGGCAAATTCCATATAATTTCGTATGTGACATTTGACAATAAATTAAACAAATGATCGTTCTTATGTGATTGCTATATAAATCGATCTCAATATAACTAACAAGTTTATTTTAGTAGTTTTCAAAAATTTAGATGTTTCAAAACATCTAATTAATGCATCAAATAATCGAACATTGTGACAAAATATTTATGTAACTAGTGCACATATATTAATTTAATAGAAATAAAATTTGAGATTTTACGGTTGTTGCTCTCATCTTTTCATTCTTCTTTATGATCCTTTTGGATACGTGTAAGAGACTTTCGGGAAATTGGGTTTGTTTGATAAAAGACATTTTCCATCTAAAATTTCCTATTCAACCCATAAGATTATATTTGAAGGAAAATTGGCAAAAACAAGCATTATGGGTGGCAGTAACAGCATGTCAGGAATTTAATTTTCATAATTCAAAGGTTCAAGGCTGGCATATTTCATCATATGTCAGCTAAGAACAACTCTAATCTAATCGTGGTGTATACACCCAATTAGTAATTTAGATCTTCAAAGTCGTCTAATTAATCCCCAATTGAATGTGTAAAAGGGAATGCAAATTAGAATTCCGACCAAAAGATGTAAAATGAATCCACATTTACATCTTATTTTACACCTATGGAGTAATTTCATCTAAATTTAGCAATCAAAAATTCATATAATTTTGATGTGAAATATATAATTTAAATTACAATTTGAATTTTTATATTAATTTGCACATTTTATTTTTTAATATTTTTTTCTTGACCAAATTTCAAAATTTTTAGGTCAATTTCGTAATATTTATATGTATACACAAATTAAAAAAATATATATAACATAAAATTTACTAGCTAAAAAAATTGTGCAAAAACTATCATCAGATTACAACAAGATCTACTAATAAAAAAATAATAGCACAATCAACAACTTGGTATAGTTAAACATGCCAAATTGCTCACAAGGCTGCCAGCTTAAACCACAGAGAATTGAACACAACTCAACTGCAAGGAAAAACCAAATTTGTTGCAGGATGCTCATCCTCTCAGCACTGCTTTTCCCCAAGTCGAGAATCAAATTGAGCTGCAGTCTCTCTCGTTTGCTTTCAAGAAGGAGAGATCTGAAGAAGATCCCGAACCACTTTCGTTATCTCAAAGCAAAAGATCAAAGCGTGATGATCCTAACTCGATCCATGCAAATGGATCAGAAGATTCAACCACAACAAGCCATGATCCCACAACAATGATGATGACGACAAATTTTTCGCCTGCACTTCTGGAATATCCTTTGTTAGAACCTAAAGAAAATAATCCAGTCAACCCGCTTACCTTCGATTCCTCTGACCTTGAGAAGTCAGTGCCTCCCGGGTATGAAATTTATCAGCAATTTGGAGAACGGGATCTTGAATGTCTCCACGGAGAGGGAAACAGTGAAAATCAAAGTGTTGAGGGCCCAAGCGATGATCAACGTTCTTCAGTCCTGTATCTAGATCTTAAATAAAGAAAACGAGGACTTAAGACAACGTCAAAGATTCACCTCTTCATTTTGGTTATCCCACAATGCGTGAGGCCTTGTTATGATGTAGCAAACTACAAATACTGGATGAGATTTAAACTACTTTCCAATTATGTCAAAGTTCAAGCTAGTGGATGATCATGACACCTTCTTCTACCTTTCAAGCAGCAAAAATTCACCTCTTCATTTTTGTAACACCCATGTCATAACCAATGAGCACGAGGAGACAAGTCTGACGCCTGAATCAGGGGATGAACTGTGATTAATCCCAAGGAACGGGAGAATGATAAATGTAGAAAACTGTGTATACAAACTAGCAAGTTTGGTTTCTTCAAAATCTTTTCATGTTGAGGGTAAGAAATGATAATAATTTTCCTCAAACGTTTTTTTCCTAGTTCTTAAATGACCAAAAGACATGCCTACACGTAGCATACATGCATATCAGCAAATACCTTTTCATTTGAATATGCAGCCAGATTCCATAGAGCTAACCGGTCACACCGGTCACTAACAAGTACACGGTCAAGAAGGCTTCAAAGACAGAATCAAATACACATGCCGAAGGTGAAAATCATACCACATCTGGTTCAAAGAGCTGTTTGTGCACGATCCTCATCAACCTTACCAACCGCTTCGAGAATTGATGAGTATGTAATAAGATCATATTCAAAACCATTTGAATGCATCTCTTTCATCAATTTTGCTGCCTCCTCGAACATTCCAGCACGGCTGAGACAACCAAGAATGGTGTTGTAAGAGACAGCGTCTGGTTTCAACTTGGAAAACTTCATCTTCGTGAACATCTCCATCGCTCTTTCAGGCCCACCATTTTTGGCCAAGCCATTTAAAATAATATTATACGAGTTAAGGTCAGGAAAGCAACCGTATTCTTCCATAGTTGGAAGCAAGGAATGAGCTTCATCTACCATCCCAGACCTCACCATCCCCGACATCAGTGCATTATAAGCATAGATATCTGGACTGCAACCAAGACTTTTCATCTCATTAAAAAGATCCACAGCCTCAGACATGCGTCCACATTTGCCAAAATGCTTTATCATCACGGCATATACGCGAGCACTGGAGGATCCACAATTCTCTTTTAATTCTTGAAATAACTCATGGGCAGCTTCATATCGTTTTGCTCTTCCAAGACTGTTGATCAAACTACAATAGGCAGATGGACATGGTGGAAAACCTTTCTCATCCATCTCCTCAAGAAGTAACAGAGCTTTCTCTACTCTATTTGTCTTGCAAAACCCATCTATGAGAATCGAATAAGTAAAAGAGCTAGGACTAATGCCACTGGTTTTCATTCTCTCAAACCATGAGATGACCTCAGACACTGGAGCTTTTCCTTCAAAAAGAGATTTAATAATAGTGTTGTATGTCACTGCATTTGGGATGCAGTTCAGGGATTCCATTTCTTCAAAGAGCTTTACAGCATCAGCTAAACGACCTGCCCTGCCTAAAAAATTTATGACATTGTTTATGAGCACAACATCTGGCTTACAACCATCACTCAGCATTTTCAAATATATAGAGTAAGCTTCTTCAACCCTCCCAGCTTTACCTAACCCCCTTATCAATTCTGTATAAGTATACACAGTTGGGGTGCAATCCTTGTCTTTCATCTCTTGAACCAGTTTTATTGCCTTTTCAACCTCACCCAGTTTGAAGTATATCCCAAGTAAAGTGGTATAGATTTTGGCTGTTGGATGAAAACCATTCTCCTTCATTTCCTCGAACAGCCGAATTGCAGAGTCATCACGGCCTAATTTCCCAAATGCTGATATGAGAGCACTATATGTTACCGTATCAGGGAAACAGTTACCTTCACTGCACATTTCATTATAAAGCTCATGAACTTTCACGAGATGACCTTCTTTCATCAGCATGAAAATTATTGAATTGTAAGTGCTCACGGTTGGTTTGCATTTACGACTTTTAATCTGGTAAAAGATTGAGAGTGCTTTGTTCACCATCTTCGCCCTGCCCAACATTCTCAAAATTTCAGACAACTCAGCTGGGCCAATGAGGCATGAACTCCGGACCATTTCTTGAATGGTCTTCCACATTTCACTAAACAGACTTGCTTCCTCTAGGCAACGAAGTAATGTCATGTAGGTGCTAGAATCATGCTCAAAATGTCGTCTCTTTCCAGCCCACCTGAAAAACTGCATCTTAACATTGATTTCCACATCTATATGTAGAACTTCACAAACCAATCTGTGATCAATCTTCATTTTCAAAACCTCCAGTGCCTTTTCTGCATCAGGACCCCACTTAAATATCTTCAAAATCCTTATGAATCTCTCATCCAGTGTCCTTGTGGAGCTGTTCTTACGAATAGTTGGTCGTTGCGAAAGAAAGTTTTGCCTTTCATCTCTCGGACTCATCAAGCGGAACATCTGAACAATTTCATTCTCTGTAATAAATAAACCATAATCCCATTTTTCACTTCATGACACAACAATAACTAGTAAAATGTGAAGTTTTATAAAATAAAAAAAAAAAAGAAGAAATACAGAACTTGTCACTGTTGAGAATCAGTACTGTCTATAACAGCGATTAATTAATTAATGAAAAAAAAAAAAAAAAAAAGATAAGGGTAAATCAAACTGCAGAATGCTATTACTCGACGTGAAATTCAGGTAACAAAATTTCACCTGTCTGCTTGATTCTTTCATATAAATAAGATGATGTGGATATTGCTCTCTTTGAAATAATTAACCCTGCTAACATTTTTCCCTTGGCGCCTGAAATCAATATCTTGCCATTCCATATAAGATTCATGGAAAATCTTCAATCCTCTGACCAAGAGATCATTTTGTTCTCGGAACAATATCAACACTGAAGAGAAGATTGAACTGCAAAGCATTGAGGGGGGAAAATCATTTTTAATTTCCGATGTAGGTAATGTTTTATCTCCGGTATTTATCCAAAAGAAGTTTTGCAGTTTCTGTTTTAATTATTTAGAAAAACACTATACATTTGATGGGCAAAGTTATGAAAACCCAAACCAAACACCTTTTGAAACCTAAGGACAACTGATAGCCAAAGAACAGGGTACTATTACATGTTAAAAAACTGCATATTTAACTGGGTGATTTTTCTCTATATTATTATTTAATCAATCGAACCCAAAATGGTTATAAATTTTAATGAATTTTAGTTTCATAATCCTAAGGCCACAACTTTATGATAACTGAAAAGGGAAAAAATGGTTTTATGAACCCATCCCACCATCAAAATGGTATAAGATTAGCCGTGCATCGTACTAACAAGGCCAAACTATAAACCTGTTGCTGCAAGAGGGCGCTGGAGTCACACTTGGAAATTGAGAGAATGAGCGCCGGCCGTCACTTTTGGGAGAGCTGGATCTGTGAGTTGAGAGAGTCGGATAATGAATTTTTAAAAGAAAAGCCCTAAAAACTCGAGGAATTAGTACTCTGTAGCCGGATGTCCGATCCATTTTTCAAAATACAATTTGACTAATTTGTAAGTTAAAATAAAACAGTGAAAATAATTTATTATTGACAAAGTCTAAAATATCTTTATACTTATTCAAAAACACTATCTTTGAGTCCGGCTAAAATAAAGTGAACTCACCATTCTCGCTTCAGTCCGTCCAAAAGAAGAAGAAGACTCCGGGTTATTCAAGAAGAAGATCTATTCATCATAATCTTCAAACATTAAACAAGAAAAAGTGAAAATAATTTATTATTGACAAAGTCTAAAATATTTTTATACTTATTCAAAAACACTATCTTTGAGTCTGGCTAAAACAAAGTGGACTCACCATTCTCGCTTCAGTCCGTCCAAAAGAAGAAGAAGACTCCGGGTTGTTCAAGAAGAAAATCTATTCATCATAATATTCAAACATTAAACAAAGTTAGATTACATTTTTAGCTTTAATTTCTAAATTTATAGCTTGAAATTTAAAAAATTTCTTATGTAAATCGAGTTTGAAAACATATTCTACATTTTTATGACGGAGCTCGCCTGAAATGGTGAGCTCCGCCAAGAAGATGGTCCGGTCGGACCAATTTGTTTTTGGTCCGGCCATTTTTAGACCAATTTGTCTGGTCGGATCATTTTTGCGGTGGATTTGTTTTTGAGGCCGAACCAATATGTTTTGGTCTGGCCAGACTGTTTTGACTACCTCTTTTACATTATAAACAAATTATAAAATTCTAAATAATTTTTTTATTCTTAATATTATTTATCATTTATTACAAAAATAATTTCATTACTAATAATAATAAATATAACTAAAATTAACAAATGTGAACCATGATTTCATAATTGTAACAAAAATTTAATAATTTCACAATGTTGAAAAATGTAATTATAATGTCATAATTTGTTAATAATAATTTCATAATAATTAGAAATAAGATATGTACTTATAATTTCTTAATAAAAATGAATTAATAATTAGAAATAAGATATGTAATTATAATTTCATAATGCAAATAAAAAATTTATTAATAATATCAAAATAAATGTAATTATAATAATTAAATAATGTTGATAAAAAATTATTAATATTTTTCATAATAATTAGAAATAATAAATATGAACTATAATTCCGTAAATGTAATAATATATATAATAGTTTCATAACATTAATAATTGTAATTATAATTTCACAACTTCAATAAAAAAATAATACAATAATAATTAATAATGTTTATATGTATACCATAATAATAATAATAATAATAATAATAATAATAATAATAATAAAGTTTTTCCTGTAATGTTTAATTTTCCTACTTGTTCATTTATATGCGGTAATCTACAATGTAAAATGGTTAAATTTATTGATATTGCGGCATACTTTTTTGAACTATGATTTTAACATTTGAAATTATTGCAGGATGGAGTATGCGATTGATCTTGAACTGAGAGAGCTTCCAGCTAAAGTTTCTCAGTATAGGAATTGTAATTGCTTCGACAAAATTCTAGAGATTCTTGATGAGTATCATCAAGATATCTTGAAGCGATCTTTCCTATGGCGATTCAATGAATTGACCCAGATGCAGTTTGCACCGCAGATTATAGATTCTCTGGAACTTCGACTTCTGAAGCCAGTGGACGGTGATGTGTTTTGTTTTTACTTCGGGGATGGCAAGATAGTCAAATTCTCGACTTTTGAGTTTTCTCTCATCACGGGATTAAAGTGTGATGACCAAAGGGACCTAAAGCCCGGGAAACGCCCAAAATCCAGGCTTCATCTCAAATACTTCGAAGGACAAAGGACCATTACAAGGGGGAGCTCGGGAAAACGTTTCTGACTTGTCCCAATATGTTGGACAAATTGAAATTGATCATGGTCTATATTCTCGAGAGCTTCGTGAAGGGCAAGCAAGCAAAGAATGGTATCGACTTATATGCTTTGGAAGTTGTTGATGATATTGAAGCCTTCAACAAATATCCATGGGGGTCTAGAATTTATGTCGATACCGTTAACATATTTACGAAAAAGCATCCGATGCCCAGTGCGGAGAAGGCCCCGCGGAAGTATGATGTGTACAGCTTTCCTTTTGCTCTACAGGTAATAATTTTAAACTTTTCATTTTGAATTAGTTTATTATGTTTTTCATCGTCTTAATAATTGTAAGTTACACAGATATGGGCGTACGAGGTTATTCCCGCCTCAGGTGACAGGCAGACAGTTAGGACGGGGACGCGATTTTCTCAGAAGCTAAATTGGAGAGCAACGGAGGCGCCAAGCGCTAGGGATCTTTTGGCTATCCTCGATGATCCTTAGGTGAGCGTTTAGAAATTATTATTAATGTAATATAATATTTGACACGTGATTTATAAATTGTTCTAATGTTAATATATTAGCTCGAAGTCCTTCATGAGTTGACGACTTCGACCAAAGAGGAGGAGCAAGACTACATGCGTGAACTGGTATGTAATGTAATTTTAGATTGTTATTTACCTTTTGGTTTAAATAATCAATTTCCACTTTTGTTTATTTATCTAGGATCACCGCAATCAAGTACGAGACATGTCCCCGCCGCTCATGAGATCTCATTCACCGGGGACATCTCATGGACCTTTACGCTCCCCACTCAATCGGTATATTCATGGATTCAGTTTTCAATAAACTATAGTATTTTAATGATCACATTTACATGTTATAATATTTGAGTTAAATAATCAATTGTCATTTTTGTTTTCAGCGCCCAGTATCTCACATTGATGATTTGTTTGAGCGTCTGGTGGGGGTCATTCGTGATGAGATGCATGCCCTTCGGGATGAGTTCGGAGGTAAGGTCGACCCCCTTAGGGATGAGCTCCGAGGTGGGCACGGAATATCAGATATGATGCCAGAGCATGATGAGCTGGATGATATGATAGCTCGCATGACGGAGCAAGATTTTTACAGGTTACCGACTTGGGTGGCTGGGGATGTGACTAAGGGGGTGCCAGTGGCGGAGGAGGTGCCTCGGGTGTCTGAAGATGTGACTAATCCGCATGTACTGACGGGGATATTGATGGGGGTGGCAGAGGAGGTGTCTCGAGCGGAGGAAGAGGTGCCTCGAGTGTTGGAGGTGCCGGAGGATGAGTCGACTGAGGTGCCGACGGAGATGGTTGAGAAGAGGGGACGGAAACGTACTGTCAAGGTGAAGGAGCAGATTATTAGTAAGAGGACAAGACAACCCTCACATCATGTTCTTTCTCCCTTCAAGCCGAGGCGAAGAAGAGGACATTCATGGACGACATTTATGTCAACTTATTCCACGAAGTCGATCCGGTGAAGAAAAAGGTGTTCGATATGTGGTACTATAAACTTAAGTTGAAGTAAGTTTCTTATAATTTTGTTTATTTATTTCTTAACTGTTAAAATGATTGTATATGAAATTTCTAATTATTTATTCATTCAGGTTTCGCTTCGCCATTGGGAAGACAACAATATCTGATGCCAAAGATTGGTTCAGAATAGTCCTCAAGAGCGGAGCTTGGCTTGCCGACGATGTGAGAGCATGATCGTAATTATGTGAACTCACTATATTATTTATTGAGTAGATAATATTTAATTCACTTATGTTTTATGTTGTAGCACGTTGATCTTGCGATGGAGTTGCTGCGCGATAGGGTAAGGAGGTACCCGAAATCATTCGGCTTCCCCGAGCGAGTTATCATGTGCTGCGGCTTCAAGAATGCTATCGACATCGAGTATGCAAATTACGACAGCAACCCTGCATAGTACATTTTTCCAGAATATATATTGGAATACGTGGCAGGGGTAGAGCCGGCGTGTGACCAGTTGTGGACGGGTTGTACACACTATTATGTTCTGGTGATCACGAACTCACACATTATTGCTGTTGAGACCGTGTTTGCTCAATCGAAGATGTATGTGTACGACTCTGATCATGGCTGTCTCGCAATGTCCAAGCTGCAAGAAGCTCTACTATCGTTGGCAGTCATCGTTCTCCTTATGGCTAAGCGTGCTGGAATTGCTGTTGATGATATACTAGTCATTGAGAGGATCAATGGGAGTTCCAAACAAGGTGTTAGGTAAATTTTTCCTTACAATCATATTCTAGTATTTAATTAAATTCTTAACTATGTTTATTTATTTCACTAACGTTTTTTTTAACATACAGTGGCGATTATGGCATTTTTGCAATAAAGTATATTAAATTCTTGAGCATCGGACAAGATGTCAGGATGATCAATCAAGAACATATACAGAAATGGAGGATTAAATTAGCTGCTGATTTATATATGTACAATTGTGATCCATAATATTTTGAAATGTGAAATTGTAATTTTTTATATGTAATGTATATTTATTTCATTTCCAATTAAATTACGTCTCGGTTGATTCTTTAGTTCGTGTTAAATCAAAAAACATATGAAAAAATTTCGGTCCAGCCGGACCATGTGGTCGGTCCGGCCGGACCACAGTATGTCTTTTCCCATCTCCTTTTGGATTACTTGATGATGGATTGTCATCTTTAATCTCAAAAGTTTCTGGTTTTGGTTCTCTGATTGTCGGTCCAAGTCCCATGTTAGGATTTGTTTCTCTTCCAGTGTGAAATCTTTCATGAATGATGATTTCATCTTCACTGTCAGATTCTTTATCTGTTTCATATTGTGATTCAGGTTGATCTTGATTCTGTTGTTCATTGTTTTCATTGTCCGAAATTGTCATAATTTTCTCTTTTATGTCAATATTTTTGACAATTGAAACAATCTTGTCAAGTTCATTGTCTTCAAATGCCAATAAAACATTTAAGAGTCCCAACTCCTGGCTGGTCTCGTAAATGATTTCAAGATTTTTCCTGAAGCTTGTCATTATACTAAATGGTCAATATCAAATTTTCCTTCTGGAATTTCATCTTGTTTTGCTTTTGTTTTTGGAGAGGGTTCTCCCCTTCTTTCAAAAATTCCAATTTGTTGTGTTGATTTAATCTTCGAAATTATTTTGTTATTTTGATTATTGTTAATAATTCCTGCTATAATGATAGCAGAATGTTTTTCAAGTAAAATTTCAATTTGTTTTTCAAATATGTTAAAATTTCTTTTAATATCTCTGATTTTTTTTTTTTATGGAGTTAATTTCTTTTAGAAGTTCTAGTATTGACATTTCAATTATCAGATTCTTCTTCTGGATCACCATAAAGTGTTTCGGCCATTTTGTTGACAGTTTCACTTAATTGTTTGAGTTGTATCTTAGTTTTTCTCAACTCATCGTTTTCTTTTTCTTTCAACTTTGGTGGATTTATTTTATTTTGTGAGTTACTTTTTATGAGAAGTGGTTGTTGTTCCCTGATTAGGGGTCTTTTAGTGTTAAGATCTATATTTATAGATCTTCTCTCTGACTGTGTTAACCAGTCAAATTCTGTTTCTTTATTTTCTATGTAATTGGAGAATAAAGGATCAATTTTGATTCCTTTTGGTTCTCTTATTATAACCATGTTGTGAGAATTATGGATTGCATAACTCACGAAGTATGATATTGAAAAAGGTACATTATTGTCTTTGACTAAGTCTTCTCTTCCGTACTTGTGTACAAACGAGAGTATTCCGTCAAAGTTTTGATCACGTAAACTTACTGATAGTCTGGGATAGACTGTAAACAGTAGTTTACCACATGCTAGGTTTCCTTCAAGGGATCCTAGACATCCTTCTTGTGGGTTTTGTATTCTTTCATCAATTAAACACATTCGGATTGGTTGATCCGTTTTTTCTGATAGTGTGCTTTTCAATTGGATTCTGATTGCTCCAATTGTAACCCAGTAAAGATCTTTGTTATCTTCAAGATCAATTTTTTGTTTTGCTTGGTTTATATCCTTTTTAGTTAGTAGAGAGATTCCTACTTTTCCGTATGTATGTTGAGCGTTAATCGCAAATTCTTTATGCGATACATCGTAATACACATGTTTCTTTCTTTTCATGAATTTATCAATAAATCATGGTTGTGAAAAAATTTCTTTTGAATCTAAAGATAAAGTGGTTTTACATATTTTGTCAAGTTTTTCGTTAGAAATTAAAATTTCATTTGAAAAATTTCCCTTTGATTCAATTTGTTCGCAAATCTCCTCATGTTCTTGAGATGTTCCTTCATTAGCAAGATTTATGCTCATGATTTATAATGTTGTGTGACGTGGTGAATTAAAAAATTAGAAACAGGTTCGTAATAATTTTGTAATAATTTTGTGTGACGTGGTGACGTGGCAATTTGCATAGTGTATGATGAATACGTAAATTGTTTTCATAATCTTGTTTTGTTTCAAAATATTTTTGCTCCATATTTAGAGTACAATAAGGATTTTCCCAAAACTTTTTTGAGTCAATTCTTTCTTTGTACCATAAAAATGCTTCGTACTGGAAGGTAAACAATTTGTGAAGTGTATAACAAGCATTACAATTATTGTTTGATTGTGACATGTTAATATGTGTGAAGGCTCTGATACCAGTTTGAGGAAGGTGTGTGCGGAAGTGTATTAATCAAGAAATGTGATCTCATGCTTGGCCAAATATGTAAATAAAAATAAATTTAAGGAACTTTCAAAATTAAACCTTCTTGATGTACGTTGTTGGTTGCTACTTCCTACGTTTCTTTTTTGATCCCACGCCTCACTATGTTGAGTTACTGGGCTATGTTTCCCTTACGTCCACTTGCCTAGCGGTACTCCAGTTGCCTGAACTCTTAATAGATCCGTACGTATTTGAACAAAGTAAGAAAAGTGAGAAAACATTGGACTTTTTATTGAAAACAGAAGGTTTAAAAGAAAAACTCTTAAACTTATTTAATTACATATTTTGGATCCAAGTGTGGATCACTGTCTTGAAGGTGTTTAGCCTTGATACATTTTTCAGAATAAATTCAAAAAGAAATTTGAAGCGAAAAAATTTCCTCCTCCTTTCTTCTGTTTTTTCCCCTCTTTATAGTCCTCCGCTGTTCTTTTTCCTGTTGATTTTTGCAGAGTGCCTTCATTGTTCACGTGATTTTATTTTAGCCTTTTTGGTAACTTTTGTAGCCTTTTTGACTTTTTCTTCCATCCTCTTGTAGCCTTTTTGACTTTTTATTCCAACTTTCTTCTTTTTCTTCATTTGTTACGAGAAAATTTCCTTTTCCTTTTTCTCTTTCCTCTTTTTTCCTTCTTTTGTCTTCTTTTGCCTTCTTTTTCTTCTCTTGTCCTTTTTTCTCTTTCCTCTTCTTTTTCAGAATTTGTTGATAGTATTAAATAGTTTTTGACACGCGTTTCACCGGGAAACTTCTGGTCAAAAAGTATTTTCAAATTTTTATTCTGATTGGATGCTGCTAATGCTGCCGGTGTACTGCTGTCTGCAATTTTTTCATTTTCTTGTTGTTGAGTCTCTTCAACTTTACACCATTGACAAAGGTGCATCTTCCCAAGACTTGATCTGAGAGCTTTGCATAAATGTCCTTTGTAGCTGCTTAGTGCATTTGGCAGATAATAGAAATTATGTTCAAACTTACAAATCTTTCTAGTATCCATTACATTGATAAGTGTACTTGTTTTACTAGTAATTAAAATAAACTTTGAACTGTAGTTTACTTTAATCTTTGAGATTCCGTCAAAAATTTTTAATCCTGTAATAACCCTTTGAAATGAAAGGGATCTCCAGTCTTGCAAAATTTCTTCGTTTACTTCAGTGAGTTGTCCAGCAATTGGAGTGTTGATTTCCACTTCTTGGACTGTCTTAATCTGTACATGATGATATCCTTTGACAAGAATATTATCCTCGTTCCAAAAAGGAATTGTGCTGTTGATCTTGAGAATGATTTTGAGGTTTTTGTCTTTAATTACAAATTTAGCAAAATCTTTGACTGTTTTTACTAAATTTTCATCAAGTAATTTGATTTCTTCAAAATCATTTCCAGGAATGATTTCTTTAATTAAACCGCAATGGAATGCTGTCTGTACCATGTTGGGCTCAGCTCCTGCAAAGAAGATGAACTGACCGAATTTTTTCTCAATTTTGCCATAGTACCCTCCTTCTGGTGCAGAGTCTCCTATTGTACGTGCTTCTTCTTCAAGTAAGAGTAAATCTTGCAGTTTGATACCCGAAAATGTGGTTTCTTCCTTTTGGGCTGGGATTTTTCCAAGTTTTTTGAACCTGGTTGGAATTTGGGCTGGTTTTCTGGATTGGGCTGCTTCACTGTAGGAAAAGAATTTTATCCTTTGGTTTTCGAATGGTGGTATGAATGTAGGCATTCTGGGCCTGGATCTAGTGTCTGGTTGACAATAGTTTGGTCTCAAATTTAGGTTTTGTTGGTCAAATAATTTTTTGTGTGGGATTGGGCTGTATCCATTTTTTGTACAAAAGTTCAGATAGGCTTGATGGGCATCTGAAAAGGTTTTAAAGCTTTTGTGTTTGTATGGTTTTCCTTTGACAATAAGTTCGACTTCTGCCCAACTTGTGTAGAATCCTCTGTGAGGTCCATCAAAGATTGTATAAAATTTTGTACCTGCAATGGAAGTATTTACCCCCACCAATGGTGTGGTTTCCAGTTGTGTCTGAGATATTTCAGTTGGTTTTTGAATAACCGTATGTTCTTGAGAACATTGAGTTTCCGAAGAATCTCCTGTATTTAATTGGATTTGTGGTCCAAGTTGCGGGTTTTGAATTCCCTTAAGCCCTTGCGAGCTTGTTGCAGTAACATTTTCTGCAAGTACTGTAAATTTCTCTCCGGTAGTCTTGCTACTTTCGATAATAGGCGTTTCTTTTGAAACTGTAATTTTTGCTCCAGTAGTCTTTCTACTTTCGCCTGTAATTTTTGCTCCAGTAGTCTTGCTACTTTTGCCAGTCTCCCCTTGTTTTTGAAGCCTAATCAACTTCTTTTTGAGGACTTTAATGCTTTGTTGTAACATTGTAACTTCATTTTGTTTAACAGAAATTTCAATTTCTTTTGTTTCAATTTCTGTCTCAATGTCTTCTATTTGTTCCTTGATGTCAATCATTTTTACCTGAAAAAAGCAAATTCTCTTGTGAGTGAATCAGCTAAAGAATTATTTTTTCCTCTGATGATTTCAATATCAAAATTGTAGTGACTGAACCACATTTTCCATCTGATTAGTCTTCCTTGCTTGTAATCTGGGTGTACCTGATTTTTCAAAAATGATTTACATGTAGTAGAATCAGTTCTAACAATAAATTTGTTAGTAATGATATAAATTCTAAATTTTGTTATGGCTTTTTTCATTCCTAAAATTTCTTTTTCATTGATGTGGTAATTCTTTTCAGGATTTGTGAATGTCCCTGAAGCATATCCACAAAGTTGTTATTTTTGTTCATTTTCGTCAAATGTTTTTAATACTGCTCCCCAATGTTCTTGAGATGCATCAGTTTCAATTATCATTTTATCATTATTTTTTGGATGATATAATGATGGTTGATTTTTTATTTTAGATTTGATTTTTTGTACATAAAGAGTATCTTCTTTAGTCCAAATCCATTTAAAATCTTTTTTGAGTTTCTTTTGAAGTGGTGCTCTCATTTTTGCTAGATCTTTAATGAAAGATTCTGCATAAGTGAGACATCCAAGAAATCTCATCAATTGTTTTTGATCTTGTATTTCGTTTGGAAATTCATGAATATGAGTAAGAACATGTGGTTTTAACTGCTTATAACCATATGTAATATCCATACCTAGATATCCAATTTTTTCTTTAAACATTTCTGCTTTCCTTTTGGAAAGTATAATGCCTAATTTGCATATTGTTTGAAGTACTGTGATTACATGTTTTTCATGATCTTCCTCATTTTCTGAGAAGACCAAAATATCATCAATATATACACAACAAAATTTCTCGTGTATTTTGAAGATATTATCCATATCCGACAAAAAATTTAATTTACACAATTTCCCAATTTATTTTTTAACCATTCATATTTTCTCTCTCCAACTTTTAACCCCACATTTTACTTAGAAAACACAAATAAATCAACAAAATAATTTAAATTATTTCTCTCTCTTCATTAATATGTAGTCGAATAGAGCCTAAAATAGAAAACTAATATACTAATGACATCAGCATATTAATTTTCTGTTTTTGTGTTTGATTTTATGAAAATAAAGTAGTATAAGTGGAGATCGCAAGAAGTTGATAATGAATTCAAATAATATATGCTGCATATGTCTTGAGGACTTGTGTGAAAGCAATCCCGGCAAAGTGAAATGTATGATTGCTTATCTCACAAGGGAATATGATGCATGTTTCTTGAAAAAAAAAAGCTATTGTAGGCACCACAAAGGTGTAATTATTAAATAATACCGAAACAAAAAATGTATGCATTTCACCTTCACTGGATTGCTTTCATAAAAAAGATCGAGACACATGCTACTGATTATTTGAATCCATTTCCATTTTCCTTCGGTTCTTCACCTTTACAGGAAAATGGAAATGGATTCGGATAATTAGTGTAGCATGTGCCTTGACCGCTTTTGTGAGAGCAATCCAGCGAAGGTGATATGCATAATTTTTTTGTTTCGCAATTAATTAATAATCACACGTTTCTGATGGCCTAAAATATCTTTTTCCTCAAGAAACATTTATCATATTTCATCATATGATAAGCAATTCACGAACTTTATTAACATAGAGAAAATAAGATAATTTATTATCAACAATACTACAATTACAATAAAAGTTTTAATGGTGATAAAATTAATTATTCAAGGGAATCTAACTAGTACAAGTTTGGCGAGTATTCTAGACGTACGTACACGTCCAGGAGTACGTCGTAGGACATTTGGTGGCAGTAAATTATCAAGCAGGAGCAAGTGTTCGGGAAGTTCCCACTCAGCCTCATTTGGTAGAGGAAATATAGTTTCAGCATATGCTTCTCTCCAAAAAGTGGTGGTATAGTACTCAGTCGATAATGAATGTGGTGAAAAGCCCCGATGTCTAGCTACTGCAACTGCATGAGCGCATGGAAAGCTCTCAAGCTGAAACTGCCTACACGTGCACGTGTTGTCATTCAAGTCCACAACATAACCAACATTACGTCCGCATATGACGTTGAATCTAAACTGATCCAGTAGCTCCACGCCCAACCTTCTAGCCAGGTCTAATGTCTTGAAGAGTTTGGTTTCCATGGCAGGGGTGAGATCAGATGTGCATGATTGAGATTACTTGCGTCTATCGTGAAACCAAACTTGTAACTTCTCCCTAATGTTCTCAATCATTGCCAGAATTGGTAACTCTCGATCCTTCTTAAATAATGCATTCAAAGACTCCACGTTATTTGACGTCATCATATTGTATCGACGTCCTGAAAATTGACACCGTGCCCAATATTGAATCCCCAATTTATCTATTAAGTACTCCGAGGCTTTCTTACTCTTGTTATCTATTTCGATCATGAACTTATTATAATTTTCAAAAGTGTAAGCCTCTACCACTCTCTTAAACAAGAAAACGATCTCAATGTCACGGAACGTCGTCTTCAAATTGCCTTGTATATGGTACATGCAATAACCATGGTGTGCCTCGGTAAAACTTCAGCTATACCATTTATGATAGAATTTCCCCGATCAGTTATAAAATCAAGGTCATCGACATCTCCAATTACTTCCCTTAGCTTTGAGAAAAAACAATTCATCGATAGATCATTTTCGCTATCCACTATGCCGAACGCAAGATGGTATATTTGAATGTTGGCATTTTGACATGTAGAATTAATTAACTTCCCTTTATATTTAGCTTTCAGTGTTGTACCATCTACTACAATTAGAGGTCGCATCGATCTTCTAAATCCATTTATGCATTGTCCAAGAGCCATGAAAAAATACTTGAAGTGATTGTCGTCATCAGCCTCGATAAAGAATGTCGAACCAGGATTAGTTCTTGACATGTTATGACAGTATCTGGCTAATTTCGCATAACTTTCCTCGGGTGAACCCATTAAATCCTCTAACGCACATTCTATAGCCTTCCAGGCATTCTGGTAGCTCGTGGTCACCCCAAAATCTCTCTGCACATCATTAATGATGTCTTTAGGTCTGTAAATAGTCTTGGGTCATCAAACTTATGCATTATCTGTCGTCCTATAAACCATGAACGCGCTTGTCTGTGATCATTTCAACGAATGCCCACTTGAATAGTACGTTCTCGTGCATACTTGCAAATTACGAAGAATTGATTTGTGTCCATCCTCGTTGCTCGCAGATGCTAACTACAATTATCATCTATACAGACAATTGTGTAGGTACTCCTATCTGACTTCTTCACTTTAAACTCGAAATTGTGTTTAAGTGCAATACTGTGCACCGCTTCTTAGAGATCTTGCTTGGTATTAAATAATTGCTGGACTTCCAAATCTTCATCATCTGGAACCACACGTGAACAATTAGTTGATCGTGAACTTGGCCCATCCTGTGAGTTCTTGAAGTGCTCATGTCGACGTCTAGATAAATTAATCAGATCATTGTTTGTAAATGGAATGTCCTCATGATTGTCTCCGACTACATCGTGACCTCTATGGGTGATAAGATGATCATGGAGTATAGCAACTGTATCAGGAATAACATCAACATCCTCACGAGTTATTTCTAATGTGTCCCAAATATCATTCTCATTCTGATCCCCACCATCAAATTTTTCATTCTGATTATCAGGAGTATCATTTCGTACTAAAGTTACACATAGAGGAATAGTTTTCTTTTTATTCACCTCAATTAACCACATAATTTGCACGTCAGAAGTAACCAAAAAGGGTGACAATGCAACAGTAGAATTATAGTTATATAGAAATCCAAATTTCTTATCAATTCAGATGGATCAACTTCGAGTTGATATTGTAATTTGCTGTACAAGTCTGTAAATGACATACCTGGCGTTAACAAAATTACAGAAATGTTTTGATCACTTTTATATTTTCATGACCATCGCAGATTTTCATCAACCACGAATTCACTAAAATAAGAAATTGGGATGAAAGCCATATTTGCTTTAATTAAAAATAATAAATTTTCAAAACAACAAGTTAGGAAAAATCAGAGTAACTGATAAAAAATAATTTTAAAAAAATAGTATGTCCGGCCAGACCATGCCTCGGTTCGGCCAGACTGACTTTGTCCGGCCGGATCGATTATTGGTCCGGTCGGACCAATGACCTACGCTTTTGGTCCGACCAGACCAATGACGACACTTTTTGTCTGGTCTAACATTCAATTCTTCCGATTTTGTTACTAAACTGATAAAAATCACACTTCGCCATATTAATTTTCCATTGTTTAGTCTACATAATTATATATCTATAACAATCTATGATTATTAACTACAAAATTAACAATAGATGAATTTTTTGATAATTTTTGGTTACTGAAATTATAGATCTGTTGAATAAGTTTAATACAACGTGAACGAAATTAAATATAGTATAATAAGTATTGCTAAATCAACTTACCGATAAGAAGTAGGGAATGAAATCTTTCAGTTGAGTTTTATATTTTTTTTGCGGATTTTTTTAGTACAAACAGATAAAAAATGAGAGAATAATTTATCTGTGTATTGAGCACAAGCAGATGAAAAAACGAGAGAATAATGAAAAGTGAGAATTATTTGATTTTTGTTTTAATATAAATATGAAATAAATGAAGGGTATAAGAGAAATATGATTATTAAGAGTATTCACGTCTTTTTGAAGGAAATTGGGTATTGTGGTTAGTTTTTGAAAAGTTGGGGTATTTTGACTTAACCTATGTTTGATTTGGGTATTTTAAAAATTTCCCCCCCCCCCCTAAAACTCTCGAAAACCGATTTTTGGCTTATTAGAGCCCGTTATTATTTGTTGAAAATCCCTATCCCTATATATATATATATAAGTATGGATGTGTGGAAATTTTTTCATTGTTAATTATGTCCTTATCTCTATTTTTCTTATGTCGATAATACCCTTAATTAAAAAATAATTATTTCCACATAAATAAATGTTCAATGACTCTTCAAATTATTTTGATTTATTTATACAATAAATTCCATTTTCAATATGAGGTCCTTAATTCAATTCATATAATTTGTCTTTACTTCTATTTTTCTTATGTTTATAATACGCTTAATTATTAAAAAAATTTATATTTTCACATAAATAAATATTAAATGACATTTCAAAATGATTATGATTTAATTAAACAATAAATTCAATTTTCAATATAAGGTATTTATATTCAATGCATATAATTTATAAAATTATTTATTGATAACCAATTTCAATCTTATACTATATTGTAATTGAATACATATGTTTATACAGTTCTAAATCTGAATCTCTATAAGTTTACAACGTAAATAAATCAAAAATAGATGTAAATTTTTTTATACAATATAAGATCCGATAATATTATAGTAGAATTAAGATAATTTCAAATAGAAATAGTATGAAGATGGTTAAAATAATCAATATGATAAATAATTGGTAAACTACAATTTGTGTTAAAATGAATACATTTTAAACCGATAACTTTTTGAATAATCAAAACAAAAAATATAAAGTTATTTATTTGGACGTTAACGTGATAGTGGAAATCTTTTAATTGTCAATTAATTATGTCATTACTTTTATTTTTCTTATGTTTATAATACCTTTAATTAAAAAAATTATATTTTTACATAAATAAATGTTGAATGAAAGTCATTAATTCAATGCATATAATTTGTAAAATTTGTTTATTGATAACTATTTATAATCTTATACCACATTGTAATTCAATACATATGTTTATACAGTTCTAAAACTGAATCATTACATGTTTACAACGTAAATCAAATATAGATGTATTTTTGTTATACAATAAAAGATTCCAATAATATTGTAGCAGAATTAAGATAATCTCACAATAAAAATAGTCTGGAGATGGTTAAAATAATAAAAAAGATGAGTAGTTGGTAAATTACGATTTATGTTAAAATAAATACATTTTAAAATCAATAACTTTTTGAATAATCGAAATAAAAAATATAGAGTCATTTATTTGAACACTAATATGAGGTCACTTTGAAGAAAATAATTTATTATTTTTTTAATTAAGTGCAATAAGAGGTAAGTTATTAAAACATATTTATAGATAATAATTATTCAATCTTTACTTATATGATGAACGTAGTTAAGCCCCCGTTTGGTGTTGATTTTAATTCAAATTTTAATCTAAGTCAAAGTTAATTATTAATTTCAACCAAATATTTTATGGAACCTACAAAATTTTAACCACACAAATTCATCAATTTCTATCAAAATCTAATAAAAATCTGATTTAAATCCTTATCAAATGAAAAAGAAATTCCGCTTGTTCAAATCTGAAAAACAATGAAAATATTTCAATGGTTCAAACACATTTTCAATGTCTTCTCGAGTTTTCATTTTGCTACATAAATGTTATGATGTACACTTAATAATTGAGAAAAATTGAAAATGCCTATTACAAGATTTAATCATAAGTTAATAAATAATTAAGTAATCGAGTAATTTTCATATGAATAATTATTTTAACTATTGAAGTTAAAATTAGTAATAATAATTAATTTGACATGATCATAAGAGTTTAAAAAGATTCTACCTAACACGATTTAGTATTAATACTCCTTACTTAATATACCTTAATACTATATATCATAAATAATAACGTATTATTTATTATATTTTATATTCAATGAGTTGTAATTATATTTGTAAAATATAATGATTATATTAATTTTTATTTTATACTTCATTTTATCGGGGATACAAAGTATACGTTCTTTTATCGCGTACATAAGATGTACGAAGCACGTGGTGAAATACTAGTTTGTTAAAAGTGTGTAAAGTAAGGATGTGTAAAAACTAAAATGTGTGTTTAAAATGGCTTTAAGGAAAAATTATTGAATTTATCCTAAATCAAACAAGACTTTACATTTTAAAAAAAATCAAATAATCGATGTGTAAAACCCTTAAACCCAGAGAATGGGTCACCTGTTCGATTGAAATTCAGCCGGTTCACGGGTTTAGCTCCGAGCTATTCAAATCCGATTTTGGATTCTTAAAAAAAAAAAAAAAAAAAAAATAGTAACTTTGACCATCTTTGAAACCTATTTAGTAAGATAAAAATCAGATTTTTAATAATTTTTTTTAGAATTAATAAAATGTGTGATTAAAAAATTTTGAATCCCATTTTTTTATGTGATTGATACTTGATGAGTATAAATTTTATTCACACCCGAGCATTTACAAAAACCTCAAGCCCGAGCTCTTTGACAAAGTATAGTCTCATAATCAAATGTGTAACCCCGAGGACCACCATGAACCCGAGGAGGACCTCAACCCCGACCACATGAATATCACATTGTAATATATTTTCTATCCCCGATGAAGACCTCAACCTCGACCCCCATACATCCGAGGATGACCTCGAGCCCGAACACATGAATATTATCCCATATTACATCTTGATACCCCTGAGGAGGACTTCAACCCCGACAATTATTTATATCCCGAGCATATCCTTTGTCTTCATCCCCGAGCACTTGAATATTTAGCTAGTCATATCTTGGTACCCCCGAGCAACATATGAACCTTGAGGCTGAGCACTTAAACATTACACCATACACCATATTGAGAAGCCCAAGGATTTGAACAACCCTAGGAGAATATAACCCCTGATCACACTTAAAATGCCCGTGGCGAAAACGTTGCCCCGACCACTCATAATACCCCCCGATGATAGAATACCCCGAGTACATATATCTCACCAAAAAGGTGCATGATGTGCTCGGGGCACATGATGCTCGGGTCACGTCTCTCATTGATTGGGCATGACTTGATCTGATACGTGGAGTCTACAACCTCCTAATTCCAATAGAACTCATCTTCCAACAGAATCCTATTTGGGTTTTACAACCTCATCCCTAAAAAATAGGAGGATGATTCCTAACAGGACTCATGCAATGCAGGTATTTCAATCCTATCATAATTTGTCCACATATCACTATAAATACATGACACTCAATCATAATTTCCTCTTTACTGATTTAAGCATCGGAGGGGCGACGAGGACACACCTCCTCGCCTTTATTGTAGGTATTCGGAGATCCAGTTCGTGCTAGTTTATTGCTCAAGCTGAGAATATTTCAGGTGCGATTTTTAGCATCATCATTGGCGCCGTCTGTGGGAACCATTACTAGAAGCCATGGTTAATACACGTTCTGGACTTCCACAAGCCACATTACCTGCTCATGATCATCCTGTTTTGGGGGAGCAGGTGCCCTCGACGTTCCAAGCAAACCCTACTACATTACCAGGAAATCAGACATCACACCCCCAACCTTATGTTGATACTAGGCAGCATTGGAGGAACTTCGTCAGCAAGTCGCTGCATTGACTCAGTTGCTCACGCAGCAGAACCAGCGTGTGCCAACACTCGAGGAAGGGAATGCTTCACGGGTATAACCACCGAACCATACTGCTAGGGCAAGTACCTCGGGACTACCCCCGTCACCATCGAACATGACGAGTTCAAGAACAGTCGCCATGCCCCCTGTCAAGCTTGCAAGAATTATCCAGGAGGGAATAGCAGCCGATATACGACAAAATACTCAGGCCCTAGCAAGTTTCACCCTGAACACTCCATTCACAACAGAGGTTTTAGCCTTTCCCTTACCAGACAGGTTCAAGTTCCCGAGGATAAATGAGTACGATGGTACAACCGACCCCGTAAATCATCTCAATGTGTACACTGACGTCATGAATTTGCAAGTTTCCCCCGATCAGGTCATGTGCAAGGCGTTCCCCCAAACCTTGACCAGTGCTGCTAGGGATTGGTTCTCAACTCTTGAACCAAACTCAATTTCGACATTCGCAGATCTTGCCAATAAGTTCTCGGCTTTCTTTGCTAGTAGTAAGCGCATAAGGAAAACGACTGCCTCTCTTATGAGACTTAGTCAAGGACAAAATGAAACACTGCGTGAATTCATGACCATGTTCAATACTAAAAGACTACAGATCCCTGATCTTCATATCTCTGCCGCTGTATCTGCTCTTACTCATGCTGTAAGATGCGAGTCTTTCAAGATGTCTCTATCGAAAACACCACCAAAATCAGTGACCGAGCTCCTTACTCGAGGAGTGAAGTACATCAATATGGAAGAAACAATGTACCCTAGGAAAAATAGCCCGAGCACTGAAAATTCAGATCATATAGAAAGTAAGCCCGAACACAAGAGACAACATGACCATGGTACATGGAAAGATCAGGCTCGGGGCAAGCAAGAGCATGACCCTCCTACACCCTTCACACGTCTGAACGCCACAATGGCAAGTATCCTCATGGAAATCAAGGATCTGGAGGAGTTGAAGTGGCCATCAAGAATCAAGTCTCATCCGGACATGCGAGATAAGAGCAAGTATTGCGAATTTCATCACGACCATGGGCATACCACCGAGGAGTGCCATGCATTACAGCGAGAGATTGAATATTTAATAAAAAAAAGGGTTTTTAAAATCTTACACTAGTACTGAAAAACGCCCAAAGAATGACCACGTTCAATGAAAGTCCAAGGATGAAAAAAAACCCACTGCCTGAATAGTAAACGTCGTCGTTGGTAGAACAGCCTCAGGAAGAAACTCACACAACGGCAGCCCAAGCCTTGCTAGCTACTGATCATGCGTTATTTTATAAGTTGTATGGGTTTTCATACCCTAGGCTTTACCATTTCTTTTCGTTATTTCATTTTTCTTTTCTAACATATAACATCGGGGGCCTACGTGCCTCGCGCAAGCACTCAAAGTCTTGCCCCGAGCAAGCCCTCAAAGCCTTGCCCCGCGCAAGCACACAAAGCCTTGTCCCGCGCAAGCACTCAAAGCCTTACCCCGAGCAAGCCCTCAAAGCTTTGCCCCGCGTAAGCACATAAAGCCTTGCCCCGCGCAAGTACTTAAAGCCTTGCCCTGAGTAAGCCCTCAAAGTCTTGCCCCACGCAAGCACACAAAGCCTTGCCCTGCGCAAGCACTCAAAGCCTTGCCCATGCGCAAGCACACAAAGTCTTGCCTCGTGCAAGCAAACAAAGTCTTGTCCCGCACAAGCATACACAATACTTGCCTGCGCAAGTACACACGGCCACCCTAAGCAATCAAGTAATCAAATTGATATAATTAAGTCCTCGGGTCTACATAAGCGCAGGCTTATTCCTTGCTTAACATAAGCTCTTGTCTATTTCTCCTTATCATAATCATCGCATCATGATACCTCACTATTACGCATCCATCTCTCCCTTAAACTCGATAATGGATGCGCGGGGGCCTATGATGAGTATAAATTTTATTCACACCCGAGCATTTACAAAAGCCTCAAGCCCGAGCTCTTTGACAAAGTATAATCTCCTAATCAAATGTGTAATCCCGAGGATCACCATGAACCCGAGGAGGACCTCAACCCCGACCACATGAATATCACCCTGTAATATATTTTCTATTCCCAAGGAAGATCTCAACCTCGACCACCATAAATCCGAGGATGACCTCGAGCCCGAACACATGAATATTATCCCATATTACATCTTGATACCCACGAGGGGGACTTCAACCCCGACAATTATTTATATCCCGAGCATATCATTTGTCCTCATCCTCGAGCACTTGAATATTTAGCTAGTCATATCTTGGTACCCCCGAGCAACATATGAACCTCGAGGTCGAGCACTTAAACATTACACCATACACCATATTGAGAACCCCGAGGACTTGAACAACCCCGAGGAGAATATAACCCCTGATCACACTTAAAATGCCTGTGGCGAAAACGTTGCCCCGACCACTCATAATACCCCCCGAGGATAGAATACCCCGAGTACATATATCTCACCAAAAAGGTGCATGATGTGCTCGGGGCACATCATACTCGGGTCACGTCTCTCATTGATCGGACATGACTTGATCTGATACGTGGAGTCTACAACCTCCTAAAATAGAGACGTCTATTCTTTGATCTTCCGTGCTGTATAGGATTTGGCATAAATTTTGCCCGTACCGGTGCACTTTGTAATAAATTAAACCTGAGGGTCTAATCAGAAAATCACACATCTTGTGTGTGATAAAATTGCGACTCGATCAGTAAAGAAGCGGCGTCGTTTCATTAATCGTCTTCAACAGGAAGATGGCGGGAAAATTGGCCATATAATCAATCCTAGGGTTCTACGTTACAGCAAACTACTCATCCATCTCAGTTCTCGCTGACAAGAAAAATAAAATTCAATCTTCCTCAAGATGCCAACATACCAAATTAGGGGAATCAATCTGGATTTCCCTTTCGAGGCTTACGATTGCCAGCTCGTTTATATGGAAAAAGTCATTCAATCTCTTCAAACGGTATGAAGAATATAATTTTCATTAATTCTTTTTTGTCAGTGATTGACATTGAATTAGTCGATGTCTTTTTTGTTGTTTTTACATGTTCAATTACTGGGAATGAACGAGAAATTAATTAAATATTAGGCACAGTGGTACTATATGTTGAATGTTATGTTACAATCAACAAAAAGCTATTTTTTAATACAAATGAGTGAACTTGGTTTCCGGGTACCCTTAATTTGTCTGCACGCGTGTGTAAGGCGGCCACAAAAAGGAAAGGGCTCCGATTCCATATTTGATTGACTTATATATGCTATGTTGATGATGCTACATTTATCTTGTAAATGCTTCACACGATGGCCATTATGATGTCCATGAAACGCATGTCCTTATCTTTATTACTCATGATAAAAATACTTAATAGTTCTTGGACTTTTTATTGATCACATATCAATATTAACATCAGCTTGGTGAATATTCATCCCTCGCATTTGTTTGTAATTGTTTACGATGGGCAGAGGTGTAATGCACTATTGGAGAGTCCAACTGGAACTGGAAAAACACTCTGTCTTCTGTGTGCCACATTGGCATGGAGAAAGAGTTTGGGCGGTTTCTCCAATAGTCAGAGTGAGATAAGAAGTCATATCAGTGGAAGCCAACATTCAGATGGATCGTTGCCACAGTCCCAGGGCTCAAAGTTACCCACTATAATATACACATCACGAACCCACAGCCAAATTCGGCAAGTAATTAAAGAACTGAAAAGGACCACTTACAGGTTAGGTTTCTCTGCAATTGCTTTTACAATAAAGAATCAATTTTGACACAGATCTCCAATGTTGTGATTCAGCATGAGAGAAGGTTCTTATATAGTTTAATAAATTCTGTGTTTTTCGTCATTCACACATTTTCGTGTAATAATTAAATAAAGCAAGAAGCTACATGAAGTAGTATACTTCATGTATATAACTTAAAAATAGAAATTTGTGAGATAAAGGAAAATACTTTCAAGTGACATCAGTTTGGGCAGTGGATTTTATGAATATTTCATGTTCGTGTCTAGATAAACTAAATTTCACAGATCGTTTTAATTAAATTGTGCCTCTGTTTAAAAACTGGCATTTTCACTTCTTTGCGTAGTGGGGTAGGTGAACTTGACGCAATGCTTCACTATATGGCATCTCTTTTCAAGTTCTCTTCTATGAGACTATTTTCCTCCCTCACATCTACTTTTTTACATTTCCTGCAATAGTTCAGATTGTTAAATGAGACCGAGACGGTAGAGATATAAGGGCGCTCAAGTCTGATTCTTGTGCATTTCTTGTGATGTTGCTTTGTTTGACTGGATAGAAAAATGAAATTTTTAGCCACTTTTCAGCACAGCCAAACAGCGGCTATAATGTCATGCATATCTGATGGGTGCTTTAATTTCCCAAACAATAATTAGGTCTTTTCAGAAATGCATTTTAATAGTTGAATCTTACAAAGCTTATGATTTTCACAATTGGGCAACGATTTTGTTATAGTTTCTATTTCATTGGTTATGACATATTAATATATTATTATTGTTTCCTTGAAGACTTTTATTGTTTGAAATTCTGTTGCACTAAATGCTGATGTTGGCAAGTAATCAGACTGTAATATTACTGAAAACAAGATGATGGCCTATTTGCAAATCTTCTGCTGTTTTGGTATTCATTTTGGGTCTTTTACGTGTTATGTCTTTTATTTTAGTGGTTTATTTGGAGCAACCGAGTACTCTTCCCGCTTTTCTTTCTGATGCATTTTGTAGATATGTGTATTGTTCATAAAGTTATTCCGACAAAATTTAATTGGCTCAATATCTGTTAAAGTTCAGGCCCAAAATGGTCGTGTTAGGATCTCGAGAGCAATTGTGCATTCATGAAGAAGTGAGTTTACTCCGTGGAAAAGCACAGACAAATGCCTGCCACTCTCTTTGCAAAAAGCGCACAAAGCGGTACTGTGCCCACTTTTCTCGTGTTACAGGTATGTGCACATTATATATCTTTCATATGTGTTACACACATAGTATTGTGGGTATAATATACTCAAGAGTTCAAGTTTTGGCTAGTTCGATAAAATATTGCATGCTTTTCACATAACATGTCACTTAGTATGTTATTTTATAATGGACCCATGGAATCCTTTTTTTTTAATCTATTTTATTTAGTCTGATAGCTGATGTTATTCATTGAAGAGCACTCCAACTACATAAAATTATAAAGTAGAGATAAAATTCAACATAACTAGCTTGTATACTCTAGTGCCGCGCTCCAATGCAATAGAGGGATGGTAGTTATTTCCATTACATAAGAGAGTAAGGGTGTATGTTTGATAAGTTTAGAATTTGTGATGAGATCTTAAGAAGCTAGTGAATCTTTGTTGTCTACCTTTTCCTTTGTATCCAGTGTGTTTTGTAAAGATATTAATGGGTTCTGCATATAATTGAGCCATTGGGGCTTAAATGTAACAAAGTGAGTTCCATAGTTATTAGTAAATGTAAAGATTCTCAGACAGTAAAAAGCCACAATGATTCCTACTTCCTAGTAGTGTGTTAGATCTCAATGGATGTTGTGGAAAGTTGCCCTGTCCTTTTGTTGTAATAACTAATTCATTTTTGTAAATCAATACAGTATAACTGTTTGCTTCTGCACATTATCATCATAAGATTGTATGTTTTCTAGATAACATTAGCTGCCTTATAATGCAAAGTATGTTCCAGACTAGAACCTATATATTTCTGAGTAATTTGTGAAGTGTTTCAGGGGATTATTTATCTTTTTGCAAAATATCTGATCTCTGCCTTTGCATTTCTTTTAGAATTTGTGAAGAATAACCCTGGTCTAGGAGATGATCCTATTGACATAGAGGACTTGGTCAATATTGGAAGAAGTCACGGACCGTAGGTTTTCTGCTCACCCTTCTCATCTATACCATTGAATTGGTAAAACTAGGCTTACAAATGATTGTTTGTTTATTTTTAGGTGCCCTTACTACTTGTCACGGGATCTCCACAAGGCTGTTGACATCTTATTTGCACCTTACAACTATCTTATAGACCCCGGGAACCGAAAATCTCTGAATATTGAGTGGAACAACAGCATCCTCATATTTGATGAAGCCCACAACTTGGTATGTGTGAATGCATCAACTCTGGGTGAACACTTTTTTTTTCCTGCTCGTGCCGTATGTCATATATTTATAATGCTTTTAAAAATAAAGATAAAAACTTGAGTTCTCAAATTTCAAATAACTTCAAGCACAACGGACTTGATGCACGCAAGTACTGACAAATAGATGATATTCTATAATGCAGGAAGGCTTATGTGCTGATGCAGCCTCTTTTGATCTGCCTTCTAGTCTTCTGACAGCTTGTATTTCTGAAGCAAAAACTTGTGTAGACCTCTCTATTACTAGGAGGGAAAAGTCAAGTGATAAGTCAAGCAATCCAGATAACTTTGCTATTCTTAGAGGTAAATGAGTTTTTGCCTTCAATGATTGAGAATAGTTGAACCAGTGCATATGCAATAGACCTCTCTATTACTAGGAGGGAAAAGTCAAGTGATAAGACTAGTAGGGAAAAGTCAAGTGATATGGGAGTATTCATAAGACTAGGATCAAGTCTCGTTGCCACCCAGTTATGAAAATTGTGCATGCTTGATCGGGTCATTGATAGAAAATTAATTGGATTTCACACGAGGGAGTGAGTTGAAGACAATATATAAATGAATACACTTCACTCATGGCCTCTATCAATTGATATGTCTTACTTGTGTATCCACCAGTGTGTTTATATATCAATTATTAACCATCTCATCTAAAAAAAGCGAGCGAGTTGAAGCCAATATTTAAATGAATGCACGTCACTCGTGGCCTCTATCTAATGACTTAATCTTTCAGATAACATGATTAGTAATTGATATATAAACATACTGGTGGATATGTGATTAAGACATCAATTGATCAGAATTCAGAACTGCGAGACATTTTATACGTATCCTTCGTTCCCAATACAAGATAGATTTATGTCTAATTAGAAAATGTTAATTACAAACTGTTAAAAGTGAAAAATGAAACTATTTTCTTTTATTTAATTGATTGCACAATACTTGGATCAAAGACTGCTTGCTAACAAAATAGGTTCTTGATGACATATCAATTGATCAGAATTCTGAACTGCCAGGCATTTTATACGTATCCTTCGTTCCCTATACAAGAAAGATGTATGTCTAATTAGAAAATGTTAACTACAAATTGTTAAAGTGAAAACTGAAACTACAATACTTGGATCAAATACTGCTCACTTACAAAATAGGTTCCTGATGCTTCCCATCATTTGTGCCCAGCTTGTTCCTGATATACTCAAGTCTAAGCCACCCATTGATTTGCTATCTGGTGTTCCCCTGTCTTAACATGTGATCTGTGAATCACCTTATGCAAATATTTATTCTCTGAACAAATGGAGATCTACTTCAGTATGTTTCATCCCTTTGGAAACAATATTAGATCTACTTCAGTAAGTTCCTTCAGAAATGCTTCGACTATGCAACACGAGTAGTACAACCATATAATTTTTCTGTTACTGCAAAGACTTCCTATCACTCCTCCCAAGCTGTTAATAGTTCCCAGCTTGCTTGTGATAAATAGATGGTTGAGCTATATGTTGCTCGGACTCTTCACTTTTGAAGAAGTACCCGTGATCCTTATTGAATCATTTTAACCAAAAGATGATACTTTATATCATTTAAATCAAAAGAAAGTCATTCATATCTCCAAGAAATACATCTATTATTACTAATATATAAATTTCTAAAGTAATTTGAAGTTTAAGAGACGTATTCATGCATTTATGTCAAAATTTTGTATCTTTTTAACCGTGTTCCCGTATCTTAGGTTTTGAAAGAAAAAAAAAGGTCCGACACTTAGATACGTACCTGTACTCGAGTCCGAGCAACATAGATTGATCTGCAAGTCCCTTAGTCCGTAAGTCAATCAGCTGCCTTTACAAGGATATATTGAAGGGGTCCATGCTAACCCACTGTCCCGAAAGGATGACTAAATTCAACACGCTGTATTTTTTTTTTTTGCCTGTCTGGCATGTATTGCCTAAGCAGTTTCTTCAGTGAGCACACCCTGCCAGATTCTAAATTACTACCTGCAGATTAGCACAAAATTGTGAAAAGAACTAAAATTCTGGCAACATAAAATTGAAATTGTCAAGTTGATTTTGAGGTGAAATATAGCATCAGACAACTCTGCAATTGAGGATATAGAAATCAAGACGTCCTATCCAGGAATATCCAAAAATTAGAGAAGAGAATAGATAACGTCAGAGAACAGAGAATAATGAGGCGGACCTGACTTTACGATCTCCATGAATGAACAGAACATCAAGGAGATCCAGCATTGTGTCATACTGATAGATGATGATGCCATCACCAAACATTGTATTCTTGAAACATCACTGCTCTTCATATTTAAATCCTATCATGGGTGGTTAGAAAATATAAATGCATTCATGAGACCCCATTGACCTGGAAACAAGATTTTGTTTTCCTGAATAACGTCTTCAGTGTGTTATTGTTTTACTTGCTTTGCCTTGAGCTAGATTATTTTATATTTAATTGTGCTTTTCCTGCAGCACTTCTTTTGAAGCTTGAGAAGAGAATATCCGAGGTGCCTATTGAATCCAAAGAATTGGGTTTTACAAAGCCTGGGCCATATATTTATGAGCTACTTGCTGAACTAAATATCACTCAGAAAACAGCCACTATGCTGATTGATATCACTGAGGAAGCATGTCTACTTCTCGAGGAAGGTACAAAATCATCTCTGCCTTCGGCATTCAAGATTTTACTCTACAATATAATGTATTTAGAATCTGAAATCTGTAGTTTTTTTTTTTCCCGTGCAAATGCCATGAAGTCTCTTTCTCTCTCTCTCTCGCCCGCGCGCACTCACACTCACACACGTACATCTGTTTTGTTAAAGCAGACAATATTTTGGTACTAGTTTTATTTTTGATCTGGTAATATTTTTTTTCTGGTCCACTAATTTTCCGGTCATACCATCAGACACAAATGTTGCTGACGGTGGAGGGTCTCACAAATCAAAGGGGACAGTTTGTAGGTTGGAAAGCATGGGTGACATTCTTAGAACGATTTTCAGAGATGATAGTAATGCTCATGCTAAATATTACCGCGTAAGTTTGGAAAAGCAATATTTTTTTTTTTAATTTTTTATTTATTTATTTTTGTGTTAGATTTCCTGTCATTTTACATTTTTGCTTGAAAGCTGAATTTTATCGTTACTCATTAAGATCATTGTCTGATGCAAGTCTTTGACTCTTGACATTTTTTAGGTTCATATCCAGGAAGTTGAAGCAAGTGCTACAGATGTCTTTAAAGGTAGTACAAAATTTTCTACTTGATATTAGTGAAAAACTTCCTTTTTTCACACTTGACGTGTTCAGTTATTTTAATGAAGTTTATATGTTCTCGGAAGTCACAAGAGTAGTGCAACTTAAATATAGTGCATGTTTGAGACCCATTATAATTCGATTATTTGAGATAATGTATTTTGGAATAGTGATTTTTTTTTTTTTTTTTTTTAAATATGTGGTTAAAAATTAAGAGACAAAAATGTATGGGAGAATGTGTGGTTGAAAGTAAGAGAGGAAAAATGTATGAAATAATAATGGGGCTCAAACAATGTCATATTTGTGAAATTAATTGTACGATGAATATATTTGTTTAAACTTTAATATATATTTGTTTAAACTTTAATCAGATCAAAAAATGTTGATGCATATTGATTAATAGCTTACCTTAAAAGCTGCAATGAATCCAAAGCCTGTGTGGGGTATGAATTTTCTGGAAACATGAAATTTTCCTTAGTAATTGTTGAGTTCAGCAATTTTCTAACTGTTGACATGTTCAAATTTGTTCATCAGTTCATGATAATGAAATTGAAAAGGAAAGAAAAAAAATGAAAGAACCTGTAGCCCATCCACATAATATTGAGTTAACAAGCTGTGTTAACTGTCAAAAATCTGAACTAATGAACCTTTCTTACTGTTGTCTTTCTAGATTCAAATATGTGTTCTTTGTAAGTTGTTATCTGTTGAGTACTCTGTGCACCTATGTATTTCATAATATTCATCGACTTTGGATGATGCAGGGAAGTCTTCTCGAATACTGAGCTGGTGGTGTTTCAATCCAGGAATTGCCATGGAGGAGTTCTCCAAGCGAGGTGTTGGATCTATCATTTTGACATCTGGAACATTATCACCACTGGATTCATTTGCCGAGGAATTGAAATTGTAAGTTTCTCTTATCAAGGTTGTTTTTCTATAGAATTAGATTCATTCTTGATTTTGAAGTATGCAACATTTATGTTAATTTCCTTTTTTTGCAGAGATTTTCCTGTTCGTTTGGAGAATCCTCATGTTATAACAGGGGATCAGATATGGGCAGGAATGGTACCAGTTGGGCCATCTGGCTATTCTTTTAATTCTTCTTATCGCAGTCGTGATTCTGTAGAGTACAAGCAGGAACTTGGCAATGCCATTGGTATGCAATTTATTCCTCAAATTACAATATGTTGAGAAATTAGGAGTTTGGAAAAGCATATTGTATTTCAAGAGCTTTACTACAACATGCAGCTAGTATTTATTTGACAAGATCTCTAAAAATTAATTCATGCTTCAGTAAATTTTGCTCGTATTGTGCCGGATGGTCTTCTTGTATTTTTTCCATCTTACTACCTTCTGGATCAATGTATAAGCTGCTGGAAAACCATGGTAAGACATATAACACTGAGTAATAAATGGTCTGC
This sequence comes from Ligustrum vulgare, assembly GCA_963555705.1. Lineage (NCBI taxonomy): Eukaryota > Viridiplantae > Streptophyta > Magnoliopsida > Lamiales > Oleaceae > Ligustrum > Ligustrum vulgare. The sequence goes on along the minus strand of OY743172.1, from coordinate 1,968,643 downwards.
TGTGTATTACTTTTTCAATGATCATCTTTCATGCTTTTCAGGGTAATGGGAACTTAATTAATTCCAGTACAATCTGGGAAAGAATATGCAAATTTAAGTTGCCAGTTGTGGAACCCAGGCAATCTTCACTCTTTCCTTCAGCAATTGAAGTATGTTTTATACAGATGTCTTCTGTCACCTTTATAACCCTATAATGTCTTCAGCGAACTCTCAGCTGTTCCACTGCTTTATTATCTATCTTCTTGCATTTTTCCATGGATCAGGACTACATGACAAAATTAAAAGTCAAATCAACTTCCGGGGCAGTATTTTTTGCAGTGTGCCGTGGCAAGGTATAGCCTATGTAAAACAAGTTTCTTGCAGCTTTACTGCCATTTGGTTTTAGATTTATAAATTGGAATTCACTTTCAGACCTGGGGCTTTTGAAAGTCTTAATTAAATATGTAAACCTAATGTATCTATATAGAGTATTCTGGCATCTATCCTATGCTTTTACTTCCTAATAGAGCATGCTTATAGTGTATGTATTTTGATAATGATTTCATTTGTGTATATTTGATGGGTCTGAAAAAGAACAAAAGTTTTGTTTTTCACATTGATTAAAGGATCGATACACAACAGTTAAAATGATTCATTTTGATGTGTTTGGTGTCTTTTCCTTTAGAAAAGTTTTGTATTTTGAAGTTTGTCCACTTGCTGCCAGTCTAAAGTAGTTCTCTATGGATATAGGTGCAAATGAATATGCTCATGAATGACATTTAATTCTTATGATGTTGGTTTGTCGTCCTGCAACTTGTTAGTGTTGTTCTAGATTAAAATATATACTTTCACACAAAGTTGCATCTTTATTTCCATTGAGGTGCAGAAGAACAATGAGAATATCATTAATTTGCTTTTGGTCAACCAAAGTATTGGTTAGTTCAGCTAAAAATCTTCAAGTCATTCAGTTAGTAATATATTTGGTTAGAGTCTCTCGTACAATTATATTTTCAGAAATACTGTTGCTTTGTTCATTTTCTTCCTAGAGTTATTTCATGCATGTCCAGAGAATGTCTTTGACGCATTGCTTTATTTAAGCTGTTTGTGTACAGTAAGTGGCATATGCTTTTGTTCATGCAGATGGTAACAATTTTTTCACTTTTCAGTCATTATATTGCTTTTTTTATTTATTTATTTATGTGGAGGTCACTTTTATAGCTTTCCAATCATATATGATAGGTGAGTGAAGGATTGGATTTTGCTGATCAAGCGGGTAGGGCGGTGGTCATCACTGGTATACCATTTGCCACCAGAACTGATCCTAAGGTTTGTTTTGCTATGCCTTTTTCCTTCATATATGTTCCCATGAATTTTTCACTCCAGGAGACCACTAATTTTAAAGATGTGAAAGGTTCTATAAATCTTTTTCAAGTGCTAGTTTTTCATAACCCGAATGAATTCTCTAGCTATGATGGGCATATTTCTGTTCACTTTTTGGATTTAACTATGGTGATATATCACTTCTTTTTTCAATGCACAAAACAGAATTTCATAGACAAAATAAAATACACAATTCCAATCCATTGCTAAGTTGGAGAAATTCTGATTGATGAATCCCTCTGTCAATACAGAAATTAAAAGTAGCAAGAATCAATTGCCATCTTTGATGTTTGCTTCCGTTAATGAACAACGTGAAGAAGACACAACTTCTCTACTTTTCCCTCTTCCTTTTCATATTAATGTATTTTAGACAACTCTTCAATGTTATATGGTGCAAGACAGGTTCGTCTGAAACGTGAGTACTTGGATCAACAAGCACAGTCACAAAAGATAGGCTGTAAGGTAGTATCGAACTAGCACAATGTAATAATGATGTTTTAGGAAGAACTCTATTTTGTGAACATGAATTTGCAACTAATATTATGTAAAGTGACAGGGTCTGTATGGAGAAGAGTGGTACACTCAACAAGCATCACGAGCTGTAAATCAGGCTGTTGGTCGAGTCATTCGTCATCGCCATGATTATGGAGCAATTATATTTTGTGATGAAAGGTTGTTGCCATCAATTATCTTAAAGTTGATCCTCGAATTGTCACCGAGTTCAAATTATATTGTTATATATGAGGATGTAGATTTATAGCCCCCCCCCCCCCCCCCCCCCAAAAAAAAAAAAACTTAAAATTTAATCTGGTTATGTTCAATTGTTTTTGTTCTATGTTAAACAACTGATTCATGTTAACAACTCGGTTGAGACACTAAATACCTCTCTGGCTTGAAAGTTATAACGGTTGGGAACCAGAACAGGATTAAGCCTTGAAATGTTTTACCTGTAAACGCTTTATTAAACTTCAACAATCCTTCAATTACTGCCATTGTAAAAATTCAAATTGAGGTATATTACTGCGAAGATAATAGGAATCTTGAAGCATTACAACCGAAAATGGGAAGTGTTCAATTGAAACACTATAATGTGACTAAATAGGTCCTAGTTACTCTTCAGGAAAGAGTGGAACAAGGGAGGGGATTCTCGAATGCGGAAAAGGTTCAGTGAATTTGAAAGAATTGATAAGGATCCCTATGAGGTGTGAATATCATGTACGTTACAATTGATGGGCAACGTTTCCTCTCAACCCAAAATATGTGTGTGTGTGTGTGTGTGTGTAAAGTTATCAGGGTACTATCAACCTCTGATTTGAGATCACTGCTTTATACCATACCAGTGTTGGCCATAATTCATAAGAACATTCTTCAGCCTTGCAGAGGTAAAGAAGTACCTTAAATGCCTTTTATCATGATAGTAGTTTTCTTATTTCCGAGCTAGCAATCATGAGGGGTGTGTTATCTACATATTGTATTGAGCCTGATCTACTGTATAGTCCAGGATATTATTTGTCAGTGATGTAATTGGTGACTCTTCCCCAACTCTGTCAACTTATATTACTGCAGCTCATGTATGTTTCTTCATTTTACTTCCTGTGTCAAATAGGTTTACAAATTCAAGTCGACAGTCTCAAATATCACTGTGGATACAGCCTCATATCAAAGTACAGTTTGTGGTGTTTTACAGGCTTTTCTTATTCTCCGTTTCCTCCCATTCTTTAATGTTTTGTGCACTTCTGAATGCAGTGTTACACTAAGTTTGGGGATGTAGTTTACACGTTGACTCGTTTCTTTCGAGATGCTGGAGCTGGTGGTCCTACAAAACTAGAAGTAGCACAAGCTGAAGATCATGGTATATCTAGTTCATATACATGAATTTTCTGGTGCTTATTTCCATGTTCCTTTTTTCTTCTTTTATTGGTTTGCTTATTAATCCAAATCTGTGAATTTCTTATGTGCATTTCCACATTCTTCTGTGTTTTTTTCTTAACTGTCAATTCTGTTCATGTCATATATCAAGGGAGGTACTTCTTTTCCATTCTCTAAGATAAGCAACAACCCTGCTTGGTATACGCTCTTCTAGTGAATCACAAAATGATATGCTTATACTTGGCAAAATGTGTCTGTAACCGTACATAGAAGTTATGATTTTATTGTAATAAATGGCTTCCTTAACTTATGTTTTAATGAACTGAAATTTTCTGTCTATAAATAGTTAATATGCCTAAATTGATCTAACTAATGAAAGAAGGGAAATGGACATATGGATATTATGGCATAATCTTTGGATAGAACCTCTTTACGAGATTAATATGAATTGAATATGCAAAACATCTGACACAAACTAAATTTTCTGTTGAAGGACTGTTAATATTAGAGCATTTTTTTTTGTGAATTGGGAAAGCTAAATAGGCACCTTTTATTTTGCTAACAAAAGCTCAAGCATGAAGGAGATCATAGTTTCTAACTTAAACTTCAGGAATGTTCAAAGACTGATGTGAAAAATGGGAAGGTGATAAAATCTCACGAGGTATTCTTGCAAGAAGCTTCGGCCAAGTGGCTTGGCCATAAAAGTTGAGAAGGATGATTGCATCAGTTCATATTTCATGGGCCTTCTTGTATGTGACATGGGAATTCCTTCCTGAAAATGCTCCAATTGTGTCTCCTGTCAATATTCTTCTACCTAGTTGCTTTTGCATGGGCATCTAAGGATTATTTGTAAAAGCGGACTTGAGATTCTCTGGTTTTATATTTTATGGATATTTGATTTCAATAGTTTTAAAGCGCCCTGCACCATTTACTAATTTGTGCCCCCATACATTCTGTAACTCCTTCGGCACAAGCTAAGCAGATTCTTATGGTTGGTTATTAGTTTATTCAACTATGTGTTCATAAGAGACCCTAAATGTGAAAATAACTTTAAGAAAAAAAGCAAGTCCTACTTGTCTATTATGTGAATTCCAAATAAAAGTGAAGTGTAGCATGTATATCCGTGTGTTCAGAATAGGCCCCTAAATTACTCATGTAAATTGTTTAGACTATTTGGTAAAATATAACCCTACATAATAATATATATTTTGCATTGTATTTCTTGATATTTTATATTTAATGAGAATTCTGAATAATACTTCGTCATCTGCAGAAACTATAAATAGGTCAAAAGGCTCCCAACTTTTGAACAAACTTCACCTTGAAAGGCATCTTGCTCCCATGGTAAACTTTAATTGGCCTTTGGTACTTACTTTTCTTTCATAATAATAATCAACTAACTTAGTAAATCTTTATTCTCTCTGTGATTATGTCCTCAGCCCACATCCATTGCTGCAACTTGTTCTTTGGAATCAGTGGCCTCTTCCTGCCAAGTCAAACGAGGCAACTTATGTAACCAGCTAAGGGAAATACTTCCTGCCAATCGCTCGTCTTTAATGGCAGACAAGCTTATTCAGGATTCAGCTTTGAAGTGTTCAACTAAATTGAAACATTTGGATAAGAATTTTTTAACCATTGGACTGAATAGCACTCAATCTAACAAACAGAAAATAGATAAATTAACCCCAGAAGTATCGTTGAGTGATAAAAATAATGATCTGCTAGCACCTTATGCTTCGAAGAAGCTTAAATTACTTATAGAAGGACCGGATCAGACACAACTTTATAAGAAGTCTGATGAGGACTCTACTTATTCAGCAGAACAGAAGTGTCCACAATTTTCTAGGACTGGCAGCTCTCAGAATCCTCAAGCTACTTGCAATGCTGTGGAGAAGAGAGGATCAGCTTTTCTGGTCCAGGTGAAGTACTTTGATCCTTTCATCGTTCTATTTCTATGTGGTGTTTGCAGAATCTCTACAGAATTGTATTTAACCTGTCATGATTATGCATTCAATTGATTTGCACAAGTACATTATTTCACTTTATCATATGACAATGCAGCAAATAAATTATTAGAGTTGTCAGTTTCTAATATATTACGCCAGTGGCGGAGCGAAGATTTTCAAACCTGCCGTTTGGGGCCACAAGCAGTTACCTTTACTACTAAGCTATACATCAATAAGTGCTACATTCTTGGAACATTATATTACATATTTACATTGATGTCTGGGTTAATGACCTTAGGGATGCATTAGGGTGTCTTTCATAATAATGAGTGGTGTTTAGTTTGAAAAGTTAATAATGGGTACTAATGGCTTCATGAAAATTCAGAAACAGATTACGTTTATGAAGCTGGGAAGTTATTGAGGTGAATAAATGACATTTTAAGCAAACCTTGGGATGGCTAAAATTTTTACCTTTTTAATTTGTTTTCTTGTGATAAATTATTTCTGTCAATATTTGGCTCTTTTCCTGGGAGTTGAGATCTCAAAAACTGCATGACTTGCAGGTCCGCGAAAAGCTCACTGATGCAGAATATAAAGAATTTGTGGGCTTTATGAAGGCGCTAAAATCTAACGTATTGAAAATACGACATGTTTTGCAATCTATTGCAAAATTATTCTCTCTTCCAGATAGGCTCTCACTACTGTACGGGTATGGAGTTAACAAGTCATAATTTCCTTTGGTACATTTTTATTAGGTATACAGTCGTGCTTTCATCACAACTTGTTAGTTTTCACTAGTTTTTATTCAGTTCCTAGGCAGTTAGCATTTGGCATGACCTAGATACTAGAATAGTTACTTTTTGTAATATCATCCAGATTTTGCTTTCTTCTCCCTAATATTATAATGATTACATTGATAGGTCTAGCTAACTACATTGATTGAATCAGTTCAGAGTTTAATAAAAACAACTTAATTGGTCACCTTAGATACATTAACAACATTGACAGAATATTGCAGTTGTTTTGTTGTGATTCTCTGTCTCTCGTTCTGGGTTTTATTTTAATTTTACTTCTTTGGTGTTTGTGGGGGGTGGGGGGAGTTGTGTGATGGAAAATAGTCTCCAAAAGTTTGTGATGTGGATAGAATGAAGGTGGATACTTTTTTATGTCAACTCATTATACGAACCAATCTCCATCTCCTTGAGAAAGATCTCACGTGCTACATTTTTCTTTCATTGTTGACAGATTCAAGGATTATGTTCCTGCAAAATATAAGTCTTTGTATGAGCGATACTTGGGGGATAATCATGAAGCACAGTAAGGAACACTTCTACCATTTTATTCACATTTATAAACTGATGAAGATTCTCTTCTAGTATTATGAGAACTCCTTGAGTTTAATAATTGATTTATAAATAAAGTACTGATGAGATAAAAAGTGGTAATTCTTTTTCTGGCTGTGTGTAAATTCTAACTACTCTCTTAAAACTTAAATAGCAATCACGTAGAGAAAAATCACCTAATGAAGCAACATCTGTCTTGGGCAAAATTTATGGTAATTCTTCCATGTGCTAATTTCTAACATCAAACTAACCCTTAATATCATGTCACTCTATTTAGACCACTCAAGTCATCATTTTCTTGATATATATGCTATTTTTCTAGAATATACGTTTTTCTAATAATTAGGATTGTTGTGTATGTTTCCGAGTATCAACTTTTACTGTTTATCAAACATAAGTTCTAATGGACGACAGAAGTCACAGGACGAGTAGAATGACCCATTAAATAAACATCTAGCTTGTAGAATCTTATCAGTGATTGAGAGAAATTAGTGTAGTGAAAGAACATATCAGAAAGAGAAATAATTAACTGAAAGGGAAAGCTGACGACTTATCTTTTGATGCACTAGTATCTTGAAGACGTTCTTGAGAGTTCAGATGAATAACAGACTTTTATTCAGTAAAATTCTCAGAGTAACTTACAATCTGAAGTACCTGAGATGCTAAGCTACATAACTATCTTACATGCTGACTTCACTTGCAGAGTACCTGACAACAGCGTTCCAAGAGAATTATAATTTTGCCTTATCCCTGTTGGATAAAGTTCAGTTTTATTGCACTGTTTAATATTTATCTGCGAAGGGGGTTCCAGTAGCATGGTACGTGCTGTTCCATAGCAGTATTACTGGTATAGTCTTACAATATGAGCTCGTTGGTTCCATGTCATTTTTTTTTTTCAAAATTTTGAGGAATTTTGGAATTTTGTGAGAAGGTATGGCTGAAAAGTTCGAAAAGTGATGGGTCCCATATAAATATGCGTATACCCTGTCATGCTTGCAGCCTATCTGGTGCTAAAGTTAAGAGTTTGAGCAGCCACCGGTGACGAGCAAGAATTTGAGATGCAAAATATCAGTTCCGATCACAAAGCAGAGTTGTGGTATTGTACTCGTACGCCCATCTTTCCATTGTAAACGTTATTTTACATCCATGGAATGTTTTTTAGATGTATCATTGTTTCAAACAAGAAGGCATATTAGATTGTGATTTATTTCATAAATCCTGTATATCCATTGAAGAGGTTCCTGTTCATTGGTAGAAATTTTTCACCCACTTGAATAAATTCAGAACTCTTTTTAACCTGTATTCCTGATAGTTTATGATTATGAAAAAATGGTAACTTTTTGTGTTTCCACTGCTAAGATGTTAAATTTTTTATTTTATTTTTTTTTGGTGGGTTTGCAGGCTTCTGTTTGTCGGCTAGACCCTTATTTCTCAGGTCCTCAACCGAATTTTCTAATTACCCAAGTTTCAAACTACTCTCTTTTGTACTACGCTCTTCAAGTGTGCTTGTCCCCCTTCTTCCTTACCTTGGTAAAAAAAAAAAAAAAAAATTGTTGAGCTAGCAAAAATATAAAATTATTATTTCTCTTCTGTATCCATCATTTTAAAGTATTTTAACACTTTTGTCATGCTTATTTTTAAATATAGCACCAGAATTTGTTCCCTTAATTCAATTATAAAAAAAATAAGCCTGCTATGCCTAAGAGATTCCATGTTCACCAGCTTCAATTAATATGTACATAGGATTCCATTTTATTTTATATAAAATGTATATAGTCAAGCTTTGACCCTATTATAAGAAAGGGATAAAAGAAAGAAATCTAGCGTATTTTTTTATTTTTAATATGTTCGAACTAATATAATATTAAAAAATATTAAAATCTATTTTCTTGATTTTATGCTATCAAATAATAAAATTACATGCACACAAGCTTTGAAAATAATTAACCATTATTTACACCAAAGTATCGCTGGCAGCCTGGCACCAACAATAAAATAATTAATGATTATTCAATGGTGAACGGTAGATTTGCACGTATTCCTACTCACAAATGTTGAAATTTATGGGTATTAAATAGGTTTAAAACCAATTTATTGACTTTTTAGGTTAGTCTTATTTAATTATTAGGTGGTAATTAATTTTTAACTAAATGTTAGTCTAAGCGACAGTGAACTTCGTTGTCTTTAATTGATACTTATCTCTGAGATTGATAAATAAAATTATTTTTATATTTTGTTGCGCGGTGATTATAATATTATATTAAGTTGGTTAAACAGATACATGTGAATTGGAATTATAAGTCTCAAAATGTATAAGTTGGTAAAAGTTGATCTATATCAAAGGAAATAAGAATTTCTCCCACCTACCCAACAAATAAATAAATTCATAATACCCATTTTTAATTAATTTTTTAACTTCTGATAACTGAATTGGCATATTATAATCCTATTTAATTAATGTTATAATAAAATCAAAATAGAATTTATTTTCTTGATTAATCTCTCTAGAGCAATACCATAATTCTACAGCAAAACCTCGATTTTCAGTCACCTAACTCTACATGTCCTTAAATAATAGCATTTATATACATAATATATATATATATATAAAAAAAAAAAAAAAAAAAAAAAAAGAGGAGGAATGCTTTATATTCCTTTTCTTAGTAATCGAGTTTTCTCATTGTTGACTATATATGATTATTATAACAAGCATTGTCGATCGACACTACTTAAATTCAACCGTTTTGTGATTTTTGTACATTTGATAATTTTATACACTATACAACAAGATAAATGCGTATAGTGAACTAGATTATACTCGATAGTGCTAAACAAAATTAAGAAAAGAAATGTAACAAATGTCATTAGTTATTCTACCGAGTACATAGTATCGAATATGTCGTTAAGGATCACTTGTGTCACTTAAACTTACGATATTTTTTTTATTTTGTGTTAAAAAAAAATATGAAATGGGATCCTAGCTGGATTATTATTATTATTATTGCCATTTGCGAGTTACTTCCACATCAATACACAAAAGTCAACAAAAGATAGAGTCGGAATAATCTCCAAGGCATCACCATGCCTATCAAGAAAATTAAATCCGTAAAGCATCTTCCATTTCTTGTAAATCAAGTAAGCACAACAAAAGAACAATACAACAAATTAATTTCGCGATAAATTAGGACAGACTACACGAATTGTTTGCACGATTCAGTTCAAAATGTAGCTACATTCCTAGTAAAAATCTAACAAAATCGATACAAGAAAGAAGAAGAAGAAGAAGACGACGACGACGACATCAAATGACGGATTAATATTAGCTTTATGATGATCAAACTATTAATTCATTCTTCTCAAAGATTCTTGATGGAACGGCGAAGCGAGCCGAAAATGATCGAGAAAGTTCATCGGGATTCGCCCACATTAAGCCCTCATCAAAATTCTGTGCATAAGAATATGGATCATAAGTGAATCTCATTGAATTTGAGCAACTGAACTTTCTTTTCTTCTCCTTCTTGATCTTCCTCCATAACTGTGTCCAAATGGGAGCTTTCGTGTTGTTTACAGACAAATCATACTGCGTGAATCGCTCATGGTAGTCTCGGCCGGAGTCGAGACGACCCCATACGACATCTTCGTTGGAGGAGCAGCACCATTTTCCAGCACCCATTGTGAAGAGAAAACCAGTGGTGTTGTGACTTTTGTGTATGGGGATGTAAGGAGTTGGGGTTGGTGTTTTATAGAATAGGAGAATAAATGCATGAGTTGGACAAATTATAGTCAGATAATGATTTATCTCTATCTGATTTTGTATACTTCCGAGTCAATACTTTTTGTATGTGTAGATGTAGAAGTGTGCACAATGGACCTAGAGGAACTAGGAAGGTTGGACACGTGACTTTTTCAATTTTCAGGGGCAAACTTGTCATTTGGTTCAAGTTTGATTATATTTTGGGACAGTTGCATTATAGTCCCAACTTATTGCAATGGTAGCAAGTTAGTACTAACCTTTAATCCGTTCTCAACAACGAAAACTATATAGATCTCTGTAAAATCATACGTGGTCCTTCCCTTTAATTGGTTCTCAGCGGTGAAAACCCACTCCCTTTCGTTGTCACCTTTAGATGATTTTGTCACAACTCATGCCTTGTTGCCTCGTCATCACGCAAATGGGGAGGATAATGAAACGAAAAAAAAAAATGTGAAACTAATGATCGAGAAGTGTAGAACGGTAATCAGGGATGGAGTCAGAATTTTACGTGAGTGAGGACCAAAAATTTTGGAAACCTAGATTGTAAAAAAGTTCAATAATAAACACAAATACGAATAAAGTTGCTTACAATTGTTCTTTACGCGTTTTCATACTCTGAAAACGCTTTACAATAACTTCATTATCAATTTTAAAAAATATCTCTCTCTCACCATAAACAATAAGATGATCATTCATCCACTCATCACTCATTCGGTTGCTCAAACTATCTTTCACAAGTTTCATTGCAGAAAACACTCTTTCTACACTAACAGTGGCAACCGGTAGAAGTAAAGCCAAAGTTAAAAGTTTATAAACCAACGGAAAATGAATATTTTTTTTTTATCTGAACAATCTTCTCTGCAAGATCACCAAAACCTTCCAACTCTTGAAATACAACATTAGAGCCGACATCAAAGTCGAATACAATCAATTGAAGCATTAAGTCGAATGCGATAATCATCTTTAATTTGTTTTGATTTCTTGTGTAAAATCGTTTCAATATGGAGATCTTGATTCATCAATGCTTCGCACTTCATTCGAGCTCCATTGTGTTCACTATCATGCTTCCCAACATGAACTTTAAGCCTCTCATTGTGTTTCCAATGATTAAATCCCTCACCAACAAAAACATCACCCTCTGATTGTTTTCCTTTAGCAGATTTGAATAGATAACAGTAGAGACAAAAGGCGACATTTTTACATATGCTATACTCCAACCAATTGCCAAAATTACTAAACCAAGAAAGGTTAAATCTTCTAAATGTTTTTTCTCCAAACTTTCGTTTTGGAAATGAATGATTCAATGGTTGACAAGGACCTTTCAACAAATATGCTCTTCGAACTTCATCTCTAATCTTAGGAGCATAATTCGAAATTGGAATTCTTAATCCGGGGTCAGAGGGAAGCTGTGCAACATCAAATTTCTCAATCAAACTTGAGCTCCCCTCTACTGTTTTCGAACTTTCTACAAATATGTTTGAATCATTCTCAACTCTATTTGAACTCTCCTCAACAATATTCTCTTGACGATGTCTTTTTTATTAAATACCTCTCCATAATCTATTAATCTGGAATATGACAATACATACATCAATAATGAATAATCAATTCAAACTTTCAAAGCAATAAACCAAAAATTTTAATCTAGTTTCTAATTTCATCTATCTAATAAGAAAATTTTAACTTAAGTTTCATCCAATAAATCAAAAACTAAAATGCACTCAAGTATAATCAAAAACAAAAAGTCATTCAACACAAATACACAATTACTGAATAATGAATTAATCAACCAACAACAAGAGTATAACAAGACAAGATATCAAGAATCATTAATCAAGATCACATAATCAATTAATTAAAAGTTAAAACTTACATGGTAATTTGAAATTGGAAAAATTCCAACCAAGCAAATTTGGGCGAGAGGCAGCGCCACAGCAGCCACAAGGACCATTCTCGGCGACGGCGGCGAGGACTGAGGGGGCACGACGCGTCATCGTAGGCGCAGGCTGCGCAGCGCAAGGGCGGAGAGTCAGAGATGTTTGACGGAGGCTGGAACGGGGGAAGGACTGAAGTTTGGTCGTACACCGGTGACCGGACAGAGATGACACACCGCACGGTGAGTCGCCAGTCGATGATGAGCGGTCGAGCGGGAGCAGAACCAGCAGGTGAAGGAGGAAATTTGATTTTGATTTGGAAATTGAGAAATGTCTAACCTCGGTTTACCGTTTACATACTGGGTGCAGTGCAGGCTTGCAACAAGATTTTGGGCTTTTCAAAAAAAATAAAATTGGGCCAAATTAATTCATGTGGGCTGACCTATTTGGACTCAAGATTTTTTCAAATCTCAGTGGGGCCTGGCACCCACATGGCCCTGCGTTAAATCTGTCCCTAGGACTGTTGAAAGAGCAATCTCGAATTTTTTAAGAGTATCATTCTAATTAGAATAATTATATTTATACCATAATAATATATATATTTTTTAATTGCAATAGAAATTTTCAAGTTTTGCTTATTTTTGCATTTATGCACTCAACTGTTTTGGCTGCATTCTTATCTTGACATTAAATTAAATTAAATAGCACAACGTCTTTGATGACAGTTGATTTCCAAATATTCTGTCAGCGTGGTTTAAAATGAGGGACAAATGTTTTGTTGGACTTTTGGATCTTTTGCCCTTTTTATGTACTTTAAAATTTGATGGAAAAATAAGCTTCTTATCTTATGCCATGCTAATGGGTTTTTTGAATGAAAATTGTCATCATTGATAACATATGTCAACTTATAATAAGTCATATTCAAAGTTTAGATGTACTAACTACTAATTGATTAAATGGTGAAGATAAGAATTTGACCACAAAAAGTTAGGAACATATCACATATGCGATAATGATCAAATTTTGAGAATTTAAAACGTGATACGACAAATAAAAATTACGTTGTAAATGACAGAAACTAGGAATTATATATTGCTGTGACAAAAAATAGGGGGTGAGGGGAGGGCCCCTCCGAGGGGTACGCCCCCAAATTTTTTAATTTATTTTTTAATCAAGGGGATTAAAATCGACACATTGAGTGCCAAATCAATCAAACATAAGGATAATCATAAATAATAATACATCAAAAATTCAATATATATAATTAAAATATTGTGATTCACTATTACACATATTCCCTACGTGTTTTCATACTTTGAAAAATTAAAATGATGTATAATTACATCATTATCAATTCTATCAAATATATCTTTCTCGATATATTCAATCAAACTACGATTCAACAATTGATAAAAGCAAACCCTTCCACCATCAAGCCTCAAAATAAAGCTTTCCGATCAAAAAAATAAAAAAAAAAAAAAAAAAAAAAAAAAAAAGCTGTAAAATGAAGATTGGAGTCACAAGTGCAACATTATACCAAAAGGTTAGGTCCACGAGCGTAAGTTTCCCAATGAAACTAGAGTGGAACTCTCCGAGAGAAACAAACTTATCTCAATATTAAACCAATGTCAAAGCTTCAATAAAAGAATCATGTCCACAATAAATCATGGGCCAATTCATTAAATTACTATTGGGCTTAATCCATTTCACAAATATACTACTTTAAAGGGCCTAATTTTTAATATTATCATTACTATCTTAAAAGTACCAATAGATGAAAATCTTTCAATTTCCGAATTTGCTCTCACATATTTTATTCTAACCCAAAGATACCATTGCTTGTACAATAATTGATTAATTAATTATTAAGTTAAACCCAATCAGTCCCCACCTTTCCATTTACCCTAGAAATAAATATGTTTTATAACTTACAGAAATCGATTTTTAACCGAATTTTTTTCCCCTGAAATTTAGCAAAAAATATTCAAAAGTTGTTTATTACAAAAAAAATTATGCAATTTATTCATTATTTATATAAGACGTACAACGCAGGTGCTTTATTTTTTTAGTTTGCTGAAATTTCGCAAAAATTATTCAAAAACTGTTTATTACAAAAAAATTATGCAATTTATTCATCATTTACAAAACAAAAATTTTTCAAAAGCTGTTTATTACAAAAAAATTATTCAATTTTTTCATCATTTACATAAGACGTGCAACGCATGTGCTTTATTTTTTTAGTTTACTGAAATTTCGCAAAAAATATTCAAAAGTTGTTTATTACAAAAAAAATTATGCAACTTATTCATCATTTACATAAGACGTGCAACGTACGTGCTTTAGACTAGTGTATTTAAAAACATATTTCAACAGTACAAAACAAATTATCAAAATTAGGTAAAAGAAATATTCTTTGCGCTAACAGGCTTGAATTTGAATAGAAACATAAACGTAAATGTGTGAACGGTCAACATAAATAATTGCACTAAATTTTACGGAAAAAATTTGTCTTTCATCAATTTCATTTTCATCTGCACTATTTTTTATTTATTAATGGTTACTTCGCATTCATTTATTATTATGAAGTGAATAATTAAAGATTATTGATATGTCACAAAATATTCTCAACTCAATTAACTTAAAGAAAGTTCAAACAAAATTGTGAAATAAATCATTCAAAACTTGACACAGGGATAAATATTTGATATGAAACGTTAATTTAAAGAAAATATGGCAATATACACTAACCAAAACATTGAAATGACGTTCACTAGCCTTTAAAATTAAACGTGCATCTATTTTGTCCCCTTTTTTTTGTAACTTATGAATTTGTAAACAACTTGTAAAATATGACATATTTTTTTGCTAAAATTAATTGAATTAGTTACATGCGCCTTAATTATAACTGCTATTGCAATTTAATTACATTTTACAATTAATTACAATTGTAACTTTATTTCAATTTTGTAATTAATTTTTTTAATTTTATAATTAATTATAATTATAATTATAATTAATGAATTTATAAAACATGACAATTTTTTTTGTTTGAAATTAATTCAATTAGTTACACTCACATTAATTACAATTATAACTTAATTACAATTTGTAATTGATTACAATTAATTACAATTATATCTTTATTTCAATTTTATAATTGTAAGTAGTGAATTCGTAAAATTTAGTGTAATTCATAATTTGTAACTAATTAAATTAGTGTAATTGTAATCAGTTACCGCGACACTACCACCAACACAACCATCTTCGTCGTCGGACCACCATAAAAAAAACTCATACGTCACATTAATTTGCATCAACTCACTTTGGAATCCAACCATAGTATTCGTGTTAGTGAAAACAGATCTTAATGAAGCAGAAGATGAAGATTTACTACAAGGCTAATATTCTTTATGTATATATCCTTTATCTTTACCCCTCCTTCTAAGACGATGTCGAGTTCTTCAAGTATGAATTTGTTCACCATCACAAAAGAGGGTTATGGTGACCCTCTTTTTGTGAGATAAAATATATGTGTATAAAATTGATAAATATAAAAAATTTCTGTCCACATTATTCTATTTATTAAGATCTTCGTTATTAGTATAATCTTGATATATAATTTTTATTATTTCAAAAGTTACTTATTTTACATATAATTAAGCAGTTTATTACTAAAAATAAGTAACTTTTAAAATAACAAAAGTTATATAGTAAGATTATACTCATATCGAAATTCTCGATGTTTAGAATAATAGAGACAAGAAATTCTTTAGTTTTTACGAATTTTAATATGTATATTTTACCCTCACAAAAAGAGGGTCACTGTAACCCTCTTTTTTGTGAGGGTGAACAAATTCACACTCGAGTTCTTCTATTATCTTTTGCAAGACTTCATATTTTTGCTCAAATTCAAAGACAATCTGATTTGACATATGTGACTCAATCTAGGATTCTGAACAAATCTGATTTGATACTTGGGATTCTATTATATCTTCTCCTTCGTACGTGTCTTTGATTCTTCCTTCCAAAAATCTAAAGGTTTCACTATTTTTTTCCCACAAAATTTTCTTACAGAAATGATAGAAAGAAGTTAAGTTTTTCGTGGAGAAATCCCATGAGGTGGTGCTCTGTTTGATGAACAAAAGGAAATTGAAGCAGAATCTGAGTAAGTGGAAGTAGAGGAGCATAAGCAACTATCTCCTATATCTCCCCAGGAATAAAAACATGAGATTAAAGGGTTAAATACACTTATGGCCATCGAACTTTATTAACAGTGTCACTTTGACCATCGAATTTTATTTTGTGTCATTTTGGTCACTAAGTTTGATTTTTCATTATACCAATGGCCACTTTGTTTTGTAATTTATAACATACTGAGTGACCAAAGTGAGACAAAATCAAACTCAATGACCAAAGTGACACTGCTATTAAAATTTGATGGCCACCAGTGTATTTAACCTAAGGGGAAGACGAAAGATGGAATACAAAAGAGGGTTGATTAGAGTTCGTTTTATAATTACCTGATTTAATAAAATAGTTTATAATAACCTGATTATAACAATTTAAAATGGATTAAGTACACAAATACAAAACTTTAAGGTGCTTATTTTTAAATATCAGGCATTTTAAAATATATTTTAAGAATACAAAACATATTATTAAAATTAGGTAATCAGGCAATGAAAATCATATTGACTTTGTAATTAATTACAATTGTAACTTAATTTCAATTTTGTAATCAATTACAAAAATAACTAACTAACTAATTAATTACAATTAAGTTGCAATAGTAATTGTAATCAATTTGGATTGTGACTTAATTACAATTGCAACTTAATTATATTAATATGGAATGAATTACAGTTTGTAATTAATTACAATTGTACCTTAATTTCAATTTTGCAATTACTTACAATTGTAACTAAGTTTATACTATTTTAACTTAATTGTATATATTACAAGTCACTCGAAATTTTAATTTTCTTTTAAAATTAATTTAATTAGTTACATATTGTAATGAATTATAGTTTGTAATTAATTAAAATTGTAAATTTATTTCAATTTTGCAATTAATTACAATTGTAACTAATGAATTTGTAAAATATGACAGATCTCTTTTACTAAAATTAATTGAATTAATTACATCCATATTAATTACAAATGCAATTGCAACTTAATTACATGATGTAATTAATTACAGTTTACAATTAATTACAACTATAACTTAATTTCAATTTTGTAATCAATTATTATAAATGTAACTAACTAATTAATTACAACAGACCCGCTATGATTACTCATTTTTCGTGATGGTGTAAATATTATTAGACTCGAGTGTAGTTGACCAAGGTAACAAATGCGAAGTTCTTAGTTCATCTTATCATCTGTTTCTATTGTGGTTGTATTTTTCAATTATGGATGAGACTTTGATATTAGCGCCCACTTCACGCTTTCTCTGCTATTATTGTAGTCCCAATGGCACCATCTCTTCCATGGTCTCTTTACTTTCTGAATAATAATACCATATTTGAGGAAAACCCCCAATGCTC
Source organism: Ligustrum vulgare (assembly GCA_963555705.1). Classification (NCBI taxonomy): domain Eukaryota; kingdom Viridiplantae; phylum Streptophyta; class Magnoliopsida; order Lamiales; family Oleaceae; genus Ligustrum; species Ligustrum vulgare. The sequence goes on along the minus strand of OY743172.1, from coordinate 1,950,949 downwards.
CTATTCATCTTCTTCAACAACCATTCATCACCTTCTTTTTCCTTTAGTTTGTGTGCAGAAGAGAAGCTCAAATCATGAAGAGGGATAATCCGAATCAACAAGAATTTGTCACTTCCAGTTCATCGAACAAGGGCAAGACGCGGTGTGAAGAACAAGATGCAGGCAGTGTTGATGAACTCTTTGCAGTTTTGGGTTACAAGGGTGAAGTCATCTGATATGACCAAGTTTTGCACAGAAGCTTGAACAACTTGAAGAAGTGATGAGACGTCAACATCGGCTTTCTCATATAGCATTGTAAATTGTACATTACAATCCTTCAGATCTCTCCTCATGGCTTGAATCAATTTGGGGCATGGAATTAGGGCTAGAATGATTTTAGGACTAATATGTGGTTTTCGAGTTTGAAAATTGTTATATGGGTATCGTTAGATGATGATGATGATGATGGTGATGGGCATTGGTGTCTCTGGTGGTGGCTATTGATTGGAGACAGTGTTGGTGGTATATCGGATGGGGGACGAGAGAGAATGGTGAGAGAGAGAGAGAGAAACGAAGGTTCGATAGATTGTTTTCAAAGAGAGAGTATCCAAATTATACATAATTTGATAAAATACTATTAAATTATCTGATTTAAAAGATTTTAAATCCAAACATATGAGTGGATTTAATTATCCCATCTAAAATCAGAAGGTATGAATGAGCCTAATTAGCCATTTTTTTATATGGACTTTTACTAGGGGCATTTGGCCCACATTGCCAATATGCGAGTCTGCCCTTGAGTGTAATTATAATTTGCCTTCATTGTCTAGAGATGCATATTGTATCGCCATCAAATTTTGTTTGTTCAACCACATTCAAATCTTTTTATTTATTATTACTAGTGGGACACACATGCATCTTTTTAATGGTGTATTTAATATCATAGTATAAAAGTCGATTCAATATTCTGGAAGATGGAAAATTGAATCGATTACCATATAATAAAAAACTTGCATTTCAAATCAAAGTGAAATATGCCGGATACACATACATATTAAAATCAGAGTGTAATAAAAAAATAATAATAAATACGAAAAAATCTAAATAACCTATTGGAGAAATAACCAATTGGGGAAAAAAAACAACTCAAATGGTTTATATGACTCGAATTGGCTCAAATTGACTTATGAATAGTAGATTCAAAACTTGCTCTTTTAATATATAGGAAAAATAGTTTAAAAAACATAAATAGTAAATATATTGACACCACATTTTTTGTTATTCACACCACATTTTAATTTTAATGAAGATACCTAAGTTTCCTTACTCTTACATTTACCCTGTCAAGTTTTTTTTTTAATAATTTCTTTATTATCAACTCTTTATTAATTTTCACATCTTGTATTTAGAGACAATTTTCATCCAAAATATTTTTTAAGATGGCGAAAAATACTTATCTCTCATACACTAAATAATCAAAATAAATAATTAATACAAAAGTTTTTAAAAAAATATTTGCACGTCTTTTCAATGCAAATTAGAAGAATATTTGAATAGAAATCGTGATTATAAACAAAATATGTTAATTAATTGAATGTTATGAATAATAATGCGCTGAAAAAAATTTGAGGACATAAGAGCAAATGTAAACAAATATTGAAGATATTCCTTGTAATTAAATTGTGGTATAAATATAAAAAAATGTAGTGTTAATATACCCAAACATAAATGACCCCTCTTTCTCTTTCTTTAATTTTTTATGCACACCACAAGTCGCCCAATATCATTAGTTTCCATATTTTCACTTTTTTTTTTCAATCTTCACTAACATAATTTTCAGTTCTGGTTATTATTATTATTATTATTATTATTATTATTATTATTATTATGCAGGTTTCAAGCTTCGCCCCAATTATTCTATGGAGAACAGTCTTTCCCCTGGTTCGCCTTCCAAGTAAATTTGGATGTGAATATAGTCTATGTACACTTGGAGTAGACATTCGGACAACAGTTCTCCTCTCTATGGATTCCCGTTTATGTCGTGCGGACGGGACAGCGACATGGAATACAATAACCCTTCCTCCATGTAAGCTCTTGACTTCCAGCATTTAAATGTTGTATTTCAAGAGTCATGATTCAAATATCTGATCATCTTATTAACCTCCTCCTACATTGATGTTGCACCATGCCCATGAAGACATAATTTCTAGTTATAATAAGTTTTTCATATTTTTACTCATCAATTGAGTTGTAGAAGAAAATATACGGCTCTGTTTCTCTTAGTTCTTTCTCTCTCTCTTTCCCTTTTTATTCCATCTTGTCATGGAGATGATTTTTTTCACGTTCTCATTTTAAAGTAAAACATAATTTTTTTGTTTTCTTCCAACAATTTGAACATATAGGATTCTTCTACCGTAATAACGAAAAGAAGGGATTTGAGGATTGTCCTAAATGGTAAGGATGCCCGAGCGTTTGTCACTAGTATTAAAACAAAGGGCCCACTGAAAAAGTCATCAAAGTCTATTTTTATCAATAATCAATTAAAATAGATAAACGGCTTGTGTACAAGACGAGACGTGGCTTATATTGTTCCATCCTTCTAATTTATATCATCAAGAATTTGTTGAGTCATGTTTGGCTCAGCTATTTAGCCTCTGTTTGTTAAAAGTTTTTTGTTTAAAAACATGTTTTTTTATGTTTTCTAGGTAAAATGTATGGTTGAAAAATGGAGAGAGAAAATGTTTGTGGTTAAAAAATGATTTGGGAAATTGTGTAGGAAAAAACATGTTTAAAAACATGTTTTGCCAAACAGAGGCTTAGTTTCTTCTTCCTGGCTGGCATACTGTCCGAAAAACTTGAAAATAAATAACATTTAAGCTAGGCCAAACATGAGCAGTCAAAGCTCTTGTAATTGCGGATAGGCACATAATGAATTAAACTTGCTTTTTAAAGCCGAATCAATCGAGCCCATAATCATGTCCATCTTTAGGTCAGTTATTCAGGTCAATAATCGAAGAGGCGCTTCTTGCTCAACCGCGGTTAGTCTTTTGTTTTTGGAAAATAAGAGATGCCATTTTGTTACCTCTGTTATCCAATTACTGATGGAGTCTAGCCTAAAACTATAATTTTAAGCAGCCAAACATGATCAATGTCACAAACCAACCCCCCCCCCCCTCTAATAAAACATTGAGGGCAAAGGAAAAAACAAAGAAAAAATGGGTTTCAAAATTTTTGCTCCCTTTCCTTTTCCAAAAATAATAAACAAAACTCTCAACTTGTCACTTGACAAGTGGTGGGAAGTCTCTTTAGATTAGTCACAACCTTAATAACTCTTATATGGCAGAATGAACCATGCTACACTTACACATACTTTCACACACTACATTACACACCCCTCACATGGGTGTGGGGCCCACAAATAATAAAAAATTGAGGACCCCACCCATTGTGAGGGGTGTGTAATGTAGTGTGTACAAATTGTGTGTAAGTGTAGTATAATTCATGGCAGAATATGCAAAAGGTTATGTCCAAAAGCAATTCCTTTCTGAGAATCAAACAATATATCCAAGCTTTTGTTTATCCCACCTCACCTCACCCCACTCCACAACTTTTCTTCTATGCCATCCTTTCATTTGCTTTACTTGGGCTATAATATTATGATTCTCCCTGGTTATATTCTTACTTGTTGAATGTAAAACTCTTCCTTCTTGCAACGAATGATGTGTTACCCGGGTGCATATTGGGTGGGTCTGTGTAGGCCGGTCGGTCCTCAAGGTGGGGGAGTAGTTTCTCCAGTGACATCACCATCCCCACCAGCTGTGATAGAGGTTGAAAGACAGCAAGAAATGGCTAATACAGGTGGGGCTAACAGCGGCGGTGGTGGAGGAATGAAAAGATGCACGTGTTCACCAACGCACCACCCAGGTTCGTTCAGGTGTAGACATCATCGTGCAGAGTATGTGTGGGTTGGTCGGATGGGACACAGGCCTAGTTAGTAAGTACATATGTTCATCATCAGAGCAAACAAGGAGAAATTAGATTTTATTTCTACTCTCTTGCTGCAATTTTCTTGTTTAAAATTTAAATATTTTGACGTTTACTCTCCACCTGGATCCTAATTTCAGTTCTGTGCACCATAAGAATAAGATCAAGAAACTCATTGCACTGGATGGTGTTGGGTACATGTGTGTACGCACGCGTGCAATGACAGAATTTACATCTATTCATACTCAATTTTTTGTGTCCAAATAACCTATATGCATATGATATGCATACTAATTTACATCCAGAGAAATGTTTGCCCCATATAAACGAAAAGAGACGGGTAATAATCGAAGATTTAAGTATCAAAAACCTTGGAAGCACAGGGTCCTCTATTTGACAATCTGCAATAACAACCTTATCTCCTAGGTCTGTTCTGAAATTTTTGGGCAGAGTCCAATATTCCATCACTGGGGATAAATGGAATTATATATGCAGTTCAAATTTCCAACTATAAGAATATTATGCTTTACTTGTGTGTATTATCATTATCACCGTATCACTCACAACCCTCCACCTGGAGGGGAGGGGAGGGGAGGGTATAGCGAATGTAGCGACCAAGAATTTTTACGCATTAAATAATTATTTTAAAATTATGAAAGCAGTGCGCTGCGATCTCACCCATTTTTAATTTTAAGTCGCGACGTATTCGTCTAACAGAGTCGAGAAATATCAAGTCCATTCGATTTTAAATAAAATTCGAATTTTATTAATTAATTATTTATTTTCTTTAATTCCAAAATCGTTTTTAAATTCCAAATTTTATTGAGTTCATTTTATCAGATTCGTTTTTTACTCAGTTGATTCACGCGTATTATTTTTCTCGAATTCCGTGTATTACTTGTCAAGATTTTCATAATATCCCATCAATCCATACTTCCACCAACTACATCAATCCTATACCTATCAAACTCTCCTACACACTACACAACTCACTCCATTATTCATCACCACCACTCACCCACCTAAGTCGCCACCTCCATCAAGCCAGAACCATCTCACCAGTTGAACCATCACGGCCAGCCTCCACTGCTAGCACCACCGAAGCCAATATCACACTTCCAACCTATCACCACCTATATCATCATCATCATCATCATCACCTACCACCCTTCACCCCCTCAACAGCCAGTCAACCCACCATTAACCACCTGCAGACCACCACAATCGCGGCCAACCCAACTCCAAACTCAACCCAATCAAACTCAAAATCAAGAACTAGGCTAACCCAACACTTACCTCATCCCTAGTCACCTTCGACCGGAGTGACGCCGATTTTACCGCTGGAATACATAGCGATTCAAGCCTCGTTTTGCCTCGGTTTTTGCACCTAAACTTGTACAAAACCTCTCAAAATCTGAACCCCAGCATTGTTCACCGTTCGTCGCGCCCTGCGCAGACATTTCGCAGGCGAAACCGCCGGCTGGAGACCGGATTCGCGCGACCTCCTTCTTCCTCTTTCTCTTCTCTTCACCGGACCATAGAGAGAGAATGGAGAAGTTTGTTTTCAATAATTTTGATTTTCGAAAATTGCAGCTTAGTCCCCGAAGTTTTTAAAGTTATGTATTTCAGTCCTTATAGTTTTAAACTTATTATTTCAGCCCTTAAGTTTTAAATAATTTTAATCAGTCCTTTCATTTTAAAGAATCAATCATTTAAATACCTATAATTTAATATCCATTTTGAGCTTCAACCCAAGTTTTTGAAAATTTACATTTTAGTCCCTCAAGTTTAAAAGTATTCATTTTAGTCCCCCAACTTTCAAATCATCAATTTCAGTCCCCAAATTGTAATTTATCATTTTTAATCTATAAAATTTCAAAGACTAATTTAACTTATTTTTTCTAATTGGCTAGACGAGACGTATGGAGATTTAAAAGATTGAAATTGTTGACCACAAAATCCGGCTGGACTTTGGACCAACACGTCTCAGCTCCTCCCTCTTTGACACGTGGATCTCCTGCGCACTAGGACAAACAGTCAACTTGCAAAGGGGGCCGAGGTGGCTCCCATTTGCACTCCGATGCCTAAGTCAGTACTCATTTTAGGCGAATATATATATTGGGTGCGGGAAATATAAGTGTGTAAAAGAGAGAAAAGGGAGTGAGAGAAATATAGAGTTAAGAGTGAGAAATTGCTAACCCTCTACTTGGAGACAATTGTGCTTCATTTATAGTGAAACGTCTTGTCTCGGATTGCGACACGTGGCATACTTTACACTTGTCATCACCCTAGCTTATGGATGTGACAATCTTGCTTTTCAACCGTAATCATTGCTACATTTTGTAGGGGATGGGCGCCTGTCACGTCTGGGTAAAGGCAGTGTCCCATCACTGACTCCATCTCTCTCTTCTGGTCAACGCCATACAGCGCCCCGGCTGAGTATAAAGCACATCGGCTGGACGTTAACCAGGTCGGCTAAAAAGGTTTGCTTGACATACCACCTCGGCATTCATCCCAAGGTGATATTCTAGGCCTTAGCTGTGGGTCAAGGTCCATTGAGCCATTATTGGGCCTTCGCTGGTGGATCACTGTACCTTTCTTTGGGCCCGAATTCAACACTAGTCCCTCAAATCCGAAGGGATCATTCATGGTCGTGTAGGATTTGCCATGATTTCACAGCATTAACTTTTTAGGGAGTCAATAATGAAATTCCTTAGGTAAGGCTCGAATCCATATCATAGCCGACCTTCTGCCTCGGATTTTCTCTCCCTACTGGCCAGGATCATATCAGCGCATTTCCTAAGCAGCGCATTCAATTCGGAGGAGCTATCGGTATTTATTCCCAAGAAATATATATATAAAATGGGAGGGGGGCAGCATTTCGTAGCGCGTGGCATGCACTGTGGTAGCTGAACGGTTTTTGTCCCTCCCTTTGACGGCTGGTGCTTTGATTAGCTCATTTTCCAAGAAGCATGGGTTACCCACATTAATCATGCGGCTCACGAAACTCAAGGAATCTAGACCGTTAGGATGCCTATAAATCCTTCTTCATTTTACCATTTCACCTTTTACCATTTTCTTAGAATCCTTGCAGCCATACTTTCGCGAAAACTTGCGCCGTCTCTCTCTTCCTTGCGAGTTTCGTGTCTTTTCTTCAAGGGTTTTCTACCCAGCATCCACCCTTAACGTTCCACAGTTTTCCTTGGCGAGTTCTTCATTTCAAGTGCACAGTGTCAAGCATTCGTCTTTTGAAGGTAAATCTCTTGATCCCTGTGTATGCAAGACTTTCTTATTTTTAGTTTCTCATTGTGGGTTTGAGAATTCTGTTTTTGCACTTTGTTTTTCTTTTGTTGAGTCTGACTCTCCTTTAAAACAAAAAGAAAAAATGGAAAGAGTTGGGGGAACGGGTTCACAGGAAATGTTAGCGATGGCGGTTCCCATCAGAGGTTTCTGCCCCATCTCTTTATCGATTTTTAGTTCTCGTTTCTTTAGGGAGCAGGTTAAGAGGAGAAATAGGAAAACCAGTGGCATAATTTATTTGAGTGATTCTGATAGCGAAGAATAAAAACACCAGAACTACATGGCTCATCTGTCATCCGAGGAGGAATCTGCGCTTAGGGAACTCCGAAGCAAACGAGACAGGGACTTGGGAGGAGAAATGGTGGCGGGCTCCTCTTCAGGTCACCAGGACCTCGGCTTGATCGTTAGGGTACCGTTTAGGGCGCATAGGGAAGAGTTGGGTTTGACTGCTGAGGAGATCGCTCAGGTAGAAGATTGGGTTGACTAGGTCAACAAAGTTTCGGGCCACCATGTCGACCCCGATCCAAACCCAGAGTCATGGGAAAGCAGTGAGGTTGCTACTGAAATCCGAAGGATCAATTTGGCCTCGGCTTCGACAAAATTCAGGTTTCCAGAAGGGGTCCATCTGGTGCTCCCTACCCCTTCCTGCCGACCTTGCAGCCTTCCCCCGGGCCAGGCGGCTATATGCCACGATGCCCTTTCTTGCGGGATGAGGCTCCCCCTGCATCCCTTTTTCAGGGCACTGCTTAGGAGCTATAACTTGTGCCCCTACCAGCTGGCCCCCAATTTCTGGACTCAGGCTGTGGGGACTTGGTTGGCGTGGCAAGAGGTCAACCCGGATCATCCCATCTCACTGCACATCATTCACACTCTCTATACTTTGAAGAAATCAGTTAGGAGGGAGAGAGACGTGAGATCGGATGTTAAGGATTGGTATTATTTGTCCCCCAGAGGTTCTTATACTCCCGTTATTACCGGTCACCCTACCTCAATAAAGAACTGGAGGAACCAGTGGTTCTGGGTTGCTGGGGAGTGGCAGAGTTCCCCTGTGGACCCTAATCCAGAAATTACAGTTCCCCAAACTCTTTCCCTACCTAGTGAGTCTTATATTTGCTTTAGAGTCTTTAAGTGTCATGCGTCTTTTGCTCTTTCATCCATACTCACTTTTCTTGACTGCTTCTTAACATATTATTGGCTTATGGCAGGGGACACTTTTGCCCATCTCCTCCCTGACGCGGATCTAGCGGCAGTGAGGCGTCTATTTGCCTACAAGGGCACTTTCTAAGGGGTCATACAACAGAACAAATTATTCGTTAAACACGATCTTATGCGAGCTATGAGTAAGTTCGCCTCCTTATTGCTGTTACATCTTGTGTTTGTTCGTTTTTTATATATAACCCCCATTGTCCTCCTTTCCTTGCTAGGTTCCAAAGAATTCCCAAAGATTTCTTTAAAGGGCCTCTTGGCTACGAAGGTTCCTCCGGCTCTGCGCCATGGGAGCGAGGTTGAAAGAAAGCAGAAAGCGGTCTTGGCCGACCTGTAAATTGGGGTGGCAAGAGAAGTGTTTGAGAAGTCTACTTCCCAACTTCATGGCCCTCTCCCAGCTCTACTGCCACCTCCCACTTTGCTGCCAGTGGGTCCCCAACAACCCAACATTGCTGGAGAGGCCGATCCTGAAAAAGGCGTCGCCAAAGGGAAAGGGAAGAGGTCGGATAGAGGCGGACCCAAGAGGGGCAGGGAGACTAAGGATGCCCCAGTGCCACCTTCCTTGTCCGAGGACATTTCTGAGCAAGCACTTGAGGAGGAGCCTGCTCCCTTAAAAAGGCTCAGAAGGGGAAAAGGCAAGGAGTCCACTTCCGCACCTCCGCCATCAATGATCGAGGAACTGGAGGACGAGCCATCCGTGCCCATGCCGGGCTTGGCTTATGAAGTGACACCAGAAGGGGCATAAGAGCTTAAGCATATTAAAACCAGCATCCTCCCCAGAGATGTCACTTTCAACCCTTCATTGTTCGACTCACCCAGTTCGCCTCCAGCTAGGGCGGCCTTAATTACCGAACAGTTTTGGACAGAGGGTTGGGCCGCCTTTTCCTCCAGTGCTACTCCGTCTCGGAAGCTGCTCGCTGCCAAAGCTATGAACGCCAGAACTCTGGCTCTCATTGACGAGGTAGAGTCCTCCGTGGAGGTAGCTCAACGGGATAACATTGACGAGGTAGAGTCCTCCGTGGAGGTAGCTCAACGGGATAAGAGTGATGCTGAGACTGCTTTCCGCCACGCTGACAATATGCTCAAGGAGATTAATGACCTTAAGGCCCAGCTGTCCATAGCCCGCAAATCTTCTTCAGAAGAGAGGGCTAATGCGAAGCGCCTCCAAGAGGACAATGACAAATTGAAGCATGACCTCCATGCCTCTGAATCAGACGTGGCGGCCTTATGCAAAAAATTGGATGATTCCAATCGTGCACAGTCTATTGCCTCTGAGGCCCTGGCCGCCGCTAATGCAGCAAAGTTGAAGCTAGAAGCTGAGGCGGCAGCGGTAAACGAAAAACTGGGGAGGGAGCTGGAGGCTAGGGCGAAAGCAGAGGAGGACCTTGCCTCGCTGGAAAAACACATGCAAACGAGGATCACTGAAGTCTTGGAACAGATCGTTGCAACACGAGTGGAGAATGCTTTAAAAACTAGAGTGTCGGAAGCTGTCCAGGACTTCAAGGATACCTTTGAAGAGACCCCTGAGTATGAGGCTATGCAGCGGGTTTTTGGGAACTTAGGGGGTAGGATGGCCTTGGGGGACGTGAAGGAAGCTTTTCCAACCTTGGACCTGTCCTCCATTGAAGCATTTTACCCCGAGCCTCAAGATGCTCCTGCAGATCCTTTAGACGCATCCAGCAAGGGTTCTCCAGAAGGCGTTCCTCCACAATGATCATCTTCCATCTTTTACCTTTTTGTTAGTTAGTATGTTCGTTTCTGTTTTCTTCTTCTTCCCCTTTTTTTTTGTGAGTGCCCCGGCACCTAATATTGTGAGTGTAGCCTTTATTTGATTTGTAAATGTGTCATTTTCATGAATGGAATGGTCTACTTATATTTCGACGTAGCAACATTTCTAACTGTTTAAGCATGAATATTTCCAAGTGCGAGTGTTTCCTAATTGTATGATGATATGTGGGGCATTGTGAATGTCTGTCTGTAAATGTCTTTGATTTGTAAAATACACCTGATTTAGAGCACCTCGGATAGGCATAACTTAGTTCGGCTGAAGGGGCTTCTGTGCCTTTCCTCCTCGGCCATTAGTCCAAGGCGATATCTAAACTTTGGTCATGGATGGCCATATGACCATATTTTGGGCGTGCTAGTCCCTCAAATCTGATGTGGTCATTCATGAGCGGATCGAATTTGTCATCACTTCACAGCAATAGTTCTATTCAAGTTTAATCATTCGCTATACCCCCGGATCCGACACAGTTGATGTACTTACGTTTGCTAATTAGATCTGATCTTGACCAACCTTTGAGCGATTTCATCTTAAAACTATGTGACATCTACATTTACAACTTTGTATGAACCTCTGTTAATGTCGCAGTGTAAATTCACCGGAGTCCCTTGTTTTTAACAAAGATCCTGCCTGGCGGAGGCGTGTGGTATTTGCGGCCAAAATAACATAAGAATTTTTTACGTTTGTCTTTTACGCTTATGCACACAGTACTTAACATATATATATATATATCTTGCAAACGCTTTGTCCGGATGTATGAACTAACTTAACGCACCAAGGATTTTGGTTTATGTGACAACATTTGGTTATATTTGAATGATTCCAAACATATTGCGCGGTGAATGACGGTGAACGAGTGCAACACTTTAGATTTGAGTGGTTCGAGGCATTTATTGTATTAAAACTCCCAATCCTTACGTGGTGATCGTAGTTTAGCCTTATGAGAGTCCCTTGTCCTTAACAATTTTTATGCATAGTGTGGACGTATGGCGTCATGACCAAAATAATTTTAGAATGTGCGTTTATCCATTATGGTTGTCTAATAGAGATTGGCGTAATTTTTAACGCAGCTCGCCCACGATTTTTCGAAATAATATGATAATGTTACAATTATAGAGGAATTTAGTTTTATTGAAAATAACGGCGAAGGTGGTCCGTGTTCCAAGGATTACATAGAGGTACTCTAGACAAGTCCTCAATTATGTATGTTCCGGGTACCACCTCGGCAACGACCTTGTAAGGGCCTTCCCAGTTAGGACCCAGAGTCCCTACTCCTGGCTCCTGTGTTGAAGGAAGAACCTTTTTGAGGACCAAGTCCCCAATATTAAAGCGTCGGCTCTTCACCCTTTTGTTGTAGTATCGAGCCATCTTTTTCTGGTATTTGGCCATTACCTCTTGGGAATCATTCCGCTTTTCCATGAGGAAGTCTAAACCGTCCCTTTGCGCTTCCTCGTTCCTAACTTCGTCATCATGAATTTGACGAAGCGTAGGGATTCCGATTTCGATCGGGACATACCGCCTCGGCTCCGTAAGCCAGCGAGAAGGGTGTTTCACCAGTAGCGGTGTGCGAGGTGGTTCGAAGCACCCATAACACTTGTGGTAGCTCGTCTACCCACGCGCCCTTTCTGAATTCCAACTTCATTTTCAGGGTATTTTTTATGGTCTTATTCACCGCTTCGACCTGCCCGTTGGCCTGTGGGTGATGTGGAGATGAGAACAGCTTCCTGATTCCCAAATCGTCACAAAACTCATCCACGCTTCTGTTTTTGAACTGTTTTGCATTGTCACTAACCAGGGAATGTGGTATCCAGAACCGGCATATGATATTTTTTCAAATGAACTTGGTGGTGTTGGCCTCGGTGATCTTCATCAAAGGTTCCGCTTCGACCCACTTGGTGAAGTAGTCAATTACTAATATCGCAAAGCAATTGTTACCAGATCCTCTAGGCATAGGACCAATAATGTCAACCCCCCATTTTGCAAAAGGCCAAGGGCTAGTTACCACAGTTAGCTTGTGATGTGGCTGATGTGGTATGGTTCTGTGTCTTTGGCATTTATCGCACTTGCGAACGAAGTCATGGGAATCCTTTCGCATAGTAGGCCAAAAATATCCCTGTTTGAGGGCTTTTCGGGCTAGCGATAACACCCCGGCATGGTTGCCACAGATGCCCTCATGGATTTCTCTCATCACATACCGCCCTTCCTCTGGTCCCACACATCTCAGCGAAGGAGAGGTGTAACTCCGCTTATAAAGTAGGTCGCCCAAGAGTACAAAATTCGCAGAGTATTTCTGCAATTTTTTAGCTGCTTCTGGCTCGTTTGGCACTATCTGATGTTTCAAATAGGTGACCAGGGGGTTCATCCAGGATCCCTCTTCTTCAATCGCCAAAAATCTCCGGTCCTTGCTCAATAGACGAAGTCAACATGCGCTCAACTGGGATTAGATTGTGTAACTCTGAATCCCTGCTACTTGCTAATTTGGACAATGCATCGGCGTTGGAATTTTCTGTTCTGGGGATGTGTTGCAACTCCATTTTTCTGAAGTGCGCGGCCAAATCTCTTACTTTCTTCAAGTAAGCGACCATAGAAGGTTCTTTGGCAGAAAATTGCCCGTTGAATTGGCTCACAACAAGCTGCGAATCGCTATTGGCCACTACGGATTTAACCTTCAAGGCTTTCGCAAGTCTTAACCCGGCTAGTAACGCCTCGTGTTTGGCAACATTGTTTGAGGCCTTCTATCCAAAGTTCCAAGATGTTAGTAAGGAAAGTCCTCTTGAAAACGTCACTGGCGGCCCTTCTTCTAAAGAAGCCAACCTTTCCCGCGCTCCTGCTTAGGATGCCTGTTTTTGTCATTGTCTTTTGTGAATCTTCATCTACTTCACCTTTGATCTTTATATGTGAATTTTATGTATTGCTCTGCTATACACAAGTAGTTCGTATTGTAAGATGGTCATCATTCAATGTGAGATGGTCCATCATAGGATGAACATAGTTTAATACAGGATAGTCCGAAGCTTGTGCCGGTCCTTGGAGTCACTGGTGGATGTGATAGTCCCTCAAATCTAAGCGCTAAAGACATTTATGTCCATCGCTTAGCTTTGACTGAATGGGTCACAACTCGTACTTCCCCGTGAATCCCCTGTTTACGTCCAGGGTGATTACATCGGGGCCATTTTTGGTTAAAAATCTAACATGGGCGATATGCCTTTAAATTGTACCGTACATACTGCCTCTGACCCATGTGCCAGTGAGAATGGAGTTCCTCCCGTGGCGGTGTGCAAGGTAATTCTGATTCCCCATAGGGCTCATGGAAGTTTATTTACCATTGTTTATTTAATTGACTCCAATTTCTTCTTCAGGTTGTTTCATAGATTTATCAACCAAGTATGCTTCACCCTCATCTAATAGAATATTCAATCCGGAGTTAAAGGAGGACATCCACCTAGGAGTCCCATGTATTCATGCTTTATAGCCTCGTTTGTAAGTACTCAGTTTGTTAGTCTGGGGTGGATTCCATTGAATGGGGAAATCCCTTATTTGTGGGGGGTTTGCTAAGCTATTCATGTTTACTTGGAATTATGCTTGTTAGCAGCCCCTAGCAAGGACTTAGATCAATGATCTTATTCTTTTGTTAACCTGTAACGGTGTTACTTCAGTACATCAGGTTCGGGTTAAATCACGTCGACATATTACCTCGTCCGTGTTTTATCCGGTGTGAATTCAGAAAAAACTTCTAAGGTCATGCCATTCTGGAGACGAGTGGGTAGGGCTCCCATAGCCGTGTCATTTTTGGAGACACTTAAGCCGAGGCTTAAGAATATAAGGTCTCTGAGACCGTGTTGTGGAGACACTTAAGCTGAGCTTAATAATATATTCTCTGAACCGTTCCGCTTCGGCAATAAGCAAATCTTTTATTGTTTCATGAGTCTGCGTTGCCGCGACATTTAAATCAGACATGACTACAGGTGTCTTTTGACACTGTGTTGCTGCGACATTTATGAAGACGGCCTTAGGAGAGGTACTTCGGAAGAAGTCCATGGAAGAGGTCCTTCGAGAGAGGTGCTTTGGAAGGAGTCCATGGAAAAGGTCCTTTGGAAAGGAGTCCACTTAGGCAATAAGAGGGAAGCCAATTCGGCCATGCCACTTAGGCAATATCAGGGAAGCACTTCGGCCTTGCCGCTTAGGAAATATGAAGGAAGCACTTCGGCCGTACCACTTAGGCAATACGAGGGAGAGCCACTTTGGCCATGCCACTTAGGCAATACGAGGGAGAGCTACTTTGGCCATGCCACTTAGGCAATATGAGGGAGAGCCACTTTGGCCATGCCACTTAGGCAATATGAAGGAAGTACTTCGGCCATGCCACTTAGGCAATACAAGGGAGAGCCACTTTGGCCATGCCACTTAGGCAATACAAGGGAGAGCCACTTTGGCCATGCCACTTAGGAAATATGAAGGAAGTACTTCGGCCATGCCACTTAGGCAATACAAGGGAGAGCCACTTTGGCCATGCCACTTAGGCAATACGAGGGAGAGCCACTTTGGGACAATAAGAAGGAGAGTCCCTCTTTTGAGGAGGCCTTTCTTCAAGACATTTGTTACCAATCTTTTTCAAAAGGTTTCCTTCCTTTTTCAAGGTTTTATGTAGTATTTCTCCTCTCTTTTTCAAGAGGTTCTTCACCTTTTTTCAAGGTTTTTGTGGTTCTTCACTCTTTTTCAAGATGTTATCAACCCCTTTTCAAGGTTTTATGTAGGTTAACGGACTTGTCTTTCAAAGTTCTTACCTTCTTCAAGATCAACCAGCTTATCTTTCAAAGCTCTTACCTTTTTCAAGGCTAACCAGCTTATCTTTCAAAGCTCTTACCTTTTTCAAGGCCAACCAGCTTATCTTTCAAAGCTCTTACCTTTTTCAAGGCCAACCTTTCTATGTGTGGCTTTTTACCATGTGTTTTCGTGGTTAGCAGTATGGTTTCCCACAGACGGCGCCAAAATGTTGACCACAAAATCCGGCTGGACTTTGGACCAACACGTCTCAGCTCCTCCCTCTTTGACACGTGGATCTCCTGCGCACTAGGACAAACAGTCAGCTTGCAAAGGGGGCCGAGGTGGCTCCCGTTTGCACTCCGATGCCTAAGTCAGTACTCATTTTAGGCGAATATATATATTGGGTGCGGGAAATATAAGTGTGTAAAAGAGAGAAAAGGGAGTGAGAGAAATATAGAGTTAAGAGTGAGAAATTGCTAACCCTCTACTTGGAGACAATTGTGCTTCATTTATAGTGAAACGTCTTGTCTCGGATTGCGACACGTGGCATACTTTACACTTGTCATCACCCTAGCTTATGGATGTGACAATCTTGCTTTTCAACCGTAATCATTGCTACATTTTGTAGGGGATGGGCGCCTGTCACGTCTGGGTAAATGCAGTGTCCCATCACTGACTCCATCTCTCTCTTCTGGTCAACGCCATACAGCGCCCCGGCTGAGTATTTTAAGTACATCGGCTGGACGTTAACCAGGTCGGCTAAAAAGGTTTGCTTGACATACCACCTCGGCATTCATCCCAAGGTGATATTCTAGGCCTTAGCTGTGGGTCAAAGTCCATTGGGCCACTATTGGGCCTTCGCTGGTGGATCACTGTACCTTTCTTTGGGCCCGGATTCAACAGAAATCATTCCCGCTCAACCCACTCGTTAAGTTTAAGGTAGACTCGCCCCTATTAATTGATTTAAATTATGATTGCATGTGAATGTATATGTTACGTGATTTATGTGAAATTTATTTCATGAGATGAGATGAGAATATATTTCTTATGAAATATTTATGTTGTTATGCTTGTCATAACTTATATGCTTTTATGCATGAGCAAGAAAGAAGATAATGTCTTGCAAGATAAATGATGATGTTATGCATAACTTATGTGCCTTATGTGCACGAGAAGAAAGAACAACCCATACCTTATGATTTTAAAGAGCCTATGATTTTTCAAATAGAAGCTATGTGCTTTAATGCACGAGAAGAGTAACCCACATCTTATGATTTCTAAAGAGTCTGCATTTATGTGTTCAATTATAATGTAGATTAATTAATTGACGATGAGTCTACTGAGTATTTCTATGAAATGCTCATGTCTATTTTAACAATATTTGTAGATTTCGGAGAGGGTGGCAAGTGATGGATGATTGTGGCAATATTCGTTAAATAATTGAGAATTTTATTTTGATGATACATATTTCTAAACTTTGGCTATTTTTGAAATTTTCAATTATTTGAGAAATTATGGCATTACTGAATGTTTTGTATTATTAATGGCTCGATTTGTTATTTTGAATTGTTTCATAAATGTTTTCGAATTTTATCGACAATTACAGTTTATTTAATGTTGCCAAAAATAAATTTCAGTTATTTCTTTCGCTAGAATATTATTTTAAAGTTTAGAACAGAAAATGACGTGGTGAACCAGATATTTAGAACTCGAGGCGCTACAGCGGAGGTGAGGTGGGATGGGGTAAAAAATGGTTGGCTTTTAGATGCTGCAATTTCTTTCGACTTGTAGGCTAAGATGCAGCATTGGACAAGACTAAAAGGTATAATGAATAAGATTTGAGCTTCTTTTACTTAATGACACAGAGAAGGTGAGGTGAGGTGGGGTGGGGTGGGGTAAAGAAAGGTTGGCTTTTAGATGTTGCAATTTCTTGCGACTTGTAAGCTAAGATGCAGCATTGGACAAGACTAAAAGGTATCAACCAGAAGTCAGGATAGCAGCTTTGATGATCAATTGTTTGGTTTTGTGCATTTAAAGTTATTTCACATGACATTTTTGCATGTAAAAAATCATAAGGTGGGGTTGGTGGGTGATCAGGGGCTCACATTTTATAATAAAATATTTAACATATAAATTCAAAACTTTTTTTTCCCTTAGTTTCAACCACATAATATTACATTAATCATTATTTAAAATAATCTTTCTCAAATATTGAATATCAAATAGAGGCCAAATTTAACTAGGGATGACAAAATAGCTCGTCGGCTCGAGCTGCTCGAGCTTGGCTAGAAAAAAGCTAGGGCATAGCTCGGCTCGAGATTTCGAGTCAAAGCTCGAGTCGAGCTTTTTTTTGAGAGATTGGCTTTGGTTCGGTTCGAGTAAAAAAAAAAGTCCGCGCCAAAAAGCTCGATGGGAGCTTGAGCCATGAAATTCGACCACGAGCTTGGCTTAACTTATTGTATATATACATTTTCAATAAAAAATTTATGAATTTTGCAATAAAAGTTAAAAAAAAAATAAAAATTCGGGACTAGGCTCAACTCGGCTCGAAAAAGCTCGATCATAAAGCTTGAGCCAAACCTTATTTTTGGGGACGAGTTTTGGCTCGTCTCGGGCCAAAAAAAGCTCGAACCAGCTCGAGCCTTGATCTCCGGCTTTCGAGCCGGCTCGACTCATTGACATCCCTACGTTTAACAAGATCTTTTAATCTAAACGAACAATATTCCCTCCCCTCACCCACACACCAGCTTGACAATGTCAGATTACGAGTTAATTGTTTAAATGTTCACTGAACTTAGGGATATGTCTTGAATTGATTACTGAACTTTAAATTGTCGAAATTTGATTACTGAACTTATGTAAACGTCTTCGACTAGTCACTCTGAACTTATTATTTAATTTTCTCAATAATCACCGAACTATATATATACGTCTTTAATTAGTCATTGGCCTTTAAAATATCAAGTTTTGATCACTAAATTTTGGATTAATTGTCCTAATAATCACTGAACTTATGTAAATGTCGAGTTTTTATCACTAAACTTATCAAAATGGTAGATGTTAGTCATAGATTTAACTTTCGTAATAGAATTGACGACGTGGTAGACAGAATGTACACATGGCGTCACGTCAACTTCAACCGATCAATCACGACACACCAAATTATAACGTAAGTTAAAAGGGTTATCGATTAGTCACTAAACTTTTAAATTATCAGTTGCATACAACAAATCAATAATAAAAAATATTTTTAAAAATTTAGTGATCAATTGAAGACGTTCTTAAAAATTTTACCTAGCAAGTTGGTGTATCGTGATTGGTCGGTTGAAGTTGACGGACATTTTGTCTGTCACGTCGTCATTTTTATTACGAAAGTTTAGTCATTGACTAATGTTCACATTTTGATAAGTTTAGTGATCAAAACTCTACATTGATATAAGTTCAGTTATTATTACGACAATTAACCCAAAGTTTAGTAATAAAAACTAGATATTTTAATGTTCAGTGACTAGTCGAAGACGTTTACATAAGTTCAGTGATCGAATCTCGACACTTTAAAGTTCAGTGATCAATCCAAGACATACCCCTAAGTTCAGTGTTCATTCAAAAATTGGGTGTGTTTGATTCACTTCCAATTACCTAGAAAATGATATTTTCTAGCCTAATTTTCTTGTTTTGGCTATTGATTGGTTTTCATTTCCTGGCAATTCCTTTTCCAACCAATTCCATCACGCACGTTTGTTCCTTGTTTTACTGGAATTTGTTTTCCCAACTGGATAAAAGAATTTATTTTCCAGGAAAAATTGCGTACCATTCTCGTCATGTTTGAATTTATTTGTTGTTAATTGATTTATTTTTTCCCTACAAATTAACATTCTATTATCAAGTACGAATGTGTGAAAAAATAATTTTTTTTTTATTACAATAACTAAATTTTGCTTTATTTGCTATGGAAAATAATGTCAATCAAACAACAAAAATTGAAAAATTTCTCACTTTTTCCACCTAGAAAATTAAACCAATCAAATACATTAAACTTCAAATTCCCCAGATATTCAATTCCCTTAAATTCATTTTCTTTCCATCCAAATTTCATCATCGCTATCAAACGTAACCTTAACTCATCAGAATACATGGAAAATGATTTTTTTTTTTTTTAAATACTCATTGTTCTCACGTGACATGTTTTTAGCTATTTACATTTGTACGTTCAAGCTCTAACAATGTTAGACAGCTATCAATTTTTAAAGTCATGTAGGTTTAACGAATTAATCCCTGTTCGACTCCTTTTTTTAATAATAAATTTTATAGAAATTGATTTTTTTAATTTACGTGGTTAAATGTAAAAATTTATATTTACGTATAAAATTATTTATTAAAATAATTACCGATCGTAGGGAGGTCTTTCTCCCCCGCGAAGCCAAAAAGCACTTGAATGTCCATCTTCAAATATCACTCTACTCGTCGGATTCTTCAAAATTCACAATAAAATTTTCCAAATACACCAATTTCTTCAAATTTTTCAACACAAATCTACACTAACAACCATTGTCCTCTCTTTATTTTGCTTAATTCGGAGATAACGTAGCAGAAGAAAGCCAGAATTGGAAGAAACGATATCGTCGATATATTTTCTTCTTCAAAGATGTGATGCCGTTAACCTCACCGAAGGATTTCTGGGTATTCCTTTATCTATGCAGGTAAAAAATGCACTCGTTTCCATCATCAATCAGTACAGGTCTATCGATTTTTTTAATTGAATTTTGTATTAGAAGTCGAAAAGTGTTAAATTCAGCCAAAATTTTTGAATTGTTGAAATATTTTGTATATAGTGACACCAAACTCACCAAAGAAATGGAATATATACATGAAATCCGTGTCGACAAATGGACCGAGTAACGACAACAAAAACAAGAAAAGAGAAGTGTTGAACACTTTGTCCTTAAGTCGAATTTGCCCATAATGGTGCCTAGGATTATGGTAATCGATTCACAAAATACAACAACTACTACTTGTGTTTGTAACACTTCAAAACACAAGTACAATGAACCAGAATTTTGGTTTTTGTACTTCAAAAATGAAATGAACAAGAATATCAACAATTATGCAACAAAATGCAAGAGAATTTGATTAAGGAAGAGGATAAAATGAAAATGTTATTGCATATCATTGGTGTGTGGAAAAGGACACCCCAAGGGTCCTGTTTATAGAGTGTGAAGGGTTGCAGACGAAGTGTTGGGAATCAAATCATGCAATCCTTCCAAATCATGCAACTCTTTTAAAAGACATACATTTTCCTGACAATCGTGAGACCACACGCTTATAAGCCGTGTGACCTCACGGCTTTACGCCAAACCGAGATTTAATCATTTGACATGTGATCGCACAATATTAAAACTGTGCAATCACATGGGTAAAATTCTGACATGTTTTTCGTCTTTTTCCGTAAATCCTCATTTGTGCGCCTTGAAGCGGTGAAGTGACAAACTAATTTTCCTAAACGGATTGAGTCGGGTTTGAGTATTTGGCCGAAGACAACACGAAGTCAATTTAGTCAGTTTTCAATACTTAATCAATTTCTCGATTTATTAAATCAATATTCAACATGAATAACGTGTAAAAGTTCATTCAAATTCTGGGATACAATTCATTTGTCTCTGAAAATATGGTAAATTGATGTTTTTTCTCAACTTTTTTATATTCATTTTAATTGTGAAAAATAAAGCCATCTTTGTTGAATTTTTTGGTTGAATTTGGCAAGCCACCAATAGCCCACAAATTTAGCCTACAATCTAGTCTATGTTCACACCTATTTTTCTTCCATCCATTGTTGATTTTTTGTCCAAACTTTCCCTATAAATAGAGGGCAAAACCTCAATGGAAAATGCACCAAGTAGAGAGGAAAATAGAGAGTGAAAATAGTAGAGAGAAACATTTGTGAGTAGAGAGAAAATTAGAGAGAAATAAATTGTTTTCTCCTAAGTAATTTCCTACTTTGTTTTCTCCTATTACAAGAGATGTTAAATATTGTTATCTCCTTGTATTTAGAGAGAAGGTTGTTGTAATTCTCCTACTATAGTGAAATCCTCCTATACTTGCCCGTGGACGTAGCCATTATTGGTGAATCACGTAAATACTTGTGTTCCATTTTAACCGCATTTTCTCAATTCCACTATACTTGTTGACCAACGTGATCCACGCCTTTCCTAACAAGTGGTATCAGAGCATTGGTTACATCTTTTGAAATTCTTAGTATACTCTGTGGTTGCAGCTTTGTCTGATCTTCCACATCAGAAAAGATTTCTTGAGATTGTTTTGCGTAGGGTTGGTGTTCACTATCACTCGGTATTATTACCAAGTCGTGAACAAAAATGGCAGCAAAGTATGAGGTTGAAAAGTTCAATGGGAACAATTTCTCGTTATGAAAAATGAGAATAAAAGCAGTTTTGAGAAAAGATAACTGTTTGGCGGCAATTGGAGAGAGACCCGCGGATATCACTGACGATGGCAAGTGGAACGAGATGGATAGCAATGCAATTGCTAATCTGCACTTAGCACTAGCTGATGGAGTATTGTCAAGTGTGGCGGAAAAGAAAACAGCAAATGAGATATGGGACACCCTAACGAAGCTGTACGAGGCCAAGTCATTACACAACAAAATTTTCCTAAAGAGACGGCTTTACACCCTTCGGATGATGGAGTCAACTACAGTGACAGACCACATCAACACCCTCAACACTCTATTTTCACAGCTCACATCAATGGGCCATAAAATAGAGGCAGGCGAACGTGATGAAATTCTACTTCAAAGTCTACCAGATTCGTATGATCAACTCATCATCAACTTAACTAACAACATAGAAGATCTAGTCTTCGATGATATTGCAGCTGCGGTTCTTGAAGAGGAAAGTCGGCGCAAGAACAAGGAGGACAGACTATCTAGTTCACAGCAGGCGGAAGCCTTGACGATGATGAGAGGGAGATCAACGGAACGTGGCCCCAGTGGGAGTCATACCCAAGGTAGATCTAAATCCAGAAGTAAGAAGAATGCCAAGTGTCATTACTGTGGCAAGAAAGGGCACTTAAAAAGGGATTGTTGGAGTCTTAAGAGGAATGAAGAAGCCAAAGGGAAGGCTGTGACGACCCGAATTCTCGGCCATTCGAGTGCCACTATTAATGACTCATATCATATTATCGAGACCTAAATAGTAATATAATAAGAATTTATTTCATAACTGAATTAATAGAGTGCGACTTCCAAAGTCATAATTTAATTGCGGAATTAAAATAGTGAATATTGTTTTTGCATAAAAATAATATCAAAACATAGAAAATTTAAAGTGTTCAATCCAATAATCTCATCAATCTTGGCCACTTTATTTTGCCACTTCCATGTTGACCACCTCGAATCATCAATTTTCTGAAAGGAAGAAATATCGTGGAATGAGATTTTATAAAAACCTCAGTAAGCATAAAAAAAAAAAACAATTTTCATGAATAACATAAGGATCATAATTAACATAAGGAGACACAAGGATTTTACCGAACATAAGTGGTAAAAATTCTTATGTGTAGCGCTACTAAACTCCGGTCCCTTAGCATAGTCATAAACATATCATATCATATCATGTGGAACCCATAACAATTTCTTGAAATTGACTTCACAGTATAATCCAAAACATAGAAAACATACTTTCTTTTCATAAAAACATAAGATATACTTACCGTTTAAAAGATTAAAATGAAGTGTAGTAGTAAATGGACCAAAACTTTCTTGACCACCTTGAATTTCTCTTACTTGTGGATTTTGTCAAGAGATTGGAAATAAGTGTATATGCGTAGAGTTGTGTGTAAAAGAGATGGATTTATATAGATGTGTAAAGTTGGCATAATGTAAACATCATCATTCAATTCTATTAATTTTAACACATCCTTTTCTTAAAGTAAAGCACCATTCATATACTTTTCCATATTTATACAAATATTATGCTCTTCATGATTACATATAATGGAGTCTTATTAACCATTCATATACTTTTCCATATTTATACAAATATTATGCTCTTCATGATTACATATAATGGAGTCTTATCAACCATTCATATACTTTTCCATATTTATACAAATATTATGCTCTTCATGATTACATATAATGGAATCTTATCAACCATTCATATACTTTTCCATATTTATACAAATATTATGCTCTTCATGATTACATATAATGGAATCTTATCAACCATTCATATACTTTTCCATATTTATACAAATATTATGCTCTTCATGATTACGTATAATGGAACCTCTCATGCTTGCATATATTTTCTTAATTTCAACAATAAAATAATTTGTCATGATTAAGGTCTAAATAAATTTTAACATCCAATTAAGTCCCTAAATTTACAATTTCTTGAGGTTAAACCCAAAAATTAAGTGCGGTTGTTATAATCTACCCTCCTAAAATTAAATTTCGTCCCCGAAATTTACCTTGAAAATCATCGAAAAGTTGTGGGTACTTGTCTCGCATTTCAATCTCTCGCTCCCACGTGGTCTCTTCCATAGAGTGATTTTTCCACTGTACTTTTACTAGTGAAATCACTTTATTCCTGAGGGGTTTACATGTCTGTTCCACGATTCTTATTGGTACTTCCTCATAGGTCAAACCTCGTTGTAATTCTATAGACTGGTGGTTGATAACATGGCTTTGGTCAGGGACGTACTTTCTAAGCATTGACACATGAAATATGTTATGCACAGCTGAGAGTTCTGGAGGTAATGCCAATTGATAAGCAACATTTCCTATCCGTTGCAAGATCTCGAACGGGCCAATAAATCTTGGTCGTAATTTACCCTTCTTTCCAAACCGTATCACTCCTTTCATCGGTGCTACTTTGAGGAACACTTTATCACCAACTGAAAATTCTAGGCCTTTTCTCCTTTTATCTGCATAACTCTTTTGTCTATCTTGTGCAATTTTCATACTGGCGCGAATTTTCTCAATTGCATGCATTGTCTGTTCAATAATTTATGGCCCCAAAATCTTCCTCTCCCCGACTTCATCCCAATGAACTGGTGATCTACACTTTCTTCCATACAATGCTTCATATGGCGCCATGCCAATTGAAGTGTGGTAACTGTTATTATATGAGAACTCGACTAAAGGTAAATGTTTCTCCCATTGTCCACCAAACTCGAGGATACATGTACGAAGCATATCCTCTAATGTTTGGATTGTTCGCTCAGATTGACCATCCGTTTGAGGGTGGAAGGCCGTGCTAAACTTTAGCTTAGTTCCCATAGATTTGTGTAAACTTTTCCAAAAGTTTGATGTGAACCTTGAATCTCTATCAGATACTATAGAAACGGGTACACCATGTAACCTTACTATTTCATTCACATAAAGTTGCGCAAATTGATCCATAGTGAACGTCATCCGAACTGGCAGGAAATGAGCGGATTTGGTGAGTCGATCTACTATGACCCAAATTGCTTCATTGCCTTTCCCTGATCTTGGAAAACCAATCACAAAGTCCATCGTTATGTGCTCCCACTTCCATTCTGGGACTTCCAATGGTTCAAGTAACCCTGATGGTCGTTGGTGTTCGGCTTTCACTTGCTGACACACTAAACACTTTCTGACGTATTCAGCTATATCCTTCTTCATACCTTCCCACCAAAATACTGCTTTCAAGTCATTATACATCTTTGTGCCTCCTGGGTGTACTGAATAAGGAGATGAGTGAGCCTCTTCTAGAATCTCTCTTTTTAGTTCCTCAAAATTAGGTACACATAGGCGTCCTTGGTAGTATAATGCTTTATCTTCAGAAATAGTGAAATCCCTTCGTTTATCTGAGTTAATCTCAGACTTGATATGCTCAAAGGATTGATCACCCTTTTGATGACCCTTAATTCTATCACGAAGTGTGGGTCGGATCGACATAACTGCGACTCGAGCGACCACACCTGGCTGAGTGGTGACAACTTCAAGATTCAGTTTCTCAAATTCTCTCCATAATGGTTCTTGCATTGTCAACATGGCTAACTGACTTGTAACTTTACGACTTAAGGCATCAGCTACTACATTTGCTTTGCCGGGGTGATAATGAATTTCACAATCATAGTCTTTAACTAACTCTAGCCATCTTCTTTGCCTCATGTTCAACTCTTTCTGAGTGAAGATATATTTGAGGCTTTTATGGTCCGTATAAATATCACACTTGCCTCCATAAAGGTAGTGTCTCCAAATCTTTAGTGCATGGACCACGGCGGCAAGTTCTAGATCATGTGTGGGGTAGTTCTTTTCATGTATCTTTAATTGTCTTGATGCATAGGCGACCACTTTACCGTGTTGCATTAAGACACATCCCAGACCTTGCTTTGAAGCATCACTAAAAATCACAAAACCATCTGACCCAGTGGGTATGGTTAGTACTGGCGCATTCACCAACTTCTGCTTTAACTTCTTGAAACTTAGCTCACAATCCTCTGTCCAATCAAACATCGCATTCTTGCGCGTTAGTTGTGTAAGAGGTCCCGATATTTTGGAGAATCCCTCTATGAACCTCCGATAGTATCCTGCTAAACCCAAGAAACTACGAATTTCTCCTACATTGGTTGGTCTTTGCCAATTCAACACTGCCTCTACTTTACTAGGATCCACCTCTATCCCTCGTGCTGTGACAACATGTCCAAGGAATGCTACTCGTTCTAGCCAAAACTCACACTTTTTGAATTTGGCGTAGAGTTTCTCCCTCTGCAAAATCCCTAAAATGATCTTTAAGTGGTCCTCGTGATCTTCTTTACTTCTAGAATAGATTAGGATATCGTCGATGAACACGATAACAAATTGATCCAGGTAATCATGGAAAATGCGGTTCATTAAATCCATAAAGACCCCAGGAGCATTAGTTAGCCCAAAAGGCATAACCAAGAACTCGTAGTGTCCATACCGAGTTCTAAATGCTGTCTTGGAGACATCACTAGCTTTGACTCTCAACTGATGGTAACCAGACCTTAAGTCAATCTTGGAAAATACCGTTGCACCTCGGAGCTGATCAAGTAAATCTTCAATCCTGGGAAGGGGATACTTATTTTTGATAGTGATCCGATTCAATTCTCTATAATCAATGCACATTCTCATCGATCCATCCTTTTTCTTAACAAATAACACTGGCGCCCCCCATGGTGATACACTAGGCCGAATGAAACCCATTTCCAATAGCCCTTCTATCTGCGTCTTCAATTCTTGTAATTCTTTAGGCGCCATTCTATACGGAGCTTTGGAGATTGGCGCTGAGCCGGGAATGAGGTCAATTGTGAATTCTACCTCTCGTTCTGGTGGTATGCCAGGTAATTCCTCGGGGAAGACTTCCAGATATTCACATACAACTTTAACATTGTTAATTGTTGGTCTGTTGTTCTCGTCCTTATTTATTACAGACATCAGAAAACCCGTTGTGTCTTCTAATGATAAGGCTTGTCGTGCTTTCAATGCATAAACGATGCGAGATAACGGTCCACATCCAGCTACAGATAGTCGAAATTCTTCTTCTCCTGGTCTTTGGAAAATTACTTCTTTCTCAAAGCAACGAATTAATGCGTGGTTCTTGGATAGCCAGTCCATTCCAAGAATTACATCGAATTCGTCTATATCTAGTAAATATAACTCCATCTCCAGTGATCTACCATCAATTTCTACCTTAGCCATCCTAGTTATACAATCAGTATTCAACACATCTCTATTGGGCATCGTCACTTCTAAAGGGAATTGTGTATGTTCGACCATAACATTCAGTTTACTTACAAATTTAGGGGATATAAATGAGTGGGTGGCACCCGAATCAATTAATATATATGCTTGTAAGTTGGATATGAGGACTTTACCTGCCAGGACATTTCGATTCTGATCCTCATCTTGTCCTCCCAATACATAAACCCTAGCCTGTCCTCCGGATGCATTGCCTTGTTTATTGTGATTATTTCTCTGTTGATTGTTTCCATGCGGCCTCTGCTGATTGTTACCCTGTGGCTTTTGCTGGTTGTTTCCTAGCTGACTATACTTAGGACAATATTGAGCCATGTGTCCTTGTTCTCCACACCGAAACATGAATTTGTCCCCATAAGACAAGTTCCCAGATGATGCTTCTGGCATTTTTCACAGCGTGGGTAGCTCTTGTTGCTGCCTTGTGTCGAATCTCCTCTTCCTTTCTTGGAAAAATTCTGTTTTCCTTTGCCCTTGTTATCCATCCACTTTCGCTTCTCTGGCTGTTTGTTATCAACCCACTTTTGCTTTTCTGGCTGTTCACCATGATGCTTATCTTCCTCTCTAGTGCGATTTTTGAAATCTGCCAGTTGTGCCCTTGCCAACACATCATGGTAACTTTCAAGCTGGAGCACAATAACAGTCCGTCTCAAGTCATCCCTCAAACCTTGCTCGAAACGTCTTGCCTTTTTCTCTTCCGTATCCACAAATTCAGGAGCATAATGAGCCAACTCATCAAACTTCTGCTCGTATTCGATCAAGGACATCGATCCCTGAGTCAAAGTGAGAAATTCAGCTTCCTTCCGATTTCGAATGTTCGTGGGGTAGTATTTTTTCAAAAATACCTCCTTGAATTCATCCCACATCCAAACGTGACCAGGAGCCCTTGATCTAACAGTGGTGTCCCACCAACGTCTAGCTCCTTTACGTAGCATAAAGGTTGCACAGATCACCCTTCTAGGGTTCGGGCAGTCAATGAGTTCGAAAATCCTCTCCATTCCTACTAGCCAATCCTCCGCTTCCAAGGGATCCGTACTGCCATAGAAGATAGGAGGTTGCTGTTTCCTGAATTGCTCAACAACAGCGATAGTGGTCCTAGTGTCGGGCACAACTTCCTGTTGTTGCTCTGGTTGAGGAGGTGTCGGAGAAGGTGGTGGCGTTGGGGTTGGCTGTTGAGTAGGTGCCGGTGGTGGTGCAGTAGTTTGCACAAAAGTTTGCATCATAGAAAGAAATTGCTGAGCAAACTGTGGGTCAACTGCAATAGGTTGTGGTTGAATAGGTTGTGGGGGCTCTTGGGTTTGGTTATTGCTGTTGTTAGTCCTTCCGCGTCTTGATGGTGCCATAGCCTTAATTAAACAATGGTGACTATTTAGAAAGAAGTCAACTTAAAAGCAAGAACTTAAAGAAATAACATGTTTTATTCATAAACATTCATAAGTTAACATACATAATGGACTACCAGGCATACCCAGTGTCCAAACATACTAAAACTTAATGGGGTTCATAATTTAAAAGGAAAAAATTTATTGTCAACTAATAGTTCCTATCAGCACCCTCATGTTGATTTCCCTCGGGATTTTGCCTTGGGTCAATTGCGGAATACGACGCTGGGCTGTACTCCTCATTTGGTTCATCTTCAACATATAGTCCCTCGTAATTAACTTCAGGTATTGGAAGGACATTGCTTGAATTTTGTTCGTAGCCTGGCGCCCTATTGATGTCATAAAGGTCTTCACGATTTACCTTCCACCTTTCCCTCATGCATCGTAGTAATATATTTGGGGAGGTTTGGTAGTCGAATGTCTCTTCAATTCTTTTGATGAATTTCCTCCAATAAGGAGTGAGAGTTCGATCTAGATGATACACAATT
This sequence comes from Ligustrum vulgare, assembly GCA_963555705.1. NCBI lineage: Eukaryota > Viridiplantae > Streptophyta > Magnoliopsida > Lamiales > Oleaceae > Ligustrum > Ligustrum vulgare. The sequence continues at coordinate 1,922,302 of OY743172.1, read as the reverse complement.
TCGTCTCGATGAAATTGGTATCCATTTGCCCTTGCCCCTCGGTAAATCTTTTCCATGGCATCCAAATGTTGTGGCAAACCATGGTTAGGGTTTCTCTTGTAATTTCTATGCAACCAAGTAAAATGATTGCACCTATCAGTTCGGGTTGTTTGACCTTGTCCACTCACCATCTAGCAAAAATAGGGAGCATAATTAATTTTTTTTTTTTTTTTTTTTTTATATAGTTTCATTAGAATAATTATAAATTTTGAGGAGTGGAATTTTCAGAATTTGAAATTTAAAGAGTGGTGCAAATAATTATCCACAGTTTTTCCTTGCTTTTACGCAAAGGTAGTGATAAAAGGATAAATTATCGAACTGTTAGTTGGAACTTGAAGACGAAGTAAGCTTGAAGAGGAAGTACTAATAACCATCCACAGTTTTTCCCTTGTTTTTACACAAAGGTAGTGATAAAGGGATGAATTATCGTACGGATTCATTAAATAAATTTTTGTTTATTATTCCTTACCCCTTTTTTTTTTTTTTCCAACTAACTTAATATCTAATTGGGTCAATCTTCCTAAGCTTAACATGTACCAAAATTCCAATATGTATCTTCTATGTCTCATGATTCTACGTTGGAATTAAAATTGAGACTTCTATCAATTTATACTACAAATCATATATAACATGTAAAGTCTCAAGGTAATTTTTTTTTTTTTTTTCCTCCATAAAATCGTAAATGACTAGCAAAACATATAACATACCTGATTCGAATAGTCAAGACATGGAAGGTGGCGTAGCGGATTGATGAGTCACATTTTTCATAATTAAATAATGGTCTATTTCTTAGAAAATATTCATTAACCATTTTGGATCTTTACATGAGATTGACCAAATTGATACAATAACAATACACATAGTAATTTACTTAGCCCAATTTAAATTTTCATACAAGATTGAGCCCAATTACCAAATAAAATAATTTGGTAATCAAAATAGAATTTGCATAAGTGATTAGATCAAAATCTTACTTAATTTTTTTTTTTTTTTTTTTTAAGTGACGCATTCACTGTTCATTTGAACAGTGACCACGCACTGTTCACTGTTCACGTGAACATTGCTTCGGTCACTGTTCACTGCGTGAACAGTGCTCCATGTTACGTGCTGTCGTGAACAGTAAATGAATATTATAATAATAATATATTTTTATTTTTATTTTATTTTATTTTATTTTAAACACATGTAAAATATGAAGAAAATTAATTACTTTAACTGCAATTAAAATAGATTAATTGCAATAACATTTCTTGTAGAAATATTTTGAAATGATTTAAAGAGTATACAGGAAAGCATACCTTTTGCTCTGATACCAACTGTGACGACCCGAATTCTCGGTCATTCGAGTGCCACTATTAATGACTCATATCATATTATCGAGACCTAAATAGTAATATAATAAGAATTTATTTCATAACTGAATTAATAGAGTGCGACTTCCAAAGTCATAATTTAATTGCGGAATTAAAATAGTGAATATTGTTTTTGCATAAAAATAATATCAAAACATAGAAAATTTAAAGTGTTCAATCCAATAATCTCATCAATCTTGGCCACTTTATTTTGCCATTTCCATGTTGACCACCTCGAATCATCAATTTTCTGAAAGGAAGAAATATCGTGGAATGAGATTTTATAAAAACCTCAGTAAGCATAAAAAAAAAAAAACAATTTTCATGAATAACATAAGGATCATAATTAACATAAGGAGACACAAGGATTTTACCGAACATAAGTGGTAAAAATTCTTATGTGTAGCGCTACTAAACTCCGGTCCCTTAGCATAGTCATAAACATATCATATCATATCATGTGGAACCCATAACAATTTCTTGAAATTGACTTCACAGTATAATCCAAAACATAGAAAACATACTTTCTTTTCATAAAAACATAAGATATACTTACCGTTTAAAAGATTAAAATGAAGTGTAGTAGTAAATGGACCAAAACTTTCTTGACCACCTTGAATTTCTCTTACTTGTGGATTTTGTCAAGAGATTGGAAATAAGTGTATATGCGTAGAGTTGTGTGTAAAAGAGATGGATTTATATAGATGTGTAAAGTTGGCATAATGTAAACATCATCATTCAATTCTATTAATTTTAACACATCATTTTCTTAAAGTAAAGCACCATTCATATATGCTCTTCATGATTACATATAATGGAGTCTTATTAACCATTCATATACTTTTCCATATTTATACAAATATTATGCTCTTCATGATTACATATAATGGAGTCTTATCAACCATTCATATACTTTTCCATATTTATACAAATATTATGCTCTTCATGATTACATATAATGGAATCTTATCAACCATTCATATACTTTTCCATATTTATACAAATATTATGCTCTTCATGATTACATATAATGGAATCTTATCAACCATTCATATACTTTTCCATATTTATACAAATATTATGCTCTTCATGATTACGTATAATGGAACCTCTCATGCTTGCATATATTTTCTTAATTTCAACAATAAAATAATTTGTCATGATTAAGGTCTAAATAAATTTTAACATCCAATTAAGTCCCTAAATTTACAATTTCTTGAGGTTAAACCCAAAAATTAAGTGCGGTTGTTATAAAGGCACATGAGATACCAAAAGCTCAGGGTTGTGTAGCAAGCACCTCATATGATGGCGAAATTTTATACAGCGAGGCAACGACTGTTGTTGAAGGCAGAAAGCATTTCACCGATGTCTGGCTCATCGATTCAGGAGCGACATGGCACATGACACCAAGTAGAGAATGGTTCCATCAATATGAACACATCTCAGGAGGTTCAGTGTTTATGGGAAATGATCATGCTTTGGAGATCGTTGGTATTGGTACTATCAAATTAAAAATGTATGATGGTACAATTTGCACTATCAAGGAGGTTCGGCACGTAAAGGGCTTGAAGAAAAATCTATTGTCTTTGGGACAACTAGATAGCATTGGGTGCAAAACCCATGTTCAAGATGGGACTATGAAAATAGTCAAAGGAGCGCTTGTAGTGATGAAAGCAGTAAAGATAGCTGCAAATCTGTACATGCTTAAAGGAGATACTTTACAAGAAGGAGAAGCATTTGTTGCATCGGCAGGTTCAGCAGAAGAATTAACAATGATGTGGCACCGCAAACTTAGCCACATGTCTGAACGTGGTTTGAAAATTCTCTCTGAACAAGATCTTCTTCCAGGGCTCAAAAAGGTATCATTACCCTTTTGTGAGCATTGTGTCACTAGTAAGCAGCACATATTGAAGTTTGGCACTTCTACTACTAGAAGTAGAGCTATCTTGGAGTTGGTTCATTCTGATGTTTGGCAAGTACCGATTATGTCCCTAGGAGGTGCAAAATATTTTGTATCTTTTATTGATGATTACTCCAGGAGATGTTGGGTGTATCCAATCAAGAAGAAGGCCGATGTGTTCGAAGTCTTCAAAATCTACATAGCGCGGGTAGAACTTGAATCTGAGAAGAAGATCAAGTGTTTGAGGACGGACAATGGAGGAGAATATACTGGTAATGAATTTAATACCTTTTGTCAACAAGAAGGTATTAAAAGACATTTCACGACGGCATATACTCCACAACAAAATGGAGTGGCAGAGCGGATGAACAGAACATTGTTAGAAAGAACGAGAGCAATGTTGAGAACTGCGGGGTTAGCTAAATCATTTTGGGCTGAAGCAGTCAAAACCGCCTGTTATGTGATCAACTGGTCACCATCAACCGCGATTGATCTGAAGACGCCGATGGAGATGTGGACAGGGAAGCCAGCTGATTATTCTCACTTACATGTTTTTGGAAGTCCTGTGTACGTTATGTACAATGCCCAGGAAACATCAAAGCTGGATTCAAAATCCAGAAAATGCATTTTCTTGGGGTATGCTGATGGAATCAAGGGGTACCGCCTGTGGGATCCCACTGCCCACAAGGTGATAATCAGCAGAGACGTGATATTCACGGAAGGCAAGGTACAAGAAAATGATAGCACTTTAAAAGAGCCAGAAACTACTACGGTTGAAGTTGAAGTTGAAAATAGAGAAGAACAAGAAGTCTGGGATTCTTCTGAAGCAGCACCGGAGCATGAAGAAGGAGAACAAGCTGAGTTTACAGTTCCTGAAATCAGACGATCAACTCGGGAGAGGAAAGAACCAGCTTGGCACTCTGAGTACATTATGGAGAGCAATGTTGCATACTGTCTATTGACGGAGGATGGAGAGCCATCAACTTTCCATGAGGCTTTAAATAGCCAAGAAGTTTCGCAGTGGATGGAAGCTATGCAGGAAGAAATTGAGGCTCTTCATAAAAACAAGACATGGGATCTTGTTTCGCTACCGCAAGGAAGGAAAGCCATTGGAAATAAATGGGTCTACAAGATCAAACGTGATGGAAATGACCAAGTGGAGCGGTATCGTGCTAGACTGGTGGTAAAGGGATATGCTCAGAAAGAAGGCATTGACTTCAACGAAATATTCTCTCCTGTTGTTCGACTCACGACAGTTCGAGTATTATTGGCGATGTGTGCTACATTAGACTTGCACCTGGAGCAGTTAGATGTGAAAACTGCATTTCTTCATGGTGAGCTTGAAGAAGAAATTTATATGCTCCAACTAGAAGGTTTTAAAGAAAAAGGAAAAGAGAACTTGGTTTGCAGGTTGAACAAATCTCTATACGGTCTCAAACAGGCGCCGAGGTGTTGGTATAAGAGATTTGATTCCTTCATTATGAGCCTTGGATACAACAGACTTAGTGCAGATCCTTGTGCTTATTGCAAGAGATTTGGTGATGGTAATTTCATTATCTTGCTGTTGTATGTTGACGACATGTTGGTAGTAGGCCCCAACAAAGATTGTCTTAAAGATTTGAAGGCACAATTGGCTAGGGAGTTTGAAATGAAGGACTTGGGAACCGCAAACAAGATTCTAGGGATGCAAATTCACCGAGACAGAAATAATAGGAAGATTTGGCTTAGTCAGAAGAACTACTTGAAGAAAATCTTGCGACGCTTCAATATGCAAGATTGTAAGCCAATTTCTACCACTCTTCTTATTAATTTCAAGTTATCCTCAAGTATGAGTCCTAGCAGTGAAGCAGAGAGGATGGAGATGTCTCGAGTACCGTATGCATCAGCAGTGGGTAGCCTAATGTTTGCTATGATCTGTACAAGACCAGACATTGCACAAGCAGTGGGAGCGGTCAGTCGATATATGGCAAATCCTGGTAGAGAGCATTGGAATATGGTGAAGAGGATCCTAAGATATGTCAAGGGTACCTCAAATGTTGCATTATGCTATGGAGGATCAAAATTTAATGTTAGAGGCTATGTATATTCAGATTATGCAGGTGATCCTGATAAAAGTAAGTCCACCACTGGATATGTGTTTACTCTTGCTGGAGGAGCTGTAAGCTGGGGTTCAAAACTGCAGTCTATCGTGGCTACTTCTACGACGGAAGCAGAATATGTGGCGGCTACACAAGCTAGCAAAGAGGCAATATGGTTGCAAATGTTAATGGAAGAACTCAGACACAAACAAGAGAAGATTTCTCTATTTTGTGATAGTCAGAGTGCTTTGCACTTAGCAAAGAATCCAGCATTTCATCCAAGGACGAAACATATTAGAGTACAATATCACTTTGTACGAGAGAAGGTGGAAGAAGGAAGTGTGGATATCCAGAAGATTCATACGGAGGACAACCTAGCGGATATGTTCACAAAGCCGATCAACACTGATAAGTTCACATGGAGCCGATCCTCTATCGGCCTAGCAGAAGCATAAGCAGCATGAGAATGGCAAGTGTGGGAAGGATGGAAGGTTGCAACAAAAGTGACTTTAAGTGGGAAAAATGTGAAAAATAAAGCCATCTTTGTTGAATTTTTTGGTTGAATTTGGCAAGCCACCAATAGCCCACAAATTTACCCTACAATCTAGTCTATGTTCACACCTATTTTTCTTCCATCCATTGTTGATTTTTTGTCCAAACTTTCCCTATAAATAGAGGGCAAAACCTCAATGGAAAATGCACCAAGTAGAGAGAAAAATAGAGAGTGAAAATAGTAGAGAGAAACATTTGTGAGTAGAGAGAAAATTAGAGAGAAATAAATTGTTTTCTCCTAAGTAATTTCCTACTTTGTTTTCTCCTATTACAAGAGAGGTTAAATATTGTTATCTCCTTGTATTTAGAGAGAAGGTTGTTGTAATTCTCCTACTATAGTGAAATCCTCCTATACTTGCCCGTGGACGTAGCCATTATTGATGAACCACGTAAATACTTGTGTTCCATTTTAACCGCATTTTCTCAATTCCACTATACTTGTTGACCAACGTGATCCACGCCTTTCCTAACATTAATAAATCATGCCCATACTGTGTCTTTTTTTTTTTTTAATCAATCGTTTTATGTTTGCTGAACAATTGTTTAGGTTTTGCGTAAATGGGTATCTGCTTATTTTTAAACTGTTTGTATGAGCTCTTTCCATTTTTTAGTTTCTTTTTTTTTTTTTTTTTTGTGGCGAAATTGAGTTTGATTCTAAAAAGCTATACTCTAATAGTTTGCTTATTATGCAATCTTTGCAATTTTGGATGTGCCTCTGAGAGTAACTTGTTTATAATTCTATAGTGATCGAGGTTGTCGAATTCTTCTTTGAAACTTTTCTTTCAACTATATGTCCAATTAGTTATACTGTCTGTGCTAACTACTTGCTCTGAAATTTAAAAGTAGGCCTACGATCGGATTCCAATTTTCACCGCAAAAAAGCGGTACAGTAGTATATGGTTAAAAATAATTTTGAAGTCAACAATTAGACATTGTCATTGTGAAATATTGAATTTTATGATAGAAATAATTAGAGTGTGGTGATCAAATTACAATTTCAGTGGAAGTTGAATGACCAAAAATGAAATTAATCCATGCAAGGACTTCACCGAGACAAAAACTCCATAAATCTGGAACGCCCAAAAACTCTATCCATAAAAGCGGGGAGTTGCTACGGTTTTTTACACCCTATATATATAAGCCTAAAATAAATAAATAAATAAATTCATAGTAATTCTGCACTAATTTTGAAACTCATCAATTTAAGCTTACAAGGATTGGATTTTTTTCTGGAATTTGTGTGAATTGTGGGAGAGTTCGCATCCTTTTTTTTTTTTAATTTATGACTGAGAAGCGATGGCGGCGGAGGAGTACGAGAGCGATCCAGAGGAGGCAAAGATTTCGTTGAAGCTTCGGAGAAGAGAGGCGAGCGATGATGAAGAGGAGGCGGAGATAGGGGAAGGGGAAGAGCTAGGAGAGAAATCCAGAGTGGAGTCCGATTTGGAATCGGATTGCCAAGGTGGTGCTGCGGATTACGAGGATGAATTAGAGGAGGAAGAAGAACAGGAATATTATGAGGAGGATGAGTATGCAGATGAGGAAATTGAGGAGGAAGAAGAGGAGTTGGAGTGTGAAGAGCGCGGTGGCTGTGGTGGAGAGTCAGTGGAAGTTAAAGGAGGAGTGGTTGAGGGAGATATATCAGAGGAGGGAAGGTGCGTGAAAAATGATACAGATGAGATCAGGAATGATAATAATATTAATGATGGTCAGGAGGAGGAGAAGAAGGTGATTGAGCCATATGCAGTGCCGACTGCTGGGGCATTTTACATGCACGACGATAGGTTCCGGGACAATGCTGGTGGGCGAAACAGGTATTTTCATTGTTTCTGAATTTCTAGTGGATGATGTGTAGACACGAGTTAGTTGAATTGCAATTCTAGGCTGTTTGGGAGTAGTTTTCATGGGTGTATGAACTTGTTGGGTGATTTCATGTCTTGTGAAGTTCAAATTATATTATTATTAATATTTGTGGCATGTCTGCGTAAAGGGGGATTTCTAGTGGAAACTTCTTTGAATTGTCGATTTGTAGAATATCTGCTCTTAGTTTCCAGTTTTATATAAACTCATACTGTCAACTTGGGGTGCATTCGATTTAGACATTCAAAGACTTAGAGATTTAAAAAATGTGGTACTCCTAGGAGTGTTAACTGGGGTGAGCCGCTTACACTAGCGACCCAGGCCAAATCTATTAAAGTCACTAAGTCAGTAAGTCTGTAAAAAGTGCACGAATTCTACAAATGACCCATCACTTAACAAAAAGTCTGTAAAATTCTAGATTGGATGCACCCTTTTAAGCTGTTGACGAGTTTATCTATCCTTACAGTTCACGTTGTACCAATGCAAACACGTTTATTAATTGGTACATAGAATCACTTTTATGACTAAAACCCACAGTTTTCTATGTTTATAATTAACCAACTTATAGTAACAGGAGATGAAGAAAAATAGTTTGAATAGCCGACCAAAAATTTCCAGGAACATCTTAGGGATGAGTTAATGAAGCTGAAAGATATTCACAGCTATACAGACTTGGTCTTTAAAAATTCCCCTACTTGCTTAGAACAGTTCTAATGTAAAACCACTATCATTAGGAGTAAATATTTAGCTTAAGTCTGTCATGGAATATTGAATTAGTTAAACAAATTCTAAAAATGTATGAACTACTAGAATTAGAAGTCCAACAAATGAAATAAGTCATAACTGACCAACTTTTTTGAATTCTGCTTGTGTTGACTCTAAATTAATAGAGAACTTAGAAAATAGAATGCATCGAAAACAAGAAAAAATAAAAAAGTGTTAAGTCACATAGCACAAATCACATGTATCATGTCACCAGCCTTCGTCATGGTAAGGGTTGTGGAGAATTTGCAACTTCACATAAAGACTTGAAGAAAAGGCATTGCTTATCAGGAAATAAATTTGAACTAGGATATTTTGGATAAAGATCTTACATCTTGACCAGTGAAGCTGTTCTACAAACGTACTAGGGTCATGTTTGTTAGTGTTCATAAGTTTTAGATCCTATTGAATTTGTGGATAAATAATATGCTTGACTAGCTTAAAAAAGGGTCAAGCTTTGGCAAACATATACTAGATTTTTTAAATATGTTGGCTATTAAACATTGTAGCCAAGGTTTAAAAAGGCGAAAATGGTTACTAGGGTATTTTCCATTCATGAGGTGAGGTGTGGCCTCGAGGCCCATGCCTTACTGTGAAGTAAAGTCTTATCCGACAAGGCAAAAAGTCATCAAGCAAGACTGTAAGAAGAAGCAAGTCAGCAACTAAAAAGAAAAAAAGTGGAGGCGCTAGGCATTTATGAAGCGCACGCCTCTTAATTAATGAGGCGTATGCCTTGAGGATTAAGCTTCAATCAGTTGAGGCTTAAGCCTCTCTGAGCCTTAAAAAGAAAGGGTATTGAGGCGTTTTTCCAACGCCTTAGCCTGAGATGGACCTCAACAACGTTTTTTCAAACCATGATTGTAGCAATGTTAGATTAGTATTAGATTCTCCTCTCTCCTCGGAGATGTGCTGAAGATATTTATTAGTCAAGCATGTTCAAGCTCTGCTAGTTGGTATTTTTTCAAGCCTTATCCTCTCTTAAGTTCTTTATGGTCAGGGAAAATCTCAATTATAGCAATTATACTCTTGGGAATAATTAAGTAAAAAGTTGGATATAATTCTTCTTCTAATATGGATCCCCATGCAAGTTACATGTTATGTGTATGCACCATGTTCTTCCATTTACCCCAACCAAAAGAAGCACACTCACAAGTACAAAGAAGAATGTAGTCCTGTAATATTTCTAAGTTCCAATATGGTATTTCATCAAGACTTGTTGTAACCTTTATGGTATTGGCCTATTGATATATTTTGTTAGTTCTTCAAGAAAATGATATTCATGCTAATTTTATTTTTCAGGCGAACACTTGGTGGAAGAAAGTTATGGGAGTCTAAAGATAATCGGAAATGGGGGCATGATAAGTTTGAGGAGCTGACAGTGCAGGAAAGGCATTATGAAGATGTGAGTATTTAGACTGAATAGCTGTCAGGGTTAATGTGTGGGTATTTCCACGTGCAAGTATTTTTTCATGATCTTCTGGTCTCCTGATATGTGCTATCATTTTCCAGCGAAGGAGGACTTCTAGGGGTCGTTACCAAGGTCGCGGGAGAAATAGAGGTGCAGACCTTGGATATGCACGAGAGCGAAGGCCCAAAACATACAATAATAACAACAATCAGAATAGTGATAACAATCAAAGCAGTGCTCCAAAAGGTGTGAGGGGCCGAGGACCTCGGATGTATCAGCCACCTTTTAGGGACAATAACGAGGCACCTCGGGCACAAAATAAAAAGTGAGTACAAACTAACGGTTGTTTTTTTCCTTTTTCTCCCTCATATGGGGTAGGCTCATCAGGTTTCTCGACTTTATTTATCCTTTCATTTGCTCTTATAGATCTGGGAAATCAATTGAAAAACCTTCACATGTTAGCTCCGGGAGAACTGGAGCACCTGTGTCAAAAGTTGTACTTGATGCAAATGCACCTATGAAACAAGTGTTTGCATCAAATTTGAGCATTACTTCTCCTCCATTTTATCCCTCTGGTTCTTCCACAAAAGTGGCCACTTCCTCACAGAGAAGGGATGCCCAAGCTGGAACTAGTCGGAATGTTCAATCATTTGCCACTGGTGGGAGTTTTTCGATTGCACAATCAGCCACAATGCTGCATGGAAAGGATGTAGTGGATTCTATTGGCATGAATAAGCTTTACATTGATGGTTCACTTTCTACAGTGGCTGGGAAGCTTTCCAACACCCTGCAAGTGCTGCCGTCTTCGTCTTCTTCTTTTTCTTCAATTAACTCCACTCGACCTTTGCCTCTAAGGAGTCAAGGGAGAGGGGCAAATTCCTCAGCACAAATGGCCTATAAACCAGTTGTCTCTAATAATCAAGTCAACAGGGGTTCTCCACCAACCCAGCTACAAGCTGTTCAGAGAAATCCTGTTCAAAGTCGGGTTCAATCTTCTTTCCATTCTTCTGATCAGCAGTTTGTACAGCGTCTTGGTGGTGGATCACAAACTTCTCCACCAGAAGCAGTAGCGATAAATTCATTTGATCCTGTAGAGCTGGAATCTTCTTCAGACTCGAGTAAATCCAAGACTGCATTGGTTGCTAAAGGAAAAGGCAGCGTTCAAGGTGGTGGTAGGGGCTCCTTTATATATAATGGAGCTCAGGTTATGGGTGCCCCTGGAAATGTGGGCAGCGGTAATGGTGATCAAAATTTCCCAGCTTTCTTGCCAGGCAAGTCCGTAGAAATTATCTTGAAAAGAAAATGTCACTACCACCATTCGCTCACTGAGCCTAATTTCCATTAGGCAGGGACGGAGCCAGGATGTTTGGTCAGTGGGGGCGAAAATTAAAAATGTGCGGGGGTAGGGCGACAGCGGGGGTTCGGGGCAGCGCCCCCGAATTTTTTTTTTTCCTTTTAGGAGAATGATGGTAGAAAAAAGAAAATCACTTACAATGAGATATTAAGTATTACGTGATTATAGCAAATGAGAATTAAACCAAGCAATCAAGAAACTTGATTACAGAAATCCTAATTGAGAACAAGATTTTGAAGAAAAAAGTGCAAAACTTACTTTTTTTTTTTTTTTTTAACAATTTTTTTTTTAAATCTCAGGTGGGCCTTCATGGGATCCGTCCCTGCCATTAGGGTTGTCTTTTGTAGTTATGACTCATATTTTTTGCAAGTTCACTAAAATTACATCCCAGTGAGTGGTCTGCAGTCCATGTTTTTTACTGTTTTATTTAAAAAAATGCTTATTGATGTTTGGTGGATTGTTCAGTTATGCAATTTGGAGGCCATCACCCTGGTGGTATTGGAGTTCCTGCTGTTGGCATGGCGTACCCTGGATATGTAGCTCAACCACAACTTGGTTTAGGGAATTCTGAAATGACTTGGTAATTATGTATAACCATTAAACCTTCCGCACCACACACATGCTTGTATCATCAAGTCCAACTGGTGGCACGTACTTTCCATGCAAACTTGATCTGTCTGCTTCTTATGGGACCTTTTTTTTTGGGGGATTCTTCACCTAAGTAATAATTTTTTTAATTACATTCAGGTTAACAGTTTTTGCTGGTGCTGGAGGAGCTCTGGGGACAACATTTAGTTCACCATCTCTCTCTCCTGATGGTTCCTATAATGCTCGCCCATCTGGGCAGACACCCTCTGTTGCTGCCTCAAGGTCGATAGAACTAAGTTCACTTTGTTATCTATTTTTCCTGTCTGCTTGCTTACCCCCCCCCCCCCCCCTTTTTTTTTTCAGTTGATACTATAAAATACTTGGTTACGTCTATTTTCTCCTCTCTATATGTCTGCATCCAATTTTGTTTCTAGTACCTGCACTTTTTTCTTACCACACTTGTTTTGTAGTGATTTAATTTTTATTCTTGCCACTGATGTGAAAGTAATAGGTTTTTTTTTTATTATTTGATGCAGCATAGAAAACAATGAAACTAAAGTTGATAATGATGGGAAGCCCACACATAGGCCTGGTAAGATATACTTAGGTTTCCTTTTTCCCCATGCAATTGTTACATTTATCTTTTCCCTTGTGTAGCTGAATACTTTCTGCTGCAGAGCTTACAAATGATGACTTTGGACAGCGGCAGAAGAATCCTCGCCGGCAAGTTGATCTTTCTTTTGCACGTTTAGGAGATTATGTTTTCTACTTCACCAATTTCCTATTTCTTCTTAATATCTATAGAACTAACTTCTTTCTAATGAAATATAAATTGACTCATTATAATATTTATTATTTTTTTTATTTTTTTAATGCTCTGTGCAGATATACAGAGATGAAATTTGACGGGTATAACAATTAGTTAGGTGAAACCTGTTTGGATAAGCCGATTAAACCAAATTTCATGGTCAAAATCTCTTCCATCTGTTGGATTTGCAGTTTCTTAGTGCTTTTGGTACTGCAGGCCTTCCTCCATGCCCTTTGTGTTTTCCAGTTTTGGTCTGGATCACTTTGGGCCGCATATATTGAGATAACTTAGGTAATGGCTAATTTCTTGCTTGGTTATGAAGATTTATCGATATAATATGAAATCTCAATGCTCATTTCCCCCTCTGTCCAATGGGATAGGATCCTTAGTGTAGTTTTTCTTTCTTCTATTCACTGATCTTCATAACATCAGGACTATTTTTGAGTCCCAGCTGCTCAACCATCCCTTCTGAATTATTATATATGTGAAAAGACAATGTTGAAGAATAACAAATGGCCAAGTTAATCTAGTTGTACTGTTGTAGGAGCTGATATTTCACAAATCATTCTGTTATTTGCACGCTTTATTGTCTGTTTTTGGTACTTGGTTCTTATGAAATTGGAATGTAAACTGTTAGTCCAAGTTATCTCATCACATCTCAATTTCTGTAATGGGAACTGCATTTGAATAATTGAACTTTTTATTATTGAAGAGTGCACGGAAAGATCAAACAATTTAATATGATGTTGAAATTTCATTGTTTTTGGTTCGCCACATCTTTTGATGTTCACAAAAAAGCATCACGAGTGAGTTTTTATCCCGATTGGATCTTTTTCTTCTGATCTAATGCTATTTATTTCAATGTCTTAGATTTTTTGTACTTACTATCCTCCATTCTCTTTAATGGCTTTGTTGGCCAGGAATATATAAACTGCTGAGTGCTGATCATACTATCTCTTCTTATAAGCACATATGATCTGTATTAATTTTTCTCGGAGTTCGAGTATTTATCATCTCCATTCTCTTTTTTGGTTTTGCTGTCCAGGTAGATTGAAAAATGCCTGGTCTTGCTGCTTAAATAAAATAACAGTGCAGCTGTCTTGGGTGGCAGTTCCTTGTTCTTATATGCCGTAAGATCGTTCAAAAAACTGAAGAATTTCTTGTTTGACATTGACATTTCAAGTTGGACATATGCATGACTCGACACTCGTCTTTACTTTCAAATGCAGGGTTCTTTTCTTTCAGTTTTTTCATGAAGCTCGCGAGAATTGTCTCAAAATTATGAAAAAATGGAAATTCCAAGAATTTCTGTGTAGCGGCTTTGTTTGTTTTGTAAAATAAGTTCTCGCGTTCGTTGGTTCTTATAAAATGGTACTAGTGTTTCCTTGTGTTCCATTAGTTTGTATTGGTAACTTCCGAGAGGTTTTTAATGAACTTGTATTGTCTGGATTTTAATCGAAACAGAGTTGTACCAATATTTGATCATTTGACCCATGTTTTCCTTGTCGTGGTGTTTATTTATTTGGTCTTGGGTTTATTACATTGGTCACTTTTTCGAAAAAGTGACACATTATCATTTATTTTTGAAAAAGTGTTATGTATGTTTCTTTCTCAATCAAATATAAATTAAAATCTTAGAATAAATTCAAGACTTGTTAAATTTATTCAAGATATTAGAATAATTGTGCCAATTTTAATTGAAGTGGATGTTGATGTTGTTTTACGATTAAGGGATTTTGATTTGTGATTTTTTGTTTACACTGTATTTTTACGGTGATTAGACATTTTCATTAGTTTTGGGTGTATTAATGTAACCGGTTTTATCTTTAGAGTATTTTGTGTAATTTCCTCTTTCTTTTATCTAGTCGGTCATTGGACTTGAACTTTGTCACAGTTTGGTCACTCCGTCCATTTCAGTTAAATATTAGTTCTCACTTAACGGAAAAGTGACATAATAGAAATTTTTATAATCAAACTTGAACAAGGACGATACAAAAATTGTGTAATATTCCATTAATGGCTGGATATGATACATTTGCTAGTTAAAACTACATGGATTACTCAATAAATACTCTCATCAAATAATAAATAAAGTTCGGTATCACATGTACAAGCATTACACGATAAGTCTTCGTCCTCTATGTCCAATGAATCCCAACCTCGTTGTATCATGTGTTGTTTTATCACATGTTGGGCACAACATTCCGATCGATTTTTACCAGCAGAAAGTTTTTCCCACGTCATACATAATGTATCATGTAAACTCCTACGACAATTCTTGATCTCACTACGGAGCATCCTTGATTTCTTCATTTCACTTACTATAGCTATTCCCATCGATTTGTACTTACCATTACTAAGCAACAAGATTATACCGATAACATAAAATGCTCGAACATGTCCTAACTTTGCAGCGTTCTTCAAGTACTCTAAAGCTGAATCGAACTTTTTGCGACAAAAGTAATCAAGCTACAAAAAATATAGTTAAAACGACGTTAAATAAATAACAAAATATTCGATAGCAAAGTTCCACAATGGAAATAAAAAGTACCACTCCTCTCCTGTATAGGAGTTCTGGATTTCCAGATTCCGAGCATTTATCCAGGAAAGTCTTTTCCTCTTTAGTTGGAGGCCACCAATGCACAACTGGAAATTTCTTGAGAGATGCCTTTTGATAAACATAAGGATCTTCAGCAATTTCTTTTAATACTTTGCAGCTGCAATGAAATATAAAATCCATAAAATAGATTTAATTAAATTATGTCAAATAATATTATTTTAGCCAAGGTTGTACGTAAATTTTAATCAAGATTTCGCGTACTAATTCTACATACCTTAACTTCACATTGGCTATATCAGTTAAAGAATTCGCTGCTACTCGGGCCATAATGTCGCTGGAAATTCCTATTGGGATACTTTCGATTGTTGAGGAAATTCGCTTCGCGTTTTTTCGCATATTTTTTCTTGTTCTACGCCTTGTCATCCTTTCAGATTGACGTTCGACAGTTTCTCAGAAATAAATGCAGAATCTGGAAAAATAAAAATAAAAAAATACAGCAATTACTTTAGAAACCTTGATTCTTGAACACAATGTAAACCCATAAATTAATCGCAAAACATATAAAGAATAATAAATTTTACAAATAGATTTCTTCTTTCAGTAAATCTATTACAAGAATACAAATACAAAGTATATGTAAACAGGACGAATGATGAAACATAAACCTCGTACGCATGCAAGAATACAAAATTCCAATAATGTAGAGAAAATTAGGAAATATAATATATATGTACCTCTAATTTTGAACAACACGATCGATGACTGCAAGAATTCAAAATTCACCTCGATCTCAAATAAACTTGGTTTTCTATTTTTTATGTGAAAATCTAGAGGTGGTGCTTCAAGTTATATATAGGAGAAGAGTTTTGCATGTCTTAATCCTTTTAGGATAAGGAAACGGGTTTTTTTAAAATTGTTTTTGGTAGGAATGGAATGTTACCATATTTGATCATAGTTCTGCATTTAATGGTAAGCATTGTTTTTTTTTTTTTTTCCTTTTATTTGTCTTTTTTGACAAGATGGAATAATGGGAAGTTGATTAACATTACCGATTAAGAACTTTGTAACAAGCTTTGGCGAGTCGATTGATTCGTTTGCTTTATATTTTCTCAAAAATACAAGGTATGTTTAGGACATATCTACCGGATGAGAAGTGAATTTTTTTTTTTTAAAAGAATATATGTTAGTCCCGTTCTTCTATTATAACTAGTGCGGGATCGTGCGTTGCACGAGATTTGATTTTTAGTATTTTTTATTAGCATCAAACATAAGTTAATCTAAAGCATGAAATATAAGTTAATCCCAACTCAAATTACCCGTTTGTTAAAATATTTCTATCTTGTGATGTGACTAAGCAAAATCATATGAGAATAATAATAATAATAAAAAATTCTGTCTTTTTTTTCCCGTTTGCTAAAATATTTCTATCTTATGACTAAGCAAAATCATACGAGTATAATAATAAAAAAAGAAACTCTTTTTTCTTTTTTACTGTTGCCAAACCAGATAAAAAGGAAAATAAATTCTTTTTTTTTACTTTTATTTTTTTACTGTTACAAAACCAGATAATCGACTTTAAGGTGTGAAAACAACCAACCAATAATAAATAGTAATTTTTGAAGAGGTTCTTCTAATATAGGGGGAAATGGACGGACCCTTGTACAATTCATACATAGTTCAATATACACATATTTATATTTCTCTTTTGATTTGTTTATTCTTGACATAGTATCAAAGCGAGACCGTTCGAACATTGCATTATTGGTAGTGAGAGGTCAATTGCATGCATTCTGCTGCAATGATTTTGGGCCATTAAAGACGTGGCTTTGTCAAGAAGAAAAATGGCAATACAGTGCCAGTAAACTAATCATTGACAGAAGAAAACTTTAGGTTGGTGGAAGGAAAAATGCATGGTTGGTGCAATTGTATTGTACGCTTGTTTCGTTGAGCGTAGCAAAATATTGAGGGGAAATATTCACAAAGAAGGGCATCATGTGGGGATGCTTCGATAGGTGTGGCAAGCCATGGCTAGGAGGAGAGTCGCCTGTTTGAGGAATTGAGAGGGGGTGAAGGATGGTGTCGAAGGCGGTAAGTGTAGGGGCACTACGAGATGAGCTGTGGGACACTGTAGACTTTCGTCCTCTATGTGAGGATCGGACGGTACCGCAAGTGAAGAAAAATTTGCAAGCCCTTTGCAGTTGACTGCGTAACATCATGAGGCAAGCGCATTGCTGCAAGGACGCTAGCAGCCTGGGTTGGGGAGAATGTCAAAGCCTGATTTTTCCCTACTCACGTGGTACGACAAGGATCTTATATTGTCGGATATTTCAGATGGTGCATGTCCAATGCAATTGCAGGTAAATGTCAATAAGCCACTTCCCAGAGTTATGTTGTACTTGCATTATAGCTTGTTAGTCCGTGTGTTGGAAATAACTGACCCGTATACTTCCAGGCATCGTAGGTGCCGAATGACATACTTTTCAAATATAAAAAATTAGTATCTTCTCATGAATTAAGATTGGATCTTTGGACGAGTGGACGTGAAGCAAATTGGTTCAATTTTTTGCCCAACCCATTATTTGAACCAAACATTTTGGTTTCTTGAATTTCCAATCCAAGCTGAATCGATTATGAGCATAAAATGGAACCATTCCGAACCACACATAATTTGATCGTTTCGGTTTGGTTTTTGGTCAACCGATTTGGTTGAACCCCACGACACGCCTCCCCCACCTCATCCCAAAGTCACAATTGATCATACAAGGTCACTGTTAGATCACAAAAAGTCGTAATTAGGCCACACAAGATCACACCCCACCCCAAAAATAATTTTTTTCTCTATGTTTCCCCACCCACCCACCACACCCCATCCCATCCCATCCAAACTCAAAATGGTTTTTTTCTCTATATTTCCCCACTTCCACCTCACGAAACCCAACCTACAAAGTCATAATTGGTCAGACAAAAGTTACATTTCAGTCACAAATCACAATCGCAAATTTCATCGCAACCCTCAACCTTAACTTGAAGATTATAGTTCGAAATTGACATAAATAGCGGTAAATACTCCATATAGCCTATAGTGGTCTTATAAAAAACTTGGTAGTTCAAAGTCATAAAAAATAATAAGAGTGTTTTGATAACACCATTTTTTATGGAAAATGTCACATTCGAGAAAATATTTTCCTACATTTGCTGTTTGATTGTAAATTGAAAATGAAATTCATTTTCCATGGTACAATCACTTTAAACTCTTTTTTAGCCAATTTCATGGAAAATTATTTCTCATGAGGTGGTAGTTTTTTTTTATTTTCCAACTTACTTGGAAAAGTTTTTTTTTTTCCGAATCAAACCCATCTTAAAGTAATTTCAAGTAAAATAATCTCGAAAAGTCGTACTCCGGTTTGACTAGTCAAAACTCGAGTTGATCAAGCCAGTCAAATTGATAGAATCATAGAAGGAGTTTTATTGTTAATATAACTTGTTTTCGAAGATCCTATCATATTATATTACGTGGTCTTAGTCAAATAAGAACAAAGAAAAATGTAATTCTATATTATATAAGTAGCGTTCCATTTTTATTTTGCTAACAACCTTTGTGTTGTTTCGATTTGAGATTTTGACGATAAGAGATCTCGATTCTTGGCGCTCATATTATAAATTATTGATGGATTTATCCATCATAACCAAGTTTTTGAAATTGATTGTGAATTGGTATTCCGAATTGAACCTTCATGTAGCAATTTCAACATGCAATTTTAAGATTCAATCAATCGTTTCGAGAGTACTATTTATTTTTCAATTACTTGAGGATGGCCTTCCCTCGCGTTGAACTTTTTGACGCGAGTGTATTCGCACGTACGATCTGTTGATAAAAATTAATGTGCATAATTTTATTCTAGTAACATACCCTTTACGTGTATAAAATTGAATAGAATTTCGACTTATCGAAATTGAATACAAGAAAATCAACTTTGATTTTCTTGTCACAATTGGATTTGTATTCAAGATCCTCGACTGTAAGTTTGTCAGCATTGTTTTCTTGATCGAAATCACTCAATCTTTGATAAACTATTAATCGAAATCACCAACTCTTTTTCTCTGTATATCTTACTATTTTCTCATTTCTTGGATTTTTGTTGTCGTTATTAGCAAAAGTATTTTACTAAAGCATACTTTTTCGTTGTTGTCCAATTTAATTGTTCAAGATTTGAAGCTCATTAATACTTTAATTGATAAATATCTGAATAAAAAAATCGCCGTCAATTATTACCGAGCTCGATGTGTAACTGTCTTAGTTTTTCCATTTTCTTAGCAGGTAATAGCTGAGGAGTACTGCCTCTTAGTGCCATTTTGTGGTAAAGAAAGTGAAATTATTTCAGTTTTTTTGCTTTTCACAGAATATAAATTCATGAAAGCTGGAAGAAAATATTATAACAAAGAATATGTGCGTGTGCTCGCGCATCACTAAATCCTAGGGATATTTTTGTATTTTTGGAGGGTGAATCTTTTTTATGTTGTTGTATAGCATTTATAATTTGTAATATATAGGAGTAGTTGATAATTGAGTGATGGAGGAAAGCAATGTTATGAGACAGTCATCATTGAGGCCAGGAGGTGGAGACTTGAAGTGCGCATTGTCAGGGAGATCCATGCTGAGGGGGTTCCCATTCATTTAGAAGATTGAACTCCAAGAACAGACTGCAAGAATGGTGGGGTGAGTCCTCAGTGGTTCAGCAGTAACGGCATTGTGCTATAGTTGCTTTTGATCACTTTCTGGGCTTATGGTGGATTCTATTGTTAGATATTTTTCATCATTTTGCAATTGTCATCTTTTGTTTTGCAAATGTTCTGCCGCCCCGACAACTGTTTCCCGCTTCGCAACGTGGATCAAGATCGCAGGGGTCGAGGGGGCAGCGCCCCCCATGCCCGAAAGAGAATTTTATTTCCAGAATTATTCGAATATGTATTTGGTTGTTCTCCAATCACCGCATCTGTTCGTGTTACAAGGCTTCTTCCAACAGATACATTCATTCAATTTAAGGGATACATCTATTCGAATGGTTGCCTCTACTCTATAAATTATGGGCTAATTCTCATTTACAAAACACATTTTCATTCATTCTTTTCTTCTCTATTTCTTTTGGGATCATCAGATATTTTATAGATTGTCTACTTGGTTTGCTCAACAGTCACAATTTGATTTAAACGCCTTCATTGTATCCTGAGATAGATTTTATATTATACCTCAATCGTGACCTTATTGGATAGGATAGGGGAGAAATATCTCTTGGATCATGCTAGAAGCACCTCGGGGCGGCGGTCACCTCGGGGGTAAGCCCCGAGGTGCTTCTAGTATTTTTCATATCTCTTAAAAGATAACATAAAACAGACCTCAGCTTATGGGCTGTGCTTGAGGATAACATAAAACAGACCTCAGCTTCAAAACTGGCATGAAAGATGTCTGTTCTTCTGGGATTGGTAAGTGCTTCTTGATGTTCTGTGAAACATGGATAAAATTGCTTGTTTCGTCATCAATTATTTACATTTTATAAATACTTATACAAATATTCCTTTGATAAGTCATATTTGATTATTGTCATGTAATGTAATAAATAAACATTAGAATTCATGGTTGGTTTATGCGCTTGTGAAATACTATTAATGTCATTTTCTTCTCTTGTAAATTATTGTACTTCGTAGGAGGAACTCGACAATCTCATATGAAGACATATTTAATGGTTCAATTCCTTCAAATATTAAGCTGGTAAAAGACAATCTAAAGGTGGAAATTCCAACTGGGTAATTAATGTCTGAAAATAATGATATATAGAAGCAATTTATGCATCGGAAAATGAAATGGATGGTGTATTGGATCTTTCATTAGATATAGCGATTGATTGCATGAGGTGGCGATGCCCCATTTTCTAGAAGGATGGTTTTTAACTCAGGTACCTTTCTTTTATTGTCTTGTGATCCAGTGAGCAAAATGTGAATCAAAGGTTATTCCTTTAATCATGTGGGATAAAAGGAATTTCCATGTACTTCTGGAAACTGGGAGATAAAATAGGATTTCAACAAAGTTGAGAACAGCCTTAAAAGGACAACAGCGTCACAACATATAAAACTGATTCTGGTAAATTTGGTAATTCTTTCTATGGTTGAGTTCTCTTTATGTGCTTTCATTTTACTATTAAGTGATTATTAAGTCACACGTTCAAACACAGGTGAATATAAAAATCAGTAATTCTTTCACAGGGAAAAAAAAATGTTATACTAAAGTGATGGGGAGAATTTTGCATTTACCTACGACTTGCAGAAAACAACTGAAAGGGAAAAAAGACACATTGAGAAAGAACATATCACTTGGTAACTGGGGCCTGGGGGAGACAATCTGAATGCATAGATGAACAGAAGAACTTGATAATGATACATGTCCATAATTTGTCTCTTCTTTTTTTTCTTTTTTTTTTTATAAATAAAAGGTGATGAGAATCATAGCGGGCTTGACGAGGTAAATTAATTATTCAAGCCAAACAAATTTTGAAGTACATGTTCAAAGAGCTCTGGGTTAATTATGGACTATTTTCGAAGAAGATTCAAAGCAAAACAAAGTGATTAAGCCAAAAGAGGAGCCAATAATCAAGTTTTGGATTCAATTAAAGTTTTGAAAAATTGTAACTCATTTCGTCTAGTTTCCAAATTATTTTGAATCACCTCAATCGGACATCGGGATCAAAAGTTATGACTAAAATACCGGATGTGACAGGATCAGTCATTTTTTGTCGACCGGAAGTCCAGAAATTTTACGGCAGCCTCAGTTTATTTCGATCGAGTTCTAATCGACCAAAAGAGACATTTCGGTCAAGCAGCAGGTCAACCAAAAGTTGCTGAATTTAATTTAAAAAGAACATGCATTTTGTTCTAATTTTTCGAATTTTCTTTTTATCCCAATTTTTGTACTATAAATACTCAACTACATTTTGAGTAAATTCCTCTTTCAACTTGTTATTTTTATTTGGTAATTCTTCAACTACATTTTGAGTAGAAAATTCTTGTATTGTTGTTGAATCCACACTCCTTGAATTTGTTTATTTCTATCCATTGGACTAGATTTATTCATTAGAATTTTGGTTAGATTAAACTTGGGTCAAAATTTATTTTACCATTTTAACTTTCTTGAATTGATACAAAATTGTTGTGAGAATTTTTGATTCAAACATCAAAGGGTTCGCATCAAAAGGTCTATTCAAAAATCCAAGTTATGTTATGTTCTGATGCTTTTTAAGGATTTTATAATGCTGATTATCCTATAATATTTACATCATGGTCATTCGTTTTATTGTAGCAAAGTGCTCTCATTTTGCTTGAAAACAATGCTTTATTCATAACTCACAACACCAACTATTTGTACATTATTTGCAGGGACTTGGAGAAACATTTGGAAGAGTAACAATTGAAGCAATACTGCACTTTCCAAGCGTGCATATGTTTTATCTACATCCGAATTTACATGATAGACGAATCAGGGGAAAAGTTGCTCTTCTTCAAAATTAGTCGGTCAAAACTTGGAAACCTGAGTCACTAAGAGGATCTCCAAGAGTTCAGACAAAATTTGGTCTGTACTTTGCTCCAAATTTGGTCCGAACCCCTCTTCTCCAACAGTTTATCTCAAATTTGGGATAAACTTTTTTTATTTATTTTTCTTATTATTATTTCTAATTCTACATATTATTTATATATTCATTATCTATTTAATTTGTTTAGTTTTATTTTAAATTAGTAGTTAAAGATTTGAAAATACCTAATAAAATGTCATTATTGTGGAGATAACCCGATTTCTTTCGATCGGTATTTTTTAAATCTTCGAGGATCCTCCAGTGATCTTCCAGATTACTGAACCATCTGGTCTACATCTACCTAATACTTTCTATTAGCTATTGTGTTATTTATGTTTAAGATTGGGATCGTGCGCTTGTCTATGTTGTTTTCATGTTTGTACGTTCTTTTTCAATTACCATCTCGAAATTTTTTGTATTTGTACCACCGTTCGGAAATTAAATTTTAGTCCTTTCAATTATAACCATTCGAACTACGTTGATGTTGCTAGTATTAATTGTAACATTATCATATGTCAAAACAACAAAACATAATAATAACAAAAACAAAAACAATAATAATTAAAATACAAAAAAATAACAACAAATAAAATAATAATAATAATAACAACAACAACAACAACAACTGTTTAATTAAATAGATAAAACAAGGTTTATGGGGGGGAAAAAAAAAATAAAAAATGACATTTTCGTAAATAAATAAATGACATTTTGGTAATAAAAGCTTTATCTTCATTATCCATAATTTGGGATAGAGAGTGAGGTATGGTTGGAGAGAAAAAAAAAAAAAAAACCAAATTTGAGATAAAACCCCAAGTTTAGCCCACCCTTGAAGATGGTCTTAAATAAAATAAAATAAATAAATACTGCACCTTCCAGTCCAGCTAAGAATCAAAGCCCTTTGTGGGATCAGTAGTATGGACACATTTGTTCTGATTTAGACTTCGAAATTCTCCCGAATTAATGTGTAAAAGGTTTTGTTTATAAACAAAAAATGTGCTGTTTTCGAGATAAAATGTTGTTGAAAAGTGATTTTGTGAGCACTTGAATTGAATATGAGAATGTTCATCTATTACGAAACAGTCACTTGAGGATATTATTAAGTGGGTTTTGTAGTTACAGTAAGTTCTCAATCAAGCAAACCTATACATTCAATCTCTCTAAGACTAGTGATACAGATGCACAAAAACTCTCATAGTTTGGAATTCTATGTTATAAAGAAGAAAGAAATTTCTGATTATTGAGATCTTTATCGAAATACATGTACAGTCGTTTTAATATCATATATTATCCATTCTATAAAGGAAATGTCACATATTCTCAAAGTGGAAAATAAATATATTCATGATAATGTATACTATACATTACTAGAGCAACAATGCTACAATCACAATGTCATTCACAATGTAGATGAATGTGGCCTCCATCCCAATGTGAGGGGATTGTCATCCACATTGTGGATGACATTATGAAAATAACATTTTTCTTACTGGAGTCTGGACACAATTGGAGTAAAAAAAAAAAGCAGCCGCTAAAATCTTATCTTTAATATACTTTAATTGACTAACCCTATCTAGATATTGCATATGGTATGCCGGATTGGTAAAAAATCAAAGGGATTAAAGAAGATGAATTTAAAATCTTATATGATAAATTTTACGATATTGTACAATGTACACTAGTGTGTGTATATACATACCTTTATCTCACTTCCATTACTGAAACTGACAATGTATTGGAGCAATGATTTTCTGTTGTAATATCATCACTTTTACCTTCTCGTGAACTGCTTTCGGTAAAGAATGCTGGTTGTTTTGGTGCCGGCAGTTGCACTGTGTTATTTGCAAGCATTGAAATCACATCTGTCATGGAGGGTCCGTCTCCAGGCTGATCTTGAACGCATAACAGACCCACATTAATACATCTCACGATTTCATCCTCAGGGCTCGAATCATCAAGTCTTGAATCCATTAGCTCTAGAACTCTACCTTTCATCCAAAGCTCCCTTTTATTAGATACGACGAGATGTCAAGTAAAAGATAGAAATTGCATTATTCTTGATTCAGAAAAAACGAAAAAATATTTAAAGGATCATATAATAAATAGGGACTCACAAGTCCTATGAGGTTGAACGGGCGCTCCGATGGGTAGCAGCTATGATTTCTCTTGCCACTCACAATTTCAAGCAGTAAAACTCCAAAACTAAATACGTCGGACTTCATTGACACGATGCCTTTTATGGCGTACTTAGGAGACATTTAGCCGCTGAAATAACGAATAAATATACTGTAGGGGATACTTGCATATTGTTAATATGTTCTTGTCTGTCAAATAATATTATTTACTTACTATGTTCCAACGATTCTTTTGGTGTTTGCTTCAGTTTGTTGCACCCCAAAGATTCTGGCCAAGCCAAAATCTGATATTTTTGGATTCATGCTGCGATCAAGCAAGATGTTGCTGGCTTTCAGATCTCGATGAATCACCCTCAACCTTCAATACTTACGGAGGTAGAGTAGTCCTTGAGCAACTCCTTCAATAATGTTCATCCGGTCGGTCCAATTTAGTAATTTACCTCTGCTTGAATCTGTTCAGAAAATACTAGGCAAGCTATTAACTAAAACAGCTTTCACAAAAGAATTGAAAATCATGAATACATGGTAAAAGCTTTAAAATACATACCGAAGAGGAAGAAATCTAAACTTTTATTAGGCATGTTGATAAGTGTGATATTTACGGTTATTTTATACACTTATATCCTTGAGAATGCCATAATGTGATTCTATCTAAGTATTATTGATGCATTTTATGTTTTATATTGTATAAGATCATAAAAGAAGAAAAAAGAAGAAAAAAAGACCAAAATGCACTCAAAACTGAAGTTTGGGAACTTAGGTGCAAATAAGGTTACGGCCGTAAGGAAATAAATTCACGGCCGTAAAAGTGTTAAAAGAATTGTGCAAAATCAACAGAATGTGTGTTACGGCCGTGAATGGATAAATCACGGCCGTAACCGTCAAAAGAAGAAAATCAGCAGAAATCCCTTTACGGCCGTAAAGGATAAGTCACGGCCGTAACGTCAATTTTGGAAAATATGCAGAAACCGTGTTACGGCCGTAAAGGAGAAATCACGGCCGTAACTTTCCAGTCAAAAATTTCCTTATTTTAATTCTTTCCATAATTTTGGGATTTCTTGATCCCAAAGCTAGGGCACGAAATTGAGACTATAAAAAGGGAATTTCATGACAAGAAAATGAGACTTTTATTATTTTTGAAAGAGGCTACACATTGAGGAAAATTGAGAGAAAAATATAAAGCATTCTTTGGAGATTTTCAAGCGCAAGAATATCAACAACAATGGAATTCATGAAGCAACTTGAAGAATCTACCACAATCATGCTAGGCTAAATTCCATATCTTGTTCAAAGGGGAAGTTGTGTCAATTTAATTATGTTATTTTCTTTTCCTACAAATTAGTAGCGTGAATTTATTCCTTTATTTCAATTGTTGGATTATTATGTTTTGAATGTTCAATTGAGTTTATTTGATTAATAGTTTAATTTGGCCAATTGGATTATTGATATTTGGATTCATGAATATGCTATGTTTAGATTCTTGATCCGTAATTGTCATTGAATCTTTACTTTAGTAGCAAATAAATCTCGTGCAGGTTTAGTAATAATTTGACTTGGATTGTTTAATTCGAGCTTGTGTAATTAACGATCCAATTCAATCTATTCTTCTAAATTTTCATACTAGTCGTGCATTAAATCCTAAGAGCTTGTTTAGGATTGTCCATGGCTAGAATTGGTTCAAAGAGCTTATTTTGAATCAATACACATAAGGAAGAATTTAGATAATCAGAGCTTGTTGATTATTTATGATTGATAATTGAATTAGGGATAGAAACACGTTACAAGGAAAGGTATAACATTAATTGAGGGCACGACCGAACCCGAGAACAAGATTTCTTCTCATATTATTTCTCTAGTCATATTGAATTGTTTATTTTTATGCATATTTTTTATTCAAGCAATTTCAAACAACAAACCCCCCATTCCATTTTAATTGATCGAACAACTAAAATTAGTTTCCGTTCCTCGTGGGATCGACCCTTATTCTCACTACTACATTATTAATTAATATTTAGCGAGTAAGGAATTATTTATTATTTTGGTGTATTGCGACACGCATCAAATTTTTGGCGCCGTTGTCGGGGAACGGTTAACCAATTTAGTGTTTAATCGATTAGAATTTTATTTTTCTGCATTTATTTTATTTTCACTTTATTTATATAACTTTTCAAAATATATATATATATATATATTTCATTTAATAATTATTTGTGCTTCTTTGCTTATATGCTTAAAACTCGGTCAACTAATTGTGAAATTTTTTATCTTGACCCAAAAATTGAGAGGACTTTTCGACAGCAAAGGAGAGCAGCACAACAAACAATAGCAGCTAACAACAACAATTTGACTCTTAAGCAGCTAGCCACTCCGGATGTCGTTCAACAACCATTGTGCGTCACATTTCCGGCGGTGGAGGAAGGACGAACCTTTGAGCTAAAATCAGGGTTGATCCACCTTCTACCTACTTTTCGGGGACATGCCGGTGAAGATCCATATAGACATCTCAAGGAATTCCACGTGGTATGTGATAGTATGAGACCCACGGGTATTACCGAGGAGCAAATCAAGATGAGGGCTTTCCCATTCTCATTGAAGGATGCCGCTACAGACTGATTGTACTGTCTACCATCTGGATCAGTCACCACATGGAATGATATGAAGAGGTTGTTTTTAGATAAGTACTTCCCTGCATCTAGGGCTGGGACAATTCGGAAGGAGATTTGCGGGGTTCGCCAAAGCAATGGCGAGACATTATATGAGTACTGGGAGCGCTTCAAGAAACTCATTTCGAGCTGCCCCCACCATCAGATCAGTGAGCAACTCCTGGTGCAGTATTTCTACGAAGGCTTAGCACCGATGGATAGAAACATGATAGATGCCGCAAGTGGAGGAGCACTGATGGACAAGACGCCGGAACAAGCGCGAGCTTTAATCTCTAATATGGCAGAAAATACTCAGCAATTCAATTCAACCCGAGATTCCCAAGCCCGCCGAGTGAACGAGGTAAATAGTTCCAATATTGAAGGTCAATTATATGAACTGACAAATCTTGTTAAGCAGCTTGCTGTAGGGAATTCGAAGCAAGCCAAAGCCTGTGGAATCTGTTCGAACTTTGGACATCCAACGGATACATGTCCGGTATTGCAAGAAGAAAACAATGAACAGGTAAAGGCCGCAGAAGGGTTTCCATTTCAAAGGCAACAGTACAACCCATATTCAAACACGTACAACCCCGGGTGGAGAGATCACCCCAACCTGAGCTGCGGAAATAACAAACCCCCGGGTTTCCCCTCCAACAAATCTCAAGGGCAATTTCAGCAACAAGGAACCTTCCAACCACAGGGACAATATCAACAAAAACCTCAAAATTCAGGTATGTCTTTTGAAGATATGGTTAAGATGTTGGCAACTAACACGATGCAATTCCAACAGGATACCAAGTCAAGCATTCAAAATCTGGAAAATCAAATGAGTCAAATGGCCATTGCCATAAATAGATTGGAGGCACAATCTGGAGGGAAGCTACCATCACAGCCCGAGGTGAATCCCAAAAACGTGAGCGCTATAACTCTCCGGAGCGGAAAGGAAATTGAGGGTCCGCAATTGGAACCGGCTGCACCTGAAATGGATGAAGATGAAAAGGAAGGGGTGGGAAAGAAAAACAGCACTTCGCAAAACCCGCAGGTAAAATCCAACTTTAACTCAATTGCTAAATTGACTCCACCTCCTTTTCCTGGCAGGTTAGCAAAAGCGACTAAGGAGGGCAAGGAAAAGGATATACTGGAGATGTTCAGGAAAGTGGAAATCAACATTCCATTATTGGATGCCATCAAACAAGTTCCCCGATATGCAAGGTTTTTGAAGGATCTGTGCACCAATAAGAGAAAGCTAAATGGAAATGAGATGGTAAGAATGGGTGAATCCGTGTCTGCACTATTTCAAAGAAAATTGCCTCCAAAGTGCAAGGATCCAGGTATGTTTACCATACCCTGTCAAATAGGTAACACTAGGATAGATCGTGCATTGATAGACCTAGGAGCATCCATAAATGTAATGCCTAGATCTACGTACACTTCATTGAAACTTGCTAAAATGACTGAAACTAGTGTTATCATTCAACTAGCCGACCGTTCCAATGCATATCCGGATGGGGTAGTTGAAGATGTTTTGGTACAAGTAGGGGGTTTAGTGTTTCCAGTAGATTTTTATGTGTTAGACATGAATGATGATCACTCTCCAAACCCCACTCCTATTTTGTTAGGCAGACAATTCCTAAAAACATCGAAAACTAAGATAGATGTTAGTGATGGTATACTTACCATGGAGTTTGATAATGAAATTGTTAAGTTTAATATTTATGACTCCATGAAACACATTAATGATGCTAACAAAGTTCATTCTACTGTTGTGAGTTATTCTCCATTTCAGGAAACTGTTGCTGAGCTTAATGATTGTCCAAAGCCATCACAACCAGGTAAAAACTTTTGTACCACCCTACCAGTAGCTGATGAGAAGTTTCCCCCTATTTTGCAGGCCCTAATGAAAAATATGAAAAAGAAGTTGAGCTTTGGAAATCCACCTAACCCCGGTTGAAGGAGGAAACAACAAGTCGAGCCAACGACAGTAAACAAAGGCGCTGCTCGGGAGGCAACCCAAGAGGGGAGTTTCTTTACCTCCTCGACTCTTTATTTTCGTATTTTCATTTTTGGTTATTTTTATTTTATTTAGTCATTTCATTCACACAAAAAAAAAAAAAAAAAAATTCAGTGGCTAACTTACGGCCGTAAGGTACTCAAGTACGGCCGTAACACAATTCCAGTGCGTTTAAACAGAGGCCAGCTTACGGCCGTGAGACATAACTTTACGGCCGTAATGCAATTTTTTATCTTTTGTTCAGAACCCACCTTACGGCCGTACATTCGGATTTTCAAATTTTTTTTTTTTTAAAAAGCACGTAGCCCTCGTGCATATCTCCCCTTTTATTGTTTTGCTTTACAATGAGGACATTGTTTTGTCTAAGTGTGGGGGGGGGGGATTGAATTGATTGTGAGCTTAATGTCTTTATCTTCTTTCTGTAGTCGAAACATTAAATTCATGTTGAGTCAGCACCCATTTTAATCTTGTTATCTACTTTTGTTACCTATCTATGCTACTTAGGTCTTAAACCATACTTTGATAGGAAGCGACCCCACTTTTGGTTCATTTTTTTGAAAAATCATTGCATAATTGGATATAAATTGAGCACATAGAGATTATCTCGTCCAAAACTTCACAAATAGGTTGAAAATGAAAAGTGAAAATATTCAAATATCTACAACCTAGTCAACCTAACCCACAATAGACAGATTATTCCTACATATATAACCCTGAACGTCCCAATTATTATACTTTTGTGAGTAGTGATGGTTTGAATACTTTTAACCGTTATCCTCGACCAATGGGTTTAGAGTTGGAAAGAAGATCAAGCAATGACCTATAACTCATAATTGGATGGGAGAAACACATGAAAACCATATTTCGTGAGCTTTTGAGCCTAAGAGCTGTTTTTAATACTTATGAGCTCGTAATTCTTTGATGTGTGTCCTGCATGGTTGGGTTATGCTTGGATGTGCTTTCTTGTGCATACCGTTGTAGCTTCTTGATTCAAGTGCAAATTATAGCAAAGGCAATAGGTTAAGCCAAATTTGACTTGCTAAAAGAGTCTACCTTGCTACATGGACCATTAGAAGCCCGTTTGAGCCTTAGCCTTTCTTTGAATTTTTATGCCACGCTACAAGCCACGAATACCCTTTCTTTCGCATTGTCTCTGTTTTGAACCCATAAGAGAAGGGATTCGCAAGCTTTTGTTGATTGAGGATTGTGCTATGGTCTAAGTCTAAGAAGTTGAGATGGTTATCTTGTGTTGGGAAATGGTTGTGTAATGGACTGAATTTAGGGGATTGTAATTCTATCTTGTGCCAATTGATGACTGCGTAATGATTTGAAGAAAAAAAAAGATGAAAAAGTTGCAGTCTATATTCGAAAAAAAAATCGAAAGAGAAAAAGCAATGAAAAGGAAGTTAGTTATGAAAATTAATAGTTGAGGATATCAAACACTCAACTTGAAAAAAAAAAAGAGAAAAGAAAATAAAAGAAGAGATTCAAGTTTGAACAAAGTTGGGTAGCGGGAAACAATGAAGTTCATATTAAGGGGTGAAGGAAGTAATGTCATTATGAATTGACTTGGTTTGCGAAGTTCCTTCTCGACTCAGCCTAAATATATCCTTTTATCCTACCTGACCCGAAGCCCCGCTACAACCAAATAAAGACCTTTGCTTTGCACTTGTGTTATTGTTGGCTCCGATTATGACATTTAGGCAATCTGTGGTACTGACTTATCCATGCAGAGAGATGAGCGAAAATTCAAACCCTTATACACTTTGTGCGAAGAGAGAAATATCTTGTGAGGGTGTTAACTCCCATTACATATGCTTATGAGTGGTTTGAATTGCTTGGTCTAGGGTTGGTGCTATGAATGTGGTCGGGGGTACTGTGTTGACTGAATTCACGTCATGAACAACTCGGTTTACGCAACTGATTTCCATTGGAGTTGGGTGAAATTATTCTCCTCGTAGTCACTCATAAATGGTTGGGATGTGAGCAAACACGAGAGGTGTAAGGAAATAAACCATATCGAGCCATGATTGGGATGAGAAATAAATGGCGTTGCATCTCTAGCACACACTAACACAATCCGATCATGCAATGGAACATTCTTGTTAAAGAAAAGTGGGTTGCAACCTCAAATTTCTAAATTGTAATCTACTGTTTGAATCCTATTCTTTTCTTTGCAAATCTTTGTTCGAGGACGAACAACGGTTCAAGTGTGGGGGGATTTGATAAGTGTGATATTTACGGTTATTTTATACACTTATATCCTTGAGAATGCCATAATGTGATTCTATCTAAGTATTATTGATGCATTTTATGTTTTATATTATATAGGATCCTAAAAGAAGAGAAAAGAAGAAAAAAAGATCAAAATGCACTCAAAACTGAAGTTTGGGGACTTAGGTGAAAATAAGGTTACGACCGTAAGGAAATAAATTCACGGCCGTAAAAGTGTTAAAAGAATTGTGCAAAATCAATAGAATGTGTGTTACGACCGTGAATGGATAAATCACGACCGTAACCGTCAAAAGAAGAAAATCAGCAGAAACCCCTTTACGGCCGTAAAGGATAAGTCACGGCCGTAACGTCAATTTTGGAAAATATGCAGAAACCGTGTTACGGCCGTAAAGGAGAAATCACGGCCGTAACTTTCCAGTCAAAAATTTCCTTATTTTAATTCTTTCCATAATTTTGGGATTTCTTGATCCCAAAGCTAGGGCACGAAATTGAGGCTATAAAAAGGGAATTTCATGACAAGAAAATGAAACTTTTATTATTTTTGAAAGAGGCTACACATTGAGGAAAATTGAGAGAAAAATATAGAGCATTCTTTGGAGATTTTCAAGCGCAATAATATCAACAACAATGGAATTCATGAAGCAACTTGAAGAATCTACCACAATCATGCTAGGCTAAATTCCATATCTTGTTCAAAGGGGAAGTTGTGTCAATTTAATTATGTTATTTTCTTTTCCTACAAATTAGTAGCGTGAATTTATTCTTTTATTTCAATTGTTGGATTATTATGTTTTGAATGTTCAATTGAGTTTATTTGATTAATAGTTTAATTTGGTCAATTGGATTATTGATCTTTGGATTCATGAATATGCTATGTTTAGATTCTTGATCCGTAATTGTCATTGAATCTTTACTTTAGTAGCAAATAAATCTCGTGCAGGTTTAGTAATAATTCGACTTGGATTGTTTAATTCGAGCTTGTGTAATTAACGATCCAATTCAATCTATTCTTCTAAATTTTCATACTAGTCGTGCATTAAATCCTAAGAGCTTGTTTAGGATTGTCCATGGCTAGAATTGGTTCAAAGAGCTTATTTTGAATCAATACACATAAGGAAGAATTTAGATAATCAGAGCTTGTTGATTATTTATGATTGATAATTGAATTAGGGATAGAAACACGTTACAAGGAAAGGTATAACATTAATTGAGGGCACGACCGAACCCGAGAACAAGATTTCTTCTCATATTATTTCTCTAGTCATATTGAATTGTTTATTTTTATGCATATTTTTTATTCAAGCAATTTCAAACAACAAACCCCCCCATTCCATTTTAATTGATCGAACAACTAAAATTAGTTTCCGTTCCTCGTGGGATCGACTCTTATTCTCACTACTACATTATTAATTAATATTTAGCGAGTAAGGAATTATTTATTATTTTGGTGTATTGCGACACGCATCACATGTACTCGTATACTGAAATTTTTTCTTCCCCTTGAATGTAACATCCTAAAAGCCAAACAAGATTAGTGTGTTGGAGTTTGGCTATCAGTTGAATCTCATTTTTGAACTCTGTCAGCCCTTGTACTGAGCTTATTGAAAGTCTTTTTATAGCTATCTCTTGTTGACCAGGTAATTCTCCCTGAAAAATTAGCTAATCATTGATATCTCAAACTTATGCTACTTTAAGAGTTCCTGTAGTGAAAAAGCTTACCTTATAAACTGGTCCAAAGCCCCCCTCTCCAAGCTTATTCTCATCGGAGAAATTGTTTGTGGCCAAGGCAATACTTTCAAAGCTGAAAAAGTTCACTTCGCTCATCTTCCTATCTGTTTTAACACTGGGTGGATTGTATTTGCCTGGAGCAGTGATAGTATCTTCCAGCTCATTTTCATTTGGCAGCATCCTTGTTTTTGCTTTGACCATACCTTGTATACCATCATGATAAGTAAGATTTGGACAGACAAGTCCTTAAAGACGTGATCTGAGTCCAATTTCTAACTCGGTCCAAGTTCTCACCTTTTACTCGGATGTTAGAAAAGCAAAAGATGGTGAATGCCAGTAATGTGGTCCCACCAAATGCAGTAACTAGCCATATCCACCATTTTCTAGCTGCCAGTTTGTGCTTCTCACGAACATAGGTGGATTCTATAGGAAAGTAACAAAATGTGTTGATAACTAACTCATATTAAGAATAGCAGAAATGCCCTATATATGTTGAGATGTACCATTAAACCTAAAGTGAGTTATCTGTTAAAGATTACATATGGAAGAGCAGTTTATGAATATCATAATGGTGGATTTGATTTTTACCAATGCATGTGAATCCCAGACATTTATGTGTTGGAGAGATCTTTCTTATTTTATACCGAAGTCAATTTAGAAAGCAAAAACATGCATTTAAAACACAGGAGAAAGAAAATCACAATACTTACAAAGAAAACAGATGCAAATGTATTCGGGGTGTGTTTGATTGGTGGGTTGAAAAGGAGAAGGAAAATGTTTTCCACCTAAGTTTTCTACCTTTTGTGTTTGATTGCAAAATGTTGTATGGAAAATACTTTCCACCCAAGCTGAAAAAAGTGAAGCTTTTCCTTGAAAACAAGGAAAATAAATTCTCATGGGTTTGGTGGGAAAATATTTTCCATGGAAAACCTTTTCATGTTCCTTTTCCACCCAACCTATCAAACACACCCTTAGTTTCTCTTTAGAAAATATCACTTTAGAGAAAAGCATCCCTTAGATACTCGAGACGAAAAGCATATAACAGTTAAAGATGTGTATAGCCTGTGGTTCTTATTCTCTTGGTTACTAATACTTCTCTTAGGTAGAATTGATTCTTCACTCTATAGATTAGAAACTTTACTAGTTCAAGCCAAGACCATCATCCCCAAAAGAAAGAAAGAAAATTCGTACTCCCTTAGGTTTAATTTATTCTAAAACAAGCACAAAGCATGATATATAATTAGTTCATTTTTTACTAAAGAAGATAAAAGATAAAAGTTATAATCTAACCTCTCCCTGTATCCCTTTTAAGAACAAAAATCTCCCTGTCTGCATATCCTGATGCGTAAAAGTTCGTTTCTTTATTCCAAATCTCACAACCAGTTCCATATTGGGTGGTGCGAGAAGCATAAGCAACACATGAACAATTCTGCTCACACTTCTCTTGACAATCAAAGATGCTACGGTTGTAGTTTTCACCAAATCTGACACCATCACCAAGCATGTAACCTACCCTACTCTCAAACCAATAATCAGTAAATCAGGCTTTCTACAATTGGGCAATGTCTTTTTCACACATCCTTCATCCTGTTTTGAGAAAGAACAATCACCAAAGGATCCTAATACTATTCCCATCGGAATACCAGATGGATCTATTCTGTAATATAAGAAAGATATATTCTCGTTTACTGAATATGTAAGGTACTTTTCATTCTCATTTGAAACGAACTAAAGTCACCATCAAGTAATTTGGCAAGGTTGGCAAAACGTCCGTTGTTCCAAATCCCAGTAGTCCAATACACATTTCCCTTGTACCATACTATCAATTG
Source organism: Ligustrum vulgare (assembly GCA_963555705.1). Taxonomy (NCBI): domain Eukaryota; kingdom Viridiplantae; phylum Streptophyta; class Magnoliopsida; order Lamiales; family Oleaceae; genus Ligustrum; species Ligustrum vulgare. Next base: position 1,886,845 of record OY743172.1, on the reverse strand, counting down.
GCTTGTGCCATTTGGGTCTCCACCAATGGTAAATGATCCTGATGATGGTACTTCTTTGCTTTTCCAACCAGTGAGCAACCACCGATGCCCTGTTTTGAAATTAATACCCGCCTTCATTCTAGGTAGAATCGTGTCTGTAGGAAAATCAAAGCTTTGCCACAAGGTTTGGTTTACAGAGCCATCCAGATTCAGTTCTCTTAGAACAAAATTACCATTATCTAGCAGTGTAGCACTTGCATTAAAACTGGATACTGGGGCTGAATTAAAAACACTGGTAATCTCGCCTCCTATGGAAGTAATTTTCAACTTTCCATCAATGTCAATCATTAGACTCCCTGATGCATCAGCAATTGGATTGTCACAGTTGGCCACCCACACAGTCCGATCATAAAGCAGAAGACTGGCTTCCCCATAATCAGGTGGCGTGTTGTAACATATGCCTAAATATCGGCTTTTTGAGTTTCTTGGGCTGAAGTACTTCAATTGGAACACCTTGTTTGCTGAACTGTGGGATTTCCAATCCCTGAGCGGCTGCTGTCCTCGTAAAATTATATCTCTTTCTGCACTTGCATAGACCACAGTATTCAAAAACATGTAGCACAACAAAGTAAGAATAATGAAAATTCTTGTTTCAGTTGTCATGAATGGCAATTTTGCACTGTTCAAACATCTAGATAATCGTTTTAATATCTGAGCTATAATTGGCGGTGACAAACTAACATTATAAAAAAAATATCAAGAGGGGATTGCTGGCTGTGTTTAAACGATGACAAATTGACTTGACAAAATGACAACAGAGTCTACCGATTAAAACAGAACCATTGTCACTAATTCCCTAAATGTCACGGCATTTTTGGGAGGAAAAAATGGATTTCCTCAACAATCAACAGATTATAAACAATGCCCAATTTTTAACGGAATCCCAAATAATCAAAATGTTTCAAATTTTCATTGACCCCGAACTCTATTCATTAACGTGTGGGTCAGTAGAATACTCAGAGAAATAGGGCGTCGTCAATTGTAGCAATTAAATTAGTTAAATAACTGTTTGCATTTGAAACAATTGAATTAATACAAGTAAACTGCTTTGTACTTACTTCTTCTTGAGCTCCATTACGATCACTTGTGCAGTAAAGATCAGTGTCCTCGACACGCGCTCACACACTTGTGTGTGTCATTTCCAGAAGTGGCAAACTTAAAAATTGATGAAGTTTGAGAAAGCTGTTGACGAACTGAAAATGATATATTGTTTAAGAGGAATTCAGTTCGTTATCGATTTAGGAGTCAGATCTGATAGTAAGAAGATAGAAGAGACGATGATTTTTTTTTAATTTTTTTTAAAGCGAGTATCTCCCCCTTTAAAGGCATCTAAGCCTCTTATTTATAGCAAAAAAGTATCATACTATATACTTGTTGGGAAGAACGTAATTGAGAGCCAATTTTTTGAGTTTCTTGATCAACGTGTAATTTAAAAATATTTAAAAAGTCAAAAATTATAGATTACTCAGAATGAATTATTGAGAATGAATTTGAAAAATTGTGATAAAAATTTTACAATTACCAAACAAGCTCTTAGTAATAAAAATAAAAATTATACACTATTAATATACTGTTACAGTAAGTAAATTTCAATTATTTCTATTATTATGATATGAAAAGTTCTGCAAATGTCCAAAATTAAAGCCAAATGGGCTTAGATAAATCTATCACTTAAGCTTAAAAAAATCATATATATATATATATTCTATTCCTTTTGAAAAATCATTTATAAACGATTATTTATAAATAATCACGTGTCAATATTTCGTTGATCCATTTTTTAAAAAATTGAACGCAGTAAGCTATAATCTTTAACTGGTTAAGAACTCTTTCTCAAATTTTTTTACTTACTCCAATCCTTGAAAGTATGCTTGTATTCTTTATTTGTCTCCAAATTTTAAAGTCACTTTCTTTATTCAAAGTCTAATATTTTTTTATTTTTTTTTGTTTATTAATATGTCATTATTTAATATTCATTGTTATTAATATATATAAAATAATCATATTTATTACGTTATTTAACGTATGCATATATTAATAAATTGTAAAATAAATTTATATTTTCAATTACACTAATTACATTTTCTTAATATAAACGTTTAGTTCCTTCCAGTGCCTCAAGGCACAAGGAACTTGAAGGTCATTATATTATTTTTCGCCTCCGTTTGGTAACATTATTTGATTTATAAATTTGTTTATTTATGATTTTGAGGTAAAAAATAGTGGTTAAAAATTTAAAAGAAAAAAATATGTAGTTAAAAAGTGATTTGAAAAATTGTGTGATTTATAAATTGGTTTATAAATAAAAAAAGGACGGTTACCAAATTGTTATGTGAGGAAAAAAAAGGATTTTGCTATATGTATTTACTGGATGACAAGCTGGGTTATTTCTCCTCACATGGAGGAGAGTCACACTTACCATGGAGAGTAAGTACAAATAGATTTATTAAAAAAAAAAAAAATGTAAATGTTTATGTTTATGGGGGGTGGGGGCGGGCGGAGGGGATAGTTTTCAAAGAAATGGACCAATATTTTTAACGCGCAGTCGTTTAATAACCAAATTTATAAACATTTTTTTACCAAATACAGGTATTATTTTTTTTAGCCAGATATGCGTTTCAATTACTGCCATCTATACAAAATCTCGTACTGGAAAATCAATGGAACTTGAAGAAGAAGAAGAGCGAGCATCGTCACCCGCGACGCCGTCACCACCGACCGACGGTGGAAATTCGGTTGAGGAGCAAGTGATGAGCGATGTTCACCTGGGATGTCCCCCAAACCACTCTGGCCGCCATATCTCCTACTTCACTATTTTACTTCCAACCCGTAAGAGTTTTACTTTCGTCAATCATTAAAATACTGAGGCGCTTTATGTTCTTGCTAACGTTAATCGGAAGAAAGATTTCGGTAGGATTTTTGTTTGGGGATGAATCACACTTCATTTAGAGCAAGTGTATATGTTAATAGTTTCTAAATTGTTGATGGGACTTGTGTGAATTTTAAATTCTGTAGAAAATGAACCTATTGAGAGCTCGCTCCGAGATGAATGGAATTCAATGGGGGCAAAAGTTTGTAGCTTGGATGAAGATGGTGATCTTATACTAACTCGGCGAAAGAGTAAGTTATCCTCAACTATATAGGAAAAAAAGGGCTAGGTATTGTCATTTTTTGTTTTGCCCTTTTATCTGTTATGTTTTTATTTACTCGTTTTTTTTTTTTTCCTGTTCAGTTGTGGCAGCAAACTCAACGTACATTTTTCTGTTAGTTTTAGTAGTATCCCAGAGCAAGAATTTTGTTTCTTGATCAAGTCAATATGTTGCAATCCATGTAGGTGGGTGAAATATTGACAATAGATTTCAATATTGGAAAACCAGTATTATTTAGGTGCACCAAAGTATGTTAGTTTTCGTAAATATGGACTACATTGAAGATAAATATGTACCAATCAGTGAGTGAGCCTCTTCGGTTTATGGTGTTAGGTAATCTATCAATGAGTCAAATGTATTTCTAATCATAGGATGGACATTTTCATTTCAGTGTCAATTGATAGTGTTGGGGGTGGGTGCATGACTGGCCTTGGTGTGAACACTGCATTTGGATCTACAAATGTTGTGATAGAAGTGTCTCTTGTGTTTTCACAGGACCTTATAATTATTTTTGTAATTCGCAGAAAAATCTCAGGATTATTTTGTTATCAGCATCCAGCATAACATCACTTCATCAATTCCAAGAGTTGGTCTGCAGGTAATAAGACCAAAGTCCCATGAGTGTAATTCTTGGTTTGAGTTCATTAAACATTCCCTTCGATTCATCTCTCTCTCTCTCTCTCCAACCCCCCCCCCCCCCCAAAAAAAAATAAATAAATAAACAGGTTATCGTGTTTTAACAATGATGTATCAGCATCAGCCTTTTGCTTAATGAATAAACTCATAATTGTTATTTTCTGTCTTCTTCATGAAAGTCGTTGATTTAACAAGCTTTATATGATGCTTCTGCTTTGACTATATGTGCTATATTTATCCTTTGACTTTATCTGCTATATTTATCCATTTTCTCTTTTCAGGTCTGGAGGGCAGAATTGGTATTAGCTGATTTTGTGTTGCATATGATGTATAAATCATCTGCATTCCATGGAATTGTGGGTGTAGAACTTGGTGCTGGCACAGGTAAATGTTCCCGTGCCTAGTGAAATGGTTAATCTCTCTGTTTATATTCAAGTTGTGATCGGGTTTGGAGTTAGTGATTCATGAAGAAACCTTTAAATTTTGCAAAATGCCAGGGGAAGTTTCTATTGATATGTTCAAGGTTTCTCCAGAATATGAATGTTAAGATTGACTAGGTTTTGTTTCATTTTCTTTCCAGGGCTGGTGGGCATGTTACTTGCACATGTTGCTAAAGCTGTCTTCATAACAGGTGTGACATTAATTAAATCTATGACATAAACAAAGTGATCTCTGTTCATTGTATTATATTCCTAGTAACTTTTTTGCTGTGCCTTGACAAAATTATTTGACTATGCATATTGAATACCTTTCAGAGCCAACCAATACCGGATATAGCTGATACATGACTGCTTTATATTATGCTGACTGTTGGATGTAGGAACACGCTTGCGAAGTTTTTGTGTGCCCACTAGTGTACTCTATTATTTTTTTTCCAATAAACTGATATGGATATATGCACCAATGGAATGCAGCCTATTTACAAAAAGTTTTATCCAGTATCAGGGTCTACTAGGATACAAAAAGGTATTAGACACTCATACTTTATTAATTTACTTTTTTATCGACCAGTCATTTCTTGCAGACCATGGTGACGAAGTGCTTCAAAACTGTTCTGAGAATATTCATCTCAATGCTGGAGTACTTGGTACCAAGACTTCCATCTTTGTACGTGAACTTGATTGGAACGCTTTATGGCCCCCTCAAGTCCTCGAAAGTTCTTCATCGCAGCAAAGGTAGTTTTTCCTTGCAGCCATAACAGCCTGTTGTACAGAAATCATTGAACCAGCCTTCCCCAGTCTGCTTTCATCATAGAAAAGTGGTTAAGGCCCATTTTAAGACCTACCTGGTGACCTCAAAATTTTTCAACATTATTATGTAGTATGAACTTGAGGTTTTGAATCTGGAACATCGATCAATTACACAGGTTATTGATTTTTTACCAATAGCTCAGTTAAATTTATCCACATATCCAAAACTATTGAACGGTAGGCTTTTATCAGTAAACAAAATTAAATTTCTTACCATCCCAACCTACATTTTTAACTCTACATAATTAAATTTTTTTTTTTTTTTTTAATGTAAATAATGAAATGGGGCTCATAAGAATGTTAAAATGACGACTTTTGATTTCTCATAATACATGCCATAGCAATACGGTGTATTACTATTTATTAAATTTCTAGTTATACGGTCAATTTTAATTTTCTGGGACCCTCGGATTCAACTAGTTGACTCGGTGGTAGAACCAATGAACCATGCACCCAGTCCCTTCACTGGTTTGATGCATGGACCATGTTCAAATACTATTTTTAAAGCATACTGTGGCATGGCTTCCAGCTTGTTTATCATTTTTTTTATTTGCTGTTTCTAAAACAATAATTGAAATATATAACTTCAGTCAATATGACCAGGTATGGATGGAGCATATCAGAAATTGAAGAGATTCAAAGAGCTACCTTGCTTGTAGCTGCTGATGTAATTTATAGTGATGACCTAACTGATGCATTCTTCAGTATGATAGAGTTACTAATGTGCAAAAATCCAGAAACGGTACGACCAGAAAATTGGAATTTCCAGCAATAACTAACTTTTATAGCCGTGTTAGAAATTATATAACAGCATAACAATGATAATTAGGCTGTCCTATCTAGTATCTATATCTACCATGGGCCTGGCAGTGACCATGAAGGCATAGCTGATCTCACTCTTTTTTATTTTTTTATAGCAACTTCATCTCTGTAGATTTGGGAGTTCCATGGTTTGTGAATGAGAATCCACTATGTGAAGCACAAGCATGTTTGGCTAGAAGTGAACTTTTTATTGATCACAATTGGAAAAAAGTCATTAATTTTGACACTAAGATTAGTGTTACTTTCATATTAATAGTGTTTTTTAAAGTAAGAAAACTGTAACTTATTCGAACACGTTTAATAATCAGAAGTAACTTCTAACTAGTTTCAAGCTTAGCCAAACACACTCTTAGTAGGTGGATTTTCTTTAATATAGTTGCTATATTAGAAGGGGATGAATCTGTATCCCGAAGCAATGGAAAATGTATCATGTGGTTATTTCATTTTTCAGGTGTTATATTTGGCTCTCGAAAAGCGTTACAACTTCACTGTCGATAATCTTGATGTTGCTGCAAATGGTTATTCTCACTTCCGCAGTTATCTTAAAGACGATGACGGTAAACAATCTCAAAGTATTTGTAGTAACAGGGCCTCAATTATTTTATTCGTTATAACATTTTTTTCTAATGCTTTTCCACGATGTATGGTGCAGAAGATCTTAAACACGAAAGTTCACGTAGTTATGTCGGCAAGCGCATCAACCTTACAGAAATTCCGCAATATGTTGTAGAATATGACAGAGGAAATGATGTTGAGATTTGGCAAATTATGAGAAGAAACCTTGGTTCATAATTTGATATCTTGTTCGTGTAGAAAGCTTATAATTTTTTCGTAAAAAACTCCGCCTTCCTTGAGAGAGTTGTGAAATGAAGATTTTGATTATACTCCTTTATAATCTCAAAGGTGACGAACAATTATGTTACTTAGGGCATGTCCGGTCCTTCAAGTATTTTCCAATTTTTTCACCAAACTCATTTTAAATCACACATTTTTATTGGATTCATGAATTTTCACATCTTTTCAACATCTTTTCAATCGCATTTCTCTAAATTCTTTTTTCTACCATTATCAAACATGCTCTTAAGACAGTTCAATGTAATATTAGAATACATAAAAGTTTTCAATAGCTCAATTATGGAACGTATTCGCTTTCGTATTCTCAAAAGTTTGTTTTTAAAAATAAGGAGAAAATTCTAAATGACTTTTTGTCATTTTTAGTGTAAAAAAATTGAAAACATCGAAAATGTGAAAAATAAATTTAATTTTAAGTAAATTACCTCAAAATTTTCAAATTTTCACCTTCTTATCCGACTCCTTTTAAAAAATGACAGAGTACCCACATTTTTAAAAACTAAAAAATAGACATTTAAAACACAAAAATAAAAATAAATTCGAACTCAACTAAAAACTGAAACACAAAGCAAACTGAAAATGAATTCAAACTCAACTGAAAAGCAAAGCGAATGAGCCTAAAGTTCTAAAACCTGTCTAAACAAGAATAAGCCTAGGTACACTCCTTTCTGATTGACAAGTGGTATTTTCTTGTTTTGAAGTCCAACCGCCGGAATGTTCAAATATTAAAACTTTAAAAGGAGATATATTCAATTTTTTAGATTAAAGATATGAAATATTTTCTTTATTCATTAAACTTATAATACTTGAACGGATAATAAAATTAGAAACGATTATTACGCCAACATTTTTCAACCTTCCCTTGGGTGCTGCTATACTTCACTATAGGTCTGCAGAACCATCTCTATAAAAAGGAGAGGGCAAATGGACCCTGAATAGTGCCAAAATACCAGGAAATATTTCTTCCACATTTATTTGTACAAATATCTCGACAGAAATTTATCCTGTAAAAAGCATTTATACACCACGAAATAATAGACTAATGAAATAAGAAATACAACATGCTCCCGGGGATGGTTGTACAACCAGTTCGCTTAAACTTCCGTTGATCATGCTGTTCAGAATAGTGCAGTGCAAAGCCCAAAGAATATACCCCTTTCACTATCTCGGCAGGAACCATAAAAATCACAGGATGCAACAGCCAAGAAACACGAGGTGAAAATCATAAGCATTTGCAATGGAATGCCCAAGAACTGGGGGAGAGAGAAATTTATAGGGAGCCTCCAAACAGGGATCTACCTGCATTTCTAATTAAATCTTCAACTCATCTTCAAGGAAGATTACCCTTTCCGTTAATTACAATTCTAAGCCGCGTAATGGATTTTTTTACTTGAATCATCTGGACCTATTACCTAACCAGGAAATTCACGTACACTATTGGATGACAAGATCCTTGAATGCCACGAGTTTCTCGACTTTTCCATTTGATGAGAGAGACGTGACGAAGATGTCTGAACCACCACCATTTTCGGGTAATTTTGGTATTTGGTGGGAAGTCAAGCTTGTGACAGCAGAGCTGCAGCTGCCCTCAAAGTAAGTTGAATATGGGAAGAACTCAGCACACTGCACCTTCCATCCTATAAAAGCATATCAATTCAACACTATGCATGTAATTTTTTAATCTAATTAGTCAGATACCAAAAAAAAGATGTTCCTCATTCTCCGTCAATCAAACTGAGAAATTTAGCTAAACCATTCTTTAGGTAAGCAAAAATTAACCTGCCTCAGGCTTCAAGCTTCTGAATGAAAAAAACACAACCAGCTACTACGTGAACATAGTCAATACACCATTTCTTTACATCATTCTTGACAAGTGGACGAAACATAAATTCTCCACAGTACATTTCAAGATTAGCTCGAAGTAGCAAGCTATGCCTAAATCTAAATGAAGTGGAGAAACAGATTACTGTAATACAGAAGCTAAAGGGGAAAAAGAAAAGCACCAAAGGGCCAAAGCAATCAGTGTATGGAAAATTAGGCCTTCTTGAATTAAAGGTAAACAGCCCACTCACAAGTACAGATTCATTCATTTCAAAGTTGGGAAACTTGAATTTCTTTATATTTATTTAAAAAAAAAAAAAAACAATTCTAAGATCGGAGGCCAGGGATCCAGGGATATTAATATTAATATTGAAAAGTGAAGGAACTAATTATGGAATAAAGCTATTTTAACAATGAGCTTGACAACGGGTGTGACCACCCCCTCACATGGGGGTGGGGCCGGAGTGGTGCAATAATGGACCCCACCAATTAGGCCCCACCCCCATATGAGGGGGTGGTCACACCCATTGTCAAACTCATTGTTAATGTAGCATTGTTGCTAATTCTGAGGCGCAACAGATGTTGACAAGAAAGAATGTGGGCAATCTAACATCAGCAAGTGCAAGCATGATTACAGACTAAATATTAAATATACAGTAAAGTACATCTATTTGTCAAGTTATGAACAGCTTCCATATGTGCGGCAATGCACTCTAATTTCCTATAGAAACTCAAAACCAATGAGAGCATCGAAATACAAATAAGAGAGAAAAATCAAAGAGAATGAAAAAAAAGGGAGGACTCACTCAATGCAGCATCATGGTCATTTATTATTGTCTCTAGTAGCTGGTGGACCGCAATGCAATCTTTGAGCCTCCACTTTCCGACTGCTCCCACGGCTCCATTTCTAGTTTAAGTAAAACAGGAAGGTTCAATGATCAACGTCTAATAAGATATTGTGCAAACGAAACTACTTTACAATATTTTTAAACAATTTTTAAGGAAATTACATTGAAACCAGATCGTTTGTTGATTCTTCAATCAAGGTCATTGCCTCACCCTTCTTATTTGGTTTCAAAACATATAGCATTTCTGCTACAGCTGCTCTGTGCATCAATGAATCTGCTAAGAAAACAAAAAAAAGCAAAATTACGTCAATAATATGATCAAGACACTTACAGGACAGTTCTAGACAAACATCATGAACCAGTAAGATGGTGACCTCCGTGTTTCTCAAGGAAAAAGGTGTTTGCATCAATGAGAGATTTACCGTGCAACTGACTGAAAAAATAAGCATGGGATATTAATGGAAGTGTTCAATAGAATATTCTAACGTCAGAAATATTGATGCACTTCAACCGGGTAGGAAATTGATCCCCCAAGAAAAGGGGAAAAATTGAAAACAAATGGATCAAAAGAACCTAATAGTAGGTCGCTCTGCTTCCAAGACGTCCCATATGAGCTTCTCAGCATCAGTCACTGGAGCAGGCATGGATCCCACTTTAGAGAAGAACTTTATCTGCAAAAAATCAAACAATTGAACAATGATGAATCTACTTTGGGACGACAAAGAAATTGTATTTCAGACACGTTATACACAGATTCAATTATATTATTTTATGTCATAAAATTATCTGTCAGTAACAAATTTCTAAGAATGAACACACTAGATCACTATCGAATCATACCAAACAACGATGTGAATCCGGGTGTTCGGCATCCAACCGCAGCAGATGCTTTACAGCCTGCATTTAATAAAGAGCATTTTCACACATGTCCTCAAAGTAACAAGACAACAAGCCCCTGTTTGATAGGAATTAAAATAAATTTATATTATTGTTGCCTTTTTTACAAATATCATTTGAGTAGATTTACTAGCTAAAAATCCAGTTTAAATGAATCAGTATATGATTGGCAGGTAAAATTTAGGTGGATAAATAAGTTTCATTCTGAACTCAGAATTGTGAACTTACCTGCAAAGCAAGTAAAGTTTTCTGCTTTCTCATATTTACTTCGAAGGAAAGTACATGTGTCTCAATGCACTCAGATGAATGTTTTTGAAGCAGCTTCAAATACTTCGTAGCTTCCATCAAAGGATCTTCAACCTACAATTTATACTCCAGGTGAAAAATGTACTCAGCTATTCTTGAATAATCATTCCAGTTTAGAGCAAAGATTATTAAGAATACCAAAAAAGGCACTCAGCTAAGATATTGAAGGCACTCAGCTAAGATATTGAACGTATGAAATAGGACAGGGTTTAAGAATTCGAAAGCAAAGAGAAAACTGGACTATCAACTAAAAGATCTATGAGCCAGTGAATCCAATGTGTAGATGGCCAAAATACCATTAATAACTTCTCTCCGCTTGGGTCTGGATCTACTGGTTTCACAGGGCGTTTTCCAGATTTTGATACTGCAGTAACATTTGCTTCTTCTTTCACTTCAGCCTCCTAAAAAACCAAAATTTAATATCAAATTTTTTTGAGTAATTTTTTGTTGAAAAGCTACAAGCTCACTCACTCACTTTCTTGGCTCGGGCCTCTGCTTTCCTCTGTTTTTGCCTGAGTTTCTTCTTTTGGGAAGGAGGCAACTTCAACATTTCATCATCTTCTTCAGCAGCCGACTTCGAAGGAGAATCATACAGCTTCAAGTAGCATCTGCAATTTCAAATGAGCATACAAACGAAAGATTAGATATCGCATACCATTAATAGTTCGACAGGGTTCAAGCAATATACAAAATACTAATATCTAGAATAGCATTCATATCAACACCTGGTACGAGCAATTTGTGTCGCAAGGAATAAAAAATCTCAAACAAGATCATAGGCAAGGATAAAAGGCCTTACTTGATTGCCCCTGCAGCTGCTTTCTGGAAATAAGAATATGAATGCAGACGATCCTGAAATTTCAACATTTCTACATAGGTGCGGAGAGTCATTTTCCTTAAGCAATAGGAATGGAAGTCAAATTGGTCCTCGGTAATGTCAGCATAATGCTTTTCCACAGCTAAGAATTTCTTCAAAGCCCGACCAAGGTCCCTTTGGCGGAAATAACTTTCTCCTGATGCTAGTTCATACCTTCGTGGGATTCACAACAAAAGGTTCAAGAAAAAAGTCCCTAAACAAAAAATTTCACTGGCTTAGATACGCACCACATGCACTGCATATCATGGAGGTTATTATGTTGCTCTCCATCTTTTGTGAACAAAACAGCCGTCTTTTCTGCCAATGCAACCTGGAACCAGATGTTCAAAAATGAAAGCATAATCAACCAAGAGGAAAACTAGATAGCTCAACCCAGAAAAACTCATTTAGAGGCAACATCTAACAAAGAAGAAAATAGCTCTAAACCTGGTCAGCTTGCAGCATACGTTTAACACAATCACTATTGATGTAGCGGTCTGCAAGATCCATGCACCTTGCTTCATCGGCCAAAGCAGCAGCAGCTGACACATCACCAGCATGCTTTAATATCCGGCTCTGTAGCAAATAATAACAACATTAATTAAACTAGAGGAGAAAAGAATTGTGATCTTTTTTTTTTTTTTTTACATATTTGGATATATATGTTTCCATTCAAAAGATAACTCAAGTTTGCATACCAGATAGTAAAATGACATCAGGAAAGTTTGGAAAATTCTGTCATGGTTCAAAATTGTAGTCTGTTACATTCACATTGGTTATACCATCTAACGACACAATCCTAAAAGATTTAGCGGCATGATAATCATAAAAATAATATCAGACAAACCAAAAACAGAAAAGCCACAAGACCTTTGAGAGAACATGAAATATGGGGAATGCAAAAACGGATCAGTTGATCCAATTCTAATTGAGAAGGATGATCAACAAGGCAAGAATCAAAACTAATTGTGGATTACAATCGTGAAAGTAAACCAAAGAGATCAACTATGGAAGGCATGCTCACAAATAAAATATGTACCTTCACAGAGTACAAATCAATAACAGTTGGAGTGTGTTCTAAGGCCTCATCAATTTTTGTTAGAGCAATGTCATACTGGCAACGCCTGTCATAATGCTGCACCAATAAATCATCTTAGAAAAACTGAAAAACAAAAGGCAACAGAGAGCTTGCAAAAAATCATCATTAGAGAAACCTGGGCCAAATAAAACAAAGTCCACATAAGTGTTGAAGGGGGCTCCTTGTCCACCCTGCATATATGCAAAATGAAACACACGGTGGTCAGCAGGAAGCAACCTTTCAACACGGTGGCAAAGTTCCTAATTTATTGTGGTACTCCTGAAAAATTGTCACTAAAAAGTTAAATTTAATATTCAGTCATAGTCAAACATTAATTTCAACCACACATTCACTACTACTAACCATTTATTAACCACAAATTTTATGGGACCCAATATTAGTTCTCCTAAAAAGTTACTAATAATTTTACTGAACTCGCTATATTATTTCATATCCAGCCCAGACATTGTTACATAATCTTGAATTACTATGGCTCATTCGATGGTCTCAGAAAATTTCATTCAACAAATTGGACCGCTCTAGAATAGAATATGCACGATGAAGCTAAAATGAATGGAGACAATCATGATGATATTTTCTTAATATAATGTTTAAATGATTATGATTACTTTCACTAAATTGTTAAGTGTAAACTTCTATTCATTGCTATGATAAGGTGGCCAGTCGGACAATTAATTGTTGTACACCATCGGCTTCAATTGTATAACAAGACTAGTGAATTGAAAATTAAAATAGATATATCTCTGTAGACATATCTCATAAAGTTAGATTCCATAATCCTCATTACATATGGATAAAGAACTACTATACTGACAGAATACCCCAAATGGAAACGGTGTCATTCACATAATTAAATATTAAAAAAAGGTCAGAGAAACCACTAACAATGTGAATTTCAGCTTATACTAAAATATTGTGCTAAGTGCCATAGAAGGTGCATTGATGATTCAAGAGCAAATAATAAAAGTTGAATCACCTCCCAGGATATCCACCCGTTGTCTTAATGGAGTTCTCTAACTCAAGAATTAACTTCTCCAAAATGTCTGCCTGCACAAGAGTTGCATAGCATAAATGCAAAAAATAACACCCTCCAGGATATTATATTCCTTGCGTGGTTGTGACCTTGAAATTAGTCAAATTCATTGTTGAGAAGAAAAAACTAACCTTACCAGGATGATCATAGAGAGGAGAGAGATCAGAGAACAGAGAAGGAATACCCTAAATGCGCAAAAAGAATTGTGAAGAAGCTCTCAAAAATAGGTCAGCCAATCAAAAAAGAAGAAACAAACTAAATGAGTACTTTTGTAAGAAGAGGTCGAATATAGTTCTCTGCTGCAGCCTGGAACTTTTCACCATTTAAAAAATCAAGAGGAATTCTCTGTCAAATTGGAAAAAGTAAAACAGAAATTCAGAAGGAAAAAAACGTACCACAGAAAATTTAATACACATTCTGGATTGTTGAAACAATTATAGATTTGGAAATTAACTTGATTGTAGATGGAAATGACAAGTTGAAAGACAAATCATATTGTGAATTTTGCAGATATTTATGTACACAGAACCATCGAAGGTAATAATTATGTCCTCAGTTAAAGCTTTACAGATTAATATGATATGGTGCAAGACAAATCATATTGCAAATTTGATATTCAAATTATTAAGTTCTTAACAGAATATAAGCAGTTATGAAAGGTGCACCATACATGTATTGATTTAGAGGCAAATGCTAAGATATTTGAAAGGAAACAATATAATAAAGAAAAAATAAATAAATAAAAACAGAGAGAGAGAGAGAGAGAGGAGGAGGAAGAAGAAGCATGTGTCACCTTGACAGCAGATGACCTACTATACTGCTTGTTAAGGGATTCATACAAGACCTCTAACTGATCAATTTGATCAGAGGAATGCTGACAATTTTCTGAATGAAGTCCCATAGATCTTTGTAGGCCTTCATAGTACCTAAAATACAAAAGAATAGAAGGTACGATAAGTGCTAAAGTTGTGGGCTTAAGCCATTTATTTAAGAGCAGTATTCAATTCAACCCAAGCGCCTTTCAAGACTGAGGCGAAAAAACAAATGAATACAAGAACCAAAACTTGTAAATGCGTGTTCAAGCACAATCAAAGGTGAAAGATGTGGCAGATTTCTGCTAGTATTCTGAAGACCTGTGTTCAAACAAAAGTTTAAATCTGCAACTCCTTAAGTATCTTCGGATCCAGAAAAAATGATAAGTACTGTCACTACTACTTAAAAGAGCCATAATCTACATGTTGTACACACAAGAAAATATCAAAAATATGTAAGAGAAATCAGACAAATTAATTGACATCTGAACCTTGAGTAACAAACAGAAAACTCAATGGCATAAGCCCTAAGGTTTGATCAGGAGTACAAGACTTCCCATCCACCTTACAAGCACTATGAATCTGTTAAGCTCCAGTAAAAGATCTTGAATTCTCATAAGATGCCACCCAGACCATTGCACACTATGAATAACAGGTACATAGCATTCATTATTTTATTTTCTGCTTTATTAATCTTTCTTATTTTTTTTTCTTTTTCTATTTTGGGGTGTGGGGGACCTAGTTCATGAAGATTCTTATCTAGTGAATACCAATGAAAATCACGACAATTCAAAAAAATTATAAAAAAAAGGAAAATTATCCAAAGCACTGGTCCTAAGCATTAAAAACCAAAAAGTCTGACGCGTGTCATGCTCATAACTTAGGAAGTAGATCAAACAAATGGGAGAAGGCGCTGGTGAAAGTAAAGACCTAATAAAAAGATTGATACACAAGATAAATAGAAGAAAGTGGTGTGGTTGGAGGACAAGTAGGAAAATAAAGCACCATGTATGGTGATATAATAACAGGATATAGTACGAATTCAAATTAAAGCAATCTTCTTTTCATTTGCTGGTAACCATCAGATTTCTACAGTCAGTTTCAGGTATACGTGGATGGAAACTATGGAAGTAAAAAGAAGACTGCCTTTTAATCAATGATCATATACCTATAATTGTCAGGATTCATAGAAAGTAGCACTTTGTACAATTTTTCACCTTCTTCAGCACGGCCCAGCTTAACAAGAAGAGAAACCTCTTGTTCCTTGTACGATAATTGATCAATCTACAATGCATATATCACCAACAGTCCCAAATACTAGCTTGAGAAATATGATTCAGGGCCTCGATATTTTGGAAAATTAACTTACTGTAACTTACAACTTTGGATTCCTTCTTGTGCAACTCCTCAAGGGCACGCTCAAGAAAACCACATTCTTCTAGCAAAGCTATCTGAAAGAAAATATTATATCCACGCATCACTGAGAAAATATATATATATATATATCGCAAACAGAAGCTTCCTGTAGGTAACCAGTGAAGGAACTATAACCTAGAGAACAACAGAAACTCAACAATTCTTAAAAGGGACTGTATAATTTAGCCTCTGTTTGGCAAACTTGTGTTTTTAAGCAATACAATTCCCAAACCAATTTTTAACCACACACATTTTCTCTCTCCACTTTTCAACCACATATTTTACCTCGAAAACATAAAAAAACATGTTTTTAAACACAACTTTTAACAAACACCATGGAAAATCAATAATTCTCATAACAGATAAATTGAAGTCCAAATATCACCAACTAAACACTGACTTTATCTAGTGATGACAGCTGTCTAAACACAGATTTATATGCATATTCTATTCAATACTTTGAAGAGAAACCGTTAATCACTAGAAAAGCATTTGATATCCATCAGGATTAGGAAACCAAAGAATTGTAGTAGTGCAAGGCAAGATCCAGTCACACAAGCCCTTGTAAATAAGTTTACGATAATCATCAAGAACCAAAGTTCTTGCAACCTAAGTCATGCACCTATTCTTCACAGGATCTGCCAGAAACCAATTTGCACAAATAATTCTACCCCTCCCATTTTTAACTTGCCCTACCCAAAACACAATAGGAACATACATATATGCAGGAATTAAAAGTTGATCCAAGTATTCCCAAGAGATCGTTTCAAAATATGATCCAGTATTTGGATGAGCTATTATATTCAAATACAAGGGTGGGAAATTTTTCTTGCACCGGCATGCTATAATTATCTGCAGGAACAGAAATTGCGCAATTTAGAGTGTTTAGTAAACTTGTTTATAAACAAATTTATGAACAACACATTTCACAAACCACTTTTTATCACATTTTTCCAAACCACTTTTCAACCACATATTTCACCTCGAAAACAAAAAATTCTTTGTTCATTAATAAAGAAAAGTTGCCAAACAGAGTGTTACACGTTTTATATGATATTTTCCTGAGCAAATGTACAATAAAATGATCTCATTAACAAAAACTTCACATCAACCATTTAGGAGTTGGGTAAGAGCACAAGGAATGGTCCAAGCAATCTATAGTTTATAGGAGTACAAAGTTTGTCGCATAGCACAGTTAAAGCCAGTAGTAATCAAACCTTGTACAAGAGCATTTCCCCATGCTCACAACGTTCATTGAAAGGAGGGTAGTCGTCCTCCAGAGTCCCTTCATATGCTTCAAGAATATCAATTGCCTTCTCGACACTAGCGAACAACAAAAGTAGAGATTACATGATAAGGAAACTCAAATAATAACCATTAAAAAATAAAACAAATAAATAAAAAGTGAATTTTCAGAACGATGTCTCTCTCTTTTGCATTTACAGTGTTTTAAAAAGATGACGACGACGGAAAACTTAACTATTTCCAATAAAGTTCTGAAGTTAAAAAGCAAAAGAAAGTATCCTTTAAGATAAATATATTAACTAGTGAAAATCCAAAATACAATATGCAAAATAAAACCATAAATCAACTGCATTAGCCACTTTTGCGAGCAACAGAGGAAAAGTAAGCATAATAGCTCTTAGTTTTCTACAAGCTCATTTAGAATCAAACCACTAAAAATGAAATAAACATAATATTTACCGTAAAAGCTATAAAAATGTATTTCGCCAAAGTAATGTATATAGGACATATTTTCTATTCTGGAGGAAGATACAAAGTATCATTTATACACAAATAATTCACGTTTTTCACAACTATTTCCACAAAGATAATAATCCAGTGGATCGTATATATATTTATTAAATATAAAGCAGTGCACAGTTTGGAAGGTTTTCAGAAAACCAAGAAGCAATAAATAGATATCAATAAAGGACAACAAATAACGTTAAATACTTAGAGTTCAAGTGATGGGAAACAGCAAAACCAATCCAATTCATGCGATGATTTGGTTTCAGTGTGAGCAACTGTTGTCTTGTCTCAACAAAACCAGCCAAGTCACGCATTTGTGCCTAGAAAAGAATCATTAGAACATGGCACAAATTAGCTACAGAGCACGATAGAAAATGTTATCTTTTAAAAGTATACACAGAAAGCTAAAGAGGTGGAATAATTGTTGTGTAAAACAAACACACATGAAAAGCTAGCTTGCCTTTAACTTTAACATGAGGTTCATTTTGGCATTACAGTGAGAACATTATCTTGAAATATATTAACTTAGAGAATCAATTTTCAATATGGTATTGCATCTATTTAGCTTCATTTTAGCCTTTGTGAGCCTGTATGAACACATCTTATTCGCGCCGTGATACCTGATAACTGAAAATTAGGGAAGAGTTTGCTGCTCAGTTTAGTTTGATTATTTGCTTTAGTTTTTGCTTGGTGTCTAACTTATTACAAAAAGAGAACAAAATATAGATAAAAACGCTTAAACCAGCATGCACATACGACAACACAAAAGTCACAAGAGGAAAGAAATGACGTCAAGCAAAAACTAAAGCAAACAAACATGAAAAGCTAGCTTGCCTTTAACTTTAACATGAGGTTCATTTTGGCATTACAGTGAGAACATTATCTTGAAATATATTAACTTAGAGAATCAATTTTCAATATGGTATTGCATCTATTTAGCTTCATTTTAGCCTTTGTGAGCCTGTATGAACACATCTTATTCGCGCCGTGATACCTGATAACTGAAAATTAGGGAAGAGTTTGCTGCTCAGTTTAGTTTGATTATTTGCTTTAGTTTTTGCTTGGTGTCTAACTTATTACAAAAAGAGAACAAAATATAGATAAAAACGCTTAAACCAGCATGCACATACGACAACACAAAAGTCACGAGAGGAAAGAAATGACGTTAAAACTATGGATATCAACCATTTATGGACAAATATATTGTCTCTGAGGATAAGTTTTCCCCCAGTGGCATTGACAAAAAATAAAGCTCCTGCCAAAATGTTCTTTTATTGCTTTTGGCATAAAGCTCACAATAGCATGTGAAGATATCTTCAAACATTCCAGTCTGTAAGCAGACAACCAGAAGGGACATTAAGGATAAGCATGTTTTAAGTGCACCTGTAGAAGAGAGAGATCACGCAGTATTTCAATGTTGTCAGGATCAATTCTAAGTGCATTCCGGTAGCACTTAATTGCTTCCCTATATTCTCTATCAGATCGGTACAGAAGACCATAGACATGCCAGCAAACATGACTCTTAAGATCATTCTGCAAAACAAGAAGTGAAACTCCAGCTGATGCAGCGATCCCAGATTAGCAATGAGGAAATAAGATAAAATTAAAGAACACAAAACCTTCAAACCAAGCCTGACTAGTTCATATGCTTCTGACTTTCTGTCCATGCAGTTCAAGGTTAATCCCTTCATTGATAGAGTTTCTGCAAAGCAGGAGAAGAAACCAAAAACTATTGAGATAGAACTTGAGAGACGAAAATAGTAATAACTACAATTCAATGCAAAAAAGGGCGGAGAGGAGAGAAAGGAAAATACCATGTTAATGTATTTTCCTTTTATATATACAACTCATACTTTCAAACAATGTTATTGGAAAATAACCCAATGAAAGAAAAAAATGAAGAGGTAATAACCTTGGTTAACTACTTGAGCATGTTACTTTGACTTGTGTATTTTTTTTCATCTTTTTATTGAGTATTAGGCATGATTATGCCCAACAAAATGGGAATAACCAAATTGTCTCCTCAAAATTTGATAAACAGGGAATGAAAAAAAAAAAAATAGTGTCCTGTCCATGATTACGAGGAAATCTTGTGAATTAAAAGAAATTGAAGCCTACTTCCTCTTGATTTACACCTGCGTTGACTGGAGACAAGTAAACTATGGCTTCCCCACACCATAGGTCATAGCCATCTAGATTCTAGAGGGCTACACTGTGTTGAAAGAGTCTGCATCTTCCAGGTTTTGATAAATATAAAAATGTAAAGAAAAAATGTGTTAAGTTCTTTTGACTCCTTTGTTTCACACTAGAATAAATAGTCAATTGAAACTTATTGACCCTAAATTGTGAGTTTCCTACAACGTTTATTGACCTTTGATTGCAAAATCTACTACCTTTAACGGCAAGATACTGTACAACTTATTGACTTTTAATCAAGATATTTCCTACTTCATAGAACTTTAAACAGACATAACTCCAATTTTAAACATTTTTCCAAGAACAAGAAAGAATAATAACTTAATCCTACAGTGAAAGGTCTGGGAATGTGAACCCATGAGAAGATCATAAGTAATATGCTTCATATGTATGCCAAAAATAAAGAAGTGCGTGTCTGATGTCTCATATATGCTACGCTAAACAAAAACCACGTGGTAATATTCCTGCATACCTCCATGATCAGGAAACTTCTTCAGTATAGTATCAGCAGCTTTCAACCCCTTTTTATACTGTTTTGTCTCATATGATTTCTGCATAGATCAAGCAATAAAATTAAGTTCCATTCTGTGTAGCAATAGATTTAGCAACTTAATAGACTGAATAGCGGTGGGAACAAAGTATTGCTAATGGATAAGATGAGATCAACAGATCCCATTTGTTGAAAAAATTCAATATTCGTTCTCTTGCTGGTAAACAAACACTATAAAATTACTAACAGGGAGTTATTCATTTCATTAATTTGATTGACACCTGTTCTGTAAATTGATACAACACAAGGTCGAAATTTTGATGTTTATTTGACAGATTAAATAAAAATGGCAAACTAGAAAAACACTGACATTGCTATATATATGACTTTTCAAAGTCCAATTTAAAGCGTATAGCAGACATTTACTCAAAAAGTAGTGATCCGTCACCATATCCTGAAATTATGTTCCTTCCTTTTCCTTTTCCTTTTCTCAGTCGAATTTTCTTACACCTAGGCCGAAATTCAGCATTTTTGGAGCACAGATGAACATAATGGCATCATTGAGAGAAGGCAAAAATTGCTTAAATATATGTGCTTTATTTAAAATAAAAGGACATTGTAAAAAAAAAAAAAAATATGCCTTTGGAAATCTCAGAGTAGGCTGCTTATTTTACATTTTTTAAACTAAATAGAACATCTCACAGAAACAGAATCTTCCATCCCAAATGTACTAAAATCACTCTCAAACGAGACTTAAAATAACATAAAAATTGCACAGAATCATTTAAGAAATGCATGAAGCATGCTCAATTACAACTAATTCCATATAGAATAATAATATCAAATGAACAAAAAATTGTCTAGGTCTTTCTACTGAATTCGAAATGGTAGACTTGAATCGAAGAGGTTTCAGTAAAATTTATGTGAAAATTCCGATGAACTTACAACAATAAGTTTAAAAAGGTTGGCCTCTTTCGGAGGAAGCGAAGCACCCATTGTCGATCCTGTACAGGAGACGGCCCTCAAAGAGATAGGAAGAGAGAAACAGATGATGGATTCGTAAGAGAGATAGGGACGGAAGTTAGGGCGGTGGCGGAGTGCGGTAGAATTTGGGGGTGGCGTTTATCTGCTGCAACCCTACTGACAGATAGAAAAGAGTGAGAAGGTTGAACCGGAACCTTGACGGTCCATCGGTCCTGTCTTGGGTCCTGAGTTCTTGACTGAGTCTTGAGTACAAGTTATGCCTTCGACAATATAGAGTGGAAGATTATTTTTACACTTACACTTAATCAAGTTAAATTTATATTTCAGGATTCGAATCCTTATACTGCAGTCTCAAGCAATGTTGAGATTTTCCATTTTTTTTTTTATCACTTGAAGATGTATTATGTGGACGATTCTTTTGTTCTTCGAGTTTCAAAGAAATCACCTTTCAACTTTATAAAACCTAATTCAATATTCATAGGCTTTTTGTCCACGATTATTTCTTAAGCCTCCTTTTCGTAGACTTTTGTAAATAAAATATTTCTACAAATACTTTTTAACTATACATTATTTTAAAAATCACTTAATAATGTGTACCGGGTGGACGCTCTTCGTATTTGGAGTCTTTTTTATTCATCTATTGCTATAAATCAACTTGATTTGGCTTTTTAAAAAAAAAAATGATTTGGCTTTCCAAATCAATTAAGTTTCTATTCAGTATTCACCGTAGCGTAAGGAAATTTAGAAAAATAAAAATTAATAATTAATTTTAATTATATGTTTTAAAAAACTTACAAAAATGTTTGGATTCGATTTTAACCCTTTTGAATATCGAAACTTAAATAGATCTTTTTAAGTGGTTCAATTAGATAAAAAAATAAAAATATTGACAAATTCATGTAAATCTAGGTTTTGTTCGGTAACACTTTATCAATTATAAATTAGTTTATTTTATATTTTCCAGGTGAAAAGTGTGGGTGAAAAATAGAGAGATAAAATGCGTGTGGTTAAAAAGTTATTTGAAATTATATTATTTATAAATTATAATAATTGTGTTAAAAAACAAGCTAAATTAACAATTGATTTTAATTATGTTTTTTAACAGTTTTGTGCTACCATATGCGTCACAACACCGGGCACAATTCTACTACAGAGGATTATAGGACCTAACACACTGCAACTCAAATAGACTTTGACAAGCTTGTTGACCTCTTACATTTGTTTACATGAGATTGTTTGTCTCTGCAAATCTTTCTTATAATGAAAATCCTAATCACGGTCTTTGCTCATCAAACTTGACTAGTTCTTTGAAATTTGATGAATGAATGAAATATCTTCAATGAAATCAAAGAGTAGCACTTCAGTACATAATATCAACCATACATTATGACTCAAATAAATACGGAAGAACAACAAATTGAACCAATTCTCCCATATCTGGACTCGTAATGGAAAAGAAGATACAAGTATGAATATTTTACTAGAACATCGTAATACACTCCCACAACCTTATGGCAATTGGGAAGAAGTACATTTCACAATGCATTACTTACGTACATTGAAGTTGTGAACTCTATAAGAAGTGCGGTTAAAATTAAATATTGACTTTAAATTAAATTAAAATACAAAAAAGTAATGTCCGGGTAAAGATATGTTAACTCGTGGGATGGGATAGAAGTAATAAATGGCGATTTCGCATCTGTTTGTTAAAAGTTTTTTTGTTTAAAAACATATATTTTTATATTTTCTAGCTAAAATGTGTAGTTTAAAAATGGAGAGAAAAAATGTGTATAGTTAAAAAATAATTTAGGAAATTGTGTAGAAAAAAACATGTTTGACAAACGAATAATTTGTGGGTAAAGCTGTAAATTCATATTGACTGCCCCTATTTTTTTTTTACCTATATATATGTAAATGCGTGCCGAATAATTCCATTTATTCCAACGCCAAAGTTCGCGATTGGGTTAGGGCACCTTTGCATTGTTCAAGCGATTTTCTGCTCACAGCGAAACCCTAACCCAGATTTCAACCATGTCTTCCAAGCAAGGTACCGCAATCTTTTGAGCTATATGCATTTTTTTATTTTTTTTTGCAATTTTGTGTAAATAGATGAAAAGTTTTTTGATTTTGTGTTATACTTTCCGGAATACGAACAGGTGGGAAAGCAAAGCCTTTGAAGCAACCAAAGTCTGACAAGAAAGAGTATGACGAGGTATTGATCCACAGCAACGAATATTCGGTTTGGATTCGTACTGAAATTTTTTGTCCATTAATTAATTTGAAAATAAATCATCATGTATTCGGGAAAATACCTTCTGGGACTTATAAATTTCGATTTATTAGTTCTTTTAATCACTTTTTATTTATTCCCTTTCGTCTTGTTGATAACGAGTTTTATGATGAGAGAGAACGTATCAGATATTCAGAATCCTGAATCTCATAAATAAATATTTTCCGTTGCATTTGATATTTTTCTGTTGATTAATTATATTTTAAAAGAATTAATTTTCTGGGGAGAAATATTTGATTTATTGTTTCTTCTTCTACCTGTTTCCTTTTTTCATGTTTTTGTGTGAATAATAATCTGTTTTCTTACCCGTGGATGTTTTATAGCCTTGAGCGTAATTAAGCTGATATTTTTATGTTTATTTCTGGATCTCAGTGGCTGCCCGATATGTGGTGTTTGGTGTTTGAATAATTACTTAACATCAGAATTGTACACTAAATTAATTAACTGTGAGCCTTAAAGACCAAGGCAACCATTGCTAATATTTTATAGAGTTGAGGCTCTGCTCTAATCACAGATTCCACACTCAACTTGACTAGAACTAGAACTTTAATGGCTTGGATGCAGAACATTTAGGTATTTTCCTACGAAATGTGTATATGTCCATGCAATAAGATGAGAAAGTTTTTCGTTGATTGTTGACCTATCCAACTCTTTTTTATTAACAGCAAACAGCAAGCATAGTTTAGGAAACCATGCCTATATCTACTATCTAGCCATATTGTCGAGCTGCATAACCTAATTGTAAACTTTAATGCTTCCAAGGTTTTAACTATGATTCCATTTTGTCGACCACAACGTTCAAAAAACAAAAGAAAAAAAAAAAACTAGAAGTGTTTGTTGTATTTATAATTTATAAATTCTCTCAATCTTGATGAAGCAAGTCTATGAACATTTATGATAATTGTTGCCTGTGCATAGCAATGGCACCACGGTGCTTAAACTTCTCTCTTATTATTTAATAAAACATTTCGGTTGTTTTGTAGGATGACAAGGCTTTTCTTCAGAAGAAGAAGGAAGAGGAGAAGGTGGAGTTTTTTCTGGCATCTATACCTGATCTTATTTTTCATCGTAGTTATATATTTATTTGTATTTTATCCCCAGGCTTTGGTTAGTTATATCTATTCTGATTATGCGTTGATTTGATAGGCTTTGAAGGAGCTTAAAGCTAAGGCTCAAAAGGGAGCACTTGGAGGTGCCGGGCTGAAGAAAAGTGGGAAGAAATGAAACTTATGAAGAAACTACAAGAAACAAAAAACTCCTTTGTTGTCATTGTAATGCATCTTGCTATTTGGTTTAAACCATTTTAGTACGGCTTCCTTGCTTATGCTAAACCATAGTAACTTATATTAAGCTTCTTTATGTAGAACTATTTGTTTGGAGAAATGAATGTGTGGTTTTATGGAAGCCTTTTTGTGGGTTGTCCAGGTTTTCTTGCTACAGTTTCAAATTGATTTCTAGTGTTCGAATAAGCAAATGTCTTTTGCTTTTGTTGCCATTAAATGATGTTTTCACCTCTCTTGGAGGAAAAAGATAAAGAGGTTTGCAG
The DNA here is from genome assembly GCA_963555705.1 of Ligustrum vulgare. Classification (NCBI taxonomy): domain Eukaryota; kingdom Viridiplantae; phylum Streptophyta; class Magnoliopsida; order Lamiales; family Oleaceae; genus Ligustrum; species Ligustrum vulgare. The sequence continues at coordinate 1,861,751 of OY743172.1, read as the reverse complement.
ACATGGAAAACACAATGTGCTGGCGTAATGTTAATTTTACTTGCAAAATGTTCGACCACGATATATATATATATATTTTTTGTATGGTATGAGTGCTCTACTTTGAAACTAGAATTCGAATGCTACTATATACCTGGAATTTTGTCATCTGGGCATTTGAAACGAGACATACCAAACTGCACTTTTTCTCTCCTACCCAAGATCCAAAAACCCAGTCACAAAACCCCATACCCTAATGGATGGGTGGCAGTGGGTCCCACCCCTCACCTCATTTTTTCCGTCTCCCTTCTCTCACACTGGCACAATTAGCTCCTCCCCGTCACGAGCAATACTCTCCAAACTATGTCCACAACAAAAACAAAAGAAAGGTATGTATCATATGAGGTGAAAGTGAGGATCAGAGGATGTCAAAAAATAACAAAACCCATAATGTCAGAGAAATATCAACGAATTCTTAGAGTTCACCAGAAAAGGTTGAAAAACATTAGTAATTTCGACTACAACATTATTAGAGACCTAGCATAAAGACATTTTTTCCATTATCTAACGGTCTCCTTTTAAACTTAATACTATGGTATACGTCACAGACGTAGGTAAGCCGCAGGTACTAGGCATGGTAGGATGTCGTGAGAAAAGATCCTTTCGGGCTTCTCCGAGCCGCAAACAGTGATTCTATTGTTCGGGCTTGTCAGGGTCTTGCTTTTCAGGATCTTCCTCTTCCTCTTTCTTTTCTTCTCCTTCCTCCTCCTCATCTTCTTCTGGAGGGTCAGCTGGCATTGGTGGTGGTAATGGAGTTTTCATTGGGCTGAATTGTGGGAAGATATCCGGCCTACGTCCAGGCCTTGGCTTATCCCACTCCTATTGCAAATATGTTGAAACAATACTGTATATGAGCAACACAGAATCATACAATTACAATACCAAGGGACTTACAACACGGGTATTCAACTATCTGAAAAATGAAGATATCAACTGGAAAAAGAGGGAAGATCAAATTACCTTGATTCAACCTATTGCCATGGTAAGTGAAGCCCCAAACTAACCATTAATTTGTAGGGTAGGGTTGCAAATATTTGTTAACTCTAGAATTTTTTAAAATTTATTTCACATAGCCGTAAAAGGTAAACACACCAAAACTTGATAATACATTTATACCAGAAAAAAGGTTAAATCGGAACCATTAACATCCATCATTCATTGGTATCTCAATGAAAACATAATGATGTAAATCTTGTTACATTCTACTAGCAGCCATGTAAATGGATTCTACAAAGTAATTTCAGAGATATTATTTCACGAAAAGATTATTGTAAAAGCTTTGGCGATTCTAGGGTTCCATAAGTCATGCTGATAAACGAAGCCAAAAGCTATTTCCCAATATGATAGGTTTGCCCAGATTAAATAAGTGATGCTCGTTCACCATAATTTTTGCTATAATTTAAGACAATATTCTTTGGTATAAACAAAGGTTGTGGAAAAACGTTGATTCCTTGTACCTTCTGCTCTATGAAATCCAAATTGTTCGACTGAAAATGCTGATATCAAAAGTTATTTCGCAAATTTAATTTTTCCCTACAAACCTATAAATCAAATTAAAACAATCTCCTTCAAAAGTTAAAAATATTTTCATCTGAAATGAACTAGCATATACAATTTCAGAAGAATTGGTGAATCAAGCATGATAAGATCTCCAGTCTTTGATTTCTAAACTTTTTCTGTTTTCTCACCGTTTCATCTACCAAAAAGATGAGAAGTATCAACTGATAAATTTAAAGCTGCAATTCCTAACAAAAGAAAGACTAGTGATTGAAGCAGGTTTAGCAAGGACGACGGCGCGGCGGGACTTACGATTGGGAAATCTAGAGGGGAACGGCGAGTCATCCTCTCTTCATCAGGTGCCATACAGACAGTCCAAGACCTTCGTTTTCCACGTGTCAAATCCCGATCGCAAAGCCTTCTAAAAGGCGGCAAGATAGCCTTCGAAGAAGACGCCGTCGATGTTATCGCAGTTACGGATGAGGTTGAAGGAGATGGACACAGAAAAGACGTCGTTTTAGGAGTCGAAGATATTGGGAGCAGCAATGCCATTGCGGGCGGCGCGTGAAGGTGCGTGCTGTCCGTTTATCAGATATTCGGCTTATCTCCTCCGTCAATCCCAACCACAAAATCTACTTTCACAACAACCGCCTCAGTGGGTTAGCGGGTCCGGACACGCAAGTCGGAGCCCCATTTCGAGTTTGCAAGAGAAACCCGGTTTAATTAAAATCGGGGCAGAACCGACCCGACCCAATCATTGACTCCCTTATTAATTAACCCGATGGCAAAGATTGGAAAAGATTAATTAAGAGGTTAATTCCATCAGTAATCACCCAACTTCGAACTTAGTATCGCTTTGATAACCTAATTTGATTTTATTTCACCATTATCACCCGAATTTATGTATAACATTATGCTATTCCCTCCGTCCCAATTATATAGGCTACATTTCCTTTTTCTCTTATCTCAAGTATAGTGACTCGTTTCTTTATTGGAAATCATTTCTTTTGTTTATTTACTAATGTACAATTATTCATTACATTCAATAATAATAGTTTTGAAACTTAAATAAGGGTAAGTTGAATTTTTTTTTACAAAAATAACTTTTTAATACCATTAAATATGTTTTCTTAATCAGTGTAAAAACTCAAACATGTCGATATAAATGGGACAGAGGAAGTATGATAGAGCGCGTAATTGTTACTTAATTCGTAATATTTTCTCTTACTCCAATGATCTTATATGCTTAAGAGGGGTGAACACGGTTCGGTTTGAACGGGTTTTGACATATTTTCAAACCAAACCATTTCAAACGGTTTGGCATTTTCTCAAACCAAATCAAACTATTTTTTTCGATTTGGTTCGATTTTAATCCTCGATTTTTACCTATTGACATAATATAATATAGTTTAGATGTTAAATTAACTCGTATATTTTAATATAAAGATCAAATAAGTTAATATATAAGCTAATATGAGAATTAATAATGTTAGAATAAAAACATGAAGTTAAAAAATAGTTGTAAATTTGTAATTGCATTGTATTTGTTTCCTAACTTCTTACCGAACAAACATGACAGGTCGTCGTCATAAAAATTCTTAGAAAAATCACTAATATTAGACATACCATAACTAGTCTTTTTTTTTTTTTTTTTTGCTTTTTATCTGAAACCATATACGAATATTTTTCTTCCATAAATGTGTGATATGATTCGATAAAGTACTAGTCCTGCAATTATTGGTATGATGCTTTTACAATTTCTCACAGTAATTATATTTTGTTTTAGCTCTATTCTTGCTGGCTTACCTTTGTTGTCCATATTTTGAAATTCAGCAAGGAATAAATTCTAAAAAATAAAATAAAATAATCGAATGATATTGCTTGCAAAGAAACTTAAACATGTGATATTCAAATTCTTACACCGATTCGAACCTTCTGATATAGATCGAAAAATTCACGACTCTTTAAAATAAAATCAAATACAGGAACAAATTAGAAGTACACATATCGCCTCTGTCCATTGTTCTAAGAGCCTAATTGACATTAGTGAAGAAAACTTGGAAGTCGGAAGAAGACAACGAAGACGAATGAAAATAGAAAATTACTGATTGAATTAGGAAGTTGGAACATTTTAGGTTTGAATCTCAAATGGGCTTTTGGGATTGGAGTATGTGGTTTAAGGATGATGTGAGTTATATGTTAATGGGGTTTTAAGATTGGAGTATGATGTAAAAAGTTGGTACGAGTTAAAGGTTAATGGGATTTTGTGGTTGAACATTAGACGAGATTTTTTTTAAAAAAAAAACTAGACTAGAACTTTTATTCATTAGATAAATTTGAATTTTCTTGGGAAAAAAACTCTAAATTTAAATGAATAAAAATTAATTTTCTAATTAAAAAATTAGCGGTTCGATTTAAACGGTTTTTAAAAATTGAAACTTAAATCAAATCATTTTGAAGTGATTTGGTTTAAAAATATTTGCGGGTCTACGTTGAATCGAACCAGCGGTTTCTATTCGGTTTACGGTTTGACCATTTTTTTGTGCAGCCCTAACTTAAGTTATGGATATTAATTATATTTCATGTTTTGTGGTTTAGGTGAAGGATTGAGATCAGATTGGACTCAATATCATAAATTGAAAAGTAGAAGTTGAAATATCAAAAGGTGCACAATCAGAAAAGGACTTTACATAAGGCGTGGGCACACCTTACAGTTTCATGAAGACTTTATTCACATGAACGAATTTTTGAATACGAAAAGCTAGTCATTGGACTTCAGTTCATCTCCTAAATGGGTGGAATTATTAAGAGAAATTATTTATGTGATGAAAATATTTCTCTTTTAATTATTTTAGGAAAATATTAAAATTAGATCCAAACAAGGAAACTCAATAAATTCTTATTTCTAAGTAATTATCTCATATGTGGACTCTTCCATATTCCTTACTTGGCCAGCCATTTTTGACAATTTTGGAACCTGATAAATAGTTGATTTTATTGGAACTGGCTAGGCCATAATTGGATGGGTTTTCTCGGACCGAAGGCGGGCACTTATCTTGTCTTATCTTATGATTTTAAAAATGACCTAGCAACTACGTTTTTGGTAATTTTTGGAGGAGGCAGCCGGGGTCATCAAATTTTCATCTCATCATTCATTTTTAGGGTTTGACTTTGATTATATTTCTTTTAATTTCTATTTTTCAAATGTTTATGAATAACTAATTTATTATTTCAATTCAAAGATAATCGAAATTTTAATTCTTTAAGAATTGTGAGATCAAATTTATTTCATTGTTCTTTTATCTCTTTTTATTTATATATATTTTGTGTGTATTTGAATTTGTTGTTTTGATTAATTTATACAAAGTGCACATTGTTTTAATTGTCAAAACGATACTTAGTCAATTAGGAATTTAAATTCGTAATTGTTTAGAATTTCTAATACAAGTGACAAATAACATAGTTGATTATAGATTGATTTTCGATTTATGTTATGGAGATATATAACTTAACTTAAATGAAACACACATGTGAAATTGTTGGTTAGAATTGGTCGTCTCTCTAGAGATTAATGTTATTGGTAAATTAAATCTTAAGATCATATCTAGGGTTGTTTATTGATTAGGGAAATAATCAACGTGCGTCTCTTGATTATCGAGATAGTAAGGAGAGATAGGTTGTTGGATCATATCAATGGCCATAACTAATTTAGAAAATGAGTAAAAAAATTTATTTTTGCATCCATGATCAATTCTATGAATCAATACTGAGATTATACATTGGTTGGATATTTATTTAATTTAATATTTTCATCACTTTAATTTCGCAATTGTTTATTTACAAATTGATTTCACATTCAAAATCCGAAAACCCCCCATTTTTAATTTACTCTTTTAGTTTTTTAAAGAATTAAATCTAACCAATCCCAATGGATTCGACCTTGCTCACCACTATTACAATTTAACTTTTTTTAGAGCAACTATTGTTATTTGTTGAATTCGACACCCATCAAAGTAATAACTAATAGGAACTCTACTGTATAATCTATATCAAGTTGGATGCCCATGATGAACTAAAATTAAATTGAGTGATTAAAGTAAAATTGAGTATGCACTCGAGTGGTCATTGATAAAACTAAGGAAAAAAATACATAAATAAAGTATAATAAATACAAATTTCAAATTTAAGATGAAACTTATTTAATTTCAAAAATCAGGTTGTAATTAAAAATAATTAATTAATTGAATTAATTAATTACTTAAGAATATTTATTAATTATTTATAGTAAGATTACAATATTATAAAATTCGATGACAGAAAATACAAATCTTTGAAGTCACAAGTCTCGAGTCAGGTCACAGTTAAAAGGAAGACTTCAACCACCATTTTTTCTGGTCACAACCACCAATTTTCTGGTCACAGCCACCATTTTTCGATCACAACCACCATTTTTAATGTCATAACCACCGTTTTTTAAGATCACAAGTAAGACTGTAGATCACATTTTTTAATTCAAGGTCACAACAACCACTAACCCAGCTTCTCTCAATTCCTGCAAAACATACTCCATCTTCTCCATTGGCACTGACCCGCAACTCCCCCTCCCCCTCTCTTTTTCTCACGCACAGCCAACAACCCCGCTCCTCTATTCTCCCTTCGCCTCCACTCGCCTCAACCCTAGCCACTATCGCCACCTTCTTCTACCTCACTCATCACCGCCGTCTCCATCTTCTCCACCAGAAACCACCACCGCCTCTCACACAGCAGTCTGCACCTCTTTCTTTCTCCCTTCAACCATCATTGCACCTTCTCTCTTTCTCACCTTAAAATCAGCCCCAGTTCACCCCTGTCCCACCCCTTGATACACACAGCCCCAACCCGCAAATCTCTCCCTTTCTCTCACGCACCAAGGCATCAATGTTAGATCTGAAATCTGAAAATGTTTGACCTAGAACAGCCCCAAATCTCCTTCTCTGCACCACTACCACCACCGCCGCCTCCTTTGTACCACCGCTATCACTGCCTTACATTCACCACCACCACCACCATCTGCACTAGCACTGTGACGTGAGGAGCACTGGCTGTTCATCCATCAGTTGGTGGTGGGATGGCTCAAAAGTTGGGATAGGTAGTTGGGAGGTGTTTGGTGATGGTGCGCTACCGGAAGGGGCATTGTCGGCGTCGAAAAAGAGGAGATAGGGTACGGGTTGTCTTGCAATTGGGGACAAAATTTGTGGGGCATGGTTGGAATTTTTTGGAAGTTTTGATGGGTAGATAGTTAGAGGGATGATTACTGACGGTGGGGGATGGATTTTTCGATGGTAAAGGCGGTGGTTCTGGTGGCAAAGAGGGTGGCGGCTCCATGGAAGAAGGAATCGCCGATTTCACCAAAAAGGGTAGAGAGAATTCAGTGGGCTGATTTGGGAACTTGAAAGATGGAAGGAGAGTTTTGAGGGAATCAGAATTAGGTTTAGGGAATTTAATTTAATTAATAATTAATATCATGTTTATATTATCACCTGATATATGAAATTATACAAGTTTCATCATATATATTTGAATTTGGTTACTTAAAAATAGGGTGGGCTGCAATTTCCTCTAAAATTAACCCAATGTTATGTAGAGTCTCATCTCAAACTCTCATTGATGCCCATATAAAAATTACTTCAAAATCCATGGATTACGATTACGTGTAGATTTTAAAAGTTTAAAATAATACATGTTAGGATGCGCTAGGTAATATTTCTAAGTATATTTATAAATTGTAAATAAATCTTATCATTTTGTGTGAATAACATGTTAATAATAAATTGTGAGTCTCAAAGAAATATGAGTCCGGCTTATTATTCGTATTTTGCTAATTGTCCCAAATATTTTATATTTTATGTAGTTAATTTTTTTTATAAGATTTTAGTTCCATTGGGATCAGGAGTTCTTTTCCTTTCTTTTCTATGATATCAATTCTTCCACTGCCTATATAACCTCTAAACCATACACATGCTTTTTAAATGGTAATAATCACACAGTTTGACACATTCAATCCCTCAAAACGCAATTTTTTTTTTATTACATTCAAGATTCTTGAGCAATTCTCTTGTTTCTTTAAAATCCAACTCCCTGGTTTGCACAGAAGGGATAATTGGATTGCAACAACAAAACTGAAAATTCGAAAAAGGAAAGAAAGTATATAGACTATGGATATCTGGGAAAAGTTTCATACAAGCGGTTGGGGAAAAGAATTTGTGGCCGGGGGATTCGGAGGAACATCTGGAGTCGTGGCGGGTTATCCCCTTGATACTCTCAGAATCCTTCAGCAGCAGCACACAGGCAAGGGTTCTGCCATTAGCATTCTACGGCGAGTTTTAGCAAAAAAGGGACCCTTTGCACTCTACAAGGGAATGGCTGCTCCCTTGGCCTCTGTCGCTTTCCAGGTTCATCTTCTTCCTTCAATTTCCACCTCTTACCAAGTAGATCAGCCTGTGAACATATTTACAAGGCATCGTTTCCTAGCATTGCTATTGCATTCAAATTTATGCTCACGTCTCTTATTCGCTAGACATACGTACATCAAGTCATCGAACTCAAACATACGGGTGGTTACTGAACATGGAAAGTATGGGAATTGCAAAGCTAACTTAAAATGCACTCTAGAATACCCTTTTTCAGTTCATCTACGTAAACATTTTTTTTGAGACATGAAAATGGGACACATCAAGGTGGGCACATTGACATTGGGTGATGAAGAGGTGAGCATTTGCTTGGACACCTCTTAATCATCCAATTAAGAGACGTCGCGTCAGCAATGTCCCATTTTTATGTCAGAAAAACATCTACTCTTTTTAAGTTTCTTTAACTAACTTGCTTAGCTTCAAACTGCAGAATGCCATAGTTTTCAAGGCATACGCTACACTATCACGAGCATTCGACACGAATGTTCAGGCCGGTGATCCTCCATCATACACAGGGGTTGCTTTAGGAGGAATTGGAGCCGGGGTAATACAAAGCGTACTCATCAGTCCCATTGAGCTAGTGAAAATCCGTCTGCAGCTGCATAGTAATATTACACATGATAAAACTAAACAAGCATGCAATTGCAATGGTCCAGCAGATCTTGCAAGAAGCATAATTAGAACGGAAGGTTGGAGAGGAATTTACCGAGGTTTCACCGTCACTTTGCTAAGGGATGGACCATCCCATGGTATATACTTCTGGACGTACGAGTATACGAGGGAGAAACTCCACCACGGATGTAGAAAAACCGGCAAGGAGAGTTTCAAAACAATGCTCGCTGCAGGAGGTCTTGCCGGAGTAACTAGCTGGATTTGTTGCTATCCTTTAGATGTAATTAAAACCAGAATTCAGGCTCAGTCAAATTCCTCCCAACCAAAATCCAGGGGCATCGGTGAATGCTTCAAGAGGAGTGTGAAAGAATCTAGCATTCTCTGGAGAGGTTTGGGAACTACAGTTGCCAGAGCCTTCATTGTGAATGGGGTGACCTTTACTGCATATGAAACAGCTCTGAGGTGCCTAGTCAACGACAATACCTCGTGAAGCATTAGACCCTTTATCAAAATTTATTGAAGCAATATGACATTTCATTGACAACGAAAAGGACATCAAGCCATAAAGAAGCACTGGGAGGCAAGTGAGGGAAATTTCTCCACACCAGAGATTGAAGCAATTTATAATCCAAATACACGAACTAGATACATTTCGATCAGAGAAGTTTTAAGTTTTGCAGTGATCATAAATATATCATATGCAAACAACCATGAAAATGAATGGATGAATGGAAGGAATTGATTTGTACAAAATTGTAATAGCTATATAAATATGGAGTAAGGGGAATGATAACACAAAATTTTCTCGTATTTTCCCTTTTCCTTTTCTTTGCATGTCTTGAAAAGTATGCCAATGCCACCACGGTTTAAAGCTCGTAAAATTATAAGAAAAATGCAATGACAAAACCAATTTGCTGTCATTTTTCATCATACACAGACAAGAAAGCATGTGCGAATAGTAATAAATTTTCATTCAATAGTAAATGCAAAGACAACAATTAAGAAGAGCAACCTCTAATCGTAACATTCCACTACATCGCCATTCCCACTGCTAAACGCTCCAAAACAGAACGATGCACAGATTCAATGGGGCTCTCATCAACCATTCAGTAAGTACTTGCATCACCAAACGGCTCGACCCTATTCTCAGAAAATTGTTACAAAGGAACTTTCTTTTTACCATTGATATACTTAAAATAACTGTTACTCTGCCTTCTGACTTCTTTTACAAGAGAAGATGGATTATAAGAATCTCACTCTATTCTACCACACTACGTGTCACACCCTCATATGGAGGGTGAGGCAGCTAATTATGAGATTGGTCACACACCCATTCATATGAGAGAGGACACCCAGTGTGATAGAACATGATGGGTAAAGTACTAATTCTAAGAATAATATTATTTTACCAAATAATTTTTGTCACACCCTCACATATGAGTGTATGGAGCTGCTCTCATAATGACCGATCTCACCCCCTATGTGAGGGGGATGGATCCGGTGTGGCACCGAGTGTGGTGTAGTAGCATTAATCCTCTTATAAATGTTGGTTAAAATTGACATGCATATTTATATTCTAATAACTTACCTTTTACATGCATAAATTTGGACAGAATTCTGACTTAACGAATAAGAACATATGAAGTAGAAAATCAAAAATACATGAAAATGAATTTGGTCGAGGTAAGAGTTGGACTCTTTGTCCTTAAGACAATAATACCCCGTACGGGTGCTAACGATTTTCCGGCATTCATCTCCCAAGATACAACGACAACGTCCCGCAATAAGAGTACTCCAAATTATGAAAACCAACGAACCTTACTTATGCTTTGAACTCTCTTCATATGAAACTTGACTCCAAATAAATGCCTTTGGAATGAATATGCATTAGTATGATAATGCAATCATTAAAAATAAATGAATAATAAATTGATGAAGGAATGAAAAATCCAAGCATATAGAGTCTATAATTTATAGACGTTGGAAAATTGTATTACAAAAGACACAACCCTTACAAGAGACACATCCTTTCAAATTTGTCTCTAATTGAAGAGACACAACTATTAAAAAATATTAATTTCAAAAGTCACAATCTTTCATTATGAAAAAACACATCTTTTTATTAAATTAATTCTAGAATATTTTATAATATTCTACTAATTTTCCAATATCGTCACAATTTTAAGTGACTTAATTTTTCATTCACTACTAATAATTCCACTTAAATAATCAAATAAATTGGTCAAAACCAATTTTTCCAACAATCTCCCACATGAATGAAAATTAATGTAAAGACTATGCAGACACTGAAGAGAGTACACGCAGAAAGCTATTGCATCAGGAGAGGTAGCTTTTGGCTTTGAACCTGCCTTAGTGAAATACTATCGAATTTATTTGGCTAATCAGTGAACATAATGTCTTGAATTGTTTAGCCATTGGTGTAAACCAAAATAATAGTACTCACACAATATCTTCCCTAACACTTTCGGTTCTCACGGTTGTGTTCATTTTGGCATTGAACAACTCTTGGTTTCATAAATGTTTTAGAGAATTCAAGCCTTGAAACATTCTCATAGAAGCGGCCCCACTTCTCACTTATATAGGTGATTTCCTATTTAGAGTATTATGTCTTATCCCACTTGATGTATTCAAACTATAGGAATTATTAAAAGTTAAAACTTAACCTATACTATACACTGTAGAAAGCACTTTGGTTTGACCATAGGAATGAGTAGGAATTTAATCCTAAGTGCTTAATTGAATTTTCGTAACTTAGTTGTCTCATTGAACCAAGTTCTTGGGATCTCCAGTTAGCATGATTGAGTTATCATTACAAAGATTACATGCGTAGTAGGCTTTAATCACATTCCCTTCGATCTGCAGTTTAATGATCTCTTGATAAGTTTTTCGATATAGTGGATTCACAAAATAATACCATCGGAGACCAACTACAATACAAGACAATTTATATCGTCTGAGACACAATCAATCAATGTAGCAGGTATAGACCTGTCGCTTTTGGAACTCTGAAGCCAACATGCTTCTCTCGTTTTAGTTGAAGCTTTATTACATTTATTCATAACCCCCACAAGTCTAGGATGTTGAATAAATAAGCTTCCAAATTTTCTTGAAATAAAATACTTATTTCTCACTGTCTAAAGCTCTTTGTCTAGAACTCTAGTTCCAAAAATTCATCTTCAAATTCATAATGATTTCGAGCATTTTCAAATACCGCACTAGCATAGTAAACACATTTACTAGTGAATATAAGTCCTTGCAATGGACGTCTATGTCCAAATATGGTACCCACAAATTTTTTCCGGGAATAGTGCAGTTCAATAATGTTCAAAATTATTGTTATTATAATTTGAAGACAGTAAGGCCACCCCCACACTTCACGGGTAGTCCCATGTTCAAGTTTTGATATATACTCGAACAACAACTCGACACGATTGAGATAAGATTTGAAATCCTACACTATATGGATTAAATCTTAAAATCAAGAACCTTAAGGATTTAGATTTTGAAGTCAAGAACTCGAAGGACTAGATCAATAATTTTGGAAAACTTTTAAGGCCAAAGTTACATATCTCAAGTCCTTGAGTACTCAATATGCAATTAAATCCTTAATGCAACTCAAGTCCCTTGGCCTATTAAATTTCCAATTATAAGTCCTTTTTATCAAATAACCAAGGTTTCAACAATTTTTGGTTATTATGAACCATCCTTATACTTCTAAAATTTGTATAAAGGATTTCTACCTTTCAATCTTCATAGAACATTTTTCTATGACTCAAGGTGTAAAGATTGTAACTTGTAATTAGCGTCTCACTCCACAAAAAATTGTGGTCATCAATTTTTGGTAAGGTTTGAAATTAGTGTTTCACTCCACAAAATTTTGTGGTCATCAATTTTCTATGGCAGTCAAAATGGGAATTAATAATTTTCCATTCAAATTTTTGGATTATTCAAATTGAGTATGATAATACTCAAAATGCTAGAAATAACCATAGATTACAAAGCCATTCTAAAGAATTCAAAACTGAATCTACCAAATTCCTTAGTTCAATGACGTTTGTGATTCTTTTAGAAACAAAACATATGACCCACAAACTAATGAGATTCAAACTTACCATACTTCACAAAACCAGGCGGTGGATTCGTGCATGCAATATATGCTCTCACAATACACAAATTCAAATACATGCATGATAATAATGCATACAAACGAATTTCATAACATAATATATAATATTTTAATCACTGATCATGCATGCGTAGTTTGATATCTAATTCCATCTTTCATATAAAAATGAATTCGGTATGTATTCAAACATCATGCAAATAATTTAACAAAATATAATATGCACACAATATCGTCTTAAGATTATTAGTTAAAATTGACGTGCATATTTATATTCTAATAACGTACATTTTACATACATAAAGTTGGACAGAATTCCGACTTACCGAATAAGAACATATGAAGTAGAAAATCAAAAATTCATGAAAATGAATTTGGTCGAGGCAAGAGTTAGACTCTTTGTCCTCAAGACGATAATACCCCGCACGGGTGCTAACGATTTTCCGGCATTCGTCTCCCAAGATACAACGATCACGTCCCTCAATAGGAGTACTTCAATTACGAAATCCAACGAACCTTACTTATGCTTTGAACTCTCTTCATATGAAACTCGATTCCAAATAAAATTTAAAATTATTTTGAAGTGAATATGCATGAGTATGATAATGCAATCATGAAAAATAAATGAATGATGAATTGATGACGGAATGAAAAATTCAAGTATATATGGTCTATTTATAGATGTTGGAAAGTTGTGTTACAAAAGACACAACCCTTACAAGAGACGCATCATTTCAAATTTGTCTCTAATTGAAGAGACACAACTATTGAAAAATATTAATTTCAAAAGTCACAATCTTTCATTATGAAAAGATACACATTTTCATTAAATTAATTTTAGAATATTTTATAATATTCTACTAATTTTTCAATATTATCATAATTTGTAGTGGCTTAATTTTTCATTCACTACAAATGATTCCACTTAAATAATCACATAAATTGATCCATGTTATAAAACTATCAAAATCTAAACAAGAATTAGAGAGGAAGAGATGGAGAGAATAGAGAGGAGAATTCTCATTCCATTAGGTGTAGGAAATACAACAATGAATGCCTCTATTTATAGGAAGATAAAGTCATTCACAATAATTCTTTACAATATAAATTAGGTAGATGTTAGGTAAGAAATTAGGTAGAAATTAGGTGAGGGATTTATATATATTTATAACACTCCCCCTTGAATGACTTATTGCTCAATTGTCTGCCTCGTTAAAACCTTGCTAAGAAAATCCAGTGGGATAAAACTTGAGCGAAGGAAAAAGAGTACAGCTGCTCCCCCTGATGTTGGCCATCATTAATCATTGAGTCTAATATCCATCAATGATAAGTAGTACAAATCATGTACTGAAATCTGAAGTGCTTCACTGCTTCAGTGTTTTAGTGCTTTAGTGCTGCCTCGTTAAAACCTTGTCAGTAAAACCCAATGGGACAAAATCTGAACGAAGAAAAAAGAGTACAGCCACTGCCTCGTTAAAACCTTGTCAGGAAAACCCTGTGGGACAAAACCTGGACGAAGGAAAAAGAGTACAGCATGATTCTCCCCCTGAAGTGTGCAATCAAGTATTCATGAACCTTTTGAATAATGATATCATCTTTCTTCTGGAATATATATGAAAATCTTCTTGTGTGTAGCCGATATCATAACATTCTTCATAAGATGTGTATGATTTTCTTCATTTGTTGATATCATTCCAGTTTAACAATGTGTTGCTGAATTATAACTTGTTGATAGCTATGATGATGCCTCAAAAACCTTGCTAGGAAAACCCTGTGGAACAAAACCTCAGCGAAGGGAAAAAGAGTGCAGTATTCTCATTAATTTTCATCAATACGCCTCAACTGTTGCCTCATTAAAAACCTTGCTAGGAAAATCCTGTGGGACGAAACCTCAGCTAAGGGAAAAAGAGTGCAACGCGTATTTATTTCTTTTCATGGAATATCACAAGTATATTGATGCAATCACGAATCTTTTCATCGTATAATTTATGATGAGCTTTATATAAATCGTTCATAGCTCATGATGTCATAACATGCTATATTAAGCAATGTTGTACTAATTTATTGATTGCATCTTTCACTTCTGGTGAATAATCAAATATTGCATCTTTCACTTCGGTGAATAATCAAATATTGCATTTTTCACTTCTGGTGAATAATCAAATTTAGAATTTACTTCTGGTGAATAATCAAATCTAGAATTTACTTCTAGTGAATAATCAAATCTAGAATTCACTTCTGGTGAATAATTAAACATATTCATTTTCATATTCACTTCTGGTGAATAATTAAATCTAGAATTCACTTCTAGTGAATAATCAAATCTAGAATTCACTTCTAGTGAATAATTAAACATATTGATTTTCCGAATTCACTTCTGGTGAATATTCATTTTCTGAATTCATTTATGGTGAATATTCATTTTCTGATGGATAATATAATTTTGCATATTGAAAATTAATTGCATGCCCAAATATTCAAATATAATAATAGTACACTCCAATTTCACTTTCAACATATTATATCATGGAGTCATTTGTATCATTCTATAGTGATACTAATCTGGGCATATTGAATCTTTCAATGATTTATACATGTATGTTCTTGCACTTTATAAACTGCAATTTCTAATTTGCAGGAGTATAATCAATCATTGAAATAGATATCAATTTTGGCATATAATCTACAATCATTTTACTTGAAATCCCAACGTACCGCGATCAACTGGTACATCAAAGAATACTCTCAAAGTACCGAGATGAGAATCATACATTTTGACCTCACTCATTGGTATATCAAAGAGCTCAAGCTAGTGATTTAGACTATAGTCTATCCACCATATGTCATGCCAGTTTAATGAAAAATTTTACGCGCAACGAGTCGTCTTTTACGACTGTGTAATATTTTTCATTTGTATATATAATTACTGGCTTTACACATTTAAGCATTTGGACTTCAGGTCCTTGAACAATAATCCCTACATTGGGTTATATACTTTTCCAAAGTATTATAATTTCATAAACCTCATTTTCATAAGAGGGTATGCAGTCGACTTATTTATCGATTCCATCTCAATATAACATAGAGAGATCTCTTTATATGTTCTATCATCAGGTACCTGAATCTCTTACATTTAATTATGTCCCTTTTACTCACCATGAGTATTTAGCTTCAAAGGGATCATCTTAATCATTCAAGAGATATTTATTTTGGAATCGATAGTCATTATGCTTCGGGCATAATTACGCTTCAGGCGTGTTTTCCCCCTAATGTTCTCAAACATTATCAATCGGCTAAAATGCCGCACATGTCGTCCCTTTAGGGATGTAATTTCAATCATATATCTCAGTGCGTTTTGGTGGATTGTATATATATCGCACTTTTACAAATCATAAAGCTTCTTGAGCTGATCCCTGTTTGACATAGATATTGTTGTATGATAAACAATTTCTCATACAAAATAATTTGAAACTTTTGATAATCTAACAGTTTATTATAGAACTTCTGGTTCAATACGGTTTTATTTCATTTCTATGTATGAATATTTAATTCAATACAATATAGCTAAACTTCTGGTTCAATACAATGTATATTTCATTTATGAGCTTCTGGTCCATACTATATACATATTTCACTTGTACGTATGAACTTCTGGTTCAGCAAGATATTTCACTTGTACATATGTATGAACTTCTGGTTCAATACAGTATTCATTTCATCAGTAAGTATTTCTGTATATTTCAAATCAGTATACCTTTATTACTTTTATACCGAAAAATCAGGTACAATATCCAAGGAAATATCTCATGATCTCAATCTTGTCGCCAAATCTTCCCTTATATCGAAAAAGGTAATGACACATTATCTCATTATTTCCACCTTTTCAATAATTTATTCCATTATTTCTTGATGGAATCGATGTCACTGACACGCGGAGCCACTGCTCTTTTACGCGTTGAATAATGCATTTAAATAGATGATTTGGGAAGAAGGCTAGATCCATCAAAAATGGATATCATACTTTCAAATATTCGCAAATATTATTCCAATCTTCCAATAAATGATTTGAGAAAAATTTATCGAATTAGGCTCGAAAGATTGAGGTTGCTGATGGATCATGGCATCCCAGAAGATGTTCGCTGGTTGATCGAAGCAAAAGTTCGATTAGCTGGTGAATTACCAGATTCATTTTCTAAGCACAAGCCTGGCTTAGGTAAAAGTACTTTTGCAAAGAAGCGAAGAGCAAAAAGATTAAATAGTTGCTACAAATGTGCTCGATGGACATGTGATACCCGTTGTAAATCAATAGGATATTCATCCATAAATCGAGATGATAAGATAGACTTCATTAAGGGTGGACTGAGTAAGGAGTCATTGGATGATATCCGATTGACTCTTGAGACGCACCCTAGTGGGTATGTGCAGCGTGAGCTACTATCTTTATGGGCTAAATTCATCAGCGATAAAGAGAGATATATCCGATTGACTCTTGAGACACACCTTTTTCTTTATTTCCTCAAAATGTCAGAGATGGTAGGATACGGCTACTCCCGAAACACATCTCTTATTTTGAGGATTATAAATGTTTTTCCCCTTTTTCGTTTTGGATGTATGACTCGTTTATACTTCTTCAGGAGCAATAATAATATCATTTCAGTATGTTTAGATGATAATTTTTACTTCTTCTGGAGTAAATATGTACTTCTTCTGGAATACATAAGTGCTCGTGCAAAAACTTTTCCAGACACTTATCATCTAATATTCATCTCATAATACTGATGAGATTATTTTCACATTAGCCATATCCGTGCTATCATGTGATATTATCTTATCATACATCAACATTCTCTTGTTGAATAATTTTCATCCACCCATTCAAATTCAGATATTGGTAACTTCTGGTACTATTGGATAAAATATTTTTATCAACATTTACCAACTTTTTGGTAATGATAACTTCTGGTATCATTTGATGAAATATTATCTATCTTTAGTAGTGATAACTTCTGGTATCATTTAATTCATTTAATGAAGTATTAAATAACAATATTGTATTAACAATAACAATACTAGGGTTATACCACCAAGTATATATTAACAATAATATTGTATGTATATTAACAATAATAATACTGGGGTTATACCACCACGTATATATGTTGACAACAATCCTCTAATATGTTAGAATTAACCAACAATTGAGGTGTTTATATGTATTCAATTGATAAACCGACCATATAGGTGGTGTCAACATAATAAAATAATTAAACCGACCATATAGGCGATGTCAACATAATGAAATAATTAAACCGACCATATAGGCGGTATCAACATAATGAAATAATTAAACTGACCATATATGCGGTGTCAACATAATAAAATAATTAAACCGACCATATAGGCGGTATCAACGTAATGAAATAATTACCTTTCATGAGTGAGTGAATCATATCTTTCAGTCAAGGTATTCATAATAGTCCAATCCGTTACGGTGCGTGAATTTGCTTTGAAAGTTTCGGGTTACACAATTTCTCCAATTTTTCTATGGACTTGGAATTGATTTTCTAATCTATGATGTATAAATGATTTTCTAATACCAAAAACACTAGATTTGAAATATGAAACGTTGATTAATAATAATCTGGTTTCTGATACAGAGGTTCATCATTTAGATGCAACTGTAGAGCATACTCCCGTCGTATTACTCAATTGGCTAGAGACTCGTGCTGATAACGTGTTATAAAACTATCAAAATCTAAACAAGAATTAGAGAGGAAGAGATGGAGAGAATAGAGAGGAGAATTCTCATTCCATTAGGTGTAGGAAATACAACAATGAATGCCTCTATTTATAGGAAGATAAAGTCATTCACAATAATTCTTTACAATATAAATTAGGTAGATGTTAGGTAAGAAATTAGGTAGAAATTAGGTGAGGGATTTATATATATTTATAACAATCCAAATCAATTTTTCCAACAATAAATAAACAACAACAAAAAACTCGCAAAAAGGTGGTGGGGGCTATCTCCTCGTGGTACTTCAGGCGTGAGGGTCAATTATTGGATATATATCCTTCGGAGAATGGATGACGGGCGCTATTACATATTAATTATTATATATATGTAAAAGAAGTTCATACGTGGCTAACATATCAAGAATTTTTGGGTATTCACAATGTTGTTGGGTCCCATTACAATATGGATTACTTTGATGCGCCACCATGATATATTCGTTCTCCAATGATTTCTCGGGTAAGTGAAATGGAGAAAATTTGTGAAAGTTTTTTTTTGTGATAAAACGAGTCTACTTTTGTAAATTATCAACTACTATGGTTAGAAAAAAATTGTTTCGTATATTAAACTTTTGAGTCATATGTTGAATCTCTGTAAATTCAATTTAAGGTACGATGAATAAATTATGATGCTCAATGTAGATCCAATTTTGTCAGTCCATTTTTCAGCCCAGATTGTTACAGCCCAAACCGATTCATATGCTGTGTTGGACCGGAACCAAATGAATGCCCATTAAATCTGAAACCAAAAACCCAAACTGATGACCCGATTTACTGGCCTATTTTATTCACCGCCTTTATCTATACCGTTGGATCATTTCTTTTGATCTCATCCCTTCATTCAGATGATAAGGAGTGCTGGATACTCAATCGTCTCTCACTTCTCTAGAATCATCCATTTTGATCTCTCAACTTCGTATCTCTCATTTTTTACAGAAAACCCTAATATTGTATCTGATTTCTCGCATTTCTTTGTGGTTTCTTTACTGATTCTTCGTGTAAAATTAGTATATCTTTGTAGTTTGTATACAGATTGTTATTCTGTATAGTATTCTTTGTGGTTTTGCGAGTTTGTTCTAGGTTTTCTGATTTCTTTTGTATAAGAGACGTTATCTGTGTATTTGATGTTTCATATCTTCGTGGTTTGAAGTTTTATAAAAGTTTCTGAAGTTTTTGTTGAGTTATTGTTTCTTATATGCTTCGTGATTATTTCTGGGTATCGATTTCTTAACACTCAATGTGCTTAACCTTCCATTTTATGATTCGAATGCATACAAAAATTTGACAAAATTTGGCCATAAGGGTTGATACCCTCACTGCCAGCGCAGGGGTTGATCTCCTGCGGAGAAACTTTGGGTTCTGTTTGAAATGGAAATTATGTCACCCCCTATTGGGGTGTCAGGTGGGAGTATCAAGTGTGACCCGTTGCCCACCCTCCAAGTGACGGGTGGACATTTTTATGGTAGCCAAGGGGGCACCATATCCCCCATGCTGTTTGGGATATCAATATATATATATAATAATAATAATAATAATAATAGGATAATCATCATTGTTTTACACACATTGTTTTTCACTCATTTTTATCTATCATTTTAGGAAATTTCTTATTTTTATCAATTTATTTTAATACATGAATTAGGAAAGTTTAATTAATGTATGTATTAAATGATTTATGAATTTGTGAAAAAAAATATATCTATAAAAAGTCAAATTGTAGATTATTTATTTCTTTTGATAATTATTGCATTATTTTGAAGTCAAACAATATGCAATAAGAGTGTCAAATCTAAGATCTCAACGAGAAGTTTAATACAAACTAAAAAATGAAAGCAAACTCTAAACATATCGTTCGTAAAATCGTTTTAAATACTAAATGTGAAAGTTTTACTTATACTTTTTACTTTTTTCAATATTAAATCTATTTAATTTATCTCAATGAAGTCCTAAAATGATACCTATCATTTCTTACCTAAATTCAACTTGACCTAAAAGATTAATTTTGAATTTTTTCTTATCAAATTGAAAGAAATAATAGATATTCGATCTTTCTAAATAAATTCAATTAAATCATTTAATTTTCTACAACTTTATGTTCCGATAAACTCATTGGTTCAATTTGTAAAATAGAAGGTGTTAGTAAAATCATTCTATTTAAAAATAGAATATGGTCAACAAGTTTATTTAGCATGCACAAAAATAGTATGTGTAATTGTGAAAAATGAGTTTTAACTTTTAACGAATGTGTGGTTGAGAATGAATATTGAAAAAAATTATTTTCAAAGAACCAATTCTATACGAATAAGTGATAAAGTTTTATATCTTGTAGATTAAATCCTCATTTATAAATTGAGATGTCTAAATGATTTTTTGTATATAAAGTTAATTATATTTTTAATATTCATTCAAAAAATTTAATTAAAATTTGTATTTTATATTATTTATTTGTTGCATTTATTTAATTAGACTGCATATAAGTTTGTCACGTATAAGTTTAACAAATTGTAACATTTAATTTAAATTTGAACAATTTTTATTTTTTAAAATATATGATAAATTTTGTTTGTAATGTATTTATTTTCTTATATGTAATGAAATGAAATATTTGTTTAATACATTTAAATATCAATTATTGCATTAAGATAGTTAGTTTAAATTCTTATAGTGCTATATGGGATGTCACGACCCGAAAAATTATGACGTCCTTATTTACTCATTATTACGCAATAAATATATTTTAGGATTTTTATTTAAATTTATATGAAATTAGAAAAGGAAACGAAACCTATGTTAGAAATAAAAATGGTGATTTAACGTCTATCTTTAGGAAGTTCGTTTGAATTCTTTCGACATTAGATAAATGCATATCTTATATGTACGGATAAGTACTCGAAGTGAACTTCGAGAATCTGAAATCCGTTCGTCATTCTGACTACTTTACAATTCTCAGCAATATTTCAAAGTTGGCTGCTCAAACGTGCGAATCGAAAAGGCAGTTTCTATGGGCTAACTTTGGAACACTATAAATTCTTCTCTCATTATCCAAATTTTGCGAGGAAATTTTTATATGAAAGTACTATATGAGTACTTTGAATTGATACAAAAAACACTCAATTCAGGTTCCCGTTGCTATCCCAAAACTATGTTTAAAACAGCCATTGAAATTGGGAGAAACTGGGAATTTGCGCCAAGGAGCTGGTCTTATGCTTCCACCTCACGTTTTACCACAAGAGTAATCTTTTATATGCAGCTTACACCTCCATCTTGCATGGTAAAGTAAGGACACCTCATGCTTGACAATCATTACTCCTTAATGGTGAAGGAAGGTCCTAATCCAATACAACCGTGACTTCCTTCCTTCCCTGCACCTCTATTATAAATACCTGATACTTTGAAATTTATAAACATATAACTGAAAAGAAATCAGATTGAGACTTTGCTGAGTTATCTTCCAATCTTAAAAAAAAAAAAACCTAGGTATTGGATTCTTGCCAAAGTTATGATTTAAATCTATTTAAATCATTCTTTTGATCTCCCAAATTAGTTCTTAAAGGTAGTTATCAAAATATGTTGATTAGAGATCAAAAGAATCAAACAAATCAAAACCTAGTTTCTGAAACTACGCTTGGTGTCGACACCAAACGAAAAACGATGAACATGGTGTCAACACCTATGTAGACACCCCCTTTATTTTCAGTTCTGTTCATAATATGAAGTTATTCTATGAATTTCAGGTTGATATATATTACATAATCATCAAAACAGTGAGTATTCGATACACCCTTTTACATGTTTCATTATGTGCAAGTCTGATATGTGGTAAAATGCTTTTGATGCATATTGATGATGATATTGAATGTGATATGATTCAGAAAAAGAGCATTTTCAAGTAATAATTATAGATTTGAACTCTAGCCCCTCGGTAATCAAATGTTTATTGTTGGATATCGATGTGTGTCGTGAGGAACTTGCGACTCCAAAGCTCCGACGAACGACATGGAGATCTAGTAACCTTATTGGAGTCGAATAGGGGGAAGGATGACAGGGATGTGGAAACCCTAAGAGATATGGGATCCCGAGTAACATGTTTATGATTATGGCCATTTATCGATATCCATGTGGTATATATATTAAGCGCTTTGGGGTAGAGGAAATAATCTATAATCGAGCAATGAAATCATGAATTTTTGAAAAACTTGCATCTGTATCGAATTACTCATTGAATTATCAATTCATGTTTTTCATGTTTTCAAATTTGTAGATGCTGCATTTTGATCACTTAAAAGCCTTCTCTCGGGAGTGGATTTTGTCGATTCATGAACAGTATTATATGTATGTTACAAGGACCTATATGTTACAAACGTATCGCGACTTCCCTACTCTCTCTCAGTTTCTATGCTTTCACTTCTATGTGAACTTCTATGGAATAGTCCGATGATTTCCCCGGTAAAGAAGTTTGAAGTCAAGGGTTGTTTTAAAATAGGGAAGAAGAAGTTTGGGATAAATTTGTAACATCTTCTTAAAACTGGGTTGTAAGAGATTTTTAAGAATCTATACATATGTGTCGGTTTATGTTTTTGTCAAGTATACGTCCAAAACGTTATTTCAAGGAAAGAGGTTGATTGGATCATTATGTGTCGGGATCGAAGCCCTAGATTTCAGCACCAAACTATTTTATCTCGGAAATAGTGTTGGTGTCGACACCATCTGTATTGGTGTCGACATCAACTCGGCAGTGCAGCCTCAGTCAGTTTTGTGTCGATACCTGAAGCTTCTGTGCGCTAAGATTTTAAATTTTACCAAGTTATTCGATTAAGTGATATTATTTTAAATGATGGGTTTTGGGGTCGTCACAAGCGTGGTATCAGATCATTGTTCTTCAAAAAGTATGAGAATTTCGGGTCGTGCCATGGGAAGTCGATAAATTAATTCTGTAACTGTCTGTTAGTCTCTTTATTTCATTTTACGATTTGAAAATTGTAAATATTTCAACTTTTAGAAATAAAAAAATTGTAAGCTCAACTTCAGTCATCAAATAAAAATTGTAAAATACATAATAAGTCACGTGTTTATATCTTACTTCACCTAAATAGACTAAGAAAACTAGATAATGAACAATTAGTTGTTAAAAAAAATATGCAAGTCGCAATTGTATGTTTTACTTTTTTAAATATTTTTCATTATATATGAATGTACAATTTATGATGAACATTGTACTTTTACAACTTATTTAATAAATAAATAATCGTCAATTATTTATTTCGTTCATCGTATGGGTGCGACTACTAGTATGGATAATAGAAACTGGCTGGTTAATCAAAAGCAAGCATGAAAAGAAATTGTCTACCCTAGGACTCAAACTTGCCAGTTTCCACGTTAACTTAAATTGCCAATTTGCTTGATGAGGCTGAAGATTGTTATGGTAACGATTAATGGCAACGTGAATATAATTATTCAACGACTAAACTATGCCATAATATTTTTGAAAAATGAAGAAGGCCAATTGGGCTCAATTATAGATGGTTGATTCAACCCGTGCTGAATAAATATAACTTCAATAAATAAAAGAGGAAATTACATAAAATACTCTAAAAACAGAACTAATTACATTAATACTCCTAAAACTAATTAAGTTGTCTAATCACCATAAAAATACGGTGTAAACAAGAAACAACAACTCAAACCTCCTCTCCTCTCTAACTCTCTGGCTCTCTGTAAAGGCAGTAAACTTACACCCACTTCAACCAAAAACCCCCATATCAAATCTCAAACATTACGATTTTGCTCCAATCGTTGCTGGTAAAGTAAATAGTGTTGATGAGGTCAGTGGCGGATCCAGAACAACATTTCAGCTAGAGCGGCTCCCATCGTTGACTGTTGACCGATGACGGCCACAAGATTGTTTATTATTATTTAATTAAATTAAATAATATTAAAAATTAATAGATCAATATAAAAATACACCTAAAAAAATATTCAATAAACCAAATTGTAAGAAAATTTAAAGTCTCTTCTCTTGATTCCAAACAAAGAATTGCTATTGATCCTCCTTTTTCTTTGTTTGTAAGTTTTTCTATGTATAGTGTATTCTATCATGATTCTATCACATTCTATTATTATTCTATCACAATTGAATCAGCTTTTATCCGGATAGATCATAGAAGTTTCTTTTCATTTTTTGTTCTGTATCTTCTCTTGGCAATAGTTTGGGGAAGCCAAAACACAACATAACAACAATTCAAAAATCTAATATTCGTTGGCTCGGACAACTGCATTCTTCGGGGTCTGATATTTTGGAAACGCTGCAATATTGTCTCATTCTCAATATTTTTAAAAATGTCTCGCTCCGTGTACACAATCAAATTGTCATTCAATTTGCTCATTTGCTCTACTAGAAGCAGTTGTAGGACTACTAGAACCACTAAATTCAGATTTTCGTTTAAGTTGGAAAAAACGTTCCATAATCTGTAAATCAATAATCACAAATCAAATCAAATATTCATCAAATCTCAATTCACAACCTATAAATCAATAATAACAATTCACAAATCAAATCATATTTTCATCACAATAGTCACAATTTACAAATCTAAATTACTTTGCAAAAACTTAAATGTAACATTTATGTATAATTCTCGAATCAATTATAACGAATTAAGATTTAGCCTTAGTGAGAAATCACAAATTGATAAAAAAATTGGGGAATGACATCTAACCTAAACAAAAAAATTAATAAATCAAACATCAATAATAATTATTAAAATGTTTAAAATTTGGACATTAACATAATAACTTTATAAAATCTGAAAATTACACAATCAAAACAAATAAAATATTCATAACTTTACAAACTTAACTACTTAAACTTAAGACAACTGGACAAGTGACATTTATTATTATTTATTGACAAACAATTAACAAGTTTGAAGTAAACAACAATTACCGTTGGGAGAGCCGAGAGGCAGAGGCAGAGCAGAGCAGTGCGCCGCTGGAGCTGGACGCTGGCTGGAGCAGTGGAGGAGCGCCGGAGCCACGTCAAAAGTGGTAGCAACGACGACGGTGGTGGGCTTGGTGGCGCTGCGCGGCTGTTACCAGAATCGGAGTACACAACCCACAGGTAAGGTTAGGGATTTTTTGCTTCTTTCTTGTTCAGATTTTGCTTATTAGACCAAATGAAGATCGATTTGTATGTTGTATTTGTGGTTTGGGCCCTGAGGCTACAATGGAGATCCTGATCGCTTCTTCCCTAACTCAAAAAATCATAATCTTTTCCAAAATTTTCCCCCATATGGCATATACACACTACCCTTCAAATTCTTCGTGTTCTATCATTAATAGCATCCTTCAAATCCTTAAATGACGACGAAAATCGATAGCAATGTTGAAATGAACTATTTTTCCTCGGGCCATCTCCTTTGAAGAAGGAGAAGAGTCGGTGATGGTGTTGGAGTGACCGGAGGTTGAGAAAAATAAGCATTCCGAGGCAAAGGTGGTTGCAATGTCTGTTGTGGTGGCGATACCGGTTTCGGAATTTTATAGAGTTCTGAGGTGGTGCATCTTGAATTTTTGGCATGCGTTGAGCCATGTTTCATATGTATTGAGCAAGGAAATTTTCACCTAGGAATGAGTAAATCTTTGGACAAGTGGGCGTGAGTATTGACAGAGGAAGTTTCTATGGGAAATTAGCAGTGAAGAAAATATCAGGCCTTCGAGTAACGAAGCAGGCTTACAGGATGCAAGTGAGTGGAGATAGGTTTTGTAGGATTAGACTTTAGAGAAGTGTAAGAATTTGGGAATAAGGCACCATGTGTAGTCATGTGGATATTTCTTCCGGTCAATGAATGGTAAGCTCTTTGTAAATCATGTCTTTTTTGATGTGTGGTATATTTTTGTACGGAGAATGGAGAATGTTAATGTAATAATATATGGATCGTTCTTTTACACAATCATTATAATTTATAAATAAATTTATAAATAGTACAATTTTTTCCAACTACTTTTTAACCACACAAATTTTCTTTTTTCAATTTTTAATCACAAATCTTACCTAAAAAATTGAAATAAATGGCGACTGAAAATTTAAATTAGTTGCTGAACTCAATGATAAAAATAACATTCAATTAGAAAAAAATGAAAGTACTAAAAAGTGATAACATGTCACTCATTGGTTAAAAAAAAAAAAGTGAAATTGTGTCACTTTTTTAAAAAATTGCATTGTGTAATGTGTCAATTATTGTTTGTGGACTTATATAATTTATTAGTCAACGATAAATATTGCAGTAATGAAAAAAAAGTTACATTCGAGTGAAAAAAGTGAAATGTCACATTTTAGTTATAAATAAAATAAAAAAATTGACATTGTCTTTCTGTATAGACTAGAGAGAATGAGAATGTGTAATGTATCTATTAATATTTGTGAAATTGTGTGATTTGTTGATTAATGATGGATATTGCAAAAATTAAAATTTTTTCCTTAAAAAAATGGCATAGTGACACTCTTTTAAAATGTGGCACAATTATTCTAATTTTTTGAATAAAATTAACAGGTTATGATTTTTTCTCAAATTTTAATTTATGTTTGATTGAGAAAATAACATACATGTCACTTTTTTTAGTAATATAAGTGACATTGCGTCACAGTTTTAAAAAAATGACAAAACTTTTTTAAAAGTGACACAAAATTTTAGGCATGGGCAAAATTAGCCCAATGATCACCTCACACGATGACTTGCTATTACAAAAATTTAAAAGTGGTCAGCCAATTTACCAGAACAGACTTTTCTGTGTCCGTAATAGGAAGTGATGCGAAATTATTTGTTTATTTTGCGAATTTACAATTAGCGATCCTTTGATATATAGACAGATATAGCATCAAGAAAGAATCAACCTTCTAAGTTAACTGTGATTGCAAAAACAGCAATAAGGCACAATCAGTCAAGAATTTTTCACACACGCAGGTTATGAAAAAATTCAGTAATAATTTCAGCAATAAGGCAATGAACACAAAGTTCGAAAATATAGATTCCAAAACACAGAAGTTTGCCAATTAGTTAAGACAGGCTCTGATACTAGTTTGTAGCGATTTCAACCTTGTCACAACACAAAGTAGTCAAGTTAATCACTGTAAACATATGATTGACAAAATGTTAGGAACGATAACTAAACAATAATCAAAGAATAAAAGGAAAAACTCCCTTGAGATTTCGAAATCGAGCCGTGTGGAACAAATCGAGGGCTCAAAAATCTGTCCCAACAACCACAATAAGCAACGCCACGATGTGAAGGCAAGAAACACTTTGAGGCAACTCGAAAGACCCACTATTTTCACATAGAAAATCCAAAATCAGACTGCCCAAGAACGCGACAAGTAGGGTCGCGGTTTATACCGCAACAGAGAAACAGAACAGAGGTCAAAACCCACAAAGGGAAAACCGTAACAGGGGCTGAACGGAAATGTGGGTGGATTTTACAAAGAAACCGATGAAGAGATCTTACGGAGAGAAAGCGCCGCACGATCGCAAGAGAGAGAAGGTGAGGCTTGAGTGTAACGCTTGTCTTGACCGAGAGTAAGGGGAGTGTAGGGTAGATAAAGGATAGGTTTAGGTTTAATTAGGGGAATGGGTTGAGGGCCTAATTAAACCCGAGCCGCCACTCGTATCCACCTACCGAGCAACATGGCATATATCCCAATCAACACCTAAATGTATGGTGATAAAGTATCGAACCTATCATTCTCGTGGGCTACTCACATTGTGGTTGTTTGGAGCATTAACAATTCTTCGATCATGGGCCGAGGGCCTACGAAGCTAAATTCCCGACACGATGTTTCATCATCGCCCTCAAGGTTTGTTTGGGACAAAAAATTGCCAACAGATATAAATGTGAATTTTATTTTATTAGTTAAATTTGACTTTTTTGGAGGGGGAAGTAAATTCAAATTAATAAAATAATAATTTTAATTAAAAAATAAAAGCAGTTTGATTTACTTTTTTTTGGTTTTCGAAAATAAAAACATAAACCAAATTTTTTTAAAACAGTTTGATTCGGTTTGAGGAAAATAAAATTACGAGTTCATGTGATCTCAAACAAACGAATTATGTTCCGTTTGTGATTTTGCGATTTTTTGTGTGCAGGCTACAACCCTACACCTGGCTAAATTTTGAGGATTTTAATTTTTAACTTCAGTTTCGATTTTGAACTAAATCCCGTACCTTGGATACTATGGACGTTTTTCCTTCCCTTTTGAGGTAGAGTTGCCTTTTTAATTTAGATCTTAACTTATTCTTCTATTTATAGTAGCATCTTAAAAATTGATTTAATTAATTTCAACCGTTAATCATTACTGTAACAATCTTCCAAGTTCCACCGCAATTGGTAATGTTAGGGTTAATGTGGCAAGCTTGAAATCTAGAGTAGACAACTCACCTAATTTCTTCACGTGTTAATTTCACAAAAAAGTTGTATAATTTCTTTTCATGCTTGGCTTTTGCTTAATCAACTAGTTTCTATTATCCATAATCTTGATATCCCAAAAAGTTTCTAGTTCCATATGAAATCCTCTATGCACAAAATAGTTAATGGTACCAAAACCTATAATTAATAGATCAAAGTAGATACTCAAGCTACAATTCTGGACACGAGGTGTTACAATTCCCCCTGTAAAAGGAATGGCGGATCCATCTTTCATATTCGGACTTGCATACGAGTTTGCTGGACTCTCAGCTTTTGACGAGTCTGTTGGCGGGTGTAGGTTTCGTGAGAGGAAAAGGGGAGTATTTTGAATGTGGAGTTTGGATTCACATTATTGACGTGTAAATGGTGGGCTGGACATGTCGTAATAAAGTAAAAAAAATTATACATGATAAGAATTTAGTTTTAAAAAATTAAGAATGTGTATTGACTTTATTTTCATGAAAATTATCATTTTTCACTCAAGTTCCTATTTTTGAGGTATTTGATTGACATTTAGAGGCTATATGGAATCTTTGAGGGTTGTTAACCACTGTATTTGGGTTGATGAGTTGGCTAGTTTATTGTAGTTTCTAACCATCAGAAAATAATACCAAATTAACAAAATTTTCAGTACCAAATAGGGCGTTAAGGTCCGTTTGATACCGAATTTGAAATTTGGATTGAACGGAAAAAAAAATTTCAGGGGATTGAATTTTTGAGAACTTATTTTCTTGTAAATTGAAAGTTTACTGTGTTTGGTTTGTTTAATTCTAGGTAAAAAAGAGGGAAAAATTTTAAGTTTTGTCGTTTGATTGACATTATTTACCATGAAAAATAAAGCAAAATTTCGCCATTTTAATAAAAAAAAAATTCACATATTTGTATTTAATAATAATAATAATATGTTTTTTTTTTTAAAAAAAAAAGTCAATTAACAATAACAAAAATGATCAAAAGAGGCAAAAATTGTTTTCTACCTTAGGTAAAAAGCCAATTCCCACCAAATACATGGGAAAACCAATTCTTCATTAGCATAAAAATAACACTGATTTAATTGGAAGGAGGAAAGCATATTCTAGAGAAAATATTGACTATCAAACAGGGCAAAAATCGAAAAATATGGTGAAAATAGATGACAAAAAACTCGACAACCTGAACCCGAATGGGTACTCGACCAAAATGAGGCGAAAAAATAAACCACCGCGAGTCGACGAGACGGGTACGGTATGTAGTTGAGCGACCTGAGAGAGTCGCAGAGGTGGGACAAGTTTTGGCCGCTTCGCCCCCGAAAGTATTATTATAAAGAATATTATAATGAATAAATGGAAAAAAAGACAGAACAAATATAAAAAAAATAAAAAAAGAAATTAAAAGGGACAGCGGAGTTGACCCGCCCCAACCCCACACAAACTCATCTCAATCGGAAATTCGCAGGGCTCAAGGCGAGTTTGGAATTTTTTTAAAAAAAATTGGGGGACGGGGCACGAATTTCGTGGAAAATATTTTCCAAAATGTTATCAAGAGACCTGGTTCCTAAAAAAAATTAAAAAATCAATTTCTTTAGCGGGTGGGTGGGTGGGTGGATGGGTGGGGGAGGAGGTAGATTTTTTTACTAGGCATTTCACTATGGGTGTTTTTCGGACGGAACAGATCGAAAATAGGTGTTTCAAATTTCGTTCCAAATAATTTCGAAAGCCAAAATGTTGTTACAAATTCCGTTTCAAATACACAAACTTCATTCCAAACTGAAATTCAGAAATTTTGAAAAATTTCGAAAATTTTCAATATTTAATATTTTATCAAGATTTATAATAATTTTAAGTATTTGAAAAAGAAATTCGATGAATTGGATATTTGAAATTAAATGAGTTTGAAATTTCAACTAGTCAAAAACTATATAATTAAAGTTATAATCCATAAAAGATAACTAAATGACATCTATAACTAGATTTAACATAAATTTTTTCATCATGATCCAATATAATAAAAGTTAACAAGGATAACAATTAACAAAGCTACAATTCTTACATTTTTTTCATCCCATAACTCCATATAGATTTGACATTTTTTCTTCATAAACTTATTATCTAGTAAACAAACAGTGTCACGCTTCAAAGTCTAAACTTAATGATCAAAGAAATAGTAAATAAGTAAAGCAAACATTGTAATACCACAATTGACAACACTCTTTGAATTTTTTTATTTAATTTGGACTTTTTATTATATTTGAATTGTAAAATATTTTTTCACCATTGATTTACCTAACTTAAATCCTATGCTAAAATTGAAGTGTTATTCTCTATTTCTAAACGGAAGTGTTACCCGTTAGTTATATATTAAATCTCATGTTAATAATATTATTAACTATTAAATAAATTATTTTTTTAAAGATTTTATATTATTAATTGTAATGCAAATACAAAAAAAATTCAAATTTATTCGGAACAATCAGAATTTTCAGATTGAAATATTTAGGAATACTTTGAAAATTTTTAGATCGAAATTTTGGAATTTTGAAACTCGTTCCAATCTAATTTTTTTTTTTTTGAAAATTTCGGAATTCAGAAGTTTTGGATTTTGGACTAGTCAAAATCGATTTTTTTTGGAAAAATTCAGAACGAAATCGAATTTTCCAATCCAACTTGCAACCCTACATTTCTCACTTTTTAGAAACGAAACTTTACTCTCTCTCTCTCTCTCTCACACACACACACACATTAACTCACCAATAAAAAGAAAAATGTAAAAC
The DNA here is from genome assembly GCA_963555705.1 of Ligustrum vulgare. NCBI lineage: Eukaryota > Viridiplantae > Streptophyta > Magnoliopsida > Lamiales > Oleaceae > Ligustrum > Ligustrum vulgare. The sequence goes on along the minus strand of OY743172.1, from coordinate 1,830,016 downwards.
ATTTTCTAAGTTGAAAACTATTATTCAAATTCGCCAATAAAATAAATTGGTTTATAAACAAATTTATAAATTATACAAATTTTTAAATTATTTTTCAATCACACACATTTTCTTTCTTCAATTTTTAATCATACTTTTTACCTCATAATCATAAATAAATCAGTTTATAAATCAAATAGTGTTACCAAACAAATGATAAATGTCGTAACAATTATAAATTGATTTATTTATGTTTTTGAGATAAAATGTGTGGTTAAGAAGTAGAAAAAGAAATTGTGTTATTTGTAAATTGGTTTATATATTGTAATTATTGCGTTAAGAACATAGACTAAGCCAATCAAGTACATTATATGGTGAAGAAGGTAGAAATTCAAATATGGGAAATCGTGTTTTTTACCTTCAGGCACTACAAGAATTTTACATTCCGCATACAAATTAAATTTGTAGGGAAAGGTAGTTATTTGTAGGGAAAGACTTTTCGAGACAAAAAAAATTTGTAGCAACATTTGTAGCGCAAACATCGTGGGGAAAGGTATTAGAAGACAAAGATCGAAATTTCGTGGTCTAAAGTCTCTCCCTACAAATCCTATGGAGACAAATAAAATTTGTGGTCGAAGTGATTTCCCTACAAAATTATTCGTCTACTAAAATGAATTTGACCTACAACATAAATTTTGTAGGCACAAGATAAAAATAAAATCGTACATTTCCCTACAAAACTATTTTGTGTCAAAAAATATTTGTAGGCTTAATCCTACATTTCCCTACCAAAAAAGATTTGTAGGGGAGGCAAATTTTGTGGGCAAAACATATTTATCCCAATCATTTTCTGAATAAAGCTGCAATTTTCCCAATAAAGGTTTCATGAGCTAAGCTCAAGATATTGGTCGATAACTAAGCTCAAGCCATTTAACCTAAACTAACTTGACTGGTCGAGCAAGAATTAGTGAAACAAATACTTCAGTTGATTGACACTCTACAACAAAGAATGACAAAAATAAATGATGGTGACTTTAATAAGGATAACTTGCATACAAGGCATTGGTACTAATATTAAAAGATGGGTTTTGAACAATGGCTAAGTACAGATTACAGAAAAATTCCTTATGCAATAAATGCCAAATATAACGACAATAAAAATAGGAAAAGCAGTTCTAAACAAAAATTTAGCAATCACAAATCTCAAACATATAGTCGCATATTCAACCAATTTCTAACATTCAAAGATTCATTCAGTATTCTAGGCTAAAATATGTATGTAGCATAATCTTCCTAGTCTTTGACAGATTCTTGTGTAGAGCTACAATGATCATAACTAAAGGTGTGTTGCTAGAATGATTCAAAGTCACCTTTTTTTCTTTGGATTGAAGAAAGCTCTGATATCCACAACTGGTTCCACAACCTGTAAAAGATATTAAATTTAATAATCAAAACTTTATACTGAATTCACAGAGTATCAAGAATGACAGTAAATTATTTTAAAGCCTCAGGGAAGATGGAAGAATAAATATGAGGAACAATGAATGCATATCACAACATATGTTTTCAAAATCAAAGAGTTTTATTCATCAAATAAGGAAGAGACAGAATTTCAACAAATTTTGGCACAGAAAGAAAAAGTCTTTAAAGGAAAAACAGAATTATTATCTATTATGCCTTTTTTTTTGTTGGACAATAATCAAGTGAACATTTCTTCTCCTATTCTATTTTAACATATTCATGATATAACCCCAGAAACATAAAATTTAATAGCATTTCGAAGCAACCGTGAATCAAAGAGAGATGAGAAGAATGTTGTCAGTCAATAATTGTGAGAAAATTCATCAAATATACGTTTGCAGAAGCCTATGTCATCACTTAATAATTGTGAGAAAAATCATATAATGTACGTTTGTTGATCAAACATGGCATCACTTGTGGTTTTTCAATTGAGAAATTAAACAGGTGCAGGGACATCGAAATTGCAGAAACTCTCATATGCAATTGAAATGTTCTCTTTGAAGATGACAGATAAGGGATAACGTACCTGCTTCAGACCGATAGTTTTCCTCCTCTGATTGCAACGATTGAAGCCCTGAATTCGTCTCAATAGTCGCTACTCTGGTTCTCTCAGGTACTATCTTCAACGGTAGTGGACGGGATTACTCTGGTTCTCTCAGGTACTGTCTTCAACGGTAGTGGACGGGATTAAGTGTGAGGGATTTGTTGGCGGATGAATTCGTCTTCAACGGTAGAGCTGTAGACGGCTTTGGGTTGCAGGTGGCGCTAATCCGGTTAATTGGTTGGGGGCTGCCTACTAATCTTATGAGGGAGGGATCGAGTTTGGGAAGTTCTACGATTAGGACTGTAGCCTGTAGGGCATGTTATTTTTTCTTTATATATATATTGCCGGAACTAGTTAAAAAATAAAATGAGAATTGCCTCTAATATTTAGCCTACAAATTGGTGAATTCTTTTATCGACAAAAGATATCTCTTAATATGCCACGAAAAATACTTCTATATATAAATTTAATATTAAATTTATAGGGAGAAATAAACTCATACTACGAATTAAAATTTGTCTTCTAAAATTTTATAGACAAAACTCTATCCCTACGAAAATTATTTTTTTGAGAAAAAAGAAGTTCCGCCTACAAATCTCATTTTATAGGAGGAATTTTGTAGGCTAAGTATACATATATATTTCGATAAATTTGTTGTCAGGAATAGTTCACGTGATCGTGAGCTCGGATTATTTCAATTTGAAAATTTAGGAGTCAAATCATATCCCTACAAGAATTAGTTTTTGTATGGAAAAAAAAAATTCCGCCTACAAATCTAATTGTGTAGGCTGATAAATTTGTATTCAAGTATAAAATTTTTGGAGCTAAATTCTTATCCCTACAAAAACTCATTTTGTAGGAACAAATAGACTCTGTCTACAAATAAAATTTGTATCTGGAAAATTTGTAGTTTAAGTTTAAATATTTTTGGAGCCAAATTTTTATCCATACAAAAACTCATTTTGTAGGAAAAAGTAGTCTCTGCATACAAATAAAATTTGTATGCGGAAAATTTGTAATTTAAATATAAATATATTTGGAGGCGAACTCTTATTCCTACAAAAAGAGCGTTTTGTAGGAAAAAGTAGTCTTCGCATACAGATTTTATTTTGTATGTGAAAATTTTGTAGTATAAGACTAATTATCTTGTAGTGAGGTTCGTTGGTTGGTTTTTTGTTATAAGAGTAGCAAGCCGATGGAGATATTGCTAAAACTTTTATGAGTTAATTGGATTTTCTTCTGATCATCAATGGAATTATGGACAGATTGAACTATATTTCAGATTAATTTGTCTCATCACATATACACATGGGCGTGCAAATATAGACCATACACATTATATCTAAGTTGCTGCTTTTTTTTTTTTTTTGTGTGGAACATTGCATTTGCCATTATTCTTAATTTTCATTTGGCAGGAAATAAAATTTCAGCTTACTTTAATGTGTGAACGCCTTGACCGAAAAGCTTCATTTGACATATACATTCAACGTAGATAGCAGACTTCTTTTATGGTAGGACTTAAATATTTTGCTTCATTCGAGATTTAACATAGCTAAGTATTCCAATCACCTGAAAATTTAGGTCACATGGGATGTAGATGTGTGTCATTTTAGTTTCTTACAATAATATGTTTTTTAGGCCCCAAGGATAAACGAATTTTTTATGATTTGAATATTCAATTATGAAATCAATTGTTGAAAATTTTCTATCGATTTATCTACAATCTTGATAAACATGGTTTTCTTTTATTTTTAATTTTACATTTTTTTTTTACAGTATTTAAATGTATTGTTGTGCCAAAAAATGAAATTTCACCTTGTAAGGAAAAAAGAGGAAAAAATTGAATGAACAATAATCTCAAAAGAATCCTCCTTTCTCCTCCTCTCAGGTTGAAGGAGAGAGGGTTTTTGACTATCTTGGATACTCATTATATATTTCATCAGGTTTAGATTCAAGATAGTGAATTTGGTATTCTTAATTTAGCCGTCTTGTGTGGCTAGTTTCATTCAATTTGCAAGATCTAATTCTTGGTTCTTGTGGTCATATCTTGAAAATAATTGGGTTGAAGAAATTTCTTTATAGATCCAAGGAATTAGGGTTTGAATTTTGAAAGTATACTGATTGGTGGAGCTAGAGATTCGAGTGAGTTGGAGCCAAAATTTTCAAATTGTGTGAGGGGAGGGCGGATGTCTCCTCCCGGGGGTTCGGGGGCGGAACCCCCGAAATTTTTTTGAACCAAAATGATTGAAATGACGAAGCAAATATGACAATATATCATCAATAATCAATTCTAAACTCTATTTGAGTCAATCTCATTGTTCTCAACTCTATTTGAACTCTCCTCAACAATTATTAAATATCTCTCCATAATCTATTAATCTGAAATATAAAATATGACAATACATCATCAATAATCAATTCTAAATTATTCGCAGTTGCAAATTTCCCAATTTTAATCCATTTTCTTTAAAGAAACAGGGAGATCATTTTTTTTTTTTTTTGCCTAACCGCCCCCAAACAGGCCCAAACCGAAAACTGGACCCAAATTTTTTCAGATCCCAGTGTGGGCCATGACCCACACTGGGCCTATAGAAGATCCGTCCCTGATTGGTGTGTGTGTGTGTGGGTTGGTTCAGACAATTTATGTATGTTGTTTTTACTGCTTATGAACATAGGGTTTGTTTTCAGGCCATTGATTTTGCCTATAAGTATGGGTTCTTCACAAGGATCTGCTTATACGGCAAAAAACGTGAGAGATTTTATAAATAAATAGGCCTTGTGCACAAACAATATTGAATTAAGGCTCTTTGAATGAATACATAAGCCCCTGTTCGGCGGCTAAAATGAGGGGAAAAATAGTTTTTTTTTTGTTATTTTTTAGGTAGATGAATTATTAAAAAGTGGGGAGAGAGAAAATGTGTAGGATTAGATTGATTTGAGAAATTGTGTAGTAAAAAAAAAAAAAAACTTCTTATGCTAGTTGACCAGGCCTTTTAAACAAATGTCTCTTTCTTTAAAAATCGATCTCAAGAATTCATTCTTACTTTAGAATGCAATATTTGATTTGTCAAATAATTTTAAATCACATATTTTTCAAAAACTCCACATAAACTCTATTCCAAACAAGGACTTAATATATCAATACAATATATACTACATGGATGCATATGAACTCTCCATCTCACGATACACACAATGAATAGTATATACCTTTTTTCCCTTAATAATGTTTGGCGCTATCAAACCTCTTACCAAACACGTGTAATTCCATATAAGAAGGTCACGAGAAAAACTTGTAGCGCTTTGCAAGGATAATAATCTGCCTTATTCCTCCAATAAATGCCAAAATCTTTAAAATAACTCCAAGAACAATGCAAATCTGAAATCCATATTGAGAAATTGAACGTGTCAGATTTCTTGTTTTAACTGTTTTACAGCAAAAATTCAAGAAGATTTTGCACTTACCCAATTAGCAAACCAAGATGGACTGTATCTCTTTGGTTTGGTGATGGCTAGCCACATCATACAAGGAAGCTGCAAGATTGCGTAGAAAAGATGTTATACAGTTGACTATAGTAAATCCAGATAAGTAACCGTTGACATGTTTCGTCAATAGGATTGAGCCATGCAAACATGTCATGAAAGTTTACTTACAGTGCATGTGGTTGTTAAAACAAATTCCCCTAAAACCCCGAGAAGCCCACCAACGTAAGGGAAGAGAATTCCAACAAACATAGTAAATGCTGCAATCAAAGATTGGATAGTAGTTATATAAATTTGTAAAGAAAATGTGCATGTACAACAGAACTACATATGATATATCATTATAAAATAGCGAGGTCTTGCAGAGTTTACATACCAACATAAACATTCCTCGAAACAACTCGCAATATCCAACGTGGCTTAAATTTTAGTTTCTTCACAAGTACAAATTCTATCGCGTCAAAAACTGGCATAGCATAAATCTGAAACCATAGAAACCAAACAGTATTATACATTTATTTATAAGAAAAATAAATAGCTGAACGGGAGATCAGTACTTAATTAGGCTGCATACCTGATAACTCCCAGTTACAGAAACCACGACAAAAAAGTTAGCCACGGCAATTAGCCACACAGGTTTATGTAACGAGATAAGAATGTTGTCTTCGACGTTATTCCCAAACATCCAATACCCGATAAGTGCAACAGGGAAGTAGCATAATGCGTTGAATATATATGCAACAATCACTCCCCTCCACATAGGCCCCTTAGAAGGCTTCTCCGGTGTAGAAGTGATCGTAGCTTGAATTTCCAACACCACATTGTGACCGGCATAAGCAAAAGCAACATTACCCAAGGCACTGAAGAAGTCGAAAATATTTCCCGTTGGGGTCGAAGCCTTGTTGCCGTATTGCACGTCTGGTTGGACACCCTTGTTGATTGATGCACACCAAGCTATGGTCGAGTAACTTCATGACATTGCAACAGTGCGTTAGGATTCACCATTTACATCAGACATTACATAACAACAAATAAATGTCGAAAAGATTCAAAATAAACAATTATCTCAAACACATATTAATAAAATAAAGAAAGGGGGAGAGAGAGTGGCGTTCTCTGAATCTTGCCACTACTTAATAGCCAGGGCCTTTTAAGTATAATAACAAGGTTAAATATTGTACCAATAGTCTTGAGTTTATCTTTGGATTTCACGAATCTTGAGGTTTATGTCCATTTCTTTATTCTGAAAAATGTATACCACTGCTATTATTACAAAGAAACGTATATAATTCACATTAGAAAAAGGTGTTGTCTACCTCAAGGACATGACTGCTGCAACCGAAGATAAGCCTGAGATGGCATTGAAATTTGGACGATTAGAAAGCAGAAATTGGGCTGAAGCGAAGATCAGGATGAAATGGGTAAGCTTAATATTCTTGCAATCTTTGCATACTAAATCATGGAATTTCTTCAAAGATCTCCCTCCTATAACCATGTAAACTATGTTGACCCCAGCTTGAACAATTAGCTGCTGAGGTACAACAATCCAAAGACCAAGTTTTTCACCAAATGCATACTGTCCGAGTTCATGATATCTGTCGAAACGTTTTCCAGGAACCATTTCATGCATTTCAACCATTTGCAATAGAGTATAGAAAGTGACAATCCAAGTTATAACCAGCAAAGTCACTCCAGGGCCCCTGAAATATAAGCAAATAATTTAGCATTGAGTAGTTGTTTGACATATTATATATGGATCAAACCCAATTCTTACCTTCGAGTATAATAATAATAATAGACAACGAGCAAAGAACACACATATTTATAGTGGTTTACTTTCATTCACTCAATTTGTCTCTATACGAACTAACATAGTGAACTTTCATTCACTCAATTTGGTATTATTCAATTCAAAATAAAGCAAGATGATTTTGATTAAAAAAGACAACATAACAGATTGATTTGAAGTTCTGTTTAGAATCTCAATTGATAAACACATTATGAAAGTTTCTGGCATGAAGAAAAATGGAATCTAGCACTATCCAGCATATGGTTCTTATTGAAGATGTAAATGAGTAAACTCATATCCGTGCTTTGACGATTTAAACTTTTAGACGTACGGTCAGTCACATCATAGCAATTTTGACAACATTTAAACACGTTACAAGTAAATTTTTATGCTTTTAAGCCTGCGTTTGGTAACACATTTTCCTAAACTATTTTTTAATCATATACATATTTCCTCAAATCCCTTTTTAATCACTCACATATTTTACATCGAAAACATCACATTCTTCGTTTAAAAACCAAAAAAAAACTTTCCCAAACAAAGGCTAAGTTGTTAACCTAAAAACTAAGCCCCTGTTCTCTTTACTGTTTTGAGGTCGTTTTCTGTTTTTATTTTCGAAAATGCTAAAAACGCGTTCTCTTTACCATTTTCGAAAACGCATTTTGGAAAACAAAAAAAAACTTGTACACAAAACGGAAAACGCCCGAAACATCGTTTTGGGCGTTTTGTGTGTATTTCGACAAAAAATGTCCAAAACACGGAAAACGCGTTTTGGGAATTTTTTTTTTTTTTTTAGAATTATCTTAACTTAAAACTAAGTTTAATATAAAGTTTTTATTTTTTTATTATTTTTTTTAGAATTATCCTAACTTGGAACTAACCTAAATAAAGATTTTTTTTTTTTTTTTTTTTTGAGAATTATCCTAACTTGGAACTTAGTTTAAATAAAGTTTTATTGAATTCAATATCAACGTTACAAAAAAAAATTAAATGAGAATTCTTGTTGTTATATTTCAAAAAATGCAATGATAAATGGACTCTGGTGGTTTTGAAAGAATTTGCATTTTCTGGATTTTAATATAAGTAGAGCTTTCTCAAGTCCCGAACCTGACCAAGCTGTGTTAATATAGACTCTTAATGCTCACATTAGTGTATTGCATGTAACCATATTTTTAGTGTATTGTGAAAGGAAATTTGAGTTGGAGTTAGTAGTATTCTGCAAGCAAATTAATTGAAAATAGTTTAAATAGTGTTCTGCAAAATTTCAAACAGAACATATTTTCCAACTTTTCATTTTCAAAAACAGTTTTCAGAAATGACAAACCAAACGCGTTTTCAGCAAATTTGAAAACAAAAATGAAAACACAAAACATTTTCGAAAATGAAAATACAAAATAAAATACAAACAGAACGCCACCTAATGTTTTCTTAAATAAACATACCATCCTAGTCCTGCCATGGCAAAAGGGAGACTGAGAACTCCAGCACCAACCATTGCAGTAACATTGTGAAAAGCTGAGTACCACCATTTTGCATTCCTCGACGAAGTAATTGGCAGCCAATCATCTATCGCCTTCTCTTTTGCTGATCGTTGATCGAACTACAATATTTCAAGGTGAAATAATATTTAAGGGTGGGCAAAAAAAGGGAAACGATATGACCGAATCAAAAAAATCCGAAACCTTATGGTTTTTAAAAAATAAAATAGGAAATCGATTTTGGAACCGAGAATCGATTGGTTCTCAATTCGATTCTCAGTTCCGACTTTAGAATCGAAAAATCGAAATTGAAACCAGGTCTTTGATTCCTGTTTATTTTTTAAATGGTTTTAATTGATTGTTCTACACCTAAAAAATCAAAAAAAAAAATTTGGTAAAGTGAAAATGATTAAGGTTTTTTTATGAAATTTGTTACGTCTCTACCTCATTGTAATCTTTAACTTCACATTTGAACTGAACTTCTTAATAAATGAGAATAGAATGAGACTACCTTATTAATAAGCCGAATTATAAATGATCACGGTAGAGTTAATTAAATATTTAAATACAAATATAAAATAATTAATAATAATGCATTTAAAACTAATGATTCATCCCACAAGTTTACCATACAAATTTATGACTTTTTGTCATGCTCAAAAAACCTTACAGGTCATTTATTTCTTATTTTGGTTTATGAATATCTTCTGTTTCATGGAAAATCATATGCTTTCTTCGAAGTGAAAGGATTTTTGGAATATTTGATCTTGGTATATTCGGTAGAAGTTTATTTCAAGTTATTGGCACGCTTCCTGAAGCCTTGATACTCCTCGATAAGGCACTCGAAAAATAATTATTATTGTAGAACCGAATTAGAATCGAAACCGAACCAAAACCGAAATTGTTTGATTTTGGTTTGGTTCTTGGGATTCAATGAAACCGAATGGTTCCATTTTATAAGAACTTTATGGTTCAATTCCGATTCTTGAGAACCGAATTGAACTAGTCGACACCCACCCCAAGTAATATTCATCAAATCCATATATTTAATAAAAACTATTTAAAGTATATAATACTTGTTTGTACTGCATTTCTTGCATCATCGTGTAAGATTTTATGAAGAGATAAAAAGCTGGTTCATTTTTTAAAATCGACTCATAGCTCATTATGATATAGGACTATCTCCATTGTATATAAAAATAACTCGTTAACCACAAACATTTTTTCAAACCATTTTTCAATCCCATATTATTATGCCTTAAAAAACAACAAATTCATTGTTTATTAAAAAAAAATCCTTTTAACAAACATAGACATATAGTCGTTTCTAAAACGGAATCAAGAAACCTAAAGTGATTGCTTATGGACTGAACTTAGACGAGCTTCAAAAAAGGAACAAGAATTGAATATACCACTTATTCACTGCAATAAAAAAGCATGCGCTCATGACCCCAAAAAAAAAAAACACACACACACACATATATAGCTTTTGTTTGATTTTCTTTAAACTTTTTCTTAATCTCAAATATTCATTAAAAGTAACACTAGAATATTTGACTTTTCAAACTAACACATATAAAGAACGAAAGATAAGACTGGAGAAAGTTAACATACATCTTCGGAGTGATCTGCTTCAATTTCCATGGTTCTGAATCCCAGGAGTTAACAGAATTCTACAATAATGATATCTTCACTGAACACTGCTGTGAGAGAGAGAGAGAGGAGAAGATGGAGAAGAAGGTTTTGTATGCTTAAGAGTTAAGACTCGGAATTTTCTCTAGTGTGATTAGCTTGACAATTAGTTTACCCATATAGCCCTTGATTGAGTCATGTAATTTCTCTTTTTTTTTACAAATTTTTTTTGCAGTAATCAATTTTAACCATTCAAAAAAGTCAAACCCACAATTTTTTACTTTTCAAACCACTTTTTAACCATTAGATTTTCAAAAACCAAATTTTAACTTGAAATAATGGGGTCAAACAAGGGCATAATCATATTTTTTTATATATTATATCATTTTTTAAATTAATAAACACAATACTTCTACGTCATCTAATTGTCAATATAATTGTGCAAATAGCAAAATTCTTCCTCTTATTAGTTTATTGGGAAAATTGCATCAAATATCTTGAACATTTCATCAATCTAAAGGGTAAAAGAGTAAATTTGTTATATGACCTATAAAACAATTAAAATAACTAAGGACAGTTATATTAGCACTACAATTTCTTATAAACACACAACATTTTAATTGTATTATTGTTTCTTATTATTTATGGAGTATTATATTATGTTCTTAATTTTTTTGTCACATTTTTATCATTAAATTTGCAACAATTAGCAAGTTTTTTCCTTAATGATGATTTTAATCCAAAAATAAAAAAATTGTTAAGGTGTTTTAAAACAGTGGAAAAGTTTTTTAATTATAATATTGATTCTTTTTACTTGTTAAATATACGAGGGATAAATATTTTTTTTTTTATCTTAACAATTTTTGTTGATAGAAATCGATAGGAGAGAAAATAGGTATTAATTAATGAAAGATACAAAATAAGAATACAATGGGGCAAAAAAAAAGTTGAGGACAAAGTTGTGACATTGACCAAAGGTTATGAACATTTCATCTAATTAAAATGTAGTGCACATATATTTAGCCAATAACTAAATAAAATAAAAAGAAAAGGACAGGACAGGAGGGAAAGGAAAACTATTAATCTCCTTCTTCATCTCACCCCCACCCGCTCGGAGCCACACCGCCAACTGGCTCCTCTAAGCAATGACCCAAACGCTCCTTTCCCACCCCTGAGCTGCAGCAACAAATGCACCATAATCGAAACATTTCGAGACCCACCTGAAGACTTTCGGGAAAACCCATATCGTGGGACCCCGCTAATGAAATCTCGATCTTGAGGCAGTTGAGAATAGGAATTTAAATCTAAAATTTCGAGGAATTGTGGTCATGTGGAACACAGGAGTTGTGGGATAGGAATGTTGAAGATGGAAAGGAACTCCGGTTTGGTGGTCATGTAGAACTCCGGTTTCTAGGTTTTAGGGGGTGCGATGGGGGGAATGTTGGGTTTTCCTTTCTTTTTATTTATTTATTTTTTCTTTTTTTTGTTTTTTCATTTTTGTTATTTACTTATTTTATGTATAAAAGTAAAGTTACAATTTTATCGTTATTGAGCTAATTAATAATATAATCAAAATTATTTTTTGGGTCAACTAACAATCAAATGGAAAAAATATGGGATCGCGACAAAATGAAAGTTTGGAACTATGGTTGGCATAAAATGAAAATTTGGATAAAATCTGAGAAAAATAATAAATTTGGGAACGCGAGTGCAATTTTCCCTAGTTTATTTAAACCAAAACGTCAATCAAGTAAACATGGAGGGGGAGATTGTTTCCACTTTCCACACACACGGGGAATTTTTTCATTGGTCATGCTCACAGGACACAGAGGATTAGTTTACGTGTACAAATCATGGTTTGAGCGACCCCATACCTCTAGGGGGTTATCATTCCCAATAAAAGAAGCTGTCAAATCAGATCCCACTTTTTAAACTCTTTATTGCTGTACTTTTATTTTTAAAAAATAAAGATTTTACATTTAAAAAAGTGTTTTTCTAAATTTTGAAATAAAATATGCTCTTAAAGGAAAAAAAATATAGGTGATTAAAAAGTACTAAAAAAGTTACATTGTTCAAAAATATATTTTAAACATATTTTTCAGATTTTTTTTTTAACAAAGAATATGATATTTTTGAGATATATTTTTTTAACAAAAAGTGATTTTTGAAAATATATGAGGTTAAATGATCGATGACCACCAAATTTTATTAGTAGTGATACTTTGGCCATAGAGTTTAATTTTGTATCACTTTGATCACTCGATATGTTATAAATTACAAAATAAAGTGATCATTGATATAATGAAAAATCAAACTTGATGATTAAAGTGACACTATTAATAAAATTCAATGGTCATTAATATATTTAATTCAAATATATGTAATTGAAAAGTAATTTAAAAAAATATAATTTTCATAATAAAATAGACCCAATTGGCCGATTAGTTAGTGCAGCAGTAGGTTGAAAGTGATCACCCGCCAAATTTTCTAGCAAATTGACAAGTCCCCTCCCAAGGAACTTCAAGCCGTCAAATTTGAAATTCCGCCTCCTTCAAAACCCTTTCCAGCTGTATCCTGGTTCTCAATTGGCTTGACCTTGCATCGTAGATGTTTTTGGATTATTTTCTCCGTTTGGTAAACGGTAACAACGCAATTTCGCAAATTATTTTTTAATTATATAAAATTTTTCATTTTACTTTTTAACAATATATTTTATTTCAAAATCATAATAAATCAATTTATAAACAATTACAGCACTACATTGAGATTTGTTTGCAAAACTAGTGCATGTCGGAGAATTTAATAATGAAGATCCTGATCCTCTCAAGACTCATGTCAAAACCATTCTCTGGTTCAAGTCGGTGTGTTCCGAATGGTGCTCCTTGATCTCTTCCCCATCGTCACACCTATGTACTAAATCGCTCCATTTTATGCCCCTCAAGGAACTCCATCCATCTTTAGCACTGAATAAAAATGCATTCTATATCCCTCAACTTTGTTACATTATAAAATGAATTATCGCCTCCACCTAATCTTTGTTCTTCAGAGATCAACTTATTGTATCTTCTGCAAAGCCTATCATTTATTTCCCATATACCAAACTTGGATGGAAGAGACCGAATGAGCTTCGGTGCTTTATCCTCGTCTTCAATTTCACTCCAATAAATTTCAGTTTATAAATAAATTTTATTAAGAATACTAAGATGATCAAAAAAAATTGTGCCCGCGGTCATTCTCAACAAATAAAACTATTCTTTCAGATATAAGCAATTTGATAATCTCTTCGTCTAATAAAGCTCTTCTAGTTTTCCCATAGTTCCTTTGTAGTAGTCAGTAGATATCTCATGAATATTTACATGATCATTCTTAGCCAAATATAATCGTATTTTGCTAGCAGCTTTCAAATCTAAATCTTCACAATCTTTATCACTTTTGCTGGATTCAGTTTTTTTTTCTTAGTCGGAACTCTTGGTTGTTTTTCCTTTCAAAACTCTATCTAAACCCACCTGAATTAAAATATCATTGACTTGTACTTGTACTTGCTACAAGCCAAATTTATTCTCCTATCAACTTTCTCCACGTCGTACTTTATAGACATATTTTCTTTTACTCCAATTACTTGAACCACCTGATGCTCTGATACTACTTGTTGGGAATTAAATGCAAATTCCCCCTTGTTTAACTCACAGAATCTTTTGATATTTAAGAAATAATTTAGCGAATAAAAAAATAAAATAAGAATAACGCGAAATTTTCAGATCGCCAATATCTTTCATTATATGTTAAATTGTTACAAACATATTGATTTTCGCTCACCAACTCAATCCTATAAAGTATAAAGTATAAAGAAAATACTAATAATGAACTTCTATCTAATCCAAGTTTTTACACTTTGAATTGTCTCACAAAGAGTGGCAAGAAAATATATATATAAAAAAAAAAAAAAAAAAACTCTCAAATTTTCTCCTCATTTAGTTTCACATAAGAAACTTTTAAGTCGCAATTAATTGACTCTTCAATACACATATTTATAAGTAAAAAATCAAGAATATGTTGAGGTTTGACCCAAAAATTTATTGGACAATTGATTTTTTTTTTAAATAGTTAATTTGAAGACCAAGTTAAATGTGAAAAGAAAAGGAAGATAATCTTTTTGGCATGATTTTCTTTCTTTATTCTGATTATTCTATTTCAACAAGAAAATATTTTAGGGTACAAGTATTACACGTTTTTTGGTTATATTTACCCATAAATATGTACGTTGAGGAGCCATTAATTGCACATTGATGAGAGTATTGTAAGGAAAAAAATGTATTCTAGCATCTTAGTGTTTCTTGAATTTTTTGTGGGGTTGTACAAAGAAGTAGAAATTGATTGATGTAGTAAAATTTGTTTTTTTTCCTATAATACTTGGGAGATTTGATGAGTACAAATTCTATATAATTGTAATAATTTATTATTTAGTGAAAGTTTTTTAACAGTTCGTAAATTTTGCGTTATTTTATTTTTTCGTGGTTCAATTATTTCTTAAATATTAAAATTTATGTAGAAATAATTAGAGAATGAATTTGTATGGAATTTTCAACAGAATATGTTGAATTTGCGCCCAGAAAAGGACTCCTTTTCACGTCAAACAAGGCTGTTTCTTCCAGGTAATTTCCAAAACAAAACCGTTATCGACTTTCAAAAGGAAAAGACTGCCAACTCTCTTTCCTTTTTTAATTTACACATACTCTTGATTGAAGATGCCCTCATGAGCTTATCAACGCCAAGGCCCAACTTATTCTTTTTCAAAAAGCTGCGCCAATTGGTGATGCATCTTCACACACACATTAATGCAAGGAAAAATAGATAATTACAAATACAGGGAAAATAATTACACATGAATGTAAATTCTATATAATTGTAATAATTTATTATATAATGAAAGTTTTTAGTGGTATGTAAATTTTACGTTGTTATTTTATTTTCTTGCGGCTCAATTATTTTTTGAACATCAAAATTTCTGTGAATTAATTAAAAAGAAAATTTGTATATAATTCTCAAAAGAATATGTTGAATTTGCGCCCGAAAAGGACCCTTTTTCACGTCAAACAAGGCTGTTTCTTCCAGGTAATTTCCAAAACAAAAACGTTATTGACTTACAAAAGGAAAAGACGGCAACTCTCTTTCCTTTCTTAATTTACACATACTGATACTGTTGATTGAAGGTTCAACTTTTCCCAACCCAATCCCCACCAACCCCACCTAATCCCGACCCCACCAAAAAAAAAACTTCTACTTTCCCCACACCCACACCCACCCCACCCTCACCACGACCTCATCCTATCCATCCCACCCCACCCTTTCTATCCCACAAAAATGAGGTTTTTTTTCCTCCCTCACTCACTCCCACCTTACCCTACCCTGCCACCCTCACTCTCACTCTCACCTCACCTCATCTCACTATCAAAGTGACAATTGATCACACAAAATCACAATTACAAATTTCACCCCACTCCACCCAACTTCAACCCACATGTAAAGTCACATTTGATCACACAAACTCACAATTCGATCGTAATTACAAATTTAATTGCAAAATTTATCACATCTCACCCGATATACAAATTCATAACTAATCATATAAAGTCACAATTACAAATTTAGTTGCAAAACCTCACCCCACCTTACCCGAAAGTCATAATTGGCCACACAAGGTCACAGTTCGGTCGCACAAAGTCATAATTAGGTCATACAAGATCCTACCCCACCCAAAAAATGATTTTTTTTCTCTATGTTTCCCCTACCCACCCCATCCCATATAACCCAAACCCAAAATGATTTTTTTTTCTACGTTTTCCCACTCCCACCTCACTCAACCCGCAAAGTCACAATTGATCAGACAATAATTACATTTCAGTCACAAATTTCACCGCAACCCTACCCCACCCATCCCATCCAACTCTACCCCACATGCAAAGTCGCATTTGATCACACAAAGTCTCAATTCGATCAAATTACAAATTTAGTTTCAAAATTTGCCCCACCCCATCCCACATGCAAAGTCATATCTGGTCACACAAAGTTACAATTTGGTCAAAATTACAAATTTAGTTGCAAAACCCTACATACCTACCCACCCAACCCTCAAAGTCACATTTGGTCACACAAAGTTATAGTTGATCACACAAGGTCACAGTTCGGTCACATAAAGTCATAGTTGTTCACACAAGGTCACAGTTGGTCACACAAAGTCACAGTTTGGTCATATAAGGTCACAGTTAATTCGCACAAATTCGTAGTCCAGTCACACGAGGTCACAATTCGCTTACATAAAGTCAAAGTTCGGTCACACAAGGTTACAGTTTGGTCACACGAGGTCACAGTTCGGTAACAATTATAAATTTAGTCGCAAAATTACTCCACCCCACCCCATCCCACCTAATCTGACCGAACTCACAAAGTCACATCCCGTAACTCTCACAAGTCGCACAATTACCAATATAGTAGCAATCATACATTTTTCAATCGCATATTATTTGTTGGTCACAACTTACTCTTTTTTTAACGACAATTAGTAGATATGTTGGTCACAATTATCTAATAATTGGTCACATTTGTGACCAATAAGATTTTGTAACAAATAATCAATGAAACGGATCATGTCCCATGGTCAAACAAAATCACAATTGATCATAATTACTCATATAATTAGTCACATTTGTTACCATACCTTTCTAGTCATCATTCAATAGGAAAACTAGGGGGGAAATTAGAAAAAAAATTAAAAAATCTCTTTTAGATTGATTTTTTCCAGCATTCCTTGGGGGGCACGGCTCCTTGTATTAGGGAGAATTTTTACAAATGAAATCAAATATTTGCAGCTCCAAATTGCTAGGAGGAATCACATATTTTTCTACATGGCAATGCATCTGTCTCTAAAAATTCAACTGTTAAGACTGTAGTATAACGCTGATGCAACAGGCATTCAGTGAAATTTTGGCACCATTTTCACAGTGTCTGAGTTTTTCTATGATAATCTTATAATCCAAATGTAATAGAAAAGCGTAATCGGCAGTGCAATCAACATCCCGAATAGGATCCTGAAATTCGTGAAATCAGATTGAAAATGAGATAAATATTGAAAAAGTCTAATTATGATATTGCGTGGATTAAAGTACTTACGTAGTGCTTAGAATTGCTGGATAGACATTGTACTCTTTAGCAAACACAAATGGAACAATCCCTTATGGAAGTGCAGCCTACTTTTATATAACAGTTAAGAGGACCACCATCATCACCCAAACATCACCTATACCACCATTATCTCCACATCCGACAGAGATCACAACATTCATCCGTCGCTGCAGCCAATCACCACCACCATTATCTCCACCTCCGACAGATAACAAAATTAATCACGAAAGCCACACCTCAAGCACCACCACCACTACCACCACCACACTGCACCGGCAACACCGCCACCACCACCACCAGAATTAGTTGCACTATCACCACCCCCTACACCCAATGCACCACAAACAAAATCACATACACCCACACTACAAAGGAGTCGAAGATGATAACTCTGACAGGCCTTCGGCGACTCCGATATGAATTGAGGAGTTACGTTGAATTGATTCCATCTATGATGTTCGACTCCAACTGATGTGAACCCCCTTAGTGTTTAAACCAAAAATTTTCACAACAAATTTTGTATCAACCCAAGAAAGCTAAAAATGGATAATCTTGACCCAAATTTAACCCAACCAAAATTCTAAGGAAGTTGAACCCTAGCCCAATGGAGAGATTAAGACAAATATCAAGATATTGTGGAATAAACAACAACAAATACACAAGATAAATTCTCAATATATAAGTTGAAAAAATTTCAAAAATAGTTACAAGTGAAGAAAGGAATTTACCTCTCTAAAGCTCTCCAAGGAGTGTTCTTGATGTTCCAAAACTAAACTAGGGTTTGAGCCATTTACAATATGTATACAAAAGGTGAAAGCAAAAAGTTTGAAAAATTGCACAAAAAACCCCGCTTTTTGAATTCGGGAACTTTCGATCGATCGAACCGGTCGACCGAAATGGAACTTTCGGTCGTACATCGCTCAGCCGAAACCGACTGAGTCTTACTCTAAAATCTCTGCAGAGTTTCGGTCGACCGGAGTGATTTTCGGTCGACCGAAATTTCCTTAGCTTCCAAAATTAAGCAATTAACCTCAATCTTGCTCTCTTCCACGTGGACTTGATTTTGGAGCTTGAAAATGAGTCCCGTCATCGACTCTTGGACCTTTTTGGCCTTGGATCTTGTCATAGGCCCCACCGGTATTCTTAGCGAGGGTTGACTTGTTTGACTCCCATGATTCTAATCATCTCCTCCCTCTTGAAAAGGATTCGACCTCGAATCTTCACCTACATCAAAAGGGGACAAGTCAGAAACATTAAAAGAAGTCGATACATTGTACTCACATGGGAGGTCAAGCTTGTAGGAATTGTCATTAATCTTCTCGATGATTTGAAAGGGGCCATCACCACGTGGTTGCAATTTTGACTTTCTTTGATTCGGGAACCGTTCTTTCCTCAAATGTAACCATACCCATCACCAACCTTGAATGACACTCGCTTTCTACCTTTGTAGGCACTGGATGCATACTGTTCATTCTTCTTCTCGATTTGGAGTTTGACCTTCTCGTGGAGAGATTTGACTAACTCCGCATTCCTCTTCCTATCTAAACTACCTCTTTCATCAATAGGCAACGAAATTAAATCCAAAGGAGTTAATGGGTTAAAACCATAAACAATCTCAAATGGAGAAAAGGAAGTAGTTGAATGAACACTTGATTATACGCAAATTCAACAGAAGGTAGACACTCTTTCCAATTCTTTAGATTGCCCATAAGGATAGTGCGAAAAAGTTGTGTTAATGTTCTATTAACCACTTCGGTTTGGCCATTGGTTTGAGGATGACATGTCCTGGAAAATAAAAGTTTAGTCCCCAATTTTTCCCACAAAACCTTCCAAAAGTGGCTAAAAATTTTGACATCTCTATCCGACTCAATGCTCCTAGGGATCCCGTGGAGTCTCACTACTTCCTTAAAGAATATGTCGGCTATGTGAGTGGCATCATCAGTTTTATGGCAAGCAAGAAAGTGTGTCATTTTACTAAATCGGTCAACTATCACAAAGATGGAATCGCTCCCCTTCTTAGACCCAGGTGGACCTAAAATAAAGTCTATGGAGATGTCGATCCATGGTTCACTAGGAACGGGTAGGGGTGTATATTACCCATGTGGTGCTACCTTGGACTTGGCCTTCCTATAAGTTATGCACATAGAACAAATTCTCCCAATGTCTCTCCTCATTTTAGGCCAAAAGAAGTGTTCTTGCAAGATTTCCAAGGTCCTCCTCACTCCAAAGTGACCGATTAAACCTTCCCCATGGGCCTCCCTTACCATCAACTCTCTCAAGGAGCAATTGGGTACACAAACCTTCACGAAATAAAAACCCCTCATGTCTATAATACTTATCGCATGCAACCCTTTCACATGAAACAAATATACTTGCAAAATCCACAGCATGCACATACAAGTCTTTGATACTCTCGAAACCTAACAACTTTGCACTCAAGGTAGTAATAAGAGCATATCTTCTAGAAAGGGCGTCGACTACCACATTCTCCTTACCTTGCTTGTACTTGATGACGTACGAAAATCTTTTCACGTACTCCAACCATTTGGCATGACTCTTGCTCAAATTTTCTTGCCCCTTCAAGTGCTTCAACGATTCATGGTCGGTGTGGATGAAAATTACATCCCTATAAATTGTTGACCTATGGTTAACTTAACCTTATTGTTTTGATCATAACAAGCAAGAATATATTGTATTATTAACAAGTGTGCTTCAAGTGTTTCATGTAATGATAAATATTCAAAGCACTCTATGTTCAAATCGTCTCTCAAAGATATAAATCAAAACTATGTGATCAAGCACATGAGACGCAAAGAAGATCATGAAAGAACTGAAGATATTCAAGATCAAAATTGAAGTTGAAAAGCATGACATGAAGATCAAGAATTCAAGCATACAAGATTAGAGTTCAAGTTCAAGAGTTGATTTAACCTATGTAAAGGTATAACACTCTCAATCTTTAGCGATGAAATTCAAAGAGCTCGAAAATGATTTTTATGCATCAAGAAACTTACTTGAAAATTCATCACTTGCATAAAACATTTTTATCTAAGTCAATATTGCTTTTCATATGTTTTTTGATCTTAAATCATGATTATACTATGTTAAACTACTTCGAAAAACAAGTTAGAAACCTAAAAATCGACCATTTTCATGTTTTTCAAAAGTCAATTTTCGGTCAACCGAAAGTCAACTTTTGGTCAACCGAAATTGGTCAGCCGAAAGTTCAACGGTTGAAAATGTGTAACGGCTATATGCATGTTTCGGTCGACCGAAACTCCTGAAATGGTCAACCGAAAGTTGCTTAATTTGAATATCTTGATCTATAAATAGTCATCTCATTTACATTCATTTTGGAACAACATAGAAAATATTTTATAGAAACTTTCTTGTGAAAATTCATTATTCTTACTTGGTTTATATTCATCTATTATTATTATAAAACTTTGATTTATTTAAATTTTGTTTTATCAAATTCATCAAAGTTTTTGGAAGAAAGTTTTGTGAAGATTCTTGATTTTATATTGTTTAAACTTCTTCAACATCTTCAGACTATATTGGAATTGAAATGTAAGTCTCTCTTTGTTCTAAACTTGTTTTAATCTTTTAAAAGAGAGAAATTCCAATTAAGGAACTTTGATTATTTGTGCTATATTGTTCATTATCATTTGATTCATCAAAGTTTCATTGCCTAAACACTTTGAGCTTAACTCCTTGTTAATTATTCAAGTGTGACATCTCTTGGTACTTAATTTGATTCAATATTTTAAAAAGAGATTATTTGAAACACTTTGTTTGATTGCATTGAACTTTTCATTATCATTTACATCAAAGTTTTTCTCTAACACTCGAGCTTAATTCATTGTTATCTATTGAAGTGTTAGTCTAACTCTCTCGGTACTTAATTTGAGTATATCATTTGTCAAGAGAGTTATTTCAACTGTAAATTCAATTCATTATATCTTTTGGTTTCAAGAGCCTTGTGAAAACTCGATTGTTGGATAAGGGTAGGTGCTCCTTGTTGTAAGTCGCCTAAGGATTTGGTACTCCTTGTTGTAAGTTACCAATATAGTGGATTTGGCCTTACTCGTGACGGAGAGCTCGGTAACAGGGGACGTAGATCACGTTGGTTGATTGAACCTCCATAAATCGCGTTTGCATTCTCTTATCCCTTTTACTTACTTACATTACACTTACTTTACTCTATCGATTTATATTGTGCAACACTATATCTAAGTGCTATACTTGCTTTATCAATTAAGTTTACACATTTATAAGACACTACATTGATAGTTAAGTTACTTACAAAACTAAGTGTTCATACTTGTACACATTGATTTTTAAGTTTGAGATTATTTATCGAAAAAGTTTTATAAACCAATTCACCCCCTCTTGGTTAGTTTACTCTTGGGCTAACATAAATAGGGTCAAAATCTGGTCTAAGAGTTCTAATTAATCAAGGAATGAAATTACTCAAATATGGAAAGAAATAAAAATAACAGAAAAATAGGATTTTACACGTTTTGACATTTACGGTCGTAACTACTTCCTTTACGGTCGTAACTTGGTTACTGATTCACACTTACGGCCGTGACACCATGACTTACGGTCGTAAGTCCAAAATTTCCAAAACTCAGTTTTTGAGTAGTGACTTCATTACGGCCGTGACCCTCAGCACTTACGGTCATAATCCCTTATTTCTCACAATATCAATTTCAGCAGTGAACTCGTTACGGCCGTAAGAAATATATGTTACAGCCGTAACTTGGAAACTTCCAAATTTCCTTCAACGGCTTGAATGAGGTTGATCCACTCATCGTTTTGGCTAGGTCCCAACATGGAACCTGTTTCTTTTGATGACACGAACATTGTTTTGGCCATTGTTTCTTGTACTAGCTTGTCCATTGGTTCGTTGGCCCTTTTCGTTTGCAATCGAGTCATCGGCCCTCCTTTGATCATCAACGGATTTTTGCGCGGACTTGTATTCGTGGTCTGGATCATATCATCCCCTCACTCCTCGAAAGGATTCGACCTGGAATCTGTATCTGCATCAAACGGTGATAGATCAGAAACATTAAACGTAGCCGAAACATTATACTCACCAGGAAGATCGAGTTTATAGGCATTGTTGTTGATCCTTTCAATCACTTGAAATGGCCCATATCCTCGCGGTTGTAACTTTGATTTGCATTATTCCAGAAACCACTCCTTCCTTAAATGTACCCAAACCCAATCATCGGGTTCAAAGATGACGCATTTCTTCCTTTGTTAGCCTGCGATGCATAATGTTTATTTTTCTTATCAATTACCAACCTCACCTTGTCGTGGAGTGATTTAACCATCTCAGCCTTTTTCTTTCCATCCAAACTACTACGTTCATTCACATGTAAATGAATTAAATCCAATTGTGTTAGCGGATTAAAACCATAAACAATTTCAAATGGTGAACAAGAAGTAGTAGAATGTATAGCCCTATTATATGCAAATTCAATAAATGGTAAACACTCTTCCCAATTTTTCAGATTTTTATTAATTATGGCGCGCAACAATTGAATCATGGTCATATTTACTACCTCGGTTGTCCTTCGGTCTGTGGGTGATAAGTTGTAGAGAAAAGTAGTTTTATTCCTAATTTGTTCCACAAGACTCGCCAAAAATGACTAAGGAACTTAACATCCCTATCCGAGACGATACTTTTAGGAACCCCGTGTAAGCGCACGACTTCCCTAAAGAAAATATCAGCTATTTTGGTAGTATCATCAGTTTTGTGGCATGGTATGAAATGTGTCATTTTACTAAAGCGATCTACTACCACGAAAATTGAATCTCTTCCCTTCTTAGTCCTAGGTAATCCCAAAACAAAGTCCATAGAGATATCGACCCAAGGTTCACTAGGGACGGGTAAAGACATATATAATTCATGGGGTTTAATCCTAGATTTTGCTTTCTTGCAAGTAATGCATCTACTACAAATCCGAATCACATCAATCTTCATCTTAGGCTAATAGAAATGTTCACTTAGGATTTCGACGGTCTTTTTAACCCTAAAATGACCCATTAAACCTTCACTATGGGCCTTTCTCACAAGTAATTCCCTCATTGAACACCTAGGGACACACAATTTATTATCCCAGAATAAGTAATCATCATGTTTAAAGAATCTATTCACAGCCCCCTTACCACATGAATCATAAATACTAGAAAAGTCCGGATCATTAGCATACATGTCCTTAATGTATTCAAATCCAAGCAATTTAGCATTTAAAGAAGTTAAAAGGACATACCTTCTAGACAATGCATCTGCGACCACATTTTCCTTACCTTATTTGTACCGAATGACATAGGAAAATGTTTTGATGAACTCTACCCACCTTGCATGTCTCTTACTCAGCTTAGCTTGACCCCTCAAATGCTTCAAGGACTCATGATCAGTGTGTATCACGAACTCCCTAGGCCACAAGTAATCTTGTCATGTCTCCAAAGCGCGCACAAGTGAGTACAACTCCTCGTCATATGTGGGGTAAGTAAGAGCATCCCCCTTTAGCTTTTCAGTAAATAAGCTATTGACCTTCGATCCTGCATTAAAACAGCTCCAATGCCTAGCCCTGAGACATCACATTCAATCTCAAAAGCCTTGTCAAAGTTAGGAAGTGATAAAATCGGTGTTTTACACAACATGTTTTTGATAGTCTCAAATGCATGCTCCTATTCTGCTCCTCATTTAAACCCTACACTTTTTTTGACAATTTCTGTGAGTGGTGCGGCAATTATGCTAAAATCTTTAACAAAGCGCCTATAAAAACTAGCCAAGCCATGAAAATCTCTAACCTTAGTTATACTTTTAGGTTTTGGCCATTCTTTAATAGCTTTGACTTTCTCTTCATCTACTTCTACCCCCTTAACACTAACCACATAGCCAAGAAACACAACTTTTTCCATGCAAAAACTACACTTTTTAAAATTAGCAAAAAGTTGCCCTTACCTCAAAACCACAAACACACTCCTAACATGCTCCACATGCTCATTAAAAGTTTAACTATATATCAAGATATCATCGAAGTAAACTACAACGAATTTACCTATAAATGCACGTAAAACACGATTCATTAAACGCAAAAATGTGCTAGGTGCATTAGTTTTCCACTCATCTCCTTCCTTCGTTCGAATTTGATGATAACCACTCTTAAGATCAATTTTACTAAATATGCTAGAGCCATGCAATTCAACTAACATATCATCTAACATAGGAATAGGATGACGATACTTTACTGTTATGTTGTTGATGACCCTACAATCAACACACATTCTCCAAGTCCCATCCTTCTTTGGTATGAGTAATACGGGTACGGCACATGGACTCATGCTCTCCCTTATGTACCCCTTGCTCATCAACTCTTCCACTTGCTTTTGAAGCTCCTTCGTCTCCTCGGGATTACTCCTATAAGCGGGATGGTTTGGAATGACAGCTCCAGGTACAAAATCAATTTGATGCTCAATACCTCGAATGGGTGGAAACCCACTAGGTATATCCTCCGGAAATACATCGTCAAATTTCTACAAGAGAGAAATAGCCAAACTAGGGAGGGGTTTATTAGTTTCCTCAAGGGCAAGGAATGATTCCTTGTACAATAAAATGACTGTTTGTCGATTTTTCACCAGAGCCTTCTTGATTTCACTACTTTTGGCATAGAAACTCACTCTTGATTTTTCTTTTCTGGCACTCTTCGCTCCCTCTCCTTTTTCTGAGGTATGTACCCCAACACTCTTTTTTTCTCTCGCCTCTCCTTTTTCTGGAGTCCTGGCTCAAATCCTCTTTTCCTTTCCTTTTTCTGAGGTCGTGGCCTCAACTATATTTTTCTCAAGATTCCTCACCTTTTGTTCTTCATCACTTTTCAATTTAACTTGATTTGCATAAACTTGTGATGGTGACAATGGTGTAAGTGTAATACTTCTCCCATCCTTGGTAAAACTATATCTATTTTTATACCCGTCACGTGTCACCTTCCTATCATATTTCCAAGTCCTACCTAACAAAATGTGCCCGGCTTGCATAGGAACCACATCACACATCACTTCATCCATATAACTACTAATCGAAAATTTACTAACACCCTCCTATTTACCTTAATTTCACCACTATCATTTAACCACTGAAGTCTATAAGGTGAGGGATACTTCAACAATGGTAATCCTAACTTCTCAATTAGTGTGGTGCTAGCAACATTTATACAACTACCACCGTCAATAATCATACTACATACCTTTTCTTGGGTGCGACACCGTGTATGAAATATGTTTTCCCTCTGTTGCTTCACGTCATCCACGTTGACTTGAGTACTAAGGGCTCACCTCGCTACTAATAACGGCCCATGCTCCTCGGTTAACAATTCCTCATTATCACTAGCTTCCTCCAAAGCGGGCATGTCGCTATAGTCCTCTTCATCGCTGCCACTTTCCCAAGCTCCTTCTGCTCGCATGGTAATGACATGCCTATTAGGGCATTGAGAAGCCACATGTCCTCTTCCCAAGCATTTGATATCTCTACTCCTTGATGGTTGAGACTCCCCTTTGGGTGAAAATTTGTTAACGGACTCCTCCTTTCCGCTGGGTACCTCAATTTTCCCCTTCGAAACAACCCCAGCTCCTTCATTTTCCCACCTCGGCTTCCAAGACGGATTAGAACCCGACTAATACTTAGATGTCCATTTTCTCTTCAATTGCTTCTCCACTTTCATGGACATATGTAGCATATCTTCTAACTCCACATAGTGTTACAATTCGACCACATTTGCTATTTCTTTATTCATCCCATTCAAGAAACGGGCCATAGTGGCCTCCTCATCCTCCTCCACGTTGGCTCTAAGCATCTCCATCTCCTTATGATAATCCTCGACACTCTTAGCACCTTGGTAAAGACTTTGTAATTTTTGATGAAGTTCCCTATGGTAATGACTAGTGATAAATCTCGTCCTCATGACCGCCTTTAATTCACCCCATGTACTAATAGGTCTCTCACGATTTCGCCTCCTAGAAGTTGCTAATTGATCCCACCAAGTAAGTGCATAATCAGTGAATTCAAGAACCGCAACCTTAACCTTTTTCTCCTCCGTATAGCTGTAGCAATCGAATATCAACTCAATCCTTTTCTCCCACTCTAAATATTGTTCCGGATCACTCCGACCCTTAAAGGGAGGAATAGTTGTTTTGATATTACTCATGCCACGATCTGGTCGATCCCCAACAACCTCTCTACCTCGTCGTTCATGCCTAACCTCTCTATCTATAAGTGGCCCATCATCAAACCCATCAAATTCATCTTCTTCCTCCGTCTCTATCCTATGACCACGCCCACTTGTCTCCGCACATTGGGCGCTTCCCTAGGCCACTCTAAACTTTCAATGATGCCCGACATATCTCCAAGCATTTTCTTAAAGCGTTGTGCCAACTCTTCCACCATGTTGACTTGATCTCCGCTCTTTGCTGTAGTAGAATTTTTCAACATCCTAAAACTAAGTAATATATGCCTCACGTGTATTTCACTCATGTATCACTCAATTTTTTTTTGGCTTTTACCCTCTATTGATCTTAACTCTCTGCCTTTTTCCTCTCAATAGCTTTCACCCCAATTGCATCAAAGAACGAATTCGAACTCAAACAAATTTAAATTCGAATGATTCAAACCGAGTATAAGTGAGAATTTTTTTTAACTTGTTGGAAACTCGAAGAAGACCTTGAGAAAATGAAATTCGACTCTATAAAGGATTTGATACTTTTATGGGAATTAAGATTGATTCAAGAAGATAATTCTTGAAATCAAATAACAACTTTTTCTTGGACTTGTTGAAATTTTCGTTTTTTTTAAACTTCTCGAAAATTCAACTATCAGAATAAAGAAACAAATGAAATTTTATTTGAATATCAAACGAAGGAAATAACGACTTTCGAATTTTTTTTGTGACACTTTTTGAATTAAAGACTCAAGAACTGGAAGAACAAGATTTAAGAAAACTCAAGAAAATAAAACAAAGATATAACCTGATTTTTGGAGCCTAAGCTCTGATACCAAATGATGCAAACCACGTAGTAATTGTAGCTACGCAACCCACAAAATATTGAATCGACCCAAGAACGCCAAGAAACTACGATTTATGGATCAATTAAAATTAATTGAACCAAACAACCAATACAATCATAGGGATATATTGACCTTTTGATCACAAGCAATATTAATTCTCACCAAAATTTGAACAAACAAGAATAACTCGCAAGTTCGAATTTTATTCAATGAAGAATAAGGTTGTTGAAAGGAATATAGCCTCACAATAATAATATCAAAGTTGTCTCCCTAATAATGAAAATTACATCCATATAAATAGGGTCAAAATCTGGTCTAAGAGTTCTAATTAAATATGGAATGAAATTGCTCAAATATGGACAGAAATAAAAATAACAGAAAAATAGGATTTTACTCATTTGACATTTACGGCCGTAACTACTTCATTTACTGATTCACATTTACGGCCGTGATACCATGACTTACGGTCGTAAGTCCAAAATTTTCAAAACTCAGTTTTTGATTAGTGACTTCATTACGGCCGTGACCCTCAGCACTTATGGCCGTAATCCCTTATTTCTCGCAATATCAATTTAAGCAGTGAACTCGATACGGCCTTAAGAAATATATGTTACGGCCGTAACTTGGAAACTTCCAAATTTCCTTCGACGGCTTGAATGAGGTTGATCCACTTGTCATTTTGGCTATGTCCCAACATGGAACTTGCTTCTTTTGATGACACGAACATTGTTTTGACCATTGTTTCTTGTACTAGCTTGTCCATTTCTTCGAATTGGCCCTGTTCGTTTGTAATCGAGTCATCGGCCCTTCTTTGATCATCAGTGGATCTTTGCGCGAGCTTATATTCGTGGTCTGAATCACATCAGTTGATGAACTGATAGTCCCATAAAATGCGGTTAATATTAGTTGTTGGCTTTGACTCGAGTTTTAATCATAACCAAACATGGACTTAATGTATCAAAACCTCGTCAAACAAGGGCTTAATAATGTATCAAAACCTGGTATTGATACAATATTCTCTACATGCTTTTGTTCATTGATGATCATAGTTGCATGTCTCAGTTTCTGGATATGTGTTCATTTTCCAGAAGTTTATGTGGGTCGATAAATCTTTTTAAGAGCTTTTTGTAGGAGATGAATCTACTAGTCAAGGCAGATCAACCAGGAAATCAGTTGGATGATTGCATCTTGAAATTGAATACAATCCTATCTCCAAAAGTAGCTGTTGTCTTACGATTACAGAATTGCTTGGCTCATTTTCAACAGCGCTTAAAGGAGCACAATGTTCTAGTGTAGTCTGGTTATTAAGAAGCTTGATACGATATTGCACATGTAAAATTGTTTGTGATGCATATTTGAAGGATCGACAATGTGAACAATAGTGAAATAAAATGGAAGAAATAACATAAGAACATAAGATTTTTCGGTTCAAAGATCCCTGAGGTTCGGTGATTCAAGAATCACCTACTCCCCCATTTAGAAATTCATTAGATTTGGATTTGCATTCAAATTTCACTAGGCACAAATCAAATTTAATAGCATTACAATAAATCACCAAAGTCTGAAAAGAATCCCCAAAACACTGAAGCAATCCTCGTCCAGAATCAATCAAAATTCTCCAAGAATCAAAACCTCTAAACTATGATCTACACCTATTGCAAATCATATTAATCACCAAGAAAATGCTCAAAATTTCCCCTAAACTGAAGCTATATACTCGGTCATACACAAAACCAAAATCACCATGATAAACTCTCCTGTACTACAAGATTACGTATTTTGCAATCTATTTAATCACCAAGAAAATTTTAAAAGAAGAGAAAGTAAAGAATTGATATCACCAAGAGAAGAATCAAATCAAGCCTAATTTTTATGGATTAAGCTACATGTACACACACAATCTTACACACTTCATTACACACCACTATTCATGGGTCCCACCCATGTGAGTGATGTATAAGGGAATATGTAAGTCAAAGAATACAAATAGCGTAATCCAATTTTTATGGCCTCTTTTTTCTGGGAGTAGCCTTTGGCCCTCTTATTTTCGGAAGTGAAAATTACACATACCCCTATTTTTTAGGATTCAAATTCAAAAACAAAGTAAAATCCATATTTATTCAAACCTCATGTTATAATTCAATCTTTTTAATAATATAATTAAAGTAAAGTAAATTATTAATTATTTAGATATATATAATTCAAGCCACAGAGAACATGGCCACATCCCAAAAATATTCTACCCTAATTTTCTAAACCACTCAATTTCATCAACGGCCACAGAACATAGCCACATCCCAAAAACATTCAACCCTAATTTTCCAAACCATTCGATCTCACCAAATCCTATATACAAGCCCTCGCGATCTGACTCCATTCAATCTCTCCAAGTCTTTTTTCTTTAACTACATTCAATCCTTTATTTCTTTTATTGTTTATTTATTAAACGAGGGGGTGTTTGGAATTTAATTAACGCTGGCTTCAGACACAATCAAGAAGAAAGCAGCGTAGAAGAAGTCGGCGGCTGCGCCAAGAGAGGTGGAAAGGCGAGGACGACATCCTCCTCATCGAAGATGAGTGAGAATGAAAATAAAGTTGATACTTAGTGCCATGTCTAAAATCAATTATGCAAAGTCCATTTAAGGTTCATCATTTCTAAACTCAAGGACAACAATTATTTTGAAAATCATTCTTAAGTCATATTATTCCCATTATGCTCAACACCCGTTCTCTTTCTTTCTTTTCTTTCCGAATTTTTTTTTTTTCAGAATTGAAACTTGAAGAGTGGTACCAATAATCATCCACAGTTTTTCCTTGATTTTAAGCAAAGGTAGTGATAAAGGGATAAATTATTGAACCGAAAATTGAAACTTGAAGAGGAAGTACTAATAACCATCCACAGTTTTTCCCTTGTTTTTACACAAAGGTAGTGATAAAGGGATAAATTATTGTACGAATTCATTATTAATTTTGTTTGTTTAATATATTATTCCATATATTTTGGGCAAAAGTTACAACCCAACTTAATTTCTAATTGAGTCAATCTTACTAAGCTTAATATGCACCAAAATTCATATAAATATCCTCTCTGTCTCATGATTCTACATTGAAAAGAATAAAAAAATTGAGTCTTCTATCAATTTATATCATACTTGACATGTATATTATGTGTAACACATAAAGATTCATAACATATGAATATTTCATACTTAACATGTCTTAATAAAATCGTAAATGACTTGCAAAGCATATAACATACCTGGTTCGAGGAGTCAATACGTGGAGAGTGACATAGTAGAGTGATGAGTTAAAATATTTCATATAATCTTATTTTCCTTTAATCAACAATAATTTAATGTGGTTGTATCCAAATCAACATTTTCTTGAATCATAATTCCTAATTAATCACAGTCTTCAAAACAAATCCAATATCGATATAGTAATTATCTCCCCATCAATAATTAATAACTTAACCCAAATAAAATTTATCGTCAAATCTTATTTTTCCTTTAGTCCCCGAACTTCTAGAAATTTATCAAAGACATCAATATAAACATCATATCACTAACTAATTATATTCCATAAAATTTTCAGGACATTACAAACTCCCTTGCTTAAAATGAATTTTGTCCTTGAAATTCGCACATCAAATTTCATCATGCTTTTCAAAATCATAACCATACTTGACATGTGAAAATTCAACTTTTTTTTTATTTATAATGAATAGTGATTTCGTTCACTGTTCATCATGAATAGCACGTCGCTTTACTGTTCACGTGAATAGTGATTTTTTTTTTTTTTTTTTAAAGAAATAAAATTTCAAAAATCTACAGAATCGTTTTTAAAACTCTTTGCTCTGATACCAACTGTGACGACCCGAATTCTCGACCATTCGAGTGCCACTAAAAGTGACTCATATCATATTATCGAGACTTAAATAGTAATGTAAAATTATTCAAAAGAATAATTAGAATCCCATAATTTTATTTGTGAATAAAAATAGAACATAATTTTCTTACATAAAGTTCAACATAATTATCTCATCAATCTTAACCACTTTTGCCACTTCCATGTTGACCGCCTCGAACCTTCAATTATCTGAAAATGGTAAATATCGTGGAGTGAGATTTATAAAATCCCAGTAAGTATACCAAGCATAAATTTTCTTTTGAAAGCATATGGATCATTTTCATCATAACATAGGATAGGATCGAAATACTCATAAACATAGGGAGACACAAGAATTTTACCGAACTTAAATGGCAAGAATTCTTATGTGTAGCGCTACTAAACTCCGGTCCCCTTAGCATAATCATAAACATATCATATGGAACCCATAACAATCTTGTGAGATTGATTTCATAGCAATGATCCAAACATTTTCATAAAAACATAAGATATACTTACTTTTCATAAAAACATACTTACTTTTCATAAAAACATAAGGTGTATTTACCTTTCATAAAAACATACTTACTTTTCATAAAAACATAAGATATACTTACTTGTCATAAAAACATACTTACTTTTCATAAAAACATAAGATATACTTACTTGTCATAAAAACATACTTACTTTTCATAAAAACATAAGGTGTATTTACCTTTCATAAAAACATACTTACTTTTCATAAAAACATAAGATATACTTACTTGTCATAAAAACATACTTACTTTTCATAAAAACATAAGGTGTATTTACCTTTCATAAAAACATACTTACTTTTCATAAAAACATAAGGTGTATTTACCTTTCATAAAAACATACTTACTTTTCATAAAAACATAAGGTGTATTTACCTTTCATAAAAACATACTTACTTTTCATAAAAACATAAGATATACTTACTTGTCATAAAAACATACTTACTTTTCATAAAAACATAAGGTGTATTTACCTTTCATAAAAACATACTTACTTTTCATAAAAACATAAGATATACTTACTTGTCATAAAAACATACTTACTTTTCATAAAAACATAAGGTGTATTTACCTTTCATAAAAACATACTTACTTTTCATAAAAACATAAGATATACTTACTTGTCATAAAAACATACTTACTTTTCATAAAAACATAAGGTGTATTTACCTTTCATAAAAACATACTTACTTTTCATAAAAACATAAGATATACTTACTTGTCATAAAAACATACTTACTTTTCATAAAAACATAAGGTGTATTTACCTTTCATAAAAACATACTTACTTTTCATAAAAACATAAGATATACTTACCTTTTAAAAGATTAAAATGAAGTGTAGTAGTAAATGGACCAAAACTTTCTTGACCACCTTGAATTTCTCTTACTTGTGGATTTTGTCAAGAGATTGAAAATAAGTGTATATGTGTAGAGTTGTGTGTAAAAGAGATGGGTTTAAATAGATGTATAAAGTTGGCATATTGTAAACATAATCATTCAATTCTATTAATTTTAACACATCATTTTCTTAAAGTAAAGCACCATTCATATACTTTTCCATATTTATACAAATATTATGCTCTTCATGATTACATATAATGGAGTCTTATCAACCATTCATATACTTTTCCATATTTATACAAATATTATGCTCTTCATGATTATATATAATGGAGTATATAAATCATTCATATACTTTTCCATTTTTTATACAAATATTATGCTCTTCATGATTACATATAATGGAGTCTTATCAATCATTCATATACTTTTCCATATTTATACAAATATTATGCTCTTCATGATTATATATAATGGAGTATATAAATCATTCATATACTTTTTCATATTTATACAAATATTATGCTCTTCATGATTACATATAATGGAACCTCTCATGCTTGCATATATTTTCTTAATTTAAATAATAAAAGTAATTTTTGTACAAATAAATATTTGGATAACATTGAATTAAGTACTTAGACTTAATATACTTTAAATCAAGAGAATGGAGATATTTTTAGAAATTTGGAATTTAATTTAAAATCGAACGATCTCGATTATTTCTTGACTTGGCTATACGAATACGTCGTGGCGTTAACTTAATAAAAATGGGTGAAATAGTAGCGACACGATTTTCTATTAAAATAATTATTAATCGCGTAAAAATTCTTGATCGCTACAAACTTACCCCCTTAAAATAATTTCGTCCTCGAAATTAATCTTACTTGATCTTATGATTTCTGAACACTTAATCAGAATCTCTTCTTCTTCTTCTTATGTAGCATCATCGCTACCATATTTAACCCAACCATATTTAACCCACTGGACTTTGACTAAATGCATCAATTTGTTTTCTTAAGACATGGACTTTTCTATCAATAATAGACATATGTCTACTCATAAATTCTTCTGAATCAAAATGAAAATTCCCAATCGTATGTGATATTTCATCATATCTTGTAGTATTCATGTAACTTGTCATTTATCATCGTATCATGTGACCTCAAATATTCGTATTAATATCTCTAAAATTTCAATAAATCTTTACTAACATATCATACCATAATAATTTGTCATTTCTTCTTATCACCAAATATCCCAAAATAATTAAAACGATTACCTGAATATTCTCTATGTAATATACCCAAACATGTTATTCACATATCAACATAATCATCAGTTTATCTTTCCAATATTTGTAACCCAAAATTTCTGCAAAATTCAATAAACAAATATCTCCCAAATAATTAAAATTCTTAACTCAAATATCATAACATTTCCCGTAAGGTATTCCTTTCACTTGCACAAACTTATTAATCCTGATTCAATACAGTCCTTATTTCACTTTCACGTATCCCCGTATTATTTCTATACCTTGATTATTATATCAAAATATCAGTACCCAAAAATCTAAGAAAATATTCCATATCTCAAATCCCGTCATCATCAAATCTTCCTTTTATCAAGAAAGTAAACGGCGCATAAACTCTTGTTCCCTCTTTTCCATTATTCTATTCCGCGCTTTCTTGCTGGAATCAATATCACGCGGATTCCCTCTGATCCTTAATGCTTTTAAATAGTTCATGCTGGGAAGAGGTTAGATCCATCAAAAACATGGATATCATTCTTACAAACATTCGCAAGTATTATTCCAGTCTTCCAATGAATGATCTGAGGAAAATCTATCGAATAAGACTCGAAAGATTGAGGTTGCTGATGGCTCATGGTGTTTCAGAAGATGTTCGCTGGTTGATCGAAGCAAAGGTTCGACTATCTGGTGAATTACCTATGACATTTCCAAAGCACATGCCTGGTTTAGGCAAAAGCACCTTCGCAAATAAACGAAGAGCAAAAAGGCTGAATGGTTGCTACAAATGTGCTCGTTGGAACTGTGATACTCGTTGCAAAACAGTAGGATATTCTTCTACTAATCGGGATGATAAAATCAAATTCATAAAGGGTGGACTGAGTAAGGAGTCTTTGGATGATATTCGACTGACTCTTGAGACGCACCCAAGTGGTTATGTGCAACGTGAACTTCTCTCCTTATACGCTCAGTTTAACGAGGACAAAAATCGTTATAGTCTCCAAAATATAATAGCAAAAGATCCTGTTTGCCAGTCTGTTTTACAAAATGAGGCTTCTGACAGTTCAACAATGATATAAGGTAAATCTCTTGATACACATTTAAAATATTTTGCTGTTTTCTTTCACGCGTTTTGGAAATAAAATATATTTTCCTTTCTCGAGTTTTGATAAAGCTGGAAATAAATCACCGAAAGGTGATATCTTTGGTAAAACAGTCAAAAGTTGGCCGATTTTGTCAAAAGTAAATCTTTACTTTTTCAGAATCAATCAAAAACAGTAAGTTTTTCCGGCTTTAAATAGCCAAACATATTTCATAGTTCATGCATTCCAAAATCACATCTTCTTCGTAAGTTTTCTCTTCTATACTATCAAAGATGGAAGCACCAAAACTTCGACAGATCAAAACTATTTGTGTATTTTGTGGATCAAAAGTGGGGAAAGGCTTCAGTTATCTAGAAGCGGCCGTAGATCTTGGAAAGAAACTGGGGGAAAAAGGTATCACTCTTGTGTATGGGGGTGGTAGCAGTGGTCTAATGGGTTGTGTTTCCCAATCTGCTCTTGCAGAGAAATCAAAAGTAATCGGTGTCATACCTGTCCCTTTGGTAGATGTTGCAGGCAAAACACGAGGGCATGAAGTTCAAACCTTATCCATCCATGAACGCATAACTTGTATGCTATATGGTTCTGATGCCTTTATAGCCCTGCCCGGAGGTTTTGGTACCTTAGAAGAAATCTTTAACATTACCTCGTGGGCTCAACTAGATCTCCATACTAAGCCTATTGGGCTTCTGAATGTTAACAATTTCTTTGATGGTTTGTTAACCTTTCTTGATTATGCTGTGGAACAGGGATTCATCTCTCCATTTTCCAGAAGGCTTCTTATTTCTGCTCCTACTATTGATGAACTACTGGATAAGCTGCAGTCATATATCTCAATACAAGATCCAGCAGGGGTTAAGATAGATTGGTCGCAAGGAAGGGGAATCAAGCGAAAATGGAGTCCGGTTAATGTAAACTTAACTTTATGAATCTTAGAATAGGTGGGGGTAGAGTACGGAGTATTCTTACTCTCGAGACACCCCTCTAATTTCCTAGGATTTCCTTAATGTTTAAATCTTGTGTGTACCTCAAAGGTTCCAGGTGGTAGATTACGGAGTATTCTTACTCTCGAAACACACCTCTTTGAAGGTTTCTTTATTTCCTCAAAAGGTCAGAGGTGGTAGGATACGGCTACTCCGGAAACACATCTCTCAATTTGAGGAATTTCCCATGTTGCTTTCTTTTGCTTTTGCGTGTTTCATGTATTTCTTTTCCAGTGTGACTCTTTGTGTGTTCTCTTATGAGAAAATAATAAAATCTCTGCTATCATCTACTAAATCTCGTTTGTGATGTAAATGAACTTGCATGTCTAACCTTAATTCCTTTAGTGGATGCTTATCATATCATGCTCTTAATTCCAAATGATAAAATTCTGGACAGAGTCTCCCTTATAATTTGGACTTATCCCAAACCATAAGCATACTTCATAACTCACAATAATAAATAACTCCACATTTGATCACAACGATCTAAAAATATTGAAAACGATTCCAACACTTCAATATCATCAAAAAAATATCCCATAATTCAATTCAATATTCCTCAACATAACAATTTCAAATCATATTTTTCAATATCACAATATCACTTCCTTCCATACCTTAATTGGCTCAAAAGATTACTCATACTTATATTTATAAGTTATAAATCATATTCCCAAAATTTAATCACAAGGCCAAAGTTCATAATAAATTTCTCTTCAATATAGAGGCATAATTCACTTACTCAACATAATATCCATTACTTAATTCCCAATAACCAAATCTTTAAATCTCTAACTTCATAATGCTTCTCATAAAAGTCTCATTAAAACCACATCACTTATAATCTTAACATCTCATAAAACTTCATAAAATTGGCTAGCTATTTCTCATTAAATCTAAATGATAGATAATCTGAACATATTTCTAATCATTTCTGTTGACTTCTCATACTTAGTGCCATGTCTAAAATCAATTATGCAAAGTCCATTTAAGGTTCATCATTTCTAAACTCAAGGACAACAATTATTTTGAAAATCATTCTTAAGTCATATTATTCCCATTATGCTCAACACCCGTTCTCTTTCTTTCTTTTCTTTCCGAATTTTTTTTTTTTCAGAATTGAAACTTGAAGAGTGGTACCAATAATCATCCACAGTTTTTCCTTGATTTTAAGCAAAGGTAGTGATAAAGGGATAAATTATTGAACCGAAAATTGAAACTTGAAGAGGAAGTACTAATAACCATCCACAGTTTTTCTCTTGTTTTTACACAAAGGTAGTGATAAAGGGATAAATTATTGTACGAATTCATTATTAATTTTGTTTGTTTAATATATTATTCCATATATTTTGGGCAAAAGTTACAACCCAACTTAATTTCTAATTGAGTCAATCTTACTAAGCTTAATATGCACCAAAATTCATATAAATATCCTCTCTGTCTCATGATTCTACATTGAAAAGAATAAAAAAATTGAGTCTTCTATCAATTTATATCATACTTGACATGTATATTATGTGTAACACATAAAGATTCATAACATATGAATATTTCATACTTAACATGTCTTAATAAAATCGTAAATGACTTGCAAAGCATATAACATACCTGGTTCGAGGAGTCAATACGTGGAGAGTGACATAGTAGAGTGATGAGTTAAAATATTTCATATAATCTTATTTTCCTTTAATCAACAATAATTTAATGTGGTTGTATCCAAATCAACATTTTCTTGAATCATAATTCCTAATTAATCACAGTCTTCAAAACAAATCCAATATCGATATAGTAATTATCTCCCCATCAATAATTAATAACTTAACCCAAATAAAATTTATCGTCAAATCTTATTTTTCCTTTAGTCCCCGAACTTCTAGAAATTTATCAAAGACATCAATATAAACATCATATCACTAACTAATTATATTCCATAAAATTTTCAGGACATTACAAACTCCCTTGCTTAAAATGAATTTTGTCCTTGAAATTCGCACATCAAATTTCATCATGCTTTTCAAAATCATAACCATACTTGACATGTGAAAATTCAACTTTTTATTTATTTATAATGAATAGTGATTTCGTTCACTGTTCATCATGAATAGCACGTCGCTTTACTGTTCACGTGAATAGTGATTTTTTTTTTTTTTTTTTTAAAGAAATAAAATTTCAAAAATCTACAGAATCGTTTTTAAAACTCTTTGCTCTGATACCAACTGTGACGACCCGAATTCTCGACCATTCGAGTGCCACTAAAAGTGACTCATATCATATTATCGAGACTTAAATAGTAATGTAAAATTATTCAAAAGAATAATTAGAATCCCATAATTTTATTTGTGAATAAAAATAGAACATAATTTTCTTACATAAAGTTCAACATAATTATCTCATCAATCTTAACCACTTTTGCCACTTCCATGTTGACCGCCTCGAACCTTCAATTATCTGAAAATGGTAAATATCGTGGAGTGAGATTTATAAAATCCCAGTAAGTATACCAAGCATAAATTTTCTTTTGAAAGCATATGGATCATTTTCATCATAACATAGGATAGGATCGAAATACTCATAAACATAGGGAGACACAAGAATTTTACCGAACTTAAATGGCAAGAATTCTTATGTGTAGCGCTACTAAACTCCGGTCCCCTTAGCATAATCATAAACATATCATATGGAACCCATAACAATCTTGTGAGATTGATTTCATAGCAATGATCCAAACATTTTCATAAAAACATAAGATATACTTACTTTTCATAAAAACATACTTACTTTTCATAAAAACATAAGGTGTATTTACCTTTCATAAAAACATACTTACTTTTCATAAAAACATAAGATATACTTACTTGTCATAAAAACATACTTACTTTTCATAAAAACATAAGATATACTTACTTGTCATAAAAACATACTTACTTTTCATAAAAACATAAGATATACTTACTTTTCATAAAAACATACTTACTTTTCATAAAAACATAAGGTGTATTTACCTTTCATAAAAACATACTTACTTTTCATAAAAACATAAGATATACTTACTTGTCATAAAAACATACTTACTTTTCATAAAAACATAAGATATACTTACTTGTCATAAAAACATACTTACTTTTCATAAAAACATAAGGTGTATTTACCTTTCATAAAAACATACTTACTTTTCATAAAAACATAAGATATACTTACTTGTCATAAAAACATACTTACTTTTCATAAAAACATAAGGTGTATTTACCTTTCATAAAAACATACTTACTTTTCATAAAAACATAAGGTGTATTTACCTTTCATAAAAACATACTTACTTTTCATAAAAACATAAGGTGTATTTACCTTTCATAAAAACATACTTACTTTTCATAAAAACATAAGATATACTTACTTGTCATAAAAACATACTTACTTTTCATAAAAACATAAGGTGTATTTACCTTTCATAAAAACATACTTACTTTTCATAAAAACATAAGATATACTTACTTGTCATAAAAACATACTTACTTTTCATAAAAACATAAGGTGTATTTACCTTTCATAAAAACATACTTACTTTTCATAAAAACATAAGATATACTTACTTGTCATAAAA
Source organism: Ligustrum vulgare (assembly GCA_963555705.1). Lineage (NCBI taxonomy): Eukaryota > Viridiplantae > Streptophyta > Magnoliopsida > Lamiales > Oleaceae > Ligustrum > Ligustrum vulgare. Next base: position 1,790,137 of record OY743172.1, on the reverse strand, counting down.
ACATACTTACTTTTCATAAAAACATAAGGTGTATTTACCTTTCATAAAAACATACTTACTTTTCATAAAAACATAAGATATACTTACTTGTCATAAAAACATACTTACTTTTCATAAAAACATAAGGTGTATTTACCTTTCATAAAAACATACTTACTTTTCATAAAAACATAAGATATACTTACCTTTTAAAAGATTAAAATGAAGTGTAGTAGTAAATGGACCAAAACTTTCTTGACCACCTTGAATTTCTCTTACTTGTGGATTTTGTCAAGAGATTGAAAATAAGTGTATATGTGTAGAGTTGTGTGTAAAAGAGATGGGTTTAAATAGATGTATAAAGTTGGCATATTGTAAACATAATCATTCAATTCTATTAATTTTAACACATCATTTTCTTAAAGTAAAGCACCATTCATATACTTTTCCATATTTATACAAATATTATGCTCTTCATGATTACATATAATGGAGTCTTATCAACCATTCATATACTTTTTCATATTTATACAAATATTATGCTCTTCATGATTATATATAATGGAGTATATAAATCATTCATATACTTTTCCATTTTTTATACAAATATTATGCTCTTCATGATTACATATAATGGAGTCTTATCAATCATTCATATACTTTTCCATATTTATACAAATATTATGCTCTTCATGATTATATATAATGGAGTATATAAATCATTCATATACTTTTCCATATTTATACAAATATTATGCTCTTCATGATTACATATAATGGAACCTCTCATGCTTGCATATATTTTCTTAATTTAAATAATAAAAGTAATTTTTGTACAAATAAATATTTGGATAACATTGAATTAAGTACTTAGACTTAATATACTTTAAATCAAGAGAATGGAGATATTTTTAGAAATTCGGAATTTAATTTAAAATCGAACGATCTCGATTATTTCTTGACTTGGCTATACGAATACGTCGTGGCGTTAACTTAATAAAAATGGGTGAAATAGTAGCGACACGATTTTCTATTAAAATAATTATTAATCGCGTAAAAATTCTTGGTCGCTACACAGGTGGCAGCCGTAGGTGTTGAATGTTTGAGATGTTGATGGCTTGGAATGTGACCTCTCACATAATATGTGGCCTAAAGAAATCAAATAATCGTGAATTTAAAATATTTGTGACTTAAAGAAATTAGGTAGCCGTGACTTTAAATATTTTGACCTAATAATTTGATAAATAGTGATTAATTTAATATTTTGTGATCTATTAATTTGATAAGTTGTGAATTTGAAATTAATCTTGACTTAAAAAATTGTATATGTGACTTAAAAATAAGTTCAATTTGTGATTTAATATTTTAACAATTTGTGATCATAAAATAATATGTAACTTAAAAACGGTGATTGTGACCTTAAATACGATTAAAAATGATGGTTGTGACATAAACGATCTGTATTTTGTGTCCTGAAATTTTTCAATCACCAGTACAAAAATAGGAACTCGCGTCGTTTGGAAAACGGAATACGCGTCGGTTGTAGCGGCGACGCATATGACACAGACGCGTAAAGTCTCGACTTTAGGCGTCGGTTACAACCGACGCGCAAAGTCAGCTTTGGGCGTCGGTTCTAGTTTAAAACCGACGCCTAAAAAAAAAAAATACACTTTGGGCGTCGGTTTCTGGTTAATACCGACGCCCAAAGTTTTTTTTTGGACTTTAGGCGTCGGTTTTATCTTTAGAACCGACGCCTAAACTTTTTTTTTTAATATATATTATATGACCTGGACGTGGCCTGCAATAACCCAGGTCATTGCACTTCGTGGCCTGCAGTGACCTGGACGTAGCCTGCAATGACCCAGGTCACTGCACGTCGTGGCCTGCAGTGACCTGGACGTAGCCTGCAATGACTCAGGCCACTGCACGTTGTGGCCTGCAATGACCCAAGTCACTGCACGTCGTGGCTTGCAATCACCTAGACGTGACTTTCAATGACCCAGGCCACTGCAGGTCGTGACCTGCAGTGACCAGGACGTGGTCTGCGATAACCTGAACATGCGCATCACCAAATAAATATATATAATCGATATATACGTAATAAAATTAAATTAACAACAATTATACTTACAAATTGTTAATTTATGATACAAATTAAATATATATGTAAGTGCAAGTTTTGATTACGCTTCGATTTACACAAACCTATGAACGAAGTATTTTGCCCATAAGTTTTGAATCTCGATTACTTCCTCCGTTGAATAATATTCTTTAAATGCCTACAAACAATCAAAATGAATTATTAGTTATTTTTAATAAAATATAAAGTCATTATTAAAATTCTCATTTTCAATGACTTATACATTTTCTAACGAAGTAAGTTGAAAGTGTTCTGTAACTATCTCATACATATTTCTCATAACGTAGTAGCCACACTCAGACCCTCCAGGTTGTTGAGGACACTGAAATATTCACATTGAAAAATAACAATATTAATAATCAAACTAAATAAAATATAGAAATAATTCAAAGATTTTTAATAAAGTTTAAATCCGTGTTTTCATACTTTTACGTTTTTCCACGTTGTATTGGATTTTGTCCTCATGCCTCCAACTGTCCAATACGTTTTGAAAGCCCTAAAATTTCAATAAATTATATCAACAAGTTACAAAAAAATTAAGACTCAAACATCCTACAAAAAATTGGACTTAACCAATCTATAGGAATAATCAACATATCACAATAAACCAAAATGTTCATCCTCGACATATTCAAAAAGCTAATACAACTCAAATCAAACTTCAACATCATCAACTACTCCAAATTTAATTCGAAATCCATTCTCAATTCCTAAAAAGTGAAGCTAAGATTTCATGACTTAATATCTCATAATTTCAACTCCAATAATTAAAATATTAAAATTTATCTATCTACTAACTTAAAATCAACAATATAAATTTAACACCCAAATTTATATATATTAAAATTTAATTAACACATTTATACATATTAACATGTAATTATCATATTTATATAATAACAAATATATATATATATATACATACACAGAGGCTAATTATATACATATCTATATAGATTATATATATACATACACACACACAAATATATACACAGTCACACACACACACACACACACACACACACACACACACACACACACACACACACATATATATATATATATATACACACGCAGACACATATATATACACATAAATATATATACACAAATACATATACATATTTATAAACAAAAATGAGAATCGGGTCTTACAATGTAGGTGGAGGCGGCGGCGGTAGAAGTATACCGGGCGGTGGAGACGGCGGTAGAAGAGTGAGGGTGGTGGAGGCGGCGACGACGTTCACAAGAGAGGGAGAGGCGTGAGAGTAGAGAGAAATTGTGAGAGTGAATTGTGAGAGAGAGAAGCGTGAGTGTATAGAGAGAAGTGTACTGAAAGAGAGAAAGAGGCGCGAGAGTGTGTTTATATGAAAATACCGGGAAAAATTTATGAGATTGCGCGTCGGTTTTTTGGAAAAATCGACGCGAGAAACTCCGGTTTCTCGAGTCGGTTCAAGGTAAACCGACGCGCAAAGTCGGACCGGCCGGCTTTGCGCGTCGGTTTAAAATAGGAACCGACGCCTGTTCCTAAATTTTAATTACGAAAATGCCACCGTCCTATTTTATGCGTCAATTTTTTGAAAAACCGACGTATTTTTCTCATTTTTTTTATGTCCTTTTGTACTAGTGAATGTTGTGATCTTAATATTTACTTAATTTGATTAATTAATCTTAATTACAACATGATTTTTAAAATTATACAAGTTTCATCTCAATTCTAAAATTTATATTTATAATTACCTAATTTTTGTAATTTTCCCTTTTCGGAAATTAAGGGAACACAAGTGGATCATAATTCCAATTTTAGGCCCAATAGTGTAAAAACGTATATATTTTTTTTTATGTAACTGTTAACTGAATGACAGAAAGTTGCCAATTGAATATCTGCGACTTTGTAATTTCATGACAATCGAATCTTTTCTGCTATGGAATAGGCATTTATGTACAATTTAATTTGATAAATTAAACCTGAATCTCGTGGGTATGTGCCATTCGAATACCATTTGATGGTGGTAACTACTAAAAGTCTAAAATAACAGGAAATTTTCTTTATTCTTTGAAGCGATTCAATCATATAATTTCATGTTAACGAGAATTAAGAATAACGCGGAATTAAAAAGGTATTATTTGTGCTCGAATAACGTGGGGTCGACCGAGGGTTACGGAGGATACAACTCCTTATACACGTCCATGAAAAAATTGTCAACAATTTCAAGGTAAAGCGGACATTTAACCCTAGAATAATAATGCATCACCTCTTCCATATCCATCACATGGTCCAAATCATTCGTATCGAACATTTCCAATTCCTTCATCTTCTGTGCTAAACCATTTACAATCTTCGAACTGGACCCAACTTGTTTCCCTTTCATGCACGTCTCACACACAGCACTGAATTCGTCTGGACAATACAGTAAACAAGAACTTAGTTTCTATTATTAACGATAAAAGATAAATCCCAATCGAAATAAATTTAACACGTGATATAAGGCCTTTGACTATTCATTTTAATAAAGTTGGCATTCTAAAATGAAATCTTATAATATATTATCTATCATAGCTCGTTAAGCTCAAACGAGCAAACTTTACGTTTAAAGCTCAAAGACCGTCAGAATTCTTACCTTTCTTCTTCCCTTCTTTTCTTGCACCATTCATGGAGCTTCCACTGCATGATGATTTGTCATCTCTCTTTCTTTTTTCTTTACCCGAAAATCGACCCTTTTTCTTTTTCTTCAGCATCTTATTATGATCAGTATCCCAGTGTTGGGAAAAAGCCGTGTAGAAATTATCCAATTCCTGCATTTTGGGATTGAAGAGAGGATTGACATGAGGAGTTTTAGGTAGTTTTTGGTAGTCTCCTAAGAGTGAATATTTGAGGTTTTGGAAATTTCTATGAATGAAGTGTTTGGTCTTGTAAATGGATTCTTTAAGCAGCATTTTCCTGTTTAATTGAAGATTTTCAACCTTCTTTTGGTTACTCTGGGACTGGGACAAAATGTAATGAGAAAGGGGTTTATATATAAAAAAAATGCTCCTTGGGTTTTTGAAGATGTAGAACGGTCTAATCTGGCCGGGTTCGTGTTTTAGGTTGCCTTGCATTGCCCGTCCCCATCGAGTCTACGACGTGCTCCGAAAATTTCAAGTCTTGTTGAGTCATATGACTTCTCTATGGTTAAAATTTTATATGAGATAGTTTATATTAAAGCGCGTAAAGGACTTGCATTTACAACATGTTTGATTTTGATTAAGCTAGTGTTCGGTAAAAAAAAAAAAAAAAAGCATTTAGACGTAACCCGATAAGACATCTTGCAAAAGCTTGCAAATTAATGAACTCCACTATATTGAAAGCTTCAAAATATTGAACTGAACGAAGTCTAAAATTTTGATTTTTATGAAAGTTAAAATCAACAATTAATCATAATCACATATTTCATGGATCTCACTATATTTTAACTGCACATCTCATTAACTTTTATCAAAATCTATTAAAAATCTTACTTTAATCTTTACAAAACATGGGCTCTAATCGTTTGTCCTGTGATCACCCCTTTTTTTTTTTTTATGAAAATTTGGCGATGGATAAAAATGAATTCAATATTTCTTGCGTTAGTTTTATTTAAAAAATTAAAAAATCCCTTTCTTTCAAAAGAAAAAATAAAGTAACATGCGCGGACCGACTCATAAAGACGAGTATTAGGGACAATTTGATTATTAAACAAATCAAATCACTAGTTAAAGTTGAGATAATGTTTGTCCACCAACCAGCAAAGGCTCCTTATAGCTTGATATAATATATGTATTCCGTTCAAGAAATGAAACGAAACAAATTATATAAACACTGACACACTGGGAATCCAATGATTATTAGAAGACTTCCTGCTATTTAAAGTGCTGTCCTTTTGTCTGTAAAAGTTTTTTTTATGTGATATTTTCGTAATAAAATATGTGATTAAAAAGTGATTTAAAATAATGTGTGCTGTTAAAAATTAATTTAAGAAAATGTATTATTTATAAATTTATGTATAAACAGTTTATAAGAAGAATATGTTACGTGTGTAGGTCTTTCAATGAAAGTTTACATCTAGAATGCTAAGCTTATGTTTGGTGAATATTAATAGTATATTCCCTAACGTAATTATTACTGTTTATAAATCAATTTATAAATAATACAATTTTTCAAACTACTTTTTAACTATTCAAATTTTCACTCTTCACTTTTCAATAACACATCTTACTTTTTAAACAGTAAAAAAATCGTTTATAAACTGCTACAGTGTTACCGAACAGAGCATAAAATCAGTTTTTAATAGATTTGATAAAAGTTAATGAGATATGTGATTAAAAAATTGAAAGTATCATAAAATTTGTGATTAATATTGATTGTTGACTTCGACTTAAATTAATATAAGGCTAAAATTGTTTTAGCTTCTTTTTGACCAATAGGGCCTACAATTAGTTAGACTAATATAAATGTATAGGAACGCCATATATATATATATCCGAACGAAATTTTATTGAACGAAATTTATTGAAATAGAAGAACTCTTGAATATTTTGAGTATAGATTTGTCGATATTTAGCGTGTTTGGTATTGTTTAAAAAGAATTTTCTTGAAAATGAATAGTACTTTTTAGGAGAATGGATGATTGAGATTTGATTGAAAAGTCAAATATTGTGAACTTGACTTTTAATGAATGATTGAGATTGAATACCGTAAAAAAAAAAAAAAAAAAAAAAAAAAAAGAATTTTTTTAAAGAGAATCAATCATAGACTTAGGGTGATTCATTATTTCAATGAATTACTTTAGTTGGACTCTAGCGGAGTAAAACCATGATCACGAGATGGATTTTTTTAAAAATAAAACATTTCTCGAGAAGCCAGTAATTTGGACCCAACATACTCATTCCTTTTGCCTATTCAAAGATAGGCTCCCTAGCAATGTGTTTTCACATCGAAAATTATATGCATATGAAGAGATATCAAGCAAGTTTCTTGCTTACCAAGCAAGGAATAAATTTTTTTTCCTAAGGTGAAAATGAAAAAGATGATACGTACAATCAACATTAATTAACACGTGAGCATGACAAAAATGACCTTTATATGCAGCAAAAGTGAATGGTTCGATATTCGATATTAATATCAAGAAAAAAATATTTGAAATTGGGGTGCTTCAAGGAGCATAAATACCAATAAACAATAGAGGCCCAACATCTATCCAAGCCCGTCAAACCCAATATTTGAACCCAAATAGAGGCCATGTGTCGCTTAAGGCTCAATCCTAAAGCCCAAAATGATCTGTTAATTTCAATGATTTTTCCGTATAAAGGCACAAAACGGCGCATCCATTTCTTTGGCTAGTGCTCAAGGGAAGTCTAGGGTTTCTGCAACTGCACAACAATGGTAAAAACCTTTATTATACACATATTTTTTTGCCATCGTTAGGTATATATATTTGTACGTGTATCAGCAATTGATTTGATCTGTACGTGTCTTTGTGAATCTCTTTACTTGGATGATAATAGGGGAAGGGAACAGGGAGCTTTGGTAAGAGGAGGAACAAGACACACACATTGTGTGTGAGGTGTGGCCGCCGCAGCTTCCACCTCCAAAAGAGCCGCTGCTCCGCCTGTGCATACCCTGCTGCTCGCAAGAGGACATGTAAAACCTCATCGTTTTAAACGTTTTTTTTTATATGTACAGCGTGTTTGATTTTATGCTTGATTGGTGTTATTCACTGAATGACATAATAGATAACTGGAGCGTGAAGGCTATTCGGAGGAAGACTACTGGAACGGGGCGCATGAGGTACCTACGACATGTGCCGCGCAGATTCAAGACCAACTTCAGAGAAGGTAAGATTCATACGTATAGATGTATATCTGTTACATCTTTTTGAGCTTTTTGCACGTAAAATTTTCGGGGGGTTTTTGTTTCTTTGGTTTAGGTACTCAAGCAGCACCAAGGAAGAAGGCAGCAGCAGCTTCTGCTTAATTTTGACGGGTTCTTTTGATTTTACTTTTCTTAGCTCTTCGAAGTATTAGAGAACAAATGAATTTGGAAAATTTCATTTCAAGGGCATTTTTCGCATTTCTTGGTGTATCGAATTTACATTTTTATGAATTTCTGAAAATTTTAGTGTGTTTTTCAGTAAGTATTTGTGGGATAGTATTGTTGACAATCTTGCTATATATACAACGGGATTGACAAACCGCATTGAACACCCTCTCACATACATGGGGTGGGGCACCTCATTACATTGAATTCTTAGATATATGATATGAATAGACTATGTTCGGCTGCTGTTTGGCCATTTATAAATGGATTTTATTGTTTTTAAGGTAAAATGTGTGGTTAAAAAGTTATTTAAAAAATGTGTAATTAAAAATAGGTAATAATTGCGATTCCGGATGCTATAATATGTTTTAGCCAGGCCTTTTGTGGTGTATTTGGGAGCTTGGCTCCCCTTGTGGCTGACTCCTGATTTGTAAACGTCATGTTCTGCATCCTTACTTATTAGGAATATTTTGGTTGAGCTAGTTTTAGATTTTTTTTTTTTTTTTTTTTTCATGCGAGAACTTTGATTGTCCAAGATTCATAGCCTCTGTTTAATGTTGTTCCTCCATTTATTCATTTAAAATGAATAATGATTTTTAGATTAATGTGATTAAAAAGTAAGGAATATTTTTTGGATTTATGTGATTATTTTATTGATAAATACGTGATTAAAAAGAAGAAAAAAATATGTTAAAATTTAAAGGGGACCAAACAGGGGCATAATTGGCTGAGCTCATTGTGATTGTGGATCTTCGAGTCCTTTAATACTGGATCATTGCTAAACTGTTTTAAGTTCGGATTTCATTCAAGCAAATGTGCACAGTTGTTTTCCTCGACAATTTGGATCCAAAATTGCAAATGATGTTTTGTTGTTTAGGTATCTGGGCACACTCTTCATTTCCATTTCCATTTCCATTTCATTGTTGGTTGGTCATTTTCTATGATACTCGTCTCGTGTGTTGTTTACTCGACGAAAAGAAGATAACGCTCATGTAAAAGCTTACAATATGCTGTGTGAGAGAGGGATTCCTCGTGAGCAGAGAATTGAACATAATCAGTGTACAACAGAGAATTAAATACAATGTGTTTGGTATTATATAAAAAAAGTTATTTAAAAAATAAATAGTGAATTTTAGAATAATTGATGGTTAAAATTTGATTGAAAAGTAAAAAATGATGGGATTTAACTTTTGATGGATGGTTAAGATTGTGTTACGTAGAAAAATGAGAATTTTTTTTCAAACAAGGGCAATATAATGTTACCTGAAGGAAAATATATATATATATATGTATATATTTTCCACTTTCTTTTTATACTCGGGGAAAGAGAAAAATGTTTTTTGGCCAATAATCATTTGACACATCTCATCTTAAATAACTTGAAAGAATGAGAAAAATCATTGCCAAAATTTCAACTTTGCTAATTCAATTCGAGTTTTCCAAACTTCTCCTTTTCCTCGTGCAATTGTTTGAAGACATTATCAAGCTCTGGAAATGCAGATAAGAGCAGCAACTCGAGAAGTTTAAACGCTAGTTGCTTCATACAAACGGACGACTGTGCAAAGCAGAAGGGCAAAACGGCAACCCATGAGTAATGGTTCAAAAGAATGATACGGATATTTATTATTAACGCATGCCATTTTATTGCAAGGATAAAGTCACGGAGGTTTAGGCATTGAAATAATAAAAGAAGCATGAAATACATCAAAGCTTTATAAATTTTATGCGAAATGCGATGAAATTTATGAAGATTGACCTGCTGTAATTCCGCACAAAAACATCATGCCTGATTTTCTAATTCCAACCATGAAAAGGATCTTATTCTTCCCTCCCAAACAAAATATAAAAAAAATATAGAGCTAAAAAGAATCAGGTAAGCAATAAATGACTTAAACTCGGGGTGAAAGTAAGCCTGTATTTTCCAAAAAAAAAAAAAAAATTACTTGTAGCCTGTAGGACACGTCTCTCTCTAATCTGTCAAACAAAGAGGTTATACACATGCACACATTCAAATCTTCTTAGGAAATGCGGAAAGCAGATGTTGCATATTTCTATTGTATGTGCATTGTGCCTAGGCCTTGAGAGAATACATTTGAGGCTGTGAGGCAGAATGAAGTTGACATGTTTCGTTAAGACACATATCGGCAAAGGGCGGACGGAGGAAAAACAGAGTATGTATCTTTTACGTATACACATCAACCACTTTTGATTTCATCTCATGGAAGACTGAGCAGTGCACAACAATTGCAATAGAACTAGATTACCTGAATAAAATAATAGAGATCTTTTGCACATTTTTCGTATTCCTTGTGACCAACAAGACCTACAATAGCAGCTGGTGCCTTATCTGCAAGAGAATTTGAAGTCATCAACATCTCCAGTAAGAGGGAGGGAGGGAGGGAGGAAGGGGAGCTCCAATTAGAAGAATGCAATGGAAAGGCAGACAATTATGATTTACCGATCATGAGTTCATATACTAATTTTGCTCGCCGTTCAGCTTCCTTTTGCTGCATCTCCTCTAGTGTCTGGATATCATCTATATTAGGTGAAGAAAACGGAGTGGGAGACTGGACTCGAGGAGAATTATCAGATGGGCTCGCACAAGTGGGTTGCTGTCTCTTTGGGTGCTTAGTTACGAAAATTCCATCAGGCCAAAGTATCTACGCATCAAACAGAATCAGATTACTAAAATGAGATATTACTTTTCCCTTGAAAGCATTTTTTGAACGACTATGCATCAGTTATCCTTCTATTCTGACAAACAATCACATTGTTAGGTTCATAAATTGCCATAGCTCTCATTGAATTGAATAAGTTCATTGGTGTTGGAGGGTGTTCATGATGGAGTAGAATGGTGGTGTGACGAGCTGGCAGTGAGTTGTGGTGGTCATAAAGTGACAAAGAAAGAGGAGAAAAAAATGAATTGTAGTTGGGTACGAAGAGTTTGTCAAAATATAGCCTCTAGTAAATGCAGGCACTTCTTTCTTTCGAAACTGATTAGCAAGGGCCAAACACTTGCCATTTTCACCACGTATGACACTCAATTTCAACTTAATGGAAGGAAATATTGTAGTAGAACTTTAAAGGACAAGGGAGTTAAGTTCAGGTATACAAAGGTACATGGGCGTTTTCAGAACATATTGAATACCACATGGTGATTCTCAGCATCAAACGAGATCATAAATCTAAATGCAGTGAAGCTAATGGCAATGAATAAGTGTTGCTGGTGCCAAAATGCTGGAAGCGTATTATTGAGATTGAAATAGGAGAAATAAAGATAGAAAGGAAGGCATAATATGCACACATTATACTAAAAGAATTTTTTTTCAGACACCTGGATGTCAAATATATACCTGCTCCAAACGCCTGATTCCTGAAGCAACTACTGATCCCCGGCGCAGAATCTGGATTTTCTCAATCAGCCAATCATCAAATGCATCGCCCATTCCTAATTGTAAAATTTGTTTGGCCACCCAAAAAGCCTTTCTCCTGTAATTCAATTAAAGTGTATGAGTCAAGCAAGCACGGGCTTATAAAACTATGCAAAGTACATCTCAACATATTTCAGTTTGAACAATATGATGCCTGATCCATCCACCATCTTGAAGCTGAAAAATGACATCAACCAAATCCAATATGGGAACACTTAGATTTGGTGGCACCCACTGCATGGAGAAAGTATGTTAGAAACTATATATCATAAACAAAATTAATCACCCAACCAAACACTTCAACACTCACACTGGCTGCGATACTGCATTGAAACTGTGTTGAGCATTATATACAAGCATGACTAATATAAGGCTTCCTTTTCAATGAAGAAAATATAGAGAGCAAAGACAGCAAATGATCACATATTACCTCACTAGGAAGGGTTGGATCAGTGGCAGCATTAATAAACTCAGATGCACGCAAACTATTCACATCCGTTTTCAAAGTCTTCCCCAAGTTTCCGGCCAAATGTATGCTTTCTTGCTCTGGATTGTCAGAATCACTGGAATCCTCAAAAGCCATTCCACATCCTTTGGTAGGTATTTTCCGTGGGGAAAGAACTAGACTTCCTTTGTTCAATTTGGAGGCATCAGCAACATGTTCACCTCTCATCCGTAATGCAGACTCCTTACCGTGGCTGAAATTTTCTTTTTGATTGGATAACAAATCAGTTAAAGGCCCTACTTTATCCCGATACTCCCTACTCCTTTCATGTATAGTATCATCAAGGTCAACTGAAAATCCAATCCAGTTCGAAACAATAAAAAAGGTATTTTTTACAACTGTTTAGTGGAAAACCTGCTTGCTTGGAATATGACTCACCTGAAAGAGTCTCAAGAATAGATAATGAATTCGAGAAAAAATATGTCTGCATTAGTTTGTACGGTTGTCAGAAATTCAAGTACAGAATTTTGAGGAATTTATTTATATATCAAATAAAACGAAACTAAAATAAGTCAAACCTGGGAGTCTACACTAAGGAAGTCCCAAACTTCAATAGAAGAGGAAACAGTTGGAAGTTGCAGAAGCTTCTGCATAACAAAAACATCAGACAGTCAAATGAAGAACTATTGGCTTCAGAAAAACATGCACGTCCATATGAATACGTGCACTTGTATAATCACATATGCTCGTATGTACATGTATGTATATTGAAGTATGAAAAATGGATCAGAATTCTTGTCAATACAAAATAAGTGTCAATATACCTAAGCTATCGATCACATGAAATATAACTAGATCATATTAATTCATCAAGTAACAGGAAAAGCCTATATAGAACCACCACAAGTTAAGGATTCATTGGCAATACAGAGGGAGTAATAGAATAGAGCACAAGGCAACATTGTAAGAGGAGAGGAAAAAAAGTACAAAAGGCTTATAAGTGAACTTTAATTGCATACAACTGCTTTTGGTTTCTTCATTCTACAACTAGCATCAAATTTAACTTATTCTGAATATATGTGAAAATGGCGGAAATGTAAAAGGAAAAATTAAAAAATTCAAAGCGACGGGAGAAAAAGTTTCAGAACCTTCAAATACTGGTCAAGCAATTTACACCGCTCTTCAATTACAAAAATTTCTAGACCGGTTGATAGGAAATACTTAGGTGGCAAATGGAGATTATATTCACGAAACTCTTTAAGACGCCGATGTAACTCCTCAAAATGTCGAAATCTGTAAGGACGAACAATAAATTCCAGTTAAGAGCTGGAACTTATAATCATACTACAACATGCCACATAAGGTGAAATATCGATGATAAATAAAAAATGTAAAACATATAGAAGGAGCATTATAGCATGAGCAAAAGATAAAAATAGAGAGTTTACAATATATGTTAGCACCTTCTTTTGATGGACCAACTGTTACTATTTACATCAGTAACAGATATGGAATAGACAGCAAAAGTTTTGGACCCACTCTTCACAATATTGGCACCCAATACCTGCAACAAGAAATGGGCGTTAATGCAGCATAAAACACGCATTCAAGCTGGTGCAACTTAAAATGGAAGGCGTGAATTGAATACCTCACATCGTAACTTGAAAAAAGAATCAGCAATAATTGAATTTTTTGCAGAATTAGCTGGCCAGCAATGACTTCCAGGCAAGGAGGCTAAGGAAACTGATGACGAAGTATTAGCTCCACTATAAACTCTATTTAAAAGTTCTGCCTCAAAGTCATCACTTGAGTCTTCATGTTTGATATTTTGTGTGGAAGAATACAGTATATCCTGCCTGTCTCCCAATAAGAAACTTGTTCTTTCAACCTCTTGCCACAAGTGCCCGTTTTGACTACTTGATCTAGACCTTTTCCTCTTAGACAGGGTTTTATGCAATCTTGGCGAATGTAGATTCCCTTTGCTCGCCTTTCTACTCTTAAGGCCTTCAAAACTTTCAAGAGGATGATGAATGCTACCGACATTTCTTTTGTTTTTAGCATCCCAAACTATAACATCAGGTGAATCAATACCTGTTACATTGATAGTATCTTCATCTTCCGTAGTATAACTACTGCTCTCTGATTTGATCTCATCGGAATGCAAGAGACAAAGGTTATCTTTGTCTTCATTTATAGGAATTCCTGTATGACTTTGTTTTTTAAGCTCATCATGTGTGACAATATTGTTGGCCCCAGGGCATTTATTACTTCCAGAATTAAAAACATCACTCTCTAAGGAACTACCTTCGGTTTCTATGATCTTTTTCTTTTGCCCAGAAAGCATTTTTGACTGCTCGACTGAGATAGATACACCCTCCAAAGAGGCTTTCTTCACAGGGTCAGCCACCTGATTTGCACCTTCATTCTTTTTGTAATTTCTTCCTTTTGTCCACATATTGTCAAAATGTTCTGGAGCCAGGGCCTCAGTCTTTCTGCGAGAAAACACATCTAGCATATCAACCCATTCTCCTCCGGACAGGTGTCGCTGAATATCTCTTCCGTTGGCATAATAGTTTTCTGATGGCAAAGGACTCCAAGAAGGGGTGGAGTGTGTACCACTGGAAAGCAATGAATCTTTTGAAAGAAGTATTTCCTTCATGTTGCCTGATGCAGGATTATCAGCCTTATTCCTGGATTGATCCTTCTTTAACTGCACGAGTTCAACACCTTTCATTGAAGGATCTAGAACCTGAGAGTGATCAGATGATAACTTAGGAGATACATTTGGCCTGGACTGCAAATCCACACGTGTTGCCTTACTTCCTTTGTCAGTCTTGCTTAAAGAAATAACTAGAAATTCAATTCTCTCATTGATAAACCTGACACAAATTCCATAAAGTATAATGAAAAGAAGAAAAGAAATGATGCACATCTTTAGAGCAGAAAAAATATATAATTACCTTGGGCTAGATAAGTTTAGCACCGGTCGCATCACTGCACAAGAAAGAAGTTCCCTGACAATATAGCGAAATAAGGAGCATTGCAGATCCCCTGGCTTAAACGTGAATGAAATGAGACCATCCATAATATGCTGGAGAACCTGTAAGCTTTGCATTCCAAAGCAAAAAATAAGCAACGCAGAAACCAGAAAATTCTTGAGCAACCGGCCAGACTACCTATCATTTTAAACTGCAAGGAAGAGAAAAGCAAATGGGTCGACCTTGTGCTCAGCTTCGGCAGAAAATAAAGCAGGATGCAGTTTGTTTTCAGCGGCGAGAACAGATTTTAATTCCAACTCTCTTTCTTCAATGGTTAGAAATCTCGATCGATGCTTCTCAATCTTTGCCTTGCTTGAGCGAAAAAGCTCCAACTGAGTGCATAGAAGATCAATGATATCCCTGCAAAATACCAAGAAAACTGGTATCCTATACATGAAACTTCAATGATAATCTCAATAAAGGGGAAAAAAATCCATGACATCTCCAAAAACTAAACCTTGTTAGAAGATTGATTAGATTGATATCTCTCATGCGATATGAAAATTCCCCGAGTACACCATTCATGATCTGCACAAGCTCTTCCGGTCCTTGTCTATCGGGGGTTATGCGCGAGTACCAGAGATCAGTTACCCACTCTGACACGATATGTCTAGTGAAATGGTCTATTGCATCCTCAACAACAGGAGAATCCACTTTACGCTTCCAATCAGACTCATCAGCAGTAACTCTAGGAATCTCAAAAGTTTTTCTCATGGGAGCAGTACTTACAGCTATTGGTTTGCCTTTGTAAGTTGCAGCTTTTCTCCGCATATCAGATTCAAGAGACCAGTAGCGAAAGATGATTATTAAAACGGCAGAGGCAGGCAAGTTGACTAAAACTGATGTGCTTGTTACTGAGAGAGAGAGAGAGAGGCAGTAAGGAAAAGAGTGAAGACAATCCCAATAATTGGGGGAGGACAGAGAACGGAACAGTTTGTCCGTCATAAAACCAATAAGAAAATAATATAGACATGGATACATGCATGAAGGGGAGGGGGTGGGAAAGGGTTGGTAAGAAGATGGTTTTAACAAGAGAACCATGCTGAAATACTGTCTATTTGAGCTACTGATCAAATTACTGAAATGAAGAAATAGTATTCTAAGATGTAAAGAGTAAATAATTTTGTCGAGGTTATGTTTGTATACAACATCCAGATAACAAGACCAAAAGGAATAAATATAATGCAAGACAGACAAGTAATAAGTGTGCAGAAAAGCTTACTGTGAAATTTAAGAAACAAAATGAGAACCTCTGTACGTTGTAACCTTTGAAGTGTGTATTCAAATCGACAAAAGATACACAAAATGTCATAAATTAGAAACAAATAACTTGATGTATATATAGGTTCTTCCCAATTCCCATGCATGCAATTTGCATAATAGTTACATACAGTTTTCAATCGAGTGATTAGGCTTGTATATCAGACACCTGATTCCAAGTGCTACCTCATTGAACACTATTTCAACTCTAGTAAGCATTTACAGACACAAGATTTCCAGACATAAACACGCTGGTTACTATAAACATTTGTATTCAACTTAACAAATAAAGTAGCCCAAATTCTACAGCAATCAGCATGTTATAAGTAAGCAAGTGCATCCACATATAGCATTCAGCATTGTTGTCATCTATATGTTGCCCTTACAGGGTGATATCACCTCCACCAATTTGTAATTGTGTACCACCAAATTTGATTCCCCAATTAATAGAAAGTAAAAATAAACGACAATAATCTATATGAAGTCAATAAACTAAGCAACTGTGAAAAATAAATCGCCATCAAAATTGAAAAATGAAAAAAAGTGAATTACTTACAGGACATCAAATAGGACATGCCTACAACACATACGATCAAAAACACAACACGCTTCTTGGCTTCCTCCACAAGGTCCCGAACGCTCACCGATTGTCTGTCGGTGCTCATTTTTGGACCTCCAAATATAATTCACTCCCTCATACCACCAAAAATTCTCATAAAGAAGTCCAGTTGAGAAATTAAAAAACAGAAAATCGTTCAAAATATCCACCCATTCTGAGCTAATCAAATTCTAAAAACTTCATTCCATGGGCGATCATTCTAGAAATTTCGAAAACCTCAATAGTAAATCGTTGTCGCGATTAAAGAAGGGCAATAATTGAAAAAGGAAAATACACTTCAAAATTTGATCATTGATGCTTCGCGTTCAGTAGTCTTCCGAGCAGAAACCGTTAGGTTTTCTACAAGTGTCTGTGTATATATTTTACTGATTGCGTACGTGTCTAAATAGGATAATTCTGGGATGTTTGTGTTTGAGATTTTCATAATAATATTGTCTTTGAATTTATTTATTTATTTATCTATTTTGGATAAAAACCACACGCTTTCATTTATTTATTTATTATTATTATTATTATTATTATTATTATTATTACACCTAGCTTGTTTTATTTTTTACTATAAAAATGTAAACCATACATGATTACTAGCCTCCTTTTGGTGATTGTTTGCTTTTTTATAAACAATACATTTTCTCAAATTATTTTTCAATCGTATATTTTATTTCGAAAACATCAATCCTTGTCGATAAACATTTGGTAAACTGAGATCAAGGGCTCTGTCCAAGTGGGGGACATCCTTATGAAGCCTATGGTCTTGGGTTTGAATCTCTTGGAAGGTTTGGGTGGAGTTTGTTTATATATTGTTTTAATGTGTAAAAAAAAAAAAAAAAAAAAACATATGGTAAATTATTTATAAACAAATTTATAAGCAAACCATTTTTTAATCATACACATTTCTCCATACACTTCTCAATCACACATTTTACCTCGAAAATATCATATTATTTGTTTGTAAACAAAATATTTTTACCAAACATATGCTTAATTATAAATTTTCCTCCGCTTGGTTACTCGTTTAACAATTTCACAAAATTACTTTTTGACCACATACATTTAGCATTTGTTTGGTAGAAGAATTTTGTTTATAAACAAAGAATGTTCATATTTGCCTCATCTCCATGTTGGCATAGAGTCCATTTGTCTCTAACACACCTACTAAAATAATCGGGGAACTATGTCCACCCATCAAATGGTGGGTGCGCATTCAACGACCCCACCTAACACTAGGTTCCCCTTGTGGGCGGCACTTTAATATTTCCACTTAAATCATATGCCGAAGTTACTTTGTGAAGTGTGGCAATTGTATGGTGTCTTACTAAGAAATGTGGTTGAAAATGTTGCACGTTGATGTTAACAATTTTTGCTACTTTCACAAAAAAATTAGTAGAAAGTTTAACGCATAGCTTGTGTGGTACATTCTCCTTATTTTACCCATAGATTAGTTTTGACATCTAACATCCACAATTTCGTCACATCATTTTTTTGTCAACTTACTTGTCATCATACTTGTACGAGTAGCATTTTTGTAATATTAAACTCAACTCTGAAGGCAAGTTAGCTTTTACATAAATGCCAAGACTTGTTAAATTCTTATCAATTCAATATCTCTCGTTTATTTTGTCAACCCTCTTGATTAGATTAATTCAAATAAGTTTTTTGGACCAACAAATTTTAGAGTCCCTCAAAATATTTGTTGCAGTTCGTCCCCTGCATCTCTAATGAGAGGTCCCACATTTTACTCGTTGGCTTTCGCCGACATTGAATCCTCTATTCTTTTTTTTTTCTAGACCAATGAGAATGAGTCTTGGATGTAAATGGATTAAGCTTATTTTTATTTGAAGTAATGATTCATGGTGTGATCGTTGGCACACTCCCTTATTCACTATTTGCACATTGGTCCTCTATTTCTCAATTTGGTGTAGTTTGGTCCTTCAATTTCTAAATTGTGCATTCCCGCTCCTAGCTTTTATAGAGATTGCAAAATGGTCATTGAGCTTTCATATTCTGCAATTTGGTCTCTGAAATTTCTTGAAATTACAATTTTTAACCTGATGTGTCAACTTACAATAATTTGGTCCCAATAGATCCAATGTTGTTCAAATAAGTCCCCAAACTTCAGTTTGATTCAAAATGGCCACTATACTTGCTGCAATTCCATCCCACTAAATATTAAATTGGAGCAGATAAGTCTTTGGGCTTCAACTAAAGATGACTCGGCCTAGAGAGTGTACCCATCTATAAATTCGGTTTACTCATATCCATTGCTTGCTCCATAGGACCCGACCCAACCCAAGACGTGTCCATTAACGAAGGTCAAATCCAAACATTTGACCATGTTACATGTATAAGTATTACTAGTTGTCTATCCGTGCGATGCACGGAATATATAATTTTTAAGTCATAATTTTGAAAATATCTTGATTCTATAATCATATCAAATAAAAAACATAATTCAAATAAAATCTTAATAGAAAATGTTATTGAATTTAACATTTTAAAAAAGACAAAACTAATTAAAATAAAAAATGCTACATGTACACTAAATATACCGCTCCACTCAAAATTTGGCACTCATTTAAATTTTTTATATTAAATTTCTTTTAACTTTTAATTACGTTTTTCTCTGAAAATTTGCCCACTTCATCACCTATTTCCCTTTTAATATGTTATAATTTTTTAATAACTATTTTTTTTAATGTGTTTCTTACATATATTTTATTTTTCCTTACTGTTTAAACATGTCCATTTTTGTCAAATTGATGAAATAATTAAGCCTCCGTTTGGTAATAATATTTGGTTGATAAACTTGTTTATTTATGAGTTTGAGATAAAAAATAGTGACTAAAAATAGAGAGAGAAAATATGTGTGGTGAAAAAGTTGATAGAAAATAATTAATTATTTTTGTAACATGCGTATTGAAGAGCCTACTCATTTATTGACATATTAGGAAGTGAGATTTCAATGATTTTATTTATTTATGTTCAAGTAAAATTTCAATGATTTTATTTATTTATTTTCAAAATAAATTAATTCAATTTTTTTCATTTCTAACTTCACAAATTTATATAGCATATATTTGTTTATTTTAAAATATATAAATCCAAAATTTTCATTTTCAATATAACACATTTACATAGAGATGGTATGACACTTATTTATGTTCCATTATTTTAATCCAATTTTTTTATTTCCTACATAATACATGTTATTGAGTTTAAAACTTTAAAAAAGACAAAACTAATCAAAATAAAAAATTCTGCATGTACACGCAGTGTACCGCGCCAATCAAAGTTTGGCACTTAATTAAATTTTTTATATTGAATTTTCTTTGAGTTTTATTTACGTTTTTCTCTGAAAATTTATCCACCTTGTCACATATTTTCCTTTTAATATGTTATAATTTTTAATTAAATTTATTTTTTAATATGTTGCTTACATATATTTTATTCGAAATACAATATATTAATTAATATATTTTATTTTTCCTTATTTTTTAAATATACCAATTTTTGTCAAAATGATGAAATGATTAAATTTTCTACTAATTTATCATTGATGGTAAAAAGTTGATAGTAAATAATTAATTTTTTTGTAATAATCAAACCAAACCATTTTTTGCGGTTTGGTTTGATTTTAATATGCGGTTTTTACTTATCAAAATAATATAATATATTTTAAATGTTAAATTAACTCATATATTTTAATATAAAGATAAAATAAGTTAATGTATAAGCAAATAAGAGAATTAATAATGTTAAATGTTAAATTCATTCGAATTTGTTTTCAATTCAAAATAAAAACATGAAGTTAAAAAATAATTGTAAATTTGCAATTGTATTGTATTTGTTCCATAACTTCTTTCTGAACAAACATGACAGGTCATCATCACAAAATTCTTAGAAAAATCACTAGTCTCAGACATACCATAACTAGTCATTCTTTTTTGCTTTTTATTTGAAACCATATATGGATACTTTTCTTGCATAAATGTATGTTATGATTCGATAAAGTACTAGTCCCGCAATTATTAGTATGATGCTTATACAATTTTTCACAGTAATTATATTTTGTCTTGGCTCCCTTCTTGCTGGCTTACATTTATTGTCCAGATTCTGGAATTCAAAAAGGAATAAATTCTAAAAAAATAAAATAAAATAATCGAATGATATTGCTTGCAAATAAACTTAAACATGTGATATTCAAATTCTTACCCTGATTCGAACTTTCTGATATAGATCGAAAAATCTTCCATGGCTCTCTAAAAGAAAATCAAATGCAGGAAGAAATTGGAAGTACACCTATTGCCTCTGTCCGTTGTTATAAGAATCTAATTTACATTAGTGAAGAGGTCCTTGGAAGTTGGAAGGAAGTAAGGAAGACGGATGAAAACAAAAAATTATTGATTGAATTAGGAAGTGAGAACGTTTTAGGTTTGAATCTCAATTAGATGGACTTTTGAAGTTGGAGTATGTGGTTTAAGGATGGTGTGGGCTATATGTTAATGGAGTCTTAGGATTGAAGTATGTTGTTAAAATATGGTATGAGTTAAAGGTTAATGTGATTTTGTGGTGGACATTAGACGAGAACTTTTTTTTTAAACTAGACGATAACTTTTATTCATTAGATAAATTGAATTTTTTTGGGAAAAAAACTCTAAATTTAAATGAATAAAAATTAATTTTTGAATTAAAAAATTTTCGGTTTGGTTTGGCTTAAATGGTTTTTAAAAATTGAAACTTAAACCAAAGTATTTTGAAACGGTTTGGTTTGAAAATATTGGGGGGTCCACGTGAAATCGAACCAACGGTTTCAATTCGCTTTGAAGTTTGATGATTTTTTTGTGCAGCCCTACATGGAAGAATGAAATAATAAAGTGGAATAACGCACATTTGGAAGCCAATTGGAGCTAAAGAGAAGAAAATGGATGATGATGTTGTCAATAGGGATTTTCAAGAAAGGAGATTTGAAGAGTTTGAAAGCCCGAGAACTTAATTGGAGCAATTGAGAGTTGAAGGACTCACATGCAATAAAATTATAGGGACCTACTTAAACGCACTAAAAAGATAAAAACGCGCTGAACAACTTCAACTGCGCGGCCACAACTTCAACACCTGGTGACCGCGCGATAATCTACAAATTTACAGAACCGCTTTTCATCTAACTGTGCGGCCACCACCTTTATGCCCGCGCAGTTTTTCGTCTCATGCCCCTGTGCGAATTTTAACCTGATTTGTTTCCTTGTTTGCCTAGGTTTTCTCCTCCTCTATATATACAACTTCTCATGCACGAATTAGGGTCCTTTGCAAAGCCTAAAACCGTCATAATTTCTTGTTCTTAACATCAAATTATTTCGAGGAAATTGAAGGCAAAGGATTGGGAATTGAAGATTATCAACGGGGAGCGAAATACTTGGTGCAAGATTTCTTTTTCTTTCTTAATTTGAAATACTCAACATGCGTAGTATAGATTTTTACAGTGTTTTTATCTCTTTATTGATGAACGATTAATTTCTTAGTTAGGATATTCGATGTAATTAGTTTTACGCTTTTAATTCTATAATTCTAGTTTTACACTTTAATTGCATGTGTTGATTTTATTTTGTGTTTAATACATGAATTAATTCGCGATTAATTCATTGATTTAATAGGTGTTTTCATAATCCGAGAGGTGAGATAACACTTAGATCTAAAAATAAAATCCGGTAATTAGACAAACGATAGAGATATACGTTTGTTATTATTGCAATCATTGCATGAATTCTTGTATCCCATGCACCTAGTCATTACGACCTGCTGGTAGTTAATACGGTCGACTAACTAGGTAAAGTTGATTTAAACCCGAGATGAGAATTTCATATGTATAAGTGAATTCGATCGAGCACTATAATATGAATAAAACTAGATGATTGGAGTTAAAAGTATTGAGTAAGTGAAATCGGATGTCCCAACACTTAAAACTTCAATTTAGAACAATTAAATATCTTTTTATTTTCTTTTGCTTTCTAATTTAATATTTTAGTTCAATTCAAAAATCCAAATTCTATTGTTCAAATAAAGTGAGAACTAACACAATTTCGATACTTAATTATAATCTTTGTGGGACGATAACTCGACTCAAAAAGTCCACTTTATTACTTGGATGCGATATCGTACACTTGCGATTTTGCCCATCAAGATTTTTGCGCTGTTGCTGGGGATTGTTCATTAATATCGATAATAATTAATTCTTGCTTTACTTTGATTTTTTTCCTTTTCCTTTTTATTTTTATTTCTTGGAACATTTAAAAAGCTGTGAATTGTTTCATCTTTAGGGATTGAACGAATTTTATAATAGTTGGAGGAAACACAGCAAGATGGCAGTGAACGATTATCATTAGTACTCTGATCGAACAACAACTCGAATCCATCTGATTTGTGACTTCTACTTTGAAAATCATGCTATAGAAGATTGTCCTTTTGCACATCAGATTCAGCTAGATATGGATCATTTTAATTATTGGGAAGATAATCAAAAGCAACAGGCGCAAAGTGATCTCGCTAAAGATTTGTTATTACAGTTGCTATACACAATCCAACTATATTTCTATGAAGAATCTAAATGTATAGAAAAGCATTACAAGTTTTGTGAATACTATAGCAGATAACACAAAGCATAAGAGTATATTTCTATCCCCTATCGGACTTTGTGACAATTGACACAAGTCTAATGAAATCTCAATCTTTCGAGCTTAAGAAATCACAACCTAAATTCATACAACTAGTGATCAAGTAATTGCATGATAAAAAAGTATAAATCAATTGCTCAAACCCATGAATTATGAAATTAAATGATAATCAATACATAAAATCCGGAAATAAATGCTTCATCACAATTCTAACATTTAAGAACCTAGCCTAGATACATAATTGAATATAAATCACAAAAGGAATGGATATATGTCACCTTATTCATGCCCTTGATCTTCGTTCTTCAATTGTGTCTTGGCTTGGAGTGGATCCCTCCGCAATCCGACAACGTTTTGGCCTCTCTTCAATGAATTGGGAACCCCTAATCTCGTGCCCTTGGTCTGGTATTTATAGATTTTCTCGAGATTTAGGTTAAGTGAGGAGAAAACTGCTGAATTTCGCGTAAAAAGCCCAGCTGAGGCCCAGTCGGGACTACCGTGCGGTCGCACGGTTCAAAAACACGCGGTCACATAACTCTGCAGGTAAACTTCAGTCGCCGAATTTTTTGACCGTGCGATCGCACGCCTTGTTCAACCGTGCGGCCGCACGGTTGTAATTCCGGCTGCAATTTTTATCTTTTAAATTCTGCAACTTGGTCCCTATCTTTTAATTGCACAGCAAGTCCTCCAACTTCTGATTTCTTCCAAATTCGATTTTTTCTTCAAATTAGCTATTTGATTGACTGCATCAATTCTTGATTTGCTCACTTTGACACTTTTTACATCCAATTGCTCAATTTTAGCTTCAATTCCTTTGTTTTCTCGAATTTGGGATTATTTCTGAAATGTAAACAAATAACGCAAAATAAATAGCAAATATTACAAAACAAACATATAAAATCCTACTTTTAGGATAGAAATAAGTGTATAAAATACACTTATCAATAACTGAAGAAAAAGAACAACTTGAAATTTTGGATCAACCAGAAGAAAACAGCTGTCATGAAGAGGTCATTGTCCAAATATCAACAGTTCAAAAGCCGGACATCAAGTTCGAGGGAAAGTCAATTAAAATTGATTTCATCATTAGTAATGAAGAAATGATTGAAGCCTACATATTGAAATTTGAATCGAGTGGAGATGTCAACATACATGACATGGGAAATGTAAGATTTTAGAGTCTTAATGTACATTGGAGCAAATTCGACCATCACAAACAAAGAAGATAATCAAAAGCTCTATTTAGAGTTCCTTGAAAATCAGGTAAAGAGTAGAGTTTTGGACTATAAATGGAGCGCTTGTATGGAGGCAACCCAATCTTTTATCCCTTTTATTTATTTTGCTTTATTTATTGCTTTATGATTAGTTGTAGGATTTAATTGTTTTCTTAGTTTAACTTCATATTTGCATGGTTGAGTTATCACTTTAACATGATATTTGTTGCACCATATTTAGTAGTTGATAAGTGCTTTATTCCTTGATAGAGTTTTTAGCATCATAATTGATGAGAACCAAGGAAGTCAATCCGTAGGCCAAGGAAGTCAACCCTCGTTAAGCGTGTTGGTGGGACCCATGATGAGGTCCAAGGCCAAGGAATTTCAAGAATCTATGGTGAGCCTCATTCACAAATTATGGAGTCTAGGCCAATTAGGAGATGACCTCGAAGCCTAAGTCCTTTGTATCAAAATTGAAGAAGAAGGACAGCCGTAAACCATGCGGCCGCGCAGTGCAACAAGCTCGTAGCCACGCACGCCAATTGGATGGTTGGTTGGAAGAATGTGAGGGTTACACTTGAACAAACACTTGAAATTCCTATACTATTCAAAGTTTGCATACTAAGTGTTTGATAAAATGTTTCAAAGAGAACTTTCATGTTGAATCCTATTTTCCAAACACGAAACACATTCCTATTTGATTACTTGTTCCTTTTATCTAGCTTAATTGTGATCACACCTTGAAAACATTGTCCCAAAAATTCAAATCTCATTAGCAAGCAAATAAATTCTACTTGTTATTGTATCAATCTTTCCTTACTTCCTTATTTTGTTTGTGGAATTTTGCTACACAAGAATTGGTTTCTCAATCTAATTGATTACGTTCCTTTGAGAGTTTGAATAAGAAAAATTTGAGTGAAAAGGCAAGAGTGGTGAGCTCATTAAAAGGTAAAAGCCTAAATTGAGTGGAAACACGAGAGAAAATATTTTGTGAGGACACTTACACACTTGCATTCCATGGCTAATACACATACTTCAAGTGGACAAGATTCTAATGCTCAAACTCAAGAATTGAGAGACATGATACAAACTCTCGCAATTACAATTTTTAGGCGACTGGATGAAATGGGGGGAAGGTTGGAGGGAAGATTACAAAGATTGGAGACTAGAGGAGAAATCCCACCACCAAGGGATAATCACGATAGGAGGGGTGATAGGAGAAGGGCTAGAGATGTGTATGGTGATGATGATGTTGAAATGGAGAGTGAATGGGGTTGTGACCAAAATTGGAATATGGATAGAAATAGATGATATAGGAACGTTAGAGGGAATGGTCGAGGTTATGGGAGGAATTATAGAGGTAGAAATGGGGTGGATGGTAATCTTGGAAGTATAAAAATGAGGATCCATTCTTTCCATAGGAAAAGTGATTTGGATGCTTACTTAGAGTGAGAAAGGAAGATGGAGTTGATCTTCGAGTGCCACAAATACTCTGAAGACAAAAAGGTTAATGGTAGTGGAGTTTGCCACTATGCCTTAGCTCGGTGGGATAATTTATTGCTCACTAGGAGGAGGGGTTTGGAGGGTAGTGTTGATACTTGGGATGAGTTGAAGAGTTCACGAGGAAGAGATTTGTTCCTAATCATTATTATAGGGGGACTCGATTAAAGATTACAAACTCTTACTCAAGGTTCTAGAGGGGTGGAGGATTATTACAAGGAGTTGAAGAATGCCTTGATGACGGCTAATATAGAGGAGGATAGAGAGGCCACCAAGACTCGATTTATGAGTAGATTGAATAGGGAGATAGCCAATGTGGTGGAGTTGTGCCATTATGTGGAAATAGACGAGTTGGTGCACATGGCTATCAAAGTGGAGGATCAATTGAAAAAGGAGCAATTTAAGAAGAAAGGACAAGAAAAATATTTGGGGGGGTCCTAGTTCCACTTGGAAGTCTAAGTGGGGGGATGATAAAGGTGATAAAATGCCACTTAAGGACAAAGTTGGAACATCCAAGGGGAAGGAAGTTGGCTTCATCGAGTATAAGCCCAAGGTTGTTCGTACCGCTTCTAGGAGTAGGGATATTGAATGTTTCAAGTGTAAGGGTCGGGGGCATTATTCTCGAGAGTGCCCTAACAATAGAGTGAAGTTCATTGAGAATGGGAAGTGGTACTCGGGAGATGAAGAGGAGGCAAAGAGAGTGCAAGATGGAGATGATAGTGATAGTGAGAGTGAGGGAGATGAGGTGGAGGGAGTTGTTAGTCCACTAAAGTTTTTGGTTACCATAAGATCTCTCAACACCCAAGCCAAAGTTGATGAAATGGCTAAGCAAAAAGAAAATATTTTTCACACTAGGTATCTTATGAGAGATAAAGCTTGTAGCCTCATTATTGATGGAGGGAGTTGCACCAATGTGGCTAGTACTATCATGGTGGAGACGTTGGGATTATCGTTGATGCTACATCTTAGTCTTTATAAGTTACAATGGTTGTGTGATTATGGGGAATTGAAGGTAAGTAACCAAGTACTTCTTATTTTCAACATTGGGACATATGAAGATCAAGTATTTTGTGATGTGGTTCATATGCAAGCTACACATATAGGAAGGAGTTGCATGATGGGAGAAAAAATTGATATATTTTCCAAATAAATGGGAAACCCGTAACATTACTACCTTTGAGTTCGGAAGAAGTTTACAAGGACCAATTGAAGCTCAAAAAGGAGGAGGAAGAGGAAAAGGAAAGAAGAAATAAAATGGTGGAAGTGAGTAGGGAACAAAAAGAGAGTGAAAAAACAGGTGAGAAGACTAGAGTGGGTAAAAGTGAGGGGGAGAAGGAAAAGAGAAAGCGGGCAAAAGAGGTTGAGAAAAGAAAATGAATTTTTATGCTAGTAGGGGTGATGTGGAGAGGGCTTTAAAAGAAAATCAACATATACTTTTGTTGGTGGGCAAGGAGTCCCTCCTTACACTTGTTGAGTCTCACACTTCTCTCCCCAATTTAGCTACATTTTTGTTGCAAGAATTTGAAGATGTCTTTCCGGAGGAGATACCTAGTGGACTTCCACCCATTAGAGGCATCGAGTACCAAATTGACTTCATTCCCGGAGCCGTCATTCCAAATAAACTGGCATACCGAAGCAACCCAGAAGAGACCAAAGAACTCCAAAAGAAAGTTGAGGAGTTGATGAGCAAATGATATGTTCGTGAGAGCATGAATCCTTGTGCCGTGCCCGTACCACTAGTGCCCAAGAAAGATGGAACCTATAGGATGTGTGTTGATTTTCGAGCCATCAACAATATAACGGTAAAATATCGACATCTCATTTCTAGGTTAGATGACATGCTAGATGAATTGCATGGTTCTTGCATTTTTAGTAAGATTGATTTGAGAAGTGGTTACCACCAAATTAGGATGAGAGAAGGGGATGAATGGAAAACTGTATTTAAAACTAAGTATGATTTATATGAATGGTTGGTTATGCCCTTTGGTCTCACCAATGCATCGAGCACATTTATGAGATTGATGAATTATGTTTTGCGTGCATTTATTGGCAAATTTGTGGTAGTTTACTTTGATAATATTTTGATTTATAGCAAGAATTTGGATGAGCATATTGAACACTTGTGATGTTTGCTTTTGGCTTTAAAAGGAGAAAAATTGTATGCCAATCTCAAAAAGTGTAATTTTTGCATGGAGAGTGCTATCTTTCTTAGTTTTGTTGTTAGAACTAAGGGGATTTAGGTTGACGAGGAGAAGATCAAGGCTATTAAGGAATGACCAACTCCCAAAAGTGTCAGCAAGGTAAGAAGCTTTCATGAGCTAGCTAGCTAGCTAGCTTTTATTGTCGTTTTGTTAAAATTTTTAGCACATATCAGCTTCACCACTTACCGAGGTTGTTAAAATAAATGTGAGTTTTAAATGGGGGAAGGCACAAGAAAGGACTTTTAATGAAATAAAGGAAAGATTGTGTATCACACCCGTTTTATCATTGCCTAACTTTGACAAAACTTTCGAGATTGAATGTGATGCTTCAGGGATAAGTATTGGAGCGGTTGAAAGGACAAGGAAAATTGAGCAAGAGGCATGCCAAATGTGTGGAGTATGTGGAGACATTTTCCTACGTCATCAAATACAAGCAAGGTAAGGAAAATGTGGTGGCCGATGCACTATCTAGGAGGTGTGCTCTTATCACTACTTTGGGTGTAAAATTGTTGGGCTTTGAAAGTTTTTAGGGACCGTTCTCTTTGTATTTCGATTTTGAGTATTGAGTATTGAGTTTTGTTTTGAGTTTTCTGTTTTGGGTGTTTGTTTTGGGATTACTGAAATCATGTTCTCTTTGTAATTTTGGAAAACTATTTTCAAAAATTGAAAATTGAAAAATGCATTTACTTTGTAACTTTATGGAATAATTATTTTGTGATATTTTATATGTACAAAAATGGTTAATTTATTGAATTACATTAATTTTAATGTCAATATATCATTCAGTGCTATATTTTATTCATATTTTGTTACTCGATTAATATTTCATCTCTTAAAATGACTCATAAAATGAAACAAAAACTTGAGCTAAAACTAATTAGGTCCCTCATTCAATTGCAATAGAGATAACATTTGCACGAATGAATCTATCTGCTTGGAAAGACTTTTTGAATTAAATCAATGAAATCCAATCATTGGATTGGCACAGAACTCAACCATTGCGACTTTTTATACAATAAAATTGTAATTCAAGCTTTTGTATCAAATGGATTCTGTTGTGTAAAAAATGTCAAATTAACATAAAATGCACATCTTACTAGAAACCCCATTTTTCTCCATTGAGACGCAAAACAAGATCAAATTTCTTGCAAAAAGATCGAAGTAGCAACAAATTGTGGAGAGATGTTCACAACTTTAACATAAATGGGAATTCTTGTTAACATCAGAAGTCAAATCAATTATTCTACTCATACAGATAAATTTCTAGGTAGAATTACAAATGAACCCATAGAAAGAATTGAGATCCACAATTTTGGGCAGATCCCTTGCAGTCTCCACTAGTTTCCCTTTCCCCTTGTCATACTTGCTCATGGGTAGGACAGATTTGAAAGGTGGAATTTTTTCCATTGATATGTCGAGAGACTGTAATTCTTCATAGAGTGTTCTCTTCAATATCCTCTGAATCACTTATAGGCTTCAAGACAAGTAGCAAAGAAACCTTTACCATAATCAGGGAAGAGATCCTTTATTTGACTTATTTTTTACTCTCTAATCGCAGTGACCTCATCATCCTTCATCCCTTTGCTTGTATTTGGCAATGGAACATCGCTTTTTTCCTTGGTATCAGTTTCCAGTTGACGCCTCGCAATTCCACAAAGAAACTGGAATTGTTCATTATCTATTGATATCCAACCTTCACAACAAATCATCACGTCTATTAATCTAGACAGAAAGCATTAGTGGAATGTGCTGAATAATAAAGAAAGTGTCACAAATCTTCTCCACAATACGAGACACATTTACTTACACAACAAGAATCATCATCAACCAATCATTTACATAACATGTCTAAGATGAAGTCCTTTGTTGTATGCTAATTTGCTGATGACATTATTTTATTTAAAGAAGTCTATAAAGTTAAAAAGGCAAGTTTAACATAACTGTTACTCTAGTAACTATGTTCTATGCAGCGAATGTTGGATTTTACAATAAGAAATGTAAATATAAGATAACAAATGAAGGTGATAGACCAATTGAAATTTAAGAGAATGAACTTGTTCAGCCACATCTTCACAAGATGCCATACGATTCCTCGAGAATTGCCAAAAGCAGATTTTTTCAGAGTTCTTAGCATTTTTATATTGATATTCAAATCAGGATGCCGAACGAAATCGGAAATACTAAATAATATGAACTATGAAGTATAACACACAACATCAAAGCTTCTTTTAATAATGCAAATGATAGGATGACATATTTAATAAAAAATGGAACATAATACAGATTTGGCAGCTTAGACTCGTAGAACAGCCTCAAAGCCATTCTAATTGCACAGATATGTACTTTCAACTAAATGGCCTGATTTTCCATGTAATTAAACTATCCAGATTAAGATTTAAGTTAGACCCAATCCCGTGACTCCAATGAAGTTTGGCTTGCATACTTATCCAGGAATTTATTTTATGTAGCTTGAAATTTTATACGTTTTTTTACATGCTTTTTCTTTTGAACGCAAAGGTACTTTTTAAGGTTCTCTTTGTCCATGGATTATATATATATAAAAAAAAATGTGTCTACTATGATTCTTAGAAAAAGAAACACTATTATTCTTATTTAAGTGTTCACATTTTTCTTAATTTTTGTTTCTTTTGAAATTCAATATTCCAGGGGTTACTACAGATGTAGTAGTTCAAAGGGTTGTTCAGCAAGAAAGCAAGTCGAATGGAGTTGGACTGACCCGAATATGCTGGTAATCACCTACACTTCTGAGCACAATCATCCATGGCCGCCTCAGAGAAATGCTCTAGCAAGCTACATAAGATCACAACCATCCAAGAACTGTAACCCAGCTTCAATAACTTCATCAAATTCTCAGGCCTAAAGGGCTAAAAGCCTGAAAGATGAAGAAACCCGAAACCATGAAGAAATGTAATTCCATCACCGGTGGATGTAAAAAAGGAAGATCTTGATAATCATTTTGAGATAGACGATGCAGAATATATTCAAGAATTTATTTTATGTAGCATCCGTAAACATTTCTAAACCCTTTATAGCGTCAACTGAAATGAACAAGGAAATCACAGAAACAAAGGTCTTATATTTAACAAAAACATACACCTACCAATTCCTACTAAGCATATATCAGCATCTTATCTGTATACCCATTTTCATCCTTATGTGTAAATAAAAACATCAGATTAGAAAGCGAGAAAATTATTCCATCTTTATAGCCGAATTAGTTCAACATAAATTAGAAAAACATCTCAATCCATAAAAGGAGAGTAGAAAAATTGAAGAATCAGCAAGAAAAATGAAACAAAAAACCAAAGAAATCGGAGAACATTGGGAAGAGGTAGCTTATGTGGTCGCCGGTGAGATGGCCGGTCGGATGCGTACGCCAGAGGAAGGAAATCAGTCGCCACTTGGATGAGGCGTGGTAGAGATGAGTTCGCTGTGTGAGATAAAGCCCTAAGTCGTCCTCCTCCTCCTCCCGTTTTTTTTTTTTTTAACTAGGTAGCGTTTTGATTCAAAACGCGTGTTTTACACAAAATGCCCAAAACTAAGGTGACGTTCTATTTGTATTTTATTTTGTATTTTCATTTTCGAAAATGTTTTGTATTTTGTGTTTTCATTTTTGTTTTCAAATTTGTTGAAAACGCGTTTGGTTTGTCATTTCTGAAAACTGTTTTTGAAAATGAAAAGCTGGAAAACACGTTCTATTTGAAATTTTGCAAAACACTATTTAAACTATTTTTAATTAATTTGCTTGTAGAATACTACTAATTACAACTCAAATTTCCTTTTACAATACACTAAAAATATGGTTACATGCAACACACTAATGTGAGCATTAAGAGTCTATATTAACACAGCTTGGTCAGGTTCGGGACTTGAGAAAGCTCTACTTCTATTAAAATCCAGAAAATGCAAGTTCTTTCAAAACCATCAGAGTCCATTTATCATTGCATTTTTTGAAATATAACAACAAGAATTATCATTTAATTTTTTTTTTGTAATGTTGATATTGAATTCAATAAAACTTTATTTAAACTAAGTTCCAAGTTGGGATAGTTCTCAAAAAAAAAAAAAAAAAAAAAAAAAAAATCTTTATTTAGGCTTAGTTACAAACTAGTATAATTCTAAAAAAAATAATAAAAAAATAAAAAAAATAAAAACTTTATATTAAGCTTAGTTCTAAGTTAAGATAATTCTATAAAAAAAAATAAAAAAAATAAAAAATAAAAAAAAAATTCTCAAAACGCGTTTTCCGCGTTTTGGACATTTTTTTGTCGAAATACACACAAAACGCTCAAAACGATGTTTCGGGCGTTTTCCGTTTTGTGTACAATTTTTTTTTTTATTTTTCAAAATGCGTTTTCGAAAATGGTAAAGAGAACGCGTTTTTAACGTTTTCGAAAATAAAAACAGAAAACGACCTCAAAACAGCAAAGAGAACAGGGGCTAATTTTATTCGTTTTGGGTTTTGTTCGTTGTTGTTATTATTATTATTATTATTATTATTATTATTATTATTATTATTATTATTTTGGAAAACTCGTTTTTGAAAATGGTTAAGTGAAAGCGTTTTCGAATTTTTCGAAAATTCAAAACTCAAAATGACCCGAAAACAGCAAACAAAATATGGGCGAAAGATTTGTATGTGAATGATGTGGATTTTGCAAGTATATTTATGTCTTGTGAAGGTTACATGTGATAAGTATTATTGGTACGAGGGGTTTTTGTTTCGTGAAAATAAACTTTGCATGTCTAATTGCTCGTTGAGAAAGTTGTTGGTGAGGGAGGCCCATGGGAGTTTGATGGGGCATTTTGGTGTGAAGAGAACTTTGAAAATTTTGCAAGAACATTTCTTTTGTTCTAAAATGTGGAGGGATGTAAAAAGAATTTGTTTTAGGTGCATCACTTGTATGAAAGCTAAGTCCAAAGTAGCACCTCATGATTATATACACCCCTACCGGTTCCTAGCGAGCCTTGGACCGAGATTTCTATGGACTTTGTTTTGGGTCTACTCAGGTTTAAGAAGAGAAGTGATTCCATCTTTGTGGTCGTTGATAGATTTAGTAAGATGACACATTTCATTGCTTGTCACAAAACGGATGATGCCCATCATATAGCCAACCTTTTCTTTAAGGAGATAGTGAGGCTTTATGGAGTCCCTAGAGTGGTTGTGTCTGATAGAGATGTCAAATTCCTTAACCATTTTTGGAAGGTCTTGTAGGAGAAATTGTGGACCAAACTTTTATTTTCAACAACTTGTCATCCTTAAACCGATGGCCAAACCAAGATGATTAATAGAACCTTAACACAACTCATTCGTACTATCCTTAAAAGCAATCTTAGAAGTTGGGAAGAGAGTCTACCATTTGTTGAATTTTCTTATAATAGAAGTGTTCGTTCTACTACCGATTTTTCTCATTTTGAAATTGTTTATGGTTTTAATCCACTAACTCCTCTAGATTTAATTCCTTTGCCTATTGATGAAAGGGGTGGTTTAGATGAAAAGATAAAGACAAAGTTGGTCAAATCTCTCCACGAGAAGGTCAAACTCCAAATCGAGAAGAAGAATGACCAATATGCTTCAAGTGCTAACAAATGTGAAGATTTGAGGTCGAATCATTTTCAAGAGGAAGGAGATGATGAGAACCAATGAAGTTAACTCATGGACCAAGGAAATCAACCCTCGTTAAGCGTGCCGATGGGACCCACGACGAGGTCCAAGTCCAAGGAGTTTCAAGAATCTATGGTGGGCCTCATTCACAAATTATGGAGTCGAGCCCAATTAGGAGATGACTTTGAAGCTGAAGTCCTTTGTATCAAAATTGAAGAAGAAGGCCAACCGTAAACCATATGGTCGCGCAGTGCAACAAGCTTGCGGCCGCACACTCCGGTTGGATGGTTGATTGGCAGAATGTGAGGCTTACTGTTCACGCATGAACCAGGCGGCCACGTGACCGCGCAGTTATGCTAGAAGATAGATTCGCGGATCTTCTTTTAAAAATCCGACTCATTTGTTTTCTTTTTGTCTTGTAATATAAATAGTCATTTGAAACCCTAGAACTTAGTTTTGGGCATTGAGAAGACTCCTTGGAGCATTTGAGAGGTAAAATCACCTTGCTTATCTAGTAATTTTCTTTGAAATTTCTTCAACTTTATTTGGGAATATTATTCTTGTGTATTGTTGTTGTTTATTCTACAAACATCTTGGTATTTGCTTTATTCTCTCAATTGGACTAGGGTTATTTTACTTAGAGTTTTGGTTAGGGTGAACTTGAGTCAAGATTATCAACTTTTTACCATTTTTAGCTTGTTTTGGGTTGACTTTAGATTGTTGTGAAAATTTTTAGTTTAAACACCAAAAGAGTTCGCATCAATAATCATCATTGAAGTCTGGCCTAAAACATGAAGGCAATATAGTTGGTACATTTTGAGCATTCATTACATGTTCATTCCATTGACAATTTGATCTTTGTTGTATGCTTAAATTGTAAATGTTAAATCATGAACACAAGAATGTAGGGGTGGGCGTGGGTTGGGTTGGGTCGATTTTTTGCCCAACCCACTATGGTCGGGTTGATAAAAACTCAACCCAACCCAAACATGAATTCAAACCCAACCCAATCAAGTTTCGGTCGGGTCGGGTTGGGTTGGGTTGGGTTGTTTGAGCTTTGGTCTAATTAAATAAAATTCTTAGAAAATTAAAAAATTATGCCCATAAATCAACTATTAACTCAAATAAATTATGTACAATACAATAAGTTCAAATATAATAAATTGAATACTTGCTAATAAAACTAAAATATGTTCAAATTATATTTGAGTTTCATCCAAATTAAAAATGGATTTAAGATTCTTGAAATTTAAATGGTCTTATATTTTTAAAATTTTTGATTGGGTTGGGTCGGGTCGGGTTGGGTTTGTCATCCAACCCACAACCCAACCTAAACAATTTTTTTTTTTATAACCCAACCAAACCCAATTCTCATCAAAACCCAACCCAACCCGATCGGGTCTGGTTGGGTTGGGTTGGGCGGTTTTGACGGGTTGGGTGGGTTGATGCCCACCCCTACAAGCATGACATATTAGTTAAGATATGAACAATAGTTAAGAGGTCGAGTACATGCATAACAAGGTATTTTGAAGTAAAAAATTGAGTTTGAAATTCAAAATCGCATAAAAACTGGGTTTCAATCGTTGAACCACGCGGCCACGTCCATACCACGTGGTGGTCGCGCGTTGCAAAAAAAAAAAAAAAAAAACAGTCCCTATAGCGTTTAACCATGTGGCCACCAAAAACCCTTCTACACGGTAGCGCTGTTACCTGTAGGTCAATTTCGACAGATTTTTATATGGTTTGGTAACTCATTCAAATTCATAATTTCAACCTCGTTTTCTCTCCGCAAATGCACCCTAACATAACATACCACTTACTCTTCATTCATTCATATGGAATTGAGCACCATACTGGCTTTGCATCACATTACAATCTTCCAAAAGGTATAAAACTCATCTTTAGTTTACAATTTTGCTAGTGTTGTGGGTTTTCTTGCTTTTATGAAGAATTGAAGTTTATGGATTATTGAGTTGTGGATTAGGCTAGAATTTTATGTTGAATTGATTGTCAAAGTCAGGTTAAATTTTTGGGATAACTTCAAGCTTCAAACCCCATGATTTCTACTTGTTTTGTTTTGTTTTGTGCACACTAGGTGTTTGATAAAATGTGTAAGTGAAACTTTCATCAAAGTTTTACAAAATATTTTGAACAAAATTCATCACTTCATGCATGGTACTGACTTTGAGTATTTCATCCTTGATTTTCTCCATCACACTACACAAAACTTGGATTTGGGATGTTAAGCACACATAGGCACCACAACAAGGTCACTTTAGGGGTATTGCACTAGTTTTTAGCCTGCAGTAACCACTTTGCTACATCATTTCACAACTTTTTTGAGTTCCAAATGAACTGAATTTTTGATATGTTAAAGACCACATTACATGCTTTCATGTGTCCGAATATGGCTTAGAAAACTTTCAATTTTTCATAGCGATGTCAGGAGCTGAAAATGGGTGCATAGCTTTAGCTTGGGGTTATTTATAAAGTTGTCTATGATTGCTTATAAATTTGATGCTTCTAATGTACTAGTTTCACTCTTGCGAGGAACACAACAATTGGAATACAACAATATCAAGATTGGAACAAGTGAAATCATCTAAGTTTACATTCAAAGGAAAATCTCAAAGTGGAAAATTTGCACCCTAAAATTCGGGAAGTACTTGACCCCCTCTTTGTAGTTTCTATTTAATTTTCTGTCATTATGACTCTATAAAATACATTGAGGGCAATGTATAGTTTTAGTTTGGGGGTGAAAATTCCATATCATACTTCATGCTTCACTTGCTTCATTTGTTTCACTTATATTCTATTAATTGAGAAATGTTATTGATAGATCATTAAAAAAAATTGAAATATTTGAAAATTGTGTTGACATGTTTATTGCCTAGGAAATAGTATGCATCAATTTACCCTTTGGCTTGAATAATTTAACAACATCAAAACATGAATTCTATTTACTAGTCATGACTTGCTTGATTTCATCTTAATGAGTATATAGCCTTTGTTAAGTTACTACTTGTGTAGGGATATGTTTGATACTTGTGGGGTAAATTGATGCAACTTGAATTTAGGAATGACTATGTTGATGTACGATCTGACGTGGAACATGGGTGATGACGATGGTCTTATATATGATACATATGATGAAGCATGACCTAAATATGACATATAACCTGACATGTTTAGTTAGGAGAGCTCAGACGTAACTGAAAATGTGGACCTAATTCAAAGAAGAACAGGTCATGCACGATATGACCTGAACATTATCTCTCCAGAAGAGTTGAGGCCTCAAAGAAGACCTGAAGACCAGGTCATGCTAGACAAAGATCCGACCTGGATACATCACCTCAAACCTTACCGACCTGACTGTGCCACCTCGGTCATAGACTATTTGAAGACCAGACCAGACCTAATGGCATATCTGAACATCAGACCATGCTTGGTTATCATAGGAGTGGAACAAGATCTTAGCTGCTTGGTCAAACGGTAGTTAAGACAGTTATTCAGGCACAAAGGTAGTTAGATTAAGTAAAACTCAACTACTTTGTACTATATAAGAACTCAAATAGTTCAGTTATGTACTTATGTCAGATAGTCAGGTATTTTAATAAGCTAGCTCACCCCATTCTCCCTATAAATATAGGAGAGGGTAGCTCACAAAATGATCAAAACTTTGGCTATTCAAGGCCAATACTATATTTATACAAGAAATCATACGTGGAGTCCAGGTCATTCACACGATCTGGGATCCACATCTTACAAACCATCTTTTATTACCTACGTAGCTTCCGGGTCATCCATTACGACCTGAGGTCAACCTCTTTCACATATAATTTTCAATTACATAACTAACATCCACTTATTTCTTGCTGACTTGGAATATTTCATATTTCAACCGTCAACAATTGGCGCTAGAAGGAGGGTGCCGCGTCCTTGCGTTCAATTTAATAGTCCCGCATCGAGATCAGTATTTTTACACTTTCAAACTCAGTCATAACATTCAATTTGGTCAGAACATAGTCAACTTGTTCATCTCATGTCCATTCAAATTCGGACGAGTCAAATCCACCACATTTTTAGTCCGATTTAAATCACAGTCCACTTCGGTTTGAGAAGTGATTTTTTAGATCTATCATGTGCAATCAGTTCTTGGAAATAAATAATTAGTTATCAAAGTGAAAAGTCCAGTCACAACTCCTTTCCAAATATTAAGTTCCACTATGAGCAATTCAACTTGGAAATATTTAGTTCGGCTTTTGAAAATCCAACCTATTTCATTCCAATTCTCTAGTCATATTATATTCAGTCAATCCTCCCATAACGAAGTCAGCTTGTTCGTTTCAATCCAGCCGGTGACTTGTCCAAGATGGTTCATTTCAATTCGGTGATGTACTGCAATTCTGCCTTCACTTCGGCAATAGTTCATTTCGATTCGGCAATACAATTCGATTCACTTCGTCTGGCCATATTCAACTCGAAAGACATACAGCTCATTTATCTAAGTTCAATTTTATTCAATTCGGTCCATTTCAAGCTAATTTAGACAATTACAATTCAAATTGGAAAGATTCAGTTCATCTACTGGGAAATTCCATCCAATTGGTTCTAGTTCTTCGATTATTTTATGCAGTCAATTCGGTTAGTCCAGAGTCTCGCAATTGGGCTAGCCCATAACTTGGCCATCTCTTTCATTTCAGTTTGGTCTGCTCGAAAATGTAGGTAGCTCACTTCGTTTGGAAATGTTCAAATCGATGACAATGTTCACTCACTCGACAAGGTTTGATTTCACTTTGGCCTGCGCAAAATCAACCCCTATGAAAGCTTCTGGGAAGTCGAACTCATTCATCTCAGCTTGCCCGTGTGTGTTCAATTCAGCTATGAACCCACTCACTCTTTAATATTCAGCTCGGATTGGAATGTTATTATAATTATATACTTGGAAGTGGAATTCTTGCAAGCTGTGATGGAAGTTATATTCTTCAGAGCACAAATAGTCACAAGAGAACCAATAGTGTGAGCCCGTTCATCCCTAATAATTCAAATTGATCAGCCCATCTTCTCTTCAGTTCAGCATACATAGCAGCTTTCCAGCTCGTTTAAATTCGACTGGTCATGCGCTATGTAAACAGGGGCAAGTAGTCTCATCAAGTGCACTCTGGTTGTTTGATTCAATTTACCCAACTGGTTCATTATTTCAGCTCTTCACATCCAGCTCGATTAATGCCAACTTATGGAATGACTATGTGTATATCCAACACCCGAATTATTGCGGTTTCTTCATCTAGTCGGTGAATGCATGACCATCTCAGCTCAATCCTAGTTTTCTCAAGTTCAATTCGGCCAAGTTGAGTTCATTCTACCTTGGGATCTCACTTCGGTCTTCCAAATTAATCGACCAACCTCAAGTGCAACTCGACCTATTACAGATCTATCATGGAAGCTCAGACTCAGCCTGTTCTCAGTCCGGTTTCCATTTCGTCTGATCATTTCGGCCATCTTCAGATTGCCCAAATATTTACGTCGGTCAATGCTAATGATGTTTCCTAGTTCGGTGGGTTCCAATTTAGTTCGTGTGTTCCAATTTGGTCTTGCATTACAGTTTGGCCGTAAATTTCGGCCATGTAGTTCACTTTGAATCTTTGATTTGTGGAAGGCTGGAAGCTTGTCCAGCCCATTCATATTCACGTTCAATTTATTATGAGTTCAACTTAGAAAAGGGAGGCGCCTTTGAGTTCAGTCTAGCTCGTTTAACTCCAGTTTGACAACGATTTTTTGCCTGGCCATGTTCAATTCAGCGATGTTAATTCTGCCTCCATTTTTTTATAGTCCACTTCGTTTTGTTCACATAGGCTACTGTTTTTAAGGTTGTCCAACTCGGCTTGAACACCATTTCAGTTCTTAACTCAGCCCATGTTATTTTCAACCATGAACCGCAACTGGGGGTCTTCACAGTTCGGCTATGCAACCCAGTTCTTCTTGGGAAAATTCAGCTCTTGTCTCGGTTCATTTATTTCAGTTTGGCCTTCACTTGAACCATATTTTCATTTCGGTGGTGCAGTTCAAACATGCAATCTTCTAGTTCGACTTAACCTCCAACGATATCAAGCATTCAAGCCAAAAGATAAAAGTTTATCTTCTTATTTCCAAAGTGACTGGGTTCCTTGGATTTTCTTACACTATTTGAAGTTTCTCGAAAACAATCCCCAGCCCAGCAAAGAAGAGAGAATAAGATTTCCAGGGGCAACATAAATTTATCTTCTCAACCCAAGTCGAAATCCAGTTCATTCATTGGGAGGTCTGATCAATTAAGTTTGAAAATAAAAGCTCCAGCATGACCATGAAGCGTGCTTCGTTTGGCCAAACTCAGTTCGGTGACAACATTCAGCTCCAATTCGGCCATCGTGGAGATTGTATTACTTGCAAAATATCGTGTTCTGAAACCAACACCATTTGTCAGATCGTTAAGGAAAAAGGAGTAATATTTAGATTGAGATTATATGCAAAAGAGCGCCACCTTTTAGTTCGGTTGTGGAGAAATTTTCAGCTCGGTCATGGAAGATTTTTAGCTCGTCCAATTAGCTCATCCTTCACATAATCAGCTCGTTAATATCAACCCGGTTCACCGAAAGGAGTGCAAATTAGTGAAGTTGATGACTCTTCATTCCTGTGAAGTAGTGCGTAAATTACATAACAGATATGCACGATCTATTAGCTTAAATACAGCGAAAGGTAGAACAAAAAATGGAATTGATAGGAAGCAATATTATCTGGTCATGATTAGTTCGTCTAAACTCCCCCAGCAAAGGCCAAGTTAATTTGGCAATGTTAGGTAGCCAGATCGAGTTCGCCTAGGTAGCCATGAAGCTCAGTTCAGCCCTGCGACTCAACTGGGAAACCATGCAGCTCAAAAAGGGTGCCACCCAGTTCGGGAAAGGTAGTCCCCAGTTCGGAAATTCAGTCCTAAGTTCTGTAAATGCAGTCCCCAGTTCGGTATTCAGTCCGAGCCCGTCCATGGTAATCCAAGTTCACTTCATCTGGTCATATTTACTTCGGAAAAACATTCACTTCTATGGAATGATCAGCTTGTTTCAGCCATGATTTCCTGCCTCCATTTTATCAGTCCCAGTTTGATAGTTCAGCTCAACTTCAAGCTCTATATAATGACAAAATAAATGTCGACCTATCTCTTCTCAAGTTCGGACGTAGCGGCTCCAACTCAATTTCAATCATAGCATTCAATCGAATAAGAGCAGCGTCGTTGAGTTCATTTGTGGAGGAATGTTCAGTTCGATCATGAAAATTTCTTAGCTCGTTCAAATCAATTTAGTCCAATTTTTCTGGAGCTTAACTCAATTCATTTCGTTTCGAGTTCAGCTCGGAAAAGAACACTACCTTTCAGTTCAGTTATGGAGGAATTTCAGTTCAACCAAGTCACTCCCCCAATTAGGACCTCTATATCTCTTGGAGAAAAATGGTGGCTGCCCTTCCCAAAGGTCCCATCGAAGGGTTTGCCTCAGGAAAATGCAAGGAGTGCACAAATTAGATTTTTAAAGCTGTTATTGTAATTAAAAGCCGTGTGATGTCAAACTTTGAAGTACCACCAGTTTATTTGAAGAGATTATCGAAGAGTCAAGAGTGAGAAAGCTTGCTTGGAATATATGACTCTAGAAATAACAAACGAGATTGAGAGTGCTGTACACTTTTGGAGGTTGAAATGTCAAAAGAAGAAACTGAAAGTTGTATTAATTTAAAGTTGTATTATCGTGGCCTCCCACATGGATTTGGGGATGAACAAGATTCAGTTCAACATCTTGCATTGGTATCAAGACCAAGACTATTAAAGAACATGCTCGTTGGAACTACCACTTCGAATATCTGTAGTGACGAGATCAAATTGTAAACAACTCTCAATGGGTGAAATTATTTCTCAACACAAGATCGTTTAGATCCTCAGGTCCGTCATAACGGAGTTTACGAACTCCTTAGGCCCATCAGATCGTTCAGATCCTCGGGTCCGTCATAACAGAGTTTACGAACTCCTTAGGCCCATCAGATCGTTCAGATCCTCAGGTCCATCATAACGGAGTTTACGAACTCCTTAGGTCCATCAGATCTTTCAGATCCTCAGGTGCGTCATAACAGAGTTTACGAACTCCTTAGGCCCATCAGATCGTTTAGATCCTCAGGTTCATCATAACGGAGTTTACGAACTCCTTAGGATCACAAGATCATTCAGATCCTCAGGTCCTTCATAACGGAGTTTACGAACTCTTTAACATGCCAGATCATGCATCCAATAAGGTCCATCATGAAGGAATTTACGAATTCCTTCGGACCTAAGATAATGTATCCAAAAAGATCTGCCATAACGAAAATTTCAAATTTCTTAGGACTTTGAGATCATGAAAACCACTAGGTCATCCAGTAACAAGTTGACATATGACGTCACCATCATCACCAATTATGATCCAAGTGATCTTTATCCAAACAAAGGAGAGGTACAATGATAGAACCATACCAGGAACAAATTCCAGGCCAGCTCCTATGGGCAATAATTGTTGATGCGTGGTCTTAAGTGGAATATAGGTGATGACATGTAGTCCAA
Organism: Ligustrum vulgare; assembly: GCA_963555705.1. NCBI lineage: Eukaryota > Viridiplantae > Streptophyta > Magnoliopsida > Lamiales > Oleaceae > Ligustrum > Ligustrum vulgare. The sequence continues at coordinate 1,747,353 of OY743172.1, read as the reverse complement.
CATATGACACAAACAATGATACATGACCAGAATATAGCACATGACCTAGGTAGCAGACCCCTCATGCACGACCTGCATATCCTGAAAGTTGTCTAAAAAATTATCCGACCTGACTGATTCGGGTAGGTCAAGGATTTAAAATTTTTTACAAGTCCTTTATGGACCAATTATCCGACCTGACTGATCCAGGTAGGTCAAGGATTAAATTTTTTTTACAAGTCATTTTTGGACCAATTATCCGACCTGACTGATCCAGGTAAGTCAAGGATTTAAAATTTTTTACAAGTCCTTTATGGACCAATTATCTGACCTGACTGATCCAGGTAGGTCAAGGATTTAAAAATTTTTACAAGTCCTTTATGGACCAATTATCCGACCTGACTGATCCAGGTAGGTCAAGGATTTAAAATTTTTTACAAGTTATTTATGGACCAATTATTCGACCAGACTGATCCAGGTAGGTCAAGGATTTAAAATTTTTTACAAGTCCTTTATGGACCAAAATTATTCATCATGACTGATTCAGGTAGGTCATGGATTAAAAAATTTTTACAAGTCCTTTATGGACCAATTATCCGACCTGACTGATCCAGGTAGGTCAAGGATTTAAAAATTTTTACGAGTCCTTTATGGACCAATTATTGGACCTGACTGATCCAGGTAGGTTAAGGATTAAATTTTTTTTTACAAGTCCTTTATGGACCAATTTCCGACCTGACTGATCCAGATAGGTCAAGGATTTAAAAATTTTTACAAGTCCTTTATGGACCAAAATTATCCAACCTGACTGATTCAGGTAGGTCATGGATTTAAAATTTTTTACAAGTCCTTTATGGACCAATTATCCGACCTGACTGATCCAGGTAGGTCATGCATTTAAAAAGTTTTTACAAATCCTTTATGGACCAAAATTATCCGACCTGACAGATCCAGGTAGGTCAAGGATTTAAATTTTTTTACAAGTCCTTTATGGACCAAATGAGTTGTGCACGCGCTTCAGGTCATCCTATAACAAATTAACATATGCTGTCACCATAATCATCAATTGTGATCCACGTGATCTCTACTCAAACAAGGGATAGGCATAGTGATAGAAGTAGACCAACAATAAATTTCAGGCCAGCTTCTAGGAGCAATTGTTGATGCACGATATGACGTGGAACATGGGTGATGACGTATGGTCTTATATATGATACATATGATGAAGCATGACCTAAATATGACGTATGACCTGACATGTTCAGTTAGGAGAGCTCAGATGTAACTGAAAATGTGGACCTAATTCAAAGAAGAACAGGTCATGCACGATATGACTTGAACATTATCTCTCCAGAAGAGTTGAAGCATCAAAGAAGACCTGAAGTCCAAGTCATGCTAGACAAAGATCCGACCTGGATACATCACCTCAAACCTTACCGACCTGACTGCGCCACCTCGGTCACAGACTATTTGAAGACCAAACCTGACCTTATGGCATATCTGAACATCAGACCATGCTTGGTTATCATAGGAGTGGAACAAGATCTTAGCTGCTTGGTCAAACGGTAGTTAAGACAGTTATTCAGGCACAAAGGTAGTTAGATTAAGTAAAACTCAACTACTTTGTACTATGTAAGAACTCAAATAGTTCAGTTATGTACTTATGTCAGATAGTCGGGTATTATAATAAGCCAGCTCACCCCATTCTCCCTATAAATATAGGAGAGAGTAGCTCACAAAAGGATCACAACTTTGTCTATTCAAAGCCAATACTATATTTATACAAGAAATTATACGTGGAGTCCAGGTCATTCACACGATCTGGGATCCACCTCTTACAAACCATCTTTTATTACCTACGTGGAGTTCGGGTCATCCATTACAACCTGAGGTCCACCTCTTTCACATATAATTTTCGATTACATAACTAACATCCACTTATTTCTTGCTGACTTGGAATATTTCATATTTCATCTGTCAACAGACTATATAATCCTTAAACTCAGATCTTTAGACATCCCATCCCAAAAATTAGAACCGAACATGCTAAAAAAAATATGAAAACGCACCGAACAACTTCAACTGTGCGGCCACAGCTTCAACACCTGGTGGCCGCACAATAATCTCCAAATTTACAGATTAAATTTTCATCTAACTATGTAGCCATCACCTTTATGCCTGCGCGGCTGCACAGTTGTTCGGCCCAAGCCCGTGCGCGAATTTTAACTTGATTTGTTTCCTTGTTAGCGTAGGTTTTCTCCTCCTCATATACAACTTTTCATGCACGAATTAGGGGACATTTGCAAAGCCTAAAAACATCATAATTCCACGTTCTTAACATCAAATTCTTTGGAGGAAATTGAAGGCAAATACTTGGAAATTGAAGATTATCAACGGGGAAGTAATACTTGGTGTAAGATTTCATTTTCTTTGTTAATTTGATATACTCAGCATGCTTAGTATAGATTTATACCGAATTTTTTATTTCTTTATTGATGAACGATTAATTTGTTAGTTGGGATATTCAATGTAACTAGTTTTACGTTTTTAATTCTATAATTCTAGTTTTACACTTTAATTGCATGTGTTGATTTTATTTTGTATTTAATGCATGAATTAATTCACAACTAATTCATTGATTTAATGGATTTTTTCATAATTCGAGAGGTGAGCTAATACTTAGATCAAGGAATAAAATACGGTAATTGGATAAACAATAGAGATATACGTTTGTTATTATTGTAATTGTTACATGAATTCTTGTGTCCCATGCACCTAGTCATTACGATATGCTGTTCATTAACACGGATGAGTGTTGACTAACTACGTAGAGTTGATTTAAACCCGAAAAGGAATTTCATATGTATAAGTGAATTCGACCGAGTACTATAATAGGAATAAAATTAGACGATTGGAGTTAAAAGTATTGAGTAAGTGAAATCGGATGTCCCAACACTTACAAACTTCAATTTAGAATTATTAAATGTCTTTTATTTTCTTTTGCTTTCTAGTTTAATATTTTAGTTCAATTCAAAAATCTAAATTCTATTGTTCAAATAAAGCGATAACCAACACAATTTCGATACTTAATTCCAATCTCCGTGGGACGAAAACTCGGACCTAAAAAGTTCACTTTATTACTTGAATGCGATATCTTACACTTACGATTTAGCACATCACTTGTCATCACAAATTGATTTTTGCAGGTTTTGGTTTTGGTTTAGGGGTGGGGGTGGGGGTGGAGGGATGGTGTAAGTTGATAAAGAAGATCATTTTTTTTAATATAAAAAGAGGGGGGGGGGGGGGGGGTTGTCCCCAATATGGAATTTGAAGGATTTTAGATTTTCATAACATTTCACGTATCCTCAATTTGGAATTTTATAGAATTTGTCAAAATGCAAGGTCCTAAATATGGATTTCTATTATTTCCATAAGATTCCGGTGTCCTCAAACATGTATAGATTTCAGTGAATTTCTAATATGAATGAAACTATAAGGATTTTGATGGATTTTAAATCATAAATATGAAGGGAAGATTCCTCAACAAATCCGACCATGACTCATCGGATTTCAAATTCCATGACCCCTCGAATTTCCAATTCCTCCATTTTTCCCAATAAAAATAGAAAATAAAAAAAAAAGAATGCAAAATACCACATGATCCGTATTATTATTTTTTTTTTCAATTTTTTTTTTTAATAAATGAAAGTTCTAGGTTCGCGACCTTATTAATTTGACCGTTATAATCCCCACAACTCTGGGAGGTGACAATTATATGCATCAAAGGAAAAAGTAATGCCTTATTCATCCACTTTTGATTAATAAAATTTTGTCAATTTGTTTGTGATAATCTATAAACATTTTTATATAAAAATAATGCAACTGACTGTTTTAATTGATTATTTGTATAAGAAAATACTTCATGTTTTAAATGAAAGTCTTGAATCTTTTTTTTTTTTTTAAATTAAAACTAGACAATGTTATATATATTTTATTTTTTAACGGTTCGAATATTTTTGCTTCTTTTTTAATTTTTTTTATGGTCAAGTAAGAAATTATGTTAATTTTTTCTTTTTTACTTCTGTATCAAGTTCACGTTCAACTTGCATAACAAAAAATAATAAAGAAATTACCCGAGAAAAAGTAAAAGTGGATGAAATTCTAAATTTCATTTAAGTTTTATATTGATGACATGTTCAACAAATTTCACTAAAATCTATTTGAATCTACTAAAATCCGTGGAATAGAATTCCATTAGAATCTGAGAGATTCTATAGAATTCTATTTTTTCTTACAGACTAGAATTTTATTAAAATCCATAAAATCTATGAGAATTCATGAATCTAAAAAATTCCACCAACTTTAAATTATTTTAGGTAAAAAAAATATTAAGTTACCACTTTGCCATTTGAAAATCTGTTAAGATGTGGTCAAAATCATTTTTGTAGGTCAACTAACAGAATTATTAACGAGTTCCAGCTTCAGGTGCACTAAGTAGAAAGATTTGGGGTGATAATTGCAATAAAACAAAGGTTAGGGTAAAACCTGGCAAAACTTGAAAAATTTGAGGCCTCAATTGCAATTATCCCTAATTTTTATAAATAAGTGGGTCTGACATTTAAACATTGGAGATTTGCGTGCTCTCATACGCATAATAAATTCTTGCATTATAAGGTCGTTTTGGTCTCAAATCCCTTTTTTTCTTCTTCAAATTTTCTCTCAAATTCATTTTTAACTACATATTTTTTTGGAATTCGCCAATTTTCGCACTTTTCAACTACAAGTTAAGCAAACTTTATAACGTTACAAAGAGTTCTCCTAAAAACTCAAAATTATTCAAAACTTGAAAAATGAGTTGGGGCAAACGGCCTCTCCGTGTTTGGTTAACTAGATTATAAATTAGTTTTTTTCTACAATTTTCAATACAACTTTTTAACCATACATATTTTTTCCTCAATTTCTAACCTTCAAAATGTCTCGAGATTCGTGCAAACAGTTAAAAAATTCTGAAAAAAACTGCCACCGAACGGTCCATAAGTTTAAGTTATTTAAAAAAGAATATGTCCACGCCCATCCACAACCTTTTGTTCTTGACTTAAGATCCTCAAACTCTTTTTCCTAAGCAAGATTGGTCCTTGCGACATTTTAATTCAAAAAGACCGTTACACGTGTAAAAAGACTTAACCCCCATTTGATATCCATTATTTAAAATATCATTATTTTCAAAACTCATTTTCAATTATACATTAAACCAATAAAATAATATACAAAAAAAAAAAAAAAAAAAAAAATTATCTACTTTTAATTGCACAAAATCAATATTATTTAAAATAATGGATCTAAAACAAGAGCTTAAATATCGACAACTACATAAAAGGGAAAAGTAAATGTAAATAACAAAATAGCTCAAATACTCGTGACAGGTATGCTTGTCTGAGTCACAAGGTGGGCCCCATCACGGGAATTACATCAACTTTGATGTAAACAGAAAGTTAAAAACTTTAGCTACAATTTACCCATCATGATTATTTAAAATTTGGATTCTTGAATTATTTATGTTTGTTTGTTTCCTAAACAAATGATAGCTACCATTGAATGTAAGTCCCTATTCTCTTTACTGTTTTGAGGTCGTTTTCTATTTTTATTTTCGAAAACGATAAAAACGCGTTTTCTTTACTATTTTCGAAAACGCATTTTGGAAAAAAAAAAAAAAAATTGTACACAAAACGCAAAACGCTCAATATGTATTTCGACAAAAAATGTCCAAAACGCGGAAAACGCGTTTTGGAATTTTTTTTTTTTTTTTTAAGAATTATCTTAACTTAGAACTAAGTTTAATATAAAGTTTTTATTTTTTTATTACTTTTTTTAGAATTATCCTAACTTGGAACTAAGCCTAAATAATTTTTTTTTTTTTTTTAGAATTATCCTAACTTGGAACTAAGTTTAAATAAAGTTTTATTGAATTCAATATCAATATTACAAAAAAATTAAGTGAGAATTATTGTTATTATATTTCAAAAAATGTACTGATAAATGGACTCTGGTGGTTCTGAAAGAACTTGCATTTTCTGAATTTTAATAGAAGTAGAGCTTTTTCAAATCTCGAACCTGACCAAACTGTGTAAATATAGATTCTTAATGCTCACATTAGTGTGTTGCATGTAATCATGTTTTCAGTATATTGTGAAAGGAAGTTTGAGTTTGAATTAGTAGTATTCTGCAAGCAAATTAATTAAAAATAGTTTAAATAGTATTCTGCAAAATTTCAAACAGAATGTTTTTTCCAGCTTTTCATTTTCAAAAACAGTTTTCAGAAATGATAAACCAAACGTGTTTTCAGCAAATTTGAAAACAAAAATAAAAATAGGAAACACAAAACATTTTCGAAAATGAAAAATACAAAATAAAATACAAACAGAACGCCACCTAAATTTTTATCTTTCACTCGTATATGATTTATAAATAGAACGATCGTACACTTACACTTTTTGTGTGACAATTTAATTACATTCCCCGTGTCGAGTCAAAGAGTCACCACCAATTTTGGAATTTTATACTTATTAAGTAGCCAAAGATGCATCTCTATAACTTTTTATATAGGGTTTCATACTTATTCAAACTTTAGATAGAATCTTGTCGAGTGTTAAAGTTGAATTAATAGTCGCAACAACCAAAAGAAGAAAAATCTTGTAAGCTGCCAAACAATAGTATAGAGGTAATTTGATTACTCTATTCACATGTGTAAAATATGTCCTTTTTTCTAATAAAGGTTTGAACTTTTCTTAACTTTTGGCACAAAGATTTAGAACTGGTATGGTATATGATATTTTGGAGGTGATTTGGAGAATGTACAGTTGAAAAAGTGTGAAAATATTGAGTTCTATAAAAAAAAAAAAAAATTAAAAAAAGTGTGAGTTTTGAGGGGAAAGTTGTAAAACAATTTCATTACGAAACAAGGGCTTGGCCGTTGTTTGATCTATGAGTTTATTGAGGAAGTCACATTTGATCAACTTACTCGATTCTAACTGAGAGCAAGGAAATCGTTTCTGACTTTTCGAAAGATTTTCCGAGCCTCAAGTTTCTTAGAATCTGGTGGTGCATCCGACTTCGGGCACTCTAGTGCGTCTTTAGAAAAGCTTGAAAACCAAACTATAAATATGAATATAGTATTTGAGTCCCAACTATCACGTAACACTATCCATTGTATTAACATGGCGGGCCACTAAGATTGTTAAAATGTATACTTTTTCCATTTTGAAAATAAAATAAAAATAAAATTGATACTTCAATTTGAAGCTTTTTAATAAGACTGGACGTGCAATTTCAACCTGATTATTTTCCAGTATTTATTGCAAGTTAATGCCCGTACGGTACCCAACAACTTAATCATAAAGAACAAGCGGGGGCGTTGGACTTGGACAGAAGAAAAAGAAAACATTGATAGAAGAAGAGAAGAGGTAGCAGAAAATTTGCATGTACCTCTTGGTAGCCTGAGCAAGATTTTCAGCTATTGATCAGCAATCTCCGTCTCTATATATCAAGGTTCATAAATAACATATTTAGGTGATCCTATTGAAGTTATTATTCATTCTTATTTGAGTTTCATGTGATTTTTTTACTGGAATATCAAGAAATTTTTGATTTTTTTTTTTTTTGACAGAAGTGGCATAGGAGAATTTGATGGCCGAGGCTGGATTAAAGTGGAAGTGTGCAGTGATTTTGACTGTTTTGCTTGTTATTGGCGGTGGAGTTTCAGCAGCAGATCAGAGTTTTGATGTGGGCTTTTTAAGGAACAATGGAACCACAAATGAGTTTGAATCAGATTACTTAACCAAAATCATCAGTTCCATGCAGCAAAACTATCTTTTGCTTGTTCATCATGTTTGGCCTGTGAGTTCATTTTCATATTTTTTGAGTCAATTTGAGGTTTGAATTGTCTATCATTTATCCTATGTGGGCATGCCTCCAATTATGGATTATTTAAAGTTGTTAAATTTCCTGTTTATTGGATAATTCTCAGCAATTTATCAGTGTAGAAAATATTATTCTGAAATGCAATTCACAGGAAATGGAGTTTGACTGGAGAATTGTTGTGGGTACGGTAATTGGATTCCTTGGTGCTGCTCTTGGAAGTGTTGGAGGTGTTGGGGGAGGTGGCATTTTTGTTCCTATGCTCACTCTAATCATTGGATTCGATCCGAAAACATCGACTGCAATCTCAAAGTGTAAGAGAATTCAGAATTGTAATGTTGTTGCTTTCAGTGATTAGCCTTAAAATTCTGAAGAATCGCTCCTTGCAAATCCTTTCGACCCGACTCATCAGTTCATCGGAAATCGTCCTTTTGATCATTTAACTGTGTTTAAGGTCTTATGTTTTCTTGATCAGGCATGATTACTGGTGCAGCAATTGCCACTGTTCACTACAACCTCAAGCTCAGGCATCCTACACTTGATCTTCCCTTAATTGATTATGATCTAGCTCTCCTTTTTCAACCTATGTTGGTACTTGGCATCAGTATAGGAGTTATTTTCAACTTGATTTTTGCAGACTGGATGGTTACAGTATTGCTGATCATTCTTTTCATTGGTGACCAATATTTTCCCTACATTTTGCACTTCTCTTTTCGGATAGTTATTTATATCGAATTGAAGACTGTTGACGGTAGCCTCATCCAACAAACCTCTTGAGGTTGAAGGATCGAATCCTTGAGACATGATTAGTTAAGCCTGGGACAAAAAACCCTTCTCGGGGACAATTCGTGTTTTGGAGATGTCCAAGGCTACCATCAACAAAGACTATATTTAAATGAAAAAAATGATTTCGTTCTCTTAATTAGACGAGCTGATTCAACGTAGAGGCGTTCTAGGTCATTGATTGAAAAAATGAATCCATCTACCTTGCATTGGGTGGCGGGGGCGTTGAAGACTAAATTTAAGCCCCTGTTTGATCCTTATTTTTTGCAAACAAAATTTATTCAACAATCAATTTTAGTCAAATCCGTCATTTTTGACTTTTCAATCATTTTTTAACCCCACGTTCTTCCAAAAATAGTATTTAAAACCACATTATTACCCAAAAAATGGGGGCTAAATAAACAATATGTTTCTTCTCTTAACAACTTGAACTTTTTGATGAGGTGATTCAGAAGTTTGTTGGCGTGTGATCTGCAGGAACATCGACCAAGGCATTCTTTAAGGGTGTGGAAACATGGAAGAAAGAAACTATAATAAAGAAGGTAGTCTAAAATTTCACCTGTTCGGTTTCTAGTATATTTTTCAAGCAAGTTGCAGTTCTTTGAACTATCCTTGTTGTCTGTTGCTTCTGCTATCCAGGAGGCTGCGAGACGCTTGGCATCTGATTGTGAGTACGCTTGTCACATGCTCAATCTTTTCTGAAATATTTTGAGAAAAAAAAAAAATTAATTAATTTGTTAGTTGGACGTATAATGTAAACTGAAATCAGATACTGGAAGTGACGATGCGCAATACAAAGTCCTACCAGGAGGCCCGACTAATGGAACTGGAATGCGTCGTCGTGATGAGGGTTCTCAGGTGATGAATTTCTAGGAACTGAATAGCTTGTAATGTGGATTAAAGAAGAAAAGAAGTTGTAGTTCACAAACTAACTTCTACAAGTATCCCAGGTCTCGGTTATCAACAATGTCTGCTGGAAGGACCTCGCTATACTGGTTGCTGTCTGGGTTATAATCCTTATACTTCATGTACTCAAGGTTATATTAATATTCTTGAAAAGTCTCACTCGTGGACATTTTCTTTTGATTCTTTATGAGCTATAGTTGAGAAATTTTTTTATTATGATATGAACGCAAGAAAAACAATTTTACGTGGGAAACCTTAGAACAGGGAAAAAAGCCGACGTGTAGAGGAGGAAGAATACACTGTATCAATATACGACGATAGTACAAGATGTTATGTTCTGAGGATTCCTGCGTATTACAATTTCGAAATCCTAAATTACGTTTGGGTCGAGTACATACTGGGCTACGGGATCGGGCTCTGCTACCATCACAGACCCCATTTCTTTTCCATAATTTAGTTTCACAATAGAGGTTGCACCGTGAATTTTTCGGCTGAGCCAAACGGAGTTCGAGTCACCGTTCTCTAACAGATTTGCATTTTTCGTCCAGGATTATACATCTGCTTGTTCAGCGGCATACTGGACGCTTACTTTGTTGCAGGTACCATATATATATATATATATTAAATCATATTGGAAATGGAATAGCAGCTTCCCCTAATGCAAAGTGCAAACTCATGTTGGACGAATTAATCCTATAATTCACTAGGATCCTATATATTTACTACGTACGACATAATTCATCTTTATTTCTGTTGATTATCAGATCCCGGTTGCTGTTGGAGCATCCGGATATGAGGCGGTCAGCTTATATAATGGGAGGAGAGTGATAACTTCCAAGGGAGAAGTAGGAATAAACTGGACAGTATACCAATTAATTCTTTGTTGCTTTTGTGGAATGTTGGCTGGTATAGTTGGTGGGCTGCTCGGCCTTGGTGGTGGATTCATTCTAGGTCCCTTATTTCTAGAGCTGGGAATCCCTCCCCAGGTGCATCCAATGCTTCCATAACACCACTACTCGTACGGGTGTTAAGAAAGAAAAAAGAAGTTAAAATCTTGTTTATTATACTGTCCATTTCCACAGTTGGCTCTAAAACTTCCAATGCAGGTTTCAAGTGCGACTGCTACATTTGCCATGGCGTTTTCTTCGTCCATGTCCGTCATACAATATTATCTTCTACGACGCTTTCCAGTACCATACGGTTAGTAATCGAGCAAATTTCACCTCGTCGTCCTAGTCGAGTACTAAAAGGTTAATAATCTTCTTTGTGTATACGTTTACTATTATTCTCTCTTGTAGCTCTTTATTTTGTTGTTGTGGCTACCATTGCTGCGTTCGTTGGACAGCACGTTGTACGGAAGATGATTAGCATACTAGGGAGAGCATCTTTGATCATCTTCATTTTAGCGTTCATAATCTTCGTGAGCGCAATCTCGCTAGGTAAGTACCTTCAAATCCAAACTCTCTCGCAATATTTTTGGCCTACTTCTTTTGAAGATCAATTAGAATACTCTCGGAACTTTTTCGCTACGTTAATCCATTCATTTAATACATAGCTTGTGCGTTATTGACATTACGCCCTTGATTGACTCCATTTTATGGAAAAAATTTGTGAATAATGCGGTTTTGAATAGTATTTTTTAAAGTGGTCAAAAAAAATTTGAAAAGTAAAAAATTGTAGACTTGACTAAGATTGATGGTTGAAATTGAATGTTGAATAAAGTTAAAAATGATTGAAATTGAATGTTGAATAATATTTCTTTTGTTATCGAAATCTCAATTTATTTTAAATTTGTTTTGTTGGTATGATAAACTGGACATTTTATCTTGTTGACAGGGTGGGTTGGCATATCACACATAATTGGACAGGCAAAGGGTAAAGAGGGCTTGTGGTTTTCTGATATTTGTTCATATGAGCCCTAATAATTTGCTATTTATTTTTTTAATATTTTAATGTTTGAAGTACTGTTTGATTATGTAAAATGTCAATAAAGTCAAGCAGCGGCTATGCGTATGCCGTTCAAATGTAACTAGACAAGAGTTTGTTTGGCTAAGCATAAAAATACTTATAAGTAAATGAGTTTTAAAATTAATTAATAATTTTATTATATCAAGGTTAAAAACAAGAAAATTATTTTAGGAGTAGGACTGCAGTTAATTTAAATTGAATAACATCTTTTACTTCAAAGGAAAAGGAGTAAACTGTTGCCCACTCGAGCATGGTGCACGGTAAAGAAGAGGGAGTTAAAATTAGAATATAGGATGTTTGAATCTTGACTTTTTGAAAGCATTTAAATGCTGAAAGACTCTCTATCGCCCCTCCGAAGGGCCTGTCCGCACAACGTAAAGTGGGTTTATGGAAGGAGGATCTTTTTCTGACTTCAAGTGAGCACAAGCTTTATTTATATAACGGTTGTTTATAAATAATGACGTGTTAATATTTTTAGTTGATCTATTTTTTAAAAAATAAAAAATGGTGTAAAAATTTTTTATCAGTCAAAATTGTTAACTTTTTAAAAAATTGTCCAATCAATTGACCGTTTATAAACAAATTTTACTTCAAAGCATTTGATCAACATGTTTTTGTTTTAGTCTCTTCTAACACTTTCCTTGTAAAATATGTATGAAAATATAATATGACTTTTAACTACTTTTAAATTTAAAACTTCAACATGTACTCTCAGTAGTTACTCTAAACCACAAAGAAACGTGCTAAACACTAATTTTATTACCATGACATTACAAAATTGGAAGTCCTTCAAGGAAAAGATTATTGAAAATGTATGATTTGAACCTATATTATCTGCTATCCATGGACTAAATTCCTGGTTCATATGTTCAAAATAACAATTCAATGGTCACATTTCTTAGTTGATGAAAAACTATGGTTTAAGAACAAAATCAGCATTCTTCACACTGCAAAAGTCTCTTTATGTTCTGCAATGTACATGATACAAGGGTGCTAACTGAATCTATGGATTCCATAGAAAGTTTTGCTGTTGGAGAATTGCTAGTTAGGATTTGAAATGCAATAGTAAGCAAGGATCCTCCTTCTGCGCCTTTTTCCTCTTGTTTAGAAGTGATAACCGAGGATCGGGATTCGATCCCATCAGGTAGCATTGAAAAACCTGAAGATAAAACCGCAATGTTGCTCGAATCGCAACCCGTTATCACAGATTGCATGCCGTTGATGTCCACGGGAGCATAGATGACCATGGATTCGTATGCATTCGTGCAGCTATCTTGGAGTATCCACATATTCTGGTCTTTCGACTTCATCGCCTGAATTCGTGATGGAAAACTTTAATTAGGACACAACAATTTTGTATATATTAAGGATTGGGTTACTATGTTGTTTTGCTAGGAGAAGACAGGACTCACTTGGATAGTAACCGCATTTCCTCTGTCCTGCCCTTTAGCCAAGTTTACTATGCATTGCACTGGACTTCCATTTGACATGATGTCCCACTAAAATTTGTACACATGAATTCAAGATAAATCAATTAAATCTGATTACTGACAGTCTAATTATTTGCTACCAAACACACAAATTTAATGTGGTTAGGCAATTTGCCTACATTCACGAGAGAGGAGCGGATCTGTTTTCACTATACGAAAAAAATGTAGGGTTACAACTTGTGTTTATAATAAATCCTAGTCCCGTACAAGTATTAGGGTTAGAAGTGAAAACCTTTAACTCGATATATATGAACCACATATTACAACAATACCGAAGGATTGAGAACTTTAGATGAATTTACGAACCTCAGTACGGTGGTTTTCGTCTCGTAGGAAGTCGAACAAGATGTGGTGAGAGACGGGCAACCATACAGAAGAAACTGCACACAAGATCACCCCGGGAGGTTCCCCGGGATCGTTTATATTTTTCCTAGAAGCCACCCTTATATCATCACCAGCTGTACTAGGAATCTTGCTCCATGTATTGTAGCTAGATGCACCAACCGCTCGACAGAAACTCCAAGTCATTCTTTGAGCCAATTTCAGTATACTTTTCCTTCCAGCAATTGTGGGAATTCCTGCAAAGTTTCACACGAAAAATTCTGCTAACATTGGACAAATTTTGTAGAATTTAATTTTTCTATTATCCACGTAGCATTAGTTAGTTATAGGAATAATGACATGTTCTTTTCCTATTGGTTGTGACCTTACTTTCCTTTTTCCTTTCCTTCAGCTTCTGGTTTCTATATATACCAGTTAGCTATGCTTTGTAATGTGTGTGGTTTTCATAAATAAAAAGTGAAAGGATAATTCTCTTAGTAATGAAGTTAGACTCGTTCATGGTATCAGAGCCACAAAATTGATTTAGCATCATGGAAGGGGATGCTGCTGCAAAGAACACAAACAAGGCAATAAATGATGCAAAGTACGAATAAAGTTACAACAATGGTGGTCCGATGCAATTACAAGGATCTAATCACCCAGGAATGCTTTTGGTAAGCTTCGTACTTACTGGAAACAATTACTTAAGTTGGAATCGATCAATGAAAATTGCATTGGGAGCTAAAAATAAGTTAGGGTTCGTAAATGGAAAATTGGAAGTACTTGATGAAAAATCTGCAAACTATGAACAATGGAAGAGAGTGGATTGTATGATTATATCCTGGATCCTTAATTCGATCTCAAAGGATATAGTTGATGCATTTTTGTACACTACTTCAGCCAGAGAACTTTGGATTGAGCTTGAAGAACGATTTGGAGAATCTAATGGACCATTATTGTACCAGCTGCAAAGGGAAATCAGTAGTATAACGCAAGGAGATATGCCTGTTATGATCTACTGCACAAAGTTGAAGAAGCTATGGGATGAATTGACCTGCTTGTTACCAGTGCCGATCTGCAATTGTGGAGCTGCTAAGGAAGTAACAAAGTTAAACACTTTTAACCGGTTAATTCAATTCCTTATGGGATTAAATGACTCATTTGATAATATTCGGAATCAAATTCTGGTAATGGATCCAATGCCGACAATTAACAAAGCCTATTCTATGATCTTGAGAATTGAGAAGCAGAGAGCAGTTGTAGCGATCAAGAATTTTTACGCATTTAATAATTATTTTAAAATCATGAAAACGGTGTCGCTGCGATCTCACCCATTTTTAAGTTAACGTCACGACGTATTCGTCTAACCAAATCGAGAAATGTAAAATTCATTCGATTTTAATTACATTCTGAATTTCCAAAATTTTATTTATTTATTTAAATTATTAGTTGCAAAATCATTTTAAATCCCAAATTACGTCAATCTCATTGTATCAGTTTCATTCTTCCGACCCAGTTGAATTCGCGTGCGATTTTTCCTCGAATTACGTGCAATGCTTGTCTAGATTTTCACACTACCAACTTTCACCTATCACATCAATTACATACCATACCATACCATACCATACCCTAGCTCTATATCACCCACTCCTCCAAATCCAACTCTCAGCATCACCTCACACCTCAACTATTCCAGCCTCTCCCCTCTCAGCACCAACCAACTCGACTACAAACCACCCGCAGCACCGCCACCTCCAACTCACCTTCATCATCACCACCACTTCCAAATCAATGTTACAACCCAGTCATCACCACTGCTCAGCCACAACCAGCCACCATCATCACCAACTCCGACCGCTACTACTCAACTTCAAAACACCATAGCCACCTCCATCACTCTCAATCAGACCATCACCTACACCGAACCCACTGCACAACATCAACCAAATCCACAACCCAAACCCAAGGAAAATTCAAGAAAAACCCAGAAATAGACTTAGCCCATAACCTTACCTCAACTGTTGAGCCTTTCACTGGAGACTGCGCCGGAAAACCTACGTGCTCAGCTCGGACTCCCTTCGGTTTCACACCCATTTCTCGCACCAAAAATACACCAAATCCACAAAATCCTAGCCTATTGCACCCCTCACCGCTCGTCGCAGCCTGCGCCGGCGTTCCGCCGACGAACCCTCGGTTGTGGCACCGGTGTGGCTCGCACACCCTCCTCTCTCTCTCTCTTCGGTCCTGAACGAAATGGGAAAGAGAGAGAGGGTAAAATTTGTTTTTAATATTTTGATTTTCAGAAATTACACTTTGGTCCCCAAGTTTGTAAAATGATTTAATTCAGCCCTTTTTAGTTTTAAAAATTATCATTTCAGCCCTTAAGTTTTTTTAAATGATTTTAATCAGCCCCTTCATTTTTAAAATCAATTATTTCAAGCCCTACAATTTAATATTCGTTTTGAGCTTCAACTCAACTTTTGAAAAGTATTCATTTTAGTCCCTCAACTTTCCAAGTATTCATTTTAGTCCCTCAACTTTCAAAATATTCATTTTAGTCCATCAACTTTCCAAGTATTCATTTTAGTCCCTCAACTTTCAAAATATTCATTTTAGTCTCCCAACTTTCAAATCATCAATTTCAGTCCCCAAATTGTAAATTATCATTTTTAAACTATAAATTTCAAAAAGACTAATTTAACTTATTTTTCTAATTGGCTAGACGAAGCGTACGAAGAATTAAAGAATTGAAGTCTTTTCTCGCTCAACTTTGCACTCGTCAAGTTTAAGGTAGACTCGCCCCTATTAATTGATTTAAATTATGATTGCATGTGAATGTGTATATTATGTGATTTATGTGAAAGTTATTTTCATGAAATGAGACGAGAATATATTTCTTATGAAATATTTATGTTGTTATACTTGTCATAACTTATATGCTTTAATGCATGAGAAAGAAAGAAGATAATATCTTGCAAGATAAATGATGATGTTATGCATAACTCACATGCCTTAAGTGCACGAGATGAGACTACCCACACCCGATGATTTTAAAGAGCCTAAGATTTTTCAAAGAGAAGCCACGTGCTTTAATGCACAAGAAGAGACTACCCACACTCTATGTTTTTGAAGAGCCTACATTTATGTATTCAATTATATTGTAAATTAATTAATTGACGATGAGTCTACTGAGTATTTCCATGAAATGCTCATGTCTATTTTTAACAACATTTGCAGATTTCGGAGAAGGTGGCCAATGATGGATGATAGTGGCAATAGTCGTTAAATAATTGAGAATCTTATTTTGATGATGATCCATATTTCTAAACCTTGGCTATTTTTGAGATTTTCAATTATTTGAGAAATTATGACATTGCCGAATGTTTTGTATTATTAATGGCTCGATTCGTTATTTTGAATTATTTCATAAATGTTCTCGAATTTTATCGACCATTACAGTTGATTTAATGTTGCCAAAAATGGATTTCAGTGATTTCTTCTGCTAGAATATTATTTTAAAATTTAGACCAGAAAATGACGTGATAAACCGGGTATTTAGAACTCGGGGCGCTACAGCGGTGCATCAAACATACCCAGACTCAACTGATAATACTGCGTTTATGATTAAACCACAAGGATTCAGTAGAGGAGGAAGTATTGGACATGGATCTGGTGGATCTGGTAGAGGCAGGGGACTCAATGCGAGGTTAACTGCTGAAGAAAAGGCCAACTTATATTGTAATAATTGCAATATGACTGGACATAATAGGGAAGGGTGTTTCAAAATCCATGGCTACCCCGAATGGTTCAGGAAACTAAGAGATCAGAGAGGAAGATCTGCTTATAGCAGACCTATGGCTAATTGTGTTGAAACTCCACTTCATGATGAAGGAAAAGATATGGCTAGTGAGGACATATTTACACAACATTCTGATATATCCAACATAGTACAACAGGAGCTCTTGAAACTTATGAACAACAAAGCTCAGATCAATAACAACGGAGCTGTGAACTTTGCTCATTCAGAGGATTTTGCAAGTATAAAAGCTACAACCAGTTATTATAATGCTTTAGCTGTACTTGACAAGGTAGAAGTAGGATCCTGGATATTGGACACAGGTGCTAGTAGTCATATGTGTATTGATTTGAGTCTGATGCATCATCTAAGACCTACTCCTAAACTAATACCTGTTTATCTCCCTGATGGTACTATGAAACCTGTCACACATATAGGAAACATTCCACTGAATCACATACTGAATCTTATTGATGTCTTATTTATTCAAAGGAAAACAACAACGACTCCCTTTTCCCACCAGTAGCATTAATACTAAAAATGCCTTTGATTTATTACACATTGAAGTTTGGGGACCATATAATCAACCAGCCATATCAAAAACACCCTATATACTGACTATCGTGGACGATTTCGGTAGTTGCACATGGACTTTCCTAATGACTCACAAAACACAAGTCTGTAAAATTCTAGAAGGATTCATCTTGATGATCAAAACTCAATTTGAAAAAACTATTAAGGGAGTTAGGAGTGACAATGGAACGGAATTTACAAACAAAGAGTACAAACTTCTTTTTCATCACCATGAGATTATTCACCAAAAACCATGTACCTATTCCCCACAAAAAAATGGGGTGGTTGAGAGAAAGCATAAACATTTGCTCCAAATGGTAAGATCTCTTATGTTTCATTCTAACTTGCCTATAAAATTCTGGACATACTCAATTCTTTTAGCCACTTTCATCATCAATAGATTACCAAGTTCAGTCCTTCAATGGAAAACACCCTATGAAGTTCTTCATGGCAGAAAACCTGATTATTCTATGTTCAAACCATTTGGTTGTCTATCTTATGCTTCAAATTCTATTCCTCATAAAACCAAATTTGATTCTAGAGCATATAAATGCATATTCCTGGGATACAGTCAAGGACAAAAGGCTTTTAGATTATATGATTTAGGTTCTAAACAAATAATCATTTCAAGAGATGTCAAATTCTTTGAAACTTCCTTTCCATATCAAACTCAACAAACTTCGAGTGAACTCACACCATTACCTATGATATTTGATGACTGAAGCCATGATCCTTCAACTACCAATTCTGATCCACTAGGTTTTACAAGATACATCTGAATCTCCAGTCCCAATATCTCAATCATCTCATGATATACATCATTCTCCTGTCACTGGTGTTCAGTCATCGCCTACTAACTTCATCGAATCTCCTCCATTCAATTCCAATTTACATTCTTCACCAATTGTTCAAGAAACTGCTCATCAGCAAGTTATTAGGAGAAGTTCAAGACAGAAAGATAAACCTATATGGCTTCAGGATTTCATCACAACTTTTTCTAAACATTCATCCAAATCTTCATCCAATGATAAAGCATACACTGTCCATGTTCCACATTCTGGTTCTCTCTATTCACCACCAACATTTCCAAAAACAATTTCACCTCTTCTCAGTGATGCATATATGGCTTTTTTAGTAATGTGTCCAATACAATGTCAAATGAAAATCACTCCTATTTGCAGGCCAGCAAAAGCCCTGACTGGGTTAAAGCTATGATTGATGAGTTGGGTGCTTTGGAAGATAATGATACGTGGGAAATTACCACATTGCCTTTTGGTAAGCAAGCTATAGGGAGTAAATAGGTTTACAAGGTTAAAATTAATTCGGATGGGACTGTGGACAAATTGAAAGACAGGTTAGTGGCCAAAGGATTTAACCAAATTGCCGGAATTGACTACACAGAAAGCTTCTCACATGTAGCAAATTTAGTCACTGTTAGACTTTTTATTGCAATTGCTACATCTAGATCTTGGGCTCCGCATCAACTCGATATCAATAATGCTTTTTTACATGGTTATTTGACTGAAGATGTGTATCTAAAACCACCAAAAGGTTATGCAAAGGTTGGACCACGTCAAGTTTGCAAACTAAAAAGAAGTCTGTATGGATTAAAACAGGCTTCCAGGCAATGGAACATTGAATTTTGCTCTAAACTGCAGATTTTTGGGTTTTCACAATCTTCTCATGATCATTGTTTGTTTACCAAACAAACATATAATTCTTTTTTAGCTTTGCTGGTTTACGTTGATGATGTTCTTATTACAGGAAATTATAGCACAACCATTGATGAAGTTAAATCATATCTTCATCAGCTTTTCACTATAAAATATCTCGATTTTGTTAAATAATTCATAGGTCTTGAGGTTGCTCGAAATGAATTTGGAGCATATCTTCATCAGAGAAAGTATATTCTGGATATACTTCAAGATGCAGGTTTAACTGGAGCTAAAGCAACAACTACTCCATTACCAAAGGGAACGAAACTGTCACTTGCTTCTGGACCGGTTATGCATGATCCAGACAAGTATAGGAGGTTAATTGGGAGGCTTTATATTTGAATATTACTAGACCAGACATCACTTTCAACGTTCAACAGCTCAGCCAATATGTGCATCAGCCTTGCCTTGATCACTGGAATGCAGCACTTCATATTTTAAAATATCTCAAGGGTTGTCCTTCAAAGGGATTATTTTATCATGTCCAGGATTCTTTCCAGTTAGAAGCTTTTTGTGATGCTGATTGGGCGTCGTGCGTTGATAGTCGAAGGTGAGTCACGGGTTATTGCATTTACAATGGTAGAGCATTGGTTTCATGGAAGACAAAAAAACAAACTACCATTTCCAGATCATCTGATGAGGCTGAATATAGGAGTCTTGCAACAAAGGTTTGTGAACTTCAATAGATTAGTTACATTTTACAGGACTTCAAGATTTCTTTATCCCTACCTATACCACTTTGGTGTGATAATAAAGCAACCCTTTATATTGTGGCTAACCCCGTTTTTCATGAAAGAACAAAGCACTTGGAAATCGATTGTCATTTGGTTCGAAACAAGTTTAAGGATGGTTTTGTTCTGCCTCAACATCTTTAGTCTAGACTTCAGCTGGCAGATCTTTTTACTAAAGCTCTTCCTGCGCCACAGTTCTATTTTTTACTGTCCAAGTTGGGTTTACATGATTTTCATCAACCTCCAACTTGAGAGGGGGGGGGGGGGGGATAAAGAATTTAATTTTTCTATTATCCACGTAGCATAGGAATAATGACATGTTCTTTTCCTATTGGTTGTGACCTTACTTTCCTTTTTCCTTTCCTTCAGCTTCTACTTTCTATATATACCAGTTAGCTATGCTTTGTAATGTGTGTGGTGTTCATAAATAAAAAGTGAAGAGATAATTCTCTTAGTAATGAAGTTAGACTCGTTCAAATTTGAACATAAAAAACAATGGACTTTTTAAGATTATTACCAGTTGAATCCTTTATGGGAACATTTGTGGCCATGAAGAACACAAGTCTCTCACATTGTTGTTGCAGTGTTGCAATCCAGTGCTTTGCACCAAATGCCAAACCACTAGTAATAGTTGTGCGATACAAGGAATGAACCGCATTCTTCTGGCACTCCAGGTGTTCAACCCAAGTCACCTGAAAATACACAAGTTGAAGAGTAAGCAATCTAAAGACATGTTATAGGATCGAACGAAGCCTAGTTATACTATAACATTAAGAAACTGAAAAAGAAATTTCTAAAGTTCGATCTCTTTAGCCTCTGTTTGGTAAAAATTTTTATACGGTAATGTGGCAATTGGATAGCTTTTGAAAAAGTCAAAGATTCCCGCCCATCATTTTGACTTTTCAAAAAAAAAAAAAAAAAGATTAATGAAATGTTGATGTGTCGTTATTTATAAACAATATTTAGAAACAACTGTTTATGACGGTTGACCAAACATAGGCTAAAGTACGACCTTGCAGTGACCATTTGATGTATCTTGTATGATGCAACCAGACGGGCGTTTCCTGCATTTTCCCAGAGACGCATCGATGTTATCTTCAACTTTGTCGATCGAGACGTCGAGGATTGCCCACCGATCAGCACTTAATTGTTTGCAGCATCTGACAAAGTACACTTCTCTGGTAGCCACCATTGGAGTCAGCATTTGCAATTCTGCAAACATCTAATCAAGACAGAAACTTGAAATGTTAAGGATCAAAACTTCGTTGAAACTTGATGTACGATGTCTGGTTTCAGGATTATCCTTAAAATGTACCAAAATATAAATAATAATAATAATAATAATAATAAATATCAGAGACATTGACAATTTGACACAAAAATGAACCAAAAACACCTTACCAACTGAACTGCACCATCTCTTTTAACACCTTCACCATTGCTGATAACATATACTGTAGCTGCCTTTGAGATCAAGCAAGGAAACAATTCTTTCCATTGATTCTGCAGAAAGAAAAAAATGAAAAGAAAGATCATTGATTCTGAGGGCATCCGCATTCGCCTTGAACTGTATGAATACTTATTGTGCTATTCAATTATTCTCTCGGCCGCAAATCGACCGAAATTAGGCGGTCCTTTTCTACGATAGAGAAGGCTTACCTTATTTGAGTGAGCCCCATTTTGGGGCAGATAATGAGTTTTTGAATAGTACCTTATTAAGAATGTATGGTTAAAAATGATGAAGACTTTGGGTTTACGTGTAATATTATTTTATTGGATTGTGTGGTTGAATATTGGAAAGAGATAAATGCATTTTAATTTTAATGGGGAGGCAAACATGGAGATCCTTTTGTACATAGTAAAAGAAAGCATAAAACTTACCACGTCCATAAAAATCTTTATTACCCTTGGAAGGTCTACAAAGATAATTCCAGTTTCTCTTGAGGCCTCTATACATGTTTTAGGCATCCTGTTGCTGGAATCTTCAGTAGAGAATTCTTTCATATATGCATCATAATTAAGTATTTCCCGGCCCGTTTCGTAGCTGTGAATCCACAGTGGTTCACCAGAAGAAGCCATCTTCTTGAGCTCATCCGTCGCCTTTTTTACAGCATCCATTATCCGAGACATTTCAAGCCCAAAAACGCCACTATAAAATTTTAACGAGTTACGAACTCCTTGTTCATTGCCAGAAGAGCACGAACTGTTTGGTGATGCTCTCGAATTGCATTTACCAATAGTAGTTCTAAGTTTTTCGACCTGCAAGTATTCATGTCATTAGAACATGTACATTTTAAGTATGTTTGGTACATAGTATTGACCGCGCCGTACAACATAATGAAGATTAATCCTGTAAAACCTCTTCTTTGAGTCTGGCATTTTCAATTCTTAGCTGTTGTTCTTCAGTGGCATCCTTACTAGAGGCGGAAAGTCCACAATTAGGACAGCAAGGCTTTTTTAAGGTCTCCCTTAAAACTTCATTTTCATCTCGAATTTTTTCCATTTCTGTTTTCAACAAAGAATTTTCATGGCGCTCCTGTATAGCCTGCAGATAAGTATCCTTTACAGGGTAAGATCTCGCGTCGCTTAAATGTGAAACAATGTAAAGCTCAAATCATCAGACGAATTTCAAGATTGATGTTCTCAAATGAGCAACATTTTACTAGTCGATGTTTAGATGTGTAGACCCCACACACCACATGTGAGAGCTTTTATCAAATTCATTGTCAAGGACATTGTGAGAGTAGACTTATTATTAGATGTATACCTTGATTTGTGTTCGGCGGTTTTGAAACCAGAATTTGACTTGCCTAGGATGAAGCCTCAACTGCTTGCTCAGTTCTAGCCTTTGCTTCTCATCTGGATGTGGACACTCTTTAAATAAACTGCAAAATGGAATGAAATTGAGGTTTTACACACACATATAATGATAGACTCACAATAGCTTCACAAGAAAAAAATGATTTATATTGATGAAAATTTCACTATTAAAGCTTAACAAGGAAACAGAATTGCTGGAATTCAGGAAAATCAGAGTACTGCAATGTAAACTAAGGAATTATGAAAGAAGAAAAAGACTGATAATCTGGCATTCGAGAGGCCAGTCTCTCCTCACTATCTAGCAGAATTTTCCTCCCCTCCTCCCCAGATGCTGTTGCCTCTCCCTTTTATAAGGTTTCTCCCCATGTGCCTCCTAACCGAATGCCCAACAGATTTTATTCTTTCCCAGCTTCTGGAATACCCCCGCGTCTCTGATACGTTTTTTGAATTGGGGTTCTATCACTACTCCCCTCCAAAAAACTAACCTTGTCCTCAAGGTTGAAGTCAGGAAACTGTTGCCTCAATAATTCATAAGACTCCCAAGTCGCTTCCAAGGGTGGCAACCCCTTCCATTGGATGAGGACATCTATTCCCCTGAGGTTGTGACCAGTACCCGGTCTTATTCCCAAAACTGCCTGTGGCTCCACTGACATTTCCAGCTCTTCAGTGATATGTGGTGGTAAATCCACCACCCCTAGTCCATTCCCCTTTTCCTGACGAAGTTGGGATACATGGAAGATTGGATGGATGTTACAAGAAACCGGTAACTGTAATTTATACGCCACTGGTCCAATTTTCTGTAATATAGCAAAAGGCCCATAATACTTAGGTGCCAACTTTTCATTAACTCGAACTGCTAGTGTCTTCTGATGATATGGTCGAATCTTCAAATATACCAAATCCCCCACCTGAAATTGGACCTCCCTCCTCTTCTTATCTGCTATGTCCTTCATTCGAATTTGGGCACGAACAAGTTGACATTTTAACTCCTCTAACATGCGGTTACTCTCCTTCAATTGTTGATCTACTGCTGATACTGGGGTGACCCCATTTTCAAACCTTAGTAACCCTGGTGGTTCCCGTCCATAGACTATCTGAAAAGGAGTGAGCTTGGAAGAGGAGTGGAAGGAAGTGTTGTACCACAGCTCAGCCCATGGAAGCCAGATAGCCCAAGACTTAGGCTTAGAAGATGCAAAACAACGGAGATATGTTTCCAAAGTGCGGTTGAGTACCTCCGATTGCCCATCCATCTGTGGATGATATGCGGTGCTCCTACACAATTTGGTCCCCTGCAAACGGAACAGCTCCTCCCAGAATTGGCTAACGAATACTTTATCCCTGTCTGAAACAATGGAGCGGGGTATTCCATGGAGCCTCACAATCTCTTTTATAAAAATACCTGCCACGCTGCTCGCTGTGAATGGATGTTTCAGTCCGATGAAATGGCCATACTTGCTTAAGCGATCCACCACTACCAACACTGTGTCTACATTTCCGGATTTGGGCAATCCTTCTATAAAGTCCATGGTGATGTCTTCCCATATCTAATTTGGAATGGGAAGAGGTTGCAAGAGTCCGGCGGGTGATAATGCCATGTATTTATGTTGCTGGCAGATTACACAATTACTCACATACTTGTGGATATCCGTTTTCATCCCGGGCCAATACACTGAAGTTGCCACTCTTTTTTATGTCTTGAGATACCCCGAGTACCCCCCGATCCTTCCATCATGTCCCTCCATGAGCACTAATGGAATCAGCGAAGAACCTCTTGGTAAGAATAATCTGTCTTTATACAAGAGGTGGTTATCCACTACCTTGTAGTTCGGTTTAGAGGACGGATCCTTCTGAATTTCTTGGATTATTTTCTGAGATCCCTCGTCTTCAGCTACCTCCCTGAGTAATTTTTCCATTTGGATCACCTTGGACACGGTAATAGCTTTCATTTCAATCGACTGGTGTAAACGGGACAGAGCATCTGCAGCTTTATTTTCTAACCCAGGATTGTATTGAATGTCGAATTGATACCCCATAAGTTTAACCATCCATTTCTGCCACTCTGGACTTACCATCCTTTGCTCCATCAGAAACTTGAGACTCTTTTGGTCGGTTCTCACCAGAAACCTCTGCCCAAGTAAGTAGTGACGCCACTTTTGCACTGCAAACACTATCGCCATTAATTCCCGCTCATAAACTGATTTAGTGCGCCCCTTATTCCCCAATGCATGACTGTAATATGCAATGGGACGCTGTTCCTGCATTAACACCGCCCCCAGACCCGCCCTTGAGGCGTCTGTTTCCACTACAAATAGTTTGGAGAAATCAGGAAGTGCTAACACTGGTAGAGTCGTCATTGCGGTTTTTAACTTTTGGAATGCTTCTTCTGCCACCCTGTCCCAGAAAAAGTTGTTTTTCTTTAACCTTTCTGTCAATGCCCACGCTATTTTGCCATAATTTTGCACAAAACGTCTGTAATAACCTGTAAGTCCCAAGAACTCTCGGAGCTCCTTCAAAGACGTGGGACTAGGCCAACTCCACATTGACTCCAGTTTACTCCTGTCTACTGCCACACCCTTAGATGAAATTACATGACCGAGATATTACACTTCGGATTGTCCAAATTGGCACTTCTTTTCATTTGCGAACAGCCTGTTCTTAACCAACACTTGAAGGACGCATCTCAGATGCTGCTCATGTTCTTCCTTGCTACGACTGAACACCAAGATATCATCGAAGAAGACTAATACAAACTGTCTGAGGTAGTCTCGAAAAACCTCATTCATAAGAGATTGGAAAGTGGCAGGGGCGTTCGTCAACCCGAAAGGCATTACTAAAAATTCATAATGTCCTTCGTGGGTGCGAAATGTTGTTTTTGGCACGTCTTCTGTTCTAACCCGTATCTGATGGTACCCTGCCTTCAAATCCAGCTTTGAAAAAATTGTCGCCCCATGTAGTTCATCCAGTAATTCGTCTATTACAGGTATGGGAAACCTGTCAGCCACTGTGATCTTATTTAAGGCACGGTAATTGACGCAAAATCTCCACCCGCCATCTTTCTTACGGACCAGCAAGACGGGGCTCGAAAATGGGCTGCTACTTGCCTGAATAATCCCAGCCTTTAACATTTCTCGCACTAGTTTTTCGATCTCATTCTTCTGAATGTAGGGATATCGATAAGGCCTCACATTAACAGGTGAAGCACCTGGCTGCAGAATGATCGCATGCTCTCTGTTTCGTATGGGAGGTAGCCCTTCTGATTTGTGGAATACTTCTTTGAACTCCTTTAATACTTCCTTCAACGCTGGGGAAACTTCCTCCTGAGCCCTCACTTCTTCTGTTGCTAGATAATTCAGTTCTAACAGTACTCCTTCCCCATTGAATTTACACTCCCTCATCATGGACTTCAAGGAGACTATGGTTTTACAAAGACTCGGGTCACCTTGCAAGGTGACGGAAACACCCCCAAGCTAAAATTTCATGGTCGGTGCATTCCAATCCACTTGCATCTTTCCCACCGAAGCCAACCACTTCATGCCCAGGATGACATCCGAACTTCCCAACTCTAGGGGCAGAAAATCTTCTACTATCTCCACATTTTGAAGGAGTAGGTGGACTCCCTTACAAACCCCTGCTCCTTGCACTGCCAGTCCGGTCCCCATGATCACACCGTAGCCGATAGTCTCCACCCGAGCTAAATTTAAGTTCTGCACTAAATCCGCAGCTACAAAGTTATGGGTGGCTCCACAGTCAATTAAAACCACCACCTCCTGCCTTCCAATTTTACCACGGATTTTCATAGTTTGCGGTGGTGTCAGACCAACCACCGAACTCATCGATAGCTCAACTACCTCACCGATGGCTAATTCCCCTTCTTCCTTTGAGGTTGAGTCTGCAGTAGGCTCTTCTCTCTCTTCTTCATAAATGACCATCACTTGGAGCTCGCCGTTCTTGCATTTATGCCCAATGAAATACTTTTCATCACAACGAAAACATAATCCCTTCTCTCTTTTCGACCTCAGTTCGGCTTCACTAAGCCGTTTGAAAGCCAGCGCCCCTCTTCCCATGATGGCCGGAGGTCTGGGTCCGGTCGGATGCGGTGAACTAGTGACGCTGCTGGGGCTGGAGAAAGGAATTTGGCATAATGGAGTCGGTGATGGAATTGTCTGAGATTTTATTTTAACTGGACCAATCCCCCCTAATTGGGTTTGGGTCACCTGAATCTTGTCTTCAATCCTTTGGGCCGTCTCCATAATTTGTTCCAAGCCCACGGGTAGTAACACCCTAACCTCAGCTCTTATTTCTGGACGCAGCCCATTGACAAATTGACCCTCCAAAATGGCTTCTGTGATCCCACTGAGCGGCGCAGCTAAGGTTTCAAACTGGTGACGGTATTCCCTCACCGATCCTTCTTGTCGGAGGGCAAGGAACTTCTCCTCCAACGTTCCTTCCAGTGTTGTTCTGAACCTACTCCTCAATAATCGCTGCAATTCCTTCCAGTCACTGATGCCTCTTCTTTTTTTCTCCCATTGAAACCAAGACAGAGCCCCACCTTCCATACATAGGGCTGCGGTTTCTATCTTCTCCTCATGTCAATTGGTTGATCCCAAAATAGCGGTCTGCTCTAAATATCCAATCATCCGGATTCTCGCCATTGAAGATAGGCATCTCCAACTTTCTTCCCCTGAACTTGGGTTTCCATCCTCCATCTAGCTCTTTACCAATCGCTGGCAGTGACACATCAGCATTCAGTGAATTCACCTTAACAGGTGCTGCAGAATCTAAAGCTTGCGGTTCGTTGCTATCCTTCCTCTTCCTTTCTATTTCTTGTTCCTCCCATTTATTTCTCATGAAGGTGAACTGCTCCATGATAATCTCCATATTCTTCTCCATTTCACGAACTCGCTGAAACTCAGATTGTAAATTAATGATGCATGTCTGCATCCCTTCCATCCGATCTTCCACTCTCTTCTGTAAACCTTCCAATTCTCCAACTCTATCAGTTAAGCTCACCATCTAGATCTAACGGCTCTGATACCAAAATGATAGACTCACAATAGCTTCACAAGAAAAAAAATGATTTATATTGATGAAAATTTCACTATTAAAGCTTAACAAGGAAACAGAATTGCTGGAATTCAGGAAAATCAGAGTACTGCAATGTAAACTAAGGAATTATGAAAGAAGAAAAAGACTGATAATCTGGCATTCGAGAGGCCAGTCTCTCCTCACTATCTAGCAGAAATTTCCTCCCCCCCTCCCCAGATGCTGTTGCCTCTCCCTTTTATAAGGTTTCTCCCCATGTGCCTCCTAACCGAATGCCCAACAGATTTTATTCTTTCCCAGCTTCTGGAATACCCCCGCGTCTTTGATACGTTTTTTGAATTGGGGTTCTATCATATAATTCATACGTTATATGTAAAATTAGGCTACCACTCTCCGACTGTTACATGACTGCTCGACTGTGATGGACATATTCTACTAAAAAAAGTTGTTTATCGCATGTTTTTAGATGTCATATGTGATGAATATGACCATTTAAACTCGCGATTTATGAAATAAAATAGACTACTCTGGACACTTTCTTTGTGAACATAAGGGTATAATAGTCTTTTTACATAAAAATCGACATAGATTGAGGGATCAAAAAATAACTTTTGAAGGTCGGGGTGCCAGTTACACACCACAATAAATGTGACAATATGGACAGATACACGAGGGTATGCCTACACAAAGTCTTGGTGAAAGATCGAGATATATTCAGAAAAAACTCGAGATAAATTTTTAGACGAGATACACAAGACAAAAATCACATGGTCAAGTCTCAGAGTCACCCTTTTCAGAATACATTGGCGCACCAATGATTCTGGTCTATAAGTGGGGAGGCGGGGCCGCGGGATGTCAATGTTGGATATCGAGTGAATATGCAGTATCAGACTCGAGTAAACTATATAATAAACATGACTTAAAAAGGCTACTTAATTTACAAAAGAGTTGCAGAAAACATACGCCTCCATTACACTAATTTGCAGAGCAGTGTGTCTGCGGTATCTCTTTCTCTTCTTTTTATGAGTGCCTTCATCTTCTTCATCGCCATGCTCTCCTACTGCTTCAAAATCGTCGTCCGAGCGAGACTTCCAGGGTCCGGAATTCCCACTGCTTATTTCCACTGTCTCTTCTCTCCGCCCACCAAAACCACCACTTTCTCCATCTCCCTCCTCCACTTCAACGCTTCTGCCATCCCGGAAAATCCCAGCCTGAAAAATGAATTATTAGCAAGTATATATAATCAAACGTGACTTAAAAATCAAGATTAAAAAAAGGGAAGCAGATGGAGAAAAAGTACGAGACTGAGAGAGAGAGCTGGGCTGGCGAGAAAATCTTCGGTATGAGAAGGTGGAGGATTCGACATGTCTACAACTTCCATGCCTGTTTGGTTTGTTCTTGAAAGTATATATTAATTGGGCATTTTCTTGGAGGTAGTTAAGAACTTATGGTTGTGTCCTATGTGTATAAGTGTGTGTGTGAAACAGGGGGGGAAGAGATAGAGGGGGGGTGGGGTGGGGTCTTCCTCATTAAAAACATTAGGTGGATCCGAGAGTCATTGAAGAGGAGTACCATGAGAAAGATGGTACAAACAATAAATTTAGGGTGACATTTTTTTGAATAATGTTATGTATTTTAAGGTTGAGATTTTTGGCACTCTCTTATTGAAAATTGAAGAGATGACTTGTATATGTTCACATGGACACCTTTCATTCTCTAATGAATGTGTGCTAATTGAGTTGAGATTGATCTCAACCTTGAGATAAATAACATTACTCCATTTTTTAGAATATTTTTAAGTGACATTGTGATGTCACAGGTTCATTGGAAGGTGAAAAAGTAAGTGGTGAGATAGTTATTTTCACTATCTAATAAATGTGTGACATGTCACAATATCACTTAAAAATATCTCAAAAAATATCTCCCTAAAATGACTCTGATAGGAGTGGCTGGTAGGAGTTGAGTGTCAAATAGGGTTCGAGGCGGGGGTAAGGGTGATGGTCCAGGTTTATAGCATCTCCAATGTAGGTGCATTTGAAGATGTAAATTAACTATTCCAAAACAATTTTTACATATCAATTTATCTAAATTGAAATATTGATCCAATGGAAGATGTAAATTAAAAACTTAAAATTTCATTTTTTTTATGTCAACTTTTGTTTTTGCATTAATTTTTTTTTCCGGAATAAGTTTTTACATTTCTTTTATATCTAATCGTAGAGGACCATTTCGACGAATTTAAAGATATAAAACACTAATAAAGAACACAACTAAAGATTCTCTTATGGCTATGTTTAAAAGTTATTTTTTGAAACAAATGATAAAGTAGGAGTAATTAATATAATTAATATGTGGGACTTAATTTGTTTAATTTGAGCAAAAAAAATTGGGATGCAGAAGTAGTTTTTAATCAAGTTTAAAAGTTACTTTTTTCTAAAGAGATGGAAATTTAAGTCTAAATTTTTATCAAAATTAAAGTCGATATTAATTTTGAATACATGGTTTATGGGCCTTACAACTTTTTAATTACATATTTAATCAAAAAAAAAAAAAATCAAAATTTGCTATGTGTTGACCCTAAATTTTGTTTAATTTGATTTAAAAAAAAATAAAAAATGTGGGGAAATATTGTGTGAATTGAATTTATGAGCATGCTGTGTTTGGTAAATGTACTTTTTGTGGTTTATAAATTAATTTATAAATTATATAATTTCTCAAATCACTTTTTAAATACACATTTTTCTCTCTCTAATTTTCAACCACTACTTTTTACCTTAAAATTATAAATAAATCAATTTATAAATCAAACAATATTACCAAACGGAGGCTTAAAACTTAAAAGTTGATGAGGAATTAGTCTCAATTAATGTGAGGGATCCCCAATTTATTATATCGAAAAAAGGTTTTGGTACGGATATTTATAAGCACTTATTGCGGAAAGTTAATTCAGAAGGGTTAATTGGAAAACACTTCTACTTCTACAGGGACACTTTTTTTTACATTAAATATACATAAGGTGTTTAATAGAATTTTTAAAATTAAAATAATATTACCCAATCCACCATCCGTCAATCCTACTCCCACTCACTCTCAGATGAACGCAACTCTCTCGTCATTGAGTGATGAAGATGTGAGTTATGTACTTCATCACATGGACACCTCTTCATCATTTAACTAAGAGATGATATGTCAACAATATCTCATTTTTATGTCATAAAAAAATTGTCTGCATTTAATTATTGAAAAACAAAACATGTGTTTGGCAAAAAAATTATTTATAAACGACATTTGACTATTTAAAAAAAAAAAAAAATCAACATTTGATTGGTGAAACTTCTACCCTATCTTTTTACGTTTTAAATAAATAGATTAACGAAATGTTGACACGTCGATATTTATAAAAAAGCTTTTATAAACGGATTGTCAAAAATTTGCTTGCTTAGGAGAGCTAAAAAAATGAAGATAAAGGTTAATAGTGTTAGAATAACAATGTAGGTATCAGCATATTATAAATCACAATAAATGTGTCATTCCGATGCTACATATTATTGATATAGCATTCTCGAACTAAAAAAGTTGTTAAAAAATTGAGGTTGGAGTTAATCACTAATCTTATAATGAATTATGTAGGATACTCAATTACTGTACCTTTCAATTAGAGCGAAGTTTTAGCCCTCTAAATTCAGCATTGGTGTTTGTTTCTAAACGGGTAATTGGCGCATTTCATACCTGTATTTCACAATTTTTCAAAATTTATCCCAATTTTTTTGCCAAATTAACCCCTACCGTCTCACCTTCTCGTCAAAATCGTTTCTACCGTCAACTTTCTGTTAACTTAAGTCATTATCCCATTTAATTAAAGTCATGTGTTGAAAGTGTTTTAGGATTTTATATTGCTAAATTATGTGTAAATTTTGTTTATTTTAGGAAAAAATCTAATTTAAACGTGTTTGGAGGTTAAACGGGGAAAGTGACTAAAATCATACAAAAAATGGCGAAGTACAAAGTTTAAAGATCAAATTGCAAATATCCAATGGTTGATTCGGACAAGACGATACTTTGAAGATTGCTAGAAGTCAACTTGATGCAGTTAAAAGTAAAAAAATAAATAATGGAACATGATCATAATATTATCATAAATCGATTCAAATCACAAGATTTAGGACATGTTTTTAGTCAAAAATCGAGACCCATTTTTGTCATAGTAAATGTCTGAATTATAAAATTTATAATTGTATCCTTTTGTATTAGCTTTCTAACGTATTTTGAATCACCTCAATCGGATATCAGAAGAGAAAGTTATGATCAAAATACTAAATGTTGTGTAGATGAAAAAATATACGCACGCGAAGGTAACTTTTCTTATTCAATGGAAACACTTTTGAAAACCAATTTGGGCATATTTTTCAACCCATTTTCGACTTCTACGAATGCAAACCAACAAAATTCATTAAAGGGCTCCTCCATTAACATCCATCTGGACCCATGGGTTTTTCCCCTCATATCGAACCTTATATAATGTTTTTAATTAAAAGAATTAATTTTATTAAATAATAAATTTTACGATCTTCAAAAATAAAATAGTTTTATATTAAATAAAAATTGAAAATAAAACTGACAAATTATTTAGAAATTCACTAGCCAAATTTTAGGCAAATTGTCGGTACATTGGACTTTAATAGGAAAAAAAAAATCCCAAAATTTCCTCAATACACACCTTTATTTTTTAGGATCATAAATGTTCCCCCCCCCTCCTCCTTTGTGTTTTGCATGTATATATTTTCTTAATATGTTTCAGTATGACTCATTTATACTTCTTCAGGAGCAATAATAATAATATCTTTTTAGTATGTTTAGATGATAATATTTACTTATTCTGGAGTAAATATGTACTTCTTCTGGAGTACATAAGTGCTTGTGCAAGAACTTTAATCTGAATCATATAATATTTATCTTATAATAATGATGAGATTATTTTCATATTAGCCATATCCGTGCTATCATGTGATATTATCTTATCATATATCAACATTTTTCTTGTTGGATAATTTATTTTTATCTGTCCTTTCAATACAGATATTGATAACTTCTGGTATCGTTTAATAAAATATTTTCATTAAAATCCAACACCCTTTTGGTAATGGTAACTTCTTGTACCATTTGTTGAAATATCAAATAATAATAAATTATCAAATTTATATGAGCAGAAATATTTAAAACCAGTAGAACCAACCATATAGGTGGTAACGTAATATGTTTAAAACTGGTAGAACCAACCATATAGGTGATAACGTAATATGCTTGAAACTTGTAGAACCAACCATATAGGTGGTAACGTAATATGTATATTTAAAGCTGATAAAACCAACCATATATGTGATAACAATATAATGAAATAATTAAATTTCATAAATGAGCAAGTCATATCTCCAAATCCAGTCAAGGTATTCATAATAGTCCAGTCCGTTAGGATAATGAGTTATATTTAATTAATAACACAATACATCATGACATGGTAACTATTATATTACTTGTACCTTATTTTAAATCTTTTAATTTATCTTATTGATCACATAGTAGTGTTAAGTGATTGAGAATATATATTATATGAGCACTTATCATCATATCAGTGATCATGATTGATCAAAGTTGTTAAATCACGATTAATATACTTTAACGTATTATCAAGGGTAAAATCGTCCATATTTTAATATATTGATCATATGAGTAAATCAAAACCATCAGTAGGTTTGAAATTTGATTTAGAACAAACTTACTTTTGATCCATAATTCAAAATCTCGCCAGAACTGCTTCAAAAATAATTTTTACGAAGCTGCCACGTTCGACCACCGAAAAATGTCCAAAACTGCACCAAACAGAAAAGTAAGACCATAGAAAAATAAAAAACATCGATATGAACAAACTGCTTTTTGACACCGTCGTCGAAAAATGTCGCACGAGCCGTATCAACTTTTGCGCGTGGGCGTCACGCGCCGTCGCTCCGTTTTGCTGCCGTTGACACGCGCCGGTGTCGGAGAATTGCCGCGCCGGTGTGGTTTCAAATCTGGTTTCCGATCGTTGATTGGATGTATAGTTTTACGTATATCGGCTTTGAAAGTTTCGAATTATACAATTTTTTCAACTTTTCTTTTTGTACAACATCGAGACCATATTTCTTTTCTCGTATGAAACTTTTTGAATCATGCAATGTTTCCATCTTTCTTGAAGTTTTCAGATCTACAATATGTAGGTTATTTTCTAAAGTCAAAAGTGTTTGATTTGGGAAAGGAAAACATTGATTGATAATAATCAGGTTTCTGATACAGAGACTCATTATTTAGAAGCAGATGTAGAGCATACTTCCATCATATTACTCAATTGGCTAGAGGCTCGTGCTGATAACGTATTGTAAAATTATAAAAATTAGAACAAGAAAGAAATAAAGATGGAGAGAATGAATAATGCTTCTCATTTCTTTGTGTATCAAATATTACAAACTCAAGTCCCTATTTATAGGGGTGATCAATTGCACAATAGTAATATATAATGTTTACAGGAATATAATGGTAATTGATCATTCACATATTTATATTATTTATAACAAAATCGAGTTATCACTAATTAAAGAAATGCATTATTTTCTCCGATATTTTATTAATACTTTTGGACTGAAGCAGTAGTATCCCGTGAGAAATGCAATGTGCTCCGTTTGGTTATTGACGGGGTTAACTTCACCCTCATTAGGGAAGGTGAACAAATTTGTTCTTGCATGAGTGTATATATTAGCTTATCATAAGTCGTTTTCGTCAGACCGTATTATATAAATGATATAAATGAACATAAAATGCACGTGCCAGAATAAAAATTTGTGGACATCTCAGCAGTCGATATGCCATTCAATTGTGGAGCCACTTTGAATTTGGCGTGCTGTGCATCACTGCATCATTTTTGCTGTTAGTTATGACTGAAATTATTTATTTATTATATACTGTTTTAGTTTATTAATTTAATTCAACGTACCATTTTTTGGATACTGTGTTCATAAATTGAATATTGGTATTGTTTAAAAATAGTATTTTTTGAAATGAATAGTGATTTTTAGGAGAGTGGATGTTGAGATTTGATTGAAAAGTCAAATATTGTGGACTTGAATTTTAATGGATGATTGAGATTGAGTATTGTAGAAAAAAAAAATTTAAAGGAAATCAAACAAATGCTCAATTTCTAACTAATGATCTCCATTTGGCATACTATTTAGTTTATAAGCTGATTTATTTTTAATTTTGAAGTAAAAAATAGTTGTTGAAAATTAGATGGAGAAAATATGTGTAATTAAAGGTGATTTGAAAAATTGTGAACCAGTTTATATACCATTTTTTATAGTTTCCCGAACACATGCTAAAAAAAACCCCCAACGGATTCCCCGAATTGGGGAGAACCCTGCCTCGTGACTCTATCAAACCATCATCGACTGCATGTGAACCAAGACGTGCCGTCGATGTTAGAATTTTCAAAGGGGGTGAGATGGGAAGCAGCTGATTGTTTTAGATACACGTACTATATCGAATTAATTGTGGGACAATAGATTTTTGAATTATAGTTGAAAACTCAACATCATAGACATAGAGGGGTTGTAGTTGTACAAAATCTATATTAAATCAACTGGCAATAAAGAAACTGGACCATCCGGGTCTGGGCCCTGATATTTTGAAATTAATTTCACTTTATAAAAGGACAATTTTGAGTTTCTTTTTAGGGTTTACTCTTTATCTTTCTTTACTTTTTTACTTCTACTTTTTTATATTATTTTATTTATTAACTAAAATGGTGCAGGCCCTTTTAACTTTTTATTCCATTATTAAGGAAACGCAATGCAAACTAACTAGTAGTACTCAATGAACTATAAAGACTTATTATTTTCTTTAATTGCAAGCTTTTCTCAAGGGTTTCTTGTGAGCTAAGTTGTGGTGGTGTCCCACATCAGGCAATTTTAAAATGAAAAATGAAAGTGATAAAGGTCAAAGAGAAAAATCATACCATTTTTGAAGAGTTTAACAATATTAAATTATTTGGAAATATAATATTAAATTGGATAAGATAAATTTTAATTTTTTAGGAGGGTCGAGGTTTTTGGCTTAGCTGAGTCATGGAGTTCAATTTTAAACGCTTGGGCTCTATTTGTTAAAAGTTTTGTGTTTAAAAATATTTTTTTATATTTTTGAGGTAAAATATGTTATTGAAAAATAGATAGAGAAAATGTGTGTGGTTAAAAAGTGATTTTGTAAAAATACGTTTGTCAATCAAAGGCAAAATTGTTAAAAGGAGTAGGCTACGTCCTTATTTGTTAATTATTATTATTTTTATTTTTAAACGATGTGAAATTACTTTTTAATATTGAAATGAGTGGAAAATGTTAATTAGAGCATCAACAATGGATGAATTAAAACACATTTTAGTGAAGTAAGTTAGAAAGAGATTGAAAAAATGTGCAAAATGGACATGTTAAAACAAATGTTAAGAGAATCTTTTTTAACACATGTTAACTTGTATATTAAATTTGGTTAGCAACTTAGTGGAGACATGGCAATGCTAAGTTGAAAATTTCCCCAAATCTCATTCTTTTTTCTCTTCTTCATTTTTCTTTAAATTTTTTAGTATTGATAAATAAAATAATTTTTTTATTAATTTCATATTATATAATTTAAAGAGATATTCAAAATTAGTACCATATTAATATATAAATTTTGTTATTTTAAAAATAAAAAATTTAGTCTATTTTTGGAATTAGTTAAATATTAATCTATCCATTGTAGCAATTTGTACATGTTAACTTTAATATGAGAATGTGACATTTTACATTTAACATGTAACTTTATGTTTATCTGACTAGATATATTTAACTTGTTCATTGTTGAAATACTGGCCGTTGGGAAAGGTGAATTCTGAAAATTATGTTGCAAAAAAAGCAGGTGATTGATGTCATTATTAAAGAATAAAGGTCCAAAAGTTGTTGAAATATTTTTGAGGTAGAAATGTCAAAAGGAGACTTGATGAGGGCCTTGACAGGTAATTTCTTTCATTACACTCATTGATTATTGATTAACACAAACTATTGCTTTAAAATTGGGTGACGCAAAAAATTCAAACATGGATTAGATATCCCCCACCTTAATTTGTCTCTTCTATAACTAAAATAAAAACACGCATACGCACTTATAAAAGGATTGCACAAATTCTTTGTATTTTTGGCTGTATCAACTATCAATGACAATAATTGATTCATTTTAATAATAATGAAAGAAAAATATACTAGGAATTGAAGGGGCTTAGGCCTCAACCTGACCTCAAACCATAATTTCGTTGAACTATTTTCTTCTAAATAAATTATTTTTATTTTTTTATATGTTCATTTTGAGATATTTATATTTAACCAATAAAATTAAATTTTGTTTTCAAAATTAAGTAGTTAAAATAATAATTACAAAAGTTACCAATAATCATGATACGACAATTGAACAACGTGAAAAATCAAAAAATTATATCTAAAATCTTATACCATATAATCATTACAATTATTAAAATTAATAATGAATAAAATATTAGCATCAGTTTGATAATTTTGTCTATAAATTTATTTATAAACAACATATTTTTATCCACTTTTTAACTATGCATATTTTTCGTAACCACTTCTCAACAAAGCATCTCAAAAACCAAAAAACAATATTTTTGCTTATAAACAAAAACATAAGTTTAAAACAGAGGTTTGAGTATTTTCTATAAATTTATTTACAAATGAAACATTTTTCATTCATGTTTATGTACACGGGGTAAATATGACATTATAAATTAAAATTGCATTAATCAACACGAAGTTAAATACGACATTAATATACACATGTTTTTATCTTATTATTTATTATTTTAGTTTTTTATTTTCAAAAATTGGAAGTACATTTTGGAGGAAAAATAACATTTAATGTCTCTTTCTTCTCACTTCTATTTTGATATATATATAGATAGATAGTTAAAAACGGACGTTTAGATGTATTTTGGGTAATGGTCCTCCTTCATGGTAAATTTGGGTTTGGGTTTTAGAAATATCTAGTAAGGACCTTCACAAAAATATTCAATTTTTGGTATCAAGATTGAAATTTACTTCATTTAAAATATGACACTTAACAATTTTTTATTTATTTATTGAAATTTACTTCCTTTAAAACTATTATTATAATTAGTCTTGATACCTCCAAATTTTTATGATATTTTTCGTATATTTTTTATGATATTTTTCAATTTTTTTTAAGATACTTTTCATATGTATAAGTATTTTTCAATATTCTTTTTATTAAGAAAAAGTTAGTATTTAGCACAATTATTAATCTTAGTAATACTGATTCCGTGCATATTAACACATAAACTCCAACAATGATGGGCTTCAATTTGGACCGTGGCCTTTTGTTAAGGTAACATGATCCAATGAGAGTAAAGAAACACAATGGCCAATAAATTAAAAATGAGGTTTCATGATTTTAACTCCCGAAATGTAGTCTAGGGATGGAAAAATGTTCGACAAACTTGATATCCACGAAGATTCGACCCAAATGGGGTGGGTAGATAGAAGATTCGACCCAAATGGGGTGGGTATTATCTACGTAAATGAGTTTACGGGTTAGATATGAAATTTACTATTAAAACCCGACATAGATATTGACTGGGCGTGGGTTTAGAAATAACACCCATACCAAATCCCGGAAAATTCTGAAACTTGAAACCATAGTCGCGGCGCCGCATTTATCTAATTCTTTCTTATTTGGAGACTAAATTCGACATTTTTAAACTTTGCTTAAATTTCATTGTAAAATATGAAATTTAACAAACAAAAAAT
Source organism: Ligustrum vulgare (assembly GCA_963555705.1). Lineage (NCBI taxonomy): Eukaryota > Viridiplantae > Streptophyta > Magnoliopsida > Lamiales > Oleaceae > Ligustrum > Ligustrum vulgare. Next base: position 1,708,425 of record OY743172.1, on the reverse strand, counting down.
TGGTAATGCATTTTAAAATGGGTATAGAAGCATACTAGATAATACCCAGGGAATTTTAGAGTGATACCCTACATTGTAACTAATTTTTTTTATATGTAATTCCATTTTTGAAAAAATGAGAAATAGAATAAAAAAGTAAAAAAATTGCAAAAATGGCTTAGAAATCGAATTGGATATGATTTTTTTCCCCTCCAAAATAAGATCAAAACATTTATTATTTTCTCTTTCCTCCAACCGTTTTCACAATATCTCTCCCTAGACCTCTCCGCCATTTTCTTTCAGCCCTAAATTCATCTCCCCCAAATCTCTCAAATCCTAAATCTTACACGGATTCTTCAATTCTTTACAACATCATCGAAATTGGGAAGGTATCAATGCAGAATCCCAAATTCCAGTAGTGTTCCTAATCAGTTTCAGATCACGTCTATCGTAATTTGGAAGGTATCATTGCAAAATTCCGAAATTAGAAGATTTATACGACATAACCACGAAATAGGAATCTACTTCATCCTCTAATTACAAGAAATTCTAGAAACCTACAAACTGTCGAGATCAACTTGCTTAGAATCGACTGTGCAAGTAAATGCTACCCATTCTTCATGATTTTTTTTATCTCTTTCTGAAAATGTACTGCCTATCGATATCAGTAACCTTCATGGACTGTAGTTGTAGTTGCAGAGAAAGTATCAGTGTAGATTTCCAAAATTCTAGGTCGTTGCGAAACTAGACAATGTTGAACTTGCTGTTCAGGTTGAAAAGTTGGCAGAGATTACTTTCCAACAGGCCACGTCTCACATATTAGAAGACGCTCAATTGCAAGTTTCTGCTGCAGAGGCTGCTTATCAGATTGAGGAACAAATATGGAGTGCCACTGAAGGGACTATAGTTTCTATTGTGCAGCAGTGTAAAGATGCAATAGAGAAGGCTTTGGCTGTTGCTCAAGCAGCGACAACCATACAGAAAAAGATATGGTGGCATTCACCGATGATTTAAATCCACTTGAAGAGATTGTCTCTATCAAGTCTCAAAATGTTAAGTTACAAAATGTAGTAACTGATTTTGTGTATTTCTTTCTACCAGGAACTTGATGTCTCTATTTTTATGCTCCTGAGCACTTTCTGGGATAAAGAGACTTGTACCATTTTTTTTAATTGAGGTTTTAGAACTAGACCAGTTACAAACACACCGATGAATTTATTTCCGGATCTCTTAATGATCCAAGTGACTTTATTGATATTCTATTGCTTTTATTGTTTTTTCATCTTTTGACTGATTCAAGCATGATAGTGTACTATTAACTTCAAAATTTTGAAAATTTGCACAAGTTGTTGTTGTGAGTGCTTGCAAACAAGGCAAAAACAATTGATAAGAGCATTAGCATTTCTAGGAATGCCACAGAATCTTAAACTTACTGTGATAATGTAGTAATCTTTTCAATATGTTACACTACAGATAGTCTGTATCTTGATAGATTTTATATAACTATTACTCAAAGTAAATGTTCAAAATTTATTCCATTTGCTCTATCTTCTCTCAAGATTTTTACGGTTTCCTGACCCTTTGGAAGCCACAGCCCACAATCATCATTTACAAGCTGGCAAAATCCTTCTTGTAGAATCTAGATAACTAATTTACAAAAAGACATTTTTTTCTTAGAAATATACTATAAAGATTATTATGACAATGAACCCCTTTATCATGTCATTTGATGTTAAACAATGTTTTTATTTTTTAAACCTTGAAGTGTCAAGGTTTCAATTGGGAGTGCTGGAGAAGACAATGGTGCACTGAGCTTGCTCCTAAGGTTGATGACTTTCCACGCTGTGTGGCATTACAACTGCGTGGTTCCCCCCACCCATAGAATTTGTTGCACCTCAAGGTCATCACTTCAATTGCTTGAGACAAAGCTCAAACTATACTTGAATTATCTTCTGCAATGGACTCTTCTTCCTTGTCTTTATCATTCTTGGGTTTTGAAGAAACTAAATCTTGCTTTGGAAGTAAATTGGTGGTTTTGTCACTTGATTTCTTCAAACTAAGTGAAGTATAAACTGTCATTCCACCAAGAGCTACGATAGCGCCTCAAATGCTTACAAACAGACAACATGATATTATGATAAGCCAATTAACATTTCCATAATCCGATTTCAATGGGGTGGCAAACAATACTGAACTCCTAGTGTAGGATATAAACTATGAAATTTACATGTATCAGTTATATTCAGAGAAGAGGTCTAGCGATTCAGCACGAAAGATGGAGCTGCAAAAGAACTTATTGGATGTGTTCGAGTCGGAAAAGTTAATACTATTGAATGATAGCATGACTCTAGGCTACAGATTTTCCGCATTGGCAGAAGAAAATAAAGGGTTGGTTTCAGAGATAATCAAAAATCTAAATCTAAACTGATTAAATTATGAGATCAAACATAGGCTTAAATAAGTACTTCTTAATTTATAATGAGAAAAAGTTAACAAAGGCAAGATGCCAAAAATACAATAAACACAGAGAAGCCACACCACAAACACATTGGCATATTTCCACTGAAGAATCACAATAAGATTTGATATAATTCCTCCACTTTCAGTTCCAATAAAATTTTGATACATAAAAGATCAAACCAATTTTCTTTAATTTACAGTGCTCTGATTTTATCAATTAAAAGCAATGCCCTCAATTCGACGGCATCTATCTCTGCCACCTGATTCTCCGGCCGATAATAAATGGTAACTTGGTCTGATAGCCATAAAGTAGTCTTGCAAGACTCCTCCACACCTTTCTTCAACATCATGTTCGATGCCACCCCTCTGCCGCTCAGGATCTTTGACACACCACCGTGCCCCGATGCAAGCTCAACATATTAAAATGAGAAGATAATAAAGTGTTGGTTTCAGAGATAACCAGAAATCGAAAATAAGAGTAAGATTGAGAGTTCGAAACTGGTGATTTTATGCTTCTCTTGCCGGTGCTGCTACATATTTTGATTTCAGCAGCAAATGGAAGCTCTCTTGGATAAAACTCTCCGAGAAATTTCAATTGTTGAAAGTCTGTGAGTCCTTGTTGCATTCATATTATGTTTTGAATAAAATCAGGAACATGCGAGGGGGCGAAAATCTCTCCAAAACAGTTATTAATATATTTTAATTTGAATGTTTTAATATTTTAATACCAATTCTATACATCCAAATTTTTTCTTTGATGCTTCTATAAATCCATATATAATATGCTGTAGTGTGTAATTCAGTTTTGAATATTTAAATAGGTGCTTGAGCTAATTTCCTCTAATACCCACATCTGACAATTCTTTATTAAATGGATATATGGGTTTGATATGAAGATTACAAATATCCATTGAGTTGGGTATGAGTTTGCTAAACCCGATCTATATCCATTGTCATTTCTAATCTAGACAGGGGAACCTCCCCTCCTTACTGGATTGACTAGGAGAGTGTCTCCAATACATGTGGGAAGCTAGAATAAAGTCCCTTTTTTGTGACGAGTCTTCTTATTTAAATTGTATTTCCACTATCGCATTTTACATAAAATATTTCATTATTATTATTATTATTATTATTATTATTATTATTATTATTATTATTTGTGGGAAGCTAGAATAAAGTCCCTTTTTTGTGATGAGTCTTCTTATTTAAATTGTATTTCCAATGTCGCATTTCACATAAAATATTTCATTATTATTATTATTATTTGTTGGAAAATAACCATGCAATAACACCAAGTAATTCAAGATTAGTCACAATGAACAATAGATTGACAATGTAATTGAATCAATAAATAAACAATAAATGAAACAAGTATAAAAACTCCCTATATTGCACAAAAATAGCCAGCTGAAGATGTGTTGATCGAGGGCTCAAATTCTACCCAAAACTCCACAAAGGCAACACCATCCAAATATGGCTAGAGAACAGTTAAACCACCAAATAGGCTGAACAGGGACTGCACCACAAGAGAGTGGTCACAGTAAGAACCAAAACAGAAAGCTCACAATAAGAAGAAGCACATGGTCACAACAAGAGCCGAAGCACAAGCTCACAGCAAGAACCGCACAACAGGGACAGCAAGCACATTGAAACAGGGACTGCACTACGGTGGAAACAAGGAGGCGCGGCCAGCAAGAGCAGCAGAGAGAGCTCACAATAGTGGTCACAAAAGAATCGGGGCACACTTCCAGTCACCAAGAGAGGCCAGCTGCTTTCACCAATAAAAGAGAGAGGATGTCGTGTTTTGCTAAACCGAGGGTTGGTTGTGGGTAGGTATAGGTTTGCACTTAATTAGGTTAAGTAGGAACCCTAATTAAGTGGGTCATCTCCAAAGCCTACATATCGAGCAATAGGGCCGAGACACATTTAAAAACTCAAAGTGGGTAGTTAATCTCTTAGTCCGTCTCAGAATGGGTTACAACATTTGTGGAGTTTGGGCAATATCATTATTTTCGATCATGGGCCAAAAATCCACGAATCATAATTAATCCGACACTATGTATCGTCATCGCCCTCGAGGTTTGATTGGGGCTAAAAATCCCAACATTATTATTATTATTATTATTATTATTATTATTATTATTATTATTATTATTATTCGGATAAAAGATGTATACATGTAATCGATTTGCTTAAATATGATATACAAAATGATCATTTCATATTTCACAAGTATTATGTAGTACACCCAACAATTTTTGTAATGTAGTGACTGGTTTCTTGCTGCTTTATGGAAAATGTATGGTTTCTCTTACTGCTTGCGTGTTGCGACGTTGAAACAAGCCATCGACAAACTTCCTGTTGTCCTAAGTACACTTGAATTTTATCGGGATACTGTTTTCTACGAAGTTTTTTCTCCATTTTCACGTCATCTTATGCCCTTGTAGTTTTCCTGTTAGAATATTAATCGCTAGAAATTATTTTGGTTTCAGTGATTCACATATCAATATCTCATTCAAACCCGACATGATGAGATCCGAGAAAGTCAAACTTTGATGCGTATATCGGTGGGACCCATGATGAGATCCGATGTAAAGGAGGTTCAATATTTGATGCTAAACAAAGTGATTAAGTTGAAAGAGGAGCCAAGAATCAAGTTAGAGTCAAGATTCAAGTGAAAGAAATGAAGATGGAGTCTCAGCCAATTTCAATTAAAGTTTTGACAGAGATAAAGTTTGAATTTGAGCTTCACCATTTCTTGAAGAATTGTATCTCTTCTTGTCTAGTTTCCAAATCATTTTTAATTGCCTCAATTGGATAACGGGATCAAAAGTTATAATCAAAATATTGAAGGTGGCGCATCCAGAGTTTGGGCAAAACCACGCTATGGAGCCATGATTCAATCGCGCAATCACTCGCGCTATGAAGGCAGAAAGATTTTGGGATCTCCACGCGATCACGCGTATTTCCTCCTTGTGATCGCGTGGCTATTCAGAATGCAGATTTTCACAAGTTTTTCTTTTAAAATCGAACATTTTTATTTATTTTCTTTTGGTACTATAAATAGACTCGTTTGAAACCCTAGAACAATAACTTTGGATGTTCATAGTGAATGATCTTGTGAGACTCCTTTTGGGTGAAGGTAAATCCTTGTTATTCTTGTAATCTTCTTGAAATTTCTTCAACTATAACTTGAGTATGTTATTCTTGTATTGTTGTTGATTTTCACCACCTTCAAATTTGTTTAATCTTTATCCATTGGGCTTGTGGTTCTTTAACCTATGAATTTTGGGTTATATTTAAACTTGGGTTAGGTTTTTATCACTTATTTTACCATTTTAGCTTTCTTGGGTTTGGTATTAAATTGTTGTGAAAATTCTTTGCCCAAACGCCAAAGGGATCCTCATCATTTGGTATCAGAGCTTGACTCTAATTTGGTAAATCTATCATTTACATTTCTTCTTGTTGTTATTCAAAAAAAATAATAAATCAAAAAAAAAAATGTGAAAATTCTATGTTCTTGAGTTATTTGTTGATTCCATATATTGGGTATATTGATTGTGAGTTTGTTGAGAAATTTAATTGTTCATACACTACAAAATCTACACTATCCAAAGTGTGTACCCAAAGTGTTTTGATAAAATGTCTCAATAAAAATTACTCCATTAATGCTTTGTTGTTCAATACCCATATATTGCTAATTACTTGTGGCTATCCAATTCCATTGTTGAAATTGTGTTCTCAACATTTTATCCCATATATCACTTGTTCCATACATTGGGTATTATTGATCATTCATTCCTTGTTACATTTGGGTTGTTAGGGGCTTTCACATATCCACATTATATCCATTCAAGGCCATTTGAAGATTGGGTATAAAGTGTTTGATAATTTGTCTCAAAGAAAACTACTCTAATAATGCCTTGTTGTTAAACACATATGTCTTGTTAATTACTTGTGGTTGCTCATTCCCATTGTTGAAGTTAGTTTCTTGACATCTTATCCTACATATCAGTTGTTCCTTTTGTGTTATATCAAGTAGACAAATTCCACTTGCTATTATGTCCATTTATTCCTATTCCTATTCCTCTTGCTCTATTGTGATTTCTTTTGGCTTTCACAAGAATTATCCTTTGTGGTTTAGTTGATTACCTTCCTTGGAGAACTTAAGAAAGGAAACTTTGAGTAGAAAAAGGTAAGAGTGGTGAGTTCATTAGAGGGTAAAAGCCAATTTGAGTGAAACACGAGAGAAAATATTTTCTTGTGAGGACACTACCACACTTGCACAACATGCCAAATTTCAATACTCAAAGGAAGCAAATTTCCAAAGCTCAAACTCAAGACTTGAAGGAATTGTTGCAAACTTTTTCAATCACCATGACTAGGAAAATAGAGGAGATTGGGGAGGGTTGGAAAAGTTAGGAACAAGAGGGGAGGAGCCAAGGAAAAATAGAATAAGATTGAAGGATCAATTTGGGAATGTTTTGGACAATGAGAGGGATGGTGAACAAAATGGGAGAATGGGTAGAATAAGAGGAGAATGGGCTAATAGGAGTGGAGATGGAGTTAGTGAAAATATTGATATTGAGAAAATGAAAATTTCATCTTCCCATGTGATGAGTGAAAGTGAAAGGGTAGTGATGGAGAGAATTGCTAGTCCACCAACATCTTTGGCCCATACTAATGAGAGGGAAAAACACGGAGAAATTAATTTTTACACTAGATGCCTAGTGAGTGATAAGCCATGTAATCTCATCATAGATGAGGAGAGTAACATGAATTTGGTGAGTGGTAGTAGGGTGGAGAAATTGGGATTACCGGTAATGAAACATCCGAATCCTTATCAATTGCAAAGGTTAAGTGACTATGTGGAAGTGAGAGTGAGTGAGCAATTTCTTCTCACCTTCAACATTGGAACTTATAGTGACCAAGTGTTATGTGATATAGTTCCCATCCACACTACTCGTATAATTTTGGGAAGACCTTGGCAAAGCGATAGGAGTGTGGCACATAATAAGGGGAAGAACCAGTATAACTTCCAAGTGAATGGAAAACAGGTTGTGCTCTTACCTTTGAGTCCGGAGGAAGTTAACAAAGATCAAATGAAACTCAAAAAGGAATTTGAGGAAGAAAGGGAAAATAAGAAAGCAAGAGAAGATTCAATTGAGAAGATTGATGAAAGAAAAATTGTGAGGAAAAATGAGGGTATGAGAGTTGGTGCCACGACCCTAGAAAAAGGAGAGGAAAAGAGGGTTGGAGCCACGACTCCAAAAAAAGGAGACATGATAGAAGAATCGGGAGTTGAGGTTCCTATCTCCCAAAAAGGAGAGGGAGTGAAGAGTGCCACAAAGAAAATTGAGAGAAAAGATTACTCCAAAATGCTCTATGCACTCTATTATTCTAACATTTCTCTCCCTAGTTTGGTTGCTTTTTTGTTGTAGGAAATTGTGAAGTCGACTTATCAAAGCAACAAGGAACTCCAAAAGTATACCGATTGGAAGAAGTTCGTGGAAACATTTTCCTACAACAACAAATACAACCAAGGTAAATCAAGTGGGGTAACCAATGTGATATATAGGAGGTATACTCTTAACACTTCTTTGAATGTTAGGTTATTGTGTTTTTAATTTATTAAAGGGTTGTATGATATTGATGTAGACTTGACAAGTGTATTGTTGATTTGTGAAAATGTTGCATGTGGTGAAAATCATAGGCATGATGGGTCCTTAATTTGTAAATCCAAGTTTTTGTGTGAGCTTAGTTGCCATATAGGAGAATTGATAGTTAGGGGAGTCCATGAGGGAGATTTAATAGGAAATTTTGATGTAAAATGGACTTTGCTTCTAACTTCCCTAGGTGCCAAATCATCTTGTTTTGAATACGTTAAGGGCGTGCATGCTAATAACCCGAAATTATCTATCATGTTTGAATCATGTGGTAAGTGGGACTTTGATTGACTCCTTAAGCATGACGTTTACTTATTTTGGGAAATTGGGTTGTTTGTTCATAAATGTGTCATGCGAGAGTTGCTAGTTAGAGAGGCACATGTGGGGTGTTTGATGGGATATTTTGGGATTAAGGGCACTTTAATATTATTAGATGAACATTCTCATTGGCCTAAATTGGAAGTCGATGTTGCACTCTATTGTAATTGTAGTAGATACATCACTTCCAGAAGGGTCAAATCTAAGTTTTTGCCTCAAGTTTTATGCACACCATTGCCCACCTCTAATAAACATTGTATTGATATTTATTTGAATTTTATGTTGGGTTTACTTAGATCAAAGAAAGAAAATGATGTTATTTTTGTGAATGTTGGTAGGAACATTAAAATATCACATTTGATTGAATGTCATGAAACTAACAATGCTACCGTATAGCAAATCTTTTCTTGTGGGAAGTAGTTCATTTGCATGAAAGTGACCTAACAAGTTGGGGAGGAGGTCTACTTTTTGTTAAATTTTCTAGCAACATAATTGATCATTCTTTTAGCAAATTTTCTCCGCTTAGGATTGCTACTGACTTTAACCTATTAACTCTTTGGAATTTGATGAATTTGTTTATTAATAAAAGATTTAGTTTCACTGGAAATAAACATGCAATGAAGATCGAGCTTCCATCTGGGGAGCGTGGTGAATAATGTATTTTCAACCCAAACCAAGGTTGAACATGAGTTGTATTTGATCCGGGTGGTTGGATATGGTTCCCTTTGAGGAAAGAACGGGTTCCCAATCAAGAAAAATCAAAATTGCTACTCGGTGGTGTTGGTCCATTTCGAGCTCTTGGCCAAAATTAAAGAACCGCCTACAAATTGATTTTTCCCGGTGAGTACGAAATTTCATTTACAATTATTGTGTTTGATTTTTCCCTTTTTATTGTATGTATCGATTCGAGGTCAAATCCTTATCGAGAGAGAGGTGATGATGAGAATCGAGAAAGTTTAACTACATTGCACGCACCCTGGTCCACATCACAAGGTCAAAGTTGAAGGGATCTCACGAAAATGCATTGAAGAAAGATTCAAGGTCGAATCCTTTTCAAGAGGAAGGGGGTGATGAGATTCGAGAAAGTCAAACTTCGATACGCATATCAGTGAGACCCATGATGAGATCCGATTTAAAGGAGGTTCAATATTAGATGCTAAACAAAGGGATTAAGTCAAAAGAGGAGCTAAGAATCAAGTTGGAGTCAAGATTCAAGTAGAAGAAATGAAGATGGAGTCTCAATCAATTTCAATTAAAGTTTTGACAGAGATAAATTCTGAATTTGAGCTTTACTATTTCTTGAATAATTGTATCTCTTTTCGTCTAGTTTCCAAATCATTTTGAATCGCCTCAATCGGATATTAGAATCAAAAGTTATGATCAAAATATTGAAGGTGGCACATGCAGATTTTGGGCAAAACCACACGATCGCTCCATGATTCAACCAAGCGATCGCGAGCGCTATGACGGCAGAAAGATTTTGGGATCTCCATGCAATCGCGCGTATTTCCTCCATGTGATCGCGTGGCTGTTCATAATGCAAATTTTCGCGAGTTTTTCTTTTAAAACCGAACCTTTTTATTTCTTTTCTTTTGATACTATAAATAGAGTCCTTTGAAACCCTAGAACAATAACTTTGGATGTTCATGGTGAATGGTCTTGTGAGACTCCTTTTGGGTGAAGGTAAACCCTTGTTACTCTTGTAATCTTCTTGAGATTTCTTTAACTATATCTTGAGTATGTTATTCTCGTGTTGTTGTTGATTTTCACCACCTTGAAGTTTGTTTAATTTTTATCCATTGGGTTGGTTCTTTAACCCATGAATTTTTTTCTTAGATTTAAACTTGGGTTAAAGTATTTTATCACTTTTTTTTACCATTTTAACTTTCTTGGGTTTGGTATTAAATTGTTGTGAGAATTTTTGGTCCAAACACCAAAGGGGTCTTCATCACGACAAGTAAGAAGTTCTTTTAAACAACACATTTTACTTATCATATGCATTTCCCAGTTCATTCACCTTTATTGTTAGAGCAAATATTAGTCGAGAACGAATTTTTAGGTGACACTTCAGCTCTGAAACAAATTGTTGTGAAAGCTTGTACCAAGAGTTGAAGCAGAAAGGAAGTTCTAAGGATTACCAACGTAAGCCCCCAAGTAAAGAGAATTATAAAAACCTCACAAAATTATACTCAAAATGGAATTGTCTTATTCATGAGGACAAAGAGCTATTAAATAGGCTCGAAAAGACCATAATTAATGCAAAAAGAAGAAATTAGACATCTAATTAATCAAATAATTAAAAAATGCTAAAAATGAAAAAAACTTAGACTGCCTTAAACTGAGATTTTGAAGATGGAATTGGCCTCAAAGGGTAAACCCAGGTTAGGATGTCGTAGAGCCCTGTGAGACGTTTCTGAAAATATATTATAATAAGGATTCTGACACTGGTACAGAAATTTATGCCAGTTTCTTCAAAGCTGCTCCTTTCGCTAATTTTCAATACAATTCTTTTTCAAAATCTAACGCTAACTGTCCTACATCAAGATTCGTCAAAAGTGGATTTTTCGGGTTCAATATAACCTTACCTTTCTCTACTAAACAACCAATCCAAACGGCTCCAAACCACAACCAATATATTGACCCCGATTGCTTCTCAGTTCCACCCACGAAAAGGACAAGATAAGGGTGGTGATTTTTAGAACGCAAATGCTAGAAAAATCAATGGAAGGAAGACTCAAAGGAGAACAAACACAAATTTCTTACACCACAATAAGGCATCCGATTCTCACTCTCTAGCCATGCCACAATTTTTCACTTCTTCACAACTCTATAAGTAGGATTATGTAAGGCTTTTAATTGGACTAATAACAAGGTTAAATGAGTCAAAATTCAAAGTCATCCAAGAGATAATATAAATGGGTTTAGTGTAGCAATTGAATTTGGTTGTTGGTAAATAATTCATCACATGGCTAATGAATTTTTCGACAGAGGCTGGAAAAAAATAGGTGATCTAACTACTTATTTGGTAAAGACGAGTCTCTATTTCGATCAGGACGAGTTCTTGAGATATTCTTAGGAAATCTCTACAAGAACTAGTTGGTGTTTCTGGCATCACATCGTAAAAAAGTTTAAGCTTTTAGATAAAATTTAACGAACTTTGCAATCCTATCAATCATTAATGGTTGTTTAAACTTTGAAATCAATATTGTGGGGGCATGATCGCATCTTAGATATTACACAGAGGCAGACATTTTTTACTTCAATTAAAATGATGTTTGAGTTCATACATGTTTTCCTAATATGCTACTACAAGACAAGGGAGAGAAAAAGACGAAAATTACAGACGACACAAAAAGTCGTCTCTTTTGATCCAATCGATAGAGACGACAAGAAAAGTTATTTCCAAGAGTCCGATCAATAGAGGCGACAAGAAAAGTCTCTGTTGGTCTGACAAATAGAGACGACAATTTTGTCGTCTCTATTTGTCCAACTAATAGAGACGACATTGTGTCGTCTCTATTAATCCGACAAATAGAGACGATATTATTGAGTCGTCTCTATTAATCCGAAAAATAGAGAGCGACTTTTCTTGTTATCTCTATTTGTTTGACCAATAGAGACGAGTATGTAGTCTCCATTGTCTTTTTAATTTTTTTTTTTCTTATTTTTTAAATGTGATTTATAATTATATATTTTTTTCAAATTTTCTATTCATTTTTTTGTTGATCTTTTTTATTATTTACATTTATAGAATTAACATTAAAGTTAATTTCCTGATAAAAATATTATTAAGATATAATTTAATAGAATAAATATTCGTTACGTTAGCACAAGAATTCAATTGTCTTAGTGGTTTGGATGACCATCCAATACTTAGGTCCTGAGTTCAAATTCAAGCCATACACAATTATCATATGAATTAATCTGTGATCAACTATTTGATTTAAATGGTAAAAGACAAAAAAAAAAAAAAAAAAAAAAAAAAAAAAAAATTTAATTTACAGAATTTCTCATACTACTTTTTAACTATTCATATTTTCTCTTTTCAATTTTTAACTCCACATCTTACCTAGAAATAGAAGTGTCAATCCGAGTAGTCCTGGCAGGGTAGGCCAGCCAACATAAAAGTCCAGTAATGGTCAGCTTGAAAAAAAAAACCCGCCCGTTGCGGTTTTCAAGCCGGTTCAAGGTCAGCCCAAAAATTTCGAATTACAACTCAGGCTCGCCCACTTGTCCATCTGGGTCAAGCCCATACGGGTCGTGGTTCGTTCTGATTTGGCCCGTATGAATAAAAATATAGATTTTTTAATATTTATAGCAATTTTTTTGTAAAAATTCTAAATACAAAATTATTAAAATTATAATTTCATATTTATACCATAAAATATTTACATAGAATTTAAATTTATATTTTATATTACATGAATTACTTCTAAATTTTCCAATTTAAATAAAATATAAACAATTAACAATTAAATGCTAAATATACGAACATTATGTTTCTTAGCTATTAGGGAGAAAAAAATAAGATTTTGTTTTAAAAGTTGTATTAGAATTTGTAAAAGAAGAGAAATTTTCAATGCTACCATATTTTAATAAAAACATTTTTTTATGGGTCAGTGGGTTAAACGCGGCCCGCCAATTTTTGTCCTGCGAAACCCGCTGTTCACAACTTCTTGACCCGTGAACCGCCCGCAAGGGTCACGGGTTGGCTCGCGGTCCCGAGTCGATTTTCACGGGTCTGGTCGGTCCGTCTGGACTCCTCTACCTAGAAAACATAAATAAATCAATAAATAATTTCAATTCTTGTCATTCCCGCCACCGAACAGAGGCTTAAAGAAAATTCTCGGGTCAACGGTTCGGATCAAGATTTGTGTTACGTTAAAAAGGGATTGAATTGTGTCAAAATAAATAAATAATTTAATTAAATATTTTCACAATTAGATTGTCTCTAAAAGTCGTCGCAATTACTCCAAAAGACACAGCAAGTTGGCGTCATCACGATGTATTTCGTCTAAACATTTTCACAGAAGTGTGATTTGATTGATGTCAATGGAGCAAAAATTCCACAAGATGAACTTCATTTCTATACCATTGTAATGACATCCAAAAAAAAAAAAAAAACTTAAAAAATTAAGGATGACAATGGAACGGAAAATCCTCGACAATGACGGGAATGGGACGGGGATGAGAATTGCTATCAAATCTCCATTCTCGCCCCAGACCCGCCCCGAAACCATCACCGATTAATAAGTTTAATTAAAAAAAATTCAAATAAATTAAAAGTGTCATGAACAACCTGACGTCCAAATATATAATTTCAAAATCAAGCCCTACATTTTAACTTTATACTACTTTTCATCTCTCACTCTCACAAGTCTCACCTCATTCTCTCGAAACATACTTCTTAAAATAATTAAACTTGTACTATTCTATAAAAGTTATTATGAGTTTTTTTTTTTAATTATTAATGTTAACCATTCTTTAAAACTTTTAAATGGGAATTTTAAAAAATAATCATATTTTAAGAAAATAATTTATATAACTAAGACATTAGATAACCATTATAAAAAGATATTAAAGGACAAAAGTATATATATAATTATAAACGGAGACGTAAATGGAGATTATGAACGTCCACGACCCGCCCCGTCCCATCCCCATCCCAATGAGGATGGGGAATCTCCGAGGAGCTGGGACGGGAATTGACATCCCCGCCCCAAACCCGTCCCATTGCCATTCCTATAAAAAAATCCCTTTTTTGGCATTTATATACCATTTTTTTTTCTAGCAAGTAAAATAAGTAAAATAAATAAGTCCCAAAATGCAATAAAATAAAAAATGAAAATTATTTACGGTAACAGATATTTAAGGTTAGAGAAATGCTGCATATACAGTATAGGCCCCTTCAAGTGTCTTGCGACGTACCTTCCTACTCCCCACACGAGAAAACTTATCAACGATTAACTCCATATCAATTCTAAGAGTAATTTTTCTCTCAATATAGATGATCATGGAATTTGAATGAAATTCATTCTCTATTTTATTGCGAAGTGATGTCTTGAAAAATGAGTAAATGGGAATTTAATTTCAGTTTTCTGATCTCCTTGTTTTCATTTCTACTAGTTTTGATGCGTGCATTGCACGCATGTTGCCAGTATTTTTCTATCAAAAAAATTTTGAATAATGATTTATTGTTTGATATTTTCCATGTCTCATAAAGATATACTCATTTCTATTTTTACACGTATTAAGAAAACATAATTATTATATGTTGGAACAATAAATTTGCTTACATTTTACCTAACATATCCCTACATTAAACAATAAGTAGTTCATATGTGTTGATAACAATGCATATTAAATATGAGTATATTAAAAAATTAAGACATTAATATAATTTCATTAAGGAAAGTAATCTATAATTTGGGACAAACCAAAAAAGGAAAACGAAAGAAAAAATTAATGAAATATGAAAAATATTGCTAATGGATTATTTTAAATGACTAAAATCTTTGCTAAAGTTTAGTAATTTGAAAATAATGTAACAAAGTATTGTGCGAAATCTTCACATCAATATTAAGATATTGCTATTACAACTTTATTTGAACTCTCAAAATTAACTTAACGAAAAAAAAGTAACACAAAAAGATAAAAATAGAAACATGAGAAGGTCTCCATAAAGATGTCCAAGGTAATCTTGGACATGTGACTGAATAGTACATTAAATTCATTTATTGCCCGCATAGTATTTAATTGGATGAATAGTGCATAAATGTAATTAGATGAATAGTGTCAAATTGATGGGAAATTCGGGTAATTTGTCCGCATATTGTTAATTGGATAAATAATGCATCCAATTGTTGCCCGCATATTGTTTAATTGGATGAATAGTGCTTAAATTGATTGGAAATTCAGGCAATTTGCCCACATAATATTTAATTAGAGGAATAATGTCTAAATTCAATGAATAGTATTTAATTGCAATTGTGCCTAAATTGGATGAATGATGTTTAATTGTAATTGAAATAATGCCTAAATTGGATGAATAGTGTTTTATAGCAATTAGATGAATAATAGTGCATCCAATTGTTGCTCGCATATAGTGTTTAATTGGATGAATATTGTTTAATTACAGTTGAAATAGTGCCTAAATTGGATGAATATTGTCAATTTAATTGTAATTGGATTGGATGAATAGTGTTTAACTACAATTGTATTGGATGAATAATGCCAATTTAATTGCAATTGGATTGAATTTGATTGGATGAATAGTGCTAATTGTTGCCCACATATAGTGTTTAATTGGATGAATAATGCCTAAATTAGATGAATAGTGTTTAATTGCAATTGGAATAGTGCATAAATTGGATGAATAATGTTTAATTGCAATTGAATTGGATGAATTAATTGGATGAATAATGCATAAATTGGATGAATAGTATTTAATTGTAATTGGAGTAGTGCCTAAATTGGATGAAAAATGTTTAATTAAATTGGATTGGATGAATAGTGCCATTTAATTTAAATTTGATTGGATGAATAGTATAATTGAAGATTCAATCTTTTATATACAGTTAGATTTATAGACAATTTTCAACCAAAAAAAATACACACAGCTATATAAGTAATCTGCACATTATCTACAGATTTTACACGTAAGAATATCTGCTAACAAATTCTTTGAATTCTGGGAATAATCTAGAGCATTTTCTTCACAGCAAAGGAATGACTCTAACCGCAGAGGAAGACGAATGGTGCTGTGAGTAAAAAGAAGGGTACTGTTGGGAGTTGCAACTTTGATAAAAACGTAGTGCAAGCTATCACGTTTTTATCTTAACTATCAACTCTTTATGTGAGCACCTCAAAACTTATATAAACTGCAAAATAGTCCCTACAAAACAGCTGAACTATTTCAAATATTTAGGTGGCGTTCTGTTTGTATTTTATTTTGTATTTTCATTTTCGAAAATGTTTTGTATTTCCTGTTTTTATTTTTGTTTTCAAATTTGCTGAAAACGCGTTTGGTTTGTCATTTCTGAAAACTGTTTTTGAAAATGAAAAGCTGGAAAACACGTTCTTTTTGAAATTTTGCAGAATATTACTTAAACTATTTTTAATTAATTTACTTACAGAATACTACTGACTCAAACTTAAATTTTCTTTCACAATACACTGAAAACATGGTTACATGCAACACACTAATGTGAGCATTAAGAGTCTATATTAACACAGTTTGGTCAGGTTCGGGATTTGAGAAAGCTCTAGTTCTATTAAAATCCAGAAAATACAAGTTCTTTCAAAACCACCAGAGTTTATTTATCAGTGCATTTTTTGAAATATAATAACAAGAATTCTCATTTAATTTTTTTTTTTTTTTTTTTTTTTTTTTGTAATGTTGATATTGAATTCAATAAAACTTTATTTAAACTTAGTTCCAAGTTGGGATAAATCTAAAAAAAATAAAAAATAAAAAAATAAAAATAAAAAAAAAAATCTTTATATAGGCTTAGTTCTAAGCTAGGATAATTCTAAAAAAAAAAAATTTCCAAAACGCGGAAACGCCGTTTTGTGTACAATTTTTTTTTTCTTGTTTTCCAAAATGCGTTTTCGAAAATGGGAAATAGTACTTGTTTTTAGTGTTTTCGAAAATAAAAACAGAAAACAACCTCAAAACAGCAAATAGAACAGAGCCTTAACACCCATGTTTTGTGGATCCCATGAAATATGTGATAGAGATTGATTATTAACTTTGACTTAAATTAAAATCTAAATTTTAATGGTACCAAACAGAGTAAATTTAATTTAAGTTTTGATTAAAAATGGTAGTTTCCAATCAAGAATAAAAATTGGGCATATTTGAAATTTTAGTAAAAAAAATCTAATGGTGTAATTAAACCACATTTTAACATTTACAATAAAGTCAAACATTGAAATAGAAATTTAATAGATTACGAAGTTAAAGAATGTGAAGATTTCTTTAAGAAAGCTGTCTCCTGGAATCATAACAGCAAGCTTTCATAGCTCAGTTGGTTAGAGCACCCGTTTAGTAAGCGGGAGGTCTTGAGTTCGACTCTCAATGAAAGCAAAATACCTTTTTCCCCTACGAAAACCCATTCCTCCATTTTATTAATCAGTCATAGGCTCATAGATTAATCCTAATATTTTATTTTATAAGAATTTCCTCCCCCCGCTGAAAGCCTGAAACAATCCTTTTTCCTCTCTCTCTATACTTAGGCTAAGGATTCGATCATCACCACATGTAATTATGTATAAAGTAATTTCTTAATTTCTGACTTCCTCTTTTTTTTTTTTTAATCATCTTGTATTCCAACTTTGAATGTCATTTGTGGCATAGCAAAAGCTCGACTGCTTGCACAAAGTTGTTTGATGTTCCAAACAATAATTGAATAGCTGATTTTTTTATTTTTTTTTTTCAAATCGACTGATCTATATTGAAAGGTCAATTGTCGATCCTAAAATTAAATAAGAATATCATTTTAAATTTTTCAATGAGATAATTTGACGCTTATACCATCACTACCCACATCAACCGATCGTCACTTTCTTTGCTTTTCAAAAAATTAAACCCTTTTGAAAAGCATTAGCAGACAAGCCATGTTTTTTATATTTTAGTACATGATGAATTGATGATCGTGTTGACTTGTTGTGTTTAGCCACAAATTTCCCATTTGCATTCTACATTTTATCAAACATTATTAATAAATAAAGGATTCGTCTGCAGACTTTTAAAAAGTTATTTCTCAAATTAAAAAATTAATTTTAATATGTTTGGATAATTTTTTGAAAATATTTTATCTGATTACAAGGGCTTTTAAGCATTTAATTAATTGATACTTTCAAAAACTCTTCTACAATAAAGAGAAGCAAAAATAAAAATTTCCGCCAAACGGATCATAGTAATGCCTCTTTTTGTGAGTGGATAACAAGAAGATTGTCAAAAAAGTGGATAGTCCCACGTATAAAGCAAGGAAAAGGATTTTTTTAAAAATAATATGCGTATGATGAATTTATGACGACAGCATTGCGATTGAGAGAAGATCCAACCCAAAAAGTTTTAAATAGACCTAATACACAGAAAAAAAAGGTTATTCTTTGTTCTTAAATTCAAATTTATAAGCAAATTTTGATAGAAATTGATGAATTGCATTGTTCACGATTTATGAAATATATGAGTAAAATTAATTATTGACTTAAATTAAAATTTTGATTTTAATTTCTACCTAGCTAACAGGTGCATAATAAATTATGCAAGCATCAAAGAGATGGCATCCCATTGCAGACAGTGGAAAGAATTACAGTTATCAAAAGTGATGTTCGGATTAGTTAATTTCTTCTTATTTTTATATAGAAAAAAATTACTTTTTTGGTAAAATTAAATAACTTTTCACCCCTATTTGGTGTAGTTTAAAATTAGATTTTTAGTACATTTTGATAAATGTTGGTGAGATATATGGTTGAAAAGTTGTGAGTATCATAAAATATGTGGTTAAAATTGATGATTCATTTGGACTAAATTGTACCAAACAAGCACTTAATATTCTTGTCAAGTTATATAATTAGCTTATAATATGCTTTCAAACTTTACCTTTTCTCGTTTCAAAGAGTAAAAAACCTAATATTATTTTGTAGAGTCCCTATCCAAATTGAATATAAGTCAATTTACATCAAAGCATTAAAAAGTGAAATAGATTAGGGTGTGAAAATTCCATAAATAATTCAAATTTAAATGACGAATTCAAAAATATCCAAATTAATTCCATGGATCATCCAAGTTTCTTCCCCATTAGGAATATGCATAATAGCATCAGCAGACAGTCAGCCCTAGCTTGGAGACTGACTGCTTGTGATGTTATGGCACTCCACAAGGCAAGGCAAGAACAGAAAATTACCGAACGGGCCATTGTCTAAAAGAGCTACATTTGAGGGAAGAAATCGATAACAACTTGAGCTTTTGGACGAGGTGATTCAACGGAAATTACATTCAGAACCCTCCACCCAGAGTTGGTGTCCAGCAATCAGATGCTCCATTAATAATGTCATCTCCCACATGTTGAGTGAAAGACACAGGAACTAAACACAGCCCTCCACTTCTCAACTCATTAACTTGGTTTTGTTTTCCCTAACATCATCAAATCAAACAACATATGTTTCAGTAAAGTACATGTAAATTAATTAAGTTAATCTTAACATGTTTTATCATCAAATATCATTGTGTTTAAGGAAAAAAATTACCTGCTTAGATGCCTCTCTCCCTTCATATCCAATCTCATTGAAGAACTAGATGAATTATAAGAGGAAGAAAATAAATAATAAATGTCAGAAACTAACAGCTTTAAATAATTTATTTTATGTCATGAAGTTCAATAAAGCTGAAAAACTTGTTTTTACAGAGACATGCTTTGTCAATTAAATACAGATATATATATATATATCTGAAAAAAAATTGTTCTTGATCATTAGTTAATCCATGATAAACTACTATTCAATATGTATTGAAGAGAGAAAATGTATGTAGTTAAAAAGTGATTTAGAAAATTGTGTAAATTATAAATTGTAATAATTACTCATTATAATGAGTTGTCAAACAGTGCCGATGAGTGTACTTTTTCTTTCTCATATTTTGTCAATCTGTTTGCATTGGAAAATGTGAAATTAATGCACATACTTACAGATTGTTGGTGGCCTATGTTTCCTGATCCACTGCGCATATATGGAGAGTAGAGTGCCTGAATTTAAGGCAGGTAAATGAACAAAATTTGAAAAAAAAAAAAAAAAAAAAAAAAAAAGGAAAAATTTTGTTAGTTTTAATGGACAATATGAAGCATTACCTCAATTTGAGCTTGAAGGAATTTAATGTAGCCGATGGTTTCAGACAAGACAGATGCAGTGTCAGTCTGCAAAAGGGTAACATGCCACAAGGATCCAAGTCACGTTCATCAAACTAAAGTCCTCTTTTTAAAAGACAAGCCAAGATGGGAAGATTAAAGTTAAAAAATAGATCTTTTTCTCTTGGAATATTTATGGGTTTCATATTAATTAAATTAAAGTTAATGCTTCTGTTCAGTGATCACTGTCTTCAACATGGACTGTACATATATATATATGTAGATATATATTTACCTTTCCAAATGGGGAAGCAAGTTGGTGAAGAGTTGTTATTCTATCACCCAACTTCTCTTTTCTAACCTGGATCAAGATTATAGTGAACATTTTATATGAATTAATCAAGTTCAATATGCTAATGAATCTGATAGGTTTTCGAAATAAAATGGAAACCTGCAAATACAGAGAAATTTCTGACCTTCAAAGCTGGTTTAATGGATGACTGTTGAACCCTTGGCTTCTTAGATTCTCCACCAGTGATCGTGCTATTACACTTACACAAAGGAATGAAGGAAGAAAATAATCAAGAAAAACTGAAGATTAATCTTATGTACACCACATACCTCAGTTTGATTAGAAATGTTATTAATTTAGTAAAATTCAGATTAATCTTGATCACATAGTTACCATGAATCTTTTTAGATTAGTCTCTCTAATGAAGAAAAGAAAATTCTTTCATTGATCATCATTAAAAACTGAAAGGATCAAACTTCCTCACCTTAGATGAATATTGATCTGGATTTTGAGTCTTTCGGTTTCCCTTGGCGCTAGAGAAATTCAAGAAGCTGTTGCTTAAACTGGTTATACAGGAATTAGGAGATGAAACGGGGATAACTTGAGGCAAGTTGGATTTACAGATCTGAAATTCATCGTCTACTTGACTGTAAATATTGTCGATCTCTTGCTTTACATCAAGAACAGGCACCTTAAAAGATGATGAGTTCAAAACTTGGTCTTCCCAATTCTCCAACTTTTTCTGTTGCAAAAGAGTGGTGTCAAACCTATCTTCATCACCAGTAAATGTAAATCCTCCCCTGAAGAAGTACAATCATTGGAGTCAATCATGCCCCAAAAAAAAAAATGGCTAACGCACTCCCTGATTGAATCATTTTTCCCCCCTTGTTGAGTGGTACTGTGGTAGTGAAGTTTGATCCCATTGTGTTTGTCTTTTTTATTATGAGTTAAAATCTTATCTAAAAGCTTAAACATTGAAGAGGGACGCAAAATGCATATATAAATCAAGAAGCGTGAAGGGGAAAGTTGAAGGAATTGAAAAAAAAAGAAAAAATTTAAAATTTGAGACTCAAAGCTACTCACTCATATTCAAAACATTTGTTAAGCTATAACAAGAAAATAGACATGCCAGCTCCATGCCAAGAACTAGGGCCCGGCCAACTAAACAATCAGAATTCCCACCCGATCCCTTATGAATACATGGTATAAAGACCTACAAAATATAGTGTTTGTACGTGTATATATATACAAACACACACATGACACAGAGAGAGAGAGAGAGATTACAGTAGAAGTTGGCACCATGACCGTACAGGAAAATCTTGATTGGGATGATGATCAGAAGAAGAGAGTGAAGAGAGTGAAGAAGATCCATACAAATATTCAGAAGAATCTGTTGATAAATGACTTGAAGAAATCTGCTGCTGAGAGTACTGTTGATGCATGCCATTAATCATCCGCCAATTAGGGTTTCCAGCCATGATGTGTTACAGTCACTTATTGAAAATCAAGACCAAATTATAACCTCTAAATCTTGAAATATATCATGAAAACATCGCTTCCTTCTTTCATTTTGAATTCCTTGTTTCTGCACCAAAAGACTAGCTTTTGTTTAATCTTTTCAGGGTTTGTTTTTGCTTTCTCAGAAGAGGCTGAGGAAAATTCATGTCTTTGAAAACAGACTTTGTGCTTTATAGTGGGGTGGGGCGGGGTGGTGGGTATAGAAGCCATTGTAAATGTTTCCTCTTCCATCTTTCATTTATTTATTGTTTTTCCTATTCTTACTTTATCAAAAAGTCGGACAAAAAAAGCTGGTAAGGAGCGTTTTCAGCCAAAAAAAAACAAATGTTGGTGGAGCTAATTACTTTATTCTTCTTGAATTAGGTTGGATAAGCTAGGTTAGGATCAGAATGTTTTATTAAGGTGGTATGAATGTCTTTTTATACATATGATGTGATATTTTGCTACTGTTTATAATGAGTTTTTAAAAAAAAAAAATGAATAGTGATTTTTAGGAAAAATGATGGTTGAGATTTGGTTGAAAAATCAAATATTGCGAACTTAATTTTTAATGAATAATTGAGATTGAATACAGTAGAAAAATGAGAAAATTTTAATTAAAATCAAACAAGGGCTTGTATAACATGAATAAGCCCAATTTGAGTCTTTTTTTTTAAACAACTATTACAAACATTCAATCTCAATAATTCATTCATAGTCAACCAGCAATATTTGACTTTTCAAATAATTTTAAACTACTTATTCTTCAAAAAATCACAAAAATTCCAAAAAAAAAAAAAAAACTTTACACCAGATAGGGTGTAAGCTAGAGTCCGTTTGGTCCATGAAAAAAATTTGATTTTTGTGTTTTTTTGTATTTTTTTATGGATGTGTGGTTTAGATTGATTTAAAAAGTAAAAAATTGTGGACTTAATTAAGAGCATCTCCAATTAATGCATTATGTGGATTGGGGAAATACACATGACACGTCAGTAAATAGTAAGAATATGATAAAAATCTCTCTAAAATGCACAATGTGGATTAGGATATTAGGCGACGTGACGCTAAAAAAATAGACATTGTAGGGTGGAGCGTCTACATGCTGACTCAGCATTAACTTTTATTTTTTAATTATTTAATTATTATAAATAAGGACGTTGGCTAATTAGGTTTTATGATACACGTTATTTCTATTTGGACTCTTTATACAACGAGAAATCCTGCAGATAAGGCTAAATTTATGCATAGTAATTAATTTTAAATTTAAATAAAAAATGTCACATATTCAATATTATTTAAATGTAGAAGGAACCATCGGAGAGTAAATTTTTGACTTTTCTGTCTCTAGAAGTCCGTCTATTTTATTGCCACGTCAGCCCCAATTCGCGAAATGTATTGAAGATGCTCTAATGATGGATGATTAAGATTGAGTTTGAAAAATTTTTGTAAAAATTTTAGATGGAGCAAACGGGCTCTAAAGTTTTGCTTTCTTTTCTTATCTAGTAGTATGAAATTCAACATTGTCCCTGTTTGGCCCTAAATTTTTGAAAATCAAGTTTTTAAAATATTCAATCTCAACTATCTATTTTGGTCAAACTTATAATATTTGACTTTTCAAACAATTTTTAAACGCACATTCTTTTAAAAATATTTATTCAAATCACAATATTCCCCAAGAATTAATGGGGCCAATACAGCCCGTGCTAAATAAGATTACAGAGTATACTTTTATGTCTTTAAGTAGTTTACAATTGAACTTAACACAAGCAATAATTGGATCGAGCTACTTAGGTTTAACAGTGAGTGAAACATTCTAAGTACCCAATAATTGTTGGGAAATTAAACGTCAATTCCCTCTCTTATATATTAACTCCGTATAAATTTTTGATGTTCAAGAAATAATTGAGTCAATAAGAAAATAAAATAACAACGCAAAATTTACGGACCGCTAAATTTTTTTACTATATAATAAATTTTTACAATTATATAGACTTTACACTCACAAAACTCCGAAGTAATGTAAGAAAAATAATCAAGTTTTACCATATCTACTAATTTCTATTTTTTTATACAATTCGCAAAGAAATCAAGATGTTAGACTACATTTTTCTTCATAAAACTCTCTAATCAATGTGCTACAAAATAATAATAATAATAATAATAATAATAATAATAATAATAATAATAATAATAATAATACACGTATTTATATAACTAAATTTACGTCTTCGACGATCATCATTCAGAATGGAGTATTCTTCATCAACTGCATTAATTCTACGGTTCTATCTCCGATCTTATTGGAACTGCACACGGCAACAACTGTAAAGAAAACCCTTCTATCATAGATTAATTGCCTTAGTCTAATAAATAATAATCCCACTAGGACACCCGTAGAAAACTTTGATTACCTAACTTTCAAATCCACAAGGACACGCAATACTGGAAAGAACTCATAATTCACTTCCAACAGCAAGAAATTTAGTCATATTCCATGTCCGATATTGATAAGCAGTTGAATTAAAAATATTTTCTCCAAATACAATTTAAGTCCTCCAATTTTTGCAATTTGAGGCAATTACCCAACATCTCCACCTTACCGAAAAGGAGCCAAAATTCAATCATCTCTTTTGTTCACAATACTTGTGAAATAGACAATAACCTTTTTACACACTTTGACGATCTCAATTCTCAAATAAGAGAATTAACATATTCCACCATATGAGTATAACTACTCAGAATTATCAACGAACTCCGAACTTTTCATCGACTATGTCGAAACGTTGCTGAAAAATCTCTCAATTTTTTGCTTTCCCTGAGAGCTCATCAGTCATTGATCGACATCAATTTCACCACACACCTTGCATAAATGTCAAAACAATGTTGTGTACAAACACATGTACCCGTTAGTAAGAACACATCCTCTATATTAGAAACTTACTTCATGCCATAAAGATGTCTCATCTTACTAAAGTATATCATCTCCGCCTTCCACCAGGAGAGTCGTATTGTCCACCTCCGAGCAGTTTGCCTAGTCTGCTTCACCTTTTGGAGAATTTCTTTTCACATGACCAGATTCTCCACATTTTCAACACATTATATTCTTCTTCCACTTTTCAGTGACAAACAAAACGTTTTCAGATGAACTGACAATTCAACCTAATCAACTTACTTGTAACTTCTGAAAAGTCCATCGTTTCCTTCCCATACATAAAAATCAATTTTATGTGCTCAAATGTGGATGAAAGAAACTAGATGAGTCTTAATATTTTATCCTCATCATCAATTTTAACTCTAATAGATTCCAGTTCAGAAACAATCTCATTGAGAACACTAAGATGGTCTGAGATTTTTGTACCCCCATTCATTCTCAAAGAATGAAACCGTTCCTTCAAATACAACCTATTTGATAAGCTCTTCGTCTGATATAACTCTTCCAATTTTTCCCACAGTTCCTTCGTAGCAGATATTTCATAAATATTTGTAAAAACATTATTGGTCAAACAAAGCCGTACCATGTTAGCAGTCTTCAAATCCAAATCTTCATCACTCTTGTTGTATTCAGTCTGCCTTAGCATTAACAGACATCCAATAATGCACAAGCCCTATGTATCAAAAATGCCAGTGTCATTTAAGAGCAGCTCAACTATTTAAGGAATTAATTGACAAAATTAACTGTTCAAAGAAACGAAAAATGATAAACTGAGAGAAAAGAAATAAGAAGAGAAAAAGGACTGCTGCCTTTAAACTTCTGTATTAAGAAGATGAAGACTTTTTATTCAATAGTAATCAGATTATTAAGTTACATTCACAGAGGACTATTTGTAACCAGAAAACTGAACTGAATTACAAGAAAATTTGCCACTAAGCTACAAAACTGAACCACTAAGAAGACTCGTAAATAATTGCTAAGGACTAGGTCTTCAACAAACTTATTTAAAACATAACAAAATTAAATCTTAACATCCTTCCTTAATCTGATATCTACAAAAATCAGATTACAAAAAAAACTTCAACATTACATTAAGTTTTCCATTGGACAAAATCCTTCGCAGAACACACTCCAAGCAATCTTCTAAGCTTCAAGAATGCAGCTTGCTTGAGGGGCTTAGTAAACAAATCTGCAACCTGATCTTCACTTCTGCAGTACTTCAAATCAATTGCACCATCATTGCTGAGATCCCTTAGAAAATAATACTTCACATCAATATGTTTGCTTCTTCCATGTAGTACTGGATTTCTGGATAGTTTGATGGTTGAGTTGTTATCATAAAAAATTGTAATAGCTCCTACTCTTTTGAAATGTAGCTCTTCGAGAATTTTCCTTAACCAAATAGCTTGACAAACACAAGATGCAACAACAAATTCAGCTTCAGTGGTTGATAAGGTTACAATTGGCTATTTCTTAGATGACCATGAAATAGCCCGGTACCCAACATAAAAACATATCCTGAAGTGCTTTTTCTATCATCTTGATCTCCTACATAATCGCTATCGGTAAAACCAATGAGTTCTAACCTTTCACCCTTATTGTAGAATATTCCATAATCTCTAGTTCGTTGCAAGTAACAAAAAATCCTTTTAGCAGTTAAAATATGATTTTCAGTTGGATTTTCCATGTAACGGCTGATTAAACTAACATCATGCATTATGTCTGGTCGTGTTGAAGTGAGATACATCAAACTCCCAACCATTTTCTTGTAAAGAGTTGCATTTATTTTCTTTCCTCCATCATTTCTTCTCAACTTTAAACCATATTCAGTTGGAGTACAAACTGAATTGCAGTCTTTCATTTTGAACCTGTCCAAATTTTCAAGTACATATTTCTTCTGTGAAATAAAAATACCATCATGAGATTGCACTATTTCAATGCCAAGAAAATATTGCATCAACCCCAAATCAGTCATATCAAATTCATTCATCATAGAACTCTTAAAATCAGCAAGCATTACTTCATCATTTCCATCATAGATAAGGTCGTCAACATATAAGCACACTATAAGCATCTTTCCATCTATTCCAGATTTTGTATAAAGTGTATGCTCATATGGGCAGTTGAGAAAACCTTTTTTTTCAAAGTAAGCATCTATACGACTATATCAAGCTCTAGGTGCTTACTTTAGTCCGTATAATGCTTTTTTTTAGTTTGTATACTTGGTTTTCGAATCCAATTTTCACGTAACAGAGAGGTTGATCAACATATACCTCTTCCTCCAATTTTCCATGCAAAAATGCTGATTTCACATCCATTTGATAAACATACCATGTGTTTTGAGCAGCAATGGATTTCACCAATCGAATAGTATCAAGCCTTGCTACTGGAGCGAACACTTCCTTGTAGTCAATACCAAATTCTTGTTTGTACCCCTTTGCAACAAGTCGAGCCTTGTACTTGTCAACTTCACCATCTTTGTTTAGTTTTGTTTTATAAACCCATTTAACTCCAATAGATTTTTGCCCTTTTGGAAGTTCTGTCAACTCCCATGTGTCGTTTCTTTCAATAGCTTTAATTTCTGTATCCATATCTTTTCGCCAATTCATATCTTTTACAGCATCTTCAAAAACTACTGGATCACAATCTGAAAATAAAGCAAAATGTATGAGAGAATCACCAGAATTATTTGAATCAAATACCTCATAGTCAGCCATCCAAGCAGGCCTTTTTCTGGCACGTTGGGGTCATTCATCTTCTAATTGAGCTACACCTACACGTGAGCTGTGAAACTCTGGTGAAACAATTTCATTAGTGGCTGATTGTTGCATAACATCAGTAGGTTGGTCCCTTTTCTCATCATTTTCATCATAAAAAATTGCTGGTATTTGTTATGTTGCCTCATCACTCCATGACCATAATTTTCCTTCATAAAAAATGACATCACGGCTGATTACAATCTTTTTGGTGATAGGATTGTACAACTTATGTAGCGCCTCTAGTTTTAAATACCCGGTTCACCACGTCATTGTCTGGTCTAAACTTTAAAATCATATTTTAGCGGAAGAAATATCTGAAAATTCATTTTTAGCAACATTAATTAAACTGTAATGGTCGATAAAATTTGAAAACATTTATGAAATAATTTAAAATAATAAATCGAACCATTAATATTACAAAACATTTGATAATGTCAGAAATTCTCAAATAATTGAAAATCTCAAAATATCCAACGTTTGGAAATACTGATCATCAAAATAAGATTTTCGATTATTTCATGACTATTGCCACCATCGTCCATCGCTTGCCACACTCTCCAAAATCTGCAAATATTGTTAAACATAGGAATGAACATCTCATAGAAATACTCAGTAGACTCATCACTAATTAATTAATCCACATTATAATTGAACACATAAACGCATGCTCTTTAGAAATCATAAGGTATGGGTTGCTCTTCTCGTTCATTAAAGCACATGGCTTCTTTTTTAAAAATCATAGGCTCTTTAGAAATCATATTGTG
This sequence comes from Ligustrum vulgare, assembly GCA_963555705.1. Taxonomy (NCBI): domain Eukaryota; kingdom Viridiplantae; phylum Streptophyta; class Magnoliopsida; order Lamiales; family Oleaceae; genus Ligustrum; species Ligustrum vulgare. The sequence continues at coordinate 1,679,906 of OY743172.1, read as the reverse complement.
TGGGTTGCTCTTCTCGTGTATTAAAGCACATGGCTTCTCTTTGAAAATCATATGCTCTTTAAAAATCATAGGGTGTGGGTTGTTCTTTCTTCTCGTACTCTTAAGGTACATAAGTTATGCATAACATCATCATTTATCTTGCAAGATATTTTCTTCTTTCTTTCTCATGCATAAAAGTATATAAGTTATGACAAGCATAACAACATAAATATTTCCAAAGAAATACATTCTCATCTCTTTTCATAAAAATGACTTTCACATAAGTCACAAAACATACACATTCACATGCAATCATAATTTAAATCAATTAATAGGGGCGAATCTACCTTAAGTTCAACGAGTGCAAAATCGAGCGGGAATGACTTCAATCTTTCAAATCACCGTACGCCTCGTCTAACCAATTAGAAAAATAAATTAAATTAGTCTTTTGAAATTTATAGTTTAAAAAATGATAAATTAAAATTTAGGGACTGAAATCGCTGATTTTGAAAGTTGGAGGACTAAAAATTCACATTTAAACTTGGGGGACTAAACTGTAATTTTTCAAAACTTGGGTTGAAGCTCAAAATGGATATTAAATTGTAGGGCTTGAAATAATTGATTTTTAAAATGAATGGACGGATTAAAATCATTTAAAAACTAAAGGGCTGAAATGATTAGTTTTAAAACTATAAGGACTGATTTGAATAATTTTAAAACTTGGGGACTAAGCTGCAAATTTCGAAAAAATCAAAATTATTAAAAACAAAATTTTCTCTCTCTCCTTCCCATTCTTCAGAGACAAGAGAGAGAGAGGGGAGGGCGCGACCGGAGTGGCTTCGCGCAAGCCGATCTCCAGCCGGCGGTTTCGCTGGCGCAGGGTGCGGTGAGCGGCGGACAAGGATAAGGTTCAGATTTTGAGGGATTGGGTGCGAGTTTGGGTGCGAAACCTAAGGCTAAACTGAGACTTGGGTTTTGCATTTTGGTGTTGATTTGCTGGTGACACATCCGGCGGTGAGGGAGGTAAGTATTTGCCATTTGGGCTTCTATTTCTGGGTTTTGGGTTTGATTTTGGTTGATTGATGGGGATTAGGTGTTGGGCAGTGGAGGCGGTGAAGGAGGTTGGTTTGGCGATGGTGTTGGTGAAATTGTGTCAGTGGCCGGTGGTGGTGGCTGCTTTGTGTTAACCGATGGTTGTGTGTTCGAGGTGGTAGAGGTGGTGGCTGCAAGATTGCTTGACAGTGGGAACGGTTTGGCAGTGGTGCGTGGTTGAACTCGTGTGTGTGAAGTTTGAGGTTTGCAGATTGTAAAGTTGTGGTTCGAGGCTCGTTGGTGTGGTGCAGCTGGTTTTGTCTGAGCCATGGTTCTTGCAGTGTTGTGGTTTTGTGTGGTGATGATAATGAAGGAGGTGGCGGATTGGAGTTGTAAATGGAGTTCAAACAGAGGAGGTAGAGAAGAGAGATTCATACCAGGAGGGCTGAAGATGGCTGAAATGGTTGATGGAAGCTACTTGGTCTCAACCTTGCTGTGAGCTGGAGATGGAGCAGAGTTGATGAGGACTGGGTTGGGGTGTGTCGTGAGAGAGGGTTTGATAGGTATGGGATTGATGTGGTTGGTGGAAGTTGGTGGTAGTATAGGTTGATTAGGCATTTTGGAAATTTTGACAAGTAATACACAGAATTCGAGAAAAATAATACGCGTATATCAACTGAGTAAAAAAATGGATCTGATAAAATGAGCTTAATAAAATTTGGAATTTAAAACAATTTTGGAATGAATAATTTAAATAAATAAATAAAATGATATAATTTTAGAAATTCGAAATTTATTTAAAATTGAATTGGACTCGATATTTCTCGACTCGGCTAAACGAACACGTCATGACTTTAAATTAAAAATGGGTGAGATCGCAGCGACACGTTTTTCATAATTTAAAATAATTATTTAATGTGTAAAAATTTCTTGATCGCTACAACTTATAAGCTTTTGACTGATCACTAACGCCAAGAAAAATGCATTTTTCTCCTTTGTCATCAAGCTTTTTTCTTTTCTCATCTGGGACATGCGCATAAGCGATGCAACCAAAAATTCTAAAGTGTTCTACACTTGGTTTGCGGCCACTCCAAGCTTCTTCAGGTGTCATGTTTTGAACAGAGAAAGTAGGACTTCTATTCAGCACATGAATGCTATAGTTCACTGCCTCCGGCCAAAAACTCTTAGAGACTTTTCCTTTCGCCAATAAACTTCTCACCATGTTGAGGATAGTTCTATTTTTTCTTTCTGATACACCATTCTGTTGTGGTGTATATGCAGTTGTGAGCTCCTTTCAAATACCTTGATCATCACAAAATTTTTCAAATTCTTTTGAGCAGTACTCTCCACTACGGCCAGTACGGAGAGTTTTGATGGCTTTTCCTGATTGTTTTTCAACAAATGCCTTGAAACTTTTAAATATACAAAAAACTTCTAATTTCTCCTGCAAAAAATAAACCTAAGTTTTTTGTGTATAATCATCAATAAAGGTAATTAAATAACGTTTACCCCTATTAGAAGATGGATTTATTGGACCAAAAATGTCAGAATGAACCAGTTCCAATATTTTTTTTGCTCTCCATGACTTTCCTTGGGAAAATTGATAACGATGTTGTTTGCCAACAACACATTCTTCACAAACTTGAGAAGGAGTAATAATTTGAGGCAGGCCTGTTACCATATTTTTTTGTTGAAGAGTCTTTAATCCACCAAAATTCAAGTGGCCATAGCGTAAATGCCAAAGCTAAGAAGAATCTTTAGCTTCAACCATTAAGCAAGATTGGGCAGTTTCGATCTTCAATGGAAACAACCAGTTTGAACTAACTGGAACAACAGCTATAGCACATCTTGAAGGATCATATATTTCACAAGCTCTATTTTTCATAGATATTTCATAGCCTTTTTCTAGCAACTGACCAGCACTTAACAAATTACTTTTTAAGTCGGGAATATAAAAGACATTTGAAATTTTCTCTATAAAACCATTCTTGGTTTTTATACTAATATCCTCTTTTCCCATCACTTGCACATTATGACAATCACCAAAACTTACTGAAGTATGAAATCCTTCATTTAAAGTAGAAAATAAAGACTTATTACCGCACATGTGATTGCTGGCACCAAAATCCACATACCACACGTCAGAGATTGTTTCCTTACTGTTATGACAAGCCATTAGTAGGGTTCTTTCCTCCTTCTCTGCAAAATTTGATTTCTCAAACCTTTCTCTGTCTTTAGGAAATTTTGCGGTACATTCTGAGCTATAGTGACCAAACTCATGACACATGTAGCATTCTATCTTTGATTTGTCAAATTGTTGATCACGTTCCCTTCCCTTGCTTTGCTCATCATCTATTTTGGAATGTTGATAGTGCCTGCCATCTCTATTTCCTTGACCTCCCCTTCCTCTACCACTACTTCTACCCCTTCCCCTAGAATTTGAGAATTGAGTAAAAGTAGAAGCTTTTAAAGCTTGCTCACCTGAAGTCAAAATTCGGTTCATCTTTTGTTCATGGACCAGCAAAGAGCTTTGGAGTTCATCAAGTGAAAGATTTTCAATATCCTTGGATTCTTCAATTGAGCAGACAACATAGTCAAAATTTGGTGACAAGGAACGCAGTATTTTCTCCACAATGTTAACATCTTCCATCTTCTCACCATGAAATCGCATTTTATTTGTTGTTCCCATAGCTCTTGAACAAAAACTGGTAACTGACTCACTGACCTTCATCTGTAACGTTTCAAAATCCCTTCTCAAGGCTTTAAGCTGTGCATGCTTTGATGTGCCTTGATATTTTTTCTTCAAAGAATCCCAAATATCCTTAGAACTTTCTTTGCTAAGAATTGTTTCAAGGATGGATCGATCAATGGCCTGGAACAAGCAATTCTTCGCTTTCAAATCTTTTAATTTCGGCACGTCCATCTCTGTTTTCTGTGCATATGTGAGTACGATGCCGTCTTGAGGTGCTGCTATACCAGTTTCAATAACATGCCGTACTCTTTTGACCTTTAAAAATTCTCCATAAGCATTCTCCAATGATCATAGTGACCATCAAAGTGAGGGATTGCTGGTTGAACAAAGTTTTTGGTGGCCATCTTTTATCTCTACTGTTGTTGCAAAAAAAATAGGTGATAGAAAATTGAAGTTGCTGGTTAGCTGCTGCTAGATAAGTCTCGCTACAAACCTGGCTCTGATACCACCGATAAACTGAGAGAAAATAAATAAGAAGAGAAAAAGGACTGCAGCCTTTAAACTTCTGTATTAAGAAAATGAAGACATTTATTTAATAGTAATCAGATTATTAAGCTACGTTCACAAAGGACTATTTATAACCAGAAAACTGAACTAAATTACAAGAAAATCTGGCACTAAGCTACAAAATATGAACCACTAAGAAGACTCCTAAATAATTGCTAAGGACTTGGTCTTCAACAAACTTATTTAAAACATGACAAAATTAAATCTTAACAAAAAAGAGGAAGTCGCTGATATAACAAAGTATAATCCTCCAATTAATATCTCTATTCTTACATAGTCAATAAATATTCCCTACTTAACCCATTTATATTCTTACATACTCAATTTTCCAAGCAATCAAATACACTACGAGATAATCAACATACACTGTGACCTTCAAACCTGTTTTTCAAATATTTCATTCACTCAAAACCTCATCAATCGACAACACCAATCATCTAATGCAAGCAAATATAATAACCCTAACAGTAGTAACAGCCATAAAAATTCAGAACCCAACAAATTATACCCAAACAATAAGGGTCTGTTTGATAGCCTTAATTTTTCGTGGAAAAGGAAAATTTTTTCCAGCTTTTCTACTTTACTCCGTTTGATTGGGAAAATTTTCCACGAAAAATGTTTTCCGCGGACCCCACCCACGCGTCCATTTTCCTTGTTTTGGTGGAAAATATTTTCTTTGGGTTTTGGTGGATTTTTGTTTTCCATGGTAGATGGAAAATGATTTTTGACACGTTTAATCAATTTTGTTGTTGTTAATTGACTTATTTTCTTTCCAAAAAATAACATTATTATCATCAAGTACAAATATATTTAAAAAGTAAAAAAAAAAATTTTTTTGATTAAAATATCAAAAAATTACTTTATTTTCCATGGAAAATAATGTCAATCAAACAACAAAAGTTGGAAAATTCCCTACTTTTTCCATCTAGAAAATTAAACCAATCAAACACATTAAACTTCTAATTCACAAGAATTCAATTCCCTAGAATTCAATTCCCTATAATTCATTTTCTTTCCACCCAAATTTCACTCTCGCTATCAATTGCACCCTAGATTTAAAGACAATGGATATGTAGAAACTTCTCATTGACGATCATTGCTGTGATTGAGCCATTAAAGAAGGAATTCTTGGTGACTGAACTTAATGCTACCTGTACAAGCATAGGGATTTTATAGGGGGATTATCAGCGTCCCCAGGGTTCCGACAAACGTCACCCTCCTCGTCATATATATATTACTTTATACAATTTTTTTTTTTTTTTTTTTTTTTTTTTAATATGAGGTTAGCAAGTTTCAAAATACGTATTTATGGGATGTCAAATTTCAAATTGTTTGCATCTTGGGTGGGTTGCTGCCTAAATTCCACTCACAAAAAAGCAACCCTTTATTGGGATTGTTATTGGGCTAGAAAAAGCACCAAATTTTGGGTTTGAATTTTATTTGTAACAAGTAATTTGATTTCTTTTAGGTAAAATGTGTGACTAAAAAATGATTTTAAAAAATGTGAGTGATTAAAAAGTGATTTGATGAAATGTGATGTTTATAAATAAGTTTACCAAACACATGCTAAGCTTTTACAATCGGCACACAAACTGGGAATAACATTAACATATTGATTAGTATTACATAAAACCAATAAGAGCAGGCACTGTTTGGTAAAAGAATTAACTAGGCAAATTTCAGATCCCAAGTTTTACTCCCAATGAAGTTGTTAATATTAGACTTGTATAATGTATACGTCTGATTTTTGAAAGTTTGGGGACTGTGACAGTAAAATTTCCAAAATGAAATGATTTTGATCATTGGAGGAGTAGGAAAAGTCTTAAACAAAATATGTGCATAAATGAATAATTGAGAACTTGGCAAATAGGCTATGGAAAATTTAGGCACTATAAAGGAACTTGTTTCCTTAATTATATGGTAATGGTAGTGCCGATTTTGACTAAATATTCAAACTCGACACAATTTGTTTAGGCAAAATAATTTGTCACTTCGTCGCATCGAGACACATAATTGAGAATTGACTTGCTCCATTAGATCGCAGGAGTTGAGGGTGGCAGAACCCCTCGTGGGGCTCGAGGGCAACTCCCTGAAAACTCACATTTTTCTATATGTATTTTAGGGCATATTTGACATTTCGAAATCAAATCGAATGAATGAGAAATTACGAAAAATGACAAAATCGAATAAAAAAATTCAACCATGTGATTGCGCGACATATAACTATGTGATCACATAGTAGTATGAACAATCACTTTCTTTCGTAGGGTAGGGTTACATGATTTGACTCCACACCACTTCGTCCCCAACCTTTCATCATCTAAAAATAGGACACTTGAAATATCATATTCCTCACACCAATAATATGCAAATATAATATCATTCTCTACTCTTCTACTAAACGAAATTCTTGCATTTTATTAAATAAATTTTGGATTTCTTCATTTTCATTTTGGAATACAAAGACATATTTTGATTCGTTGTGCTTGTGTTTTAGAGAGTTACAAACACAAGTGGTAGTCGTTATATTTTGAGAATTGATTGCCATAAACTTTCGACACCGTTGCGGAGCAAATTTGACTCAAGAACAAAGTGTTCAACACTTGCCTTGAGTTTGCATCCTTTTTTTTCCTTGCCATTACTTTGTCCATTTGTCGGCATGAATTTTAATATATTATTCTATTTTTTTAGCGTCGCTATATACAAAATATCCCAACAATATTGCCTTTTGTTACTTCATTCATCATATAAAACTGTCATTCTTTGTAACATTGTCGAAAGGACCCCTTGCCGTTGCATAGCAACAACTAGTTCATTAAACCTGGAGCACCGAAATGATGGAGATCCAGAATACCGTGTAAAAAGAAATAGCAATACCTGCCATCAATGGACTTTTGCATTAACACAAGTTCTAACTTATAAACTCATCAAACATTATTTTTATTCATATATTTCATGGAACCACAATTTTTATCCATACATTCAAAAAATCATAGCTTATAATGTACGAGAAGTTTTACCATGTTTAAAAGAACAGGAATAAATATCAATGTCATACATGTTTGGATAACTTCTTAATTAAAATAAAAAATAGTTACTTATTAATTTGATAATAACACTTACCTCGGTGTCAAAATAAGTAATTCAAACTTTTGACCAGTAAAAAATTTATTTTAAAACTAACTTCTGTACTTGTACCTAAACTTTCTAAGCTAAGACACATGGTTTGTGCCGGTTCAATTCCTGCTACCCACCACCTGATCTATATCTTTTAACCTATATTTTGCCTGTCAAAGCAAGACCATTTAAAAATTACCCTTAAATGTAAAGTCCTAAAGGTACTTTAAGCTATCTAGAAGTAATCTGAGATAACACGTGAGTAATGATATTTATCTAAACTCTAGATCATCACTTGTCTATGTGGTAGAAGGACACTGCCACATTGTCCAATATTTAGGCCCAAATCACTTTTTAATCACACATTTTACCTCGAAAACAATAAATTATTTGTTTATAAACAAAAAAACTTACCAAACAGAAGCTAAAAATGCATTCAAACTTCATTAGACAATGTGGAACGTGATCATGCTGCCACATAGACCAATCATATTCTAGTCTCCAGATGAATTGTATCGTTCTTGTTCATATCATATCATATCGATTCTTTCTTTCTATAATCATATTGCAGATAGTTTAGAAGCAACTCATATTGGATGAGATGAGAAACCTCAACTCCTGCTATCTATAATTGCTGTTCAGGAGCATCACAAACCTACAACAACAGTATCTATAAACCCAAAAAAGAAAAAAAAAAAAACGGTACCTGTGCTGACGTGGGAGTGCTAAAAATGGAGTGGCTGGAGTCGCCTGGAAGATGGGGCATAACGCTTCATTCCTGCTGAATTTGAAGATTATCCTTTGAGAATGGACGGAGAAAACATTTAACAGATGATGAGTTGAGAGTCTCTGCAGTTCACTTAAGCTTCAGAAGAGAGAGAATTGATGGATGTGTTTACTGGGGTGGGTTGGGGGAGGGGGTTCTCTGGACAAAAAAAAAAAAAAAAAAGTTGAAACCACCCTTCTACTTATTACTGTAAGCATGTTTGGAGAAGCTTCAAAGATGTTTTAAGCATCGTATTTTGGCAGCAACAAGGCTTCATTGTGTACTTGAGAAAATATTCCAACAATCAACTACTTAAAAGTTAAAACTAAGCAAAGAGGAAATTTACCGAAAATTCATTCCACACCAACTGGCGGTTCATACATTCAAAGCTTACAGCTCGATTCATATTGGGGCTTCCATAGACAAGTCTTGCCTGCAAAGCTCTCTCTATAAGACTCCTATACCTGCACAAGTGATTACTTACTGCAACTTTATTCTCAACCTTAATCAGTCTCAGAATTCTCATGTCCAAAAGACTCTCCCATTGTACTTATGGTGGCATGATAACATGAGGTACTCTTATTGCAATGTAATATTGACAATGAATTTCAATTTCCAGGAAATGGATATAATATGATTTTGTGTAATAGCATATCCTAATAAAAAGCACGTACATTTTTGCAACTAAAATCTCATTCAAAATGCTCAGTCGAGCAAATATATATAAATGAAAAAGGCAACATTTTGAAATCACAGTCAACCTTAGTGACCAAATATAGCTGAATCACGAGGCATATTCAGACAGTAGTTACTAATGACATCATCATTTTAAAACTATCCTTCATTTTCTTTCAGATTTTTAGTTCTTTATTTTGTTTTAACAAAAATATGTATTCAAACAATGACATGAATGGGCAGCCTTTGTCCTATACATATATCTTCCAGTCATAGAAATACGAGTAGGTTGCCAAAAGATGCAGCTTTGTAAAATCTTTTTATACCTTGTATTAGAAACCAGGCTCGACATTCCATTGATCTCTGAAGAACATATGGAAGGAGATTAGTTGTTCATTACAGTGGCACCATGTACACAACAAAAATGTGGACAAATGCACATGCATGCAAATTGTGCATAGATATAATCTGAGTCCACCATAAAAATGCCAACCCGCCACTTGGCGGGTGGGCATTGGGTGTCATGTGGGGTCCAGGTGGGCCCCTCCTGAACCCCCCCCCCCCCAAAAAAAAATAGGGGGTGACAAATGCCCACCCCTCCAACCATGTCCTGACTGCAAGACATTGAACATGAGTTGAGTAATTAAGGCAGGAATGGAAGATACAGATGCAATTGAAAGAATTTATCAAACAATACATCATTTAGACCATAGTGGGACCCAGTGAAGCCTTCTGTACTAAGGATTATTCTCATACCAGAATTCCTTGGCCTCCCATTTATAAGATTGATGTGATCTTGATAGAAGGCAAATGGGGAACACTAGACCCAAAATTAACATGGTAGTTGCTTTAGATATAGATGTGGAAATAAACTGAAAAATAATTCACGTAGTCGACCCCAAATTAATGGGAACGAGGTTTAGAGTATATTTGGCAAGTACTACCCGGTTATCTATCACTCATTCCTATCTTTCATTAATACAACTGTTTATAAACAGTTGCCAAACATAAGCTTATTTTGTTGTTATTACTCATTCATTTCTTTGAACACTAATCTTGTCCATATTTTTACATAGTTGATGTACCACCAAGACCTAAATTGAGAAAATTATAGAACGGTTACGAGATAATTTGTAGACTGCTAAATCAAATGATAGCATACATAAACAATTTTAGAGTTCCTAATATTTTCCTCTCGCTTAAAATGCACGTTCATCTCTATAACTCAGATTCATGAGAGCATTCCCAGGAGTAGGCTTATCAACCCAGATTGAAATCACCAGATGAGGAATTCAAGAAAAGCATCGAGTTCAGGTTCTTATTGAAATAACATTCCTGGCTAATTCCAAAAAACAGGATGGACAAATTAAATCCCGCCAACTCCCAATTTGGGTAAGTAATCAAGTTGTCTACTTGATTTTATCTTCATCAAGAAGAAGACTTTAATTAACTGTTCTTTCAACATGGCTGACATTTCAATGACCAATCTCGCACATCAACTTGATTAACTCTAGTTATCTCAATTGGGATTGTTGACTGCCAAACAGAATAATTTACCCAAAAATTGCAGGTTAGGGAGATAAATTGGATGTCTCTCAAGACAGTCGGGGGATAACAGCATAACAATCGTCAGCAGCACAAGCTCTGATGACCATTTTCTGTCAAATAATGTAGACTCAACATTTTTTATCAAATTTCATACATGTAAACAATGGCATCTACCTCTAGTTTATAATAACAATAGAATTATAAGTTCTGCACCTTCAATCTACAGTTTGGGATCATCAGTGTAAAGTGCAGAATGAGATCAGACAAAATAAACAATTTTATATTCCGTGAATTTTTATTTTTTACCAGGTTGAATTGTTAATGCGTTGTATTTTTATTAAATATTTTATTGTACACTTTAGAAATTCAAAATAAACTTTAATTTTTTAAAGTTCATTTTCAAGTATTTGTTTGTTTATGTGTCGTGAATTTTTATTTTTTACTAATAAGTTGAACTGTTAATGCATTAAATTTTTGTTAAATATTTTATTGTACACTTTAGAAATTCAGAGTAAACTTTATTTTTTTAAAGTTCATTTTCAACTACACTCTATGAATAAAATAATTTTCACATAAATAAAAAAATAAAAATCTTAGTTTTTAATCACAAATTCTTCAAAAAATTATAATTACAAACCACATTATTTGAAATGAAATAACTAATCTCAAACAGGGGCTTAATATGTTAGGGAATAAATACGCCAAACACTTGTAGGTTACAAACTAAATACACCAAACATGAGCTTAACATGTTAGTATTATTATCGCAAAAAATTCAGAGGTTAGGGACCATTTTGTACTATTTACACTTTTTTAACTATGGGAACTATAGGAATTTGACTGTATGAACCATTTGCCCAGCGTTTGGTAATTCTGAGGCTACGAGAATTCGACCTTATAGAGACGAAAAAAGTCATCTCTAAAGGATCTAAAGTCGTCTCTATTGGTTATTAGAGACGACAAAGTCGTCTCCCTTTTTAACCCAATCCAAATCTCGATCCGAACCGTCGATCCACGAATTTTCTTTAATTCATATGATAATTGTGCATGACTAGGATTCGAACTCGGGACCTAAGTGTTGGGTGGTGATGTCTCAACCACTAAGGCAATTGAATTCTTGTATTAAATTTTATTTTAAATAATATATATTAGTAAACTTAATAATATTTTCTCAACAAATTAATTTTAATATTAATTATATAAATGTATATAATTAAAAAGGTCAACAACAAAAAAAATAGAGAAATTTTAAAAAATAAGAATAAAAAAAATTAAAAAACAAAATACCAATAGAGACGACATTTTATCGTCTTTATTGGTTGACCAATAGAGACTACTTTTTATGTTGTCTCTATTTAGCGGCAACCAATAGAGACGACTCGACCAATGGAGACGATTATATAATGTTGTCTCTATTGGGGACCATTTATGCTGTTTACACAAGTTTAAAATATCTAAGGCTGTGTTTTACAGGGTGAAATGAATTTCAGAGAGTTGAATTTCAGAGAATTTGAAGTTTAATGTATTTGATCGTTTTAATTTTCTATGTGGAAAAAGTGGAAATTTTTCAATTTTTATTGTTTGATTGAAATTATATTCCATGAAAAATAAAACAAAATATAGCTATTTTAATTAAAAAAAAATTATTTTTCACACATTTGTACTTGAAAATTGTAATGTTAATTTTTGGAAAAAAAAAGTAAATCAATTAACAATAACAAAAATGATCAAACGCGACGAAATTGATTAAAATTTTTCAATGGAAAATAAAACATCATCCCTCTTGGAAAATGAATTCCTCATTTGTGAGGAATTAAGGATGTGTTTGATTAAGCTTGCATGGAAAAGAAAAGAATTTTCTAAATTTTCCAACTTTCATGGAAAACAAAAACCACTACCCCACTGGAACCAATTTTCCGTGGAAAATAGGCTAAAATATGCTTTCAAGTGCTGTACCATGAAATTCAATCCTATAAAAATTTACCATTTTCCATGGAAACATGGGTTATTAAACACAGGCTTGAAATGACATTGACAAGGAAATGGTTTTCATGGAAATAATTGACAATCAAACATGCCAAAGTTGAAAAATTGGGTGGAAAATCACATTTTTCATGAAAATAATCGTGTCAAACGCAACCTAATTTTTTGTCATTAAACTCACGAGTTAATTTTCTCAATTATAACTGTATTTATATTTATGTTGATCGCTGAAATTTAAAGTATAAAATACTCTAAACTTCAATTATCAGTCGAAGACAAATAGTCAATACACAAGTTTAATGATTATTGTGACAATTAATTCATAAGTTTAGTGATAAGAACTCGACATTTTGAACTTCAGTGATTAATCGAAGACATAGAAATAAGTTTAGTGATCAAAACTCAACATTTTAAATTTTAATAATCAATCGAATACATAAATATAAGTTCAATAATTATTGGAACAATTAAATGATATTCGAGTTTTTTCGAATGTTGCTCCATGAGACAGTTCGTTTTAATTCATGCCTTCACAAATCACAATGTAACTAATCGTGTAAAATTGTATCGACACAATTTAATTTACGTTTCCAAACACACCCACACCACAACTCTAACACATCTATCCTCTTCAATAATTTAATTGCAAAGATGATAAACTTTGTATATATCAAGAAAACCTCAAACTATCGACACAAATGTGGGGGAAATTCAACCTTGCACAAACACAAAGTAAACAAGATTAATCTCAAACTATGACAAGTAATTGGAATGATAATATTGATAAGAATCAAAAATAAGAAAAACTCCCTAAAATTTGATAAATGCCACAATCGTGTAGTTCAAACCGAGGGCTCAGAAATTGTCCCAATAACCACAACCGGAAACACCACACAAAGCAGGGAAGAGCACACTCCGAGGCAACCCGTAACCCACAGAATTTCACCAAGAAATCGCACCAGCAGAAGCCTAAAATCGGACGCACCAGACACGGTGCAAACAGCCCGCACACGGAGCCGGCAAGGAAGGAGCAGCCAACTACAAAAGGAGGCAGCAAACCGGAGGTCAAGAAAATTGAGCAGGGTCACAGGTTACCAGTTTTCACAGAGAAAAGGAAGAGCCAAGCACTATCGGGTCACGAAGAGAGCGAGAGAGCGGCTTAGAGTGTGCGTTAGTTGTGTGTACCGAGAGTGAGGGGTTAAATAGAATAAATAGGTAGGTTTAGGTTTTAATTAGGGAATAGGGTCGAGAGCCTAATTAAAAATTCGGACTGCCAATCGAATCCACCTATCGAGCAACATGGCCAATGACCCAATTAACACCTTAAGATAGAATGACAAAGTCTCTAACCTGTCACTCTTAGGTTACGCATATTGTGGTTAGTTGGGGCAAATAATTCTTCGATCATGGGCTGAAGGCCTATGAAGCTAAAAAATCGAGACGATGTTTCATCATCACCCCGGGGTTTGTTTGGGACCAAAAATCCCAACAAACCTCCACCTTGGTACCGAACAAACCTGCAAAAGACAAAACAACACATGTTTAGTAGATGCAAGAGTAAAGTCCTAAACTAATCGGAACTTTTCATACCTGTATCGATATTTAGAAGCAATAGACAACTTCTAAATTTTACCAATGTGAACACCTTTGTGCCCATATCTGCAGGGTTATAATCTGTATACACTTTCTTAAGTTTAATTTCATCTTGAGAAACAATATTTCTAATAAAATGTAACCTAACATCGATATGTTTAGTGCGTTCATGAAAAATAGGGTTCTTACATAAATGAATTGCTGGTTGACTATTGGAATGTACTGTTACACTTTCATTTAAGGTACCTAGTTCCTTAAGTAATCCTTTAAACCACAAAGCTTCTTTAAAGGTCTCGATAACAGCAATATATTCAGACTCAGTAGTAGAGAGAGCAACAATATGTTGGAGCTGAGACTTCCAACTAACACATGAGTCACACAAAGTAAATACATAAGAGGAAGTATATTTCCTATTATCTCTATCTCCACCATAATCAGCATCAGTAAAACCCTTCAATTTCACATTATTAGATTTGCACTTATAGATTAAACCCACATTGTAAGTATCACTAAGATACCTAAGTAACCACTTCAAGGCTTCCCAATGAATGGGGCCTAGATTAGACATGTACCTGCTCAAAGTACTAACAGCAAAGGCCAAATCTGGTCGAGTACAAACCATCAGATACAGCACAGAACCAATCACATTAGAATAAGGTATATTACTCATATAAGCTATTTCTTCCTCATTTGAAGGTGATTGATCTTTCGTTAAAACAAAATGATTCCCAAGAGGTTCAGAAGTATGCTTACAATTAATCATACCAAACTTCTTTAACACCTTTTGCACATAGGGAGTTTGATGCAGAAATAAACAAGAATTAGAACTATTTATTTCAATTTCCATACCCAAAATACGTTTAGCATGGCCTAGGTCCTTCATATCAAATTCTTTGTTTAACTCATTTTTAACCTTGTCTACTAAGATCATGTTAGAACCAATCAATAACATGTCATCCACATAAAGTAACAAATACACACACTCATCAGTACCGTGGTGCATATAGTATAGACAATGATCAAACTCACTTATCTTGAAACCAATAGATAGCACATAAGAATCAAATTTCTTGTACCACTGTCTAGGTGATTGTTTTAAACCATATAATGATTTTAAGGAAACATACATGATCAGGTTTTTCTTTATCTTCAAAACATTTTGGTTGAAACATAAAAATTTTCTCTTCAAGATCTCCATGTAAAAAAGCAATTTTCACATCAAGTTGTTCAAGTTCCCAGTCATAATACGCAACAAAAGCAAGCATGACTCTAATGGTGATATACTTAACAACGGGCAAGAAAATTTCATTATAATCTACCTCTTCCTTTTGTGTGTAACCCTTGGCTACTAACATAGCCTTATATCTCACAGGCTCACTCTTAGTGGTACCCTCCTTGACCTTGTAGACCCATTTGCAGCCTACAATAGATTTATCTTTTGGTCTGTCCACTAAAACCCAAGTTTGATTCTTATGGAGCGACTTCATCTCCTCTTTCATGGCACTAACCCAAAATTTACTATTTTCACTTCTCATAGCCTCCTCATAGGTATTGGGCTCTTTATCAGCTAGGTCTTGGTAACTAGCATAGGATATAACGTAGTCGAACATTCTTTGGGGTTCTCTATGTGGTCTTCTTTCCCTATCTCTAGCTAACTGATAGCCATCCAAAGGGTTATGGTCAACGGGATGATCTAAAGGGCCATCTTCTTCAAATTCTACATTCTCGTGATCTTGTTGGGGGGTACTCTCCACCTCACTCGGGGTAATGGGGATAGGGAATCTAACACTCTCCACCTCAAGGGAGGGTTTATCTCCACCTATCTCTAGTTGTTCCTCATTTCCTAGACATGACATCTAAGACTCATTAAAGGTGACATCTCCGCTGATGATTATTCTCACGCCCTTTTGACTTCTGTCCCACAACCTATACCTTTTAACACCTTCGGGATATCCTAGAAAAACACATTTTCTAGCTCTAGGTTCTAGCTTTCCCTCACTTTGATGAGAAAACGCAGTACAACAAAAAGTTCTAAGCATAGAATAATCAGCACATTTCCCATACCATTTTTCATATGGAGTATCACCATTCAAGACAGCGGAAGGAGTCATATTAATTAGATAGCACGCAGTCATAACAACTTCACCCCAAAATGATGTAGGCACACCAGAGCTTAACATCATACATCTAACTTTATCAAGTAATATAGGATTCATCCTTTCAGCAACCCCATTTTGCTGGGGAGTGTAAGGCACGATTCTATGTGTAGTAATACCATTATCTTTACACATATTGTCAAAATTAGAGTTGCAGAATTCAAGACCATTATCAATTCTCAAATATTTTATACTTTTACCTGTCTGATTCTCCACCTGTAATTTTCAAGTTTTAAACTTTTCAAAAGTTTCTGATTTATCTTTCGACAAATAAATCCACACACTTCTGGAGAAATCATCAATAATAGACAGAAAATATTTGTTACCACCAAAAGTGGGATTGCTCCCTGGACCCCATAAATCAGAATGAATGTATTCAAGCATTCTAGTTGTCCGGTGTGTGCTGGATGCAAAAGACATCATGTGATGTTTACCAAGCACAGAATGATCACAAAATGACATGTCAGACACCTTATCCTTTCCAAACACACCCTTATCATTTAAAAATTTTAGACCTTTAACGCTCACATGTGCTAGTCTATTGTGCCATTTTTGTGTGTGATTGGTGTCAATGAATGCAATAGTATGGTTTTGACCACTTACTATCTCAACATGAGTTATGTAAATGCCATTTTTTCTAATGGCGTTAAAGGCCCTAAGTGCACCCTTAAACATTTTAATCATCTCGTCACCAAGCCCCCCAGTGAAACCTGCATTTTCTAATTCGCCCACAGATATCAAATTTCTACCCATATGTGGAATGTACCTAACATTCTTCAATGTATGCTCAAAACAATTTTCAAATTCGACAGTAACATCACCAACACCTGTAATGTTATATGCGACTCCACCCCATGCAACAACATGACCATAATCAGACTCATGCAAATGATCACACCAATGCTTATGAGAAATGACATGAAATGATGCACCAGAGTCAAGAATTCATTCATCAGTAAGGGAGTTCATAGACAGGTTAATTTCACTAGGCTTGGGATCTAAAAGGACGTAAACCTCACCAGGTTCATTATGTTTTGGTGCCACAATGTTTGCCTCCCCTTGTTCACTCCCCTTTAGTTTATTTTTCTTCTTTTAGAAATCACTACTAAAGTGTCCTAACTGACCACAACCATAACACTTTTTACCTGCAGCTTTCCCTCGTGATTTGGATCTACTTCTACCCTTTTTCTTGCTACCACTACTTTGCCCGCTCCCACTATTTTTGCCACCCTTCGTTTGAGTCCTACCTCTCATAAAGTGGACCTCCCCTTGCTTTCTCCCACCTTTCTCAGCTACTACCTCCGGGGTAAGGGTCTCCCTCCCATACTTGATAGTATTCTTAATATCCTTATATATGTCAGGAATGTCATTCAATAAAATTATGGCATTGTATTCTTCAGGCACTTTATCACCACAGTTTGTGATATCTTGAACAAGTTTATTGAGAATATCAAGATTGTCATCTAATTCCTTTGAATGATCGATTTTGAAACTGAAAAAGATTTCAAGTAGAAAAAGTTTGTTCGGGGGTGGATTGTGTTAAGTAAAGTTCTTGTAACTTTTTCCAAAGAGCTTCAGTAGTATCGTGTTTACCAACTTTTCGTAAAACACTATCAGATAAATGCAAGATAATAGAAGTATAAGCAAGTTCATCAAATTCCTTTTTCTGTTCTTCAGTTACAGTAGCAGGAAAAGAATTATCAATTGCTTTAGAGACTTTTTGCTGAACCAAAATACCTTTCATTTTCTGTTGCCAAATAGAAAAATCACCCATTTCATTAAAGACACTCAAGTCAAAATGATGTGCACACATATTTTAAGAAAACAAGTGACACACCACAATGGAATAATATGCAACTCACAAAGAATTTCACACAGAAACCTAAAGGGCCGCAATATATACGCCGTTCTAAACTCTCAGGATTTCGTGAGACTCAAAAGGTCTCAGGTCAAGAGAATCTTCGACACGGGTAAGGTCAAGAGGAACAATTCTAATATCAAGAGCAACACGAGATAGATAATCACCAAGATATAACAAGAGCGGATATAAATACAGCAATATCCAAAATCACAGGTAATTAAATCCTATAACTAGCAACAGGCAACCGCAAGCCTAATGGTCACCCACACGATGACCTACTATTACAGAAATTTAAGAGTGATCAGCCAATTTACCATAGCGGACTTCTCTGTGTCCGTTATAAGGAGTGATGCGAAATTATTTATTTATTTAGCGAAGTTTGCAATCAGCTATCCCTCGATGTAGGCAGACTCCGCACCAAGCTAAAATAGCCTAAATTGTAACTGCAAAACAATACACCAAAATAATCAGTCAAGAGTTTTCAAAACACAAAGTAAATGAAAATTTCAATGACAAAATAATTTCTGCAATAAAGCAGTGAACAGATGTTCGAAAAATTATCAAATTCCAAAGAATGTCACAAATCAGCCAATCAGCCGAACACTGGCTCTGATACCACTATGTGGGGGGAATTCAACCTTGCACAAACACAAAGTAAACAAGATTAATCTCAAAATATGACAAGTAATTGGAATGATAATATTGACAAGAATCAAGAATAAGAAAAACTCCCTAAAACTTGATAAATGCCACAATCGTGTAGTTCAAACCGAGGGCTCAGAAATTTCCCCAATAACCACAACCGGAAACACCACACTAAGCAGGGAAGAGCACACTCCGAGACAACCCGTAACCCACAAAATTTCACCAAGAAATCGCACCAGCAGAAGCCTAAAACCGGATGCACCGACACGGTGCAAACAGCCCGCACACGGAGGCGGAAAGGAAGGAGCAGCCAACCACAAAAGGAGGCAGCAAACCGGAGGTCAAGAAAATGGAGCAGGGTCGCAGGTTACCAGTTTTCACAGAGAAAAGGAAGAGCCAAGCACTATCGGGTCACGAAGAGAGCGAGAGAGCGGCTTAGAGTGTGTGTGTTAGTTGTGTGTACCGAGAGTGAGGGGTTAAATAGAATAAATAGGTAGGTTTAGGTTTTAATTAGGGAATAGGGTCGAGAGCCTAATTAAAAATTCGGGCCGCCAATCGGATCCACCTATCGAGCAATAGGGTCAATGACCCAATTAACACCTCAAGATAGAATGACAAAGTCTCTAACCTATCACTCTTGGGTTACACATATTGTGGTTAGTTGGGGCAAATAATTCTTCAATCATGGGCCGAAGGCCTACGAAGCTAAAAAACCGACACGATGTTTCATTATCGCCCCCGAAGTTTGTTTGGGACCAAAAATCCCAACAACAAAGTTTATAGAAATTCATGCAATTTGGTTTCTTTTTATAGGAAAAGGAATCACTTTGAAAAAAGATCGTCTCAACTTTTACTCATGGAAAAATCGAAATGCTTTGCATGGCAAAATAGAAGTGTTGTGTGTGTGTGTCTAGGTTCATGATTTTTGTAATCACGTCTTATCTTGCACGCATAAAACTTACTATGTGGGTCGAGATAATTTTCATTTTCCTATTCACGATGACTACTATGAAAATATTAGAACCTACAACTGCACATCAACTTTAATTTGGTGGTCCAACCCAGAGTGAGAAACTATTAATAATGTTATCTAACAACAATTAATTTAGATGACAGCATTTCATAGATTCAATTAAATGACTCGTGTAACTTTTCATTTAAATGAATATATATTATTTAATATCATGTGATTGTCATTTATAACGTTACTTAATATTATCGGTGATGAATAGCATCATTGAAAGCTATTGATCAAAATCAAGATGGACCACTGACCACATCTTATTGTTATGCTATCCACGTCCTATAGAATCTCAGAATAATATGTTAACTCGAATCAAAGTCACAAACTGGCTATAAAACCCTAGTAAAATAAAAACCAAAACAAATATTTTTTTTCCGCACTGGTTTAAGTTTACCATGATATATTGACAAGTTGAGGATACTGTAGCAATGGTGGGCAACAAAGAATGGGACATCCATTAAGTGTGACACTATTATCTTTGTTTCAACCATGGAATAATTGATAGAGATGTAAAATGATGAGCACGAGGAAAGTATGGCTACACTTTAGGTTCTGCATAGAATTTTAAGCTGATCTTTTGATAGCAATGAACCAACGTTTATAATATGAAAGAATTTATTTATGTAGACGACTCTGGCGTTTTGTTGTCATTCGCTCTCTAAATTAAGTTATTAAAAACTTGTGCATAATATTCACTTGCTGATATGATATTTGTTGTGTTTAATTTCTACATTATGGTCTTGTCAGTTTTGTTAGCCGAGAGTCTTCTCTTCACTACGCATTTTATTTTATTTCTATACTGTCATTATTCCTATGAGAAAATAATGAAAAAGAGAATTTAACGACGCAGCCCCACGCATTCAATTTCTGTACATTATTTCTATGAGAAAATAACGATAAAGTGAATTTGACGTAGTCCCATCTCAAAGATGCACTCTTGTCAACAAAGTGGGTCATTCGCGTGGAGTCATGGTTGCGGCCACTGGAAAAGATTTCTCATATGTAAATATTTTGGCTCCATTTAGGAATTTAAATTCCAAATTATAGTGGTTTCAATTTCTCAATTCAACCCCTAACAATTTTTCTTTTTAGTTTTTAATCACACATCTTACTTAGA
This sequence comes from Ligustrum vulgare, assembly GCA_963555705.1. Taxonomy (NCBI): domain Eukaryota; kingdom Viridiplantae; phylum Streptophyta; class Magnoliopsida; order Lamiales; family Oleaceae; genus Ligustrum; species Ligustrum vulgare. The sequence continues at coordinate 1,659,151 of OY743172.1, read as the reverse complement.
AAATTCAAATAAATCAAAATTATAATTCCAATTCCAATTCCAATTCCTTTGATTGATGCCGCCGAACAGTGCCTTAGAAATGGAGATTCTACTTAACCACACAATTGTTGCTACTATTTCCGAAAAAATTAATAACATAAGTTCGGTTGTCAACAAATGACATATACAATTAATTTAAGGATGTCATAATAACTATTTAAACAATTTCAGTTTCTGTTTGAGAGAAATTTTATAAAGATTGTTATCCAAATCAAAGTCTAACAATTAATTATAACAATATAATTCATCCATAACTTTTTAACAATACATATCAATTTTTATCAAAACTCGGAAAAAAATTAATTTTGAATTGGACAATTTTAAATATAATATTTTAAGCCGTATTTGTTAATTAAAAAAAAAACTATCTAGTTCCATCAAGGGAAGATAGCATTCAATGCCGTCAAAGCTCTCACATGACAATTATATAACTATGAATTAAGTTGTATGTGTTTGGTATTGATTAAAAAGAATTTTTTTGAAATAAATAGTGATTTTTAGAAAAAATAAATGATTGTGATTTTATTAAAAAGTCAAAAATTGTGGATTTGACTTTTGATAGATAGTTGAGATTGAATACTGTAAAAAAAAAAAAAAAAATTTAATGAGAATCAAACGAGAATATTATGTATTTATAATAATAATTACTTGAAATAACTAATAAAAAAAATCCAAGGAACGTGCTCTATAAGATTGACTAGCAAGTTGGGTTACATGTTTATCTTCGGGCATATTTAGTCCTCCATACATTGTCCATGGAATAAAGTTCAATCAAAACCCAACTTAGGGTTGAAAAGGTCGAGTCAACCGAGTCAAGTTCAAAGCCAACTTTGGTGAAAGTGAAAGCACAATGAGATCCACTAATAAAGATTGATTGTGGGGTTTTTTCTTTTTTTAATTCACACACATAAATAAAGATTTTTAATAGAAAAGCTAAGAATGATTTGTATTATAAACCTTTGATGAATGATTCTGATCTAAGGTTAAGTTTTTACTCATTAGAATTTGAAATTCGATCTCAAGAAGTTAACCCTTCATGTTGAACCTTTAGTTTCTTTAGTGGTATCAAATTAACTTCTTTAAGGCTGTGTTCGGCGGCTAAGGTAAGGAATTTAAATTATTTTGTTGATTTATTTGTGCTTTCTAGGTAAGATGTGAGATTAAAAATTGGTTTGAAAATTTGTATAATTGGAGAGAAAAAATATGGATGGTTAAAAAGTGATTTGGAAAATTGTGTAAATTAAATTTATTGTCTTTTTTGTCTTTTAGTGTATTAATTTGACATTTTAATTGATTGCCGAACGGTCCCTAACTTATCTTGAACGTGTAAGATGAATGTTTTAACATAAGCTGAAAATCAAATAGGTGGTATAACTCAAAGGAATATGTATGGCTCACATCTTAAGTATAGTTAGTTCATTGAATGACTTATTGAGAATGAGTCACCATTGATATCGACACATCTGAGATTACCAAATGTTCGGGAGTTCCTCTATTCAACCCTTTTGTCGAAGTCCGAAAAGATAGCCTTTTGTAACCCTCACCGTCATCATAGCTCCCATTTAAGAGTGTGTTTGGATTGTTTAAAAAAAGTTTTTTTTTAAATGAATAGTGATTTTTAGGAGATTGGATGATTGAGATTTGATCGAAAAGTAAAAGGAAAAAATACACAAACAAGGTTATTATAAATGTATATTTCAAAATTGAGATGAAACTTGTAACATTTCAAAAATCAGGTTGTTAATTAGATTAATTAATTAAATTAAATAATTATAAATATTTTATTAATTGTAAATATTAAGTTCACAACATTGTAAAATTACAAGTCACAAAATACAAATCATTTAAGTCACAGTCTTCATTTTTAAGGACACAAATACTTTTTTTTTATCACAAATTATTTTGGAATAAGAATATTAGGTCACAAATCGAACTTATTTTTAGGTCACAATAACAATTTTCTAAGTCAAGGTCACAAAATACAAATCGTTTATGTCACAATCATCATTTTTAAGGTCACAAATATCTTTTTTTTTTTTTTATCACAAATTATTTTGGAATAAGAATATTAGGTCACAGATCGAATTTATTTTTAGGTCACAATCTTTTAAGTGTCAATTACCAAATTTTAGATTAGAATTATTTAATTTTTAGGTCACAACTTATCGAAGTCACATTTATCCAATTATAAGATAAGATCAAAACATCATACAATCACCACCAGCAGCCACCATAATCACCAGCAACCACCATTCTGCCACCAGCGCCAACACCATAACCGCCCCCAACCAAAGACAAAAATAAGAATGTTGAAGAGGTCACAATTGTCATCTCCCACTATCGTCGTCTCACATCAAACGAACCATCAACAAACCACCACCATTAACCGTACTCACAACCTACAACATAGCCGCACCCTTCAGATTTGTCAAGGTCACAGCATCTCGCACAATCAACCCTTGCAGTTGCAGATGCCCTTACCGTCGCTAGCATCTCAAAACCACCACCACGACTATCACTGCCGCCTCTGCCACCATTGCCTCCATCACTATCACTAGTAAACTGCACACCATGTCAAAATCCTAAAACCAAAATTAAAATCCCTCCCTCACCATCGTCACGAATCACGATGTTGCCACTGCTGGTAGGCGCTGTGCGCATTAACGCTGTGGTGGCGCCGATAAAGCTTCTAGAGTGCCGATCCTGTGGTATATGGGCTCCTGATGATCGGAAGTGACAGTGAGAATGGAACGAGAGAGATAGAGGATGAGGGATCTGGCGTGGGGTTGTGATATGTGAATGAGGTTGAGGCTGAGGCTGAAATTAGGGTTAAATATAGGTGTGGGTGTAGTTAATTTAATTTAAGAAAATGACAATAATAATATTTTAATATTTTATATTTATAAATTGAATTAAGACCTGATTTTTGAAGTTATACATGTTTAGTCTTATTTATGAATTTGAATTTTAAAAAGTATGGTTTGGTGTAATTTTCACAAAGTAAAATATTGTGGGCTTGACTTTTTATGAATGGATATTGAGTACTGTAGAAAAAAAAAATTTAAAACAAAACCAAACAGGAGCTAAGTGTTGTTTGTAAACAAACACATGCTTAGTTTTAGGATTTAGGAAAGCAACTAATGAGGGAAACAAAATCGTGTTCTTGATTTTGCAAATTTTTGTTTTGTTGGTGACATCCAAGAAATTCTTGGAGCAATTAGCTTTCAAAATTGGCAGATTTACAGAGAAATTTTTGATTCTTCTGCTTTTACTCGTTTTTTTTTTAATTGGGTCGATTAATCGCTGTCTCTCTCTCTCTCTGCGGCTAATCGCGCCCCTATCTCTGCTATCTCCATCAAAACAATTCCCTGCGGTTCATGCTAACATGCACGTCAATCTAATAGGACAATTTTTTCTTCAAATTCATTTTTAATTATACATTTCTATAGAACTAATCATTTTATATATATTTTGATAACTTTTCAATCACACTCATATATCCAAAACTTTTCCAATTTCTTCTGTTATTAAACATGGTAACAATTTATAAATTGATTTATTTATGTGTTTGCAGTAAAATGTGATTAAAAAGTGAAGAAACAAAATGTGTGTGATTTAAAAATGGTTCAAAAATTGTAGTGTTTATAAAAATTGTAATGATCTCGTTAAAGGGGGGAGTGTAAAATATTAACAATAATTCTAGATTGACATTCAATTTGGACATTTTAAAGTGACATTGTGATGTGTTAAATTCTAATTGAATGATAAAAATATACATTAAATAATAAAGTCATCACCAAATGAATAATCACCCAATGAAAATGTGACACATCACAATGTCACTTTAAAATGTTCAAAATGAATGTTCATCTAGAATTACTTAAATACTAATGCTATGTTCGGTAAAATTGTAGCAATTTATAAATTTGTTTATTTATGTTTTTTGAAGTAAAATGCGTTACTGAGAAGTGGATAAAGAAAATGTGCATAGTTAAAAATTGATTTGAGAAATTTTGTTGTTAATAATTACATTAAAGAACTTATACTTATTAAGATAAGGATTTAGCCACCGTTCGGGAACTTTTATAACATGTGTGTTTGATATTGTTCAAAAAAAGTATTTTTGAAATGAATAGTGATTTTTGAGAGAATGAATCATTAAGATTTGGTTGAAAAGTCAAATATTGTGAACTTAATTTTTAATAAATATTGAGATTGAGTATTGTAGAAAAAAAGAAAAATTTAAAGTAAACCAAACAAGGGCGTAATCATTAGTGTTATTTATATTTTCGAGGTAGAATTCTTGATTAAAAATTAGAAAAAAAATTTATGTTTATTAAAAAAGTAGTTTGAAACTCGTGCCGATTATAACATTGAATTGCCGAACGGTGGCTTAGAATAACGATTAAGCCCCTATTTGTTTCTAATTGAAATCTAATTTGAATATCAAGTTAAAGTCAACAATTAATTTTAACTATATATTTTAAGAGATTTACAACATTTCAAACACGAATCTCATTAATTTTTATACTAAACAGGGGAGAAGGCTTCTGCCGAGGATTTTGATACAGTTGTCGGTGGGTAACGTGGGTTTAGCACTTTTGCCGGATTGGAATAGGTAACAAAAAACATCGTTAAAGGCTGAAGCTACAATTTTTCTTCCATGTTGGGACACACATTTATATTTCCATAAATCATTTTTCTAATATTCTTGTACTTAGTCCTTCAAAAAAAAAAAAAAAAAATTCTCTTAAAAAAAAAAAAAAATGTAATTGTTTGTTAAGCCCTTCAACCGATAATGGATTATAATAATATTGATTATTATACAAATCGTGACATCTATCATCTCGAAGAGAGTACTACATGTAGTCATGGACGGAGTCGAGGACCCCAGTTTTCTAATAATGCATATTTTTTCTTTTAATTCTTTTTATAAAAATATTTTGGATTAATTTTTTCTGTATTTTAATACGAGACACCCCATTTAAAATTGTATGGCTCCATCCCTGAATTATAGCACGAAATGTTTGTTGTTTTTGTATGGACACCAAATAAAAAACACCATCGAAAATCAATGCTTTTTGTATAGAGACATTTTCTGTAATTCTGCTAAAATTGCAAAATGTATGCTACCAATGCGTACATTATACTGTTTTGAAGAAAGCAAATGGAATAATTTGTTGTGTATAGTAAACCTAAACTATTCCAAAAATTATCTTCCTTTTGCATAATGAAACCCATTGATTGAGGAAAAAGGCTACAGAAAGGCCAAAGAACCTTCTTTTATGCATCAACAAAAACCGGCACCAGCCCCATTTGACGGAACACCAAAGCAGAAAAAAAATCACTCTCTGTCTCTCTCAAGAATCATTCAATAATTTTCTTGATTTCTCTTTTTAGCGTTCATTTGCGCCTTCTGTTTTCAGCTAAAATTTGATGTCTTTCCCTGAAGAACATGATTACATAGGTTTAACTGAGCATTCTTCAATGGAAAATCCTTCTTCCTCCATTGTTTCTGTAGAAAGTGAGAAAAACAGTGTTTTGAACTTCAGAGAAACTGAGCTGAGACTGGGGTTACCTGGTTCAGATTTTCTTGAAAAAAAGGCTGGAACTGGGGTTTCTCTTTTTGGGAAAGATTTGAAGGATGAAGAAAATACTAGCTTTTCACAAGTCACTTTGAAGAACTTTGTTTCAGGTGCTAAAAGGGTTTTTTCTGATGCTATTGATGGATCTGGGAATTGGGGGCTTTCTCAATCTGAAGTTGATTTGAGAAATGGTGGTTCTGAAAATACCAATAATTTGCAATGTTCTTTAGCTGGACCTTCTGGGAAAGAAATTGTAAACCCTAATCCTGAAAAGCTTGTTGAAGACAAAAAGAATGAAAATAATAGCTCTGCTCCTGCTTCAAAGTGAGTTTGGCCTTTCTCTAAAACTCTTTGTACTTCTTACAGTGAACCTTGCCTGTTTTCTTAATTGTTGCTCATGTAAAGAGGGATTATGGGCTAAAACAGTAATATTTGTTGTACCAAAGTCTGAGTAATTGAATTAAGCTCTCTTTAATTGTTCTTTGGGGCTTTAGAATGTTGTTGGCCAATGTCTAGAACTTCGCTTTCTTCACTCTTTTATCATCAGTAATTAAACAGTCTGGAATAAATCCCATGTCCCCTGTTATTTATATGAATTATATTTAACTCTAATTTTTCTACTGTTAACTTCAAGAGTCAGGTACTTCTAGCACATAATTTGTTCTTCACATCCTTTAGCAAAGCCATTATCTTTCTCTGTTCGATAACACTGTAGCATATATAAATTTGTTTATTTATGTTTTTGAGGTGAAATATATGGTTAAAAAGTGTTGAGAGAAAATATATGTGACTAAAAAGTAATTTAAGAAATTGTAATATTTATAAATTGGTTTATAAACCGATTGCGACAAAGAATAAAGTGTTAGAAGTCTCATAAATTTTCTTTTCTCGTGTTTGTTATGATGATTTCTTTGAACTGACTGATCTTATGTTTTTCAATAGGGCACAAGTGGTGGGATGGCCACCAATTCGATCTTTCCGGAAGAACACCCTATCTACCAATTTATCTAAAAACAACAATGGCGTTGAGGGAAAATCGGGATTAGGCTGCCTTTATGTGAAGGTTAGCATGGATGGTGCTCCATATTTGAGGAAGATTGATCTTAAAACGTATTGCAGCTATGCAGAACTTTCTTCTGCTCTTGGGAAAATGTTTAGTTGCTTTACTATTGGTAATCTCCCTCTCTGTCTGATCACGTGCATTTAGAGGTGTCAAGACGGACGGGCCGACCAAACTCGTGAAAATCGGCCCGGATCGACTTGGGACCGCGGGCTGACCCGTGCGGGCGGTTCATGAGACAAGAAGTTGTAAACCGTGGATTTCGCCGGTCAAAGCTTCGTGGGCCACGATTAACCCGCTGACCCGTGAAAAAAAAATATTTTTATTAAATATGATAACATTGAAATTCTCTCTTTCTTCTACAAACTCTAATATAACTTTTAAAGTAAAATCTTATTTTTTCTTCCTAATAGTTAAGAAACGTAATTTTCTTTGATAATAGTAATTAGAAATACATTTAATATTTAATTGTTATTTGTTTATGTTTTATTTAAATTTGCAAATTTGGAAGTAATTCATGTAATATAAAATTTAAATTTAAATTCTATGAAAATATTTTATGGTATAAATATGAATTTATCATTTTAATTATTTTGTATTTAAAAATTTGACAAAAAAAATTTGCTATAAATATGTAAAAATCTATGTTTTTATTCATACAAGCCAAATCAGAACGAACCGTGACCTGCATGGGCTAATGGACGAGACTGAGTTGTAGTTCGAAACTCGGAACCGGCCCGAAACCCACAGCGGGCGGGCTTTTTTTCAAACGGGCTGTTACCGGACTTTTATGTTGGCAGGCCGATCCGCTCCGAACCACCCGGATTGATACCTCTACATGCATTTGTATTTGTGTTCATATGTGGGAAATACATGCATGTGATGCATATTGATTTTCATGAATTCTGTTTTTGGCTAGGTTCAGACGCCTAAGTTTCTTCTCTAAATCAGATTGTGTAGCCCTTCTATATCCAACTGAAATTTTGATCCCTGTTTCTCGAGGTCCCCCAAGTTTACACTATCCTCTAACCTAAGGTTAATTAATGATTTCAAGTTTTGACTTCTAGCATGGTTGGTTATAGCTTAAGAAGTCACTTTTAAGTAAGTTTTTGTTTTCAAAATTGTTGGGACTTGGGCGAGTTACTCTTTTCTACTTTGACGCAAAGCGAAACAAGGAATTCAAGCGAAAACCTCAAAAGAAACACGAAATCTAGAATCCACTAGGAATGAGAATTGCAAAGTTAACTTATAAGTAATCTTTTAGACTCATCAAAACATGCTGATGGTTAGTGAATGAAAGCGATAAAAGACAGGACCAAGCTATAGGGATGTTTCAACCCATCTTGTTTTGCTATGAAGCTTTGCTCCATATCTATGTAGGAGAAGTAAACAAGGCATTACATTGATTGTCTGGTCCAGGTCGATCAATGGTTGTATAACCTAGCTTCAGGCCTTTCCAATGTCACAAAGTTAACTTGGTAGCTGCATCTTCTGAATCTTTTAACCGGCACGATTGTTTGCCATGTGTTATACGTTAGAGTGAAAATTGCAAAGTCAACTAATATAATTATGGTATGTCTAGCAAGATGTTTATACACTGGTAAATGAGTGGTGGAGAAGTGGATATTATTTGTGGATCCTACAAAATATGTGGATGAAAAGTGGTTAGATAAAACAGTTTTTACCTAGAAACTATGAGCCAAACTTAGGCTTAATCTCTTATTGAAGGTTCCTTTCTTGCATGATTGCGATCCAGGGCAATATTCGTCTCATGGACTTCCCGGGCAAGAGCATCTTAGAGAGAATTGCTTAAAGGATCTTCTCCATAGCTCTGAATACGTGCTGACTTATGAAGATAAGGATGGTGATTGGATGCTCGTTGGCGATGTTCCATGGGAGTAAGTCTTAGTTCCATATGACTTAGTATACATTTTCTGCACAAATTTAATGATTCTATTCACTGTTTCATGATGTTATATCCTAATTCCTAAGCATTATAAATTTACATGTTCTTCTCTTTTGCTTTTAGGATGTTCACTAATTCTTGCAAGAGATTAAGGATCATGAAAGGCTCAGATGCAACGGGGCTAGGTATGGCTTACAGCTGATTATCTTTCCGAGCAATGCACTTTAATCACATTCACCAATGAAAGGTATTGAATTAAGTATAAACTCATGGCAGTGCTTGAAATGAATAAATTGATTTGTTTGCAGCTCCGAGGGCCATGCAGAAGTGCAAGAGCCAAAGCTAGGCATGAGGTATCCGAACAAGGAATTCGTGAAACTGAAGCCCAAAGGGTTTTTGCATCTGTATCAGATGTCTTGTTGGTTCAAAGGTAGGAATGTGTTTTTCAACTCGAATTGATGTGTAAATGGATTTCTTGTTTGATTGAAATTCTGGGTCTTGTGTTTGTTAATTGCCAAATTCCATCTGGGTTGACAAATGAAAGAAGAAGGAATGTTGTAAAAGCCAAGGAAAGACAGCAGAAAAAAACATATATTTGAATAAAATTGAACAGCAATAAGAAGAAACCTTATATTATCACAATCAAACCTTCATGCACTGGCAACCTTAAAACTCTAGATATGCCAAAATCAAGAATCTTGTTCAGATACCTGGAGGTATACCAATTGTGTGTATCCATTAAATACAGAAGTGTCGGGTCTAGATAACCCGAGCCTACGAAATAAGCCATATCTACCGTCTTCAACAATAGGATTTAGGATTGTATCTCGTCTGATGAGTTAGCGAAGGCCTGGCCACCGGGGGGGGTAGCTCCCAGTAAAAGTCTAGTACTGACTCTACAAACCTGCTGTTTTGAAAATGTTCAGAATATGTAATTGCCCTGTTACTGTGGTTAAAGTTGTCCCGCATTTGCCCTCTTACACCCCACCATGTTTCTCCCTGTCCACATAATTCCTCTATATCGACCGCTTTCTCCCAGAATTTCTTCCTCCTAAATCGTGCCATAGCTTCATCACTAAATCCAACGCAGCTATGTCCACCACCTGGTAAAAGCATAAATTTTTACGAACAAACATTACTTTGACCAGTGAAACTGATTCGATACCAGGAATTATTTGAACTATACCATTAGAGAACAGGAGTGAAGCGCAAGACTTGAACAAAAATATGTTAAGTAAAAAAGTAACTTCGAAACATTTCTTGGCAAACCATTTTTCAACTATATATTTTAAAAAAGTAACACTAGACGTTATCTATGCTTTCTTATTTTACAAAATTATTTTTCAACCACATATTATACCTAGAAAAAATAACATTTTTTGTCAAACAATAAACGTTTACTGATTAGTGAATTTGTCTATGATAGGAGAACATACTTGATATTTGCAATGGTTGGAAGCACAAAGAATTCCACACTTTTGCCACGAAAAGATTTTTTGTACATAAAAAAAGGAAGCACTCATATTGGTTTTCTTAAATTTAACCCAAACAGACAAAAACATATTGCTGCAAAATGTATTCTTGATAATCAGAGCAAGACAAAACATTGTTAAACATCAAAATATTACGATCAAAGAACGGTGATCAAGGAGGAATATCTAGCTTCTCATACTCTATGAGATACTAGAAAATCTATGGATTCACTGTTCATCCAAATGTTGTATGCAAGGAAGGATCTAAACTACTAGCCATGATAAGAGTAGAAGCCATAATTACGTGCAGAAGTGACCATGAATAAAATGAATGTCAAATAGAAGAATTCCAACAAAAGTGAAAGAGAGAAAAACTCTTATATAAAATTGATCACATTTTTGTCTCGTCTGAAGGAATAGTGGTTCCCAGTTCCAGTGTCGTAGTTGTCTTCAAATTTGTCTTCAAATGCAAGATGTTTGAAACCAGCTGTAGGATCTTTACCTTGATTTACAATCAAGAACATCAAGAATAATCTCTCAAGAATGACAAAAATATAATGAATTTGAATATCGATTGAGATATAGGCTTACAATCATACAATTGGAAAACCAAAAATGGACTCTCAATGAAACCAAAAAGATACACTTTCTTTTTGTATAATGAAGAAAAACCCAAGTTCTTTTTTGAAGAGAGAAACTAGAACCCCTTTTTCAAAAGAAATGCAACCACACCTTAAGAAAAATCTTGTTGCACCATTTTTATAAAACCCTGACCCCCTTTTTGTAAAATACACAAGTCCAAATTAACTTGTAAAAATATTTAACAAATTTATGCAACTACTAAAACTTAGTTCCCAATCGATTTTAACGGTTGTAAGTCCTTTATTTATTTTTTCCCCCGATTACTTTAAGTAATTCTCAAAATACCACACAAGTTTATGTTAAACAAGAAAGCATTTCTAAGGGCTTGTTTGTTTGGTTCTAAGCCAATAACCTCACATTTCTTCACCTTGGCTTAAACCAAATATTCACCTATTCTAAATTTACCTTTACCTAAGCCGAAAGTCCTCTTGTAAGCTTTCATCCTTCCAAACCTTTTGATTTGATGGTTTAGGAGAAAACATATCTTACATTGCACTTTGAATCTTCCTAGCTTTTCCATAACTTGTAGATTCCTTAATACCTGTCAAAAGAGAACGCTCTTTTAGACTAATGAAATAAAAACTAGGATTAGAGTTTACCTGCCTCCTTTCACCATCCATGACTAATAGATAGTCATACAAGCTTTGGTGAGTAGCTTCTTGTTGAACTCCGCCATCATTTTTAGCAACTTTTCTATCATTTTCTTGCCGAATTTCCTCAACAACTGATTCAAAATCACTATTTTGTAGCTGATTTTGAACTCCACATCTTTGACCACTTGTTCATTGGTCACTTGAGTTTATTTCGAACTCCTTACCCTCCAAAAACTCACTTTCAAGTAAATTTGGAGCTAAACCTGCAACATTGTTAGTAGCAACAGAAATACAAGGAAATTTAATTCTTTCATGGGCTAACATTTTGTCCCTCAATTGAGAGTTATCATTTTAAATTATGTGTGAGCATGAATGATTTTGTACTACCATTGTGCAAAGCATATAATAAAGTCTATTTCTCAATATTCATTTAATCACAATGTCATTACCTTTACATACTAACATATTATCATTCTTTGTTTCATAATGAAAACCAAACATATGCAATGTGCTCAAAGAAATAAGATTTTTGAATATAGCAGGCATATACTTCACCCCAGTTAGAACTCTAACCACCCCATTATACATCTTGACCACAACTTCACATATTCCCATCACAGTACAAGACTCACCATTCCCTAAATACACATTCTCTCCATCTATCTCCCTATAGATCTTAAACCAAGCCTTATGGGAGGTCATATGATAGGAACACCCCGAGTCAAGAATCCACTCTTGATTCTGCTCATCTAATGTCACATTTAACACCCTCAATTGATCATCATCATTCCCAAAAGCCCCAAAAGCGTTATTACTTTGAGCTACATCCCGCAGCCCCTCTTTCTTCCTTAGCCACTCGTAGCAATCTTTCTTAAAGTGTCCCATTTTACCACAATGAAAGCACTTATCTCCATCTCTATCACTACACTTTCCCTTCCACTGTTTCTTACTCTTACCCTTATTCTTGTTAAAGTTCAAAGCATTTGACTCTTTTTTACCAAATTTACCTTTAACAAAAAATCTTCGATTTTTTGTCCACTGTTCGTTAGATCTAAAGTCATTACAGTAAACGCATTTAAATTTGTTTCAAGATCTTTGGAGGGGTCCATTTTGAAACCAAAAATTCTTTCTAAGAGAAAAATCTTATTAGGAACAACTTTAGCAGCATAAATTTCATTTAGCTTATTCCAGATTTCTAAAGCAGTTTTTGAATTGTTTACCTACCTCAGAACATTATCTGAGAGATGAAGAATCAAAGTGTTGTATGCCACTTCTTGAATTTCAGCTACTTCATCAACTTTGGCTAATAATGCTTTCGGCCAATCGAATTGTTCCTCCAATGCCTTTGCAACCCTTTGCTGCACCAATACTGCTTTCATTTTCTTTTTCCAAAGGGAGAAATCTCCTTTACCATCGAACTTCTCCAGCTCGACCCTAGATCCCATTCTTGACACCATTGTTCAAAAAACACCGTTGCTTACCGAATGATACTTATCACTCCCCTTGCAAATTTCAGCAAGTAAAATAACGGCAACAACAAACCAGTATAAAATGCAGAATTTAATACCCAAGATTAACACCTAATCTTGTAACCTTGCATACCCCCAAGATTAATACCTAATCTTGTAAAAATATCCCCGTAAATCTTATTCTCACGTCAAATCCACAAGAAGATCTCCTATCAAACCCAAGATTAATACCTAATCTTGTCAAATTGAATACATCCAAGATTAAAATCTAATCTTGTCAAACCCGAACCTCAAGGAATCCCAACTTCTAGCCCTTCCCCGATTTATTCACAAAACCCCGAGCTCAGAAATTATCCTAAATGTTCGTACAAATACAATAGGAGTCTTCAATGCACAATTCAATTTCAAAAAATCAAACTAAAGAATCATGCAAAAAACCATTTGCAAACCTCAAACAATATCCGAATTGAATTTAGTGAAACGGACTTCGAATATGGACTCTGGAAGTCTTGTAGAACAATATGTCAAAAATTCTTCGCCAGAGCTGCCGTCGGAAAACACTGCCACTGCCACCGCCGTTGAAAATATGTCTGACACACCGGAAGATTATCCTCGATGTCGTGAGTCCAATGGCGCAAACAGTTTCTTGATCGGAGCTCCCTACCGGCGGGAATTTCAGTTTTAAGTTCCGATTTCACTTCCTTTTCCTGTTGATTCCGCCGCCGCCGGCCACCGCTTTTTGCCCAAAGTCCGGTCGAGTTGTCTCCTCGATGATGTTGTCCTGTTGGTTGTCTTAAATCAGCTGTTAGATGGCCGGAAGTCAGATTTTTAAAAAATGGGAGAAGCTTCTTCTTCACGGTTTCGGTCTCTACTTCACTCCTCGGTCGACTTCCTTGGACTGTGCACTGCCTTCCACCAGCTCCGGTCACCTCACTTTTCCACCGGTTTCACTTTCGGTCAACTTTACAGATTTTTCCTTCTCTGACCGGTTCTCGGTTGGTGCTTCTCCGCCTGACTTCACCCAGTCTCCTCCGCCTTCTTCACCGATTAGTTTTTTCTTCCGCACTTCATGGAACGATTCTTGGCTCCTGCCTCACAGCTTCTTGAGTAACTTAGCTCCACCAAGTTCTTCTCTCTCGGTTTCCACACAGCTTCTTGCCTTTGGTCTCTTGGACGATTTTCCCTTGACAATTCCTCCTACTCGCTCTGATACCACTGTAGGATCTTTACCTTGATTTACAATCAAGAACACCAAGAATAATCCCTCAAGAATGACAAAAACATAATGAATTTGAATATCGATCGAGATATAAGCTTACAACCATACAATTGGGAAACCAAAAATGCACTCTCAATAAAACCAAGAAGACAAACTTTATTTTTGTATAATGAAGAAAAACTCAAGTTCTATTTTGAAGAGAGAAACTAGAACCCCTTTTTCAAGAGAAATGCAACCACACCTTAAGAAAAATCTTGTTGCAACCTTTTTATAAAACCTTGACCCCTTTTTGTAAAATACTCAAGTCCAAATTAACTTGTAAAAATATTTAACAAATTTATGCAACTACTAGAACTTAGTTCCCAATCTGTTTTAACGGTCGCAAGCCCTTTATTTATTTTTGCCCCCGATTACTTTAAGTAATCCTCGAATTGCTACACAAGTTTATGTTAAACAAGAAAGCATTTCTAAGGGCTTGTTTGTTTGGTTCTAAGTCAATAATCCCACACCAACTTTTAGTGCTTGCTTTAATCTACACATCACAGTTTCAAGTTGAAATTATAGACAAGCTTAAGAAAACAATCAACCTATTAAGATTTAAAATGAATAATCTAACAGCAGATTTTAAATTCATCCATATTACCCTTAAAAAGGAGAAAATGTGCATCCGCCAGACTAAATTTCCTACCTCTAAATCACGAACATAAAAAAATACCAAAAAGGAAGAAATTTAAAATTACACCGTGGAACACCGAGGGATCCGACATTCGAATCTCGCCCATCGAATCCAAGGAACCTCAAATGCGAGATGTGATCCAAGGAAGAGGCGAAAATGCAGACCAAATCTCGATAATGAATCGTTAAAGAAGTTATTATGATTATGACTAGGCCCACAATGAGAATGAGCCAGAGGTAACCGGTTCGGGACCTTGGGTCAAGCACTTTGCGATTCGCATTGAGACGGGCATGTGCTTCTAGGTCTTGGATTCGTCTCTGCTTTCTCCTCCGCCGTCCTCGCTGACTGGCGCTGGCCACCATGTCAACAGTGCTCTCTACGAGAAATATTACATCTTGATCCCTTATCTTTTAGTGGGCTTCGAATTCACACCCAATGCCACAATCTCCCCATTCCCAACCCAAACAAGCGGCATGACCCAAATGATCGATTTGGTTCATGGGATAATTGCACCCTATACTATCTTTTTAGGATATATTGCACAAATCACTCTCTTAACAAAAAAATTGAAAACTACGGTATCTTCATCCTCGACACAGCTCCTTCTCCTTCTCCAGTTCAACATCTCCGTCTCCAGCTCTGGCACCTAACTACCTTCAACTGAACCACAGCCGAGTAGTCGACTCTCCACCGCCACAACCTGCATCAACCACTGAACCACCGTCGCCACTCACCACTGAACAAACACCACCACTAATTTTCTGCATCACAGCTTTTGCAACAGATGAAAAAGTTTCTTTTCCAATTGACAATTTCCCTTGAAGGGTTTGAAGGAGCAACTCTCCTCCTGGTGTTTATGTGTCTTCCAAGACCAATGTCTTGTGGTCAAAAGACTCCGAAGTGCTTGTACTAAAACTTGAGATGGTCCTCACACAAGCCGGAGGTGTGTAGTCGGAGACTTGTAAAGTGGATAAGCCCATGACCATCCATAGATCTGAGGTTGAAGAAGCGGTCCCTATACTTGTGGGTATGAAAGTCTCACATGCATCAACCATCAAGACCCGGAGGCATAGATAGTGGTGGCTTATCGAGCAGCTCCACCTGTTCTGAGAGAAAGAAAACAATTGGCCGAAGTTGATCCTTCGGATTCATTTTTTGCTTGTGGTTTTCGGTGGGTAAGGATGGTGGTGATTTGGCTGTACTCAAAAATTAGAGAAATTGTAAGAAACCTGTTTGATTTTATGTCTAAAATAAAGTAGCATAAAAAAGTGCAAAGTTTTAGGCAGTGATATTATAATTTTGCTCAAAGGATCATAAAAGTTTGATAAAGTTTCATGTTATGATACCAAAAATTTGAAAATATCATAAAATTTGGATAAAGTTTCACGTTATGATACTTTTAAAGTATCACAACATGATACTTCTGAAAACAATATTTTTCAAAAAAAAAAAAAAAATTGAAGTATTTTTCAATGATTCTTGAAAATGAAGTAAATTTCAATTATGATACCATAAGTTGGATATTTTTACAAATGACCCATGGTTCATTCTACTAAAGGGGTCCAAGCATTTGAGCTTTCGCATATTGGGCCGAAACAAATTGGAGCATCTCCGGTAAAGATTTTATTATAAACAACACAAGTTCTATGAAATATGTGAATAATAAATAGATAAAGATTGTAAGTTATATATAGAATTGATCTTATTGGTCGGAAAACTGGAGACGACCACGATCCCAACCCTTGATCCTCCCAGAAAAGGGAAGAAAGCTACGGTCGAGCTCTAATTCTGGAAATAGGTCGAGGGTTTCCTCTTCAACTCGACGCTTAACTGTTTGAATTGATAACGAGACATATTAACAATTATAATTTTGCTAAACACGTACTTATATGTACCAAATAATCTACTTCGAAGTTGGACTTTCAAGATCCAACGTGCGTTTTTGTAAAAAAAAAACAAAGGGATTGAACTTTTGCAGTTGTATCGAACTAATTTTAAGGCTCTGTTTGGTATAATATTTTTATTTATAAACAAGAATGTGATGTTTTTAGGTAAAATATGTAATTGAAAAGTGATTTGGGAAAATGTGTGTGATTAAAAAGTAATTTGAGGAAGTGTATTGTTTATAAATTTATTTATAAATAGTTTACAAACGAAGACTTAGATAGGTTAAATGAAGTTGGACTTCACGAGTTCATCCTATCCTAGAGTTGTCAAAAAGATCGATCTTAGAGCTTGTTTGATAGAGTAAAAATTTTTACTATAATTTTTCAAATTCAATCTCAATCATCAATTCTTAGTCAAGCCCACAATTTTTTAGTTTTCAAACATTTTTAAACCTCACATTCATCAAAAAATAAAATAAAAATCACAAAAATCAAAACTTTTCACATTACCAAACATGCTCTTAATGGAGAGACAAGTCACCATCTCAATTGATTCTCTAGGTTGGCTACTTGTATGGACAAGGTTAGATATTTGTTCTTTAACGCAATTATTATAATTTATAAACAAAATTATAAATAACACAATTTTTTAAATAACTTTTTAATTATACATTCAATTATACATTTCTTACCTAAAAACATAATAAATCAATTTATAATGTTTCAATATTATCGAACAGATATATTGTAAAAAAGACAAAGAAATAAGTGTACTAGGTACGATGAATTAGTCGAGTATATAGGCATGGGTGAAATCAACATGTCCATTGAAGTGACCTAAATAATCACTACAAGAAAACAGAAATAGAGACGATTTTTTAGAGACGACAATAATGTCGCCCCTATAGAAGGCATACCTTTAGGAGTGACAAGCCTAAGTCGCCCCTATAATAGGCCCATATTTTTAGCGGTAATTGATCCCGCCTTTTTTTTATAAATATGATAGGGATTACATTTTCCGCCCTTATAAACACTGAATTTTTGACGAGAATTTTGGTAGGCGTGGACGTGATTCCATATAGTTTTGGTTATCAGGGAATTGAACCGAACCGAACCAAGAACTGATAGTTCTTTTGGGAAAAAAATCATTAGTTATTTTTGTAAGAGAAGAATCGAATCGTTCAGTTCCTTTGGTTTTGGTTCCAATTTTCTAAACTAAAATTTTCAAATTTAAGCGATGAAATGATGGTAGATTTTGGTGGTTTAGAGTGATAAGAAGATAAGGTTATCGACCTTGATCAAGATGCGAATACAACATTCATCTTTGTTCATAACATAAAAATATTCACCATTTTCCACATAATAATGTATCTCCTCATCCGCGTTTTTTTTTCTATGTAAAAACTCTTCAATTTCTGCTCGTAGTTCTCCACCTTTTTAGGGAACAGTCGCACAAGTCCAACAAATCCTTAAAAACAAGATAACAACTGATTGTGATATGGAGATTGAAGGTTTCTTGTTTGATGATTTTTGAAGAATTGAAGGTTGAAGGCTTGACGGCTGAAGGTTTGAAGCTGAACGATAAAAATACTGAAAGAGAAATGATTTTAGATATATAATTTTTTGTTTATTATTTGTTTTGCTTATAATTATTTTAATGTTGAATGAGCTAATAGTTGTTGAGTAATTGATAATTACTAATGGACCGGATAACATGCATTGATATTAAGAATTGATGATTTTTTATTTTTTAAAATTTATATCTTTAAAAAAATAAAAAAAATCGTGCTTTGCTCTATCAGTTCTGTTTCTTGATTCCGATTTCGGTTCTAATTTTTAACCTAGAACCGGAATCGAATGGTTCTTGATGTTTAAAACTAGAACCATTTATCATGTGTTCGGTAAACACAAAAAACAAGTTTATAAACTACACAATTTTTCAAACCACTTTTTAATCACAAACATTTTTTCTCGTCAATTTCCAACAACGACTTTTTATCTCAAAATCATAAATAAACAAATTTGTAAATCAAACAGTGTTACCAAACAGAGGCTTAACATTTTGAAAAAATCGAATCGAAACCAAAATAAACCAAACACTTGGTTCCGATTCTTTTGCCTAGGCGCCTTTTTCAAATACATAGGGGTGACATCCATAATGTAGGGGCTATAGCTTTAGTTTTCTTCTCTAACCATACTCAGCTCTTTTTTCCTAGAAATGTTCGTTTTCTTCGCACCTCTCATTAATATAATCGAACTTGAAGGTAGAAAATCGAAACTAGGCACAATTTAGAACTTTGGTTAGTCATTTAAACATATTTTTGTTAATTTTTTATATATTTTTAGTATTTAATATGTACTAGTTATTTTACAAGTTTTAGTATATACACTGCACTACATTTGCATAAAAACTTAGAAAATCGTTTGAACATCAGTTTGTAAATCGAAAAATGCATACCTTATTGGCAATTTGAAGTTTACAAATTGATCTTTGAAGTCTCCCATTCTTTGAACTTTACTATAACATTTGGGACGAGTTTTAGGTTCAAGGTCTATAGAGGCGGCAATATATATCGCCCCTATAGGTTTAGTGCAACAAACCTGTAGGAACGATGTTTATAGGCGATTTTTTCTCTCCTATTGACCTATAAGGGCGACAAATTGGTCCGTATTTCTCCATTTTCTTGTAGTGAATTGACATGACATAATAGATTTGAAAGGTGGACACATCTTATTTGATTCTTCTACCTTGAAAACAATACATTCCATTTTTTAACATAATCATTATAGTTTACACAAACTAAGCATCCGTTAAATAAATTAGTTTATAAAATAATTTTTCAAACCACTTTTAATCTCACACATTTTCTCTTTTTATTTTTTAACCATACATTTTATCTAGAAAATATAAATAAATCATCAATTTATAAATCACATTCTTTTACCAAACAGAGACTAATATATAAACAACATAATTTTCAAACAACTTTTAATCACAAACATTTTTTCTTTCCATTTTTAAGCACGCATTTTACCTTAAAAATATAAATAAATTCATTTATAAATTGTTAGGTGTTACCGAATAATGCATTAAATTTGCGACATCAAAGGTACTGTTGAATTTGCGACATAATTTTCAAACCACTTTTAATGACAAACATTTTTTCTTTCCATATTCTTTGTGTAATTTCGTAATAATAACCATTTCTTCTCCTTCTCAAACTTCAAGATTCCAAGTTTCAATTACATGGAATCAAATTATCAAATTGTCAAATATATAAATCACAAGAAAATTATCATAATCTCCAACCATGCTACTGTTATGAGACAAAGATCAAACATATCTTTTATGTCAAAGTTAATGATACTTAAATTTCGTAAAAATCACAAAGTTTACCCACTTTTAACCATGCAACACAGGATCCACGACTTAATCTAGGCGGTCTGAATAGTTGTGATCAAAAGTTGATATCTCATCTCTACATTTCCGATCTCTGTGAAATTTGAATGTCAAATTTATGAAAATTCATTGGATGGGATCAAGATCTAACTGGTCGTCTATTTCGCGCATATTTATTAATTGGTTATTGCTCTATTTGTTTTCTCGTATTAGCTATGCACAAGAAATGGAAAATTGTTTATTCCCCTACATATTTGTTTTAACCCCATCATAATAAGTTTTTGGAGAAAATGTATTTCGAAATAGAGATATTTTGAAATATTTCATACTTTTCAACCACATATTCGTCCATTATAACATTTTTTCTTTCATTACCAAACATACTGTAAGACATGGACGGATCTAGCATACGTCGAGGGTGTCCAGTCGCTCGTGCTGGATTCGTCAAAAAAAAAAATCTTTTACCTTATAATTTTGTTGTCAAATTTTTTTCCTTACCCTTATAGTGGTCGTTTATGCTGGATTAAATTCACTCGTGCCGAATAAAATTCCTAGATTCGTCACTGCTGTAAGAGCCTATTTGGTAATAAAAGAATAAAATGTTTTTGAGGAATGTACGGGCGGTTAAAAACATGAAAAATGATAGTATATATCAACGTGTGGTTAAGAATGAATTTCACAAAGAAAAAAAATAAATAAATAAAACCCTTGAAAAACTTGAAGGAGCAAACAAGATGTGAATGTGCAAAAGTCAATAATAAACTTTCCCATGCCGAGCTGAGCACCTTGAAATAACTTGTATACAAACAGCCTTCCACTACTGGTAGTTCTTGGTTCATTAAAGAGTTGCCATCTTCCTTCGACACACACTGACACAGTAGAGAGAGGAGAGAGAATCAGAAATGGAAATTGCATCATCAACAGAAGAGCCTCTAAACTTGGCACCATCTTTCACAATTAGAGGATCCCACAGAGAAAATTTCTCAAGAAGTGTTTCAAATAGGGAGTTACCGCTTACAGAACCCCCATGCATAGCCCCACGGCTGAGCACCACCGGTCTCTCTGTAAACCCTCTCTTCTCTCTGCCTCCAACGCCGCCACACCACCACCTCTCCTACTCCACACCCACCAAACTACATGACCTTCACACTTACAGAAGCATTTCTTCAATACTTAAAAAAGACGGTCAAATCTTGTCAATTGCATCGTCCAATGGGCTCGTGTACACCGGCTCCCAAGGAAACGTCATTCGGATATGGAAGCTGCCCGAGTTTGCAGAATGTGGGCAGCTTAAAACTAGAGCATGCACGGCGGTTGCGTTAGAAGTATCGAACGATAAAATTTTCGCAGCCTATGCTGATTGCAAAATTAGGGTTTGGCGCCGGAGTTGGGACGGAATTACAAAGCACGTACGCGTAGCAACAATACCGAACACCGGAGGTTATGTTCGGAGATACATTGCCGGCAGCAAGGATAAAATGGTAATTTTATTATTGGTTTTTAATTTGCATTTATGACTCGCTCATTTCCAGTTGTCTACACTTAAATAGATATGGTACTCAATGAAAGTGACGTTAGTGAATAATGTAACTGGGATCTTAACAAAAGCTAATTGTCTACTACCCTCTGTTAGAACTAATTTGATGTGTAGTTATAAGAGCATATCCAGTTGTGGTGTAATTAACACTTCAAAAATCATTTTTGTATCTCAATATACATCTCAATGGATCTATACTAAAATTGTGCTTCATTGGTAGATGTAAATTAAAACTTTTAAATGCATATATCCTATACAAAATGGTTCTAATGCCGATGAATTGTGCACTTCAAGACACAAGAGTTGGACCCTACAAATGTGAAGGTCCAGGTTTTGTGTCTTGAAGGACACATGGTATTCTTCACTGACACTAGAACAGAACTACTAGAACAGAACTGATATCCTATAATCCCCATCAATTCACAGTGCACAGACGTGCACAGCAGTGGGCCATGTGAGATGCAAAATTGGGTGCAAGTGTAGAAAAAAATATACAATCATTGGAGAGCATTCCATTGAATTTGGGATCAAAATCACTAATTGGAGCTAATTTACACCACGATTGCAGTTGCTCGAATCCAAGAATACACCCAACTAGAAATTGTTCTTTGAGTTGGTGTGTATGCTCGACCGAACAAGATCGAGTCCATGTTTAGTAGAGATTAAAATCATTTTGATAAAAATTAATGAAATATATGTGATTAAAAAGTTGTAGTCTTATGAAATATATGATTGAGATTGATTAATGTTGACTTTGACTCAAATTAAAATCTAGATTTTAATTTGTATCAAATAAGACCGATTATTGATAGTAGCTCGCTAGACGAGCGTAACTAATCTTGCACGTATTAATTTAATAAACACTATATTTACCTGTCACGCGTCTTCAAATTCATTTTTCCCCCTCATTTAAGCCAGCAAATTAATTGGCAAAAACTGTTACAACCTTGTATGAATGAGACAGATGAAACATATGGGGCCAATATCATCACTGGCAATCAATGCATCATATGACATTTTGTACTCAGCATCCCTTGATAGAACAATAAAAGTTTGGAGGCTCTCCGATTTCAAATGCATCGAGACGATCCAAGGCCATCGCGAGCCAATCAACGACATTGTGGTGGCGGATGACGGAGTTCTTTACACTGCATCCGATGATGCCGCTGTTAGAGTATGGCGCCGCAACTTTACTAATGGGGATAATCCTCATTCCCTCACTGTCACCTTATCGGCAAAATGTTCTCCGGTCAAAACTTTAGCACTAACGGTAGATGGCGGGGTTTTGTACGGTGGTTGCACGGACGGCTACGTGCATTACTGGCTGAAGGGGTGGTTTTTCGGACAGTTGCAATACGGCGATGCCCTTCCGGGGCACACTCACGCTGTGATGTGCTTAGCCAGTGTCGCTAATTACGTCGTGAGTGGCTCTGCTGATGGGACGAGCCGGATTTGGATCAGGGAACAAGATGGTCGACATGCTTGCATTGGTGTGCTGAATGGTCATAGAGGACCTATAAGGTGTGTGGCTGCGTTTCATGAATGCGTATCGGAGGATAGCGAGGAGGGTTGCACTATTTGCACGGGTAGTCTCGACGGAGTCCTTAAAGTATGGCAGTTCAGGAGCATTAGCCAAATTCGAGTTTCGAATGCTCGAGAGTATTTTGAGCTGCCTTGAGGGCGATATTGTTTATCGAGTCTTATTGAAGATATAAATATAATTAATTAATTTTTATGTCGTAAAGATTAATCTAAGTTGTAAACTTATGTAACAGTAGATAAATGTTTTGAATTCAAGCCTCATTCCAACTTTTACATGAATACTTATTATGTGCTCTACCCTAAAAGGAGTTCTATTATTACCTTGAATATTATTTAATTTCCGTCTCTCTGCACCTTAAAATGGATGTTCGAGTTATGATATATACCACGAGTGATGCGAAAATAAGCCTCGTGGAATTCATGGCTCCATCTCAAGCTCTTCATTCGAGCCATGATCGCTGATTAGCTACGGGAGAGTCATCATTTCTCAGCAGCCTCCCTCTGGATCCAATGACACAGCAGACAAAGAGCCACAAGAATGCCGATGACGATCAAGGCCGAAATCAGGTAATATTCGACAGAAGAATTCTTGCACTGAAACAAGAATCCCAGTATAGATAGAATTGATGTTTATATCAAAGAAAAGAGAACATGGCTAAAGAAAAAAAGTCTCTCCTGAGGATACTGCTTTGTTTTAGTTGCGGACTGCTCTTTACAAATTAATAACCAGTCCAGTCCATAAACTTTAGAGCAAAATTATGTAACTTCAATTTCATATATTTGGTTAATCAAATAAGCAGACCCAAACTGGGAAAAATGGAAAACCGCTAGAGGAAGGGGTTGAACCTTCGACCTTGTGGTTAACAGCCACACGCTCTAACCAACTGAGCTACTCCAGCTTTTTGTTCGGCATATTATGTTTAATGTTTTATCATCATTAAATTTCGGATGATCTAATTAACCATAATGTAGTAGTTTGCCTTTTGAAACTATAATTTGTTGGCATATGATTATATTTGTCCAATAATAACTCGTTGGAATGAGTATAACACGTGATCTAAATTATCAATTTTAATTCCAAGTCGCAGTTAAACATTAGTTTGATTGATTTTCAATTAAAGATAATAAGAAAGAAAATTCTCTCCACGCCTACCCAAAATGCTTTCCCTAAATTTAGTTGGCTACATGTCTATTGCACTCAGACAACACAAACACACTTCATGCACAACATGACTATCATTTTATTTGATAAAAAATAATACAATGCTTGTTTATTTCATCATTAAAAGCAAATATTTTGTCTGTGAAACTCAATACTATCTCTTCATTTATCTATCATACATTTTTACTTTCCTCTTCTGCGGCTTCCCTTGCAAACCCAAGTTCCGACATGTCTTGCTTTGCCATCAAGTTCCTACAAACGCCCCCACGAAAACTTTATTTATTTGACAGCCTTAAGTCAGCACTAACAATGGCTGTATGAATTCAACAAGACAGAAAAATCAGCAAGAATGAGTCACGTTGAAGTTACATAATTGCCTTGAAACAAAGGTGAAGTCCACAAACTTACCTCACCATACGACATTCGAGGTACTTTTTGGAGAGGTGTCTGCAATTTTCAGATTTATGGCTAGCAGATTTTAGACAATTGATATAATCTTTCTTCTCCTGAAACAACCAAAATCAAATGTGCAAACATAGAGCGTCATGTATATCACCAAATCTAATATCCTAAATCTTATCAAACCACAAATCAACCATCTAAACTAAATATCAGATAGACAATTGAACAAATGATAGGTCTGAATCATGTTATTTGTTGGGATATAGGCAATTCCCCCTTTCCATTTAAGAGCATGTTTGAATTCAGTATGTGTAGAATATGCAATATGGTATCGGAGAGGGGCAAGAAAGTCTGAGAGCAACATGAGTATTTTGTGGTGTAATCGAATCCCTGTTTGAGCCCCTTCATTCGAAACTCATTTTCATCAACATTCTATTAATAAAATAATTTAAGCTTCTATTTGGTAAAATTTGTTTATAAATTTTGTTTATAAACTGACACGGGACAACATCTCACTAGACACTTTTTTAAAAAGTCAACAATTTCTACTGATCAAAAAAATTTCGCTCATCATTTTTTACTTTTTAAAAAAATGGAAAAACGAAATGTTGTTACATCGCTATTTTTAAATAATATTGATAAATAACCGTTTATAAACGATTTACCAGACAGAGGCTATAAACGAAAAAAATCCATACTTTTTTACGACACATTCTCCCCCAAAAAAATAAAAAAATAAAATTACTATTCTTTATCTCATTTTTGATAAAAATGGAGCTCAAACAAGGGCCGAATCCAAAGATGATGAAAATATGAACTCCAAACCATTTATGCATCTCAGTCCAGTCGGCCACCACTCCACTCACTCCCCACCCTACGGCCTGCTGCAGCCAAATAACCAATGGGTCATGTCCTGCATCCAACAATAACATTTCTAACACTGCTATCATGGATAATGTACCTGGTCGCAGAGATGCATGTGGTCTAGAGGAAACACTCCTTTTTCTGGTGGTACTGGACTCAATCCTCTGTTTCCACCAAATGCTCCCCCTGCGTATTCAGCATGAAATATTAATTTAAAGCATATACGAGAAACATGCACACGAAGAAAATCTTGTGCATTACTGCATTAGCACATTCATTGAGTATAATAAACCGGCAGGATAATACAATCCTTCTACTATATGATCAACCAGAGAATCTAAAATCAAGTAAATGAAAGGGGAAGAAAGGAGCTCCAAGCACATTGTACTTGAATCGTTTAAGTTAATTTTCACAAAAAAGTTGTTTTATTTTTCAGTTTTGGATCTCTACACGATCAACTCGATAATTAACATTAACAATGAGAATACCAGCGATAATTTGTCAAAACTGAAAATTTGTCTACCAATCTAATTATTTGAGCATTCAAATATTCATAAGAAAAATTGACAACTAAATATTCGGCATCGATCATCTTCAATTAAAATTAAAACAAAGATTAAAACCAAACACAGAAAGAACAATCTTTTCATCATAACATTTAATTGAATATACGTGCAGAACTGATGGAATTTCAAATTTGATAAAACACAAACCCTAACAAGATAAAGTGAAAAACATTTACCTGCGCTCATTTGTCAGATTTTGTTATACTGTTTTCTTCTTCGCTCTCACTTTCTTTAACTGCTACTTCAGCAATCTTTCAATAATAAATCCAATTCGCATTTTACAAAAAACGATACAGATGGAATTCACATGAAAATAATACAAATGCTGGATTAAATTTTGGGGGGGAGGGGGGGCGGGGATTAGGGCATGAGCGACTAGCTACGTCGTTTCATTGACCCAATGTCTCATATTGCTTTGGAGAATTTGTAGCGTGGTCCTCCCATTGTTAAGGGTGGTAATACTTTTATCCCTTAAGTTTTCTTTGATATTTAGCGAATATTAAAGATGAATTTATAAACAATTTAATTTATAAATAAGTAGATAATACTTGTATACGTAAATCTCAAAGTATTTTCATCGTAATGTATCCAAATTTTGATATTCAGATTATTCAACATAGCTAGGTGCTATTTTGAGAAATTCCGTAGTGTCACCATGAAAAATATTTCACTTGCATTTAAATTAAATAAGTAGAAATGTGTGGTGATTAAGTATGTATATTTGTGGGTCCCATTAAACGTTTAGTAAATTAACTCTTAATTTTAATTATGTTTTTATCAACTTTTTAACTAAGTCTCCTTTCGATGGCTTGAAAATTATTTATAAATAGAATCTTTATTGTTTTCGAAGTAAAATATGTTGTTGAAAAGTAATTTCGAAAAGTTTTTGTAGTTAAAAAATGATATTTAAAATTGTAATGTCCATAAACCTTGTTTAACGATGTTACCAAATGGAGGCTAAATCAAAAAAAAGGGTTAAATGTGTCCAACTACTTGCAAGATTTTGTCTATGAAAATATCACATCCGTCGTGACACAAAAAAGATTGATGGTAATTTATATTCAAAATTAAATATTGTTAGTAAAAAAAAGGAGGAGTGTCTGATGAGATGGTAATACTGTCGATCGTACTTGACCATGTGTAATCGTCTTGTGATAGTGTTACTAATTTTGCATTAAGAAGCTTTACTCCTTGAAAGATAGTTTTTGCTGGACATTTTAACATCCAACTCTATAACTACTTATTTCATAGTTGGCCTATTTTTCCTATTCAAATTTAAGCACCTTTTTGCAAGTTTTGCAACAGCACTCAATCTATTCCTTTACCTTGCTTTAACACTTGGGCATCAAGAATTGTTTCTTTCCATGCACTGTAAAAATCTTGTTGCTAAGCTCCTTTCTTGTTATGTTCTATCTGAAGATATGGTCTTTTTCCTGTTAAGAACTCGACAAGAACAACTCTAAAAATATACACATCACTTTTTCTGTAAATTGACTTGATTGAAAGTACTCAGGATCAAGATATCCTATTGTCCTTTTAACTAGGGTAGTTAGATGAGCATGACGTCACTATGATAGATGGGAAGGGAAGTTGCATAACGGAGATACGCAAGTGATCCTACAATTTCTACTGCAATTTTCAAGCGCATGTTCCATGAAAATGAAAAGTCGGCACTATCCCCATGGATAAGATCGAAAAGGGTTCCATCTTGAATGAATTGATAAACTAGCAAAGGAAAGCCTGTTTTCAAACAGCATCCTAATAGCTATACCACATTTCAATGATTTATTTGTGAGAGTATGACAACCTCGTTAATGAATTGTTCTACTTGATCTTCGTCTACCAACTTCGATTTCTTTACAGTCACAATTTTCCCATCAGATAACATGCCATCCCTTGCCCTCCTTGATCGAGTATTCGACTTTCATTGAAGCCATCGGTGGCCATGTCCAAGTCTTTAGCAGTAAAAATTCTTGTTTTCTCCAGTATATCTTCATGTGTCGATATTTGTTGTTGCAACAAAAGGCCACCATTCTGTTTGAAAAATTCTTCCTTTTGCTTTCTGATCTTTCTCTTATTTGAAATTTTAGCAACCAAAAGCTAGGCAATAACAGTAGTAGAAATCCCATTCCAGCACCCAAGCTTGCTCATGAAGTTCCAAAACGTGTAAATTTATTCAGAAACAACGACATCACATCTAATTGGGACTTTATTTTTCCTGCTAATAAGTTACCTTTCAAGAAAAGTATCTGGTGGGTCTTATAAAAAGTGTGACTTATATTACAACTTGATATTAAAAAGTAACATAATAGTAAACAAAATGACCCAAAATAGGGGTTAACAGAAAATCACCTATTCCCACTTGGCTTTGAGATTCTAACACCGGAAAATTCTTGCATAACCCATTTGAAAATTCTTGCATTCATCGATATCTGGCCTCGGATCAAGCATCATGATTCATAACAACAATTGTTGGATAATTTACACTAGGCATAATCAATAAGAATGGTAATAGAGCAACTAACCATGGCACCCTGGACTAAGGTAAGGCGTGCCCTCGTATCCTTCCCTGCACTTACATTTATATCCTCGAACACCGGCATCATCAACGCAATAACGCATACCAACCAGATTTCTGCATTTTTGAGCAATTTTTGGATCCAATCCTCCAGTCTAAAACCAATGGTATAACCCTTAAAACCACGCGCGTAGTTATTTAGTAACGTCGTGGAATCATTGAGATTAGATAAACGGAAAGTGAAACCAAGACGATGCATCATTCCAAGAAACACAATGCTGCACGAAAAAAGTTTGGTTCTCTGCCAATTACTGTTGATATTGTTAGAACTAGTTCAGATTAAGGTTTCCAAGAAAAAGACATGCTATAATATGAAAAAACATATATAAAAATTTGGAATAACATAAAGCAAATGAAATCAGAAGGCAAGATTCAAGCAGAAAAGTAATCAGGGAAGATCAAGGCGAGAACTGGACTTTCTGTCCTTAAGACGTTTTTACCCCATCACACGGTACTTAAGGAGGATGCGGCAGTTAAGCAATTTCCATACAGCCCACTACACCCATAATTATATCAACTGAACCACTATTCACGAAAAGTGTGACAATTAATAAACTATCAAAGAGAGGGAATTAATTAAATTCAAAACAAAAAATTTAAATAAATTTATACAGGCCCGACCTGACTTGGCCCATGCCCAAGCCCACGACCCACGACCCGATCCCGAAACTAGCTAGCCGGTCGGACAGACGGCGGAGACGAAGCGCATGGCCTTTGGGCTAGTCTAGACATTTTCTAAAACTCCCCTATTTCAAAGACTATTGGTACCCTTGGGGCCCAAACTCATTTCCAAACTTGAAGTTTATTAAGTGATTCAAGGTTGTCTTCGCAACCTACGTGGGATTTGAACATTTTTCCAATTGTTTTCCATTTTTTTCCTTATTTTTATTGTTCAACTTTCAACCACAATTTTTCATTCATATTGAAATGATTTTATATAATTAAATATTCCGGGCTCATCTACTCAGAACATAGAATTTAATTGAACATTAATTTCGACAAATCGAACATCGGGTCCCATTCAAAATTAAGGTCAAAGTTGACCCATTTAGCATCTACCATTTCCAACAGATATTGATTAGGCAAACGATAAGAAACTTTTACCTTTGGATGCCGAAGTTTGGCAACGGCCGGCACCAGGACAAGATCCATTGCCACCGGAAACTTCCTGGCTCTCACAGTAGGCGCGAAGAAATACCGTTGCCATAGGTACCCAATATTTTTTAGTAGTCTGATAAATGTAGTCCAATAGCCAAGTCATTACAACCAAAGACAGTGATTTGGCTTGCATCAGACAAGGTATATGGACTCTGATTAATAGCTTGTTTGACAATGTGAAAAAATTTGATTTTTTTTTTTTTTGTATTTTTTTTTTTATGAAGTTGTGGTTTAAAAATATTTGAAAAGTTAAAATTTGTGAACTTGATTTAGAATGAATGTTTGAGATTGAATTTGAAAGTTACGGTAAAAAATTTTGCTTTACCTAACAAGCTCTAAAGTAGTCAATTTCTAACTTAGTAATTGATAAGTATATTTTATACACTTATTTCTATCCTAAAAATATGATTTTATATGTTCGTTTTCGAATATTTGCTATTTATTTTGTTAGTATCTATTTATATTTCAGGAATAATCTCAAAGTCGAGAAAACAATGGAATTGAAGTAAAAATCAAGCAAGTGGATGATAAAAGTGTCAAAGTGTGCAAATGAAATATTGATGAAGTGAATCAAAGTTCCAAGTGGAAGAAAGTCGAGGAAGAAATCAAATTTGGAATAAATTAGAAGTTCAGGGATCAAATTGCAACAATCGAAAGTTGATTGACCTGCTATGCAAATGAACTTTGAGGATCAACTTAAATTGAATCAAAAGTTGAAATTGAACTTCAGCCATGATACTGTGTGGTGTGCGCGGTGCAGAACCATGCGATCGCATGACCACCAAAATTTGAAACTAAGACCAGAAAGTGTAAACCATGCGATCGCACGATTATATTCTGGGCCCTTCTGATGGACTTTGCGCAAATTTCAACAGGTTTTCTCCTCTTTTGACTTAAGGCTCGAGCACACCTATAAATACATGACTTGGGGCACGAATTAGGGGTTTCCAACTTGTTAAATACATACCAAACGTTGCTCAATTGGTGAGAGATCCATGCAAAGTCAAAATCAAGATTGAAGATATAATTCCAAGAAGATGAATGAGTAACATTCATATACTTTTCTCTTGTTTTTTTATTTTCTATCATGTATCTGGGCTAGGCTTTTAATTGTTAAAATTGTGATGAAACATTAATTATTGATTCCATGTTTTGATTTTACATTTACATTATGTAATTTATAAGTTTGATGCAATCAATTGTGTTTTTATATTCATCTATGGTTGTGGACGCATGATTATGGATGCTTGTGATAGATTTTTATGTTCGAAAAAGTAGGAATTTATTAGACTTGAATTGATTGTACAAAGTCCGATAGAGAATAAAAATATACCTCTATACTTTGTGTTTTCCTAAAAAGTGTTCATAATTGGTTAATATTTTTCTACATGTTTGGATTAGTCATAGAATTATAGGCTCGTCTCTTGTAGAAAAATGTGTTTATGCATCACTCGAAAGGGGATATAAGCAATTATAGGAACACGGATTTTCAATAATCATATTTTGTTGTTAAACGTTTAAGTCAAAAACATGGTTGATATGGTTAATATGAATTCATAATTCTAACATGTAAATTTCTTAGTTTCCATAAATCAAACTTTCATTGCTTTTAGTTTATTGTTAATTTAATTTTCAAACTAAAATCTTCAAATCAAAGCTTTTCATAGTTCCAATTAAGGAATTGTAATCTAAAATACAATTTACTCAATCTCTATGAGATCAATACTTGAAAGCACGTTCATTTTATTACTTGCGCAACCCGTACACTTGCTATTAGCGAAAAGTAATCTTGTCCAAGTCTGTCAAATCATAACATGCCACATCCTGCTGCTGTCTCCAGCTCTTAACATGAATTTCAGTTTCTGAAATATTTACAATTTCCAAGGAAGAAGCAGCATTAGGAAGGTAGGCCTTTGGAGGGTGGTTGGAAGAAGTATTGCCGTAGTATGCCAAAAGGGTATGGAACTTGTTAGTTTCCACATCGACTTTGTTAGCCCGACTTAGTGGCGGCGTTCGACAGTGGTGCTACTTCCAGTGAAAGCAAGCAGACGACGATATGTGCAAACATTTTAAGGTGATTGTTCAGTAAGATTGGGTTAATCAATGATTAAATAAGCATGATAAGGGAAAAAATGGTAAGCAGATTGAGCCGGCGAATACAGTCAGCAATAGCTACATATATAGTAGAATAAGCTTGTGTTCGGAAACTGTTATAACAGTTAATGATTTATGTTATTTATATTTTTTAGGTAAGATGCGTTGTTAAAAATTAGAGAGCGAAAAG
Source organism: Ligustrum vulgare (assembly GCA_963555705.1). Classification (NCBI taxonomy): domain Eukaryota; kingdom Viridiplantae; phylum Streptophyta; class Magnoliopsida; order Lamiales; family Oleaceae; genus Ligustrum; species Ligustrum vulgare. Next base: position 1,627,111 of record OY743172.1, on the reverse strand, counting down.
ATGTGTAGTTAAAAAATAGTGTTGAAAATTGTATATGTTTGTTACACAATACTCAAGATTAGTGAATAACCGACATTATCATGTCTTAATCTAATTATTCCCTCGAATCTGAATATCTATGAAATTAAAATATTCCTTGTAGTTTACTAGATGTATACATTGATATACACACTAACTTACATTCTAGGCACACGGGCTAAGGACAAAAACAAAATAGTCATTAAACACGCTTGTCTTAAGGGTAAGTAGAGTAATGGAAGGTGTAAATCGCAAATTATATTCTAAGTTGACCAGAATTTGAGTCACCTCACTAAATTGACAAAGTATCTAATAGATTCAAATATACGATTTCTACGCTGCTAGCGTTTTTGAATTTTCAACATTTGTCAAGTGAAATGTGCCCTAAAGGCAACATTTATACATATATTAAATTAGAGTAGACGTGTTCTTTAGAACAAATTTTCTTAGTTAACAATATATATATATATATATTTTGTCTAACCTAACTTGGACAGTTGGACAGCAACAAAATATCCATTTTTTTTGTCCGTTAGTGCTGGCCAACTAAATTCTTTAATAACACTTTCGAATGTGATCTGAATTTGTCACATCTATCAAACAAACTTGGGATGTTCGATACATCAACTAACAAACATATTACTCATCTGAAACATTGTTCAATCAGCGCCTAGTTCATCTCATAGAACATTCCATTCATGCGTGATTCCAGCCCAGTTCGACATGTTAAAACCCTTGACCCGTTCTCTTTTAAACAACCGATCGATTTTGAGAACATAGCTTAAAAGTTCAGATCAAGAAATGCACGGAGAAAATTTTGATGACCTGAAGTTCTTACTGGTATTAGAACTGTACTGATACAAAAAAAATTGATCGACTCTACAAAGTATCCAAGAATATGTAAACAATCTTCACCTCCTTGTGGTACTATTTTTGCATCTTCCCCAACGCATCAGGTGCAAATGAGAGTTGAACAAACTCCATTTACGAGGCTTTGGCATTAGTAGAATCAAATGTTGGCACCATCTTCAATAATACAAAGGAACTTCCATGACAAAGGGACGCCAAATAAGTGTGCTTTGCCTCTTCTTGCCTGAAAGGAAGAAAATGATAGGTGCCTTCGGTTACCAATCCATAGTAGAAATACAGAAACATTAATACTCTTTGGTGTTCAATTGTGTCTTTGGACTGAGGAATGGGTGTTTGAGGACTCGGATCCTTTTCTACTGAAATCTAGTACATGGAGGATACGTCTAAAAAGGATCCAAAATCTTGACAAGAATATGCAGATACGTCTTATGAAGTTAAGACCGTGTTTGACCCCCATTTTCTAAAATTCGCTTTTCCTCAAACTCAGCCCCTATTTGATACAATTTAAAATCAAGATTTTATAATCAATCTCAACCATATATTTCATTAGACCCATAACTTTCTAACCACATTTAATTAACTTTTATCAGAATCTACTAAATATCTGATTTTAATCTCCACCAAGCAATGACTCATTTCCAACCACACATCTCATAAGACCAAACACGCATAGTGATGCTTATTCGAAGGATACAAATTTTCCACTGTATAAGTTTCCAGCTCTTTAATTATAGACTATAGAATTAAAACCTGATACTTTCTTCAGACTTGGTACTCATTTGCTTTCCTGCAGAACTGCTGCTTTCTTTTCTGCAATCGTATTTTCTAATTCTGCTAGCTTTGTAGACCTGATATCAAGTATGCTGGGTGGCATTGGTAGAAGGGACCCATGCAACTCAACTAAGTTGGCGAATTCTTGCTTGGTCAAACTCTTTTTCTGGAAGAGATTATCGACAACAGCGTCCACAAGTTCTCGATTTTGCTGAAGAATCTGCTTAAAAGTAGAGCAATCTCTTAGTAACTTCTTAATCAATAGGATACTTTATTGCAGTCTTGTCATAGCATTACATACCATTTTTGCTCGATCGTAACACATATACAGGATCCGCAATGCCTCAGTATCAATATCCTGAAAATCAGAATTGCATGCCAGAAATCAGGCAGTGATAGTCATATCATTCATAAACATGCAATACTGGTGAATTTTAAGACAACTCTTTCCGTCAAACGAATCTCATAGATCAAAAATATGTAAAATCCATTAAACAAACCATTCATCCCCTCATTCCAATACAGACAAAGAAAAAAAAAGGAAGAATATGAAAGCAGAAAATTTCCGTCCAATTCCAGTTCTTTTCATCCACTTGGACCATGAGATCATTTTGAGAAATTAAGATGGAGCCAAAAAATAAAGTTGAAGATCAGTATTTTCTAGCAGATATCAGATTAGAGAAACTTGTACTTACTAAAGGATGCCGAAATATTAGAAATAGAATCTAAAACTATTGAAGAAGCACAAGGTATATTACATTGATCCTATCTGCAGTCCAGAAGTTGTTCAGACCATAATGTTTCTCAGAAAGGCCACCAATAACCAAAGTCCGTGCAGCTGACCTAGCATTGTCTGCAGACTCCGCCCATATCGTACTCAACTGGAAAAACAAAGCATTTGTGATAAATTATTCAAAAGACTGGTAATAATTGGACATCCAAGATCAATTTTTTATTGCATTTTTCTTCTCATGATGAGCAGAAATAAAGAATAATCTCACAATTATCACAAAGGATAATTGAACAATTGAATCTTCACTTCAAAAGATTCTTTATCAGCATGCCAAAAGAGGCATTATTCTCCTTAAAACATCCATTAGTATATATCCAAGTTTAGCATTTCGATATAGTAAGTACAATAGTGCCATTAACAATTAGAATGTTACGAGTCTCAGGATTAGCACGCTAAAATTGGTGAACTGAAGTTCATTCTCCATAGCTTTGATGTTATTTACACAAACACAACGTTGAAAACAACCGATCACGAAAAACTTCTCGATTTTCCACATTTAGAACTTGTAATAGAAAGAAAAACCTTCATCTTCCCACAGGTAAAAACACCATAACTTGGGACCATCCAGTAAACTAGATTTCCAGTCAGGCCTCCGTCAACAAATAATTTAATTTTCTTAAAATTAATTGGGATATTACATCCTGTAACAGAAACATATTTTAACATAACAATAACCTCACACTAAAGAAATGCCACAAGAAATTCATAAATTGAAATATGGAGAACGAGACTTAAAAGTCTCATTACCTGACCCTCTCCATACCATAGCTCATCAGCTGCTCGTGGTGCTAGTTGGATTGTGATGTAATCCAAGAGTGATTGCCGACTGCCAAAAAAAAAGTGCATGTGTGATTACAATGACTCAAAGAAGGTTGAATTGTGTGATTGCTATGAAAATGTTCGAGAACAACCATTATGCAGCAAATCATCAAGAAATCATAGAGGAAAAAGGTCTCACTCAGTTAATTCCTCAAGCTTTTGCTTTATAAATCATACCCATAGAAATGCAGTTTATTTTTTGGAATGGGAGGCAAGATGCTTGCTACTTATTGTAAGAGCATCTTAGAAATGAACAGTAATTACCTCTGTAAAATATACTAAGGTGACCAAATAGAGAAATATTTTACAGCTCATGTGGGAGAAGTCATACCTCAACATTCCTTCCTCGAATTTCACATGGTCCGTTTTTATTCGTACATAACCCAATTCCCTTCCAGCTCTTGGAGCAATTGTGACCTGATAACATGTAGTATTGAAGAGTCAGAAATCACCTTGATTACACCAGAACCGAAGGGAGGAGCAAAAATTTCAGTAATAAAATATCACTAACACAGAAAATGATGCGTATAGACTAGAAACATTGAAGCAAACATGAAATGATCCTTGCCTATAGCATGAAGCAAAATTAACTAGTCCAGAAAGAATAATTGTGCCATCAGGCATCAGACATAATGGACATATTTCAGTTGAGATGCACACTAGAGACCATGAATTGGAAGAATTGATTATTCATTTTTCTAATAGGGTGCAGCATTTGATGATATATCAATATGGATTATACTTGAAAGAGCACAATGAATACAAGAAGGTCCGAGTTTCAAGTTGGATCAAGGGCTCAACAAGCTCAAGTGTTTGCTGATATGAAGCAAGGTTATGCATGCAAGAGGGTAAAGGAAAAGTAGGGAAGTGAACTACATAATTTTTCAGGACAATTTCGGTTATAGTTTGGTGAGGGTTTTATGATATCAATAAATCGTACCATGTTGTTCAATTTTATTTATTTTTAATTTAATTTTTTTTTTTTTGGTTCTGGCAAGTATACTTTATCATTATTGAAAAAAAATTGATGCATATGAACATCATAATATAAAAACCTGGTTGAAAAATAATTCATCAAATTTTAGGCCTTGTTTGGTCCAAGACAAATTCAATTTTTTTTCTTAAATTCACTGTCAACCACACATTTCTATGGGACCCACCACTTTACACACTTTTCAGCAATTTTTCAACCACACATTCAAAAATTTCTCCTACAACAAACAAGCTCTTAGATTGGCATAAAATAATGATCATCCGTGTAAGTAGAAATATGATAGCAATATTATATAGTATTAACGGGAATTATAGATCGTACGAATTCAATATTTCTAAGATCAGGGAAGTTCACAGCCACAACAGCCATTGCTGCTTCATTAATAGCTAATTGCTTCCATGTCTCAGGGCTCCTCTCTTTTTTATCAAGCATTCCTCGTTCTTCTATTTGCGCAGCTTGTAACAAGTCATCAGTTGTAATCTGCAAAAGAGCAAGAAAGTTAAAATTAAATAATTTCCAGAATTTCATGCACACGTTCATGTATCTCCAGAATGTAACCAAGGTTGCTGTCAGCATCATAACAGTGACTCGGATCAATGAAGTGGCACTGCAGATCAGTTCGAGGACCATAAGATTCTACTGAATATAAGTAATTGAAATATTAAAAAATAGATAAACATCAAATATTCTTAATAAAAAATTAACAACTATAACTAACTAAAATCAAGCTAGAAAACCAATCTCACTATGACTCTAGCTATCTCTTTATGTTCCATTCTGATTCTAAAAATTTGTGGTTTTCCACATGATCCAGATCGTAGAACCATAAGATCATACTATCCAGATCGCAATTTTTACAACCTTTACTGTAACTAATCGGTTGCCTGAAAATGTAGAAAGGAGAAATAATTGCATGTAAAAGCCAGTACAGGACGAAAAATCGGCATATGGACAATTATACAAAGTGGCCTCCATGGTTCACTTTTTCATTCTCAAGAACCCCATCTAAAGAGGAAAAAGTATAAACAGGGAAGCATAAGGAAAAAGAAGAAAAAGAGAGAACAGGGAAGCTTAATTAGTCTCTCATTTGTGTAGCATACTCATCAAGCAGTCCTGGTTATATAATTTGTTAGGAGGTGGAGGAGGAGTAAAAGTGTACTTAGATGGAAAAGGAGCAGATAACTTGGCAGGTGGAAACTCAGAAGGAAATGTTATATTTGCATATACTATTTCATCCTTAGAAGCTGAGAAGAGCTATTTGAACTAGTTTACACGTGTGCCAACTATATGGGATGAGAAAAATTTGGACTTAGATTGACCATTGATGTATATTAAGCTCAATAATCCGTCCACTGGTAATGGTGTGTGCAATACAAACTCGAAGAGATTTACCATTGGCAAAAAGGAATTCGGGGTATACTTTACTCGTATATGAGAATGGATGGCTGATTGGATGGTAAACACAGTTTATTAATAGAAGCCCTTCAAGATTCTACAACCTTCAGAACTCAATGGAGAGATCTTAGGCTTACTAAGAATGCACTAGTGGAGATTGCCCAACATTAGAGCAAGATTGTATCAGTATTAATAATTTTGTTGCTTCTACCTATAGATTCATTACTTGTAAACGGAATTTGTATAGCTCGGTGATTTTTTCCCCCCGTAAAAATTCACTAGAGCTAAGGTGACATGTCCTGCTCTATGTATTAGTTGGGTACGGGGAATAGCCAAACCCCATAATCAAGTTTAGGTAAGCAGGCCTAAAAACGCTTACCTAACTTGCATGGCCTTTATCAGGAGAAAATATATAAGAGGGGGGGGGGGGGGGGCATGAGCGCGTGTGCTAACATCATTGCAATTTCTAGGTCCAGCATTTCAAAGGGTTGAGTACCTCAGTTCTTCCATCACGCATCATATTAATAGCAGCAACCTCAATTATGTTGGCTAGCTCTGCACCAACCATTCCATTAGTCATAGCCGCAACAGCCATATAGTCCACATCTGGTGCCATTGGCTTCATTCTAGCATGGACCTATTATGAGAACAATAAATAATAAGTTCAAAACAGAAGGTAATATTGATGCTTAAGGCTAAAAAACAATAAATGATAGTTTATGAATTAACTTGCAGGTTCATGAAATACCAATTTAGCTTGCGGGCATATAAACAAATAGTTTATACATTTTGGGCATCTAGGTTGCATGTATAAACTACTTATACATGGAATATTTCATACCTTCAAAATTTCAATGCGTCCTATAAGGCCAGGCTTGGGTATATATATTTTCCGATCAAACCTTCCTGGTCTTACAAGTGCAGGATCCAAAATGTCAGGCCTATTTGTGGAAGCAATAGTAATCACTTCACCTCTTCCTTCAAACCCATCCAGGCAGACTAGAAGCTGAAGCATAATTTCAATATTAACCATGAATGTGGAGCCAGATAGCGAACATCTGAAAACTTAGAGAATGCATTACGCCCAAAGAACCTGATTTAAAGTAGCATCTCGTTCTTGTCCACCAGATCCCTTAATCAAACCACGTTCCCTTCCAACAGCATCCAGTTCATCAATGAAGACAACAGATGGAGCCTATGCAAATTTACATAACAAAGCTCATAGATATCAACATTTCCATGATATAACCAATTTTTTTACCTAGGAAAAACAACTTTGAGAAAGTAAAAGCAACAAGATATATATGACGATATGCCGTAATGTCGCTCATATACCAGAAAGAAATTTATGTGAAGAAGGTAAAAATGAAGCAGAGATAAAGCATTAGCACAAGTTAGTAGTATTAATGCTGATATAACATCATGGTACACAGTAAGTCAGTATCCAACATGCAGAATAGAAGTTTATATATTCTAAGAAAGAAATCGGAAAAAAAAAAACTCACATTTTCCCTCGCTTCTTGGTAGAGTGCTCTAACACGAGAAGCACCAACCCCAACATATATTTCGACAAACTGAGCTGCAGAAATGGAGAAGAAATTTACACCTGCCTCACCAGCCACAGCTTTTGCTAACAATGTCTTTCCCACCCCAGGGGGACCACAAAGAAGTATACCACCTGAAAATTTTTGTCAGACTATCATACCTACCACATGAGGCATGAGACTAGTAAAACAATAGTGAGAAAAATATGAATTTATAAATTGACACGCATCAAGAAAGGTGATTACTAGACACAATGTCTAATCATAGTACCTTCGTCTCCCCCGGCCACAAAAAAAAAAAAGGGAAAACCTTAACGTGCATTGAACAACTCAGGTAAAGCATAGTCGAGTGCAAAGGACATCCCGCAGATACAGGTTAAGCTTCCTTAGCAGGAACTTCGACGATAACCAAGTAACAAGTATAAACAACAATTTCTGCTTTACTGCTTACCATGAAAACGGGGAACTACATATCCTATCTATTGTGTGTGTGAGCCTAAATATATAAATATCAGAGCTTGTGAAAAGCAATAATATGACCTGGTATTTTGATTCCACGCCTGCGATACATTTCCCCGTGGGTGAAGAACTTCACAATCTCCTCAAGCTCAAGACGGATTTTCCCAAGCCCAGCAACATCTGAGAATTTAACATCCACTCCTCTTTCCAAATACTGAGGAGGTCTCTTGTTGTGTGCCCTCCGAACACGTGCACCAGACTTCATGAATTGCTGAGCCATTTTCATGTAAGGATTGTCCCCAGCCTTTCCTCCTCCTTCCTCGTCGTCGTCGTCATCATCCTCAATCTCTGCCATTTCCCTCTCCAGCTCCCTCATCTTCTTCTTCTCATCTGCCTCCGCCTTCTCTATCTTCAATCTATCCTCATAATCCTTCTTCTGCTTCCTATAACTAAGAACAACTGTGCGATAAAATATATAGAAGAAAACCAACCCAAGACCCGTGGCTACATTGGAATCATTAGCCAATCTCCGCCACATTATTGACCTGTCCTGAGAACTCCTACGTGCCTGGCGCAATGACTCCTCATACTTTATCTTCTTTATCTTCTTCATCTCCTCCCTCTTTTTCTTCTCCTCTATTCTCTTCTGCGTTTTTATGGCTTTTTCCATCATCTCCCTTTCTTCCCTAAATTTTTGCAGCTCCTCATTCTTCATCCGTTTAAACTCCTCTCTCACCCTCTTCAACTCCAATGCCTTCTTCGACCGAGGCTTTGGCTTAACCAATGAAAACATCCCTAATGGAATTTCAGATAAGAACCCAAGATAAGGCCTTGGTATTTCAGGTTTTCTCAGAGGTGGACTATAAGCATTAACACAAATTCCATCAACCCTCAGTTCACCCCATTGTTCCCAGAAGTTTGGATCACTCTCAATAGAAGGCAAAACAATCCTAACAACTTTATTATCCTCCAGGACCGCCAGAACAACCTCGGGCCGCTGCTTCAACTCAGCATACGGCGGCTTTATAACGTGCTTGAGCTTATTTTCCCTTTTCAAGTCCAAGATTTCACTATAAGCGAGCCTACTAGATATCGCTGGAAGGTCCTTAACCCAATTTTTCAATTCCTCTGGGGTTAGTGCCTCAGATCTTTGTCCTGAACGCTTCTTTTCAGACACCTTAGCTGCAAGTGAAGGCTGGGGCAGTGAAGCTGAGATTACTGTTAATGTTACAGAAAGCTTCAATAAATTAAACTGGGTTTTTCTGAATTTTGATTCATCTTCTTTCTCTCCACTTATAATGGTGTACCTTCTAGTATGGCATGAAATTGAGGGTAAAGCTTTGAATTTTCGGAATTTACGTTGGGTGTATAGAGGAATTAAGGGTAAGAACGAAGAATTGAGAATACAACTACAGGCCATGAAAATAAATAATTACCCGTAGAATAACAGGGCAAGTTTAGGGTAATAGCATTATCATAAAAATCGCTGAATTGGACTCCTGAGAACAACACAATTTGAAAGAGATTGATTGTTATACATTCTGTTAGTGCAAGATGTGGAAATATATTCTGTGCATAGACTGTAGCGGAGGTGGGGGAGCGGCCAATGCCCAATATGACTATGCGGGCGGTGATGGGGCTGATGGAGGGAGACGATGATTTCAGGGTATAATCCCAATTATCCCACGTGAAAAGAGGCCCAATGGGCACATCAAACGTAGTGATCCACCGACGCGAGCAGTTCAGGCTCGTATCTTTTGGGTTTTTTGACCCAAAATTTAAGGCCAAATTTGTTGTTTTGGGTAACTGAAATTGACCATTATTATATTAATAGAAAGTTCTAGATCATTTTAATAATTAATTAAAAGTTGAAGGGCTTTTGCGCAATATTAATTAACTTGGAACTTAACCTATTCAAAGGCAATGGCTTTATTTTTTGCTGGCATATACATTCGCATAGGAATAACGCTCCTTGTAGAGGGGGCCTGTATATACACCAAGCACGATTCTTTGCACAGACAGAGACTTGGGGACACAGCAATTGGGAAAGAAATGTATTGTCATTTTTTCTTGACACACACAGACAGAAGACGAGTTAAAATGAGCAATTTTTTAGTTTTATTTGGAGAAGAAAGTGTTAAATATTTGATTGGTTCTTCTTCTTCATGATTTGAGTTTTCTCTAAGCTTTATCTTAGAATGGTTTTAAGTATCTTTTAATCTCCATTATTGTATTGGTGTTGTTGGATTTCATCTATTATATTAGATGATGTATATTGTGATTGAAAAAATTAATTCTTAAAGGTGTGTACTGTGTGTTAGGTTATCTCTAGATTTAGGGCAAAAATCTAAGGAATAAAATATTACGACGTTAAATAATTGCCGTTGTTATTGCATTGTTATTTTATATTCCGATATTCTATTGTTTGGATTTGTTTGTTTGCTTTTAGTTGATTTTGGGTGAAAATTTTGATTTTTCTCAACATAATATTCACATATTCGAATTTGTTAATTATTTTGTCGTTTTTAAGTTAAGCGAATAGATGGTTGAAAATTCAAATATTATTGATTGACTTTTAATTAATGATTGAGATTTAAAAATTGTAGAGAAAATAGAAGATTTTAATGAAAATTAAACGAGGCTTATGTATATTGTTCAAGATCAATAGTGTCAAGTAAGACATGAACATGGAATTTGCTGAATATGCTCGAGGCTTCGTCAGCTTCCTTGTTTTGAACTATATCAATCAATGGCAACTTCCTGCACAGAAGGGAACATAAAATTGTTTATCAATGTAAAGTTCGAGAAATGCTCGAAGAAAAAAAAAATGATGGGATTCCCCCCCCCCCCCCCCCCCCCCCGAAACCACCACAAGGGTGGGAAGTATGTTTCAATAATGTGGGTTTCTAATAAAGCTATAAACTTGAGAAGGAGCATTAACGTGACATCCAGTACAAGAAATGAAATGAACACGCACTACTAATGTCATCTAGACACATTTTTAGTTATCATTTTATAAGACGTGATTATTCAATAGCATCAGAAGTTATAACGTTCTTTCAATATTACGTACCAAAGATATCCGAAAGTATGCGATATGAAAATAGAGAGAAAGGTACTACCTTACTGTTAGCCCCTTGATGCTTTGATTGGCGGGCATTGCCTTGATCTCATGTCGAAACCTTGATAGAAATGTACTTCGGTGGGTGCATTTCATGAGAATAGTTCAAGGCAACAAGGAAGTAACTCGTGGGCATTGAATTAGCTTGTTGTGCAAGGCAAGTTTCATTGGGCATATTGGCATGGCACGGGAGGATCTCGGCATGTTTCGACAGGTTGCGGTGTTTACCTTTGGCTTGACTCTTGATCGCATGCAAACTCGGATTCACTAGGAAGGCAGCAAGTTGGATTTGGTTGACTTCATGCTCTACTGTGGCAATTACTTGGCACATGTCAAAGGTTTTGACATGTAAATTCGAACTAGCACATGTATGGCAATTACATGGACAATTTTAGATGGTTTTCTTGGTGGGAAACTTCAAATTTGGTCCTAGGAGTTGGGAATGTCAACTACATAAGAAATTTGTATAATTCTTAACTTGAGGTACAAGAGCACATAGAGAAAAAGTGCAATTGTTGTGTTTCTTGCAAAAGCGTGAATTTCTTTTATTGAAACAATAAAAGTTGGGAAGGATTCATGTATGTTGTGTGTTGCTTGCTGCGATTTCGTTTTGGTTCCTTGAATTTGTTGATCTTTTCATAGTTGCAAACAAATCGGTGTTGAAAAGTTGGCGAAGATCGGATCTTAGTGCCGTAGTGGGTAAAAATTATCTGTGAATTCAGTAGTAACATTTGAACCCTCTAACACTTACCATGGTGGAACTGTCCTTTAGTCAACGTTCGAGGTTCGGTTTCAATGAAGCAGCATAAGTTGCCATGGCTGAAACAGAAGATCACAACACCTTCTCATGCAAAAGTATACAGCGTCAGAAATTTACATAATGTATGCCCCTGAATGCAGACTATGCAGTTGCAATTAATATAGCCAATGCTAAATTTTTGCACTGGAAATTCACGGAGTATTTTGACTATAATTGAGATGGATGATTAGATATCGTGCATCTTCCAATTGGAAAGAAAATTTTTAAGTGAAGCACAGATCTCATGAGGTCAATATCTTCAACTGGTCACTGGTTGGTGGACAACTTGAGGTCATATACTTTAATGAGAAAAAAACAGAAATGGCCCTGTATTATGAAAGAAAATATTGAACGATCAATTTGTTTTGTCTCAACAGTAGTGACCTGATGCCAATCTCTATTTTTCGCATCAATTTGTTGAGGAACAAGAAGGTTGGCATTGTTGCGGATTTTCCATGTGTACCACAATTTAGGGACGGAGCCAGGATTTAGAGTGGGGGCCAAAATTTTCAGTGAGAGGAGAGGCCTCTGCCCCCGAATTTTTTTGGAACCAAAATGGTTGAAACAACAATTCGTACATTTTGTACAAACGGTTCATGACTTATTTTAGTGATATGAAGCAATATCTACTTGTAGATGCTCACATTTAGAACACGTGAGCATCTGAAACCGCTAATAGGTGAAAAATCAAACTTTTATTTTTGTGTTAATTGATTCTTTATAATGGTTGTGGGTCCAAACATTGAAGTAGCCAACCATCCAATTAAGGAAAAAAAAAAGTTGTCTTCTTTGAATAAAAGGACCAATTGGAGACAAGGAGAAATCATCTCACTAAATGCAAACAAAATAGATTAATACATTTAGATAAACATATACATACACATATACACAATATAGAGAGAGAAGAAGAAAAATGGAGATACAAATCATCCTTCTTCGGTCCAAAAATCATCATTCTCCTTCACTTAAAAAAAATAAATAAAAATTCAACGGGGGGGTGGACCCCCACTAGTCCTAATATAGCTCCGTTCTTGACCACAAATGTACGGATCGCATAAGTAATAAAGTGGACTTTTTTTAGTCCGGATATCATACCTACGAGAATTAAGTAAAGTGTATTTTAAATTACTAACCTTAACCGGAACTAATTACGCCAAGATGAAAAATTTGTGTAAACTAGACTATGAATCTCGTCTAAATAAAATCAAAAGAAAAGGAATTCAAATTTGGATTTTCTTAAGTGGTGTTTAAAAGTGTTGGGACATTCGATTTCACATTAATCAATACTATTAATTTCATTCGTCAAGTTTTATTCTTATCAATGTGCTCGATCGAATTCACTTATACATACGAAATTCATCTCTCGTGTTTAAATTAACTCTACCTAATTCAGTCGATCATATATCTCTACATCGGGTCATAATAATTATGTGCATGGAACACAATAATTCTTGTAACGATCGCAGTAATAATAAAAGTATATATCTATCTTTTATCCAATTACCGAATTTTATTCCATGATCTAGGTTGTTAACTGACATCTCGAATTGTGAAAACACACATGATATCAATGAATTAGTCACGAATTAATTCATGCATTAAACACAAAATAAAATCAATACATGCAACGTAAGCGCAAACTCTTGACTTAAAGAGTTAAAAGTGTAAAATTAGGCTACATTGTATATCACAATTAAGAAATTAGTTGTTCATCACAAAATAATGAAAAGCACAGAAACTATGAAACATAGGCATGTCAAATTTATCAAATTAATAAGAGAAATTAATTATTGCACCAAGATTCGAACTTCGATTAATCATCAATTAAGCCCTTTAACTTGGATTTCTCAAACTTAGCTCCTCGTGTATTTTCCGGTTGACATCATCCTCTTCCAGGTTATCCATTTTAGCTCCAATTGTCATCTAATTTGTATTATTTTCATGAATTCCTCCATTCTTGTAATTTTGGGAAGTTTTATGCAATATACACAAATGAACAGCAATAAGGTAAAAATTATTCTAAAATGACAATATAATATCCTAATTTTAGACGTATAAATAAGTGTATAAAATATACTTATCAGGCACGTCTTCAAAATTAAATTCCAGAGCAATATCATGTGGAAGAAATTAATAAATTAACAAATGATTTATCTTTTCAATTGATCAATGAAAAGGTAAAATACAGTAGACTACTGATGATTCACCTTTAGTTCATCCACGTATACCTTGAAGAAATCAAACATGTGGAGTCTTCTTCGCAATCTCAAAATAAAAAAATAAAAAATAAAATAAAATTGGGGCAATAATTCGAAAAGGCCCACACCACGAAGCTGTGAAATCGACCACCACCCAATTGAAAAGAGATGGTGTGTGAATACTATGACTAATTACAAATTGGCTGAATCAATTGCACTATGTCTGAATCTACGCAAAGGAGTTGAAATTGCCTGAAGCGAAACCAGATCGTGTTAAGAATTTTAATGATACACGATTTCCATAATTATTTCTCAAATAACTGATTTTAAAACTTTTAAATATAAAAGTATGAATGAACGTAATTTCCCTTTTTGTTTTTATGTTTCAAAAAAGGAGTACAATATTTTAGTAAAACATTAAAAAAAAAATTCCTTTAGCCTTGAGTACACTTTATTTTTCTTATGCGGATATGTTATGACTTATGACCACTTTAAAATCACATTCTCAACTAAAGTGACGAGGTAGTCAATACGAGACTCCTTAAATACGTAAACTAAATAAGTATAGAGTGATGATATTGAGCTCATACCAATACCTAAAATTATTGGTGCCAATCCATTTATTCATCCTAATGATCATAAATTTTCGCCTATGTTTGATTTCGATAAAAAATCAAATTTATGTAAAATTTGATAAGTTTGATAAAATATGTAATTGAAAATGAAATTAAAAAAAAAAAAAAAATTGCCTTCATAAATTCGTGGTTGGTAGAGCCCACTTTTTTGTTGTCGAGTCATGCCTGTCGGAAGCCTGTTTTTGTTTTTCTTTACCATTTTTCCAAATCTTAATGGCATTTGATAAAGTTTAAAAGTTGATTTTAAGGGCCTGTACGATAGGATTTAAATCAATTTAAATGTAAATGCAAATGTAAATTATTTGGTTAATTTATTTGTATTTTCTAGATAAGATGTAGATGTTGAGTTAAAAATTGGAGAGAGAAAATGTGAATAATAAAAAAAAAAGTAATATGGAAAATTGTGTAAATTAAATTTGTTATCTTTTTTATCTTTTTTCCAAATTAAATGTTGCCGCAAAACCAAGAATTAATTGTTGAACCACTTTTGAGTGACAATTATCTGAAATAATGAGTTAGTTAATAACAAATAAATTAAATAGGCATTATGCTACTGATTATTGTTTGTTGATGGGGGATGGTCCCTCTTGCCCAACAACATAATTAGTTGTTAAGTCGAGAGTACTAAATTGTTTAAGTAGAACGCTCTTATTATGACTATCCAATCATGTATAGACGCGTGGTACTAGAGGGGGTGGCGTATCTAAGCATCAATTTTCTTTTGTGTGTATATTATCGTTGTGTATGTGAGTTTGTTATGTTTTACATGTATATGTATATATATTTTGACAAAGAGAGAGCTTGTCCACATGTGTGTGCTTATGATGACTTATTTAATGAATTGGATGTGATTCATCACCAATAATTTTCCATCGGTGTTGTGACATGTCCTCAGTCGCCTCATGTTCCTTTTATGTTATATATTAACTCGTCATACATGTGAGTAAGTTATGTTGTATGCTTGCATACATACGTGTGGATTCAAGAAGTGAGTGTGTATGTTGTAATGATATATATTTAGTACGTTAAATTATTTAACCATGTTGATTAATATTTATCATCAATCCATCGACATCTTATCACTCACACGTAGCTTTCATTAGCCTTGTCACATTCTTTACGTGCATTATTACAAGTCATGCACGTGAGTACGTTATCTACATGTGGATGAAACTTCTCCAAGTTAGACCGGTGCCATAGGCATGAGAGTCGCTCCACTCGTGTATTAATGACATTACAATTAAAAATTGTGATTCAATATTCATTTTAATCACAGTTGTTTGTCATCTTATCACTCATACATGCCACCCAATCGTCATCTTATCACTCACAAATATCACTCAATCTTTTTAGGTTCAGTTTATACTATTACTATAGCTCATGCTATCATGTTATGTTCTAGTATATACATAAGAACGCTATTCATTTCGTCAAGAATGTTTCTCTACTAATATATGCTAGTATGAGATATTCGTCGCTTCAAACTGAATAAAATTAATCATGGCGATTTTTAATTTTGGAAGTGTCATAAAATATATATGCAAATCGATATAAGAATTTCTCTCATAAACAAGATGTAATTATTACCCGTTTGAGACCTATTATAATCAGGTTTTTGAAGAAAAATATATTTTAAAATAGTGATTTTTTTGGAGAATGCGTGATTAAAAATAAAGAATGTTTTTTTGATTTACATGTAATATTATTTTAATGAAAGATGTGTGATTAAAATAGAAGAGAGAAAAATACGATAAAATTATAAAGAGGTTCAAACATGATATTAGTAATATATATTGAATTATTTTCATTTTTTTTTAATATTTGAAGAAGATTAAGCCTCTGCTTGGCAAATTCGTTTAAAAACACAACTCTCATAATTATTTTTTAACAACACACTTCTTCCCTTTCTACTTTTTAATTGCGTATTTTTCCTAAAAAATGTAAAAAACATATTTTTAAACACAAAATTTTTAACAAATGAAGCCTAAAACTGCGTTCGACAGCTACTTATAAAAGGCAATGATTGTCTTTTTAATTTACACAAATTTTCAGACAATTTTTTAGTCAAATATATTTTTTCTCCAATTTTCAATCACGTATTTTACCTAAAAAAACATAAATAATCCATTATAATTAAGGTTGTGTTCGGTTGGGATTTAATTTGTAATCATTACAAAAATTTTAATTACACAATTTTCCATACCATTTTTATCCATCAACATTTTCTCTCTTCAATTTTTAACCATTCATCTTACCTAGAAAATACAAATAAATCAACAAATAATTTCAATTCATTGATTTAACACAAAACATTCTATATTAAATTTAAAAGAACACACCTTAAATTAATTGATGAACCGCCGAACACTCCTTCATATTTCATACTTTTGAAAAAAGAGGAGATATTTATAGAGTAATAAATTAGACTAATCGAGGCGCATGCAATGGCCTCATTATGCTGTCCCACCCATGCTTCACTATCGTCAATGTCGATCCTCACAAACATTTACTGTCATACCCTTTTGGCCTCAGCAATTTAAAATCCCCATTTCTTGACAAAAAATTATCTTTTCATTGCTATAAATAAATATTTATTTCGTCTCAACATAAAAATATACTAAAAACTTTCATTCAAGCTAATCTTTTAAAACATTTTATGTGCAGTATATATTATTACGATATTCATAAATATTTATTCAACTTATGCATTTTAAAGTCGATTCTAAAACATCTTTTAACACATTTTATATGCATTATTATTACGATCAAAATGATTCTGGACACCAAAAACTATTACGATATTAGTTTTTAGCCTTTATTTGATAACATTATGTAATTTATAAATTGATTTATTATTAATTTTGAGTTAAAAAGTAGTGATTGAAAATTGAAAAAAGAAAATATGTGTGATTAAAAAAATTATGTAGCTTATAATTTGATTTATAAACTATAATTTATTTTATTTACCAAACACTTACTAATTTAATTTCGCCCCATTATTTCTCATTAAAAATACAAATTTTTCTACAGTAATCAATCTCAATCATTCAAAAAAGTCAAGTTCACAATTTTTTACTTTTCAAATCACTTTTTAACCATTAAATTTCAAAAAATCAAATTATAAATTGGAATAATGGGACTCAAAAGTCAAACAAGGGCTTCCTTTTAACCCCCAAAAGGACATTTTAGTCATTACAACAGTCCCCATTTGAGAATACTGAATACTATAATTGAACTGCACTGTGCAGACTGTATCATGTACGAATGGATATGCGTGTTTAGTGTGTAAGATATACGTATGTATATATGGGGGAGGAGGGGTGGTGTAGATGGGGGTGGCAAAGAACCAATGAAAAACACAGAAACAAACTGGCAATACAGCAAACCAGCTGAAAAATCCAATCCAAATTAAAGGCTGCACCGCTCACTTTTTTTTTTCTCCTGTACCTTCAATTACCTTTACCAACTCCCTTTTAATTCATTGCCCCAGATCCGCTCTCTCGAGATATAGACTTGTATATACATGTATAGTTGTAATTTATATGTACTTGCATGATGTATGTGTATGATTCTTGTCGGAAACTTCGGAAAGTTGTGATTTTTGAAGAATCGTGATTCATGATAATGGCAACTCTGTTTGTATTTGGAAGAACAGACTGAAAGCTTCGATCTTGGATTGAATCTCCTTTTTAGTATACTGTTTTTATGAATTATTGAATCTCATTTTGTGAAGGGTGAGATCATGGAATTGGAGGCATGCATGGAGCAAACATCTTATGTGAAAAAAGAGCTTTTTTGGGTTTTTTGAGGAAATATTGCTTTTTTGTTTTAGGTGATTTGATTTTGGGACCTTTTCTTCTTGTGTTTGGTGCTGAGAATACCACCGTTTTGTGCGTTACATACAAAGATTTCTTGCATTCTGTGGTCAGTACATTTAAAAATATTAAGATTCCCACAGAAAACTGCTCACTTTTTCCCTTCCGTGATACATAATTTATGGGTTTCTGCCAAAGACCTTAGAATTCTTGATTCTTGTCTGTTATTGAATAGAGGGAAAAAGAACAAGATGGGTTCTTGAAAATAGCCCACAACTATTCTCAATTGTTGTGAAGTCTGCAGTTTAGGTGGGTGGGAGTTCTGATTGATTGGATTATTTAAGATTATAGTCGTGGAAGATGTCAATATCCAGCAAGAATTGTGGCGCCCCCACTTCATCGGCCGGGAGTATGGATAATGGGAAGTATGTGAGATACACGCCGGAGCAGGTTGACGCCCTTGAGAGGCTGTATCATGAGTGTCCTAAGCCAAGCTCCATTCGCCGCCAGCAGCTTATTCGTGAGTGCCCAATTCTCTCAAATATCGAGCCTAGGCAAATCAAAGTCTGGTTCCAGAATCGAAGGTATATTCTGAATGGAAACTGGCGTTGAATCTAAAGTTAAAGTTGAGTAATATGTAATTCGTTTGTTTGTCCCTTGTACTACAACTTTTGGATTAGAAATAATGAATTATAAGTTATAACTTGTTTATTAATTTAACAAATCTTTAATTATTTTGTGATTTAAACTGCTGGGTTTAATTGCATTTGTGGGGTTGAATTAAAGTAATAATACTAATTGGATCTTGAGAAATCTAGGACTTTAGTTCTTCCATTTCTTGTTGCCTAATGGTTTTTTCAATTGGATTTTACGTTAGGGAAGATATTCCAAATGTCTTTGATGTCAAATAAATTATCAGCTGTAACTGGAATTATCACGTATATTAGAGGGTATTGAATTGTGATTATGTGGAAATATAGATGCAGAGAGAAACAAAGGAAAGAGTCTTCAAGGCTTCAATCGGTGAATAAGAAGTTGACAGCCATGAACAAACTCTTAATGGAAGAGAATGACAGATTACAGAAGCAGGTTTCCAATTTGGTGTATGAGAACACTTACTTTCGCCAGAATGTGAGAATCTTTAATTAATTAATTTTCCCTTGTGCATTCTTAGCATTGTCCATCTACACAAAATTGTATTTTTATTCCTTTAATTTGATTTCAATAACATTAATTGTGTGTTTTTTATTCCATTGCAGAATGCACTTTCTACAAAAGACACAAGTTGTGAATCAGTGGTGACAAGTGGTCAACACCACCACTTAACGCCTCAGCATCCGCCAAGGGATGCCAGTCCTGCAGGGTTAGTGGGGTTCTGGTTACTTTTTCTTTATACAACATGCTTGGCTGAGCTTATAAGTAAGTTAACTTACTTTTAAGTGAATTTCTTCCAGGCATGTTTAGATAGGAGATTTCTTCAACGTGAAAAACGTATTTATTTTCAACTCCTAGCTTCAAAAATTTGAATCTTACTTAGCCTCTGTTTGGTATTGATGAAAATCTAGATTTTTATCAAAGTCAAAGTTAACAATTAATTTCAACCACGCATTTCATGGGACTCACTGCTTTTCAATCACACATTTCATCAATTTTTATCAAAATTTGCTAAAAATATGATTTTAATCACTACCCAACAGGGTTTATTTACTTTTAAGTAATTTTTTTAAGCTTAGCCAAACATGCACATAGTATAGATGTGTTATCATGCTTTGTGGTCCACTGCATTGTTGTGTGTGTTTATGGGTGGCTTATGGAAATCTGTATGCTTTTTGTATTTTCCCCAGGCTTTTGTCCATTGCAGAAGATACTTTAACAGAGTTTCTTTCGAAGGCCACTGGAACTGCTGTTGAGTGGGTCCAAATGCCTGGAATGAAGGTAAAGTATCTCAACTTATCAAGATGTATTATTTATCCATGAAAATAATTTATTAATAATGCCAAAAAAAAAAAAAAGGGAAAGAAATTATTTTCTTTTTTACCTTTTTTTGGTTAAGATTATGTACTTAAAATAATAATAAAGAATTTGTGTTAATACTGACTGCAATTTAAGATATATATTTTTAATTCCCACTGATAAGTGACGTTGTCAGTTTGTTCCACAGGTTTATTAAACTGTATTAAAGGCACATTACATGGCATGCTATTAAAATGCATTTGTAGATGATTGGGAATTGTGGGAGTAGAGCAATGTAAAATAATACATAGGATTAGATTTTTTATTTTATTTTTAGAGAATAGAACTCTATAGCATCTGTTTGATATTTTTATTTTATTTTTAGAGAATAGAACTCTATAGCATCTGTTTGATATAAAAATTTTCCTGCTTATATCATTAGCCTGGTCCGGATTCCATTGGAATCGTTGCTATTTCTCATGGCTGCACTGGCGTGGCAGCAAGAGCTTGTGGGCTGGTCGGTCTAGAATCTACAAGGGTGCGTTTACTTCTTTTTTGTTTTACGTTTCTTCCCTGCCATATGATTCAACTTAGCTGGGAAGATATGGTGGCAATGCTTCTTTCAGGTTGCAGAAATCCTGAAGGATCGGACTTCGTGGTTTCGTGATTGCCGGTCTGTGGAGGTTCTGAATGCGCTGCCTACTGCCAGTGGTGGAACCATTGAACTTTTGTACATGCAGGTGAGTAGTTATGACGCTTGAGGCATCGGTATACATTATTGGATAGGACTGGATAGTATAGCATATACTATTTTAACTTATTTTTGTCATTTAGTATTGTACACTCATCTCCATTACTGCACACAATACATACACTCGGAATGCACTTTGCACGCACTTCAAGCTGGTGATTGCCTTGTCAGTATTTGCTTGACGAAGTTATGATATTTTTGGATTTATCAGCTATATGCGCCGACAACTTTGGCGCCAGCACGCGACTTCTTATTGTTACGTTATTCTTCGGTCATGGATGATGGCAGTCTAGTGGTATGTAATCATTTAAATCCAGTAGGATTAGTGTTATATCTTCGTTGAAAATTCAATACTTCTTTTGTGTGACATTAGTTAATCTGATCCCCGACAAAATCCTCAGGTCTGCGAAAGCTCACTCAGCAATACGCAAAATGGTCCAAACATGCCGCCTGTGCAGAATTTTGTGAGAGCAGAAATGCTGCCAAGTGGATATCTAATTAGACCTTGTGATGGGGGAGGCTCAATTATTCACATAGTTGACCACATGAATTTGGAGGTATATTTGTCTTCTGTTGTTGTTTCATTTCATCTGTATTATGATTTCTCCCTCTCTTTGATTTAGCTATTCTTTTGTGGTGGAACATATTCAAATTGACATGTAAATAACATCTGAACATCCTTGTATATTAGGAAAAAAATGCATGGAAACAAAAAATTTCTGACAGATGTTTGCCTGAAAAATTGTAATCATTTCTGTTTGGGGGCAGACGAATTACATTGTATTGCAAGGCTGATTTGCTAATTTTCTTTATTTATGTTGATTATGTACGCCCATGTCTTTACTAGGCATCGAGCGTTCCCGAGGTGTTGCGTCCACTCTACAAATCTTCAACAGTGCTTGCTCAAAAGACAACAGTGGCCGTAAGCATTATGTTTCTCCATATAGCTCTTTATAGAATACTTCAGATTTTTACTTATGTCATTCTCCTCTTATGTTTCTTGTCTCACCTCATGCAGGCTCTTCGCCAACTGAGGCAGATAGCTCAGGATGTTTCCCAGCCTAATGTAACCAACATGGGCAGACGACCAGCAGCTCTACGGGCCCTAAGCCAGAGATTAACCAGGTAGGGATGTTTCCACTTTATTTATTTATTTATTTATTTTCTCTCTTTTTGTTTATGGTATCCCATTGCTTTATTCC
Organism: Ligustrum vulgare; assembly: GCA_963555705.1. Lineage (NCBI taxonomy): Eukaryota > Viridiplantae > Streptophyta > Magnoliopsida > Lamiales > Oleaceae > Ligustrum > Ligustrum vulgare. The sequence goes on along the minus strand of OY743172.1, from coordinate 1,604,974 downwards.
TTTTGGCAGGGGTTTCAATGAGGCGCTAAATGGATTTTCTGATGAGGGTTGGTTATTGATGGGTAATGATGGCATTGATGATGTTACCATCCTTGTGAACTCTAACCCTGACAAATTAATGGGCTTGAATGTTCCCTTCACGAATGGATATGCGTCCGGCTCTAACGCAGTGTTGTGCGCTAAAGCATCTATGCTTTTACAGGTTAGCTCACTATACATTAATTTGGTTGACGGATTGTTGTGAAAACACTGATAAATGCGATACTCAATTTAGAAATTATTGAACTCTACGTTTTCTTGAATTTGGCAAATCAATGATTGTACTTCATATAGAAATGTTATTAACACGTGTTTTTTGTTTTAAGAGCCTGTTTGACAGTTTGTTGTAGGTAGTTCTTGAGAAAAATTGAGAAATTTTGGATTTTTGAGAGAATGTGTGGTTGAAAGGTGTGAAAAGTGATGAGTCTCATGGAAATGTGTAGTTGAAATTGAATTCATAGGAAAAATTGAAAAATTGTATAGGAGCAAACAAGCTCTAAATATTGTAACTTCATATCGAAATGTTATTACCATGTGCTTTTTGTTTTAGATAAATATGGTTAATTATGTTGCCAAAAAATTAACTATTTTGCAGTATCTTAGATCTTATTTTCTTTATCAATTTCTTCTTATCATTTGGAATTAGTAAATAAAAAATAGCTGGGAAGATAGCGTTGGAAAATTTGTTCAAATAAAATGAGGTTGGAAGTTTAATGAGCATAAAACTTAGAGAAAGTTTGTAACCTTGAAAAACAATTTTGGAAAGGACAAACATATAAACTTGAAAAATGGAATTATAATCTTTAGTATGCAAAATTATCCACCGCAGTAGCGGTGATAGGCAGAAAGGCCCAATGACCAAAATTTTCAAATCTCTGATCTATTCTTTTTGGCACCTTTCACGATGAGTTGCTTCCTTCTCGAAATATTATGATATTCGGTTGTCATTAAACTATAAATAAGTGATTGGTGATTAATTTTAAGTGCCAAGAACATATATATGTCCCCAAAAAATCACAAATTTCAGAAATTAAAGTGTTCACATCCCTTTCGTGAGTTTCCACTTTCAGTTTGTGCAAACTCACCCAAGGCTTGTCATATCTGCTAAAGTTATTTATCGAAGTGAACGTGAAAGCAACCACTAAGCGAGAGGGGGCAATATCGCTTCTGGAAAGCTTATTCCTATGTGTGTCGAGCCTCCATTTTCCGGGTCTTTTCATAGTTTCTTGGTTCAAGTTTCCCGGTGTTCCTCTCCTACTCTCTAAAAAATATTTCCAACAGATGGGCTTCTCTTACACTTAACAAACCTACGTTTAGATTTTCAAGTGTGGTCTAAACAATTTGTTTTCCAAGTCTATCTAAATCAGGCATTTCAAAACTATTTTTGCTGCTAAGAGAATTATATGGAACAAGCAAGGTTGGTTTTTTTCTTTGATTTATGGTTTAATTTCCTTTACAATAATGATTATCTTCTTGGCGTCATCAGCAGTTGCTTCTTGCAACATATGACATTACGATGTACTATTATTCTTGGTGTTAGGAATTCCATTTGTGCTGCGCAGTGTTATTTTTTATTTGATCTAAAATATTTTTCATTATTATTATTTTTTTTTGAATTTAAATATTTTTCATTATTGTTTATAATTGAAGAAAGCAAAAATTGACTTTGAGGTTCCTGGTAACCCAAGACATACTTTGTCCTTGTACAGATGGAATGCTTTTGCTGTCTCCTGAGTTTATTAATCTCTCCTTAAATTTTAATTAAGATTTTGTTTCATGCACTAATTTTCAGTTTCATTTTTCTATCATCTTCAGAATGTGCCTCCCGCAATACTACTTAGGTTTTTGCGTGAGCACAGGTCAGAGTGGGCAGACAACAACATAGATGCATACTCCGCTGCTGCTATTAAAGTTGGTCCATGTAACTTTATAGGGTCTCGAGTTGGTAACTTTGGGGGTCAAGTTATACTTCCACTGGCTCATACCATTGAGCATGAAGAGGCAAGTAATTTGAAATACTTTACTGTTGTCAAATACCTCATTCTTCTTTAATCTTGTTTGTATTTTCTATCGTCTAATCAATTTTCGACTGATATAGTAATTGTCATTTATGTTTTAACCTAATATTTTCATTTATTTTTGTGCCTAATAATAGTCTCTTGAGGTCATTAAGTTGGAAGTGGTTGGCCATTCCCCGGAAGATGCAATAATGCCTAGAGACCTGCTCCTTTTGCAAGTAAGTTTTTTTCCTTGTTGTCAATTAGAAAATCTTGGTTTCGGAAGGCAATTGTACAAGTAGGAGATTAAAAGAACTGCTAGGCTTTAACAAAATCACAAGTTAATTCTTTAATTCTTTTTTTTTTTTTTTTTTGAGAGAGTGTAGATAAAAGTTAATTAATGGGAGTATCTTTTGGCTGCAACTACTTCTCAAGATCGATGGGCATTTTTCCTTGATTAACATTTTCCCTGCCCTTGATGCCCCCATCTTATCCCTCTACATCTTTAGGATTTGATTTCGAATTTTGAATCTAAACATTCTTTTGGCACTTATATTTTAAATTGTCGATGATAGATTATTTTATAATATAGCTTGCGTCTATGACAGAGAAGTCTTTTTAATATCTTTGATGTAGATAATAAAATCATGCATGGCTCCTGATATCCAACTCCATTCAAATATTACTTTAACGATTGTCAAACGGTTCACGAAAAAATTGAATTGCCTTGTTAAACATTTATTGTGTGTGGAAGCATAGAGCTTACAAGCTTCCTACCCTTAATCAAGGCTTCGTACTTGATGCGCAAATTAGTTTTATCATACTGATAAATGATATTTTGTTAAAAAAATGATTAAATTTCTATTAAGGGTGCATTATAATTCTTCAGGTTAGTCATGCACTTATGCTTATGCTAGAGACTCAATTATAGTAATGAAACTGTGCCCAATGTCGACAAACTATAATAGTGGAGCTTTCATTATAATGCTGTATTGTCTGTTTTGTAGCCTTAAAATGTATTTTCTCAGTTTTCCTATTTATGCTTTTTTGCAGCTGTGCAGTGGAATGGATGAAAATGCTGTTGGTACCTGTGCTGAACTCATATTTGCCCCAATTGACGCCTCTTTTGCCGATGATGCTCCTCTTCTGCCTTCTGGTTTCCGTATAATTCCTCTTGATTCTTGCAAGGTTCGTGTTCATATAGAATTTTTTTTTTTTTTTTTTGTATACTTCCACCTTTATACCAGTAAAAAGGAAAGGAAAAAAAAAATGAAATCTTATTGATGAATGAGTTCATCTTAACCACACGAAGGAATAGGTTCATCTCCGCTCACAATTTGACAGAGATTATAACTTCGAGTCTATGTTCATTTGGCAATCAACTAAAAGGTATAATAATTCCAAGAAAAAATCTTAACTATTGCAGTTGACAAAGATGGACTTCCAAGAGCAAAGAATAAGAAAAAAGTTGCTTAATATATAATATAAATAATAAATCGATTCAAGGGATGAATCTTGAAGTTTACACTTTACACCAGCCAAATACTGAGCAGCTCAATGGAATTGAGCAATGTTAATTTGATAACCTGCAATGTTTCATAGGAAAGCTCCAGTCCAAGTCGCACCCTGGACCTCGCTTCTGCTCTTGAAACTGGGACAACAGGAAATAAAAGCTTTAATGGTACCACCGTTACCAGTGGCTCTGCAAAATCTGTAATGAATATTGCATTTCAATTTGCATTTGAAAGCCATATGCAAGAAAATGTTACAACAATGGCCCGGCAATATGTACACAGCATCATTTCATCAGTTCAGCGGGTGGCATTAGCACTTTCTCCATCTCATCTAGGCACCCACGGTGGTCTTGGATCACCACTTGGAACTCCTGAAGCACATATTCTTGCTAGTTGGATCTGCCAAAGTTACAGGTAATTAAAAGAGACTTGTATGCACATGAATGTATTATTGTACTTTGACATTATAGAAATTTTTATCTTTCATTTTACAACCGTTCTGATTTAATCTCATTTTTGTTCTTAAACTTATCTCGATGGAGCTTTGGGTAGTTCTATTTCTAAAGCTCATTCACTCTGAAGAAAATTCTTCATTTTGCTTCTCTTCAATCATTATATCCTTGTTTTCTGTTCATATTTTTTGAAGGTAATCATGGAATTTTCTTTTAATTGGTGAATCCCGCTATTAGTTCAACCTATTTGGATACATTGTCAAAGAGCTAGCTTACTGGCATTTTGTTGTGATTTGCTCTTATTGACGTTTTCGCAACCAAAAAAAAAAAATTAACAATATTTATTTTCAAACTAATAACTCGGACTATAATATACACCTCACACACTTTTCTTATGAGTGAAGTTTTATTAAGCATGATCAGGAATTTAGATTGGGATTATACTATTATAAATTCAGATAAAATGCTGTCAAGTAGAGAGTTCCAAGATTAGTTGAATTTCATTAGCAACAATAAGAAACCTAGGGTCAAGTTTAGGTGAACTCAATATGCTATATAATTTGCTTAAAAATTTATAGAATGTCAAAAATAATGGCATCAAAGTCATCATGAAAACGAAAGAAACGCCTCAAAGAAGACGGATCTCGAGAGGCTATTATTACCACTTCCATATGTATAAGTTTGTATATTGAAAGAATCAAATAAAATCATTAATATCTCTCTGTTTAAATTAAAAATATACTATTCCATGGGAAGCAATCCGGGTACAATAAAAGTACTTCTTTGGCATTCTGCTTGGTTTATCTAAATAAAAAAAGAAGTCTCAATCTTGATAGGAGCTGTATGGGTATGGAGCTTTTGAAATCTAGTGGTGAAGGGAGTGAATCCATCCTCAAAGCTCTTTGGCATCACTCAGATGCTATTCTGTGCTGCTCCATGAAGGTACCTGTTTATACTTTTGCCACCTGCACCCCCTCCCGTGAATTTAATTCTAGCAGATAGCAGAGGATAGGAACATTTGATAGCATGATATTTTTCATTTTCTGTAGAATTACTCTATTTGAACATAGATGGTGCCACAAAATGTGCCACACCCCTCATATGAAAGTGTGTGGGGGCCGGACTCATAATGAGCGGCCCCACCCCCCATGCGAGGGATGTGGCAGCCAACGCGGCACTCCTTGTGTTCAAATAACATAGTCCTTTTCCTTGACTTCGAAACTTCCTGCAGGCATTGCCCGTTTTCACTTTTTCAAACCAGGCCGGTCTTGACATGCTCGAGACGACCTTGGTTGCACTTCAAGATATAACTCTCGAAAAGATATTCGATGACCATGGAAGGAAAAATCTATGCTCTGAGTTCCCACAGATAATGCAGCAGGTGAGTTGTTCATCTACACATTACGCTATGTTTGATATGCTGGACTCGACCACAATCTACAAGATTATATATAGGAGAAAAAAGAAGTTAAAATTTTGACCACTCATGACGGATACAAAACATGAATTTGGAAATAAACTGGCACAGTCAAATTAAGAGCAAAAAGGGCTCCAAGCATCCAATAATGTGGCAGGAACTCGAAAACGGCACTTGTAAAATGATCTTTTTTGAAACTTTGAGGAGAACAACCGGGAGCTAAATATATGATTTTTTTTGCCACCCTTTTGACAGGGTTTTGCATGTATTCAAGGTGGCATCTGTTTGTCGAGCATGGGAAGGCCAATCTCTTACGAGAGAGCAGTGGCTTGGAAAGTTTTGAACGAAGACGACAATGCTCATTGCATCTGCTTTATGTTCGTGAACTGGTCTTTCGTCTAAATATGTGGTTGAAGGTGTCAGACTGTGAAAATTACCTTTTGATTACTGTTTATGGGACGGAATCTTGAAGAAGTGGTTGACTTTGACTCCTTGTTATCAGCATTCTGTTTTCTGTCTTTTTTTCACGTTTTCATGCTATACTTCTTGGAATGCCTATGCAAATTGAAGCAAGTTGTAAGTGTGTAGCTTAAGAATTGAATTGGTGATTATGTGTTTTGATTTCTTTTGTGGGCCCATCTCAACGTAACCTATCGTTAAGCACAAGCAGATTCAGGTGAGCCAAAATCAGATGAGCACTGGCGGCCGAGTAGGCTCGCCACTAGCTAGATCCGCCAACTGGTTGGCACCTCGGCCCACTTTCAGACTACCTAAATATACATGTACATGGATGATAACGTGAGATTGAGTATAACAACGGGAAGCTACTAATCAATTAATCTTTTGAATTGAATAGCACAACTTAGTACATTCAAAATTCTTTCCTTCAACCAGGGATAAAGTAAATATGATGAATGAAGAATTCATTTCTTGATTCAAGGTAAGAATCTTGGCGAGCCCACTAATGGGGGAAAGTTTATCGATCTTCTTGTTCTTGGTCTTTATCGAAGTTTACGAACACACACTTTTCATCAATTTGATTCTATGGGCAAATAAAAATGTCGGAAGAAAAAGATAAAGTGAACCTTACGAAGAGTGTAATAGAAATTAATAATGATTACTCATAAACAATGTATTCATAGCTCTTAATTATTTATTTTGCTTTAGGGGTAATGAAATTGTTTGGCCCCAATTATTTATAAATCAAATTTATTCAACACTCAATCTCAATCATCTATTTTAATTAAGTCTATTATTTTTTTATTTTTTAAACATTTTTTAATCACACATCCTCCCAAAAATACTATTACAAACCATGATTTTTTTTTCAAATAATGGGTCTCAAATAAAGGCGAATTTTATCTTTGCTCGTTTTGGTGTTACTTGTTAGTATTCCTTGATTTACGTCAAGGTTTAATCTACAACAAGCAAGGGTAAAATTTTAATAAAGTTATATCAAGCAAACACAAAAACTTAAAGATTTACTAATACATAAATATATTTTAGCGCACCGTTCAGCGGCTAAAGTCAAAGGAATTGGAACTATAATTTTGATTTATTTGGGTTTTCGAGGTAAAGTGTGGTTAAAAATTGGATAGTGAAATTGTTAGTATTTAAAAAATGATTTTGAGAATTGTGCCCAATATAATTTGAATTTTAAACCCTAGCCGAATTGGGTCTTAATCAAACTTTGACGTTTAAGTTACTTAATTAGTCAACCATCTAGCTTAGAATAAAGTTGATAGAATTAAATTTTGTCCATGTTTGATGTAGATTAAAATCAAATTTTAGTAAATTTTGATAAAAATTTATGAGATATGTAGTTGAAATTAAAATTGTAGGACCTATAAAATATATTGTTGAGATTTATTATTGACTTTGACTTAAATTAAACAATACTAAACAGTGTAAAAGTAAAAACCATACTTAAGATCCGCTATCTGTTTGATAAAAGAATTTTGTTTATAAACGAATAATTTGATATTTTCGAGATAAAATATATGGTTGAAAAATAAATTTGAAAAAGTGTATATAGTTAAAAAGTGAATTAAGTATATGTAACAATTCCTGTTCCTTCTTAAATACCAAAATGATTCGATTTTCACATGAAATTGGTAGATATATAACTTTTAATCTTTACAATTTTTTCATCACAAATTATAATCGATTGAACTTTTTGTAACATGAACAAATGATGAACCAGCCTATGCATTTTGTGTTCTCAAATAACTATGGAACCTCTTTATGAACTCATCAGCAGCTTCATCTACGTGATTATCCTCATCAACATTTCTCAATGGAAATGGAGAATCGGTTACCCTCAGCTGCCTGACCATAGGGCTCTTCCCGAACCCTGGTAAAGCCGGTGACGCCTCCGAACTGTGAAGCATCTCCAAAGTTCTCACCACCGCATTCATATTCACATAATCCTCATCTGTCGAAGCCGGCGACGGTGAGAAGAGGGCTCGGTGGCGGTTGTGCTTACGTTTGTTGTTGAGGTGGAATGGGAGATGAAAATTAGGATAGGCAGGGCTGTAACTGCAGCTAAACTCGTATTCATTTGTTGGGTATGGAAATGCCAGGTTGGAAGTGGCGGTGGCGGCGGTGGAGGAGGAGGAGGAGGCGGACCAGTGGTGGCTATGATGGAACATGAGATTTTGAATGGATTTCCCTGCAATCTTCCAACGTTTGAAGATCATGTTGAGTTCAACTTCAGCCATTAATTTACCCTTGGATATGCCTTTCTTCAACATGTACAACATCGTACGTACTATGTTCCAAACCTTTTTTGTTATAACTGGTTGATTTTGCTCCATTTCTGTAAATCTTGAGGTTTTCGAGAGATAAGTGTTTTTGATAAACTGATTTGCAGGGAGAGAGAGGGAGTTGTTTATGATGTTTTTAGAGATAGAAGCGAGAATATTTTCAATTGAATTCGAGCTAGGTGGCACGTATATATATAGGGGTCCGAGGAAGAAGACGTCACAGTATGTAGTACTTTAAATAAAATGACCCGTTGGTGTGTGGAAACTTCAAGTTACTTACTAATATTTTAATTGCTCAATCGTTGCACGCCTACAAATGATTAGACGAACCCATTGTTATATGTATGTTCTGTCACTACTTATATTTAGCCCGTGCTTAATATAGATAAAACTAAGAGTTTTAGTAGATTTTGATAAAAATAAGTAAGATATGTAGTTGAAAAGTTATTGATCCTATAAAAATGTGGTTAAAATTAAATATTGACTTCGATTTTGATTAAAATTTAAAATTTTAGATATACCAAATATGGGCTATTAAATCATTGAACTAATGAACGTTACAGCAAAAATTGTCTTTTGCAATGTGTAAAAAATGTTGCAAAAAGTATTTCGCAGCGTTCGTATGCATGTTCCAAATCTCAGTGTTGCTGTAGAGAGAATGGATACGAAAACGTCATTACGTTTTGCAAAAGATGAAAATGCTTGATGCGGTTGAGGTTTAGCAACGTATTTTGAGCCCATTGTTATATGTATGTTCTGTCACTACTTATATTTAGCCCCTGCTTAATATAGATAAAAATAAGAGTTTTAGTATATTTTGATTTTTTGTAAGTAAGATGTGGTTGAAAAGTTTCAGATCCTATAAAAATATGGTTAAGATTAAATATTGACTTCGATTTTGATTAAAATTTAAAATTTTAGTTATACCAAATAGGGGCTTAATAATCATTGAACTAATGAACACTACAACAAAAACTGCATTTTGCAATGTACAAAAAATGTTGCAAAAGACATTTCGCAGAGTTCGTATGCATGTTGCTGTAGAGAGAACGGATACGAAAACATCATTACGTTTTGCAAAAGATGAAAATGTATGATGCGATTGAGGTTTAACAAAGTTCATTAAGCGTTGTGATTTCCTTTAGCAACATTATTTAGGCGCTGAGGTTGATACTTTTAGCAACATTCATCCTGTGTTGCGATTCACCTGAACGTTGCGAAATGGTATCTTTTTACAACGCGCAATGAATTTTACAACGTGCAATAAACATTACAAAAACGCATATTAGCATCATTCGCTTTCAACACGCAACCACTAAATGTTGCGATAGACCCCTTTTTACAACATACATGTAACGAATGTTGTATTTTGCATATTGCAAAATGCTTTTTTTCTTGTAGTGGAACTAATTGTATAACTTTGTGATTTTATCATGTAAATGAGTCGACACATTTTTTAAGTAATTAAAATAGTAAATCAAAAAAATGACTCAGCTCATGAGTTCAAGATGAGGCGGACTCGACTTGTGGACAGAGACGCTATCGTGAAAAAAAATTGAGCTTGATTTGACCCTTAGCTTGTCTAAATATGAACCCGAACAGTCCATGTATCGAATATAAAGGTGGTCAGATCAGCCCACCAACGTTTATCACCCTATAATATCCTTATGTCTCGAATTTAGAAATCTCGATCTTTAGCAAACACCTCGAGACTTACCCCCGATGTGACCCCCTCCTCACATGGAGAGGAGGGGGTGTAGCATGTGAGGAGAGGAGGGGGTGTAGCACATGCTACACCCCCTCCTCTCCATGTGAGGAGGGGGTCACCTCGAGAGTAAGCCCCGATGCGCTTTAAGAATTTTTCATCTTTAGATAATATAATATATGATACCTCCAAAACTAAGGCATGAATTTGAAAATCCCAATTATTAAACAATAATATATGATTACAATCACTTTGAAGCGCAACACAATTTCTATAATTAAGGCTCGTTTTTATCGATGTTAAGAGCTCTCGGTTATATAAAGAGAATACTTTTGGTTGATAGAATTGTTGTTCGATTATAAATAATATTTTTCTCTTTTTCACATCTTTTTAAAGTTACTTTGTTAAAGTTTTTGTAGTTGAAAATCCCGATCAAATTGGCATGCAATGTACTAGAAATACAAAAGAAGGTTTTAATTTGTAACACGTTTTCTACTTGTATGTAGGTTGGTGGAGAGAGAGCTTTTGATTTTCAAAGTTCAACTCAAAGAACAACGTGAAATTCCTTCTTACGATGTTTGAAACTATTTGTGTTTCCACCGTTTTCTTTTTCTAAATTAGAAGAACCGTATTATTTTTATGATTTTTTTAAAGTCAAATCCCGCACTTTGTGAACAATTTTTAAAGTTTCGTGAAACGTTAAATTTAACAGTCGAACGAAATACTTCTTTCATGTGCCACCCTTATAAGCTGTCACGCTATTAGATACAAAATTTTACTTGTTTGTAGCTCAGATTATCTTCCCAAATAGCCGATCCTAAATAAGATACAATAATTTAAAAATAAACTTCAATATATATTTCTTTTTATATTTTGCATCTCTCAACGTATTGAACACAAACTGGGTATGCATGAGGAAGGAAGGGGTGGCGTTACGAGCCATCTTCATACGTAGTTCTTTTCTGATTATACATGCTTTCTTTCCAAAGTCCGATAAAACAAAATTTCTGAACGACATGAAATGCCAAGAAGAATAAACTACTTGCTCGATTTATAAATTCAGGAAAATACGAAATTGAACTTTGTGCACGAGTTCAAATAAATTTACGTATCTTCATGGTTATTATTTATAAAACCATCCTCTACGTGCTAATTTCTATAATTAGAATAAAAACCATATAATTCAATTATTTAAAAATTTAGAGTTTAGAATATTGAGTGGAAATGATTGTGGGGGTCATTTTCTCAGCACCATTAATAGTTAATACACTACTTTCATTTCTCTGCAGTTGGACCAACGAAATTATTTACATTTTCTTTACTTAGCAAGGGAGGTTTCCTTTACACGTGTTACTTTGTGTCAAATAAAAAATGACAAAAATCTCATTTTAAAATTTTCCCCATATTGCATTTGAAATAGTCCTAATTCCTAAAGGGGTTATAAAACCGTGGACTCACCTTTTTCTTTTTCTTGCATTACACAAGTTTACAACTCTTTTTAAGGATTCAAAATAAATAAAATCGATCAAACATGACTTAATTAAAAGTTGTTCAATTGCATGGACCCTACATTGAACATAAATGGATATATATATATATATAACTTAAGTTTGTTGATTATTATGTCTAAATTCAATTTTTGAGAGTACATTCTGATGTGCTGCGTATTCACGAGATGCGTTCAAACTAAAAACACAAACATGTTCAGGAAAATGATTCCTTGAATATTATTAGATAGTCGTTAAATCTAGTTGAATACTATATATGAAATGAATGGATTAACCAAACAACAATAATCAAAATGTTGATGTGATCTCAATCCATTAATTAGCCCCCGTTTTTAAAACAGTCATAACAATTTATAAATAATATAATTTTTCAAATTGTTATTTAATTAATCACTTCAAAAATATAAATTAATTAATTTATAATTGATACAGTATTGCAGAACAGAGTCTAAATCACAAGTTTCTTTTTCGAAACACATGTTACGAAAAATGACTTCGTTGTAAAATGTAGGATAACTTTTTCACATTAAATGATATTATCAGAATACATAAATAAATCTTATTTTGTCTAGAATAATTTAGCCCATGTCCGATTCTCATTATTTTTAATTCATTTTTCTATACTACTTTTCGAATCACATATTTTAACAATAAAATATTCTACACATAAATCCAAAATTATTTCCTCGTTTTCAACCACACAATACTTATTAATCACTATACAAAACTCTTTAGGTGTCAAATATGACAATCAAACAGACTTTGATCGTAACCATCATTCCAAATCCTATAAATAGACAACCTTAATTCTCAATAAAAAGTATTTGAGTTTTGATTTTCTGATGAATGTTATTTTACTTATAAGTGGGCAAAATAACATATTCACTTGTCACGTGACGGATGGATGTTGGTTGAAAATATGTGTAAGCCCCCACTAGTGAGTAAAATAACATTCCTATTCTTTTTTATTCATTTAGTTTTATAACATTTTTTTTTTAAATACTTTACTATGTGCTACAAAGTTTATTTTATTAAACATTATGTTCTCATCTCAATTTCAAAATATCTTAGAGTTAATTATTTATAATTTAGAGGAGGCTTGACTTCACAAAGCAAGGAAAGTTTGAACTTTGGACGGGCTTTTCCGCCATGATTTATTTGTTGTGAACAGCTGTGCAAAGTTGAGAATTTAGAAAAATCGGTGAAAAAACTGGTAACGGCTATTGAACAATTTTCTCTAGTGCAGCAGGTGGAGGAAGTTTCCCATACCAATTTTAAATGCAAGCTTACTTTCAATAGTTCATCATTTTAAAAAATATTGTTATTTTAATAATTTCAAACTCTTAAAATTTTATTTTAGTAAAATAATTTTTGTTGTTGAATTTCGTATTTATGTTTAATAGTTATAATTTAATTAAGTTATTTACTTTGACAATAATCATTCTCCACAGTAAAAAAAATGTATAAGAAAATAATTTATAACTGAAATAAGCATTCTATAAAAGATGTTGGTTTTTAACTTTTTTAGACTGTGTTTGATAGCGAGGGTGGAATTTGGGTGGAAAGAAATTGAATTCCAGGAAATTGAATTCTAGGGAATTAAATTCCTGGGAATTTAAAGTTTAATGTGTTTGATTGGTTTAATTTTCTAGGTAGAAAAAGTGAAGAATTTTCCAACTTTTGTTGTTTGATTGATATTATTTTTCATGAAAAATAAAGTAAAATTTAGCTATTATAATATTTTTTATTTTTTTTTTCATTTTTTAACAAGTTTGTACTTAGTAATAATAATGTTAATTTTTGGGAAAAAAAATAAATCAATTAACAACAATAAAAATGATCAATCGTAACAAAAGTGGTATAAGATTTTTCATGGAAAATAAAACCTCCTCCCCCCTTGGAAAACGAATTCATCCAAAACAAGGAAAATACCGGATTTCGAGGCAAGTGGAAAAATGAATTTCATGGAAAACTTAAGCAATCAAACAGCGTAAAGTTAAAAAATCATGTGAAAAATCATATTTTTCATGAAAAATATGTGAATCAAACGCAGCCTTATATGTAAATCTGAATTACTTAAATGCTTAGACAAACATCTCTATGGTCTACAAATTTTAAATAAAAAATCGAAGGTTAAAAACTTAACACCCCACCAAGGGACACGTGTAGCCGTCGCATAGGAAGTCTCTCTTGCTAAGAAAACAAACTTGGAATGGGGATTTCAATCTTTTTACTTACCAGTTACCAACCGACACGTTTGTCTGAGGGGAAAGTGAAAGTGAAAGAAGTTTTAAGTTTTTTATTTATCTGTCACTATTTTTTCTTCAATAATTTAAAATTTGAGATTTCCTCTCAATTTTGTGATTTTACATGTACATAATAATTTACATATATGTCATTTTGTGAGATATGAGAAGATCAAAATATTTCAAAAAATAAAAAATAAAAAAATTCTTCCCTATCATTTTGACACATCATCTGTACATGAATCATTATGTATCCATTATGTACAAGAACTGGCGGACACATAGGGGGGGGGGGTCCTAGGAGGTCACGTGACACCCCCCCCCCCCTCCATTTTGATTTTTTTATTTTTTGAAAAAAAAATTCAAAAAAGATGCTTTTAATGGTTGAATAATTGTTTTTTTTAGTTGAATGAAGGTAAAGTTTCGATTTTGAATAATTGAAATTTATGCATATTGAATAGATTGTTTTAGATGAAATATATGTAAAAAATTATAGCACGTACTCAGTAAATATAGCCTCTTTTTGGTATCAATTAAAATCTAAATTTTAATCTTGGTCAAAGTCAACAATCAATCTCAGACTCATAACTTTTTAACCACGCATCTCATCAACTTTTATCAAAATTTATGAAAAATCTAATTTTAATCTACACTAAACAGGAATATAATTGATTGAAATTTGAATATGTTAATTGATTGTTTAATGCGATATAATCTGTTAGTTTCTTTTGAATTATAACGTAGATCTTACTGAAAATAATTTATTATATTTGTGAGATTGCATATTATTTAATACATTGTCTTTTGTGAATTTGAATTTTATCATTATTTTCGATCTTTTCCTAAAAAAAAATTTCGGAGGCAGCACCCTCGTGAGATCTACCACAAATTGTGCCCCCCTGGTTACAAAATGTCTATGTCCGCCACTGTGTACAAGTAATATTTTTCAATTGAAAAAATGGTAAACTGAGAGCTTGTTTGGTAATGGTAAAAATTTTATCACGATTTTTCAAACTCAATCTCAACCATTCATTCTTAGTTAGTTAAGCTCATTATTTTTTATTTTTCAAACATTTTTAAATCACACATCCATGAAAAAAATTATAAAAATAAAAAATTTTCATATTATCAATCATGCTCTGAAAGTTAAACACATGAAGAAAAAAGGACCTGACAAAAACAACACAAAAATTTGCAGATATTACATAATTGGTCCCAATCTCTTAAAAATAGTGCGAGTAGCTCAAATCTTTTTCACTTTTGGTATAAACTGTCCTCTGGTAATAAAATTAATCCATATTTCAACCATATATAATTGAGGAAATAAATATATAAACATTAATCTCTGTTTGTTAAATATTTTTTGTTTAAAAATATGTTTTTTATGTTTTTAAGTAAAATGGATGATTGAAAAATAGAAAGAGAAAATGTGTGTGATTAAAAAGTGATTTGAAAAATTGTACATGTTTAAAAACATGTTTGACAAACGGAAGCTTAGAATGTGTTTGGCAAACATGTTTTTTTCTATAAAATTCTCCAAATCACTTTTTAACCATACATATTTTCTCTCTTCATTTTTCAATTACACATTTTACCTAAAAAACATAAAAAAAATATATTTTTTAAACAAAAAAGTTTTAACAAAACTTGAGGTTTCCGTGCACTTATGGGTCAATTTAGTTAACATACAACATAGTAATGCATGTCTTCCTCTCCAGAGGCCTTTATATACCACTAGCTTCCCCCCTCAATCAATCAAAACGACAATCATATCTCTCTCTCTCTCTCTCTCTCTCTCTCTCTCTCTCTCTCTCTCTATACATACATTCTCTCTTCTCTCTATAAAAAACTTCGAAAATTCCAAAACTAAACACAGAAATGGAACCGAATCTACCAATTATTACTAAAAAAGTTTGGAACATAGTACGTACCATGTTTTTTATGTTAAGGAAAGGCATATCCAAGGGTAAATTAATGGCTGAACTCAACGTGATGTTCAAACGTTGGAAGATTGCAGGGAAAGCCATACAAAACCTCATGATCCACCACGTCCACAACTGGTCCGCCGCCGCCAATTCCGCCACCACAGGCCGCCGCAGCTCACCACTTGACTTACCAAATGAATTCGAATTCAGTTGCAGTCCTGCTTACCCTAAAATCCATCTTCCATTCCACCTCAACAAACGTAAGCACCACCACCGTGTGTTCGCTCCGTCTCCGGCGGCGACGGAGGAGGATTTTATCAATATGACTGCAGTGGAGAAGACATTGGAGGTGTTTTACAGCGCGGCGGCGTCACCGGCTTTTCTGGGATTTGGGAAGAGCCCTATCGTTAGGCAGCTGAGGGTAACAGATTCTCCATTTCCATTGAGAAATGCTGATGATGATAATCATGTAAATGAAGCTGCTGAGGAGTTCATAATGAAGTTCTACAATGATTTAAGGAGGCAAATCGAAATTGCGACCCCTCGTCGATGATCGTAAAGTTCGCACCACAATTATCATACATGCATGAATTGTGTAACAATGTGAAATTAGTAAGAAAAAAAGTTGGTCTATACGATAATTAGTAAAAACTTTCGCTTTGATTTTTGTCTGCAAAACTCTTGTATGTGCAGTGCAAAAATTGTACTAATAAAGATATGTAACTCTCCTTCTATAAGTATACAATTTACAATTATAGTTTTAGTTAATACAATATTGTGTAGTGACGCCAAATTTTACCATTGGTATACACGTTGATAAGTGTATTTATACACTTATTTCTATCCTAAAAGTAGGATTTTATGTGTTTGTTTAAGAATATTTGTTATTTATTTAGTTAGTATTATTTGTATTTCAGAAAAAACTCCAAAGTCGAGAAAACAAAGGAAATGAAGTAAAAACAAGTCATTTGAATGATAAAGGAGCTAAAGTGTGAAAACCAAGAGTTGATGAAGTAAATAAAAGGGTCAATTGGAAGAAAAATCGAAGAAATAACCAAATTTGAAGAAATTTGAAGTTCAAGGACTAAAGTATACAAATTAAATGAAGAAGGACCAAGTTGCAAATATTCAATATTTGATTCGGATCAAGATAAGATACTTGAGGACTTTTAGGAGTCAATTAGATGCAATTAGAAATCAAAAAGGAATGAAATATGGTAAGAATATTACCATAAATTCATTCCAATCAAATAAGATTTCTGACAAATTTTTAGTCAGACTTTAAGAGCTAATTTCGAGGAAGTAAACATTCGAATTTCGAAAATCCTATTTCAGGATGAATTGTAGCTCTTGAAGTTATCTTTCTAAAGGACTTTGAATCACCTCAATCGGATAAGGGAATAGAAATATATGATCAAAATACTAAATGCTGTGCAATAAAAGGATGGTGAAAATGGTGATGAACTCCAATTATCATAGTTGTAATTTATCTTTTATCATGTTTTTAGGTTAGAAATCTTGTGTTAGAATTGTGATGAAGTTTTAACTATTTGATTCCATATTTTTACCAATTATTTAATATATGCAGTTTATGGGTTTGATGCAATTAAATAAGTGTCTTTATTATTATGCAATTGTTTGGCCAACTTTTGTATGATTGTCTTCATGATTTTCTATGTTTGAAAGAGTAGGATTTCATTAGAAGCTATTTAATTACCACAGAGTTCGATAGGGGATAGAAATATACTCCTATGCTTTGTGTTATCCTATATAGTGTTCATTGACCTTTAATACTTTTCTAATTGGTTAATTGTCATAGAAATATAGTCAATTGGCATTTAGAGATAGATTTTTATGCATCGCTTGAAAGAGGACTTAAATAACATTTGGAACATGGATATTCAAAACCCCATAAATTGTATTTAAATGATTTGATCAAATACATGGATGATTTGATTAAAATGGATTCATAATTCAAATGCGTTTGCTTTTATAAGTTTTAACAAGTCAAATTCTCTTATTTTTAGTTTAATCTTAATTTTAATTTTCAAAAACAAAATTTTCAAACTCAAACAAATTTCTTGTTCCGATTAAGGTAATAATTTAAAATAAAATTTAAAACAATCTCCGTGGGATCGATATTCAGACTTAAAAATCTACTTTATTACTTGCGCGACCCGTGCACTTGCGGAGCGTATTACACGTCTATGTCCTCCCTCCCCCCCCCCCTTCAACGTGTAATTATTTTATGAAAAAGAAATATAAAATTAGTATAATTAAAAGGGAACCTAAAGTTGCATATGTTGAATCAATCAATCTCTCTCTCTCTCTCTCTCTCTCTCTCTCTCTCTCTCTCTCTCTCTCTCTCTCTCTCACACACACACACACAATGATTCAAGCGTTCAAATTTCGTCCAATTAATCATACGAGAAAACGGCCAGTCTTCTCTCCTAATTCGCCCTATGGGATAAATCTGGATGCGATTCCAATTTATGCATACTTGAAATAAACATGTTTAATCTATTTTCTTATTTGTATATCATGTTGTCTAAAAGTGATACGAACCCTCTTCGTATATTGATGAAAAATTCTCACAATTAGGGGTGGGCAAAAAAATCGGAACCGATATGACCGAACCGGAACCGAACCAAAAAAAGGGAACCGTATGGTTTTAAAAAAATAAAATAGGAAATCGGTTTTGGAACCGAGAACCGATTAGTTTTTGGTTCGGTTCTCGGTTCCGCCTTTAGAACCGAAAAACCGAACTTAGAACCGATCTTTGATCCTTACTTTTTTTTTTTTTTAGGATCTTAATTGGTTGTCCTAAAACTAAAAATTAAAAGAATTTGTATTTTTTTGGATAAAGTGAAAATGATTAATTTCTTTTTATGAAATTTGTTACGTCTCCACCTCATTGTAACATTTAACTTCACACTTGGACTAAGATTCTTAGTAAATGAAAATCGAATGACACTAACTTATTAATAAGCGAAGTTGTAAATAACCACGGTGGAGTTAATTAAATATTTAAATACAAATATAAAATAATTAATAATAATGCATTTAAAACTCATGATTCATCCCACAAGTTTACTATATTGTCATGCTTGAAAAACCTTCTAGGCCGTCATGCTTGAAAAACCTTCTAGGCCGTTTCCTATTTTTGTTTATGAATATCTTCCGTTTCATGGAGAATCCTATACTTTCTTTGTGGTGAAAGGATTTTTGAAATCCTTGATCTTAGTATATTCGGTAGAAATTTATTTCAGGTTATTGACTCACTTCCTAGACCTGATGCTCATCGATAAGGCTCTCGAAAAATAATTATTATTTTAAAACCGAATTAGAACCGAAACCGAACCAAAACCGAATGGTTTGGTTCTGGTTTGGTTCTTGCGATTCAATGGAACCGAATGGTTCCATTTTACAAGAACCGAAAAAATATGGTTCGGTTCCGGTTCTTGAGATACCCGAACCGAACCACCCGACGCCCACCCCTACTCACAATTATTTGAAATCTTTCCAAGAAAGCTAAAATGGTAAATAAAGTGATAAAACACCTTAACCCAAGTTTAAATCTAATCCAAAATTCATTGATTAAAGAACAAAACTTAATGGTTCCATCTAAACAAATTTCAAGGTGGCGAAAATTAACAACAAATATAAAAATAATAATACTCAATAATTAGTTGAAGACATTCCAAGAAGATACAAGAGTAACAAGGGTTTTATCTCAACCCAAAAGGAGTCTCTCCAGGACCATTGTCATGAATATCCAAAATTAAAACGACAGTTTCGGTCCTACGGGACTTAGCCGAAAGTGACTGAGGTTGCTCTTGAAAATTTGCTACACTTGAAAAGTTGGCTGAATCTCCCACTTCATTCATTTGCTCCCAATTTTGATTCTTAGCTTGTTTTCTTGACTCTAAACACTTGTTTAAGCCTTAAATCTTCTTTGTTGATGTCCCGGGGGTCCTTCAAAAATATACTTAAAAATTGTTTGGCTCGAATGATTAATTTTCTTTTCCGAGCCTCCTACGATTCTCATCAGACCCTCCTTCTTTAGGATGATTTGTCTCGAATCATAGGTTTTTCCATGATACCTCATAACACCTCCTGGATCATAGGGAAAATTATGGTCTCCATGTCTCGTGGTCAACCAATAGTACTCCATCACTTGAGTGCAAGAATGTATTGAAACACAAGTTGGATTGACAAATTTTGATGCGATTTAAGCTCCCATTTATATTCAACCTGAAAGAATTTTTTAAGCAAAATGAGTGAGAATCGTTAGTTTCACACACTAGTACAGAAATACCCAAAAAAAAATTAACACATTTGCGTCGTTTTTAGATAAATTCGACGCCTATATAAAACGCGATGACAATTCCATAAATAAAACATAACAATAGGCGTCGGTAGTCATGTATTGACCGACGCACAAGTGAAAGAAAATAAAAGGCGTCGGTTCTAATGTTAGAATCGACGCCCAAAGATAACATTATAGGCATCGGTATCACACATGAACCGACGCCTATAATAAAAGGCGTCATTTCTAACTTAGAACCGACGCCCAAAATTATTTATAGGCGTCGGTTCTACATAAGAACCGACGCCTACAATGTTATTTATTTTCCCAATCGCGCCATTTTTCTTCATTTTCAGCACACTATAGCTCTTTTCCTCTCTAAACCAGCGCGACTACATCGCCACTGCCAACCCGCCGCCGCTCGACACCACCACCACCACCATTGACCCGACGCCACCATCTCTTTCTCACACTCTCTCTAACCCCGAAGCCACCCTCTCTTTCCCACTCTATCTTTCCCCCCCGCTGCCTCCACCTCCCGCCACGTAACCGGCCGCCGCAGCCGGTAACCCTCCCTCAACCCCCACACGTACACACACATGGTGTGTGTGTGTGTGTGTCTATATATATATATATATATATATATTTTAATTTTTGTTGTTAAAAGTTAACTATTTGGATAAGTTTGTATATATAGATGTGTGTTTATATAAATTTTAAAAACTTTACAATTTAGGTTTGTATATATGGTTAATTTCAAATTTTGGGATTTGTAAATTTGATGTATGTTATTGTGGTTTTTGGTGTTATTGATGAGCTTTGATTATGAATTTTTGTTGTTGAGGAGTTGATATTTGATTTTGAATTAATTTTGGAGTAGCTGAAAATATAGAAGTTTGAATTGTGTTGGGTTTGACTACTGAATATGTTGAGTTTGAATATTTAATTTGGTTTTATTGTTGCATTTTCATTCCTCCGTAGGTTGGCTAAGTCCAACTTATAAGGGAGATTCTAAAAAAAAATTTGTAGAAATTTTATAAATTAAGAAATAATATTTAAAGTGATTTAATATGTTGAATACATGTTGAATATGCATTTTCAAATAGGTCTTTAGAAATTGATTTGGGTTTGACTATTGAATATGTTGAGTTTGAATATTTTGGTTTTATTGTGGCATTTTCATTTCCCCTACTGGTTGGCTAAGTCCAATTTAAAGGGGAGATTATGTCAAAATTTTTGTAGAAATTTTATAAATTAAAAAATAATGTTTAAAGTGATTTCATTTGTTGAATACATGTTGAATATGCATTTTCATATAGGTCTTTAGAAATGGATTTAGATTTGACTATTGAATATGTTGAGTTTGAATGTTTTGGTTTTATTGTGGTATTTTCATTCCTCCTACAGGTTGGTTAAGTCCAATTTATAGGGGAGGTTGATATCATCGAGTGAGTCAGGAAAGAGTATGCAGCAGAGGTGCAGAGTAAGATCGACAATATGCAGCAGAAATATGAAGTCATCCTGCAGCGCATGGGCTTAAATCTGGATGCCAAAATGGAAATAACTCCACATTCCCGACCACCTACTCGCAGCAGTTGTTACTTTGTTGATCCAGATCCATTTGATGGCCTTGAGGTATTTAATCTTAAATTATTTACATTTTCAATATTATTGATTATATTTCAACTGTAAGGACTAACATTGATTTTCAAATATGTTGAACAATAGAAACCAATCCAGTGCCGTCTTGCCGTAAAGTGTAATGGTGAGACTCAATTAGTGGCTAGAGGAATGGTTTTTCCATCTGGACTAGAGACTGTGGTGCACCATCAGCAACTCTTGATCGATCATGTTAAGGTGTCGATTGATGATGTTATACAAGGTGCAGAAGCATCCCTTCTGCCAGTTCCATCTCCATACTGCATTATGGTGAGTGAAGTTGTTGGAAGCTTCTGTCAATGGCCTAAAGATTTGGTGATTATAGGAGAGGTAATCAATTTTTGTTTCGTAAAAGATTTTTTCTATATTAATTACTTTTATTTTTATATTAGACGTGTTATAATGATTAAAAAAAAAATTGCAGGAAGAGTTGCCAAAACAGGATAAAAAATCTGAAAAAGATAAAAAGCCTCAGAGTTTTGATATGTCATCTACACGAAGACCCCCACTAGTTGATGCTGCTGCTTTACAACGTTTGGGTGGTGATTGTAAGTATTTACATTCTCTGGTCCTTACAGTGCCTATTAGTATGGACTACATCCAAATTCCTCTAGACGCAACTGTGTTTCACCATACGGACATTGAAAGTATTTATGTTACGATTGATGACATCACTGACCTGCTTACAATGAGATGGTTGAATATATATGTCCTACAAGTACTCACAATGTAAGACTGCTTAACACAAATTCATAACCTTCGTTTAATTTTTCATTTTTTTTTATTCATTGGTGTAAATTTTTTAAGGTACCTACAGGAGTTATGTGAGGAATTCGGTGTCTAGTCAATCGGATTTATGTGTCCGTCACAGGTTGCATCGATCAGAGTAAGAACAAATTTAGATAGTGTTGTGAGTTACATGACTGCAAGCATGGAGACACTGAGATCGAAGAAATTCATTTTAGCGCCGTACTTTCAGGAGTAAGACTATTATTATGTTTATTTATTATTATTTTTACTTAATTTAAGCCATTTGATATTTAAAGGTATACTTACAAGTTCATAATACGTAAGAATCATGGGATGTTGCTCGCAATTTGTTGTGACACGGGTACGGTGTATTTCATAGGTTCAACACAGTCATGTAAACGTGATTTAGAAATCAAGGCGTCATTGAATATGTAAGTATTTATTACATTGTTCATGTTTTTTTGTTTTGTACATGATGGTTCAGTTGTCTATTTTTAATGTAATAATTATTGTGAAAAGTTTGATGTGAAATTGATGTGTTTGTGTTGTGATTATTGAGAAATGGTGTAGTTATCAATAATAGGGTCTCTCTGCTGGTTGGATAAAGTTCAATTTATAGGGGAGACTATGCCCAAATTTTGGTAGGAATATTTTTATTTTTAGGAATGATTGTTATAACTTATTCATATTTATTGGCACTTTAGGGTCTTTCTAACATTTTGGGCATTAGGAGGCAAGATGGGAAACAACAATGTAACATGAAAAAAAAAACTTCGGTATGAACTAATTAAATTTCATAAGTTACTACAAATTTTTTAATTAGTTTCTATTCAGTGATATTACTAACTTCAATTTTCATTAATGTCAAAATTCCAGTATTCTCAGCAATCTGGAGGTTCTGAGTGTGATTATTATGTTATGAGAAACATGTATGAGATGGTCACAGCCTATTCTCATCTTACTCCTGTAAATAAGGTATAAGAATACGTACTAAGAATTGTTTAATTGTGAATTTATATTTAATTTAACTGTTAATTTATATTTTTTAGGCATTTCAAGAATACTACTCAACAGAGGAAATCGATTAGATTCGAAATTTATGGGCTAAGTACTTCATCAACGAGTGTGTGAAAATTTTGACTTTTTATATTAACATGTATGTACAAACTTTTGTCTAAGTAACATAATATTGTAAACATAAAACTAATTTGGAATTCAATTTATTGATTTATTTACTTTTGTTACGCATTCGTTGATTATATATATTCTGGGGGTGAAATAGATTATAATTATGTCTATGTGAATGTAAATAAAAAATCTGTGGCAAAAAAAATAAAAAATTAATATAGGCGTCGGTTGTTAGTTAACAACCGACGCATATAGTAAATGCGTCGGTTTTTATTTAACAACCGACGCCTATAGTTAAATATAGGCGTCGGTCAACAACTGATGCATAAAGTCAACACTTTTTACATTTCCTTTACAACCGACGCCTTTGTGTTTGTACAACCGACGCGAATGACTTTGTCTGTACTAGCAACGTACAAGATATGAATCCTTGTACTTGTGATATTTCAACTCCAACTCCCCTTCCTGAACCACGACGCTCTTCTCTTCATCTCCTTCAATTGTCACCTCCAATTTATAGTTCTCAATCAACTTCCCCACATTCTTAATCTCCAAAACATCCTCTACATTTGTAGGCACGTGCACCTCCTCACAAATATCTTCATTATCCACATGAGAATTTGGAACTTCATCAACTATTTCTAATTTTAAGCCCCCCCTCCTTCTTCTCAACTTCCTTATCTAGGGGCACCTCTTGCAATTCAACTACCTCACTATCACTCCCCCTTTACACCCCAACATTATATTTGCACTCCTATGCAACGAACTCTTCTTCAAAAAATTTCATTTGTCTTTTCATGTCTAAAATGGGAACACTCTTCTCCTTCACAAGGCACCTAGTCTAGAATATATTTTCTCTTTGCTTATCCAACTCACTAGCCTTTGTTTGGGTGTTGGGAGCCCTCCTAGTGACCATAGATGTTTCCCTATCAAACCCCATATCATACCGCACTCCTCTATTCCGACCCATGCCCTCATCATAGTCATCCCTAATCTTTATTCTATTTCCCCTTCCATTAATATTAGACTTTGGTAGTGAGCTCTCTACTTTAGCACCCAATTTATCCAACATTCTTTCCAATCTTCTTTTCATCTCCTCTACTTACCTAGCAAAAGTGGTGGAAAGATCTTACAAAATCTCTCACAATTCTTGATTCATGTTGTGCAAGTGTGGAAGTGTCCTCACAAAGAATTTATTTCACTCGTGTTTCACTCAATTTCCCAACGAATGCAATTAACTACATCGAGAAAATTATAATTTTTTATGAAGCATGAAACCAGAATCAAGGAAGAGTTATATGAATGGATAAACACAAGAAGGTGGCTATGAATTTGTGGACAAATTTTCAAGAGCACAAGATCACAAAGGCTTGACAAGGAACAAGTAATTGGCTAGGAAGTGTTTGGTGTAGAGAAAAGTGAATTTTAACGTGAAAGCTCTATTTGGGATCAAACACTTGGTAGTCACACTTTTATACACATAGAAATGTAAGTGTATGACTAATGGAATCCTCCAAGAAACCCAACAATTAAAATGCTCAATATGTAGGAATCCAACAAATAATCAAGAAGAACAATTTTCCCCATTTTTTTTTTTTTTTTTGAATAATAACAACAATAATGTAAATGATAGATTTACCAAATTAGAGTCAGACTCTGATACAAAATGATGCGAACCCTCTTGATATATTGATCAAAAATTCCCACAACTATTTGAAATCTTCCCAAGAAAGCTAAAATGGTAAATAAAGTGATAAAACACTTAAACCTAAGTTTAAATCTAACCAAAAATTCATTGGTTAAGGAACTAAGTTCAATTGGTATCAACTAAATAAATTTCAAGGTGACGAAAATCAATAACAAATATAAGAATAATAGTACTCAAGAATTAGTTAAAGACATTTCAAGAAGATACAAGAGTAACAAGGATTTTACCTCGACCCAAAAGGAGTCTCTCCAAGACCATTGTCATGAACATCCAAAATTAATTCCTTAGGGTTTGAAAATGAAATAGTATTTAATGTACAAAATTTGGGTAAAAGAAGTAAATTCGAAAATTATAAGAAAAACTCCTTTTTTTTTGACATAGCGTGTTTCAGTCGTCCACTTTCGGTCATCGAAACGACAGTTTCGATTATACGGGGCTCAGCCGAAAGTGACTGAGGCTGCGTTTGAAAATTTGCTGCAGAATTTCGATCGACTGAAATACTTTCAGTCGATCGAAGTTGGCTGAACCTCCAACTTCATTCCTTTGCTCCCAATTTTGATTCTTGACTTATTTTCTTGTCTCTAAACACTTGTTTAAATCTTAAATCTGCTTCGTTAATGCCCCAGAGTCCTTCAAAAATAAACTTGAAAATTGTTTGGCTCAAATGATTAATTTTCTTTATCGAGCCTCCTACGATTTTCATAAAAAAGCCACTGCACTTCTTTCTATGTTGGCGGTCGATTTGGTAAGCAACTTAATAAATGGTGTGTTTGAATTTAATTATCTTTCTGCATTCATACTTTGATTTAAAAAGAAAAATTGTATACGATAAAGGAGATTGTTGAAGATAAATTTTAATGATATATATAACGACTTAAACGGAGTAAATAATCAATCAATCAGTTCAATTCCATTTCAAGTAAGAGAAAAAAAAAAAAAAAAAAAAAAAAACACCGTTAACTCGTCGGTTTTGACTTCTTTCAAAATTAGGTTGAATTATGATTTAAGTAAAGAACAAGGTTTACTAGTGTATTTACTATATAATTTCCAGAATCTTACTATAGCTAGAATAATAAACTTCTAAAGTCGTGGAAAACATATTTCTATTAGCACGATATTTTCTTTTAATGAATTAGTTAATCTAAAATATTCAATAAATAATTATAAATTCAATTTCTATTTTTTTATTTATTTATGTATGAATATGTGAAGATAACATTTGAGCATATATAGTAATTAGTCTTGACTCTATCATTGATTCAGAATTTCAGAGGAGGCAATGCCATTCTAAAACTCGATATGACAAAAGCTTATGATAGAGTGGATTGGAATTTTATGGAAAAAGTTCTCATAAAATTTGGGTTTGTTAATTCCAAAAATACAAGGGACAGCTGTTGATACAAAGTTGGTGGTATGATGACAAAACTTCCTAATAACTTCGACCATTCCAAGGCACGACACTCGCTTTTCTTTTAATTTTATTTGACCACCAAATAGTATGTACGAGGGATCCAAATAAACCTCCAAGATACAATGAAATCAAAGTTTCGTTTGTTAACAAACGTGCAATATCCGACAATAAATTTGAACACAGACTATATAAATAACACAAGAGAGCTCAGTATTCAAATCTGCAGTAATTGAATTCTAGAAATTTGTATGTAAGAGAACAAAATGAACTTTACTACAAGAGTATGAAAGCAATTAGAGAAAAGAGGAGAAATGAATGTATCAAGCAACTTTGAATTTTTTATATAGAGCATCAAGAAGTGTATTATCAATAGATACACTTTTTACAAGTGATACAATTCTTCATGATTCAGTCTTTTCATGAAAAAACTATGTACAATACTAAAAGGTGCAAGAAAAATAAATTTAAAATTCTACACAACAGTCATTTCGGACAATCATGCGATCGCATAATAAATACATATTACGTGAGATCGCATGATTTTAAAACTTTCGACCTTGTATTTTTTACCTTGATTTTTTCATTCCATTTTTTTTTCTTTTCATCAACCATTGTATATCATGATTCATTTAAAAAATTTCTCCAACATTGTGTTGTCTGGTGTGCTTAATGTCAGAGTCCAATGATTGTCATGGTTGCTAGTTTTTTTTTTTTTTTTCATAAATAATGGTTAGAGCTTGAAATTTTGTGATTTTGACATTAATAATTGTGTGTCAGTAATAAAATACAATATTCTGCTTGAAATGCTTTCGAATTTGTTCTTCAAAATTCTTCTATTAATGAGGATTAAATTGGTGTGTGTCACTATAATAATGAGGGTATTTGTAAACTATAGGTGGTTGTGTATGGTGAATGCACTGTGATTTGTGTTTCTAACAAGTTGGAGAAAGGAAGAAGACAATGATGTTACACGCAAATTTTTTTAGAGGTATGGATGATTTGTGCAAAATGTGTTAAAAGATAGGGGTGTTTACCACCAAAGATCTTAAAAGGTTAGGATGTTCTTCAAGCTATCTTTCCCATTCTAGAACTCTCTACTTCTTCTTTTTACCATCGACGTTCTTATTGAAATGTGAAGATTCATTGATGCACCTCCAATTCTTTCTGTTCTATTCTTGTAGTCGTGATTTTCATGGTAAAGAGTTGGTCATTTGCCAATTTTTACATTATTTTTTTTTAAAAAAAAATTATGAATTTATTTTTTAAATAATATTTACTAGCAGTTAACAATTGAGATGGGAAAGAAATGAAAATGGTTAATTTTATTTTGGACATAAATACCCTTCAAAGTTTTGAAGGTTAGCTTTGCAAATTGGAATTAACGGTGGATAGGTGTTAAAAGTAACAAAAATGACGTATTGAACAAGAAAATGAAAATGTTGGGACGTTTTATGTCAAAAATTAGAATGTTGGGATGTTTTTCACAATTCATGTCAAAGTTTTGAAGGTTTGCTTTGCAAATTGGAATTAACGGTGGATATGTGTTAAAAGTAACAAAAAATGACGTATTGAACAAGAAAATGAAAATGTTGGGACGTTTTGTGTCAAAAATTAAAATGTTGGGATGTTTTTCACAATTCATGTCAAAGGTAGGAACGTTTTGTGCCAATTATTCTACAAAAATAATATACTTATTTAAAAATAAAAAAATATTTTAATATATATATATATATATATATATATATATATATATTACAAATCAAAATCAAAATATACTTACAATGCTTGTTAGTAAAAGCCAACAGGTTTTTTGAGATTTTTTTTACGAATGTAATTAAAAAGTCTGAAAAGATTACGAAAACTTAAAAAATAGTTTTTTAGAATATTTTATTGAAAGTGAATGTAAGATCGAGAGGGGTGATTTTCAAATAATCAAATCGAACAAGGGCATAACAATCCGAATTTAATAATTATAATTCGAAGTTTATCATTTTGAAAATATCTTAAAAGGCAAATATTAATATAATAATTTGTATTTCTAGAAAGAGACACGTGCAGTCGAATTATAGGAAGTCTCCCCTGCTAAGCAAATCTTTCTTCAAAAAAAATAATTCACTCTTTTTAACCGAGTGTGAGAGTGACTGACACATGTAAGTTTTTACAAGCGAAAATGAAAGAAATAAATATTTAGAGCTTGTTTGGTTAACGTAAAACTTATACTACAACTTTTTAAATTCAATCTCAACCATTCATTTTTAATCAAGTCTACTATTTTTTACTTTTCAAACATTTTAAAACCACATAAAAAAAACTACAAAAATCAAAACTTTTCATATTACCAAACATGCTCTTAATTCACAATATTTTCTTTATTAAAAATCAAAGATTCAATCTCAACCATCGATCTTAGTCAATCCTATAATTTTTGACTTTTTAAATATTTTTTAATCACACATTTTTCCAAAAATACTATTCAAAATCACATTATTTACAATTTTTTTCCAAACAATGGTGCTCAAACAAGGGCTAAAAGTAATTATTGAGGTTTTGGTGCACCAACGGGTCAATCTAGTTAAAAAACAGCAGGTTAATGCATGTCGTTTTCGTCTCTATAGGCCTTTATATACCACTTCGCAGTGTCTCCATTCAACCAATCCTCTCTCTATAACACCAAAATCTATTGAAAATGGAGCAAAATCTGCCAATTATTACAAGAAAAGTTTGGAAAATAGTACGGACTATGTTCTTCCTGTTAAGTAAAGGCATATCCAAGGCAAAATTGATGTCTGAACTCAACACGATAATCAAACGTGGCAAAATTGCTGGGAAAGCCATACAAAACCTCATATTCCACCACAGTCAGCACTGGTCCGCCGCCACTTCCGCCACCGCCTTATATGAGTACGACCCAACAAAAGAATACGAGTTCAGTTGCAGTAACAGCCCAGTTTATTCTAATCTCCGTCTTCCCTTTCATTTCAATAAACGTAAACACAACCACCATGCCCAACTCTTCTCTTCGCCGCCGGCGATGGAGGAGGATGATATTGTTGCCTTGACTGCGGTGGTGAGGACCTTGGAGATGCTCAACAGTGCGGCAGCGTCACCTGCATTGCCGGGGTTCGGGAAGAGCCCTATGGTTAGGCAACTGAGGATTACTGACTCTCCATTTCCATTGCAAGATGTCAATGGGTACAATCATGTAGATGAGGCTGCAGAGAAGTTCATAAAGAAATTCTACAATGATTTGAGGCGACAAAATTAAATGCAATTCATGGTCTTCCTAAATTTTTCGTGTGTAATTTTTATAAATCCGTTGTGTCACACGTAAGTATTCGAGTACGTAGACATGTAATAAAACGACAAGCTTTGATCTCTGTCTATGTATAATGTGAAAATTGTATCAAACTTATATATGTACAAAGTAGCAGAGACAATTTTATAAATTCAGCTCTTTCAATATTTTTGTTTAATACTTTATTTTTTATTTTTTTATAATTTTATTAACTGATTCTTGGTAAGATTATAAAATGAAGTAGATCATGGTATCATGGTAGTAAAGTTTCTAACACTGATTTTGAATCCTGTTTAATATATATTGGGGACGAATCTAGAATATCGAAACAATAAAAGCAGATTGAGGTGAACACGAGCAATTGCCTAAGAGCAAGAGAAAAAAGGTAAAATTTTACGTCTAATTATAAATTAAAATGATTTTATGGATCCGGCAAGAGCAGCGACCACCCTCATAAGGACATGGATTCGTCCCTGATTTACACTAGTCACAATAGATGTGATTTTAATATAAGTTATATATAGCCCTTGTTTGAGACCCATTATTTGAGAAAAATTATGGTTTGAAATAGTATTTTTGGGATGATGTGTGGTTAAAAAATGTTTGAAAAGTAAAAAATTGTATGCTTGACTAAAATAGATAGTTGAGATTAATTGTTGAATAAATTTGATTTACAAAAAATGGTTGCCAAACAGGGTGATAATATCAAATAAAGTTAAAACCGGTAAATTTTGATATAAGTTGATAAAGTATGGTAAAAAAGTTATGAGCATCATAAATAACATATAATATGTGATTGAAAATGAGTTTGAGAAAGAAAAATTTGTTGTAAAACTAGAGTAAAAAAAAAGAGAATAGAAAGATAGAGATAGAGAGAATGAGTAATGCTTCTCATTAGGTGTGTCCTTATATTGAAAACTTAGGCCCTTATTTATAGGGGTAGACAATGGCACAATCGTAATATGTAAAGTTTACAAGGGTATAATTGTAATTGGTCATTCATACCTAACTAATATTAATATTTTATAACACTCCCCCTTAAATGACCTGTTACAATTGCCTGCCTCGTTAAAACTTTGTTAAGAAAATCCGATGAGATAAAACTTGAGCGAAGGAAAAGAGTACAGTTGCTCCTCCTAATGTTGGCCATTGTGAATCATTGAGTCTAATGTTTGAAATGACATCCAATGATAAGTAGAACAAATCATGTACTGAAGCTTGCGGTTCTGAAGTGCTTCCTCGTTAAAACCTTGTCAGTAAAACCCAGTGGGATAAAAAAACTAAGGAAAAAGAGTACAACCGCTGCTTCATTAAAAACTTTGTTCGAAAAACTCAATAGAATAAAAACTCAGCTAAAAAGAAATCTAGCGCGTGTCTAATTTTCCTGATGATGTTGTTGGAGATCTCTGAATCGACGCATCCCGATCTTATTTACCAATCTTTCAAATGTTGAAGTAGGTAATGATTTTGTGAACATATCAGCTAGATTATCATTTGAACGAATTTGTCGAACATCAATTTCACCATTCTTGTCAAGATCATGTGTGAAGAAGAATTTTGGTGAAATATGTTTCGTTCTGTCACCTTTAATGAAACCTCCCTTTAGTTGAGCTATACACACGATGTTGTCTTCATACAAAATTATTGGATTTCCTTTTCCTGAAGAGAGACCACAAGTCTCCCTTATATGCTGAGTCATTGTTTTCAACAATACACATTCTCGACTCGTGATAAGTGTTATATTAACGTTTATTTGATGCACTTATATCCTTGAATACGCAATAATGTGATTCTATCTAAGTATTATTAATGCATTTTATATTTTATATTGTATAGGATCATAAAAGAAGAGAAAAGAAGAAAAAATGACCAAAATGCACGCAAAACTGAAGATTGGGGACTTAGATGCAAAATTGGTTACGGCCGTAAGGTTACATATTCACGGCCATAAAAATGGTAATCGTGTTAAGACAAATCAGCATAAACACATTCACGGCCGTAAATCAGAATTTACGGCCGTAACCTTCAAATGGTGAAAAATGCGCAGAAACATAATTACGGCCGTAAATGGACAAGTCACGGCCGTAACTTCAATTTGTGAGAAATATGCAAAAACTCAATTACGGCCGTAAAGGAAATGTTACGGCCGTAACTCTCCAGTCAACAATTTCCATATTTCAATTCTTTCCATAATTTTGGGATTTCTTGAGCCCAAAGCTATGGCACGAAATTAAGGCTATAAAAATGGGTTCTCATGACAGAAA
Organism: Ligustrum vulgare; assembly: GCA_963555705.1. NCBI lineage: Eukaryota > Viridiplantae > Streptophyta > Magnoliopsida > Lamiales > Oleaceae > Ligustrum > Ligustrum vulgare. The sequence continues at coordinate 1,572,882 of OY743172.1, read as the reverse complement.
AACTGGTGAAAAAATATTGTGAAAGAGGCTAGACATTGAGGAAAATTAAGAGAAAAATATAGAGCATTTTTGGGAGATTTTCAAGCGCAAAAATATCAATAACGGTGGAATTCATGAAGCAACTTGAAGAATCTACCACAACCATACTAGGCTAAATTTCATATCTTGTTCAAAGGGGAAGTTGTGTTAACTTGATTATGTTATTTTATTTTCCTACAAATTAGTAGCGTGAATTTATTCATTTATTTCAATTGTTGGATTATTATGTTTTGAATGTTCAATTGAGTTTATTTGATTAATAGTTTAATTTGGCCAATTGGATTATTGATCTTTGGATTCATGAATATGCTATGTTTAGATTCTTGATCAGTAATTGTCATTGAATCTTTATTTTAGTAGCAAATAAATCTCGTGCAGGTTTACTAATAATTTAACTTGGATTGATTAATTTGAGCTCGTGTAATTAACGATCCAATTCAATCTATTCTTCTAAATTTTCATACTAGTCGTGCATTAAATCCTAAGAGCTTGTTTAGGATTGTCCGTGGCTAGAATTGGTTCAAAGAACTTGTTTTGAATCAATATACATAAGAAAGAATTTAGATAATCAGAGCTTGTTGATTATTTATGATTGATAATTGAATTAGGGATAAAAACACGTTACAAGGAAAAGTATAACATTAATTGAGGGCACAACCGAACCCGAGAACAAGATTTCTTCTCATATTAATTCTCTAGTCATATTTAATTATTTATTTTATGCATAGTGCATAGTTTTCATTCAAGCAATTCAAACAACAAAACCCCCCCATTCCATTCTAATTGATCGAACAACTAAAATTTATTTCCGTTCCTCTTAGGATCGACCCTTACTCTCACTACTACATTGTTAATTAATATTTAGCGAGTAAGGAATTATTTATTATTTTGGTGCATTGAGACACGCATGATTAGAAGAAAAAGCAGTTAATGTTTGCTTTGTAGATCTCCATGATATAGCAGTACCTCCACAAGTGAATAAATAACCTGTTTGAGATTTAGCTGTGTGTGGGTCTGATAGATATCCCGGATCAGCATACCCAACAAGTTCCGATTTAGTTTTATTTGAATAAAACAAACCCTTGTCAATTGTTCCTCGGAGATACCTCAATACATGTTTAACACCATTCCAATGTCTTTGTGTAGGAGAAGAACTATACCTTGCTAGTAAACTTACCGAGAATGCAATATCAGGTCGTGTGTTGTTGGCAAGATATAGTAGTGCACCTATAGCACTAAGATATGGTACTTTAGGACCAAGAAGTTCTTCATTATCTTCTCGAGGTCTAAATGGGTCCTTTTCCACATTGAGTGAACGAACAATCATCGGTGTGCTCAATGGATTTGCCTTATCCATGTAAAATCGTTTAAGGACTTTTTCTGTATATGTTGATTGATGAATAAGAATTCCATTTGATAAATGCTCGATTTGCAAACTGAGACAGAATTTTGTCTTTCCAAGATCTTTCATCTCAAATTCTGACTTTAAGTACTCAACTGCCTCCGAAATTTCTTCAAGAGTTCCAATAATATTTAAGTCATCGACATATACAGCAATAATTACGAACCCATTCATTGACTTCTTTATAAAAATGCAAGGGCATATAGGATCATTCTTGAATCCTTCTTTTAGTTGATATTCACTAAGGAGATTTTACCACATGCGGCCGGATTGTTTCGATCCATATAATGACCTCTGCAATTTGATTGAAAATAATTCTCGAGGTCTCGAATTATATACTTCAGGAATTTTAAATCCCTCGGGAATTTTCATGTGGATGTCATTGTCAAGCATGCCATATAAATAGGCTGAAACTACATCCATCATGCGCATATCTAGTTTTTCATATATTTCCAAACTAACTAGATATCGAAATGTAATTGCATCCATTACAGGGGAATACGTTTCTTCATAATCAACACCAGGTATTTGCCAAAATCCTTGTGCTACAAGTCGTGCTTTATATCTCACGACTTCTCTTTTCTCATTTCTTTTTCGTACGAATACTCATTTGTATCCTACAGGATTAACCCCTTTAGGAGTTTAAACAATAGGTCCAAAAACTTTACGTTTCTCCAATGAATCCAATTCTGCCTGAATTGCACTTTTCCATTTTAGCCAATCATTTTTTCGTTTACATTCCTCGATGGATTTTGGTTCATCATTCTCGCTATCATTAATAATTTCAAGCGCTATATTATATGAAAAAATACTGTAAACGACTTTTTCTTCTCAGTTCCATCTTTTCCTCGTATAGACATAATTTATCGAGATCTCTTTATTTTCATCATTTTCAGGTACCTGTACCATTTCAGGGGTTTTTATTTGAATTATGTCTTTGGAATCTTTGAGAGATTCTGCCTCCTTAATATGATTATTGACTATATGCTCCTTTTTCTTTCGAGAATTTTTATCATTGGAACCGATTGGTCTACCACGCTTCATGCGTATCTTAGACTCATTAGCTTTATTTTGTCCTTCTGGGACATCAATTTGGACTGGAGCATTCTCAGCTGGAATGTGTGATTTAATCACTCTCTTTAGGTCAGTGAATGCATCTGGCAACTGATTGGCTATTTTTTGCAAGTGGATTATCTTTTGAACTTCTTGTTCACATTGCTTTGCTCGAGGATCTAGTTTAGATAAATATGATCCATTCCATGTTATTTATTTTTCCAGCTGTTTAATTTCTCCCCCTAATGCTGGGAACATTGTTTCATCAAAAAAACAGTTTGCAAATCGTGCAGTAAAAAATCACTCGTATTGGGTTCAAGATACTTTATTATAGAAGGAGATTCAAACCCAATATATATTCTCAGTCTCCTTTGAGGACCCATCTTTGTTCGTTGTGGTGGGGCTATTGGTACGTAAACCGCACAACCAAAACCTCTTAGATGGGATATATTAGGCTCCTGACCATAAGCCATTTGTAATGGGGAGAATTTATGATAAGATGTTGGCCTGATGCGTATGAGTGCTGCGGCATGTAATATAGCATGTCCCCAAGCAGATACAGGAAGTTTTGTTCTCATAAGTAATTTCCTAGCTATTAATTGGAGGCGTTTAATAAATGATTCTGCTAGACCATTTTGAGTATGAACATGAGCAACCGGATGTTCAATCTTTATCCTAATTGATATGCAGTATTCGTTAAATGCTTGAGATGTAAACTCACTAGCATTATCAAAACGAATAGTCTTAATTGGATAATCCGGAAATTGTGCTCGTAAACAAATAATCTGAGCAAGTAATCTCGCAAATGCCAGATTTCGAGTGGATAATAAGCTCACATGTGAACATCTAGTAGATGCGTCTATTAAAACCATAAAATATCGAAATGGTCCACGTGGAGGGTGAATGGGCCCACAAATATCACCCTGTATACGTTCCAAAAATATTGGAGATTCATACCCAACTTTAGTTAATGATGGTCTGATGACCAATTTGCCTTGAGAACAAGCAGCACATGAGAATTCATTACAATGAAGAATTTTTTGATTACTCAATGAATGTCCTTTTGAATTCTCAATAATTCTTTGCATCATAGTTGACCCGGGATGTTCCAGCCGGTCATGTCAAATTATAAAATTCTTTGGCTCATTGAACCTTTGGCATAATATAACATTTGATTCAATTGTACTAATTTTTGTATAGTACAAGGCAGAAGGTAAAGCGGGTAAACTTTCAAGTACATATTTCTTATCAGAGACAATAGAAGTAATATAAAGATATTCTTTATTGCTTTCTTCGGAAGTCTCAGTATGGTACCCGTTACTTCGTATATCTTTATAACTTAGCATATCCTAGATGACTTAGGGGAAAATAAGGCATTTTGGATGACCATTTTTGTTCCTCCACTTAGTACACTATTTGCTTTTCCCATCCTTTAATAATAGGTGCAAATCCTATTACTATACTCACATTAGTTGTCATCATTGTCAAATTCAAGAAATATTTCTCATTTCTGAGTATTGTATTTGTTGATGCACTATCTGCTAAGCAAATATCTCCATCAATGATCTTGGAGCCATTAAATAAATCAGAAGTGTCCATTTCTTCATTAACAAAGAGAAATACGGTTACACACAAAATAATTATATTGAGAAGAAAAATATTATATTATCATACATATTTTCATTAAAACCAACGTGCAAAAATTATCATATAGATAAAAGTACCGATAACACACTGAAATACATGAATACATTCAATTACAAGTAATAACTTCTCAACTTCGATCATTATCATGTTTAGCAATGTTCTCATCAGGTTGTTCAATGAAATCATCAACATCGAGATGTGTTACTTCTGATGAGAAATGGTACGGATTATTTCCTTGAAAAATAAAGTTTGTTTCAACATTTTTTCCTTTCTCATTTTGAAAGGCTCTGTATAATTCAACAAGATGTTTTGTTGTCCGACATGCACGTGCCCAATGGTCTTTCATACCACATCTATGGCATGAACTGTCTGTCAATCTTGTTGACATCTTTCTTTTCTGGTAACTTTCCCACTTTCTCCATAATTTGTTCCTCTAAAATTGAAGGATTGTTTCTTATGACCATTGTGAGGACGAGCATGATTTTGTCCTCCACATTGCCAAGTGTAGCTTTGTCCTCGTCCTCGATCTTGACCATTGCCACGACCACTACCACAACCACGACTACGACCATGATTGTAACAGCGACCATGGTCTTGTCTTTGTTTATTATATGAAATGTTATTCGCTTCAGGTAGTGCAGCTAATCCGGTCGGTCGTGATTCGTGATTTTTCATTAAGAGCTCATTATTTTGCCCAACCACTAGAAGACATGATATCAGTTCTGAATATTTTTTAAAGCCTCATTCCTTGTATTGTTGCTGCAAGATAACATTCGACACATGAAAAGTAGAGAAAGTTTTCTCTAACACATCTTCTTCAGTAACTTTTTCTCCGCATAATTTTAATGTGGAAGTTATTTTAAACAATTCGGAATTATACTCAGATACTGATTTAAAATCTTCCAGCCTCAAATGCATCCAAGTATAACGAGCTCTTGGCAGTATGACTGTCTTCTGATGGTCATATCTTTCCTTCAAATTATTCCACAATTCAAGAGGATCCTTGATTGTAAGATATTCCGCTTTAAATCCCTGGCGAAGGAAGATCATTGCCTTGGCCTTTTCTTGATTGGATGCGGTATTTTCTTCTTTTATAGTATCCCCAATGCCATTAGCTTCAAGATGTATATCACCATCAATGATCCATGAAAGATAGTTTTTTCCAGATATATTAAGAGCCACGAATTCTAATTTTGTGAGATTGACCATGTATGTAAGATTACAAAATAAAATCAAGTAAACAAATATAACTATCTAATGAATGACTAACAAATATAATAAATAAATAAGCTGAATATAATGTGCATATAAAATCAAGATAAATAACTTTAATAAATTATCTTTAATTTAGAATGATAAGCCCATAAGTTCAAAGTTCGTAACAATCCACGGTGCATAATTTCAAGGTCCATAATATAGCATATATTATAATAGTCAAAAGTCCATAAGTCAAAGATCCATAATAGAGCATATGTTATAATAGTCCAAAGTCCATGAGTCCAAGATCCATAATAGAGCATATGTTATAATAGTCCAAGGTCGATAAGTCCAAAGTCCATAATAATTCAATGTTTTGCAAGGGTACAACAATAATCCATATTTAGTTAATTCAAATATAGTTATTTAATTGTTTCCGTAATATGATATTATATTGGTAATTAAAAAGATCGTTAAACTAAAACAAAAATATAAACTAGAAGAAAAATAAATATTTAATATTGTATTATCACATATTATATTTATCTCTTTTTCTTTATCTTTAACTTTAGCTTTAACTTTAACTTTTTGACTAACACACCATGTTATCATGCATAGAAACAATAATTCAAGAGATTCTAAAGCACATAAAATTACTAAATAATGAAGCAACAATTTCAATAAACAAAAATTTCAAAAGGATGAATATAAACAACTCAAAAGTAAGTAATTTCAGAATTATTGTATACTTAATAAAAATCATAAATATTTAAAATGATTATGCAATCTAGATCGAGAAATATCAATGAATTTGATTCTTACAAAGATATAAATTTGAAGACTTACAGTTGAGTAGACTAGATGCCTAAGGATGATCTCTTCACGGGAATTCGATTTAAGTGTGTGTTTGATTAGTAATAATCAGGTTTCTGATGCAGAGGATCCTACTAGAGGCAACCGCAGAGCATAATTCCTTCAGATTACTCAAATTCAAGACTCAATTGGTTAGAGACTTGTACTGATAACGTGTTGTAAAACTAGAGTAAAATAAAGAGGATAGAAAGATAGAGATAGAGAGAGTGAGAGTGAGTAATGCTTCTCATTAGGTGTGTCCTTAGAATGAAAACTTAGGCCCCTATTTATAGGGATAGACAATGGCACAATCCTAATATGTAAAGTTTACAAGAGTATAATTGGAATTGGTCATTCATGCCTAACTAATATTAATATTTTATAACAGAATTTTAAAAAAATGGAGCCAAACATGAAGTAAATGACGAGAAAATCTTGAACTCTCTATCCAAGACGAAATACCTCAATCAATGAAGATTTGTTAGGCATACTGTTTAAAAACATATTTTTAAACAATAGAATTCTTCAAACTACTTTTTAATCACATATTTTATTTTCAAAAATATAAAAAACTTATTTTTAAATACAAAACTTTTAACAATAAAGACCCTAAAAAGTAAAAACAATGATAGTTCAAAGGGGATAAATTTTTAGGATAAAACTAAGCCAGATGTCCAAAATAACCGCCTTTAAGATTATTAAAAAAAAGGAGTAATCCACACTTTGAGGGCCCGAACCGACCCTGTTCGGGCCATTGATTCGAGAGGTAAAACGCAAGTTATGCCTCCCAGAGTCAAGGTGGATGACACTCAGTAACGCCTCGCGGAGTAAGGTAACCCCTACTTGCCACAGGGAATGAATCCATTATTCAGCCGTCAGGATTTGAACCCTGCACACGACTGCGCTAACCACATTATCGATCAACCCTTTTACCGTTGAGAGATGTGTCCTGGAGGCAACCTTTGAGATTATTGAGTGTGCAGCCTTTTTAACTAAGCCAAGTTTGCGGTGGAATTATTTTTTTGTCTTTTTCATTTGGATGTGATCCAAAGTTTACAATTCCTTTCAATAAAGTCCTTTTGGCATTTGTGTGATTCATAGCGTATGGAAGTGGCTGAGATTCATACTTGGCCCCTTGATTAGATAAAAATCAAATTTCTAGCAACTTTTATATAAAAGTTGATGGATTCCATGAGCCTGATTGGTATAGATTAAAAATTAAATTTTTGTCAATGTCAAAATCAATAATTAATTACAATCATATGTTTCATAGGTCCTACAACTTTTTAACTTTACACCTCTTAAAATTTTATCAAAATTCACTAAAAATATGATTTTACTCTCTATCGAACCGAGGTTATTAAACATGTGATTAAAATTAATTATTGTCATTTGACTTAAATCTATCAATTTTCTAAATGAACCAAATATGGCCTTGATGCATTCACAGAGCATCTTTAATGGTACATTGTCAAGCTTGCCAAATCATCAAAGTAGACAATGTTCAATAATTTTCTTCTCCAATGTACCTCATGTCATGCTAAGGTGGCAAAAATAAAGTTGAACATTGTCTAAATCAATGTCCAACTTTGGAAGGCAAGTCTAACATGCTAACTTGGCAATAAGAAAATTGAAAATTACGGTTGATAATACACCCCCGCACCTCCATATCTCTCCACTTTCTGCAATTTTTTTTTTCAATTTCTTAAACAGAGATAGAAACTTGTTTTCTTCTTCATCTAAAGTTGCATAAATTATTGAATTGAAAAGATGCTTGCTTTTTTATTTTTTCTTTCTATTTTCAAGATTCCTTAAACGGTTTGCTACTGCTTTACTTGTTTCAATTTTGAGCAATTGATGTCGGAAGAAACATGATTGTCAAAAAATAAATGGCCACCATAGGCATCAATATTAGGCTTACCGTATTGGAGATCAATTTTTTGTTTTAATGTCTGTTTATTAGACATTTATTAGAAGTCCAATTAATAACCACCAAATGGCATCTTTTTTTTTTAGGTTGGATAATGTCCCATTGAAGATGTTCTCAAATCTCTATGATTGTGTCATTTAAAAATTCAAACTATCAATTTATAATTTTTAAATACATATTCAATTGAAGTTTATCATAATCTTTTTACTAATCAAAAATATGTTTTCGTCAATCTTCCTTCACACTAAAAAATAAGTAATTCTATGCGTGGAAGTGGACACATCTTTAATTTTTAGAGATTGATTGCAAGGCCTAGAATGTTATATCTTAAACAAATGAAACAAGGTGCCATATAATTGAATCCACGGAACCAAAAAGGCATTATTAGCTTTAAAAGACTGCAAGAAGGTGGGGTACGGTGGCAACCTAAAAGATTACTTTTCAAAAAGTACCACTTACTTCATACAAAGCTTTCCCCTAAACCATCAACTTTCTATAATAATAAGGTGGTCCTTGCATTTCATATATCAAAATATATGGCCATGCCTGGAAGATGTCCATACATTACTATCCTTAAATTTAGTACAACATGCTAAGTCTACAAAATCAATATTTTGACAGCCCGTATGTATTGCTTTACTAGAAAAGTTGTGTTAAAATATATTCCAGATTGCTCGAGATTAGGGGTTCGTGATCTATCTATAGATGGAATCATCATGTAGGGACCTATAAGTTAAGAATTAAAACGGGATCGATATAAATATATTTTAATTGCAAATGGATTCTTTAAGATTACAGTCTAGAATTAAATTAAAAAAGGCCATACAATACAATTATTTTTCGAGTGGCAATTAATGTATTATCGCTTTTGTAGTAAATAAATATATAGTTATGATTTGTGAGTTTATGTTGTAGGAGCACCATATATATTTGATGTAAAAAGTATAGGTGTATGCATTTATAATGGCCAACAAAGTCTTGTTTAACTATCGGGTTTTCTTTAAAATAAATGAATTTAAACCACAAACAAAAAGCAGGAACAGAAAACGACTAAAAATCTAAAGTCGGTGGATTTTGGTTGTGGATCTTATGATTTTACAAATTTTGGAGGTTTTTTGAGTTTTTTGAGAAATCTATGGTTGAAAGATTATTGAAAGCCTGAAAGAATTAAAAATTTTAAAATTACAATGGAGACCAAACAAGCTCTTAGCGCTCATGGTTCCAATAATAAAAAAAAAAAACACCTCTTAGTGCTCAATTATTGAATTATTATAGGCCAAGTTCATTTGTATACATAAATTCTTACACTTTGGCTTACATATTTTGTGGATATCATCCATGTAAGTTGTGTGTAAGTCAAATAGTAAATTAAAAGTACAAGTAGTATGATTATTATTATATTATTATATGAATTTGATACGCCAAGAACATTCTTGCAATGATTCATCTGGCTCATTGGTCCTATCAGCTTTTAATGTGCAGGTTGAGTGCCAAAAGTAGTGTTAACCATAGGTGTTATGACAAATGGCATGGTGAAACGATACAATACTTGTCAACATGACAAAACTTTACCTCGTAGGCCTTTCCAACATGACAAATCTTGCCTTGTGGACAAAGATTACTTGATAGAAATTGTGTACGTACTTCGTCTATAAGGTTAACGTAAGGAAAATTGTTTTTATTACCATGTTGAAATAATTACCACCTGTTGGGGTATTTTTGTCCTAATCAAACATCTAGCAATGATGATAAATAACGTCAGATTAATTATGTTTCGCGGACTTATGGACCATGATCGAAGAGTATAATGTTGCTAAAATTTTCACAATTAAGCATCCTATTTAAGGATGGGCTAGGAGATTTTACTACCTATTTCAAGGTTTTAATTGATTTTCGATGCTGTTGTTTGATGGGTAGATTCGAGAAAACTCAAGTTGATTAGAGTTTACTTAACCTAATTAATTGACGCCTATATAATCTACCCCTCACTCTCTCGCCTGTTGGTTCTTGCTGTGAGTCTTATGTCCTTCGATCCCTTTGTGCAGTCCTTGTTTGGTCTCCATATGTGCAGCCTCTGTTCAATTCATTTGGGTGAAAGGCAGTGGGCTTTTGGCGCTTTTTGGGTTGTTGAGGGAGTGTTCTCTAGCATGGATTTTGGTGTTACCATTGTAGAGTTTTTGACAGAATTCTAAGTCGTCATTGGACACCGTTTCAGCCGGCTATATTGTGCAATAACGGAGTTTTGAATTACTTCATTATATTGCTGTTTATTAATTCAATTACTTTGTCAATCTATGTTGTTTATCCGGTATTTAACTCGTGTTTACTTTGTGTTTTGCGATGTCAAATTCATTACACCATCATTTGTCAAGACAAAAAACCTTGCCTCTAAGGTGTTGTCAATCCAACAAATTTGTAACTTGAAGTTGTTTGTACGTTTATTGATACCGTAAGATGAAAGCATTTGAATATCCTAATTTGATAGTTAGAGAGTGGTAAATTATGTTAGTAATCTCTGCAGCAAGAGTTGTAACTGATTATGTACTTTATTTGATTTGATTGGTGTACAGCATTTGGTTAATATTGTTTGCGGGTGTACAGATAACATATCAATCAAATATCCTTAAAAAGAAGCTTTTGTATCATGATATAATAATGCAAAGATATACGTGTCCAATGAACCATACTAAGGATAATGGATTTTTATTTAATGAAGAGCTTATTCATTTACAAAAAGTTTGGACCCTTTTAATCCAATGATTCATATTTGTTGATAGAGTACACATTAGTCCTCTGCTTATTTAAATTACAAATATAGCACCCAACTTTATTGAGTTTTTCTTTCTCTTTCTATACTTACTTTATTAAAAGTATATACACATATATTGTGCAGTGCTGTGTCCCACTAATTATTTCATCAAGTGGCATTAGACAACCCCAAGGGCTCTATTTTCTGGAAATAAAAGACTCTTTTGGAATTTGTTTTTGTGGATATCTAGTATTTAGAGGAACTTTTATTCACAATGTCTGTCAGTACCATAATATTTAGATATATAATGCTATTATTTTTTGGGGGAATATGTAAATTACTACTTTTTGTGTAACTTCAATCTTACTGAGTGTCCTTTATGGTGTCACCCATCCTTTTCCTATCCCTGCAATGGCAATAGAAGAGAAGGCATATATAGATATTCATGATGGTAATAAATGCAAGTCGCTTATCAGCTCAATTGAGGCGACTGCGGATGCGAACCCATCTTGAAATTGTCCGTGTGTTGGCTCGTTAGGTGGCCTCGTTCACCCTACGGACGGGCCAATTTTGCTCGCCTATGTTTTTTTGTAATTGTATTCAGAATCTCGTCACATGTACAGACACTGACACATGTATATAATATGCGTACAAAGTATAAGCAACTTTTCTCTTCTTCAATTGATTAGTTTTTTTGCTTCTTAATAATTTTCTCCTACTGAATATTACTTTTATAGTGTTTTAATCATAATAATTCAAGGAGTATGAGCACAACTGTTAGACACTATCAAGGCGAGAATCAAGTACTACAAATTGATGATAGAATACTTCAAGTCTTGTCCACTTTTATTACTAAATAAAAACTCAAATCGATATTTTAGTGATCATATTTTTCAAAAAAAATTCAACTGCAAAAAGTAAAATCGGGCTGAGCAGCTCACTCAAAATTGAGCCAAGCAAAGGTAATGCGTTTCATTTGTAGATAGTGGCTTTATTGAATAAACGAAGATATAAAAATGAGCAATTTTCACATTTGATGAACTCGATAGAAAGCGATCCATCTTCTCTTCTCTTCTCTTCTCTTCTCTTCTCTTCTCTATAAAAACAATTTCAAAACCTATTATGCATTCAATAGAGAGTGATCTGTCTTCTCTATGAAAATTGAAACAAGAAAAATGTTGTTGGAAAATTTAGAATAACTGGGCTTTGATCGATCCACTTAGTTAAAGCAAGATTCAGACAAGACCCATCATTTGGTACCCACTAATAATTACTCCAAAGCCCAATACCGAAATCAAAATTTGAAAATATAAAATAAAAGGAAACGCCCACCGTGGGGCTCGAACCCACGACCACAAGGTTAAGAGCCTTGCGCTCTACCAACTGAGCTAGACGGGCTTGCTGGACACATAACAATATATTTTTTATTCATCTTATATAATTTTGTTAAAAAAGTAATAAATTTCTCGCCGTTGCCGGGGATCGAACCCGGGTCACCCGCGTGACAGGCGGGAATACTCACCACTATACTACAACGACTTCGATGCTTCGTTCTTCTTTAATAAACTATTTCTCTCTATTAAAGGCTGTGACTTGTTTGCTCAGATCCAATTTAAAAGTGAAGTGCAGAATTTACATAGGATGAACAGTAAGCTAAAACAACTTTGACCTACTCTCAACCACCATTAATTTCTAATGGGACACTTTTATTTTGTGGAGTTTGGATGCAATTTAATTCATACCCACAAATTGGTTTATAATTTCGTTTTCATCACTAAAATAAAATCATCTAAATAATACATTTGTAAATTAACACTTGACAAGTACAACAAAAATCAATCATAGATGTTTGATGCTTTAAATCGACTAAGATTTTCCTTTCAACCTTTGTAACCTCACCGCTACTTCATTTTACAGCAATAATATCGTCATCACAGTTTTATGGAAGAAATTTATCTTCCTGATGTGAGAAATCTATCCTTTTTACGGTCTAGTTGATAGAATACTTCTATTTATATTGAAAATAAATGGCTACGAACATTAAAAAGGAAAATAATATTTTGACGATTATGCAGGAGATGGTCGATGGACAATTTCTTGATTATGGACAACCACAAAAAATTGACAATGGACGGATACTACAATGATTGTCAATGTTACAGTTCCAAATAGTTTTGTGGGCATGTGGATGAATGGTTGCCAATAATAATATATCCATTTGCCACTAAGTTATTCTCAATTCTGTCCTCACATTTCAATGTCTCCCTTTAATTATGTATATATTGAGACTTGACGTTGGACCCTACTGTACATTTTTTTTAAACATGTAAATTAAGATAAGATATGTAGTTAAGAATTGATTTAGAGAAATATATATAGTTAAAAATATTTTGAAGAAATGTGTTGTTTATAAACTTATTAATAAACAAGTTTTCTAAACGGAATTGTAATAAATAAATTAGACAGCTTTAAATAGTAAATTAAGTTAGGATTTTATTAACTATTATTATACTATTAAACATGAGAAGTTTAATTAATACTAATTTAGTGGCGATTTTTTTTTTTCTTGGCAACGGTGTCCCCAACATAAGGTTTTCATACGAAAGTTACACTACATATACATGATCTTTCAAAGTTCTTTCTTTCTTTTATGATCTTTCAAAGTTCTTTCTTTCTTTTTTTTTCTTTTTTTTCCCCTTTTTTTTAAAGGGTGATTTTTTTAATCGGAAAGAATAGCAATACCCATAGTAATGGCAATGGGTCGGGTATGGGTCGGGTTTGCCAAACCCGTACCCTACCCACTAAATATTTACAACATCCATACCCTACCCATATACCCATTTAAAAATTGCGGGTCGGGTGCGGGTTGGGTGCGGGTCGGAGGCGGGTTTGCTTCTATACCCATTTAAAACCCATTACTAATTATTTATTTTTTTATTATTTTTTTAGGCTATAAATAGGTTATAGGTGCTCCGGATTAACTTGAATCAATTAAATATTGGGCTTCACTTGAATTTGAGTTGAAAAAAGCTTGTTATATGTTGAAATTATACAAGCGAATTTGAACAATTTTTTAGACGTTAACAAAGTCAATAGTTTAAACATATTAAGGTTTAGATGATAACAATGTCAATAGATATTTGAGTTCTATTTTTTATTTATTTTTTTATTTTTTTAAACAATCACTTTTATTTTATATTCTATAATTTTTAAAGAAAATTAATGGGTATGCGGGTCGGGTATGGGTATTGTAGTAAAACTCACACCCGACCCATACCCATGTCGGGTTTTAAAATTTACCTCCATACCCTACCCACGAACCCATTTAGTCGGGTAATCCCCGCCCATTTATGTCGGGTCTCCATCGGGTATCGGGTTCATGGGTATTATTGTCATCCCTAAATATCCATTTCAGCATATAAATGAAGAAAAAAAATTGTTATACCTGATATTTGGGAGGTTCCATCCCCAACGGGACGTATATTACCTGCTTAATCAAGTACATGGGGCGGGGGTCGTTGATCCGAGAGAGGGATGGGACAAGTGTGAGGTGTTGGATAAAAATTAATGCATAATCATATTCTAATAACATACATTTTATGTGCATAAAATTGGACTTATCGAAATAGAATACATGAAGTAGAAACAAAAAATGCATGAATGTGAATTTGATGGAGGATGAAAATTGACTATTTATCCTAAGATTATATTATCTGCACAGGTACTAACGATTATCCGACATTCGTCTCCCAAGATACAATTAATGACCACGTCCCGTAATAGGAACACTTCAAATTACGTAGACCAATGAACATTTTTATGTTTTGAACCCTTGTACGAAACTCGACTCAAAATAAATGCAGAATTTTTTTCTAAATAAATATGCATTAATATGATAATGCAAGAATGAAGAATGAAATAATAAAAATTCAAACAGATGTGTCTATAAATAGTTGTTGAAAAGTTGTGTTTCCAAGACACAACTCTATAAAAAAAAAATACATCATTTGAAATTTGTCTATATATGAAAAGACATACCTATTGGAAAATTATAATTTCAAAAATCACAATCTTTCATAAAAAAAGACACGACTTTTCACTTGAATCAGTTCTAGAACGTTTCATAATATTCCCAATATTGTCACGTATTTAAGCATTTTATTTCAAATTAATTTCTCATTCACCGACTAATGATTTGACTTAAATAATCACAAAAAAAATGTTCAAAACCAATTTTACATACAAAGTTCTAACATGATGAACATGATTCATGTAGCCCGATAGGGATGAGGCAAGAAGAGAAAAATATTCAACGGGAATGGGATGGGATGGGAATGATTGACGCGTCTCACCCTGTTCTCATCCCTATTTTGATTCATGTAGAGTGTAGACATTGTTATCACAGCAATTCACGAAATATGAGTAACCTAAAAGACAAATATTGAGGCATATTTCAAGGAAAAGAGACAAGTGGATTTGTTGTTATCCTTTACTAAGAGGAAAAGGACAAACACTCTTCATGGTTCACAATTCATGTGTCAGGACAGTTTCTACCGGCGAATTCTCATATGTTAGCTCGCTCGCTCGCTCTCTCTCTCTCTCTCTCTCTCTCTCTCTCTCTCTCTCTCTCACAGGTGTGGGGTTAATTGGGGGGTGGTATCAAAGATGGTTCATGGGTAGGTCCAGTAGGGTGCAAGTAACATTACTCTTAAAAAAATCATTCTGGCTAGCCCATTTTCTTAAGCTGACTCCGCCCATGCAAATAACTAACATTCACCATAGGTCTGCAAAAGAAAGTATCATCTGATTTGGATAAAAAATAAACTTCAAGATTTTGCTCTAGCACTCTGTGCCCCCACCTATTTGCGAGGCCCACTGTCTATGCTACCGTGCCCATCACAAGCACTAGAAGAAAACTGTTAGGGTTTTAGTAGAATTTTGATAAAACTTTATAAAAATTATTATTGAAAATCGATAAAAGTTGTGAATTTCATTAATGTTGAGAAATTTCATTTCTCAAATAAATATGCTATAATGAAGTTGACACAAAACTTGAAACAAAGAATCAAGAAGAAATCAAAATATTGCAAATTGACTTGAATCACAAAAAATGCTGTCTTAAAAGCGAAATTTGCGCCCTCTCGAAATGAGAATGCTAAAGGGCCTCCAAACAAATTTCTTTAGCGGATTTCAAGCCTCAAACCAAGTATCAAATAACACAATTGATAAACTTGGAGAAATAGGAACAAGAAGAGCAAATTTGAAGATTCTAAGTATAAAATTCAAGACTTTTGGATGATAATCACTATTGAAAGTATATTGATCAAAAAGTTATTCAAAATCATGAATTCTATACCTATTTATAGAATTCTATCATCCCTATTCGTTGTTCATGCAACTCTTCACGAAAGAGTGCCAAAAATAGTTGAAAATGTGCATGAGAATTTCTAAAAAAATTCTCCAACGGTCAAATTTTTAGACCACGCGATCGCTCGATGCCTCAAAAAATTATGCAGTGACTAAAATCACTTAACCACGCGATCGCGTGGTTCTTCATTTTGGCCGGACCTTTAGGTCCGGTCCAGACCATTTGATCCGTCCAGTTGTATTTGGTCCGGTTCTCGCACTTTTTCAACTTTATTTATATATTTGAACAACATTTTCATAACAATCCCCCACTTGTTCAAATATATGAACTCAACTTAGAATCATAAACGATGTCACGCATAAAACAAGGTATCTTTCGATTTTAACCTTATATTAGTGCTAATATTGCAAAGTAATATCGAGATCCCAGGTAGCCTTGGCTTTGAACCAGTTATCCCTTATGACATTACCGGCGATATTGCACACGTGAACATTCTTGCTCAATACGTTCCACACAATTTACTTTGACGCGTTAATGGCCTTGCGCCCATCCGAATTTATGAACTTTTCAGAAAGTAACTCCAAAACTTTCCTTGAAGCGGCACCACTTCTAAGTTCATATAGGAGAAATTCTTACAGTGTCTTGGTAACTTTTAAAAACACTTGTACTAAGTACTGAATTTCTTTAAGATTTATTCAACCCTCCAAACAGTTACCCCAGCACTTGTATCCTTAGGATAGGGCCTTAAAATAATTTTCTAAGTGCTGCAACAATTCACTTATCGAATGACTTGTTGTTACCCTTTGAACCCGTGAATTGCTCATTTCGTAATGACAGGTAGGGTTGCCGTCATTGGTGAATTTATAATAGGAGTTTTAGCCCCATCCTACTCGATGTTTGTCTTACCAACTCTTTGGTAAGTGGTTTTGTGAACGGATCAGCCAAATTTTCACTTGACCTCACATAGGTAAGTGATATTACTCCATTCTTTATTAATTTTCTTATATAATCATGTCTAAGACTCATATGTCTTGACTTTCCGTTATAGACTTCATTATAAGCCCTTGCTAGAGTGGCTTGACTATCGCATAGTATAGATATTGAAGATTCATTCTTCGTATCTAGTGGAATTTCATAAAGAAGATCCTTAAGCCATTCTGCTTCCTTTCCAGTTTCGGCTAATGCAACAAACTCGGATTCCATAGTGGAATGTGTTATAATTGTTTGTTTCTTTGATCTCCAAGAAACAGCACCACCTCCAAGTGTAAACAACCATCCCGAGGTTGATTTATTTTCTCCAGTATTTGATATCCAACTTGCGTCGGTATATCCTTCTAATATTGCTGGAAACTTGGAATATTGAAGTCCAAGGTTTTTAGTTCTCTTTAGATAACCAAGAACTCTTCCAATCGCTTTCCAATGCTCAACACTTGGATTGCTAGTAAACCTACTAAGTTTACTCACGGAAAATGCAATATCCGGTCTCGTGCATTGAACTGCATACATTAGACTTCCAATTGCACTCGCATATTCGAGTTGTCCAATAGCCCTTTCAATATTCTTTACAAGTTTAATACTTGAATCAAATGGAGTATTTGCCTCTTTAATGTTCAAATGTTTGAACTTTTCAATCACATTCTCTATATAATGTGATTGGGTTAATGCATACCCCAACTCATTCTTGATCACTTTTATACCCAATATGGTATCCACTTGACCAAGATCTTTCATATTGAATGTTGACGATAGAAACATCTTCGTTTCTTTTATGCCATTCATGTGATTACTTATAATCAACATGTCATCCACATACAAACACACAAATGTAACAAGTTTATCACAACTTTTAATATATAAACATTTATCTACCACATTATGTGAAAAACCAAAAGACATAATTGCATTATCAAATTTCTCATGCCATTTTTTAGGAACTTGTTTTAAACCATATAGCGATTTAATAAGTTTACAAACATTATTTTCATTACCCGGAAGAACAAAACCTTCCGGTTGTTCCATGTAAACTTCTTCATCTAGTTCTCCATTTAAAAATGCAGTCTTCACATCCATTTGATGTACATGTAAATCAAATATAGACGATAGTGCAAATAGTATTCTAATAGTAGTGATCCTAGCCACCGGTGCATAAGTGTCAAAATAATCAATTCCTTCCTTTTGTCGAAAACATTTAGCAACTAATCTTGCTTTATAGGTTTGGATCGAACCATCGGTATTGTATTTCCTTCGAAATACCCACTTGCAACCAATGACTTTTGATCCAGCCGGTAAATCAACAATCTTCCAAGTATTATTGGACGTTATAGAATCCATTTCATCATTGATAGCATCCTTCCAAAATGTGCTATCTCTAGAAGTCATTGCTTCTTTATAGGTTTTAGGATCACTATCAATTTGAAGAACATATGAAATTGTTCTTACTATATCTTCCTTACTTGCTTCAACCAAGTAAAAGGAGATCCTTTGAGAATCAATCTCATCATGTCCTAATACCTTCTCTTTACGAGAACGTTTGCTCCTTCGAGTTTCACTAGTCTCAATTACATCTTGGGTAGATGTTTCTAGTGATTTAGAAGCCGGAAATTCATTTTGAATTTCTATTGAATTTTGAGGAATATCATCAACGCTTAATGAATTCTCAAAAAATTCCACATCTCGTGATTCTATAATCACATTGGATATTAGATCAAGTAGCCTATATGCTTTACTATTTATAGCATATCCAACAAAAGCACTCTTGATCCCTCTTGGTCCTAGTTTTGTCCTACTAGGATTTGTATTTTTATAATAAGCCAAACACCCCCACACTTTAAAATATCCAATGTTAGGCTTCCGACCTTTCCGCAATTCATAAGGTGAAACTTTAAGTTTCTTAGAAGGAATTCTATTATGTATATGACATGCGATAAGTAATGCCTCACCCCATAAGTAATTAGGCAATTTAGACCTTGTTAGCATAACATTTATCATCTCAACTAAGTATCTATTTTTTCTTCCCGCCAGGCCATTTTGTTCCGGTGTTCTAGGTGCACTACATTGGTGTAAAATACCATGTTCTTCACAAAAGATATCAAATTCTTTAGAAAAGTATTCACCGCCTCTATCACTTCTAAGAATTTTAATCCTTTTATCCTTTTGATTTTCTACTTCATTTTTATATGCTTTAAACATATGAAAAGCCTCATTTTTATGTTTCATTAGATAAACATAACAAAATCTAGAATAATCATCAATGAAAGTGATCAAATATTTATTACCACCCCTAGTTAACATGCCATTAAGTTCACAAATGTCGGTATGAACTAAGTCAAGAATATTAGATGATCTTCCTATATTTTGAAAATGTTTTTTAATCATTTTGGACTTAGTGCAAATTTCACATTTTTCATACTTTGTAAAATCACAAGATAGCATGTCATTTCTAATCATTCTATGCAAATTTCACATTTTTCATACTTTGTAAAATCACAAGATAGCATGTCATTTCTAATCATTCTATGCAAAGTAGAATATCCAACATGTCCTAATCTATCATACCATAAATCTAAAGAACACACAAAGTAAGAAGAATTTATTTTATTAATTGCATTGTCGATAGTACACAATTTGACCATTCCATTAGTGGAATAGCCTTTACCAACAAAGAAACCATTTCGGGACAATACAAGTTTTCCCGACTCAAAAATACATTTCACGCCCGGTTTTCCTAACAAATCACCACTTACAAGGTTTCTATTCATATCCGGCACATGTAAGACATTTGTAAGAGTTACAACCTTTCCGGATGTGAATTGAAGATCAACATTCCCTTTTCCTATGACTTTCGAACAATGTTCATTTCCCATTTGAATTTGTTGACCATCATCAATCTCTTGATAGGTTTTGTATAGGGACTTGTCATAGCAAACATGAACGGTGGCGCATGTATCATACCACCATCCCGGAATTTTTCATTTGACAGAATTCACTTCGCTTATAGTAGCAATAATTTCATTCTTGTCAATGGAATTAACCTTGCCTCCAAAATTGCTTTGTTTTTTATGTCGGCAATCTTTCGCAAAGTGGCCGAATTTTCCACATACAAAGCATTCTCCCTTGGGCTTCTTTTTGAATTTGTTGTTGTTGTTGCTAGTAAACTTTCTCTTGTTTACTTTGGTTACTTTGTTGTTCTCCAAGGCATTGGCTTTAGAAGTACCAACATGGGAATGTTCAATCCCATCTCTTGCCCTCGACTCTTCCTCAATTCGGAGATGTTTTTGAATTTGCTCCATTGAAAAATCTTCGGAGTTGTGAAGAATTTTCTTCCTATATCCTCTCCAAGTAGAAGGCAATTTAGCAATAATTGCTCCTACTTGAAATGATTCCGGAAGTTCTATCTTCACCATTTTTAATTTATTGACAATCACTTGCAATTCATGAACTTGGGGTAATAGGGAAACATTTTCCAAAAATTTAAAATCAAAGTACCTTGTTATAAGGAATTTTGTAGTTCCTTCCTCTTCGGATTTGTACTTGTTTTCAAGTGCATTCCAAATCTCTTTTGCAGATTTAGTGTTGGTGTACAAGTCGTAGAGACGATCCGAAAGTGCATTCAAGATATGACCACGACAAATAAGTTCGTCTTCTTCTCGCTTCTTTCGATCAATCCTTGCTTGTTCGGTATCTTTATCGGACGGTTCGGGCAAGTCTTCCAAATTGGGATCAAGGATGTAGAATATTTTCAGCGCCGTTAATAGGAACTTAATTTTGTCTTACCACCTTGTGAAGTTGGTACCATCAAAACGATCCAAGCAAACTAAATCTTGATTCATCAACTTGATTGTAGCCATGGTTGTGTCTCCTTCGGTTGCCATCGCAGAAATTTTCGCTTTTAGAATGTTGAGAAATTTCCTTTCTCAAATAAATATGCTATAATGAAGTTGACACAAAACTTGAAACAAAGAATCAAGAAGAAATCAAAATATTGCAAATTGACTTGAATCGCAAAGAATGCTGTCCTAAAAGCGAAATTTGCGCCCTCTCGAAATGAGAATGCTAAAGGGCCTCCAAACAAATTTCTTTAGCGGATTTCAAGCCTCAAACCAAGTATCAAATAGCACAATTGATAAACTTGGAGAAATAGGAACAAGAAGAGCAAATTTGAAGATTCTAAGTATAAAATTCAAGACTTTTGGATGATAATCACTATTGAAAGTATATTGATCAAAAAGTTATTCAAAACCATGAATTCTATACCTATTTATAGAATTCTATCATCCCTATTCGTTGTTCATGCAACTCTTCACGAAAGAGTGCCAAAAATAGTTGAAAATGTGCATGAGAATTTCTGAAAAAATTCTCCAACGGTCAAATTTTTAGACCACGCGATCGCTCGATGCCTCAAAAAATTATGCAGTGACTAAAATCACTTAACCACGCGATCGCCGGACCATCAACCACGCGATCGCGTGGTTCTTCATTTTGGCCGGACCTTTAGGTCCGGTCCGGACCATTTGGTCCGTCCAGTTGTATTTGGTTCGGTTTTTGCACTTTTTGGACCGGTTCCTTATATTTTGGACCAGTTCTCGCACTTTTTCAACTTTATTTATATATTTAAACAACATTTTCATAACAATTAAGCTTGTGTTCTGCGGCTTCTGTGAATAACTAATATTCACCGTAGGTCTGTAAAAAGAAAGTGTCATGTTTCGATTTAGATAAAAAATAGATTTCAAGATTTTTCTTTAGCACTCGTGACGGGCACAACTATTGTTGTGCCCCCACCTGTATGTGAGGCCCACTATCTATGCTACCATGCACATCATAGGAACTAGAAGAAAACTGTTTGAGTTTTAGTAGAATTTTGGTAAAAGTTTATAAAATTTATTATTGAAAATCGATAAAAGTTGTGAATTTCGTTAAGCATGTGTTTGGCGGCTTGTAGCTGCCGTTATTTTAGTGTTATTTGTATTTTTTAAGTAGAATTTGTCGTTAAAAAATAGTTTAAAAAAATATGTATGGTTAAAAAGTGATATTAAAAATTGAAATGATTATAAATGTGTTATAATCAAGTTGTTGAACATAGGCTAAATGTATGATTTGAAATGAATTTGAGGAAAATGAAATTTTGAAAAATTGGGCCGAACAAAGGATGCATAGAGCCTATTTGACTTGGTTTTTACTTTCATTTTTGCTTCATTAGAAGAGCTTTACTCAATTGAATTCTTTGGTAGAAATGCAGTCCTTACTCATACTTTTATGTATTGGCTATGCCATTTATGGAAATTCTGACGGGGTGAACTACCTTTATATGGCTTAAATATAGAAAGCTTGACGATAAGATCCGTTAAAGGAAGCCTAATCAAAGCAAGCAAACAATAAGATCTGACCGAGTTGATGATGGACCAGATCTCGAAGGTGAGAGGCTTTCATAAAGATGTATTAGAAAGGGAGGGTCGAGAAAGGCTTATTGCACGATCCAGCTAAGCTAATAAATGCTGCATAAGGGAGTGGGAGGCCGGCTTCGCTTGATTAACTATAGGATTCTTCAGTTTTGAATCGGAATTGAAATTAGGATTCTTTGTTTTTGAATTTGAATTAGTTTTTTTAGAAAGTCACATTCGATCAACTACTGCAATAAAACTTTCTAACTAAAAGAAATATTTTAATATAAATATTAATCAAACAGATCCAAAGTAACTTTTGAATTTCAGAATCTCTTTTTGATTTTTAAAAGAAATGCCAAACGGGTCTGTATACTCTATAAACCATATAGACTCGAATTTAATCTTTGGAATGCAACTCCTTTCTTATTTTCTCGCACTATGCATGGACCATGCAAATTCACTACCACTTAAACGGTGATAAGTGCACTGAAGCATTACTCACAACGTACAAGTTTGCAACCAAACACGCCCTTGATGGTCAATCCTATGTATGAACCAAGATTTGGAAAAGAATTGAAAATACAGTGGATAGAGGAAGTGAGAATTCTTATACAATTTCTGATATAAATGCTCCAACCCAAACACAAGCAAGAGAGAGAAGAGAAACTTTTTCTTTTCTTTTCTTTCTTCCTCCAAATACTCTTGATTTTCTTATAATTTCTGTCACCATGTTCGCCGTAAATGGAAGCACTTTTCTGGTAATGTTAACTTGAATCCATTTTTTTCTAATTTTCATTTTTCAGTCATGAATTATTCCGATCAGATTGTATAAACAATCACAACCCATATCGTAAATCTCATGTTTAAGAAATACCCCCTTTGTAAAATGTATGGAAATCAAATTGTTTTTCGAATTTGAATGTGATTTTATGCAGAATAATTCGCTTTCTGGGGTACCCAGAGTCTTTCCACGGTCTACACAAAGACTGGCAGCTCCACAGTTGGTGGTTACTGCTGTGAGCTCAAATGGGCGTCCCGGAGATCGAAACGTCACCGTATTGGTGGAGAATACTCCGAAAGAAATGGTAGAAAGTGCTACATCATCATCATCACCATCAGCGATAGACAAAGAAGCCAAATCAGCCGTTGGAGGTGGAGTTGAAGACGTTTATGGTGAGGATAGCGCTACAGAGGATATGCATATCACACCCTGGACTGTAACTGTTGCCAGGTGATGAATCCTGTTTCTTTATTTAGTTTTCTTTTTGTATACGGAGTTTCGATCATTCCCGTGTTCCAATTTTACTGATATTTTCTTTTCCAGCAAATAAAGAGTGGATTTTTATGTGTTTCTGTGGAAAGTAATAATTTGCTAGTTACGTGTATTATGAAATATGAATGACTCCATTTCTGTGGTTGAGTTTTTCCCTTTAAATTTAATGCTTTCAAAATATTGACAAGTATTCCTGTCGTGGTGTATTCAAGCCTTTGTTGAACTGCTAGACGCGCAACATTTTAAAATGATATATCATGTAAATCTTGGATAGACAATTTTTGGTTTCGTCGTGAGTTACTTTTAATTGATCTTGTTTGTGCATGGAAAGACGATGATTTTCGTCTCTGCAAAATGTTCTCACTCAGAAATGACATTATGGTAGCCTAATAGCCTTTCGAAGCTGAGGATCCAATAGTTTAGCTAGTTTCTTAAACTTAATGGATTAAGGAATAGCAGAAGAGTGATGAGAAGATTAATCCCCGTGACATTTTTTCCCTGATAAGTTGTGATCCTTGTTGCGCTATTTTTCATTTGTTTTCTTAAACAATTTCTTGATTGCATTGCAGTGGTTATCAATTGATACGAGATCCACACTACAATAAAGGGCTTGCCTTTTCTGAGAGAGAGAGAGATGCCCACTTTCTGCGTGGTCTTGTTCCCCCAGGCGTCATTAGCCAAGAGATTCAGGTTAACATACTAGATTCCATAAATTGGATCAATCCAATTTATTTGATTTTTCTTGTGAATCACTATTCTGAGAATATCTTTGTGCTGTGCCATTGAATAGGTTAAGAAAATGATGCACAGTATGCGTCAGTATCAAGTGCCATTGCAAAGGTACATGGCTATGATGGATCTTCAGGTAATTAAGTAAATTTTTTTGCCTATGAATCTTTGTTTTTATTTCCTATTTTTCCCACAATCGGTTTAAAATTTTGGTTATGCTAGGAAATGTTGCCATATATGCATGCATATATTATAGTTGGGGTTAAAAACACTAGAGGCCCCTTTTATAGAACAAAAAAAATCATGTTGGTCACTATACTTCATTTTGTTCTAAGTTGGTCGCTGAACTTAAACCTCGTCACAGTTAGGTCACTGATATTCAAAGTTTGTTACAATTTGTTCAATCCATCCATGTCCATTTAACACCATCAGTTTGACTAATGAATAAGCTGACATGAGTATCTAGTTGGCTACCTAGTTGACAAATATAAAATTTCTGATTGTTATTACTTATGAAATATAAAATTTCTGAACATAAATCACAGATTTTTGTCCCCTTGTTCAGGAAAGAAATGAAAGGCTGTTCTACAAGCTTCTCATTGAAAATGTTGAGGAGCTGCTTCCAGTTGTCTACACTCCAACTGTTGGTGAGGCCTGCCAAAAATACGGGAGTATCTTTAGGCAACCTCAGGGTCTATTTATAAGTTTGAAAGAGAAGTAGGTTTGATTCCAGTGAATTTGTTATTTTTCCACTTTAGTTGCTGGAATGCTTTGCCATCACATTTAAACTGATTACTGTTGGTGTTTCTGCAGGGGTCGAATTCTCGAGGTATTGAAAAATTGGCCACAAAAAAAGATTCAAGTTATTGTCGTGACTGATGGTGAGCGGATTTTGGGGCTTGGGGATCTTGGTTGCCAGGTATTTGGACCTTTTCCGTCTGTTTTGTTTTTGTTCGATGGGATAAGTTACACTATTATTTAAAGCATCTCATTTAAAGCTTTGTATATCTGTGGGATCCCTTTAGTGGTGCTTACTTATACCCGGAAATGTGCTTTTATTTAATCTATTTGCTTCAAGTAATAACCTTCTAATGCTACCAGGGAATGGGGATACCTGTAGGGAAGCTTTCCTTGTACACAGCTCTTGGCGGCATTCGTCCTTCTGCTGTAAGTATTTTCAAGACTATCTTTCCTGTACTCTATAAAGGCTAGTCAATGAGATTGCTTAGAGTTTTAATCAATGGTAATCTTGTTATGCTTTTTACTACACCTCAAGTGCATGTTTCGTACGTAGCTGATAGGACTTGACAGTTCAGTAAACATGATTTTAGCTTTTAAATCTTCTGTTACATTGTCCACGAATGTTTACGTATGCATCAGAACTTCATCTTCGGTTTCTAGTTGCTTTCCTCCTTTGGTTTTTGAAATTTATTATGATAATCTCCAATTCACCTTACACTCTACAGTCCTTATTTCTGTTCAGTGATTATTATCTAAAGCCTGCAAAATCTGAAGTTACAAGTTCGATTATTCTATTTACTCACAATTCCATTCTCTTTGCTTATTGATAATTTTTGTTTGGATAGAAGCTAAAGATTCTTAAAATGTTTTTAATTCATTTCAGTGCTTACCTGTGACCATTGACGTGGGGACAAACAATGAGAAGTTGTTAGAGGATGAATTTTATATTGGGCTAAGGCGAAGGAGAGCAACTGGGCAGGTAAATGATCGGTTTCTTTGCATCTGTAGTCTTCATGGATTTTAAAGGAAGGTGTATTCTTTTCTGCAAAGATTGAATGAAATTGTTATTTCCAGGAATACTCTGAACTTCTGCATGAGTTTATGTCTGCAGTAAAGCAAAATTATGGGGAAAAAGTCCTCATTCAGGTTAGTTAATTCGCATTTTTTGGTTTATTCACTATATATTTTTTAATTCTATATTCAAATAAATATTTAATCTACATCATGCAGTTTGAAGACTTCGCAAATCATAATGCATTTGATCTTCTTGCAAAGTACGGGACTTCACATCTTGTTTTCAATGATGATATAGAGGTGCACATACAGGAAACCCCTCTACCCATAGATATTCTCTTCTTATCCTTCACTTTATTTCTTTATTTGAGGCTGTCGACAGAGCCAAGTGGATCCCCAGAGTCCAATTGCTCGATCCTTTTTTTATTTTAGAACCAAGATCAGATTAAGTTTTGAGTCTGGGCTTGGCCTGCTTAAATTATATATAAAGTGCAATGCAATCTTCAATATTTACATTTTTAAATTAAATTTGAGAAGTATAATGGAACTTTAGATTTGGAGATCACTATAGTTGAAGTTGAACTTTGTTACTAGATTAAATTATGTTCGTATTTGTGTGATTGCTTGCTTTATGGATCTGGATATTTTTTTCTCCATAGCTATTATTCTTACCTTTTTCTTTTTCATTTTACCTAGGGGACAGCATCTGTGGTCCTTGCCGGGCTTATTGCGGCATTGAAATTAGTAGGAGGAACCTTGGCTGAACATCGGTTCTTATTCCTCGGAGCAGGAGAGGTGTTTTTTCACGACTCTTCTAATGATTTTATTAACCGTTTCATCTAAAAGCATATGTTGTTATAGAAGGGTCATATGTTCATATAAATCTTATCTTCAACAACTCCCTCACATGTATACCATGTTTATTTTTTTGATTAAAGATTTGGCACGTGCACAATTTTCATAAATGATTGGTGAGTAACTTGAACCTAGGTTTTTTGACTGGTCTGATATTTTATTTGTTATCCTTCTATGACTAAAAGCTTAATTTGGTGGAGAAAATATTGTCTTCAACTGAGTCCATTTCCTTGTTATGCTCCAAAGTATAGCTTTGTATAATACAAATTAAAATCAAGTTTGGACTGTAATAATAATTGATTGGTGCAATTGATCCGTTTTGCCTTTGTGCCCTCCAATTAATATTGTCTTGAGCATGTTTTGCTAGGCTTAAAAAACGTAAAAATTTACACCCAACTTTCTTTTGTTTTCACTCATGTTTGGATAACTTATTTTTAAGTATAAAAAATTAACTTATATTACAAGTAACTCTTACCTTACTACTGTCAAAATAAGTGAGTTATTTCCAACTTCGACCAATAAATAATTTATTTACTTATAAGTGAACATTTTTGTTTTAGCCAAACGTTCATTTATGATCTTTCACATATTCAGTGCACATATTATAATCTCCTTTCTTCCACATTCAATTTTCTCTGCCTATATTATGTATCTCATTTCACAATGTTCTTAATGCAGGCTGGAACTGGCATTGCAGAACTCATAGCACTTGAAATATCCAAACAAGTGAAAATATGATCAGCCATTATATCTATCAGTTCTTTCCTCTAGTCAAGTTTAAATGAGAATATTTGGGAATTCCACTCCTTATACCCCTTACTGTAATGCAGACTGGAGCTCCATTGGAAGAGACTCGCAAGAAGATTTGGCTTGTGGACTCCAAGGTAACAAAAACAACTATATTTTTTTTCGTTTTTGATAATCATATTTACTTTATTCTTGTCTAAATTAAACGCTCACGATATATTGTTCCTTTCTAGGGGTTAATTGTCAGGTCCCGCATGGAGTCACTTCAACATTTTAAGAGGTCCTGGGCCCATGAACACGAACCTATCGACAATCTGGCAGATGCTGTTAAGGTGTGAACTCTTTTTGCTTGCTTGATTGATTGATTGGGAGGATTGGATAGCAACGAATATATAGTATCAAAAAGGACAAAAGCTACAGTGTCTTGTTTATTGTATTGTCTAGTGTTGTCCAATATTGCCACCAAATGTGCAACATGCTTGCTCACGATTGGTCTTTCTACTCGTTTGTTTTGCCAGTCCATCAAGCCGACAGTATTAATAGGATCATCGGGAGCTGGAAGAACTTTTACCAAAGAAATAATCGAGTCTATGTCCTCATTCAATGAGGTAAAGCATCATATTTGTGCTGCATGTTGGGCATGTTTGCCTGAGCTTAAAAACCAGAGTAAAATTTACTTATAACTTTTTTCGTTTCCCAACATGTTTGGACATCCTACTATTTTCTTACTTTACTGTGCCAATAAGCAATTAAATCATTTCCAATTTGACCATTCTAATAAATATCTCAAAACTCAGTAGTTTTTACATTCTCGTCATGTAGAAACCCATTATTCTTGCGCTTTCCAATCCAACTTCACAGTCGGAATGTACAGCCGAAGAAGCTTATAAATGGAGTGAGGTAATTCCCTTCTGCAGCTTCCAACATGCGTTTATTTCTACAAATTTTGATTTTATTACAAGACATTCGAATTTTTTCTGTACGCTTTTCAGGGCCGGTGCATTTTTGCCAGTGGGAGCCCATTCGCCCCAGTTGAGTATAATGGAACGGTCTATCCGTCTGGACAGGTTCGGTCAAAACATCCCTTAAACTAAGATTTGTTTGTTATTTAATGACTGAGTTCAGTACTTATTATTGTGGTTCAGGCAAATAATGCATACATCTTCCCTGGATTTGGTCTCGGTTTGATAATTTCTGGCGCAATCCGTGTCCACAACGATATGCTCCTGGTCGCCTGTAAGTGACGGAAAATATGACTGAATAAAAGTTTTTAACACCTAGCAATAGGTCGTGCAACTACATGGCTTGATCCGTTGAATGCGGATAATTCTTACCACGAAGATCGGAGGATTAAGAAACATACAACATTTTTTCTGATTTCTGCTTGCATATTATTGTTCCTTATAATCCATAATAATGTTATATATGCCACATCATAATATCTTACAATCGCGACCATCTCGTGTTTTCTTAAATCAGCGGAAGCATTGGCTGAACAGGTTAGCCAAGAGAACTTAGAGAAAGGACTAATATACCCTCCTTTCTCGAACATCAGAAAGATTTCAGCCGAGATTGCTGCCAGAGTAGCTGAGAAAGCTTATAAACTTGGTAAAGTTCTAAAATCTTTATTCTAATTACATTAATATATGCTGGTTTGGATTGAGTATCTTGCATTTTCTGTTGCTTTATAGGATTGGCGACTCGTCTACCTCAACCCGGAAACCTAGTAAAATACGCCAAGAGCTGCATGTACAGCCCCAATTATCGTACTTATCGCTGAACCAGTGGAAGAATTCAAGTTTTATCGTTCACTAAATTTATTTTTCCCTTTACAATTGTCTTGTTCGTTTTCTATTTTTTTTCCCCTTTGTTATTTATGTTGTTTTTCGACCTTTGATTTCTTTTTCCTGTTCTTGGATTATCGTCGTCTTCATTGAAGTCATATAAGGACAGAGTAGGATAGAATTGGTGTTTTCTGTAAGAAATGTAGCAGCAAAATATGTATCATACCAATAAAAGCAAATATGTTCTTCATATTGAGATAAAAAAAAATTGTGTACCACGAGCAATAAAAAGAATACAGCCCGAAAAAGAAACAAGAAACGAAAGTATAGTTATCTTTAAATGACAGAGATTGAATCATCTGAGCAGCTATATACAAGCATACAAATAGATACAGAAAGCACAAAGTGAAGATGAAGATGAATGTTCTCAAGTAGCTTCTTAGGGAGGGATTTTTCGTCGTTTATCGCCCCTGGACGAGGCCACTGAATACTTGGCTATTCCCGGCAAGTGTTGCTTCCCATTCCACAGAGGATAACAGGATCTGCGAAAGTGATATCACCACTTGCTTCATATTTGATCTTAGAATGGGATCATCGTCCACACATTGCTTCGCCAGCATAGCCATCTGCACGAGAATTCACACCAACCAAATTATTTAGCTTATGAATCACCTTATCTAAAAGTTTAACCTGCGCGTTTATTTATTTAAAATATGACCAATGATCAAATTATTTTTCAGCTTCAACCAAGACCTCTGGGAAAAATACTCATTCCCAAACCCCTTTCTTGATCACAGTTCTGAGACAGTTTTCCTCTAGAAAATTTATATATTATTATCAAGATGAGATTCAATAAAGTTTCACCTTGAAAAGGCAGTGAAGGGGATACAAATCCATCAAATTTGGATCGACGTGATCTTGCAAACTTGACATATTCATGGAGTCGTGTGAGTTCTTCAGAGCCGCCAACATCTGTAACTTCATCAGCATTAGGAACTCGTAAACAGACAATATTGGAGGCAATAAGAATTCTCGGCAGTTCATAAGTTGGATAGAAAGAACTTGCAGCCTGAAATCACTGCATTCACATGCACATCATTTTTACGATAAGAAATAACAATTCTTCTACATGGACATTTTTTTGG
This sequence comes from Ligustrum vulgare, assembly GCA_963555705.1. Classification (NCBI taxonomy): domain Eukaryota; kingdom Viridiplantae; phylum Streptophyta; class Magnoliopsida; order Lamiales; family Oleaceae; genus Ligustrum; species Ligustrum vulgare. Next base: position 1,541,974 of record OY743172.1, on the reverse strand, counting down.
GACATATCAAGGTGGCTCCTCGCATGTACTTCACCACGAGGACACCTCTTCACGCCGCGTTGGCAATGTCCCACTTTCATGTTCTGAAAAAATGTCTACATACAATTATTGAAGAGGTGCTTATGTGATGAAGCATACGGCCCAGCTTTTCATCATCTAATACCGAGGCACCACCTCGACATGTCCCAAAAAAATGGGCATGCAGAAGAGTTGAGAAATAATAATAACCTATACTAACAAATGGAGGTAGCACCAATTCAGGATAAATTAAGAAAATGACGACTTGGTTGGTTGGGAAATCTCTTTAAACGTAGAAATATGTCAATTATGTTTGTCAAAGGGTGCAGGCAGGACTTACAATGGATACCAATGAACGTCTTTCAGCAGTTCTCGTCAATGTCATGGCCTCCTTTCCAGATATTATTTCAAAAAGCACAACGCCAAAAGCATACACGTCACTCTTATTTGTAGCCAAGCCGTCCCTCAAGTATCTAATGAACAGAGAAGAAAGCAATAAGAAATCTGCACAGAACTTGCTTATTAACTACTAGCTTGTTTACTTACTCTGGAGACAGATAGCCGTAAGTTCCAACAACTCTTGTTACCGATTCTTCTCCATCGTTTGTTTTTAGAACGAGTTTTGTCAAACCAAAATCTGAAATCTACAGAGTTCAAATTGACCAGATACAGCAACTGGAAAATAAATAAATTTAAAAAAAAAAATGAACATTGAAATTGAGATTGAGGCGGAATATTTTGAAACCTTAGCCCTAAAGCTGCTATCGAGTAAGATGTTACTTGTTTTGATATCTCGATGCACATAATGAGGTTTTGTGTGCTCGTGTATGTACTCGAGACCTCTAGCAGCATCCAGTGCAATCTGAACCCTCATGATCCAAGAGAGTGATGTATGACCTATCCAGACCATTCAGAATTAATCCCAAATAAACTGACCAGCATCTGAATGTCTTAACCTAAAACCTCATATAGAAACCAAGTACAATCCAAAAAACAAGAAATACTATGTAAAATAATTTCCAGAAAAAAGATTGTTCATTTACATTGTACTGACATTATCATATGATTCAGGTATATGACCAAGTTTTGCCCAATAAAATTTAATTACTTCCAGTTCTAGCATGCTCAAGACTAGTTTAATACAAATACCTGTAATGAGCATTTTCAAGATTCTATAATACCTAAAATCGGGTAAGACCAGATCTTAACGTACTAAAGGACGCCCTTCAGAACAGAGAGGTGGAGCCTACAAATGCAGAGGTCACACTGAACTGAATGTGTGTAATAGTTTATAGCCAAATGAGTTCAAGCACCTCATGTTCAATATGTTGGGCTCGACTAGACAACAGGGAATATTTCACATGTATTTCTTCTTTATTCTAGTCCAGTATTGTCTAGTATAGGTACCAAACATACCATCATTGAATCAACAACATGCAATAGTCTGGCGTTTAGATAACTTTTTTTGAATTATGCATTTTCATTCTATCGGATAGACAGGCTTAACAGCTACAGCATCCAAAATGGAGGATAACAACCAAAGTACAATACGAAGAATCAATAATATTTTTTCACGAGTTTAAGAGGAATTTTTTTCATATGCATTTTCATTCTATGTCTGTTACACCTTAAGTTTAGACAATATAGGCAAGAATCAAAATTCATCACAGGTAGGCTTGTTCAATGAGATTCAGTCATTGACTATATATTTATCCTAGACAAAGCATAGAAATCTGACCTTTGTTCTGAGGATCATGTAAGTGATTTTTAAGCGAACCCTTTTGAGCATACTCATAAATGAGATAAAGTTCTGCATCACTGGTTGCATAACCAATCAATTCTACCTTGACAAAATTAAATCATGATTATAGTCAAATTTCTAAGTTTTAATAAATCTTTGAGAGAAAAAGAGAAAGTGAACCAATATTACTTCAAACTGCCTTTACCAAGTTTGTGTGATGAACTTTGCACAGTACTTTCATCTCTGCCAAAAATTGTTTAGTTTTTGTAGCAGTCATTCTTTTGATTGCTACTTCCTGAATACATGCAGGATTGATGTGATCAGAAAAACTTGGTTTATCTAGACGTGAAATAGCAATAGCAATAGCAGTAGACTAAAAGTTGTAAACCTGGTCACGAAGGAGGCCATAGTACACGGAACCATATGTTCCATGGCCCAGAAGATTGGAATCGGAAAAACCATCAGTAGAAGACAGAATTTCGGCATGAGTGAAAACCACAGGTTTCTCCATGTCAAAGACGTCGGTTCCTACAACTATCAGAGACAAGAAGCATACAAAAAAAATTATAATTTATCAGCAAGATTTCGGAGAAATCATTACAACTGTTGATACAAGCAACATGAACACTTCTTTTCTTCAATGCAAGTCAGTCGTCAATTTGGAAACGCAGAGCGAAATATACAGAGAAGCTACATATTTCCAGAAGTAATTATCAACGATTGTGGTTCAAGCTTAATGGAAGAGGTAAAAAAAGCTTTCAGTGAAAATTACAGGAAATATCAGTTCAGGTGCTAGCACATTTTAGTTCGCTATGCTGAATGGAATTTCATTGAAACTTGAATTATATAACTAAACTGACATCATTATATCTTCTATAAAAAAAACTGACATAAAATCTACTAAAATATTGTAGACTTCAGGGACGAATCCAGGAATGTGATCCAGCACGAGCGAATTTTATCCAGCACGAGCGGCTACTACATAATTAGGGGGGGGGGAATTGACACCAAAATTACAAGGTAAAAATTATTTTTTTTGCCGAATCCAGCACGAGCGACCGGCCGAGCTCGCCATGAGCTGCATTCGTCCCTGGTAGACTTTATTAAAGACAACCACGAAATAAAGTCAACAATAGGTACAGGTCCTTCCCACAAAACTTTGTCATTTTGAAGAGTAATTCTAATCGTCATCTTCTATTTGAAACTTCTTAAGCTTTTCTTTACAGGTAATGTGCACCAAAAGTAAGTACAATATAAAGATTAGACCTGTGGGAATGTTCATCTGGCAGTTGCCAGGTTCCCCAGTGGGCTGCTCCCAGTCCCCAGATCTGCAACAAATATACCTCCCTGATCCGCAACAAAAACTTGTGTTTCGAAGAATCTGAACTTCATGAGATGTCTTCTCATCAGAATCTTTGGCTAGACTACCTCGAGCCCCAGCAAAACAGCTTGATGATTTGAAAGAAACAAAAATGACTATCACTGTGAGAATCAGAGCCAGACCCACAACCAACCCTCCAATGATCCACCAATGGGGTACATGGACCTTATGATTCACCTGATCTACTGAAATAAGAGTAATATAAATAGGTAAAGTATTCCTAAGCATGAGAGATAGTGCAAGTTCCATAATCTACAGATATAGAAATACTTTTTCTATATGTAAATTACAATAAGTTTCCGATCAATTACAATTGAGATATTCCACTTAATGGGAAAATTAAAGGAATGTCGAAGGAAGCGAATACAGTATTTAATTTAACTAAAGACATGAGGTGACCAATGTACTCTATCACGGGAAAAGTGAATAGACATACATTGGCTTACAAACTTGCAATACCTGCGAAGTTATCAACAGATGGAGCAGGAACAGGAGCTGGAGTGGTGTCATTCTTTAAGGGATAAGGCTCTCCAGGAACTGAAACATAACATAACATAAAATCAAAGAAAAGAAAAGAAATAATGAGAATTGAGGACCATTCAGAGTTACTATACCAAAACTTTTGTAAGATTAGAGAACAGAATCCGAAAATACTATTTACCTAGAATGAAAGGAGAGTTAATCTTACACTCTGTTCGGCCCTCAGGGGCTCCCATGAATTATAAATTTGGTTTATTTGTATTTTCTAGGTAAAATGTGTGGTTGAAAAGTAAAAAGAGAAAATATGTGTAGTTAAAAAGTGATTTGAAAAATTGCGTAAATTATAAATTGGATTATAATCGTTAATGATTGCATTACTGAACACAGCCTTAATTTTTAGACCAATGTCCAGGCCAAACTTGAGACTACTATCATAGTCAAATCGCAAACACATATACTGTCTAGATTTTTTTTCATCCTATGCTAATCCACTTTATTCTTCTTTTTCTGCTTGTTGAGAGAATATTGAAGCTTTTCCAATCCTTTAAAAAGTTCCCATGGCTTAAACAAAAAATCTCAGCTTAGCAACGCAACTTCATGTCATTCATATTCAATTTCCAAAAATCGAACAACACTAACAAATCCCACCTTTACTTGTCAGTAAACAGAAAATCAATTATCCAACAGAAAAAGACCAACTTGAGCTAAAAATTACATGAAAAAAATGAATCTAAATACTATCCGACTTATGTCTCAAAAGATTAACAGAAATTACCTGAATTTAGTGGTATGTAGTATAGTGCCCCAATTGTTATATTGTCTGGATTAGAGATTCCATTGACAGTCTCAATACTATCCATACTAACCCCAAATCTACTAGCCAAAGATGCCACACTATCCTCTTCTCTCATAACATAACTCATCAAGTAATTCCACAGCCCACTCGAACACCCACACATGAGCCTCAATGACACCACAGCACCTTTTCTTGCCTTTCTGGTAAACTTTATAGAAAAATAAGCCAACCCGTCATAGGCCTCCATCACTAAATCATACACAGACCCATTATTTTCCCTCACAGTAAAAGTAGTATTGCTCAAGTATTTGTGTAAACCTGAAGCACAAGAACAATTCTTTTTGATGAAAATGTAGTCTTTGCCATTTTCCTCAATGGTTATATCTTCTGGCAATACATCAAACATGCTTTGGATCACTGGTAGAGTCTGCTTTGAGGTGGGCTTGAAGGCTAAGAAAGATGTGCATAGGCGTGTGGTGTCTGTACAGTTAAGTGGAGCTGGATATGCTTCTGATAAGCAGAAAGTAATTACTTGGAGTGTGAGTAGCAGTGGCAAAATGATAAAGATTGGTGTTCCTCTTCTATGAATCATTTTAACAAAAACCTTTGATGCATCCACTCGAAAGATTCAATCTTTGATGAAAACTAGTCAGAAAAATGAGTCTTTGATATACTTTACTATCAAGAACTGAATGTTAGAGTGAAATTAGTAGGGAATGACTGAAAACAGGGCATTTTTTGCATATCTGGAAGAGTGATTACTGACTGACAACTCCATGAAAGTGAAAATGGAGAGAAAGTGACCGCCATTTGGAAGAGAAAATGCCACTAGCAAGTAGCACCTTGGGAATTGTTAAATGATACAGTTCTTCACTACAAAATAAGGTTACGAGTAATAATATTTGACTCAATACATCAAGATTTGCAGTGCAATTTACAAGATGATGGATATTTGAAGCTAATTTTGTAAAGACCATATATTTAAAATAAGGAAGTTATAATTCACTAAAAATGAAAATAAAGCAAAAATTCATATTTAAATCGATAAATATTTTACATTAAGCACTTGTGAAAAGGACGAGGCGATAATATGGAATAAATAATAATGCATGAATGGCAAAAAGGACTTGACTTGCCTTGTTTTGGGGACAAGGAAAGCACAATTTGCCAAGAAAAGGTTACATAAGGACACATGAATATAGGCCCCACATTAGTAAAGAAAAAAAAAAAAAAAAAAAAAAAAAAATCACCAATCATTTTCGACTACTCGATAAATCTAAAAGAAGATGATTAAATACATCTAACCACACATATAAGTCGAGAGGGTTGGGAGTGGTGCATAGTTAGATCGGTCGAAAATTCTAATACTGCTTGCTACAATTCGAATTATCTAGAATTTTGTAAATTTTTTATTTCTTTTATTGACAGAAAAATGAGTTTGGACAACTTAGAAAAAGTACATATGCGGCAAGAATTGTATGGTCGGGTGTCTGCATCATGTTAATCAGTTAACGTTGAATCCTGCTAAGGTCTGTTTGGTAATGGACATAAGATTATGTAACGCCAACAAATAATTACAAAGACGTCACAAATACTACCATGTCATCCAAACAAATCACTTTCAAAAATGGGCTATTTTCCTAATGTAACCAAATCAAATAATAAATAAAGGAATCATCATTTTTTAATTAATAATTATCTTATTTATATCATTGTCCTTGTTCCCTTCCATCACTTGCCAAAATCTGCAAACGCATCAATTTCTTTTCTTGTTCTTTTTTTGCTTTTTGCTAAATTAATAATTAATTTCGTAATGAGCTTGAAGGTACGTGAAGTGTGCTACTTCTATATGAGATATTCAAAAATAATTCTTGTTTTTTGTCATCATCGAAAGTAGGAAATGGACTAAGAAATTGGGCCAGTAAAACTTTCTGGGCTTCTAATGAAGAAATTGGGCCAGTACAAGTGGGGCCAAGAGAACTTGCTGGCTTATAAGTAGACATTGGGCCATGAATTTACATGCTTAGAGGTGATATAGGTGTCCACTATGCTACAGGAACATAATGGTGAACCGAAAGTTGTACATTTACACATATGACAGTTATCTAATATTTTACCTATCACATCAACTTCAAAATCACCACCCATAAAATTTTGGTGCAACTTTTGTTGTAGGAATTCTGTTCCACCAGCTTTTTTCTATAGGTGTTTAGGGAGTTCCGCGTGCGAGTGTTTGTGCCAACGTGTTTTGTCTGTTGGATCTTATCGGAGTAGTCATTTTTGTATGAGTGCAATGTTATTTATATAGGTAGTCGATCTACGTGATATCCTATGTGTTATTGTTTTAACAATTAAAAAAATTATATGAATTTTCATAACAATCACACATAAAATGTCTCGTAGACAACTTCCGGTTTCGTCTCTAGCAAACCTAGGGTGCATCTAGTCAGTCACGTGACTCACTAACTCAGAATCTTTATTTATTTATTTAAATCAGAAATCATATTACTGTGTTTTGGGTTCCAAAAAACGTTGGGATTTATACAATTAAGTACTCACAGTCTAGCGTATGGCATTGTTGAGGCAAAATGGTCAATTGTGGTAAAAGTTATAACGTGTCAAAGTAAGTCATTTCAATCTAAAACTTGAGAATTTTGATGGCCATGTGACTTAAAAAAATTCAATGGTCCAGATGGACATCGAAAACAATTAAACTCATGTCTTGAAAAGGTATGTTTAACTCGTAGTATAATATTTTTTCCCATGAATTATTGACATTTATTATTTTCAAGCAACAAATTTCTTAATATAATTTATAACATTTTATTATAAAAATTTATAGGGGGTATGACGTTAAATTTTAATTTTTTTTGGGACCATTATAGGCTACATCAAATTTTTTTCAGGTCATTACATTAAATTACATAATTCAAACTATCCTAACAAAACTATCAAATAATTCAAAAGGCAAATATTTTATATTTAAATAAGTACTTTATATCATCTCCTAACCACACATACACAAGAATTGTGTCTCGTAACTCAGAATATATGTGCATGTCACTGGATATCACCACTATGAATAGCATTACTATTTTATGTGTCCCACCACATGAAAATTTAGATGACCATAGATGATGCACCGCTATAGCCCATGCTGGGTCGTGTGTGGTCAGCCCACATGGGTCAATAAATCAAAGGGAAGAGTATATAACTACAACATTTTAAGTTTCACTTTCTAAAACTAACAAACTTAACATTATTTTTCAAAAATCAAGTGTTTAATAATTAAAAATAAATATAATATCTATATATTAATAAAAACAGCAGAGATTCTAGGAATCTTTAATTTCAATTGAATCTATTGTCAACGGATTCTGATTTTGAATTTTTTGATAATTTTCATAATTTTTGGGAATTTTTACGAATAGGTTTTAAAATTAATTGGCAGTTTAAATTTAAATTTACGTGGTCACGAAAAAAGTGCAGTTTTTCTTCAACTTCTCACTCTTCAACGTCTTCCCGCCTCTCTCTCCAGTCTCCACCAATTTCTCTCCATACCAAAATTTTTTCCACTTATTGCTCACTGCCCTCTAACAGACAATCGCCTGTTCATGCAAAAATAGCTTCAATATCGAAAATTCCAGTTCATTAGGTTTAGGTCCCTAGACATCTGAAATAAAATCCCTACTACCATTCTGTATTTTCCATCAAAATATCAGATACCATCAAGGTCAAAGGTTTCATTGCTTTGGATAAATTGTCAAAACCAAGATGTGTAAATTGCTTGATTCACCAACCATTTTCAATCTCCACCATCGCCTCCACCTCCCACATATCAAGCATCTTGCTTCCGAGTCCGCTCCCAACCGGAATCCCAGACGGCAGCCTCGATACCGATATAAGCAACTTTCCTGTTGCTGGAACCATCTCCCCGTTCTACCTTATGCTTAGCCGACTCCCGCCATACCGACACTGTAGCGCCCCGAGTTCTAAATATCTGGTTCACCACGTCATCGTCTGATCTAACTTTTCAAATAATATTTTTGCGGAAGAAATAACTGAAATTCATTTTTGGTAACATTAAATAAACTGTAATGGTCGATAAAATTGAACACATTTATGAAACAATTCGAAATAATAAATCGAGCCATTATTATTGTAAAGCAATTGACAATTTCATAATTTCTCAAATAACTGAAATTCTCAAAATTATCCAATGTTTGGAAATACGAAAATCATTAAAATAAGGTTTTCAACCATTTAACGTCTATTGCCACAATCATCCATCACTTGCCACCCTCTTCGAGATCTGCAAATGTTATTAAAATAGACATGAGCATTTCATAGAAATACTCAGTAAACTCATCGCCCATTAATTAATCTACAATATAATTGAACACATAAATGCAGGCTCTTTAGAAACATAGGGTGTGGGTAGTCTCTTCTTGTGCATTAAAGCACGGGGCTTCTCTTTGAAAAATCACAGGCTCTTTAAAATCATCGGGTGCGGGTAGTCTCGTCTCGTGTACATAAGGCACGTATGTTATGCATAACATCATCATTTATCTTGCAAGATATTCTCTTCTTTATTTCTCATGCATAAAGCAAGTAAGTTATGACAAGCATAACAACATAATTATTTCCGAAGAAATACATTCTCGTCTCTTTTCATAAAAATAACTTTCACATAAGTCACATAACATACACATTCACATGCAATCATAATTTAAATCAATTAATATGGGCGAGTCTACCTTAAACTTAACGAGTGTGGTTGAGCGGGAATGACTTCAATATTTCAAATCTCCGTACGCTTCGTCTAGCCAATTAGAAGATTAAGTCGAATTAGTCTTTTGAAATTTATAGTTTAAAATGATAAATTACAATTTGGGGACTGAAATTGATGATTTGAAAGTTGGAGGACTAAAATGAGTAATTTGAAAGTTGAGGGACTAAAATGAATACTTTGAAAGTTGAGGGGCTAAAATGAATACTTTTAAAACTTGGGATTTATAAATAAATCAATATGAACAAAATTAAAAGACTTTAAAATATGTGGCTTAAATGATAACTTTTGAAATTTAGGCTAAAGATATATATCTTTTTAAATCAATAGGGACTAAAATAAATAACTTTTAAAATCATGGGCTGAACTTAAAATATTTTAAACATTTAAGGGTTGACTTAAAGAAAATCTAAAATTCAGGATTTAAAATAATAACTTTTGAAAATTGGGGACTAAAGTGTAAATATTTGAAATTAAACTAAAATACAACATATATACATATAATATATATATCTGTCTCTCTCTAAAACCGTATACAGAGAGAGAGTAGAGACCAAGGGCGGAGACATAGAGGGAGAGGAAGTGCGACCAGGACCCTCGCAAACCGGCGATCTGCTGGCGAAACACCGTCGCAGAGTGGCGATGAACGGCGGCCAAGAAGTGGTTCAAATTTGAGGGATTGGGTGCGAGTTTTTTGTGCGAAATCGTGATTGTTGGGCAGTTAATCAGAGCTGCGATTCCGACAATAACTCCGGTCGAAGCGGCCTGTGTCCGAGGTGAGTTGTTTGGTTAGTTTATTTCTTGGTTTTGGGCTCGATTGGTTGTCATAATCGAAGTGGGCAGTGGGTGGTATTGGTGTATTGGTTGCGGTGATTGCGGTCGTCGAAGTGATGTTGGTTGTATGTCCCGGTGATGGTGAATTATTGGTTTGACTGGTTTTGATTGATTTGCAGTTGGTGGTGAGGTTGTTCTCGGTGATGGTGGTGGTGAAAATTGGACTTGGTGTTGGGCAGCTGCGGTGGTTTTTGGTTCGGTGTGGGCTGACCATGTGGTGGTGTTGGTGGTAACAGTGGTGGAAGCAGCGACTTTGGTTAAGAAACTGATTGAGGCAGTGGTTGGTTTGAGTCGATGTAGGTGGTGATGGGCTCTTACCGTGAGTTGGGTGTTGGGAGGACCGGTGGAGTGGCTGTTGAGAGGGAGAGGTTGATGAGGAAGTGGAAATGCAGCTTGGGTTTGTTGGTTGTGGGTTGTGGTGATGTATAAAGAGGGGTTGGGAAATGTGAGAGTATGTTATGGGATTGATGTGATAGGTGGGAGTTGGTGGTGTGAGATCTTGACAAGCAATGCAAGTAGTTCGAGAAAAATAATACGCGTGAATCAACTGGGTCAGAACAGAATCTGATGAAATGAGCTTTACCAAATTTGGAATTTAAAATGATTTTGAAAAGAATAATTTAAATAAATAAATAAAATAATAAAATTTTGAAAATTCGGAATTTAATTTAAAATTGAATTAACTCGATATTTCTCAACTTGGCTAGACGAACGCGTCGTGAATTTAACTTAGAAATGGGCGAGATTGCAGCGACACGGTTTTCGAAGTTTTAAAATAATTTTTTAATCGCGTGAAAAATTCTCGATCGCTACAACAATTGGTCTAATGGTACCAGGGATTCCATGAAGTTTGTACTTAACCCCTAGGTACAATGTTCGAATCCCTGGGGAGGCAAAAATCCATTTCCTGGAAACGAGGCTGCCAGCCCTTGAGGAGCAGGACGATCAGGGGGAGTGAAAAGACTATGAGTAGACGGCCAGAAGCCCTTGAGGACCGGGTACGCTACAGACACAACCATCATTTTAGCCGCTGGAAGAAACTCCTGATCAATCTTCTGCTACACAAGCTTCCGGTTCCGACTCTCTACTGGGAACCCTAGCCAACGCCTCCTTCTGCCGCAGTCATCTACTGTCTATTGAAAGATGCAACTATTTTTTCCACATCTCCCTTGCAATTAATTGTATACCTTGAGTCTGTGTCACCTCGATTTGGGAATTCTATACCTGTGTCTTGTGATTTGCCCACACTCAATAGTATGTTTGGTAGCTTGAACAATACAACATTGCCAAAATCTTTCATCCTATTTACATAAATATCTCAATTTGGACTTGGGGGCATACACTGATTCCATATCAACTAAAACAAATGGTTCTGCTTCCTGCTTGCTCTGTTGTCGGCGGTGTATGTTGTTTCTATAGAAGTTCTGTCTTTTTATATTTGCTGTTATGACTGTCATTTATGATTCCAATCCGTTTGATGAAGATGAATTCAATCCATTTGGGGTAATTCTGAAATATAAGCACAATATGCGATATAAATAATGCCTGTTGATGATTTAGTTTTTGTGGCCATTGTCAAATTTCTTCTTTTCTATTGACAATGTGACCGTGATTGTAATAATGCAATGCTTGATTGAATTTATGACGTTTTGCTACGTCACATTTTGGATCTCTAAAATTCAATAAAAAATGTAGTTTTCATTGAAGGTCTTATAGGAGTATTATTTTGTTTTCTTTTTTAATTTTCTATGTGTTTACGTGATTCTTGAGTTATTAACTAACAGGTGAAAACCTTCATGTTTCATGGTATTGAGTTGTTTATGCGATTCTTGAATTATTAACTACCAGGTGAAAACATTAATGTTTCATTGTATTGACTTTGCTATGACTTCTTGAATTAAAAATAGTTGGGATGCTGTGCTTAGACCTAACCAGTGATAAATAAATTATGTCCATGCCATGCCATAAGTACGTTCAATTGTTCAGTTTTGTATCTGAAGTTTGCACTACAAAATTATAGAATCTACAATTGATAGATTATTTCTTTTCTTTTCATTTTGTGTGTGTTTTAAAGTAGCGACTACTAAACAAACTTGTAATATCTATCTACAATATCTTAATCACAGTTATAGAGTTCATTATTATTTTGGCTAGAGGTTACACCAAGTGAACTCACGATAGAAATGAAGTAAAAGTTTTGAAATGTTTAAGTGAATGTTTGAAAAGTTTGAAAGTTCTAGATAGTAAAGTAAATGGGGATACATATTTCGAATTGTTTAAAGCATTTCAAGTCATAAGCATACATCACTTACACGAAGTTTACTTACTGAGCTTTAGCTCACCCAAATCCCTCCCCAATATTTCAGGTGATGAAAGCTAGATGATACGAGGAGAGCATGTGGTTGCAGACTCAGACAGTACCGCTTTCATCTTTTAAATAAAGTTGAATTAGAATTTACTTAAGTTTCTCATTAATTATTTCTTATTCATTCATTATTGATTATTGTTTGGTTAGAGTTAGCGAATAAGTAATGGTATCGTATTATGAATTAAATTACTCCTTATTTCATTTGTTAAAGTTTATTGATTTGAAATTATTATGTTGAGAAGTTTGGGATTGATTGAAATGGTTTTGGTGATATTGGTTATTGAATGAGTTGAGATTTATGTTTTAAAATTATTATAATGTCCCTCTACAGGTTGACTAAGTCCAATTTATAAGGAGAACTCTTTCGAGATTTTTTAAAAATATTTCAATAGAAAATGAAAGTTTTAGAGGTTAAAAATGTTTTATTTCCTCATAAGTGAAAGGAAGTTAACACATCTAGGTTTAAGAATTTAAACTTGGGGTGTTACAGTTTCTAATTTGCCTTTGATGAATCTTTATTTTGCTTCTATTTGGTATTATGAATTTTCCACAAGTGGGAGAAAGTTTGGTTTTTTTTAATCTAAAGTTATGAACCTAAAAATTTGCATTAATCTGGAGTTTTACCAGATGTATTCTCACTCATTTGGCATTAATGTCGATGACGATGAACAATGCTAAATTGTGCCAACGTTGAATTTGAAACACTAAATGAATTATTTGATAATACGCCTAAGGAAAGTAAGAATGAAAATTAAACGTTGAAATGCAATTTGATTCAATTGAATCTTGGATATCCATTATTATGCAGGGAAGAATTTGTGGCTTCTGGTGCCATTGAAATTGTTTTTTCTTATTGGAAAAAGTAGTGAGTGATTTTGAAGATTATTTTAACCATGTTTATGGAGCTAATTGATGCCATTTATAACATCGATTATTTTGAGCTTTATAAACATGTTAGGATGTATTAAGTTGCATGTTTAGTTTTTTGATATATTTTGTTGCAAATGTAGGATTTTTTTATGGTGATATCATGGTATCATGCCTTAGAGATAAAGATGGAAATGCCGAAAGAAATGGATTTCTTCTTTTGATTTCTGATTTTAATGAGAAAAGAAGGTAATAATTCGCTACATAAGAACACCACTAAGGCACTAACATCCAGTTTTGATCTTTAAAATTGACTAAGGAGTCTTCAAATATTCAATTGGTTCCGTCTCCTGACATAAGTGAATAAATAGCTTTCCAAATACCAGTTGGTCATTATGGCTCAACATCATTCCCATTTCTTTCTTTCTTCAGTTCCAACTGCATCTTTTGCATTTTCATTTTATTTCTTTTCTTTTCGTATAATATCCTATTATTTACTTCTACGTGAATGCCCATTATGTGAAATTTTTTTCAATTCTTATGTTTCTGAACATTAATTTTTGCCAACGTTAATATGTCATTGCATCGCACGGATGTGGATCTAGTTATATATAATATAAACATAATTATCTATTATATTAAAACTAATATAAAACTAATATAATACTAAATCAAAAACTCAAATTTTGACGTCACAACTTTCCTCACCCCACCCACAATCCTACCAACCCACCCCATCCCACCCTACCCTACCCCAGAAATAATTTTTATATTTTATCATGTCGATATTTTCCTACCTTCTCCATCCAACCCCACCCCAGCCCCACTCGATCCTACCCAACCTCGTCGCAAAGTGACCGATGTTTGGTAAATGTACTTTATTTGGTTTATAAATCAGTTTACACAATTTCTCAAATCACTTTTTAACCATACACTTTTCTCTCTCCAATTTTCAACAATTATTTTTTACCTCAAAATCATAAATAAACCAGTTTATAAACCAAGCAGTGTTACCAAACGGAGGATGATCACAACCCAACCCACCCCCATCTTGCCAACCCATCCAACCCAACCCAACCCAACCCCGCCACCCCTACCCTATCCCACCCCAAAAATAAGTTTTTTCTTTTTTTCTCTCGATGTTTTCCCATCCCAACCCAATCCAACACTACTCAAACCTATCACACCTCATCGCAAAGTGACAAATTGATCTCACCCCAACCACAACCACAGCCCCACGACCTCTCATCCACCCACCCATCCACCCACCACCCCTACCCTACCCCACCCAAAAATAAGTTTTTTTCCTCAATATTTTCCTACACTTCCCTACCCCACCTACGATTTTTTTCTTCTACTTTCCCCAACCCAACCTCATCCTACACACCCCACCCTACCTACCCTACAAAAATGAGGTTTTTTTTTTTCTTTTCTCTCTCTCGATGTTTCCCACCCTACCCTATCCTAACCTGCCATCCTCACCCTCTCCCACCACACATCACCTCATCCACAAAGTGACAATCGATCACACAAAATCACAAATCACAACAACAAATTTAATTGCAAATTTCACCCCAATCCCGTCCCCACCCAACTTCAACCTACATGTAAAGTCACATTTGATAACACAAACTCACAATTACAAATTTACTTCCAAAATTTACCCCACCCACCTCACCTGACATGCAAATTCATAATTGGTCACATAAAGTCACAATTGGGTCACAATTAAAATTTTAGTTGCAAAACCCCACCCCCACGTCACCCAAAAGTCACAATTGGTCACACAAAATCACAGTTCAGTCACACAAAATCGTAATTAGGTCACACAAGATCATACCCCACCCCAAAAATATTTTTTTCTCGATTTTCCCCACCCCACCACATCCAAACCAAAAATGATTATTTTTCTCTATGTTTTCCCACCCCCAACACACCCAACCCGCAAAGTCACAATTGGTCAGACAAAAGTTACATTTCAGTCATAAATCACAATCGCAAATTTCACCGCAATTCCACCCCTCCCCTCCCCACCCCATCCAACTCTGCCCCACATGCAAAGTCGCATTTGGTCACACAAAGTTAAATTCGGTCAAATTACAAATTTAGTTGCAAAATTCACCCCCACCCCAACCTACAGCACCCAACATGCAAAGTCACAGCTGGTCACACAAAGTCACAATTGGTCATGAAAGGTTACAATTCGGTCAAAATTACAAATTTAGTTGCAAAACCTTACCTACCCACCCAACCCCCAAAGTCAAAATTGGTCACACAAAGTCACATTTGATCACACAAGGTTACAGTTCGATCACACAAAGTCGCAGTTAAGTTAAAATTGGTCGCATAAAGTCACAATTGGTCACAAAATGTCACAATTCGTCACACAAAGTTACAGTTTGGTCGCACAATGTCACGGTTCGTTCACACAAAGTCGCAGTCCAGTCACACAAGGTCACAGTTTGCTTACATAAAGTCACAGTTTGGTCACAGAAACTACAGTTCGATCACAGAAGGTCACACAAAGTCACAGTTCTCATCCCACGCCCGCTCGCCCCACAAGGTCACAGTTGGTCACAATCTCTAATATAATTGGTTACAATCATCCATAATTGGTCACATAATATTTATTTATTGGTCACAATTTGTTCATTTTTTTGTCACAATTAATCAATATTTTTTGTCACAAACATCTAATAATTGGTCGCATTTTAGTCGATATTTTGGTTATAATTACTTATAATTGATCACAATCACAATCACCATTCAACCCCCGTCCCCCCCCCCCACTCTCACCCCAACCCAACCCTACCCTATCCTACCCTACCCAACCCAACCTAACCCCCATCCCCTTCCCCTTCCCCTTCCAAACAAAAGTAATTACTTTCGTCCACGGTCTACCACCGTCCCATCGTCACAGTCGGTCACCGCCGCCATTACCTCCTCCTTCACCTTAAGCACCACCACAATCCCCCCTTCACCACTTGTGTTCAAAAGCCAAGACAAAATTATAAAATTCATAATTGAATTGCACCGTCGCATAAGCCTAGCACTGCACCCATCGCCAGAATTTACAACAATCACCACCGGCATCTCCACCACCAAAGCAACACCACTGTTCAACCAACGCACACCCCTACAAATAACCACCACCAGCAACCACATCCTCTCTAAACAAACCAGACATCCCCTTCAAATGAACGAACCACCACATCCCATCTAAATGAACCACCATCACATACCTGTAGAAGACATTGCGAGAGGTGCACCTCCGCTGCTACGGGTGACAGCGACATCGCAGGATAGTGGAGCTCATCGCCGGTGATTGTGACTAGCAAGATGTTGCTTGGCATCAATTGTGGCTATAGCTCATCGCCGGCATCTGTGACTACCGACATCCGGCGGTTGCGACTTGCTAGTTACATTTGATGGTTGCGGCTTGCGAGTTATATTCAGTGGTTGCGGCATCTGCAGCGTGACTGCACCTCGCGGAACCAGTGGTGAGATCGCCGCTTCTATCCCTGAAAGGACGCCACTATGTCGCCGGCGGCCTGGGTGAGTAGAGATAGAAATAGCATGAGAGATTGTTGAGAGAGAGAGAGAGTGCCCCGATTGTGAGAGAGTTAGAGAGAGAAAGATCGGTGGTGAGAGTAAAGAGACCGTGTGATTTTGTGATTTTGAGGGATTAAATATCTTATCTTATCTTATATTATTAATATTATAAAGGAGGATAGTTGTCATAATTTTCCCTCCCAAGTTTCCCCCCAAAACGTCCCCTTTTCAAAAAAAAAAAAAAAAAAATGAGTAGGAGATAAATTCTCGCCTAATAAGAAATTTCAAGAAAATCCCGCCTATCAATAGAGGGACCCACGAAGTTCACTCCTCATCTCTGTTTTACCGAATATCAGTACAGTCAGGCCTTATTTCAAATTTCAAATGGGAATTCAATGCTTCCAGCTTCCGACCTCACCCAGATCTTCTACTGCGTTCTGCTTTCTTCTTACATATTTTCAGCCATTAAGCTTGGCTCTGATACCATTTGTTCATGCATTTCCCAGCCTTGAAGATGAATCTCCAGCAGCAGTTGAATCCTAGCAAGAAGCGTTCCAGTTTTCACCCTCTTTTTTCACCGTTATCCGCCATCGTTTTCGCCCAAACTCCGGTCGAGTGTTCCCCTATACGAAATGGTCGGTGGTGGTTGGCCTGCTGGATGGCCAGAGGTAAGAGATTGAGTTTTGGATCAGAAACACCTTCCGATCCTTCAGACTAATGGTTTTCCCACTGACTTCGATTGGAGAGACCATGGTATCGTAAAAGGAAAAAAAAATAAAAATAGAGGAAGTCATTTTCCCTAATCTTTCTCTCATTCTCCAAGCTTTACCATATGTGAATTTGTGTAAAACTTTATTGGGTTTCTTTTTCATAATTTTTGTAGGGATGCACTGATGGAGGAGGATGACCTACCTGCCTTGATTCCTAATCTTCAACCTTACCAGCGTCGTGCAGTTTACTGGATGGTGCAGTGAGAGAAAGGTGCCCACGAGTTTATAGTCGGAAGTGAAAAAAATCAGACTGTTTCTCCTCTCTGCTTGCTTCTAAATTTTGACAGATATATTTACATCTTACCCTAGGAGGCTTTGCACTTACACTAGGTTTCAGAATTTTCTTTCAATCTATTTATAGATAAATGTTGCTTCATTGCTGCCTATTAATTTGTGTCCGATTAATGTTACTTCTTTAACTCTTTAGTTGTCATTTTCTGAGATGAAATCAGACGTGTTTTTCTCACTTATTGATTAATGTATGTTTGATTTGTGGAGCTTTATCCAAGTCTTGAAATTTGATAGCCAATCCAAGGTGCACTGTAATAGTACAGGTTAGGAATTTAAAGTTTGCTTTACTGTGTTTCTTTTGTGTTTCTCCATCAATGGATTACATTGACCTGCATAATTCATAGATTCCAGGATGGAATAGCTTATCAAATGCAAGGGTAACAATATTTGGCTTCCCATGCTAGCAAAACATTATGAATACCCTTTTTTTCGAAGGACCCGTAGTTGTCCTTTTTTATTGTGAATTGGTCTGGCATTGTCACAAGATCAATCTGGTAAGTGACGATCTTTCTGACCATCATTTCATCATTATTTTATCAACTGGAATGTCAATTGTATACTCATATTTCAGTTAGATACAAATCTGACTCAGGAGTTGTATGTGGTTATTTGTTAGTTTACTATAATTTATATGGTAATTGGTTAGTTTAGTTTCATTTATTTTGCTTTATCAGTTTAGTTTTTGGCATGGAATGACTTATTTTTCTTTAGTTCGTTTGTTGAATTCTTTACTGCTATTTATCTTTCTTCCTAGGCAGAAGCTCATTTTTTGGGCTTTTCGTATCACTGGACTAGAATAAGAATGGATTCTTTGCCCGTTTGTTTGGCTCTCTGTTTTAAATTCTCACTTTTCTCACATTTTATTAGAAATGACTAAATCAAAATAAATATTGAAACAAAATGGGAGAAAAATATAAGATTATCAATATAAATATTGAATTTTTTTATGGTAGAATAACTTGAATTCTTATTATATTTTTCACTATTCATAGTTTTGTTGATAAATGAGCATGATTTATTTGTATATTCTGAATTTTTAATAGTGAGATGATGATTTTCCTGTATCTAGGAGCTGATAGTATATGTTAGCATATGATGATAATAAAATGGTTCGTTTTGCGATTGGATTTTTCATCTGGAACAGGGCAACCGACTCCCTCCCTTACATGGTTATCATATCAAGGATATTTCTATTGATGCTATTACATCATTTACTTTACATTGGTTCATGTATGCAGGTTCGATAAATGTCTAATGGAATTTTAGTTTGTTGTAGTTTTGTTCTCATTGGATTTTATGGATTGACCTGTTCTCCTTTAGAATAGTTTCATAGAATTAGGAGAGTTTAGACTTGCATAAGTTGAAATATTTGCTTTGGAATGATAAGTTCATTATATGTGAAATATATAATGAAGGTTGTAATATTTGCTTTGGAATCTTTGACTAACCTTAAAACCCAAAAGTTGAAATATTTGCTCTGGAATCTTTGACTAACCCTAAAACCCAAAAAGCTTTTTTATAGCAACAGAAAGAAAACCCAGAAGTTTTATAATGTGAAGGTTGTATTTTTCAGGGGTTCAGCTTGAAGAAGTAACAAATTCTGAAGAACGCATTTCGGGTGAGTTTCCATTTTTTATGATTTTTTATGTCTTAAATCTCTGATCTTTATGTTTTAAATGAAATTTTAGATTAAGGGAGTTGAAGCTTCTGACTTTCGAGATTCAAGTTCAGCAAGTTCCACAGTGAATAAGCATCAGTGCATTTCATGTATGCTTTGGAAGAGTAGGTTTTGGAAAGACAAGGTGAATTTTTTTCTTTTTTTTTTGTGGTTTTTTTATTCTTTTTCCTTTCTTTCTTCTATCAATGTGATCATTATAAGAGACATAAGATAAATGTAATTTTAGGCCTCTATTTTGTGAATCTGGTGCAGTCCAAAACAATGTCCTATATCTTGGTGTAAATGGTCATTTGTCGTTGATTGAATATTGGATAATGGAAGACCATTTTTTTAAGGAACAATGCTTTACCTTTTAGTAAATCATCTTCATGCTTTTGCTATGACTATTTAGCATAAGAGCTTGCTACTCACTTTTCAGGTACAGTGCTTGATGGCTTCCCATGCTTGCATAAGTTGAAATATTTGCTTTGGAATTTTTGACTAACCCTAAAACCCAAAAGCATTTTTATAGCAACAGAAAGAAAACCCAGAAGTTCTATAATGTGAAGGTTGTATTTTTAAAGGGTTCAGCTTGAAGAAGTAACAAATTTTGAAGAACACATTTCGGGTGAGTTTCCATTTTTTATGTTTTAAATCTATGATCTTTATGTTTTAAATGAAATTTAAGATTAAGGGAGCTGAAGCTTTTGACTTCCGAGATTCAAGTTCATCAAGTTCCACAGTGAATAAGCATCAGTGCATTTCCTGTATGCTTTGGGTAGTATAGAATTAGTGAACATGCTTAGTATTCTTGGATTTATTAGATCTCTTGCTTTATAATTGATCATACTTGAATTTTTGTTGCAAAATCAGTGGATATCTGGAAAGCATTGTTTATGATATTCATCGAACTAATTTGTTTATCAATCACCAATCAATAATCAATTAGTGAAATTTTTTGTGCAATACTTATTGAGGATTTTTATCTTCATTTTTTTTGTAGGAGACTTCACAAATCTCAATCAACAATGTCAGAAAGACCGATGGGGTTTGTTACTTGGAGTTGAAAATACCATCAAGATCAGTTGGAGAAGGATTCTCGAACTTCTTGGAAAAATATGGATTTCAATATGGGTGTAGCTATTCTTGAGCATTGCTTCCTTCCTTGGTTAAGTTCTTCATATCTTTTGTTGATTAAATTTTGGAATTTAAATCTTGTGCCATGATGCAATCTGTCATGTTAATTTCGTAAATGATTGAATTTTCCAGCCAGGCAAAATGGCATATAGCTGCTAAAACTTATTTTCTTTGTTTCATAACCTTCGGGTGATGGTAATTTAAAAAAAAATTCTAAACCAAGTTGGCGAGATATGTGGCTCTCTTCAAATGATTGCGAGGGAAACAAAAAAGATTACCTAGAATTATTGTTATTTTGTCAATTATATTGGCATCAATAATAAACCTTTTGTGGGTAAGAATCAACCCATTTTCTTTTTTCCAGAGAATCTCCTGTACTAGAAATCTGTGGACTTGATTGCGATGATTGAGATGCATTTTTGCAACCAGCTTCATTTTTTTATACTGCGCTGAAAGTGGAACAATTTCACACAATTTGATCGATTTATTTCGAGGGTAGAATATTGTAGTAAAGAGATCCAAAGTAAAGAGATTTGTTTGAAAGATTAGTTTCTTTTTTATTACTACTATGCTTTACATCCCAATCTGACCATATACATTTTTAATTTCTATTAATTTTGTTATGTAGGTTTGGAATACCGTTGAAAAGCACAAGAAGGGAGAATACACTTCAATTATTCATGAGTTCTTCTTTTGCAGTGAAATATCTAATAGTAAAGAACATGGCAGAGGTATGCCTGATATGCTACTTTGCATTTTATATTTTTTTTTTGCTTGGGAATAAGCCTCCATTGTCCCTTCTTTTTGACTTTTTTCTATTATTATGTTCTTGCAAAGCTGTGAGTATCACACGAATTTTGGTTCTTTCCCTTTCTTTTTGACTTTTCTTCTTCCGTTGAAGCCTTCTATTCGTTGCCTCTCTTGAACCATGTTAAAGTGCATAAATTTAGCTAATAGATTGTTTTCTAATGCAGCTAAATTCTGTTTTTGGACAAATTAAATCCATGCAGAGTCAACCCATGTTTGTTGGTTTTGTTACTGAATAAAGTGGTAGGATCTGGGAATGAAACATTCGATATTCTATATTACATAACCTTTTTCCAGCGAAATTAGTTCTTTCTAATGGCGATTCCCCCATGCTCGAACTGTTAACCACATCATAGGCACTTGTTATTCATACTATCTTCAACTATGAATTCAGAAGCTTATATTTGTCTATTAGCTAATGCACTTTAGACAAATTCCTCACTTAATGGAAATCAGAAGTTCATTTTCTGTCTTAGTTAGATTCAAATTTCTGAGTGATGTCTTTGCAACTTCAAATTTGACTAATGATTTTGATAGCTAATATTATCCTAGCATCATTAAGTTTTGATGTTGTTTTTCAAAACTAATGTAACAGACGAGAAGTGGTTATAGGGATCCCTGATCAGGCATTCAAGTCCAACATCATCTGGAAGGCTGGTATGAGCTCCATATTCATTTATACAGTCAAAGATGGAAATAACACTGCAGAAGATTTTATTTTGCAAGCAAGTGGTGTGGTGTTCTAATTTTGTTTGGGAATAAAATTTAACATTTTTATCTTTCATTCATATTGTTATTAACTTGATATTCTTATATTGTACTAGACACCGACTTATTGAATTTCAACCTCAGCTTCATACAATGAAGACCTTTATGGGATGTGCTTTGAATTATATGCATGTTTTGTAATTTGGTTTTATAGTCTATCCATGAGAGAGCCATATATACATGTTTTGTAATTTGGTTTTATAGTCTTTAATTCACAATTGGAAAGGTATAATTTTTTTCCCCACAATCTTCTCTCCTCTCAGATTACCATTGGAAAGCGTGATTTCTGAATGTTGGTTTGTACATGTTGACTCTACACGTTATATTTAATATCTATGTTTGGTGTAGAAATTGTCTTTGAATTTATATTTGATTTGAGATTATGTTAAGGGTTTGATTGAGCTCTATTTTTGGGAAAATAGAATTTATAATTGTTATTTTTTGAAGAATGTGATTAAAAGTAGGATTTTTTTTGGATTTATGTACGAAATTATTTTATTCGGACAATGTGTGGTTGAAAATAAGTTAGAAGAAATATGAGATTTGTAAGAATGGGCTTTAAGCTTGAGCTAAATTGTTTCTTTTCATTTTCCATTGCTAATAATAGGTCATGGATGAATCCATTAATTTCAGAAACAAATATCAAGTCTACAATGAAGCAGATTGAGATAATCTATTAAGAATAAATTTGGAAGATTGTTAATTATACACTATTTATGTTATAGTCCTATGATTATCATGGTTAGTTATTGTAATATAATATTATTTTTTTATATTTAATTTCGTGCATCGCACGGGTGGTAGAACTAGTGTAACTAATAATTATTAATTAGGTAATTAGAACCTGATTTTTAAAAAAATAAACTTTACCAACTTATTTTTAAAATTGGATCTTAGAATCTAGGGATCCGTGTAATTTTCCCTAAATTAAATTCAAAGAAAAAGAATGTGAAATAATCTCTTACTTCAGTTGATTCATATTTCATATCGTTTTGTAGTTAATGGTTAGGTCCAGATTATGGGCTCATAATCCTTGTTCGTCTAGCTTGGAAAATCACATCTCTGCATGACGACTTTTTCGGTGCATGTCATCTGGCAAATTACACGGTTCAAGCACATACAACTTACCCTTTTGGATTGGTTGCAAAATTTAGTTGAAATTTATCTTTATTAGCCAATGTGATCAACGTTGAAGCTTGCTCTAGTTTAAGCTATGAGTTGGAAGTTGGAACAGATAAATTAGAATAACAGTTTATCTTATTTTTATTTAAATTTAACGAAAAAAAGACAATATTATCGTTTGAAGTCTAGAATCGAATCTCTAGACCATATATATTCATGCTAATTGTAAATGTCAAGATTGTTAGGCTATATTATCTTTATATTTCAGTTTTCTATTTTAATTTTCGAAAATATTTTCTGTTTTCTATTTTCAGTACTATTTTCGAAAATAAAAAGCTGAAAAATACGTTTCATTTTTTAAATTTGAAGAGTCAGATCCATTCTTTATATAAAAAGGTAAAACCAGTGTTTAGAAAATCGAACCGGCAGGAAAAATCAGGAACCGGTCCAAAACTTGTCCGGTCCGGCCTAAATTAAAACTGGTCATTTAAAAACCGCCCAGAAAATCCGATTTTTGACTGGTTCAAACAGGAACCGGCCAATTTTTAAACCCGATTTTCCATTTTTTCCCTCTAATTATTTTAAACTACTTTTGTGAATGATCTTATTTTCTAAATAAGTAAATCTTGATTTATTTGTAAAATAACTTGTTTTTTAGAATATTTATGATTTTTGAAATAATTTTTAATTAAAACCAGTTATACCCTGGTTCGAACCAATTTTCGATTTTCTAAACACTAGGTAAAACAAAGAGTTTTTTTAAAAATTATTATATAGACTCGTTAAAATAAAATAAAAAAATATTTTGTATTTCGAGGGTTTCTGAATGAGGAAAATTGTTCTTATTTAGCTAACTTCGAGAGTTTTGTGAAAATAAATTTTAGCTATAAATAATACTAGAAATGATAATTTGCGAAAGAAAAAAAATTAGTTGAAATAAGTTTTAGCTATAAATAATACTAGAAAACGTCAAAACTGCATTTTCTGTTTTTTGTTTTTATTTTTGAAAACAGTGCAACGGAACACGTTTTCTACATTTTCGGAAATAGAAAACAGCTAGAAAATGGTAAAGAGAACGCAGCCTTAGGTTTTTAATGTAATTAACAATTCCGTGAATAAAAAGACTAGTTTATAACGTTCAAATTAGAGTTGAAGTATTGTAGTTGAGTTAGTTGAGTATTTTTGTTCAATGGGATCAAAAAGTGTCTACGAAAACTTGAGATGCAATTAGAAGTCAAAAAAGAATCCGAAATTCACAAAGATTATGATTTAAATTTTCATCTAGAAGTTGAGACCAGTTTTCATATAGAAAACATTCAAATTTGGAAACTACTATTTCTAAAAGAATTGTAACTCTTTGAGTTATCTTTTCAACGTATTATGAATCACCTCAAACGGACATCAAGAAAGAAAGTTATGATTAAAATATTAACGGCCTCTGGTTGGACTTTTGATAACCGCTCAAGCGGTTTTAGTTGACTTTGGGCTCTCAAATTGCGCTCAAGCGACTGTTCGCTTGGAGAATTTATATTTCGCAAATTTAAACATTTTCACAATCTCATATGAGCTCAAACACTTCATATTATATATATACTCAAGCCTTTTTTTGTGGCTGTTCATTGTACATCTTCTCTATAACACATTCATATCATTTTGTGAAGATCCAAAAACATATTCAACCCTTGATTCAATCAATTATTTCTTAATATCATACAGTCGCACATTGAAGGAAAACATCAAATCCTTGAATCTAAAACACCCACTTCCTAGTTCATCAATGAAAGTAATTTCTCAATTAGAACACCAGAGGATGCTGAAGATTGAGAAATGTTGGACTACAAGAACAGGAATAAGAACAAGGATTATTGATTGTTTGGTATCCACTTGGAATAGACAATTGTACAAGATTCAGAAGCTGGTGAAGTTAGCATATCTTGGTGATTGCATGAAGTCAATTGGAAAGTATAGTGGAGTTGGCTAGACATATCTAATTTTAACGTTCATTGTCTATAGTAGATATAACTGGTTTGGTCTCGGAGTTTTTACCCACGTTGGGTTTCTCCGTCATGATATTTGGTGTTATTAATTTTTTACACATTACAAATTCTAGAAATTAAACTTATGATAATTGAATTGTATGCTTAACCACCTAGAAGCTATTAAAAGTGACTAGTTACTTTTAGGAGATTAATTTTGCATATAAGGTCGAACTTAATATAGCAAATCTAGAAATTTCAATTGATATTAGAGCCTAAAATCGATTCCCAACCTTAATTTGTCTAGATGAGTAATTCATCCCGTCATTCTTTGATGGTCTAACAATGCAAATTGGAAAGTTAGGATGAGAGTGTTCTTAAAATCTATAGATGTAGTATTTTGTTGAGTGTGGTGAATGGTTGGAGTGTCCCTAGTACAATAGCAGACAACGTTGTCACCCCTACACCCATAAATAACTGGCCTAATATGAATGTAATTGAAATAGTAAAGCGTTACATGCATTGTTTATGGCTGTATCCTAGGAGAAGTTCAGGAGAGTGTCCATGCGTGAGGTAGTTAAAGACATTTAGGATATCTTACATACTACAAACGAGGGAAGTCAGACCGTTAAAAACTTTAAGTTGTATATGCTGACCACTAGGTTTGAGGATATTAGAATAAGAGAGGATGATACTTTTGATGTATTCTATTCTATGTGAGCTTAAATGACATAGTCAATTCCAGCTTCAACTTAGGTGAGAGAATCCCGAACTCTAAAATAGTTAGAAAAATCATTAGATCATTACCTGAACAATTTAGGCTCAAAGTTACAACGATAGGTAAGGATTTAAATTCCATTAAGGTGGAAGAATTAGCTGGATCTCTTCATACTTGTGAGCTGATCATAGATAAACCTTTAAAAAATAAGTCTATGGATGAATCTTTGATACTCAGGTCAGGAATCTTACAAGTGAGCTTGAGAAGATCTCTAGGAAAACCAGTTATATGAACTCCTTTAGTGTCTGAACTAAAAATTCCCACAACAATTTGATTTTTCCCAAAAAAAAACTAAAATTAGTATGAAGTACCTTGACCCAAGTTTAAAGCTAACCAAAAATTCAAAAGTTAAAGAACCTAGCCTAATGAGTAGAAATTAAACAAATTTCAAAGTGGTGAAAATCAACAACACAAGAATAAAATACTTAAAATGTAGTTGAATAATTTTCAAGAATTACAAAGAGAAAAAGAAAGGGTTTACCTCGCCCCCAAGGGAGTCTTCACTGAGACCAAACAATGAACATCCAAGTTCTTTTTTCTAGGGTTTTTGGAAGTGGGTATTTATAGTACAAGAGATAAAGGAAATAAGAAAATAAAGAAAAATCCAGAAAATAAGTTGAAAACTCGCGAATTTATGGGCTCCGACAACCGCGCGATCGCTGGGTTCACGTTACCGCAAGCACGTGGTTCACGCATGAACAGTAATCATAACACACTACCAAAGCTTCGCTCAATTCGATCGCGCGATCGCGTGCCTGTTATACCGCACGATCGCGACTTAAACCTCTTTGACATCGAATCTCGTCAGGGGTCCCACAGGCATCAAGGTTTAACTTTCTTGAATCTCATCATCCCCTCCCTCTTGTAAATGATTCGACCTCGAAATCTTGATTGACTGCATTGTCATGAGATCCCTTGACCTTTGATCTTGCATTGTGGACCACGAGTTCTTGCAATGAAGTTGGGCTTTCTCGATTCTCATCACCCCCTCCATCTCGAGAAATATTCGACCACGAATTGACACCTATACTAAAAAAGGAAAAATCAGGCACAAAAATTGTAACTAAAATTTCATATTCACCAGGTAAGATCAATTTGTAGGCATTGTCTCTGGCCTTGCCATGAGCTTGAAATGAGCCATCACCACCAAGTAGTAATTTGGATTTCCTTTGATTGGGAACCCGTCCTCTCCTTAAAAGGAACCATATCCGACCTCCCGGATCAAATACAACTCGCTCGACCTTGGGTTAGGTTGGAAGTACATTGCTCACCATGCTTCCCAAATGGAAGCTTGATCCTCATTGCATGTTTACTTCCATCGAAACTAACTCTTTCATTAATAAACAGATGCATTACATTCAAAAGAGTTAGTAGGTCAAAGTCATTAGCAACCTTAAGCGGATAAAATTTGCTAAAAGAATGATCAATTATATTGCTAGCAAATTTAACAAAAAGTAGACCTTCTCCCCAACTCCTTAGGTCACTTTCATGCAAATACACTACTTTCCACAAGAAAAGATTAGCTATGTGGATAACATTGTTGGTTTCATAACATGTAATGAAATGTGACATTCCAAAAATCCTACCAACAACCACAAAAATAACATCATTTCCTTTCTTTGATCTAAGTAAACTCATTATAAAAGTCATAGAATTATTAACACAAGGTTTACTAGGATTGGACAATGATGTACATAAAGCTTGAAGCAAAAAATGTCCCATCAAGCACCCCACATGTGCCTCTCTAATTAAAAACTCTCACATGGCACATTTATGAACAAACAATCCAATTTCCCAAAATAAATAATCATCATACTTAAGGAACCTATCAAAGTCCCTCTTACCACATGATTCAAACATGAAAGACAATTTTGGGTTAGTAGCATGTATGCTCTTAACATATTCAAAACAAAATAATTAGGCACACACAAAAATTTGGATTTACAAATTAAGCACCCATCATGCCAATGATCTTACCACATGCAACATTTCCACAAGTCAAAAGTAAATTTACAAAACCCACATCATTCTCATACATCACTCTCATACATTTAAAATTCAATAACCTTGCATCCAAAGAAGTTATGAAAACGTATCTCCTAGATAATGCATCGGCTACGACAATTTCTTTACCTTGATGGTAGTTTTTGATGTAGGGAAATGTCTCCATGTATTTCATCTATTTTCTATGCCCTTGAAATTTCTCATTACCTTGGTAAATTTCCTGCAATAAAAGAGTAATCAAGCTAGGGAGGGAATTGTTAGAGTATTCAAGTGAAAAGAACAATTTTTTGTGATCTCATCTCTCAATTTCTTTTGTGGCCCTCTTCACTTCCTCCCATTTTTCTGAGGTGGAAACCTCAACTCTCGGTTCTTCTCTCATCTCTCCTTTTTTTGAAGTCGTGGTTCCAACCCTCATTTGCTCACTTTTTTCTAGGGTCGTGACTCCAACTCTCTTGCTCTCATTTTTCCTCACACTTTTTTCTTCATCAATTTTCTCAATCAAATTTTCTTTTTATTTTTCTTTCTCCTTCTCCTTCTCCTTTTCTTCCTCAAACTCCTTCTTGAGCTTCATTCGGTCCTTGCGTACCTCTTCCGGAATCAAAGATAGGAGCACAACTTTTTTCCCATTAAATTGGAAACTATACCAGTTCTTCTTTATATCATGTTTCACATTCCTATCACTTTGCCAAGGTCTCTCCAAAATTATGTGAGTAGTGTGCATGGAAACTACATCACATAACACTTGGTCAGTATAGGTTCCAATATTGAAGGTAAGAATAACTTGTTCACTTATCCTCACATCTCCATAGCCACTCAACATTTGCAATTGATAAGGATTGGGATGCTTCATTACCGGCAATCCCAACTTTTCAACTCTACTAGCACCCACGAAGTTAGTGTCACTCTCCCCATCTACAATGAGACTACATGCCTTATCCCGCATAAGGCACTAGAAAGTATTTTCTTCATGCTTCTCCCTCTCATTAGTATGTGCCAAAGATGTTAGTGGCCTATCATTCATCTCCAACTCTCCCTTCTCAGCATCACTCCTCCCATGAGATGATGGAACTTTTATTTTCACACTATCAATCCATTCCATATCTACTCCTATCAACCCATTCTTCTCTTCTTTTACCCATTCTCTCATTTTGTTCTCTACCCCCATCACTATGTAAAATATTCACAAATTTATCCCTCACTCTTCTCCTAGCATCCCTTCTTTCTTCATCATTCCTAGTTGATGTACTCTCTCCCCTTGTTACTAACCCTTCCAACCTTTCCCCAATCTTCTCCATTTGTTTAGTCATAGTAGTTGAAAGATTTTGCAACAAGTCCTTCAAGTCGTGAGTTTGAGCATTGGAATTTTGTCCACTTTGAGTATTGAATTTTTGACATGATGTGCAAGTATGGAAGTATCCCCACAAGTAATATTTTACTCGTGTTTCACTCAAATTAGGCTTTTACCCGATAATGAGCTCGCCACTCTTGCCTTTTTCCACTCAAAATTTCCTTTCTCAAGCTCTCCAAGGAAGGTAATCAACTAAACCAAGGAATAAAGTTCTTGTGAAGTCAAAGAAATCACAAACAACAAGGGAAATTTAGAAGCAAAGTAGACACAATAGCAAGTGAAATTTATTTGCTTGCTATTATACAAGAAAATGAGATTTGAATTTATGGGACAATGTTTTAGGAGTACAAGATCACAATGGAGTATAAAACCCAAGTAACTATCAAGGGAAAAGTTTGGTGTAGGAAAAGATAGCTTATGTCAATAGAGTTTTCTTTGTGACATTTTATCAAACACTTCATGTACAAACTTTGGATACTGTAGAGTTTCAAGTGTTTAATAAATGTAAACCTCAATAATTCTCAAATAAGATAACAATGATAACAAGTGTACTCAATAGCAAGTAGAGTTTATGTGATTGATATACCCAAAGGAACAATTGATATGTAGGTTAAAATGTCAAGAACACAAATTTCAACAATAGGAATGAGCAACCACAAGTATTTAGCAATGGATAGAGGTTGAACACATAGGCATAAATAGTGTAGATTTCATCGAGGTATTTTACCAAACACTTTGTGTCACACTTTGGATAGTGTAGATTTTTCAAGTGAATGGATAATGAAAACCCCCAACAAACTTAACAAAGATATCAAACAATATACCCAATGTATAGGAATCAACCAAAGCTCAAGAACAACAATTTTTTTCACAATTTTCGTTTTTCTAATCAACAACAATAATGTAAATGATAGATTTACCAAATGAGAGTCAAGCTCTAATACCAAATGATGCTAACTCCTTCGGTGTTTGGACAAAAAATTCTCACAATAATTTAATATCAAACCCAAGAAAGCTAAAATGGTAAAATAAGTGATAAAACACCTTAATCCAAGTTTATCCTACCCAAAATTCAAAGGTTAAATAACCTAGCCCAATGAGTAAAAATTCTCAACCAACTTCTTGTCTTTGGCTCCAACTTGATTCTTGACTTCTTTTCTTGATTTATTCACATTGTTTAGCCTCGAATCTTGAACATCATTGACATCGGATCTCGTCATGGGTCCCACCGACGCGTGCATCGATGTTTGACTTTCTCGGATCTCATCACTTTGCCTAACTTGATTAGGTAATTTTGATGCATGTTTGTTATTTATCACTTTAGTAATTGATTATTGCATGTATCGCTGCATTTGTTTGTTTGTTTGTTTTAGGAAGTTGTTTCTTGCCGTTTGTATGTGAATCTTCATTCTACCCGCAAAGTACATGCACATTTTGTTTTGTTTTTATGTGTTTGACATTTCTTTTATTTTGTGTGGGACGCATTTTTTTTAAATATATAAAAACACAAAAATATTGAAAAACGAAAAAATTAATCTTAAGAGATGGAATCTTTTGATTGTTCTGCAGCTTGATATATAACATTCTTAACCTTGTGTATTGCGACCATGCATGAGCCTTGGCACATTTTCCATTAGGTGCTTAGGTTGGTATGGAGTACTTAGTACAAGTTTCTTCATGTATCGTCTATGCTGCACACAATATAATATTGTAAGTGAGACCTAATCAGGTGTGTAAGATTTGGGATGTAGTTACTTTTTAGTAATACTACTTTGAACATGAATTGACCATATATATTAGATCTAAACTTAAGTTTACATTCCCCCCCCCCACAAATAAAAGGTTCAATATCTTGTGTTCTTCTTTGGAGCCTATTTGACTCAAGCAATTAAACATGCGGAGTGACTCAAAACCTAATACCTATGGTCAACTTGGGTTAACCGGTCAAAAGCTCGCTATAGAGGTTATCTTAGTTGCTTAATGGAGAAGGATCTGCACAATTAAGATGGAAATTTGATAAGCTCTAAAAATATTGAAGAATGTGAAAATGTATGCTCGTAGTTAGGGCAGAAAAGAAAAGATCAAAATATACATGCAAAATGAGCTTCATTTAAAGGTCCTACTATGCTTAATGGTTTGACTTTTGATATCTTTAATTGCAAGTGTACAATATCGCTATTAAGTAATAAAGTTAATAAATGAGTCTCAATTATCGTCCCACGAAGATGCAATCAAGTAATAAAGTTAACAAATGAGTCTCAGTTATCGTCCCGCGAAGACTGCTACTAATTATTAAAATTGTTAGCTCTAAACTTTATTTGAACAATAAAAAAGGTTTTATATAAAAGCTAAACTAAAAAGTTTGCTAAAGAAATAAATTGCGAATTTTTTTTATTTTTAAAATGATTTTTAAAGTTTTGGGATTCACTATTTCACCTAGCCAGTTGAATTAACTCAAACTCTAGTTTTATTTCCTAATAATGCATTCGGTCAAATTTCTCTCTCGATTTTAAATCAATTATACCTAAATAAGTTAACCATATATATCTACAGAGGGTCCGAATTATTCGTTATCTAGATGCATAAAATACAAGAATTCATTTAAAGACCGCACTAATTACAAAAGTATATATCTATCTTCTGTTCAATTACCAGATTTTATTCATAAGTCAAGTTTTTTAGCTCACCTCTCGAATCATGAATAAAAACTACGAAATCATGAATTAACAGCCAATCAATTCATGCATTAAACTTAAAATAAAATCAACGA
Source organism: Ligustrum vulgare (assembly GCA_963555705.1). Lineage (NCBI taxonomy): Eukaryota > Viridiplantae > Streptophyta > Magnoliopsida > Lamiales > Oleaceae > Ligustrum > Ligustrum vulgare. Next base: position 1,509,720 of record OY743172.1, on the reverse strand, counting down.
ATGCAACGAATAGCTAAAACAACGGAGTCTTAAAATAATAAAGCTAAGCTACATCATTTAGGCCAACATGAGTATTTAGCCACACATCATCATAATATTACAAAAATAATAATAAACGTTCATTGAAAATAACATAAAAGAAAGGAAAGCTTGTACCAAGCATCAATTCTTCATGTAATATTTAAGTCGCCATTTGCTTTGTTTCGATCTCTCAAGAATTTGACGTTGAAATCTGAGTTCTAGGCTATTCTTAAGTGAGATAACGGTTTGGAATTTTGTGTCTCACAAGTTGTATATATAGGTTGTTGTATAACCTAGCTGATCAAGGAGAAAATCTGTTAAAATCGCGTACAAAAAGCCCAAAATCGACCCAACCGGACTATTGCGTGACCGAGCGGTAGAAATGTTTGCGGGGGCACGATTGAATGAAACCAGTTCTGACCATTTAAAGTGGGTTTGTGCGGCCTCATTGTGTGATGTCGCGAGGCCGCGCAGTTATAGCTTCTAGCGCAATTTTCAACTTTAAATCTTTATAAATTGGTCCTCCTCTTTTATTTGCACATCAAGTCCTCCATCTTCCATTTTGAGCATTTTGCATACTTTAAAATCTTCTCAATTAGCTAGTTTCAACTCTCAAAAATTTCAATTAGGCCCTCCAAATCTTAATTTCTTCACTTTAGCGCCATGTATGTTTTCCACTTAACCTCAACAACTCCCAATTGTGCAATTTAACTTCAATTAGTTATCCAATTGCTCATTAATTTCTTCAATTTGCTTCATTCTTTTGATTTTGGGAATTAATCTGAAATATAAACAAATACAACTAATTAAGTAGTATATCTTCTAAAACGACAATATGATATCCTAATTTTAGTGCATAAATAAGTTTATAAAATACACTTATTAACTTTCATAAGTAAGAGAATAAACTTATTGGCGGTGATGTTTAGCATGTCATTTCTCACAAAATTACGGTTTGAGTCTTGCTTAGAAATGATTAGTGACACTTTATACACATGGGTCACTTAAACAATTTACTTTATTTTTTAACTTAAAATGAGTATGGGGGAAGTGTTTCTAATCATTTAGATTATACTTATGCATGCTATCGCATTTTTAAGTTGTTCCAAATTGCTGTTAAACTAAGTTTGACATTGCACCATTCATTATTTGTGACAAAAGGTGGTGATGAGATCCCAGTCGGGGAATCTCGTCGAAAACGCGGAATAACGACAATTAAAACCTAAGAAAGATCTAAATCAGATCTGACACGAAAATAACAAGAACACGAATAAATAAACGGAAATTAAAAGATAGATTTGACGGTAAAACCTTGACCCGACAATCACGACGCAATTAATTGACGATGCGGATTGAAGAACCAAGATTGGTGAACGCCACAAGGGATGTCAATTCCTTGATAAGTTCGTTGGGTGAACGCCACAAAGAACAGATCTTTGATAAGTTCGAAATAAAGGGAATAACTCGACCTTTCAATTTTGGAGAATCCTCTCTCAAATATTATTAATCTCAAATCAAACTTGTGTTTTTACAATGAATTGAAAAAGCGTATAAATAAGCAAAATAACCTAGCATCTAATTTACTCAAAATAGAATTCTAATTAGACTAAAATTTTAAACTAGGAAAATAACCAAAAACTAAAAAAGGAATAAAATAATTAAAATCTCGCAAAAATCTAGTCGCTACCCAGTTACGGCCGTGACAATCCTTTTACGGCCGTAATGGTCTTTCTGATCAAAAATCTGATTTATTAGTTACGGTCGTGACGAAACTCTTACGGCCGTGAAATGCCCCTTTTACGGCCGTAACTTCCAGGCTTACGGCCGTAAGTCTCGTTCTGCTTAATTTCTGCCTTTTCCTTCGATAATTTGTTACGGCCGTGATGGTAAGTATTACGGCCGTGAAGATACTCTTTTACGGCCGTAAGGTATTTTCTGCCCAAATCACTTCTTTTCTTGATTCGACTCGATCCGTCCCTCTTCTCGGCTGGACCCCAACACAGAACTTGCTCCGTTTTGCACGTAGATCACTGTCATATTTCCGATGGCTCGACTTTGCCCTTCGATGCCTGGTCCGGATCACATCAGGTGGAGAGAATTTATTACATTAAAATTTGCATTTTATACGTAGGGGTCGTTGGGAAGAGACTGAGATACTTTTTGTTACTACGTAAAAATGTTGAGAGTTTGCAGTAAGGGGGAGAATTTTGCATTCCATAACGAATAGCTGTTTGAGTCTTGATATTTTGTGATGTTAATGTTTCGGTTGGTGTTTTGATTGACATTAATGTCACGTCTCAAACTAGCATTCTTATTTATGATTAGCTTCGATTGTTATATTCTTGTATCATGTGCTTTTAAAATGGGTATTTGAGTTTTTTATGTCGGGGAAGCAGGTAAAAGTGTATAATAAGAAATGCAAGAGATAAAAGAGCTTTGGGTAGTTTACATTGTTTATTGTACTATCTTGACTTTATTGTATATATTTTGTCGCGTAATGCTAAAGCGGAGATTGTTTGCTTTATAATGTAATTGAAAATTTCATGAACAAAAGGACTCGTTTATAAAGTCCAAATTAGAGCCAAAGTATTATAATTGAGATAGTTGGGTATTTTGGTGCAAGAAGATTAAAGAAGTGTTCAAGAAGACTTCTGATGCTATTGGAAGTCAAAGAATAATCAAAAATCTACAATGATTATGATTTAGATTTTCAGTTTGAGGTTGAGACCCAATTTTCGTATAGAAAAAATTCGAATTTTGAAATTGCTACTTCGAAAAGAATTGTATACCTTTGAGTTAGATTTCCAACACATTTTGAATCACTTCAATCGGACATCTGAAGAGAAAGTTATGATTAAAATACTTACGACCGCTCGAGTAGTTTTAGGAGACTTCGGGGGCTCGAGCTATCGTTCGCTTGGTGAATTCATATTTCGCGATTTTCAACATTTTCACAATCCCATCAAACACTTCATATTATATATAATCAAGCCCTGTTTCGTTTTTTCTGGGTAATTGTTCATTGTGCTTCTTCTATGTAATGTTCATATCATCTTGTGAAAATCCAAGAACCTATTCAACCTTTATTCAATTCATTCTTTCTTTAAATCATACAACCACACCTTGGAGGAAAACATCAAATTCTTGAATCTAAAACACCCACTTCCTAATTCATCAAGGAAAGTAAACAGAATTTATTGTGTATAAACAGAATTTTATTAAAAATAACAAATGACAATAATCAAAACATAATTATAATATTGATAACTACACATATGATTTATAATACATTAAAATAAGAACAACAAATAAATAAAATTCCTCGTTAAATAATAAATTCAATAACTATAAAATCAACATGAAATATAGGCATAATATGATAAACTACTTTAAAATATTACTTTTCTTTTCTAAAAGAAAAAAAATAAAGATATGTTCAATAACTCTATTTTATCGTGTATAAACAGATTTTTTTTGTTCATTTTCTAACATGTAAATCACGTATTTTTGAAATAATGGGTCTCAATATTTATTTCTCGTATTTTAACTTTTTCTTTTCAATTTTCATTCAAAAACATCAATCAAATAATAATACATAATTTGTTCAATTTCTAACATGCAAATCACGTATTTTTGAAATAATGAGTCTCATTATTTGCTTCTCGTATTTTAACATTTTTCTTTTCCAATTTTCATTCAAAAACAACAATCAAATTATACCTCGTCAAATAATAATTTTAATAACTACAAAAATCAAATGATATAGAGACATAATATGCTAAATTACTTTAAAATATCAATTTTCTTTTTTTAAAAGGAAAAAATAAAGATCTATTCAATAATTTTATTTTATGATGTATAAACAGATTTTTTTATTCATTTTCTAACATGCAAATCACGTATTATTGAAATAATGGGTCTTATTATTTTCTTTTCGTATTTTAACTTTTTTCTTTTCAATTTTCATTTAAAAAAACCAATCAAATAATAATACATAAGGTAAATAAGCCTCTTTTTGTTAAAAATTTCTTGTTTAAAAATATATTTTTTTCATGTTTTCTAGGTAAAATATGTGGTTAAAAAAATGAAAAGAGAAAATGTGTGTGATTAAAAGTGACCTGAAAAAATGTGTAAAAAAAACATGTTTAAAAACTTTTTTTGTCAAATATAGACTAATTCATGAACATTAAAAGGCGAAGAAAGAAAGAAAGAAAAATAGGTAGACATATGTTGCTGTCGTTTGACAGCCGCAAATTTTGGGAAAAAAAAACTTGAAATGGGAATGGGATACATCCCGTTTCAATCGTCAGACGTCAGAAGAAAAGAAGAAAAAAAAATTGTGAAAAGTGAACAGTAAATGACCATATATTGTAGTGCAAGACTTTTGCACTTTTATATATGGTATATTTTCACACAAATTAAAAAATATATAATTAATATACGTTGGAATTATAAATTTACTTATATTTTATCCAGTATACCTCTATATTGAATAACATGCAGTTCGTATTTATTGATAATAATGCATATTAAATAATGATATATTAAAAAAATTAAGATATTAGTTGGTATACTCTCAATAAGGAAAGTGATATATAATTGTGCACATAATAGAGTTTTAATAAAATAATTAATTGAGAGAGAGAGAGAGAGAGAGATTTTCTTTGGTGGGGTAGGCAAGCAAGAATTTAAACCCCAATCAATTTTCTCTAGTCTCTCTCATTTTCCCCAATCAATTTTCTCTAGTCTCTCTCATTTTCTAACATTATTGCCGACGAAAAGATGTTTTCTCCCATAAATGGCAATGATACAATGGAAGAATTCTTGGAGTCTTCCACTATCAATATAGGCAAAGAATTTTGAGTTGTTGAGTCCCAAGAGCATATTAATACCATACATTCTCGAAAATCTTGAGAGTGATTTGAATATGTATATCATGCATCATAGAGCGTGAAAATAATAATAATAAAAAAAAGAACAAATTCGAATAATAGCAAACTAGATAACAAAACTCGTTGATTAGAAAGAATAACATATTAACTTCTTATTTTATTTTATTTTTCATTTTTAATATTATTCATTTGTGTTCAATTCAAGTATTCAACATACTAAATATACTGTTACTACAACATACTAATTGAGACATAAATTCTAGTGATGATCATTGAAATAAAGGAAGTTTGCGGAAAATGGGATCATTTGATATGTATTGATGAATTGACTCAATTGCAAAAAATGAATTTGACATACGAAAATCAAATAAAATATGTTCCAACAATGGAAGCAATGAGTGAAAAGAAGGAAAAATAATTGAAAACCAAAAGCAAGTGATTTTGAGTGATAAAAAGTGAACTTTGAGCATTTAATTTAGAAAAAGATAGTGTTAATAAATGAATGCCCAATGTATTAATTGGGATAATGATGTTGTAAACGTGGAAAAATTGCATTTTAGAAAAAGCAAAGGCAACCTTTATCTATATCTATATAAAAGCACACAATGTTCATCCATGCCCTACCAACTTGCAAAATGATAATATGCACAAGGCCACCCACCAAAATGTTCTTTTATGAAATCAACGTGTAATGTATTTGTGTTCCGACTACTATATCTTGTTTCACTTATTTCAATTTACATTGTTCTCTTAATTATATTTACCGTCAAAGGAGTAGACATTTTGACATGAGCGTGTCAGACTGGGCCGGGCCCCCACCACTGTCTAGAGTAATTATTTGGAGAAAATTTTTGAAGGTCGGCCGACCCTTCAAAGAAGACGACTCATCCCTTTTTCAATTGCTAGCACAATTGAAAACCATGCGACATAGGTATCCTTCATTGCATGTCATTTAATCTAAACTTCTAAAGTATCTTTATGTGGTTTAATCTATTCACAAAAAATCAATTATCAAACAAGTAGTCCATGGTCTACGAGGTTCATAATATTATAAGGTGGTCAAGTCGAACTATAATAATATCCACGTATTTTGTAAAATTCGTACCTTATATATAACCTAATAAAAACTTTATCAAATATGTACACAAATTCGACTCGATTCTTAGAAGATGGGATAAGCAGGACAAGCATATATTTTTCTGCGGTGCGCTTTGTCTGTTAAGACAAAGAATCATTGTATGTACGACTCTTGCAATCCTCCCAAAATGCTCTTTTGATTTGACATTAAGATCACGAGTTGCCTCCCACGTCCATTCCTCCTATTGGCTGTTTGTTAAAAAATTTATGTTTAAAAGTATGTTTTTTTTTAATATTTTTTTTGGTAAAATATGTGATTGAAAAGTTGATAAAAAATATCTATATAATTAAAAAATTATTTGAGAAATTGTGTTATAAAAAATATGTTTGTTTGCCAAATAGAAGCATTATTTATAAATAATATATTTTTTTAAATTACTTTTTAATCACATATATTTTCTCAAATTATTTTTTAACCACTATTTTATCTCGAAAGCATCACATTTTTTATTTATAAATAATTTTTCTTTTACCAAACAAAAATTAAAAAAAAGAAAGAAAGAAAAGGAATTAAACACGTCAATTAATTTACCACAGTACGATTTGTCCCATTTCTATTTGCTGTGATCTCTTTGTTAGAGTTAATTGTTCTATTGATCATTGAATTTATATCCATATCTTTAATTGACCACTGAACTTTAAAGTATCGAGTTTTGATCACTGAACTTATTATTTAATTATCTCAATAATCATTGAATTATGTCTACATCTTCGATTGGTTATTCAACTTTAAAATATTGTGTTTTGATAACTAAACTATGAGTTAATTGTCTCAATAATAACTGAATTTTTATAAATGTAGAGTTTTGATCACTAAGCCTTTCAAAACTGTGGATGTTAATCATTGACTTAACTTTCGTAACAGAATTGACGACATGGTAGACGGAATGTACGTATGACATCACATCACCTTCAACTGGCCAATCAGACACACCAAATTACAGCGTAAGAAAGTTTTAAAAGGTCATTGATTAAATAGTAAACTATTAAAACGTTTTAAATTATTCACTAAACTTAAGTTGATTGAGTTTTCATCACTGAGCTTATAAAGATGACATGACTGACCTGAAAATTTATAAACACTTTTTCAAATTATCAGTTGTATACAACAAATCAATTAGTAAAAAATGTTTTTAAAAATTTAGCTTCTGTTTGGTTTATAAACGGGTTTATTTATGATTTTGAGATAAAAAGTAGTGGTTGAAAATTGGAAAGAGAAAATGTGTGTGGTTTGAAAAATTGTGTGATTTATAAACCAGAAAAGTACGATTTCCAAACTGAGGCTTAGTGATCAATGGAAGACGTTCTAAAAAATCTTTTACTTAACAATTTGGTGTGCTGTGATTGGTCCATCGAAGGTGACGAGTATTCCGCCTGTCCCATCGTCAATTTCGTTGTGAAAATTAAGTCAATGAATAAAGTCCACCATTTTGTTAAGTTTAATGATAAAAAATCAACATCTACATAAGTTCAATAATTATTGAAACAATTAAACTATAGTTTAGTGATCAAAATTCGATATTTTAAGGTTTAGTAACTAATTAAAGATGTTTACATAAATTCAATGATAAAAATTCGATACTTTAAAATTCAGTCATCCATTAAAGACATGAATATAAGTTCAGTGATCTTTGGAACAATTAAGTATTAACTCGATCATTCAAAATCAGAAATCCAAGTTCCAATCTAACGTGCACCACTGAAAAGCCCAAAGACATCAACCATGCTCGATTAACTCGTTATTATTGGGATATTGCAAATTGGCTCTGTTTGTTAAAATTTTTTTATTTAAAAATAGTTTTTTTTTTGGAGCTAAAATATATAATTGAAAGAAAAAAAATTGTGTCTGATTAAAACGTAATTTAAAAAATTATGTTATTAAACATATTTTTAAACACTTCGTCAAACGCATAATAAACCGCCGGCTTCGTAATCAGTGTTTGGTGGTCGGAAGCCAAAAGCTCAAAAAAAAAAAAAAGTCACAAGCCTCCCATGCGCCGCCGCAAGCTAAAAGGACCCACCAAAAAGCAACCACTTATGTATGAACACGTGTCATGACTACTGATTTGAAGTCAGCCCGTGAGAAGTGGCGTCTCTCAGTATCCAACCTGAGTCGACCACAAAATTGAAAATCTTATATGTTTTGACCGAAGATGCATTGTCCGTAATGGAATTCTCTCTAACGTCATCATTACTGTTTATAAATTATGTAATATTCGATAAACTTTGTTTATAATAGATATAAATTTCAAATTATTTTTTTTAATCACAAAAAATTTTTCTTCCCAATTTTTAATCATAAATTTTAATTCGAAAACACAAATAACATTAATCATTACTTATTATAATTATTCCCAAACACATGTTTAATTTATAAATAACACAATTTTTCAAATCACTTTTTAATCATTTAAATTTTCTTTTTCCACTTTTCAAACACATATCTTACTTTTTAAACAGTAAAAAAATCGTTTATAAACTGTTACAGTGTTATCGAACAGAGCAAATTACCCGATACATGCACGTATTAGGCGCAACATACACATGTTAGGTACAACATGTACATGTATCGGGCAACATATAGTGTGTCCGTCACGGGCAAGAGATTTTATGTTTTAAAGTAAAATGTGATTAAAAGGTAGAGAGAGTGTGTGTATGATTAAAAAGTTATTTAAAAATTGTGTAATTTATAAATTGTAATGATGACATTAAAGTTATGTACAAAGTGATCAGGAAAGAATTCAAAATTCCGAGTGAATAAGAAGGAGTCTAAATGAGCGCGAAAGGTCTCCTAAATGTAAGGGTACAAAAATTAGTCACCTAATTATAAGGAAAATCTAGTACGAGAGGCTGACTACCATAGCAGTCCCTGGAGGCTGGATCCACTCTTGGAAGATATTTATAAACAGTTTCGTGGAATAATTTCATTGATTCAAAAAAAAAAAAAAAAATACCAATAAAATGATGAGATATTCCTAATTCCTGTTTATAAACAAAATTTATAAACAATGACAAAGACACTGAATCAATCACGAATTAAGGACGTCTAACAAAAAACTATAGAAATTGGACGTTCAAAGTATTGTACACTTGATTGATGGAGACACAAACCAAACTTATTGACATAATCTAGCTACTAACTACAATCGTCGTCGACATTAATCCATAGAATGTCATCCACACGTGTAAAAATTTAATTTATTTTGACTTTTAGTAGAGACACTCAATTATGTGAAACAATTAAGGTCTATTAATCTGGTTTATTGGACATTTTAAGGTGCTCCCATTGATTTGTTTGACATTTTAAGGAAACAACAAAACCTACCAATTGGACTAAAATAGTATTTGCTAGGCTGCCCCTGTGCATTACATAACTGCTGCTACTACTCAACCAAGGGCATTATAGTCATATTACCATATGTTCAATGACATTTGACTACACGCGCTTCCACCTTTTTCTTCATTTTTTGACACAATAATGTGATAATTGTAAATTGATTTATTTATACTTTTCATGTAAAATGTGGAGTTAAAACGTGAAGTGAAAAAATATATGTGGTTAAAAAGTAATTTGAAAAATTGTACTTATAAATTGCTTTATAAATTAAAATGATTACGTTAAAGAATAGAGACTTAGGCTCTGTTCGGTTGGAGTTTGTTTCAAATTAAATTTTGTATTGAATTTATTTGTGTTTTCTAGGTAAGATGTGTGGTTAAAAATTGATTTGAAAAATTGTGTAATTGGAGAGAGAAAATATGGATGATTAAAAAGTGATTTGAAAATTGTGTAAATTAAATTTATTGTCTTTTTTATCATTTAGTGTATTAATTTGGCAAATTAATTTTTACCGAACGGTGCCTTATTTGAAAATCATTTTTGGTGTAATTCATTTATAACCCCTCATTCTTTCAATAAAATAATTTTGTATATAAATCATTATAATATATATATATATATATATATATATATATATATATATATATATATTTTACTTTATATCCCTACATTCTTTTACACACACACACTAGTTAGATGCACGTACATGGCACATGCAATATTTTAATTGTGTATTTAATAGAGTAGCGCCTAGGGCACATTCTAACTGACAAATGTCAGAGATTCATAAATGCTGGCAGTGTAGAGGTCGTATGTATTCAATAGGTCATACCCAAATCCTATCCAGCTTGGGACATAACTTGTGATTTAAATCATCTACCAATTTTCAAAGCAGGGACGATGGGGGCGCCTAAAGTTGACGTTCAACTTTTTATTTAATAGTGTAATATAAAAATCGATTCAATATTCTGGAAGCTAAGAAAAAGAAATTGAATAGAAGATCATATAATATGAAACTTGCATTTCAAATCAAAGTGAAATATATAGGATACACAAATCGACTCAAATGGCTCAAATTTTTAAATGGCTTAAACGGCTCAAATTGATTTAAATGCCTTATGAATAGTGATTTCAAACCAACTCTTTATTTCCCTGTTGAAATGGTAATTTTTGGATAATGTGTGGTTAAAATTTAAAGAAAATTTTCTTGTAATATTTTATTGAAAAATATGAGTAAAACTAAAAGAGAAAATTGTGTTAAAATTTTAGTGAGATCAAACATGAGCTTCATATCTTAAAGCATCTCTAATGATTTATAAATTGTGAAAAAATCATTGACACATAGGAAAAACAAATAATAATTTAAACATTTCATCTCTAATGGTTAGTTTCCATGACATGTGATGCTGATGTAGTATGAATATTATCTTGTGCTATATCTAGGTATAAATAATGTGCTAGATAAAGACTAGACAAACTTTAATTTTTCATTTATTTAATCTAAGAAAATGATGTTAATTTAATGACATGTGTACACATAAAAAATTGTAGACAAAGATAATTGGAGATAAGCTTTAATTTTCATTATCTATTATATGAACATGAATGAAATATTTGTCTATTTATTTAATTGACACATAAATCAAAGTATGCATTAACTATTAGAAATGCTCTTAGCGTAACCAATTTGAGCAAAGGGAAATTAACTATTAGAAATGCTCTTAGCGTAACCAATTTGAGCAAAGGGAAAGTTTTTAGGGCATCTTAAATGAGAAAATGTCAATGAACAATGTTTAACACTTTTCTTGATAAATCAAAAGTACTTATGTGACACAATTAATGTTAGAAGACTTCTACAACGTCTACATCTAATCAATATATTTCTCACCGTTGCACGAAAGAAATCTCTATCTATACATATATATAATAATAGGATAATCTTCATAATTTTACGCACATGGTTTCCCGTCCTTTTCACCTACTATTTTAGGAAATGTCTTATTTTTATCAATTTATTTTAATACATGAATTAAGAAAATTCAATTCATGCATGTAATAAATGATTTATGGATTTGTCAAAAAAATATATAAAAAGTCAAATTATAGATTTCTTTATATATAATTATTACATTATTTTGAAGTCGAAAAATATGCAATATGAGTGTCAAATTCAAGATCTCAACGAGAAATTTAATACATACTAAAAAATGTGTGCAAAACTCTAAACATATCATTCGTAAAATCATTTTAAATACTAAATGTAAAAGTTTTACTTAAACCCTTTTTTTTTCAACATCCAATCTTTTTAATTTATCTCATTTAAGACCTAAAATGATACCTAATATTTATTACCTAAATTCAATTTGACCTAAATGATTAATTTTGAATCTTTTTCTTATCAAATTAAAAGAAATAATAAATATTCGATATTTATAAATAAATTCAATTAAATCATTTAATTTTCTACAACTTTAGGTTCCGATAAACTCATTGGTTCAATTTGTAAAATAGAAGGTGTTAGCAAAATCATTTTATTTAAAAATAGAATATGGTCAACACGCTTATTGATCATGCACAAAAATAGTATGTGCAATTGTGAAAAATGAGTTTTAAAGAATGTGTGGTTAAAAATGAAAATTGGAAAAAATTATTTTTGAAGAATCAATTCTATACGAATAAGTGATAAAATCTTATATTTTGTGGGTTAAACCTCATTTATAAATTGAGATGCATTGATGATTTTTTGTATATAAAGTTAATTATATTTATAATATTCATTCAATAAAATTTAATTAAAATTTGTATGTTATATTATTTATTTGTTACATTCATTTAAAAATATGACTGCATATAAATTTGTCACGTGTAAGCTTAACAAATTACAACATTTAATTTAAGTTTAAACAATTTTTTAAAATGTTTGGTAAATTTTGTTTATAATGAATTTGTTTTTTTGCATGTAATGAAATAAAATATTTGTTTAATATATTTAAATATCAATTATTGTATTAAGGTAGTTAGTATAAATTCTTATAGTGCTATACGGGGAGTCGATAAATTAATTCCATAAATATTTATTAGCCTCTTTATTTCATTTTACGATTTGAAAAATGTAAACATTTCAACTTTTATAAATAAAAAAATTGTAAGCTCGACTTCATACGTCAAATCAAAATTGTAAAGTATAAAATATGTCACATGTTCATATCTTACTTCATCTAAATAGATTAAGAAAATTAGATAATGAATAATTAGCTGTTAAAAGAAATATGCAAGTTGCAATTTTATATTTTACTTTTTTGTGTATTTTTCATTATATATGATGCACAATTTATGTTGAGCATTGTACTTTTTCAACTTATTCAATAAATTATTGTCAATTATATCTTCTGTGTATCACACGAGTGCAATTACTAGTTTTTTATATAATGTGAATGTCTTTTTCAACGTACATGTAATAGACATTAATTCATTGGAAATGTTAGAGCATCCATAATGAACAAGTTAAATATAGCTAGCTATATAAGCATAAAGTTTCATTTTAAATGTCACATCCTCATATTAAAGTTAACACGTACAAATTGCTATATGGGATAAGTTAATATTTAACTAATTTCGAAAATAGAATAAGTATTTATTTTTAAAATAGCAAAATTTATATATTAATATGGTACTAGTTTTGAAGATCTCTTTAAATTATATAATATGAAATTAATAAAAAAATTATTTTATTAATCAATATTAAAATAATAAAAGAAGAATGAAGAAAAGGAAAAAAAGAATGAGATTTTGAGAAAATTTTCAATTTAACATTGTCATGTCATCCACTAAGTTGTTAGCCAAATTTAACATATAAGTTAACATGTGCTAAAAAAGATTCTCTTAACATTAATTTTAACATGTCCATTATATACATTTTTTCAATATCTTCCTAACTTACTTCACTAACATGTGTTTTGGTTCATCCACGGAATCGCCTCTGTTTGTTAAAAGTTTTTGTTCAAAAATATTTTTTTTTGTAATTTTTAGGTAAAATGTGTGATTGAAAAATAAAAAAAAAATGTTTATAATTAAAAAGTGATTTAGAGAATTGTGTTGGAAAAAATATGTTTGTCAAAATCAACCTTATGTTGCTAATTTTGGCTATATATTGCATCATAAACCCGCATTCTCTCTCTCTCTGTATAATCGTGTTTCTGCATTTTCTAGAGAGAGACAGTGGTCAGCATGCTTTGCTTCTTGAGCTGAACAACAGTATCACTTTGGGGGGCGTGTGGTTGGTTGCGTGCATTGTTCTCTAATTCGGGTTCCTGTTTGGAGTGAAAATTACCTCTGGCTCGACACCTGTGTTTGTTTATATAAATTTCCAAAATTTTATACGATTCTCGTTCCAAGCGTGCTAAAAGAATATAATAATAATAATCCATAAAACGATAGAATTTATTATATACAGAAGCCATAAAAATTCTTGCTTTTTTCTTTAAGAATTTCTCTGTTTGAGTTGGATTCCCTTCTTGGGTTTTTATATTTCTGTTTTCTGTTCTCTGCCTGGTGTTTTTTCTTGGGTTTTCTTTCAGTAGTTGAGTTTTAAGGTTTTGGAGCAAATAAACCTTTGATTTGATGATTTGAGTATGTGGGCAGTTGTTGATTCTGTTATATGGTAAATCCTTTTATCTTTACAACTTCCTTGTTTTGTATTGTGGAAAAAAATGGAGAGCTATTCAAGAAAAGATGAAGGGTGTCCTCAGTTACTAGATTTGATTCCAAAAGAGAAAGAATGGCTTACAAAAAGTGGAGAAAAAAGACGAACAAGCCATGGATCTTCAGATGAAAAACAGCTTGAGTTAAGGCTTGGTCCACCAAATGGAGGAGACTGGAACATAAAAAATAACAACACTTTTAGTTATGTCTCTCCATGGTCATATTCTTCAGGCACTCAGCAGCAAACGGCGCCGTTTCTTCAAGCACATAGCCAGGTGAAGGAACCCTCAAAGCCCAATTGTACTATAGCAGAAATGAAGACAGTTTCAGCAGCTAATAATAATACAGCTGTGCCTAACAGCAGCAGTGCTCAGAAAAGGTGCCTTAGCTTTTTCTTTATCCTCTTTCGATTTTTTTTTTTCTTGTGAACAGAGGACATTCACTGTTTTTTTTACTCATTATTATTATATTATTTCGTTTTCTTTAATTTAATGCCTATTCTCGATCTATTTATTACTATAATTACAGAATTTATTTAACTTCTTTCTGTTTCATATCCATGCTACTCTGTTTCTTGATATTAAAAATTCTTAGCTTGTTCTGATAACTTGTCCTTGATTCTTATGCTATGATTTGTTCAAACTAATTTTGGACATATACTTAATATACTAGTATGTAAAGCCAGTGAAATGGAGAGTCGATAACACCCTAAAAGATATTTCTTAAACCCCGGAGGTTGCCCAGAAATTGCCTGGGCGACCGCCTGGCAAAAACCCAGCAAGGCTGGGGATCAAGAAGTCTGGGCGGCGGACCGTGACAAATATTATAGCCGTTGAGTTTAAAACATCCAAGCACCTTTTTGGCTCGTTTTGTGCATATTCAAGTACTGGCGGTAGACATTGTTTGAGGACGACGATTTCGAATCTGATCGAACCATTCATTTGGATTTACAAAGTTATTTAATCATTCTTTTGTTCCATAATTTTGTTTGTTCTTCATTCTCCATCTTATAATCCTCTTTTTTGGGTATGAACACGTCAAGTGCGTGTTTTATGTGCGCTGTGTTTTGTGTGTAAAGTTGTATAAAGATTCCATCGTTTACTGTATATAGGCCAAGTGGCCAAATCATCCTCTGTTTTCTGTAAATTGATTTTTATCGATGAATGGGAGCTGCTGCATAAAAGATTTATGTAGTCGACTCTATATATATATATATATATTAGGTAGGGTAGGAACAAAGCTATTTTGTTTATGATGATGATGACTAACTTGAGTTATTTTCTGTCCGGCAAAAAATAGAACTGCTCCTACACCGGTAGTGGGATGGCCTCCTGTTGGTTCGTTTAGAAAGAATCTCGCAAGCAGCAGTTCTTCTAAACCTGTCTCCGAGTCTCAGAATGCGGTTGGCAGCAAAAGTTCCAGTGAAAAACCGATCGAAAATTCCCCTAAAAGTTTGCTCGTGAAGATCAACATGGATGGAGTTCCCATCGGAAGAAAAGTCGATCTCAAAGAACATGACAGTTATGAAAAGCTCTCCTCTGCTGTTGATGATCTCTTTAGAGGCCTTCTCGCAGGTTATCCATACATAAATTTATTATTTCTTTTCTGACGATTCAATCATATAATATAGTTCGTTGAGATGGAGAGAATAACTGCTTTGATCGAGCAATTGCCATGAAAGATATTTGATTGCCCGACTCTGTTTTCTGTTTATATGTATAGCTCAAAGTAATTTTTCGACTGGTGGAATCAAGAACGAGGAAGATGGAGGGAAAGCGATTACGGGTTTATTGGATGGAAGCGGAGAATACACCTTAGTGTATGAAGATAATGAAGGGGACAGGCTGCTTATTGGGGATGTTCCTTGGCAGTAAGCATCTTATCTCTCTGGATCAGATCCTACTTTTATTTCCCCCTTGGTTTAGGCTTTTTGGGGACAGTTCTTCTACACATTTTCGAAGAGGTGGGCCATGTACTTCATCACATGGACACATTTTCATCATCAAAGCAAAAGGCGCCACCACTTCTACAATGTCCCATTCATCTTGCTATAATATTGTCCACCGAGTAATGCTATTCTACCACACCCGGTGTCATTCCCCTCACATGGGGTTGGGGTCGCTCATTATGAGTGGCTCCACACCCTCACATGTGAGGGTGGCAAATTTTTTTGGTAAAGAAGCATTATTCATTGTCCACCAGTATCTTCATTCGAATTCCTAGTTCGAGTTCTCGGAACTTTATCGTACATTTCTAACTTCTAATCTGTTTTCTTACTGTCTGGCAGCATGTTCGTATCGAGTGTGAAGAGATTGCGCGTACTGAAAAGCTCTGAACTCCCTACACTATGCCGTGAGTTTCCTTCCGTGGACAATCAAACTTTGTTAAGCCAGCCATGTTTGATATGCCTACTAGACTATACAATGGATGGAATATTAGTTATTAACCTTTTTTCCCCGTAATAATCCAATTTTGTTCTTACCAAACATGCCACTACGTGATATATAGTTCTAATCGAATAAGATCATCCTTCTTTGCAGGTGGAAGGAAACATGGAAAGCTCTCTTGATACTTGATCAAAATGATACAGTAACAATGCTGCGCGAAAACGAGCCACATATGGTAATTGTAGGGGCTGTTCTGTGTTTATTCTCAGATTGTAGAAACAATTTCTATGTTAAACCAAGGAAATTTGTTTCCTGTAGTATATTTTAACTACATTGTAATTGCATTTTAAGTATGCACGACTCTTCAACAACCCCCCCCCCCCCCCAACTACCAAAATTTCCGACCTTTTCATACAGAGAGGAAGAAGTCAAGTGCATTTATGATTGCACATGTTTTCTTGTTTAACCATTGCCAATCAATAGTCATGGTGTATTTTAAGGTGTTTATAGTTGTTTTCTTGTATTCTGAGATTTCTTGAATCTTGATTTGACACAGCTACGAGAATTGAATGTGATAATTGACTAGTTTCTGAACCTAGCCTAGTCGAGTTCAATATATCAACACATTCGTCTGTCTTAGTAGCAGCAGCCGCAAAATTAAGACAATCACAAGTTAGAAACCATGCACCGATTTACTCAATTAGCACAAAATTAATATAGAAACAGCTACATATTATCAGATTATGGCAGGTAAATTCAAGATGAGTTACTTTTTTGAAGTGTCTTTGGCTCAAAAATAAGTGACATTTGATTTATAATATACATTATTAGAATTTTTTTGGTACAATGTGATTAAAAATTGAAGAGAGAATGTGATTAAAAAGTGATTTATGAAATTGTGTCCATTTTAATTCCATCCGAGTGGAGCCTTAGTGTTATTAGATATCCGGAAGTGAAGATGTAATTGTAATGCAAAACAGTGAAATGCACTAATTATCTGCCACATTGGAATGCACTAATTACATAACACCAAGAAGCGCAAAAAATAGCCTCAGAGGCATGATGCAGAGGAGTTGAAACTAAAAAAAATCAGAGGTTCGAATCTTGCTATTGAAGGACAATATTTAAATATTAGAAAACAAGTACTTACAAGCATTGAAATGCACCGCCCCTTTTGAGTTTCACCAACATGTAAAGAGGGTTCATGAAAGGAGAACCACACTCACTGTGGTTTGCCCGTATTTGGAGAGCAGCAAATCCGAGGGGCAGTCTAAAGAGGAAAGCAATGGACTCGCAGCCAACTCGAGCAGAGTGCTAAATGGAGAGTAGTAACCAGACTATTGAATAATGAAAAATTTATTTGACACTACTGAATCCTAAAGCAGTGTAAGTTCAACAAAAAATAAATAAAATACTTCATACACGGTCTAATCATCCAAAGAAAACATGAGACCTAATAGGCCTACCAAAATTAAATTTCGCCCTTGTTTGAGACAACTCATTGTTTCCAATACTCATTTTCCAATACTCTATAAAATAATTTTACATGTAAACTGAATTTTTTCCCTAGTTTTAACCACACATTCTCCTAAAAAATCACCATTTCAAAATTGGGTCTCAAACAAGGGCTTCATATGACAACAACAGTTCGAATATTATGAAACCAGTTACTTCAAAATATATAAGCTATCATAAACTTGCAAGATGATCAAACACGTACACATCCATGAACGGGGAGAGAGACGAAATGTCATTACAGATGAGCAATGTACACAGTTTTATAAATCTCAGTAAAGTACAAGAAACCTCAACACTTCACCCAATCCCAACTCGATATCCATATCCACTGTCTTCACAAATAGTTCCAACCCATCAGTTAAAATACTTCCACAGCACCCACTAACAAGAGACACATAGTACCTAAATAATGTAAATATAAAGAGCTGAACAATTTTGGTACCACAGCTTGCTTAGAAAGCTATAAACTACATACAAGGCATTCAAGCAACGATGGAGCTCTCTTCAGATTATTGCTCTTTAATTTCCTTCCTTGGAAGATTGAAAATCCGATCTTTGCCTGGAAAATAAAAAACAAATGAAAGCCAGCGATGAAAACGTTACTTACCCGAGTTGCTGGCTTTCTGTCCCCCATTTAACTCAGCATTTATTTCACAGTTACATGGATTGACCTGTAATCTTCAGGCACTCGATGTAAGACTCAACCTGCTATAGAAACAGACAAAAGAACAAGACAATGCAGCATAAAGACAAAAATGGTATGGTAACATTAATAACATGTACACAAGTTTCAAATTTATATCAACATGCCTCATCACCGTCTTCTCAACGGGTTCTGAGCCAACTTCATCTCCAGAGTTCGGAACCATCCCATGCTGCCCATTAGCCTTCATAGGAACAAAAGCAATGCAAAATAATTAAATCAATGTGATGCAAGTAAAAACCTAATCTTAATCTAATATGACCATGCTCAAGGATCCTAGGATCAGAAAAATGTTGCAACAATCTCTGTCAAACCTAGATATTCAAAAGAGTTAAATAAAAGATATCTGAAATGATAAGGTAAAAAAGGGCAAAGACAACTTAAATCCAAAACCTCTAACTCCTCCCTTAATCCGTCTTCAAAAACAACAGCAACATTTTTATGCCCACTATCCAAAAGGAGCTTTGAATTAGCCTCGCATATATCACCCCTTAAGAACCCTTGATCGTTGACTTCTGGGTTGCCACCATTGTTTACATTAGGAATGCACCCTGAATCGGAAGTTTCTGCACTGTGCATTCCTGGGTTTGACATGGTCATATTTGTTTTGACCTCCGCATCCTGAACATGATGTTGCATCTTGCCCCCACTGGTTCCAGAGCATGTGATCAATTGTGGAGTGATTTCACCAGTAAGCTGGCATGATTCAGGAGTTACGTTAATCGTCCCAGTTTCACTCAGGGAACAGCCTTTCAATGTATTGGAACTTCTTGAACAAAGAAGATCAGGGGAGGCTGAATCTCGACTCAGAGGGCTGCTAATATATTGTCGTTTTTCTGGACTCTCTCTATTCAAATTTGTCTCGTCAAGCTCCTTTTTTCTTTTAAGGCGACTTTCATCAGATCCAGTCCTGCAAGCCTCACCATCCTCACTAGAAGCCTTGTCAAGCTGCTGTTGGCTCATGGCCCTAGGATGTCGGCAGCGTTTATAACCCTCAGGAAACACATAAGCAGGGATCTGCTTTCTACGAACATGAGAAACATATATTTCCATTCCAGGCTTCCAGTACATGTACAAATTTATTTGATATCTGAATTCGTCGACAGTCTGGCGAATATCAAACTGTTGACCTTCCTGAATAACTTCTCCTTGTTTCCGTTGCAAACCCATGAAAAAAGCACAATGAGCACAATGCTTCGAGTGATCTATGTAATCATGAGGATAAGGGTGACATTGTAATTTCCCAGAGGTATCCCGCTCTATCTGCAATCATCGGATAAAAAACATGAATATGAAAGAAAATCTGCTTCATCTTTATCTTTAGGTTAATTTCGTTAAACATAACCAAAACCTCCTCACAATTGATAGTCCAGAAGAATAAATATTACCATCAAAGTCAGTTGCCTCAAACGAGATTCAACCCAGCCTTTCCAAGCACGCAGGTCATCAGAATCAGCAGCAATGATATCAACTTGCAGATAGTTCTTGTAGCTCTCAAAAAACAGATAAGGATCAAACAATGCTTTCCATTCAGCTTTGTTCAGCTCAATATCCTACATACGGACAAGCACAATTTTAGCTAGCTATACTTATATGATACTGCGCAACCAAACATCTTTAGATTTTGTTTAGTTACCTCGCAAATCTTATTGCCATACTGGAACTGCTCCATCATAACCCGGAGAGTACTTGTTGAAACATTGTAGCTAGAATTCATGCATGGGTATGCAGGAGTTATAATCGGCATATGGTGAATACGGTCCCAAGGGTTTTTACGGGGATCCCATACAGAAAATCCAAGTTCATCATCTTCTATTTCACAAAGCATCACAGGATTTGGCCAACGCCATAGTGTATAAACTCTGAAAAAGCGAGACACTAGCATACTTGGATTTGCATTGGGATAAAATTGGCAAACCCGAGCAACAAGAAGAGCCCAATTGACACCGCCAAGAAACCCGGTCACCTACGTGAAACAAAACAAAAATATTGACAACAAATATCAGAAATCAGAGCAAATGGTCAAAAAAGAAACAAGCTATAACAAGAGGGAACTTACATTTGAATAAACACCACGTCTCTTAGCCCAAAATTTTAGACAACGCAGAGTTGTACGGAAATGCTAAAAAAATTACAAGATAATTAGGCATTCAAATAGAAACTCAACCACTGCTAGTACAAGCAAAAATTAAACTACTGTCGACCATGTAAGCATCTGTTCACCTCAATATTTGGAACAAGCTTAATAATTTGGTCTGCAACCCGACAGCCATTAAGACTCCGCACAGTTGGCTCATCAATTTCATATAATACAGACATGTTGGAGATATCCAAATCCTGCCCATAAATTTGTGATCAGGCACAAAAACACATGCAATATAATCATGTTAACAACGAATAACAGTGAACTTTATCAGAAATAAATATAGCACTTCCAAAGCTGAATTTTAATGTAAGTTTCGATTAATGTTCAATTCACTTCATCAGCTACAAAAATAGTGTAAGAAATATATGGATTGTCATGATTAGTATATAACAGAAATTATTGGTGGATACTTGCATCCACTGTAAATACGTTTGATGGCAAATGAGTATTTGAAAAGAAAATACATACATAAGCCTACCTATCTATCCACCACCTTCCCCCCATCAAATCCAAGTATCATAGTATGACGGCTTACTTGACCTTTATGTTAGGGTTTAACAATGTAAAATTTCTTAATACAAAAACAATGTGGAGATATAATACAAACACAAAATTTATGCAAGTTTCGGGTGATGATCATGTAACTTCACCAGCTATAACATAGGAAGAAAAACAAGAAGCATGCAACACATGCATGTAAAGGGGTATTCAGGATTCTATACAGTTCAATCAAAATACAATTAAAACCATGATATGAGTTACAGATGATCACAAAAATGTATCATGGTCAAAGAAGTTACTGAGAGGAGCAGGAATGATTCACCAAAGTCTAAAGAGTTAAAAACCATTTTCAATAAAGCATACATTAAATTTGATGTGTGTATGCGGTAGAAGAAAAATGATAACAGCACTTAGAGGAAGAAAGAAAGGGAATAAAACAGGGAGAAATAAAGCACTACTTTAATTGCCTTGTTTTAACGAGACAAGGAAGAAACGAAAAAGAAGCTTCACAACAAACAATGCATCCATTATCAATGAAATTGAAATTGTCCGCAAGAAACTAAACTACGTTATGAGGCCAAAATTGTAAAATGCAGATCTAACCATAGAGTTCAAAGGAAAACTTACATCATGAACGACCAAAAGAGAAATGCTTGCATAAAGAAGATCTATTGATATTCCATCAAATTTAAATTTCATAACTGGAACGTGAGCATCAGGTACTGGTTGGAGTTCTGTAACCTCTTCCATATCAGCTAAAGTATTGTGGAGGACATAGAAGAAGTCTTCCTGGCAAAGAATAGGTCCGCATCAGTACATATTTAAACTACGCAGACCAGTTCCAAAATGGACCAATAAAAATTACAAATTACCTCCCGATTTACATAGGATGGCCCAACACACAAGGTGTCTATGTCAGCTCCAGGGCCATGTACCTTCAAAACAAACAAACGTAATAGTTACAAGACGTTTCTAATAAGATAAATGACATGTGACACCAGTAATCCAAATTCAGCACCAAAGCAGACATGCATGCAGGGAGAGAGAAAGGATAACTGAATAGTGAGCACAAGATTACCTAGTGTGAGAACCCAACCCAAATAGAGAACATACAAAGTGAACCAGACATTTAGAACAACCTATGTGAAGATAAATGGCAAAATAAATCTGTCTGCAGATAAGATGTCAACATAAAACTTGATGGGAGCAACAAAGCATCACAAGACCCTTCATAAGAAGACTACAAGGAAAGCACAATTGGCAATTTCCAATTCCTTCAATGCAAATAAACAAATTCGAATAAACAGAAAAATCGTCGTTAATCTCCTAACACAACCCAACAAGTCCACCCTTTCAGACATGGCCTCAGGACTTTTTCAAGATCTAGTCATCTGCCACCACCTCTACAATAAGCATAGACATTAAGTAAAATCAGTCACAGGAGCAGTTACGATTCTAATCTTTTTGCAAAATTAGACAGCACAACGAACTCGTTTCTTTCGATTAACTATATAAATAAACATGAAAACATCATGACTATTAGAAGTTTAGAACTCGTGATCTTCTCTCCCCATAGCAACTTTATGCTACCCAAACAATCATTATACCTCAAATTTAAACTTAAAAATCCAGATAAGATACTAGCTTAACAATCAAACAAAAAGATTATATTGCTAATGAAGAATTAGGAGCTCCTTACCCCAAGTCGGTATGAACCAAAAGTAAAGATAACAGCATTAGCATCTTCCACCATTTGATCAGTGTACCCCTTTCTGAGTGTAAGATCTTTCACCCAGTCTTTTACTATCTAATAAAGCAATT
Source organism: Ligustrum vulgare (assembly GCA_963555705.1). Taxonomy (NCBI): domain Eukaryota; kingdom Viridiplantae; phylum Streptophyta; class Magnoliopsida; order Lamiales; family Oleaceae; genus Ligustrum; species Ligustrum vulgare. The sequence goes on along the minus strand of OY743172.1, from coordinate 1,486,556 downwards.
AAAATCCAGTATAAATATCATCTAGATTCAAGAATGTAAGTTAATATGAATGAAAAAAAAAATGATACATATTGATGACTAAAACTGATGTTGCAATTTCAGGTCAACTTAAAGAAAAATTGACAGGATAACTGTGTTTAATTGCTGGAATATAGTGAAGTACGGATGATTTCAGAGTGATCTTTGATAATGTATTAAGAGAAAAATGTTTTGCTTGGCCTTCCTTTGGAGGCTTTTGCTTCCATATATAGGCATTAGGATGCCAACTGTCTTGTCAAGCTACAGTGTCGGTTCTCAAAATGTGTGTCGCCGCCTTACTTGTGATGTTTCCATTGGTTGGGAGTTCGACCAGGATATATCATCATGACATATAGATCACAGCCTGACCTTCATTGTCTGCAACCTAGACAATCATTACTTCCTACCAATTGGTCAAAATGACGGTGCTGACATCATTGGGAACGTTCATGTCCAGTTTAATCAAAATGATGTCTCCAAATGAAGGTGGCTTTGCAGTCCCGACAAGGTAAGCCCCTGTACTCCGATCTCAAATGCATGGCTTTTCTGACCATTAAGCTTTTTTTATTTACTTTGAAGTGGGTCGACACTTGGTCCGAGGTGGCCCCTTAAGCTCGGGGGCCAACAATACATATTTTTCACTTAGAGTCGTAGACTACACACATTAAGTCAGAAATGGTAACATACAAACAATTACAATGGGGGGGAAATTTAGCTCAAGTTTGATATTCTGTGCCAAATCACAAATGAATTCAACTTGGCATCACGTGCAATTTCCGTGATCCAAATGGCCACAACAGGTTGAAGTAAAAGCCCTTGATTAGATCAACAGAAGTTTTGCCTTTCTTTGAATTGACACACTCAACCGAAGACTTCTTGTTCATTTACAGACCTGTTAAATCATGCTAAAAATGGATAGTTTCTATGTTTTAGAAATCAGCTACTGCCTCAATCGGTTTAAGCTTGCTTGATTATGCTTAAAACAAGATCTTATAAGCTCTAAGAACTTAATTAACAAACAACATTCTTGTAAATGATAACCTATTTACACTGTTAGAATTAAAACAAGAACACAACCATTTACTGCCAGAACAGTTCTTTAGCATCAACCTGTTGCATTTAAATTATAAATAAATATGATCTCGGGAATATAACAACAATATAAGTGAACTTACATATTTGAGTTGCTATTAAAGTGACAAGTGAAATTATAGTTTAACTGTGTAAAGTTGATATAAATTACTTCAAAAGTTGAAGCATTTTATAAAGGCTTACTTTGATACTAATGAAAAAAAAAAATGTGTGTTAAAAAATGAGTTTGCCAAGAGCTGATAATTATAGGATGCAATGGGTTGTAACTCGTGTAAAGCAGAAGCAATGCAGCAGGCACAGAGGAAGTGCTGGCAATATTAGGAACAAATTCTGTAAATAGCCAAGAGAGCCAGGGGAATGTCATATTGAAGAAAGAAGGGAGGCAATATGGTCATTTACTTGGCCAAACAAGAAAGAAGAAAAGCTCTTTAAAAACAATCAACAGTATCCCAAAGGCGTAAAAATAAATAAAAAACAATAGGGCATGGCAGCAATAGTTGTGTGGCGGCAGCAAGGAAAGAAGTGCGTCTGTAGTCGAATTTCTTTTTCAGTTAAAACAATCTTATGCGTCAAAATTTACATAGTTCAAGTATCCAGAGGAATAAGAGAACAATCTGAGTTGGATGTGGATTTGACCAGGTGACTTGGAGCAGGTTAATGAATTGGGCCAAGTCATTTATAAATGAATGGTTACATCTGGATCATCATCACACATTTTGAACCACTCGTTTTCATTAAAACTGCCAAATTGCCAACTATTCTGCTAACTAGTAATTCAGATGGGTACATCCTCTTTAGTGGAATTCTTTTACCACCTTCTTAATAATTCCATCATCTCCATTCCAATTATTTGTGTATTGAATACTATAAATTACATTTCTAGATTTTACACTACGTATGTTAGAATCGTAGTTTCATTGATTGACATACCTGCTTTAGTCGACCCAAAACTTCTTCTCTTTTAGCAGCTTCTTCTGCACTCTCATATAGTCCCGCATCCACCAAAAACTAAAAACCACCAAACACAATCTATCAGAACCCTAAACGAACGAACCAGAAATTTCAATTTCAAAACGATTAAAAAAAAAAAAAATCAAAATCCAAACCTTCTCCAACTCCTTGTTTCTCTGAATATCAGCCTCCAAGGGCCCCGCTTGCGATAAAGGTTTCGTCACCCCCCACTGCTTCGGCAACTGTTTTTCCTTCTGCTGCGGCGGGGAAGGCGAAGGCGAAGGCGAAACATTCAAAACATTCGATCCCACCATCTCTCCTCAACACTTTTCACACAAAACCCTAACCTAAATTCTAATCAAACCAAAAAAAAAAAAAAATACACAATCGAACCCCATATCATAATAATTGACTTTATAAATAAATTTAAAAAAAAACCCAACTTTTGGCCTCAAAAACAATTTATTTCCCCAGAATTTCAACAAATTACAACCCAGATCACACTATAAATAATGAAGCCTACAAACGCTAAAAGCAACGGATCCCAGAAATTAAAATAAAATAATTAAAACGAAAAACCTCAAAATTGGGCAATTAAATTGATAGATCTAACGAAAACAAAGCCCTAAAATTCTTGAAATGACGGAGAAATCCAGAAGTATATAGAAAGAAAAAAGGAGATTTGGTGGGGGTTGCGGAGGAAGAGGCAAGTTGAGATTGTAGTATCAGCGGGACAAGGAGTCGGAATATAATTAGGAGAGATATTTTTTATATTAAAAAAATGTTTATTTGCCCACAGATTCAACATTCATTCATTGATTTCTGTATCGTCTCCTTTCCACGTACTTGACACGGTTCTAATTGTTTTTTTCTGTTTTCACCTTTTTTTTTTTTTTTTTTTTTTTTTTTTTTTTTTTTTTTTTTTTTTTTTTTTTTTTTTAAATTTCTTTTGGAAAATGCTATTTGAACCCCATCCTTGCCCTCCCACTCACATGAAGGGTGGGACCTGCTCATCACACATGTAGGTGAGGGCATGCTCATGTTCACCTTCATGTGTGATGAGCAGGCCCCACCCTCCATGTGAGTGGGAGGGCAAACTTGGGGGTAAGGGTGGGGTTACTGTAACATAACTCATTTCTTTTACGTACCTCATTCAAGTCACCTCCATGTGTGATGAGCAGGCCCCACCCTCCATGTGAGTGAGAAGGCAAGCTTGGGGACAATGGTAGGGTTACTGTAACATAACTCATTTCTTTTACGTACCTCATTCAAGCCAGTAATTGAAATGAAGAATTTGTTGATTTTCATATAAAATATGTGCTTAAAAAATTGAAAAAATAAAGTAATTTGAGGAATAAGAGTTTGTTTGGTTTTCATTAAAATTTTCTCATTTTTCTACAGTACTCAATCTCAATTATTCAGTAAAAGTCATGTCCACAATATTTGACTTTTCAATCAAACTAATTCTTCCACCCGTGCGATGCACTGAAAGCAACGACTGATTAAAGACATAATGATCCAATAGTAGATGACAACCGCAATAGAATAAATAATATTAGTAAGAATAATATTTCATTATTAAATGTCTTTCTCTTATTATAAATTTTGGAAAACTTCAAATTTTGAAAAACTTTTTCATATACAACACTTATTGTTGAATTTATTTAAAGATTGAAACACGTTTAACAAAATAATCATTAGCATATAAATGTAAATAAATAATCTCAAACCTAAGATTATTTATCAAAACATAAAATGTAATTTGATTATTAACATATGTGGTTATAATACATATTCGATAAACATTTTTACAAAATATTATCTTAACACTTCGAAAACATTCTAACAAAAATTATTACAAATTCAAAATTAAAATATTTATTCTTAATTACAAAAATTGGAAATTGCAAAAAAAATTAAAATTTATGCTCAACAATTTCCATAAACAACAACTTTATATGCTTATTTCTCTATTTCACTTCAAGTTGTCAAGTCTCAAGACTAAATTTAGTAAAAATAAAAATTCAAATTTATGCTGAAAATATATACATAACTACATAAGTAGGGGTGGGCATTAATCCACCCGAAACACTCAAACCGTCCAACCCAACCCGATGGGTTTGGGTCAGTTTTTGATGAAAATCGGGTTGGTTTCGGGTTCTGAAAAAAAATTTGGTCGGGTTGGGTTATCCAAATTTTAAAAATATAGGATCATTTAAATTTCTAGAATCTCAAGTTCATTTTTAATTTGGATGAAATCAAATATGATTTGAACATATTTTAATTTTATTAGAAAGTATTCAATTTATTATATTTGAACTTATCGTATTGTACATAATTGATTTGAGTTAATAGTTGATTTAGGGATTTAATTTTTTAATTTTCAAGATTTGTTTACTAATTGGACAAAAGCCCAAACATTATATCATAATCTAGTTGATAAATGTTTTATTAAATTAAGATTTTAATAAATAAAAAAAACGATCATGAAAGTTTTACAACTTATAAAGTTTTTCGTGAATGACAATTAGACGCGACATTAGCATCATATTTTCTAACCATAATATAAGATGTTCACAAATTTTATCTCCTCCTTTTCTATTGTGCAACGAATTCCTATTTGGAGTTCCACGGCAACTTTCATACTTGCATGTTAAAGATAGTAAAATAGAGGAAATAAGCTTTGGACATGTTTACAAATATTTGATTTTTCCAACCAAATAAGATGTTCGCAGATTTTCTCTCTTTTCCTTTTCTATTATGCTATACGAATTCCTATTTGAGCTTCCACGACAACTTTCATAGGAAAAAATAAAAACAAAAAAATTTATTTTTCAAATAAACTTTAAAAATACTTAATTGTAATCCAACCAACAGTTCTTGAACTAAATCTTCAAAAATCAGATAAACAAATCCTGGGAGAAGATTCCTCAAGTGTATAGTGGCCAATTAATAATTAAATAAAAATATGAAATAATGTTGCCTAACAAAGAATTGCTTGGTCTTGGAAGCAGACTAAAAATGGGGATTATGTGTTAGAAAAACTAGTTGCGGGCACTGTTATTTAGAACAATAGTATTTCAGAAAAGAAAAACTTATCGATCGAGACTCGTGACAGCACGATGTCTTAAAGTGAAATTACCCGCCGTAATCTGCTGCGACCTCTTTGGACAATCACTCCCAGGATACAACGATCGAATCACTATGTGAATTCCACATTTTCCACCACTTGGACACTTTACTTAATTTATTTATTTCTTTCAATTAATATATATAACATTATGATCATGATGATAATATATCATGGCTTATGAACTTAACCACAGAAGGACTATTGATTGGCACAAGCATGTTTGATATTCTGCTATATGATGAAGATGCTCAAGAAACTTATATCTGTCTTATCCATTATGGAAAATCTGAAGGAAAATTCCAAAAAGATACCATTTAGAACTCAGATCATCTGCTAAAATTTTAAGTATATAATTTTAGAGCAATAAAACATCGAATCGAGTATGCGATCCTCTTTCCAAACTACATATTTTCCATGTTTAAATGTATGCGATTCAGTGTTCTAAAATGCGTAATGCTTTGCGATGCATCGAGGTCGAGAATCAAGAATCACAAGTTTAGGCGTGTCAATGCGAAGAATAGGCGTCATAATGCGTTTCGTATTTTTAATATTATTTTAAGACATTAAATATATTTTTATATATAAAAAAATAGATTTTTTATCCTTAAAAAAAAAACCGGATTAGGCGGTCAAAAAAAAAACCGTTGACCGCATTTTTACGCGCATACCACTTATTCGACGCGTTTTGGTCACGCATCGCGTCTAGACGGCGCATTTTAGAACACTGATGCGATTGGTGGTATATATTTCCATACATTGGCCTCGAAGAAAGATTGTTGTCCATACATTCAAAATTTCAAACTAATAACATTTTATAACAGCAAGTGTGAAATAGAGCCATAATAATAGATTAAAATCATATTCATCAAGTGGAGCATCATAATCATGGCTTGTAGTAACGAAGGGGCCTCCAACCGAGTGACCAAAATTGATGCCTCCATGATAAAGTATCAATAGGCAAAGTGAATATCGTTTTTTACATATGAAATACGTGACAATGCGGCACTGAAAATGACTGGAATTGGAAACGGACCATGTAGTAGTTAACAAATGAGACTCCCTTTTGTATGAATCTAGCAACATCAAATGCTAAATCCTGAACTGGCCACTTGTGAATTGGACCACCAAATTCTGCGAACCTAGTTGTTTGGTTAAGAATATGATTAGAAAGCACCCAATAACTAATTTACCACACTAATTAGAGAAACTAAAAGTTCATTTACCAACCACTCCAAGCCTCAGTCTATATGATGAAGAACTTTTTCAGGTATTGCAAGTCGCCACATCCATGAGGCAACCATTCTTTGCAATTAAAAAGGAAAAAAAAAAATCATGTAAACTGTCACCAAAATAAATAAAAAAAAAGAATCCAAGAATCCTTATTGAGGGCACAAACAGTCTCAATCTCTTGGCTTCATTGAAATAATCCATGAAAGACATAGTTTTAGATACTCCTACAAATGGGCTATTGCACATTTGAATGAAGAAATAATGACTAAAAAATTGTAATCTGCAAGCAAGATATCAACTGAAAAATAATCGTAACAAAGAATTAACTTAACCTTTTTTTTTTTTTTCAATGGCTTCTTTACTTGTTCAAATGGTTTGAGTGTGATTAGTTGGAACCATTTGATATATTGCTTAAGCCTTTTTATTTACTCGAACCTTTGTTCAGATCATTCCTGAAACAAAAATATCAAATGTTTAAAATAGGTAAACAAATTAAAATATCCAAACCTCAAGCTCAATCTATTACCAAAAAAATCACATGTTCGACTAACCTTATAGTTATATTCATTCTTAAGGTTTGCTCATAACATTAAGTAATGACATTATGATATTATCAGTATTAAGGTTGTAATGCTCAGGTCAACGGCTAGAAATTTAGTCATGGACTCTAAAAATCAATTCCCAACAATCAGCAAAGATATTTTTTTTTTTTTTTTTTTGCTATGGAGCGATCATGATATATAGAAAAATTACTAAATAGAGATATGACAAATTAACCCAAAAATGACAACAATGAAAGCAAACCACCTTAATCCAGCTGCAGCACTCCTTCGGCTGAGTTCCTTGCCCATTTCATCACTTAAATATTATTTCCCATCAACTCTAACTCCCTAAACAATAGAAGTGACAAACAACAGTATCAATATTCCCAATGAATTTTAGCATTGAAACATTAAGGGGCCAATTCTTAAATTGTTGAAAGATGGTAAAAGAATTTTACCAAACACTCTCCACAGAGTCCTCTTGATGAGAATCAAGGGAGTCAATCGAGTCAAAATCAAACAAGTCAACCCTCGATAAGAATACCGGTGGGGCCCATGACAAGATCCAAGGCTAAAGAGGTCCAAGAGTCGATGGCGGAACTCATTTTCAAGCTCCGAAGTCAAATCCACATGGAAGAGAGCAAGATTGAGGTCAATTGCCTAATTTTGGAAGCTCAGCACATTTCGGTCGACCGAAAGTCACTCTGGTCGATCGAAACTCTGCAGAGATCTTGGGAATAGCTTCAGTCGGGTTCGGCTGAGCTTTGTACAACCGAAAATGCCATTTCGGTCGACTAGGTGTTCGACCAAAATAGTTTCGGTCGACAGAAAATTTCCCGAATTCAAATAGCGAGGTTTTTTGTGCAATTTCTCAAACTTTTCCTTCTTACTTTGTATACATATTGTATAGCTCAAGAAACCCTAATTAGTTTTTGGACATGAAAAAAGACTCCATTGGAGAGCATTTAGAGAGGTAAAAATTCCTTTCTTTACTTGTAACTATTCTTGAAATTTTCTTCAACTTATATATTGAGAATCTATCTTGTGTATTTGTTGTTGTTTATTCCACAATATCTTGGTATTTGTCTTAATCTTTCCATTGGGCTAGAGTTCACTTTCTTTAGAATTTTGATTGGGTTAAACTTGGGTCAAGATTCTTCATTTATTACCATTTTTAGCTTTCTTGGGTTGATACAAAAATTGTTGTGGGATTTTTGGTTAAATCACCAAAGGGGTTCGCATCATTTGGTATCAGAGCTTGGCTCTAAAATTGGTAGTCCTATCTTTATATTTCTTGTTGTTGTTCTTGCTATTCAAAAAAAAAAAAAAACGAAAATTGGGAAAAATTGGAAATTGTGTATGCCCATGAATATTTCATGATTCCAACATATTGGGCATTGTTGTTATTATCAATTTGAAAAGTTGTTAGGGTTACATTTGAACAAACACTTGAAAATCCTAAACTATTCAAGTTTGCATCCTAAGTGTTTGACAAAATGTTTCAAAGAGTGTTTTCATATTGAGTCCTACCTTTCAACTATCAAACACATTCCTAGTTGAATTCCTTGTGTATTACATCAAGTTGTTGTGACTATACCCTTGAAATTCTTGTTGATCAAGTTCAATTCCTTACTTTCTTGTATAATAGCAAGCAACTAAATTCTACTTACTATTGTGTAAATCCTTCATTTGCTTCCTTTATTGTTTGTGGAATTTGTGTTACACAAGAATTGAATTCTCAATTTAGTTGAATTACGTTCCTTGAAGAGTTTGAGTAAGAAAGTGAGGAGTGGTAAAATGCAAGAGTGGTGAGCTCATTAGAGGGAAAAACCTAATTGAGTGAAACACGAGCAAATATATTTTGTGAGGACACTTGCACACTTACACTCCATGGCTAATACACATACTTCAAGTAGACAAGATTCTAATGCACAAACTAGAGAGTTGAGGGATATGATACAAGCTCTCACGGTTACCATGACGGATATGGGGGGAAGATTGGAGGGGAGATTAGCGAGGTTGGAGACTAGGAGGGAAGCTCCACCCCCAAGGGATGATAATGTTAGGAGGGGTGATAAGAGACGACCTAGAGATGAGTATGAGGATGATGATGATGAATTGGAGAGTGAAGGGGGTAGTGACCAAAATTGGAACATGGTTAGGAATAGAGGAGGTAGGAATGTGAGGGGATTTGGTCGAGGTCATGGGAGGAACTCTAGGGGTAGGGATGGAGTGGATGGTAATCTTGGAAGTATAAAGATGAAGATTCCTTCTTTCCATGGGAAGAGTGATCCGGATGCCTACTTAGAATAGGAAAGGAAAATGGAATTGATTTTTGAATGTCATAGGTACTTCGAGAATAAAAAGGTTAAGTTAGCGGTAGTGGAGTTTACCGACTATGCCTTAGCTTGGTGGGTTAATTTGTTGCTCACTAGGAGAAGGAATTTGGAGGGTAGTGTGGATACTTGGGATGAATTGAAGAGTCTTATGAGGAAAATGTTTGTACCAAGTCACTACTATAGGGGGCTCTATCAAAGGTTACAAACTCTTACTCAAGGAACTAAAGGGGTTGAAGATTATTACAAGGAGTTGGAGAAGGCCTTGATGAGGGCTAACATAGAGGAGGATAGAGAAGCCACTATGGCTCGATTTATGAGTGGACTGAATAGGGAGATAGCCAATGTGGTGGAACTTCACCATTATGTGGATATGGAGGAGTTGTTACACATGGCCATTAAAGTGGAGGCTCAATTGAAGAAGATAGAGCAATTTAAAAGAAAGGGACAAGAAAATTTTTTGGGGGGTCCTAGTTCCAATTGGAAGTCTAAGTTGGGGAGTGAAAAGGTTGATAAAACACCACTTAAGGACAATATTGAAACCTCCAAGGGGAAGGAAGTGGGTTTCGTCAAGGATAAACCAAAGGTTGTTCCTACCACTTCTAGGAGTCGGGATATTGAATGCTTCAAATGTAGAGGACGGGGGCATTATTCTCGAGAGTGCCCTAACAATAGGGTGATGATTATTAAAAATGGGGAGTGGTACTCGGAAGATGAAGAGGATGAAGAGAGAGTGCAATGTGGAGGAAATAATGATGGGGAGGAAGAAGAGGTGGAGGGAGTTGTTAGTCCACCCAAGTCTTCAGTCACCATTAGATCTCTCAACACCTAAGCCAAGGTGGATAAGGCGGCTAAGCAAAGGGAGAATATTTTCCACACCAGGTGTCTTGTAAGGGACAAAGCTTGTAGTCTCATCATTGATGGGGAGTTGCATCAATGTAGCTAGCACTAGTATGGTGGAGAGGTTGTGATTACCTTTAATGTCATATCCTAATCCTTATAAGTTACAATTGTTGAGTGATTATGGTGAGTTGAAGGTAAGCAAACAAGTACTACTTACTTTCAACATTGGGACGTATGAAGATCAAGTACTTTGTGATGTGGTTCCCATGCAAGCTACACATATATTATTGGGTAGACCATGGCAATATGATAGGAGAGTATTGGATGATGGTAGGAAAAATAGGTATAGCTTCCAAATGAATGGGAAGCCCGTAACACTCCTACCTTTGAGTCCGGAAGAAGTTTATAAAGACCAATTGAAACTCAAGAGGGAGGAGGAGGAGGAAAAAAAAAGAAGAAGAAAAAAAGATGGAGTTGAGTGGAGGACAAAAAGAAAGTGAAAAAAAAGAGGGGAGAAAAGTGGTGAAAAAAATGAGGGAGTGAAAGAAAAAAGAAAGAGGGCAAAAGATGTTGAACAAAAAATGAATTTTTATGCTAGTAAAGGTGATGTGGAGAGAGCATTAAAAGAAAATCATTCCATTCTTTTGATGGTGTGTAAGGAGTCTCTCTCTCCCTACACTTAATGAACCTCACACTTCCCTCCCCACTTTAGCTACTTCTTTATTGCAGGAGTTCGAATATGTCTTCCCAGAAGAGATGCCTAGTGGACTTCCACCGATTAGGAGCATCGAGCACCAAATTGATTTCATCCCCGGAGCCGTCATTCCAAATAGACCGGTGTACCGAAACAATTCGGAAGAGACCAAGGAACTCCAAAAATAAGTCGAGGAGTTGATGAGCAAATGATATGTTCGTGAGAGCATGAGTCCTTGTGCCGTTCCCGTGCTACTAGTACCCAAGAAGAATGAAACATTTAGAATGTGCGTTGATTTCTGAGCCATTAACAACATAACGGTAAAGTATCGACACCTCATTCCTAGATTGGATGATATGCTAGATGAATTGCATGGTTCTTGCATTTTTAGCAAAATTAACTTGAGAAGTGGATAACCCCAAATTAGGATAAGAGAAGGAGATGAATGGAAAATCGCTTTTAAAACTAAATATGATTTATATGAGTGGTTGGTTATGCCCTTCAGTCTCACTAATGCATCAAGCACTTTTATGAGATTAATGAACTATGTTTTGCGTGCATTCATTGGGAAATTTGTGGTATTTTACTTCGATGATATTTTGATTTATAGCAAGACTTTGAATGAGCATATTGAGCACTTGAGGAGTGTACTTTTGGTTTTAAAAGAAGAAAAATTGTATTCTAACCTCAACAAGTGTAATTTTTGCATAGAGAGTGTGGTCTTTCTTGGATTTGTAGTTAGTACTAAGGGGATAGAGGTCGATGAGGAGAAGATCAAAGCCATTAAGGAATGGCCCACTCCCACAAGTGTCACCGAGGTAAGAAGCTTTCACGGGTTAGCTAGTTTTTATCGTCGTTTTGTCAAGAATTTTAGCACACTAACTTCACCACTTATCGAGGCTGTCAAAAAGCATGTTGGGTTTAAATTGGGGGAGGTATAAGAAAATGCATTTAATGAAATAAAGAACAAATTGTGCACCGCCCCGGTTTTATCCTTGCCTAATTTTGACAAAACTTTTGAGATTGAATGTGATGCTTCAGGCACAAGTATTGGAGCAGTTTTGATGCAGGAAAAAAAGTCGATTGCCTACTTTAGCGAGAAGCTCAGTGGAGCCGCCCTGAACTACCCCACCTATGACAAGGAGCTATATGTGTTGGTGAGATCATTAGAAACACGGCACCACTACTTGTGGCCTAGAGAGTTCGTCATCCACACCGACCATGAGTCATTGAAGCACTTGAAGGGGCCAGGGAAGTCGAGCAAGAGGCATGCCAAATGGGTGGAGTACGTGGAAACTTTTCCCTGTGTCATCAAATACAAATAAGGTAACGAGAATGTGGTAGTCGACGCCCTTTCTCGAAGGTATGCTCTTATTACTACCTGGAGTGCTAAGTTGTTGGGTTTTGAGAGCATTAAGGACTTGTATGCGCATAGTGCGAATTTTGCTAGTATATTTATATCATGTGAGAGGGTTGCATTTGATAAATATTATAAGCATAAGGGGTTTTTGTTTCGTGAAGGTAAACTTTGTTTACCAAATTGCTCATTGAGGGAGTTGATGGTAAGGGAAGCCCATGGAGGGGGATTGATAGGTCACTTTAGGGTGAGGGGGACCTTGGAAATCTTGCAAGAACATTTTTTTTGCCTAAAATGAGAAGGGACGTTGGGAGAATTTGTTCTCGTGCATAACTTGTAGGAAGACCAAGTCCAAGGTAGAACCACATGGATTATATACGCCCCTACTCGTGTCTAGTAAACCGTGGACCGACATTTCTATGGATTTTATCTTAGGTCTACCTAGGTCCAAGAAGGGGAGCGATTCCATCTTTGTGATAGTTGACCGATTTAGTAAAATGGCACACTTCCTTGCTTGTTATAAAACCGATGATGACACTCACATAGCTGACCTATTCTTTAAAGAAGTGGTGAGACTCCACGGGATTCCTAGGAGCATTGTGTAAGACCGCTTTTCAATTTTACGTGCAATTTTAAATTTCGCTCAATATTTATGTTATTGTGATTATAAATTATAAAATTGTGATATTTAATGTCTATAATTTGAATTATTTTGCAGTTGAAGGACTTGGGCGCCGTCTCGATCGATGTGCCAATTAAAAAGTTTATAAATTGTTTATGAACTCTATGAGTAATTAATTATTTTTTTATTTGTTAAGCTTGTTAAATTCTATTTGTCATTGAGTAGTAAGTTGTTTAAATTTCATTAAATTGAGATTGGGAAGAGGTTTAGGGCGAATTGAAATTTTATTGAGAGTTGTGGACTTAAATTTCTAAATTGAGAGAATCGAGGGGCCAAGTTACAAATTCCAAAAGTTTATATCTAACCCTCATTATCTCTCTCACTCACGACATCTCCCTCTCTGTCTCGGTCTCTCACCCTCACGCTCGCCCTGCCTCGTCTCTCTCTGCGTTCTCTCTGTCTCTCGCCTCACCGAACCTCTCCCGACCACGACCCAACCACCAATCACCACCACCGTGCAACCCCATCACGGTAAGACCACCCTTCCTTCTCCCTCATTCGCACACACACAGATGCCCAACCCGAACACACACACGCACACAGTTTCGCGCACACACTTTCACCCACACACAAATGTATGTATATGTATATGTATATATGTGTGTATATATGTTGAAGGTATGTATTGGTACGAAGCTTTCAGATTTTTCAGATTTGGGTTCTAGTGGAATTTCGAAATTTACTCTGTTAAGCTCATATTTTGGGCGATACATAAATTAGTGTATGTATATATGTATATATAGATATGTAATTTCCACAACAGATTTTTCAGATTTCGAATATACAAGTATGGGTCTGGCACATTATACGAAGGAATTTCAGATTTGGACTTAATTAGATTGTTGAATTTTAAATTTGTTTATTTGAGAATTTTAGAATTTGGGAAAGTGGAATAAACGTAAATAAATTTCAGAAAATTTTAAAGTATGTATATATGAAATTCTGATCATTGGAAATTTTGTTGAAATTTCTACTGTGAGGTCATTCACAGTTAGTTTTCAAATGTCGAAAAATGTTTAGTTTAATTTTTTGAGCTAGAAAGGGTATAAATATAAATTCAATTGTGTTAGTTAATTGTTTAGTTTATATGTTGATTTATAAATAAGTAAATTCCAAAGTTAGAATTTGGTTTGAGATTTGAGTAAATATATTTAGACATGTTTGAACCAAATTGTGAGTCACATAGAATTTTTAACCTCAGTGGTGGATTTCAAATTTTGGATAATGTGTGTGTGTGAAGTTTCAAGTTTCTAAATCCGTAAGTTATGTCTTTTAAATTGTACTGCTAGTTTAATTTGAAACATAATGGTAATTTTTGAAATATTAAGGGACTATATGAATGTTTTTATAAATCTTCACTCAGTTATGATTTCGAATTTTAATTGGTCAATTTCAATTTTGGGGGTTAATGCTAATAAAAGTATATTTTATTTAATGAATGAATATAATTAGGATTGTTGGTACATTGACGACACTGGCAGTCGAGGCTCCTCCACTTGCAAATCAAGAAAACGGTAAATATTAAGGATGTCAAGTAAGTAAACTTCCCCTATTTTCATGAAAGTAGAAAGTTAATGTGAAATTAATGTGCGTAAGTGATTTCGTGTTAATTACTTAATGTTGATGTATTTGATGTGTGATATGCAAGTATGTGTATTTAAGGAAATATTCAAGCATGCACATATAATGTCATTGCATCATTAAGTATGCATTGACATCGAAATGAGAAAGTCAAATGTTTTAATGAAAGGAATGTGTCAAAGTGCAATTTTGTCAAAAAAATTATGTATCCCAAGTTTTTTAAGAATGAATGGGTGTACTTCTAGTTCATGAAAGTTGCGAGTGGGAAATGGGGCGCGGGGGACCGGCGTACCCGAATTAAGTCGCTTTGCGACGGAATGTTCAACCGTTTACGGTGGACTGTTAAACCGCTTTGCGGTGGGAAAGTGAATGTTAAACCGCTTTGCGGTGGAAATGTGAATGTTAATCTGGTTCCAAATAAGAAATTGCCCACTGTTATCTGATTGACTAGAAGTTACATCAAGTGAGCTCACGATGGAAATGAAGTGAAAGTTTTGAAATGATAAGTGAAAGTTTGAAATGTTTGAATTTTCTGGAAAGTAAAGTAAATGGGGATACATAAATGGAATTTTTATAGCATTCATGTCATAAGCATGCATTCATGCATAAAGTTTACTTACTGAGCTTTAGCTCACCCCAATCCCTCCCCAATATTTCAGGTGATGAAAGCTAGATGAGACGAGGGGAGCACTTGGCGACAGACTCAGGCTATACTTACCTTCAATTTTTGAAAATAAAGTTAAATTTGAATTCATTTAAATTCCTCATTAATTATTCTTTCATTTACTATTGTTAATGGTTTGATTTCAATTAGCTTTGAATACGTATTTGTGTAGTGTTAGAGGTTAAATAACCTCTTATTTCAATTGCTAAGTTTATTTACTTGGAAATATATCGTTGAGGAGTTTGGGACTTATTGAATGGTTTTGATGATGTATGGGATTGAATGAGTTGAGATGTATGTTTTAAGAAATGGTTTTGAAGTCCCTCTACAGGTTGGTTAAGTCCAATTTATAGAGGAGACTACCGAAATTTCTGTAAAATCTTATCTTATAATAGATAAATGAAAATTTTGATGTGTAAATGATTTAATTTCGCATATAATGTGAATGGAAGTTAACACGGCTAGGTTTTAGATTTTGAAACTTGGGGTGTTACATTTTTGGTATCAGAGCTAAGAGTTTTAAAAGCGATTCTGTAGACTTTTAAAAAAAAAAAAAAATTATTTGAAAATGGTTCGGGTACTGAGTCATGCCTCAAGTGCTTCTCCCTCGATCATCTGGTAAGTTAGTTTTGTTTAAATTATGAAATGTTATTTGATATGACAGTTATTGCAAATTCTTGCATGTTAATGTGTAATGTCGTAAAGTGAAATGTTAAGAATGTTATTAGTGAATATGGCATGTATACCTTGATTATGTAAATGAGAAAATGAGATGGTAATGATTTTTATAAAATCTTGGTAATGTTCATAAGTCCCTGTGTGAGAGATAAGAAGTGAATGTGAATAGTACTTTGAGTCCCGAAGACTATATCGGCAAGAATGTATATTATATCCAAGTCGGAAGTTGAGAAGTCATCTAACTTTGTATTAAGCACCTATCGTGTTTGATATCGGGACTACCCACTCATTTGATAGTTCCACAATTATAGGAAAATTGATTTACCCATCTCAGTAGCTGGAGACCAAGTTTATATTGTCAACGTCATTTGAAGAATTGTTGAACTAAAGTTATGCATTGAGGAATTTCCCCAACCATGGTGAATGGGAGGGAGTAGATGATAGATCTCATAATACTGGATATTCACGATCTTGATGTCATAGTAGAAGTGGAATGGTTGTCACGGTAAAAGGCTTCAATCAACGGTCACAATGAGGCGGTGTTTGATACTTCAAACGAAGCCCCGTTTTGCCTTGTCAAGTTGAGAAAAACCTTTTATTCCAATAGTATCAGTGATGAAGGCTCGTCAATTGATGAATAAGAGTTATTAGGCCTACCTGGTTGCAATAATTGAAGTGTCTAAGGTGAATACTTCTCTCGAACAAATTTCAGTTATTCGAGAATGACTAAAGATGTTCTCATAAGATCTTTGTGATTTAACGCCTAAAAGAGAGATTGAATTCGTCATCGATTAAGTGCGCAACTCTAGTATCCAAGGTATAATATCGGATGGCTCCTTCGTAACTTAAAAGAGCTCAAAGTGCAACTATAGAATCTCATGGACAAAGGTTTTGTTCAACCTAGCTTTTTGCCATGGGGTGCTCAGGTGCTATACATGAAGAAGAAAGATGGTTTTATGAGACTTTGCATAAACCGTAGAGAACTGAACAAGTGACAATAAAAATTAAATATCCATTGCCAAGAATTAAGGATATGTTTGATTGGCTTCAAGGTGTTGGGTATTTTTCTAAGATTGATCTGCGATCTGATTACCATCAATTGAGGATAAAGGAAGAGGACATTTCAAGGACATATTTCTGTACTAGATACGTGCATTATGAGTTCTTAGTGGTGTTGTTTAGGTTAACAAATACCCTTGCAACATTTATGGACTTAATGCATTGGGTCTTTAAAGAATATATTTGGACCGAGTTGTTATAGTTTTCATTGATGACATATTGATCCATTCGAGGTCTGGTGAGTATAATGTATCGGCTTCTTTTAATGTCTCTGACTTATCCCCTTTTGATGCAGGTGAAGATTTCGAGGTTGAATCCTTTTCGTCTAATGATGCGAACCCCTTTGGCGATTAAACCAAAAATTTCCACAACAATTTTTTTATCAACCCAAGAAAGCTAAAAATGGTAATAAATGAGAAATCTTGACCCAATTTTAACCCAACCAAAATTCTAAGGAAAGTGAACCCTAGCCCAATGGAAAGATTAAGACAAATATCAAGATATTGTGGAATAAACAACAACAAATACACAAGATAGATTCTCAATATATAAGTTGAAGAAAATTCCAAGAATAGTTACAAGTAAAGAAATGAATTTTTACCTCTCTAAATGCTCTCAAATGGAGTCTTTTTTCATGTCCAAAAACTAATTAGGGTTTCTTGAGCTATACAATATGTGTACAAAGTAAGAAGGAAAAGTTTGAGAAATTGCACAAAAAACCCCACTATTTGAATTCGGGAAATTTTTGGTTGACCGAACCGGTCGATCGAAACTATTTCGGTCGAACACCTGATGGACCGAAATGGCATTTTCGGTCGTACAAAGCTCATCCGAACCCGACTGAAGCTATCCCCAAGATCTCTGTAGAGTTTCGGTCGCCAGAGTAACTTTTGGTCGCCGAAATGTCCTGAGCTTCCAAAATTAGGCAATTGACCTCAATCTTGCTCTCTTCCATGTAGACTTGACTTTGGAGCTTGAAAATGAGTCCCGTCGTCGACTCTTGGACCTCTTTAGCCTTGGATCTTGTCATGGGCCCCACCGGTATTCTTATCGAAGGTTGACTTGTTTGACTTTGACTCGATTGACTCCCTTGATTCTCATCACCTCTACCCAACCGGACTCTAAATACTTTATCCAGCAATTTAACATGTTTTGGAAAAGGGTCAAACCCAAGTTCACAACCTACTTGCTCAAACCCAAGTTCGTATGAAGTAATTGCAGCCTCGTCCAGCATATCCACATGCTGCGACAACTCTTGACTACCCATAACACATGTAAACCTGAATAATGTACCAGAGAAAATTTAGTGAAGAAATTAATTATACAATTAATAATCAGTGAACAACATAATTATAATTTTGTTCCTGTTATTTGTTTTCACACTAAAAGCAACCATATATAATAAAAAACAAAAGAACAAACTAAACTAAATTTACAATGGTGGAGGAGCCTTATACTTCTTCAGTGCCTACAACTATTAAAAGAAAAAAAATTAGTCAATAACAGATTATACACATATAATTCTTAAAGTAAGTAATTATACGTAAAATAAAATCTCTACCAGTTTGAGCCAAAACGTGTCTCGAACCAAAATGGGACATAAGCCTCATTATCTCCATGTTACCATTGTGTATAATCTTTAGGCTATTAGATATCTTTTCCAAAGCAGTTTTCCAGTGAAGTACCAATCAACTACCCCCCTCAAGTTAAATTACTAATGTATCTTTACATCGAACTTGTATAAGCATTTTATGCTAAACATCTAGAAAAAAATATAAATTTCAATCTTCACTCTTACAACACAAGAACCATTCATTCCAAAAGGAGAAAATAAAAGGACTTCTTGACTTTCTATCTAAACTTTTTAATTTAAGAATTCATATATAACAATCATATATAAACAAATAACACTGCCACAAAGATGATAACTGAATAGAGGGCAACCATCTACTCAAGTTTAAATTGATTATATTAGGTGCTAAAACCTGCAATAGCCAAAGAATTTCCTTTGCTTTGTGGGTTTTCTTTTCCTTCTGAACATATGTGCTTGTCATTGCAGTGAATGACACTTCTATTTTAAAGAATGAAGGATCAGTATAATGGTTTTAACATGAATCAGCACCAGCAACATCAAACCTGTGTCTATCAATCAAAAATATTTATTCAATAAGATGGAAAAAGTGTAAAAATTGAACTTTAGATAGAAATGTATCCATAACTGGTTGAATAATTCCATCTCTAAGTTCTCATTTGTCAGTTGCATAATTTCATCTTAATCAATTCAACATTTAAAAAAGTTTACCAACTAGATAAACGAAATATAGTACCAAAATCTGTAGATTCCTCTAAAATTAATTCTTTGTGGAATCATGAAGAAAGACAGCAAATTAATTTCCTTAAAATTGTTGAAACTAATGTTAGTCCTGAGGTTTATTTTAACTAAAGTATAAATTTACATTTCAAGAATCTATAGAAATATAGAGCACATTATGAAAACAAAATATAATAAAATACATAATAAATGTCCAAAATCATTAATTTTAGAATTTACTGTCAAAATGGCATGTCGGACCGACGCCGTAAAGCAGCTGGAGTTACTGTCGGAAACTAAAGGGAAACAGCTAAAGAGATGAAGAAACCCATCTTCTGATCTTTTTCTGAACGGAAATGAGAAGCTCGTTCGTACCGCTGGTGGTTTCAGATGGCGGGACCTGCCGCATCAGCTCCAACAGACCTAAGCTCGAATCTCAGCCTCGATTTTGCACAAAAATTGAGCCCCAACGACTTTATCGCCTCCCCCACCGCTGTACATCGCCCCAGATACTCAATGGCTGCGTCGTTGCCAGCAAAACTCCCGTGAAAAGAGCGGATAAGAAGAACGAAGTCTGTCGAAGTAAATGATTCTGGCGTTTGAGATGTAGTGAAGGTAGAGGCGTAATATCAGATAACACGATGTTTTGAAATAATCGGGTCGGGTTTCTTTTCTCTAGATTTCAATTTGAATTTTGAATTTGAATTTTTGGTATTTATTATTACAAGTCTGATATATGTACTATTTTTTTATTATTGGTGCTACAGACTACCGTAGCTTTACATAAGATAAGATTTTAACCATCAATTCTCCTAAAAATCACTATTCATTTTTAAAAAACTCATTTTAACTAAAATCAAACACGCACTAAGGTTGTTTATGAACTTTATATAAGTTACAAGCAGGGGCTAAATAAATAATATCACGTAGGTAAAAATTACCAGAACCGTTAGATAGGACTAGAATTAATTGAATCAAAATGCATCATATTTGGTTTGATTGGATTTTAATTCTAACCATATTAAAATCTAGAATTTGTTTAGCTTTCGATCCATATTACATGTCTCCATGCTAATTCGTGTGGAGACATGTAAGTGCCACCTAGGAGGCAAGTGCCTCATGGAACTTAAATGTTTTTACTCACTTCATTTTTACGATGACGTAGTGTGACTAGTGACGGATCCAGTCGAGATGTCCAGCTAGAGCATTGACCGTTGATTCCGTTGACCGTTCGTCAATGATCGCAGTAACGAGATTGTGAATATTATTTATTGAAATAATATTTAAAAATAAATAAATAGGCATAGAAATAAAATAAAAAATTGTAATGAAATATATGAGCATATAATTCAATACAAACCAAAATAGATGCAAAATACATGACATTGATATCATTCGATATTCGTTTGCTCATAATTGTAAATCAATAATTACAAATCAAATCAAATATTTTTCATAATATGTAAATCAATAATCACACATCATATTTTCACCAAATCTGTAAATTAATAATCACAAATCAAATAATTTGTCGAAAATCTAAAATTAATATACACATTTATATTATTTTCCCAAAATTTAAAAATTACAATCACAACTTTAAATTAACAAAAAAATATCAATTAAATAAAATGAATCAATAAGGTTACTTTCAAAAAAAAAAAAAAAAAAATTGAGTTTGGGCCACTTTTATAAGGCCCAAACAATGAATAAAGGTCCAAGTCCAACCAGTCATCTTCTTCTTTGTTCCTGGTTTCGTTCCTTCCGCCATTCTTGAAGCAATCAGCCGATACGTATAACATATTAATGATAAGTGTGTTTTATACACTAATCTGTATGTTTAAATTAGAAGAAATTATTGTCGTTTTAGAATATATATGCTCCTTAATTTCTGTTTATTTGTTTACTTTTCAGAAATGTCTCAATCGAAGAAGAATGAAGTAATTAATAGAAAAACGGCAATATTGAATGTTAATTAGAGCTTAATTGAGAAATTCAAGAAGAATATAAAGTTTGGGGACTAAATCGCAACAATTGAAAGTGGAGGACTAAGGCTGCAATTAAAGGTCGGGGACTAACTTATACAGCAGAGAAAAGAAGGAAGTCGCGATCACTGGATACATTAATACATACCACGCGATTGCGAGAAGACGCAAAATTGTAACCCAAGAGTTTTAACGAAGTCCACGCGATCACTAGGGTTTCTACCAAGCGATCGCACGCTTATCCGATTGGGCCGCAGATCAGATTTTTCTCGCGATTTTTAACAGGTTTTGGATTTTTTGACCTAGGTTTTCTCCAAAAATTATATATACAACACAGGAGGCACGAAATCTGGACCTTTGCCTCTCCATAGAACTAGCCACAATAGAGATTTCAACATCAATTTCTTGGAGATTCAAGCATCGCAGATGGGCGTGAATTGAAGATAATACAAGAATTGAGACTTGGTGCATGCTTTCCTTTCTTCTTGTTTTCAATGAACGTTTTATTTTATTGTTATTGTTTTTTAATCAAGATGTGTAACTAAATTCTATGTTGGGATGAACGATGTAGCCTAGTTAATTATTTTAATTCCATATTCCTTGTTTTAACACTTTAATGCATGTATTGGTTTATTAATGCGTTTAATGCGTGAATGAACTGACCACTCTTTCATGATTTAATGTGTTATTTTCATAATCCGAGAGGTGAGTTAATAACATAGATTTAGGTAATAAATCCGGTAATTGAACGAGAGATAGAGATATACTCTTGTTATTATTGCGTTCATGTGTGAATTCTCGTGTGTAATGTATCTAGATAAGGAATATTCGGATCCGCTGTAGAGATATAATGTCGACTTATTTAGGTAGGATTGATTTAAACTCGAGAGAAGAATCTCAATTTGAATTAGTGAATTCGATTGAACACATATTTAGGCAATAGAACATGTAATTGGAATTGATTTAATTTGTTAGGTGAAATCGTGAATCTCAACTACTTTACAATCTTATTTGAAAACAAAACAATTTAACAAGTCTTTTTAATTCATTAGTTCAATTTCTTAATTCTAAATTTTTATTCTTCAACTACTTTCATTTGTTCAAATAAAGTTAAGAACTGATATATTTCGGTACTTAGTAAACACTCTTCGTGGGAACGATCACTCGACTCAAAAGGTTACTTTATTACTTGATTGCGATATCGTATACTTGCGATTTTACACAACAATTAACTTGAAAATAAATTATAGAAGCATACAAATCGGAGAGAAATCAAACACTGAACCATAAATTATATCACATAAACTAAAATCATTCTAAAATCTCAATTTCCTACTTCTAAAAAAAAATTTGAAGCAGATCGGTCGGCGACCGAGGATCGAGGTAGCGCGGCCGCGCTACCTCGACACTAGCTGGATCCACCACTGCGTGTGACCCACGAAAGTTTTCACACATTGTACCATGTGATCTTTACATGAACAACAATGTGATCAGGTTTCCCTTGTCAAATCTCGCGTTCTCCTACTTGGCAAACACTAATAAAATTCAGCAGGCAAATCATTCTTTGATAATAAATTATATACAGACGAGGATGGCTAACACTTACGTTGCACGAATCTCTTGTACTTCTTAAATATCCGCATAAGGATTATCGGTGATTAAAAAATTATCTTTACAAAATAACTCAGTTCAAGGAAGAAATAAATTAATAAAATGAAATAATTACCATCCATGAAGAAGCAACATGTATGACTTAGGGTTGAAACATCCTAACCTAGAATAAACATTTTGTACATGTATAAAGGTACACGTGTGTAATTTTTGTAATCTAGCTAAAATATATCCCTCCCTCCACATCAATTCCTCGATAAAATGCTATTATTCTTGTTTTTGTAATTAACTCTATCGTCAAGGTATCAATGACCTTCCATACTATCTCTTGAAAGAATTATCTTGGTGCCTGAATTTTGGGTCCAAATATGCAAGTAACATATAAACGAATAGCGGTGTACAAAGAGATTGTTAACAACAAATTATTCAAGTTTTTTTGGTCAACAAATTTTGAACACATCATCCTACATATATATATATATATATATGTGGTCTTTAACGCAATCATCACAATTTATAAATTAATTTATAAGTAACACAATTTTTTTAAACAACTTTTTAATCATACACATTTCTCTATCCACCTTTTAATCACATATTTTACTTCAAAAATATAAATAAATCAAATTATAAAAGCTAAGGCTGCGTTCTCTTTGTGTTTCAGTTTCCTGTTTTCATTTTCGAAAATGTTTTCTGTTTTCCATTTTCTGTGACTTTTTTTGAAATTGCTGAAAACGCGTTTGGTTTGTTATTTCTGAAAACTGTTTTCGAAAATGAAAAGCTGGAAAACGCGTTATGTTTAAAATTTTGAAGAAAATTATTTCATATTGTTTGTGAATATAAATGAAATAAAGATATCATATTTTGAGTTACACAACAAAAATAAATGAAATAACTCCTATCACACAATTTGGTTATACCAAAAAAGTTCAAAAATTCATGTTGTCCTTCTAAAGTAATTGTTCCACATTTGAGTAGTAATTTTCCCTTCTAAAGTAATCGTTCCATTTAATACTTTATATAGATACATCCTTCTAGTAAGCAATCATAACGTTTAAAATTTAAATTTCAATAAAATTTGCAAAAATCAATTTACGTTAATTAATTATGCCCTTACAAAATAAGTGTCTACAGTACAAAAGTAAAAAAGAAATATTTAATAATTAAGCACATGATACATCATCAGAAAGATGGTTGAATTTGGAGTTCTACGCAAAAAACAGAGTGCAATTCGAAGTTGTACATCAAAAGTTATACATATTTGAAGACAATGACCTATAAAGCAAATACGAAAAGGACTAAATTGAAAAAAAAAGTAAATTTTGTGAACTAATGTGCAACAAAATCTGAAGTTAAGGGACCTAAGTTGCAAATAAATTAGGATATTTTCGAAAGAAATTTCAAAATTTGAGGATTAAAATGACAACTTTTGAAAATCAGGGACCAATAATGTAATTAAAAATGATAAATTTTGACAAATTTCAATTTTTTTTGATTATTTTAATTTTATTTTTTTTTAAGTGGAAAACACGGAAAACGCGCGTTTTCCGCGTACAAGGCAAAAATTTCGGAAAACGCGGAAAACGTGATTTTCATGTTTTCCATTTCCTTTACAAATTTTGAAAACGTTTTCGAAATTTTTTTCCGAAAACAGCGCAAGAGAACGCGTTTTTCGCATTTTCGGAAATGAAAAACGGAAAACGACAGGAAAACGTCAAAGAGAACGCAGCCTAAAATGTTGCTAAACTAACTGTATTGGAAGAGTATATCGATTCTAACAAGTTGACTAGAAATTACTAAGAAGTGGACTATCTCATGAGCTAAAATAAACGAGTCTCGTATATGAAGCAAATGTCAAAATGATATTTTTGTTTATGCTTCGTTGGATCGCATTTTGAAAATTAATTTGTTAAGTAACGTTATCGGTAAGGATGCTGGGTAGTCGCCACGTGGCAAGTTGGGGGTGAACTGAGATTCATGATTGGGTAGTGGTCACGTGGCAAGTTGAAGTTCCAAGGACGGACCAGCTTGTTTGTTTAGAATTGAAGTCAAAAAAATTGTTTATAACCATGCCAAATTCTAGTACCAAAAAGTCAACAACACTATGAAAGTAACTTCATGGGCTACTCTCTTTTCTACCGAGAATAAAGCAACGAGAATGATAAACGATTTCACGCAAGTATCCAGAGGAATAAAAGAACAATTTGAGTTGGTGACTTGTTACAAATTGATTTTAATCTTATTATTATTATAAAGAAGCTAAGTGGCCCAAATTTTCCCTCCAAGTACTTCCCTCCAAAGATGATAATTTGCCTCCCACAACCGAGATTTCCCTCGTTTTACTTTTGAATGTGTTCAAAAAATCTGACCCTTTGCATTAAATCAGACGAGACACCACTTTTTGAAATGACAGGTCTTGCATTTTTTCCACAGGTTCTTACCCAGTTTAAATATTGAAAAAAGGAACGATGTGGTCTGCATTTTTTACACTGTGGTCTGAATTTTGTACACTGGTCTGCATTTTTCAAAAAAAGAACTGACTGATGATTTGACAAAGCACTACACTGGTCTGCATTTTTTTTTTTTTTTTGGGTTACCACCACAAGCAATCAATTTATTTAAGGCAGCAAACTTGCTTCAATTGCTGCCTTTTTTACACGCACCTGAGGAAAAAAAAACTAAGGTATTTGCTTAGTTCTTATTCTTATTACACTCCTCATTTGATGATAAGGAAAAGAAAACAAACGTATTTGCATAGTTCTAATAAGATTTCTGTTCTTTCGTTTATATGTCAAAAAATTGCAGCATTATGGCTCCCATCCTGGATCTCTTGGCAGACATTGTTCCTACGAAAACAGAGTGGGCATTCCGAGTCCGCGTGGTTCGGCTTTGGGATAATCCTGCGTTTGGAAAGTCCGACGACATTTACAGCTTGGAAATGGTCCTCATTGACCGAAATGTAAGTCCTGTAATAACAAAAACGTTCTCATATTAGAACTGTAGTTATTCAAAACATGATGGATTCAAAATAAAGTGAATACAAATCATTATTTCTGTTAAAATTATTTAAGGCAGCAATAAACTAAGCATACAAATCACTTTACAAGTTGAACAGAAAATCAGTAATTAGAAATTCATATTTGACAGAATTATTAAGTTTCAGCAATGAAACTTCCAAATCACAACAAATCAATTTTCCAAGCTAAAACCCAACTGAAGCCCACAAATAAAGATATAAATGGTAGCATGTTAAATTACACAAAATCAGTTAAAAACCCAATTATCTACTATCAAAAGGATAAAATGAACAGAATAAAATAGGCAAGAAAGACTTAAAACCTTCTTAACGGTTAGCCTTTCCAATTTGGGGACCTCTTCAAGCATTCTGGCCTTTGGCAAGAAAGACTTAAACCTTCATATCAGATTTTAATACATCAGTAATTAGAAATACACATTTGACAAAATTATAAAGTTGCAAATACTGTATTGTTTTTTAAAAATAAGATTAAATAAAAGTAGGCAGTACACTAATCTCCTCACAGCCCATAAGAAAACCAGCTACCTGTAAGCATTCAACTCTGCTCTGAGAACTAAGCAATAAACTAAGCATACAAATCACTTTACATGTTTAACAGAAATATATAATAATCAGATCATATTTTAATACATCAGATTTTAATACATCAGTAATTAGAAATACACATTTGACAGGATTATTAAGTAGTTAATACTGTATTGTTTTTTAAAAATAAGAGTTAAAAAAACTATTTCTAGCTTGGGGATTCTCATAGAATATAATCTATGTTTATTATGATTTGATGTGTAATGTATCTAGGGAACTAGATTATAAAGTTGTTAATACTGTATTGTTTTTTAAAAATAAGATTTAATAAAAGTAGGTAGTAAACTAATCTCCTCACAGCCCATAAGAAAACCAGCTACCTGTAAGCATTCAACTCTGCTCTGAGAACTAAGCAATAAACTAAGCATACAAATCACTTTACATGTTTAACAGAAATATATAATAATCAGATCAGATTTTAATACATCAGTAATTAGAAATACACATTTGACAGGATTATTAAGTTGTTAGTATTGTATTGTTTTTTAAAAATAAGAGTTAAAAAAACTATTTCTAGCTTGGGGATTCTCATAGAATATAATCTATGTTTATTATGATTTGATGTGTAATGTATCTAGGGAACTAGATTATAAAGTTGTTAATACTGTATTGTTTTTTAAAAATAAGATTTAATAAAAGTAGGCAGTAAACTAATCTCCTCACAGCCCATAAGAAAACCAGCTACCTGTAAGCATTCAACTCTGCTCTGAGAACTAAGCAATAAACTAAGCATACAAATCACTTTACATGTTTAACAGAAATATATAATAATCAGATCAGATTTTAATACAACAGATTTTAATACATCAGTAATTAGAAATACACATTTGACAGGATTATTAAGTTGTTAGTATTGTATTGTTTTTTTAAAAATAAGAGTTAAAAAAACTATTTCTAGCTTGGGGATTCTCATAGAATATAATCTATGTTTATTCTAATCACAATAATGATTACAACTAAGCAATAAACTAAACATACAAATCATGTAATTAGATCTATTTAATAAACTAAGCATACAAATCACTTTACAAGTTCAACAGAAACATCAGTAATTAGAAATTCATGTGACAGAATTATTAAGTTTCAGCAATGAAACTTCCAAATCACAACAAATCAATTTTCCAAGCTAAAACCCAACTGAAGCCCACAAATAAAGATATAAATGGTAGCATGTTAAATTACACAAAATCAGTTAAAAATCCAATTATCTATCAAAAGGATAAAATGAACAGAATAAAATAGGCAAGAAAGACTTAAACCTTCTTAACGGTCAGCCTTTGCAATTTGGGGACCTCTTCAAGCAATCTGGGATCCTTATTATCACAATATAACAATCGCATGTAATATTCAGCACTTCCACAGAATGATTTAAATTTTAGCGAGGGTAAGTTTCTTGAGTTGAAAAATATTAAACTTTAAATATTACACTTAATTTGATTTTATCATACATGAAAGAGATTCTTTAAATTTATAATCTTTTGTTCTCAATGTAGGAGAGGATATCATATCTCAGGAAGCACGGGATATAGGTAGTTAAATCCAGATTTAGAGATGTCAAAGACTTTATTAATTGTTGTCAAAGACTTATGATTTTCATGAGTATGGTATCATAGATTTTGGTTTTCTTGCAGATGAGAATGAGGAAGAGGAATCTGATATTCAGTCGAGTAGAGGTATTTTTTTATGATTTTAAGAACCTATATATTCTAACTGAAATAATGCTTATATCACTTAAGAAATGTGAATTAAAATATGTTTTGAAGCAGATAAGTTTTTCCATTTCAGAAAACAAAAAACAGATTAAAATAAACGTATTATAATGTGGAAATAATTATGTACTGGATAAAGATGATATACCTGTAGATGTAACCTATTTAATGGCCATGAGGTCAAGTAAAAAAACATGCGTTCTATGTTTCTCTTTGTTTGTAGCTTCATCCTAAGCATCGTAATTCAAATCTCGGCATAGAAAACAGAAAAACTTTGTTAGATTTTGTATAACTCAGAACTATAATTAAAAATCTGATGGCAGTTTTTAAAAATTGTATACAGTGCCCTCACCTCTATTTGTTGACATTCTCGGTGTTGTACCAACAACAGTTTCCAACGATTCTTTGCAAGTTTGTCATGGCTTGCAATGAGAAATTAACGAAATATATCAATATATTTACAGTGTATGGCTTCTATCATATTAAGACAAGAATGGACATAACTCTTTAAACAAAAATGTAAAAAATCAGAAAGTATATATATATATACAATAATAGCTTAACATCTGTACGGTGTGATGAACAAGGGGCACGCAATAAACAAAATTTAAAAAATCACAAGCATATAGACAATATTTGCTCAACTTCTGTACGGAATAATGAAGAAGGAACACGAAATTTTTTGAACCGTCTCTGTACAGGTCGAATAAGAACCAGATCCAGTTCTTTATTAACCAGATCTCGCAAGGAATTGTAGATCTAGCAAGGGAACATAAAAAAAACATGTATTAGTACATACCAAATAAGTTCATGCTAATTTTTTTCTAAATTAGATGGAATAAATTTCTGAAAATAATATAGAAAGGCTAAGCAAAACAAACCTCAGTGGTTTCTTTGATATCGGCCCTTTTTGAGTCACGGATCGTCGAAAAGTGAGGCACCGGAAGTTGATTTTCGAGAAACCAACAGATTAGCGACTTGAATCAGGATTTGGAGGTTTAGATTTCGTAGTTTGAAGGTTCAAATCGTCGGCCGAATATCAAAGAAACCTGCTGTTTACGCGAAATACACCTCCGTCTTCAGAGGAGACGGAGGATCATCTGTATGGTGGAAGAGTCTAGAATGGTGTAGAGAAGTGTGAAATGATTCTGAAAAACTTTTTACCAAGAGATAAGGCCAATCTGATTGTATGGTGGAAGAGTTGACACGTGTATCTACTTTTTGGTAAACATATTTTGATACATATTTTTTACTCCGATAATGTAATATAATTGTGGTTTATAAACAACTTTTTAAACTACACAATTCCCCAAATAAATATTTAACACTACATATTTTTTCTCTTTAATTTTTAAACATCCATCTACTTAAAAAACAACAAAAAAATCAAAAAAAATCTGATTTCACATATCTGAACGGAGGCTACACAGTTCTCGAAATAAAATTTTAGCCTCATTTCGGCAAAGTATTAAAAAATATGTTTTTAAACAACACAAATTCCCAAATCACTTTTTAACCATAAACATTTTCTCTTCATTTTACAAACATACATTTTCCCTCTAAAATATAAAAAAAAAAAACATGTTTTAAAATAAAAATATTTTAACAAATCTTCTCTCTCAATTTTCAACCATAAATTTTATCTACAAAAGGTCAAAAAAGATACTAATTTAAACAATATAACTTTTAACAAACAAAACCTAAATTGATTTGTTATTACAGGTAATTTTTAACATTTTGAGTCTGTCTAGTATAACACATTTTCGAAAATTATTGAGCCTCTGTTCGGATAACACTATTTTTTTTTTTTTATTATTTTTAAACCAATTTTTAAAGTACACAATTCTACAAATCAATCTCTAATCCTACAAATTTTCTCTCTCCAATTTATAACCATCCATCTACATAAAAATAACAAAAAACTGTTTTTCTTCCTGTCTAAGCCGTCGAACAGAGATAAATTTTTTTGAGAATATGTAGTTGAAAATTGTGAAATTGATGAGTTTCACAAAAATTTGTGGTTGAAAATAAGTTTGATGAGAAATTGTGTGAACACTCATTGATTAAATAGGGCTTAGCTATTGTTCCATTATAAAGTTTGGTTAAAAAATGGTTTATTTTTTATTTTTAGGGAAAATGTAGTAATTTGAAATTGGATAGACAAAATTGTTAGGAAATTAGAATATTTTTTGGAAAAAGATGTAAAATATAACATATTATGATAAGGATTTTGACAAGATATAGGAAAAATTGCCTGTTTCTTATAAATTGTTCATTTCGCTAATTTTTTGTCCAATCCCTCCTCAGACTATAATGCCAATTGTCCTAATATTTTAGTACCCTCAAACATTAATACTTTTAACTGCAACAAAGTTTTTTTAAAGTTAAATTTGAATTTCTAATATTTTTATTATAATTACTACAATTGATATGTAAAATTATAAAAACTTGGTAATACCTAAAATGTATCCACGGATCAATTTTATCATAAATGCAAGTAATTTTTAGTCAAATTGAAATAAATAAATAATTGGATAATTTACTTATTGTCACACAGTGTAGTGTAATATAGTTCATTGAGAAAATTATAGTCTTTTACAAAACTATTAATTGTAATAAATTAGTTATATTAAATAAATCACGTCTTCAATTTTCAACACCGTCAACATACGATTAATTACTTATACCCTGAAGTGAATATAAAATAACTTTCAACTTCGATTTCTTAACATAGTTGCTTCAAAAAATTTAAACTTATGAAATTATTACAATATGTAATCAAATTTTGGCTCCATTCATTACACTTACATATATAGACTTTTGCAGATTATTGGGATATTGGAGATCCAATATATAGTTGTGAATATTGTGGTGCTTCATTTTGGTATGAGGAAAGAATTGGAAAACATTATAATACATCAAAGCCAAAGTTCTCTTTGTGTTGTATGCAAGGAAAAGTAGAGCTACCGAAAATGCGTAATCCTCCGCAGGTCCTGAATAATTTACTAAATGGTTCAAGTCGAAAAAGCAAACATTTCCTTGAAAACATTCGACTATACAATACAATGTTTTCTTTTACATCCATGGGTGGAAAGATCGATTCAAGTATAAATAAAGGAAAGGACCTCCTGTGTTTCGGATGCATGGTCAAAATTATCACATGATAGGAAGTTTACTGCCTCCCGAAGGTTGCCCACCAAAGTTTGCCCAGCTCTATATTTATGACACGGATAATGAAGTGTCGAATAGAATTCAAGCTATCTGGTAAGTCTTATATGTGTTTTTTTCTTCGAGTAACAAATTTATTAGTGTTTTATACTTAAAATTAATGTGTTGTATTTTTGTTACCTCAGCAATAATGTTGACATTAACAAGCTTCATGCCGAGATTGTTTCTGATTTGAAGTTGATGCTTGACGATCACAATGTGTTGGTGAAATCATTTCGAATGGTGAGGGACACAATTCGCAATAATGTTTCGTCGGATCTAAGGCTGAGACTCATTGGAAGGAGAGAACAAGATGGTAGAAGGTATAATTTGCCATCCGTCTCAGAAGTTGCAGCATTAATAGTTGGGGATTTTGAAACATCTCCAGCCGACAGGGATATAATAGTTGAGACTAAAAATGGGCAACTGAAGCGAATAAATGAGTTGAATGCTTCATATCTTGGTCTTCAGTATCCATTGCTTTTCCCGTATGGCGAGGATGGATATCGAGAGGACGTCCCACTAAGATACTCGAATACCACTCCTTCAAATCGGAGAAAGAAGATTACAATGAGAGAGTTCTTTTCTTACAGATTGCAAGAAAGGGAATATGAGTCTTCGAATATTTTATTGGCAAGAAGGTTGTTCCAGCAATTCTTAGTTGATGCATACACCATGGTTGAATCTTCGCGTTTATCCTATATACGAGCTCATCAAAAGGATTTGAGATCTGATATGTATAGAGGATTGACTGAAGCAATATTAAGAGGAGAAACAAGCCCTTCTTCTCAAGGAAAACGTGTGATTTTGCCCTCTTCTTTTACTGGTGGTGCACGATATATGGTCCAAAATTATCAAGACGCAATGTCAATTTGTAAGTGGGCAGGTTATCCCGACCTTTTCATTACATTTACATGCAATCCTAAGTGGCCAGAGATTGTGCGTTTTGTTGAACATAGAGCTTTGAAACCAGAGGATCGACCAGACATACTTTGTAGAATATTCAAGGTCAAGTTGGAAAATTTGATAAGAGATCTTAGAGTAAACAAGGTCTTTGGAAGAGTCAAAGCAGGTAATTTTATTTGAGCATTTTTCTTTAACATGTCTATTAAATAAAATAATTTACCTCTTAACAATTTAATTCTTTATATGATTTAATATGGGAAATTTTTCACAATTACTTACAGTTATATATACAATCGAGTTCCAAAAACGTGGTTTGCCTCATGCACACATATTGCTTTTCCTATTCCAAGAAGACAAATATCCATCAGGTGAAGATATTGATAAGATCATTTCGGCGGAAATTCCTGATAAGACTATGGATCTTGACTACTATGATGCAGTGAAAAATTTGATGATGCATGGCCCATGCGGAAGTTTGAGAAAAAATTCTCCATGTATGTTGGACGGAAAATGCTCTAAGCATTTTCCAAAGCGTTACACAGATTGCACAGTTGTTGATGAAGATGGTTATCCAATTTACCGTAGGAGGGATAACGGTAGAACAATCAGTAGAAATGGGATTGAGTTGGATAATAGATATGTAGTGCCACACAACCGATTCTTACTTCTAAAATATGGTGCTCATATAAATGTTGAATGGTGCAACCAGTCCAGGTCGATAAAGTATCTCTTCAAATATGTGAACAAAGGACATGATCGCGTTACTGCAACATTTTATGGCAATGCTGAAGATAATGATAAACATCAAGTTGATGAAATAAATATGTACTATGATTGCAGGTACATTTCACCATGTGAGGCTGCTTGGAGAATATTTGGATTTGATATTCATTTCAGAGATCCTCCAGTTGAGAGACTGCCTTTTCACCTTCCTAATGAGCAAAACATAATATTCTCAGATTCCGATGCAATAGATGATGTCTTGAGTAGACCTACGGTGAATTCATCGATGTTTTCAGCTTGGATGGAAGCTAATTGTAAATATCCTGAGGCAAGGTCTTTAACGTATGCAGAGTTTCCAACTCAATTTGTATGGAAGCAATCTTTGAGGGAATGGCATCCGCGGAAGCGCGGATTTTCAATTGGACGTGTATTTTATGTGCCCCCTGGTTCCGGTGAACGGTATTATTTGAGAATTTTGCTTAATATAGTGAAAGGACCAAGAAGTTATGAAGAGACTAGATGCATAAATGATGTTCAATATAATTCTTTTAGAGATGCTTGCTATGCCCTTGGTTTGTTAGATGATGACAAAGAATACGTGGATGGAATAGTTGAAGCAAGCCACTGGGGATCCGCTCATTGTTTGAGAATTCTATTTGCGACGTTGTTATATTCTAATTCTCTTTCAAGGCCTGAATTTGTATGGGAAGAGTGCTGGCGGTACTTATCAGATGATATTCTCTATAGGCAACGCAATATTTTACAACATACAGGTATTACTATCCTCCTTTAATTCCGTTTTAAATTAATAATATTGAATAATATGATAATAAATAGTAATAATGATACTATTAATATAATTACTGTGCTGGTGATGGTGGTGGTGGTGATGATGATGATGACATCATCATCACAATCATCATCTTAATAATAATAATAATAAATAATATAATAATAAATTATTATATTTGCAATTATAATGCTTTATATGTTTAAACATACAGAATTGGAACTCAGTGACGATGAAATAAAGGATTATACTCTAGCAGAGATTGAAACAATACTGCGGAGTACTGGGAAAAGTTTACGTGATTTCCCAACCATGCCGTTCCCAGTGGTCATTGATCTTTCGTTTAGGCAAAACAGACTTATTCACGATGAATTGCGTTATGATACAGACCTCTTGGCAGAAGAACACAACAGATTTGTATCAAATCTAACAGATGAGCAACGAAATGTCTATGAAACAATTATCGATGCAGTTGATAAGGGTGATGGTGGGGTGTTCTTTCTTTATGGGCCGGAGGTACAGGAAAGACATTTATATGGAAAACTCTATCTGCAGCAATACGATCAAGGGGGACAGATTGTACTAACTGTTGCATCAAGTGGTATAGCTTCACTTCTTATACCGGGTGGTAGAACTGCTCATTCCAGATTTTCTATTCCTTTAATTCCCACTGAAGATTCAACGTGCAACATTAAACAGGGCAGTCCTTTAGCAGAGCTAATTGTCAAAACTGATCTTATCATTTGGGATGAAGCCCCCATGATGAATAGGTATTGTTTTGAAGCGTTAGACAGGACTATGAGGGATATTCTGAGATTTAGCAATCCACTCAGCTTCACACAACCATTCGGAGGTAAAACAGTTGTTTTTGGAGGAGATTTAAGACAGATATTACCTATAATTCCAAAGGGCAGCAGGCAAGATATCGTGCTTGCAACAATTAACTCATCATATTTATGGCAACATTGTAAAGTTTTGAAATTGACAAAGAACATGAGGCTACAAAGGCCAAACTCAGATGTTGATCTTGAAGAGTTCAAGTCATTTTCAGAGTGGATTTCAAATATTGGAGATGGTACAATTGGTGGGCAAAACGATGGTCATACTTTGATTGAAATACCTGATGACTTACTGATAAAAGATACAGGAGATTTAGTTGCATCAATAGTACAGAGTACGTATCCAAATTTCTCTGAAAAAGTCAATGACTCATCATATTTGCAGGAAAGAGCCATTTTAGCCCCAACACTGGATGTTGTTGAAACGGTCAATGAACATATGGTCTCTCTCAATGAAACAGATGGAAATACGTATCTAAGCTCTGATGCAGCTTCTAAATCAGATTCAAATATTGATTTACTAGATGATCTACACACACCAGAGTTCTTGAACAGCATACGATGTTCGGGTGTACCTAATCATGAGCTGAAATTGAAGGTTGGAACTCCTGTGATGTTGTTAAGAAATATTGATCATTCTGCAGGATTGTGCAATGGGACAAGACTGGTCATAACAAAACTCGGTAATCATGTTTTGGAAGCAAAGGTCATCACAGGAAGTAATATAGGACACAAAGTGTTCATCCCACGAATGACTTTAACTCCATCGGATCAAAGACTACCTTTTAAGTTCCAAAGAAGGCAATATCCATTAATTGTATCGTATGCTATGACTATTAACAAAAGTCAAGGCCAATCACTATCGTATGTAGGTCTGTACCTGAAGAAGCCCGTCTTCAGTCATGGTCAACTATACGTAGCAGTTTCTAGAGTTACAAATCGTTCGGGATTGAAGATAATTACTTGTGATCAAGATGGAGTATCATCCAATTCAACTGCAAATGTTGTTTTCAAAGAAGTATTTCAAAATTTGAATTAGCCAATGATGTAACACTATTTTCTCTAAACATTACATCTATCGTGTTATTATTATACTACCTATTCATGCATTTGCGTTTTACTTGGGGAAAAATAGTATATATGATTTTCATTCAAATTTTTGATGAAGTCAAATTAATCCTTGCATCGCACGGGTGGATGAACTAGTTTGAGTTAAAGTGAACAATCAATTGGTCAAGGGGACTAGTCCAGTGGTTCAGGTCCCCACCCCCTTGTCAGGTGATCCTAGGTTCAAGTCTTATGGGGAAGGTTGGGGTTTGGGTTTTATTGTATATAGTTAAAAAATATATCAAAAAAGTAAATAATCAATCTCAGTCACAGGTTTCGTGAAACCTACTTTTCAATCACACATCTCATCAATTTTATCAAAATTTACTAAAATTTGATTTCAATCTTCATCAAATAGGGACAAAAATGAAATAATATCCAAAGAAAGGGTGCATTACGAGCACAATAAAATTTAACTTTGCACTGAACGAATCGCATTCTAACATCTATAGTTGAAGAACACAGGCAATTGATAATCCATCTCACTAAGCCACAACCTTTGCGTTTTCAGAGATAAGCAAATTGGGCGGCTTCGACCCATTCCTTTTAGCGTTCATGGTTGTCGTCAACTTGTCGTAAACAACGCTCATACCTTAGAAACTATCCCTGCCAACTATCTATGGCCGGAAAGAAGGATGCAAGTTTCGTTTGCTGCATATACTAAGGAGATGTGCCAATAGGAGTGGGCATTATTTTTCCAAAATCAGTGGAGTCAGACCGAAACCGATTAGAACCAATCAGTTCGGATCGGGTTCGGCCAAGGAACAAATCAGTTTTGGGACTTCTTGATCAGAACCAAACGGTTCCTGTCCGGTTCTCAGTCCTTGTATTTTAGAACCGTTGGTATTTCGGTTCTTCAGTTAAACTGACTTTTTTTTGTCACAATTTTTGGTAAGTTATTGACACATCACGTGAAAAAAAAGCTTCCCATTTAGGTTATAATTGGTTGGTTTCCTTATTTCTTTTCACAAAAGATGGAAGTCATAATTGGATCTTCCTTATTTCTTAATTCTATCCATTGATATCCTCCATGGCTCCATCTTCTCAATTTCTTTTGATTATTTCATATAAATGATAATTCTATAATCAGTCGGCTACATCTAAATTCATCTTGAAGACATTGGCTATACCTAAACAATGATTCCGAATATGCAAAATTGCAACATTGTTAAAAATATAATTTTCTTGTTTCCGTATGCAAAGTAACATATATTATTTGGATATTATTTTTTAACTTGTATGCAAGGTTTTTTGTTTTTCTTTTAATCTTTGAAAAGTATGTGTAATTCTTCTATATTTTCTCAAAGTAATGTCAAGGAAATTTTTAATTTTTAGTATTAATGAACATTTTACTTTAACATTTAAAATGTTAGGACTAGTTCGGTTCTGATTCGGTTCCATTGTTAAATATGGAACCAATGGTTTCATTACTAAGATTCATATTGGTACTCGGTTCAATTTGGTTCCTTTCGAAATCGAATCGAACCGAACTGGACCATGCCTACTCCTATGTGCCAGCAAAAATGAAAAGTAATTGGTTTATTAAGCCCCTATTTGATAATCATTATTTGGAAAACAATATTTTTAATAGTTATTTTTAGGAAAATTCGTGCAGTACCCGCGCAATGCACAAATTTGACTGTTTTTAATGTAATTACTTGAATAGCTAAATAATATTTGTTACATTTGTATATATACACTAATTTTAGTAACGAAATTGTCAATAATAAACATATTATTGTACTATAATATATTGCAATCTGTCGACGAATCAATATTTGCCGTCAAATTAAGCTCACGATCTAGATATCGCTTGTACGGTATATTATATCCAACATTTTTTCTGAACCGAACTTGAAGTTAATCGACTCAAACCAAATGTTGCTTTTACATGATCGTTGTCTCGACAAAAATAAAAAATAAAAAAAATTGAACGAAAATAAAAATGTAATACATATGGTATTCAACACTTATTATCTACAAGGCTTAATTACGATGCACGACTCTTCATCTAGAATTAAAATTAGAATATGAATATTAAATGCAGGGACGGATCCATGGCCGAAGTTCAGCTTGTGTGGCCGGTCGTTGACCATGGACCATTAACCGACGACTGCAATATTTAATTAAAATAAATAATAATAAAATTTGATAAAATTAAACAATGTTTTGCAAAGTGTGACTTTTCTATTATGATTTATTGAGAACTCAAAGGCTTCTTCCAATATAGTAGACGATTAAGACAAGGAAATCCTTTTTTATCCTTCTGTTTTCATCTTACTTGCTGAAAATTTCTAAAGAGGATTGAATAAACTATTTATTAAATACTAGACATTGAAATATCTAAAAGCAACCCTATAACAAGACGTTCTTGTAGAAGTAAATGCTTGTCCAATATTAGAAAAAGCAGATGAAATATTTTGGACCTTAAATGCTTCAGGTTCTTTAACATTCCTTTAAAGGCATATGAAACAAAGTTATTCTACCCAACGTCTCCTTCATCTGGAAATTGTGTTATAATTAATCTCTTTATTCGTCAATTATAGCTTTTTCAAATCAAATATTCATAAAATTTCAATAATCACAATTCAAACATAAAAAATTCACCAAATAACAATTCACAATTCAAATTTCACAATAAGGGAATATGGGGCTCAGTGACCACATTGCAATTTGCAAATAACTTAGGACTTCAAAACTAAAATCAAGAATTAGCAATCCATTACAAGGGAATTGCTAATTTTCCTAATAAAAAGCTGAAAAATGCTTGACTGGAATCTGGCCGTCAGTGTCTTTGACCGACGACAGACCGACCTAAGGAAGACTGAGAAAGAAGAGAATCAATCAACTTAATCAAGATTCAATTAAAATTAAATCTTAGAAATGTAAAAATATATATATATAGAAATTACAACTTACCAGCCTTACCGAACGAAAGGCGAAGAGTCGAACTTGAACTCAGTGGTCTGTGAATTGGAATTGGAATCTGGTACCTGGTGGAAATGGAACTAGAACTCTCTGGAAACTGGAAAATGGAACTCGACGCAGCCTGCGGGGACGAAAGCAAGGAAGTAGGAGGGTTTGAAATTTAGGAAATGGATGGGGAACATCGGTTGGTACTTGGGTTATTGCCTGGGTTGTTTGACAGTAAATGGGTCAAGTCAATGGCCACCAAGTCCAACATATCAGTTTTCGAAAAAAAATATCAAACTGGTGGTTCCGCCTGCGACGAGCTAGCGCGACGAGCTAGCGCGATCACGCTAGCTCGTAGCATACTATATCCGCCACTAATTAATGAATAATTATATTGTCACCACATTTTATTATAATTACACCAATTTTAAGTAGCACTAACCGTCTTTATTCTGTACCCATTATTACAATTAAACCCCCAACTTTTTTTATCGTAATATTCTAATTCTCAACTTTTCATTAATTAACAAGATTTCGTCCAAAAGTAAATAAATGTTCTTAAGGATTAAGATATTTAGTGCACTTAAAAAGTGGTGCAACTAAAAAGATTCACAGTGTCAATATAGCCGCCCACCCATATTAAATATGAAAATGAACAAAAAAACAAAAACAAAAAATTGAATTTAGTTGCAAAAAGATTCTTCAAGATCTATATCTATATCTATTCTATATCTTAATATATATAATAATAATAATATAGCCGTCAAAAAAACACACACATAATTTCCCGCCATTTTTCCCTGCTATTTTAGGAAACTTTGTAATTTTATTAATTATTTTAATAATTGAATTAGGAAACTTCAATTAATGCAAAATTAATTATAAGTGACATGTAATAAATGACTTATTGATTGTAAAAAATAAATAGATCTATAAAAAGATCAAATTGTATATTATTTTTATTCTTTTGATAATTATTGTAATATTTTTTACTTATACCATTCTTAAAATTGCCTCAAATAATAAAGGTAAAAGTTTTACTTATACTTTTTACTTTTTTCAATATCCAATCTTTTTAATTTATCTCATCTAAGACATAAAATGATATTTATCATTTCTTACCTAACTTCAATTTGACATAAATGATTAATTTCAAATCTTTTTTCTTATCAAATTAAAAGAAATAATGATATCCGATCTTTCTAAGTAAATTCAATTGAATCATTTTAATTTCTACAACTTCAGGTTTCGATAAACTCTTTGGTAATTTTGAAATTAATTTTATAAATTTACTCATTTTGTTCATTTATCTATTTTTTAATTTTTAAAAATTTAAAATAACATCAATTTGTAAAATATATACTACAGACTTTAACAATTAATTCTATAGAAAATAAAAATATAAGGTTTTATCAAACTTATTATATTTAAAAATAAAATATAGTCCATACATTTATTTAACATGCACAAAAAATAGTTTTTTGTGTGTGTGGGTAACATGACCATTTTCAATAGTTGGTGAAAAATAAAATGTCACATTGTATTTGAAACCATTGAATATGAGTAAGTTTGATATAAACTATAGAAATTGTTTTTAATGTGTGATTGAAAATGAAAGAAGGTAGTATAAAAAATAAAATAATTGTCAAATCAATCAATTGAGTGGTTAAAAATTGATTTTCTTTTTTTTAGAATGTGTAGTTAAAAATTAGTATGTGCAATTGTGAAAAATTAGTTTTTAAATAATATGTGGTTGTGAATGAACATTAAAAAAAATTATTTTTGAATAATCAATTCTATATGAATGAATAAACTAAGGAAACTAGATAATGAACAATTAACTGTTAAAAAAATGTAATTCATAACTTTTCTTTTCTTTTCTTTTTTGATATTTTGATTGTATATTGAATATACAATTTATGCATTAAAGTAAGAAATCTTATAGGGAGAAATGAAATTACAAATTATTCACAATTTGTGTATGCAAGTTATTATTATTATTTTTTTATTGTGTTATTTTAATCGGGCATTGTATTTTTTCAACTTATTCAATAAATATTATTTATTCCGTGCATCGCACGGGTGCGATTACTAGTAATATATAAAAGTAACTGAGTCAGCCCCAGTCAACTTCACTGTTTCCCTCCAAAACTCTTGTACTATGTGCATATTTTATTTATTTATTTTTTCAATTTTTGGGGACTTCAATATTTATCATGTTCACACTACTCATATCTCTCGTCCAATAATCAACTTCAAAACCCACTTCAAAAATAATTGGGCATTCAATATTTATTTATTATTTTTAAAATCGCTGACGTCTACTTACATTCTTAATATTTATTGTGTTTATATGACTTCTATTTCCCGCCGCCTAATTACACTGGAAAGCCAGTTTTTTTTTCCCTTTTTCGCTTTTTCAGAATTTGTTTCATTTTTTCCAGTTTTCAAAAATCTGTTTATTCATTTTTGTTTTCTATATCCTTTTTTTTTTTCTTTCCATTTTCCGATATACAGCCTCTTTTATTTCTGTTATATATAATTATTAAGAAGATATATACAATAATAAAAGATTCAATTAAATGGTTATTTATTTGAAAAAATGTGTACTGTTTAACATGACCCCTCCACTCTACCTTCTATTTATCACGTTTTATGATACAAAATTTCTGGTGCGGTGGTAATGCTTATTAGTTATTAATATTACAAACCAGTTGAAAATAAAAAATCGTAAATTATTTTTTGAAAAAGTAAAAAGGATTGGCACTACTCTTTTCTTCAAGACCTGTGATATTTTTAGTCATTGAACATATATTTGGGTTTCTGACAAAAAGAAAAAATATTAAAACAATAATATTGTAGAGAAAGCTTCGAAAATAATATAGAATGCAAAATTATTTTGGACTAATAAGAGGATTTGTTAATAGTCTATTTATATTATGTTCTAGATTTCTCTGTTGGCGTTGCAATGTGTTAGCTAATGTTGGGCTATTTAGAATAACTTTGGGTTGGATAGATATGTTAATGGTTTTGGCCGTTGAGTGAAGAAAAACATATTATTCATGAGTCAGTATATATATTTGTTGAAATTGTATATCACATTGTATAAAAAATAATAAAAACAAGAAACTAGAATTTTTTATTTTTTTTTTTTTAAGAACGAAGAGTTGTTTTTTATTTTTTATGATATAAGAACGATAATTTGTTTGGTTTTACTTATTTATATTTGACTTTTTTTTGTCAAAATCTCTCTTTTCATAAAAAAAATGTGTTCTTCTAACGTTTTCAATCTTACAAATAAATATTTGTGTTCAGTTATACAAATTCAAAGTAAAAATTTTAGTTAAAAATTATGTCAAAATTTTATTACTAGATAATACTCTTTAAGTCCTACAAAGATAATCTACTATTTCTTTTTTGTCTGTATAAAAAAGATAGTCTATTTTATTTTTTAAGAGTGAAATTAATATTTTATATTCTTTTTTGTCCTTAATCTGTGTGAAAATGAGTAAATGACTATCTTTATGAGACGGAGGGAGTACTAAATTATAAATCACATCATAGGTATAGTTTTTTTTATAAATAATCTTATTTTTAGTTATTTAGTACATCTAAAAATTGGAACTCTTTTTTATAGCGTATTATTAAATTATTAAATATTTTTATAGATAATTACATTTAATACGTAATTAATTTCTTATAATAATTGTAATATTTTATTGATCTTAATTTTATGGATAAATATTTGATTCAGTCATACAGATCCAATGTCAAATTCTCAATTAAAATTATATTTAAAATTTAACACATTCGTATTTTTATAAATAATATTGTATTGAAATTTTTATAATTAAATCATATTTTTAAGTTATTTATTACATATACATATTAAAGTTCTTTCCTATATTGCATTATTTATCAAAATTATTTCAATGACAATTACATTTAATTCTTAATTAATTTTTTATTCCAAAAAGTCTCATATCACATTTTTTAAACATTAACTGTTAACAAATTTATCCATATTATTTGAAATGATATAGTTATTAATGATTTTTGTCCTAACTGTTAATTTTAAAATTTCAAAAAGTAATTAACCATACCAAGATATTCTTTGCTATATTTTAATTCAAATTTTATGATATTTTTTCACAATAATATATAAATTGTCTCTCAATTTACTTAACTAAAAATTAAGATGATCAATACTAAATTATAATTTCAATCAGAAAATAATTATATTGTATAAATATTGAAAACCTAAAATATCATAAATATGATGCAATATCTTTATCAACCTCGCAATTTTTATTTTATTATTATTATTATTATTATTATTATTATTATTATTATTATTATTATTATTATATATGTTGTTTTTCATTATCAATGGTCAAAATATTGAATTTTATCTTTTATATGCATGATCTCTATTATTAACTTTTTCATCTATTGTTTGAATGTTTAGAGTACATGAATACTGTAGATCCTACATTTAAGTGTTCATTTTGCAAGGTGAATTTTTGGTTCGAGGAGATAGCGAATAATCGTTACAAAACTTGATGATCATATTCTATAAGGTCAAATTATATCGACAGTAATGCATGACACAAGTTCTTTATTCCAAGGATATCGTTGAGCCATTCGAATTTTAGGATACTTATTAGATTTAAAAAAAAACAATTTTCATTGATGGTGTCATATGGCATGACTATCAATAAGAGTCAGGCACAATCATTTTCGCATGTATGACTTCTCTCTAAAATGTTGATGTTTATACATGAAACTAATAAATGATGAACTTATATCTTATTTGTGAATGTTATTTATTTTGTTTAAGGATTCATTTAATTTCGAATAGGATTATTTTTATTTAGACGTTTCTTCCCGTGCATCGCACGGGATGATTCACTAGTAATATATAAAAGTAGCTGAGTCAACCCCAGTCAACTTCATTGTTTCCCTCCAAAACTCTTGTGCTATGTGCAGATTTTATTTATTTATTTATTTATTTTTCCAATTTTTGGGGACTTCAATATTTATCATATTCACACTACTCGTATCTCTCATCCAATAATCAAATTCAAAATCCACTTCAAAAATAATTGGGTCTTCAATATTTATTTATTATTTTTAAAATCGCTGACGTCTACTTACATTCTTAATATTTATTGTGTTTATATGGTTTCTATTTCCCCCGCCTAATTACACTAGAAAGTCAGTTTTTTTTCCTTTTTCAGAATTTATTTCATTTTTTTCCCGTTTTTCAAAATCTGTTTATTCATTTTTGTTTTCTATATCTTTTTTTTTTCATTTTCCGATATACAACCTCTTTTATTTCTGTTATATATAATTATTATGAAGATATACACAATAATAAAATACTCAATTAAATGGTTATTTTTTTTTAAAAATGTGTACTGTTTAACTTGACCCCTCCACTCCACATTCTATTTATCACGTTTTATGATTCAAAATTTTTGGTGCGGTGTTAATGCTTACTAGTTATTAATATTACAAACGAGTTGAAAATAAAAAATCGTAAATTATTTTTTGAAAAAGTAAAAATGATTGACACTACTCTTTTCTTCAAGACCTGTGATATTTTGAGTCATTGAACATAGATTTGGGTTTCGACAAATAAGAAAAAAATATTAAAATAATAATATTGTAGAGAAAGTTTCGAAAACAATATAGAATACAAAATTATTTTGGACTAATAAGAGGATTTGTTAATAATCTATTTATATTATGTTCTAGATATCTCTGTTGGGGTTGCAATGTTTTAGCTAATAGTGGGCTATTTAGAATAGCTTTGGGTTGGATAGATATGTTAATGGTTTCGGCCGTTAAGTGAAGAAAAAACATATTATTCATAGGTCAGTATATATATTTGATGAAATTGTATATTACATTGTATAAAAAATAATAAAAACAAGAAACTAGAATTATTATTTTTTTTAAAAATTTGCTTTTACCGAGAAGTTATTTTTTATGTTATAAGAACGATTATTTGTTTGGTTTTACTTATTTATATTTGGCTTTTTTGTGTAAAAATCTCTATTTTCATAAAAAAATGTGTTCTTCTAATTTTTTCAATCTTACAAATAAATATTTGTGTTCAGTTATACAAATTCAAAGTAAAATTTTCAGTTAAAAATTATGTCAAAATTTTATTACTAGATAATACTCTCTAAGTCCTACAAAGATAGTCCATTATTTATTTTTTGTCCGTCTCAAAAAGATAGTCTATTTTATTTTTTAAGAGTGAAATTAATATTTTATATTCCTTTTTGTCCTTAATCTGTGTGAAAATGAGTAGATGACTATC
This sequence comes from Ligustrum vulgare, assembly GCA_963555705.1. Classification (NCBI taxonomy): domain Eukaryota; kingdom Viridiplantae; phylum Streptophyta; class Magnoliopsida; order Lamiales; family Oleaceae; genus Ligustrum; species Ligustrum vulgare. The sequence goes on along the minus strand of OY743172.1, from coordinate 1,441,642 downwards.
TTTATAGGACGGAGGGAGTACAAAATTATAAATCACATCATACGTATAGTTTTTTTTATAAATAATCTTATTTTTAGTTATTTAGTACATCTAAAAATTGGAGCTCTTTTTTATAGCGTATTATTAAATTATTAAATATTTTTATAGATAATTACATTTAATACGTAATTAATTTCTTATAATAATTGTGATATTTTATTGGTCTTAATTTTATAGATAAATATTTGGTTCAGTCATACAGATCCAATGTCAAATTCTCAATTAAAATTATATTTAAAATTTATACATATTCGTATTTTTATAAATCACGTTGTATTGAAATTTTTATAATTAAATCCTATTTTTAAGTTATTTATTACATATACATATTAAAGTTCTTTTCTATATTGCATTATTTATCAAAATTATTTCAATGACAATTACATTTAATTCTTAATTAATTTTTTATTCCAAAAAGTCTCATATCACATTTGTTTAACATTAACGGTTCACAAATTTATCTATATTGTTTGAAATGATATAGTTATTAATGATTTTTGTCCTAACTGTTAATTTTAAAATTTCAAAAAGTAATTAACCATACCAAGATATTCTTTACTATATTTTAATTCAAAATTTATGATATTTTTTCACAATAATATATAAATTGTCTCTCAATTTACTTAACTAAAAATTGAGATGATCAATACTAAATTATAATTTCAATCAGAAAATAATTATGTTGTATAAATATTGAAAACCTAAAATATCATAAATTTGATGCAATATCTTTGTCAATCTCGCAATTATTATTATTATTATTATTATTATTATTATTATTATTATTATTATTATTATTATTATTATTATTATTATACATATTGTTTTTCATTATCAATGGTCAAAATATTGAATCTTATCTTTTATATGCACGATCTTTATTATTAATTTTTTCATTTATTGTGTGAATGTTCAAAGTACATGAATACTGGAGATCCTACATTTAAGTGTTCATTTTGCAAGATGAATTTTTGGTTCAAGGAGTTAGTGAATAATCGTTACAAAACTTGACGATCATATTCTATAAGGTCAAATTCTATCTGAGAGTAATGAAGGACACAAGTTCTTTATTCCAAGGATATCGTTGAGCCATTCGAATTTTAGGATACTTATTAGATTTAAAAAAAAAAAAAAAAAAACAATTTTCATTGATGGTTTCATATGTCATGACTATCAATAAGAGTCAGGCACAATCATTTTCACGTGTATGACTTCTCCCTAAAAGATTGATGTTTATACATGAAACTAATAAATGATGAACTTATATCTTATTTGTGAATGTTATTTATTTTGTTTAAGGATTCATTTAATTTCGAATAGGATTATTTTTATTTAGACGTTTCTTCCTGTGCATCGCACGGGATGATTCACTAGTTATTTTAATATCAACAACTTTTCTTTACAAATTGTTTATCTGAAGAAAAAAAATGAGATTTGAAAAAAGAAAATCAAATAAGGGCATAATAACGTGCATACAAAGGAATTAGATTTACTTTCGAAAAATAAAATAAACTTTTAAATGCAACAAAACATTCTAAATTTTCTCGCAATTTACATACTCAAATGTAAATTATTGAAATGAGTTATGATTAATTATTGAAGTGAGTTGTTATGATTACGTTTCTATATTACAACATTTGTTCCCCAAATCAAACATTTCATTAAATTTAAAATTTATTGCAAACTACAAAATAAATCTTTTTATAAGCTATCTTTATCGAGACAAATAACACAAAAAAAAAGATAACAATAATGACGCAGGACGGAACCAAGCAAGGAGTTTCAAACGAAATCCCTAAAGATAGAACTTGGAATCCACCAAGGGAATTGAGAAGAAATCTCAAGAATTTTATTAATAATTTGAATGAATGAATTAACCATCTATTTATAAGGTCATAAAACAAATAAACGTATTCTAAACCAACTAGAAAAACAAGAAACCTATTCTAGATTAACTAAAATAAACAAAGAAATATATTCTAAATTATCTAGGAAAGTATAAAACCTAAAAAACCCTCTATTTATAAGCTCATAAAACAAATAAACGTATTCTAAACCATCTAGAAAAACAAGAAACCTATTCTAGATTAACTAAAATAAACAAAGAAATATATTCTAAATTATCTAGGAAAGTATAAAACCTAAAATAAAAAGAATTCAAGATAAACTAAATAATAAAAATAAAACTAAAATACTAAAACACTGTTTTCGCTATCTGAATGATCTCGAATGCCCTAAATCCATCATAGGTCACAGCAAAGCAGTGAGTCCAATTTGTCCCGTCGAGCTACCCAAAATAGACATATTATGGACATTAAACGGAGGTCGGACGCCAAATTTGCAAATTTCAGCTACATCCATTTTCAGTTTAATTTTGCCTCGATTCTGTCCTACATTAGACCCTTCCACCTCCAAATAACTTGATCCCGAGTTATAATTTGAACTCGAAAATTTCCAAACTATTAGCTATTGGCGATGTCTTGCTCCTTTGAATTTCAACGTTTCAAACTCGAGGATTAGCATTCCAATAAATTGTGGTTTCATGAACGAATCATCATCACTACCGGGTTGTTCCTTTAAGACATAATAGCTAACATGTTTAGCATGTAAGCAAGCCAAAAAAATTATTTTTTCGATTTTTAACTTTTCAATTTTATCCTTTACAACACAATCTTCTACTTTTTCAATGACGTATTTTTTGATTTCATCCACATTTTTCTCTTGAACGTTCTCCCTACCACCAGCGATCACATCTCCCATCTCATTACAAGTAACGCCCTCTTTTTCCTCAAATTTGAACCACTCAGTTGATTCTTCTTGGGTTTGGAATGGGTCAGCCAAGCGGGCTTGAGTTGGGTCAACAAAAATCTGAGTTTCAGCTGGGACAGCAAAATGAGCTTCATCTAAGAAAACATCTTCACCTACAGAGATGATTTCTTTTGCTTCAGCTTTATTCAATCATTCACTGTCTTCTAAATACTCTTCTTCTAAGGAAAACCTCCATCTTTATAGTTATCTTCTTCTAATTCTTGGATGTTAATACGAGTATCAAGTTCCTGAAGATCGATAGTGAATTCTTGTACAACTTAATAAGACTGCTGAAAATCTTGATTTTGAATGCAAAATTGTTGTACATAGTTTAGAGGAAGAAAACGTTTGATCATTAATTTCTTCATTCGTCTCCATGATCGCACATGAGCCTTGCCTTTGCGCCTCCTATCCATCTGTAATTTTTCCCACCAAACAGAAGCCCCGCTTCTTAATTTATACTACACCTGTTTCACTTGCCTCTCTTTTGCGACCCCAGTAAATTCAAAGAACCTTTCAACTTCAGAAAGCAAATCCAGAAATTCCTCAATCTGTAATTTCCCATGGAACAATGGGATGTTTGCACGAATTCTGTAATCTGGTTGATTTCGGATATGCTGATGGTTTCTCGTATGTTCTGCAAAATCATCCTCAGAATCTTCACCACTGAAAGTCTCGAACTGCATGGGCCTCGCCACCCTAGGTGGACGTCCACCCCCATGATGGCCAAGGGCAACTCCCTCGACTCCATCTTGGTTGGCAGGGGCAGGGACGTTAACTGTAATACCACTTTTTTGTTTTACGTACTTTCTTGAATCTCACGTAATTTTATGTTGATGCGATTACAAATTTTGTAATTGATTATAATTATTATTATTATTAATTGAATTATCTTGCAGTGGAAGGACTTGGACGTCGTCTCGATCAATGTACCAAATTAGAAAGTTCAAAAAAATTTTATATGCAATTTTATGTAATTAATTGTTTATTTTAATTGTTAGGCTTGCCAATCCTATTTTTATTAAGTTAGTGGCATATTGCATTTAAATTTGATATTGGGGATAAGTTTTAGAGGCTTTTGGGGGTTCAATGAGAAAGTTTTGGACTTAATTACCAGTTTATGGGAGTTGAGGGACTAAATTGCAAATTACCAAATCTTAAACATTTAAACCTAAATCCTATCTCACGCCCCTCACTCTATCTCACATCTCTCGCTCTGTCTCGGCCTCTCTCCCTCTCGCGACCTCCGGTTCTCTCCCTGTCTCTCGCTCGACTTCGCCCTCTCCCTCAGTTTCTCGCCGGCGCACCACCGGCCAGCTCGTCGGCGCACCACCGCCCAACTCGCCGGCGCACCACCGCCCAACTCGCGGTAGCCCCTTTTTCCGCCCCCTCACACACAACGCACGCACCCGCGCACTGATACACACACCCACACGAACACACACTCGTATAAATATGAAATTTTATGTATGTGATGTGTATTTGTATAAATTTTATATTTCAGATTCGAATTTGTCAAGATTTCGAATTTTAAATTATTAGTTGGAACTTTGGTTCATAATTATATGAGTGTGTATGTCTCTGTGTGTGTGTATATATATATATATATATATATATATATGGACGTGTAATTTCACATTAGAATTTCAGATTTGGGGCTTAATTGGATTTTGATAAGTGTATTTTATACACTTATTTGTATGTCTAAATTAGGTGTAATTATTGTCGTTTTGGAATATTTGCTATTTAATTTGTGTTTATCGTTTACTTTTCAGAAAATATCCCAAAAGATGAAGAATGATGAAATCAATGGGGAAAACGCACAAGTGGATGTTAATTAAAGCTAAATTGGACAAGTGAGGAGTTTGTGACAACAACCGGGAAACCTACATGGTGCCAAAGAGAAGAAATCAGAGGTTGGAGGACCTAATTGAATAAATTAAGAGCTTGAATGGTCAAACCGAGAAGAAGATAAAGTTTGGGGACTAAATTGCAACAATTGAAAGTTGAGGATTGAAGATGCAATTAAAAGTTAGGGACTAAATTGTACAGCCGAGAAATGAGGAAGTCGCGATCGCTGGATACCTTCCTGGCGATCGCGAGATGGTTCAAATTCTTAACCCGAGAGCTTTTAACGTCTACCACGCGATCGCCAGAGGTTCTACCACGCGATCGCGCGGCTGTCCGACTGGGCCGCAGATCAGATTTTTCTCGCGATTTTTAACAGGCTTTGGGCTTTTTGACATAGGTTTTCTCCAAAAGATATATATACAACATAAGAGGCACGAAAATCAGACCTTTTCCTCTCCATAGAACAAGCCACAATAGAGAATTCAACATCAAATTCTTGGAGAATCAAGCATTGCAAAGGCGCGTGAATTGGAAACAGTTGAAGAATTGATAATTGGTGCAATCTTTCCATTCTTTATATTGTTTTTCAATGAACGTTTATTTTTACTGTTTTTGTTATTTCATGATGATGTGTAACTAATTTTAACGTTGGGATGAACGATGTAGCCTAGTTAATTATTTTAATGCAATATTCCTTGTTTTAACGCTTTAATGCATGTGTTGATTTATTATTGCGTTTAATGCGTGAATGAACTGGCCACTTATTCATGATTTCATGTGTTATTTCCATAATCCGAGAGGTGAGTTAATAACATAGATCTAGGTAATAAATCCGGTAATTGAACGAGAGATAGAGATATACTCTTGTAATTATTGCGGTCGTGTGTGAATTCTTGTGTGTAATTCATGATTTCATGCAACGCATGAATGGAGTCTCAGAGGATGCCGTGAAATTAAAGCTATTCTCATTTTCTTTGGCGGACAAAGCAAAAGCCTGGTTTTATTCTTTGCCCCTACATACAATCACCACTTTCGAAATCATGAGTCAGAAATTTGTAGATAAGTTTTTCCCACCTGGCCGCATGTCAAAGCTAAGGCGTGAGATTTTATCATTCAGTCAACAGCCTGGGGAATCAATTTTTGAGGCTTGGGAAAGGTTCAACGAGCTCATCAGACAGTGTCCTACACATGGAATCGCTGATTGGATACTAGTTCAGACATTCTACAATGGGCTGACAAATGAAAACAAGAGGTACGCCGACTCAGCAGCTGGAGGATCAGTAATGGATATGACATATGAAGAAGCATCTGAGATCTTTGAGAAGATGGCTACGAACAGTTATCAGTGGTATTCGGATAGAGCTACACCTAAGTCTGGGGGAGTAATTGCTGTTAATGAGATTACATCATTAAATGCTAAATTGGATGCATTGACGAAGAAAATTGACAGAATGGGTGTGCAGACAGTCAACTCAGTTCAAACAACGCTATGTGATTTTTGTTTTGAAAATCACACTGTAAATTTCTGTCCCATGCAACAGAGTCAATCAAATCCAGAACAAGTCAACTTCATGGGCAACAGGCAACAGGGTGGTCCTTATTCACAACCCTACAACCCAGAATGGAAGAACAACCCCAACTTCTCCTGGTCTAAAAATCAAAATGTTCAGCATCCACCTGGATTTCAGCAACAGCAACAGCCACAGCAACAGCAACAATCTCAGAAAAACATATCCGAGAACATAGAAGAGTTAATTCAGCTGGTCAAGAGTCAGAATGGTGAGATTATGAATCAAGCTGTTGAAATAAAGAATTTGAAGAGACAAATGGGAGAGCTGGCAGCAAGCAGTTCAACAAGACAGCCTGGACAGTTACCAAGCAAGACTGAAATGAACCCTCGTGAGCATGTTAATGCAATATCAACGAGGAGCGGGGTTCAGCTATCTGAAGTAACTGTAGGGGAATATGAAAAGCAAAAGGGCAAAAAGGAAGATGTGGTGGAAGAACAGGAAAGCGAGAAAGAACAGAGATCGACTCCTGAAGTTCATGAAAAAGTCGAAGAAGAAGTTCGAGTTCGACCACCAGTCAAAGCTTATGTGCCCCCAGTTCCTTATCCACAACGATTGATAAAGCATAAGTTGGAGCAGCAGTTTGGAAAATTTTTGGAAATATTCAAGAAACTGCACATTAATATTCCTTTTGCTGAAGCATTGGCCCAAATGCCCCTCTACTTAAAGTTTATGAAGGAGATGCTGTCAAATAAAAGGAAGTTGGTTGATTTTGAGACAGTAGCACTGAGTGAGGAGTGCAGCGCCATACTTCAAAAGAAATTACCACAAAAATTGACCGATCCAGGGAGTTTCTCTATCCCTTGCACTATTGGTAATTTCACTTTTGATAATGTATTGTGTGATCTAGGGGCCAGTGTTAACCTAATGCCTTTGTCTGTATACAGGAAACTTGGTTTGGGAGAGCCTAAACCAACAAATATCACACTAAAGCTTGCTAACAGGTCTATACAGTATCCATATGGGATAGTGGAGAACGTGATTGTGAAAGTGGACAAGTTCTTCTTTCCAGTTGACTTTGTGATCCTTGATATGGAGGAGGACTCTCAGATGCCCCTGATATTTGGAAGACCATTTCTTGCTACAGGGCGAGCTCTCATAGACATCGAAAAAGGGGAAATCATTTTTCGAGTCGAGCATGAACAAGTCAGTTTCAGCATCAAGCCAAGACAGGATCTCGAATATCTAAAGGAAAGTTGCTTCAAAGTGGAAGGAGTAATTCAGAAACCAGAAGAAAATGAGAAGCAAGGGATTAAGTTCGAGGAGGATCTAAGCGCAAAACATGAGTTTATAAAGGCTAAAGATGGATGGAGGGACAAAAAGGAAGAAAAGCCTAACATCCCTCAACAATGGGCTAAAAGTGAGGCTTTGGGATTCAAGAGAGTGAGAAAACGAATAGAGATATGCATGGCAGGAAATTGCAAGCTCTGCAGGGGCTCAAGAGGATCATTCAAACCTCCATGATAAAGAAGTGCAAAAAGTCGAGCTTTAGACGTAAAACGGAGCGCTTGTTGGGAGGCAACCCAACCTTTCTTCCCTTTTATTTATCATGCTTTCAGAATTTATTTATTTATTTGCAGAATTTTAGATATATGCATATTTAGGTATGTTTTTGATGTTGCATGTTTACATTAGGCTAAGTTTTTATCGTCATTCCAAACTCACACACACTAATTTGAATCATGAAGTTAATGTTTGGAAAATCATTGCATCAATCATGAAGCGATTAGGGGGATAAAAACGACTTTGAAAATCAAAAAAAGAGGAAAATATTTCATACTGCCGTGAACTGCGCGATCGCGGGCCAATAGACTCTAGCGAGCGCGACTTTGCATTACAAAATCAACAGATTTTTAAAGCTTGAACCACGCGATCGCTGGCACTCCAGCCAGGCGATCGCGTGGCTGTACTCAGAGTAAAATCGGCAGTTTAAGTGTTTTTCCTCATTCTTTCAACTTTAAACATTACAAACTCGTTTTCTCCCCCCTAATCACCTCATATTTGATCTTACATTTTGTGTGCATGTCATCACCACCTAGTTGCATCAATATCATTGCTATTTCCCGCATCCAAATCAATCAAAGGTATGTAATTCTTCACTTGAAACTTACTTTACTCAAATGTATGAAATTTTCTTTGAGTTCTTCTACCTAGAAATTGTGAATTGTGAAGAATGGGCTTAGGTTAGTGGTTGGAGAGTGTGATTTGTGGTTTAGTAGACAAAAATTTTGGGTTCAGTCATGCCTCCAACCCTATGCATATCCATTGATTTTTGCAATGCCTATTTAGTGTTTGATGAAATGCCTCAAAGATGTTCTTGTGCTAATTTTAGAAATTTATTCGAGCATTTATCTTCATGACATGTTTATCATTGATTGTGTGTATTTAGTTCAAGATTTAGTTCACTACATTGCATGAAAATCATGAAAACCAACATTGCACCATGGCAGCCCCATTGCAAGGCCACTGCAGGCCATTGCACCCTGAAAACTGCTTCACGTCACCTACTTCTCCACATAGTTTCATGACACTATTGACCTTCAAACGAGCTGAATTTTTAATATATTGTTGATCATGCTGTGAACTTTAGAGTATCAAAAGATGGCTCGGAAAAATTTATGTTTTTCTAGGCGACGTCAAGGCTTGAATGTGTGTGGTCAACCAATTTTGAAAATTCAAAATTTTGCTTTAACTTTAGTTTGGGGGTGTGGTACTGAACTTCCATTATTTCTTATTGATGTTTATGACTTTTAATATTACTTATCTCTTATTTGCAAGGTAAACATCAGTCAAGACACATCCGATCAAGTTGGGCAAGGCAAGAAATAGGGTCAAATTCATCCAACATCATTTCAAATTGAAGTATCAAGACTACAATGAGACATCTCCTCTACACTTGGGAAGTTCTCGTTCTCTTTCTTTTGTCAAGTTTTGCATATTCTTACTTATTTATGTGGCAAAACATTGAGGACAATGTTCATTTCTAGTTTGGGGGTGGATCTCATTATTTCCATATTATTACTCTTCATTCTATTTTATTGGGATAAAAAAAAAAAAAAAAAAAAATTGAAAATTGAAAACTTTGTTGACATGTTTATTGCCTAGGATATAATATGAATCAATTTGTGTTTAAGCGTGAAAATTGGACAACATGAAAGCATGAACTTATTTTTGAACTAGTTATGTTTTGCTAGATTCATACTTATTGCGCACATAGCCAGTGTTAGATAATTGCTTGTGTGAGTGATTTTGTTTAATACATGTGGGGCAAAGTTTTATGCAATTTGAACTTAGGAATGACTTGAAAATCCCGAAACTTAGATCGTTAGACATCCCACCCCTAAATTAGAACCAATCATGCTAAAATGCAAGTTTGGGGGTAAAATGGTTGGAATTTGTGTGTATTGACAGGTTAGAAGTCTGTGGTTCTTGGTTTTGCACTTGAGTCACTGCAGTTTGGTCAACTGGTATAAACCATTTCCAGCATAAAAACAGAAAAATGCTGAAGGTCTTATTCTGCTCTTCAAATGCCTTTTTGTCTCGAGTAAGTAAGTCCGAGGGGTCTTTCAAACCTGGTGCCCTAAAGCCAACTGGCTTGGGAGTCATCGACCTAAAGCTCGCTACAGGGGTCAATTAGAAAGCAAGTACGGAGAGTGGACTTACACATAAGACATTATAACATCTTTAACTTTTCTGTTTAAGCCTTTATGACTCGGGCAAGTACGTCTGAGGGGTTCTTTGAACCTGGTACCCTAAAGCCGTCTGGTTTGGGAGTTACCGATCTGAAAGCTCGCTACAGGGGTCATATAGAAAGCTCGTATGAAAAGTTCTGCACAAAGATGGTAAAAGACAGGGACAATTAAAAGCAAAAGTCGTCCATCATAAGAAAAAAATATACATATATATATTATTGCATGGTATAAGCTAAGTTGACTGAGTCGTGGTGGTTAAGGTTGTAGAATTGGGGACTGTTTTCTTTTGATTTGTCATGCACGCATATTTCTGATTCTGATTACCTTGTGTGGAAAAAGTAAAGAATATTTTTAGAACCTACATAAATAAAAACCCGGGATGTGAGAGAAAAGCAGAAAGTGGTGATCAGTCATGAGCGTTGAAAGGAATTTCATTAGAAATCATAGATTGACCACATGGGATTCGGGCTGGATTATGCATAATGAGCCACACAGTATTGAGTATATCTTTTGCATAAGTATGCGTTTGACATTGGCTATTCACACACACACTTGAGACTCTGGCAGGATATAACTAGAAATTATTTTGCATTGTTTTTCATGACACTTGCTTAAAGCTTAAATTGGTTTGGACTATGGAGGCATATGGTAAACATGTTGACACAACAAAAATATTTGTTCTCTTAATTCTTTGATTTTTGTAGTTTAGTTTACATTGTTCGAGGACGAACAATAATTCTAGTTTGGGGGTATTTGATAAGTGTATTTTATACACTTATTTGTATGTCTAAATTAGGTGTAATTATTGTCGTTTTGGAATATTTGCTATTTAATTTGTGTTTATCGTTTACTTTTCAGAAAATATCCCAAAAGATGAAGAATGATGAAATCAATGGGGAAAACGCACAAGTGGATGTTAATTAAAGCTAAATTGGACAAGTGAGGAGTTTGTGACAACAACCGGGAAACCTACATGGTGCCAAAGAGAAGAAATCAGAGGTTGGAGGACCTAATTGAATAAATTAAGAGCTTGAATGGTCAAACCGAGAAGAAGATAAAGTTTGGGGACTAAATTGCAACAATTGAAAGTTGAGGATTGAAGATGCAATTAAAAGTTAGGGACTAAATTGTACAGCCGAGAAATGAGGAAGTCGCGATCGCTGGATACCTTCCTGGCGATCGCGAGATGGTTCAAATTCTTAACCCGAGAGCTTTTAACGTCTACCACGCGATCGCCAGAGGTTCTACCACGCGATCGCGCGGCTGTCCGACTGGGCCGCAGATCAGATTTTTCTCGCGATTTTTAACAGGCTTTGGGCTTTTTGACCTAGGTTTTCTCCAAAAGATATATATACAACATAAGAGGCACGAAAATCAGACCTTTTCCTCTCCATAGAACAAGCCACAATAGAGAATTCAACATCAAATTCTTGGAGAATCAAGCATTGCAAAGGCGCGTGAATTGGAAACAGTTGAAGAATTGATAATTGGTGCAATCTTTCCATTCTTTATATTGTTTTTCAATGAACGTTTATTTTTACTGTTTTTGTTATTTCATGATGATGTGTAACTAATTTTAACGTTGGGATGAACGATGTAGCCTAGTTAATTATTTTAATGCAATATTCCTTGTTTTAACGCTTTAATGCATGTGTTGATTTATTATTGCGTTTAATGCGTGAATGAACTGGCCACTTATTCATGATTTCATGTGTTATTTCCATAATCCGAGAGGTGAGTTAATAACATAGATCTAGGTAATAAATCCGGTAATTGAACGAGAGATAGAGATATACTCTTGTAATTATTGCGGTCGTGTGTGAATTCTTGTGTGTAATGCATCTAGTTAAGGAATATTCGGACCCGCTGTAGAGATACAAGGTTGACTTATTTAGGTAGGATTGATTTAAACTCGAGAGAGGAATCTCAATTTAAATTAGTGAATTCGACCGAACACACAAATAGGAAATAAAACTGGAATTGGAATTGATTTAATTAGCTAGGTGAAGTCGTGAATCCCAACTACTTTACAATCTTATTTGAAAACAAAACAATTTCACAATTTAATTATTTAATTCATCTTCTTAGTTTTAATTTAAAACCACAAATTCTATTTCGTTTGTTCAAATAAAATTAGAACTAAAACATTTCGGTAATTAATAGCAGTCCTCGTGGGAACGATAATCCGGACTCTAAGGTCCACTTTATTACTTGATTGCGATATCGTACACTTGCGATCTCAAATTCTACAACAGATTTGTTGAATTTTTAATTTTTATTTGAGATTGGAGATATGTAAGATTATATATGTATATTGTATAATTTCAGATTTGTGGATTCATTGAATTAATTGGTTTTGTTGAGTTTATAACTAAATTGGAATTTTAATGTATTTTCGAATTTAGGAAATTTAGTTCTAATTAGTGTAACTGATAATTGATTTTAGTTAGTTTAATTGAAATTTTTGAATGTTGAGTTACTTTGAGATTTTCAAATTTATTAATATTTAGAATATTAATTGAATAATTTGGTAAAGTTAAGTTCTATAATTCTTAATTTGAATTTGCATTAATAGATAAGAAAAGCTTTCTAAAGTACATTGAAATTGACATCTTATTTTCGAATATGGTGTTGTGTGTTGGACCTAGCGTAAGGTCACGTTGGGATTAAATTTTGAATGAAATAGAAGTTGTAACCTTGCTTAGAGTTTAAAATGTGATTTTGAACTGAAAGCATATTTTATTAATGAATGGATACAACTAGGATTTTGGTACATTGACGACACGGGCAGCCGAGGCTCCTCCACTTGCAAATCAAGATAACGGTAAATACTAAGGATGACAAGTAAGTAAACTTCCCCCTACTTTCATCAAAGTTGAATGTTAATGTGGAATTAATGTGCTTAATTGACATTCGTGTTAATTACGGAATTTTAATGCTTTTGGTCTACCATATGCAATTATGTGTAGTTAAGGAAATGTTCAAGCATGCACGTTACATGTCATTGCATCATCAAGCATGCATTGGCATCGAAATGGGAAAGTCAAATGTTTTAATGAAAGGAATGTGTCAAAGTGCAATTTTTGTCAAAAATTATGTATCCCAAGTTTTTGAAAGAATAGGTGTACTTCTATGTCATGAAAGATGCGAGTGGGAAATGGGGCGCGGGGGACCGGCGTACCCGAATGTAATGAGCCGCTTTGCGGTGGAATGAATGAATGAGCCGCTTTGCGGTGGGAAAGTGAATGTTAAACCGCTTTGCGGTGGAAATGCGCATGTTAATCTGGTTCCAAATAAGAATGGCCCACTGTTATCTGATTGACTAGAAGTTACATCAAGTGAGCTCACGATGGAAATGAAGTGAAAGTTTTGAAATGTTAAGTGAAAGTTCGAAATGTTGAAAGTTTTGAAAGGTTAAAGTGAATGGGGATACATATTTCAAAGTTAAAGCATTCATGTCATAAGCATGCATTCATGCATAAAGTTTACTTACTGAGCTTTAGCTCACCCCAATCCCTCCCCAACATTTCAGGTGATGAAAGTTAGATGATTAGAGGAGAGCACGTGGCGGCAGGCTCAGACAGTACCGACTTGAATTATTTAAAATTAAAGTTAATGATTTAATTTAAGTTTTTAGTTGTTATTCTTTTAAATTGATAAATCATTTTGAATTAGTTTCGGTTCTTAGTCAAAATAAGTTATGGTATTCCCCTGTGATTAGTTTTTATCAGGTTTCATGAGTTTATAAATTTGTACTTCAAGTTGTTTTGGTTGAGGAGTTTGGGGAATTGATGTTGAAGTTGAATTTTGGAATTATGGTTGAATGTTGAATGATTGGATTTGAATGGGTTGAAAATTTTATAATTATTGTAGGTGTGATGTCCCTCTACAGGTTGGTTATGTCCAAGTTATAGAGGAGACCCTGCCGAAATTTCTATAAAATTTTAGAATAGAAAATGAAAAGGTTGAAGTTTTTAAATGATTTGGTTTCCGCATTTTAATGTTTCAACGATTTATTTCCGCATATAATGTGAAGGGAAGTTAACACGCCTAGATTTAGATTTTTGAACTTGGGGTGTTACATTAACAACTGGTGCGTTGGGGTTAGGGAGATGCACCAACAGTTGTTGTAGCATGCCTTCCACTCTCTCCAGCGTTTTCCGTCGCTCGTCAATTGCAACCCATATATCTGTATCACCTTCCCTGCGACCAGTGTCGCGAGGGACTCTTCCGGCTTCGTTGCTGGCCATTGAACAAGGCAAGTCCTCGCTCTGATACCACTTGACGCAGGACGGAAGCAAGTAAGGAATTTCAAACGAAATCCCTAAAGATAGAACTTGGAATCCACCAAGGAAATTGAGAAGAAATCTCAAGAATTTTATTAATAATCTGAATGAATGAATAAAATAATGAATTAACCCTCTATTTATAGGATCATAAAACAAATAAACGTGTTCTAAACCAACTAGAAAAACAAAAGACATATTCTATATTAACTAAAATAAACAAAGAAATATTTTCTAAATTATCTTGGAAAGTATAAAACCTAAAAGAAAAAGAATTCAAGATAAACTAAATAACAAAAATAAAACTAAAATACTAAAACACTGTTTTCGCTGTCTGAATGATCTCGAATGCCCTAAATCCATCATATGTCACAGCAAAGCAGTGAGTCCAATTCGTCTCGTCGAGCTACCCAAAATAAATATATTATGGACCCTAAACGGAGGTCGGACGCCAAATTTGCAAATTTCAGCTACGTCCCCTTTCAATCTAATTTTGCCTCGATCCTGTCCTACATCAAATAATCACAAGAAGATAGACAAAACTATTTGCAAAAGTTTATTTTTAAACTATTTACTATAGAAAACATTTTAGAAAGCAAAAACAATTTTGTCATTGTTTGGTGGGGATTAAAATTAGATTTTGATAAAAAAATAATGAATGTGCAGTTAAAAAGTTGTGAGTCCTATTAAATATGTGATTGTGATTTGATTGTTGACTTTGACTTAAATTAAAATTTAAGATGACTTTAGTTAATTTTTTTTTTACCTAAACTTCCTACTAGAAGATTTCAATGTTACACAATTATTTCCAAGTGGCAATCTCATCAATGCTTGTTCGCTGAGTCCATTTTTATAAGCATGTTATTAATTGAGCGAATTGACAGGCTCGGATCCAGTTTAAGCAAAAAAAATTCAAAATTCAAAAATCCATACCAAGTGTAACATCATCGTCTCCATCAAATTGCCATTTATTTACCTCTCTATACTTATAGGATCTATGAAATTAAATACAATGCTCGGGTAGATCGAACACTCCCTACATTCCATCCACCATCCATATGATTTTGCTACGACCAAGTCACCTGCAAGTTTGACAAATGAACATATCGTCTTGTTCCAATTGGGATTTTTCATGTTGTAAAAGTACTGAGTAATTTTTAAATGTACCCGTCACGTGATCGGTGGGTATTGACTCCTTAACGAAAACACCATCCACTCTCTATGGTTTGTTGGATGCCTCAACTGCAATAAGATCGACATTTTTATAGTGAATTGTTTCATAAAAAACATTATTATTTTTCTTTACTTGGAAAAAACCAAATGAGCTTGGGCCAGGCATGTGCCCTTCCTCATCCTTGGTTAGAAAAAGCCTGATAGATTATACTCTCTAAGTCCCACAAAAGGTAGGTTTTTTTTTTCTTTGCTCCAAATTATAGGTCATTTTTATTTATTTTTTGAGATGAGGTACACTAAAGTCTTTCATTTTCTAATGTACCTCTTGTTGGAATATTTTGTATATAGTAACGCCAAAAAAAATAAAAAATATATATGAAATTTGTGCCAACAAATGGACGTAGTAACGACAAGAAAAACAAGAAAAGAGAAGAAAGGGACAAAGTCGAGGCAAGTGTTGAATACTTTATCCTTAAGTTGAATTTGCCCCGCAACGGTACCAATGGATTATAGCAATCGATTCTCAAGATATAAAGACTACTACTTGTGTTTGTAGTACTTCAAAACACAAGTATAACGAACCGAAATTATGCCTTTTATACTCCAAAAAATAAAATGAACAAGAATATAAAAAATTATGCAACAAAATGCAATAAATTTTGATTCAGGAAGAGGAGAGAATGAAAATGTTATTGCATATCATTGGTGTGTGGAATAAGACACTCAAAGGGTCATATTTATAGAGTGTGAAGGGTTGTGGATGAAGTAGTGGGAGCCAAACCATGTAACCCTTTGAAACCATGCAACTCTTTCAAAAGACACACATTTTTCGGACAACCGTGCGACCGCACAGCTTCACGCCAAATCGAGATTTAATTAGTTGACGTGCGATCACACAGTTTTTCGCATGGGCAAAATTCTGACCTGTTTTTCGTCATTTTCCGTAATTTCTCATTCATTCGATATTTGTTTAGAAATGAGTATTTTGTCAAAGTCGATACGAGTCACTTTAGTCAGTTTTCAATACTTAACAAATTTCTAGATTTATTAAACCAATACCTAACACCTCTATTTAATATGCATTTTTATCAATAAATATGAACTACTCATTATTCAATTTAAAAGTATATTAGGTAGAATGTAAGTAAATTTATAGTTCGAACATATATTAATTATATTTTCTTAATTTGTGTGAAAATAGAAGTGAGCATATCTTTATAAAACTGAGAGAATAATCAATTTTTTTGTGAATCTCAAGGTAAAAAGAGGGTTAAAAATTGAAGAGAGAAAAGATATGTGATTAAAAAGTAGTATGAAAATTTGGACCAATTATAAACTTATTATAATCGGTTTTACCGAACAAAAGCTTATCTGTGACTTAGCTTCTGTTCGGATAAAACCCATTTTTTTGGTTTTTTTTATTTTTAAACCAGTTTTTAAACTACATAATTCCTCAAATTAATTTCTAATCCTACATATTTTCTCTCTCCAATTTTTAACCATTCATCTACCTAAAAAATAATAAAAAAACTATTTTTTTCTCCATTTTAGCTGCCGAACAGGCGCTTAACTTATGTAACCGTGAGAGAGTAGTCAAACGGATTGACATGTAATCCTCCTAATCAATACACATTGTCCTTGTGTTACTTACTATATTCAGGCTAATGGGCATTTGCATACACTCTACTTCAAATCACGCGGTCACACTCCCTATCACTAGTCAACAGACTCACTCTCTCTCACAGAGATTTTCTGCACCAAAAACGGCAGAGATTTCTGCGGAAATCAACCCAAGTCAATACCAATATGGGACCCAAAGTCCACAAGATTTAGCCTCAAGTTTGAAAAATTTGCAACAAATTGGTCGAACTTCATTTTTTTTACCCCGCAACTCAATAAAGTCACAAGTATTATCCACTAATCAGTCCTAATGTGGGCTCAGAGAAAGTGTAACAAATGTAACAGTTGAGAGAATCAATAGACAGAAATCCTCCTTCAGGTTCATTATTATTCTTTACATGCTCCAGTGAAAAAGGCCATTAAATTTGAAACATTTTTCTATAAAGATATTAACACGATTCTTTTTCTTGGAAAAAATGGTGACATTGGCTGAGAATACTCAGTGGGATTTCATCATTTTCTGATACGCGTTGCTCCAGAAAGTTAGAGAGAGAGAGAAAGGAATAGGGCATATATAATAGTGTAGCGTTATTATAGGTTTTGTGACTTTCTGATTGGTGGAAATGGAGTTTTGAGTGTTTTTTCTGAATTTGAGGTGAGTTTTGTTTTGCTTAAAATAAAATTTGAGCCTTTTTCTCTCTGTTATTATTACCTTTCCACTTTTCTTGAATCTGTTCTGTTGTTATTATTTTTTTTAATGGTTATGCTTTATGTAAGGAAGCCAGAGTTTCTCATTGGTGGAAGGTGAAGTTTCGATGGCCTTTTTGAATTTGTTAAGTGACAATATGTTTGAATCTTTGAGACATTTGATGTCTCTGTAGATTACCATTTCACTCTTGTTCAAACATTTTCATTTTTTTTTTTTTTTTAAAATTTATGTAAGATACCTTTTTGTCCTGTAATACTGTTCTTCACGAGGCTGTGTCAGATTAAAAAAATCCCAAAAACTAATCCAATCTCCATCCCTCAATTATTTTAAGGTCCTTTTGTTAATCTTTCCTCCACACTCTGTGTTCTGATTTACATTACTTTATATGCCTGCAACATGTAAAGAATCGAAGGCCATATCTTTGGTACACAGTATTCGATAGTGCGGTTCTTCTTCTTCTTCAATTTTATACTGTTTAATCCACTACACTAACCCAAGAGGATGGCTAAAGGTCCTTCATATAGTACTCTACAGTATTTATTGTGTTTCTATCTTTCTTGAAGAGAAAAGAATGGGGAAAGCTACAAGGTGGTTGAGGGGCCTGTTGGGAATGAAGAAAGACAAGGAAAATGTGGAGAATAATTCAAATTATGCTGAAAAAAGGGATAAAAAAAGATGGAGTTGTGGAAAATCAGGGAAGGAATCAGAGGGGTTGAGTCAGATTCCTGTGACTAACTCGGGCTGGAGGAGATCTTACATTACTAAGAATCAGAAAGAGCATGCAATTGCAGTGGCTGCCGCCACAGCCGCGGCTGCAGACGCTGCTGTTGCTGCCGCACAGGCGGCTGCTGCTGTTGTGAGACTGACAAGCCAAGGCAGAGGAGGTTTGTTCAATGGTGGCAGGGAGAGGTGGGCTGCCATCAAGATTCAGTCAGTTTTTAGAGGTTATTTGGTAAGTGGGATTTCAATTTTATTGTTTGATTTTTGTCTTCTCCAACTTTTCAATCCTACTTAAATTGCAAATTCATAGAGTGGACAGTAATTTTTGTAGTAAGAACTAGAGCTGACCCAAAGCTCGTCCTTAAAATCAACTTGTGAGGAGAGACTAGAGTGTGTCAAACGTGACGTGTTCTATTATTCTGTTGTCTGATATTTGAAACTTTTTGACATAAATTTCAATCTAGACGGAGACATTTAACGTTGTTATGAATCTATGTTCCACTGTTTGCCTGAAAATTCAGCAAAAGTATGTCCAAACATTCTAACCAAACGGTAAAATAATATATATTCTCTGGTGGATCTAACTTTCGTTTACTGCCAGTCCCGGAAAGCTCTTAAGGCTCTAAAAGGACTGGTGAAATTACAGGCTCTCGTTCGAGGCTACCTTGTACGAAAGTGCGCTGCTGCAACTTTACACAGTATGCAAGTTCTCGTTAGAGCTCAGGCAACTGTCAGGTCCCAAAGGTACCGTCGTTCGATCAACACCAACTACAGATTTCATCCAGAGAATCGAGCTGGAAACTCGACTGTAAGTATCAATCTATGACCAGTTTTGTGCCTATAGAGGTACTGTATTATCCATATCTCACTAATACTTCAATGCATTTTACAGGAAAGATTTGATGAAACTAGAAGCGAATTTCATAGCAAGAGACTCTCAAAAGCTTCAAATGATCCTTCACTTAATTCATATGATGAGAGCTCGAAGATAGTAGAGATTGACTCGAACAAGCCTATGTCAAGGTCTCCAAGGATATACACTTGCACATCAGGATATGTCGATGACCATTATTATCCATGTAAAACCCCGGCTCGTCTATCCATCCCCAATTGTCATCACCTCCGAGATTTCGACTATTTCTTCATCAGAGAGGATTCTAAGTTGGCTACTGCACAGAGCACTCCTCGGTTCGCAAGCTCTCGACCACAAGCCCCGGTTACACCGGCTAAGAGCGAATGTGGGGATAGCTTCTTTAGGCCATACTCAAACCGTCCCAGTTATATGACAAATACTCAGTCTTTTAAGGCAAAGCTGAGGTCTCACAGTGCTCCAAGACAAAGGCCAGAATCAGGGCTGAAAAGGAGGCTTTCATTGAATGAAATAATGGCATCAAGAACTAGTTTTAGTGGCATTAGAATGCAGCAGCCATGTACTCAAGTTCAAGAAGGTTTTGGCTTCTAAAATGTTTAATTTGCAGAGAACCTGGGTTGACATTGTTGCACATATGCACGAAAACAGAAATGAGAAATGTGAATTGTGAAGCGACTCTCGTTTTTTAAGATGTTTCGACCTAGGATAATGCCTTTATTATCCCACAGTTCTTTAAGTATCATATAATAGCAAAGAGTGCTTATGTAAATTCCTCCATAGAGTAATGTTGAGCAAGCTTCTTTTTATTTTTCTAATTGAAACGAATCCTATTCACTCTTTGATGTAGGTAGCGCCAACAATTTACACAAACGAGTAGAAAACACAGATTGTAATTCGAAAGAAAACAAGTCTTTTATTCGAAACCAACCAAAAATCTACAACCGAATGGCAACAACTTAAATAATAAACCCGATTGACAGTTAGTCACTTATTGGGTTGGGTCAACCGAAATAATAAAAGAAATGTTAAAAAATAACAACTAAAAATATAAAATTGTAGTTTTGAGGAACTTAACGACCTCAAATGGCCAAAATTCATCGTACATCACGACAAAGTGGTGTCTTGTTCGGCTTGTCGAGAGCTTTTCAAAAAGTAGTTATAATAATCATTTCGATACTGTATGAAAATTCTATGATCATTTGAAGTTATCGCCTCCGCCTCAACTCGTTTAGCGCTTTAAATTGTCCAGGAAGGCTGTCACACTATCCTCTATCACGTCCTCTCGCGCTCTATCACTCTTCAAATATGGAGATGTCATGGAAATATTTTTTCTTTTGGTGTCATTTGGTTGGTTGTGAGTGAGCGAGCACCAGTAAAATAGTTATAATTAAAAACTTTAGCATCGGTTTGGTAAACTAAATAAATTAGTTAAAATTTTTCAAACTATTTCTTAACCATACACATTTTCTCTCTTTACTTTTCAACAACAAATTTTACCGCAAAAGTTCAAAGTTTTTCAAATTTTAATACATGCATTTTATCCACAAAAGGAGATTATGGACGAAAGACTCTTACTTTTTTCTTTTGTGAGGGTGAACTCACTCTCCAGAGGCAGCCATTACTAAAATTAAAATGACGGCTCCAACGGTAAAAAGAAAAGACGAATTGAAATTTGAAACGTTTAAGATCTTCCCATGTGCCAACGGTCGTCTTTTATTACTCCTCCATTGGCTGATAACAATTA
Organism: Ligustrum vulgare; assembly: GCA_963555705.1. Taxonomy (NCBI): domain Eukaryota; kingdom Viridiplantae; phylum Streptophyta; class Magnoliopsida; order Lamiales; family Oleaceae; genus Ligustrum; species Ligustrum vulgare. The sequence continues at coordinate 1,420,561 of OY743172.1, read as the reverse complement.
TTTCATCCTCCAAAACCATCAAGGAATAGATTCTGAAAAAATAAATCACCATCAAGAAATCATCAGTTATCTAAAATAAGAAATCAGAGAACCCCCACATTCGAAAACACGGAGGAAAAGCGATTCTATTGTAGTCTTCGAAAAACCAGTAGTGGATTCAAGAAAAAGCAAAAAAAAAATAAAATAAAAATGGAGGGTTCTCATAAAGGATTTTCATCATCAAATAATCCCAGATCTCCTCTGGTTCCAATATCGTCCCCTTCAGGTATGTCCTCTTCTCAATATTTACTTTGATGTAAGATTTTGGTTCTTGGGTTAATTGACATACAGTGTTAATTTTTATCGTTTTCAACGTTTTTTGTAAGCGGAAAAATGGCAGTTTCCTTTATTTATTTATTTTTATTTTTTCAACCAAGAATCTATATTTGATTAGGTTCAGGAAAAAATAGTGAGAATGATACAAGTCAAGACCAAATGAATTCCAAGTATATTAACCCAAAGAAACTAGTAGCAAAACATTTTATGTCACCCACCATGTCGGCATCTTCGAAGATCGCAGTTCCAAAACAGAAAATACTGGCTGAGAGGAATGAGAATTCAAGCTTTTCGGATACTCAAATTCGAAAAACTCCAGATCAGGAAATGAAAATTAGCCCCTTAAATTCGAGTACTGGTCACTCTGGTCGATCCTCATCTTGGTTTATTCCATCTAAAAATTGTTCCCCTGTATCAAATGATGGCGTTGTTGCTGGTTCATCTTTGAAGCCTCATGACCCTTTCACGAATTACCTCTCCCCGAGGCCTAAGTATTTGCGGTATAATCCAAACAAACGGCGTATGATCTTTCACCGAGAAGTAAGTGAGAGCAGAGAGGGAAAAGATGGTACAGAAATCCAGAAAGGTGTTGGGGAAGAGGAATCTTCAGCTGATGCTCAAAATTCCTTCGTTAGTGCTGAAGAAAACTCAGGGGAAGTAGATGAAAATACCAATGCTTTTGGTGTGGTGGAGGAGGAAGACGAAGAAGAAATTGAGGAGTTTGAGGAAAGACGATGGAGTTTGAGAGGAGGAGTATTGAAATTTCTGCTGATATTGTTTGTCAGTTTTCTGTCAAAGACATACATAAGTTCTATGAACTCTTCAACACCATCACCATCACCAATTCAACAAGCCATTTTGGGTTTCAAGGATGAGCATCTTATGATTCAGAAGCAAATATGTGAAGCTATATATATGGAAGTGTATGGAGGTGGTTTCATGGAAGTGGAAGAGAGAAATAGTGGACTTGAGGTCCATAACATGCTAATGGTTGAAGAAGACTATAATTTGGATATGGAGGGCAATAATTCTGATCCTATTGAATCTGACCTTGATTATGAATGTGAGCATGATAATGTGCAAATGGTTGAAGTCTATAATGTGGAAAAGCTTAGCGAGGCAGAATTTGTTGAACTCGAAAAAGTGGAAAGAGTTGAGTGTTGTGAGGCTGAAATGGTTGAAAATGACGCGTTGGACATAGAGGATATGACCGGTGAAGTTTCCAAAGAGGAGCCACGTACAGTAGTTGCTGAAAGCAAGAATATAGAAGGTGGTGAGGTAGAGTACATAACAGAGGCAAAAACTGCTAAAAGTGATGATTCTGGTGGCTATGAATTGGTGAAAGAATTTGAGGGTTCTGACCAGTTGAAGAAGAAGCTTGAAATCTTGGAGAATCCCTATTCATTCCAAGAAGACCAGACACCACTGGATACTGAAGGGGTGAAGCGGCCTAATATGGAACTTCTAGAATCACATGAGGTGCCTGTCAACTTGGTCGATGAACACTTTAGTAACGACGGTGAAACGAAGCAAGTTGGATCTAATATCCTAGTTGTTGCTGGAGTTTCTGCATCATCCATAATTTTGGCTTCTCTAGCTTTCCTCTGTGGTTCAAGGAAAGGTAAAACTACTTCTGTAGAAGACTCTCTTCCTGTGCTAAATCCATTTACATCTAAAGTAGAGGGTAAAGTAGCACGAGTACGTCCTGTACAGGAAAAGAAGTATATTGAGAAGACAATGACACCAGAATTTCCTGCTGAGGAGAAAGATCACATTAGAAAGGAAAACAAATCTTCTATGACTATTAGGCCTTTATCCTTGTCTAGTTCAATAGCAGAAGCACCTAAAGAAAGCAGCACTTACATCCATGCGCCAACCATTGAGTTGCTAGGAGAAATTGTGATTAAAGAAGTAGGCAGCTTCCGCAGGAAAATCCCGGAGATTGAATCGGACGAGAAAAATGCTTCTCAAAAAGGATCAAAATCTCATCCAGTTTCTGTTCCATCTCAGCCATCCTCACACGAGATTTCTGCTAAAGATTCGCCGTCATATGGAAGCTTTACTGATGAAAGGAAGATTTTAAAGAAAGATGTAATATCAATCCCTTTTACCTTTTTTTTTTTGGGCACTTCCATTATTTTCTGTCATTTCAAGATTACAACACTGCTAAAACACTTCCACCACCCTTATGCAGGGAGGCAAAGATGGAGAATCCAAGATAGAATTATCTACTCCAGTTAGGCGGTCAAGTCGACTTCGCAATCGCACAGTGTTGTCTCCATGAATTTTCATCACTCTTCCACTGGACTAGGTGAAGAGGTTGTTGTCAACTTTATTTTATCTTCCTACAATCTATGTAGGATTTTGTTGTTTGATTAGATTAGATTAGATTGATGTTTCTTAATTCTACATTTGTTGTATTCTCTATCTTCCATTTTGCTATTCCTTTTTTAACTAATTGTAAACGCTCTCCATTGTCTTAAAACGAGAAAACTCGAAATCTTAACCATTAGACTAATTCTTGACATTACACTGTAATAAAAAATTACCAAAAATATTATAATATAATTGATAAAAAAAATCATTTGTTACCTGTCAAAAGACAAACATGAAAATTTAAGGCACCCTTGAGGCCTACTAATTTTGGGCCCTTCCTCTGGGTGATTCTCTTTCCCACAGCCTCTACTTAGAGGAGTTGCCTTTTCCTCCCCCCCCCCCCCCCCCCAAAAAAATGATTTTTTCTACACTACAATTTTAATATTTTCTTTGTTTATAAAAATAGACATAAATAAAATTATATAAATAACTTTTTAATTTCATCTCAATATTTTTTTACGTACACCTCAATCCCTCAAATAATCTTTTTATCTTCTCCATATTTATTTTCTTAAATAATGTTTTTCTTCTTGTTCTTTTTTTTTTTTTTTCCTTTTTAGTACAAAAATATATATTAAATCAATAATCATCTTGTTCTTCTATTTCATCCAAAGTCTTGCCGGAAGTTTGTAGACGGTGAAGATCAAAATTTGTTTAGTTGTGATTATAATTGTTCATAATTTAATTTTTCTTCATTGAAATAAATGGTGGGCTGTTTTTTGCTTTCTTGATTAAACACAGCACATTATGATTATACCCCATTGTTTCTTCGTGTTTATGATTTTTACTGTTCTCGGAATTAAGATTGGACTCAGCAATTGACGAAATTTTTTACACAAATCTGCTTTTCTTAGCTGAAGTTGATGATGACTGAAATTTGTGAAATTTCTTCATATGGTGCTTTATGATTCTTTACAGAGTTTCCATGACCCATTTATTGTTGATTTTAATGTCTTTGTTGTAATTGAAATAAAATTCTTTACAAGGGATGTCATTGTCAATTAAATTCCAATAATTGTAAACAACAGTAAGAATTTGATGATTCTATTGAGGAAAGAAAACAATTCAAGAGAGAAACTTGATTTTGCGTTGTCCCTGAAAAGTTGTCCTGAAAAGATGAGGAAGGGGAACTCACCACCATTAATTTGGGTTGGGGGTGTGGTGTACATATTTTTTTTTTCATTTTTTTGTTTATAATAAGGGAAATATTTGTATATGTATTGTGGTGCATTTATAAAAATTATATTTTATTAGTGATGATAATATAACGTGGTATATTGAGTAAAAATTTGTGGTGGTAATATATTTTGCCTTGATTCTAAGGGGGGTGTATTTAATTCTAACTTTTAAAGACTTTTGGAGACTTTTTAAAATGAGTGACTTTTGTGGATTTCATGAACTTTCAAGTGACTTCTATGGTTTTGTTATGGATTCATAAAAAGTCCTCCCTGAATTTCTGTAGACTTCTATATATTTTTTCAAAAACTTTCAGAGGCTTCTAAAACTTTCATTTGTTAAAAAAAAACTCGTAAAATGTAATATTTTAAACAAATTCTTGTATGGGAAAAATACATATATAAGGTGTTTACAATACACAATTTCAATTTTAAGATATAACTTAAAAACTTTCAAAAATCAGGTTGTAGTTATAATTACTTAATTAAATGAAATAATTAAAAAATATTTTATTAATTATATAAATTCAGGTCACAATACAACATAAATTCAGGTCACAAAACGCAAATTGCTTAAGTCACAAATAATTTTAGGGTCACAAATTATCAAAATAGTAGGTCACAATAATAATTTTTTCAAGGCACAAATAATATCAAAGTCACAAATTTTAAATTAACAGATCTCAAGTTATTTCTAGGTCACAAGTAACAATTTATCAAATTGTAAGGTCACCAACCTTTTAAGCCACAATAATCATGTTATTAGGTCACAATCCACTTATTAATTATTAGGTCACAAAATGTTCAAGAACTTGCCCACGTCACAATCTCACCACCACCAGTCCACAACCACCACAGCCGCCACCATCGTTTATTTTCACTTCAAAAAATTATCAAAAACAACATGTGACCTATAATCTACGCTCACCACCGCCTGAATATTGTCGTCACTACCACCTATGCCTCCACCATCTCCACAGCAAATATATATATATATATATATTTGTGGTCAGCGTCAACCACCACCGCCACCAACCACCATCATCACCTCACACCAATGCACCATCGCATCCACCAGACCGTCACATCACCACCACCACCGCATCATCACACTGCTACACCAGTCTCACCCACCACCGCAGCAACACCCCACCAACACCACCACCTGTGACCCAAACTACTAAATCTAATCCCTGTTTCCAGATCTGACCAACACAACATCCTTCAACAACAAACTGAGATACCAACACAGCCTCCTTCACATCGTTGTTACCACTGGCCCGCAGCCTGCACCCCTCCCCCATCGCTACCAATCGGCACCTCCGGAAGCAACAACGCTGTTGTAACAGTGGCGCTGCAGCAGAGTTGAGCTCTGTAACAGCGGCACTGCACAAAGCCCACCGCCCGCTGAAACAAACGCGAGTGAGTGACGCTCGCTACCACGGCGGCGGCTGCGCTTTGAGGCACAACGCCGAAGTAGCGAGCACTGCTCACAGCGGCGACTGCGGTGTGATGCACAACGCCGCTCACAGCGACAACTGCACTGTAAATCGCCGCTGTGAGCGTCGATCCCTACTGCTGCATCGGCAGGCTCTGGCGTTCTGTGGTTGATGCGTGTCGCAATGCACCAAAATAATAAATAATTCCTTACTCGTCAAATATTAATTAATAATGTAGTAGCGAGAGTAAGGGTCGATCCCACGAGGAACAGAAACTAATTTTAGTTGTTCGATCAATTAGAATGGAATGGGGGGTTTGTTGTTTGAATTACTTGAATGAAAACTATGCATAAAATAAATAATTAAATATGATTAGAGAAATAATATGAGAATAAATCTTGTTCTCGGGTTCGGTTGTGCCCTCAATTAATGTTATACTTTTCCTTGTAACGTGTTTCTATCCCTAATTCAATTATCAATCATAAATAATCAACAAGCTCTGATTATCTAGATTCTTCCTTATGTGTATTGATTCAAAACAAGCTCTTTGAACCAATTCTAGCCATGGACACCTAAACAAGCTCTTAGAATTTAATGCACGACTAGTATGAAAATTTAGAAGAATAGATTGAATTGGATCGTTAATTACACAAGCTCGAATTAATCAATCCAAGTTGAATTATTACTAAACCTGCACGAGATTTATTTGCTACTAAAGTAAAGATTCAATGATAATTACGGATCAAGAATCTAAACATAGCATATTCATGAATCCAAAGATCAATAATCCAATTGGCAAAATTAAACTATTAATCAAATAAACTCAATGAACGTTCAAAACATAATAATCCAACAATTGAAATAAAGGAATAAATTCACGCTACTAATTTGTAGGAAAAGAAAATAACATAATTAAGTTAACACAACTTCCCCTTTGAACAAGATATGTAATTTAGCCTAGCATTGTTGTGGTAGATTCTTCAAGTTGCTTCATGAATTCCATTGTTGTTGATGTTCTTTGGCTTGAAAATCTCCCAAGAATGCTCTATATTTTTCTCCCAATTTTCCTCAATGTGTAGCCTCTTTCAAAAATAATAAAAGTCTCTTTTTCTTGTCATGAAACTCCTTTTTTATAGCCTCAATTTCGTGCCCTAGCTTTGGGAGCAAGAAATCCAAAATTATGGAAAGAATTGAAATAAGGAAATTTTTGACTTGAAAATTTACGGCCGTAACATTCCTTTTACGGCCGTAATTGAGTTTCTGCATATTTCCTTAAATTGGAGTTACGGCCGTAACCTTTTGATTTACGACCGTAACTTTCCCTTTCCTTTACGGCCGTAAAGTGGTTTCTGCTTATTTTCAACTTGCTTCACGACACTTTCACGGCCGTAACCTTATTTTCTTACGGCCGTAACACCTTTTCTTGCGGCCGTAAATATATTTGCACCTAAGTCCCCAAACTTCATTTTGATCGCATTTTGGTCCTTTTTCCTTCTTTTCTCTTCCTTTGTGATCCTATACAATATAAAACATAAAATGCATTAATAATACTTAGATAGAATCACATTATGGCATATTCAAGGATATAAGTGTATAAAATAAACGTTAATATAACACTTATCAAATCCCCCCACACTTTAACCATTGTTCGTCCTCGAACAAAGATTTGCAAGGATAAGAATAGGATTCAAACAATAGATTACAATTCAGAGACTTGAGGTTGCAACCCACTTTTCTTTACAAAAATGTTCCATTGCATGATCGGATTGTGTTAGTGTGTGCTAGAGATGCAACGCCTTTTATTTCCCATCCCAATCATGGCTCGTTTCCTTTCACCTCTCGTGTTTGCTCACATCCCAACCATGTATGAGTGACTACAAGAAAAATAGTTTCGCCCAATTTTAGAGGAATTCATTTGCGTAAACCGAGTTATTCATGATGTGAATTCAGTCAACACAGTACCCCCGACCACATTCATACTACCAACCCTAGACCAAGCAATTCAAACCACTCATAAGTATATGTAATGGGTTTTAACACCCTCACAAGATATTTCTCTCTTCGCACAAAGTGTATAAGGTGTTGAATTTTCGCTCAGCTCTCTGCATGGATAAGTCAGTACCACAGATTGCCTAACTGTCATAACCGGAGCCAACAATAACACAAGTGCAAAGCTAAGGTCTTTATTTGGTTGTAACGGGGCTTCGGATCAGGTAGGATAAAAGGGTATATTTAGGCTGAGTCGAGAAGGAACTTCGCAAACCAAGTCAATTCATAATGACATTACTTCCTTCATCCCTTAATATGAGCTTCATTGTTTCTCGCTACCCAACTTTGTTCAAACTTGAATCTCTTCTTTTCTTTTCTTTTCTCTTTTTTTTTCACAAGTTGAGTGTTTGACATCCTCAACTACTAGTTTTCATGACTAACTTCCCTTTCATTGCTTTTTCTCTTTCTCTTTTTTTTTTTCGAGTATAGACTGCAACTTTTTTTTTTTTTTTTATCATTACGCAGTCACCAATTGGCACTAGGTAGAATTGCAATCCCCTGAATTCAGTCCTTTTCACAACCATTGCTCAACACAAGATAACCATTTCAACTTCTTGAACTTAGACCATAGCACAATCCTCAATCAATAAAAGCTTGCGAATCCCTTCTCTATGGGTTCAAATCAAAATAGAGATAATGCGAAAGAAAGGGTATTCGTGGCTTGTAGCGTGACATGAAATTTCAAAGAAAGGCTAAGGCTCAAACGGGCTTCTAATGGTTTATGTAGCAAGGTAGGCTCTTTTAGCAAGTCAAATTTGGCTTAACCTATTGCCTTTGCTATAATTTGCACTTGAATCAAGAAGCTACAACGGTATGCACAAGAAAGCACATCCAAGCATAACCCAACCATGCAGGACACACATCAAAGAATTACGAGCTCATAAGTATTAAAAACAGCTCTTAGGCTCAAAAGCTCACAAATTATGGTTTTCATGTGTCTCTCCCATCCAATTATGAGTTATAGGTCATTGCTTGATCTTCATTCCAAATATAAGTCCATTGGTCGAGGATAACGGTTAAAAGTATTCAAACCATGACTACTCACAAAAGTATAATAATTTCTGATGGAATTGGGACGCTCAGGGTTATATATGAAGGGATAATACATTTATTCCTGTTTGGGTTGACTAGGTTGTAGACATCTGACAATTTTTCTTTTCATTTTCAACCTATTGTGCAGTTTTGGGCGAGATCATCTCTATGTGCTCAATTTATATCCAATTATGCAATGATTTTTCAAAAAATTGCACCAAAAGTGGGCTGCTTCTTATCAAAGTGCCTGAGTGCATAGATATGTGACACAAGTAGAGAACAAAGCTAAAAAGGATGCTTCCTATCAAAGTGCCTAAGTGCATAGATATGTGACACAAGTAGAGAACAAAGCTAAAAAGGATGTTGGCTCAAAATGAATTATAACGATTCGATTACAGAAAGAAAATAAAAAATAATAAGCTTATAGTCAATTCAATTCCTCCCCCCCCCCCCCCACACTTAGAAAATACAATGTCCTCATTGAAAAGTAAAACAATAAAGGGGAAAAAGAAAAGAAAACTCCCTCGGACTAATGTGGCGGTTGATCGTTCCGGGGTTTCTGCAATTGTCGAATCTCCTCCCGAAGGGCTCTCTGCTCTTCCAGCATGAGTTGCTGATCTTCCAGCATACCATTCAGCTGAGTCTGGAAGGCCTGCATCAGTTCCACCATCTTAAATTCTTGCGAAGAAGAAAATGGAATTGATAAGTGATACAAAGGAGAATCCTTGAAATTATGATTGTGGGTTGGAAGAGATTGCGTGAGAAGATGGGAAATGATTTGGTTGAAATGGAAGTTGCCTTGTATTTATTTATAATTTTTTTTTTTAAAATGAAACCGCCGGGTTTACGACCGTAAATAGGTGGATTACGGCCGTAAACAGGCCTCTGAAGATTTTGAAAAAAAAAAATCAATTACGGCCGTAAAGATGTGGCTTACGGCCGTAAGGTGGTTTCTGGATAAAAATTAAAAAGTGAGATACGGTCGTAAGGCTGTCTCTGAATTTTTTTATTTTTTATTTTTGTATGAAATGACGAAGTAAACTAAAAGTTACCAAAAATGAAAATACGAAAATAAAAAGGTGAGGAGATAAAGAAACTCCCCTCTCGGGTTGCCTCCCGAGCAGCGCCTTTGTTTACTGTCGTTGGCTCGACTGAGTCATTTCTCATTCAACCGGAATTAGGTGGATTTCCAAAACTCAACTTCTTTTTCATATTTTTCATTAGGGCCTGCAAAATAGGGGGTAGAGATTGTCCATCAGAGACTGGTAATGAGATGGATGAGATTTTACCTGATTTCGATAACTTTGGACATTCCTTTCCACCAATATCGAGAACTTCTTGTACTAAAGAGTCATTCACATTAACAGAATAAACAGGATCATTATCAAAAATTTTCACGGAATCATAAATATTGAATTGAACAATTTCAATATCAAATTCCATGGAAAGTGTGCCACTACTAACATCTATCTTAGTTTTAGATGTTTTCAAAAATGGTCTACCTAACAGAATAGGAGTAGAGTTGGGGCAGTGGTCATCATTCATGTCCAATACATAAAAATCTGCGGGAAATACTAACCCGCCTACTTGCACTAGAATGTCTTCAACTACCCCATCCGGATAAGCATTTGAACGGTCGGCTAGTTGAACAATCACATTTGTTTCGGTCATATTAGCAAGTTTTAATGCATTGTATGTAGACCTAGGCATTACATTGATAGATGCTCCTAAGTCTATTAAAGCACGATTCAGTTTAGTGTTACCTATTTGGCATGGTATAGTGAACATACCTGGATCCTTGCATTTTGGGGGCAGTTTCCTTTGGAAGAGTGCTAACACATTTTCCCCCATTCTTACCATTTCATTTTCCATCAACTTCCGTTTGTTGGTGCACAGCTCCTTTAAGAACTTCGCGTATCGGGGCACTTGCTTGATTGCATCCAACAGTGGAATGTTGATTTCCACTTTCCTGAACATTTCCAGAATTTCCTTCTCCTTGCTTTCCTTAGTCGCCTTCGCTAACCTGCTCGGAAAAGGCGGTGGAGTTAGTTTCGCATTCACAATAGGTTCAGTTTTTACCTGAGAGTTTTGTGGAATGCTGTTTTTCTTTTCGACTTCTTTTTCTTCAACCTCCTCCTCTTCACTCGCGGTTGGCTTTGATTGTGGCGCCTCAATTTCTTTTCCACTTCGAAGAGTAATTGCACTTACATTCTTCGGATTCACCTCGGGTTGAGATGGCAACTTTCCTCCTGTTTGTGCTTCCAGTCTGTTGATAGCTGTGGCCATTTGACTCATTTGATTTTCCAGGTTTTGAATGCTGGATTTGGTATCCTGTTGAAATTGTAGAGTGTTAGTGGCCAAAGTTTTCATCATTTCTTTGAGATACATACCTGATGATTGTGGCTTTTGCTGATATTGTCCATGTGGATGGAAATTTCCTTGTTGTTGAAAATTCCCTTGAGGCTTGTTGGAGACGAAACCCGGAGGTTTGTTATTCCCATAGCTCAAGTTCGGGTGGTCCCTCCAGCCAGGATTGTAAGTGTTTGAGTACGGATTGTATTGTTGTTTTTGAAATGGAAACCCTTCTGTAGCCTTTACCTGTTCACCATTCTCCTCTTGCAACACCGGACATGTATCCGTTGCATGTCCGAAGTTAGCACATATCCCGCATGCTTTGACTTGTTGTGCACTTCCTACAGCAAGTTGTTTAACGAGATTTTTTAGTTCAAACAGTTAACTTTCTATATTGGAACTACTTACCTCGTTCACGCGGCGAACTTGCATGTCTCGGGTTGGGTTAAATTGCTGAGTGTTTTCAGCCATGTTGGAAATCAAAGCCCGAGCCTGTTCCGGTGTTTTGTCCATTAAGGCACCTCCAGTTGCTGCATCTATCATACTTCTGTCCATTGGTAGTAGTCCTTCGTAGAAATATTGCACCAGTAGTTGTTCGCTGATTTGATGATGGGGGCAGCTCGAGATGAGCTTCTTGAAGCGCTCCCAATATTCATACAGCGATTCACCATTGTTTTGACGAACCCCGCAAATTTCCTTCCGGATTGTTCCAGCCCGAGATGCAGGAAAATATTTTTCCAAAAATAGCCTCTTCATGTCATTCCAGGTGGTGACTGATCCGGATGGTAAACAGTATAGCCAATCAGTAGCGGCATCCTTTAACGAGATAGGAAAGGCCCTCATTTTAATTTGTTCCTCGGTAATACCAGTGGGTCTCATACTGTCACAAACCACGTGGAATTCCTTGAGATGCCTGTAAGGGTCTTCACCAGCATGTCCTCGAAAAGTTGGCAACAAGTGAATGAGTCCAGATTTGAGTTCAAAAGTTTTTCCCTCCTCCACTGTCGGAAAAGTGATACAGAGTGGCTGTTGAGCGACATCTGGAGTGGCCAATTGTTTAAGTGTCCTGTTGTTGAGGTTATGAGCTGCCATTTGTTCTAGTGCTTCCCTTCTTCGCTGTCGAAAAGTTCGCTCGATTTCTGGATCAAAATCAAAAATTTCACAATCAGTTGACCGAGTTTTAAGCATATAAGCAAAGAAGCACAAATAATTATTAAATGCAATATTTTTTTATTTTTTTTTGAAAAATTATAGAAATGAAATGAAAATAAAATTAATAAAATAAAATGCAGAAAAAATTAAAATTTTAATTAACTAAACAATTAAATTGGTTGACCGTTCCCCGGCAACGGCGCCAAAAACTTGATGCGTGTCGCAATGCACCAAAATAATAAATAATTCCTTACTCGTCAAATATTAATTAATAATGTAGTAGCGAGAGTAAGGGTCGATCCCACGAGGAACGGAAACTAATTTTAGTTGTTCGATCAATTAGAATGGAATGGGGGGTTTGTTGTTTGAATTACTTGAATGAAAACTATGCATAAAATAAATAATTAAATATGATTAGAGAAATAATATGAGAATAAATCTTGTTCTCGGGTTCGGTTGTGCCCTCAATTAATGTTATACTTTTCCTTGTAACGTGTTTCTATCCCTAATTCAATTATCAATCATAAATAATCAACAAGCTCTGATTATCTAGATTCTTCCTTATGTGTATTGATTCAAAACAAGCTCTTTGAACCAATTCTAGCCATGGACAATCCTAAACAAGCTCTTAGAATTTAATGCACGACTAGTATGAAAATTTAGAAGAATAGATTGAATTGGATCGTTAATTACACAAGCTCGAATTAATCAATCCAAGTTGAATTATTACTAAACCTGCACGAGATTTATTTGCTACTAAAGTAAAGATTCAATGATAATTACGGATCAAGAATCTAAACATAGCATATTCATGAATTCAAAGATCAATAATCCAATTGGCAAAATTAAACTATTAATCAAATAAACTCAATGAACGTTCAAAACATAATAATCCAACAATTGAAATAAAGGAATAAATTCACGCTACTAATTTGTAGGAAAAGAAAATAACATAATTAAGTTAACACAACTTCCCCTTTGAACAAGATATGTAATTTAGCCTAGCATTGTTGTGGTAGATTCTTCAAGTTGCTTCATGAATTCCATTGTTGTTGATGTTCTTTGGCTTGAAAATCTCCCAAGAATGCTCTATATTTTTCTCCCAATTTTCCTCAATGTGTAGCCTCTTTCAAAAATAATAAAAGTCTCTTTTTCTTGTCATGAAACTCCTTTTTTATAGCCTCAATTTCGTGCCCTAGCTTTGGGAGCAAGAAATCCAAAATTATGGAAAGAATTGAAATAAGGAAATTTTTGACTTGAAAATTTACGGCCGTAACATTCCTTTTACGGCCGTAATTGAGTTTCTGCATATTTCCTTAAATTGGAGTTACGGCCGTAACCTTTTGATTTACGACCGTAACTTTTCCTTTCCTTTACGGCCGTAAAGTGGTTTCTGCTTATTTTCAACTTGCTTCACGACACTTTCACGGCCGTAACCTTATTTTCTTACGGCCGTAACACCTTTTCTTGCGGCCGTAAATATATTTGCACCTAAGTCCCCAAACTTCATTTTGATCGCATTTTGGTCCTTTTTCCTTCTTTTCTCTTCCTTTGTGATCCTATACAATATAAAACATAAAATGCATTATTAATACTTAGATAGAATCACATTATGGCATATTCAAGGATATAAGTGTATAAAATAAACGTTAATATAACATTATCAGTGGTCATGAGATAGAGAGAGAGAGTGGCAAAGAGAAAATGGTTGAGAGAGAAGGGATTGGATATATGATAAAGGGAGAAATATTTAGGATTTGAAGTATATTTTGTGATTTAAAATTAGGATATAGTTGAATAATTAATAGAATTTATTATGTAAATTTTAAATTAATTAAAATTTGAATTAAGACCTGATTTATGAATTAATATAAGTTTGATCTTATTTATGAATTTTGATCTTTAAAAGTAGGGATAGGGGTAATTTCATCTTCTTGTATATCCAAATTATCCATGGAATGCAACGAAATAAATTATATTTCTCATGACAATAAAAAATTATTTTAAATTTTTAATTTTTTTTTATGTCAGATCAATTATGTTAGAATAACAAAAATTAATAAAAACTCTTATTCACTTTCGGATTCAACATTTTTAAAATTTTTTTTTATTAAGTTTGATTCAACATTTTTATGTATCGAATAATATAATAATAAAAACTCCTATTCACTTTCATGGTCTGATGACTCTGGTTCAACATTTGTCCCTTTTTTTTTAATTCTTGGCAACCTTCTAAATCAACACAGTAACTCCATCTAATGAACTCAATTTTTTATTTTATTTTTTTAAAAAAAAATTGTGGAATGGATTAGAATCCATAAATCTCTGATGTTGAAATTGAGGGGAAAAGGGGATACACTAGTTGGCAATGATTTGGTGTGATAGGGCAAGGTGAAAATGGGATTTGTGAGGGTGGGGTGGGTGAGGGTGATATCTTGGAGTGTTGGCAAATCTCGGGGTGGATGTGATATTATTTTTTAGATTAATTATGTGTAATTTCTAACCAAAAGTCTCTGAAAGTCTAGTAATTAGAAAAGTCTTTAAAAGTCACTCTCAATTTGAATACCATAGAAATTGTAGAGATTTCTAAAAAGTTTCAATTGAATATTGTTGTGTTGAAATATCGCAAGTGTACGATATCGCTAACAAGTAGTAAAAGTTGACTTTTGAGTCCGGGTTGTCGATCCCACGAGGACTATTTAATTCGCTATAAATTTACTTCGAATATAGAATTCCTAGACGAAAATCAAAACTAACTAAGAAAATAAATTGTAAAATAATAAAAACAAAAACGACAAATAATTGAAAATCAATTAAATAAACAAATCAATTAAAATGAAAATAACAAATTAAACTAAAAACAATTAACGAAAGCAAACGTGGTGGATTTTGAACAATTGAATGAATATCGGGACTAACGATTTCGAAATAACGTTCTAACTTAATTTCTCATCTCAAGTTGTTTTCTAAAAATTGTATTTGGTCGAATTCACCCATATATCTAATTTACCTCTCTCGAGTTCAAATTAGACCTATTTAACTAAGTCAACCATGTATCTCTACAGCGGGTCAGAGTTCTCCTTAGCTAAATGCATTAAATTTCCTAGGAATTCCTAAGTGACCACATGCAACCACAAATTCATATCTCTATCTTTTTGTTGAAATTGCCGAATTTTATTACGTGATCTAATTGTTAACTCACCTCTCGGATTATGAAAACAATCATTTAATCATGAATTGGTGATCAAGCAACTCAAGCATTAAACTCAATAATAAAATCAATACATGAAAATAAAGTGCCAACTAGAGAATTAAAATCAAACTAAAACATTAAATCTATATCGTTAATCCCGATTTAAAATTTAGCTACTCATGTTTGTGGAATAAAAAGCAATAAATAATGAAAATAAAACCCGGAGTTTGAAGTGTTGAAAAATTGGCATCACGAATTAATTCCAGCCGAGTACTCCACTTTAATCCACCAAGAACTCTCCAATTAATTCCCCCACTTGCTAATGTATATGTATATCGTCTGCCGACTCTCTCCTATTGTATCCTCTGCAATTAATTCTCCAAAGCATTCACAATGTTCTTCCCACTACACACCTGCTACTTCCAATTTTTTAATTCTACAGCCACACACTTTTCTTGCACAACCAATCACTTCTTTATTATCAACTCCAAAGCTAATTCTCCTACCAGCCGCACCTTTTCTTTTCAAATGCAAAACCACCACTTTTCTCTCCTCCCCTACAGTCTGCCTCCGTTTCCTCTCTACTGACCTTTTGTATATATGTTCTGTCTCTTCCTAAGCAGCCGTGTATATATATGTATATAACCAGCCAAGTCTCCAATTTTTCTTCTTCCAAGTAAGCTCTCCCCTGTTGAATAAACTCACGGCTGCCTGCTCTTTTTTCTTTGTTTCCCCCAAATCAGCCACCAAGTTCCTCCAAATTAACCCCCACGGCCGCACTCTCAATCCTCTTCTTTCTCAGCTGCGCCCAGCAACCTCTCGGCTGCACACACCACTCTCACCTCTCCCTTTTTATGTCTCTCTCGACTGCCTCCTCTTATGCTCAAAGAAGTGTATATATATATGTATCTCAAATCCAGTCAGACGTGGCCTACATTTGGGTCCAAGATAGTAATTTTAATCCCATAAATAAAAGTCCAACTATAAGTAGTGTGAGTTTTATTCTTGAGCCTCAATACTTTCAATAAAATATAAGTTGGTCCCTTGTATTTTAGCATGTCTTCTATTGAGCTCCACTTTGATTCTTGAATAATTTCACCAACTTTTAAATTGTATGATTTTGCACCAATTATCATCCAATTGTTGTGTAATTGCTTCAATTCATTGTTTTTCTTGACTTTGAGATAAAACCTGAAATAATAACAAATAAACACAAACTAAGTAGATTTTATTCGAGAAAAACAAAATAATATCCTAATTTCGACAAATAAATAAGTGTATAAAATACACTTATCAAATATACCGTGAGTTTTAGAGATATTTTAAAAGTCTACAAAAATCTCAATTGAATACACATAAATTGTTAGAGAGTCTTTAAAAATCTCAATTGAATACACCTAAACTTTTAAAGTCTCCAAAAGTCTTTAGGCAGCGTTTGATTTGCAAGATTTTCCCTAGAATTTCATTTCCATCTCTGGATCTCACGCTCTTATATGCCCTTTTTTTTTAAGGAATTCCTTTTCCCAACAATGTAGAAGAATTGACTTTCTAGGCAAAATCCTTTTCATTTTTGTCCCGTTTGATCAATTTTGTTGTTGTTAATTGATTTATTTATTTTTTCAAAAATTAACATTACCATTATCAAGTACAAATGTGTGGGAAAAAAAATTGATTAAAATAACTAAATTTTACTTTATTTGTCATGAAAAATAATGTCAATCAAACAATCAAAGTTGAAAATTTCCACTTTTTTCACCTAGACAATTAAACCAATCAAACACATAAAACATTCAATTTCCAGGAATTCAATTCCTTGAAATTCATTTTCTTTCCACCAAAATTCCACCAACACTATCAAACGCAGTCTTAAAAGTCTCAATTCAATACACCCCCCTAAATTTCCTTCACCAAATAATTCCAACAGCAATTTTCCTGAAAAATCTCGCCCTGTTTTGTGCACAGACAACAACCTGAAGAATTTTTTCCCCCTATGATAAACACGTTTTCATTCAATCAAAGTTGAGGATTTTCTTGATCAATCCTCAAAAAGCTTACCTTCTTGATGGAGAAATTTGCATCCCAGGCTCAAATTTATTGAGAATAAGGCTTAGTTAATTATGTGCTGTTCTGATGATGCAATGTAAGAGTTGATATACTCATGCAGCCAAGAGATAACCAGTTTATGTATTTCTCTTCGTCAAGATTGTTCCTTGGTGATCGGGATTTTGTTCGTTGGAAGAGGATAAGGCTTTACACGAATGGCTCAACATGGTCACATGAGGACTCAATCGTATCGTGACAGATAAAACTGCTCATAGCACGGTTTTTTGCGTTTTCCAGACACATATAGGAGGTTACTGGCCAAATGTCACGGTTTTATGGAGCAAGAAACTGATGAACAATTCGTTAAGCATATTGGTCGACAGCATTGTTCACTTATATCTCGCGATGCGAGATATCCCGCAAGTGTATGGATCGTGAGAAATAATAAAGTGGACCTAGGAGTCCGGATTATCGTCCCACAAAGACTGCTACTAATTACCGAAATATTTTAGTTCTACACTTTATTTGAACAAACAAATGAATTTGAGGTTTTAAATTAAAACTAAAGAATTAAACTAAAGAATTTAAAATTAGAGAATTGTTTTATTTTCAAATACGATTGTAAAGTAGTTGGGATTTACGATTTCACATAATCAATTAAATTAACTCCAATTCCAGTTTTATTTCCTAAATATGCATTCGGTCGAATTCACTAATTTAAATTGAAATTCCTCTCTCGAGTTTAAATCAATTCTACCTAAATAAGTCAACAATATATCTCTACAGAGGGTCTGAATATTCCTTATTTAGATGCATAACATTCAAGAATTCACACACGACCGCAATAATTATAAGAGTATATCTCTATCTCTCGTTCAATTACCAGATTTATTACCTAGATCTATGTTATTAACTCACCTCTCGGATTATGAAAATAATACATAAAATCATGAATAAGTGGCCAGTTCATTCACGCATTAAACGCAATAATAAATCAACAAATGCATTAAAGCGCTAAAACAAGGAATATGGAATTAAAATAATTAATTAGGCTACATCGTTCGTCCCAACATTAAAATTAGTTACACGTCATGATTGAAGAACAAAAACAATAAAATAAAACGTTCATTGAAAACAAGAAGAAAGGAAAGCATGCACCAAGTCTCAATTCTTCTATAATCTTCAATTCACGTCCCTCTGCAATGATTGAATCTCCAAAGATTTGATGATGAAATCTCTATTGTTGCTTGTTCTATGGAGAGGCAAAGGTCCTTATTTCGTGCTTCATGTTTTGTATATATAGGTTTTAGGGAAAACCTAGGTCAAAAAGTCCAAAGCCTGTTAAAAATCGCAAAAGAAATCTGATCTGCGGCCCAATCGGACAAACGCGCGATCGCGCAGGCGTATGACTGGCGATCGGTGGAAGACGATTTACTCTCGATTTAAGATTTTGCACCATCTCGCGATCGCTTGGTACATATCCAGCGATCGCGACTTCATCTTTCTTTCAGCTGTGTAAGTTGGTCCCTGACTTTTAAATGCACCTTCAATCATCAACTTCCAATTATTGCAATTTAGTCCCCAAACTTTATCTTCTTCTCGATTTGCACATTCAAGCTCTTAATTCATTCAATTAGGTCCTTCAACCTCTGATTCGTTCATTTTGGCACATTGCATCTTTTCGGTTGACGTCACAAGCTTATCAATTGCTCGTTTTAGCTCCAATCAACATCCAATTATGCATTTTTCTCATCAATTACTTCATTCTTCATCTTTTGGGATATTTTCTGCGAAGTAAACAGATAAACACAAATTAAATAGCATATATTCTAAAACAATAATAATTTATTCTAATTTAGACGTATAAATAAGTGTATAAAACACACTTATCAAATACCCCCAAACTAGAACTATTGTTCGTCCTCGAACAATGTAAACTAAACTACAAAAATCAAAGAAATAAGAGAACAAATATTTTTGTTGTGCCAACATGTTTACCATATGCCTCCATAGTCCAAACCAATTTAAGCTTTAAGTAAGAGTCATGAACAACAATGCAAAATAATTTCTAGTTATATCCTGCCAGAGTTTCAAGTGTGTGTGTGAATAGCCAATGTCAAACTTATACTTATGCAAAAGATATGCTCAACCCTGTGTGGCTCATTATGCATATTCAAGCCCGAATCCCATGTGGTTAATCTATGATATCAAATAAAATTCCTTTCAACGCTCATGGATGATCACCACTTTCTGCTTTTCTCTCACATCTCGGGGTTTTATCTATAGTGGTTTCTAAAAATATTCTTTGCTTTTTCCACACAAGGTAGTCAGAATCAGAAATATGCGTGCATGACAAATTAAACGAAAGCAGACCCCAATTCTACAATCTCAACCACCACAGCTCAGTCAACAAAGCTTATACCATATAATAATTTTTTTTTGGGACGACTTTTTCTTATAATGTCCCTGCGTTTTATCAGCTTTGTGCAGAACTTTTCATACTGGTTTTCTATATGACCCCTGTAGCGGGCTTTCAGATCGGCAACTCCCAAACCAGTTGGCTTTAGGGTACCAGGTTCAAAGAACCTCTCAGACGTACTTGCTCGAGTCATAAAAGGCTTAAACAGAAAAGTTAAAGATGTTATAATGTCTTATGTGTAAGTCCACTATCCGTACTTGCTTTCTAATTGACCCCTGTAGCGAGCTTTAGGTCGATAACTCCCAAGCTAGTTGACTTTAGGGCACCAGGTTTGAAGGACCCCTCGGACTTACTCGAGTCAAAAAGGCATTTGAAGAGCAGAATAAGACCTTCAGCATTTTTCCGTTTTTATGCTGGAAATGGTTTATACCCATTGACCAAAATGTAATGAGGTTTATACCTATTGACCAAACTGTAATGACTAAACTGAAAAACCAAGAACCACAGACCTCCAACCCGTCAATACACACAAATTCCAACCATTTTACCTCCAAACTTGCTTTTTAGCATGATTGGTTCTAATTTGGGGGTGGGATGTCTAACGATCTAAGTTCAGGGATTTTTGAGTCATTCCTAAGTTCAAATTGCATAAATTTGCCCCACATGTATTAAACAAAATCTCTTACACAAGCAATTATCCAACACTGGCTATGTGCGCAATAAATATGAATCTAGCAAAACATAACTAGTTGAAAAATAAGTTCATGCTTTCATGTTGTCCAATTTTCAAATCTAAGCACAAATTGATTCATACTATATCCTAGGCAATAAACATGTTTTTTTAATCCCAATAAAATCGAATGAATATAAAATGAATGAAGAATGTAATGAACTTTCACCCCCAAACTTGAAATGAA
The DNA here is from genome assembly GCA_963555705.1 of Ligustrum vulgare. Taxonomy (NCBI): domain Eukaryota; kingdom Viridiplantae; phylum Streptophyta; class Magnoliopsida; order Lamiales; family Oleaceae; genus Ligustrum; species Ligustrum vulgare. Next base: position 1,400,099 of record OY743172.1, on the reverse strand, counting down.
CATTGTCCTCAATGTTTGTCAAAAAGATTCAACAATGTAAAACGAGACAAAGAAAAGAGAACGAGAACTTCCCAAGTGTAGAGGATGTGTTTCTTTGAAGCTTCCTGATGCGTGTCGTGATGCACCAAAATAATAAATAAATTCCTTGTTCACTATTACTAAGAATGTAGCAATGGAAGCAAGGGTCGATCCCACAAGGAACGGAAACTAACTTAGTGTCATGTCAATTAGAATCGTAAAGGGGGGTTTTGTTTTGAGTTGTTCGTAAATGATTTAACTAATAAAATAAAGCAATTAGAATAGTTGGAATAAATATCAAATGTTGACGAGTCCCAGTTCTCAGGTTCAGTTGTATTCTATCACAATGTTATCACTTTCCAAGTAACGCGAGTTCAATTTCTTCTTTGATTTAACACCCGTAAATAGTTAATAAGCTCTAACTATTCCTATTCTCCCTTAATTGCATTTAATTATAATAAGTTTTTTAATCAAACATTAACCATTGAATAATCTAAAACAAGCTCTTTAAATTTAAGACAACAACTATATAATGGTTGAGAAGAATTATGGTGAATTAGATTATCAATCACACAAGCTAGTGACAATTAACCTAAGTTGGAATTCTCTATGAAAATATTAAATTTTCACTTGCTAATATGATTTGAACAAAAAGACGATTACGGATCCAATCATTCAAAATAGCAAATCTCAATACAGCAAATTAAATGATAATGCCTTAATCAAGTAAAGAATTAAAAACGCATAAGAATCCAACAAATCAAAGTAAAGAATTTAGAACTACGTTACTAGTTTGGAAAAGCAATAACAAATTGATATGAAATACAACTTCCCCTTCGAACTAGGTATGGAAGCTTAGCCGGGCATAGTCACGAAGAATTCCAGAATTTTTCTCTCTTGAATCACCCTCTCGAGTCGCTTAATCTCTCTTCCAATCCTTCAAGCGAGCCGCTCCTCTTTCAATAATTATTTCATACTTTTTTCTGTCATGAGAACCCATTTTTATAACCTTAATTTCGTGCCCTACCTTTGGGCTCAAGAAATCTCAAAATTATGGAAAGAATTAAAATATGGAAATTGTTGACTAGAGAGTTACGGCCGTAATTGAGTTTCAAGATATTTCTCAAAAATTGAAGTTACGGCCGTGACTTCTGATTTACGGCCGTGACTATGTTTCTGCAATTTTTTTCTTTTAGAAGGTTACGGCCGTAACTTATCCTTTACGGTCGTAACTCACATTCTGTTGATTTCTCATAATTCGTTTAACACTTTTACGGCCGTGACATGGTTTCCTTACTGCAGTAACTTTATTTGCGCCTAAGTCCCTAAACTTCAGTTTTTAGTGCATTTTGGTCATTTTTTCTTCTTTTCTCCTCTTTTATGATCCTATACAATATAAAATATAAAATGCATTAATAATACTTAGATAGAATCACATTATTGCTTATTCAAGGATATAAGTGTACAAAATAAACGTTAATATAGCACTTATCAAATCCCCCCACACTTGAACCATTGTTCGTCCTCGAACAAAGATTTAAAAAGAAAAGAATATGACTCAAACAATAGATTACAATTTAGATACTTGAGAATGCAACCCACTTTTTCTTAACAAAAATGTCCCATTGCATGATCGGATTGTGTTAGTGTGTGCTAGAGATGCAACACCCTTTATATCACATCCCAATCATGGCTCGTTATGGTTTATTTTCTTTCACCTCTCGTGTTCACTCACCTCCCAACCATTATTGAGTGACTACAAGGAAAATAGTTTCGCCCAACTCCAAAAGAAATCAGTTTCGTAAACCGAGTTGTTCATGATGTGAATTCAGTCAACACAGTACCCCCGACCACATTCATAGCACCAACCCTAGACCAAGTAAACAGATAAACATAAATTAAATAGCATATATTCTAAAACAATAATAATTTATTCTAATTTAGACGTACAAATAAGTGTATAAAACACATTTATTAAGCATGCAGAGTGATCATAATCAGACATGCAAGATTGATTTCAAACCATGGCATTTTTGGGCAAAAAAGGGTTACAAGACTTTCAAGGTTGATGGAAATCAACTGGACGCCTATTGGGATCTTCGATCAGCAAATTTTTTCGGCAGTCCAGAACCCAGTAAAGATTTCAATGTCGTGATAGTATCTGACGAAGAAGTGGTGTTATTAATAGAGAATTACAAGGAAAAGGCTTATAGGGGTGTAAGCGGTTCGGTTTTACCGGTTTTTGACAGATTTTTAGACCAAACCGTTTAAACCAGTTTGAAAAAATCTCAAACTCAAATAAAACCATTTAAAACGGTCTGAGAGCGGTGATAAGTGTGTTTTCCACACTTATTTTGCTTTTAAATCGACAATTTAATTGAAAAATTGAGCGAATTTCTACTCATAAATTGAGTTTATCTTGTACAATTAGGTACAACCTCAATTGGAAAGAAAATGGACAAGATTGGAGAGCAATTGAGCAAAAAAAAATGAGCAATTTTGATGTTCAACGACCTAATTGAAAGAAATCAAAAGTTCGGTTACTCAATTGCAACATCTTAGAAAGTTGGAGGACTAAAGATGCAAATATTTCAGGGGCATAGTTGTAATAAAAGTCAAAATTCGAGGACTAAATTGAAGAGGACCAGAAGTTGGAGACCCAATTGCAAATCATGAAAGGACGGAGCTGCTAGGTGAACCACGCGATCGCGTGTCTCGACCAGGTCGCGTTCGCGAAATCAGGCCAAAAATCAACCCGAGAGTTTTCAGCCTAACCACGCGATCACGTGGTCATAATTTTGAAAAATAATTTGGGCCGACCCGGTTCGGCCCAAATGCTGAGAACGCGGATCTACGTGAAAATGGGGGGTTTTAGGGCACTTTTTTGCTAGGGCTCGCAACTTTTTACTCCATTTTTTCATCCAAAAACATTTGTCTACCCTTTTCTTCTTCTTCTTCTTTTCTTTTCTTTTCTTTTCTTTGTTTTTGTTTTGTTTGTAATTTAGTTTGTAGTTTATTTTTGATTTCAAGTTGCTAGCACCCATTGGATCAAATAAGCAAGAAGTCAAGTGGAAATACAAATCAAAGTTCAAGGAATTTTGGGGCAAAAATCAAGGGAAGTGATTTATTTCATTATCTTGTATTTTTAATCTTTGATTTCTATATTTTGTGATGTATTTTTGTAAACCTCAACTTTTGTGCAATATTTATACAATGGGCTAGTTGTTTTATATTTGGATGATTGATGTAACTTAACTTAGTTTAAGTAATTTTAATGTTTGTTTATTAATTTTGAGCTTATTTCATGTGTGTTTGTTATTGAGATTATTTCACGTGTTTGATTGATCACCAAATATATGTTTTGTGAAGTGTATGGTAATCTAGAGATATTGTGGATTTTAGACCAAATAACAAATGCTCTAGATTCTTGTTAATGATGGAGATATACCTTAAACCCTAGATAATCTATTGAGCTGCTTTCACAAAGAGTTAATGCAATTGATTGGGCCTTAATCGACATAGAGATATAGTAGGTTAAACCAATTGATTAGGGTTAATTTCACTCGAGAGAGGTAATTAGCTAGATTTGGAAAATCGGGTGTATCATTGTAAATGAGTAATTTATTAATTTGCATGTATTGAGAAATTACTTAAGCAAGAGTTAAGTGAAATCATGAATCCCAACTATTTTATCTTTCATTTTCCTTATTTTAATTTGGTTTAAATTAGTTTCGTTAATTTAGAATTGTCAAAAATCCATCTTTTAACTGTGTGTTTTATTTGTTAAGATTAAATTAACTAGAGTATAATAGAGTATACATTCCTCGTGGGATCAACAACCCGGACTCAAAAAGTCCACTTTATTACTTGTACGCGACCCGTGCGCTTGCGGTACACTATTTTGAGCGAACAAGCGGTTTGAGAAAAACTCAAACCTAAACCTAACGGTTTGGTCCAATTTTAAACCGTCAATTTCACCTATATAGTTTTAAACCGTCAATTTCACACACACACACACACACACACACACACACGCACGCACACACGCACATATATATTTTCTTATTTACTTTTATGCCACAAGTTCATTGATCTCGATATATACTTATATTCTATTGGCAATAAATCCAGAAAAATTAAATAGATCTACTATAAATTTAAATACTAACAAAATCAAAACGAAATCACGGTAAAATTACAATGTAGTTATTTTATCCGCCTTTTTAGGTTGAGTTGTTACAAAATAAAAGTTACGACAACGTTACAATACAAGTCTAAGAGGCCCAAATAATAACATGATGCCCAACAAGTCTTTGTGATCCTCATATCTAGAAAATACAAAGAGGTTTATTAATTAGAGTATATAAAAAAAAAAGAGGTTTATTAACTGAGTATATAATCAATATAATAATTACATAAGCTTCCCGTTGTTACGAACTCACACCATTCATCGGATATTTGGATGGAGATTATTGGATTTATATGAATTTTGAAGTATGAGTAATTGTCTAATTGAGTAATATATGCAAATAAAAAATAATAAAAATACCTATTTTACAATTGAATTTGACATATTGGCCAAATTTTCAATTTTTTTCTTTTTTTATTTTTATATATTTTTCGTTGGTCCAGTTTGGTTTCAAATCGCAATTAAAATTTTCAAACCTAAACCAAACCATCCTTGACCGGTTTGGTCCGGTTCAAAACCATTTCATTGACGGGTCTGCGTGGCACCGAACCATTGGTTTTTAAAATGCGGTTTCGATTCGATTTTACGGTTTGACGATTTTTGCTTATAACCCTAATAAGAGGACGAAATCCAGGCCTACCCTTGTTGATGCAGCTTTGTTTTCTGAAAAAGAACACGTTTTCGCTGAGAAATGTTTCTCCACAAGAGCAAAGTTCGATGACAATCAAAAGGAGCACGAGATTGTCGTAGAGAGTTCAACATCATCAATAAATAAGGATCCCGCAATGTGGATTAACCTAGACAGGATTGTATTGATCAACATTCAGAATTTGCAGTGGAAATTCAGAGAAAACCAGACCGTATTAGTTGAGATGCAACTGGTACAAGTGTTTTGGGACGTACATTCTTGGTTATTCTGTGCCTCGGGGTTGACTCACGGGAAGTTCATCTTCAAGCCTGATAACGCAGAAGCAGATAGAGAGAAGGAGGAAAACAAACAGTGTGATGATAGTGATTGCAACGACAATAACTGGTATTACTCGACACAAGCTATGCCAAAGCCTTACAGTTCTGTCTTTTCTTGTATGTCTGGAAGATTGAGTGAGAGTTAGTTTAATGGGTTTTGCTACACACCCCGCGGGGTGTCTCGCCCCCTCACATGGGGGCGGGACTGTACCGCGGGATGTTTATCATTTTCCCAGTTTGATACTGTTGTAATAAGACATTCATGTTCTTCAAATTACTGCAGAAATATTTTGGCAAATACATTTCAAGAAAGTAGAATACGAAGGAAAACTTCACTATATACTACTCATTAAACAAGTTTCTTAATAATTTGATACCATAGAAGAAGAACAACAAGATTAGTAAACAAATAACAAATTATTGATAAAATTTTATCAATAAACAAGCGATTATGTTAATTTCATTCCGGATACTTCTGATCTTGTATACTTTCAGAACTTCTTCTACAAGTCCATTATGCTATCATGATTCAAGGTTCAATCACATATTTTGCTTCGAAAACAACAATTTTTTTTTTTTTTGAATATATATTATTTAATGAGAAAAAAGAAACCTGTGTTCGGTAACCTTATCATATTCAACATTTATAATCAGAACATTTTCCAAAACTATTTTTTAACAACATACATTTTTCTAAACCACTTTTTAACCACAAATTCTACATAAAAAACATAAATAACACAAAAAATGAATCCATGGGGACACACCCAGTCAAGTATATATGAGACAAAAAACTCTTCTAGGAGGACAATCCGTATATTACAAGATACGCTACAAGCTACTGTCAATCGTAACATAAAAACGCATGTTTTTATGTTGACGTTAGCCTTGTCTGTCTCGCAACACACAGATTGTCCCTTGACAAGTGGTACGAGGGGAACAAAATTAAACCTCTTAAGATTGATGGGCCGAATCCTTATGAATGTACCCAATCAAACCTAAGGAAAAAAAACATTATCAATGGATAATCTGTGTGTTGCAGGACGCTCAAGAATACACTGCCAACACATTGATATTTCAAAGACGGTATAGAAGCTATAGCTTTCTGTGACAGACCTACCGTTCGGCACTCGAGATGCTCGCAAACATACAGGTCATCCTTTCCCAACGTACGGGCCAGCAAGCTATAATGCATGTACAATGTAACTTTGGGAAGGGGCTTATTGATATTTACCTGCAATTGTACAGGCCATGTTAGTGCACCATCCGAAAAATCCAACAATATATGATCCTTGTCGTGCCACATGAGTAGGGGAAAAACCAGCCCGTGACATTCTCCCCGACCCAATCCGCTAGCGTCCTCGCAGCGGTACTCTTGCCTCGCATCCACACAAGGCCTTCATCTTCAAATCATCCACTTCAAAGGACTTTCCAATTTTCCTCCACTTGCGGTATCGCCCGATCCTCACATAGCGGACGAGAGTCCAACCTTCACCTCGTCTCGTAGTGCCCCTACACTTTCTTCCTTCGACACCAACCTTCACCCTGTGCCCCCTGCACTAGTTCCTCGGTTAGACGACACTCCTCTTAGCTGCAGCTTCTCTCGCACGTTGAAGCATACACAATGCACTGTATTCTTGGTGGATTCCCCTCAATACACTACCATGCTCAACGAAACAGACGTGCAACACGACTGCACCAACCTTGCCGCTAACTCAAAGTTTCCTCCGCCAATGATTAGCTTACTGACAACATTTTGCCATTTTGCTCCTGGAAAATTCACGCCTTTGATGACCTAAAATCATTTCCTCAAAACGCACGACATTGGTCTGCCACTCCAACAACGCAACGTCCGAACAGTCTCGCTCTGATATCACTTATGACAGACTTGTCGTCCAGCACCCGAGATGCTCGCAAGCATACGAGTAGGGCTGGCCCTGAACCTAATCCATCTAAGCAATGGATTAGGACCCAAATAAATAAAGGAGTAAAAAGAACCTATATCTATAAGCAAATAGTCAGTTGAGTGCAAAATTCTCTTGAATCTAGGCTAAAACTAAGTGGAAAAATGAGTGATCCTCAAGGTAGGTAACGGTGGCAACGATGCCACTAACATAAATCTTGGCCAGGATAGGTTCGGTACGATGGTGCCACCGCCAGATTGAGGCCCATGTTCCGACGATTTAGTTTAAGGCCTTTAAAATGTTAGACCGGCGCTGCATACGGGTCATCCTTCCCCAACACATAGGCCAACAAGTTATAATGTATGTACAATATAACTTTATGAAGGGGCTTATTGATATTTACCTGAAATTGCATAGGTTATGTTAGTGCACCATTTGAAATATCAAACAATATACGATCATTGTTGTGCCACATGAGTAGGGGAAAAATCGGACCGTGACATTTTGATCTTGAGCAACGTCATTGCTATTATATGGATTTTTCTAATACAAGTCTTCTTTGAACCATACTCAAGTGGCCAAAACCTTTTGGATCCTTTTGTAACAGAAATTTTCTAAAAATAGTAAGCAAATGTCGATCAATTTTCCTTTTGGAATCCTATTTATTTATTCCATTCAACCTAGAATGCCACACCAAAATCGACAATATTTCACCCAAAATTACCTTAAAAAAATATTATTGTTTTCAACGAGAATAAGCTTGAATTACAGTGAGAAAGAGTAATTCTAGAGGAATTTTTTTGGAACATTTTTAAGTGACACTATGATATGACGTGTAAAAATGTCCCTAAGAATCTCTAGAATTATTGTAATTAGAAATTCTCACTATTTCACAATCTTATGTCTTGGAATGGTGGTTAGGATTAGGGTTTTGGAAATAAAAATTGGTTTGCGTGGCAAATGAGTTCATGAATGGAGAGTAGGCAAGATTTGTAGAGGGAAAATTCACTGATCCCATACTATGCCCTAATTCTTCTAGTGCTTTGATTTGTGATCTGAGGAATTTGAGATAATTAGCAGCTTCATCAAGCATTGATGCAGTGTCCATCTTGTTACCTCCTGGGACCAGCCTCTGCAAAACCCTAATTCTTTCACTTATCTTTTCTCTCCTTTGCCTTGCAGCCACAGTTTGTGGGTCTGTTGATATTCTAATATTCTTCCTAATTTTGGGCTTCTCCATCACATCCATCGTAAAATTTACCTGTTAAAAACAAGATTTAAATGTATACAGTCAAATCTCGACTTTCCTTGAAGTGTTTGAGTTTTTAGAAGATGGTTTGCATTACCGGCTTATATGCTGCCGCTCGATATATAATCTCTTTCATTTGCGCCATAACCTCTGAGTCGGTTTCGGAAGAAGATACATGTTGCTGGAAACTGATGTGTGATAAATTTGGGTGTTTATCTGATCTGGACTTCTTGGATTTTTCGGGTCTTTCTTTGAGCTCACTCTGTGCACTGCTTCTCTTGACATTTTGATCTGTAGGTGTTTGTGAAAATGTCTCTTTGAACTGATTTGCATGGCTGTGGCTACTGCCTTCTTGTTTTCCATTGGAGACATGAGATACAGATGCTCCTGATGAAACTGCATATACAGTACTGAAATTGTTCCATGAGTTTTTGCAATCAGAAAAAACCTTGGAAATCCCATCATCTTCGACCGACGTGTCTGTGTGGCTGTTTGTTGTAGATAGTAAGCAATCTAAGGAGTCCAGAGAGACAGTTCTTGTTGTGATTCCAGCATTTATCTCTTGGAAGCCATTAATGGCAGTTTTTGGATGGCTTGCAATGCCTAAATTATCGGCTGTTATTAGGCCATTTTCTGGGGTCATCGAGCAAGACATTTCTGCATTTATGATCTCTCTCCAACCTGCACCAGGCCTTGATTTAGCAGCTTCTTGATGCAGCGAAATCCTGCAGTTTGAATTAAAATGTGCTCCAGTGGCCAACACGGGCCTCAGCTGCTGAACCACATCATGTTGCTGATTGCTGACAGCAGGTGAATAGTTCCAACCAAAACTGTCCATTTGATTCATGAATATCAGTGGAATACTTATCCTGAAAGAAACAAAGTTAAACATATTGAAGCAAGATTTGAATTAATACGTGACCCTGCTCTAAATGACATGGTTAACATAATATTAGAGTCATGTAATTATGTAAAAGACCAAACATTTAAGTCTCAGCACTAACCAGTATGAAAATTATACAATTGACCCTCTGTAAATTAATGTTAAGCTTTTAAATGAGACGGTTAACAAAATCAAGAACAAAACATATGTCTGTTCATGTCTAAATCTAAACTGTGTGCATGTGAAGCCAGAATTATGTCAAGCTTATCCAGAAATCTAATGGAAATTAAGGAATAGAATTTAAATCCTCAAGAAAAGAAGAAGAAAAGCTAAAGTGAGTAATTGGAGAGAATTTTTTTTCAAACCTTAGCAGCTTGTATTGTAGGGCTAATATTCTTGATATCTTGTTAGGATGTTGGTTTGAATACATGTTTATATATATAGGAAGAATGTAAAGAGGGTTCATATATATGTACTTATACATGCAAGAAAATTATGCCTCTATTTGCTAACACTGGTTTAAGAACTAGTTTATTTATGATTTTGAAGGTAAAAAATAGTTGTTGAAATTTGAAGAGAAAAAATGTATGTGGTTTGAAAAATTGTGTAGTTTACAAACTAATTTATAAACTAGTTTATTTTATTTACTAACCACTTCATAATTTTGGATTAAAGGAGAGAGAAAAAAAAAATAACAGTTGACAGTAGTTTTGAAAAGATAAGGCTTTGTGTGTGTGTGGGGGGGGGGGGGGGTCAGTACTTAGGTGGGGCTGTAAGCAATGTGAACTCTGTACAATGGGAGCATGAAATTTCAGAAAAATTTGATATTTTAATTATTTATTTGGTCATCTAATAATTTTAAATCGATATTGTGAATTCTTTTTCGTCATTCTTTTGAGTTCATTTTAGTTGCTAGATACATTGGACCATCCTTATCAACTTGATTCTTATCAACCTCCAAAATACATTATCTCCCTTTTAAGAACATCTCTTAGCATATCCCCTATTGGTGAATTAGTCGTCCCAATTGATGTGACGATGATGTGAATGAAATAAAATATATTTGGCAGCATTTATTATAGAAGGATGTCCATTTCTAGGCATCCTTTTGGGCACATTCTACAATGTCAATAAGTATCCTTCCATACTCTCTTTTTCTTTTTTCTCTCAATTGCCACGTCATATTTTTATAGAAGATGTCTAGCATTTACTCTTAAGTTTGGCATAATGAAAACAAAAATTCTACTTGAACAACTTATCTGAATAACTTATCTGAACAACTACTTGAACAACCCTCTCACATGACGTTTGGGGCCCACACGCAAGATTCAATGAAAACTAGTTGTGGGATGTTGTCAGGCAACCAAAATAAAGTCATGAAGAGAAGATAGCACTTGCAACTTGCTCGTAGGACTTTGTCTTTATCACATCTCAAGTGTCAGCCCTTTATTTCTTGTTTTTTTCTTCAATTATTATATTTGGTATTAATTAATATTATTATAATCGAAATACTAAGTCTAGACTGTATTTTTAGGCATCCATGGATTTGGATACCATACCTAGCCGTGTTTGGCTCCTCTAAAATCAAAACTCATTCTTCTCCTTTTTAGTTTTAATTACATTCTTCAATAAAATAATATTATACGTTAACTCAAAAGTCTTCAATAATTTTTTAACTCGTACATTTTCCAAAATATATTATTCCAAAACTCATTTTTTTTCTTCGGAATGAGACTCAAACATGGGCTTGTTTATGAAAAATTAATGTAAAAATGGGAATGGACGTCAATGTTACCTCTAGAGTTACAACTTTAATACAATAAAACCTTAATCACTGCATGACTGAAAAATTGTGGAGCTGATGAAATAAATGATTAAAATAAATACTGACTTTGACTTAAATTTTAATCAAAATTTTTAGGGTACCAAACAAAATATGTACAAAATCCATTATTGAGCAAGGGCATCTGGCTAGTCAGGCTTGCCCCAACGTACCCCATAATTATTAATTACAGCTCAATGAATGGGTTCCCATAGCATTTTAGCTCCTTTTTGTCACCTTTCAACATCTCTTAGTGTCAACGCTTATGTTTTTCTTCGTTTCATATTTCCAGTCTAGAATTCTAAAAGACACCATTCTATTGCATTATTATTATTTTTTTTAATCTTTTTCAAATATGTTTGGTCCTACTTAAATATTAGATATCCTCTAATTAGAATAATGCATTAAGAATTAGGATGACAATGAGAATATGAGGGTCGGGCTGAGAGTAATTTTTTCGTGCATTTGAAGTAATTCATATCATAGGAAATTGTTGGAAGAATTTGTGAATGGTGACGCCAAAATAAGTAGAATGATAGTTTGTAAATATGTGCCAAAAATTGGACAGAGTAACGGCAAGGAAAATACAAACAAGAAAAAGAAGAAAAGTAGGGATAAAGTCGAGGCAAGAGTTGGACTCTTTGTCCTTAAGTCGAATTTGCCTCGCAACGGTGCCTACGGATTCCGGCAATTGACTCCCAAGATACAACGGCTTCACTTGTGTTTGTAGCACTCAAAAACACAAGTATAACGAACCAAAATTTGGTGTATGTACTCCAAAGATGAAATGAAAGAAAATCAAAAAACAACAAATGCTATGATTTTGATTTTGGAGAGAAAAGAGGATGATATATGTTTGACATATCAAATTGTGAAGAATAGGACACCAAAAGGGTCATATTTATGGACCATGAAAGGATGTGGACAAAATGGTTGAGGTCAAACCATGCACCCTTTCCAAACCATGCACATTTATGAAAATGTGTCTTTTCACCTGACAACTGTGCGGCCGCATGGTTATAATCTGTGCGGTCTCACGGATTTACACAAAAAGCCAGAAATGAATTTGACGTGTGATCACACGGTTTCCTAACCATGCGGTTGCACGGTCAAATATTTTGACCTGATTTCGTCATTTTTTGTAATTTCTCATTCATCCGATATTGGTTTTCGAAATGCCAAATATACCCTTCAATACATGCAGAGAGATCAAAATTCTCTTTCGGGGGCTTTTCCCCCGAGCCCCCACGGGGGGCGCTGCCCCCGTTTGTGCGCCCCGAAGCGGCGAAATGACAAACAATTTTGCCTAAACGGATTGAGCCGAGCTTTTGAGTATTTAGCCGAAGTCGACACGAAGTCGCTTTAGTCAGTTCTTCGATACTTAATCAATTTCTTGATTTATCGATTTATTAACCAATATCCAACAATCCCCCACATGAATGGAAATTCCTTGATATGCGCAACACAATGCGAATGCAATACAAATGGAATGCAAACTCTAACAAATGGAGTACACACGACAAGTCATAGCATCAAGATAGGTAGCTTGTAGCCTTGAACCTTCTTTAGTTGAATATAATCGGATTTACTAGGCTAGTTGGTGAATGCGATGTCTTGAACCATCCAGTCGTTCGTGTAAAACCAAACAACTGTACCAACACCATGACTCATCTAACCAATTTGGTTCTCATGGTTGTATCCATTTTGGCCCTGGACAACTCTTGGTATAATAAGTATATCCAATTTGCATCAGTATATCCTTCTAACACCGCGGGATATTTTGAGTAGTGTAATCCATATTCAACCGTGTGTCTTAAATATCTATGAACTCGGTTTAATGCATTCCAATGTACAACACTTGTATTACTAGTTAATCTACTCAACTTGTTGACTATGTATGCTATATCCGGTCTTGTGCAGTTGGTAATATACATTAAACTACCAATGACACACGAATATTCGAATTGAGATACGGGCTCACCAGTATTATTGGCTAAATGTATACCTAAGTCAACTGGTGACTTAACCGGTTTATCGTCATACGCCTTAGATTTCTTAAGTATAGTCTCAACATAATGTGATTGAGACAATGACAAATCATCGGATGTCTTAGAGATTTTAATCCCTAATATTACATCCGTCACTCCCATATCTTTCATGTCAAAATGTTTTGTTAACATTTTATTAGTCGAGGAAATGACTTTGGAGTTATTTCCCATAATTAGCATTTCGTCAACATAAAGGCATATGATTACATATTCGTTAGATGTGTTTTTAATGTAGACACACTTGTCACATTTATTGATTTTGAAGTCATTTGACAACATAGTTTTATCAAACTTTTTATGTCATTGCTTCGGTGCTTGTTTCAATCCATACAATGATTTTACAAGTCTACACACCTTCTTTTCATTTCCTGGTGCAACAAACCCTTCATGTTGTTCCATGTAGATTTCTTCTTCTAATTCACCATTTAGAAACGCGGTTTTGACATTCATTTGATGTATTTCAAGATTATGCAATGCTGCGATTGCAATCAAGACACGTATAGACGTAATTCTTGTAACGGGTGAATAAATATCAAAGAAATCTAGTCATTCTTTTTGTCTATACCCTTTGACTACTAATCTAGCCTTGTATTTATCAATTGATCCATCCGACTTCAATTTCTTTTTGAATATCCATTTATATCCTAAAGCTTTGTTTCTCGGATGGAGTTCAACCAATTCCCAAGTATGGTTACTCATAATGGATTCAATTTCGTTGCGTACAACTTCTTTCCAAAAAGGAGTTTCGGGAGAGGACATTACTTCATCAAATGTCCTTCGATCATTTTCTAGTAAATTGGTTACAAATTCTGGACCGAATGTCTTTGGAATACGTTGCCTTTTACTACGTCTCGGTTCTTCTTTTACTTGAAGATCATCGTTCTTTCCATGTGTTGACCACAAAACTCGACTGGACCTTGGACCAACACGTCTCAACTCCTCCCTCTTGAACGCGTGGATCTCCTGCGCACTGTGACAAACAATCAGCTTGCAAATGGGTCGAGGTGGCTCCCGTTTGCACTTCGATGCCAAAGTCAGCGGACATATTCGCCAAAGATAATTTGAGTGCGGGAAATATAAGTGTGTAAAAGAGAGAAAAGGGAGTGAGAGAAATATATGTGTAAAGTAGCAAATTGCTAACCTTTAACTTGGAGACAATCGTGCTTTATTTATAGAGGAACTTGTTATCTCATATCACGACACGTGGCGTACTTTACACTTGTCATCACCCTAGCTCATGGAGGTGACAACCTTACTTTTCAACCGTAATCATTGCTACATTTCGTAGGGGGTGGACGCCTGTCACGTCTTGGTAAAGGCAGTGTCCCATCACTGACTCCATCTCTCTTCTGGTCAACGCCGTAAAGCGCCCCGACTGAGTATAAAGCACATCGGTTAGGCGTTAACCAGGTCTGCTAAAGGGGTTTGCTTGACGTACCACCTCGGCCTTCATTCCAAGGTGATATTTTAGGCCTTAGCTGTGGGTCAAGATCCGTTTGGCCACTATTGGGCCTTCGCTGGTGGATCACCGTACCTTTCTTTGGGCTCGGATTCAACACCATGTATGTTATCATAAGTTCGTTTATTTGAACTTACTTCCTTTTCTTTACACGGAAAACTGTCTTCAAAGAGACCTCATTTCTTGATTCAATAATTGTACCTACGTGTACATCAAGTACTTCGGATTTGTGAACCAAGAATCGATATGCACTACTATTGATAGTATATCCAATAAAGAAACAATCAATTGTCTTTGGTCCAATCCTAATTTGTTTAGGTTTGGGTATTTGTACTTTTGCTAAGCACCCCCACACTCTGAGATATTTGTATGAAGGTTTCCGACATTTCCATAATTCGTAAGGCGATTCAACCTTATCTTTGTGTAGTATTTTATTTAGGATATGATTTGCAGAAAGTATGGCTTCCCCCCACAAGTTTTGAGGTAAGTCCGAACTAATCAACATTGCATTCATCATTTCCTTTAACGTTCGATTTTTGCGCTCAGCAATTCCATTAGATTGTGGTGAATATGGTGCCGTTGTCTGATGAATGATTCCAGATTCTGCACAAAATTTTTCAAACGGTGTAACATATTCTCCACCTCTATCGCTAAGAATCATTTTTATTCGTTTTTCAAGTTGATTTTCAACTTCATTTTTGTAGTTTTTAAACACTTCCAAAGCTTCATCTTTGCTTTTCAACAAATATACATAACAGTATCTTATATAATCATCTATGAACGTGATGAAATACTTTTTACCACCTCTTGTTTGTACGAACTTCAAATCACACACATCCGTGTGAATTAGTTCTAATGGTGTGGTATTTCGTTCAACCGAATGAAATGGTGTTTTGGCCGCTTTTGCCTAGTGTTGGCAACGGGGCGGATCGGACCCCAATCCACCCCGCCCCGAATTTTTTTTGCCCGATCCAGATCCG
The DNA here is from genome assembly GCA_963555705.1 of Ligustrum vulgare. Classification (NCBI taxonomy): domain Eukaryota; kingdom Viridiplantae; phylum Streptophyta; class Magnoliopsida; order Lamiales; family Oleaceae; genus Ligustrum; species Ligustrum vulgare. The sequence goes on along the minus strand of OY743172.1, from coordinate 1,384,581 downwards.
CCCCGCGATCCGTCAAATCTCGGGTCGGGTCGGATCGGGTTCGGGTCGGGGCGGATCCGTCCACCGATCCGTGGACCGATCCGCCAGAATTATTTTTTTATTTTTTTAAATTTTTTTAAATATATTTTAAATTAAATATTTTATGAAAAATTTAGAAATTTTATTTTTTTTATTAATTTTTTTTTTATTTTATTGAAACGAGACGTATATAGGCCGATTCAACGGATCGAGTTTTTTTGCCATCACTTATTGGAATTCTTTCTTCAAATGAAGAATATGAAAAATGAGTTTTCTTTAAAATGCAAAGATTGCAGCTTATTCCCAGAAATTAAAGTTTGCTACAAAATTTACATATTAAATTTTTATACATGATAAAAAAATTATATTAAAAAAAAATGTCGGATCGCGGATCGGATCAGCCCCGATCCAAATCCGCTCCGTGAATTTTCGGATCGGGGCGCATCACATAAATTTCGATCTGTCGATCCACGGATCGGGATTTTTTCGGATCGGGTCGACGGATCGACGGGGCGGATCGAATTTTTTTGCCATCTCTACTTTTGCCTCTACACATGTTTCGCATTTTTCATTATTAAAATGCATACTCGGAAGTAAACTTAAATTCATTAACTTGCGTATTGAATTAAAGTTTGCATGTCCTAATCTATGATGCCATAGATTAGATGACTCAAGAATATAAATTGAAGATGACGTTTTATTGCTTATATTCTTTGGTACAACAGTTAGGACATTCATTTTGAGTAGTCCATCTTTTACATAGCATTTGCCTACATATTATTTTTGGTAAGTAAAAACTTATCCGATACAAAGACTAGTTTAAAGTCATTCTTGCTTAACAAAGAACCCGACACAAGGTTCTTGCGAATATTCGGTACATGAAGGACATTACTGAGGCTAAGTTCTTTTCCCGACATCATGTTCAAGACCACTTTGCCTTGTCCTTCCACTTTGGATGATGAGGAGTTCCCCATGAACAATTTTTCTCCTTCGGTTGGAGTGTATGATGTGAACATTCCTCTATCAGTATAAATGTGACGGGTTGCACCTGTATCAACCTACCATTCCATGGAATTTTCAAGAAGGTTGCATTCAGAAACAACCGCTGATAAATTAATATCGGGCATGCCATTTGATATGGCATCAGATTCGACAATGTTGGCTTGGGATTGCTTCTTAGGTTTGCGACAATCAACCGAGCGATGTCCAGCCTTTCCACAGTTATAGCAATTTCCCTTGAACTTCTTTGAATTCTTCTTTGTTGGTTCAACGGAATGCTTTCTTTTCTTTCCTTTGTTGTTGTTAGATTTCACCACATTTGCCTTTACTTGTGGTATGCTATTCCCAACTCGTTTTTCCGAACTTTGATTGTCTTCTTCAATCCTCAATCGGACCACAAGTTCTTCAATGTTCATCTCCTTGCGCTTGTGCTTGAGATAGGTTTTGAAGTGCCTCCACATGGATGAAAGTTTCCCGATAATTGCAGCCACTTGAAATGATTCGCTCACGGACATATTTTCCGCATGAATGTCATGGAGTATGGCTTGCAATTCTTGCACTTGACTGATGACGGTCTTCGAGTCTACCATCTTGTAGTCCAAGAACTTTCCCACAATGAACTTCTTTGTTCCGGTATCTTCGGTCTTGTACTTCTTTTCCAAGGATTCCCATAGTTCCTTTGTAGATTTCTTGGAGCAATATACATTGTATAATACGTTGTCCAAGCCATTAAGAATGTAATTCTTGCATAAGAAGTCCCAATGTTTCCAAGCATCCAAATCAATCAATGATGCCCTATTGTTTTCCCCTTTTTGTATGGCGGGAGGATATTCATTCAAGAATTTCGCCAAGTTGAGGGTTGTTAGATAAAACAACATTTTCTGTTGCCACATTTTAAAATCAACCCCTACAAATTTCTTCGGCTTTTCCCCATGTGAAACGGAGTTTGAATGTACGATAGTAGGGCACCACAACTGGAGGAATCACATTAGTAGTTGTTGTATTCACAACGGGAGGAATAACAACGGTAGGAACACTTCCTTCAGAAGTTCCCATGTTCGAAGTATTATTCGAAGTAGTATCAGTATTAAGAACCGTATTCATTTCTGTTTACGTAAAACAGAAGATCAACCAAAACAAAATAGAAGTGTAGAAGAAGTTAAACTTAACAAGTTTAACCAAACAAGAATGTCACTTTCACAAAATATGGTAAAATTCGACTTAAGATTGTTGGTTGAATTTGTGAATAGTGACCAAAATAAGTAGAATGATAGTTTGTAAATCCGTGCCGAAAATTGGACAGAGTAACGGCAAGGAAAATACAAACAAGAAGAAGAAGAAAAGTAGGGACAAAGTCGAGGCAAGAGTTGGACTCTTTGTCCTTAAGTCGAATTTGCCCCGCAACGGTGCCTACGGATTCCGGCAATCGACTTCCAAGATACAACGGCTTCACTTGTGTTTGCAGCACTCCAAAACACAAGTACAACGAATCCAAATTTGGTGTATGTACTCCAAAGATGAAATGAAAGAAAATCAAAAAACAACAAATGCTATGAATTTGATTTTGGAGAGAAGAGAGGATGATATATGTTTTGCATACCAAATTGTAAGGAATAGGACACCCAAAGGGTCATATTTATAGACCATGAAAGGATGTGAATGAAATGGCTGAGACCAAATCATGCGCCCTTTCCAAACCATGCACATTTATGAAAATGTGTCTTTTTACCGGACAATCGTGCAGCCACACGGTTATAATCCGTGCGGTCGCAAGGTTTTACGCAAAACGCCAGAATGAATTTGACGTGTGATCGCACGGTTTCCTAACCATGCGGTCGCACGGTCAAATATTTTGATCTGATTTCGTCCTTTTTTGTAATTTCTCATTCATCCAATATTGATTTTTGAAATGCCAAATATACCCTTCAATATATGTAGAGAAATCAAAATTCTCTTTCGGGACATTGCCCTCGAGCCCCCACGGGGGAAGCTTCCCCCGTTTGTGCGCCCCGAAGCGGCGAAGTGGCAAACAATTTTTCCTAAACGGATTGAGCCGAGCTTTTGAATATTTAGCCGAAGTCGCTTTAGTTAGTTTTTCAATACTTAATCAATTTCTTGATTTATCTATTTATTAACCAATATCTAACAGAAATAACTATGTTTGTCCTTCCATTTTTTTAAAATACTTTGGAGGTAATATTTTAAAAACTGTAATGCTAAACCATTTGAACCAAAAATATAAACTCTGTAATTTCTCAAATCACTTTTTAATTACACATTTTCTCTTTTCAATTTTTAACCACGCATTTTACCCAGAAAATTCAAATAATCAATTTAATCTGATTATAATAGTCGTCGATCAAACCCGCCCTTGTTTAGGCACTTTAAATTTTTTACATATTTTTTTCTTTTTTCTTAACTATACATTTATTAATAAAATAATAGTTCACACAAGTTCAAAAAGATCCTTACTTTACAATCATATGTTCTCCTAAAATTACTATTTATTAAAAAAAAAAAATTACACAACATCAAATTGGGGCTAAGTAAGAACAAGAGTGATAGCTCAAGTGGTTTAAAGAGCCCTTATCAGGAGGAGGTCTTGAGTTCGAGTCTATGCCCCCCACCACTTAGATCCCTAATTGTGATGTTCAAAAACACACTGTGTCTAAGCATAGCATTTAAAACAGTAACCACTCGACAAAAATCAAAAGTTGTTTGTCGACCCCACTTATCTATAAACAAATTTGAGTTGCTAAACAAATGCATAATAACGAGGACGTAAATCCGTAATTTATGGCGGCTCGACTTACTAGTTGTCCCTTTGCTGGGGACCCTAGCCTAATTAGCTAAATATTAGTGGCTCACACGTGAGATCACGACTCTTATTCACACGTGTCTTACTAGCATTGATAAGTTATTTTATCAGATAGTATTGTCACGTGGGACAAAATAGTTAGGAGCTGCCAATTGTGTCCGCTGGATCCGAATAATTAATCTAATGGAAAATTCTAAATGTACAACTATTTTGAACAACTTAGTAGACAACTACTCATTTGGGCCCCACCACCTATGTGAGTGATTGTCCAACAAATTGTTCAAAAATTGTCATTCATGTAACTGTTCCCACTGCAAATCTACATTAAGCATGTTTACAATGAACTCGGAAGGATGATTTTTCTAATAAAAGAAGAACCAACAGAAAAAACAAATTTTGCTAAAGAATGAGCCACATGGTTTGCTTCCCTAAGAACGGAACGTATTGAAATTTGCCATAAAATCTTCAACTCTTAGACCAATAGCTCCCAAGTCAGAGTGTGGGAGGGGGTGGTTAATAGCCTTAGCTGCATTCTCACAATCAGTTTCAATAATCCTAATGTCAATCCCTTCTTCGACAGCAAATTGGAGTCCAGTTTTTAATGCCAAACATTCACCAGCAAGAGCAAAAACATTGCCAACAATATGCCTAGCATATACAACCACCATTGACCCAACTCATCTCTAATAATTATGCCAACTCCAAAGGAATTAGAACCAATTGTAATAGTAGCATCTACATTCATTTTAAGGCAGTGTGGAGGTGGTTTTCTCCAAAAGTGACAAATAGGAGTTGTAGAGATACAGTTAGTTCTTTTTCCTTCAATGTTGTAGCAATCAGGTTGAAATTCTGTGAGAAAAAGCTACAGCATTTTGGAGAGCGATATTTGCAGTGCTACTGATTTCTTCAAAAATCATGAGATTATGGTCTCCCCAACATTTCTAAACAATCATCAAAAAAAGTTTCAAATCCTCCTTTTTGAGTATTTTATATGCTTGAATGAAGAATTCACCCACATCACTATTTCCAAGCCCAGAAATCAAATCACCGAAATTACTACAATTCCAAACAGCAAAAGCAAAAGGGCAAGAGAATAAGGCATGGGAAGTGCTTTCCATTTCCATATTACATCTACCACATTCAGGATCTGAGAGAATATGCTTACGTGCAAGATTAAGACAACAAGGAATAATTCCCATGAAGGCCCTCTAGATGAAATTTTTTTACTTTGCTAGGAATTAAGGGTGGGTGTCGGGTGGTTCGGTTCGGGTATCTCAAGAATCGAAACCGAACCATACTTTTCGGTTCTTGCAAAATGAAACCATTTGGTTCCATTGAATCACAAGAACCAAACCATTCGATTTTGATTCAGTTTTGATTCTAAATCGGTTCTATAATAATAATTATTTTTCGGGTCTTATCGAGGAGTATCAGGCATCGAGAAGCAAACCAATAACCTGAAATAAATTTTTACTGAATATACCAAGATCAAGGATTTCAAAAATCCTTTCACCCCGAAGAAAGTATAGGATTCTCCATGAAACAGAAAATATTCATAAACCAAAATAAGAAACAAATGACCTAGAAGGTTTTTCAAGCATGGCAAGATTTGTATAGTAAACTTGTGGGATTAATCATGAGTTTTAAATGTATTATTATTAATTGTTTTATATTTGTATTTAAATATTTAATTAACTCAATCGTGGTCATTTACAACTATGCTTATTAATAAGTTAGTCTCATTTTATTTTCATTTACTAAAAATTTGAGTACAAGTGTGAAGTTAAATATTACAGTGAGGTAGAGATGTAATAAATTTCATAAAAAGAAATTAATCATTTTCACTTTACCCAAAAAAATTACAAATTCTTCTGTTTTTTAATTTTAGGACAACCAATTAAGATTATAAAAAAATAAACAAGGATTAAAGATCGGTTCTAACTTCGATTTTTCGGTTCTAAAAGTGAAATCGAGAACCGAACCGAGAACCAATCAGTTCTTGATTCAAAAATCGATTTCCTATTTTATTTTTTAAAAATCATACGGTTCCGATTTTTTAGGTTCGGTTCCTGTGTTTTTTGCCCACCCCTACTAGGAATAGAAATAGACCACGTGGTCTTCCACCAGCCAGCTAAAGGATTTGAACAACAGTTTGGATTAGCTTTGGAGATAGATGCCCTAAGATGAAAACTTGATTTAACGGAGTATTCTCCCGTCTTGTTAAAATGCCACATGAGTACGTACATGACATTCGTTAACTTAGGCTAGTTTATTTCATTTTTTACATTTTTAATGTAAATCTACTTGTTTGATGTGCCCAGGCATGACTGTGGGATATTCGTGATTGAATATGCACTCTATCTATTAAACCGGAACATGAAGGCGATGCCAATGGATTTTGATGTCAAAGCTGCACGTTTATATATTGTTGCTGACCTGTACAAGAATCGTCAAATTAGGAGAAACACAAATCGCACAACACCTCCCAATGTTGACAGCATTGTAATAGAAGACGACTGAAATGTAGTTATAGTATAATCTCCCTGACTTTAGTAGTTGGTTAGTGAAATATAGTTATTCAGGTTATATGTTCTTCTTGTCACAGACATGCAGTTGGTTGTAAACAATGATTTCATATTTTTAATATCAATTTCAAATATGGCCATTGACTGTCTTTGTTTTTCATTTTTCGTTTCAAGTCACGCAATATATCATTCATGTACAGCAATTGGGGTTTATCCAGATTAGGTCACATTCGAAATTGTTTAGGTCACACAGCTTATTTTTCAGGTTACATGTGCACTAGCTTGGTCACATTCAGAAATACCACAAACTCATTACCATTTCAATTCTCTGTTTGTTTTTCATGTTTCTCTCCAAGGCATGCAATGTATCATTCCAGGACAGAAATTGGGGTTTATCCTGATTAGGTTACTTTCGAAAATGTTTATATCACACAGCTTCTCATCCAGGTCACATGTGCACTAACTTAGGTCACACTCTAAAATACCACAAACTCATTACCATTTCAATTCTATGTTTGTTTTTGAAGTTTCGCTCCAAGTCACGCAATGTATCATTCCTGCACAGCAATTGGGTTTTATCCAGATTAGGTCACAATAAAAAATGTTTAGGTCACGGATCAGAATACCCAGGTCACAATTGCACTAACTTAGGTCACATTCAGAAATACCAGATACTCGTTAACAATTCAATTCTCACAATCGTTTACATTGCACTAACATATTCAAGTCACACATATTTATTTCAAATGCGAATATAATTATCGCTGTTCACCATACATTTATTTTTTGTATTAGCTAATGTACTACTAGGTCACATTTGCACATCAAGAAGGTAACAAATGTAGATCACAAAGGTATTACTAGGCATCACTAAGTAAATTCAGGAGCACATTTTTTCCAATGCTGTAAATTACTAGTCTCACGAGGTCACACACGAATAACACCATCAACACAGATATATGTAAACGTATTATTAGGATAACACCTGCCTTCATTTCTGATCCTATTCTACTTTTTCCAGTGCTTGCCAGTCTAAGCATTTTGGTAACAATTCTCAGACAACAATCCCATATTAGACAAATTCTCATACATTTCATTACTTATAAATTTCCAAAATTATTGAACATGAGGTACCCAACTGACTACATCATAACCAAATCATTTTTCACCATAAGCAAATGCAAATAAATTTTTAATTAATTTTCCTTCCAGCACTGTTTTGACTAATTGGAAACAAACTTGTGTAAGACCGGCGGTTGTGGCCCCTTCCACCACAACGTCCGCATTTCATCTTCGATTTTCCTTCAGTGGATGATCTTTTCCTCTTCTCTGATGGTCTCTCTGAACTCCTCTTTTGATTTGGAGGTAATACAACAAGTTCTATTACTTCGTTCGGCAATTTCCATTCATTAGGATTGCCAAGTGGAAAAACACTGTCCTGATAGGTAGACTTATAAGCATTGCATGTGTAATAGTAAGAACAATATTTATATGGATCCCTCTTCGTGAAAGCTATGACAGTCAGAGCATGTGGACACGGCATCTGGTTAACTTGAATCATTCTACAAGTACATTTACGATTCTTTATATCGACGACAAATGATGTGCTTTCATGTTGAACCGAATATGTTGCATGATTTGATGGAGACACATGTACCGAATTCCAACAAATCATAATTATAATGGTATATTAACACAACATACATTAAAATAAGGACACAAAATATATGATTACCCTTAGGCTCCGTAGTTCCATGATACTTTCTCTCAACAACTTCTCGTACTTGCTCGAAAGCTTTGTGAAAGTACCATTCGCGTTGTCTCTATTCTTGCAGAACCAGTTTTGTATCGTTTGTCTTAATGACTCTAGCAACGAAACAATTGGAAATTTTTTCAATGACTTTGTTACATCATTAACTGATTTTTATTGATTATCGTGCGCAACAATTGAATCATTGTCCTATTTACTACCTCGGTTTTTCCATCGGTCTGTGGGTGACAAGTTGTAGAGAAAAGTAGTTTTGTACATAATTTGTTCCACAAGACCCTCCAAAAATGACTAAGGAATTTAACATCCTTATCCGAGACAATACTTTTAGGCACCCCATGTAAGCGCACGACTTCCCTAAAGAAAATTTCAGCTATGTTTGTAGCATCGTCAGTTTTGTGGCATGGTATGAAATGTGCCATTTTACTAAAGCGATCTACTACCACAAAAATCAAATCTCAACCCTTCTTAGTCCTAGGCAATCCTAAAACAAAATACATAGAGATATTCGATTTTACGGCCGTAAGAGTGAATCAGAAGCAAGGTTACGGCCGTAAGAAAATTAGTCACGGCCATAAAATCGAATACGCGTGAATTTTAGGGTTTTTTATTTCCTTATTTTTAGGTAGTTGTTTCCTTGTTTAATTACAACTCTTAAACCTAGTTTTGACCCTATTTATAGGGATGTAATTTTCATTATTCATTAGACAACTTTGATATTATAATTGAGAGGCTATTTTGCTTTCACATCTTTATTCTTCATTGAATAAAATTCGAACTTGCGAGTTTAATTCTTGTTTGTTCAGATCTTGGGTGAGATTTATTTTCATTGTGATCAAGAGGTCAACATATCAATTGATTGTGTTGGTTGCTTGGTTCAATTAATTTGAATCAATCTCTAAATCGTGATTCTTTGACGTTCTTGGGTCGATTCCAATAACTTGTGAGTTGCGTAGCTACAATTGCTACGTGGTTTGCATCAGTACACTTTTTCTATACCCTTTCTGATGCTATCGTGACGATCTGATACAAAACATAACCCTTCTCTAGTGCCATATGCCTTCTTCAACTGCTCAAAAAACTATTTTCAAGATTTGTCATTCTCACTATCCCCAATACCAAATGCAAGTATAAAAATCCTGTTATTTGCATCCTGTGTACATGCTGTAAATAGAGTGCCACCGTATTGTCCATTCAAATAAGTTCCATCAACTACAATAATAGGCCTAAAATGTTTCCATCCACTAATTGATGCACCGAGGGCAATGAAACAATATTTGAACCTATTTTCCATATCTATATTAATCCCTGTGACCGAGCCAGGGTTAGTTTGTTCCAGCATATGCAAAAAATTCGGTACATGTTGAAACAATTCTGAAGGATCTCCACATATCAATCTCAAAGTCCTCTCCCTTGATCTTCAAGCTTTAACATAATTCATTGAAACACCATAAGTGTGCAACATGTCATTGCATATGTCATTAGGAGTATATGTTGTGCGACTGGAGCTGAACTTGTATTTAATACATGAGGACACAACTACAGTTGATACTTGTCTATGTGAACCTAATACTATGTTGGAACCGCATGTATGACCATCATGAATATATCTAATCTTGAATAGGTCTGTTTTCCCCAATCTGGAGGACCTGCAAACCCAATTACATGTATCATTTGAGCACCTCACAACATATTCCTTTTTGTCCGACCTGACAACTAAGAATTCGAACATTTGTTGTATCACATAGAATGTCATGCTCAATTTCAGCACTTCCTTGTTCTTGAAAACTCTATTCTCCTCAACATCTCTGGCATTTGGATTTATTACAGTGCTGTCCACATTGTCTTCTGATATTTGCAGTGGCTCATCAGTTAAATGACATTTGTCTGATGCACTTCCATAGATTGAATAACGTTCTTCATTACCGCCCTCAGTTACTTCAACTGGCTCCATGAAGGAAAAACTGCCTGATTGCTGCGTCCTTTCCAGTAATATGACCTCAACTGTCAAAGCATATTTCGATGGATCCTTATTCATATTCTTCGATGGATTATCTCTTATTTTTAATTTGTGTATTTATAACGACCTGATAAACGTATTTTTCCCAATTCCTTTTCCAATTGGATAGCTTTCTTATGATCTGTTTGATCCACACTGCCTAGGAATTCTCAAATTCGATAAACATAGGACTTCATAACCGTTTTTCTATTGAAGCAAATCACGACAAGAAATTTGTGTACAGTCATGGGCGTCTGCCAGCTCAAATTCTTCATTAAACCAAACTAGTCACTGAACTTTTATTTTTATTTCAATTTAATCCCTCAACCTGGTGCATTGCTTAGAATCGTCCTTGCTGTGTCCTGATATATTTAAGGGCCATCACTATTTATACTTCATAGGCATTTTGAAATTTCAACCATAAATTGATTTCGATCGACATATTACTCGACAAGAATACGTTGAGATACGGAATCATCGACGACCGGATATGGTAAAAGATTTATAGCCTAATTTTCATGTCATCACATCATAAGCATGATATTCAACTTTATGCTAAACCTCATACCTCCCTAAACTAAGAAGGAAAAACGACTGCAGAAGTAATGAACGACCACTATTAGATGTGCATTCACTCAAACAGACGAAAACATTTCTAGTCCTTCGGGGCAATGGGGAACCGTCCCTATAATAGGGGTCGAATTAATTGATTTTTGGGTCCCCTATTGAGTGGACGGTTCTCGATTGACCAAAAGTACCGAGTCTCAATACTTCAAGATTACTAGAAATATTTTCCAAACGGACATAGGGCTTGGTTTTCCTGTGTGCTCAAACGTGTGGGCTTGGTACTCAAACAAGATCCTCCAAAATGAAAAGAAACTCTGTAACATTACAGAGAAGCCCACCAATTTCTCAGAAAATAATTCTACTGCTTATGGAACTTGAAATGCACCACACTGTTTCTATTATACACTTCAAGATATGCAGAAGAACATAAGATTAAAGTTCAGACTTAATTGTAAGATATGCAGGAAATATTAACACAAATACATGACAATTCCATCAATATATTCTCTCTCTTATCCAGAGCATACGTCTTCTACTAGTTGTGCTTTCAAAACGAAATTTTCCGAATAATATAAACAACACACAAAAGAAAAAAGGCATAAATTTTAAATATACAATTTTCTCAAAAGAGAGAATAAAAAAATATCTCCTTATTTATAAAAACTTCTAAAAGAAATTAAGCGACACTCGAGCATAACCATTTTGAATATGGATTTGTACCCACTTAGGGACACGTTGTAAATGAAAAAAACTACTTGGGAACCTTATAGTTCATCGTGAGAATCTCCAGTCACCTCAGGAATTTCTATCTGGCGTTCAAGAAGATACCTAACGACCAATGAAGCATGCATTGCAGCGCCATAAGGAAGTCCATCTTCGCTTAATCGAAAATACGGTGAATGTGGTAATGGGTTCTGTTTCATTGTATCATCTTTCATTCCTAGGAAGAAGAAGTAACCAGGTATTACCTCTTGGTAAAACGCGAAATCCTCGGAACCCATTAAGGGTTGCATGTCTTTGACTCCATCAGAGCCAAACATATTCCCCGCGACTTTCAGGAAGAGTTTATGCAAGTCTTTATTGTTTACACTTGGAGGGAATAAAGGTTTCTCATTCGAGAAAAACTTAATAGTTGCATTGCATCTTTGTACTGCAGCTTGTCCAGTAATTACCTGTAAATGAGGAACATTAGCTTCTTTATACTAGCCACGGTAAAACAGATAATGAACACCAGCAAAGGCAAAGCAGAATATTGCAACTTGTGAATATGAAGTTGTAGAAATGGTTTCTGGGACAAAAAAAAATGCAGGTTTAATACCCTATATTAGACCATAGTTGACGTCTTGTATCGTCCAGTATCATCTAATCCACTTTACCAAACATGCGAAAAGAGTTCACAAGGTGACAAGGGAAGAAAGTATTTTGTTGACTGCTTTGTGGCTTGGCCCCAAGACGTAGAGACAAATGACATACTAGGTGATGTTTTAACCATATATTTGGTACAAACCACAACTTATATATAAGCACTTTAAAAAGTTTCAAGCTTGTTAATCGTGCACCTAGGCATTCTCATGATTACATACAAGAAAAGAAAGAAAAAAAATGTAAACTTTGGCATTTTCTTTCTCGGGTTTGAGTGCAAGATTTGGATTGCCTCTGAGTGATTTTAAATGATTTTGTATGCAACATTATGAAGTAGGTTAATAACAAGACAGTGTGGCACAAACAATGAATAAATAATAAACATGTCATCCACCATGATATCTAGCACACGATCCTATTTCATGTTACCTCCTCAATTCGCTGCTTAAGTTGGATCAAGCTTTCCTTTGAGAAGGCTCGGAAAGTGCCACCAATGGTTACAGAATCAGGAATGACATTAAATGCACCGCCTCCTTGAATTTTAGCCACAGTAACAACCTGTATAAGAAAATAGAGTTAAATAGAACTGTAGTACCAGATGTCCCTTCCATTAAATAGTCGAGCACTAATGCTTGCAATTACTCTACAATTATTTTCAGTGAGATCCCAGAAGTAGAAACTGCGATTTCGCAAATGTTGGAAAATTACCCTACAGGAAGAATGAAATTTAAAAGAGAAACATGGTTCACACAACAAGACCTGAAGATGCACCTTAGTTTACAACCAAACAACAAAACTGAGATTGCCTTCTCGAAACACTAGCCTGGCTGTTTAACCAAAACAATTTTCTGAACTCACATGCAAAAGATACAGATGTAACAAGTGTGGTTGGACTGAGAGAAGGAGAGGGTGAAGGACCTGAGAGTCAAGAGGGTCAGCTTCCCGAGAAACAAGATGTTGTAAGCTGACTATTACGTTTGATGCAGCCAATATCGGGTCAATTGAGTGTTGAGGAATGGCTGCATGACCCCCTTTTCCACTTATTACAGATTCGAAAAAACCACTCCCGGCCAAAAGAGGGCCAGATCGAGATTCCACTTCAGCCAACGGCAAATGAGAAGCTACATGGAGCCCAAAGATGGCTTCAACATTCTCTAAAGCTCCAGCATCTATCATTTTCTTTGCTCCTCCACCTCCTTCTTCTGCTGGTTGGAAAACGAGAAGAACAGTTCCCTGTTAAAATTAGAAAAACCAAGAAAGCTTCATCAGGGGAATGAGGGAAACTATCTCTACCTGGGACAACGAATGCAATTGAGCCAGACACTTCATTGATTATGAAGAAAGATTCCCCAGCAACACTTGATAAGTATATGGATTTTAGAAATCTTAGACTATGTTTAGCTAAGCTTGAAAGTCCATAAAACTTAATTTTAAATACATTTTTGTTTCTTAACATGTTTGGATATGTTATTTTTCTTACAACTAAAAAAGGTTAATTATTTTGACTCAAAAGTAGGAGTTAGTTTCAAAATAAATAACTTCCTTAGTTCCAACTTTGACCAATAAAATAATTATTTATTTTACAACTTCTTTGCTTTTAAGTAAACTTGTAAACCTTAGCCAAACGTGAAGGTTTTCTTCCAAAATATATCTCCCTTCCAAAGTAAAGTTGCATTCATGCCTCTTTGGTTACACATTAAAGACGACACGGTTTCCCAAACATTATAAGGTTCTAGACATTCTAAGCAAAATCCGACAAGTCCAGCACACAAGACTCTAGGAACTAACATTGACACCTAATAATTGATTGCATAAACATCAATACTAAGTCACTGAAGTAAATCTTTTTTTGCTTGCATTGGGAAGTTAATTATGCTCCTGCAATCGTCTAGAAGTTCAGAAATGAGTATTACAATGGATAAATACTAAATAGTCACATGTTTATGGAGTTACCTTTCAAAATGGCAAGGATCACATTTTCCTAATTTTACCAAATCTAAGAACTGAATAGTTATCTATTCCTTACCATCGGAAATCTTCTTGACTCATTCTAGTAGCCATAAAATGAACTCTACACTTTTTGTGGCTTCCTAAAAATTACAATAGTAACTAATATCACACTCTAGAACCATCTTTCTCTTAATATATTTTATTTATTTAATATGAGTATTTGTTTTCCTACACCTTATTCAAGTAAATGTAAACCTCGTTAAAAAAGTGACATTGTTGTATTATCAGCTAAGCTTCCAGTTTCAGAAAAGGCTTCCCATGTTAACGAAGTCTTGTGAGCTCATCCTCCTCAAATACATACACGCCACAACAAGGCAAACAGATATTCATCTCAACACCTTATCCTTTCTTTCTCTTACATAAAAATACCAGATCGATGGAAGAATCTCAATGTATCTTGGCATAACATAATACCAAGTTAGGAGTTAGGACATTCTAAACTGCAACTCATCAAGTTCCGATATAAATCCGTGCTTTGATGAAAACCTCATCACCATCCAATAACGTAGTTTCACCGGTCAAGCCACAATAATTTCGGAGAACCATGCAAAACCAACTAATAGGGGCAAACCTCCGAAATGATAATATGCTCAAGACACGAACCTTAATAAGTTCGCGATTCTCTTGAAGAATCTTCGCAGCACCAAGAAGCATCGAAACATGTGCATCGTGCCCGCAAGCATGCATCTTTCCAGGATTCTTACTCTTGTGATCCCACTCCACCTTTTCCTGCAGAATTTACAACTCACAAACTCAACAAAACAACACTGTAACACATTTAGGCTACCAATAATATGTACATCTTTCAAAAAATCAGAACTTAATCTAAGCACAGAATTTACAACTCTCAAACTCAATAAAACAACGCTGTAACTTATTTAGGAATTAAGAATATCTACCTCTTTCACAAATTCACAACTTAATCTAAGCAAATGATCTCAAAACATTTTCCACATCAAACAATCAGCATTGTATTTATATCATTGTTCAGCAATAATAAAAAAGGAAAAAAGAAAAGAAGTATCAGTCTTTTTTTTTCAAAAACGGAGAATAAAAGTCCAATAATTCAAGTATAGATATTCAAAAACCTGTATGGGAAGAGCATCCATATCTGCCCTTATGGCAACAAAGGGAGGCTTCCCTGTACCAATGGAGCCAATTACACCAGTAACTGCAACTGGGTATTTATAAGAAATCCCCATGCTATCCAATTCTTCTCTGATAAGTTTACTAGTCTCAAATTCTTCATAGCCCAGTTCAGGATTCTCGTGTAACTTTCTCCTTATGCCCACCATCCAATCAAATACCTCAGATTCTTTGGAAAATTTGAGGAAATTTAACGGAAACTCAGAAAGCTCTTTTGAACTCAATATTAAGCTTGAGGAACTGTGATTAAAGAAAAACAAGAAAAGACAAACAATCAAGAAAACCCCTTTAGAAAGCCCCATGATTTCTTGAACTATTTCTACTCTTTCTGATAACTACAATTAAGGTTTTCAAGAATCTACAGATTAATGAGATTATGAACATCAAAGTATATATATATATATAGAGAGAGAGAGAGAGAGAGAGAGAGAGAGAGAGAGAGAGAGAGAGAGTTTTTAGGTACGGAATATGGACGAAATTGCTCAGAGCAGCCCTGGGGGAATATCGAGAGTTTGAATTTTCTCACCCTCATGACCCTCTTTTTATACGGGTAAAATATACGTGTATAAAATTGATAAATGTGAATTTTTTTCTATATCGTTCTATTCATCGAGAGCTTCGATATGAATATAATTTTGATATATAATTTTATTTATTTATCAAGTTACTTATTTTATAGGTAATTAAACAATTTATCACTAAAAATAAATAACTTTTAAAATAAGAAAAATTGTATAGCAAAATTATATTCATATCTAAGCTCTTGATGTATATTACAATATAGATTGAAAAAACTTAATTTTTACAAATTTTGATACGTATATTTCACACTTCACAAAAAGAGGGTTATCATTATGTGAGGGTGAACAAATTCATTATCGAATATGGATGGGTATAAAGCGGAAGTGGTGAGGTTGGTCAGTGTAAATTATTATTTTTTTCGAGTGATTTGAGAATGTGGAAAATGTGGAATATTACTGTCTTTATTTGATGATTTTATCTATAATTTTATCAATCAAAGTAAATAAAAATGAACAATTAATTGTAATCACATATGATAAAAATTACTCAAAATTTTAATTATACATCTTATTTACTTTTATTAAAATGCACTAAAAATCTAATGGCGCCATTCGACAGCAGTCCAAAAAAAATTGAAATCATAATTTTGATATATTTGAATTTTTCAAATAAGATTTGTGATTAAAAATAGGAAAGAGAAAATGTTAATGATTAAAAAATCATTTCAGAAATCGTGCCCATTATAATTTGAGTTTTAATTTTTAACCAAAGAGTCTAATTTTAATATCTATCAAAGAAGTTGATTGACAGTTGACGCAGGGAATTTGCCTTCGCATACGTGCTTTTCAAAAATTTGTATGATATGTATAAATCGAGCAAGAAATTTTAAGTAAATTTAAAACATGTATATTTACTTAAAAGCTCATGAATAAGAGTTGTACGATGGATTATTGGTCCATTTGACTCGATTTTTGCTTTAAATTATACTTTGGGTGGCTATATTACCACTACAAAACTTAATTCTTACACCACATTTTTAAGTGATTTTTTTATTGACTAAAATAGACATAAATGAAATTACAAAAATATCCTTTTATTTTTCTCTCACTATTTTTACCTACACCACAATCTTTCAAATAAATTTCTTTTCTTTTCTTTTTTATATTTAGGGTGGCTATATTGCCACCACAAAGTTTATTTTTTACACCACAATTTAAAGTATTTTCTTTATTTATAAAAATAGACATAAATAGAATTATATACATATCATTTTAATATTATCTCACTAAAAATAATTTTTATATACGTGAAATCTTTCAAATGTTCTCTTATCATCTCTATGTTTATTTTTCTAAATCATTTTATTCTTCTTGTTATTTTTTATTTTTACTTTTCAATACCAAGTTAATTAGAATAGATGTTAATACAATAATTTTATATGAGTTTTCAAATAATAACATCATGCAAATATTAACATAAGTTAAAGTTTAGGACTTTAGGTTAGCGAAAGATTTTTATTGTTTAAGGTTCCCTATATTTTGATACCACCCAGAATTTTGGTTATTTAATTATATTTGATTTTCAATTAAATTTTATATTCGATTTTCGAATTCTATGGTTTTTCAATGACATATATTTGCGTGTTCATACTGCATTCTGTCTATCGTGCTTTCAGTTGCGTCTAGTAACTAAAAAAAATAGTGATTCTAATTTCTAATTGCATCTAGTATTTTAAAAAAAAATGTGTATCAAGTATTTAGAAGTCAACCGTCTACTATGATTATATGAAATTGAATATCTTATTGTTTCAATTATCCATCAAACATCAATTAAAAAATGTGTGACATGGAAATATGAACCTAATTAATTGTAATTAAGGAAACGATGGGTGGCAATGATGAGGAAAAATGAGAGAAATATTGTGAATTTGGGATGATGAGTACACCACAATAATATATTTTATATTTTAAGTTTTTATAGGATTAGGAGTATTATTGTAAATTTGTTGTGGTGTATTTATTGAAAATATATTTTATATTTTAAGTTTTTATAGGATTAGAAGTATTATTGTAAATTTGTTGTGGTGTATTTATTGAAAATATATTTTAATTGTGGTGTGATTATAATGTGGTGTAGTAAATAAATTTTGTGATGGTAATATAATTACCCTTATACTTTTTATAGAAGAGCTTGCTAAAAAAATTACATTAATTTTTGTTTGAAAACAATTTCTAAAGCATTTCCTAAAAGATATTTTTGGAAGAATCACATCGAATCAACTTCCTCTAAAATTCTTTCAACTATCGTCTGCACCTTCAAAAAAAAAAAAAAAATTGTTAAACGGATCAAAAACAATTCTTTACTTCTTAAAAGTTATCAGAAATAGACCCTTAATTAGAACTTTTTTTTAAAGAGTTTGTTTGGATGTGATTATAATTTAATAGAAATAAGTGATGGATAAATAAGTCTTATGCTTGGTAACTTATTTATAAATAGATTTATAAATATAACATTTTTTCAGACCCTTTTTTAACTATATTTCCTTAAACGACTTTTCAACCACATATTTTATTTTCAAAACATTACATTCTTTGTTTATAAACAAAAATTTTTTACCAAAAAGTTATTAGAAAAAATGTGAATGAAAAATTGGAGTTCAGTAAGAACTTTGCTTGGTCCATGTTTTTGTCAGTTTCAAAATAGAAAATCCTGAAATTATTGTTGTTAATTAAGGAGTAAATGACCACATTTCAACTCATGTAACTCCTAACCAATGTTTAGAAAATAGGATCAAACCGACTGGTTTAACCGAAAAAATGGGGAACCGGTCCAGTTTGCCTTGAAAAACGGTCGTTAAAAAATTAGCCAGTTCAACCAGGATTTGTATATAACTTTATTTTCTAAATGAGTAAATATTTGTTTATTTGTAAAATAACTTATTTTTCAGAAGTTTTTGTGATTTTTTGAATAATTTTTTATGTTTTAATTAAAATCGATTCGACCCGATCAGACCTTTCCATTATCTTTTTCGGTTTGAACCGATTTTTGGATTTTCTAAACATTGCTCCTAACAATTGATTGAGGTTTAATTGACCTTGTTAATTGTGGAGTTATTATATAACTCATTTCCTTGCTATATAATCTCATCTCCCCACTCTTTGACAACACATAGAAATCATTGTCTTGCTTTGGTCTAAGCATTATTCTTTCCAAATTTTTTCTCTGTCCATTTTATTGTGTCTTGATTTTTTTTGATTGTTCATATATAAGTTCGGTTCATCGGAGTGATAACTTTGTGTTTGATTAACTATTCAACCTTCGTTAGGGGTGGGCATCAACCCGCCAAAACCGCCCAACCCAATCGGGTTGGGTTGGGTTGGATTTTGATGAAAATTGGGTTGGGTTGGGTTGTGGGTTGGATGACAAACCCAACCCAACCCAATCAAAATTTAAAAAATATAAGACCATTTAAATTTCAAGAATCTTAAATCCATTTTTAATTTGGATGAAACTCAAATATAATTTGAACATATTTTAGTTTTATTAGCAAATATTCAATTTATTATATTTGAGCTTATTGTATTGTATATAATTTATTTGAGTTAATAGTTGATTTATGGGGCATAATTTTTTAATTTTCTAAGAATTTTATTTAATTGGACCAAAGCTCAAACCACCCAACACAATCCGACCGAAACTTGATTGGGTTGGGTTGGGTTTAAACTCATATTTGGGTTGGGTTGGGTTGATTTTTTATCAACCCGACCATAGTGGGTTGTGTTCGGGTTGGGCAAAAAATCGACTCAACCCAACCCACCCCCACCCCTAACCTTCATTGTATCCTAAGAGACAAACACTCAAACAAACCTCAAGTATAAATTTGTGAGTAGGGGAATCTGTTTTATGGAGATTATATTCGCACAAACCTTGGTTCCAGATTCTGCTCGAATTTACAATTTTTGGTTTTAATCAATATTTATATTATTGTGGTCTAATTTATTGTTTGTTCTTTTTGTCAATCAAATTCGACAGCTAATTTCCTACAAAAGTTTTATAAAATAGTAATTGTGAGTTTAATAAAATATGTTTTTAAAATTAATGTTTAATTTTGATAATTAAATATAAAAAATTATAATATTTTCAAACACTAATTTCATATAAACTTAGACTATAACGATGAATGAGAGATGTCGTGTGATTCGCACGCAGGATAAATATCTTGTCGTTCAATCATTTTTGGGTAATTTTATTGTCACTACAATAATTATTTTCTACAACACTACACAACAAATAAAATATAAATTTTTTAAATGCACTACAATATGTAATGATCCGAAAATTTTGATGTCCTTCATTATCCACTATGATGTAATAAAATTATTTTATAATTTATGTAATGATTTTGGAATGTAAAGAAAGAAAAACGTGTTTAAACAAAAGTAACGAAAATTTTAAATAAAAAATAGTTACGTCAAAAACGTATTTAAGTGTCCCTTTATTCAAGACTTTTTCTAGTACTCCCGACCTCATTACATGTCATATATGTTCGAGCAAGTTCTTGAAGTGAACTTCGAGAATATGAAAACGGTTTGTCGTTCTGACCAACGGATAGTCCTCGATGAATTTTTAAAGTTATGATGGTAAAAACGGTTAACCCGAAAACTGTTTTGACTTCGTTTGAGACCTCAAAACCAAGTCCAAACTCGGTTGCACGAACCTGGAATTTTGAAAGAAAGGTGGCATGAGGTGGCATTTCTCTTTCACGGTTGCATGCTAGACCTCCACTTCCTCCTTTGTAGTATTCCTTAGTCATCCAATATGGAGTCTACAGCTCCTGCTTTGCATGGATTCATTCTTCCCCCTCATGCTTGATAAGTAGCTTATTCATTGTTTATTGTAAATAAAGGATTTTAATCTCCCATAGCCGAGACCTCCTTCCTTTGTAGGCAATCAGATTTCCCTATAAATAGCTTTGTCTCCATAATGAAATCTCACACCAAAATTAGCCTAGCAAAATCGTGGGAAAATAATTTATTCCTCCAAAGTTATGGAATTTTTAAATTAAGATCATGTCTGATCTTTTTTTAGGATTAAGATATGTTAATTCAATAACATATTCTTGATATCCTTATATGAAATTCTGCACAATCATATTATATATAAAGTCTTGAAGAAAACCCAGAAAATAAGTTCAGAAATACTGAAATTCTTG
Source organism: Ligustrum vulgare (assembly GCA_963555705.1). Lineage (NCBI taxonomy): Eukaryota > Viridiplantae > Streptophyta > Magnoliopsida > Lamiales > Oleaceae > Ligustrum > Ligustrum vulgare. Next base: position 1,363,635 of record OY743172.1, on the reverse strand, counting down.
CAAGTATCGATACATGTATCAATACCTCATGACAGACAACATGTATCAATACATCTACAAGGTAAAGAACTTTTTTCCAACACTTTTGGATCGAGGTGAGTGAAATATATTTATTTGTTTACTTGATATAAGTTTGATATTATTTCGTTATAAGTATTTCATATTTGATTTCAATATTGTTAATCTTGTCGTAACATTAATAACTATTGAATATTGTTATCAACTTGTTTAAGGTAAAATAATGACTAGCGGGATTGATCATTACTAGTATTATATACGTGAATCGTTTGATTATCATAAAATGATTAACTTGTATTACTTGGATAGCTTGAATAAACCTTGCTCTTATTGTGTGATATTAAGTTTATTAACTTAAAGTGAAAATGATAATAGACAAAAAAAATTGTAAGTTACCATATGTATCGATACATTAAAGTTGTAAAATGTTTCTATTTTATTTCATGTAACGATACATATAAATACATGTCGAAACCTGATACTTGAATCAGATATTGTTAATATTATCGTAATATTACCTTGATCTTGAATATAAGAATTAACTTGTCTATGTGAACATTGAACTTTTCTTGACTTAACTTGGCTTGGTTGGACTTGTACTTGATTACATGATCTTAAATGCTACTTCGTGATATGCTTTTATTACCCATTGCATTAAAAGGATTTTTATGTCTTTATTATGCATTGCATATAAAGGAATTTCTTGGTATTACGGTCACTCTATCCCGCTTGTCCTGATATACTTGTCACGGAGTCCAGTAATTAGATCACGATGTGGTTACGCTTGATAATGAATTTCAGAGACATCGACTCCCTGTTTAAAACCTGTGGTATAGAAATCACGCTTGTAAAAGAACTCGTGGAATAAACTTCACGCTTGAACTCGATGTTACATTCCCTACTTGTGATCACTCGGGATAGTAATTGATTGTAATATAGGCCCTATTAAAAGTCATGCTCTCTTGAAAAGATATGCATTTGCATCAGTCATGATTATATGAACTTGACTCGATTTAATTAATATGCCAATGCATATGAACTTGAATATATTATCTTAATCCGACTTGAAAAAAATTTCTTGCCTCGACTTGTCTTGACTTGTTTTGACTATATGACTCGAGTATTGGGATTTACTGGTTTAAAAATATGTAAGACGTGATCTTAAATATATGAAGTTTGACTTGATTAGAATATGTGAATTTGACTTGATTAGAACATATGGAATTGATTTGACTGAATTGGATATAACTATGTAATCTAAAATGACTTGACTTGAACTTGATTGATTTAATAAGTAAAACTTGCACGAATCTTGAATATGTGAGGTTGGCTTGTCTATTGCACGACATATTTAATATTTCAGGTAATTATAGAAATGAAATGAAAGATGTTGGCACAGATCTTCAGACGGACAGGACTGCGCTAGGTGACGACCTGTGAGTTGTGGACTCACTGAATAAGGTCTTGTGTTTGAACTGTCAAACTCACTATTTTATTATTGCTACTTTTTATCTAAGATGTTTTAGAGTAAATATCTTATTTAAATGTTTTATTTAAATGAATGAGTTTTATTTTAAAATAAAGTGATTGTGAAATCTCAGTCAAGTGACGTCGTTCACGTCACTGACTTATAAAAAAGAAAATAAAAGTATTTCCGCAATTTGTTTTATGCGTCATGTGTTTGCAATCGAAATTTGAAAATAAAAAACAAATCTGGGCATGCGTCACAAGTTAGTATCAAAGCATAATTATTTAAGATATTTGAAAAAGTATTGAAATTTGCGTGCGTCACACAATAAATTTACAAATTTATCTCCAATATAATTAAAACAACAACAACTTAAAAAAATAAATTCTCTACACCACAATTAATCGATGAGCTCTCTCTCTTCCCCCCCGGTTTGTCTGTTTTGATTTCCTTGTATTCCTTTCCTTTATATAACACTTTTAGATTACGATTCTAATTACAACTGCAAACCCTATACTGATTTTGATTTTGCCTCTTTTGCGATGATATATATTTTTGGTAGGCTTCAGAAATAAAAATTTGCACCTGGTTTACAGTTAGCTTTTAGTTTGGTAAATATGGATAACGGAATCAATTTTAAGGAAGCATTCTTGAAAAATTAAGCATTATTTATGGTGCACAATTTTCCAGATGTTTAATTGGTGCTTAATACTTTGAATTGCAATTGTAATTTGTAATTGAGACGTGTTTTATGGTGATTTGTAATCTTTTTTTTCTTCCAGCTTGGAACAAAATTGTTAGATATATTTGTTTTGCTTTGACATTCGCTATCAGTTTCTCTTCAAGAAGGATGATTTTGTGGAAACGAGAAGATTAATGAGAAATTTAGAGATAGGGAAAAATGAAAGAGAAGGGATGAGAAGAATATTTTTAGTAGTTTGTAGTGTATATAAAGATTAGTAAGAGAAGATTTAAAAAAAAAAAAAAAATTGTTTATGTCATTTTATCTGTGCCTATTTTAATAAGTAAGCAAATATTTTAAAATTGTGTTGTAGAAAATAATTTATGTGGTGACTATATAATTGGCCATCATATTTTTTTCTCATTTTCTCGTCTTATATTAATAATAACTAATAATAAACACATATGTTGCACATTTTATGTATAGGAAAATGATGTGAGTAATATCTTTGAGTACTAATATTATTTTTGAATCCAAAATCAACATTTTTTATAGGGAAAATTACAGTAGTAGTCTCAAACCTTTCATTTTTTATAAATTTTACTCAAACCTTCATTTTGGACCATCCACCCACGGTCCCAGACCTTTCAAAAATATGCACCCGAATTCCAAATTGATAGAAACCGTCCAATTTCACCATTAGTTGACCAACAATATTGACATCTGACATCTTTGACCAATTTAAAGGTTAAAAGTGTAAATTTACTATTTAACCCTATAAAACAACTAAAACAAAAATAAAATGAAGGGTAATTATATTGATACTACAATAATTGTTAATTACACCACATTTTATTTTTTAATGAATACCTCTAAGTTTTTCTTATTTTTACACTTATGCTCTTGAGTTTTAATATAAATCATTTATCATCAACCATCTATTAATTTTTATATCTTGTCCATAAAGATGATCTTTGTTTAAAATATTTTTTATGAGGGCAAAAAGAGCTTATTTATTTATTGTATTTTTAAATAATCGAAGTAAATAACTAATACAAAAGTCAAAAATAAATTTTCTCTCTCTTTTCAATGCACATTGGTAGAATATTTAGATATAAATTGTGATTAAAAACAAAAAAAATATGCTTTAATTAATTGAAAGTTAAGAATAATAATGCTTTGGAAAAAAATTTGAGGACATAAAAACAAAAGTGAACAAATCTTAAAAACCTTTCACATAATTAAAATGTGGTATAGATATAAAAAATTGTGGCGTGAATATATTTACCAGTGTTCTAAAATGCACGTAAAGTGTGCACTGCGCGTGCGTGCCTAGGCGCGACGTGCACCTCTTGCGCGTCGCTTTGATGAAAAGCGCGAAAAAGCATTTTTCAGAATTTTGTTCTAAAAAGAGCGCACGAAGCGCGCCTAAGCGTGCTTAAGCGCGTCCGAAGCGCATTCAAGTTCCCCCCCAACCCCTTTTTTACTTATTTAAATATGGGTAAAATTTAAATAAAATATGTAGGAATTGAAAAACGCTTTTTAACCCCTACTCCCGCTTAAGCTTCAAAAGCTTGACTCTCGGGCTCCATACTTCGTCACGCTTCACGCTTTTTAGAACGTTGATATTTACCCTAAAAGGAAAAATGAAGAAAGCTATTCACCCTTCTTCTTCTTCTTCTTCACCCACCGACCAACTCTCTCTCTCTCTCTCTCTCTCTCTCTCTCTCTCTCTCTCTCTCTCTCTCTCTCTCTGTGAGTAGGACAAGGAACTGTCGGATTTGGGCGTCGGCCTACTCGACCGTTAATTGCGTCAACGAACGTCGACATCCACAACCAAACCATCGCATCGCAACCTCCAATAACGTCACAGTTGAGTGAACCAAACTGTAACGCCCCGAGTTCCGTATACCCGGTTCACCACGTCATTTTCTGATTTAATTTTTTTCGAATAATATTTTAGCGGAAGAAATAATTGAAATTCATTTTGGCAACATTAAATAAATCGTAATGGTCGATAAAATTGAAAACATTTATGGAACAATTTAAAATAGTAAATCGAACCATTAATATTGTACAGAAATTGACAATGTCATAATTTCTCAATAACTGAAGTTCTCGACATTATTCAAGATTTGGAAAATACGGAAATCATTAAAGTCAAACTTTCAACCATTTAACGATTATTGCCACCATCATCCATCACTTGCCACCGTCTCCGAAATCTGCAAATGTTGTTGAAAATAGACATGAGCATTTCATAGAAATACTCAGTAGACTCATCGCCAATTAATTAATCTACAATATAATTGAACACATAAATGCAGACTCTTTAGAAATCATAGGGTGTGGGTTGCTCTTCTTGTGCATTAAAGCACTTGGCTTCTTTTTTAAAAAAAAATCATAAGCTCTTTAGAAATCATAGGATGTGGGTTGCTCTTCTCGTCTCGTGCACATAAGGCACGTATGTTATGCATAACATCATCATTTCTTGTAGCGGATTGGGCTCCCTCAAGGGGCATTTTCCCAATCTTGCCCGCATACTCATATCATACTCATGTCATCATTATTCCTGACGAGGGAATACAGGCTCGTTTTCATAAAAATGACTTTTCACAAGTCACATAACATACACATTCACATGCAATCATAATTTAAATCAATTAATAGGGGCGAGTCTACCTTAAACTTGACGAGTGCAAAGTTGAGCGGGAAACGACTTCAATTCTTTAATTCTCCGTACGCTTCGTATTAGCCAATAAGTCAACCTAGTCTTTGGAAATTTATAGTTTAAAAATGATAATTTACAATTTAAGGACTGAAATTGATGATTTGAAAGTTTAGGGACCAAATGAATACTTTGAAAGTTGAAGGACTAAAATAAATATCTTTGAAAGTTAAGGGACTAAAATGAATACTTTTGAAAGTTGAGATTTATAAATATACATATATACATATATATATCATTTTAAATCAATATGGACAAAATCAAAAGACTTTAAAAATATGGGGGCTTAAATGATTGCTTTTAAACATTTATGGACTAAAATGTAAATCTTTTAAAACTTGGGCTTAAAATCAAATAAGGTAAATCAGCAGGGATTGAAATAAAATGGGTTTGATACTTAGAGGTTAAAATAATAACTTTTGAAATTTAAGGCTGAAATGATCATTTTAAAAGCTTGGGAACTGATTTGAAATAACTTTAAAACTATAGGGACTGACGTGCAAACTCTGGAAAAGTTATTAAATTTATCAGATTTCTCTTATCTCTCTACCATTCCACGACCGAAGGCAAGAGGGAGAGAGAGAAGCAGCGATTTGCGGCGACAAACAGGGGAAACCGGTGAAGGTGCGTTCTGCCGGCAATTCGTCGGCGCAGGGTGTAGAAAAAGGCGGTCAAGGTGAGGTTTCTGACTTGAGGGAGTTTAGTGCGAAGTTAGGTGCGCGAAACAGAGGTAAAAACAGTGGCTAAGATCGCGATCTCCGGTGGTAAAACAAATCGGTCAAGGGTGAAGGTAAGTTTCTGGGCTTCGTTTATTTCTTGGTTTTCGATTTTGGGTTTGGGTGAAAATTTGAGTTAACTGCGTGCGGTGGTGGTGGCGGTTGTGATTTGGGTGATGAAGGAGGTGGCGGTGATGATGGTGATACCGGTGGTGATGGTGGAAGTTTTCTGCAGGTGGTGGTTGCGTCGATGGTGATTGGTCGAGACTGTGGAGGTGTTGTGGTGGTGTGGATGGTGGTGTTGCTGGTCGGAGATGATGAAAATTGAGCAATGGAGGTGGCTGGAATGGAACAGTTGCTAGGCTGAATACGATGGCAGTGTGCTTGATTCAATTGATATTGGATGCAGTCTTGATTTTGGTTTATTGATGGTGAATTGGAGAGGCAGGGGAGATGTGTGGTAGGTATGATGAGTGGAATGCAAATGGTGTGTGAGTGGTGGTGATGATAATGATGGTGTTGGGGAATATGTAAAGGTGGAAAAAAAAAACGTGGGGAGCGGATTAGATTTAGGTAGATAGGGTTAATTTAAGATAATTAACTAAAAATTTGACTAATTTTGATTTGGAATCGTATTAAAAACAGATATATTTTGGACTGAAAAATAAATTTAAGAATAATAAATCTTGAGATAAAAATGAATTTCGTATTTGGACTTAAAATAATTTAATAAGGAGAATTGATATATTTTTACTAAATTTGGAATTTAAAATGATTTTTTGAAAATAATACTTTGAATAAATAATTAAAATAATATAATTTTAGAAATTCGGAATTTAATTTAAAATCGAACAATCTCAATTATTTCTTGACTTGGCTAGACGAACACGTCGCGGCGTTAACTTCAAACTAATGGGTGAAATACTAGCGACACGATTTTCTAAATATTAAAATAATTATTAATTGCGTAAAAATTCTTGGTCACTACAACCCATACCGCTACCCCCACTATAAACAACGCATACCATTTTAGTGGTTGGAGTTGAGTGGCTGTGTCGATTAGCGATGAATCTCAACTCTTTCCGATGAATCAAGATTTTGCAAGAATAAACCTTAATTCATAAATTACATCCAAGAATTATGATCAAATTACAAAATCAAGAAGGAATTACTGTTACAAAATGAAATGTAGTTTCGGTTAATCATGAATTTCATTACAATAACAACGAGTTTTACAGATATTCATCCACATACAGGGACAAAGTTTAAAAAATCATCGGTAAAAATAGATCTAGATCAAACCCATTCGTTCACCCCTAATTCTCCTCACAAGCTGGATATCCTTAGGCATAATAGTAACCCTCTTGGCATGAATAGCACAAAGATTGGTATCCTAAAAATCTCCAACCAGGTAAAACTCAGTAGCCTCCTGCAACGGCGCCACATCAAAGCTTTGGAATCGAAGATAAGTCTTAAAGCCATAAGCGATTTCCTAGCACCCTTGGTAGCGAGTTGTGGCGGATCTCACCCGTTTTCGATGAATCCAGTGTCTATTTTCGTCTTAATTTTCGGTACTCTTATTACAATCAAAATTGAACTTCCAATATATCATTCTGAAATATTCATGATCTAGTTTCTCATATCCTTGTCGAAACACAATATGGTCAACTATAACATAAGTCACGACTCGTTAAAATAGGCCGCTTAATGTCGAATAAGTTCCTTTAAATAAGTCAATTAAATTAAAAATTTTATTAGTCGTTCAAGTGGGTCCTATTAAATATGAATAATTTAATACTAATAATATAACGAATTTTTGAGTTGTTACAAGTATTATTAAGTATGCATCTATACTCATTTAAAACAATATCGTTACTTGTACAAAAGGATGTACAAACCAGTGTACAAAAGCAGGTCAAAAACCCCAATATACCCTTAATTTTGTTACTCGTAAAACCCGAAACCTTTAAAAATTCAGTACCCAAAACCCGAACTGAATTTTCTTCTAGGGTTCACGAAGAAAGGGCAGCACGAACAGAGGCGGAAGAGAATCATCCTGGGTGATTGCTTGAGCTAGAAGATCTGGGAGCAACTTCAAGAAATCGCCGACGGTTTCAGGTAAGTCGTAAAAATATCGCCGACGAGATGGGAGCATCTTGAAGGCTTGAATGTGTCAGCATCCGTTTGTTTTTTTTCCCCAGTAATGATTTGATTAAATCTGTAGTAAAACTCAGAGAAGGTAAGATTTCTTGCGAGATTGTGTCGTGATGAGCATATTTTATTTCAGAAATGCACGCTTCATTAGATTGTCAATAGAGCTGAGAGATGAGCATATGTATTTATTGTCGTGATGAGCATATTTTATTTCAGAACTTGCATTGTGTCGTGATGAGCATATGTATTTATTGAATTTCATCTTGGGGTTAGCAGAGATTGAGTAGCTAAGCTGCGAGAAGTTCAAAGTCTCAAGAACTAACCTTTTTCTTTTTAGATTTTAATCAATTGTTTGTTTATTTCTTTTATATTTGTGTTTCTATTTTGATGTTATAATCGTGCTTTTTTTTTGTTTGCCGAGACCTTACACCATGTTTCATACACGCCACTATCCTTTGGCCTGCGAGTTCAAATCGTTCTTGGTGTAGCTCAAGCTTTGAAGTAAGTTTCAGTCGTTGTTACTAAAATTTTAACTTCAACACACCCAAGATCCATTTTCAATTAACAACCATTAGTGTGCATAATTTTTCATAACTAGGTGTCTGTGGCTCTTATTGAACGATAAACTTTTAGAGAGACAAGAAAGTTATTTATTTAGTGTTTTCTTCAACAATTGGGATTTCGTGTTTGCAAATTTTGTTTCTTGCCTAATCATGTAGGATTATGGACATCCACGTTATGGTATCTTGGCAAGTGATGGCTTTTTATTGTTTGTCCTGTTTCTGTGAAATTTCAGTTACATGCATTTCGAATGCATGCCTCCCATTGTCCATAGCAATTCGAAGGCTGCTAACATCTTAAGAGATCATGATAATCTTTCAAGATTTGATATCGTTATAGTATTAAAATTTGTTGGAATATGTGTGTAAGTTTTATAATCTCTTGAGCATTGGTCTATACTCTTCCATTGAGTGTGAATTCCTCTTGAATTATATCCAAGCAACTTGCAATAGGCTAAGAATATTTAATATTTGTTGGAAATGGACTGATGGATAAATTGGATGTTTTATAGGTGCTTTACCCATGAATAGGAATCGTTATGTTTGTCATAGCTGCAGGAAGTCGGGGCATTGGTTCAACGATTGCCCCAACAAGCATCGATGTCCAAAGTGCGGGAAGGGGTTTCTGAAATGGTTTGAGGTGCATAGGACACACAATGCGGGGAAGCTATTCCACAATTGTAGTGCAGGATGTGGTCATTTAGAGTTCAATGATGAGGCCACGATGGATAAGTACGAGGATGGTGAAAGCAGTGGGTCGTCAAGTACTACAACAGGGGGGGCAATTGATGAAACCATCGACTTGTCTCATATTCTGAACATGTTCGCAAACATAACCGATGAAAAAGCTGTGAAGATATCAATGAAGATTACACTTGAAAAGGGGAAAAGGAGTTCGGACGATGAAAATAAAGGAAAGGGGAAACATTAATTGCCTCATCTCGTCTATAAGTTTTAACTATGTAATGTGTCGTCTTGCTGTTATTTCTTTCATGTCAATGTAATATATTTCCATTTAGCTGAACACTTTTAATTTAAGTGGTTAGTTTTTGTTGAGAATCTTGTCTTGATCATAAAAGAGAGAGATTTGCAACTACATATGTTATATATCTAAAGTTTTGTGAATTCGTCCCATTTGCTGCATTTGGTGGCATCGGTTATCTTATTATACCATCCTCATAATGCAAGTTGAGTAACAGACAGCTATTCTGAAGGCACTTGCCCATTGAACTTGGTGCGTGTCTGCTAAGCATTATTGGACAGGAATCAAAATCATAATTAACAAGAAAGTAACATATAAACAACAATACAAAAGTTCCCATTTAATAACAACACAATCACACAGAAATACCAAAAACAAATACAAACAAAGTAAACCAACTGAAAGCCAAGTGAATAACATTTAATAATTTTGTACAAACAAAAGTTCTCATTGTTTATTCGTTGTCCGTCGGGGGGGTTGGAAAGGCAAACATTAACATCAATTGATGATTGTCCGGGTACTGTGGAATCAAATTGAATCCATACGACGTGTTGCTTAGCATCATATGTGAACCGTGCATGATTTGTTGACCACTTTGCAAATCAATCTGTTGGGGGTTCTTCCCTTTGTTTCCTTTGTGTGATACTTGTTGGGAATAGTAAATAATATTAGAAATGAATGACATCAAGTAAAAGGAATTACAAAACATGAAATAAACATTTCTTACCTTGGATTTCTTAGAAATAGTTTCTAAGGATGATTTCTTACGCAGTTTTCGTGGAGCTCCCTTCGTTTGCGAGCAAACAGGGTCCAATGTAGGAACGCTTGCATTATTGTCCTCACCTCCACATTCATGACTAGGTAGAGTACCTAATCGACTACTCCTAGTAATGGAACTTGATGTGCGTGAGTTGGAGATATTCATCTCGTCCATTTTAAGCTCCAACCAGTCAATTACAGATCTAGTTCGCTCTTCATCCTCTAAGTCCACATCTGCTACACTCCCAAAAATACGATACATTTTATCATATCTTTCCTATTCAGGGCTAGTTGTCCAACCATTATAGTTTATCTTCACCCTCATGTAGTGCCTGTGAACATCACGCCTCCATATTCTGAGTATGTACCTATTTGGAATAGATGTAACATCATTTTGCCGCAGGACAGCTATGGAATGTCGGCATATGATTCCTCTAAACTCAAATAAGTGGCAACTACATGAAAAAATTTCCATCGTATCTTACTGAAAACTAACAGTAAAAGATTCTTTCTTTTGCCCTCCGTCGTAGAATATGTGTTCCTCAAGTACATATCTGGGTCCCGCAAAATCATCGTTAGAACGGGTAACTCGACAATATAGCACCCCAGTGAATTCTGACTGAAATTCTTTGAACTTAGCAATAGTATAGGCTAATTGAAATTGTTTCTCCATTTCAAACTGGGTGACACAAGGTACCATCTGTGAGAAAGACTTGAAACCTGCCTGAAATTCTTTTTCAACTTTGCAACGCAACACAAGCTCATACCGCTCCACAAATTGATTCAAAGATGTCTTCAAATGTACATACCTGTCGAAGAATGCATTCATACTTTCACTGCGCTGTGTTGTCGACATCCCCGCCTAGAAGCTAGTCTTCAAGAAACAGGGAACCCAACGATATCGTTCCCTGTAAAGTCCGGCTAACCAAACATTTTCCTGGAGGCTATAGTTATGAATCATCGACTCCCAACCTTCATCGAATTGCTCCGGATCCTGTGAATCATATACTACATTATGCACAGATGATAGTATGGAGGCTTTTTCACTATGGAACCCAAACTTCTCTGGTAATTTTTTTAATATATGCCACAAACACCACCTATACCTCGTATTAGGAAATACTATCTCTATTGCGTTCTGCATGGCTCTGTCCTGGTCAATGATTATTCCTATCGGGGCGTGACCCTCCATACATTCAAGCCATCTCCTAAAAATCCACACAAATGTTTCTGTACTCTCATCAGACAATAAACCGCATCCAAATAACATCGATTGTCCATGATGATTAACTCCTACAAAAGGAGCAAATGGCATATCATACTTATTTGTCAAGGACGTGGTATCGAACGTGACTACATCTCCAAATTCCTTATATGCCTCTCTACACCTATTGTCACACCAAAATACATTTCTCAATCTACATTTTTCGTCCAAATCCACACTGAAATAAAATCCAGGACAATTAGCTTGCATTTTCGAAAAGTATGCTTGTATTGCGACAGCATCGCCTTCCCCAAGCCGTAAACGCCTTACTTTGTTGATGTAATTTCTGCAATCCTTATTTGTGTATGTCGTTTCATCATACCCTCCGGCCTCAACCACAGTTGCGTTATAACTTTTATGCATTGGAATACCCGGAATGTCATTAATTTCTAGCCGTCTCTTCACTTGTTCACTGATTTGTCAATTACAACGATACAACCCGGATTTTGAAGGACTAGTTCGATGATTATGCTCAAGAATAAATTTCGTCACTACCCACGTTCCAGATATTTCGGCCATAGCAGACAACCTAGCATTACATCCAGATTGAATTGTTGGTTGTGGCTTCAGAGAACCACTTGTCTTACTAGTTCTTCGTCCTTCTCGAGTACATGTATACAACACATATCTTACCAATCCATCTTCACCTTTACTCGAACTTCTTTTCCTCACAAGAAATCCCACACGATGAGCATGTCTTTTGTAGAACTCAAAAACTTCATTCTCATCACTAAACTTCATCCCAACTTTCGAGAGATACTCCTCTACATCGGCCAATGACACATTTTCTTGCTCCTCATCACAAGTTTCCACTACTACATTAATACTTTCAAGTCCATCATCATCAACTTCTAAGGAATTTAAATTAAAAGTCTCATTATCCGAATACATTGTCCACAAACCTACAAACATATTTGGATTTACACATCAGTAGTTGAATTAGCTTAATAGAACATGTTATTCTAGTCTCTGCCACTTTAATAGGTGCATTCAAATTTCCAATCTCATCAACAATAATTTTTTTTGAATAGTGGTATAAATTGACTATAAACATAATAGTAAATCACCATTTTCATAGAGTTCAAAAGGAAGAAGAATGCTCACTTAATTTTTCTTATCAGTCATCGAAAAATTGCAATAAGAAAATCTGATAGCTGTTTTAATAATAATCTCAAACTTAAAAACCAATGGGTACAAATATGAGCACTTAGTGTTACAAGTAACTAATCTATCAATGTAGTGTGCTATATATGTGTAAACTTAATTGATAAGACAAGTATAGCACTTAGATATAATGTTGCACAATATAAATTGATAGAATAGAGTAAGTGCAATGTACGTAAGTAAAAGGGATAAGAGAGTGCAAACACGATTTATGGAGGTTCAATCAACCAACGTGATCTACGTCCCCCGTTACCGAGCTCTCCGTCATGAGCAAGGCCAAATCCACTATTTTGGTAACTTACAACAAGGAGTACCAAATCCTTAGGCGACTTACAACAAGGAGCGCCTATCCTTTACAATCGAGTTTTCACACGGCTCTCGAAACCAACAATCGAGTTTTGACAAGGCTCTCGAAACCAACAATCGAGTTTTCACAAGGCTCTCGAAACCACAAGATATAATGAATTGAATTTACAATTGAAATAACTCTCTTGACAAATGATATACTCAAATTAAGTACCGAGAGAGTTAGGCTAACACTTCAATAGATAGCAATGAATTAAGCTCGAGTGTTAGAGAAAAACTTTGATGCAAATGATAATGAAAAGTTCAATGCAATCAAACAAAGTCTTTCAAATGATCTCTTGTTAAAATATTGAATCAATTTAAGTACCAAGAGATGCCACACTTGAATAATTAACAATAAGTTAAGCTCAAAGTGTTTAGGCAATGAAACTTTTGATGAATCAAATGATGATGAAAAATGTAGCACAAATAATCAAAGTTCCTTAATTGGAATTTCTCTCTTATAAAAGATTAAAACAAGTTTAGAACAAAGAGAGACTTACACTTCAATTCCAATATAGTGTGAAGATGTTGAAGAAGTTTAAACAATGTAAAACCAAGAATCTTCACAAAACTTTCTTCCAAAAACTTTGATGATTTTGATAAAACAAAGTTTAGATCAATCAAAGTTTTATGAAAATAAAAGATGAATATAAACCAAGTAAGAACAATAAATTTTCACAAGAAAGTTTGTATAAAATCTTTTCTAAGTTGTTCCAATTGAATGCAAATGAGATGGCTATTTATAGATGAAAAAATTCAAGTTCAGCCATGTTTCGGTCGACCGATTCCATACTTTCGGTCGACCGAAAGTTATAAACTAGCCGTTGCATTATAGCCGTTTAACTTTCGGTTGATCAGGCTATTTCGGTCGACCAGACTTTCGGTCGACCGAAAGTATAAAAACATGAATTTTTATTTTAATGTCAAAAAGTTTATTTTTCCAAAAACTATTTCATGTTATGATTTGACAAATCATTTTTATGCAATTGATGAATTTTCAAATAAGTTTCTTGATGCATAAAAATCATTTTCGAGCTCGTTGAATTTCATCGCTAAAGATTGAGAGTGTTATACCTTTACATATGTTAAATCAACTCTAATCTTGTATGCTTGAATTCTTGATCTTCATGTCATGCTTTTCAACCTCAATTTTGATCCTTTGAATATCTTTAATTCTTTCATGATCTTCTTTGCGTCTCATGTGCTCGATCACATAATTTTGATTTATATCTTTGAGAGACGTTTTGAACATTAAGTGCTTTGAATATTTATCATTACATGAAACACTTGAAGTACACTTGTTAGCAACACAATAAATTCTTGTTTGTTATGATCAAAACAATAAGGTCAAATTGACCATAGGTCAACACCTTTAAATTCTCTTGTTGATTAGTCCTCAAATTTTATTTTTCTTTCAATTTAGTCATTCCGTATTTGATTTAAAGGTAATTGTCTTCAAACGTGTATAACTTTTGATCTACAACTCCGAATTGCACTCCGTTTTTTGCGTTGAACTCCAAATTCAACCATCTTTCTTATGATGTATCATGTGCTCATTTATTAAACATTTCGTTTTGACTTTTGTATAGTAGATACTTATTTTGTTAGGGCATCATTGATTGACATAAATTGATTTCTGTAAATTTTATTGAAACAGTGAAATTTTAATTTTAGTGTGTGTTCGGCGACCAGCGGAATTTATAAATTGGATTTATTTGACTTTTTTATTTTTTTAAGACAAAATATTTGATTAAAAATTGGTATGTTTAGCCATTGTTTGAGCCATATTATAATCTCTAATAACTTTTTGAACAACATACATTCTCTCTCTTCAAATCACTTTTTAAACATACCAATCTTTCTCCAATTTTTAAAAAGTGATTTGAAGAGAGAGAATGTCCGTTGTTCAAAAAGTTATTTGAGATTATAATATGCCTCAAACAGGGGCTAAACATACCAATTTTTAATCAAATATTTTATCTTAAAAAAATAAAAAAGTCAAATAAATTCAATTTATAAATTTCGCTGGTCGGCGAACACACACTAAAATTAAATTTCACCGTTTCAATAAAATTTACAGAAATCAATTTACGTCAATCAATGATGCCCTAACAAAATAAGTATTTACTATACAAAAGTCAAAATGAAATGTTTAATAAATGAGCACATGATACATCATAAGAAAGATGGTTGAATTTGGAGTTCAACGCAAAAAATTGAGTGTAATTCGGAGTTGTAGATCAAAAGTTATACACGTTTGAAGACAATTACTTTTAAATCAAATACGGAATGACTAAATTGAAAGAAAAGTAAAATTTGAGGACTAATCAACAAGAAAATTTAAAGGTAGGGACGTTATTTGCAAAAAAATAAACGTAGGGACGTTATTCTTCAAAAAAATAAACGTATGGACGTTTTTCCACAATAAATGTCAAACGTAGGGACGTTTTGTGTCAATTACCCAAATATGAATGAGCTGTTTTTGATTTTGACGAAAATGCCCTTGCATGTGTTAAATATTTACTCTTTAATTCTAAATTAACGGTGAAATGGAGTTAAATTTGACGGAAATGATGTCTCCCACAAGAAAATGTAAATGTTGAGACGTTTAGCGTCAAAAATCAAAACGTTGGGACGTTTTGCACAATACATGTCAAAGGTAGGGACGTTTTGTGCTATTAACACTTTGTTTAACCTTGAAAATTTATTAAAATTAAAATAGAGATAGATATATATAATGAGAAATATCACATCTTCATTAATCAAAAATTCAAAATATGTTATGAAACTTCCATATGTACATATAGGTTTTAATGTAATATGTACAGATATTGAAATTTTTTATACTTCAATCTTAATCATGTACGATCAGATTTTGTAAGACATATGATTTATACTTTATTTGTGGACAAAACCATTCGATTTATTAAAAAATCAAATTTGAGAGGAATGATGTCTCAAAAAAGTTCAGCAAAATTTGAGTTTAGACTTTTAACCCCTTTTAAATTTATAATAGGTTATATTGGGTTATAATATATGTTGTATTGAATTTATTTTAGTGTAAAAACATACATGAATATTAGAATATGTTCGACAGCCACTTTCAAGATTTTTTTTTTGTGTTTTTTGTGCTTTCTAGATAAGATTCGTGGTTGAAAATTGGAGTGAGAAAATGTGTGCGGTTAAAAAGTAACTAGAGAAATTGTGTAAAAAAATGGCTTATAAACCACAAGGAAACAAGTTTGCTGAAGACACTTTTAAGGGTTCTTGAAATTATAAACGTGTTAATAAAAATTAGTAATTGAGAATTATATATAACTATGTAAATGTATTAGACTGAATATTATAATGTATGTAATTTTGATTATAGAGTGAGAGTCGTAGCTATTCTTATTGAATTAATGACATTTTTGACAAATGAAAAAAATAATAGAATATTAAAAATATATATTATTCATATTTTCATAACTTCTTTAATAATGAAAATGTATTAATATTTAATTAAGAAGGAGAATTTCATTTTCATGAAAAAATTTAGGGTAAACAGCACAAATGATCCCCAACCTTTGGACTTCTTGCGAAAATAGTCCCAAACGTTTAGATTTTGGCATTTATACTCCCAGAATCATCAAACGTTGCGCAAATGGTCTTTGTTGTCATATTTCGTTAGTTCCCACAGTTAAAAACGTGTAAATAGCACAAATGGTTCCTAACTTTTGAGTTTATTGCAATAATAGCCCCTAACATATTAAACTCATGTTTGGTGTATTTAGTTTGTAAACTACAAACGTTTGACGTATTTAGTCCATAACATTTTAAGTAAGGGTGAAAAAAAATAACCGAATCAAACCAGAACCAAACCAAACCAAGCAATTTGGTTTGGTTCTACATAAAAAAAAATAATAGTTTGGTTATTGGAATCAAGAACCATTTGGTTTCGATTCTGGTTCTCTTTCCAGAACCAGAACAAAGAATCAAACTCAATTTTTTATATAGACATGTTTTTTTACAAATAAGTGGGTATTCATCCCACAAAAAAATTCAAATCTGAAATTATGTGAAATGTACAAAAATGTTATTTACCATACATTTTACCTCATTTCCTATTAGATAAAGATTTTAAATAATAAATTTAATTTTAAATTCTAATTCATTTATATTGTTTTCAATTATAGACACGCATTCACACTACTTGCACTCCTATAATTAAGCAATCGTTGCACTCATTAATCACCATCGACGGCGTTGATGTTTATTTTTGAAAATTTATGTATATATAAACCTCAGCCTAATTCGTCAATTTTCAAAAGTTAACACAAACTAAAATTGCAAATTTCATCTCTAAGGCTGAGGAAGACCTTCATCGTAACCTATAACTATAAGTCAGAACGGCCTTTATGTTCGATTCTCTAAGTTTTGATGAGTCACGAGCTTCTTTCACTCGAGTTTCTTCTTCTTCGATTTAGAATAACATGTTACTTTTTCTAAACTTTTGTTTTGTTAACTAAAAATTTCATTTTCTATTTAGTAACGATGTAAATGTATTCTAATGAAGAAGCGGATATAACCAGGTTTTAATTTGCAATTATTATTAAAAAATTCAATTAATGGTCCCAAAATTGAACCAACCAAACCAAACCAGATCAGACCAATTCACAACTGAGCGGTTTGGTTCCATATCTTTAAAAAAAATCAATTGATTCCATTAGTTAAAAAAAATCACCAGTTCATGGTTTGGTTTGATTCTTCTGAAACCAATACCAAACTAAACCACGTCCACTCCTAACATTAAGCCCTTGTTTCGACGGTTATTTCAAATAACATGGTTTGTAATTATAATTTTTTTGAAAAATTTGTGATTAAAAACTAAGATTTTTTTGGATTTATGTATAAATTATTTTATTTTATTGATAAAATGTGTGGTCGAAACTACTTTTAAAAAATAATTTTTTTCTGAATGTCTAAAGTGCACAGTAAAATATTTAACAAAAACTCACCGTATTAACAGTTCAACCTATTTGTAAAAAATAAAAATTCACGAAACATAAGTAAATAAATACATTGGACATCATTTTTGAAATTAAATAACAAATATGTTTTTATCAGTTTTACTTTCAATTTTGATTTTGAGAACCGGACGATTTCGATTTTCAAAATTCCATTTTTTTAAAAACTCAATTTCTTTCACATATTCTATTAATAAAATAATCTACACATCAATTAAAAAAAAAAAAAAAATTCTCTAGTTATCATTGAATTTTACAAATTGTACCACATCACTCACTCGTGTTTTGTAAGTAACATATCTTTAAAACACTTTCGAGAGGTCAGCGAACTTATACATCTGTCACACTTATTCAACATCAAAATGTTTTCTAGTTGTCAATGAACTTAATAATATGTTTTCAGTAAAGTTGATTTCCTACGGGATTCAACCTAGTCAAGAAAATAAAATAAACATCGACCAGATAATGATTCTCTCAAAAGATGAAAATATTAGGCCCCGTTCTCTTTATTGTTTTGAGCCCGTTTTGAGTTTTCGATTTTTTGAAATATCGAAAACGCGTTCACTTAGCACATTTTCAGAAACGAGTTTTCCAAAACACAAAAAAAATTACAAAGAAAACTCAAAACGAGTTTATTGCGTTTTGAATATTTTGTATTAAAAAATCCAAAACGACCAAAACGCGTGTTTTGAATTTTTTTTTTGTAAATGTGAGACACTTCTTTCACTTGAATTTCTTATATTATTTTGCAATTATATATAAATTCATGTTAAGATTTTTTTGTAATTTTTTATTTATTATTATTATTTTAAATGTGAGACACTTCCTTCACTTGAAATTCTTATGTTATTTTTTCATTATATATATATTCATGTTAAATTTTTTTTTTTTTTGTAAATTATTATTATTATTATTTTTTTTTGTAAAAATGAGAGATACTTCATTCACTTGAAGTTTTTATGTTATTTTGTCATTATATATAGATCATGTTAAGATTTTTTTTTTTGTAATTTTTTTGTTGTAAAAGTGAGACACTTCATTCACTTGAAGTTCTTATATTATTTTGTCATTATATATATATATATATCCATTTTAAGATTTTTTTTTTTTTTGTAAAAGTGAGACACTTCTTTCACTTGAAGTTCTTATATTATTTTGCCATTATATAGATCCATGTTAATTTTTTTTTTTTTTTTTTTTGTAATTTTTTATTTTATTATTATTATTATTATTGTAAATGTGAGACACTTCATTCACTTGAAATTCTTATGTTATTTTGCCATTTTATATAGATCCATGTTAAGATTTTGTTGGTATGAGATTAAATTTTTGTTTAACTGAAACAATATTAATGATGAATTTATTGATATAGATAATTAACTGATTTATTAACATTAAAATTAATGATATTCAACAAATCAATCATTTTTTACATATAAAATATTATAAAATAAATATATCAAAAAATTATAAAGTAAACTCATTTTTCAGTTTTCTATTTTTGAAAACAGTTTTTCAAAATCACAAAGAGAACATGTTTTCAACAATCCCAAAACAAACAACCAAAATTCAAAATTCAAAACAAAATCCATAATCGAAACACAAAGAGAGCAGCCCCTTAATATTCGTAAAGAAGATATAATTTATGTAGTCGTCAAAAGCTACAGTATGTTTAAGCGAAAAGACGAATGCTAGCTTCAAATTGACAAAAATGTTAATTTAAATCATGATTTTCTTTAAGATGTAAAATAGAGAAAATTTTTCTTTATTTAATGTAGTTGGATTCAATGAGTAAAATTCAATTATCACTCGAAAGTATTTTAAAATTCATTGAATAAATCGTGAAGGATGTATAGGTTCAATAACTAATTAAACTAGGTCATTAATAAAGTGCAAAATGTTAAAACTTATAGGGTGATTATAATCATCAAAAATCGCGGATCTCGAGGTAAATAAATGGCTAAAAATTAGAAAGAGAAAAAATGTATGATTAAATTTTTTTTTTTGAAAATTAAAGCGATCCTAAATGATTTATAAACCAAATTATCGAACACTAGGCTTAGTGATTACTTGAAAAACATTTTAATGTTCAATGAAAAATAAAATACGGTGAATAAGTGATAAATTACAACATAAATTATTAATTCCTATTTGATGAAGATTAAAATCAAATTTTTAGTGATTTTTGATAAAAATTAATTGATGAGGTATGTAATTTAAAAGTTGATCCATAAAATATATGGGTATGGTTAATCGTTGACTTTAATTTTGATAAAAGTTTAAATTAAAATCTAGATCAAACAAGGATTAAAGATCAATTCGTCACTCGTTGACTTTAATTTTGATAAAATTTTAAATTAAAATCTAGATCAAACAAGGATTAAAGATCAGTGACTTTGTTTGGTAAGTTATTTATAAAAAACATATTTTTCAAATCACTTTTTAATCATACACATTTTTCTAAATTACTTTTAAACTACACATTTTATTTTAAAAACATTCTTTATTTATAAAAAAAACTTTTATCAAAAACTTTTTAAACAACACATTTTCCCTAATTACTGTTTGACGACACACATTTTCTCTCTCTATTTTTTAATCACATATTTTAATCACATATTTTATCTTAAAAATATCACATTATTATTTTAAAAAAAAAACTTTTAACAAACAGATGCTAAATTTAACTCCAGATTTTCTCGTGTTGGTAAAAAGATACCAAAAAGTTTGATCCCAGTTTCTAGAGTACAGCGCCCTCTCTACTATGTTTTCCATCCAACAAAAATACATAGTTTTCTCTCTAGCACACATCAGAAGCCGATGTTTTTGGTAAAAATAAATCTTGCTTTTGATTAAAATAATGATTCAGCAGAACAATCTCATAAAGATGGGTTTTATTTTTCTCAGGAAAGTTTAGGGGAAAACTGACAAACAAAATTCACTCCAGATTTTCTTTTACCAGATCTATTTCTCGACCCATTTATCCAAATTTCTGATTTCTTTTGGTTTTGGATTTCTGAATCTATTTTGTTCTTCAAGTTTTTCTTCTGTGTTTTTATGATATTTGTAGTTGCATTTCTTGGTTTTGAGAAGGGTTTATTTGCCCTTTAAGAAAATACAATTTTTTTTTTTTTTAAATCCCGTAGTTCTGTATGAGATGGGAAGTACTGGAGAGCCCATTAACAAGGGCATTGATGCGTCGGTGGGTGGGTTGGTTTGGGTCCGGAGGCGAAACGGCTCTTGGTGGCCGGGCCGGATTCTAAGCCCCGATGAGTTGCCGGAGAGCTCCCTGCTTTCTCCGAGATCAGGGACCCCTGTAAAACTCCTTGGAAGAGAAGATGCAAGTGTGTAAGTGGCTCTCTCTTTCTCTCTCTGAAATTTTCATTGATTTTATAGTAGCAGTGACAATTGGGAAAGAAAATAATTTTATGGTTTTAACTTTTAAGAATCTTGGACAATATTTATTTATTATTATTATTATTATTTTTGTGGGGACTGGGTGGTTCAAGTTAAAATAGTTTCGATAATCACTGGAAAAGTGGAAACAAGACCAGATATATTTTGATCTTTAGGAACAAATTCAAAATCTTTGAAGACGGTTATGAATATTGTTTATAGAATTTCTTTTGGTGAAATGTAACCATTTTTTACCTTGAAAGTTAGAATCAATAATTTTCTGCATAACCCTCTTGGTGTTGCACAAAGCTGAAATCTTTATTGAGTTATTCAGAAAGCATGTATGGCTAAGGCGTAAGAAAAAAAAATATATTATTTTTGGTTTGGATATCTTATTGTTTTCTTACTTCAAGTCTAAAGTGCTACTTATTTGAAAATAACACTTCCCTTGTTGTGAAACTAAGCTACCTACTTGTTATCACTTTAAGCAATCAAATAATTGTTATTTTGAAACTTATTTACTTACCAGTAAATCATAAAGCTTAGCTGAACATGATGATAGTCATGATGAAATTTTTAGTTATGTTTTGGAATTGCCGATGATGGCTTTTTCAACAACTAATTTAGTTAAGGCAACCATGCTTAGTTCTATTAATGCTTAGGATTATATTGTTACCTCTAGAAAATGACATTGTGTCCAACTCTACTCATCATTGATTGAAGAGAGGATTATGTCTGTACCACTGTTTAATGTTTCTTCTGAGATTTGGATTGAATAAATGCTCGTGAAGGTCAGTTTAATGGCAGTATTCTTTGTTGTATTGCAATATCTATTTTGCATTAAGTTTGACGTGTGACATTGGCCTTCCAACAACTAGTTAATATGTTATATTGCATAACTATACCCTAAAATATGTTTCCTGGGAGTCAGTAATTACTTTTATTTCTGTTTATTTGGTGTAGGTGCTCCCAGATGCATTACTTGTTTCTTTCATTTTAATTTTTGTATCTTTTGGGATTGGATCTGAGGGGGTTGTTTCTTTTCTCAAATGTTGACCTTGTTCTTTATTTTTAAAATTATCAATTTATCATTCTTACAATATATTAAATTCGTTTCATTGCTTTTTACTGATAATAAAGATTGGAAAATTCTTGCCAATCTGGTTTCAGGGACTGGTATAATCTTGAGAAATCAAAACGAGTGAAAGCTTTTCGATGTGGTGAGTATGATGAATGCATTGAAAAAGTTAAAGCTACAGCTTCTAACTCCTCCAAGAAGGCAGTGAAATATGTTCGGAGAGAAGATGCTATCCTTCATGCGCTTGAGCTTGAAAGTGCTCGTCTGGGAAAAGACCACCCGGACTTCATGTCTGAAAGGGATAAGCAAGATGTGGAGGATCATGTCATTGATCAATCACCTACTTCATTCAATCCTAACAAAGAAACAAACGGTATTGATGAAGATTTAAGTTGTTCTGAAGATGATTCAGATTCAGCACAGGAATTATCACAATCTGGGGTGTCGTTTGAGAACCTGAGCCGTTTAGATCCAACTAAGGTTCAATCTAGGCGACGAAGAACCCCAAATGATTCGGAGGATGATGGAACTGAAGGAATAAAGCGAATGAGAGGACTTGAGGATTTGGGAATGGGGGTCATGTCATCATTGAAACGGAAGCGATCACAGACGGCACATGTTCACGAGTTCTTGAAAAGGAAAAATCGTCGCCGTACTTTGTCGAAGGTTTTGGAGAATACGACGATGGTATCTGTTCCTGTTGTGTCCGAACAACTTGCCAGTCCAACCGGATCGTCTCTCCCAGGAGCATCAGACAGTAAGGTTTCTGAATTAGAATCAAACGAATCAAAGAAAAATAATTCAATGGCAATTAATAATAACTCAGATACCACTGGAGTTTCTTGTGAGAATGAGTCAACTAATCCATCCAGGCATGCTAGCGCTAGTTCAATTGTTAAATCCAAACAGAAGGAGAATGAGATTTCCAGCGAGCCGGGTTTGCCTGAAGGTGATTTATTTGAAACACTGTTCGATGTGCCCCTTGTTGTGGAAGAAAAGCACTCTGCAGGTATCAATTGGGTGCTTATGTTTTAACTATTAGTTTCATTACGTGTTTACACTATTGATTCTGCAGTGCATATCTATAGGAATATGCAATTATATGCATTAAGACATTATAATTGAACCGTGAGGAATGTTTTTGCTGTTTGAGTTCACATCCAAGAATCCTAACAGCTGTTACTGATGATAATATAAGTATGAAATTTTTTAAAAACCGCCCTTGGATAATTGTAGTTCTCCACAAATTGGATTAATTTAGTGTTTGTTTTTTGTGTTTCATCTTCTCTATACGTCAAGATGTTTTTTCCATACACGATGATGCTAATTTTAGACTATCATGATTTATATATATATTGTCCTTTATAATATTTATTTTATATAATGTTTGAAGGGAATTAATTTGTAGTTTTACAACTGTCTACCAAAAAAGCAGGCCTAGATATATAAATGATGCCGTCATGTATTCGTGTTTTTTGTGATACCATTTTGTAATTTTCCTACTGTTTACCCTTCATTCATCGATGCACATGGCTTAATATTTTTATAAAATTTTGCTCTTTTTCCCGTACGAATTGTTTATTAAAACGGCCAAAAGAAAAAGAAAAAAGCGAAAAAAAGAGATGTATGGCTGAGTTCTTCTTGTGATTCCAATGCTAATATGTAATTTCTTCCAACAGGCTTATCCTCGAGCATTTCCTATGCGTCTCAAAAGGCACAGATTGGTGCTGGGGCACAATCTAGCCAAAGCAGTCTTGTCGAAAATTTATCTCTTGGGAACGAAGAGCTTAACGAGTCTGCCTCTACCTCTTCAGGTACTGCTGATATTCATAATATAAGCCAGAGGATGGATCAAGGTACTTCAGAGTGGCAGTTGAAAGGAAAGAGGAATGCTAGGTCAAGAAAAGTGGATGTGAATGATGGATCTGCGACATGTGTAGTGGGTCGGAATGTTAATTTTAATTGTGTCAGTGGATCCGTCCCGTCTGACATCTGTGGTTATAGTTTAAAGTCGAGACCGATTGCTGAAATTCAGGTTGATGAGTTCCCTGGTTGGAGCAGGAATATTCCTCACACAGTATCTGAGCTGCCGATTCCTCAGAGGGTACTACCATATCGACACTCTCGTTTTACAGTTAACCCGAAGTACGACTCATCAGATTTCTCTCTTAGACACCATAATGCAGGTTTAGTCTTGTATGATGTTACATTGGAGGTGAAGGCCAGCTATCGTCCTCAGCACGTTCCATACATCTCTCTCATGAGCAAGTTAAACGGTCGACCCATCATCGGCCATCCACTTGCAACTGAGGTTTTAGACAATGGCTTCTGTGATCATCTGATTAGTGGATCTGAGTGCCATAGCAGCAGTTCAGAGTTAGAAGGTGATGAGGGTGCAACAAGATCGAGTTCAGGTGGGAGGACTTCGACCAAGCATTCGCGCTATTCACTTAAAACACAAAAATCAAGGAGGAATGGACTATTGTCGAAAAAGATTAGGAAGTTGTCTTCGCTAACTGGTTCCCAAAAACGAAGTGAAGTAGAGAAGAAACTGGTGGTCAGAAAACTCCGTGGCCCGGCTGTAGCTTGTGTTCCCTTAAACGTAGTGTTCAGTAGGATCAATGCTGCCTTGGGACCAGCACCCCGTCTTGCTTCAACGAGCAACGTATGAAGTTTGTTTTCAGGATTGAAGAGTCGTGGAAAATTATCTTCTATGTAGTGTAGTTTTAATTTATGTAGGCAGCCGGGTTTTCCAGCATTTTCCTTTGGAGTTATGCACAATTTACCAGCACTGTAATTCTGACTGAAGTTAGAAATTTTCTGTACAATAATTATGCTGTGGTATTTCAATGTCATGAATGAGTGGTCTGCTTTGGTGGTGTATGTGTATTGTAACATCAGTTGAGCAAGGAAATACAGAAATGTAATATCTTGGTAAACATGGTAAAAACAAATGACATTTTGAATGAATAGCTTAGCCTAACGCGTTTCAAGTAAAATATCAGGAGAAAGACAACAAAGTGATATCTTAAACCTATTAGTATGTGCACATGCTCGTAAGGGAGATAATATCTACAATCCCTCTGCTCCATTTATGTGAGGATGCGGTCATCCCACTGTGATTTCATCTTTTTAAAACATTTTAAAGAATGTATTGATGGATATTGTCAATATTTTGGGGACACAGAAATTTACCCTTTGTGCATTTAAAGTTGTGGACCAAAATGTATTTTTAATACTACATTATTGAAAAAACTTTTAGGGTTCATTTGATAGCGATGAAGATGAAATTAGAGTAGAAAGGAATTGAATTCCAAGTAATTGAATTTCTGAGAATTCATTTTCCTAGAATTTGAAAGTTTAATGCGTTTGATTGATTTAATTTTCTAGGTGAAAAAAATGAGAAATTTTCCCAATTTTGTTGTTTGATTAACATTATTTTTTATGGCAAATAAAGTAAAATTTAACTATTTTAATATATATATATATATATATAAAATTCATACATTTGTACTTGATGATAATAATAATGTTGATTTCTAGAAAAAAATAAGTCAATTAACAAAAAAAAAAAAATTGAACATGAATTGAACAATTCACAATCAAATGAGGCAAATGAATTCATAGGCAAAAATTATGCAATCAAACAATAAAAAAAGATGAAATATAGCAAATTAATTCCAACTTTCTAGGAAAATCATGTCAATCAAACACTTATTTACTGAATTTTTGTGAGTGATGAACATTTGTGTGAATTTCTGAAAAGTTGAGATGATAATTGATACTTGTTATTAAAATGTGTTGATGATAAAATTGAAACAAATAAAAATGTTAGCGATCCATACTATAATTTACTCTTTCTTTTTTTATATGTTTTAAATCGAACTAAGAATAAAATAATTGTTTTATTCAAAATTTAACTTCTGAAAGTCAAATTGACAAAATTTCCATAACAAAAAGATCCCAGCATAAAAATTTGAAAGATTTGAAACTTCGCGTTCTAAATGTCAAATGTTTGATACCTCATATCGTTACAACCTTCTAAGAGCATCTCCAATGCATTTCGTGGATTGGAAAAATACACTTGACACGTAAGCAAATAGATGGAATATCGTAAAAATCTCTCTCCAATGCACAACATCAATTAGGATGTTAGGCTGACATGACGCTAAAAAAATAGACATTGTGGAGTGTTCCGTCTACATCTAGACGCTCCGTGAGACATGCTAACTCAGCATTAATTTTTATTTTATAACTATTTAATTACTGTAGATAAGGATATGACCCAATTAAGTTGTATGATATAAATTAGTTTCCTTTTGGACTCTGCAGTAAATTAGAGATAATGTGTAATTAATTTTAATTTTATCATAAAAAAATGCCACATAATCAATATTATTGAAATGTAAAAAGCACCATTGGAGAGTAAATTTTGAACTGCTACGTCTATTTATCCACGATCTTTAGAAGCCCGTCTGTTTTATCGTCACACCAACCTCAATTCACGTTATGCATTGAAGATGTTCCAAGGTTTGGATCAAAGGTTTGGGTCCAAGATATTATCGGAATTATTATGAGCTTAGACAAAATCATTCATAAAATAAATTTTATGTCAAAAGACTTTTAATAGTTTAAAGAAAAAATAAATAAAAAATTAAAGATAGTCAAATAAGATTAGTGATTAGGGTGAACAAAAAATTATAAGTTTTTTGAAATATCATTTAGAAAATAATTGTTTGTATTTAATTAAAACCTCTAAAAATGTTTTCAAAAATAAAAATAAAAACTCTCGAAAACTTATGGGCAATTCCGGTAAACAAATTTCATCACCTTCCTAGGGTTTTAAAGCCCATCCATAGTTATACACAAGCTTTTACATCTTATGCCGTCAGAACGAAACCCTACAAGCCCCATCTTCTCTCCTCGTAGGTAAATCCACTGATTTTTTTTTTGCCAATCTTCACATTATATAGATATACACATGCTTATATATCTACATGTTTTTATGCTTTGTTGGATTTTTTCCAGGCCAATTTAAGGTTGTGTTGAAAATGGCGACAGTGCCAGGACAGTTGATTTGGGAGATTGTGAAGAAAAATAACTCTTTTTTGCTGAAGGAGTTTGGAAATGGTACTGCCGGTGTCGTTTTCAGCAAGGAGCCAAACAATCTCTACAACCTCCACTCATATAAGCACTCTGGTTAGTTGCTCGATTCCTTCTTTTAATTCATTAATAGTACCCGTTTTCATTCTGGAACTGCGCTGTTTTTATCTAATAATTGGTTGAAATGGTGATTTTAGATCCGCGTGCAGTTTATATCGTTTTTGGTTATTTTTTGCTTATACATGTTTTTAACAAATGAAATTGCATTATAGTGGTGTAATTTGATATTTGCAAAGGAGGCATTATGTATGTAATTGTTGCTCTGAAAATGTATGTCGGTATACTGTTTCTTTTTTCAGTAAACCATTTTGTTACTTACGAGGTAATGTTGGTTAGGATGAAAATTTTCATTCTGGGTTCTGTTTGATTATATAGGAAATATGGGGAGGGAAATCATTTTTACTTTCTTTCCATTGTTGCCTTTTATTGCACCACCTATTTTAGCGTTTTTACTCTGTGCGTTACTTGATGCTTATTTAATTAGCATTCTTTTGAGGAAGAAATGATTCTGGAAATTCGATGTTGGTTATAATCTTAGAAATTGAAATTACTATTAATTTGATTATCCGTTCCATTCTAATGAACTAGATGGAGATAATACAGAATACTCGTATTTTGTTCAGATACACATGTTGAAATTCGTTGTACAAAATAATGAATGTTGTTCTGTTACACAGGGTTGGCAAACAAGAAGACTGTCACCATTCAACCAGGCAAGGATCAGTCGGTGTTGCTTGCAACAACAAAGACCAAGAAACAGAACAAGCCTGCTAGTTTGTTAAACAAGTCCGTCATGAAGAAAGAGTTTAGCCGTATGGCCAAGGCTGTTTCAAACCAGGTATATATTCTTGCCTAGGTAATTTGTTAGCAAGTTCACTCATCTGCCTCTAGCTGCTGTTTTTTTAATCTTCAATCAGTAACTGGCACGAGAATACGACTTTATGGATGATTAATTTGTTTTTAACATGTGAATTCCAAGCAATAGGTTCTTGATCCATAAAATTAACTCCAATGTTTTTCTTTCGGGTTATGGGTCTGTGCTTTTTATAATTTTCTTCGTGAGAATCATTGTCATTGATAACAATGATCTGAAGCACGTACTCTATTCAACTAAATATAATATTTTAAGCCTGTGCTTAATGAACTGAACCCTCTTCACTATCTAATACAGCGTTTTATATTTGTGGGATACATTGCGTATGGATGTTTCGCATGAAGAGAATGTCAATCCCTCCCTTCTCCCTTGTACCAAATATAGTTTCCTTTTTCAAGGGAATGATTTTTTTTTTTTATCTAATCATCAATTTTGAAACCTTTTTAAATGTAGGTGGCTGATAACTATTATAGGCCTGATCTGAAGAAAGCAGCTCTTGGAAGGTTGAGTGTTGTGAACAGGAGCCTTAAGGTTGCCAAATCCGGTCCTAAGAAGAAGAACAGGCAGGCTGTTAAGATCCTTGGTAGAAAGTGAAGAAGCTGATGAATTGCTTGGAACTGCTATTTCTTTTGTTGCTATGCTCGTGTGTGCACACTAGAGTACCAGAAGCTTTTACTATTTCCAATTTTTTTTTTAAACATCCTTTTAGTGTGACAATGCTATCAAAATTTTGGACCAAAAATTGATTACCCGTGCTCTTCTTTTTCGTTTACGTTACTTGTGGTTCCTTTGAGAATGTGTTCCTTTGAGAATGTGTGGTTGAAATGAATTTGAGGAAAAAATTGGAAAAAAAGGTTCGGGAATTAAATGGGCTATAAACAACCTCCGGATTATGATTCTTGAATCCACCACTAATAGTTTAATTTCCAACTACTACTAGAGACTAGAGATTGTATGACGTGTAATTTAGACATATTTTCATATGAGAAATTGTTTTCTATTTCCTTCAAGACACGACTAGTAATCTGTAAGAGTTGGGTTATTTGCTGGAGCATTTATTAGAAATACCTCGAAAATCTTAAACTAAATTACAAGTTGCAACTTTGATTTTGTATTATAGCTAGTAGATGATCCAAATGAGTCTCATTATATTGAACACAGCTAATATTTGCTCACACTTTCAAGTTAATAAATACCATACGAGAAATCTGCTTATTCACACAATTACGAACTCCCAATCTCCCATGGTATTATATGGAAAATTATACAGTAAAGGTACTACAGGCACGAGAGAAATATACAAGTGTAATGAAACTCAAGATTAGTTATTATAGATTTGCTCTTTTGAAGATACTAGGAGAACCAGTTTCAGCAAAGTATCCAGCAAAAGGAACATCTATGTTCATGGCCCCAGGAACCCCCATATTCATCGCATGTTTTCCATTGGCACGACCAAAATTTCTGGCTCCAAATGCGGCAGGATTCATGTAGGATGTTTCTGGTGACTCGGGGAAGAAACCAAAATGCCTTTCTAGTTGAATACCAGATGGAGCAGATCCAACGTGATGGTGTGAACTGAGAAATGAGCCATGCTGACTGGGGTATGGGTAACCAGTTCCCCGTCCAGAGGATGAAAATGGACGTCCCTTCAATGATGTTGACCAGTTAGAAGAATCTATGCTCTCTGAGTAAATAGTGGGACTTCCCCAGAGAAACTGAGGACCTGAAAGTGTTCCAACACTAGAAGACTTGAGATCACCAAATGATGACATGGGTCCAGTTGAACTTAAACTGGGATCAAGAACGGGATAATGATGCTGATAAGCTGTTCCTGGTGCTGTTTTAGCCTTGGTTATTACCTGGCTAGCTTGGCTTATTCTTCCAGGATCTTTACCAATTGGAGCAATCTTCACAGGATTTGAAACCTGGGAAGGAAGAATGGAGGCCAAACCAGGCATGTTCTTGCTTCCCACCGGGCTGAGGTTTCCAAATCCAGGAGACCAACTATATCCATGGAAAGAATTGAGCCCAACTGGACTGCCAAAATTAGACCAGCTACCTCTGAAAATTGTTCAACCAGCTTTAGCATAAAATAAGCTGGAATATAGGTGCAAATAGGATATGTTCATTAGTTTCATAAAGATAATCTGTCAACATGCCTGGAGGAGAGTTGGCTATAGGCGAACCAACTTGATGAATGAAGCTCCGTGTGTCATCTTGCTCATGCTCCAGACTTAGTTGCTGCATTAAGCTAGGGAACAGAAGAACAAAAACACTTGAATGTTAATTCTTTAATTAGTAAAACCTGTAATGAATTATACAACTAAACTAATTCTGAAGTTGACAAAAAGGAACAGTGACTTTGATCTTAGTCTTGATATTTTAGTTAATTCACTTTAGAAGTGAACATCCAACTCTAAATACGAGCATAGAAAGAATTATTATGAAACGTATATTCAAAACATACAAGCCCGAGTAACATTTCTATTTTGAAAGTAACACTTCAAAATAGAAAATGCAAGCCATACCATCCCCCACTCCCCAACGAAAAGCGAAAGAATTATTATGTGAAATGAATGGCTTGCAAAAGACTTAGACCTCTTTTAATCTAAACATAAGCAACCGAGAGGCATCAGTATTATGATACTTCCACATATTCACGGGAGGGGGTGAGCAAGAAAGTGAAGCTGACAAAGGAGACCTTCGTTCCGCTTGTAAAGTACGAAAATGCAATTATAGCATTAACGATGACAATAGGAAACGTGTAATTATTGTCAGCAAAAATTGAAAATGTGATGGTAGAAATAAAAACCAGGACAATATCAAAGCTGACATTAATTTACCTCCGGCGAGCTCCACCAGGCCTGCTAAGTTCAAGTTTAATGCACTTCCCAGCTATTTCAGTTCTGTTTAAAGCCTTGAGAGCTGCTTCTGCAGCTCTGACATCGTAAAACTCAATGAACTTACGGTGTCGTTTATGTGGTGTTTCCCTGATCTGCATTTCATAAAAAGACAACCAATGCAACCGAAGAGGAACTTCAATGGTAGCCACTACAAATAACAGTAATAGACAAAACAAGGACAAGTTAACAACTAGATAAATGGGAAAAATTATACCTCCTTGACTTCACCGTAAGCCCCAAATATTTGGCGAAGGTCGTCATTGGTTACAGAGGCGTCTAAGTTGAACACCACGAGAGTTCCTTGGTTAATATCTTTCTCTGATGGGTTATCCTGAATGTAGCAAGAAAATAACAAATATGAGATCATCTATTTAATCACAGAGGGAAAAGATGATATTTTGGTACATACCTTGGGAATTGAAAAATGAATATCAAGTTTTCTTCGTCCTAAGGGCTTGTTTTGTAAAGTGTGCATTGCAGTTCGAGCAGCTCTTATGTCATAGTAAGATATCATCACAAATCCCCTGTGCTTACATGCGGTATAGAGAGTTCTAACATCTCCATATTGCTATTAGGAAAAAAATGAAAAAAAAGAAAAAGAAAAAAGAAAAAACAAATATAAGTTATGTAACAAATTAGTTTCACTCAAACTTAAAAATACAACTGTAACAAAATTCGCCTAGAGAGGACAAATGACTAATTTTCAAAACTTGACAAAATAAAAGTTTGAATAACAAAACAAAAGCATCGTAGCGATTGTCAGTGCATAAGTTCATCAAAGGCCCAAATATAAAGCAAATTCAGCTTCTCAACATCCTATCCCATAACTATCATCTCTTTCATATGAAACTGGAGATAATTGAGTGATTAGATACAAAGAAATACACACCAGACTACAAATTCAATTACTTATATGGTTCATAAATAGAATTTTATGGAAGAAAAAATGTTGTTCCAAATGGAAATCATATCACGACTTTACTACCTGTGGAGCATCCTAAGAATTATCAAACTAAACATCTATTGAAATAAATATCATGTCATCAATCAATATTTTGCAACAAATTGAAGTTTGAGTTAAATAAATAAGGAAACACTCAGGTCATTTCATTGACGCCACAGAAAATAATTGCTACATTCATTTACCATAGTGATATTAACTATCCATGGACTAACAAATTGTGCTTGCACTCAAATGCACACATAAATTCAATATAATGCAACACTGATAGGTTCCCAAGGTGCGTGGCCAATTGCAAATAGAGTATCGGTGGGCACAAAACAGATGATTAACTCCCTTACGAAGTTCCCCAAATATCAGGGAAACAAAGAATACGACTGAGGTAACACTTCCAATCTATGAACTTCCATGTTCTTTTATTTTCCCAAACTTTAGAAGTTCCCATAAAAGCAAAAATATCATTCGCTAAGTAAATATAGGGAAACACATGCACACTCGCTCCAAAACAATAAATAAATGAAAAAATAAAATCAAAAAGGAAATCAACAAGTAAATGACAGATATCTCCAAGTTTCTGGATTTATCAATAAGAATTAATGGGAAGCAAAAGAAATAGAAAGTGCACCAAAATACTGATTAGCATGCAAAATAAATTAAAGGTAAAAATATAGACAAGACTAGGATGCAAAAGTTCAGGAATCTGGCTAACAAATTATACCTCAAAGAGAGACTTCAGTTCTGAGTCCTCTACGTTGCTGTTTATATTCCGTACAAATAATGTTCTTGAAGGATGTTCTCCATATGGGTGTTCACTGCTAACAATTGCAAAGCCATTTGGGAAACCATAATTGGCAGTAATGTTTCCATTAATACCATCAGACATACTTAACCTCGTGATTCCATTTGCTAAGTTCTCATGAGGGTCGGATTCTATTTCTAATCCCCCTCCACTGCCAAAGAAATCATCTTCTAAATCCTCAAGTTGAGTTAGCAAGCCACTAAGATCAAAATCGTCCGTGAGACCAGCTAGAAGCTCCACTTCATCGCCAGGGAGAAAACTTCCTATAGCATTTGGTTCAGTGTCTTCGAGCGGA
Source organism: Ligustrum vulgare (assembly GCA_963555705.1). Classification (NCBI taxonomy): domain Eukaryota; kingdom Viridiplantae; phylum Streptophyta; class Magnoliopsida; order Lamiales; family Oleaceae; genus Ligustrum; species Ligustrum vulgare. Next base: position 1,330,317 of record OY743172.1, on the reverse strand, counting down.
TCCTTGACTTCATCTTCTAGACGAAGCTCACTTGGAAAAGTATCATCAACTGATTGAGCACTTTGCTCGGATTCGTTAGAATTTACTGCACGTGAAAAGAACCAAATCTAAGAAATAATTCCAAGTGATAGATAGATGCAGAGAAGCTCAATCACTCATGCTTACACTTGTGCGGAAGGACAGGCAATGAGCTAGAGAAGAGGTTAGCATAAATTGATGGACGATGTGCATCAGTTCCAGATGGGATTCTCCATTCGCTTTTTTCTTCCCCTGGGATGTTTGCGATTGGAGTTTTAGATCGACCTAAAAACAAATTTAAAATAATCGGGCAATGAGAATGTATTTCATAAAGCGTATCTCAAAGCTTTTTGACATCTCATAAGCTGCAGAAGGTGGGGAACCTTCAAAGTTACCAGACGTAGAATTATTTAAAGGTTGCTCCATTAGATCACTTCCTGCAAAGATAAAACAAAGACAATAACAAAGTATCATAGTAGCCCTTTATTAGAGAAGTTAATAAGTTGATCAACAAAAATAGAAGTTCCAAAAAGCATATATGCTGATATGCGTGCATACCCGACAAATTTGATCTTATAAAGATAAAATAAGTCATTCTCTCAACAGTCTTACAAAAAATAAAAATAGAATGCGAGCGAGTGAAGACCAATAACATAAGAATGCATACACGACAAACTTGATTGCCAGTTTCAATAAATACATTAAGCCACCAACTACTCAAACCCATTTTTGAATTCAGAAATGAGCAAAACTTACAAATGAATCACTTAATTAAGAAATTGAGAAACTTCAATTGTATATGTAACAACCCCAACTTGAAAAGGGCAAATAACAGTATAAAATAAATAGTACATTCACTAAACCAAAAAATGATAAAAACCGGGGGGTGGGGGGAAGGAATTGGAATACAAATTGCTCAGCTGATTAAAACAATTAAAATTTCATTTCATGTGAAAACCCCTCAAAATTTGTATATATCTACCAACTCAGAATTTAATTCGAATTTGGTCAACCCGAGTCCCCAAATAGATAAAATCAACCAAAATTTGACAAATTCTTAAATCACGGGAAAAATATCCCACTTCAATATTCAAATTCATACCTGATGAAAATACAAGAAAAGATCACACCTTTAGTGCTTCATAGCAAATAAAGATCACAAATTTACCATAAAAATCAAACAAAGTTAGAATCTTGAACACAAATCATATTCCAAAACCTAGAAAACAGAAGTAATGAATAACAATAACTAAAACCCACATGAGTTACACAGTGGAGAGAGAGAGAGAGACAAATGAAGACAATGATAACTGTCCAAAAAATAAAATAGAAAATTAACACTTAAAAACAGTTCCGTAGAGGCAGAGAAATCCTGTTCTACTCTTCCACTTGCACCTCTTCCGCCGGAACCCCAGTAAATATTTTCAATCCTGAGAACATGGGATATTGACTAACTTCTTTTCTAACAGAGAGTTGTCCTCCCCTCCCTGCTTCTTGTTCATTCTAAAGTGTTCATATGGTTACGAGTCATTTATGGTATGTTTGGTAAGTTGGATTGGAGATCACTGAATTCACTGCAGTGTACCGCATTAAGAGAAACCAAATTACTGTTCATTACAATTCATATATAGACAATAAAAGATAACAAGCACAATTCACTCACGAACGTCCAAGACAAATTGTGTTTAAATATGAATTACAGCTAACTTATTCTGTTCTGACAAATTGAAGGATGTGATAAGTCAAGTACTATGAAAAGAGAATAAGAAAGTGTAACCATGGTACATGTGTCTTTCTATCGTTACAAGAACCAAAAACCAAGAAGGTGATGAATAGAAATTACAGAAATCTAGTTCTTGTTGTTCTCGGCAGCATTCTCTTCCTTTCCAAGTGCAACTACCACTTTCTTCAAGATGGCTTCAGTTGGCTGATGACAATTCTCCACAGCCTTCGATATTGCTTGCCATTTTTCACCGTGCTTTGGTTCAGCTGTAACACATTTCTCCAATACATCCTTCTGGGATTCAATGGTACCATTCTGAAGTTCGAATTTGTAGTACCATGCCCAAAAATCCCCAATATCTGGAGCAAGAGTAACTGCCCTGATGAACCAAGTCCTAGCTTTATCAACCTTCCTCTCATGCCAAAATAACTTGGCCACTGCAACTATGACATGAGGATCCTGATCACATCTTTTGTATGCATCCCTGCTCTTAGTTTTTTGCTGAGGCCTAGGCACCATCTCAATTGAAGCAGCCCAGAGAACACCACTAGTGGGGCATTCCTGCAATGCCTTCGCCATCAGAATATCAGCTTCCTTCTTGTGGCCATGTCGAGACTCTGCCCGAATTGCAGCAAGCCAGAGTTCAGGGTTCTGAGGATTCTTCTTCCTAGACATGGTGAGAACAGCTCGAGCTTTACTTAGCCCATTCACCCTTTCCTCTAGGTGAGCAAGAGAAAGCCACAAGGGTATAAAATTGGGGCAGTTCTTCAGGCCCAACTCATACGTTTCCTTTGCTTGCTCTAACTTACCAAGACGTTCCTCAAGTTGCCCCAGCATCAACCACAGCTTGAAAAATGAAGGGAAACGTTTTAGTCCTTCATCAAGCAGCCTTCTCTCTTCTTCAGTGTTTCCTAACTCTCTCTCGACAATTGCAGATTTCATCCAAACTCTTTCTGTGCCTCCCCTTTCTCGTGCTTTTGCAAGAAGTAATTTTGCTCTCTCAGGCTCATGGTTCTCGAACTCAAGCTTAAATGCTGCAAGCCAAATTTCCTCGGAATTCGGGATTGCAGCATATGCTTCTTGAAGAATAGCTCGAGCTGCAGGAACATCACCAGCAAGCCACTTCTCTTTTGCACCCATTAGCCATAAAACTTCTGCATGTGGTATGTAAGTGACTGCTTTACGCAGTAGCACATCAAGAGATTCCCTGGTGCCATGGCTCTTTTCAAGTTGTGCTGCTTTAAGCCATATGCTCTTCTTAGTCAAGAACAAAGTAAGGGCATGACCATATATTGCCCTAGCAGTCTCAATAGAACCCCTCTTCTTGCACTCCTCAGCATCAGCAACCCAGGTTCGTTTCCTATCTTCTTCCTCAACTCCAACCCCAAATGTGTTATGGATTATAGCCTGACAAGTTGCAACAGAACCAGCTCGTTCAGCAGCCTCAGCCTCTTTCATCCATGCTTCTCTGTCAACTTCCAAACCTTCTCTCTGTAAAGCCCTAATACCCCTTTCTATGATCTTCCCAACCATGGCAGTATTCCCATTAGCTTCTTCCAACTTTGCAGCAGTAATCCAAATAGCTGGTTCTTTAGAAAGCTTCTCCCTCGCTTTGTTGAGCACCTTCTTTGCATTTTCATAAGTTTCCAACCTCGCAAGAGCAAGCCACAACTCCACGTACAGCGGACAACATTCAACCGCCCTCTGCAGCAAAAGCCTTGCATCCTCCTCATTAGCAAGCTCCACAACTGCCTTCCAAAGCCTCACCGAGTCTGGAATATGCTCAAGTCCTTTCCTCAACACCCTACTCTTATTCACATCATCGTTCTCCAACTTTGCAGCCTGCATCCACAGCTTCACAGAATTCGGTATAGCCTTAACACCCCTGGCAATCACAGCCTTGGCATCATCATTGCTCGACAAACGGCAAGCCTCCAACCACACATCCTCATTCTTGGGACACTCTTCACACCCTCTAGCAATCAACTGCCTGGCAGCCTGAATCTTCCCTGCCACCTCCTCCAACCTTGCGGCAGCAATCCAACCAGGCGGGTGCTTAGGATTTGTCTGTATCACTGACTTGAGCAATAACCTAGCCTTTTTGATATCTGAAATCTCTGCATCACTTGTGATTTTCATACTCTTCAAGTCAGTCAAGTAACCCTTGGGATCCACCACCGTCAAGCCAGAGACTGAATCTGAAAGCCTATCCAACTTCAACGACAACACAGTACCTCTTCCCTCACCCACAGCAGTCAAATCTGTAACCGGGGTTTGTGCCCACGGAGTCTCAGTCCCACCAGCCGCCCTACTCTTTGGATCTAACGCAATCACATGCTCTTTCTCCTGCCTCGCCTTCTCTAGTAGTGTATCGGGAACTGGGACAAAACTTTCGAATCTCTTCTTCTTATTCCTCAAAGAATAATCCCCAATTTCCGGGATACTCTCCCACTCTTGACTTGACAATGTATGCAACTTCCTCTTCAAATCTGCGAACTGTTCCGTAATTTTTGGATTCGAAGCACGATACTTTTCAATTTCCTGTTTCAGCCTTGCCTCCCTCCTATCCTTCCTTCGTGAATCCATCCTCTGGTCTATAGCCTCCCATACAGAGTCAGCCTCCTTATCTTCATCATCGTACTCCGCAGATGCAAACAACCCCACATCATTTCCCTCAAACTCATCAAATTTTTGGTTTTCATCATACCCCTTCTCTTCATTCTCTTCTTCTTCTTCCTCCTCCCCAGGACCCTTCCCACGTCCCCTGCCAACACCAGCTGCCCCAGGAGCACCAATAGCTGCAGCCGATCGATCGGGTAGGTCAGGCGCTGCTCGGGCCGGACCAATATCAGAACGTGTAGTAAACCCAGTGGCACCACGTCCCAGCCCAGCAACATAATTTGTCGGCGGTTTCGTACTAAGAAAGTCTAATCTAGCCTTGGGTTGCACCGGAGCTTGCATACCGCCAAGGAGAGGGACGTGTAGGGTTAGGGTTGAATTCGGGGAAACCCCAAGCTGGGAAAGCAAAACTGCAGCATTTTCAGGGACAGATAACAGGCGGGGAGACAAGTAGATGCGCTGCTGGGAAATGGGTATTCGATAATTTTGCTGAATTTGTAGAGTAAGAGTTTCAAGAGATGTAGTATATGGGCTTAGATCTAGGGGTAGGGTTTTGTTATCAGGGGATTTGATAAACACCATATTTGTAGTATTCTAGCGTGTGTTGTGCGTGTATAATTGCAGAGAATTACTTACCGGAGGAAATCAAGAACTTCCGGCGGAGAGCCTTTCTCGATCGGGCCGAACAGTGACTCAGAGAAATAAGAAAGAGCTCGGAATGGTAGGGACTTTTGGAGAGAACTAGAAAAATCATTACCCACAAAAACCTTAGCAAAGACGGAGAATAGAAGAAACCAGTCAAACCAAACGAAGCAAACCTTAAAACCTGAAAAAAGTTCATACAACCAAATCCATAGCAAAAGCACAAAGCAAAACCAAAAAAAATCGGAGTGGATAAAGAGATAATAACCTAAACCCGAACCAACGCAAAGCGGCTACAACTAAGGAGAAGTTGTCGGCACAAACTGAGAGGACATCGGAACCTAAAGAAATACTGGCGGAGGACGGAAAGTTGGAGGTCGAAGTCTGAGGGGAGGAAGGAAAAATGACGTGGTATGAAGTATGAACACAGCAAACGACATGGTTTAATGAAGCGGGCGAACGACGTCGTTTTGGATGACGGGATCGGTGACGTCAAATGAACAGTTACCCAACTTCTCAATTTTTATATACTAGTTGATTACCCGTGCAATGCACGGAATATATAATTTTTAAATCATAAGTTTGAAAATATCTTGATTCAATGGAATACATTTACTTAGATATGATATTTATTTATGTTCAAATATATTAATACAATTTTTTTATTTCCTATGTAACACATTTAAATAGATATCACATTTATTTATGTTCAAATATATTAATCTAGTTTTTTCATTTTCTACATAACACATTTATATAGATATCATTATTTATGTTCAAATATATTAATCTAATTTTTTCAAATTTTCATTGTTACACATTTTCACATAGTACATTTATTACAATTCTTACTAAATATGTAATAAATAATAATTTTTCCTACAAAAATCTTTGAATAATTCTAGAGGGACGTTTTTAATTGACATTGTGACATGCCAAAAATATATTGGATGGTATAAATAACTACCCCACTACTTAGTTTTTCATCACCCAATGTATGTACATCATGTCACAATGTTACTTAAAAATGTCAATTAAAAATTTCTTTCTAGAAGTACACAAAATCTTTATCTTTTATTTATTTATTTTTATATATAAATATAGAAGTGAGGAGAGAGAGTCATTAAATGCAATTTTCCCTCCAAAATGACTCTCTCTCCTCACTTCTACTTTTATATATACTAGTTGTCTACCCGTGCGATGCACGGAATATATAATTTTTAAATCATAATTTTAAAAACATTTTGATTCAATCATATCAAATAAAAAACATAATTTAAATGAAATTTCAATACAAAATGTTATTGAATTTGAAACTTTAAAAAATATAAAACTATTCAAAATAAAAAAATGTTACATGTACATTTAGTATACCGCGTCACTCAAAATTTGACATTCATTTAAATTTCTTATATAAATTTTTTTTAAAACTTTTATTTACATTTTTCTCTGAAAATTTGCCCACTTCATCATCTATTTTCCGTTTAATAAGTTATAATTTATTATTAACTATATTTTTTGATGTGTTACTTATATATATTTTATTTGAAATTCAATATATTAATTAATATATTTTATTTTTCCTTATTTTTTAAACATGTCAATTTTTATCAAAATAATGAAATAATTAAGCCTCCATTTGGTAATAATTTTTGTGATATGCTTATTGAAGAACCTACTCATTTATTGACATATTACGAAGTAAAATTTAAATGATTTTATTTATTTATTTTCAAAATATATTGATTCAAAATCTTCATTTTTAACTTAACAAATTTATATTGCATGGATTTTTTATTTTCAAATATATTAATCCGAAATTTTCAATTTCAATTTAACATATTTACATAGATATGACATTTATTTATGTTCAAATATATTAATACAATTTTTTGATTTCATAAATAAAATAACATATTTACATAGATATTATATTTATTTATGTTAAAATATATTAACTCAATTTTTTCATTTCCTACATAACACATTTACATAAATATCACATTAATTATGTTCAAATATATTAATCTAGTTGTCTACCCGTGCGATGCACGGAATATATAATTTTTATATCATAATTTTGAAAATATCTTGATTATATAATCATATCAAATAAAAAAAAACATAAATCAAATAAAATTTCAATACAAAATATTGTTGAATTTGAAACTTTAAAAAAGACAAAACTAATCAAAATAAAAAAATGTTACATGTATACTAAGTATACCGCACCACTCAAAATTCGACACTTATAAATTTTTTATATAAAATTCTTTTGATTTTTAATTACATTTTTCTCTTAAAATTTTTCCACATCATCACATATTTCCTTTTTAATATGTTATAATTTTTTATTAACTATATTTTTTAATGTGTTACTCACATATATTTTATTTGAAATTCAATATATTAATTAATATATTTTATTTTTCCTTATTTTTTAAACATGTCAATTTTTGTCAAAATGATGTAAAAATTAAGCCTCCGTTTGGTAATATTGTTTGATTTATAAACCTGTATAAATGATTTTGAGGTAAAAAATAATGGCTGAAAATTGGAGAGAAAAATATGTGTGGTTAAAAAGTTGATAGAAAATAATTAATTATTTTTGTAACATGCGTATTGAAGATCCTACTCATTTATTGACATATTTGGAAGTAAAATTTCAATAATTTATTTATTTATTTTCAAAATATATTAATTCAATTTTTAAATTTCTAACTTAACAAATTTATATAGCATATATTTATTTATTTTAAAATACATTAATCCAATTTTTTCATTTACTCCATAACACATGTCATTGAGTTTAAAATTTTTTTTTAAAAAAAGCAAAACTAATCAAAATAAAAAATGGTGCACACACAGTGTACTGCACCATTCAAAGTTTGACATTTATTTAAATTTTTTATATTAAATTTCTTTTGACTTTTATTTACGTTTTTCTCTGAAAATTTGCCCACCTTATCACCTATTTTTCTTTTAATATGTTATAATTTTTAATTAACTTTATTTTTTAATATGTTGCTTACATATATTTTATTTTTCCTTATTTTTTAAACTTACCAATTTTTTGTCAAAATGATGAAAGGATTAAATTTTCTACCAATTTATCATTAGCTGTAAAAGGTTGATAGCAAATAATTAATTATTTTTGTAATATGCTTATTGAAGACCTACTCATTTATTGACATATTAGGAAGTAAAATTTCAATGATTTTATTTATTTATTTTCAAAATATATTAATTCAAATTTTCATTTTTAACTTAACAAATTTATATAGCACGTATTTATTTATTTATTTTCAAATATATTAATCCAAAATTTTCATTTTCAATATAACAAATTTACATAGATATGACATTTATTTATATTCAAATATATTAATACAATTTTTTCATTTTCTATATAACACATTTAAATAGATATCACATTTATTTATGTTCATTTCCTACATAACACATTTACATAGATATCACATTATTTATATTTAAATATATTAATCTAATTTTTTTCATTTCCAATGTAACACATTTACAAATATTACATTTACTACAACTCTTACTAAATATGTAATAAATAATAAATTTTCCTACAAAATCTTTATCTTTTCTATATTTATTTTATTCATTTATTTTCAAAATATATTAATTCAAATTTTTAATTTCTATGTTAGCAAATTTATATAGCATGTATTTATTTATTTTCAAATATATTAATCCAAAATTTTCATTTTCAATATAACACATTTATATAGATATGACATTTATTTATGTTCCAATATATTAATACAATTTTTTCATTTCCTACATAACACAATTAAATAGATATCACATTTATTTATGTTCAAATATATTAATCTAATTTTTTCATTTCCAATGTAATACATTTATACATAATATATTTATTATAACTCTTATTAAATATGTAATAAATAATAAATTTTCCTACAAAAGTCTTTATCTTTTATTTATTTATTTATTTAAATATATATATAAGTAGAATTGAGGAGAGAGAATCATTAAATGCAAATTTCCCTCCAAAATGACTCTCTCTCCTCACTTCTACTTTTATATATATAAAGATAAAGATAAAGATAAAGATTAGAACTGGTGTTTTCACCCGTGCGTTGAACGATCATCATGTCTTCTCATTTAATTACGTCTACAATATTTTATATTTTTTTATAGGACAAATATATGTATAATGATATAAATATGGAAATAATAAAATGATGATATAGTTAATGGAGTTACAATAATTCGTCTATAAATTTTGAAAAACTTCCTTATAAACTACGTTCGTAGTTGAGTTTATCCTATTTCCATCTTCATCACAAATGAGCATTTTCAAACCATCTTTACTTTTATATATATAAAGATTAGATTTAAGATTTATAAATATACACAATAAAATGGAAAAAAAGGAAAGGATGACCATTTTATTGGATTTTGAACATGATCTAAAATCAAATATTTCTCACTGAAAGAATTGGAAAGCAATCGATTAATATAGCGTACGATTCAACGGGCCACATGAACCGACTTGAATTCAAGTCAGTGTTCAAAACCTGGGCTTGACCCAGCCTGACTTGAGCTTTTTCAGAGTTGAGTCTTTAATCGCCCGAGTCTATGAGTATTTTTATCATCTCTAAGTACTACATTTTTATCATTTTACAAATAGAGGCTAAAATGAGTTACAAGGCTCGTTTGATGTGATTTCAGCTTTTGTACAAGGATTTTTTGTACCAACTTTTTCAAAAAGCTCTTATTGTTGGCGAAAAGTTTTAGAAAATTATTTAAACACGTTCGAAAATAGTTTATAGACTCGAAAATTACTTTTGATTATCAAAAACCCCGTTAAAGGATTTAAAATGATAAATAAAATATCCCATTTCCCTTCCTTTTATTTATTTATTTTTTTTAAAAAAAAAAATCTTCAAAAGTAGCACTTCAATCCCTGATAATTAACAGATTATTTGCAAAACCCAAAAGAATCTTAAATTGAATATCTGGCTCTATCTTCTCCCTATATATAAACTGGTCCTTCGGAGCGTGCCCTTCTCCTCAAGCAAGGTAAACTACGGGCGTATTTAGAACCCATAGCCCTCTCCCGATCCTGCCAGAGCCGAAGCATAAGTTAATCATGCCAACAGGTTAGATAATTTCTCATGTTATCGATTAACACTATTTTTTTCAATCCACGAAAATCTCTAATTTCAATTTTAAATGGGTTTTCCTTCTTTAAATTTTATGTGAACATTCGGAGGAGCCTTATTTGTAGACGCTTCCTTTGAGTTTTCATTTTTGTTTTTTTATTTCGATGTTGTTTTTTGTGTTTGTTTGTTGCTCCTTTGTTAGTCTGGTATATACGCTTATTATTGACTGGAGACTGGTATTATTTATTATTTAGATTTACTGTGACTTTTTGGAAGATTAACATAAAAGTATTATTACCAATGATGTGCAATAACTGAAGTATTAGTTTTTAATTTAGGCGCTTCTTACTAACTCGGTTTGTGAGATGGAATAAATTTCAGTATTGACTATTTCATTTTGGTTAGAAGAAAAAAAGAGTGAACTTTGTGGAGAACCTTGGAGTTTTTCATTAAGAAATGCTGGGTTTATTGTTGGGTGGTCTTAGATCATTGGGTTGGATAATGTCGATTTATTATCCTCTTATTATTCAAGTTCAGTTATCTTTACAAGTTATGTGAAGCTTCCTCTTTCTCAGCCACTGCAAACATATGAAACCACATCAGGAAACTCTATTAAAAAAATAGAACGGAAAAGAACATATGATAACAAATTTACATGCTAACTTGCCATAAAAAATAACTTGGTCCAAAGTCAACTTGATCTTAGATTATATTGTTAGACTTTTTACTTCTTAATTAACAAGAGGCATAACACCATGAACATTGATGAAATTTTATGTACCAAAGAATCTTGAAAATGAATAGATTACAATAAGATTTCATGAGAAGGATAAATGGTAATCGATCTAGGTGGCATTTATACATAAAACAAAAGAGAAATATATAGTAAGAGAAAAGCCAGTTATTCGTCATTGGTAAAATTAAAAAGAAAAAGGAAGTACACGTGATTTAGTTTATTGATCACATAAACAGGACAATATCGTTTGCACTGCAGTAATATTCTCCGACACTTCAGCACAAGTTTAATGATATTGTTTTCCAATATGATCGGGTTTAGTTATGCTTCATTGCAAGTGAAGTTATTAGCCTCTATCCCTACTATAACCTAGAGAGAGAAACCTTCTTTCTCTATCTGTTAGAGATAAGAAAGAGAGAAAGAGATGCTATTTTAGAGAGAGTAGTGATCCTTGTAAAATGGAGTGGCAAAGGAGACTGAATTGAGTATATACTCAAACTTTTTCCAAACAGCATTGAGTATATCTCTTGATTGAATGTTAAATTTCTTCATGTATTCTAAGAGCAACCTTTTTCCAAACTTATATTATATAGGGCTTTTGGGTATTTTTTTAAATCGCTTGTATTGTCATTTTTGCAGTAAGTGTTAAGTGGCAAAAAGAGCTGTATTCCAATGTGGACATAGACACCAGCCAGTCCCCATATGTTTTCAAGTGCCAGCTCTACGACCTTACTGGAGTACCACCTGAAAGACAAAAGATTATGGTCAAAGGTGGTTTACTGAAGGTATTGAAGTAGCTTCTCAGTGCGAAAATAAATGGCTGATATTTATTTTTTACTTTTAAATAAATAAAGTACTCAGTTAATTCGTTCTGGCGAGCTGTGTTTTTCTTCTTCTTGATGCTTGATAAAAATATTCTTCCAACATCTGAAGTCATTTTTCTTGAACAATGTAGGATGATGCAGATTGGTCAAAACTAGGAGTGAAAGAGGTGAATGGTTTTTATAGTACGAGACTTTGTTCAATTTATAAGGCAGAATCAGCTTTTACTTATTTTTAGTATGTTTTGTTTATTCAGGGTCAAAAGTTAATGATGATGGGAACCGCAGATGAGATTGTAAAGGCTCCAGAAAAGGGCCCTGTTTTTGCTGAAGACATGCCAGAAGAAGAACAAGTTATTCACATGGTAATTAATTTACATATTAAGCTTCTTGAAATATGTTTATAGAGGAGGTCTTCGGCTTTTCCGAAAATTTACAGGTATACTAGTCCAGTTGATGTGAAAATAGTGCATCTGCAAATTGGTCACACATTGACAGCCAAATCTGCTGATCTAAAAATTTTAAACCGATAACCAAATAATGGAGGCAGAAATTTTTACTTCTTTTTTTGTTCGTGACTCGAGACATGTTTACTCTCTAATAATAATAGTTCAGAAGCTTTTTTTTTAGTGTCTAACTACAATAAAATTGTTTTGATAGTTAGGTGCCATCCACGATTCCATTTAATATTTTAAAACGTGTAATACATGATTAGCCTATATTTGGTGCTTGTTTGGTTTGAATTTAAGGGCTTGTTCGGCGGCCCTATATTAATTGGCAAGAAGACAAAAAAACATAAAAATTAATTTACACAATTTCCCATACCACTTTTTAGCAATCCACATTTTTTCTCTCCAATTTTTAACCCCACATCTTACTTAGAAAACACAAATAAATCAACAAAATAATTTCAATTCCTTTTATTTCCAGCCGAACAGTGCCTAAATCTCAATTTGAATGTCAAAGTCAACTTTAATTTTAGCTACACATTTGTGGGGACCCAAAACTACTACCAACTTATCTTGCCACTCATTTTATCAAAATTTAGGCTGCGTTCTCTTTGTGTTTCAGTTTCCTGTTTTCATTTTCGAAAATGTTTTCTGTTTTCCATTTTCTGTGACTTTTTTCGAAATTGCTGAAAACGCGTTTGGTTTGTTATTTCTGAAAACTGTTTTCGAAAATGAAAAGCTGGAAAACGCGTTCTGTTTAAAATTTTGAAGAAAATTATTTCATATTATTTGTGAATATAAATGAAATAAAGATATCATATTTTGAGTTACACAACAAAAATAAATGAAATAACCCCTATCACACAATTTGGTTATACAAAAAAAGTTCAAAAATTCATGTTGCCCTTCTAAAGTAATCGTTCCACATTTGAGTAGTAATTTTCCCTTCTAAAGTAATCGTTCCATTTAATATTTTATATAGATACATCCTTCTAGTAAGCACTCATAACGTTTAAAATTTAAGTTTCAATAAAATTTGCAAAAATCAATTTACGTTAATTAATTATGCCCTTACAAAATAAATGTCTACAATACAAAAGTAAAAAATAAAGGTTTAATAATTAAGCGCATGATACATCATCAGAAAGATGGTTGAATTTGGAGTTCTACGCAAAAAATAGAGTGCAATTTGGAGTTGTACATCAAAAGTTATACATGTTTGAAGACAATGACCTATAAAGCAAATACGAAAAGGACTAAATTAAAAGAAAAGTAAAATTTGTGAACTAATGTGCAACAAAATCTGAAGTTGAGTGACCTAAGTTGCAAATAAATTAGGATAATTTCGAAAGAAATTTCAAAATTTGAGGATTAAAATGACAAGTTTTGAAAATCAGGGACCAATAATGTAATTAAAAATGATAAATTTTGACAAATTTCAAATTTTTTTGATTATTTTAATTTTAATTTTTTTTTTTTAAGTGGAAAATGCGGAAAACGCGCGTTTTCCACTTACAAGGCAAAAATTTTGAAAAACGCGGAAAACGTGATTTTCACGTTTTCCATTTCCTTTACAAATTTTGAAAACGTTTTCGAAAACGTTTTCCGAAAACGGCTCAAGAGAACGGAAAACGGCTGGAAAACGTCAAAGAGAACGCAGCCTTATATTTTCAGCAACTTATAATATTTCTGTCAAGAAATTAAAACGAGCCCAGCTTCCTTATTCGAATACACCAGATCTAAGTTAAGGTTTAACACAATTTTCGTTCTTAAAAACATTATGTACTTCTAAACGTGTTTGAGATAGTAGTACAATTAAAACACTAATTTAGTGGTTTGCTAGATTTGCAGTTTGACTGCCTTTGTTCGATGTGATTTTGCATTGAAAGTTTGTTTAATTGAGTTGAGCCATTGCGTTGCGACAGGTCCAGGGGGTCGAATATTTTCCTGTAATTTTGAGAATTGCATATTTTCATTACCGTTTTGATTTTATATTCCTTTGCTAAGCTAAGCCTTGATATTTCTTTATGTTCCTGGCTAACCAGGTCCTTTAGTTGGTGAAATTCTCTTTCCAGTCTCTCAAGTTCGTTGCTTTTACTCTGGATTGAACGACATCTTTGCCCTGTTTTAACATGCACCATTTTCTACTTCAGAAATATTGCAGTTTCCTTGTTCTCTTTGCTTAATTTGCTTTTAGGGTGATACAGCTTCTTGTATTTTTCTTAAGATAGCTAAAGTGCCATCATCGGCTAATGTTATATTGTTGGCCTATGGTGACTCATGACTGGTGATATTTGCTCCAGGGACATTCCGCTGGTTTATTTAATCTAGGAAATACCTGCTATATGAACTCAACAGTGCAATGCTTGCATTCAGTCCCAGAGTTAAAGTCTGCTTTGATAAAGTGAGTTTTTGTGTTTTCTTGTGGGAACTTTGTTTTAAAGATGGATTATGCTCTATGATCTTAACCTTTTTATGCATTTTCTTGGCAAATTAAGCTTTCTTGAGTCTCTTGTACATTTATCAGGTACCCTCCTCCAGTTAGAAGCAATGAAGTGGACCAGACTTCTCATTTGCTTACTGTTGCAACACGAGATTTATTTAATGACCTTGACAAAAATGTCAAGCCAGTAGCACCAATGAGATTTTTGACGGTAATATTGATTCAGCTTCTACATGAATACTAGTTTCTTTGAAGTTAGCCATTTCTGCTGTTTGCTACAGTTGTTTTTATATCTTGTCTATCCTTCTGCAAAATCATAGAAAATATTTGGATGCTCTGACTGATGGAAAAGTCAAGTTGAAACGGGAAGATCCATGTGGCAGTAGACATTGTCCAGCAACACAAATGTATATTAGGATGATGCTACATCTGATCTAGAGTTCTTAGCAATGGAGAGTTACTGGGAGAAGTTTTATGGCTTCATCACATTCTATCTTTTCAATTAAAAAGATGATTTATATAACTTAAGCGCATAAATTCTTTATTGGACTAGATGTTGCACTTGCTCGAGCATGCACATAGATAAGTGAGAGGAAGAAGTGGTTGGTTAACATATACATCTGTATAGTGGGACATAAAGGGTGTTGTTTAGTTCTTCCTGCGACCCAAGTGAACTGATTCTTAGTCTATCTAAGCTAATTGAACTTTCTATTATGCCTATACCAGTGACTGTACTGATACATGAAGTAAGGTGTTTCTTTTATCAGTTCACTTGTGTCTTTAAAATAGGAACCCCCCCCAACAGGAAAAAAAAGCAAGACTGCTACACTTTCTTTTACAAGCATGTTGGAAATTTTCAAAAGATAATTTGCCACCATATTGCCATTTTTTTATGATTAAATGAGCCCACATACCAAGCATGTCTGGTTCCTGAATTTCATTTTATAGGAATTGCGGAAGAAATATCCTCAATTTGCCCAGCTGCACAATGGAGTTTACATGCAGCAGGTATGCATATGTACCTCAAAGCTGATCACTCCGCTTGGCCCTATTTATTTTCTGTCAATATATTGACATATTTTAACTAATGATGATAGGATGCTGAAGAATGTTGGACACAACTTATATACACCCTTTCACAATCTCTCAAATCACCAAGTTCCAGGTAGTACACATTATCTGTCATCTGAGTTCAAGATTGTTGTTGTTGAATGCCTCTGAGAGTTCAAAATTCTCTAAATGATTTTCATTTTCAAATTACTCATTTTATTATATGCTATACTTTATTTTCCTGGTTCCCACCCATTTTTTCTTGGCTGCTGTCTCTTCACATATGTGGGAAATTGTTTGTCACTTATTTTTCTTTTTCAAGTCACGTGCCTGTAAAAACTTTGTTATTGTTACTTGCTATCTTTTTTAATACTAATGTATTAAATTACTAATTCTAGATCATGTTCTCTTGCAGTGAAGGTCCTGATGCTATGAAGAGACTTTTCGGTATTGACCTACTTAGCAGGTATTTCTGCAATTGAGGTTTTGCAAGCATTGTAGATTAGGAATTTGATTAATTTTCTGCAAAGTATATTTGAGCTATTTATAGCACATGGTAATAAAATTAGTGCATTGGGTCATTCAGCTTGCTGTTTCTTATAATTCTGTCATTGTGTTCCTTTGTGGTTCTTTCTACTTGGTAACATAAGGAATCGTTTATAAAGCACTTCAGAATGGCACAGTGATTATATTGCACCCTCCATTTCTAACAACGGAAGCTCCTTTTACCTTACCTGGTGGTGCCTGAAAACCCACTGAGGCCATGTTGGCGTTTCACTTATTAAAAAAAAACTAAAGCTCTTTTTAAATGTACCTGCCACTGGAAATGCTCTGCTAACCATCATTTTTTATTTTTTGGGAGAAGTGAAGATTGATGCATTAATGTAGAGCCTTGCATCATAATTCCATTATGTGTGTTACGCTAGCTCGAGTGTTTGGGTTTTTGTGGTGTAAATAAGATCCTTATATTTTGTGTCTTTCAAAAGTAATATATATTTATTCTTGATAGTTCTGTAGAGTTTAAAATTCAGTTTTATATTTTTCTTGAAATAGTTAAGTCTTTCACAACCTTTGTGCTTGCAGATTTTGTTACCCTGTTGTCTTGATTTTGTTCTTGAATGTTAGGTGACTTGTTTTGTACTTTGTTTCTATGAAAATTTTGTTAAGAAAAAGAAAATGGGAAGGAGCAGTTACTAAATAATTTGTGGCTCTGAAAGAAAATTATACTACTATTTAACAGCAAATTTATGGGGTCAACATGGCATATAATGTTGAAGTGTATACTTATCACAGTGGTTACTTATAGGTTGAGGATATTAGCTGGAGAAGATATCATCAAGTGGAGATTCTTATATAGATTATCCAGAAAAACATCAACGGGGTTATGGAACCTGTTTGTGGGGGTGGACGCTTTTTAATTTGCTTCTTTACTGTGCAATTGATTCATTGATTGATTGTTGTCTCTTTAATGTTTCTGCTGCACATCTTTCTTGTTGGATCATCTTTAAATTGCTATATTCCTGGAGAAAGACAACTGATATATTGAATTAAATTTTAATGTGAGGATAGGGTTCACTGCCCTGAAAGTGGTGAAGAAAGCACAGAAACAGAATCTGTATATTCACTTAAATGTCATATTTCACAAGAAGTGAACCATCTGCATGAGGGGCTAAAACATGTAAGTTGGATTATGCCGTCTCTTTTATATTCTTCTATGGTTTGTATTTTATTCTTCTATTTATTACCTTCTGCTAAATTTTGGTTTTTCATAAATTTTTTCTGCAACGTTAGTTTGACCCCTCTATCCTTATTGATGACTATTTATGAAGTTGCAATTATCTCCTAAAATTGAAATTTCTAGAAATCATATCAACTATATGGTATATGGTTAAATGCATCATCGTACTCAATTTATTCTTGTCCATTTTATGTCTTTGTCGGTAATTTTTCCATTATGAATTATTCATCCAGGGTCTGAAATCAGAATTGGAGAAGGCTTCTCCTTCTCTAGGGCGAAGTGCCTTATACTTGAAGGATTCACGCATTAATGACTTGCCAAGGTATGAGCTACAGCACTATATTCCTCCCCTTTTCTTGTTCCCTTCTGTACTTCCTGTTCCAGATGCTATCATTGTATTTTATTGTGTCTTGGCCCATAAAAAATGTGGATATGTTTCTCTGTGTTGGTGAAAATGACTTCTTTTATCTTCTGATAATGACAGATATTTGACTATTCAATTTGTGCGTTTTTTCTGGAAAAGAGAATCAAATCAGAAGGCAAAAATTTTGCGGGTAAAATTTTATTTACATTTACTGTCTCTCTGCTGTTTTCTCCAAAAACAAACAATGCAAGCAGTACACATGCCTCCAATTAGAGCAATTTCATTTCTTGAAGATGGTAGCAGTTAAACCAGCCATTTTTCTCTTTTAAAACTTGAAAATACTAAAATTTTACACGGGGCATCAGTTTCCTTTTCACATAATTTATAAAACGTTTCTCCACTAATTTTTTTGCACGGTTCTCAGAAAGTGGACTATCCTTTGGTGTTGGACGTCTTTGATTTTTGTTCAGATGATCTTCGCAAGAGATTGGAAGTTCCTCGCCGGGTATAAGCTTTTTGTGCATTTGATTAATTAGAAGCCAAGTTGCACACTTTTGTTACATAACCACCTCATCCAGACACTCCTTCAATTTTCTCATTTGACAAGTCTCGTTTTTTAACTTCCAACTTCAAGATTCTAAGAGACGAGGAAGGCAAGAAGCTTGGTCTAAAAACTAGTGATAAGAACTCTGGTTCAATGGACAATGATGTGAAGATGGCTGAGGCAGAGGTATGTGATTAATCTGAATATCTGATCGTAGAATAGAACAACTGATAGGAAGAGACCCATTACCCCCTGTTCAGTCCTGCTTGTGAAAAAAAAAACTGGAAAGTCGACGTTACTCTATTTTGACTGGGTAAGTGTACTTGAATTTGTTCAAGTTGGTAACTACACTTCAATTTAATTGAAATTAGCTAATTCCATCTTTCTTTCACTTGGACCAACAAAAATCAACAACACTGCAATCAATAAATCATGAATGCATTTATTTCAAAGAAGCTGTACTTATTTCACAAAAGCAACTAACAGTTCCGCGTGATAACCACCATTTATTGACTGTCACGCATTAGTTATCTTTAGTGGAAATCAAATTAAAGTTTAGTTATCCAATTGAAATCAAATAAGCGTTGTTACCTGATTGAAATCATATTAAAGCCTAGTTACTGGATTGAAATAATACTGAAGTGTAGATACCTGATTAATGTTATACCTAGAGTGAAAGTATACTTGCCACAAATTGAATTTACCCATTTTTGTCTACTTGTGCAGGCATCATCAAATAGAAGTGGGGACTCATTTAAATCTGAACCGGTTGAAGGTAATTTTCGATTTAAATAAAGTTATTTAACATATTTAGTTGATTAGGCGAACCTCTGGAAAACCTTGATAATTTGCTGGTCCACGAAATCATTGGTATTGTACGTCATAGCCCATTAGAAATCCTTGCACTATTTCATGTTTAGATTTCCAGAAAACATAATAGAGAAGCAGGTTATCTACAGCTAAAAAGACTCGTCTTGTGAAATTAATGGTGTTTGTTGTCTGCAGTTTAACTTTCTTTTGTGAAAAAATTTGTGGTCTGTTGTCTGCGATTTAATATGCTTTTGAACAGATTTCTGGAAGTGTTTAGAACTTGTTTCCCTTCCTGTAGTTTGATGAGTTTAAACCTCATTTCAGATGCTCCGGAGAAAGAGAAGGCACTGACGGGAATATATGATTTGGTTGCTGTTCTGACACACAAGGGTAGAAGTGCTGATTCGGGGCATTACGTTGCCTGGGTCAAGCAAGAAAATGGTTTGTTGTCTCTTGGTCTAATTATATTGTCCATCTTGTTGGACTTAGAGTGGAACTAATATCTGTGTTACAGGGAAATGGATTCAGTTTGATGACGAAAATCCAATACCGCAGCGAGAAGATGACATTACAAGACTTTCTGGAGGAGGTAAGGATGTGAATAAAATTCTTTCGATCCTCATATTTATGCCTCCAAAATTACGAAATTATTGCTTCTATTGTCACTTGTTGCTGTTCTTAGCTCCCCACCTGCAGAGGGATCCAGGCCCTTGAGAGGGCAGTCAGTCAGCACCAGCTGCTGGATTTGTCATTTTTTTTTTCCAGCTTATAATTAGGCGTAAAATTTTATTTTTCTCTCTTGCTCTCATGAGATCGTTCATACTAATTCGATATTCTAGATTCTTCCCTCCCCCCACCCTGATCCCTCTCTCTCACTCGCACTCCTTAGGGTACATCTGGTAGTGTAAGTGCAAAAATAAAAATTTGAACAGTCCACTTTTCTGAACAGACGGTTTTCTGAGAAATGCTTATTTTGTTTCAGGTGATTGGCATATGGCATACATTTGCATTTACAAAGCTCGCGATGTTCCCATGTGATCTCTTCTTTACTTCATTTAATCCATTTTCTTGATAACGCCACATTATCTATTCTGGTTTTTTTTTTTCTTCCCACAACAACTAGAAGTTTTTGTGGTATACTATGGACGTGTAGACTACCGTTTCCTTGGCGTATTTCTGTTTGTTGTTACCTCCCACATCGCCTCTCCTTCATTTCTCTGTCATGTATTGTGAACTTGTGATCTATTTTAAGGTCCATTTGTGTTGGCTGCAAAAAGTTGTTGCACAAGAATGTTACATGTTATGCTTCCAATTCTTGTTCCAATGTCGAATGCCTGCAACATTTCTACTAATTTTATCAAACTCTTAATCACATTTCATTAAAATCTGTTAAAAATCATATTTTTAACAAAACCATATAGGTGCAAGAAAAGATGTTAAGAAACAATTAGGTTCTGTTTGATAGGCCTTAATTTTTCGTGGAAAAGGAAAAAAATTTCCAACTTTTCTACTTTACTCCGTTTGCGAAAAAATTTCGTGGACCCCACCCACGCGTTCACTTTCCTTGTTTTGGTGGAAAATATTTTCTTTGGGTTCTGGTGGATTTTTATTTTTCATGGTAGATGAAAAATTATTTTCGACACGTTTAATCAATTTTGTTGTTGTTAATTGACTAGTTTTCTTTCCAAAAAATAACATTATCATCATCAAGTACAAATATATTTAAAAAGTAAAAAAAAAAAAATTGATTAAAATAGCAAAAAATTATTTTATTTTTAATGAAAAATAATGTCAATCAAATAACAAAACTTGAAAAATTCTCCACTTTTTCCATCTAAAAAATTAAACCAATGAAACACTCTCAATTAATTTTCCAGGAAAATAATTTTCAAACAAAATCATTTCCTTGGAAAATATTTTCTTCCACTCATTTTCTACTTTCGTAATCAAACACACCCTTATATTCAAATTTTAGCATAAAAGAAGTGAAAAATGAAAATTTTATTATAATTTTTAAAATCAGACGTAATGCCACTGATGTTTGTGAAATTTACCCTAATTTTGTTACAATAAACGATATCAGATAAAAATAATTCTCACGTGACCTTAAAACTTAAGCTAAGCATATTTTAATAGAACGATTTGGTCGGCTCAGGACCTCAGGTATATATATGAATTAATTCTATATAAAATTTGAAATAGGAAGAGATTACAAAATACTTCATTTTACGTTGGACATACTCAAACTATAAAGCCTAAGAACATACATATAAAAGCATTAACTATTTTTACAAATTAAATATCGAATGAAAATCAGCAACAAAGGCTGATCAAAATCAAGAAAACATGTTGCTATCCAAGAAAAGTTAATATACTTGATGCCAGCAAGTCAGTCCTTTTTCTTTTCTTAGATGATTTCAAGTTAAACACCGTCCACATATATACCTTAATAAAACTAGGTACTGAACTACAATCACATTCTTTCCCATCTTCTGATTTGAGGTGAGGTAAAAATAAAAAAAATAAAAAAAAATAAATAATAATTAAAGAAATTGTTGGGGCTGAAGCAGAAGAGGCCAAGTGATGGAAGGAAGCGAATTATAAAGACAAGTTGGTATACTGATGTGCTTACAGATTTATGAGGCACTTGGATATAAGAAATGGGAGAGCCACCATTTGGTCGCAGAAGAAACATCGTCCAATAGGCAATCCAAAACTGTCCAAAGGGTTTCAGTACTGATATTACAAGCTGTTTGCAGCAGCACAGGCAATTCAATTTTCGGTTGGGTGCCGTGCCATGTGCAGCAGTTTTGTGGTGAAATCAAATGAATTCCCATTGGCATCGACTAAGGGAATTTCTGCATCTTTATTTAGGGATAATAAGAGGGGGAAAAAGAGAGTTAAATATATGAATGATCAGTGTACTTTGACTCATGTTACCAAACATCATTGAACTCTATCATGTTACTCACTTATCACTGAACTTTGAAAAACATTACCCATCCATCACTAAAATCAAAACACCACTAAGTTGCAACTCAACTTTGAAGACACAATTTTTGCATTCAATCCCTGTCCAATAAATCATGGAACAACATCAGATGAAGAAGAAACACAAACCCCTCAATTGAATTCCCAAATCTCCTTCTACCCCAACCCTAATTTCTACCTCTTCCATCTTCCACAACCCAAGCACCACCGGCTAAAGCATCTCCGTTCACCCATGCCAAAGCATCTCCATCCCAATCGGCCTCATTATTCATTTATTCTACCATCCAACCCCTTCCAGCTTCGTCAACCCAAGCACCGCCAGTCGAAGGTGCAGTTGGAATAAGCACCTCTATTCCAATCGAAAGAAGCATCTCCCAGCGGTAAATAGGGTTGCCATCTCTACCACTGGCTGAAGCATTTTGACAATAAGCAAGGGATTTGGGTTGTACTTTTGATGAATTTTTTTGGTTGATAGCCAAGTTGAAAGGGGTTGGCTTGTGATGGATTTTCCCAAATTGAATTGTCATGGATTGTTTTGGTTGACAGCCAAGCTAAAAGGGGATTAGCTTGTGATGGATTTTCCCAAATTGAGTTGTGATTGATTGTTTTGGTTGTGATAGATTGGTTTGCTTGGCAGCCAAATTGATAGGGTGATGAGATCCCGGACGGGGAATCTCGTCGAACACGCGGAATAACGAAATTAAAACCTAGGAAAGATCTAGATCAGATTTGACGCAAAAAATAAACTAGAATTAAAATACTGGAAAGATAAAATTGACGATAGGACCTTGACCCAAGATTCACGACGCAAGAAATTGACGATGCGGAATCGAGATCCAAGGTTTTCGAAACACCACAAGGACTTGTCAATTTCCTTGATAAGATTCTAAATTGGAAACGCCACAAATATTCGCGAGAATATTTGATAAGTTCAACGCCACAAATATTTCACAATATTTGATAAGTTTGATTTGTTCTCGAAGAACACAAAAGGGACTCCTCAACCTTTTAATTGGAGAAAACTCTCTCAACTTTATTAATCTCAAAACTCAAACTAAACTTAACTGTTACAATGAATGGAAAGAAGTATAAATAAGCAAAATAACCTAGCATCTAATTTACTCAAAATAAAATTCTAATTAGACTAAAATTCTAAAATAGGAAAATAACCTAAAAACTAAAAAAGGAATAAAATAATTAAAAATCAGGAAAATCTGGCCGCTACTCATTTACGGTCGTGAAGAATAACGTTACGGCCGTAAAGGCCTCTCGAGTCCAGAACTGCTTTAATAGTTACGGCCGTAACTTTCAGACTTACGGCCGTAAGCCTAGTTCTGCTGAAATTCTGCATTTTCCCTCGATAGTTGATTACAGCCGTGATAATAGCTTTTACGGCCGTGATTAAATGAGTTACGGCCGTGAAGGATTTCAATTACGGCCGTAATGCCTTTTCTGCACCAATTACTTCGATAACTCGGCTCGGCTTGATCCGTCCCTCTTCTCGGCTCGACCCAAACATAGAACTTGCTCCGTTTTGCACGTAGATCATTGTCATATTGCCGATGGCTCGATTTCGCCCTCCGATGCCTGGTCCGGATCATATCATACTCCCTCTCTTGAAAAGGATTCGACCTCGAATCCATTTTTGGTCGGCTTTTCATAATACCCCTGCTTTTTCGGGCTTGATGATCATGTTTAAGCTTCGTGCGATCTTTTAGACTTTTGGGCTACCCATTTTTCTCCTTAAACTTTCTCGGCTTTTTGGGCTGCTCATTTGTGCCAACAAGTTTTTTTCCTATTTTAAGCTCATGGTTTGACTCCGGTACCTGTAAAACAGATTTTAAAGAACTGGGGAGGGGTGTGTTAGCATGAGTAAGTGCAAATAGACTCATTTTTGTGGTAGACTCTCTTTTGTTTTGCTTTTTGCACTCAGTCTCTCCTTTTTCTGAGGTTTGAACATCAACCCTCTTTTCTTTATTTTTCACTCCCTCTCCTTTTTCTGAGGTCGTGGCCTCAACTATCTTTTCTTTAATTTCCACTCCCTCTCCTTTTTCTGAGGTCGTGACCTCAACTATCTTTTCTTTAATTTCCACTCCCTCTCCTTTTTCTGAGGTCGTGGCCTCAACTCTCTTATTCTTCCCCTCAAACTCACTTTTCACCTTCAATTGATCTTTCAGGGCTTCAGTTGGAGATAGTGACATTAGAGTAAACTTTTTTCCCCCCTTTTACCAAGCTATATCTATTCGTATACCCATCATGTAGTACAGCCCTTTCATGTTGCCAAGGTCTCCCCAACAATATGTGACTAATTTGAATAGGCACCACGTCACAAACTACCTTATCAGCATATCCACCAAAATAAAATGTCACCAAGGCCTGTCTCTTCACCTTAACTTCCCTTGACTCAGTCAACCATTGTGATTTTAAGGTGTTGGATGTTTAATTAAAGGTAAGCCTAATTTTTCCACCAACATTGTACTAGCTACATTAGTACAACTTCCCCCGTCAATCACCAAGCTACAAACTTTTTCATCCACTAAGCATCTAGTGCGAAAAATATTATCCCTTTGCCCATCCACATTTTTCAAAACATTCGCCTTAAGCTTAACGTTAAGAGCATGCCTATCAATAATTGACTTATCCACCACAACACTTTTCGCCCCTTCATTATCACACCTAACCTTTTTACGTGGACAATCAAGTGCAATGTGACCCATTTCCAAACATTTAAAGCACTTAATATTTTTATTCTTAAGAGACTTGGAATCAGAATTATTTTTACCTTTGGTTGTCGGTTCCTCCCTCCTTTTGTGAACATAATCACTACTCTCCCGTCTTGATGTCTCCTTATACTTCAATGGCCTTTCATCCATCCCATCTCCATACCTAGCATGACATTCACGCCTATTACCTCTCCTAACCCGATAACCATCATGAGATTGATCCCGAGGTCTTTGTTCACGCTCTGCACCTCGATTCTCCATCTGTGCCATAAACCTCTCAAATTGTGCCCTCATTGCTGCAATATTATTGTTACTCTGTTCATTCCTTCTATTTACATCCCCGAGCTGTTTTCTGTCTCCAATAGAAGATGAAGATGTGGAAACCTCTCTATCAGACATTTTTAAGATACGGACAAGGAAATTCGGAATATTTGGGGAATATTTGGGAATTTTCGGATTTTTTTTAATCTGCCAGAGAATTGGACTACGAGTATGGCAGAAAAAACGGAACTGGATTTGGACGAAAAACGAACAAGAAAAACACTTTTGAATTTTTGGGACTGACTCTTATGGATCAAACTGAAGAAAATTATGACTGACACGAAGAACGCGAAGAACACAAAAAAATCAAGAAAATTCAAGAAACGCAAGAATCTGAAATAGATCCAAGCTCTGATACCAGATGATGAGATCCCGGACGGGGAATCTCGTCGAACACGCGGAATAACGAAATTAAAACCTAGGAAAGATCTAGATCAGATTTGACGCGAAAAATAAACAAGAATTAAAATACTGGAAAGATAAAATTGACGATAGGACCTTGACCCAAGATTCACGACGCAAGAAATTGACGATGCGGAATCGAGATCCAAGGTTTTCGAAACATCACAAGGACTTGTTAATTTCCTTGATAAGATTCTAAATTGGAAACGCCACAAATATTCTCGCGAATATTTGATAAGTTCAACGCCACAATATTTCACAATATTTGATAAATTGGATTTGTTCTCGAAGAACACAAAAGGGACTCCTCAACCTTTTAATTGGAGAAAACTCTCTCAACTTTATTAATCTCAAAACTCAAACTAAACTTAACTGTTACAATGAATGGAAAGAAGTATAAATAAGCAAAATAACCTAGCATCTAATTTACTCAAAATAAAATTCTAATTAGACTAAAATTCTAAAATAGGAAAATAACCTAAAAACTAAAAAAGGAATAAAATAATTAAAAATCAGGAAAATCTGGCCGCTACTCATTTACGGTCATGAAGAATAACGTTACGGCCGTAAAGGCCTCTCGGGTCCAGAACTGCTTTAATAGTTACGGCCGTAACTTTCAGACTTACGGCCGTAAGCCTGGTTCTGCTGAAATTCTGCATTTTCCCTCGATAGTTGATTACGGCCGTGATTAAATGAGTTACGGCCGTGAAGGATTTCAATTACGGCCGTAATGCCTTTTCTGCACCAATTACTTCGATAACTCGGCTCGGCTTGATCCGTCCCTCTTCTCGGCTCGACCCAAACATAGAACTTGCTCTGTTTTGTACGTAGATCATTGTCATATTGTCGATGGCTCGATTTCGCCCTCCGATGCCTGGTCCGGATCATATCATAGGG
Organism: Ligustrum vulgare; assembly: GCA_963555705.1. Taxonomy (NCBI): domain Eukaryota; kingdom Viridiplantae; phylum Streptophyta; class Magnoliopsida; order Lamiales; family Oleaceae; genus Ligustrum; species Ligustrum vulgare. The sequence goes on along the minus strand of OY743172.1, from coordinate 1,303,867 downwards.
GGTTGGCTTGTGATGGATTTTCCCAAATTGAAAATGTTTGGTTTGGGACTGAATAAAGGGGTTGTTCAATTGCTAGAACCAGGGGTTGTGGAAATGGCATTGACCCCAATAGTAGAAGTTGCAAAAGTAGCACTAAATCGCTCCTAGTAGGCAAGGCACGAGCTGAAAGTGTGTAGGGTTGTTTGTGTTGTATTTTTCTTATTTTTTTAGTCTTCTATTTGTAGTAGAATGGGGGTATTCATTTTATGTTTCTAGCTTGTATTCAATAATACCACTGAAATCTGATGTTAGTTAATAAATGGTGTTTTGTGTTTTTCTTTTATGATTCTTGTGAATGTTGCAATGTAGTTAAATGTGTTTGGACAACATATGATTAAAGACAAGGCTTTGCTGCCTTTTACATTCAAGTGAATGGCATTGCTGCCTATTACAAAATCTGAATCACTGATTGAACAAAAGCACCTACAAAACATTTGTACTAAACAAAAGCCTCTGCCTATTACTAAAGGTGATGAACAATGCTATCAAAGCAACTACACAAAATTCAAAAATTAAGTATATGTAGTGTAGAATTTAAAAGGAAGAGGCCAATAGCTAGATTACTCAAATTTTGTCTATTTAACCATTCAGCCCCAAACCAGGTGTGGCCATGAAATTAGGCCCTAGAACTGGAGATTGCACAACAGTTGTGTTGTTCTTGTTTGCTCTTTTGGTGACGAGATTGCCCTATAAATTTACCACAATTGATATCAAGTTATTCATATGCTCCAAGTATATATCAAGTGCATTCAGATGGAATTAATAAAGCAGTTACAGTAATACCTTGATATTACCATGTTGACTGGACATTTTTGGGATGGGAATAACAACTGCATTATAATACCAATCATGTGCAAAGAAAATATGGTGTTAATAAGAACAAAAAGGTATTAATCGAATGTTATGTGTGAAGAAATAATCATACCTCGGTGCATCATCTCGATTATGGTACCTTTTGTTGTGTCCAGTACATCCACATACGCTACAAGTCATTCTAACCTGACCCTTTCTTTTTACAACTGCTATTGAACCAGCACGGGACACTACATCTTCCTCAGCTTGTTTTCTTCTTTTTGTTTGTTTTCTACCTCTCTTAGGAACTTGCCATTTGGGAGGCTTAATTTGTATACCATCGACTAGAGGCAAAAGTTTCTTTCCATTGATGGGCTCACAATGTTTTGATAACAATTCAAATAAGTACCAGCCTTGTAGCAGTCATGCACATATTTGTAAGGATCGTCCTTACGATGTAGTATTGCGGCCATAACATGGGCACATGGGATCCCCTTCAAATCCCACCGCCTGCATGCACAAGTATGTGCGGTAACATCAACTACAAATGCCTCATATGCACATCTAACATAATACTCAGGTCCTCCTGACCAATCCACCTCACACCCACCAGCCATCTCAAACATTTTGTCCAACTTCTTTTGAATCTTAGGACACAAGGTTCCATTAATTTTTCGCATCTTATCTCTACGCACTTGTATCCTCTTCATGAAACTGATGTGGATGTCTATGACCATTGTCAAAATACTCTTTTCTCGTTCATCTAGAATCATCTTATTGAAACACTCACAAAGATTGTTCAATAAAACATCACTCTTCACTTTGGTGCAGAAGTAGGACTTACTCCATTGTTCAAGAGGTCTATCCGTTAACCACTTATGTGCAGCTTCACTAGCTCCTTTGATATGCTCCATCCAAATATTGAAATCAGCCACCGTTGTAGATTTTTCCATCTCCATAAGTAATCTTTAAGAACTTTTCCCTTAAATTCTGCTCTAAAGAAGTTAGAGTAAAGATGTCGTACACAAAAACGGTGTTCAGCTTCAAGGAAGTTTGCAACAATGACATTTTGAAGACCTTTCTGCTTGTCACTCATGAATGTCCAGTCATTACTATTAGTAATGCAAATGTCTTATGACAACAATCTAACAAACCAACTCCAAGTATTCGTGTTCTCCTTCTCCACGATAGCATATGCAATCGTTTGCATTGAGGGCTACGGCTGATAGTAACTGACCACCGAAGTTTCCTTTAAGAAAACACCCATCTAATCCTATCAATTGCCTGGAACCAACCATAAATCCTTTCTTACAAGCATCTAAGCATACATATATCCCCTAGAACTGCGAATCATTTACTGTAATTATGACTGTAGACTCCAGTAACACCCAAGCCAGGAAAGGTTATAAGATTTGATAGGTACTACTCATACCAACAAGGTGCACATTCTTTTCCGGAGTTCATCGTTAGAAACTCCACAATTAAGTGTGCTTGGCTTGGAGAAATTCTGGGATGGGTGACCTCCTGGAAAGTTTTCTCGGGCAGCATGCGAGTGAGGACAAAGCATACTGAAAAGACTCATGTTGGTACAGTGGGGACAGTACGCCATCATCTAACGGTCGGGGCAACCCGTTAAGTGGGACCCGGGTCGTTACAAATGGTATCAGAGCCGGCCGCCAGCCGAAAATCGAGAACTAAGTGCTATGCCATAGGGCGGGAGCCACCTCTAGAATCCCAATGCCTGGGAACTGATCCTCAGAAGTGTTAAGCGCGACGAGGACGTCGCGAGTCTAACGAGGTGTGATTGTAACGCCCAGGCCAAGAAGTGTTATAAGATTTTATAAGTACTACTCATACCAACAAGGTGCACCTTCTTTTTCGGAAGTCCATCGTTAGAAACTCCACAGTTAAGCATGCTTGATTTGGAGAAATTCTGGGATGGGTGACCTCCTGGGAAGTTTTCTCGGGGAGCATGCGAGTGATGATAAAGCATGCTGAAAAGACTCGTGTTAGTACAGTGGGGACAATACGCCGTCATTTAACGGTTATGACAGCTCATTAAGTGGGACCCGGGTCGTTACAACTTCGGACTACTGCTCAAAACTTCTGCTGCAAAAGACTGTAGTAAACCAAATTGGTATTCATAAGATCCTTCTATTAAAACTTTAGCATATCTCCTACACCTCCAAGCAATTACCCTATTTATTTTTAATTGTAAATCTTCTTTTACTGTCTGCTTAAAGTTTGAAGTTCTCCAATCTGGATCAACCTTAAATCTTTCCAAGTACTTCTCAGCAAGATATTTATAAGTGCAATGCCTACTTGTGTTTCCTCTAGCGCATGTATGTAAACTATTGTATGACTTAATTTGAAGACAACCTATGCTCTTGTTCCATGAGGCCCAAATCTTCCATGGGCATCCATCTTACACACGCCTTGAGCTCTTACTTTGTCATTCACCTTCAATCTCACAGCACGTCTGTTCATGACCCCATAAGTGTTTATCACTTTTCAAAATTCCACAATGTCCTTAAACGTTTTTCCAACTTCTAATGTAGGATTAGACATTTCATTTTCAGGCACAAAATCAGGAAATTTGTATATGTTCCTTCACTGGATGAGTAGTCACTATCCAATTCTTAAGAATATGGATAATATTCTGATTCCTTATCTACATTTTCTTCAATCTCGGGATCCATATTATAAACCCAATAGCAATGCGTTCTGGTGCAGTACTATCATTCTTAAATTCATCATCATCAACCTCATTATCGAAATCCATAAAATCACACTCAAATACGAACCCATAGTCACCATCACTTTTTCCCTCTGAAATATTAAAAAACAAAGATGCCAAATAAAATTACAGCTTCATGACTCTAATCCAATTCAGACAAAGCAATAAGGAAATCACAAATTTCAACCACATATGCTGTTGAAACTTAGAATAAACTCACAAATACTCAAGTGTTTGAAAGTTGAAGCATATTATTGAGTTGCAAAAACCGGCCTTATATAAGCCTTTAAACAGATTGAATAAATAGTCTTACTAAAAAAATTATCTCTTAAAGATCATAAATGCTCCAACATATGCACATACCTCCAGGTGGGTCTTCCATTTCTGGAATTTCATTATTCTCCATCACTGGGTTTTGCATTTCATGAGCGGTATGATGGTGCTTCGAATGGCGGGAGGCAGGTTGAAGGTGCTTCGACCGGTGGTAGAAATATTTGGCCGGTGGTGTGCTCGATGACGAAGACGTTGGAGTTTTAGGGAAAAATTGTGAATTTAGGTTGCAATAGGGTTCTAATGTTTTGACAATCTGAGTTATACGTTGAGATGACAGCTTAATGACATGGAAATAATTGCCATGTGTGCATCCATTTTGTGTTTCAAGTGCCTCTCAGCAATTTGTAAAAAAAAATTAACATCGTTTGATTTTAGTGATGAATAGATAATGTTTTTCAAAGTTCAATGATAAGTAAGTAACATGATAAAGTTCAGTGATGATTTGGAAACATGAGTGAAAGTGCAGTGACTATTCATATATTTAACTCGGAAAAAAAGAATAAATGGGCTTTAAATACACCTGTGGTCACTAGACTTTTAAAGCAATAATTCGCGTTGGTCACTAAGTTGATTGCTTAACTTAAACTTTGTTTGAATTTGGTCATTCAACTTAAAGATTGTTACATTTGAACATTCTATTCAAGTAAATTAGTTTGGTAACAGAAAACGTGATGTGTCAAGTCTAGCTAATGGACATAGAGTAATCAATAAAGTTTATGTTCAATAACCATCCTACAAAAGAGATGAAGCACACGAGTTATGCTGCTGCTCAAGGATCTTGAAGGTGTCTGGAGAAGGATCACAATGAATTTTTTCTTACAGTTGTAATACAGAACATAAATCAATCTATGACCAATTTGTAAAAAGTCATCGACCAAAGGATTTTTGCTTGCCTCCAGTGTGTTTGCTTCGGTATTACCCAAAGCACGCCCAAACACCCGGAATAGATTGCTAAGATAAATTAAGTGAATGTTCGTCAAAGTTCATAATTGCTGTATTTTTATCCACTTATTCCATAAGAAAAAAAAAATTTTATCTACATTTTAACCACACACATTCCTTTGGACCCACTTGTATATGCTTTCACAAAAATGCAACTGAAAAGAGAGACTTGAACACACCCGTAAGAACCAGTTGGACCATCACCACTCAGGCAACATTCAAATTTTTTAATTGATGGAAGAATCATTCTCGTATAAGTCGCACAGCTGGATAATTATCAAATTTTAATCTAATATCACAGCTCAATTAAACAACCTAATTTTCTCAGAAAAGGGTAATTCACCTTGGATCTTAAACACACTGGTCCGGAATCCATATTAATATCCCATAACTGAAACCATTTAAGTATCAGTGATCAGTGATGGGCCATAATTAATGAGATACATAAAATTGAATACTACACAAGCCAATCATGCAAAATAACTATGCATCTTCTTAAGCGCATCATGGATGACGGGAACCTTCTACTTCTACAGTCAGCAAGTACAAATGTACAATATGATCAAATAGGTGATTATAATGAACTATTTCCTATTGCTAAAGCCATGCTCCTTCCAACATATACAGCTGTAAGATGAGACTTATCACATGCCTACATATAAGCAAATTTTTTGGGTTCATAAATTTTCAACCACATCTCAGTGACGGACACAAACTTTAGGCACAAATGGACCTATGTTTTTGCAGACGGCCTCATGGGGCCCCCGAATTTTTTTTTAGAAAGAAGACCGAAAAATGAAAAAGTATTTGAAATTTTATTACAATTGTTCTCTACACGTTTTCATACTTTGATAACGTTCCATAGTCATATCATTCCCAATATTAAGTACATCATTTTCAATATTTGTTACATCAAATTCAAGGGTGTCACTCCTATCATTCTCAACATTATCTCCGACGTTGAAATGCATCTTCGATTTCAATATCAGTTTCTTCATCAGTTCCTCAAATCTTTCATATCTAACTTCATTTTCATTACTTTGCTTATCAGAAAAAACGTAAATTTACGTTTAAAATATTTTTCCATAATTGATACAAACAAACAAATAAATAATTGTAAATACATATTAGTAGAGGTGGGCAAAAAAATCGGAACCGATATGACTGAACCGGAATCGAACCGAAAAAATCGAAATCATATGGTTTTAAAAAAAAATAAAATAGGAAATCGATTTTGGAATCGAGAACCGATTAGTTTTCGGTTCGGTTCGGTTTTCAGTTCCACTTTTAGAACCGAAAAATTGAAGTTAGAACCGATATTTGATCCCTTTTTTTCATGGTCTTAATTGGTTGTCCTAAAACTAAAAATCAAAAGAATTTGGGTAAAGTGAAAATGATTAATTTCTTTTTATGAAATTTATTACGTCTCTACCTCATTGCAACTTTTAACTTCACACTTGCACTGAAATTCTTAGTAAATGAGAATCGAATGAGACTAACTTATTAATAAGCGAAATTGTAAATGATCACGATGAAGTTAATTAAATATTTAAATACAAATATAAAACAATTAATAATAATGCATTTAAAATTCATTATTCATCCCACAAGTTTACTATATTGTCATGCTCAAAAAACCTTTTAGGCCATTTGTTTCATATTTTGGTTTATGAATATCTTCTATTTCATGGAGAATCCTATACATTTTTCGGGGTGAAAAGATTTTCGAAATCCTTGATCTTAGTATATTTGATAGAAGTTTTGTAGCGACCAAGAATTTTTACGCAATTAAATAATTATTTTAAAATTTAGAAAATCGTGTCGCTGCTATCTCACCCATTTTTATTAAGTTAACGCCGCGACGTATTCGTCTAGCCAAGTCGAGAAATGTTAAATCCGTTCAATTTTAATTAAATTTTCTGAATTTCTAAAATTTTATTATTTTAATTATTTATTCAAAGTATTATTTTCAAAATCATTTTAAATTCCAAATTTATTAAATTATCTCAATTTTCCTTATTAAATTATTTTAAGTCCAAAATACGTAATTCAAGTTTATCTCAAAATTTATTTTCAGTCCAAAATATATTAGTTTTAAATGCATTTCCAAATCGAAGTTATTCTAATTTTTAGTTAATTATCCTAAATTTAATCCTACCTAATTAAACCAAATTTTCTCCATATGTTTTCTTCTTTCCATAAGGCAACAAATCTTTACACCAAAACATCATCATTTTGTGTAAAGAATTTTACACCATTTTCCATTTCATATTACACCTAATTCTCCACTATCCTATTCTATAATACCTAATCAATACATATATTCCTCTTCTTCCCCATCACAACTCACGTGCACAACACCAAAGCATTTTCAACTAATCTTTACACAATTCCATCATCATTCCATATCAAACAATCATGATGTCTTCCATTGATCATTTTTTTTTTTCTCTTCTTTTCCCATCACTTCTTCAATTTAAGTAACCTTCCTCCCACCTCCACTTTCATCACCCAACCACAACTTCCACAAATCGAGCACCATTTCAGTCTTCTTGTCACCACCATTTCCAAATCATGCTCATCACTCACAACCATTTTCGTCACACTGCACTGTCACCAGCTCCACCATATCAATGCATCACCAACCTCCATTCATCACACAACTCGAAACACAGCTTGCATACAAAATATGGCTTCAAGCCACTACCTACTGTAAACCACTATCAAACCTTCACCCAAACATTCGAAATTTCACAGTCTACACAATCACCGTCTACACAATCAAGCTGCCAACCACCAAGCTCCCGTCGAACCAATCTGTCACCGAACCTCCAGCCACAGCACCGCCACCTTCTCCATCACCAAGCATTTCCCAAACCTGCCTCATCGCAACCCTACCACCATAGTCACCTTCATCACCAACCGAACCACTGCAAAGCCACCGCCGCCACCAACCATCAACAAACCACTACCAAACCGCCACCTCCAAGAAACCGCCACTGCCCAATCAAACCCAAACACCAATCATCATCATCACCGTCTCGAAGCCACCACCGCACGCAGCCAACCACTACCATTTTCGAATCAACCACCAACCACACTCCTCCCCTGCCCTCTCCAAATCCTTAGCAAATCAACCAAAATCAAACCCAAAACCCAGAAATAGAAGAAGTCTAGAAACTTTACCTTGACCTCCGAACCCACATTCACCGATTTTTCGCCGGAAATCGCCCCACCTTAAGCCTCGTGTTTACCTCGGTTTTGAGCCAATCTCGCACCACAAGACACCAAAAGTTCCACAAGACTTCAACCCATCTTGACCACAGCTCGCCGCCTCTCTGTGCTGGCATTTCGTCGGCGAATCACCGGCTGACAAGGACGCGAAGCTCGCACTTCGCTCTCTCTTTTCTCTCGCTTTTCTCTGCCTGAAATGGGGAAGAGAGTAGTGATAGGTTTTAAATATTTTAATTTTCGAAAATTTCATTTTGGTCCCTAAGTTTGCAAAATGATTTAATTCAATCCCTAGTCTTATTATGTTTTAAAGATCAGTCCCTATAGTTTTAAATATTTTAAATCTTACTTTAAGTTTCAAAAATTGTTATTTTAGTCTCAAGATTTACGAACCATTTATTTCAGTCCCTGTCGATTTAATTCATTTGATTATAAAACATCAACTTTCAAAGTATTCATTTTAGTCCCTCAACTTTCAAAAGTATTCATTTTAGACCCTCAACTTTCAAAAGTATTCAATTTAGTCCATCAAATTTCAAATCATCAATTTCAGTCCTCAAATTGTAATAAACTATAAATTTCTAAAGACTAATTTAACATATGGGCTAGACGAAGCGTACGGAGATTTGAAAGATTGAAGTCATTTCCCGCTCAACTATGCACTCGTCGGATTTAAGGTAGACTCGCCTCCACTAATTGATTTATATTATAATTGCATGTGTTATGTGGATTTGTGTGATTTTATGCTTAATTGCATGAGAAAATAATTTCTCTTTTGAGATAAAGAATTATGTTATGATGGGCATAACTTATCTGCTAATCAAGAAAAGAAAAGAATGTGTTCATTTGCGTTCACTATGTGATGCCTATGACTAAGAAAAGAATGTCACTACATTATTTGCATAATTTCTTGTCCAATTATCTTATAGATTAATTATTGACGATGAGTTTACTGAGTATTTCATTTTCAAATGCCCAACTCTTTATTTTAACAACTTTTGCAGATTTCGAAGACGGTGACGAGTGATGAGCAATGACAGCAAATTACAAATTGATATTTTTTTAAAGTCGTGAACTTTGAAATAATTATTTCATTTTATCAGGAACTTTCATTTTTATAAATTTGTACGAAATTACTTATTCCATTTAAATTATCGCTAAACTTTTATTCAATAAATGCAATATTTAATATTTAGTCATTTTTCGCAACAAAGTTTATTCAAGAATTTAGAAAAGTGACGTTCCCGCGCTCCTCGGAACTCGGGGCTTCAAAAGTTTATTTCAGGTTATTGATTCACTTCTCGAGATCTGATACTCCTCAATAAGGCTCCTGAGAAATAATTATTATTGTAGAACCGAATTAGAATCAGAATCGAACCAAAATCAAATGGTTTGGTTCTGGTTTGGTTCTTGAGATTCAATGGAACCGAATGATTCCATTTTACAAGAACTGAAAAAGAATGGTTCGGTTCCGGTTCTTAAGATACCCGAACCGAACCACCAGGTTCCGGTTCTTGAGATACCCGAACCGAACCACCCGACGCCCACCCCTACATATTAGCCCTAAAATTTTAAATTTTCAAACAAATAAAAATTCAAATAAAACAATAATTTCTCAAATCTCAAATTCTCAATACTCCAAACTTCAAAATCTCAATCTCATTTCACCAAAATCTAGGGGCCGTTCTCTTTGTATTTCGATTTTGGATTTTGTTTTGAATTTTGGATTTTGGTTGTTTGCTTTGAGATTGCTGAAAACGTCTTCTCTTTGTAATTTTGGAAAACTATTTTCAAAAATAGAAAACTGAAAAATGTGTTTACTTTCTAATTTTTTGATATATTTATTTTGTGATATTTTATATGTAAAAAATGGTTGATTTATTGAATTACATTAATTTTAATATTAATAAATCAGTTAGTTCTCTATGTCAATAAATTCATCATTAATATTGTTTCAGCTAAACAAAAATTTAACCACATACCAACAAAATCTTAACATGGATCTATATATAATGACAAAATAACATAAAAATTTCAAGTGAAGAAAGTGTCTCACATTTACAAATAATAATAATAATAAATAAATAAAAATCTTAACATGGATTTATATAATAGCAAAATAACATAAGAACTTCAAGTGAAGGAAGTCACTTTTACAAAATAAAAAAATAATAAAAAAAAAAAATTACCAAAAAAAAATATTCTTAAAATGGATCTATATATAATGACAAAATAACATAAGAATTTCAAGTGAGTGAAGTGTCTCACTTTTACCAAAAAAATGTAAAAAAATAAAAATAAAAAAATCTTAACATGAATCTATATATAATGACAAAATAACATAAGAACTTCAAATGAAGGAAGTGTCTCACTTTTACAAAAAATAATAATAATAATAATAATTTACAAAAAAAAAAAAAAAAAAATCTTAACATGAATTTATATATAATGACAAAATAACTTCAAGTGAAAAAAGTGTCTCATATTTTAAAAAAAAATAATAATAAATTAAAAATTAAAAAAAAAAATCTTAACATGGATCTATATATAATGACAAAAAAATATAAGAACTTCAAGTGAAGGAAGTGTTTTGGACTTTTTAACACAAAATATCCAAAATGCTATAAACTCGTTTTGAGTTTCCTTTATATTTTTTTGGTGTTTAAGAAAACGCGTTTCTAAAAATTGGCAAAATGAAAACGTTTTCGATATTTTCAAAAATCGAAAACTCAAAACGAACTGAAAACAGTAAAGAGAACGATGTCTAAATCTCCATTCCTAATAGACCTCAAAGAGCAAATAAATTAACAATAATCTAATATAATTTCAGGAAATCAGATAATGGTTATATTCAAGAATCAACTGAAGAGTTAAAAATAAAAATTAAGTCTGATATTTATTGGGGCACGTGCTCCAACGAGCCCCTATGTGGGTCTGTCTCTGCATATCACCAAATTTTATCAAAATCTATTAAAAGTTTGATTTTAATCTTCACCAAACAAGAAAATAATAAAGTATTACTAGTTATCATCTCCAACCTTAAACTTAACCTCAAACTTTTGTATAATTTTGCCAAATATTTTTTATACAACAATCCGAAACTCAATTGTTTATTAATTAGTGTCATTTGTCCTTAATAAAATGCAATTTTGTGTGCGTGTTGAATTAATTTATTTTTTGTTTGACAACTTTGTTTATAAAAATGAAGAATTTATTATTTTCGAAATAAAATATGTGGTTGAAAAGTAATTTGAAAAAATATATAAAATTAAAAAATGATTTGAATAAATGTAATGTTTGTGAACTTGTTGAAAACAAGTTTATCAAATGAAGGCTTAGCTTTCAAGAGAATTCTTAAAAACTCGAGAAGTGTGGGAATTTTGGAAAATTTTGGATTTTTTTGGAGAATATGTGATTGAAAAATAATTGAGAAGTGTAAAAAATTGTTGGCCCCATAGAAATGTATGATTAAAATAAATTTGAGAAATTTTTTGAAGATTTGTGTAATACCAATTAAGCTCTTAATTAACATGTACACATCTATCTAGACAAACAACTTTGTTTTCTTAAAAAAATAAAAAATAAAAAAAATGAGGGTTAATTTAGAGGAATAGCACCCACAAGGGGCACGTGCCCCCCCTTGGTCCCACCTTACACCCAACCCCACTTGCTAAGTGGTGAGTGAGGGAGAGTTTAAACTTTTTGATAAAAACTAATCAAACTGTTATAAATTATATATATATATGTGAATGACATTACCATTATATCCCTGTAATGTTTACATATTACAATTGTGCCATTATTTACTCCTATAAATAGGAGCCATTTTCATAAGAATAAACACACCTCTTGAAGAGAAATTCTCTCTATTCTCTCATTCTCTCCATCTAAGATCTCTCTCTATCTATTTCTCGTTGTTATGATTTCGATTGTTTTACAACACGTTATCAGCACGACTCTAGCCATTTGAGTAAAAAGAAAAATCTATACTGATGTTCAGATGATTCATCAAGATTAATTCATATTTTCTGGGGTTCAGAAGAACGATCTGGTTGTGGATGCTTCAGATCTGGCTTATTCAAAAAAAAAAAAAAAAAAAAATGGGCTTCAAAGAGAGTGGACGGTGCCACCTCACTACCGTTCCAACCATTATCACCATCTCTTCCGATACTACGAGCCCATCATCCATCGTCAATCGTTCAATCAAACTCTTTTAGGCGGAGATCCGACAGCTTACTAAGACCTCGCAACGCTACCGCCGTCATTTCTCAGGCTCTGTGAAGCCACTCGTCGACATGCTTCGTTGCGACTCTTTTGAAGCCAAGGAGGCAGCCCTCCCTGCTCTTCTTAACCTTGCTGTCAAGGACGAGACTGGATTTCATCTTTGGCAAATGACAGCACAGCCGTCTCCACCACCTGGGGTTCCCATAAGCAGGATGATTGTTGGAGCCTGGGTGTGCGCAGAATCCTCCCCTTCATTCGGCCGTCTCCAAGTTCTTGACATCCTTGTGTTGCCCGCATCTGCATGCTTCAGTATTAGTGGACAGTCAAAAGGTCAAGGTTCGGTTGAAGGGTGCCACCACCACCGGACAGCAATCTCGGCCACCGCAGAGTACAGGAACTAGGATTATTTGATCTAGGTGCACCGACACTTCATGGCCGGTCAATTAACTGCAGAGAACCGGATCCCAATGGTCCTCTTCAGAGGAACAACTGGGGGCGGTGAAATCTGAGAATTATCAAGAAATATGGTGTCTGAAATAGGAGAAAATCCAGTGGATCGAGTGTAGAGAAGCTGTAAAATGATGAAGCTGCTCCTAAAGATGTGACGGAGGAGAAATCTGTAATTCCACTACCACCACTTCCTCCGCCAGAAGAGAAACCAGCTGCTGAGGAGTGTAAAGCTCTTGCTATTGTTGAAGAAACCAGGAAACGGTCGTTTGCCTCCCACTGACCGAAATCAAGTGCGAGGAATCCGCCGGAATCTTGACCTCTCTGGTGAATGGTGCCCCGGTCTGAACGCAATGTGAGGAGATAATGGTGGGCCATAATAAAAAGTGGATGAAATGATTTTAAAGTGTAGTGGATGATGATGATGATACATGTGAGTGGAAGAAATTGATGGAATATGAAACTGGTGGAAAGCATAAAAGCAACAATTGCCATTATTGACGCAAGAGGGATTCTTGGCTGCCGGGCAAAAGTTAATGGAGATAATGGTGATGATGAAAGCAAAGTGGATAATTGCTGTCCAAAATGAACGTGCAAAAGGTTAGTATATTTTTAAACCATATTTTATAATATTTTCAACTTCCACAAAGTTGGATATAGTTGGTGGACAATTATGGGAAAGTTAGTGGAATTGGAAGTGGAATTGAAATAAATACTATTATATCCGGTAATGGGAAATTGGTGAAGTTGGAATGCTAGCCGACAAGATGATTTTTCCCAACTGAAGCTAACCAATCATATTTGATGAAAAAGGTAAGTTTTACTTTTGCCATGATTGGTATATTCTCAACACTAATACTGATCAATTGAATAAATTAGATAATTTACACAATATAAAAATCAGTAAAATGAGATTTATTAAATATATATTAATCAAGGTACAAGTAATATATTTATTGTCGTACAGTAATATATTACGTTATTATAGACTTGCATGTGTAGAGGTGGGCTTATAAATATTCTACTATTTATTAATTCATGCATCCATACTCGGATAGTCGTCCAACCTATATAAACTTGATATTATTATTATTGTTAGATATTGATAAAATTAGTTTATCAAATGATACCTGAAGTTATTATTACCAATATGTTGGTAAATGTTGATAAAAATATTTCATCAAATGGTACCAGAAGTTACCAATATCTGAATTTGAATGGGTGGATGAAAATTATTCAACAAGAGAATGTTGATGTATGATAAGATAATATCACATGATAGCTCGGATATGGCTAATGTGAAAATAATCTCATCAGTATTATGAGATGAATATTAGATGATAAGTGTCTGGAAAAGTTCTTGCACGAGCACTTATGTATTCCAGAAGAAATACATATTTACTCCAGAAGAAATAAAAATTATCATCTAAATATGCTGAAATGATATTATTATTATTATTGCTCCTGAAGAAGTATAAACGAGTCATACATGCAAAAAAAAAAAAAAAAAAAAAAAAAAAAGGGAAACATTTATGATTCCCAAAGTAAGAGATGTGTTTCGGGAGTAGCCGTATCCTACCACCTCTGATATTTTGAGGAAATAAAGAAAAATGTGTATTTCAAGAGTAAGAATACTACGTACTCTACCACCTTAAATCTTTGAAATACACAGATAGTTTTGATCTGTCGAAGTTTTGGTCCTTCCATTTTTGAAAATAAAGAAGAACTTACGAGAAAATGATATTTTGGGAAGCATGAATTATGAAAAGGTTTGGCTATTTAAAAAACGAAGAACTTCACTATTTTCACTCATCTTTTGAAAAAGTGAAAATTTACTTTTGACAAAATCATCCTACTCACCTTTCGGTGATTTAATATTTTTAACCAGCCTTTATCAAAACTCGTGAAAGGAAACAGAAAAATATTTGAAAATATGATATCCATTTTTATGGATCTAGCCTTCTTCCCAAATCATCTATTTAAAAGTATTATTCAACGCGTAAAAGAGCGGTGGCTCCGCGTGTCAGTGATTCCATTAAGAAATAATGGAATAAATTATTGAAAAGGTGGGAACAAAGATAATGCGTCATTACCTTTTTCGAAATAAGGGAAGATTTGGCGACAAGATTGAGATCATGATATATTTCCTTGGATATTGTACATGATTTTTCGGTATACTAAAATGAATACTGTATTGAACCAGAAGTTCATACATATGTACAAGTGAAATATCTTGCTGAACCAGAAGTTCATACGTATAAGTGAAATATGTATACTGTATTGAACCAGAAGTTCATACATACGTACAAGTAAAATATATTGTTGAACCAGAAGTTCTATAATGATTGGTTAGATTCCAATTCAATAAATGAGATTTATTGAGAATTCAAAATGGTATTCATTAAAGAACCAGAAGATTCATGTTAACAAGTTATCATTGCTGCTTGTTCTCAAAAGCAAATTAATTATCTCACTAAGAAAATGAATGACTGATTATTTGCTCAAGTAATGATATTACGAGCAAAGTGATAAATGCTAGCATGAATATATCTTAAAGTCATTACTGATTTTACGAATTAGTTGAGATAATAGAATATTATATAGCTAAATGATTTAGCAGATTAAAAGCCTCAAGTTATTTGCTATGAGAATAATTTGAATATTTCTCATGCAGCAATATTTTACAAACATGTCAATACTATGAAAATTTGCTTATGAAGCTTTATGATTTGTAAAAGTGCGATATGTATACAATCCACCAAAGCGCACTTAGATATATGATTGAGATTATATCTCTAAAAGAATGACATGTGTTATGGCATTTTTAGCCGATTAATATAATATAATGTCTATGAACATTATGTGGAAAACACGCCTGAAGCGTAATTATGCCTGAAGCATAATGACTATCGATTCCAAAAATAAATATCTCTTGAATGATTAAAATGATCCCTTTGAGGCTAAATACTCATAGTGAGTAAAAGGGACATAGTTAAATGATGAGAAATTCAGGTACCTGATGATAAAACATATAAAGAGATCTCTCTATGTTATATTGAGATGGAATCGATAAATAAGACGACTGCATACCCACTTATGAAAATGAGGTTGATGAAATTATAATACTTTGACCAAGTATGAAACCCTAATGTATGGATTATTGTTCAAGGACCTGAAGTCCAAATGCTTAAATGTGTAAAGCCAGTAATTATATGTACAAATGAAAAATATTTCACAGTCGTAAAAGACGACTAGTTGCGCGCGAAATTTTTCATAGAACTGGCATGGCATATGGTGGATAGACTATAGTCTAAATCACTAGCTTGAAGCTCTTTGATATACCAATGAGTGAGATCAAAATCTATGATTCTTATCTCGGTACTTTGAGAGTATTCTTTGATGTACCAGTTGATCGCGGTACGTTGGGATTTCAAGTAAAATGATTGTAGATTATATGTCGAAATTGATATCTATTTCAATGATTGATTATACTCCTACAAATTAAAAATTGCAGTTTATAAAGTGCAAGAACATACATGTATAAATCATTGAAAGATTCAATATACCCAGATTAGTATCACTATGGGATGATACAAATGACTCCATGATATAATATAAAGTGAAATTGGAGTATACTATTTATGACATCTGGGAAATTGATTATTCACCAGAAGTGAATACAAAAATGAATATTCACCAGAAGTGAATTTGAAATTGATTATTCACCAGAAGTGAATACGAAAATAAATATTCACCAGAAGTGAATTTGAAATTGATTATTCACTAGAAGTGAATACGAAAATGAATATTCACCAGAAGTGAATACGAAAATAAATATTCACCAGAAGTGAATTTGAAATTGATTATTCACTAGAAGTGAATACGAAAATGAATATTCACCATAAGTGAATTTGAAATTGATTATTCACTAGAAGTGAATTTGAAAATGAATATTTAAATTATTCACTAGAAGTGAATTTGAAAATGAATATTTAATTATTCACCAGAAGTGAAAGATGCAATCCATGAAAGTGAATTATAGAAGTGAATTTGAAAATGAATATTTAAATTATTCACTAGAAGTGAATTTGAAAATGAATATTTGATTATTCACCATAAGCGAAAGATGCAATCAATAAATTAGTACAACATTGCTTAATATAGCATGTTATGACATCATGAGTTATGAACGATTTCTATAAAGCTCATCATAAATTATATGATGAAAAGATTCGTGATTGCACCAATATACTTGTGATATTCCATGAAAGGAATAAATACGCGTTGCACTCTTTTTCCCTTAGCTGAGGTTTTGTCCCACAGGGTTTTTCCTAACAAGGTTTTTAATGAGGCAACAGTTGAGGCGTATTGATGAAAATTAATGAGAATACTGCACTCTTTTTCCTTCGCTGAGGTTTTGTCCCACAGGGTTTTCTTAGCAAAGTTTTTGAGGCATTATCATAGCTATTGACAAGCTATAATTCAGCAACACATTGTTATATTGGAATGATATCAATAAATGAAGAAAATCATAGACATCTTATGAAGAATGCTATGCAAGGAGATTTTCATATTCCAGAAGAAAGATGATATCATTATTCAAAAGGTTCATAAATACTTGAATGCACACTTTAGGGGGATAATCATGCTGTCATGCTGTACTCTTTTTCCTTCGTCCAGGTTTTGTCCCACAGGGTTTTCCTGACAAGGTTTTAACGAGGCAGCAGCTGTACTCTTTTTCCTTCGTTCAGATTTTGTCCCATTGGGTTTTACTGACAAGGTTTTAACGAGGCAGCACTAAAGCAATGAAGCAATGAAGCACTTCATTATTCGAAGTTTCCAGTACATGATTTGTACTACTTATCATTGATGTCATTTTGGACATTAGACTCAATGATTAATGATGGCCAACATTAGGGGGAGCAACTGTACTCTTTTTCCTTCGCTCAAGTTTTATCCCATTGGGTTTTCTTAGCAAGGTTTTGACGAGGCAGACAATTGCTTAATATGTCATTCAAGGGGGAGTGTTATAAATTATATATATATGTGAATGACATTACCATTATATCCCTGTAATGTTTACATATTACAATTGTGCCATTATTTACTCCTATAAATAGGAGCCATTTTCATAAGAATAAACACACCTCTTGAAGAGAAATTCTCTCTATTCTCTCATTCTCTCCATCTAAGATCTCTCTCTATCTATTTCTCGTTGTTATGATTTCGATTGTTTTACAACACAAACATATATTTTTTAAAAATTACCATCAAAGTAATAAATTTAGAGTGAGAAATAACCAACAAAACCGTGATCTCATTATTCATCCGAAAGTAGGCGACATTTGTTTTGATTTGAGAAACGACGTCGTTCAAGTAGGTAAGGAGAATGAAGGCATGGAAGTCGAACATCTCGTGCCAAGAGCGAAGCATGCGGAGACCTTCCCTGATGCGTTCCTTTGCACATGTTAGACACTCAATTCTTGAAGTCGTGGTGGCTGGTGCTGAAGACGTCGTTATCGTGCTACAATTTGTCACCTCCAAGAAGTTTGGAGTTTTGGTACAAGACAAAAAGGCTTCAGGGGTTGGGGGATTTGAATAGCTGTCGTGTAAACGAGAAAATGTTGTGCTACCAATAAGCCTCCCATTGGTTAACTTGTTTATAAACTTTACATTTCTCGAACCACTTTTTAATCACATTTCTCAAAATCAATCTTCAACCACTTATTTTATCTCGAAAACACTACATCTTATAATTAGACACTCTTTAAAAGCAGCTGATTTTTTTGAAATGTATACATTTTCTAGAATAACTTCTTAGCCATACAAATTTTTCCAAACTATTATCAAACCACATATTTTACCGTGAAAATATAAAATTATTTGTTTATAAACAAATAAAAAATTGCCCAACAGAGGCAATAAATAAATAAATAAAATTATCCACCAAAATGTGAAATTTAAACAAACTTTGAACATTATAAATATTCCAAATATAGGAACACACACTCATTGGAGATCCAAAAGGAAGTGAATCCGTTGCATACTCGCCTTGGATCTTTTCAAGTAGCTTTAGTAGATTAAAACAAAAAATAAAATAAAATTAAGAGGTCATGTTTCTTCTAGATTAACAGTTTTGGAAGTTTTCAAGTCTCTATGGTAGATGAAAACAAAAACTTTAAGAGGCCGTGTTTCTTTCATATCAACGGAGCCGAAGGGCTGAGAAAACCGTTGGATAGCTCAGATAAAATATAATGATCCCACCACCATTAATCAACACATTTTTCCAAAAAACTTTTTAACCACACATTTTTCAAAACAACTTTTTAACCACAAATTCTACCTCAAAAATCAAAATAAACAAATAAAATGGCGACTGCACAACCACCAAATGCATTTTTACTTTGACATACTCCGTTTACTCTGCGTCTTCCAAAGAAACATTTGGTTAAATGATAATGTCATACTGATGACAAGAAAAGCTCATCTTCGAAGAGACGGCCAAAAACTTGGAACGACATTTTGTCAGATTTCAAACTGAAAAGACTTGATATAGAATGGAAGTCACAAGTTCAATAATCCTAGCAATCTTTATACTATACAAATTCACATTTCTATTAATGCATATTGATTATGTTTGTGAATGTACTAAAAATTGGGTAAGGTAAATAACTATGGGAATTCTGAGGTCAAAAACATTTCCAGAACTTTATAAAGCGAACAATGAATATTAGAATCGAGAAAAAAAAATAAAAAAAATTGACATCAACAATTGCAGTCCTTTCCTGCTAATCCTCCAATAAAAGCCATTCAAATGTAATGCTTGAAAGATGCGAGAAAAAACATCGAACAATGAGCAGCATATAAAAAATTGAAACCCTTAGAAAGAAAAACACATGAATCAATTACACCTAAAGTTTCTCAGTGTGCATGCTAGCCTGCTAAACTACATCTGATTCCAGGTAAAACATATAGTTCGAGGACTTTTACGAGATAACTCACCAAAAGTCCATTAGCTTGTATAAATATATTCACGAAGAAAAGTTCTGGTAATCAAAATCGATAAAATTGAAAGCATTCGTGATCATCTTGTCTTATGGTTTGTGGTGATCAGCAACCACCACTAAACCCAAATGGTATGTAGGAAATCTATTTGAGTAACAACTGGCAAAACTAAAAATAGAAAAATCATTTTTATAGCATGGCAGGCATTTTGTTAAATAAAAGATGGTGAAACAGACAAGACTATAAAACCAACCCCCCATTACACGAACGATCATGTTTGGCCGATCTCAAAAGTTAATCAAACTAAGTTACTAATTTTCACAAACGTTTATTTTCCGAGTTACTTTGAAGTGTCAATTTAGTAAACTTTAAGCACAACAGACAAGCTCATATCTGTCATTAAGGTAGACACTATTAGCATGTTTGGTAGGGAGGACGGATAGCATTTGGATAATATTACGGAAAAAGGAAACTAAAATTTTGATATCATAATACTATTCAATCATGTCTAATATTGCTTAAAAAAACTTAATAGTGTCCCAATTTCCATCACCAGCCAAAACAATTATAATTTTCTCAAGGCCTTTTCTACAATCAGATAAAAAAATTTCTATAATTTGGCCTTTGTTTGGGAAATTTTTTTTTGTTTATAGACAAAGAACATGATGTTTTTGAGGTAAAATATGTGGTTTGGAGAAATGTGTGTGGTTGAGTAGTGATTAGAGAAAATATGTTGTTTATAAACAAGTTTACCAAATGGAGAATTAACCCTTCTAGATTAGGTCACAGGACAAACTGAAGCCCGAGGATAAAAGCTTGACAAAATAGAGCTTCAAATTACCTGTGACTGAGAACCAGCAAGGACATTTCACTGTTGACCCTGTAACCTTAACATAACCAATCATCTATTTTCCTTGTGTATTATGAAGAAAAAGTTTTCAACAAAATAAGAATCTAACTGAATAATGAATATTTTCACCTTACCTTGCAATGAAATTTCAGATAAAGCAGCTTACCAGTTCTGCATCTGCAAGAAAAGAAATGGAACACTACATTAGAGAATAAAATATAATAATGAAAAAAATGAAGTTTCTGAAAGGAGTCAACTAAAATAGTTCTAAAATAATTATTTTGAGTAGTGTTCATATAAATGGACAGGAACAAGCATACTACAAAAATTATATAATGACTTCTGCCTATGTAGAAATAACCACTGGAAAGACTTGGCAACTCCAGAATCCAGTTAAAATATCTCAAAAGACATATTCATCACGTCCAACTACCATAAACCATGAAGCTGAAATTGTGTGGATCCTCACTTGTATTCCTTGGGTTTCATCAGAAATAGTGACCATACAATATACTTAAGAAACTATTCACATCAAATCCATCAAACATCTCAAGAGATGAGCAAAAACGACAGTAACATAACCTTATCTTTAACCTTGAAAGATGTGGCTGCAAACCAACTAAAATCACCCGACAGATCTAATAATGAAAATTGCCTTGTATAACTCCAACATACAGTTCCATGATTAACACAATCTATTTGTATTTGACATCACTCCAATTTCAATCATGACTGAATAAGATTCCAGTTGCCCACATAGAAGATTGCTTCCAGGAAAACTTCAGCACTATCAATCAATAATTGTCTTGTTAAACTGCACAGGCAGCAACCTCAAATGCAAGCACATGGCTCAAAAATCAACTGCCGGCGTGTAGAACAACTAATATCTATGAATCAGCCAAATATAATGGAATCAACTGTCCCTCCAGGATGCTTATGGTAAAGCAGAAGGTTCATAGACATTACTCAAACAAAAAATCCAAGATCATCCATACATAATGAATTGGTGTGGTATATTCATATCATATAATATATGAACAATAAGAACTAGACTCCGTCATTTAACCAATTTTGAGACCTCAATAGATTCATGACTCAGAAGAAAGGACCAATGCCATGCTAAAATTTATCCGTCTGAACCATGGTTAGAGCTCAGATCAACCTTTCACGAACTTCTTATTCTTCAAGAGTAAGCTGGTAAAAAGAGTGGATTTCCTGCTTGCAACAGCTCTGTGAGTTCAAACAATTCACAACCTTAAAGCAAACACTTCCTGGAGGAACATAATAGAGATTCTGCATTATATAGACATCCTGTCATCAAGAAGCCGTAGAGCAAGTGCTACTTGTTATTTGATAAGACTGATTTAGATATCTGCTATTCTTGCCTGTACTCCTCTCTATAGTAGACCAACTAAAGTATATTCCCGGGCAGATGAGGAAAAAAAAATATCAAGTTCCTGTTTGAACAAGACACCAGATGTAACCACACGGGTCTTGAAGCAACTGTTCTTAACAACCCCCCCCCTCCCCCCCCCCTTTTCTTTCTTTCTTTCTTTCTTTTAAAGTGTGTCCTTTTCTCTTAACTTCATTGGATCATGCATCAAATCTAAACATCCTTAGGTTTAAACAATACTTCAGAATAACTCCCTCAACTGAAGATAAAAAATTCGTTCCAAGACCTCTCAACCCCACCACCTTTTTCTTCATCTTTTTCCATTAATATTTGTCAGAAGAAGCCGCAAGGGAAGGAACCTTGAAAGCCAGCTTAAAATGGCTATTATGCATAGCTGATAGCTATGAAAAAGACTTGAGAGATCAAACTTCCAGATTTTATATTAATCCATAACGACGAGTAGTGTTAAGCATGAGATGTGGCTACTGGCTAGAATAACGCAAACAGCAGAAGCCAAGTAAGAACACATGCAAGAGGGTTGGTGAATCAAGAAGGCTCAAGCTATAAATTCCATCTAGATGAATTATGTTAGGCACAAGGTCTGACTGTAATAAAGCAAAGAACACAATCCTTGACGACTAGAGGTATGTCCCAAATTAGAGCATCCCCAAGAGGGTTATCATATGGATAAGGGACAAGGTGTAATCAACATCTAAATGCACCTAAATACAACATAAGTGATAAATTATACACTAGTGAGACATGAAACCCACAAAATAGGAGGAAGATACTTGCCTACGAGGTTCAGATCAGCCACGCTGCAATCCACAAAGCTTCTTTTTCGGCACCCAGCGCATATGCACTATGGTGGGAAAGTAGTGTCATCTTACAGCATCTCTGTCGCCGTCTTTTCTTCTCTTTTGATTCGCAAAGCAGCAACGCACTCACCAAAAGGGTGGATGAAATAACTTAAGACTATAGAAAGTATAGCAGTGCAACACAAAAGAAGAAATTCAAAAAAAAATTCCTCATTTTGGGGCTGCAGTGTTGCTGCCATAACTGGAGTCTGAACAAGTGAAAGTATGTCGGTAAAGACACAAGAAGTTCCTTGATCAATCATCTAATACTATATCCAACATCTGTGGCTCTCAAATGATTTTAACTATAAGCAAATCCACCTATTCCTTGAAAAACTCTACCAAGCTTGAACATTTGCTTTCCACCAAACTAACCTAAAACAAATAATACAGCCAAATTCCATTTCTCAGCTTTTCAAGCATGGGTAGATAGAGTTTTCTCAACT
The DNA here is from genome assembly GCA_963555705.1 of Ligustrum vulgare. Lineage (NCBI taxonomy): Eukaryota > Viridiplantae > Streptophyta > Magnoliopsida > Lamiales > Oleaceae > Ligustrum > Ligustrum vulgare. The sequence goes on along the minus strand of OY743172.1, from coordinate 1,280,571 downwards.
ACTCCAATGGATGATCTAAACATATCGCTCAATTACCAGCTAGTTTGTTAAGATATAGATGATGCTCAAGATAGTTCACTTTATCAGGCACGTAAACTTTTAGTTACTAATATCCATGCCTAGTTGAAATCATCATTCATCAATAACGATTAATACAACCCATTTCTCTTTCGAACCAAATAACTTCAAAAACCCCTAATAGAGAAATCCAAAAAATAGGTGGGCTGCAAACTCAAATTTTCACTTTGTTTTTGGAAGAGAGATCAACAATGCCATCCATTTTCCAATGCCACCTCAATCCAATAGGAGTGCTCTAATCCATGATATCATGTGTGTAATAAATAAATTGATTTTATTCATCACGAAGGATATCCACCTATCAAATACTCCAGATTGGAACTACTGATAAGAGATTCATATAGGCTGATGCAAAGCAGGCCCAAGAAATCCAAGAATATAGATGTGAAAGAGCACAATCAATCCTGGAAACTTAAAATAAGAATTTCTTCAGCACAGAGCCTAGTATAAAATTACCCATTCATCCGAAGAGAAAATAAAGCTGTCAAATTATCAAAATTTGATAGTGCTGCTTGTAGTCAATCATTATGCATTGTCACCTTGAGATTGAACTAAATAACCAGACAGGAAGCACAACACTACAACACACTTTTTGGTCATATCTGCAGAGTCATCCTAATTCAAGAAACTTTCCCAAATCAAAATGGATGTAACATCTATTAAAGTCTATCGTCCAAATGTTGTCAATTCATAACCATAACTATATCATAACAAATCACAGTAAACTATTATATAGAAAGACGAGTAATCAATAACCTCTGAAACATCTAATTATAAATTGCCAGTGAACAATCAAGTTCACTACCAAAGACCATAAGGCGGCTCACCATGCTTAACATATTTTCTCAATAACAATTATGATGATATTCGTCCTCACAAAAGCATAATCATTTAACTATTGCTCCCAGAAAGCTTTCAAAACAGAAGACCATCTATGTGGTCAGCCCCTTGGCACCATGCAACTCAATGAATATTACCTATCTTTACTTAAGCATTCTTCCACACTATCCCAACCAACCTGCTCCAGAGAACATGCACATAATGAAAATGAATGATGTATATATAAATTAGTGACGCCGGGAAATTATAAGAGTATTAACACGGTTATAGCATAAAAGGAAGACATACAAACTCATTAGTTAAAAGACACAAATCTCAAAGAGTCAGTAAAGGAAAACAAACAAATATTTAAATATTAAACTACGGGGTAGTACGCACAAATTCATTGACCACACATTCTTTCCCATTTCCTTCACTGGGAAGAAGATAAAGAAGACTAGCAAGTTGCGAGCTCATGAAGTTCATAAAACCATCAATAACTTAGCGGCGAGTCATCCGAGATTTTTCAAGGCCTCCCCAAGAAGCAGAACTTGAACCATATAGAGTACCCTTGTCGGCAGCACCCTGAGGAAAGACGTAGAAATGTTGATCCACCAAAATAACTTCACCTTAAAACATGCAGTTAATGACATTGCACAAATATCTGAAGCATCTAATTAGTATCATTCGTACCGCAGGATTCCGATATCCATCACCATATGGTGTATGGAAACTGCGATCAGAGCTGGTAAACTTCATCCTAAGAGGTCCACCTTTAGCATCGAGAACGTAAGAAGTTAGAACACAAGAAAAACAGCAGAAGAGCCACAGATAGGTTAAGATTTGCAGTAAGGGAAGTTTCCAAGATTTGTTTCTCCATGCTAGCCTGGTTAGATGTAATGTCTACGTTCTCTTTTTTATGAAAAAATAATCATGCATCAAAAATGGCAAAGTTAGAATACGGTTGCAAAAAGTTCCAGCTCATCCATACCATTGTTTGAAAAAACGTAAATGGATATCAAGGCGTTTTTATGTCATGAGGCAAAGCGTAAGCCTCGAAACATTTTAAGACGTAAGCCTCACCAAAAACGAAAAAGATATTGTACAATTGAAAATTAGAAAACGACATAAAAATAAACCTAATGGTTCCAATGGACCATAAACAATATCTTGAAAATTTTGAACAAAACATAATCCAAAATATATTAATAAAGTTGAAAATAATTAATAGTTATATACATTGTGCAGAGTTGCAAGCTGGTAGCTTTGTAGAGATTAATAAGGAACGGGTTTCTTGCAGACTTATTCCAACCTTCCGCGTAACTTTCTTGTGACTTGGTTAATAAATTTTAATATATTTATAGGGTTGTAGGTGTAATGTTGCCCTAGTACTATTAAAATCAAGCTTTCGGCATTTTCTAGTAACTTTTTAGGCCCAAAAAAAGAAAACAAAAAGGAAAATATGCACCAAGGCGGGCACCTAAGTCAATTGAGGCACGTGCCTTTCAAAAACTGCCTCAAAATTACCACCTTGAGGCATTTGTCATGCACCTCACATTGAGGCGCCTCACATGGGTTTTTTCATACCATGATCCATACTCTGCAAACAAGTCGTAAAAAATGCAAAGACATGAACATAGCTTCATTTTAAGGTGCTTAGCATTATAGGCATCATCAAAAGAGGCTGGGCAAAATAAGACTGCTCACAAGTACACTGAAGAATTTTTCATGCCTCAAAATTCTAATGTGTGACATTTTCAAAGGATAAGAAAGCCAACAATCACGCATTCTCAAATCTAGGTACAGGAAACCTCTATAGCACGGACACTTCAACTAGGGTAGCGTGTCCGTGTCCGACACGTGTCGGATAAGACACTCCTATGACACTCTACTATGGTCATTCTTCTTTCTTTATAAGAGAAACCATATATTTTTTAACTCAAATTTATTATATTATAAAATAACAAATTGGTACTCAAAGTTAAAAGATTTCAACAAACAAAATTAATAACAAGTATAAAACTAAATATATATTATATAAATGAAGAATTTTAAATGCCTTCTCTTGTAACTTATCAAAGATGTGCTCTCTTACAACTTAACTAGCTAAACATGGACCAATAACTTCTACTATGTTATTACCAAAATACTAAGTTAAAAACAACGTTCGGTATCTCAAACACTTCATCAACTTATACACCCACCGTATTATATTTGGTTGCGAGGGCTGACTGATTCATGGGAATCTGGTCACCATGTTAAACCAAAAACTATACTACTCTCCGTAAGTCGTAACTGCATCTAACTAGTATTAAGTTGCTCAAATGCATATATGGTAATAACAATATAGAAGACTAGGAAGAACGGGTGCTCAAAAATCGAAGATTTTCCCAAGCAAGCAATTTTATTTAGTAAATGCATTGCTTGACAATTTGTAAAATTTTCAACTAATAAGAAGCTAATGTATCAAGGTTAAAACAAATTGCAAGATAGCTTCAGCATTTTATGAAAAGCTTGAGATTCACATTTGGAACCACTAAGAAATGAAATATACAGTTCAACCAATGGTTTTTTACTTTTCATGGAAGAAGCCTACATTCGAGAGTATACCGGATAACTTATCCAACATTTCTCAATAGGATTACCAGCTCAAAATAAGACACTGTTTGAGCCCCATTAAAAAAAAAAAAAAAAAGGATCTTGTAGTAGTGGTTTTTTTGGAGAGGCTACCCACTAAAAGTACAATTTTTTTTTAAGAAAAGTGAATCTACAATGAAACGTATCAAAGGAGACATAGGAATAGATCTTGTTAGTATTGACAACATGGAGAGAGGAGTACTACATGACTCGTGAATACATGTAAACAGAATAAAAAAGATACTCAAGTGCAAGCATATATGCCTCAAAAAAAGAGATGAAGAAAATTATAATTTAACATGATATCCAGTCATGCAATTATAATATTTCTAAAGAAGCCGTACAGAGAAAAGATGAAGAGGTAATTAAGAAAGCGCCAACCTGCACCCTTTGCTCTACCATCAGAACTTGCAAGCTCGGAACGCAGCTTTTCAATTTCACGTGCCATGGTCAGCAAGTTCGAGTCCATTGCCTGTCTCTGCTCCATCAGCTCAATCTTTGCATTCTTTTCATAATCAACAGCAGCTCTGGAAGTCAAATACATAACTCAACCAGATAAGGAGTAGATCCATGCAACTACAGCAGTTTCTACTTTTAACATTCATAGTTTCATATATTTAAAGCAGGAGAAAATAAACAAACCTAGCACGCTGAAGCTCCTGATGCAGTCCATCAATCTCTGCCCTCAAAAGTGGAATTTGCTGGTTATCAGCCTGCAACTTTGCAAGATCTTTCCTGAGAGTCTGAATCTGCGCAGATAAATCCTGCCTAATGGTGCTCAGCCTCTGAATTTCAGCTTTAAGTTGCATGGCCTCATTTTTCAGAGGCTCGGTTGCGCGAAGATCAGCTTCCATCTTCAAACCCCTTTTAATAAGCTCCCTTGAATGGACATCTTGCTCAGCACGAATATCAGCAATGGCAAGATTCATGTGGCGAAGCTCCTCCTTCGCAGCAGCTAATTCTTGCTCCAGAGAAACCCGGTCTTCAATCAGTCTCCGGTTTTCACCCAAAAGCCGGCGAAGTTCAACATGACGCATTTCGAGTTCTTCCTCTAATAGGGCAGGGTGAGGCATGGCACGGGCCAAAGGACCCCGAACAACAGGTCCTCCCTGGGGGTAACCATGTCGGTGATCTAAAGCTTCACGAGGAATACGATTTCTTCCAGCCATCTTAATTTACAACACAAATTGAATAAATAAGTGGTACAGATAAAACTGAAGACAAAGGAAATTATTTACATCAAAATAATAATAATAATAATAATAATAATAATAACAACAATAATAACAATCATATAGCAGGCAACACTTTGACAGCTACATAGAGATGGAATTCTACAATGTCTGCGTACAAAAGCTGATAGAGTTTTTAAAGAGTTGAGTGCAGCCCATCTGTATATGAAAGGAAAATGCTTAAATGGGAAAGTGTACTTTGGGATATATTCTTTACAGACTCATTGCAAGGATGACGCCCTTTGTATAAAAAAAGAACCACGGGCCAAGTGCCTAAATAGCCATCTATTGGTTCAATCAAAAGGCCTAGTATTTTTTTTGTCAGTTGCATCAATTTGATGTGCCAATAGTTCCAAGAATTAAGATTAAAGCACAATCTTAAATGACATGTGAAAAAGAATGCAACCAAACTTGATCATAAGATGTGACTTGATTTTATGAGGTTAAGGAATTGAGAACACGAGAACAAATTACAACAAGAATCTTGACGTCTTTGATTTCCACGTGACATACTAGTACCATAAGTACCGTTTGCAACCCTACAGTTGAATAATTGATATCACTCCAATCTCAGATTAATACTCATACTGTATATGTATGTTAGAGGCACATTGTAGAACTTTTTAAACACCAGTCTCCAAGTGTTGTACATGAGCCTTTTGAAACACTACCTAATCCTGAATATGTCGATCATCAGACATACAAGGTATGAATTTGTTCTCTCTTGTGAATGAGATTCTTAGCCCTTGTTTGAGCCACATTCTTTAAAAACTCATTTTCAACCACACATTCTCTCAATAAAATCTTTTACACTTAAACCCAATACATTTCCTACTTTTTAATTACGGATTCTCAAAAAATCACAACTGCAAAATTTATTTTCCCAAAAAATGTGGCACAAAAAAACCCTTATTGTATACCTGGGTCTTCGGACTATCCCATTGATGCCAAGAGTTTATTTAGTAAATACAATTCTTTTCTGAAGAATAAAAATATTTGAAAAGCTAAGAATCGTTTTATAAAAAGAAGAATCTAATAACCATTTTATAATGAGAAAATCTAGGAAATCAGATGCAGGCACAACATCTAAGTGTCTTTTTGGTTCCTCGAATTAATTCACTTCAACTCAATAGTAATCGCCCAATCAGTTCTTTTTCCATTTAAAGAAAATAATAAGGAAAAAAATTGTCCTATTTATTACATGTGACACATACACATTTGAGATAACGTAGCTGAAAGCGGCATAACTTGATCGGATAAAAATAAAAGCACAACATTAATTAAAGCTGAATACACGGCTCAAGACGAAATAGTTTAATCGATGTAAAACCATTAATTATCATAACATCAATAATTAGCCCAAAAATAAAAATAGCTATAACCATAAAACCTAGCATAAACACAAGCATCCTGACATGAACTTAATTACATATAATCAAATTGAAGAAACCTATCGTGTCTGCTTGTCAAGAAACATAAAAAATACAAAATTCAGACTTTTGATCAAGAAGTAAAAAAAGTGAAAGCTAATATAATACAAACACAAATTCGTGTGAAATCACAGTAAAAACTATAAATAAATTACAGCTTAAGAGATAATTTTAGATGATTAATTCTCAAGCATCTGGGATAGTAAATACTACAAAATTAATTTCATTAATTTCAACTGGAAATAAGAGAATTTCGAGGAAACGTATATAACGGCAGGATCATATTCCTCTTTCGTTTCGTTATGCATATAAAATTGAAAAAATAAAACAAAACAATATCTAACCCTAGTTTTAAGGATAAATTTAAATTTAATTACTGGAGAAACTGGAAGGGTAATTCGAACCTCTGAAAAATATTTTATGCTTCTGCGACCTTGGTAGAACGAGGAGAATGAGAACTGAAGAACGGAAGCGTTAGGTTTTATGCTTATACGTTATAACCCTGGAGGTTTTAACTTATTTTCCCTGGCCTGAAGTGACTTTATTTTCCCTGAAAATTTCCCGAACTGAAAAGAGCCGAATGTACTATCATAAGGAGTGTTTTGTGCAATTTTAATAAAGAAATTCTGGATGAGCCCCTAAAGAATGTTCACTCTTATATCGTGTTACAATAATTGCAATGATGTGATACACGGATGATATAATTGATAATTATTCATTGAATAAGTTGTAAGAGTACAATGCTCAATAAAAATAACACAATGAACAATAAAAAAATAACTTACATGCACAATTTGTAAATAATTTATAATTTCTTTACTCTCTATAAGATTTCTTAGTTGGTTTAATATCCTTGTATGAATTATATAAATAAATTGTCTTAGCACAAAATGAAATAATAGAGGCAAGAAACTTACACACGTAAATTGTGCATTCATACATAATGAAAAATACTCAAAAAAGTAAAACACGAATTTATGACATGCATATTTCTTTTAACCGCTAATAACTCATTCTCTAGTTTTCTAAATCCATTTACATTACGACCAAAATTTATCAAACATTTTAAAAAATAAAAACTGCTCAAACTTTAATTAAATATTGCAATTTATTAAATTTATATGCAGTCATGTATGTAAATGAACGTAACAATAACAAATAAACATTATGAAATATAAATTTTATTTTACTGAATGTATATTACAAATACAATAACTTTATATATAAAAAATCACTTATACATATCAATTTATAAATTGGGTCTAACCCACAAGATATAAGTATTTATCATTAATTGGTATAGAGTTCATGGTCTTCAAAATATTTTTTTTCAATATTCATTCTAAACTGCACATTCTTTAAAAAATCATTTTTTACAATTGCATATACTACTTTTTAAATATATATTTAAAAAATGATTTTTCAACAACCCAATTAATTAATCTGACAATTATTTTATTTTTTATACCACTTTTCTTCACTTTCAATCATACATTTAAAATTATATTAATCTATAATTTATTTGAACATACCCCTTTTCAATGGTTTTAAATGCAAAGTGTTTTTTTTTTATTTTTCACCGAGTAATCAAATGGTCGTGTTACAGAAAAAAATATTTTTGTACATGTTAAATAAATGTGTTGATCATATTCTACTTTTAAATAGAATGAGTTTGCTAACACCATATATTTTTATTTTTGATAGAATTCAATGAATTAATTGTTAATGTTTGTAATGTCTATTTTACAAATCGAGGTTATTCTAATTTTTTAAATTAAAATTAGATAAATGAACAAAATGAGTAAATTGATAAAATTAATTTCAAAATTATCAATGAGTTTATCAAAACTTAAACATTAAAAGGGATGGACAAAATAATCGAATCAGACCAAATCAAACCAGCACTAAACCAAACCAAGCGACATGGTTCGGTTCTACACAAATCTAAATTCTAATTCTAATTCAATTTTCTTCTTTTCAATTACAGACAAACATTCACACTGCTTTACTTGTACTCCTATAACACAGCAATCGTTGCATTCTTTAGTTGCCATCGACATCATTGATGTTTATTTTTTAAAATTTATGTATATATAAACATTTTGCCCCATTCGTCAATTCTCAAAAGTTAACCCAAACTCAAATTGCAAATTTCATCCATAACTCACACGACACCATGATAGAATGAGACTCGGAACTTCGAACTTCATCTTAACCTATAACTATAAGTCTAAACGGTCTTTATGTTTGATTCTCTAAGTTTCAACTGGTCGCGAGCTTCCTCAGGTGAGTTTCTTCTTCTTTGACTTTAAATAACATGTTACTTTTTCTAAATGTTTGTTTTGTAAACTAAAATTTTCATTTTTTATTTAGTAATGATGTAGATGGATTCTAATGAAGAAGAGGATATAAATAAGTTTTAATTTGTATTTATTATTTAAAATTTCAAGTAATGGTCTCAGAACCAAACCAGAATTGAACGGTTTGGTTCCGGTTTGGTTCCATATCTTTAGAAAAATCAATTGATTTCATTAATAAAAAATCATCAGTTTATGATTTGGTTTGATTCTTCTGGAACCAGAATTAAATCGAACCACGTCCACCCCTAATTAAAAGAATTTACTTGAATTTACCTAGAAAGATCGAATTCATTCTTTTTTTCAATTTAACAAGAAAAAGATTTGAAACGAATCATTTAGGTAAGAAATGATCTTAAATGAGATAAATTTTAAAAAATTGGATACTGAAAAAAGTAAAAAGTATAAATAAAACTTTTACCTTCAGTATTTGAGACGATTTCAAGATGACATATTTAGAGTTTGTTCTCGTTTGTTAACTTGTATTAACCTTCTCGTTGAGATCTTGAATTCGACACCTGTATTGCATATTTTTCGATTTCAAAATAGTGCAATAATTATAAAAAAAAAAATCTACAATTTGACTTTTTAAGGAAGTCTTCTTTCTGACAAATCCATAATCATTTATTACAGTTTTGATTGAACATTCCTAATTCAAATATTATTAAGATAAGTTGATAAAATTACGAAATTTCATAAAATAACAAGTAAAATTGGGGGAGAAATTATGTGTGAATTTATTTGATGGCTATATTATCTAAAAAATTGACACTCTTTACCATATGAGATTTCACTTTAAGTTCAGTTGTTAATAATATTAATTTTGTTCAATCTTCGTATCGACCCATCATGCCTCTGCGGTAGAATGTAGAGGGTTGAGACTTGAGAGTAATGAAAGTTGAGAGTAGTTTGTGGATTGAGATGGTGGCTATGAGGATGCAAACGATATTTGTAATTTAGGCATCCAACTTGAGTAATAACTAATAAGTGGTGTTGATATTAGAGTTCAACAGAGTTAGTTTGATTTGAATGGTTTATAGCAAAATTTCAAACTAAATTGTTTAACATGATTTGATTTTTTTCCAACCAAAGATAACTATTTCATTTAATAAACCAAACAAAATCAAACTTTTCTTGCGATTTGGTGCGGTTTGCAAACAAATAAATTAGTAAATTCCAAACGAGCTTAAAGATATATATTCGTCTAAATTTTTTTTTTTTTTTTTTTTTTTATTTTTTTTTTTGAGAAGGAAAAAAATCCAAGTTAAAATGTACATTTTATGTTTTATAAAGTTGCAAAATTAAATATGTGAATTGTAATTCAAGAGATTAAATGGGGTACTCACTGTTCAAAATATGATTTTAAATTTAGAAATCATTTGGATAATTGGGAATTTGAGTTGGGTATTTTAGTAATGGTTTTATTGGATAATAACATTTAGTGGTTTTGGAATTGGTAAGGATAAATAACCGTGCTACATTTTTTAAAAACTGAACATCTGTCTTTATTTTTTATAATTTTTTAAAAACATGACAGGTTAGTGGTTTGAAATCGCATTTTTGACTATTGAAACCTAAACCAAATCATTTAAAGCGGTTTGAGATATTTTCAAACCAAATCAAAAATTTCACATTTTTGGAACCAAATCAAGATGTTTGTAGCGATTTTGTTTGAAGTTTTGACAATTTATTTATTTACCGCTAGAAGATACTACATTAGTGATAAAATGGAGATTGTAGGAGGTGATTGCACTCATAAAAATTGTGGTTCAATGCAACAATGAAAGAAGGCGAAAATAAGATTGTAAACACCATTTTTTAACATGATCACAAATTTTAGAGACGGTGGAATACGAGGTAAAATATGCGATTAAAAAGTAGATAAGAAAAATATGTGTGATTAAAAAATTATTTAGAAAATTATGTTGTTTAAAAACATGTTTTAAAACTGTTTGTCAAATAGAGGTTAAGTTGCAAATAACATTCCTGACATGATTGATCACTTTTGGCCAAGCACATTATGTTTGGCTCGAATATGATTTGGACAATTATAGAATGTTTGTAAGTTTGTCAAGTGCAAGATAAGAGTTCCATTGCCAATTGTTTGCCGATTTCAATCGCAAACGAGTAATGTTAATACCGCCGGTGTTGAAAGAAAAATAAAATAAAATATTGAAAATTGTATTTTTTGAGTAATGTCTAGCGATGCGTAGTAAACATGCCCACATTGTGGAAATAAGATGCAAACTTGGTCACTGATCTCTTTTCGTAAAGAAAAGGAAAGGAACAAATTGAAATTCCATTTAATATAAGTTCCAAATCTGTCAACTGCTATACAATACAAAATACAAATCACAAGCTTGGAATAGACTTGGCTCGAATGAACTGCTTGAGAATGGCTTTCTCTTCATCAATGCGTTTTCTCTCTTCGGGATCTTTTGGCTTCACCTTCCTCTTCTCTTCTAACAACCATTTGAATAATTCACGCTGCTGATCCTCCGGTATTGGTGCACGTAACTTTGCAGGCTCCACGACATGTGGTGGTGGAGTAGGTGACTTCTCAGTAACTGTAGCACTTGCAACCGAAGTAGAGACGGAAGTGATAGGAACATCATGGGACTCTGCTTCTTCTGTACCCACTTCTTTCTTCTTTGTCCTCATGAAAAAATAAGCTACACGAAATAGCAGAAATGGAAATGAATTCATCAAGTGTCACATCCAATCAAACAGAGTTCAAAACAATGAATTCCAGAAATGGAAATTTTAAAAGTTCATATTTGTGAAGATATATCTAACATCAAAAGCCATGTGAAGTGTGGGAAATACATACCTGACGATGGCTAAAGTCAAATATAACTCAGTTTGGAGAAATTAAATTCGAAACAAGGTATCACTTTTGAAGAGTCCTCCAGACAGAAATAACAAATAAGCATCATTTCAAATTGTCTGCTTCTTCCAATATCAACAATAGCTTTCACATAATAGTAAAACAAACTCCCTAATTTCATTCTTACCACGATACCTCGGAAAAACTAGAAAAGAATTTGATTGTCCTAGAAATAGATATCAATTATAAAAAGAAAAAAGTAGTATAAGAAACTTAGCCTCTGTTTGATTCTCATTATTTTTAACTCATTTTTCTACGATACTCAATTTTAACCACACATTTTAACAATAAAATATTACACACATAAACCCAACATTTTTCTCCCATTTTCAACCACATAATAGAGGCTTAGTAGGATGCTAATAAAACACAAGTACACCAAGTGTACCGCAAATACCATCACAAAAGTTTTCATCCAATTTGCGAAAAGAAGTAAAATAAGCAACTTCGAAGGGCAATGATATAAACAATAACAGTTGAAATCTAATTCATGGTCTTTCAAGCTTCCAAAAAGACTCTACGATTCCCATAAAGAAGATTCTTCACATGAAGTTTATCATTTCATAAAGCGTGAATCTTTGTAGCTGTGAAAAACGTGTTTGGGATAAACTTATTTAAGAGAAGCAATTAGGGTTCAGTTTCAAAGATTTTCTAGTATTCTATGTTACTGCTTTAGCTGCATTCCTTCATAAACTAGACGTGAAACCCTATATAAAGAGGGTCTATGCATTATATACTTAGGGTGTGTTTGATTCACCCGTTTTCCACCCTATTTTCAACTTTGGGTGTTTGATTCGTTTTAGTTTTCATGGAAAAATTTTATGAGTGTTTCGGTTAATTCATGGAAAATATTTTCTCAAGGGGGAGGTGGTAATTGATTTTCCATCTTATATGGAATTCATTTTCTTTTCCACCTTTCCCAATGAAACACACCCTTAGACATGATTATTAAATGAAACTATATCTCTCTCCTAAACTTTCTTCTTCTCTCACTTTGATTCCTCTCCCATTTCTTTCTCCAACCTCTTCTTCTCTTTTTCCCTCTCTTTCTCTTCTCTTCTTCTCTCCCCTTCCCCTTCTTCCACATTCACCTACATTCTTTCACATCCATTATAAGTAACATAAAGTAAATAAATTAAATAATAAACAAATCATGGAGAATGAAATACTTCCATGCGAGCTCTTTATAATGCTCTGATGTCACTCCCAGATTCCAAAAGTCCGAACAAATTCTGTGATATACGAACTCTTACTCCCATACCCAAATTTTCAACTAAACCGTCGAAACAAAATTAAACAAGGGGATCAAATTTTACGTCAGATGCAACGAAATTCAAACAGCTTTCTATTTCTTATATCAATTTCTAACAAAATATTGGCCCTACAAGTCTCTAACTACTGAGATTTTGGAACAACGATTAGTGTATCAACCAACACCCTCTTCATTCTTCAAGATAAGTCTTATTTTGAACATCAAAAAATCCACCAATATGATCGTACTTCCATCATGTGGGTATGATTGCTGACTGACATAGACATCTCCCAAATCCAAAAACTAATCTCTATATACAAATCCCAAAAATAAAATTTGATGGAAAAGCAAAGATAGGGGGAAAATTGAAAACCCCAATATAGATATTCAATCCTGAGTAGCCCAGTAAAAATAGAACGTTCATCTAACGCAAAACAATGTAATTCAACATTCAAGAGACGCCATTTACCTTCAAACACAAGAAACGTAAATATAAAAATAGAAATAGCGGAACAGACCTCCAACCGTGAAATTGACAGCCAATAGAAGTGGCCAGAGGAACTTATAGCGGCGGATAAATGATTCTTTAGGCGGCAGAGGTGGTGGTGGAGGAGGAGTTACAGCAGCCTGAGACCCCGTTGACGATCCAGACGATGCCATCGATGATGGTGCTGATGGCGGTTGTTGCTGATATTGCTTCAGCTGTGCTGTTAATCGTCCCGTGATGGAAAAACCAAATTGAACAAATAATTTGATATTAAAAGCTATAAGATATGGGAATTGATTCTTTTTGTTCAGTAAAAGCGACCGAAAATATGTATACCTTTCTTGGGTTTGTTGGCGTATAATTTCGGCCCTTCGCCCATTGTTGAAAAACCTCTATTAATTTTTCTTACTCTTTCTAGCTATTGGGGACTGGAAATAGCTTACAATTTTTCAGGTGAATCCATCAATGGAAGTTTTCTTCATTTCTTTTCATTTCAGAGTCCCAACCATTATTTGAAAAGGAAAGGAGAAAAATAAAATACGTTATTGTTAAAATTGAATTCAATATTAATATGGGAAATAATTGTAAATAGATCCAATAACTATAATATTTAGTAAAATAGACTTTGAAATAATAATATTGTAAAAATAGACTTTGACTGCTTAATCTTACAAAAATACCCTTATATATAGAATTTGCAATACAAACCATTAAAGTATGGAAAGATTTCATTCAAGTCCTTAGAAAATTTTGTTTACATAATTTTAAATGATTTGTGTTCGCTCATAGTAGCACCCTCACTTTGGTATCAGAGCCATATGGCAGATCTAAAAGATAAATATTATACTACAAAAAATAAAAATAAATATATAATATATACATCAAGATTTATAATTATGCATACACTAACAATACCCGATAATTATAAAATAGAAATCTTGAATACTTTAAGAAATTTAGATAAAGATATAAGAAGAGAAATATATGATCTAATAAATTTCGATATAATAAAAGAAGATTTTATCATAAACGAAATATTAGATTTAATCCACAAAGATATACTAGAAGAATTATACAAAAATTATAGGAATGAATTATCATAGATGAGAACCCTTATTAATCAAATATCTAGATATAAAAACAAATGAAAAATTAGATTCCATAATAGAACAAAGAGGAAATCTATTAGACCAAATGATAGAAGAAAGAAATATAAAAAGAAAAGGATTTATAAGACTAAAATCATTAGAAAGTAAAAGAAAATACTTTAATATAATTCTAAAACAATTACCTAATATACTTATGATTATAAATAACAAAGAAAAAATCAATATGAAAAAATATGATATAACTGGAGAAATAAAATATTACAATAAAAGTTATAGAGCACAACAAAGAAAAATTATGTTAAGATCAATTGAAGAATTTTGTGAATATAATATAATGATATGTAAAGAAGTAAAATATGATACAGAATTAAGATTAGAAGTCGAGCATATCAAAGGAAAAATTTAATGACAGAATTTCCAGAAATAAAATTTGAAAAACAAATAATAGAAAATATTAATCTATCAGTAGGATCTTACCAAATAAAAGGAGCTAATACAACAATGTTTCAACCATTAAGCTCATGGGGAGAATCTGACGGATTTCTTAACATGCAATTAAATTGAATAAGTGCTTTTTTATGGCAAACATATAAAAACATAAATTTACAAGATAAATTAGCCGTTGAAGAATTACAACAATTAAATATACAGGATATGAATATCAAAGAAAAATTACAAAACATTCAAAATAAACTAACAATACAATTCAAAGAATTAAAAGAAATGATAGGAGAAGTTAAAAATATAGATGAAGAAATCTTAAAAGAATTCCAAAGAAAATCAGGAGAATTAATTAATCAAGATAAAATTGGAATAATTATAGAAAAAATAGATAAATTAAATGAGAAAATAAGAAAGAATGAAAACGAAAAAATCATATCAATAGAAGAAAGAATCAAAAAGTTAGAAATAAAAATAGATGATATGTATGACAGACTATTTAAGGTACAAAAAACTCAAAAACCAAGAGTATAAAATGTCGATAAGTGAATATATTGAAGATTTAAAAACATTAATAAAAACATTAATAAATGATGTACAAGAAGTAAAAAATGAATTAAAAGAAGTAAGAAATGATATAAATATACTAAAACTAGAGATTAGAGAATTCAAAGAAAATAATAAAAGCAAAGATAAGAAAATAGACAAAAAACTCATAGAAAAAGAAATACTTAGAATAGGAAAGAAGCATTTCGAACAAGAAAAAATTATAATAGAAGCAGGAAGTATGGATGATGAATTTAGAAGAAATATATTACCAAAAATATTAGAGGAAGAATTAGAATTACAAAAATCTATAGAAAAAACTTTAGGAAAATTAAAAGCTGAAGAAAAAATTGAAGAAGAACAAAACAAAAATGAATGAAGAATTAGATTTGCTTATAGAAAATTTTGACCAGTTAAGTATAGAAAACTTTAATGAATACCAAGTTTTAATGAATACTGGAGGAGCACCTAACCCTGCTCCTATAGGAACTTCTAAACAAGAATTACCAGATCCAGATGAAAGTTATGCACCCTTATATAACAAACCACACCGACAATATTATGATAGAATCAGAGATAGACAACCACCTAGAGGAAATAAATATAAAGATAGATTTGAACCAAATAATAATTATGATAAACCTATTAATCATGGAGGAACAAAATTGGATCTTGATTGTAAAATAGATACTAAAAAAGTCTTATTAACTTGGGCAGATTCAATGATACTATTCTTTTTATACAATAAAGATGATACATGGGAAAATACTGATAGAATGATAAATTTTTTAATAGCATCTTTTGAATGACATGTTAGAAATTGGTGGGAAGGAATAAGTAGTGATACAAAAGCATTAATAAGAAGAAATGTACAGACAGAACTAATAAAATCAGATAGAAAAGGAATAGAAAAGATAGTAGATTATATTGCGGATGAATTTTTAGGAGAAAATTGGATAAGTAATTCTGAAGCAGAATCAATAAGAGGAAAAGATAATGCAAGAGTAAGACTAATAAATTTAACAATATGTGATATGTGTAAAATTAAAGAATATACTTGTGAATTTAAAGAATACTATTATGTCCAATTCTATAGTAATGAAAACCAAGAAGTATATAGAGATATGTATTACAATAAATTACCAGGTTCATGGGGAATATACTTTAAAATAGAATTTGAAAAATTTATTAGAGATAACCCTGGAACACCTAGAACATTAGGATCAAGGATAAAATTCTTATTTGAAAGATTAGCATATATATGTCAACAAAGACAATTATTAAAGAAATCAGGAAAATTAACTAGAATATGTTGTGAAGATATGGAAAAACCTACCCAATGGGGATGTAACCCTGAAAGAAGAAAATATAATAATAAAAGAAAATTTAAAAATAGAAAATTTAAAAAATTCAAAAACTTCAGAAAAAGATATATAAAACCTAAGAGGAGATATTACAAAAGAAGATATAATCCAAATAAAAAACAGAAAAATAAAACTTATAAGAAAGATAAAAGTCAATGCAAATGTTGGAATTGTGGAGAAATGGGACATATAAGCCCTGATTGTAACAAAAAGAAAGTTAAAATATTACAAAATGAATATCTAGAAATAGAAAGTGAACTAAGTGAAATATCAGTTATTGAAAAATACTATGATCAAGAAGTCTATATAAGTGAAACAGATTCAGAAAGCAATGAATCAGAATCAGAATAAAGAAATAGAAGAAATAGAAACAAATAAGAACATAGATAAGCAAGAATATGAAGGAATAGAAGGTTAT
Organism: Ligustrum vulgare; assembly: GCA_963555705.1. Lineage (NCBI taxonomy): Eukaryota > Viridiplantae > Streptophyta > Magnoliopsida > Lamiales > Oleaceae > Ligustrum > Ligustrum vulgare. The sequence goes on along the minus strand of OY743172.1, from coordinate 1,263,514 downwards.
GGATTAAAAGTAACTTTTGATAATAATAAGTTCAGAAAAATACAAAAATTATCTTTAGATTTGAAAATAGGAAAATGGGAAATATTAGACAGAATATGGAAAAGAGAAAAAGTAGCAATAAATGAATATCATAAAATTAAAAGAGCAATAGATGTTAGAACCACTCAAGGAATACACAAATTAAGTCTTTTAACAAAAAATACAGTTGCAGAATTATTAACAAAGATTAATAGAAAACAAAGTGAAAAGATTCAATATGTTTACTTAGCAGGTATCCAAATAATGTTTAAATCCCTGTTTAGAGAATGATTAGATTCGCCTTTGACTGTAAGTTTACATGATGGAAGAATTATAAATTTAAAAGATAGTCATTTAGGAACAGTGGAAGGAAATCTAGCATATAAGAAGCTAATATTTACATGTTATCCAAAATATTGTATATCGTTAAAAGATAGAAACTTTAATGAAGTTTTAGGACTACATTTCAAATTACATAAGGATGACATAATGGAACCAGGAGATAAAATTATGACTATAGAATACAGAGCATTATACACATTTACTAATTCTAATTATGGAAACATTTATTCTAAAAAATCATATATTGAAATTCATAAAGAATGTAAAGATTTTGGTAAAGCTGTAGATACAGATAAACAAATAAGTTTAGTTCCAAGAAATTATGAACTTACTATAACAAAAAATAAATCAGAAATCATTGAGTTACGAGAAGAAGAATACCCTAATAATAACATAACATTTGAAGATGGCAGATTAATTAGGAGATCAGCAAGTTTACCTAATAGAAAACAATTAGAAGAAACTAGTAATATAAAAGAAATAAAACTTAATAGAAATGCTGGAAATATGAAAATAGAAAGTGAATATTTTAATGGAATAGAACATATAAAAGGATCAAATATATTAATTGACACAGGAGCTAGTGAATGTCATATAGCTTCAAATAGAAATAAAGGACTAATATCTCATAGAACCGATCCATATAGATATATAAATTTTGATGGACAAATACATATGACTGAACTTGAAGTAAAAGTACCAATAAAAATAGGAGGAATAAATCTCTTAGTACCATGTCATGTAGATAGTAGTATGACAAACCCTCATGTATTATTAGGTATGAGCTTCCTAGATGGACTAGAAGATTATAGTATAAAACGTGAAGGATTATATATAACTCATAATGGTCAAACTATACTATGTAGAAAGACTGAATAAATGAATAACCAAATAAGTTTTTCATTAGCCATTTATATACAAGTTACAATTGTTGAAACAAATATAACAACATGTGCATTAATTGACACGGGAAGTGATATAACAATATTCAAAAGCTTCTTAATAAAATCATGGAATACTAATGGAAAAATAAAAATTACATGAGTAACAGGAGAAAGTACTCATATAATTAATAGTGCTGATAAAATTGATATAATACTTGGAAGTAAACAAATAGTTGTAAATAAAGTATATAATTATCACAAATTAGAATGTGATATATTACTAGGAAATGACTTTATACAACAATTTCAATATTATAAACAAAATAATTACATGGTAATGTTACAAACACCTTGTGCACATTTACTAAAAATACCACGAGAATTTAGACCTTACAGAGTTCAGCCAACCCAGCGTGGTGATAAATGGGAGAAAAAACCAATTATACAAAATGAAATAAAAAATAAAAGAATAATGTATAAAAAAGCCTTAAAAACAAACATACAAACAAATATGGAAAAAATCATTGATCAACTAGAAAATTTTTTTGGAGAAAATCCATTATTATTTTGGAAACCACATCATCCAAAAGCTAAAATAGAATTAACAGAAAATGTTATTATAAGAGTTAGACCAATGATGTATACCATACAAGATACACAAGAGTTTAAGACTCAGATAATAGAATTACTTAATCAAAAATTAATCAGACCTAGTAATGGACCCCATAGTAGTCCAGCATTTATGGTCATGAAACATTCTGAACAAAAAAGAGGAAAAGCTAGAATGGTGATAAATTATAAAGAATTAAACAAATATACTAAATTTTACGGATACTTTTTACCCAATAAAGAGGTACTAATAAATCTTGCAAAAGGAAAACAATATTATTCTAAATTTGATTGCAAATCAGGATTTTGGCAAGTAAAAATGGAAGAAGATAGTATTCAATATACAGCATTTAGTACACCTCAAGGTAAGTATGAATGGATGGTTATGCCATTTGGTTTAAAAAACGCACCACAAATATATCAAAGAAGAATGGATAACATATTTAGAAAATTCAATGAATTCTTAATTGTCTATGTAGATGATATATTAATATGTTCTAATAATAGAGAAGAACATAGAAACCATTTAATTAAATTTATAAATGAATGCAAAAAAGAAGGAATTGTTCTTTCAAAAAATAAAGTTATAATAGAAAAACAAGAAATTGATTTTCTTGGATTATCAATAGATAAAAGAGGGATAAAATTACAAACCCATATATCTAAAAAGATAGAAAGTTTTCCAAACAAATTAGAATCAAAAGAACAAATACAAAATTTTTTAGGATGTTTAAATTATGCAGAAGGATTTATTGAAAATCTATCAAAAAAGAGACATAAAATTCAAATTTTACTCAGGAAAACAAATACTAAAGGATGGAGTGATGAACATACAGAAATTGTCAAATCACTAAAAGAAGAATGTAAAAATTTGCCAAAATTAAGATTACCAGATGAAAAAGATAATCTGATAGTTAATACTGATGCCTCGGATAAGTATTGGGCAGCAATATTAAAAACAGATCTTAATGAAATTTGTAGATATTCAAGTGGAACGTTTAATCAAGCAGAAATAAATTATACCACTCATGAGAAAGAACTGTTAGCAATCATCAGAGGAATAAAGAAGTTTTCATTGTTTTTATTATCTAAGAAATTCATTGTTGAAACTGATAATTCTCAAGTTGCAGGTTTAGTAAAAAATAAATTACCACCAGAACCTCAATATAGAAGGCTCCATAGATGGCAACCCTATTTGGCATTTTATAATTTTAATATAGTTTATATTAAAGATGTTAATAATTATCTTGCGGACTTTTTAAGCAGGAATATTGAATTTGCAGATGGATAATATCAAAAGATCCCTAATAGATGCCAAAAAGCGAATGAACTTCCTCATGGAGGAAGCTGAAGATATAAAGCTTGGAATTGAACAACTTGCAGAAACTCTCTAAGGAAGTTTCAAGCAATTGATGGAAATCTCAACATTTCATCACAATTATACTAAAGAATTGAGCGATAACATAATTGAGATTGAATCTCAGTTCGAATCGTTGATTACCAAACAGGCTATACCAAAAATACAAACAGGTACATCTTCTGGAAGCTGTGGTGGACCAATAATTAAAAGAGATGAACCAAGTCCCAAAAAAGTTGTTATAAATGAAGCCAGTCCTCGAAAAATCACAATCAATGCCAAAGATGAACATACAAGGGTAGTCAGAATTCGTCCTGAAGAAGAAGATGATTCCCCTTTTTTACCAAAAGAAAACGAATATAAAACCACTGTTGAAGTTATATATGAACTTCAAGAATGTGATTGCTATTACATTTCGTCTGGAGACCATGTATACCCACGATTGATCGTTACCCAGTGAGGAGACCCCGTCATGACAAAAATGGCAGCTGATTATGGATTCTTGGATCTTATCTATCCAGGAAAAGATCTAAAAGAAATCGAAAAATTTGATGATTTACTAAAAGGAGAAATTTCAAAGTTTGCTCAAGGAAGATCCATATATTTAAAATTTTATTCAATCAGTCCTGAAATTGATGGAAGGATATATTATCCTGCTGAGCATATTATCACGATTGGGTATGTTGCTCGAAATTTTCAAATTGAAGTTGGAAAAAATACCAAGCCAGTACCAAACATTACAAGATCATGGTTTAGATCCCGAAGGGTGTTGGGAATCAAAGTTCTCTACAACATTGCCAAAAATTTGTATGAGAAAAAATTCAAGTGCATATGCCAGTATAATGGATGGACCCTCCTCACTAATGGAGGAAAAGAAAAATCAACAATCCTGCAAGAATACATCAATAAATTTGACACTCATCAAATCCATGGAAGCTTTGCCACTTTGCAAGAGGCGTGCATAGCCAGGAACTGCCCCACATGCCAAAGGAATTGATGGACAGGTGGAAGCTACTTGATGGATCTGTTTCACATGCCAATAAATTGATGGACAAGTGGAAGATATTCAATAGATCTACTTTAATTCAACAATGCAGAATAATGTAGGGGCCATACCAAGACCAAAAAATAGAAGGATAAGTGTCCCTATAATGTAAGGGTCATGTGATGTAATAAATAATAGAGGGACAGGTGTGTCCTTAGGAGAAAAAAGTTGTAAAATTGTTAAGACAATGATGTAAGCAGTGATGTAATTGTGTCCAATGTAGTATTATAAATAGGGCCTCCGGGCTAGTTGAAAGGCAGAACTCACTGGAGCACTCAGTTTGTGAGAAAGCCAAAAATTTTCTGTCTTTGAAAAATTCTCTTATCAATCTTGTTTCAATCTTCATATTATCAATAAAATCTCAATCTACTTATCAAATTATGATGAGTTTCTAAATTCTTGTCTTCTAAATCCTGTTTCCAAGAAGAAGATATATTATTAAGAAAACTCCCTACACTCTGTCCTAAAATATTTTCCATCTAAAACGTTATACAGTGAAGGCAACCAGGTTCAGCTAATAACCCGTGAAGGCAGGAAGCCATTGAAGGGTGTGGAGCAGAAACCTATAAGCCTGAAGGTCACTAACAATAGAAGGAAAATACAAAGGTACTAAGAACAGGAAAAGAGGTTAGTATTCTTAATATATCTATCTTTACGGAATTAGGAGGAAGAAGAGTTTTTTAACATGACAAAATTCAGGATTATTAAATTTAATTATCAAAACAGTCCTTACAATGATGAACACCATAGCATAATTGAACCTTTATTCATGTATGAACAGTTTACCAGACCTAATAATGAAATAAAAAAGTTATATCATGTGTATATGCCATGTTTGTTAGTTATCTTTCCAACATTAAAAAGAATATTAGGATTAGAAATTACAAAATCAATTATTTATTTTTGGCTTGATAGTGATAATACTGAAATAAATAATGAATTATATTTAGGATATGTGTTTAGCAGTGATAATGATTATGACCCTGTAATAGATTATGACAGTGATGGAAGGGATGAATATTTCTTTACCAGTTTTTGAAAATCTTAATATCATGAATAATAGTAATTATATCATGAAAAAACCCAGAACTAAAAGAGGTCCATATAAAGTTCAAAAGCATATCAAAAGTAAAAAAGGTATTGAATATGAAAATGAAATTGATAAAATAGGATACCAAGAGCAACTATATGCATCACAAGAGATATTAAAAAGTTTTAAAGAAAATTTGATAGAAAACTTTGCTAGAGGTACTGTAAGATCTATAATGGTACAAAATATTCAAGATATAATTGATAAATTAGAAAAGAGAAAGAAAAGTATTTCAAAATATAATATACCATTTGAACCAAGCATAGATATTATGGCTGATATAGATATTATCAATTCTCAAACATTGATAGAGTTTGAAAAATTACTTGAAATTTTATAAATTATTTATCTTTGTATTTATAATGCCTAGATATACTATTGAAGGATTAGACAATTTGTTAGATAGGATAACGGAAAAAATAGATAACATTATATCTCAATTAATAGATATGGATGAATCATCTGAACAATATTATATACTTTTAGAAAATCATGATCAATACATTATAGATTGTTCTGATATATTACAACTTAAAATAGATTTAGAAAATAAAATAGTAACAAATACAGTCTAAACCTAAATGCCAGGGTATACAATAGAAGGACTAGATAATCTTTTAGAAAAATTAAGAGATAAAATAGAAGATATTAAACATCAAATGAAAAATGAAAATATATCTTCTGAAGAATACAATAAACTTTTAGAGAAATACGAACAATATATTGGAGATTATTGTATGTTACTAGACCAAAGAATGGAATTATACCAGAAAATTTTGTATAATAATTTACCAACCCAATAATCTATGAATACTTTACAAACATCAACATCTAATAACTGTGAATATAAACTATATTTAAATGATAAAGAAATTTCATTTTTATCGACTATTGTTGAAAAGTCTAAAAATATACATTCTGTTGGACAAACTAAACTAAAAGAAATATACGAAGATATTGACTATGCAATCCTAAATAGAATAGAATTTAATTATGTTGAAACAGCAAAAAATATAAATACGGTTCATAAAATTATAGAAGAATACGAAGATATAGAAGAAGAAGTATCAGAAGGAATAATGTTAGGATATATAAATAAAAATGATCATCCTAAAATTTTTGAAAAATTATTACAATATAGAACATTTTTAGAAGAACTTAAAAGATTAAAAAATATAAATATAACTAGAAACACCGAATTAAATCAACCTGACTAAGTTTGGGGATATACCCTGCAAATTAAACAGTCCTTTTCATTAAGGATAATTTTGACATTTCAACTGAGGGATCTATTTTACTAAACTTATTACATACCAAACCTATTTAACTAAAAACCCCTAATAGAAAATGAGTTAAAAATAATGGGAGTTAGAGTTAATTCTTTCAACACACACTGAACTTTGGGAAGCGTCTCGTTTCACTCACTAAACTTTACTTTGCACCCAAATACTCACCGAACTTCATAAATGTGCATTCCGTTACACACCAACACATTTCCGTCTCTAACTTCAATCCAATCTGGATGACGGAATTCCACATTGCAGTCAACTTCCACATCATTTTGACATTTCCCCCAAAACATACCCTAACCCATTATTATATATTCCAAACCGTATATCTGCACTCCCAAAATCAGTGAAGCTCGACTCCTCTCCACTCCCCCAAAATCGAACCCGAGCCCCCCCCCCACATAATGGAAGATTATTACACACAATCGTAGAAACACTAACCCCGATCACTGCTCCTTCAAGGACGAAGCCTGCACAGTGAGGACGAACCCAGGCAAGAGAAAATTGAAAATGGATGTACGACATGAAGGTAAAGTTGAAACAAATTTCAGTCATGATTAATGTTCCTTCGGGTGTTAACAATGATTTTATTCACCTATTCATGTTCGTGTTTTTTATTTTAAAAATATATCTGACTTAGAACACTTATTGAGAATGCTTATTCATGTTGAAAATTTTATTGTCTTTGCATTGCATTTAGGAGTTGAGTGGCCAATAGACTCTAATACTAAAATACATAAATTCTTTTCGAATGACAGATACAGATGAAGATCCAGACTTTAATGACTCTGATAATGACATATGGCCAAGTGAAGATGATTTATTGTTTGTGGAAAATGTGACGAATGGACTTGAGTTAGGTTGTGATGAGGGGGCAAATGAAGAAGAGGTACATAATGAAGACAATGACATTGATGGATTGAAATGTCCATCATCTGAGGAACTTTTGTCAAGCATATCATCTGACGATGAGGTTGGATATCGGTTTCCACAATTTATGGCTGATATTGATATGCGGGATCCACAATTTCAGGTCGGACAATTGTTTAGTTCTGTTCAAGAATTTAGGAAGGCACTTCGGACATATGGTGCAATAAACGGCTATAATGTGAAATGTAAAGCGAATGATGAAAGAAGAGTTCAAGGCATTTGTAAAGATGGGTGCAAATGGAGAATATGGGCTTCAACGGTGAACAATTCAGACACAATGCAAGTGAAGTCATATACACCTCAGCACACATGTTGTCGAGATCAGTACAACCGTCATTGCAACTACATGTTCATAGTTCATCGGTACATTGAGCAGTTCAAAGCAGACCCAGAGTGGAAAACAAAAAGTATGCAAGCAGCTGTAAAGACGGACCTGAAGATAAACATTACTAGAAATGTAGCTTGGAAGGCAAGAAGATATGCAAAGCAAGTGATAAATGGGACTGTCGACGAACAATTTGAAACACTGAGGTCATATGCAGCGGAGGTGTTGAGGACCAATCCAGGATCCACCGTGATGATAGCTCTTAATGGCCAAGTGTTTGAAGGTATATATATTTGTTTTAGTGCTTGCAAGCTGGGGATTCAACATGGATGTCGAAAAATAATTGGAGTGGATGGGTGTCATCTTCGTGGGGTTTGGGGTGGTATACTACTCACTGCAGTGGGCTTAGATGCAAATGATTGTATCTACCCAGTTGCATATGCCATTGTCCAAAAAGAGAACACAGTTTCCTGGAGATGGTTTTTCAAATATTTGACAGAAGATATTCAAATGGGGAATGGGAAAGATTGGACTGTGATGACAGACAGACAAAAGGGCTTAAGTAACGTCATTGATGAGTTATTACCGGAGGCAGAGCATAGGTTCTGTGTCAGACACATGTACACGAACTTCTTCAGTAAGGGATTCAAGGGAAAAACCTTGAAAGACCTACTTTGGCGGGCAGCAAAGGCAACTACAGTCACTGACTACAGATATTGGATGCAACAAATTCGCCAAATTAGTGAAGACGCTCATAAATGGTTAAGTGAGAGGCACCCTAGTGAATGGAGTAAATCACATTTCATGACAAATTCGAAAAGCGATATTTTGTTGAACAACTTGTGTGAAGTTTTCAACAAGATGTTGATGGATGATAGGGAGAAGTTAATTGTAACAATGCTTACAGATATGCAGCTCGGGTGTATGACTAGGATTGAGAATCGTCGAAGTAAGATGAGACAGTACGAAGGGGACTTGTGTCCAAGAATTAAGACGAAGCTTGCTAAGATAACTGAGATGTCCAACGAATGTATATTAACACCAAGTAGTGTTCCACCTTTTTTTGTTATGTTATTCCTTAATTTCTTTATCTTGTGGAAGACTATTTTGGGAATGTAGCTTTTGAAGAAAATGTACATTCCACAAACAATCATGGGAGGAATTTTGATCTATATATATATATCTAGTGGCTTGACAGTTTCTTCTTATTTGGATATTTAATTTGTTTGAGGTAGTATTTGTTTTATGGAGTTTGAGTAAAGATGGTCTATTTAGATACAACGCAGGAACAACCATTTAATAAAAATTGGAAAGGAACCTGTGCTTCTATTATTTTCTCAATATTCTAAGCTTGAAGCATAGAAATTTACAAATTGTGACATTGTGGTCGTTAGTATAGATAAAGCCTTTCCATGCATAGAAGGCTTATCACAGTTTTGTTTACCATCAATGCAATGTACAAACACCAAACTTACTGATCAATAATAGTGAGAAATGGCTTTTATTCTGACCAATTCAACAACACAGCACCAAAAAAATAAACAGTTGCATTCAATAGTCACCCCATTTTTTGCGAATAACTTGATTTAAAATAAATGGTTTTCATTTAAAATTCAATGCTTTAAAGCTTGGTAGGTACAGTCTTAAACCACTTGAAGATTTTGTGCTATCTTATCCCTATGTACAATATATCTTCAACATTGTTCAGCTAGAATGAGTTTTCAACATTTGTAGAGGATTCCTTCTCAGGTGGAGGGTCAACCTTTGGCAGAGAAAACATGTTCGTTAATACAGAGCCGTGACATAAACGAATCCAAACATCGAGACCCGTTTTTGTACTTCAAAGTAGTCATAGCAGCAGCAGCTCCCTCGAGTCACCAGGGTCCACAACGTGCTCGGAACAAACGCCCTCGTCCAGCAACTTCAATCCCCGACCTGTAATCCAATTCAACCCCTCCGTTCTCCATCATCGAGACTCACCAGCCATTTTTTAGTCTTGGAATTTCCTCGAATTTGAGAACTTCGTACAGTCTCAACCAATCAAGAAGATCCCCCAAACCGGTTTATGGAGTGATTTCCTTCAATTGCTTGGGGAAATGTTTGATTTTGGGGGCTAGGGTTGGGGAAAAGGGAAACGAGCTTCATTGTTTTGAGAGAGAGAGAGAGAGAGAGAGAGAAATGATGATATGAGATATGGATGAATTGCTAGGCTGAAATGTTTAAATGAGGTGGAGTTTAACTTCCCTGTGTCACTCCGTCAGCCATGTGGATTGAAGTTAGTAAAGGAAATATTGTAGTCAGTAACGGGATGCAACTTTGTAAAGTTCGGTGAGTAATTGGGTGCAAACTGAAGTTCAGTGAGTGAAACGTGACGTTAGGCAAATTTCAGTGTGTGTTGAGATAATTAACTCTGGGAGTTATACATAGGTTTAAACTTTAAAGTATCAAATTGGATTATTAAACTTATCACAATATCGTCGTTACTCGTTCGTCTAACTTATGTTTCATTATCGTTATAGATAGATTTAGTGATGTGACAGATGAATGTACATGTAACGTCAAATCATTTTTGCCACATAAGAAAATTTCAATCATGTGCGTGGTAGAAATGGCAATGAAACGGGTTCAGGGTGAGTAATCCTCGTCCCACGAGAAGAATATCAAAACCATACTCGCGTCCATTACCCGTTAAATCCAAACGGGGCGGGTATCAAAATGGGGCATCCCATACTCGACCCGACACGATCCAATTTTTTTTTTTTTTTTAAACATGATTTTTTTCAAGTTTTTAACTTTTTTTCTCACTCAAAATAATCAAGCACCCAATTCATCATAGAATCAAAGATGGTATCATAAACAAGAAATTATATTTTGAAAACTTGATGTTTGTATTTTTTGAATTAATTTTTTTTTTAATGTAAATTGTGGTGGGGCAGGTCAACCAAAACCTGCCGCTTTTCAAACCAATTTCGTGTAATTGATATCAAACCCAAACATCGCCATCAACCCGCGGGGCGGTTTATTTCCACCCCATTAGGGATGGACCCCGTAAGGTTCGGGTCGAAACAGATTTTTTTTTTGCAATCCCTAGTGTGTGGGCTCCACCACTTATTTGAGATGATAGTTTACTTGTTTGTTCAATTTGGATTGTTCATTTAGAATTTTTGAAAAAAAAATTTAAAGGGTCTTCCGTAGCCCACTAAACTTTTAAAAAATGTATTCGATTGATTGCTAAATTTTTAAAGATATATTTGATTTCTCGTTAAACTTCAAGGTGGTCGAGATTTGATCATTTGACCGCTAAACTAGTAAAAATGATGTAGTCAAAGATGTCTTCAATTACTCTCTAAACTTTTAAAAATGTCTTCGATTACTCATAAACTTCTAATGACTTCTTCGATTGCTAACTAAACTTGAAAATGATCGAGTTTTTGCCACTAAACTTGTAAAAATGAATCTACGTGTCCTGAAAAATAAAAAATGCACTTTCAATTATCAGTTGCATATTACAAAAAATTCTTATAATAAATGTTCTATAATCTACATTAACAAGAAAATATTTACAACAAACCAACATATATTTTATTTACCCAAAAATTCATAAATCTACGTATTATCACATTGTTTTGCTATTAATATAGATTTATGAATTTTTTGGATGAGTGTAATATAGAAAGGACTCGTGAATGACCCGATCCCTAGCCTTAGTACTCTGATTCAATTGCTTATTTTCTTCGCCAATGTGAACATGTATCGTATTATCATACCACTGTTACATTTAAGTTCTTTACAGGTAATCTCCTTTATACGCAGACCGAGCGAAGAAGGGCTAAGGGAATCGACTTCCCATAAAAATACAAAAGATAATAAGACTTCTTGGTCAAGCCAAAAAGATTTCCGACTAGTATACCAATGAATTACCCTATTTCTTCTGTGGATATATGAAAGACAATAAAAACACACACACACACACGTCCTATCTCCTTCAATCCATCTTTGTTCAGCCAAGCCAGTTCATTTGTTGTCATCTTGATAAATTTAATTATCAAAACTCGATACTTACTTTAGTGATCAACTGAACGCATTCATCGCCTCATTGGTCTCTTTTGCTGGATTATGATTGGTGCATGGAAAATGCTAATTGAACTGAAAAATGTGACCGAAAGTTTGACCAATTTTTCTGAGTTATTGATTTTGAAATTGATATAATTTGTAAATAAATAGATTGCTGCAATATATACAGGTGTAAAACTTTATGTCAAGGTTTTTGTTCCTTTAACATGACTTATTGGTGCATAGCCTTGAGCATTGTCACTTGCTTTGTACAGTAAAGTCGTGTTTGGCAAATAAGCCTAGGATTATTTTTTTGGAAGTTGATGGCTAATAAGCCATAAAGTGGTAAAAAAAATGGAAATTCACGTAATTTTTGCAGTCAAAGCTGGTCAAATCTTATCTTACTATATATAAAAGATTGAATGTGCAATTGACATTATTCATCCAATCCAATTGTAATCCAATTACAACTAAAAATTATTCATCCAATTTAGGCACTATTAATCCAATTAAACATTTTATGCGGGCAACAATTGATGCACTATTATTCATCTAATTATAATTAAATAATATTCATCCAATTTAGGCATTATTCCAATTGCAATTTAACAGGTTGAATGTGCAATTGACACTATTCATCCAATTTAGATACTATTCCAATTGCAATTAAACAGATTGAATGTACAATTGACACTATTCATCTAATTCAATTGCAATTAAATTGGCACTATTCATCCAATCCAATTGCAATTAAATACTATACAACCAATTTAGGCACTATTTCAATTACAATTAAACACTATTCATCCAATTTAGGCAATATTCATCCAATTAAACACTATATGCGGGCAACAATTGGATGCACTATTATTCATCCAATTGCAATTAAACATTATTCATCAAATTTAGGTACTATTCCAATTGCAATTAAACAATACTCATTCAATTTAGACATTATTCATCCAATTAAACACTATGTCGGCAAATTGCCCTGATTTCTTATCAATTTAGGCATTATTTATCCAATTAAACACTATGCGGGTAACAATTGGATGCACTATTCATCCAATTAAATACTATGCGGGCAAATTGCCCGAATTTTCCATCAAATTAGGCACTATTCATCCAATTAAACACTACGCGGGCAATAATTGGATTTAATGTACTATTCGATCACCTGTCCAAAGAATACATTGGACATCTTTATGGAAACCTTCTCATGTTCCTATTTTTATCATTTTGTATTACTTTTTTTTCATTAAGTTAATTATGAGAGTTCAAATAAACTCGTAATCGCAATATCTTAATATTGATGTGAAGTTTTCGTACAATACTTTGTTACATTATTTTCGAATTAATAAACCTAGCAAAAGTTTTAATCATTTAAAATGATTTATTAGCAATGTATTTCATCTTTCATTATTTTTTTCTCTCATTTTCCTTTTTAGTTGTCCCAAATTATATGTTACTTTCCTTATTGAGATTATACGAATGTCTTAATTTTTTAATATCCTCCTATTTAATATGCGTTGTTATTAACACATATGAACTACTTATTATTTAATGTAAGAGTATATTAGGTAAAATGTAAGAAATTTATAATTCCAATATATAATAATTATATTTTTTTAATCCGTGTAAAAATAGAAATTAGTTTATCTTTAAGGGACAGGGGAGTATCAAATAAGAAATCATTATTCGAAACTTCTCTGATAGGAAAATACTGGCAATATGTTTACAACGCACTTACCAAAACTAGTAAAGAAAAAAGGAAAAAGGAGGAAAACTACGACCATGTTTTCTTTGTTGTTTTCAGCCTATTTTGAGTTTTCGATTTTCAGAAATATTAAAGATGCGTTTACTTTGTCCATTTTCAGAAATTCGTTTTCCAAAATAAAAAATAAATAAATACAAAGAAAACTAAAAACAAGTTTATTGTGTTTTGGATATTTTGTGTTAAAAAAGAGACACTTCCTTCACTTAAAGTTCTTATATTATTTTGACATTATATATAGATCCATGTTAAGATTTTTTTTGAGACACTTCCTTCACTTGAAGTTATTATGTTATTTTGTTATTATATATATATATATATATATATCCATGTTAAGATTTATTTATTTATTTATTTGTAAATGTGAAACACTTCCTTCACTTGATACTGTTATGTTATTTTACCATTATATATAGATCCATGTTAAGATTTTGTTGGTATGAGGTTAAATTTTTGTTTAGCTGAAACATTATTAATGATGAATTTATTGACATAGAGAACTAACTTATTTATTGAATTTAATAAATCAATCATTTTTTACATATAAAATATCACAAAATAAATATATCAGAAAATTACAAAGTAGATGCATTTTTCAATTTTCTATTTTTGAAAACAGTTTTCCAAAATTACAAAAAGAACATATTTTCAGCAATCCCAAAACAAACAACCAAAATTCAAAACTCAAAATCAATAGATAAAGAGAATGACCCTACATCTTTTCAAATTCAAACTGACGGCTAATTTCTCAAGTAAGAAGCCCCATTCTCTCCTTAATTAATGCCAGAACCCCCCCCCCCCCCCCCCCCCCATCGAACGTATTATTATGCAGTCTGAGTTTCATTCACTCACGACGTACCAAATCATTTTAAGAGAGGCTTCTTAGTTCTTTCAGCTTCCTGGTCGATTTTCTTAGACAGCTATTATGATTTCACTGAAATAAAGAATAAGGTCGGAAAATGTGTAGAAAATATAGCACAATCTCACATGCCATTTCACATGAATGTCTAGGAAATTAATTACTTAAAAATGAGTTCACGTTCTACTTCCTAATTTCTATTCAAAATGGTCCTCAAAAATATTACATATGGTAGACTAGTAACATTACAATACTATTTTCCTTCCAAACTCGAGATTTTTCTTCCCCGCGGGCGCGTACCATGCACTCTTATCAGTTCCAAGAACGCCCACCTCCAAAACCTCTTCCACGATCTCTGAAACTTCCATGACCTATTAATTACACAGGAAGAAACTATTAGAAGCAGCCTTGAGATCCATTGAAGTCGTAAAAACATTAAAAGTTTCTTATAAGCAACTTTTGGTTTCCAAATGTGGTTAATTTTTAAGTAGCTCTATCGTTACTTTTTTAAAAAAAAAATAATAACTTATCTTCAACAATTAAAAATTCATTGATGGTAAACGCCTACATAGTTTCTCCAAACACGTGCTTGCAAAAAGAGAAAAGAATATATCCACGTGTAAGGCTCACCTGGAGGAGGAGGTGCACCACGTCCCATGGCTGCAAGCTCAGGACTTACCTTCTGTCCAGCCTCCTCGAGGATGCTAATGAGTTCCTTTGCAAATCGGGCATTTGCAACCGTGAAATACGTGTATGCAGTTCCTTTGGCACCAGCTCTTCCTGTTCGACCAATGCGATGAACATAATCCTCAAGAGATCCCGGAAAGTCATAGTTGATCACATATTTTACATCCTTCACATCTGACAAGTTCAAAAACAAACAATATGGAATAAAATACTTCATCGTACAGTAGTAGTCCAGTTTCGAGTTTGTCAGTCAAGACTTTTTTACCAAATATCAGAATCAAATCTTTTCCGTATAAGCCTTAAAATTCACATTTACTGCCTGTTCGGCGATGGCAACTATGTGTCAGATTTTTATTTTTATTTTATTTTATTTGGATGGTTTTTTAGGTAAAATGTGTGGTTTAAAAGTGACACCACAAAACACACTGACTGCACAAGAGCATTTGATACCATAGTAGTGCAATTCTGAGATAGCAAAGCAAATGGAAGAAAAATAACAATGGCAAAGGAACTTAGCTAACATTATAATCCAAAGTATCAACAGAACATATATCGCCCACTCAATTAAAGTTGAAATACCTAGAAGACCTGGTGGAAATCTGAGTGAATCGTGACACGAAAAATTGGTACAAAGGAAAGGCAACATGGAGAAGAAAAATCATTAGCTGCGTAACTTCTTTAAGAGTCAGATAAGGCTTCTTTGAACTGTACTACATGCAAGAATAGAAACTCCATTCGTAAACTTTAGAAAATATTCTGGTACATGAGATGCTATAGACTTGCACACACTCCATATAGCCCCTGTTTGGTAGATATTAAAATCAGATTTTTAGTAGATTTTGATAATAATTGATGAAATGTGTGGTTGAAAAGTCATGAGTCCCATGAAATATGAGGTTGAGATTGATTATTGATTGACTTAAATTAAAGTCCACGTTTTAATTTATACCAAACATGGGGATAATGATTCCGCTCTTCCGGGAGAGAGGATTCATAATGGAAAGAACAATAGAAAGATTAAACATTGAAAATTACGTTTTCTAGGGCGAATTTCTGTGGAATCAGTCTATAAATTAAAATTTACCAGGCTTCAAATAGAGTGTCCTCATAATTTTTCCCACTTCATAAAAAAGCTCTTGTTTGGTAAAGATTAAAATTAGACTTTTAGTAGATTTTAATAAAAGTTAATGAGATGTGTGATTAAAAAGTTGTGGATCCCATAAAATATGTGGTTGAGATTTATTGTTGACTTTTAACTTAAAAATTAAAATCAGATTTTAATTTGTACCAAACTAAGGGGTCAAAATATTGTCCTGATTTAAACATGCGTGCATTGGTAAGTTAATGGGAACTGGAAGTGCAGATGAAACGAACACTTATTGTTAAGCTATATTTTTATAATTTATCCAATCTAATACTACCTAGATTCATATATTTTTAACAGACGCAGCCAAGAAATAATAAAACAAAGAAATCGCTAAGATCATGTAATCTTTACTTTGCAAGGCCTAGACATACCTAGACCCCGAGCTGCAACGTCAGTTGCCGTCATTATGGGACTCTTGCCAGCTTTAAATTCTGAGAGGACCCAATCCCTTTCTGCTTGACTTTTGTCTCCATGTATGGATAATGCAGGCCAGCCATCCATACGGAGCTGCCTAGTTACTTGATCACAGCCCTTTTTGGTGTCCATGAATATCAAAATCCGGCTACCGTCCATAATGTCCTCCAACAACTTCACTAATCTGTATTTATGGACATGATTTGACATAAGAAACCAACATACAGGTTAAAAATACTAGAGGCTTCTTCCTAAGGTATAGAAGTGCAACCAGAAAAGAAGCATAGAAAATTGGCCTACTTATTATATTTTTGGTTCTCGGAAACAATTTCAACATGCTGACGAATTGCATGATTGGCTTTTAAATCTGCAGAACCAATAATCACCTGTGCCAAACAAAATAAAATAGCAAACAAAATTATGCATCACATATTACTGGGTAACTTGATAAATTGAATGGAAGAAGTGTGTAGATGAGCCAACTCAGGCAAGGCTTAATGATATCAAACTCATCTAGATTTATAAAAGAGCAGCATTAGAAATTGCTTGGAGTTCACTACATTATACTTCTAGCTGAGCTCGACCCAGCTTCTTCAGAGCCAAATCTGAACCCAGCATGAACGAGTTGACTGATTTACGAATTACTCATATTAAGAGCATTTTGTCATTGCTTCTTTACTCTGAGAAATAAGATTTTTCTACACTGCTTTGTGTAATGGCTTTAGTTTGGCAGGGAGGGCCACGTGATTAATTGGGATGAGGCTGAGTGGAGAGAGGTTAATAGCAAAAACGGCAAGCAATGTTTTGAGGATATGCAAAGTCAATTTTGTTTGCGTCTCAAGGTTATTAAGCTTTCCTACAGTGCTTTTGGGGAAGTCGTCGATGGAATGTCGATTTTGTTTGTGATGGCTTTAGTTTTGGCAGGGAGGGCTGCATAATTAATTGGATGAGGTTGAGTGGAGAGAGGTAAATAGCGAAAATCTCAGGAATGCAATGTCTCAAGTATATGCAAATATTGTTGCTTGCAGGAATCAAAAGCTAGACTTCAACACCTGTTTTGTTGTCCGATTTGGGATTGTTTTCACAAATATTCTATTAAAGAAGAGGGCAAAAACATCAACTTAACATGTTTTTCATTTATGTTATTCAAACACTAGGTTATGAAATGGCAATAGTGCCAGTGTTGGACTTTGCTATTTGAAATAAGCTGAAAAAAATGGCTAAAAAAATTGATGGAGAACCTGACTGCAAGAGAGAAGTTGTTGGGGTTTGGTAACAAAATTGCAAATAACTGACACAATGCCCAGTAATATTTTTCCTTGTTCTATCAAACAATAAATGTGAAGCCATTCCTGCACTGCCAATGACTCCCTAACAACTCCATCTTATTTGCTTCCTTTCCAGATTTTATGTTCTGGCAGCTCATTATATGCCAAAAAGGGAAAATATCTGTTTTTTTGGTCTAAGAATTAAAAACAACTTATACTTTAAAAGAAAAGGCTAGCTTCAGCTATTTTAGGCAGTGTTTTGGCTCTAAAGGCTCCGTTTGGCGGCTGAAATAAATGGAATTTAGTTTATAATATGTATTATTTGGGTTTTCTAGGTAAGATGTGTGGTTAAAAATTGAAGAGAGAAAATGTGTGTGATTAAAAGGTGGTTTGGGAAATTATGCCCATTATAATTTGAATTTTAAATCCTAGCCGAACGAACCCTAAAAAGAAAAGGCTAGCTTCAGCTATTTTAGGCAGTACAGTTTAGAACTAAATAGCTTAGCAAGTAGAGCTGAAAAGTTAGCTAGCCTATAAGTTGTTGTAGATAAGGTAAAAAACTATTAACTGTACCGGACTCTAGCAGTCAAGCAGGACTTATTTATCATATATGTTACAGGGGAAGGTCATGACTTCATCCACGCCATGAGAAAGTCCACTTACTTTGTATGGATTGAAAAGGAATTGTCGAGCAAGCTGTTCAACTTCCTTGGGCCATGTGGCACTCCAATATAACGTCTGACGATCTGGGCGGATCTGCAAAAATCATGGAGCAATAAATGAGTAAAACACGTTACCATCAACAAAATGGAAAAAATAAAGAGGAATGTAAGTTTCCACATTATGCTGCATCAATGTTCAAACTGGAAGCTTCCTAAACTAATTCTGTGCAAACCAAGCACAAATCCATTTCCCAAAAATCTGTTGGAGCCAAATGGATAAAAGAATAGGATCCACTGTGAATGTCAGTAAACAGCTGAGATGGAAATTTTCGTTTTCTTTCAGATAAATAAATGTGACTCAAAGTTGCTAACTAATAAAAAAAAATTTAAAGAGAGAAATCCACAATCAAATAATTATGTCAGAACAACAGAACAAATATGCAAGAGAGATGTACATGCCAAACCCAATAGTTATCAACCATTGTTTACCTCAACGATGACGTATAAATCAGCTATCAATCTAGAAACAGACCTGATTAATAATTTTTCGAATCTGAGGTTCAAATCCCATATCTAGCATCCGATCAGCCTCATCCAACACAAGATATGTAACCCTTCTAAGGTTTGTATGATGAGACTCCAACATATCAATTAACCTGCCAGGTGTTGCAATGACAACTTCGACACCTAGTTGAGAACAAAGATGATAATGAGTAAATGATAACTGAGATTACATTAAAAATACAAGTAAAAAAAGTAGCAGGAGATACCCGATCAATGAACATCACGATACAGTAGTAAAGTCACGTTGAGCTTATCACCACCTACCTTTCTGGAGATCACGAACTTGAGGTCCTTTTGGGACCCCACCGTATATGCACGTATTCTTAATCCTTGATGATGCACCAAATTTAGTAGCTTCTTGCTGAATCTGAACAGCGAGTTCACGAGTTGGGGCTAAAACTAAAACTATTGGACCATCTCCCGGAGCTAACGAGGAGCGCATAAGATTTCAAAAATACTATGTTATCCAAGGGCTGACAAATGGTTAAAAAAAATGTAGAAGCTTATATATACCCACATATACAAGCTGACAAGCATCAGAAAAAATATCGTAATAATGACATTACTAATCCCATAATACCTAAAAATGGTTGAGCGTTAACATGGACAATTGCAGGTAAGAGATAAGCAAGTGTCTTCCCTGATCCTGTCTCTGCAATACCAATAAGATCACGGCCTTTCATAGCCATGGGCCAACCTTGAGCTTGAATGGGTGTAGGTTCAGTAAAACCAGCTTTTACAATTTCTTGCATAACATAATCTGAATTGGCAACATTGAAGAGCTTAAGAACCAAACTAAGAAAAAATAAATAAATAAATGTCATACTCCCTCCATCCCATTTATATAGGCTGCGTTTCCTTTTTCTTTTGTCCTAATTATATAGACATGTTTCTTTATTGGGAAGTATTTATTTTGTTCGTTTACTAATGTATCCCTATTTATTACTTCCAATTATAATATTTTTGATACTTAAATAAGGACAATTTAAAAATTTTCTTTTCAAAAATTACCTTTTCAATAACATTAAATGCGTTTTCTTAATCTGTGTGAAAAGTCAAACAAGCCTATATAAATGGGACTGAGGGAGTACAATACAAAATAAGAGTTTCTCACAAAATAAAAGAACTAATTGCTTGCAAAAGAGACTAAATCTGTGTAGAGTGACAGGAGAGGAAATGCAATAAAAAAAAAAAAGATAAGATTATCCTGCACAGAACACCGAAAGTTCATTGTGTATATATTTTTCTTCAAAAGATCTTGATGGAGAAAGGCTTCTGAGCATTGATCTGACGTAAACTTTTATAAAAGAAAATCTATTCAGACCACATTATTTATAGCAATTTCACTTTATATATGCCTAAAAAGTAATATGAAGTAAGAACATTCTATCTTAAAATATTTACGGAAAGTTCACTCCCTCTCTTGTGCACCCTGCAGCTTCACAACTAAAATTGACCCCCAATAAACAAAGCATGAGCCAAAAATACTGAGGAAAACCCCCAGCTGGTTATATATGTTCAAACAGATAGGTGAAATAAAGATAAAGCCAAGCATGCTTGAAGAGAAGAGAAGATAGCATTTCCCATTTTGTCATTTATATGTAGTAAACATAACTTTAGTGCAAACAACTTTTGCTCGGGAAGCTACATCCAATTTTTTATTCAGTAAGGTACTAATTCATCAGTACGTTCCTTGGTGAACTTCTTTTGCAAATTCCATTTTCTTATAAGAAACTTGCTTTCTTACAGTTCCAATCAATATTGCACTCGCTTAATTGGAGCTTTGCAGCAACGTCTCTTACATTTTGCCTTTTATTTTCACAGTGACCTCGCTAAAGTTCATACATTTTCAGTACGGAGGAAGTCTGAAAGGCAGGGGAGCCAGAAAGTGCGAATGTAAATTCATGTGCATCTTATCTTTACCCTAAATAATCCCGACTAATTCAGAAACTAACTATTATAAAATGTCCACATGTATACGGTACGAAACAATCACACTTGCGTACAATACCAATTATCCACACATTCAAAATTTTATTACCACGCTTCGTACAATACGAGTTATCCACACGTTCAAAATTTTATGCATGAAAGAGGAAGCTCTACCGAATCATACCTGGAAACCCAACATCCTGAAAAGCCCTCACTGGCTTGGGAACATCCTTTCCTTCGACAGTAATCTCCCGACGCAGCCTATACTCGTCGACCTCAATCTCAGACATTGCCGCAACTGATGGCGACTCCACATAAAAGTTCTTCTCGAACGGAGTCAACCCGTCCAAATCCAATTTCCGCTGTGGAGCCTCCGAAGTGCCCTCATAATCTCTTTTAAACGACGATGATGAAGACGAGCGATAGCTCGAGCCCCCACCAAGCCCCGATTCACTGAAAAAAAAAAAAAAAACATCAAAATCCATAAAGAAAAAATTCAGACCCGATAATATTTAGTAGATATAACATGTGGATGTAAATTGAGGATTAGGGTTTATTACGTTCGGCGGTCGCGATATGAGCCGGGATCCGAGGAGCGACTGTCGTAGCGGCTCATGATTTGTGGGCTCTGCGTGCACTTCTGATTCAGAATATGGAAATTGACGAAGAGGTTTTGAAGAATGGTAGAGGCGTAGAGCAGTGCTAATGGGCAGAGGCAAATGGGAGAATACTCAGGATTTGGGGGGTGCGGGCTGAAATCGCATGGTTGGATTTGAACTTGTTTAGAATCTATCAATACATATTAGGAGAGAACAAATAAATCGTTAACCCGTTAAATCGAATCAAGTCACAATAAATCGTTTGATTTGGTTCGATTTCAAAAGTGAAATAGTTTGATTTAGTTTGAAAAAATTTCAAACCACTTTAAACAGTTTGATTTAGGTTTCAATTATCAAATCCGCGGTTTCAAATCGTAACCCGTTAAGTTTTAAACAAATTATTAAAAAAAAATTGAGTGCAGAAATAGCTTATCAAATTCAAATTGTCATTGAAATCTCTAAGTCATTTTGAGTATTGTTTTGATTTATTTTCTAGTATAAATGAGTTATAGAATAACTTTTATCAAAATTTGGACGTATTCTTGAAAAAATTATAGCATTTATCAATTGCAAAAAATGTGAAATTTTTTTTAGGATAAAGCTATGTTCTAATTTATGCATGTTTGATCCCTCTTTAAAAGTCCAACTTCATTCCAAACTATAACTATTGAAAGTCACAAAAAAGTTAAAATGATGATTGCATTTTTTATTGAAAAATTTTATAAACAAATTAGAAGAGAAATTAACTTTCAAAGAAAAATTAGAAGAGAATTCATTAGGACACATATTTATAACATACTAAATAAAAGAAATAGTCTTGCAGTAACATAATGTGTTGTCTTTTATTTATGTGAATGATTTTGAACAAATAAATCTCATTGTAATTGCAACCTACTGGAGTAATCCCCTTGTCAATATGAGTTGCATTGCAAAAAACGTTCAAGAACACCTTTTGACGAAATCTATGTAATGGCCAGTTGGTATTTCTTAGTTATTGACCATAAAGTTGGTATTGATCATTTACTCAATGCTATGTATCAATTGCGAAATTTGAAATCTTTGCTTTTGGGAGATTAATCATTCATTCATTCTTGCATTATCTTACAAGAATATGCCTTGGTTTAGAATCTACTAAATTTATTTTATTGCAAACCGCACCAAACCAAAAAACATGATTTGGTTTTATTTGATTTAGGAAATGAAATTGTTTTGTTTGGTTTGGAAAATTTTCAAACCGTTTTAAACGGTTTGGTTTGAAATTTGGCTACAAATCGTCTAAACCAAACCGTGTTCATCCCCAATAGATATAGATTATTTTCCTATTTTTAATTGGGAAAAATACATAAATGAGGTATTTTAAAATACAAATTTCAAAAATGAGGTCAAACTTCTATAATTTCAAAAATCAGGTTTTTATTAGAATTAATTAATTTAATTAAAGAAATAAATATATTAATGTCACATCATTATATAATTTCAAGTCACAAAGGACTAATACTTTTAGGTCACAAGTCAAAATTTTAAGGTCACTAATATTTTAATAAATAAATATATTAAGGTCACAACATTATATAATTTCAAGTCACAAAGGACTAATACTTTTAGGTCACAACTCAAAACTTTAAGATCACTAACTTATTTTTAGATCACAAATCTTTAAGTGTCAATTACAAAATTTAGGTTACAATTATTTGATTTCTATGTCACAACTTATCAATTATTAGGTCACATAATCTTTTAAGTCACATTTATCATATTTTTAGGTCAAAACATTATACAAGCACAAGACCTGCAACCACCACCTGCCAACGCCAACATCCTGCCACCATTTATAAGGTCACAAGAAAAAATTATAGGTAACAGTTCATCATCAAGGTTATCGCCACCGCCACCACAATGGTTTCAACGCCATCGTCACCATAGTGATTTCTTTAGGTCACATATTATGTGAGAGGTCACGTTCCAAGCATTCAACGTCTCAAACATTCAACACCTGTCACCGCCAGCGTCTCACCACCACCGTGCCACATGAATATCACCGCCTCCACTTCTTGTTGTCTGCACTACCACCGCCCAAGTCACAATAAATAACACAATCAACAACTGCAACCACTAGCGTCTCACCACCACCATAGGTCCACAACCACGGTGCCTGTGAATATCACCGCCGCCTCTCCACCACGGCCTCAACCACCACCACCAACAGCAAAATTGCATATCACATCCAAAATCCCAAAACCAAAATTCCACTCTCTCCAACAGCACATACCTCATTCTCCAATAGCAAAACTACATACCTCACAACCTACAACCAGAATCCAGCTACCTCCTGTCACCGCCGCACCCTCTTGCACCCCCACCGCAACCACCTGCACCCCACCATCACAGGTTCATCAGCACAAATTAACAACCACAGATCCTCCAGAATCCTAGTCCCTCCTGTCACCGCCGCACCCCCTTGCACCCCACCCCACCATCACAGGTTCGTCAGCACAAATTAACCACCACAGATCTACCACCACCAATTCGGATCAACCACCATAAGGTGCTGCTGCGAAGGAGGTGCAATAATGACCGCCTCGACCACAAGACAGTGTTGGCTGCGTGGAGTTATGAACATAAATGGAAGAGATGGTCCCACTCCCTCCCGTCACCATCGCACACCTGCCTACACCCCACCATCACAGGCCAACCACCACAAATCTACCACCACCAATTCGGATCAACCGCCATAAGGTGCTGTTGACTGCTACGAGGGAGGCGCGAAAAATGACCGCCTCTGCTTGGTGATGTCACCGCCGCTGTGTGGTGGCCTGAAAAGAAGCGTTGGCGATGGATTGAAGAGAAGCTTTGGTGGTGATGTGAGGAAATAGCGTGAGAATGAGGAGTGTTTGAATTAGGGTTTGGAAATTATGGGTTGGATTAGATAATTAATTTAATTTTGTAATATTATTAATTAATTAATTAAATCTTAATGAAACCTGAAAATTGAATAAATATATATTTCACCTTATTCTTGAATTTGGATCTTTAAAGGTAGGGGTAGGTGATGAGAATCGGGAAGGTCCAACTTCAACGCATGAACCTGTGATCCACAATGTTGCAAGATCAAAGTTCAAGGAGTTTCACGATAGTGCATTCAAGCAAGATTCGAGGTCGAATCCTTTTCAAGAGGGAGGGGATGATGAGAATCGGGAAAGTCAAACCTCGATGCACGTGCCCGTGGGACCCATGACGAGATCCGAAGTTGAAGAGGTTCAAGATTCGAGGCTAAACAATGTGAATAAATCAAGAAAAACAAGTCGAGAATCAAGTTGGAGTAAAAAGGAAGACGAAATTGGAAACAACCAATTTCGGTCGACCGAAACTAATTTCGGTCGACCGAAAGTCTGCAGAGTTTTTTGAATCAAGCCTCAGTCAGTTTCGGATGAGCAGAGGTCGACCGAAAGTCCAGTTTCGGTCGACCATGAGATCGACCGAAAAAAAGTTCGGTCGACCGAAACCTATCTTTCGGTCGACCGAAAGTCCTCCGAAATGAAAAAACGGGGTTTTTCTTGCAATTTCAACAAAAACGGGGTTTTTCTTGTAAATACCGAAATTGCACATTTTTTCCATTTTGTACATTATATTCTCATTTCTCTTCATTTTGTAACTTAACTTGGTTTGTTCATTAGAGAGCTCTTGAGAGCTAGGGCTTGAAGTCCCCCTTCTTGAGGTAAGGTTAAACCTCTTTGATCTTGTATCTTCTTGGAATTTAATCAACTTTATCTTGAGTATTATTATTCTTGTGTTGTTGTTTATTTTCCGCCACCTTGAAATTTGTTTAATTCTCTCCATTGGGCTAGGGTTAGTTTAATCCTTGAATTTTGGGTTAGATTTAAACTTGGGTTAAGGTGTTTATCCATTTATTTACCACTTTAGCTTTCTTGGGTTGGTATTAAAATTGTTGTGGGAATTTTCGGTCAACGCACCGAAGGGGTTCGCATCATTTGGTATCAGAGCTTGGCTCTAATTTGGTAAACCTATCTTTACTTTCTTGTTGTTATTCTTGTCATTGTGAAAAAAAAAAAAAAAAAAAATCCGAAAATTAGAAAAATTGGGGAAAATTTATATACCCATGTGTATTTGTTGATTCTATGTATTGGGTATATTGATTGTGAGTTGTTGGGAAAAATTCCATATTCATTCACTATAAAATCTACACTTTCCAAATTGTGTATTCAAAGTGTTTGATAAATTGTCCCAAAGAAAAATACTTCCTTAGTGCTTTATTGTTCAATGCCCATATAATGCTAATTGCTTGGGGCTATCCAATTCCCATAATTGAGATTGTGTTATCAACATTTTATTCCATATATCACTTGCTCCATACATTGGAAAATTGTTGATCATTCATTCCTTACTACATTTGGGGTTGTTGGGGATTTATTCATATATCCACATTATACACATTCAAGGCCACTTCAAGATTGGTACAAAGTGTTTGCTAAATTGCTACCTTGAAAATTACACTCTTGTGCTTATTTTCTCTACATATATGCCTTGTCTAATACTTGTGGTTATTCAATCCCATTGTTGAATTTGTGATCCTAGCATCTTATCCCACATAAATATTGTTCCGTTTGAGTATAGCAAGCACATAAATTCTACTTGCTATTTGTGTCTACTTGTTCTAAATTCCTTCTTCCTTGTTTGTGATTTCTTTGACTCCACAAGAATTATACTTTGTGGTTTAGTTGATTACCTTCCTTGGAGAACTTGAGAAAGGAGATTTTGAGTGGAAAAAGGCAAGAGTGGTGAGCTCAATAGAGGGTAAAAGCCAAAATTGAGTGAAACACGAGTGGAAGATATTCTTGTGAGAACACTTTCACACTTGCACACCCTGTCCATTTTCAATTCTCAAACTCAAGATTTGAAGTACTTGTTGGAAAATCTTTCAACCACCATGGCTAGACAAATGGAGAAAAGTGGGGGTGAGTTGGAAAATTTAGGAACAAGAGGGGAGAGTACATCGAATAGGGGAGGTGAAGAAATGATGTGTAGTAGAAAAAGGGTGAGGGATAAATGTGGGAACATTGTGTATAGGGATGGAGGTAGAAAACAAAGTGGGAGTTTGAATAGGAAAAGAAGAGATGGGTTAGAAGGTAGGAGAAATGGAGTTGATGAAAATATTGATAGTGCGAGAATGCAAAATTCATCACTTCATGGAAGGGGTATAAGTGGAGAAGTGGAAGAAGATTGGAGAATGGGTAGGAGACGAAGAGAATGGATAGATAGGAGTGGAAATGGGATGGATGAGAAGATTGATAATGAGCAAATGAAGACTTCATCATTCCATAAGAGGGACGGTAGTGGAAGTAGAGAAGTAGTGAAGGAGATGAATACTAGGCTACCAAAATTTTTGGACCATGATAATGAGAAGGAAACACATGGAGAAAATACATTCTACACTAGATGCCTTGTGGGGGATAGGGCATGTAGTCTCATTATAGATGGGGAGAGTGTCACTAATTTGGTGAGTGCTAGTAGGGTGGAGAAATTGGGGTTACCGGTTATGAAGCATCCTAATCCCTATGTATTGCAAAGGTTGAATGACTATGGGGAGGTGAGGGTAAGTAAACAAGTTCTTCTTACTTTTCACATTGGTACTTATAGTGATCAAATATTATGTGATGTGGTTCCCTTACACACTACTCACATAATTTTGGGGAGACCTTGGCAATGTGAACGAAATGTGAATCTTGATAGGAGAAGGAACCGGTGTAGCTTCAAAATGAATGGAAAAAATGTTGTGATCCTATCTTTGAGCTCGGAAGAAGTATGCAAAGACCAAATGAAGCTCAAGAAGGAATTCGAGGAAGAAAAGGAGAAGGAGAAGGAAAAAGAAGAGGAAGAAGGGGAGGATAGGAAAACAAGAGAACCTTCGATTGATAAAATTGAAGAAAATAAAAATGTGAGCAAGAGAGTTGGGGCCACGTCCCTAGAAAAAGGAGAGGCAGTGAGAGTTGGAGCCACGACTCCAGAAAAAGGAGAGGTGAGAGAAGAAACGAGGGTTGAGGATTCTACCTCAGAAAAAGGTGAGGAAGTGATGAGTGCCACCAAAGAAATTGAGAGAAGAGATCACTCCAAAATGTTCTTTACTCTTGAATATTCTAACACTTCCCTCCCTAGTTTGGTTCTTTCTTTGTTGCAGGAAATTGTGAGTCCAACTTATCAAGGCAACAAAGAACTCCAAAAGCACGCCATATGGAAGAAATTCATGGAAACATTTTCCTACAACAACGAGTACAACCGAGGTAAAGAAAATGGGATAACCAATGCAACATCTAGGAGGTATGCTCCTAACACTTCTTTGAATGCAAGGTTATTGTGTTTTGAATATATTAGAGGGTTGTATGATCTTGATGTAGATTTGACAAGTGTGTTGTTGACTTGTGAAAATGTAACATGTGGTAAGGATCATTGTCATGATGAGTGCTTAATGTGTAAATGCAACTTTTTGCGTGTGCCCAATGGCATAAGTACCAAATCCTTTTGTGAAAATGTTGCATATAGTACATTTCATGGGCATGTTGAATCCTTATTTTGTGAAAATATGCTTGGCTTACATATTCGCTCTCTAAAGGAATTGCTAGTTAGGGGAGTTCATGGGAAAAATTTATTGGGATGTTTTGATGATAAAAGGACCTCGCTTCTAAGATTTCTAGATGCTCCCTCATTCCGTCTTGAACATAGTAAGAGCATGCATGTTAAATATCCGAATTTGTTAAACATCTATGAATCATGTTGTGAGCAATATTTTGATGGATTTTATGGGCATGATGATTATTTGTTTTGGAAAATGGGATTGTTTCCTTGTAAATGTGTCATGCGTGAATTGCTAGTGGGAGGAGCACATGATAGTTGTTTGATGGGGCGATTTAAAATCAACGGGGTTTTAGGGGTATTATGTGATCAATTTTATTGGCCTATTTTGAAGATTGGTGTTGAACATGTTTGCACTTGTAGTAAATGCCGAACTTGTAAAATGGCTAAACTTAAGTTTTTCCCCCAAGAACTCCATGCATATTTGCCCATCATAAGTAAACCTGGGAGTACTACTTCTATGAATTTTATAGTGGGTTTACTTGGAATAAAGAAAGAAGATGTAGCTATTTTTGTGATTGTTGGTAGAAAAATTAAAATGTCACGATTGATTGCATGCCATGTAACCAACAAGGTCATCAACCTAGCTAATCTTGTCTTTCAGGAGGTCGTGCATTTGCACGAAGTTGGTGCTAATTTTGTGGTTGTTAAATTTGCTTGCGATTTAATTGCTCATCATAATAGCAAGTTTTCTCCACTTAAAATTGCTTGTGACTTTAACCTATTAACTCTGTTGAACTTTATGCACATGTTTATCGAGGAAAGAGTTGGTTTAGGTGGGCACGAAAATGCACCTTTGGTTAAGCCCCTTTACAGGAGGCTCGAGCTTCCATTCAGGGGAATTGGAATACAATGTATTTCCCATGCCAACCATGGTAGGAGGCGATTCGTATTTGATCCGGGTGGTTGGAAATGGTTCTTTTCAAGGAGAGAACGGGTTCCCAATCGAATAAAATCCAAAATGCTACCCTGCAATGTTGGCACCTCTCAAGTTCTTCGCAACGCCTACAAATTGATTTTACACGGTGAGTCTGAAATTTCAGTTACATTTATTGTGTCTGAATTTTCTATTTTTATTGTAGGTGCCGATTCGAGGTCGAATCTCTTTCGAGATGGAGGAGATGATGAGAATCGGGAAGGTCCAACTTCAACGCATGAACCTGTGATCCACAATGTTGCAAGATCAAAGTTCAAGGAGTTTCACGATAGTGCATTCAAGCAAGATTCGAGGTCGAATCCTTTTCAAGAGGGAGGGGATGATGAGAATCGGGAAAGTCAAACCTCGATGCACGTGCCCGTGGGACCCATGACGAGATCCGAAGTTGAAGATGTTCAAGATTCGAGGCTAAACAATGTGAATAAATCAAGAAAAACAAGTCGAGAATCAAGTTGGAGTAAAAAGGAAGACGAAATTGGAAACAACCAATTTCGGTCGACCGAAAGTCTGCAGAGTTTTTTGAATCAAGCCTCAGTCAGTTTCGGATGAGCAGAGGTCGACCGAAAGTCCAGTTTCGGTCGACCATGAGATCGACCGAAAAAAAGTTCGGTCGACCGAAACCTATCTTTCGGTCGACCGAAAGTCCTCCGAAATGAAAAAACGGGGTTTTTCTTGCAATTTCAACAAAAACGGGGTTTTCTTGTAAATACCGAAATTGCACATTTTTCCCATTTTGTACATTATATTCTCATTTCTCTTCATTTTGTAACTTAACTTGGTTTGTTCATTAGAGAGCTCTTGAGAGCTAGGGCTTGAAGTCCCCCTTCTTGAGGTAAGGTTAAACCTCTTTGATCTTGTATCTTCTTGGAATTTAATCAACTTTATCTTGAGTATTATTATTCTTGTGTTGTTGTTTATTTTCCGCCACCTTGAAATTTGTTTAATTCTCTCCATTGGGCTAGGGTTAGTTTAATCCTTGAATTTTGGGTTAGATTTAAACTTGGGTTAAGGTGTTTATCCATTTATTTACCACTTTAGCTTTCTTGGGTTGGTATTAAAATTGTTGTGGGAATTTTCGGTCAACGCACCGAAGGGGTTCGCATCAGTAGGTGTAATTTCTACTTTTTAATTTTAACAAGCATACTACTTTCCCAAAGTGGGATCCGACCGAAGGTTCAAGATTCAAATTCAATGGGAAATCATATCATACTATCATCATCATATTATACTTTATATAAAAGTAAGGCACTTCCCAAAAATATGTTTAGAAATGTTTCCCGCATAAACTATCTTTCCTTAAATTGAAGTATTTCAATGAATGAGAATTTTTTTTACAATTATACTATTATTTTGAAATCGAAAAATATGCAATATAAGTATCAAATTGAAGATCTTAACAAGAACTTTCATATGAACTCACAAGTTAGAATGTCGTCCTTAAAATCATATTAAAGATTAAAGGTAAAAAAATTATTTTGTACCTTTTACATTTTCTCAATGTTCTTTTATTTCAATGTCCCTTTATTTACCCATTTTTTCGCCAAATTTTTTTTCCTAAAATGGTAAGTAGTATTAATTAACTATATATTATTCATTTTGGACAAATTTTAGATTTAACATAATCCAGTTGAATGCAAATTTTTAAATAGCCGTTTTTTCCAAGTCCTTAAGTTTCTTATCTGCCTTCCTCTCTTGAAAATCAATTACATTTTTTTAAAATAAAAAAAAGGTCAATATCACATAAATATTTTTTCTTTAAAAACGGAAAATGAAAGATGATGAAATAGGAATGTTTATTGATCTATTTTTTTTTTCCTTTTTCTTTTTAATAAAATTGTGAGCGTATATCATAGATATATCTATTTTTTTAAGTATTACAAATTTTGTTTAAATGTAATTTTATTTACTTATTTGAAGCTTTAAATCAATTTAAATTATAATATTTAAAGAAATTTCCTAAAACGATAAATATACTAACGGTAAAAAATAATTAAGGTATGTGTAATTTGTACATTTTTTGTGATTAATTGTTCTCATTCGTTTCTAATTTTTAATTAAATGTTTATTTCATATATTATCATATAAATTCGATATATATAAGTAACAAATGATCGTGCATCGCACGGGTGCAACACTTGTAAATATGAAATAGTACTGTTGGACTGCAAAAAAATAATTGTGAAGATGAGAGCAATCAAATGAATCCAGGTATCAAATTCCATTATGACTACATAAGTAAACAACAATAAGAATTGAATTACAACTACACCATGATTAACAAAAAAATATTAATGTGCAAGTGTGAGTTTTCAAGAAATTTCTGAGGAAAAATGCTCCATAAGATAACAAGTACTTGCTTATGCATAATTAAACTCAAGCATATATGCTATAAAAACTTATGAAAGTGCAATTTTCTCAAAATGTATGAGAAGAGTCGGGAAATTTCTCATATAGAACTCTTAAGATAAAAGCAATAAATTATGCATTTTAAATTCGGAAAAGGCTGAATTTAAATGAACGAACTTGTAATGACTTGAGTTAAAAATTCATAACTTAACACCAAGGAAATCATTTGTATAAGACTAAAAGTTTATGTTGGGATGGAAAAATGACTTCAAAATAAGGACGCGGAAGTAGATCAGTTCAAATCACAACCACAACCATTTGTGCTAAAGGGAAACTGACCTTCAATTCAATGCCACAAAAGCTTAGAAAATAATTATCATGGCAGAGATGCAGTCAACTTGGGTATGGTTAAGTTAATATTATAAATTTATATATGTAAGTAAGAAATAAATAATTAACATAGACAAGAATTATGTGCCCAAGGATTCTTATAATTTATTTTAATTTAGAATAGTGTCTGGTTTTACTACAAAACTTGATAGAAGATTATAAGTCTACACATCCTAACAATGTACCTTCTAAAATAACAGTTTGTGTAAACAAATAAAGAGCATAGAACTCATAGATATGTTATATCCTACATTTGTTCTTCCATTTAAACCCGGACTCCGAATTTTGGTTTTCATGCTGCAATTGTTTGATATGAACAACAACGTTTTCATTTGCAGCTTGTTTTCCAGTTCTCCTTGGAATTCTTTTCCATGCAAAGTTTTTTCAACTAAACGCTGCCTTGACCAATACCGTCGGATTATCAGATTGCTCGTTCATGGAGAGTGGCAATTTTTAATTTCTAAATATTGTTGTCTACTTGTAAACACTACTGTTCGATCTGATTTTTCTGTTCCGGTGAAAGAATGAAGTAGTCACTCCTTGATCTTGTTTTACAAGTATTTTGTAGAAGGTGGGCTTGGTATAATGGTATTTATAGTATACCCAGGTCTTGTGCCTTGGCCAGTTGGCCTAATTGAATGGAGTATTTTATCTGCTTGTTGTGGAAATTTAGCTGGCCAAAGTTGGACTTTAAGTAGACATCAATTCCTACTCACACGTTGTCCCAAAGTCATGTTCCAAGTTTCTAAGCTTCTTTACAGGGCTTTATTTAGTTCTTCTATAATTTTTTATTTCTTTGACATTCCAACCCTGCTATGATATTTCTTGGGTCTTTTACCTCTCCAGCTCTCTCATCTAAAGCCTTTGAATTGTATAGTTTTTATTCTATTATTATCATTATCAAGAAAAAGAAACTTATTTAAGGGCTGGAAGGAATTTGAGAAGAAATTAATAGTGTGTTTGATTTTAGTTAAAATGAGTTTTTTTTTTTAAATGAATAGTTATTTTTATGAGAATGTGTAACGCCCCGAGTTCTAAATACTCGAAACGCCACTTCATCGTCTCAAACTCAATTTCAAAAAAAAATATATATATATTTATTTAGCGAAAATAATTAAAATTTTAAATTTTGCATAAAATATTATTCCAATCATTCATAGAAATAAAATTCAAATCCTCCATAGTCGGTACAAAAATAAAGTTCGACTTAAAATAAACGGAAATTTTAATATTTAAAATAACATTTAATTATTTCTTTGCCACTTGTATCCATCACTCCCCACCGCTTCCGAAGTCTGCAAAAATTGTTAATAACGGGGTGAGTATTTCTAAGAAATACTCAGTAAACTCATAATCGAATAATTCACTTAATCCATAAATTGCACATAAACATGTGATCATGCTAACATATTTTTCTCATAACATCATAACATATCGCATATTCACATAAGTGCGGAAAGTAGCATTGTCTTGTCTTAATTCAACATGCAACTATGCATGGAAGTTATAGCGCATATAACATTTCTTCTTTATACACCATTTTCGGGAGAGCATTTGCCTGTCTTACCCCTCATGGTTAATCACATGAACATAACATCATATATGATTTACATAATTCCAGATTCACATGCAAATCATAGCTAAATAAATTATTGAGTATGAGTCTACCTCAAAGCTTAACGAGTATATATATCGAGCGGGAAAAACTTCAAGTCTCTAATCGTCCGTTCGCGTCGTCTAGCCAAAAAAGATAAATTTTGAATTAGAAATTTTGGAAAATTGAGTATTTAAAATAAAATAAAAGATTGGGGGCTAATTTGAAAATTTAACATAATTAAATTTTAAAAGGCTCGGGACTTAATTAAAATTTTCAGAAATAAAAGGAGCTGACTCGAAATGTTTAAAAACTATAGGGCTTAGATAATAGCTTTTAAAAACTTGGGGTCAAAATTGACAGATTTTAAAAGTTGGGACTAAAGGGCAATTTCCACAAATAAACAAAATATAAAAAAAAAGTTTATCTCTTTTCTCTTTCCCATTCGAAATTCAGAGAGGAAGTGAGAGACGAGAGATGGCGATCCTTCCTACTGCCCGGCGTCGTTGCGCCGGGCTTGACCGGTGGCGGTGGCGCCGTCGACATGGCGGCGCCCGGGGTGAAGAGTTTGGTTTTTTTTTTTTTGGATGGTTTTTGCAAGAATCCGAGATAAACAAAAGCTTGGGTTCGAAATTGGGAATTTCGATTTCCGACCACCCTTCCGGCGATAAATCCGACTATGAAGGTCGGCGGCTCAAGGTGAGTGTTGGGTCAAATTTATTCTTTGCTTTTTTTTTTCCAGTTGTTTGGTGTCATTTTTGGGGGATTCCGAAATTGGTCAGTGGTGATCGATTTTGATGGTGTGGTGGTGTTGGCGTCCGGGTTGCTGTGGTTCGAGGTTGAATTGGTTGGAAGGTGATGATGGAGTTCGATTTGGGTGTTGGCTGGTGTGAACTTTGGAGTGGTTGGTGAACTCAACGGATTGAGATAAGAAACATTCTTACCCAAATAGGCAGTGTCTGCGTGAGGGACGTGAAAATGGGGATTGGGACTGGTTTATAGTGAGCACTTGGGGAGCTGAAGGATTGTAACTGAAATTGGGAATTGATGGTGGCGTTTGTGATGTGAGGAACGTGTCTGGCCATCATTTCTGATTCAAAGGTTGTTGGAACGTTTATGATCTTAATTAATCTCTGATTTTGTAATGGAATATGAACAGTAGTAGTAGGGGAGTCTTGATTTGGATGGAAATTAAAAAAAAAAAAAAGGCTCTTGATTGAGAATTTAGTAATAATAATAATAATAATAACAACAACAACAACAACAGAATTTGGTTATTGGATGAAATTTATGTTAAATATGATCAATAGTTTAGACTCAGAAATATCGAATTTGAAATAAATATAATTTCGGGATGAAGACAAAAATTTTGGGACAACTTGCCATCGCAACTCGGACTCAAGAATTTAAATGGATTTAAATCTATTTCTTGAAATAATTTATATGGCTAGACGAACACGGTCTCATCGGGTGAAGTCGTAACGACAATTTAAATAAATTTAACTTTTATTGTTATAAAATTTTCTCGGTCGCTACAACCTTACCCCCTTAAAATAATTTCGTCCTCGAAATTAAACTTACTTGGTCTACAATTTCTGGATATTTGGCTAAAATTTCCTCTTCCTTTTCCCAGGTAGCCTCGTTGCTACCGTGTCTACCCCACTGGACCTTGACTAAGGGAATCTCCTTGTTCCTCAAGACATGGACTTTTCTGTCAACTATTACCATAGGTGCTTCCTCATAGGATAGATTCCTCTGAATCGGAATCGACTGATAGTTAACCACATGGCTGGGATCATGCACATACTTCCTTAATGGAGAAACATGAAAAACATTATGTACCGCCGCAAGTTCTGGCGGTAGCGCCAAACGATAATCCACGTTCCCTACTTGTTCCAATATCTCAAACGGCCCAATATATCGAGGCCTTAGCTTTCCTCTTATACCAAAACGGAAAGTTCCTTTCATCGGGGCCACTTTCAAAAATACATTATCTCCAACTTGAAATTCCAAGTCTTTTCTTCTCTTATCAGCATAGCTCTTCTGTCTATCTTGAGCAGCTTTAATCCTCAGTCTGATCTTTTCAATAGCCTCTACTGTCTTTTCAATCAATTCTGGACCTAATATCTTCCTCTCACCAATCTCATCCCAATATATTGGTGATCGGCATCTTCGTCCATACAATGCTTCATATGGCGGCATACCGATGGTAGCCTGAAAGCTATTATTGTAGGCAAACTCTACCAATGGCAGGTGAGTTTCCCAGTTACCACTCAAATCCAAAACACAGGCTCTAAGCATATCTTCCAAAATTTGAATAGTACGCTCAGACTGTCCGTCAGTCTGGGGATGATAAGCTGTACTAAAATTTAATTTAGTACCCATAGCCGTTTGTAAGCTCTTCCAAAATCTCGAGGTAAACCTCGGATCTCTGTTTGAAACAATGGATACTGGGACTCCATGAAGTCGAACAATCTCTCTAACATATATCTGTGCCAACTGTTCTACATTGAGAGTCATTCGAATCGGAAGGAAGTGAGCTGACTTCGTGAGTCGATCCACAATAACCCAAATTGCATCATGCCCTCTCGCAGATCTCGGTAAACCCGTAACAAAATCCATAGTGATTTTCTCCCACTTCCATTCGGGTATTTCTACAGGATTTAACAATCCTAATGGTCTCTGATGTTCGGCCTTAACTTGCTGACAGACCATGCAGCGCGAGACAAATTTAGTAATGCTTCCTTTCATATTCCTCCACCAGAATGTTTCTCGCAGATCGCGATACATTTTCGTCCCTCCTGAATGAGCTGCATATGGGGCTGAATGGGCTTCATCCAATATTTCATTTCTGATCTGATCGTCTTTTGGTACACAGAGACGACCTTTGAACATAAGTGCATTGTCAGGGGCAATCTAGAAATCTATCCTCTTATCCGTCCCTACTTCAGATCTGATATTTTCCAAGAATTTATCACTAACCTGAGCTGTCACTATTCGTTCTCTCAAATCTGGCTTAACAATCAAGTTTGCAAGTTTACTAGAATTTTGGATCGATGGGGCTTGTACTTCGATCCTCATATTCTGAAAATCTCGAATCAGTTGTTCTTGCATTGTTCCCAAGAGTGATAATTGTCCAGCATCCTTTCTGCTTAGCGCATCTGCAACCTTGTTGGCTTTACCCGGGTGGTAAAGAATAGTGCAGTCATAATCCTTCACCAACTCAAGCCATCGGCACTGTCTCATATTCAGCTCCTTCTGAGTAAATAAATATTTGAGACTCTTATGATCGGTGTAAATCTCGCATTTACTCCCGTATAGATAGTGTCGCCAAATCTTCAAAGCATGCACTACGGCTGCTAGCTCCAAATCATGCGTTGGATAATTTTGCTCATATGGCTTCGATTTCCTCAAAGCGTAGGCAACCACTTTACCTTTCTGCATTAGGACACATCTCAATCCATGTTTGGAGGCATCACTGTAAATAACAAAACCGTCAGTTCCATCGGGTACCGTCAATACTGGTGCTGAAACCAGTCTATTCTTCAACTCTTGGAAACTTCGCTCACATTGTTCAGTCCATTGAAATTTGACACCTTTTCGCGTCAACTGAGTCATGGGACCAGCTATCTTAGAGAAACCTTCTATGAACCGTCGGTAATATCCCGCCAATCCTAGAAAGCTCCTCACATCTCCAGCACTTGCTGGCGTAGCCCAATTAGTCACTGTCTCAACCTTAGATGGATCAACTTCGATTCCTTTGACCGTGACAATGTGACCCAGAAAACCTATCTTCTCCAGCCAGAATTCACACTTCTTGAATTTGGCATACAGTTTTTCTGCTCTCAATGTCTCCAGTACAATTCTCAGATGTTCCTTAATCAATGAAGACAATGACGAATTTATCCAAATATTGGTGGAAAACTCGATTCATCAAGTCCATAAATACTGCAGGTGCATTCGTGAGACCGAACGGAATCACTGTGAACTCATAATGTCCATATCGCGTTCTGAATGCTGTCTTTGGCACATCAGACGGCTTAATCTTTAGTTGATGGTAGCCGGACCTCAAGTCCATTTTTGAGAAAACAGCAGCTCCTTTCAGTTGATCAAACAAGTCTTCAATCCGAGGTAATGGATACTTATTCTTTATCGTCAACTTGTTGAGTTCTCGATAATCGATGCACATTCTCAGACTGCCATCCTTCTTCTTCACAAACAGAACAGGCGCTCCCCATGGAGACACGTTAGGCCTGATGAAACCCTTCTCTAGTAGTTCCTCCAGCTGGACCTTCAATTCCTGCAACTCTTTCGGTGCCATACGATACGGAGCTTTAGAAACAGGGGCAACTCCTGGCACTAAGTCGATAACAAACTCCACTTGCCTATCAGGCAGAATGCCGGGTAGGTCATTAGGAAAAACATCACCATAATCGCACACAACTGGCACTGACTCCAAGGTAACTTCTTTAGTCGGTTAGTCTTGAAGGCTAACCAGATAGCCCTGACAATTTCTTTTGCTTAGAAGTCTTTCTGCCTGAAGAGCCGAAATAAGGCGAGGAAGTGCCTTAATCTTCGACCCATAGAATCTGAATACTTCTTTGCCATTCTTACGAAATACGAATTCCTTCTCAAGGCACAAAATAGCAGCACGATTGATACTCAACCAGTCCATTCCTAGGATAATATCGAAATCTCTCATCGGAATTATGTTCAGATCTGCTTCAAGTATTTGGCCATCGAAATCTATTTTTACCGTCTTAACTATCTTATCAGTCTCAATAGTTCCTCCCAATGGTAAACTAACCTCAAGTATACTACCAGTTTTCTCTCCAACTAAATCCAGTCTAGATAGGCATGCATCAGAAATAAAAGAATGTGTAGCACCCGAATCAATCAAGATATAAACAGGAATACCGGAAACAGTTAGTATACCTGCGATCACGTCGGAATCTTCGGCGGCATCCATGGCAAACACTCTGGCCTTTCCCTTCTTATTCTGGTCCACGTTCTTCTTTTGATCGGTGCCCTGTGCTGGTGGATTGCAACAATCAAAGGCAAAATGACCTGGTTGGCCACATTTGTAGCACACTCCTTTGCCCATCAAACACTCTCCTTTGTGCATTTTCAAACACTTCGGACAAGGTGACATGTTGCCAGTTGCTTGACCCTTAGCGGGTCCTGAGTTCGTCTTCTTGTTGGGCACATAACTCCTGTTCTGGTTCTGATTCGGACCATTCCACTTTCTCTTGCCCTGAAAATCTTGCATTCCTCTGACTTCCCTCAGTACCAAACTTTATTCCAGCATAAGCCACCGCTTGAGCTTTCTTCACAACCTCTCTATATGTGGGCAATTCGTGAGAACTAACGATCTGTCGAATCTCCTATCGTAGACCTCTCTCAAAACGACGGGCCTTTTTAGCCTCAGTCTCCACCAGATGTGGAG
This sequence comes from Ligustrum vulgare, assembly GCA_963555705.1. Taxonomy (NCBI): domain Eukaryota; kingdom Viridiplantae; phylum Streptophyta; class Magnoliopsida; order Lamiales; family Oleaceae; genus Ligustrum; species Ligustrum vulgare. Next base: position 1,224,308 of record OY743172.1, on the reverse strand, counting down.
CATAACGTGACAACTCCTCAAACTTCCTCTCATATTCTGTTATATCCATATCTCCTTGTACAAGGCGTAGGAACTCCGTCTCTTTATGATCTCGAAGAGCTGGGGGGAAAAACTTATCTTTGATCTCAGCCTTAAATTCCTCCCATGTCAAGGCTGCTTGCTCTTCCTCAGTCCTGGTACGCGATGCTGATTCCCACCAAAATCCAGCTCTTCCGACTAGCATAAACTTAGCACAAATAATCTTCCTGTCCCCAGGGCAGGATATGTGCCTAAATATCTTCTCGATGGTTTGCAGCCACTATTCCACGGCTAGTGGGCCATTTCCGCCATCAAAAGTAGGCGGACGGTACCTTCTGAATTGCTCAATGATTGGTACCGCGGGAGCAGCTGGGGCTTGCCTCATGTCTTGTACAGCCCTGAGTAAGTCTCTGATAGCCGTGGCTCCCTCTTCTAGGGCAGGATGCTCAACCACATTTCTGTTTCCGCGCCTAGACATTTTCCTTAAAAAAAAAAATGAAACAGAAAAATATTTTTAAGTTCTCGATTCATAACCCATCATCACGATAATGTACTCAACTCAAAAATAATTGACGGAAAATATCTTTATTCATAACTTAAAATTCCTTCAAGTGAGGATACATCAAATCAAAAGATAACTGGAAATGGAAAATGCTAACGCTGACTACTATACTATTCCATTCTACTCATTGAGCCAACCATTTCCTCCAGACGGTGGTGCAGCTGGCGGGGAACCGTAATTGAACCATGGCGAGTACCCCGGTGAGCTAGGGGTGTAATCATAAATTCCTGACTCCGCGTCAGATACCACTAATGGTTCATCCTCCTCATCGTCGTCAGAGATGACAATTACTTCTAGCGCGGGCGCTGGCGTTGGGACGGAGTAATCGTCGTCTGAAATAACAATCACTTCTGGCTCTGGCGCTGGGGCAAGGCCTCTAAAGTGGTTCCAGTGCTCCAAGAACTCGATACACACTCTCGAAAAACTTATGTCCTCACCGAGACGTCCTTTTACATCATTGTAAAACTGAGTTGCTTGCTGTTGTTGACCTATCGGAAATGTCGACAACAAATGATTGATGGACTGAGTGTCCGTCGTCCTAAGACCACCGGCTATGGCCCTTCGACGTAAGGCACAGTACCCGAATATATGATCAAACAATGTGGTATGTGGGTCCACTCGGAAGGACAAGTAAGCTGAAAACTTGTTTCCTGGTTCATTCTGTTGACCCCTTCTAAAATGTGCCATATCTAAAGAAAATACCGATTATGCAAGGTCCAGTTTAGGGTTCTTATAATATCATCTTCGAAATTCGAGGACGGAAATTTATTATGAAAAACATTTCTTAAATTATGCTTCTTCTTCTTATTTCCCCATTATGCTCGAACTCATATTCTTTTACTTATTTCGGAATATAATTTCTTTCTTCTTCATCTAAATTTCATAAGATATGTAACAATTTTCCGAAATAAACATAACAGTAATCATGAACTTCATAATAAAATTCTTTACCTTCGGAATCGGCGGAGAGAATGATGATAGTGGCAAATTTTTGAAAACCTCCTTTGAAAATTTTTGCAAGTCTACAGAAACGTAGACTTTGCTCTGATACCATTCTGTAACGCCCCGAGTTCTAAATACTCGAAACGCCACTTCATCGTCTCAAACTCAATTTCAAAATATATATATATATATATATATATATATATATATATATATATATATATATATATATTTATTTATTTATTTATTTATTTAGCGAAAATAATTGAAATTTTAAATTTTGCATAAAATATTATTCCAATCATTCATAGAAATAAAATTCAAATCCTCCATAGTCGGTACAAAAATAAAGTTCGACTTAAAATAAACGGAAATTTTAATATTTAAAATAACATTTAATTATTTATTTGCCACTTGTATCCATCACTCGCCACCGCTTTCGAAATCTGCAAAAATTGTTAATAACGGGGTGAGTATTTCTAAGAAATACTCAGTAAACTCATAATCGAATAATTCACTTAATCCATAAATTGCACATAAACATGTAATCATGCTAACATATTTTTCTCATAACATCATAACATATCGCATATTCACATAAGTGCGGAAAGTAGCATTGTCTTGTCTTAATTCAACATGCAACTATGCATGGAAGTTATAGCGCATATAACATTTCTTCTTTATACACCATTTTCGGGAGAGCATTTGCCTGTCTTACCCCTCATGGTTAATCACATGAACATAACATCATATATGATTTACATAATTCCAGATTCACATGCAAATCATAGCTAAATAAATTATTGAGTATGAGTCTACCTCAAAGCTTAACGAGTATATATATCGAGCGGGAAAAACTTCAAGTCTCTAATCTTCCGTTCGCGTCGTCTAGCCAAAAAAGATAAATTTTGAATTAGAAATTTTGGAAAATTGAGTATTTAAAATAAAATAAAAGATTGGGGGCTAATTTGAGAATTTAACATAATTAAATTTTAAAAGGCTCGGGACTTAATTAAAATTTTCAGAAATAAAAGGAGCTGACTCGAAATGTTTAAAAACTATAGGGCTTAGATAATAGCTTTTAAAAACTTGGGGTCAAAATTGACAGATTTTAAAAGTTGGGACTAAAGGGCAATTTCCACAAATAAACAAAATATATAAAAAAAAGTTTATCTCTTTTCTCTTTCCCATTCGAAATTCAGAGAGGAAGTGAGAGACGAGAGATGGCGATCCTTCCTACTGCCCGGCGTCGTTGCGCCGGGCTTGACCGGTGGCGGTGGCGCCGTCGACATGGCGGCCCCCGGGGTGAAGAGTTTGGTTTTTTTTTTTTTGGATGGTTTTTGCAAGAATCCGAGATAAACAAAAGCTTGGGTTCGAAATTGGGAATTTCGATTTCCGACCACCCTTCCGGCGATAAATCCGACTATGAAGGTCGGCGGCTCAAGGTGAGTGTTGGGTCAAATTTATTCTTTGCTTTTTTTTTTCCAGTTGTTTGGTGTCATTTTTGGGGGATTCCGAAATTGGTCAGTGGTGATCGATTTTGATGGTGTGGTGGTGTTGGCGTCCGGGTTGCTGTGGTTCGAGGTTGAATTGGTTGGAAGGTGATGATGGAGTTCGATTTGGGTGTTGGCTGGTGTGAACTTTGGAGTGGTTGGTGAACTCAACGGATTGAGATAAGAAACATTCTTACCCAAATAGGCAGTGTCTGCGTGAGGGACGTGAAAATGGGGATTGGGACTGGTTTATAGTGAGCACTTGGGGAGCTGAAGGATTGTAACTGAAATTGGGAATTGATGGTGGCGTTTGTGATGTGAGGAACGTGTCTGGCCATCATTTCTGATTCAAAGGTTGTTGGAACGTTTATGATCTTAATTAATCTCTGATTTTGTAATGGAATATGAACAGTAGTAGTAGGGGAGTCTTGATTTGGATGGAAATTAAAAAAAAAAAAAAAGGCTCTTGATTGAGAATTTAGTAATAATAATAATAATAATAACAACAACAACAACAACAACAACAGAATTTGGTTATTGGATGAAATTTATGTTAAATATGATCAATAGTTTAGACTCAGAAATATCGAATTTGAAATAAATATAATTTCGGGATGAAGACAAAAATTTTGGGACAACTTGCCATCGCAACTCGGACTCAAGAATTTAAATGGATTTAAATCTATTTCTTGAAATAATTTATATGGCTAGACGAACACGGTCTCATCGGGTGAAGTCGTAACGACAATTTAAATAAATTTAACTTTTATTGTTATAAAATTTTCTCGGTCGCTACAGAATGGATGATTGAAATTTGGTTGAAAAATCAAATATTGTGGACTAGACTTTTAGTGGATGGTTGAGATTGAGTACTTAGAAAAATGATTTTTTTTTAATGAAAACCAAAAAAGGGGCTAAATATCTTTCTGTGTCTAGTTATATATATGACACAGTAATATAAATTGATGAATTTCAGATTATTATAGAATTATGTTCGAGTAATCGGCACATTCCTCCGGCGGGCAAAGAACTGGTAGGAAATATCCCTGGGCACTCAAGTTTTCTGAAATTTACTTGGTTATATTAGATCTTGCCTCATGGAACAATCCATAGTTCCTCTTGCTAATTTATGCAATGCATATCCTTGTATACTCGTTAGCTTTATGTTCTTCAAACCAAAAATTTGAATCCTGTTCTCGTATGATTCTTTTGAACCTTATTCAGGAAGATTTGTTCCTGGTTGCTACACTCTCGCAGACGCAGTCTCTGAAGCACTTCCCCATGACATGCAGCCTGCAGGTATGCTATATTCCAGTAGTTGAATTCTTGACTATGAGCATGTATTCATAATAATAAGCTTAAAAAGTTCACTATAAGTGAGATAATTTTTCTATTGTACGGCTGTACTTCTTAACAGGGACGGAGCTAGGATTGTAGTTGAGTGGGGGCCAAATTTTTCAAATAGTGGGAGGCAGAGGCCCCCTCCCGGGGGTTCGGGGGCGGAGCCCCCGAAATTTTTTTGAACCAAAATTATTGACATTATGAAGCAACAAATCAAAAGCTAAACTAAGTTAACTAACAAGTAACAACTAACTAGTGTAAACTAGTAATTTACAAAAGAAAATACCTAAAACTGAAAAATAAATGTAAACTTTCAATGTGAGAGATATTAGTAATAAATATTGTATTTACTTCTTGCATAAACATAATGATTGCAGAGAGAGAATTAAAATCAAAGGAAATAAATTCAAGATGCAAATTCTTTCATTTTTTTTTTTTTTTGCACTCAAAATTTTTTTTTTCTTTTTTGGACTCAAAATTTTTTTTTTCAGTGGGGGCCATGGCCCCCACTGGGCCTTATAGGGCTCCGTCCCTGCTTCTTAATACTAAGCATGTCAGGTATTAAATATTTGCTTTGGGCTACATAATGTGGATTAATATGGAACTAAAAGTTCTGTATCATTAAATATTTGATTCTTAGAGCATGTCAGTCAGCCTAAGCTTTAAAAGTTCAATTATAATTAAACAATTAAATATTATTTTGATTGGTCAAATTTGGAAAAATTAAGTTATTTATTATGGCATGGAGGTAAGAGTTATGTTCGAGATATGTAACTATTTTTTTTTTTTTTTACATAAAAAGAGTAAAGTTTTTTCACAAACTTTTGCATTTTATTGTACACCAGAACTTGAGCTATTAAAACACTTGGGCACTATTATAGTTTTCTGCCGAAAACTTAAGCCTCCGTTTGGTAAAAAGTTTATAAATGATACAATTTTTCAAACCACTTTTTAACAATTCAAATTTTTTCTCTCCACTTTTTAACCACACATTTTACTTCAAAATCATAAATAAACCAGTTTATAAATCATTACAGTGTTACCAAACAAAGGCTAAACCTCATTGCACGGCGAGTTTAACAAGGACCTTTCAAGAAAATGTAGAATTCAATGAGTAGGAAATATTCCCAACATCAAATAAGTGTCTTATCACTGTCTTCTATATGGTACCACCATGAATTTTGGAAAATAACTCGAGCAATTCATTTTGATCTGACATTGTACCCGCGAGCTTTCTGCCCTTGTAAATCCAAAATTTATATGGGTATAAATCACGTGGAAGTTGACCCTTATTGGTATGGACAAAATGTAAATTTATGGCTCTCATCATTCTTGAATAATACCTCAAGTGCTTTGACTAATAATTTCCACTTTTTGCAGAATATTTGTGAAGATTAGCGCATACCATACGTTCCGACTACAATTATTATTTTCTCTCTTCGAGCAGTCGAGAGCCTTTTATTGCCTGTGCTGTTTCCAAGACGTATTTATTAAAATACTGATCAACTGAACTAGTGTGCTAATAATCGTAGTTAGTTATATTCAGTTAGGTTGACTACTCAATTAGTGCATTAGTTGAAGTTGGTTAATCAGTTTTTTATTGTTGTCTATATAAACAGCTATATCCTTGCATTTCTGAAATAAGAAAAATATTAGCAGCTCGATATTCTTTATCTTCCTTTCTTTTAGCTGTTCTTAGCTCCATTTTAATATTGTATCAGAGCAGGCTTCCAAACAGTGGAACGCAAAATTTACTGAAGTACTGACCATTCTCTTTTCATAAGGAGTGCAGGTAATGTTTTTATAGCATTACTTGTGTATGTAGATGATATCATTGTAGCCAGCAATGATAAAAGGGCAGTTGATAGCTTGAAAAAGTCATCAAATTCAAAATTCAAGCTCAAAGATCTAGGACCATTACAGTTCTTTCTAGGCCTTGAGATTGCAAGATCTTGTAAAGGAATATCAGTTTCCCAAAGAGGATATTCACTCAAATTATTGAATGAGGCAGGGTTTCTGGGTTGTAAACCTGCAAATACACCCATGAAAGCAAATTTAAAACTATCACAGGAAGAAGGACAAATGCTGGAAGATGTGACAGGATATAAAAGATTGATTGGGAAGCTATTATATCTTACCATTACCAGGCCAGATATAACGTATGCTGTACACAGGTTGAGTCAGTTCTTAGCCATGCCAACTGATAGACATCTAATGGCTGCACATAGAATATTACAGTACATAAAGGCAACTGCAGGACAAGGGCTTTTTTTATCCTTCCAAATCAATTGAAATTCAACTGAAGGCGTTTGCTGATGCTGACTGGGGAACATGTCCAAACACCAGAAGATCAATCTCAGGATATTGTGTGTTCTTGGGGAATTCCTTAATATCATGGAAATCAAAGAAGCAAGTTACGGTGTCACGATCTTCAGCCGAGGCGGAATATAGATCTATGGCAAATGCAGCAGGGGAAATAACTTGGTTGCTGACATTACTTGCTGAATTTGGAGAGAATCATCAAAAACCAGCAATCATGTACTGTGATAATGAGGCGGATCTGCACATAGCCGCAAATCCAGTGTTTCACGAAAGAACGAAGCACATAGAAATAGATTGTCACTTTGTTAGAGAAAAAATCCAGGACGGGAAACTAAAGACGTTGCATGTGTCTAGCAGGAACCAGGCTGCAGATGCTCTTACGAAGGCACTACATTATCCGCAGTTCAAAGAGTTGGTTGACAAGATGGGCTTGATAAATATATACGCTCCATCTTGAGGGGGCGTATTAAAATAATGATCAACTGAATTAGTGTGCTAATAATTGTAGTTAGTTATATTCAGTTAGCTTAACTTCTCAATTAGTGCATTAGTTAAAGTTGGTTAATTAGTTTTTTCTTGTTGTCTATATAAACAGCTGTATCCTTACATTTTTGAAATAAGAAAAATATCAGCAGCTCGATATTCTTTATCTTCCTTTCTTTTAGCTGTTCTTAGCTCCATTTTAATAGTATTAGATAATGCTGCGTTTGATAAGGACGGTGAAATTTGGGTGGAAAAGAAAATGAATTCTAGGGAATTAGAAGTTTAATGTGTTTGATTGATTTAATTTTCTAGGTAGAAGAAGTGGAGAATTTTTCAACTTTTATTATTTAATTGACATTATTTAAAGTAAAATTTAGCTATTATAATATAAAAATTTATTTTTTTATTTTTTCATATATTTGTATTTGATAATAAAAATGTTATTTTTTGAAAAAAAATAAGTCAATTAACAAAAATAAAATGGATCAAACGCGATGAAATTCATTTTCCATGTAACATGGAAATAAAAATCAGGCATTAGGTTGGAATTCATTTTCCTCATTTACATGGAAAGGGAGCGCTTGAAGGCAAAACCTAGAAATCATTTTCTTGGCTAAATTAAACCTATCAAACATGACATCATGGAAAAATGGGGTGGAAAATGGAGCTTTCCCAGAGAATTGAAGCCTTTCAGACTCAACTATATAGGAAATATATATGAGAAAGTTTCGGATCGTGTTCAGACAATGATAAAAGTTCCTGTACATTACCTCCACTTTCCACACAAGGTAAATTTTTTGGGATCGTTCGGCAGTTAAATTAGTTTAAATTGATTTATTTGAATTTTCTAAGTAAAAGTGTGATTAAAAATTGGAAAGAAAAAATATGTATAGTTAAAAAATGATTTGAGAAATTGTGTAAATTAAATCAATCGATTTAATCCAGCTGCGGAACGGAATCTTAATTTTTTCAAACCTTGACATTTGAAGGTAGGGGCCTTTGCCTTGTTGGCCTAGGTCAGAGCCGACCTCACACCAAATAATAATTGTTGAATACGGTCGAACACCCAAATTTAGCTCCAAAATAATGATCATCGAGTAGGGGTTAAAGTAAACTTGAAACAATATTCTTTAAACATTTTTTTGATCACACAAATCTTTTTAAACCACTTTTTAATTATATTTTACTTTAAAAATATCACGTTCTTTGTTTATTTTTTTTTTCTATTTACCAAATCAAGTCATACTAATTTTCACTTGTCTCCCAATTATGGTGTGTTTGATAACACCCAATTTCTATGAAAGTGTTACATTCGAGAAATTGTTTTTCTACTTTTTTCGTTTGATACAAAGTTGAAATTGTAATTCGAATTTTAAGTTACAACTATTTCAATCTCAAAATTGGCCAATTTCATGAAAAATCTATTCTCGATGATTTTTTGACTTCCTACTAACATGCTTGTTTGGCTCTTATTTTTCTAAAATAAATTTATTCAACACTCAATCTCAATCATTCATTTTAGTTAAGTCTATTGTTTTTGATTTTTCAAATATTTTTTAAGCATACATTCATTCAAAAATACTATGCAAAATCACACAATTCACAAAAAAAAGGGCCAAAAAAAACACGTAATTTGATTTCTCTTTTACATTTGACTATTAAACATATCCTTAGACTATGTTTGATCCACATGTACCATGTAAATGTTCTCCTATGTTTGATTAACATGGACCCATATAAATTTTCTCATCAAAGTCATGAGAAAATGTTTGCTTGAAAAATTATTTACATTAAATTGTGCTTCATAATATTATACATGAAAAATGTTTTTCAAGTCAAAAATTTCAATCAATCACAAAAGTGGAAAGATATTTACTTGTAATGATATTTTTCACGACAAATTTTTCTTGTTTGATTTTCATAGTTTTTGAAAAAGTGAGTTTTGAATAATAGTTTTAGGAAATAGTGTGGTTAAAAAGTTGTTTGAAAAGTAAAAAATTGCAGGCTTGATTTTTTTGGATGATTGAAATCGATTATTGTAAAAAAAAAAAAATAGTACTCCATCTGTCTCGTAAAAATAGTCTAATATTCCTTTTTTGTCTGTCACACAAAGATAATTCACTATCATTTTTGAAAATGAAGTTAATATTTTATGTCTTATTTTGCTCTTATTTAATGTATTTTTATTAATGTAAATAAATTTATACTTTTTTAATTTTGTGTGGAATTATATAAATTTATTAGGGGTATATTAGGAAAATAATTGTAAAATTTATTTTTTCAAACAACATTAATTCATATTTTTAAAATTGTGTAAACATGGATAATGAACTATCTTTGTGGGGAATGAGAATATATTTTTATGAAAAATAATGTTTATCAGCATTGTTTCAGTTAAACACAAAGGCACGCTTTTACTGAACCTCACCCTCTGATAAACCACCGCGTACTGCCAAATATCCACCGGCAGCTATGGCCACTTCTCTTCCTGTGCTCTCGTACGCGCCGCCAGTGAGAGCTTTATCAGTAGACACTCAACAAAGACTTTCTTACAATCCCCACCGTACATATCCCAAGAAGCCCGAAGAATCTCTCTCCTCCACCACATCCACCGCCAGCTCCGCTAATAGAAACCATACGAACATATCAATTTCAGACATCCTTAAACGCGACATTCCAATCAGTCAAAAAGGTAATCACTCGCTTCTGAGCTTAAAGCTTATTGGGTCTTCAAATAATGGATTTTCTGAATATAAACACGCACGTATTGTGTTTTCTTGAGAATGTCTTTATTTTTGAGTACGCTGAATGTGCCAGTGGAATTGGGGGATACATATATGGGGTACGAACGATGGTTGCCGAGTCCACCAAAAGTGGAGAAACCTCGCTCCATGTTCAATGCCGCGTCGTTGGCTTATATTGGAGATTGCATTTACGAGGTATGTCAGGTTTTGGGAGTGATATCTTTATATATTTCAAATTGGTTTTTCTCTATGGCTTCAAATTAAATTCAAAAGAATGTTGGGAAAAATTTAGAGAATCAAATAAATGAAATCAAACCGAAGTCCCGTGTTTACACGGTTTTCTTAAATCGAATTCCCCTCCTCACCGGGGTGCAAGAGGTTTTGATCGGCGTTCAATTCCCAGGATTTTTTTGATCGGCGTTCAATTCCCAGGATAAAATCGGTTGTCGGTTCACGCTGCACAACGTTAACCGCCTGCGAGCTAGCTGTGTCTTTCTATCAAAGAAATAAAAAGAAAATGATTATTGAAAATAGAGTTTGCTGGAGGAAAGAAGAAGCTGAGTTTTCTTCACCGTGTCTACTGTGTTGAGGTGATCTCATCCGAGTATGAGGCTTCTCTATTTATAGATGAGCCAATATGATTTTCATTTAATCACCACTAATTTCCAAGTTGAAACTGATGCCCTAAAATATCCAAAATTGTTGAGAATTAAATTTTCATTCAACCAAAATTTTGAAACTTATGAAATGAATTTGAAACCAAAAAGAAACTGATGAAATATGTTTCAGTTTCTAACAATTTCCCACATGAAAGAAAATTTGCGAAAATCAGAGTCTCGAGAGATCGAGAGAGAGAGAGAGAGAGAGAGAGAGATCAGTCTTGCATAAGATAGGTAGCGTTTAGCTTTGAACCTTCCCTTGTGAAACCTATCGAGTATTACTAGCAAACCAGTGGATTTGATGCCTTGAATTGTTTCGCCATTTGTGTAAACCAAGACAATAGATCTCACGCATGACCATTTTAGACACAACATAGTTCTCAAAGTTGTGTTCGTTTTGGCCATGAACACGTCGCCTGGTTCTGCAAGTGTTTGTTTAAGGATGTAGCATTCCCAATCTTTATAGAAGGGGCTCCACTTCACACTCACATAGGTGACCTCTTAACTCAGTGCTTCAAACAACGCTTAAGGGTTATTAAAAGTATAGCTCAACCTGCATCTTTCAATCACTGTGAGCACCATAGGAATGAGCAGAAGGAGAACCTTCTCAGTGATTTACACAGAAATACATGGTTTAGTTGTCCATTTGAACCTAGATCTTGAGATCTCCATTCAGCTAGGTTGGGTTTCCACCATGACACCTTTCACCGTCATAGGCTGCAAGCCCATTCCCCTCGATGCTTTAACAACTAGCTCTCGAGTTAACCCTTTGATTAGCGGATCCGTAATATTATCCTTTATCTTCACATATTCCAGAGTGATAATACCTTGTGAGAGTAGTTGTCGAATTGTATTATGTCGTCTTCGAATATGTAGAGATTTACCATTATACATATTGCTTTGTGTCCTGCCAATTGCTGATTGATTATCGCAATAAACGCAAATTGCAGGCACAGGCTTTGACCATCTTGGAATATCCTCAACGAACTGTCGAAGCCACTCTGCTTCCTCAGTTGCTTTGTCCAAAGCAATAAACTCTGATTCCATTGTATATCTTGCGATGCAAGTTTGTTTTGATGATTTCCAAGAGACAGCTGCACCACCAAGAGTGAAGACATATCCACTAGTAGACTTGGAGTCAGACATATTTGATATCCAATTTGCATTAGCATAACCTTCGATTTCTGCAGGGTATCTAGAATAATGTAATCCAAAATCATGAGTGTACCTCAAATAATGTAATACCCTGAAAATGGCTTTCCAGTGGATAGCACCTGGTTTACTCGTGTAGCGACTTAATCTGCTAACTGAGTATGCTATGTCCGGTCTCGTATAAGTCATTAAATACATTAAACTCCCTATCCGAGAATATTCTAATTGTGACACACCGTCACCAGTATTCTTGGATAAATGGATACTCAAATCCATTGGAGTCCTGGCCACAGTGTATTTGACTTGTTGAACTTGTCTAGTATCTTATCAATATAATGAGATTGAGATAACACAAGTCCGTTCGATGTCCGAGAGACTCATATCTTTTATGTCAAACTTTGAGTTTAACATATTCTTAGTGGCTTTGATAATCTTATCAGAGCTACCGACAATGAGCATGTCATCGACATACATACACAATATGACATATCCATCATTAGTGCCCTTAATATATACACACTTGTCGCACTCGTTGATTCTAAAGCCACTAGAAAGCATAGCATTATCAAACTTCTCTCGGTGCTTACTTTAAACCATAAAGCGATTTAACCAGTCTACAGACTTTCCTTTCTTGACCTGGAGCCGAAAACCCCTCTGGTTGATTTCTTCACTCAAATATCAATTCAGGAAAGATGTTTTTACATCCATTTGATGTATTTCAAGATTTCGCAAGGCTGCAATAGCAATTATCATACGGATAGAAGTTATTCTCGACACAGGAGAATAAGTATCAAAGTAATCTAAGCCTTCATTTTGCTTATAACATTTGATTACTAGCCGAGTTTTATATTTATCAACGGAACCATCCGCTTTCATTTTCTTCTTGAAGATCCACTTGTAGCCCAAAGGCTTATAGCCCGGTGGAAGATCTACTAATTCCTAGGTATGATTCTGTAGGATAGAATCAATTTCACTCTTGATGGCTTCTTTCCACAGATGACCATCGAGAGAAGATATAGCTTCTTTATAGCTTTGAGGATCATTCTCCATTAAATATGTGAGAAAATCAGGGCCAAATGTCTTAGAAGTTTTGGTCCTTTTGCTCTGTCTAAGCTCGTCCTCACCTTCTTCAACTGGATCTTTACTACTGCTAGAAGTAGAAGATTCTATAGTCCGTTTAATAGGAGTTAACTGTTTAGGAGATTTATAAGGAAATATATTCTCAAAGAAATGTGCATTCCTAGACTCCATGATCATGTTCGGGTCAATATCAGGTACATTCGAATAATGCACCAGAAACCTATATGCACTACTATTTTGTGCATAGCCAATGAACACACAGTCAACTGTCTTAGGTCCAATCTTGACTTTTTAAGGAGGAGGTACTACCACCTTCGCAAGACACCCCCACATTCGTAAGTATTTATACGAAGGTGCTACCAAAGTTCATACGGAGTCTTATCCGTATTCTTTCTTAACACTTTATTCAAAATGTAATTCGTAGAAAGAATAGCTTCTCCCCACATGTTCTGTGGTAATCCAGAACTATCAACATAGCATTCATCATTTCTTTTAAAGTTCAATTGCATTCATCATTTCTTTTAAAGTTCAATTCTCACGCTCAGCAATTCCGTTCTGTTGAGGTGAATAATGTGCAGCGGTTTGGTAAATTATTCCATGTTTAGCACAAACTTCACCAAAGGGTGATTCATATTCACCACCACGATCACTTCGCAGCACCTTTATTTTCTTGCTAAGTTGATTTTCAACTTCATTCTTATAGAGAATGAATTTTTTGATAGCTTCGTCTTTGCTTTTAAGCAAGTACACATAACAATATCTCGTGCTATCGTTGACAAAAGTAATAAAATACTTGTTGCCGCCTCTTGTTTAGACAAACTTCAAGTCACACACATCACTGTGGACTAGTCCCAACGGCTCGGTACTTCTTTCAATACTATGAAACGAAGACCTTGTAAGCTTTGCCTCAACCCAGTTTTCACATTTATGATTCGAATCAATTTGAAACCTAGGCAAGTAGTTTAGTTTGCTTAGTCTACGTAATGCATTATAATTTACGTGACCTAATCTACCATGCCACAGATGAGGAGACTCAAGCAAGTAAACGGAAGGAGTTTTCTTATTATTCATAGCAGTTGGAGTTACAACAATTTCATTTAATTTAAAAAGGCCATCAGTCATATAGCATTTTCTAACATAAACTCCTATTTTAATAATCACTAGTTTGTCCGCCTAAATGACCATGCGGAAACCATTATTGCTTAGAAGAGACCCAGAAACCAGATTCTTGCGAATCTCTGGCATGTATAGCATATTAGTCGGATTAAGCTCTTTGCCAGAGGTCATCTTCAGGATCACCTTTCCTTTGCCAAGCACTTCAGATATTGCGGAGTTCCCCATGAACAACTTTTCACCATTTGTAACTGGTGCAAAAGTAGTGAACATGCTCCTATTGGAGCAGACATAGCAAGTGGTCCCAGTGTCCAGCCACCACTCCTTGGGGTTAGATACCACCAAGTTAACCTCACTAATCAACGCCGTAAGGTTTAGGTCAGATATGTCATCTGAGAGATGATCTCTCTCATTTCCAACCATATTAGCCTGAGGACACTGCTTGTTATCCCTCCGAGGCTGGCGACAGTCTACTGATCGGTGTCCAACTTTATCACAATTGAAGCACTTTCCATTGAACTGGAACTTAGCTTTCTTTCCTACCCTACCGGTAGGCTTCAACTGAGACCCTTTCATGGCCTGCTTTATATCATTTTGATTCCCTTTACCCTACTTGACTTTAAAGGATTGACCTTTCTTGGTACCAGAACTCTGGACGTGCTCCAATACATTAGCCTTCTCAGAGTAAGAATTCTCTGATTTACGTTCAGCCAGTTTGTTATCCTCCTCAATCTGCAACTTGATAATTAAATCCTCGAAAGACATCTCTTTCCTCTTATACTGCAAATAGCTTTTGAAAGCCTTCCACTGAGGAGGTAGCTTGTGAATAGCAGTAGCCACTTGTAGGGATTCTGACATAGTCAAACCCTCGGCATGCATTTCCTGCAAAAGCTCTTGGTACTCCTGCACTTGGCTCACCATTGAACGTGAATCCACCATTTTGAAGTCCATACACCGACTGGCTAAGAATTTATTAGATCCAGCATCCTCGGTCTTGTATTTCTTTTCTAAGGACTCCCAGAGCTCCTTAGCAGACTGCTTTACCACATACACGTGATACAGAGAATTCTGTAGGCCATCCAAGACATAATTGCGGCACAAAAAATCAGCACTTTTCCATGCATCTCAAGCCGCATGCCTATGCATATTAGTGTCGTTTTCAGCCAAGACAAGGGCATCCTCGGTGAGGAAACATGCAAGGCCCAACGTAATGAGATAGAAAATCATCTTATTCTGCCATGTCTTAAAATCAGGCCCCGCAAACTTATCCGGTCGAATCGCATGATTCACAGGAAATGGAGCCGGAAACGATGACAAAGGTACCGAGGCCGCAGCCCTAGGTACTGACAAAGGTATTGTGCCAAACTGGATTGCCGAGGCCGCAGCCGTAAGCAAAGTGGGGTTCACTACAACGTGAGGAATACTGCCACCAATTGTCCCGTCAACGGGAGGAATACCAGTCGAGGTCTCCACAGGGTTAACAGCGATCATTGTAGGATTTGGTACACCAGTACCAACAGTGTTGCTTCCATTGTTCACATCGTCATTTCCATGTAACGCTATTAAACCTTAGAACAAGCAACAATAATTTAGAATAATAATAATAATGTTGTAAAATGTGAAAGGATTCAAGATCTATATTATCTGTCCAAAAAAAATTAACAATAAGATTAAAATATAGGAACAATTTATTTTTTCAAATAATTAACAACTTTGCAATCATTTAAAATAATGAATAATCATTAGCCAATGATTAACTAATAATATCAATAATCATGAAAAAAAAGTTAACAATTATATTCTAATAATGAGGGAATCATAACAAAATTTTAAAACTTCTTATAATCATGCAAAACCATGTAAAAACTATGCAAAACCATGCAGAGGGACCTTGGAGTAAAAATTAATACTGGTAGAGGCAGAGACAAAATATGAGCAAGGTTCATTCAAGATAACAAGATACCATGGGAGAGAGAGAACCATGCAAAGTTTGAAAAAAAAAACACGTGCAAACCAACTGAAGAAAACCCAAGTAGCTCAGACTTTCAGTAGACCATTTTTTTACTTCTTCCCCCCCCCCCCCCCCCCCCCTTCAAGATCAAGCCTAATAAACATTAATGCAATTAAACAGACAGATTATCAACCATGCTGTTAATTTATGTAAACAATAGAACTGAAGAAGAGAAAAAAAACGACAAAACAAAAAAAGACTTTCTGACAGACTGAAAAATTTGACAGAAACAAAAAAATTGATTCTCCAAAATCAAATTCGATTTAAGCTTGTTAGGGAAAATTTAGAGAATCAAAGAAATTAAATCAAATCGAAGTCCTGTATTTACACGATTTCCTTAAATCGAATTCGCCGCTTCACCGGGGTGCAAGAGGTTTTGATCGGTGTTTGATTCCCAGGATAAAATCGGTTATCGGTTCACGCTGTACAACGTTAACCGCATGCGAACTAGTTGTGTTTTTCTCTTAAAGAAATAAAAAGAAAAGGATTATTGAAAATAGAATTTGCTGGAGGAAAGAAGCTGGGTTTTCTTCACTGTGTTGGGGGTGATCTCATGCGAGCATGAGGCTTCTCTATTTATAGATGAGCCAATATGATTTTCATTTAATCACCACTAATTTCCAAGTTGAAATTGATGCCCTTTAATATCCAAAACTGTTGAGAATTAAATATTCATTCAACCAAAATTTTGAAACTTATGAAATGAATTTGAAACTAAAAAGAAACTGATGAAACATGTTTCAGTTTCCAACAAAGAAGACGTTGAATTTTAGTTGGAATGGTTATATTAATTCTACAATTTTGTTTCATTTACTGGTTACACGACCATATTGAATTATAATAAACCGGTGAACCTCAGTGTTAAAGAAGGATTTAGAGAGAATTTGAGATTGAGTAACAACACTGTTAGGGGGCATAAAATTGGAAGAGTGAGAGTGCTAAGTCTCATGGGCATGGGAGCTAAACCTGACTTGTGGAAATGATCAAAATGTGGTTGGAGACTTGAAGCTATAAAATATTGTCCTTAAGAAAATTATTTAGTTTTGGGACATTGATTAGTTTTGCTGCATCCTGATGTACCTGGAGGGAGAGAGAGTCATAAATATACAGGAAGGTCCAATCTATGCACAATATCTTCTCTCTAGAAAGATTATCGTGTTTTATATTAGTTATCTTATTAGTTCAATCAAAAACTTGCTACTGATGATGATGATCCCATCTGCTGCCATTGATTCTTTCTGTGGGAAGGCTTCATCTGTCTCCAAGAGGCAAGAAGCAGTTAAGCCCATTTGATCCACGATAGATAAATTTTAATTAGCTTACTTTGTTCTTTACGTTGATCAATGAATTTTTTATGTGACGGCAAATTATTTATTTTTGGATGCTCAAGTTTATCTCAATGATGACTTCAATAATATAGAGAGCACGGAGCACCAAGAAGTTTAAAAGTGTTGTACTTTTTGTTCAAACCAATGGCATAGCTAGGATTTATATGTTGCGGATTTTTTTTTTTAATAAAAAGGATTGAAATCGAGGATTTTGAGTACCAAAATATGCAAGTTACAATTTGAAAGTAAATATGAACATTAGATGGATATCAAAAAGACAAAAGCAAACTGCCTATCTATATGACAAATGGTAGAGATGACTTGGGCATCTTAAATTGATCCCTTCTTATTCTCATCTCTTCAAACTCGTCAATAAGAGAGAAGATAATCTACTAGAAGAGTCTCAATAATCTCCTTATTAATGTACACAAGCATAGTTGGCACATCCCGGGAACAGTTAAGATAAGGTGAATCAATCTATCAACAAGATTATCTTATTGATTTTCTTGTCAATGCCAATAATTGGCACATCTCGAGAAGCGTTGTCAAATTTTTAAATTGAGAGTTACGCCGAATGAATTCATTGAAATGAATTGAAAATTGAATAATGGGTCTAGTGTTTCTAGTTAAGTCTAAGGCTTTTGTATTATTGAGCTTTAGACTTTAAGTTATTGGGGCAATATTTGCCAATTTGAAGGAAAAAAAGAAATTAAAAATTTTGCGGGGACAAAACCTAAAAATACACTACAAATTGACTAGGATTAGTGGACCGGTGGAAAATGTTTGCTAGCTCCGTCTCTGGTTCAAACATAGTATAAAAAGCAGAAAATTTGAAGATTGTATACAAGAAGCAGCCTTGACAATGATTTATCTCCTGTCTTTCATAAATTTACTGTTTCAAAATTTTGTAGTGGAAACAAGGAACTTAGAAGATACATATATGGTCTACTACTCGATCTGAAGATCGTAGTTTATTATCAATCTAGAACCCAATTGTACTCTGATTACTATGTCTGTTATAATTATTTAGAAGATTGTAAGCATATACACCTATGTCACATCTAGTTAATCTGTTTGTTTGAAAGAGATAATTGCTTTCTTTCAGATTTTTTTTTTTATACATTTCTCATTTCTTTTGCCTTGTTAATTACATGCAGCTATATGCTCGCAGGCACTTTTTGCTTCCTCCATTGAACATTGAAGAATACAATGATCGTGTCATGGCAGTGGTGCGTTGTGAGGCCCAGGTATGACTGATATCCTTTATATTGAGAGCGTTTAGATACCTTTTAGTTCTGGAGTTATTTTCATTAATTTTTTTTTACCACTTAAAATATTTTATATGTTAAGCCTCACAAATAATATCAAGTGTGAGACTGTACTGCTTGCTTCTCTCTTGTATGTTTAATTCAAGTGCAAATGTGTATATATTTGTGCTCTCAGATTTCGAATACGTAGTAATCATTATTGATTTAGAGATGCTGACCATACACAGACCCTACATATCTTACATCCATTTGCTGGCTGTTAGTTATTTATTAATCAATCAATTCACATAAAAACTGGTACAAAATGTTGCACGTGGTTTTTGTTAGAGGATTTTGCACGAGTTATAGTGCACCCAGGTTATTCTATTTGATCATCCTTTTTAAGCATGTCTATCTTTGTGAGCTACACCAATGATAGTTTAACTACTAAGGGGAATGGTGAATGGGTAAACGTGTTTAGTCGTGTTTCTTATTATCTGAAATTTCTAAGTTAGATGGAGAGAAACAAATCAGTAGTTTTCTTGCTCTGTTTCAGGATGCAATGTTGCAGAAGCTCATTAATGATAATTCCTTATCACAAGAGGAAAGGTTTGTACTAAGCTCTTTGACAATTGTTCAGCTTTTATTCATTAAAGGCTGGTACTGGATTATAAGTGATAGTATTTCTATATGTCTTGCTTGAAGTTTAACTTCATCTTGTTATTTTGAAAGCTAAGCATCGAATTGTTTGCCATTGCAAGTATTGATACTTAAAGTGATTATGTTTGGAGGATTTAATAAGCTCTATCTGGAATTTAAGCAAAAATCTCAGTTTGGCTATTTGAATAAGATGATATCTCGAGCTGACAATTTCCATTATATTTTCACATCTGGCCCCAGAATTGAAAATGCCACAATCACAGTTTACCCATGATTTTGAGTACAACTTAAGGACACGGAAGACAAATCATAACATAGAATTTTCACTTGTAGTTGATCATCAAATTATTAAAACAATCTTGCTCTAGCATAGAGAAATTATAAACTCTTAACGACATGGATCAAACTGAAAGTGACTACGAAGCTGGAAAAAAATTCATCGAGCACTTAAAATTCTGTTACCAAGTCATAATTTTTGTTTGTTTTGGCTTATGGCTTTTCATTTTTAAGTCACTAAACTTAAAAGCTTTCGCAGGGACGTGCTTCGTTGGGGAAGAAATATCGGTTCAGCCAAAACGAGGACAAAAAAGCGGGCAGGTGTAGCAGTTTACAATAGAGCATCTTCACTAGAAACACTTGTTAGTTTCCTCAGATCTTGTGATTCTCTTAATTTACTTAAGTATTGCTGCCCACCATGAAAGAGGAATTGTGACTGGTTCATATTACCTATTTACTTTCCTTTCAAGCGATGTATATATATTATCTATTTATTTTTCTTTTATGTACCCTTTCAAATTTTTACTTTAGGCAGTGAATGGGAAAATTAATTGTTTATTGGTACGAATATGTGGGTGGGTGGGTCCCATCTAATTAACAATTTTATTATGGCCAAAGTGACCTTCATCGTCTCCTTTTTCTGTCTTTATTCCCTGTAAGTTCAACCTTATGACGACATTGTCATGGGCTTTGGAACTTTCGGGAGGCTTGACTACTTATTGGAACTTTTTGAACCATCAATATTTTGGTTTACGTAATAAACCTTCATATTTTTGTTTACTTTTAATTCGATTTTGGAGGAATTCTTCCTAAAATTTTAGCCGAAATAGTCTAGGCATGGAACTTGAATTTCAATGGAAAAACGCTTTGACTGGCCTGTTACTACTTCTCAAGAAATGATTATTATTCATGATGGTGCTCTGATTTGACTTGTAAAGGATTCTCATCGTGCAGCTAATATTAAATTTGAAAATATTGAAACTGTCTTTTGGTTTTAGTTCCCTTGATTATTGCCGTGCATATTTTTAATTCGGCAGTGCAGCACGAGATTTGTTTAGTACAAGTATTAACTAGTAATACTTAATTACTCATTATAGGTTGGTTATCTTTATCTGACAAATGTGCAACGGCTGGAAGAGATCATGGTAAAATTAGGCTTTTCCGCTGATGTTTCTCTGCAGTTGATGGAAGGCAAATCAAATAGTAAGTTCTAAAAATTCTAACATTCAAAAAGCACGATTTTCGTAACTCAATTTTTGTTGCACTTTTTATTTCCTGTATATAGTGAAATAATTTCTGTCTTTGCTTATGATACAAGTATGAGTTCTCTTATTTTTGTAGATAATTATTTCATATTCTCTCTGTTTACTTTCTCCAACTAAGGTTCTTGCTGTTTGTGAAATAACGCCCACCGCTGTTTTTTCCATAAAGTGATTTATTGAGTATTTTTTATTATTTATTAGTCTCCTCGGAAGTCCGTTCTTCTCTTAAAGCAGAATTCACGTGGATCTCAGTCTCCTTCACATTCTAAAGCATGATGTCTTTCAGAGAATAGTGTGGTCGATTCTGTTGGTAATCTGAGGACCAGCTGATGCTCTGCATACATAATTTGCACCGTTGTTGGTATCAGCATCAGAGATTAGAACTTTAGTAGTTATAGTTGCGGCTGTGATAGATATATTAGTAGAAATTTATACTGTGCTGTTCGGAGTACGCAATCACTGATTCCAGAAAAGTGAAGCATACATGTTGGAATCACTATCTTTCTCCTGTCTGTACTCAATTCATGATTTCAAAACCCGTTAGAATCTCCTCGGGAAATGATTTGAGATTTATTATATATCTGTTTGTGAAAGTGGAAAAAACTGAACTTTTTAGGTGGTTCTCATTTTGTTGGTAAAGACAGATATTAAAAGTACATACACTTCGTAAGCGGGGAACTCAACTGGGAATTCAAAGTGTTTCTGTTTGGAAAATTAAATGCACGAGAATTTGAATGTCTAATGTTTAAGGGGGGGTCGGAATTTGTGCAACGTGTCCCTAAATCCAATGACTTAAAAGGGTTGAGGGGAAAAATATTAAACCCAAAAATAATTGCCTATTGAAGGGGCATCAGAAGAGGTTGCCACTTGTTATGGTGATGATTGTATTATTGTTTTTCTTTTAAATTTAGTGCCTGTTTGGTTAATGTAGTTTTTGGGGAATTTTGGATTTTTGGGAAAAATGTGTGGTTGAAAAGCGATTGAGAAGTGTGAAAAGTTGTGGGCTATAGAAATGTGTATTTGAAAATGAATGTGGGGAAAAAGTTGAAAAAATTGTCGGGGACCAAACAAGGGCTTATTCTTATGTTGAGTGGGTTACGTGCTTTATGTGTGTCTTACAACTCCAGTTTACCACATTTTTAGAGATTTTTACCAAGGGACTGGTAAAAGAATAACCTCAGGCCATGTAATTGTGTTATCTATCATTCTGAATCAATTTATGGTGTCCTTCGCTCTAAATAACTGAACTTATCACTCTTTCTACCATTTCCTGCAGGCGGCAAGGAGTCCCGTACAAGTTTGCGCCATACGTCAGGCAAGATTCTTTTTTTCATTTAAACATCTTTGTTAGTTGTTACTTAAGATATATACAAATTAAGCCGATTATTTCACCTTGTCATTCCTTCCGAACATTTATTTTCAGTCCTGCTTGATTGGCTGTGACTGCGTCCGTTTTTCCCATCATTGCCTTTCAAGCATAATGCAGACTCAATAGATATACTATCTGCAGCTAAGAAGTCGATTTTGTTTCACATATTCTCTGGTCTTTCAATTACTCTTCTTGGCAAATTTTTCCTTGTAAATCAGCTGTTATGATTAGCAAGTCTTTGTAGTTAAGCCCCTGTTTGAGCCCGCATTCACAAACTCATTTTCACCGTACATTTTATCAACAAAATAATCCACATAAACTCAATTTTTTTTTTTTCACTTTTTAACCACACATTATCCAAAAAATCGTTATTACAAAACTCATGTGTGAATAATGAAGGGCTAAATTTGAAGTCTACACAGGCTGCACCCTCTGATGAATGATGGTGGTGGTGGCTTGGCATGGATCAATTTCGGGGCGGCCCAGTATGTCCGCATGTGAGCCTCGGGCATAGACTTTCGGCTCGATGCAGCCTTAAAGTGTGCCCGGCATCCCGGCCCATCTCTGTTATATTGGCGCCGCGGTTGATTTAAGAATTCAGATTAGAAGTGAGATGGATTATTGGATAGTGATACCAATTAATTATACTTAGATGGAGACTTTTCCCTATTGAATAACTTGATTGATTAAGTGACTGAGATTGATGTTGAATTTTTCGCAGCAGTCTCGTGGCAAGTATTAAAGAATATTTCTGGGATATAAACGGATTTGTATGGATAAAATTCATATGTGCTGCTCCAATGAAAAACCACAGAAGCCATCAGAAAACTGGGACACAAATTTCGCTGTTCCTATGGATAAAGGGACCCTACCAGATACCCACTGTGTGGCAA
Organism: Ligustrum vulgare; assembly: GCA_963555705.1. NCBI lineage: Eukaryota > Viridiplantae > Streptophyta > Magnoliopsida > Lamiales > Oleaceae > Ligustrum > Ligustrum vulgare. The sequence continues at coordinate 1,201,353 of OY743172.1, read as the reverse complement.
ATCTATCCAATACAAGGATAACAATCCCTTTTAGCTGCTATTTTGAGCTATACAAATCATATCTTTTAAATTATTAATTAATTTTTTGGAGGAGGAACGTTATTAATGTACGCTATGTATTCACGTGAGACATTGAATTTGCCGTGCCAATATAATATAATTGGGCAGGTCGAATAAATTTTTTCACAGTCGAGTCTATACTTTTCTTGCGGGACTTGTACGTAAGTTATGATAATTTAATCAACGTACGTCAATTCAAGAACATATCCTTCATGACTAGGATGATAAGATCAACCTATCTTAATCAGCACACTAATACTGTTGGATGTCTTTATTTGTTCTTGAAAATAATTAATTATGCAGCTTAATCAAAGCAATTAGTGAAAAAGATATTTGGATGTTTGAAAATTCTTATATATTCCCAAAATAAAAAATAAAAATAGTTTTGTATCATCCTTGTTCAATGTTAAAACGTTTTTATATTTTTGAGGATAAATTAAGAATCCCCCCCCCCTCCTCCGCGAAATTTCCTCTCAAATTGCCACTCCTCGATTCTTGAATTCATATGTCTTTGTTTGAGAACACTGTTTGGTTTATATATGATTTTGAGGTAAAAAGTAATGGTTGAAATTTAGATAGAGAAAATATGTATGATTAAAAAATAATTTGAAAAATTGGATGCTGCTTACAATTATTATTATATTAGATAAGACTTAAGAGTGACAGAAATATCAATGCTAATATTGCAATTTTCAACTTTTTTGACAGCCAAAGATCCGAAAGTGCAAACGTGGGATTGTGAGCATTTGATAGTCCAACAATAGGTACATAAAGTGCTCTGCTTGGTCCCTTTTAGTTCCATGGGAGAGCTTGTTTATTAAAATAAATAAATAAATGAAATGTTGACATTTCTACTTAATTTTTCTATTAATTGAAACTTAGTCCATTATTGTGTAGTTTGAACTATTAAGAAGGAAGAATTATTTATTTACAAATATATCATAAACGAGGATGCCCTTCTCACTCAAGCTCGAGCAATAGGACAGATTAATATTAATTTTGTGATTTTGACACGAGTCTAAAAATCTTTATCCAAAATCTTAGACCATTCCCAAAAAAAAAAAAAAAAAAAAAAAAAAGGTTGTATGTATTAACACTGGCTTAGATTACAATGAAGGGCTTCGTTTGCTGGCATGTTTTTGATGTTGATTTGAACGAGCGTAAGCAAATTTGAACTAGTTATCGCTTTCGACTTTCATCGAAGAAAGGATTGAAGATTGCCAAGACTATTTGAATAGTTTCAAAGGGTTGAATTATCCATACCAAATATGGTAATGTAAATTCAAAAATGCTAAATGAACAACACTTTTGAACAACAAGGTGAACAACACTCTCACATGAAGGTGAGGTCCACATATGAGGACCTCACATTTCATGTGAGAGTGTTGTTCACTTTGTTGTCCCAAAATATTGTTCATATAGCATGATTCATGTAAATTTTCCCCATTTGAAATGCATATATCAAATCAGCCCTTAGATAAGTACTACATGTTTATACATTGTGATTAATGGACCCACCCATACCAAGAAGACAATACGGGTTTGATAGTTGATCTTCTGGTCCCAAAATGCTAGAACTCTTAGAACAAATTTCAAGTAGTAGAACATGGGTTTGGTCCCATTTTAACCAACAAAAGATACTTGAGTCCGTTGAAATGAATCGTTTTAAAAACCAATTATACAATTAAAACGTAATAAATTTGGGCAAATCTGTGCAGTCTAAAGTTTTTTGATTATAAGCAAGAAGAAATAGACAAATTTTATGAGTTGATTACAATTTTACTTCGAGTTTATGGGTTCAAAAATTCAGTATGTCACTTTACATTTAAAGAAGAAGAAGAAATAAAATTTCAAAATTTTGTGGGTTCAATGGACCCCACATGACAGCATATGACAGCCAAAACTCGATTGCCAACCAGTTAAATGCATATCATTTCCCTAAATCAGGTTATAATCATACACCTCAAATTCATTTTCCTTAATACACCTTGAGTATGCCGAGTTGTGGGACCCTACTGCCTGCCGGCCTTATCTCGATGACACCTTCAAATCATATTTATGTAGTTGAATAATTATGGGACCCATAAATATATGATTAAAAGTAATTATTGATTTTGATTTTGATAAAAATTTCTATAGCTTAATCTGATCCTACTTTCATAACTATGCCGTTATAATCAGAGATGTTTAGTTTAACAACTAATTATGTTGTCTTTGGTCAAAACAACAATATTAAGAAAGTTAACAAGTTAAGCAACCAATGGCATGTTAGGCAGATTTATAATTATGAAAAAGCTTCGAGGTCTGTTAAGATGGACAATGGATGCAATGATACAAACCATTGCTTGATCATTAAGGTTCGATTAGTTTAATGAATCATTCTTGTCATTTCATATTGTACAATCAAAATTATATTGAAATTAAGAGTCTGTTTAGTGAAGGAGAAATTGAAATTTTTTTTGTACGTATAGTTGAATTTTTTATTTTTTTTTGAAAAGTTTATAAAGTGACGAGTCTCATAAAAATGTCTGTTTGAAAATGAATTTGAGAAGAAAGTTATTTAATTTTCCTTAAATCAAACATGGCCTAAATCTTTAAAGAATTTCCAAATCTCTCTTCCTCTTCTAGCCTCTCGTTGTACCAACAAGTTCAAAATGAAAAACTACGAATTCAAGGTCATGACCCAAAATCGTAATATTAGAACCCGTTTAGATTTTCAAAACCGATCGATTTATGATTAAACCACCTGACATCAAAATGAACCGGACAAATTGCAACTGAAATCCATCGGCACGTTCACTCCAAAATCCGCCAGTTCATTTTTTTTTTTTTTAAATATCAATCGATAAAATCATTTGATGATTGGACCTTTACCTTTTTTAGTCAATTCACATGTTCGATATTTAAGACAATGTTATATTATGGTCGACCACGTTTAACTACTTTTCAATTGTAACATCCTTTTAGTTCATAATTTTTGCCATTTTCAACCAATAGCTCCTCATATTTTCTATAGAGCTTACACAAAAGAGAGGCCCCTATATATATATAGACACACACACTAGTAAATCATCTCGTGCGATGCACGAGAAGAAACGTCTAGATAAAAGTAATCATATTCAAAATTAAATGAATCCTTAAACAAAATAAATAACATCCATAAATAAGAGATAAGTTCATCATTTATTAGTTTCATGTATAAACATAAACCTTTTATGGAGAAGTCATACATGCGAAAATGATTGTTCCCGACTCTTATTGATAGTCATGACATATGACAACATCAATGAAAATTGTCTTTTTTAAATCTAATAAGTATCCTAGAATTCGAATGGTTCAATGATATCCTTGGAATAAAGAATTTGTGTCTTGCATTACTGTCAATAGAATTTGACTTTATAGAATATGATCGTCAAGTTTTGTAACGATTATTCACTCTCTCCTCGAACCAAAAATTTGCCTTGCAAAATGAACACTTAAATGTAGGATCTTCAATATTAATGCACTCTGAACATTCAAACAATAGATGGAAAAGTTAATAATAGAGACCATGCATATAAAAGATAAAATTCAATATTTTGACCATTAACAATGAAAAACAACATGTATAATAATAATAATAATAATAATAATAATAATAATAATAATAATAATAATAATAATAATAATAAATAAATAAAAAATTGTGAGGTTGACAAAGATATTGCATCAAATTTATGAAATTTTAGGTTTTCAATATTTATACAACGTAATTATTTTCTGATTGAAATTATAATTTAGTATTGATCATCTCAATTTTTAGTTAAGTAAATTAGGAGACAATTTATATATTATTGTGAAAAAATATCATAAAATTTGAATTTAAATATAACAAAGAATATCTTGGCATGGTTAATTAATTTTTGAAAATTTAAAATTAGACAAAAACCATTAATAACTATATCATTTCAAACAATATAAATAAATTTGTTAACTGTTAATGTTAAAAAAATGTGATATGAGACTTTTTGGAATAAAAAATTAATTAAGAATTAAATGTAATTGTCATTGAAATAATTTTGATAAATAATGCGATATAGGAAAGAAGTTTAATATGTCTATGTAATAAATAACTAAAAAAATAGGATTTACTTATACAAATTTCAGTACAATGTGATTTATAAAAATATGAATGTGTGTATAAATTTTTGATATAGTTTTAATTGAGAATTTGACATTGACTCTGTAAGACTGAACCAAATATTTATTCATAAAATTAAGACCAATAAAATATCACAATTATTATAAAAAATTAATTACGTATTAAATGTAATTATCTATAAAAATGTTTAATAATACGCTATAAAAAAGAACTGTTTTTACGGCCGTAAGCTAGCTTGTCACGGCCGTAAGTCATCCTCGGGTGGAAATTAAAGAGTTCCAAGATTTTAACAGTTACGGCCGTAATCCTTAAGCAGAAGCACAGTTACGGCCGTAATGAATGTTGTCACGACCGTAACTTTAGATTAGCGTAAAAATCATACGGATTTTTGTTTCCTTTTTATATTTTAATTCCTTTTTCCTATTTTAGTATTTTAGGAGTCTATTTTGATAGAATTTATCTATTCCCTAATTAGATTAGATTTTATTTAGTTTCCTAGTAGACTAAGATTTTTATTCTTGTAGCCTATATACATGCGTCGTCATTGTAATATTATATAAGACTTTGATTATTGAATGAAATATATGGAGTGTTTTTACTCTCTAAAGGTGAGGATTCCCTTTAATTCGAACTTATCAAATATTGTGTAATATTTGTGGCGTTCAACAAATTGAACTTATCAAGGATCTGGACATTCCTTGTGGCGTTCCCCCATTACAGTTCTTGTTTCCGCATCGTAACGGGTCTCGAATTTAATATACCCCTGGTTCTTGCGTCGTGAGGCTCGGGTCGTAGTGTTACAGTCCGTTCCAACCCGAATTCGGAACTTTCCCGGCGTTAATTCCGCGTGTTCGTCGTGACCCCCTCCCGAAATCACATCATCTGATATCAGAGCCGGACTCTGGATTCAGGTTTTGTTTTTTTTTTTTTTTTCTATTCTATCCAGTTTGATTTTGTGTTTTTATCATAGAGTCTACACAAAATCATTCATATCTTGTTCTTCGTGTCAGTAAAATTTTTCCATTATTTGATCCATACAAAAATTCATCAAAAATTCAATCCTGTTTATTTTATTCGATTCTTGTCCAAATCATGTCCCGTTTGTTGTCGAATTTCTGATTTATAAAAAAAAAATTCAATTTTTATTTTTTTTATTTTTTATAATCCGAAATTTCATCCATAATTCAATCCCAAAATTCAAGGACCACTTCCTTGAGTTTCTTAGCTCCTTGTTATCGAATCTTTCCATTCCATTCCATTCCACAATGTCTAAATTCAGGAAAAAATCTCAAACAGTTCCTAGAGTTAGGAGGGAGAATATGATTGATCATAAACCTAGCGTGGGAATTGGGAATGAGCTGAAAGTATTGGAAGATGGTGCCACAAAAATAGGGGATGGTGTCTCGGAAATGAGGGATGAATTTGATGAGGTGAGAATGATGTTAAAGCAGTTAAAGGAGGAGATGGATTGCAAAGGGAGCAAGGGAAAAATTAGCCAAGTTGCAACGGGAAAGTGAAAGGGAGGCTGAGCCTGAATTACAAAGGGGGAGTGAGTGTGAGATTATAGCAAAGCCTCTTCTTGTTAAGAATATTGAATTTGAAGAGTTGAAATTTGAAGTAGTTGATCAAACTCCGAATTTTGAGGTAGATGATAAAAGTGTGGTGGAGGTTTTTGAGTGTTCGCTACAAACACACCGCAAGTGCACGAGTCGCATACAAGTGATAGTGGACTAATTGAGTCCGGTTTATCGATCCCACAAGGATTGTCTATTTCAGTTACACTCTAGTATAATTAATTTTAACAAGAAACACACACAATAGATATTTGTTTGGGAATGTTCTCGTACTAGAATTAAATTTGCAATGGTAAATAAATAACTAGAAAAATGGTGATGAATAGATGATAAAGGAGTGTTGGGATTTTTGATTCCACTTGACCATTACCTAATTAAATTATCAACAAGCAAAAAGAGATGCAATTCATTAATCATGTTAGACCCGATTTTCCAAGCTTAGCCAATTACCTCTCTCGAGTGAAATCAACCCTAACTAGTGGCATTAACCTACTATATCTCTATGTCGATTAAAAACACACCAATTGCATTAAACCTATGTGAAAATAACTCAATGGGTCATCTAGGGTTTTAGGTATATCTCTATCCTAAACAAGAACCTAGAGCAAATATTGTATTGATCCAGAATACACAACAATTTCTCAATAATTGCACACTCCATGAAACCTAAGCATAAATGTGGCCACAAAAATGCTAGTCAATAAATACAACAATAAATGCACAAGATAATAAAAAACTTAAATTCTTAATACAAGCATTAAAATCAACTAGGCTAGGTCAAGCTTCATCAACATCACAACACAAAATAGTTTAGCCCATAGTGAAATAACAATAAAATTCAAGAATTAAATACATCATTTCAACAATAGAGTAAAGTAAATAGAGAAATATGAAGATTAAGCAAAAACACTTCCCTTCACCAATGATTCTTGCTTCCAAATATCACTATTCTTCCACAATAATGTTGGTATTTCTCCCCTTAATCAATATTCATCAACTAAACTATACAAACTCAAGAGAAATTACAAGATAAAAGAGTAAAAATAAAAGAGAAAGAGAAAGAGCTAGGGTTTTCTAGGGTTTGGAAGAGAAAAGAATGAATCCCAAATACTCAAAATCACTCAAAAATACACCCAAATCGCGTAGATCCGCGTGTTTCAGCATCTGGGCCGGATCGGGTCGCACCGGGTCGGCCCAGATTTTCGCTTCATTTTATGACCACGCGATCGCGTGGCTGACTGGCTCGCGATCGCGTGGTTGGCATTATAAGTCTCGGGTTGGATTTTTGCTTGAGTTCGCGAACGCGACTTGAGAATTACCACGCGATCGCGTGGTTGCAGTTTGGCTCTAATTTTGACTCTTTGATGGATTTAACTCTTTTCTCCTCAATTTCTTCAAGTATTCATCCATTTAGCTTCTTTCTTGTGTTTTCTCCATGAAGTTGATTGGTAAACCTATTTAACCACAAAACATGCACAATTAAGTAGGTATTTGTCCAAATTACTCAAAAAGTATTACCAAAAATATATGAAATATGCATGTAAAATGCACCCAACAAATTTTTGAGCTTGAGGATTTTGAAAATGAATGTGTGGCTGGGCGTAAGAGTAAAAATATTGAGCAAGAGAGTGAAAAGATTGAAAGAGGGGAAAAAAATAGCCTCGTTGTGGGAAGAGAGGAGGTGGTATGATTCCTTATGAGTACAGGGATCCATACTTTGTACCTTATGAAACTAATAATTCCCTCCCCATTTTTTAAAATCCTTCTTGCAGGTTCGAAATAACCAGAAGTTTGAGCCCCACCACATATGGCCAAGGAAGCTCACATTTCGTTCAATCCATATAATTCAAGTAATGGGGATCTATCGGTTGGTCCTTTGGCATGAAAGCAAAGGATTTCCATTTGATCCAGGGGGTGCACTGAAACATCATTAAAAAAGCTATGATTCGGGACGAATCATCCTGAAGAAGGGGAGAATGATGAGAATCATGGCGGGCTTGACAAAAAATCAAATATTCAAGCCAAAACAAGAATTCAAACAGGTTCGAAGAGCTTCAAAGATCAAATCAGGTCAAAATGGATCAGAACTGTTTTTACGGCCGTAAGCTAGCTTGCCACGGCCGTAAGTCATCCTCGGGTGGAAATTAAAGAGTTCCAAGATTTTAACAGTTACGGCCGTAAGTTTATGGTCACGACCGTAATCCTTAAGCAGAAGCACATTTACGGCCGTAAGGAATGTTGTTACGGCCGTAACTTTATATTAGAGTAAAAATCATACGGATTTTTGTTTCCTTTTTATATTTTAATTCCTTTTTCCTATTTTAGTATTTTAGGAGTCTATTTTGATAGAATTTATCTATTCCCTAATTAGATTAGATTTTATTTAGTTTCCTAGTAGACTAGGATTTTTATTCTTGTAGCCTATATAAAGGCATCTTCATTGTAATATTATATAAGACTTTGATTATTGAATGAAATATATTGAGTGTTTTTACTCTCTAAAGGTGAGGATTCCCTTTAATTCGAACTTATCAAATATTGTGTAATATTTGTGGCGTTCAACAAATTGAACTTATCAAGGATCTGGACATTCCTTGTGGCGTTCAAACCATTACGGTTCTTGTTTCCGCATCGTAACGGGTCTCGGGTTTAATACGCCCCTGGTTCTTGCGTCGTGAGGCTCGGGTCGTAGTGTTACCGTCCGTTCCAACCTGAATTCGGAACTTTCCCGGCGTTCATTCCGCGTGTTCGTCGTGACCCCCTCCCGGGATCACATCATCTGGTATCAGAGCTGGACTCTGAATTCAGGTTTTTTATTCTATCCAGTTTAATTCTTATGTTTATCATCGAGTCTACCATAAGAATTATCCATATCTTGTTATTGAGTCTTTTTTCTTTAGTTTACTTTTTCTTCGTGTTCTTCGTGCCAGTAAAAATTTCCATTATTTGATCCATACAAAATTCAATCAAAAATTCAATCTTGTTTATTTTATTTGATTCTTGTCCAAATCCTGTCCCGTTTATTTTGCCGTGTTTGTTGTCGAATTTCGGATTTAAAAAAAAATTCTAATTTTTTTTTATTTAATCCGAAATTTCATCCATTATTAAAAAAAAAAAAAAAAAAAAAGAGTCAATTCCAAAATTCAAGGACCCTTTCCTTGAGTTTCATAGCTCCTTGTTATCGAATCTTTCCATTCCATTCCACATGCAACTCCACAATGTCTAAATTCAGGTAAAAACCTCAAACAGTTCCTAGAGTTAGGAGGGATAATAGGATTGATCATAAATCTAGGGTTGGAATTGGGGATGAGCTGAAAGTATTGGAAGATGGTGCCTCAAAAATAGGGGATGGTGTTTCGGAAATGAGGGATGAATTTGATGAGGTGAGAATGATATTAAGGCAATTAAAGGAGGAGATGATTACAAAGGAAGCAAGAACAAAATTAGCCAAGTTGCAACGGGAGAGTGAAATGGAAGTTGAAGCTAAATTTCCAAAGAGGAATGAAAGTGAGATTGGAGGGGATTTAAAATTGGAGTCTCAGGATATGGATGTTGAAAAGGAGGAAGACTTGAAACATGAAGTAGAAAATAAAAATTTGTGTAGTGTTGAGGAGGTGCCTATTCATGTCGATAATATTATTTATGAGGAGGTGCATGAGCAAAAGCATAATTTGGAAGTAGTTGAGCTAAATCCAAAATCGGGTGAGGAGAAGGAGTATTTGGGTAGTGATGATGGAATGCATGAAAAATTAGAAGATGTGGTTGGGCTTCGGGTTAAAAATATTGAGCAAGAGAGTGAAAATGTTGAAAGAGGTAAAGAGGAGAGCCTCATTGTGAGAAAGGAGGATAGGGAGGTGATCTATCACGAATACAAGGATCCATACCTTGTACCTTTTGAAACTAACATTTCCCTCCCCATTTTATTTCAATCTTTTTTGCAGGTTGATTACACATGGAAGCTTGAGTCAAATCCACCTTGGCAAATTAACCTCATGTTTCAATACATTCGTGTTTACCAATTGGAGGATTGCCACGTAATGAATTCATGTCATGGAGTCCATAATTTCCCATTTGATCCTGGTGGGGCATCTGTAAATCACGAACCAAGCTATGATTCGGGACGAATCATCCTAAAGAAGGGGAGAATGATGAGAATCATGGCGGGCTTGATGGAAAGAACTACAAATCAAGCCAAACAAACCTTCCAGCATGTTCGAAGAGCTTCATAGATCAAGCATTGCGAGAGTGAACAAGGTTCGAGGCTAAACCAAGTGAGCAAGCCAAAAGACAAGCCGAGAATCGAGTTGGAAACCAAGAAAATCAAAAATTATGCAGAAGCAAAGTTACGGCCGTAACAAAATATTCTCACGGCCGTAAGTCACTCTCGGATCAAAATGAAGAATTTCAAGTTTTCAAGTTACGGCCGTAATCCTTAAGTAGAAGTACAGTTACGGCCGTAACTAATGTTGTCACGGCCGTAAATTCAGATTAATGCAAATCATGGGGATTTTTATTTCATTTTTATATTTTAATTCCTTTTTCCTATTTTAGTATTTTAGGAGTCTATTTTGATAGATTTTATCTATTCCCTAATTAGATTAGATTTTATTTAGTTTCCTAAGTAGACTAGGATTTTTATTCTGGTTGCCTATATAAAGGCGTCTTCATTGTAATATTAATTAGACTTTGATTATTAAATGAAATATATTGAGTGTTTTTACTCTCTAAAAGTGAGGATTCCCTTTAATTTGAACTTATCAAATATTGTGTAATATTTGTGGCGTTCAACAAATTGAACTTATCAAGGATCTGGACATTCCTTGTGGCGTTCAAACCATTACGGTTCTTGTTTCCGCATCGTAACGGGTCTCGGGTTTAATATGCCCCTGGTTCTTGCGTCGTGAGGCTCAGGTCGTAATGTTACCGTCCGTTCCAACCTGAATTCGGAACTTTCCCGGCGTTCATTCCGAGTGTTCGTCGTGACCCCCTCCCGGGATCACATCATAATTCTTTACTCATTTTCGCATAGATTAAGGACAAAATGGATTATAAAATATTAACTCCACTCTCAAAAAATAAAGTGGACTATCTTTTTGGGAAGGAAGAAAAAGAAATAGTGGACTATCATTGCAGGATGGAGAGAGTATTATCTAGTAATAAAATTTCGACATAATTTTTAACTGAAAATTCTACTTTGGATTTGTAAAACTAAACACAAATTTTTATTTGGAAGATTGAAAACATTAAAAGAACACATTTTTTTTATGAAAAGAGAGGTTTCGACACAAAAAAAGTCAAATATAAATAAGTAAAACCAAACAAATCATCATCTTATATCATAAAAAAAAAAAAAACTTCTCGATAAAAGCAAATTTAAAAAAAATAATAATTCTAGTTTCTTGTTTTTATTATTTTTTATATAATGTGATATACAATTTCATCAAATATATATACTGACCCATGAATAATATGTTTTTTCTTCACTCAACGGCCGAAACCATTAACATATCTATCCAACCAAAAACTATTCTAAATAGCCCAACATTAGTTAACACATTGCAGCACTAACAGAAAAATCTAGAACATAATATAAATAGACTATTAACAAATCCTCATATTCCAGTGTATTGTTGTTGTGATGAGGAAGAAATCTGTATTTTCCTAGAAAACCTCTTAACAATCATCTTGTAGATCCATTATTAGTCCAAAATAATTTTCCATTCTATATTGTTTTCGAAGGTTTCTCTACAATATTATTGTTTTAATATTTTTTCTTTTTTGTCAGAAACCAAAATCTATGTTCAACGACTCAAAATATCACATGTCTTGAAAAAGATAGTAGCGCCAATCCTTTTTACTTTTTCAAAAAATAATTTACGATTTTTTATTTTCAATTGGTTTGTAATATTAATAACTAATAAGTAGTACCACCACACCAGAAATTTTGAATCATAAAACTTGATAAATAGAAGGTGGAGTGGAGGGGTCAAGTTAAAGAGTACACATTTTTTCAAAGAAATTACCCTTTAATTGAATTTTTTATTATTGTGTATATCTTCATAATAATTATATATAGCAGAAATGAAAGAGGTTGAACATCGAAAAATGGGGGAAAAAAAAAGATATAGAAAACAAAAAATGAATAAACAGATTTTGAAAAAGGGAAAAAATGAAACAAAATATGAAAGAACGAAAAAGGAAAAAAAAATAATAATTAGCTTTCCAGTGTAATTAGGAGACGGGAAATAGAAGTCATGTAAACATAATAAATATTGAAAACTGTAAGAAGACGTCAACGATTTTGAAAATGATAAATAAATATTGAAGGCCCCACTATTTTTTAAGTGGGTTTTGAAGTTGATTATTGTGTGGTGATATGAACAATGTGAACATGATAAATATTGAAGTCCCCAAAAATTGGGAAAATAAATAAATAAATAAAATCTGCACATAACACAAGAATTTTGAAGGGAAACTGTGTTGTTGACTACCATTGACTCAATTACTTTAATATATTACTAGTGAATCATCCCGTGCGATGCACGGGAAGAAACGTCTAAATAAAAATAATTCTATTCGAAATTAAATGAATCCTTAAACAAAATAAATAACATTTACAAATAAGAGATAAGTTCATCATTTATTAGTTTCATGTATAAACATCAACCTTTTAGGGAGAAGTCATACATGTGAAAATGATTGTGCCTGACTCTTATTGATAATCATGGAATATGACACCATCAATGAAAATTGTTTTTTTTGAAATCTAATAAGTATCCTAAAATTTGAATGGCTCAACGATATCCTTGAAATAAAAAACTTGTATCCTGCATAACTGTCAGATAGAGTTTGACCTTATAGAATATGATCGTCAAGTTTTGTAACGATTATTTACTATCTCCTCGAACAAAAAATTTGTCTTGTAAAATGAACACTTAAATGTAGGATCTCCAGTATTCATGTACTCTGAATATTCAAACAATAGATGAAAAAGTTAATAATAGAAACCGTGCATATAAAAGATAAAATTCAATATTTTGACAATTGACAATGAAAAACATGTATAATAATAATAATAATAATAATAATAATAATAATAATAATAATAATAATAATAATAATAATAATAATAATAAAAATTGCGAGGTTGACAAAGATATTGCATCAAATTTATGATATTTTAGATTTTCAATATTTATACAACGTAATTATTTTCTGATTGAAATTATAATTTAGTATTGATCATCTCAATTAGTTAAGTAAATTGGGAGACAATTTATATATTATTATTAAAAAATATCATAAAATTTGAATTAAAATATAGTAAAGAATAACTTGGTATGGTTAATTAATTTTTAAAATTAACAGTTAGGACAAAAACCATTAATAACTATATCATTTCAAACAATATAGTTAAATTTTTTAACAGTTAATTTTTAAAAATGTGATATGAGAATAAAAAATTAATTAAGAATTAAATGTAATTGTCATTGAAATAATTTTGATAAATAATGCAATATAGGAAAGATCTTTAATATGTATATGTAATAAATAACTTAAAAATAGGATTTAGTTATAAAAAATTCAATACACCGTGATTTATAAAAATACGAATGTGTATAAATTTTAGATATAATTTTAATTGATAATTTGACATTGGATTTGTATGATTGAAGCAAATATTTATCCATAAAATTAAGACCAATAAAATATAACAATTATTATAATAAATTAATTACGTATTAAATGCAATATCTATAAAAATATTTAATAATTTAATAATACGCTATAAAAAAGAGCTCCAATTTTTAGATATACTAAATAACTAAAAATAAGATTATTTATAAAAAAAAACTATATGTATGATGTGATTTATAATTTAGTAATCACTCCATCCCATAAAGATAGTCCTCTACTCATTTTCACACAGATTAAAGACAAAATGAAATATAAAATATTAATTTCACTCTTAAAAAATAAAGTAGACTATCTTTTTGAGACGGACAAAAAAGAAATATTGGACTATCTTTATAGGACGGAGAGAGTATTATCTATTAATAAAATTTCGACATAATTTTTAATTGAAACTTTTATTTTGAATTTGTATAACTGAACACAAATATTTATTTGTAAGATTGAAAACGTTAGAAGAACATATATTTTTTATGAAAAGAGAGGTTTTGACACAAAAAAGTCAAATATAAATAAGTAAAATCAAACAAATTGTCCTTCTTATATCATAAAAAATAAAAAACAACTTCTAGGTAAAAGCAAATTTTTAAAAAATGATAATTCTAGTTTTTTGTTTTTATTATTTTTTATACAATGTGATATACAATTTCATCAAATATATATATTGACTCATGAATAATATATTTTTTCTTCACTCAACGGCCGAAACCATTAACATTTCTATCAAACCCAAAACTATTCTAAATAGCCCAACATTAGTTAACACATTGCAACCCCAACAGAGAAATCTAGAACATAATATAAATAAACTATTAACAAATCCTCTTATTAGTCCAAAATAATTTTGCACTCTATATTGTTTTCGAAACTTTCTCTACAATATTATTGTTTTAATATTTTTTTTCTTTTTTTTCAGAAACCCAAATCTATGTTCAACGACTCAAAATATCACAGGTCTTGAAGAAAAGAGTAGTGTCAATCCTTTTTACTTTTTCAAAAAATAATTTACGATTTTTTATTTTCAACTGGTTTGTAATATTAATAACTAATAAGCAATACCACCCCATCAGAAATTTTGAATCATAATAGAAGGTGGAGTGGAGCGGTCATGTTAAACAGTATACATTTTTTCAAAGAAATAACATTTTAATTGAATTTTTTATTATTGTGTATATCTTCATAATAATTATATATAACATAAATGAAATATGTTGTATATAGGGAAATGGAAAAAAAATATATAGAAAACAAAAATGAATAAATAGAATTTGAAAAATAGAAAAAAATGAAACAAATTCTGAAAAAACGAAAAAGGAAAAAAAAAATAATAACTGGTTTTTCAGTGTAATTAGGCGGTGGGAAATAGAAGCTATGTAAATACAATAAATATTGAAGACTGTAAGTAGACGTTAGCGATTTTGAAAATAATAAATAACTATTGAATGTCCAACTATTTTTGAAGTGGATTTTGAAGTTGATTATTGGAATGGGGATATTATGAGTAGTGTGAACATGATAAATATTGAAATCCCAAAAAATTGAAAAAATAAATAAATAAAATCTGCACATAGTACAATAGTTTTGGAGGGAAATAGTGAAGTTGACTGGGGTTGACTCAGCTACTTTTATATATTATTATATAGATATAGATATAGAATAGAATATAGATGTAGAATATAGAATTATATAAAATATAGATATAAATATATAGATAAACTTCTAAGTATGGTTACTTAGCATTTTGTCTGGGACTCCATTTTTTCAACTAAATTCCAATAAAATAATATTACATATATACCGAAAAGTCAAAATCATTTTTTAATCATACATTCTTTCAAAAATATTATCCAAAATCATACTATTCACAAAAATGGGCGCCAAACACACGCTTAATGCTAATGATAAAAAAAAAATTCTTTTTGTGTATGAAAAAAATTCTCAACCTTATATGTGATGGGATGAAATTTAGGTTTATGTGGAAGCTTGGGGTTCCATCATTTTCTTAGCAACAATTTGTGTTTGGATCCCACTGATGTGCTGACATGTCATTCTCATCTTGTTTTTTGTCAATATATTTGAAATGATTGATACAGAATGAAACGTCTATCCGAATATTAAGGTATTTGTTCAATCGAACAAGATGTCATGAAAATGTTTTGAAATAAATTTCGATGGAGAAAGACATTGATTTTTAAACTTCGTGAAATTGTTCCCATTGCTACTACAAAATCGTACATTCACCTCATACGACTCCTCAGAGGTCGCAAATAAATCTAAGTACCTTTCGACATTATTTATCTTCATATGTTTATAGGATAGATGGAGATTCGAACTCTTATCCTAGGGCCTCGAATTAGACCATTGGAATTCCGTCTGCTATATTTCGAATAAATAAAAGTGCTTCTGAATTTATCTCATCTCTTAATAATTTGATTGAATTTTTCTTTGTTGATTAATAATTTTATCCTCGAATAAAAATTCCATTAATCTCTCCCTTGTTGATGTGATTTTGAGTGTTAAGACAGGCTAGAAGAAGGTATCGAGAGGAAGCAAATTGAGGCCTACGAGGAAGATACTCCTTAGGACGTCAAACTAGCATATGTCGATGTGATAAATATATTCGTTTCAATTTTTGCTTAGAGTTTGATGCGACTGAATTCCCTTGTGCTAAGGACTCTCAAATTCTCATGAAATAGTCATTTAGAACATTTCAACATCGAATTATTATTTTTAAAAAGAAAAAAATGAAGAAAAAAAATATAATTGGTGTAAAGGCCTTCAATTTTGAATTTGTTTGAAATTTACTAAATTGTGATATTCCCTGCACTTATAATAGTAGTGAAATTCCCAAAACCCGCAAAGAGTTAATTGTCTCACTATGCTTGAAAATTAATAAATCATCTCATGTTGTCACTTTTCAATTTTTCTTCTTCTTTCTAATTTTACTTTTTAGACATCTTTAAAGTGTACAATACGAACATAATTAAATCCGAAAAAAGTTGACCAGATTGAGACATTCATCAAGCATCAAGTTTGTTCATTGAATCAAGATCCATGATTTTCAAAATGTTGTATGTTAGGTAAACCAATTAACCAAATGCTTAATCATCCAATTGAGGTACATCCTTGGGGCATGTGACTATGAATTTGATTATAAAAAATGTCATTATCCTTAAGAAGAAAGATTCTTAATAGCTTTGTAGTTTGTTGACAAATTGTCATCATGGAAATGATGTCTTCGTGTGGTTGGGGGTTGGGTAGATGGGTCTATAATATTAACTTTTTCTCTTTACTCTTTTTTTTTTTTTTTTTTAAACTTACTCACATATGTAGAAATATTATACAGTTCAAATTACGATACGTCTATTTTGAGTTGATTCAAGAAACATTTTTAAAATGACGAGATATTGGGCCTCTTAAGGCTCGGTTTGTTAAAAAAATTTTGTTTAAAAATATATATTTTTTTACGTTTTCGAGGTAAAATATGTGATTGAAAAGTGGAAAGAGAAAATGTGTGTGGTTAAGAAAATCATATTGAAACAAACTTGATTTTAAACAAGTTTGCCAAATAGAAGCTTAAAAATGAGCATGATTAAACTCAGACTCAAATACTCACCCGTTTTACTTTTACGCATACGAATAATTCATACAATTTTGATTTAGTGCACTTGAAGAGCACACACTATGATGCCCTTCAAGGCACAAGGAATGATAATGCACGAAATTGCTCCGTTGCCCACCTTATTGTCCACTTGACACACCCTCATTGGAAGGTAGGCAACATAATGTTGCCCACTTCGGGTAATAGAGCGATCCTCACATAATGCATATAGATCAATTTTGTACGTTCATATATTTCACGATTCACAAAGCTTATGACACATTCTTTTGCTTATATACGTCCTTGTTTGATCGAGAGTAAAATTAGAGTTTTAGTAGATTTTGATAAAAAATGATGAAATATATAGTTGAAAAATTATAGGCCTTGTAAAATTTGTGATTAAAATTAATTGTCCGACTTTGACTTAAATTTTAATCAAATTTTTAATGGTACCATACATGGATTAAGTTGCAATGGTTGCTTAAATTACTAGATGACATTCAAATTAATGCAGCAACCAACTGCATTAATCATTACAGCGTTCTCCACAGTTGCTGAAAGCAACGTTCGCTTTTTTTTCTTCTCCCTTTTTCATTGACAGCTTGATCCCATTAAATCACAAACCAATTAATCTACCCATAAATTAGTTGCCGGTGTCACGAAAGAATTTTTTATATTTTAGTATTTATTTGTAAAATATGATAATAAGTTAAATAACAAATAAATAATTTTTTTAATAAAAATGCTAGTTTTTGTTCAAAAATGAAATGGGTTGAGGTACATCTTCATTATCATAGGATTATTACTTATTAGTTGGAGAGACCGCGCGCTATTTATGGAATATTTTCGTTGTGGGAGGCTAATTCAAAGCTATATTGGAATTGGGGATCAACTTTATAGTTAAACAATAGATTGAGTACCAATAACGCAATAAGACTCCTGAAGAAATAATTTGTTTGACGGTCTTTTGGGCAATTTGGTTAATTTAGCCTCCGAAAATTAAATTTTCTTTCTTGCAAATTTTGAGATCAGTGTAAGCTTAGAGAATCAAATTTGGTTATTGTATTTTTTAATAGCCATATATTTACTTATTCAGCATAGAGTGGTTGCAAATATCCATGTTGTTAAGATTTGAAAATAATTGTGAACTAAAGAAATTGTAGAAAATATTTAATATGTTGACTTCAAATCCATTATTAAATATATTACACAATATCTTTATAAATTTTGAATAGTTTAAATATTTTCTTTAACAATAAGATTCTTGTTGGTTCATCGTGCTCTGTGGTTATCTAAAAGGTTAAAGCGATGTCTTGTGTACGTCTAGTATATATTAGTATAATATTATATTTTCTTTTGTTTTTCCTGCTTTTAGAGATAAATACAACTTATAAAATCTTCGATATAGTACGAAACATTTAGCTTCATTAGAAATTTAATTATATATAAATTAAAAAAAAATTAACTCACGTCGTCTACTCAATTGATTTTGTGAACATGGAAGATAAGATTCTAGGGCATGATGCCTTTTTGATTGGAAGATGTTAACATCATAACATGATTGAAAAGAGAGATTATTATTACATATCTAGTGCATGCTTATTTTTATTTTTATAAAAAATAAATAAAAAATGAATTTCACTGATTTGGTAAAAAGAAAAAGGATAGATTAATAGTTGAAAGAGTGCATGCAAATGCAACACTTTTGCTTTTTAACAGAAATACAAAAACAGATGGCTTATTTTTAAGTTTTTTCAACCAAAAAAATAAGTACTTTTTTCATATATCTCTTTGTCCTTCCGCCAAGTAAACCAACTGAAAGTAAAACTTTCTCAACACACAGGGACCAACAGAGGTGTGTGTTTGTGTCCTAGTATCTTGGACAGTTGGACGTATACACTTGTATAAATCGTTAATCAATAACGTTAATTACTGTTGAATATAATTGAATTGAAGGCGTATTAGTAGAGAATTAATGGGATAATTTTTCTTTTTTGATAGTTCGTAGGCAAATCAAATTTAACGTGCCAAAATTGCTCAAGTGTCGAAATTGTTTCGTTTCTAGCCAAGTTGGAGTATTCTCGAATCAAATTGAGCAACTTGTACATTTACGTTCTCGAAAGATTCGAGCCAAACCACACCATCTTGGCATCTACATTAATTTTAAGGTAAGTTGAAGTAGATACCACTAGCTAGTATAATAAACCATAATATACAAATATGTGTATTAATCAATCCTATATATGTGAAATCACATGTAAAACATCTTAGTCAGATTCATGGTTACTGTCAATTAGCAAAATCACATGTAAATTTACTATTATTTTTTATAAAAACGTCTGTGTGTGGAAGTGCACATCTTTCTTCTTGATGGCGACTCACAAACTAAATATTGTTTTGTTTTTCTAAATTACCACCTTATATTTAAATAAAAATAAAAATAGCTATCATCTAATAGCCTTTTTTTTTTAAAAAAAAAAAAAAATTATTCACGTTTTTAACATATATTTATGCTCAAACTCGCATTTCGATCAACGATATTAATTTTATAAGAAACTCGACACTCTTGTACAAGAACATTACGACAATTGCAAGTTTTATGAAGTGAAAGTGCTGCCTCTCTCTTGTGGCCTTGCTTATGCTAACCCACATTAGGCCAAGCGAGACTCTGTTTGATAATCAAAATAAATTAGTTTATAAATCAATTTATGTATTATATAATTTTTCACACTATTTTTTAATCATACACACTTTTTCTCTCCAATTTTCAATCACTATTTTTTACTTCAAAATCATAAATAAACCAATTTATAAACCAAACAGTGTTATTAAAAAAAAAAAAACAAAATAAAACATCAAATCTCTCAATTACCACAACGATCAAATTAGCTAGTAATCACCTGTTAAAAAAGATTGATTTGATCGTAAGTCAAGGCTCAAGATTATCCAACTCGATACCTTCTATACAAACTCAATTCGTTTTATACCTCTAATTGACATCTATAAGCTAGCTTATAATACGTTTTTACTATTATATACACACAATTTCACTACCACTTATTCATTTGTCACTCTAATTCTCTAATCAACGTCTCTTCTCGCCCTTTTCATCTTTTCCTCTTCTTCACTGTCCTATTCGAATTGTTCATAAATAATGTTATTGGACTTCCATACTCAGAATATAAAAAAATATGAGAATTACATGTTTTTCCAAATTAATTAAGTTTGAATTAAGCTCAATGAGCCCTTTAAAACCTAACCCGTGACAAACCCTAAATTCAAAATTTGAATGGAGATTAACATATTAATACGTAATTATCATTAAAAGATACCTTCCACGCTCCACATATGCATGTAATTATCACACAGCCCAATTGTGTTTGCTGAATCTTTGCGCGTGAAACTTACGTGCTAGAAAACTATGGTTAATGATACACACGAGGACAAACATAAAATACAGACCCGCAAAAGGATGAACCGACCGACCGTATTGGGATTGACCAGAGAATCTTTGCATTTTGTGCACGAATATAGGCAAACAATGAAAAAGGAGAAATAAATGCTTTTATCATCAGCCAAACTAATGTTTTTCTTGATCTTACTATAAAGATTTATCGAGGGTGGATGTCGGATTGATCGATTCGGGTATTTCAATAATCGAAACTAAATCATTTCGATTCGGATATCTTAAGAATCGAAACTAAATCATACTTTTCGATTATTGTAAAATGGAACTATTTGATTCCATTGAATCGCAAGAATCAAACCATTCGATTTTTGTTCGATTTCGGTTTTTCAATAATAATTACTTTTCGGGGTATTTATCGAGAAGTATCAGGCCTCGGGAGTCGGGAAGCGAGCCAATAACATAAAATAAACTTCTATCGAATATACCAAGATCAAGAATTTTATAAATTCTTTCACCCCGAAAAAAGTATAGGATTCTCCATGAAATAAAAGATATTCATAAACCAAAATAAGAATCAGGGAAGGTTTTTCGAGCGGCAAGAAGCTATACAAGTAAACTAGTGGGATGAATCATGAGTTTTAAATGCATTATTATTAATTGTTTTATATTTGTATTTAATATTTAATTAACTTCATCATGAACATTTACAATTTCGCTTATTAATAAGTTAGTCTCATTTAATTTTCATTTAGAGCTTGTTTGGTTTTTAGTCCAAGTGTGAAGTTAAAAATTACAATGAGATAAATAAGTAACAAATTTCATAAAAAGAACTTAATCATTTTCATTTTAGCCAAAAAAATTACAAATTTTTAACCATCCATATTACATAATTTCTCAAAACAATTTTTAACCCCACATTTTACCTAAAAAATACAAATAAATCTAACATAAAATTTAATTTGGCAAAAATATCTACCGAATAGGACCTTACTTAGAAAATCCAAATAAATCAAAATTATAATTTACTTGAGCCGTGGAACGGACCTTATTTATTATGGCCTAATTATGTCCTATTCGCCTACCAAATGAATACAAATTCGCATGTTCATGGATAAATATGAATGAGAATATGGTTCATTTGATAGCAGGGTTGGAATTTGAGTGAAAAGAAAACGAATTTTAGAGAATCAAATCCCTGAAAATTTATTTTTTGAGAATTTGAAATTTAATGTGTTTGATTGAATTAATTTTTAGGTGAAAAAGTGGGAATATTTTCACATTTTGTTGTTTGATTAATATTATTTTCCATGAAATTTTTTGCATAATTGAGCTATTTTAATAAAAAATAATCAAACGCGACGAAAATGATTTTCTATGCAAGGTGGAAAATAATTTCTCACCTATTAGATGAGAAAATATTTATCTTGATTGTATGGAAAATAATACCACGTGAAACATGGTTAGATGGAAACCGAATTTCATGGCAAAAAAAGCCTATCAAACATATCAAAAGGTGAAAAATAGAAAAATATTGTACCATATCTATATTCAATGAAGCACTGAATTAGCATACAATAAACAAAATCTTATTTTAAATTTCAACTCGGACTTGAAAGGTTATAAAGTCAAATGAATGGTAAAATTTTCGAGGTTTATGAGTCGATTTTGGAGTTGAACCAAGTGGTTCGATTATTTTGACCAATTTGCAATTTTCACACTTGTCATATAATCGGACATAAGTTTGGACAATTTTTCAAGAACTTTTGATCGAATCAAATCATCCATTCTTATTTTCATAAAAACGTATACATTAGTTAGTAAGATCTAATTCATCACGCCAAACCAACTGTATAATAATTAATATAAAGCCATAAATGAGTCCATCGCCTCATCGGATGAAGTTCCGAGTGTAAACGTGTAAGGGAGTCCAAAATGTGGCCCATTTGTTGGGCCCACAACCTCTCACTTTCAAAACCACTCAATTTCCGTGTTTAAAAGCAGCTGCAAAGCACCCTTTTTTCCAAGTTACTCTGCAGTTTTATCACATTTGAATCCATTAATTAAACAACTCTCTGGAGTTCACTCATCTATTATTCATATCTTCGTTTCCTCATTTTTCTCTAGTTCAAATAAGTAGAAGAAGGGAAGCAGAATCTAAGAATAGGCTAGTAAAGGGTGCATTATGGGTTTGAACATTGCAATTTTGCATGTGGTAGTGGTGTTTTTGAGTTTATGGATTTCTTGTGGAACTGCCTCGGTTTCATATGACCATAAGGCCATTTCTGTGAATGGGCAAAGGAGGATTCTCATCTCTGGTTCCATTCACTATCCAAGAAGTACCCCTGAGGTATGTTTATTACAAATGTACATTATTGTTTCTTTTATTTTTTCACTTTCCTTGTAAATAGGAATTTTTTATTCAATGCACGTAGATTAAAATTAGATTTTTTTTGGAGATTTTGATAGAAGCTATTAAAATAATTGGGGATTCCATGAAATGTTGGTTAAAATAATTGTTGACTTTGAAATATCTGTCCAGTATGTCATTTCCAAAGAAGAATCATTTGAAGATTTTCTCTTTTGATTTTTTTGGGTATTTGTAGATGTGGCCAGATCTTATTCAGAAGGCAAAAGATGGAGGTTTGGATGTGATACAGACTTATGTTTTCTGGAATGGGCATGAACCTGAACCTGGGAAAGTAAATTTTTACCTCCATATTTTTTTTTCTTTTAAAGTATATACATATAGAGCAGTAAATGACTAAATTCTCTTCAGGTGTTAAAATACTTATTTATTATATTTTTTTCCAGTATTATTTTGGAGGAAGATATGATCTGGTGAAGTTTATTAAGCTGGCGCAGCAAGCAGGGCTTTATGTTCATCTTAGAATTGGCCCTTATGCATGTGCCGAATGGAATTTTGGGTAATATTAGAGAATGTAAATGAATTTTCTGTAGGAATAAATTATAAAAATCCATTTTGCATAATTTTTGTGTCTTGAGGATCTTTTATTGTTTGAATTTCAGGGGTTTTCCTGTTTGGCTAAAGTATGTCCCAGGCATTAGTTTCAGGACAAATAATGGGCCTTTTAAGGTCAGGCAAATTATAATTTGGCATCCATATCTTCTTCTATAGTGGCATTTTTGGTACAGATTATTGGATAGTAATGCACAATAAGTAGACGGGATTTTAACTTCTTTAATCCCACCATGAGTGTGAATACTTTTCTAGTTATGTGCTCATATTTTTGTTGTCTGAAATGCTATAATCACAGGCTGCTATGCAAAAATTCACAACCAAGATTGTGAATATGATGAAAGCTGAAAGATTGTATGAATCTCAGGGTGGTCCAATTATTCTATCCCAGGTATGCAGAATACTCAATTTTATTCCTTTTTTCAAATTCAAATTCCTACCTAGTAAATGCTTTTATAATATTCTTGAGACGTTAGTACTTGGTACAAGTAGGCAACTGTGATTCGAATGAAAAAAAATAGTATTTTGATATATATGACAGATTGAGAATGAGTATGGACCTATGGAATACGAACTTGGTGCACCCGGTCGAGCTTACACACAATGGGCGGCTAAGATGGCGCTGGATCTTGGCACTGGTGTCCCGTGGGTGATGTGCAAACAAGACGACGCTCCTGATCCAATTGTAAGTATGATTGAATACTTGATATTATTCTTCTGCATTCGTTTATCATCATTTGTTGTCCATTCTCAATAGTCAGCATACCATGTTAGGTAGCTCATGCAGGTCCCAATGTAACACTATATCTTGTCTTCTTCTATATGAAGTTTATTCTACTTTTTCTTTATTAAGTTATTGCAATACATTGAATCATGCAGGTCCCAATGTAACACTACATCCATGTCTTGTGTTCTTTTAAAGAATTTTTAAAGTCTTCATTGTCAAAAGTCGGTACAGTAGTAATAAAACATTCTTAATTCTGTCAAACCGGATTCCATTATTGCACTAGAATATGTTTCAATAAAATGAGAAATTCTTGCATCCATTAGAAATTATTTTATTTTCTGTTGAAGTTAAATTCCGTGTGCTGTGTTTATAATGCAGATTAATACATGCAATGGTTTCTATTGTGACTACTTCTCTCCCAACAAGGCTTATAAACCTAAAATTTGGACTGAAGCCTGGACTGGCTGGTAAACTTCCAAACTTGTACTGTGCCATTTTGATGTGATGAACTCTCTGTAACTGCATATCTTTAAAGGAGTCAGGTTGAAAAAAATAAAAAAATAAAAAAAATCTACTAAATTAGATTATCCTCTTATATCCTTTCTTGCAGGTTTACTAAATTTGGAGGTCCAGTCCCTTACCGTCCGGCTGAAGATTTGGCATTTTCTGTTGCAAAATTCATACAGAAGGGGGGTTCTTTCATAAATTATTACATGGTAAATTGACTGTTAACTGGAATTTATTAACTTCCTAAGAAATTAGTAATAATATTTCAGCTTAATTTCTTTCCGGTCTTCTTGTTCAGTATCATGGAGGAACAAACTTCGGCAGGACTGCTGGTGGTCCATTTATTGCAACAAGCTATGACTATGATGCGCCCCTCGATGAATACGGTAGGCAGACAAGATAAGTTTTAGAGCCGTGTTTTCTGCAAAGTTATTTATTCAATATATAGCTTGCATAAACATATATCACGTCTACAATATGTTCTTTGAAGGTTTGAATTGAATTGAATTCCATGAAGCGGGAATCTGAGTTGGATACAATTTAAAGCCTGTTACCACTAACAACTTGCCACATCAAGTGAAATTGTCCTTTCTGTCTTTTGATAACGAATAAGAGGCTACCAACTGATTACATATTTTATTAGATTAAATAACAATAAAAAAAACCTTAGTAGTACTGACACGGGGATTGTGATGGTAACACGCGGTAAAACTAATTGCAGTCAACCTCTAATGACATCTACTTGTTGAAAATTACAGGCAAAATGCTGTCAATTGAAATAAGCACACACAAAATGATTTTCACTATTTCAGTAAGGCAGGCAAAATATTAGTACTCAAGAAGTTCAATATCATAGCTAATATAACATTTCTACATTCTTCATAGAGTAGAAAGCAGGTCCTATAAGTTACTGTGTTTTTCCCGCATTCAAGTCCTACTATATAGTTTTAGGTCTTATTAAAACATGCAAACCATGGAAATATATAATTACTGTTTTTCAGCAAAAGTAATGCAATAACAAACTAAGCCTTATCCCAATAAATTTGGGATAGGCTACACAAATCCTTTTTCACCACTGTGTTTGGACATAACATTGCTAGATATATTGAAAAATCCAAAGCAAATAAATAATGAAAACTCATTTTCTCATATCCAGGACTGTTGAGACAACCGAAGTGGGGTCATCTGAAAGATTTGCATAGAGCAATAAAGCTATGTGAGCCTGCACTAGTGTCAGGAGATCCTACCATGACACCACTTGGAAACAATCAGGAGGTCAGATATAAACTTATTTTGTCTTATACTCGTGCTAGTCCAGAAATTGAAATGAACCCTAGGCCATATGTTCATTGTGCCATACAGGCTCACGTTTTTAACTCCAAATCCGGAGCTTGCGCTGCTTTTCTTGCGAACTACGACCAGCATTCTTTTGCAAAGGTGTCATTCAGGAATATGCATTATAACCTGCCTCCTTGGTCAATCAGCATCCTTCCTGATTGCAAGAACACTGTTTATAACACAGCAAGGGTAAGAGAAAGGTGTTTGAATTTCATTTACCTGTCACATGTATACATGGAGATTTGTGTAATGTGCTAAAACTGATATCAATATAAAATCTTGTGCGAAGATTGGTGCTCAAAGTGCACAGATGAAGATGACCCCTGTGAGTAGAGGGTTTCCTTGGCAGTCATACATTGAAGAGACAGCCTCGTATGAAGACAATTCATTTACTGCAGCTGGATTGTTGGAGCAGATTAATACCACCAGAGACATGACTGATTATTTGTGGTATTCAACAGAGTAAGTGCTTTTGTAACTTTTAGTGATTTTTTGTATAGCATTACAAAAAAATCCGTATTTCCTTTTTGGTTCATCAATATTTATCTTCTTCTTTGGTTTTTTATTCAGTGTAAAGATTGACCCCCGTGAAGGATTTCTGAGAGGTGGGAAGTGGCCTGTTCTTACAGTCTATTCGGCAGGCCATGCTCTGCATGTTTTCATTAATGGTCAATTATCAGGTGGGCAGCTTGGTGTTTATTAATACTAATATCTAGTAATAAAAATTTTGTTTGGTTCAAATTAGCTAATAATTTAATCATATAAGGACTGTGGAATCACTCTTCTTCAGTTTGTTTTATGGAAAAATAAAAGATTCAATTGAAATTTTTTGGCAGGAACTACCTATGGAAGTTTAGAAAACCCCAAATTAACTTTCAGTCAAGGTGTAAATCTTAGAGTTGGTGTCAACAAAATTTCTCTACTGAGCATTTCTGTTGGTCTTCCGGTTTGTTCTCTCTCTCTCTCTCTCTCTCTCTCGCCCTTGCTCCCAACCACACACACATATACAACCTCTGTGATTGCATGCTTTCTCTTTAACAAGTCAGGAATTCTTTTTAAAAAATCTGGCTTTCATACTATACCGTGACGTGTGATATTAACATATAATCTTCCTGTGTATGAACTTAGAACGTTGGTCCGCATTTTGAAAGGTGGAATGCTGGTGTTCTTGGTCCAGTTTCACTTAGTGGTCTTAACAAAGGTAAATGGGATTTGTCATGGCAAAAATGGTCGTACAAGGTTAGTTTTTTTGAAATTCGATATAGTTTCTCATAAATCTCATTGCTATAATATCATTTAACCACTAATTGCCACATTTATCTCAACCAGGTTGGTCTAAAAGGAGAGGCTCTGAATCTTCATTCTCTCAGTGGAAGCTCTTCTGTTGAATGGGTCGAAGGTTCCTCTATTTCTCAAAGGCAGCCATTGACATGGTATAAGGTGAGACTTTCATTCTTGTTTACAGGATTCAGATACTCCTATGGAGATTGCCAAAAGTATGTTGTCACTAGGGAGTGGGGTCAACAATGCAGTGACTGACTTATTTTGAGGAAGAATTACATTCAAAACAAGCAACTTTCCTTGAAAATGAAGTTTTCTAAAAGTAGCTTATTTATTTATTTATTTGAGCTTAGCCTTTTTTTTATTTTTATTTGAGCTTAGCCAAACATGCTAATTTTTGGCAAAAAATAGTTTTTTGAACCTTGCCTACTTGAGGTAAATGTAGTGTGGATGGATTGTTGGGATCTTGCTTCTTCTAAAGCTACTAAATCCTTGGCACACTACAAATTTTGTTTTGTTTTGTTTTATCCAGACTACTTTCAATGCTCCGGGTGGAAACGAGCCTTTGGCTTTGGATATGAATACCATGAGTAAAGGTCAGGTGTGGATAAATGGTCAAAGCATTGGACGCTACTGGAATCAATACAAAGCATCTGGCAATTGCGGTGCCTGCAATTATGCCGGTTGGTTCAATGAGAAGAAATGCCTTAGCAAGTGTGGGGAAGCCTCTCAGAGATGGTAATATGGATATCTCCACTGTTTTATCCCTGATAAATTAAATAAATTTATTGGCCCCCTTCTAATAACTTAAACTTTTAGCTAAACATGTCAATGGTATGAGAAGAAGCAGAGGTCTTGAGTTCAAGTCTCTCTATCACCCATTTTTGAAAATTGGGCAGGGTTGGGCTTTGACCGGCCCAGCTAGTGAGGGGTTGTGTTGAGGACTGGATTTAAATATTACGTCATCTCTCTAAGAAAAAAAAGCTTTTAAATGAGGTAGTTAAACATGATATTTGACTATATCAAGAATGATTATTTTCCAGGTACCATGTTCCTCGATCTTGGCTCCGTCCAACTGGAAACTTGTTGGTTATATTTGAAGAATGGGGTGGAAATCCCAACGGGATATTTTTGGGAAAAAGAGAATTAGCAAGTGTATGTGCAGATATATATGAATGGCAGCCAACATTAGTGAATTGGCAAATGCAATCATCAGGGAAAGTCAACAAGCCATTGAGGCCTAAAGCTCACCTCTCGTGTGCTACTGGTCAGAAGATCTCATCTATCAAATTTGCAAGCTTTGGAACTCCTCAAGGCGTCTGTGGAAGCTTCCGAGAGGGAAGTTGTCATGCCCATCATTCTTATGATGTTTTTGAAAAGGTATTTCAGACTTCTTGCAAAATCACTGCTCATAGTATTTCAGTCGGCTTTTTGCGCAGAATGTTTGGCTCGGAGGATTGAATATCAATATACACTATTAAAGAAGAATTAGAAGTTAAAATCTTGTTTATTTTGTAGTACTGCATCGGGCAACAATCTTGTGCTGTACCTGTAACCCCCGAGATCTTTGGAGGAGATCCATGTCCAAATGTTATGAAGAAACTTTCCGTCGAAGTCATTTGCAGCTAAAGGCAAAAAATCGGCGCCAATGAATAAAAAGATTCTTGTGTTTATGTTTCTATTGGCTTTGCTGAGGTGAAGTTGTACATATACGCAACACCCCTCCTATAAAAAGCCATTATGGATTTTGAAGATGATTCGAAAGAAGATTGTGTACATATACTAGTTATTGTACTCAAGTGTTCAGCTGCAGTTGTGAAACAAAAGCTCTTGTCGAGTTAAAATGCACGTTGAGACGACTCTAACGGAGTCCATGTGCAAATTATCTAGTTATAGAATATGCAAGCTTTTGGCTTGCAAAATTGGTATTTGTATTTTTCCATTCAAAAGAAAGCAATTATTTTAATTGATATGTACTTGTAAAACTTCTTGCAATTGTACTATATACTACCAAGTTTTATTGATCATTAGTTGTCTTTGAAGGTGGATTCTTTTATCACCGGCCATGAGGGAGATTTTCTCCTACATTGACACAAAAAAGAACTTTTTTGTCCGTTTATTTTCAATCCCTTTCCTCACTTCTTTTTGAAGAGATAAACAGAAGTCTTCTTCATCGTCGTCTTCTCTCCTCTCTTGTCGCCTCCTTTCCATTATTCTCATGCGCAGAAAAACACAACTCATATGAAGTCATATTTTATGATCGGATCCTATCGCGAGAAAGTGATTTATTAGCAATCGTGTTAGTTCATGTTACATTTACACAACATGTGTCTCCTTGACATGGTCGGGACAATGTTACTTGTTAGTTGTTGAGTACGATTTTGGTATAAAAAAGTACAGGTTGAATAAAATGAAACCAAAATAAATTTTTTGAAATTCTCTGTTTTTTTTTTTTTAACTGTGTATTAAGTCAGTTTTAAGTGGGATTTATTTTTACTTCTTAAAAAGTTATGGGACCCTATTTCTTACATTTCACAAAGGATGAGGATGAAAAATACAAATTTCCTTAAATAAATATATGATGATTTCTTTTTTTTTTTTGGCATTTGAATAATATTTTTTCCTTCAACAATCTTCGTGCAACATATACCCTATAAATTAAAACGGACCCACTTTTTGAAAAAGGCATAAAACAGAGAGTATAAATATATGAAACTAACCATCTGGGATTTTTGTTATGGTGATCTTCTTCTTCCTTGATTAACCGAATCATTTGATTTATCTCGCAAATGGGTTCGCTTCTGATCCATTTTTCTACTTTTTTTCCGTTTGCGGTTACTGTTTATTTGAATTCTCCTTCGATAATTTGTATTGTGAATACGGAGTTTAATGATCGTTTTTTTAATTTCAGCCAATCATTTTCCGGAGATTGAAATTATTACATTTCTATAACGTTATTATTTTATCTTTTAGATTATTCTACCATGCGTACGTTTCAAATTTTTGTGCTTGAACAGCTTTTCAGTTATGGTTTCTCGTTTAAATAAAGGTTAAAAAATAAAAATAAAAAAATTCATGGTCTGCGCACGTTGCATTGTTAAATTTTGGATTAATTTGAATAATATTGGATTTACGGTTTTGTTGGGTTGAATTTTTTATTGATTAGGATTGGATTGGTGAATCGGTGATGTTCATGTAGTTAAGTTTGTTCTTTGTTGATGAATCTTACACATTGTTTTAACCAGCTGGAGCTTATGCATTGTCGCTAAGGATCTTTTAAATAATTTTTTTTTTAATTACTTACTGAAAGAAAGATTGAAATGATGGAGAGGGAGTGGACAGGATAAGCATTATGCTCGACTGATCTTCTGTCTTTCTCTGATTCAGTGAAGGTTAATTCCTTCTTTACTTTTGAATTAAAAAATCATTATTCCTTTCAACCCGTTTTCGCTAATATTTCCAAGTAGTTTGACAGTCTTGATTATTTTTGCAGAAAATAATTGAAAATTTTATTTATTTATTTATTGAGGGGTCATATATTGGCTTTTAATGCTCAAAGATGTATCATATCCACACGATTTGTTCTGAAATTAGTAGTTCAATCCAAGCAATGTTTATGGTAATGCTAATGCAATTGTTGTACTTGTCCGTTCAGATAAAAGTGACGGATGTTGTTCAACTCACCTAATAGATGGAGATGGTAATTTCAATGTTGGCGGAATGGATAATTTCATGAAGGAAGTTAAACTTGCAGAGTGTGGACTTTCTTATGCCGTCGTCTCCATCATGGGCCCTCAAAGCAGTGGTATGACTTTTTAGCTGTAAAGATGCTCTTTTGCTGTTTCATTACTGGACTTTGGGAGCTTCGATTAAAATTTATTTTTAAACTTAAGACCCTTTACTTAAGTCCTCCTTTTTCTTCTAGCACCCACTTCTTTGTTGATGCCTACTTTTAAATTTCTTCCGTGATTCTGACAGGGAAGAGTACATTGTTAAACCACCTGTTTGGTACTAATTTTAAGGAGATGGATGCTTTTAAGGGGAGGCATGTACTTCTTACCTCTGATGTTACTTCTTTTTTGCATGTTATTAAATTGAAGCCAGTTGACACAAATTTCCTCAGGTCTCAAACCACAAAAGGTATTTGGATGGCACGGTGTGTTGGGATTGAACCTTGCACTCTTGTAATGGATTTAGAGGGCACTGATGGAAGAGAACGAGGAGAGGTTTTGATGGAGCACTTATGCTTTGCAAACTTTGAATTTTCATGATAATTTGCGGATTTAATGATTCATTCGTTATTTCATATTCTTCTGCAATTATGTGTTTTTATCTCACTTATCCTGTAAAAACATCCTGCACTTAGTTTGCATCAAATTATTTAATGGTTTCTGAAAGAGTATCTTTACTCTTCTTTGGGCTATGTAAGTTTACCATCCATCTATCAAAATCTCTCTCTTTGGAGCATCATTTTTTGACATCAAAGTCTTTTTCTTTCTGGTTAAATAGTGCCCAAGAGGCAGAAGGTATGTTTTCTGGAACATATTAAGTGATATGGATCAATAAATCCTTAGCCTCGTACAATCATTGTTGTAGTATGCAATACCTTGGTCCTTGACGTTATGGTTGTTCGATCAAATGGAAGTTCTTTTATGTTGCAATAGTATCTGGGAGTTTATATTAATTGCATGCATACTAGCTCACTGACTCTTAACTCTTAAGTTAT
The DNA here is from genome assembly GCA_963555705.1 of Ligustrum vulgare. NCBI lineage: Eukaryota > Viridiplantae > Streptophyta > Magnoliopsida > Lamiales > Oleaceae > Ligustrum > Ligustrum vulgare. Next base: position 1,169,320 of record OY743172.1, on the reverse strand, counting down.
CTTTCCTTTTTTGATAACTTTTATTTTATTTTGTTTCTAAAAACATGAAGAAACAGAAAAAATTCGGAGTTGCTTGAGCTTTCTTTTCTATTCTGCTCCATTACAGGATGATACTGCATTTGAAAAGCAAAGCTCTCTTTTTGGTCTCGCTGTTTCTGATATAGTGCTGATAAATATGTAAGATTGTTTTGTTGGTTCTAAAATTATGTTTACAACTATTACGGTGAAATGAAGATGTTTGGGCTTGTTAATATTGTTTATTTGAGTAAAAGCTATACAATTCAGGTGGTGTCATGACATTGGTCGTGAGCAAGCTGCAAATAAACCACTCTTAAAAACCGTTTTCCAGGTAACTCGTGCACATGCTCAATACAGACAATAATTTTAAATATAAACGCCTTACTATTTATCTTTATGATTAACAGGTCATGATGAGATTATTTAGTCCACGTAAAACCACTTTGATGTTTGTCATACGTGATAAAACGAGGGTATGTTCAACCTCTTCAACTGTTTAAAGACTTAATTAATTTGGTCCTATGGAATGATCCTTTGATCTAAGAGAGCATTCTTTTCCTTATAGACGCCTTTGGAAAATCTAGAACCTGTTTTAAGGGAAGACATTCAAAAGGTACAGCATATGGTGACTTATTAATGTATTTATTATTACAACTTAATGTGTTTGACTGCTGACCTTTGGTCTCTCACTGTCTCTCTGACCCTTCTTCTGAAGATATGGGATGGTGTTCCCAAGCCTCAAGCTCATAAAGAAACTCTCTTAAGTGAATTTTTTAATGTAAGTTGCTAACTTGTCGAATAACTCTATCACGTATTTACCTTGATGTTACATAACATCTTAAATGATTGAATGGCAGGTTGAAGTTGTGGCTCTTTCCAGTTTTGAAGAGAAGGAAGAACAATTTAAAGAGCAGGTACTGGTTCTGTTTGAATTCTTTAAAACAACACTCATATTTTTAAATGAATGTAATAGGGCCTGCTCTGAGTTCATTCTTTTACCCATTGTCTACCTATGGATTTGTTTTCTGAGAGATGGATGCTCTTTCAATTTGTCAATTTAGATATCTAATTTTTTGGTGTTGGTTTGTGGTTTTATTGAAGGTGGAGAGTCTAAGACAGCGATTCTTTCATTCTATTGCTCCTGGTGGGCTTGCTGGGGATAGACGAGCCGTAGTTCCAGCTTCAGGCTTTTCATTTAGTGCACAACAGATGTGGAAGATCATTAAGGAGAACAAGGACCTTGATCTGCCTGCGCACAAGGTTGTGATCTTAACATCTACTTGTAAAGTAACTAATAATAGTTCTATCATTGACATATTATTCTAATCTATACCTAGGTTATGGTTGCTACTGTACGTTGTGAGGAGATTGCTAATGAAAAGTTCTCTTCATTTATTGAAAATGAGGTATATCTTCTTATATATGTTTAAATGTTTTACTTGATTCATGATACTGATTATTTGATCCATACTATTCAGGAATGGCGTCTACTAGAAGAGACTGTACAGTCTCAGGCGGTGCCAGGCTTTGGGAGGAAGCTCAGCTCAATTCTTGATGCTTGTCTATCAGAGTAAGTTGATAAATGTCTGCATTTATATTCTTCCAGTAGCTTGGAAATGGTCTTCATTAAAACATTAATGATTTGGAAGATGCACGTGGCTACATTTTAGAAGTTGCAATTTACTGTTAAGAGTTAAGAGTAACTGAGATGCGAGTGTTGCTGCTTTTCCGAATCCTCTGTTCCTTTTTCTGATTCCAGTTGTTATAGTTCGTTCAGCTTGTATGCACATCCTTGGGAATTTGAGACACAGTTTGAACATTCTCCATAATTGGTTGAACTGGAATTTATGGTTGATGGATCTGATTGTGGAGTTCGGACTGGTTTCTGAGGATATATTACAAGAAAAGCATAAATAGGTTGGAAGAAGAGAGGCATGAAGATGTTTCAGCAAAATTTAAGCAACATTCTCTGTATCTTAATCACAATGCATGGGATGAGAGTTGTGTCCTTGTCATAGGAAAATGTTTGCATCTTTTGGCAGATCTCTCATGTTAGTTTGATGGCAGTTTCCCAGGCGAAAATGGGCAGCTGCACCCCCTCATTAATGAAAATAAGCCAGTTTAGTGCACATATACAAAAAAAAGGAGAAAGATAATTGGCAACTTGTACTTTATTGTTCGGAATGTTCCCTCAGATAGTTTCTTTGCCTCGCCTTCATTATATATACTCCCTCCGTTCAGTAAAGATAGACTTGTATTCCTTATTTGTTTGTCCCAAATTATAAGTTATTTTTTTTATTGAAAGTCAACATATTTTTAAGTTATTCTAATATGCTCTTATTTAATATTCATTATTATCAACAAATATAAAATAATCATATTTATCACGTTATTTAATGTAGGGATATATTAGTAAAATATAAGAAAAATTTATATTTCTAACTACATTAATTGACATTTTCTTAATCTATATAAAAATAAGAGCAAGTCTATCTTCATGGAATAGAGGGAGTATTATTTTCAGAGTTCACAAGATAGTTGCATTTGTTTGATTTTTTTTTTTTTAAATAATTTAATAGGTACGAAGCGGAGGCCACATATTTTGATGAAGGTGTTAGATCTTCCAAGCGCCGTCAGTTGGAAGAGAAACTGATGCAAGTAATACTTCTTTAAGCTTGTGTAATTGGTTATAAGTGTTCACCATGCACATGCACATGCACAGAATACATAATGCGCACACACACACACACACACACATATATAAACAGTAATGGCATTTGAGTTTGATTCCTGAATTTAGTAAAGTTCCCGGGAAAGATCTACTTTTTCCTCGTCATTTGACAATTTTAAATTTGATTGATAATAAAGGACCTCTATAATAAAATTATTGGTTTTCTTATTTTATCTTTTTGTCTCACCGTCTATTGTTCTTTATATATATTAGCTTGTCCAACCGGCTTATCAGTTCATGTTGGGACACATACGTTCTGGAACTTTGGAAAAATTTAAAGATGCATTCTATAATGCCTTGAATAGTGGGAAAGGATTCGCTGCAGCTGCTCGTGATTGCACTGAGTATTATATGTCACATTTTGATGAAGGATCTGCCGGTAGGGTGACTCTTATTTAACTTTCATCTCTACTATTTACCTTGATGGGAATTTTGGGCATGGTATACCACTGCAAATTTTAAAATTTTGAATGCTGCCGCCATGGGATATTTTTTTTCCTATTTTTAGCTGCAAATTATTAACTATATTATTATGGGGGTGGGGGGGGGGGACACTAAGCCTTGTTTCCAATTTTGGGTCGGCTACATGAATCCTTCTTTGCTAATTTAGATATAGTGGAAGATCTAAAGTAGCTACAACAGGCCATATTAAATCTGGTCTACTCCTCCCTCTTTCAACTGTCTACTGAAATTGCATCTCTTACTAACAGGAGTCTATTTAGGCCGATACAGATCATGTTGATCTTAGGAAGTTATTTTCATGTGCCAAAATTTGGATTCAGTAGCTGATAGATTTCACTGGGAGTTGAGAACAACAGAGATTAGGTCCTCATCAGCATACATCTTGATTAATAACTATTGTTCTGCAGATGCGGATATTGACCAAGCAAACTGGGACTGTTCTAGAGTAAGAGATAAACTCCAGCGTGATATAGATGCACATGTTGCTGCAGTCAGTTGTACCAAGCTCTCTGAACTTACGACAATGTATGAGGTATAAAGGGATATATTAGGTTTAACAGGTTTCTTTTCTTTTAAGCATGGACGGGAAAATGAATTATTGTGATTTACTTGAAGAATTAGAGAAAGTTAGTATGTGCAATGCTCATTTTAATGGATAATCTTAATTTTTATTGAACTTTAGGCTATAATAACTAGCACTGGCATTAGAAAAAAGCGCTGGTTAAGTGCCCCTACATTTTACTGGTTAATTTATATTTATAAAACGGAATGATTTTGTAGAGTGAATTCTTTGTTATTTGTGTAAAGTGTTACCACTAATAAGATTTCACGTGCAGAAAAAATTGAATGAGGCTTTATCTGGACCTGTTGAGGCGTTATTTGAAGGAGCTAACAAAGATACATGGCCTGCAATAAGAAAACTTCTCCAACGTGAGATTGAAACAGCTGTAGCTGGATTTTCTGGTGCTCTTTCCGGTTTTGAAATGGACGCAGAAATGAAGGATAAAATGCTTTTAAGGTTGAAGGAACATGCTAGAGGTTTGGTTGAAGCCAAGGCAAAAGAAGAGGCTGGAAGGGTTTTGATTCGTATGAAGGATAGGTGATTTTTTTGTTTTAATATATATATATTTGTGAAGGACAGATGCTTGCCATGTGCTGTGTATCCATATCTGGGCCCAGATTACATTGGCAATGCTGAAGTTTGGCAGGAACTGATCGGATCATTATTTTCAGGTTTTCGACATTATTTAGCCAAGATTCTGACTCAATACCACGGGTCTGGACAGGGAAGGAAGATATTCGAGCAATCACCAAAACTGCTCGCTCTGCGGTATGAAATACTTTTCTAAGAACTTTTATGGTGTTATTGATCGCAGTCCCTTTAATTTTTCATTATTTTTGTTCTTGCTTCCTAGTCTTTGAAGCTGCTCTCCGTTATGGCTGCGTACCGTTTGGATGATGATGCTGATACTATTGAAAGCACATTGTCCCTCGCTCTCATGGATCCCAAATCTACCAATAAGGGCACTTCAATGGACCCTCTGGCCTCAAGCAGTTGGGCTGAGGTAATTATGTTGATTGCTGCACTTGTTTCTTTGAAGTCTGAAAAATCTTTGTGAAACCCCTTTATACTAAAACATATATATTTATTGTCAGTAAATAAGCTATTCTTTATCTGTTCCATTGTGTAAAATTCTTTTTGCTCCTTTTGGAATTGAAGATAGTTATACATTGACTTTAAAGCTACTCGTGCCCCGATCTAGTGCTTAAAACTATAAATATGTTTATATGTATGCAAGTTTATTGGCCTTAATCTTATGTGTAGATATTCACAATGAACTAAATTTTTTGTTTGTGGTTGGTCCTGACCCAGATTCCACCATCCAAAACTTTGATAACGCCGGTCCAGTGCAAATCTTTGTGGAGGCAATTTAAAGCCGAGACTGAGTACACTGTTACTCAAGCCATTGCAGCTCAGGCATGAACTTGCTGTTATAATGTTTTTGAAAATCTTCTGTAATATTAATATATTATTGATCTTTTAACTGTTTGTATCCGCATTTATGCTGGTATAGCTTCTAGCATCTTTGTGTTATTCTTCTTATAACAGTATAATAGCTATAATACATTTTGCTAATTGATAATGATTATTGACCGACTTTCAGGAAGCTAGCAAGCGAAATAACACTTGGTTACCACCTCCATGGGCGATTGTTGCATTGTTAATCTTGGGTTTTAACGAGTTTATGACACTTTTGAGGTACCCCCTTTTCCGTGTTTTTAGTGGCTACCTGATGATACAGTCACTAACTCTATCTCTCTCTAATTTTGAAATGTCTTAATGAGTTTTCGTTTCTTTTTCTTTTCGTTTCTTCTTCTTCTTCTTTCATTCTTTTTTTCTTTTTTCTTTTTTAATAATTTTTTTGGGACAGAAACCCATTATACTTGGGTGTTATTTTTGTTGGTTTTCTGCTTATAAAGGCTCTTTGGGTACAACTAGACATCCCGGGTGAATTCCGCAATGGAGCTGTAAGTGAACTACTTGAACCAACTCCCCCCACCCCCACCAAGTCACTTTTACTCATGCGATTTTTCTTCATGGAGTCGGGCCACAGCTTGGTAAATTGAAATATCACTGAGTATGTTTGGCTAGTTTAAAAGGTTTACACATTAGCTAAGCTTTAATACAAATAGTTTTTTTTAATGATCAAAACTGCAAATAAGTTATGCTTATTTTGGACACTAGGGTAAGAGTTATTTTCAAATTAAGTATGATTTTTTCTAGAATATACAAACATGTTTCGAAACAAATAGTTGCATGAATGTAATTTTACTTCTAAGCTTTAGCCAAAAATGCTCTTAGTTATCAGAAGCTTTTGAAATCAACATATTTGCTCGACCTTGTGATATTTTTTTTTGCTTACAGCTTCCCGGACTTCTTTCCTTGTCAACCAAATTTCTTCCCATGATCACGAACCTTCTTAGAAAACTAGCCGAGGCGGGCCAAGGGCATGCAAATCCTGACTCTCAGCATTACCCTCCAGCTGCTGGAAAGAAACTCCCAAACAGCACTGGTGATTCAAGTGCTTTGTCTGAGGTAACTTCTTCCAAAAATGAAACTGAATTCTCGAGTACCTCGGCTCATCAGAAATTTCAGTAAGCTTTTGTTCGGAGAACAATTTTCTCCATGATACCACTTCTGTTATTATTTGTAAGTATTGAGCTGCACAACTGTGGTTCATGTATCTGACTGCTAGCAACAAAAAGGAGGAACAAATCTTGAAGAAATTTTAGGGCATGTTTGATACGCATCACTGCGCAGAATAACAAACCAGATTTCAACTTGTTTCTTCTTCCTTAATCGTAGCCACTGGCCCACTGCTCTCCACTTTGACGTATCGAACATGCAGTTAATATTTTTGCAGGGGACATATAACCGTGCTGTAGTTTGTCACAGAAGTAATCCCAATGAGTTGATTTTTTTGTTGTTTTTGTAGATTTTTTCCTCAGCGTTTCTTGTTGGTCATGTTTGATTTTCAGTTTTGCCTTCCAATTTTTGTATCTCCTGTACTGAAACAGTGGTCTGTATCTCGAGGATTATAAGAATTTATGAATTGTTTTATAATTTTCTTACTTACTGTTCTATGTACCTAAACAATTATGCAATGGTGGATGACTTAATACAGGCCCACTTCACCAGAACTGGGTATGGTCTGTTATTATATATTGCAATTTTGTTTTTGAGCTAAAATTGTAGTTTAGTATTTTGAGATAACTTATGGAATTGGCATTTTATTTTAAAAGATTCACTATTTTTAACAGAGTCTTGAACTATGTAGTCGACTCTAAATTTATTGTGAAGAAGTCTAATATATTCTTCTTGTTTCCTTTGGACATTTTATTTCTTGATAACATTCACAATCCATGTGTGCAACTGGAAAAACAATTATACTCGATTCAAAGGAATTTTCATGAGTGCCGGCAAGACTTAAACTCGAGATCTTTATTAAATGAAAAAGATTTGAAATCAAAGGAATAAATTAACATCAAATACAATGATATTAATTACTTCTCTCCATATACCTGTGTGATAATGACAAGTACTAAATAATATTAATCTATTTTTGAAGGAACGTCGCTTCCAAATTGGATTATGCCCCCATCCTTAAAATTTGGTCCTATGTGGTATAGAAACAAAATTTAATGTTGCATTACCATTATGGTCCTTGTTAGGAATTATTAATGGAATATATAATACAGAATAAGTCCATCTAAAATGTGAATATGAATATAATGGTTGTGCTATGTGTTTGTATATTCATATTATTATATTGGAAATCTTTGTTTTGATTAAAGGTTTTGTCTGAGTTTCAATGGCTTCAGTTGGTGGTGCAGTTTTCAGCGTTGGAACATCTTGTGTACTTCTGTGGATCAGTACATTACTTCGAGTCAAGCTCTGTCACTTTTCATAATTCCCTCGACATGGGATGGTCGCTAAAAAGATAAAAGCTACTTTTGACCTATTTGACGGAGCCTTTGAAAAGTTAAAAAATGTTTTCGAGATTAAGAAATTGCTTCTCGAAGAGTTTTTAGAGGAAGTTGACTTGAGATGATTCGTCAGGAAGCTCAATTAGAAATGAAAGTTCAGTCAACAGGTCTTAAAGAGTTTCTTTTAAGCCTAATTAAACTTTTTTGAAAGTATTTAACTAATTAAAAAAAGTTTAGAAGAAACTAATCCTACTTAACTTGTTAGAGAGTTATTCTACAAAAAAAGAAGCAAGATGGTAATCTCTGATACAAATTGTAGGAAGAATTATGCTATTCTATCACTCAAGATTTGTCACACTGGGTGCCACATCCTCACATAGCTGTGAGTGAGACCGTCCTCATAATGAGCGGTCCCACCTCCTATGTGAGAGGGGTGACACCTGGTGTGACACACTATGTGGTAGAATAGTATTACTCTTGTAGGAATTACCAACCAAAGATAGGAGTGTACATTGAGGCTAGCAGTGGATTTGGAAAATCCTCAGATAGCATTCATTTGAACCATGGGCTTGTTTCAGCTCAGGTGAGTAACAATTCATAAATTATTGTGTTGGATAAGACATGACAATATAATGTACAATATTTTAGATACTTAGGTGGCGTTCTGTTTGTATTTTATTTTGTATTTTTATTTTCGAAAATGTTTTGTGTTTTCATTTTTGTTTTCAAATTTGCTGAAAACGCGTTTGGTTTGTCATTTCTGAAAACTGTTTTTGAAAATGAAAAGCTGGAAAACACGTTCTGTTTGAAATTTTGCAGAATACTATTTAAACTATTTTTAATTAATTTGCTTGTAGAATACTACTAACTCCAACTCAAATTTCCTTTCACAATACACTAAAAATATGGTTACATGCAACACACTAATGTGAGCATTAAGAGTCTATATTAACACACCTTGGTCAGGTTCGGGACTTGAGAAAGCTCTACTTCTATTAAAATCCAGAAAATGCAAGTTCTTTCAAAATCACCAGAGTCCATTTATCATTGCATTTTTTGAAATATAACAATAAGAATTCTCATTTAATTTTTTTTTTTTTGTAATGTTGATATTGAATTCAATAAAACTTTATTTAAACTAAGTTCCAAGTTAGGATAATTCTCAAAAAAAAAAAAAAAAAAAAAAAAAAAAAAAAATCTTTATTTAGGCTTAGTTCCAAGCTAGGATAATTCTAAAAAAAATAATAAAAAAATAAAAAAAATAAAAATTTTATATTAAGCTTAGTTCTAAGTTAAGATAATTCTAAAAAAAAAAAAACCCAAAACGCGTTTTCCGCGTTTTGGACATTTTTTGTCGAAATACACAGAAAACGCCCAAAACGATGTTTCGGGCGTTTTCCGTTTTGTGTACAAATTTTTTTTTTGTTTTCCAAAATGCGTTTTCGAAAATGGTAAAAAAAACGCGTTTTTAACGTTTTCGAAAATAAAAACAGAAAACGACCTCAAAACAGCAAAAAGAATAGGGGCTTATCTTCTTTGGCACTGGCCAATATTGTAAAACCCATTTGACGAAACAAGCCACGTATGTGCAGATTGTTGGTCCAAAGGGGTCAATAGGCCCCGCTGTTCGAGGGGTCTGAGGGAGATCTCACAAGCTCGATTCTCAAGTGTTTTAGATTCAGGAATATATTGAACATTCTATATGCGTGGTAGATTGTCCTAATACTTCCACATATACAGATCGAGAGATAGTTAAGACTTAAGAGCACTGCCTTAAAACCCCGGTCGAGCCTACCTGAAAAGCCGTGATCCAAGCCAAAAACTTGGTGGGGTGAACCCTAAAATTCGATCTGGTCAAACCTTGTTAACGACTCGATTTGATCTGAGAAACACAACCGACCTAGATTTTTTGTTTTTTACATTTTAATATTTTTTAATGTCCGGATCAACCCCGAATTGACCCTCTGACCCTTGATTCAGTCTCTCACCCAAATTGATGACTGAGCTAAGTCTGAACTACTATGAATAAGTGTGTTCTCGCATGTTTCTAAATTCTAATTTCATTTTTGCTTAGCATTGCTCTCATAATTGAGATTCGGGCTTACTTCCTATCAAAGATATATCGTCTTTTTGTTATGTGATGATCAGATAGGGCAATTGTCTTCAATTCCTTCCAAAGCAAAGAACACATGAAGCAATTCAATCCTTCAAGAAAAGAAAGAGAAATCTCCCACATGAAGCATTTATTGGAAGTTTCATTTTAGAAAAAGTTGCTAGGCCTTTATTCACTGGCCAACTTAATCTTGTCAACACAAATGTTCATGACAATCTCTCAGTCACCTTCAACTACTTCAGTCATCCGTCCGATCTACAAAAATGTGTAGATGGCATACGAATCATAGAGATATATATCGAGATCAAAACATTTCACGAGGCGAAACAGTTGAAAAGCTGCTTAACATGAGTGTTCAAAATAATGTTAATCTTATAAGCATAAAGCATACTAATGATACAAAATCCTTTGAACAGTTTTGTAAAGACACTGATCTCACGATTTGGCACTACCATGGAGGGTGCCACGTAGGCAAGGTAGTGGGACCCAGTTATAGGGTTCTTGGCGTCGAGAGGCTCCCTTCCCAACAAACTTGCACTATAATGATAGACAGATATTTCCACCAAAACTGAAGAAATCTCATTCAATCACCAGCTCACACAGTAATTACTACCTTAATAGCATGGGTAATGAGAATTAGACGGAGGACGAAAAAGCTAATATCTTGTACATTATACTGCTCAGTTCTATCCAGTACAGCACACCGGTTTGGCAACTGCCTCACTCTCTTGTTTCTGTTGTATTATTACAATAGCACTACTACATGTCCAGGGAGAGAGAGAAAAAGTATAGCAATAGACTCCCTGTAGTGTTGTCTTTCAGATTTTCCTGATACGACTAGCATACAGTGCTCAGTTAACTCCAGAATCCCGACCGTATCAAGAGACTGGCATCAAAGAATGCCGACCACATCATGGTTTTACATCAATTACATGATGGACGTTATCTGCCCTGGATCAATATCCCAAGAAAACGAATTGCTGATAACATATTATATCAAATGCACTCCAGCATCTACCTAGAGGACTCTGCTGCAGTGAAAAGTTGGGTTGGGGAGGAGAGGTGATGGACTGATGGTGGCTTTTTAACATCTTCCAACTGAAAGTTTTCAAGAATTATTGACAAAGATGAAGTTCATGCACTTCAAATCCAAATGTAATATGCCAAAAATAGTCATGACGATTTCGATTGCAGATTCATATAGTGGTGATTTGCTTGCATTACACAGACATGAGTGCCTTGCAAAAATGATCTTGCAATAGAAATGAACAGATAAAAACTATCCCAGCTAATAAACTGTTCGATGCAAAGGCCAATGGTGTTAATCAAAAGAGTTTGTAATGCATTATTGTAGAGGATGTTTAAGTTCAGGAGAAGGAGCAAAGAGTTGGGGTGTCGTACAAAAAGACAAAGTGTTAAAGAAAAGAACTAGGTAGAAAAAGACGAGCCATTTGCTGATACGTAACATATGCACGGAGGGTTTGCTTTTGAATAATGATTTCATAAACTCCATGCTTTTTGCAAAGAATATTTCTTTATTATCCTTTTGTGCTTTTTACATCTAAATGTAATTGAACAAATAATAAGAATACCTGTATTCAATTGGATAGAAAACTCATCCTTGCAAGTCCAAGATCCATCAATATGGGCAACTTCAGCTTTGTTCCTCCAACATCTCGTCGAGGATTTCCACACTTCTCTTGGACATGTCACCACCCCTTAACAATGTCGTAAGAAACCTCGGGTACAATGAATGAAAGTCGGGGTCAATGTCCTATATGAATGAAAGTTAAAACTTGATACATGGTACACGCTACATAGCTTACTCGTTCAGATAATCATGTCCATTTCCCTATTCATGACCAAAAAAATCACATTTTTTGTAACTTGGAGAAATTGCACCAATGGTCCCCAATCTATTGCTCCAGTAGTAAGTTAGTTTCCAACCTTTAAAAAAGAAGCAAGTTGGCTCTCAAGCCTCCATTATATTTGCGCAGTAAGTCCTCAATGATAGGGACAACCAAAATCTTCATTATATCGCAATGTGATCTTCATTGAAACACGTCTCACCTCAAAATTTTGAATTCCATTCCAAGTTAAGAAGAAAAATGTAACTTCACAAAGTTGGAGAGACACAACGATTTAACCGAGATTTAATGGTTCGTCATGGGGGAGTAATTGTGCAACGAGAATGGAAGGTTGGACCAACTTACTAATGGAGAATAGGTTGGGGACTACGTACTAACAACACAATTTTCCCATTTAACTTCACACACGACACAAGCATGAAATCTACACAATACATGCATGTTTATGCATCAACAGCCATAAGGAAATTGGCACAGTTGGATCCATAAGGAAATCCATCTCTACTCAATCTAGAGTCAGAAGATTTTGATGAATTTATGTTAATAACTGGCTCAGGAAAAATACAAATAGAAGCTTTAATTTATCAGGTGAAATTGTGAAAAAAGAAGAAGAGGTGATTGTACATGCAAGTAATCCTATGAATGTCCTATCAATTAAAACTAAAGGTAAATTTATAGCTTAACTTAAATTACGCCTAGGATGTGAAGGGACAAACCATATGCTGAAAGATGCCTTGAGACCCAACATTTGCGATTTGTGTCTCCACTAGCACCTGCTTTAAAATGGTGGCATTCAACAAATTGTTCTTTAAATAGAAAGAGCATGTAAATAAACAAAGAAACCAACCTTTCCTTTCTTATTTGTATTTCCATCATTACTGACCCGTTCCTTTCCAGAATCTATTCTCTTGGCACTCTTGTTTGTCCGGATCACATCATCATCAGGCATTTGCTCTCCACCCGTGATAGTGCTACCTTGGTTTACTCCCACAACACCTTGAATGGGAAGAGTTTCCAATATGTCCTGTCTCAAATTATTTTTAGAAGGGCTACTCACGTTTTCACATTGTAGCACAGCTTCTTCAATGGCAGCAAGAGCAATGCCGTAACTATCCTGAGACAATGAGCCTTCTTCACCTAATATTATTGCTCGTTGGCATAGATCATTGTAACGACGGATCTTAGATTGTACCTCATCCAATTTTTCATTTATGGCAAGCCTACTAGTGGCAGCATTAGTCCACCGTTGCAGTATGTATTTAAATGGTATACTGAATATGCCAGACATTTGGAGAACCACAATGGCATGTCTACAAAGATAACCTTTATATTCAAATGAAAGACATGAACAATATATCTCTGATTCTCGTTCATTCCATTCCACTATAAAACCCTGATTATCTTCGAAGTCTTTAACCCCATACGTTACACTTGACCCATCTTCTTTTTCTTTTTTCAGATGGCACGCAGCTGCTCCCAGTACCTCGATTTGAAACTTTTTGAATATTTCATGAGTATATACAAGTAACATTTGCTTCTCAAAAGGCGAAGGGGACTTCAGCTCTGGTGTTTCATGCCAGGCATCAAAATTTGCTTTTGCCTCCTCTTCATACCTGTCTTCAAGAATTGATTTGTATTGTCCTATGAAGTCCCTCAGAGAAGTTTCCCTGTGGATATATTTGTCACAGAAAGAGTTCAGACTTTCTGATCTTGAAGCTGCATACAATCCAGCAAAAGACATGCCCTTCATAAACATCGGTACCCAGAGCTTGCGGTCTTCATACAAGGTTTGTATCAACCCGTCTTCTCTTAGTCTAAATCTCTGGAGCAATTTCCACCATCTTTTTTCAAATTGTTCTTCAGTCCATGACCTATGTATGCATTTACAAAGTTTTTTCATGAATGTATCGTGCCACGGGCTACCATAATCAAGATGCCTAGGGATCTTTTCCAGTACATTCCAGAGGTGGAAAAAATGACGAGACTCTGGAAAGACAGCTGGTACAGCCGCCTTGATGGCATTGTTTTGGTCAGTAAGTATGATTTTAGGACTTTGTCTCCCCATTGCCAAACGCCATGTTTGCATCAGCCAAAGAAAAGTATACACAGTTTGATCCGCAATTAATGCACAACCGAGCATCATGGGCTGAATATGATGGTTCACTCCGATAAAGAGGACCAATGGAATTCTAAACTTGTTTGTGAAATATGTCGTGTCAAATGATACCACATCACCAAAATACGCATAATCTTCAATGCCTTTGTCATCAACCCAAAACACATTTCTCAGTCGATGCTCTTCATTGAAGTCCAATGCGTAAAAGAAATTTGGACTCTCTTCTTGCATATGTGCTAAAAATTCCAGTACAACTTGTGCACCTCCATCTTCCAAACTCAAATACCTCCCCCTATCATGCTGATTCCGGACAATATTCTCTGAAGAAAGAACTGGAAAGCGATAAGCATCATATTGTTTTGACCCTGCAGAAAACATTTTCCTCTTCCGAACTTTAGTATCATTGTTATCAGGATCAGCATTTCTATGGCTTCTAAAAAAGTGTGCTTGAGCCGGTAAAAGCTCGTGGTTGTGCTCCTTAACAAAACTATGAATATACCATTTCCCATTCGGCCTTCGCTTCACATGCATACTAGCTTTACAACCTATCTTAGGAGACGGCCTAGGATTTATGGCATCATCAGATTGTTGCTTGTTACCATACCTTATGCATGAAAATTTCGCATCAATAAATTCCTTCGAAGCTCGGGAACGGCGACTGCTCAATTTGGCAGTGCCAAAACCAGCAGATTTAGCGTATTCTTTATAGAATTCATAAGCAGCCTCATGTGTATCAAATTCCATGTCATCTCGAGGTTCTAAATTCGGGTTTTCCACTGTGACAATACTCTTGGACTCCATTTTTGCAGCCGGAAAACTCACAAAACTTTAGGGGAAAGAAGAATCAAATACTTGCACTAAAGACTTCTCATTTATACGGCTATCTTGTTTTGTAATTTCAGTACATTTATTGGGGAGAAGAATACAAACATTTTTACTTAAGCAATTTCCCATAATATCACCTGTTAAAATTGAAAAATTAAGAAACTGACCAAAATTAAGCTGAAAATATTGGAAACCCAGAAGTGGAAAACAAAAAAAAGATTGTACCTTAATTGCTGGTTTTTCTTTAGGTGCCCAGCTCTGGTGAAAAGGGTTTCAAGAAACGCAATTAATGTATGAAATTGAAAAGGAAATTAACCTTGAGATTGAAAAATGGTGATGATGAGAGAGAGAGAAAATAAGAAGGGTCAGAAAATTTTCTGTAGGAGGATATGTGGCGTGGTCGTCGATGCTATTTGGCAGTATAAAGTGGGCAGTGGATGGGCCGGATCAAGCTCCCAATACGTTGAGATTATCCATGGCTCAGTCCACAGGCCCAACCCATGTTGGTCTCGTGAACAGAAACCGGAAGCCCGACCATGTCCGTTCCACGTTGCTCCGTCCCAAATAATTCAGGATTTGGCCCCTATTTGTATAGATTAAAATCAGATTTTCAGTAAATTTTAATAAAAAATAACGAGATGTGTAATTAAAAAGTTATGTGTCTTATAAAATATGTGATTAAAATTAATCATTGACATTGACTTGATATTAAATATTTTAATCCGAACAAAAATAGGGTCTTAGTTAAAAAAGATAACATGACCAAATTTGATTGTGCCAAAATTTATTTATCCAAAAAAATAAAAAATCTCATTTTCATTTTGAAAAATCATCAATCTTAGTACAACAGAAAAGGATTTTGCTTCCCGAGTTAATTTAATGAGCGCTCACTCAACTTTAGAGATGTAACTACGTGGTCACTGAACATTAAATTATTACCCAATGCTCACTGAGCAAAATTATTTTTCTACAATTGGACAAACGTTTTCACATAGCATCCCTACTGTCTTAAAAGAGCCGTAGTCTTTTTAACTGTTCATAAGTCAAGATCCCTACTGTTCATAAGCCCTATTGTCTTAAAAGAGTCGTAGTCTTTTTTCCCTACTGTCTTAAAAGAGCCGTAGTCTTTTTAACTGTTCATAAGCCAAGATCCCTACTGTTCATAAGCCCTACTGTAGAGCCGTAGTCTTTTTTCCCTACTGTCTTAAAAGAGACGTAGTCTTTTTAACTGTTCATAAGCCAAGATCCCTACTGTTCATAAGCCCTACTGTTTTAAAAGAGCCGTAGTCTTTTTTAACTGTTCATAAGCCGATATCCTCATCTGGAGCCGAGCCGCATATCCTACTATCATACACTAGACACGTCCAAGGTTTCCTACACAATTTTCTCCTCCCACTATCGCCATTCCCTTTTGCCTCACCCAATACTTGTCGTTTCCCACCCCCGTTACCGGTACCTCCGCCTCCAACTCCACTGGCGCCGCACCCAGTGAACTCGAACCACCCGAACCGCCACTCTGTATCGCATAATCAACCGCTACCGCCACTCTGTATTGCATCACCAACCGGCGACGTTCCTACACTCCTATCTGACCGATGACTGACACAATCACAACCGGCGTCGTTCCTACACACCTCTCTGACCAACTGGTTTCTTTCTGTTACACCGATTTGTAGCAAAATCGATGCGCATAAACGTGATTTTCTATTTTTTTTTTGCATGGCTTTCTTTCTCTTGCACTGATTTATCGCAAAATCGAAAAAAAATTACAGATTTTTTGATTTAGTAAGATTTCTGCACCGATTTATAGCAAAATCGAATTTTTTTTTTACACATTTGTTGATTTAGTAAGATTTCTGAGTTATTTTGTTCTGTAGCTTGTTTATGCAGTTTGAGGCTTGATTTTGAATATATTTATTATTTCGTTTACCTTGCTTTACAGTTTTTTTTGTTTCAATATGTTGATGTTTTTTCAATTTTTTAGTTTTAGATTATCATAAGATTAATAATTGTGTTATTAGTATATTTTTAATGCAATACTCATGTTCTGCTCTTTGCAGAAAGTTCATGTCTGGGAAGGACTGGAAGATGAAATTATAATTAAAGTCATATTTTGAAGTATCATAGTGTTGAGGTGATCACGTTTTGCCTTTTCTATATCTGAATGAATGTGTTGCAGTTGCATAGACGGCTCTAGATTTCTCAACATCTGAACCACATTTTCTAAAAGCTTAAACTTTAGAAATGGTATAATTTTAGTTAGTCAATATTTTCGTCAACATGTCCCTCGCGTGTAATCCAATTCATTCATTGTCTAAAGCATAAAATGTGCTCATAAAACTAAGACTAGATTACACTACGCTTCTTTTAGTTAGATTGATATGTTCATTTTTACATAAAATATGCTGCCATGTGGGAGCTTGACATTGAAGTTCATGATCCTTTTGAATCCTTCATCCATTTCGTTCTTGTTTTGTATTTGAGCTTCATTTCTGCATTTCACTTGTGCTTTTAATTGGAAAAATGAGTCTTATTGACTTTTGGGATTTAAAAGTTTGCAATAATTTTAGAATGCCTTTTTTTGCATCGAATTTGTTTTATAAACAGAATTATATTTAAAAAGTTGATTGGTTGAATTTGAAGATCTGCTATATTGTGACTTAAATGTCTGCTATAACTCGAGAATGCCTTTTTTTTGCATTGGATTTGTTCTATAAACAAAATTATGGTCAAAAAAAATAATTGGGTGAATTTAGTAGGAGTTGGTCTCATTGTGTGCTGATTTTTTTAACTTTTTCATCTGCTCAATATGTCGAATGAAAATTTAAAGCATTTATAGATTTCCCCTCATGAAATTAAAATAAATCTTAACGTCATAGGATTTTTATGGGAAATTATCAGTTAATAGGGAATCAACAATGAGCTAGTTCAGTTATCTAATATTTCACATAGTATCATATATTATATTTAGTACGACCCACTTATAGAGACTTTGAATTCCTATGGCTTCTGGGGATACATTCATTGTTGGTTTTGAATTATTTTATTCGAATTGAATATTTTGCTGTCTTACATCGAGATTTTGCCAATGATTCTTTCTTTTTGTATTACTTTGTTCTTATTATGCATGATATTGTTCTTATTGTCCTATAAACTTCATCACCTTCAATGTGTAGACCTCATGTTCCTCTTTCTTGTATTGTAGAACTTCAACACTTGAGGAACGGTCTACGGGATTTAGTTTTTATTCAGTGAATTGACGATCTGCTCTGGGAACTGCATTGCATGTAATGATTATGTTTCTCGTGCACATCCTAATGTTGACCTGGTAGACTCATTTAAGTACATCTTTTAGTCTTTGTATGCTATAACATAACATGATTATGTTATTTTTATACAGTTGAAAAATTGCACCAGTTTTTAAAATTATCACATAGCTTTTCATTTTATTTTATGAAAATCTAAATGAATGATTCTCATCTATACAGATTGAAATGCTTATTCCAAAATACTATTGGTTCGCTTATCGAGCTTACTCAGGACCAAAGAGGAGTATTTAAAGAAATGAATTTCATTACAAAGAATAGAGCATCAATTATTTATGAATTAAAGAACACATACAAAATTCCTTTGTCCTTCACTATACAAAATTCTGTTGATCGAATGCTGTGCCATTGTATTTTAAATTATTGTTGGTTTTTGTCAGTCTTAGAATTCTTATTTATGTATTTTGAAGGTGCACGACATGCTTGATGAAATGCCTCAATGAGTAAAATGTGTGGGAAAAGCTATACAGCCTTTGCTGACTACAATGAACCCGTATTTGGATTCACATGCCAAATGCTCAGGATAAGAACGCATTGCTTTTATTTATACTTTACATTATTACCTGATAAAGATTTTCTTGTTTATATTAGCTTGGCACCAATTTCATACTTGCTATCTCACTTGTTGTGCATAAGTCTGGAGGTTTTCTCCTCAATATTCCACTTTGAGGTATTCTTAGATTCTATCTTTTTTCAGATTTTTGCCTAATTTTTTAATCAAATTTTACTGATGCAATACTTGTTTTGTCTAACATACCCAGGATAAAGCAAGCTAAGAAAGTCCACATTTTTTCATATGGAAATTCTCATGAACTACTCAAAATATCCTTTGAATCTTCTAGCGTTCTTTGTTCTGTTTTTCTTTTTGACTTTGATTATTTATCACGATTACTTCGCTCTTTTACTCACCTAGGTTTGTGCATGGAGATGTGAAACCAGAGGATTTTCTACTTGGTCAACCTGGAACTGCTGATGAGAAAAGGCTTTATCTCATTGATCTTGGTTTGGGTATGATGCTACTGCTACTTGTTACTTTCTTATTTACCTCACTACAACCCTGATGAGGCATGTAGCACCCCATTTAGAAGCCCCGTTAGTTTTCATTGAGGTAGTATTTTCTTGTATATTTCTTTCCTGGGCATGTGTTGACGTTTTATTTCTTTCCTCAAGAGTTTCTAAATAACATCCATTTCATGTTTTCTTCACATTCCCTCGGTTCATTTATTTCTCCTTTTTCTTTTTTTTTTCATTCCTCTGGGCGCTTTTTTTTTTTTTTTTTTTTTTAGTAGTGAAAAGGCTTAGGTGGGACACATTTTTCATTTTGAAGGTAGCATACGGAATCCAGATTGTCAATTATGGCTATTTGTTCGTCACAATTACTCATCATTGTGCTGATTAGTATGCATAAACAGATGTTATGATAACCATTTATTTTCTTTCCTTTTGACTTGAAAAATTAATTTTGATAAAAACAATTGATAGTGGTTCTAACATTTGGCTAAATGATTTAGGCAAATGACTCAGATATCCTCCTACATGATCTTCATGGCCTTGAAAATCTAAATGGAACTTCAGCCGAGGTATTTGTTTTCTGTTCAGAACCCATTATATGCTTTTGTGATTTTTTTTATTTCGTGTCAATATTTTTGTCGTTTTACCTATCTTCTTTGCTTATTATACTTAGGAAGAGATGCACTTGCTACATGTAGGACAGTGTAAAGATCCCTTGTAAAGTTTTTGAATTGGATTTTATTTACGAGATTCTTGATGCCATCATTCAACTTGTTATAAAGATTTGGTTTTTGATAAGTCATATGCAGACTAGGCTATTTAACTCATCAATCTGAATTTTCTTCTTCCTTTATTTTCTATCATAACTGATGTGATCCGGACCAGGCATCGAAGGGCGAAGTCGAGCCATCGACAATATGATAGTGATCTACGTGCAAAACGGAGCAAGTTCCGTGTTGGAGTCGAGCCGAGAAGGCGAAAGGATCGAGCCGAGGCAGGAAATCAAAGAAACAGGCAGAAACCGATTCACGGCCGTAACCTCCATTCTTACAGCCGTAACCTCAATTCTTACGGCCGTAACACCAAACTGAAATTTGAGACAGAATATTAGTTACGGCCGTAAACTAGATATTCACGGCCGTAACTCAAGATTTCCAGATTTTCCGAATTTCTCAATAATTTATTTCCTTTTATTATTTTAGGTTATTTTCCTATTTTAGAATTTTAGCATAATTAGAGAATTTTTCTTTGTGGCGTTCTTCCAGCAAACTTATCAAATATTCGCAAGAATATTTGTGGCGTTTCCAAATTCGATACTTATTAAGGAAATTGACAAGTCCTTGTGGCGTTCACCAATCTTGGTTCTTCAATCCGTATCGTCATAAATTGCGTCGTGATTTTCGGGTCAAGGCTTTACCGTCGTTCTATCCTTATTTTTCTTTGTTTGTCTTGTGTCGATCTGATTTAGATCTTTCATAGGTTTTAATTATCGTTATTCCGCGTGTTCGACAAGATTCCCCGACCGGGATCGCGTCATCTGGTATCAGAGCTTGGATCTATTTCAGATTCTTGCGTTTCTTGAATTTTTTTGTATTCTTCGTGTCAGTCATAAATTTTTCCAGTTTGATCCATAAGAGTCAGTCCCAAAAATTCAAAAGTGTTTTTCTTCTTCGTTTTTCGTCCAAATTCAATTCCGTTTTTTCTGCCATACTCGTAGTTCAATTTTTTGGCAGATTATAAAAAATAGAAAATTTCATTTTTTTCATATTCCAAATTTCCATGTCTCGCAGGGAGAGATATTCGTCAATGGGTGACAACAAACGGCCCGAAAGAGGGGATAGGATATTGGAGTAGGGTTTTGAATTATTGGCAGAGATGCAGGCAAAATTTAAGAAGGTAATGGCTAGGATGGATAAAAGAGATGCGATGATTGCCCAATTGAAAAAGGAGGAATCGCGGGCGGACTCTATGGCTAGGAGGATTAGTAAGCGTGAATGTCATGCTAGGTACGGAGATTGGATGAATGAAAGGTCATTGAAGCGAAAAGAGACATCAAAACGGGAGAGTAGTGATCATGTTCACAAAAGGAGGGAGGAACCGACAACCAAATGTAAAAATAATTTTGATTCCAAACCTCTTAAGGATAAAAATGTTAAGTGCTTTAAATGTTTGGAACGGGGTCACATTGCACTTGATTGTCCACGTAAAAAGGATAGGTGTAATAGTGAAGGGGCAAAAAGTATTATGGTGGATAAGTCAATTATTGATAGGCATGCTCTTAGCATTAAGCATAAGGCGAATGTTTTGGAAAATGTGGATGGGCAAAGGGTTAATATTTTTCGCACTAGATGCTTAGTGGATGAAAAAATTTGTAGCTTGGTGATTGACGGGGGAAGTTGTACTAATGTAGTTAGTACAATGTTGGTGGAAAAATTAGGCTTACCTTTAACGAAACATCCAACGCCTTATAAATTACAATGGTTGACTGAGTCAAGGGAAGTTAAGGTGAAGAGACAGGCCTTGGTGACATTTTCTTTTGGTGGGTATTCGGATGAGGTAATTTGTGACGTGGTACCAATGCAAATTAGTCACATACTGTCGGGGAGACCTTGGCAGCATGAAAGGGGTGTGCTACATGATGGGTATACGAATAGATACAGCCTGGTAAAAGGGGGAAAAAGTTTACTCTAATGCCACTATCTCCAACTGAAGCCCTGAAAGATCAATTGAAAGTAAAAAGTGAGTTTGAGAGGAAAAATAAGAGAGTTGAGGCCACGACCTCAGAAAAAGGAGAGGGAGTGGATGTTCGCTCAAAATAGTGTACCGCAAGCGCACGGGTCGCGTACAAGTAATAAAGTGGACTTTTTGAGTCCGGATTATCGATCCCACGAGGAATGTATACTCTAGATTATATAACTTTAATTAATTTAATTCTAACAACAAAGAGAAACACACAATTAAAAAGATGGATTTCTGGAAATTCTAAATTAAAGAAACTAATTTTTAAACCAAATTAAAATAAGAAAAATGAAAGATAAAAGAGTTGGGATTCATGATTTCACTTAACTCTCGCTTAAGTAATCTCTCAACACATGCAAATTAATAAATTACTCATTTACAATGTTAGACCCGATTTTCCAAGCTTAGCCAATTACCTCTCTCGAGTGAAATCAACCCTAATCAATTGGTCTAACCTACTATATCTCTATGTCGATTAAGGCCCAATCAATTGCATTAACCCTTTGTGAAAATAGCTCAATGGATCATCTAGGGTTTAAGGTATATCTCTATCCTTAACAAGAACCTAGAGCATTTGTTATTTGGTCTAAAATGCATAATATCTCTCGATTATCATACACTTCACAAAACATATATTTGGTGATCAATCAAACACATGGAATAATCTCAATAACAAACACACATGAAATAAGCTCAAAATTAATAGACAAACATTAAAATTACTTAAACTAAGTTAAGCTACATCAATCATCCCAACATAAAAACAACTAGCCCATTGTATAAATATTGCACAAAAGTTGAGGTTTACAAAAATACATCACAAAATATAGAAATCAAAGATTAAAAATACAAGATAATGAAATAAATCACTTCCCTTGATTTTTGCTCCAAGAACCCTTCAACAAAGCTTTGTATTTCCACCTCACTTCTTGCTTCCTTGCTTCAATGGTGACTAGAACTTAGAAGCAAAACTAATCTACAAACTAATTTACAAACAAAACCAAAAACAAAGAAAAGAAAAGGAAAAGAAAAGAAAAGAAAGAAGAGAAGAGAGAAAATGGGGGCTAGGGTTTGTGTCAAGAATTGGGATTCTTGATGGAGTGAGAAGTGGGGGTATATATACCCCCAAAAATCTGACCTAAAAGAGGTCCAAAACGCGCCCCAAAATGAACCAAACACGCCCTTCACT
This sequence comes from Ligustrum vulgare, assembly GCA_963555705.1. Classification (NCBI taxonomy): domain Eukaryota; kingdom Viridiplantae; phylum Streptophyta; class Magnoliopsida; order Lamiales; family Oleaceae; genus Ligustrum; species Ligustrum vulgare. Next base: position 1,146,434 of record OY743172.1, on the reverse strand, counting down.
TAAAATAAAAAAAACAGAAAATAAAATCCGGTATTGGCCAGAATTCTGCCCACGCGATCGCGTGGCTGCCTTGAAAACTCTCGGGTTTGAGAATGGCCTGACTTCGCGATCGCTACTTGGTGGAACCACGCGATCGCGTGGTTGAGCTACAGCTCCTTCTTTTAGCCTGATTTGCAATTGAGTCCTCCATCTTCTGGTCCTCTACAATTTAATCCTCGAATTTTGACTTTTATTACAAATATGCCCCTGAAATATTTGCAAGGTAGGTCCTCCATCTTTCTGAGATGTTGCAATTTAAGTCCCCAAACTTTTGATTTCTTTCAATTAGGTCCTTGGACATCAAATTTGCTCTTCTTTTAGCCTGATTGCACTCCAACCTTGTCCATTTGCTTTCCAATTGAGGTTGTACCTAATTGTACAAGAAAAATACAATTTATAAGTAGATATTTGCTCAATTTCTCAATTAAATTGTCTATTTAAAAGCACAATAAGTGTGTAAAACGCACACTTATCACACCCCCAAACTTGAGCTTTTGCTTGTCTCGAGCAAAATTATCTACTAGTGCAATCAAGTAGCGTGAAAAATAGATCAACAATGTTAGATAACTTGCAAATTACTCATGAGTGCAAAATTGTATAATCAATTCAAAAGTATGATTCCAAACAATGCTACCAAAAAGAAGTTTAGCTTATCCGATGTTCGATCGGTGTGTGTGTGTGTGTGTGTGCATAGTCATTTTCAATTGTTAATTTAGTTTCAAGAATATTGATGAGTGAAGATGTTTCAAGTCAAAACTACCCACCATTAGTGGTCAATTCTTTTTCTTTCCCACTCGTGACATTCATCCCCCAATAAATATTTTTCTTTCCTCTCCCGGGATGCAATTCTAGAGGGTACTCTCACATCACTCTTTTCTTTTTCCACTCTAGTTTGGGTGTGTTTTACCGAAAATCTCGACAACCTAGAAATGCGGTGACTCTCCACTAATGAGTGCTTCGACATTCAAGCTTATACTAAGCAATTCAAACCCACTATTAATCTAAAAGCCCTTATGCAAGTACAAATGCATGATTTCTAACAACTAACGTGATGAATGCTCGTGTCTTCCCCACTCCCTAAAGCTTTCTAATTGACCCATGTAGCGAGCTTTAGGTCGGAAACTCCCCGATTTTTTAGATCAAAGGGTCCCAGGTTTCAAAATACCCCTACGGACTTATTAACTCGAGTCAAAAAGGCTACGAAGTGAGGTAGACTTATTAAACAAATGCAATGATGAAGTGCTTTTTTTTTTTTTAGTGTGTGTGTGAGTACCCTACTCATTAAGCTTTCTAATTGACCCATGTAGCGAGCTTTCGGCCGATGACTCCCAAGTTTCAAACTTAAGGCACCAAGTTTCAAGATACTCCTACGGGCTTAATAACTCGAGTCAAAAAGGCTTCGAGATAGGGCAATGCAATGCAAAAAATTAAAATGGGCTTAGAACTTTAGCATACGGTCATTACTTAGCTTATACTTGGCGAAATACACTCCACACAAAATTTATTTCCAACATGCATGGAATCACCACACGTCTAGACCGTCTCCTTCACCGGGTCGACCACCCCCAAACTTGTCTTACAATAGGATCAAGAGATTTAGAGCATTAGGAAATATTTGATAGGTTGATAAAAATTAACAATACAAGCTCACAACCTAGTTCTTCTACTCCATTAACTTCTTCACCCTTCAACAATTCCCAAACTTCACCAACAATCGATTGTGACTATTGTGCTTAAGATAATTATGATCTTGCATGGATAAGCATTTTGTAAAAGTAGACACAAGTAGCATATTGGTCATAAATCATGAATCAATAACAATTTTAAACATCTAAGTAATCCTGGCCACGGCAAGGCTATCTAACATGTCAATACACAATAGGAAATCACCCCCAAACTTGAAATGCACATTGTCCTCAATGTGTAAAATAGAATCAAAGTAAGAGGAAAGAAGTTACTAGACATCCCAAGAAGTGGTGGGCACTAATAAGTAGTCTTGGGCATGTGAACTCTCATAGCAATCACCAACAATCCACCCCCAAACTTGTGTTGAAGCCTCCAATCAATTGAACACAAATTTCTCCAATGAGGCATTTCATCGAACACCTTGTGAGCATCCTATGAAAATACAAGAAAATAGTAGATAATAAGTGGTGAATGACCCAAAGATTTAAATCACATTCAACATCTCAATTCTAACTCATAAATTCAATGTAATTTGCTCATCCACATCAATATTAAATCATCCTTGAAGATAAAAGACAATATGAACCAAGTGATTTAAAAATGAGTTTTAAGCAAATTTTGACTTTGAAAGTTTGATATGAGTATATGTTAAAATTAAATGAGAATGCATTAGAGCTATTTCACACTACCCAACTTGAGGAAAATAAATATAGAAGATAGAGACTTGGCCTAACCACTTATTTGCAAGAAAGTAAATAAAATGCAAAAAAAAAAAAAAATAAATAAATAAAGCAAGTGAAGGATAGAGAATGGGTTGTCTCCCATTAAGCGCTTAAGTCATTAGCTCGACTCTCCGCATAAGCACTTCATGGCACTCTAAATATAGCTTTTGATGCCTTGCTCATTTTTCTTCTTTTGGCTTTGCCCCACTCTTCATTGCTTCGAAATACTTGCACTTTGCCCCTTGCAAAGTCATGGGACTTGCCTATTCCATCCAATTCAAACTCAACTAAGTAGACTTGCACCTCCTCAAGTGGCTTAATCACAAAATCAATTATTGGACAATCAATGAAGTTGAGAGAATTTGATTTAATCTCTTCCTCATTAATTGCCACTCCTCCAAGTGATTCTTTTGTGATTAAATTGTCATTCTCTTCAAGCTCATCTTCTTTAGTTGATGTCTCCTCGGATTGAATGACCGATCCATAAGTTGAATCCATGGGCAACGGCAAGTTTTTCCTATTAATTCCCAAGAGTGGGTTATACCCCCACATTTGAAATCCTTCCCAATACATGGCATCCCCCATAAGCATATCCTCTTCATCCAAATTGGCAAGCTCATTGTAATACTTTGCAAGTACCTTCTCATTCAATAGTGGAGGACCATCTCCCACAAGAGTGATGTCCTCATCCCAATCATCCGGTACACAATCTCCCAATAGCATGTAACTCTCATCCAATGTATCAATTGCTTGTTTTCGGCATTTCAAATATTGTCTAAACCCAATAAGCTTCGACGTAATCAAACTGTTGCCCGAAAACAAACATTGTCCATTACAATGCATCTTGTAACAAATTTCACAACTTGAATATTCTTCAAGCATGTATTCATCACCCATGTTGAGATTGTTCATTGCAAATGCTTTCCTATTTTGCCAATATTAGAATCAAATATGCCTAGAAAGAAAACCAAACACAAGAGAGATTAGAATTGTGGTGGTTAACCAAAGATAACAAAATAAAACATAAAACAAAAATAATTACAAATTGTTAAAACTAAAATTAACTAAAGTAATAATCAAAGTAAAAACATTCCCCGGCAACGGCGCCAAAAACTTGTTCGCTCAAAATAGTGTACCGCAAGCGCACGGGTCGCGTACAAGTAATAAAGTGGACTTTTTGAGTCCGGATTATCGATCCCACGAGGAATGTATACTCTAGATTATATAACTTTAATTAATTTAATTCTAACAACAAAGAGAAACACACAATTAAAAAGATGGATTTCTGGAAATTCTAAATTAAAGAAACTAATTTTTAAACCAAATTAAAATAAGAAAAATGAAAGATAAAAGAGTTGGGATTCATGATTTCACTTAACTCTCGCTTAAGTAATCTCTCAACACATGCAAATTAATAAATTACTCATTTACAATGTTAGACCCGATTTTCCAAGCTTAGCCAATTACCTCTCTCGAGTGAAATCAACCCTAATCAATTGGTCTAACCTACTATATCTCTATGTCGATTAAGGCCCAATCAATTGCATTAACCCTTTGTGAAAATAGCTCAATGGATCATCTAGGGTTTAAGGTATATCTCTATCCTTAACAAGAACCTAGAGCATTTGTTATTTGGTCTAAAATGCATAATATCTCTCGATTATCATACACTTCACAAAACATATATTTGGTGATCAATCAAACACATGGAATAATCTCAATAACAAACACACATGAAATAAGCTCAAAATTAATAGACAAACATTAAAATTACTTAAACTAAGTTAAGCTACATCAATCATCCCAACATAAAAACAACTAGCCCATTGTATAAATATTGCACAAAAGTTGAGGTTTACAAAAATACATCACAAAATATAGAAATCAAAGATTAAAAATACAAGATAATGAAATAAATCACTTCCCTTGATTTTTGCTCCAAGAACCCTTCAACAAAGCTTTGTATTTCCACCTCACTTCTTGCTTCCTTGCTTCAATGGTGACTAGAACTTAGAAGCAAAACTAATCTACAAACTAATTTACAAACAAAACCAAAAACAAAGAAAAGAAAAGGAAAAGAAAAGAAAAGAAAGAAGAGAAGAGAGAAAATGGGGGCTAGGGTTTGTGTCAAGAATTGGGATTCTTGATGGAGTGAGAAGTGGGGGTATATATACCCCCAAAAATCTGACCTAAAAGAGGTCCAAAACGCGCCCCAAAATGAACCAAACACGCCCTTCACTTAAAATAAAAAAAACAGAAAATAAAATCCGGTATTGGCCAGAATTCTGCCCACGCGATCGCGTGGCTGCCTTGAAAACTCTCGGGTTTGAGAATGGCCTGACTTCGCGATCGCTACTTGGTGGAACCACGCGATCGCGTGGTTGAGCTACAGCTCCTTCTTTTAGCCTGATTTGCAATTGAGTCCTCCATCTTCTGGTCCTCTACAATTTAATCCTCGAATTTTGACTTTTATTACAAATATGCCCCTGAAATATTTGCAAGGTAGGTCCTCCATCTTTCTGAGATGTTGCAATTTAAGTCCCCAAACTTTTGATTTCTTTCAATTAGGTCCTTGGACATCAAATTTGCTCTTCTTTTAGCCTGATTGCACTCCAACCTTGTCCATTTGCTTTCCAATTGAGGTTGTACCTAATTGTACAAGAAAAATACAATTTATAAGTAGATATTTGCTCAATTTCTCAATTAAATTGTCTATTTAAAAGCACAATAAGTGTGTAAAACGCACACTTATCACACCCCCAAACTTGAGCTTTTGCTTGTCTCGAGCAAAATTATCTACTAGTGCAATCAAGTAGCGTGAAAAATAGATCAACAATGTTAGATAACTTGCAAATTACTCATGAGTGCAAAATTGTATAATCAATTCAAAAGTATGATTCCAAACAATGCTACCAAAAAGAAGTTTAGCTTATCCGATGTTCGATCGGTGTGTGTGTGTGTGTGTGTGCATAGTCATTTTCAATTGTTAATTTAGTTTCAAGAATATTGATGAGTGAAGATGTTTCAAGTCAAAACTACCCACCATTAGTGGTCAATTCTTTTTCTTTCCCACTCGTGACATTCATCCCCCAATAAATATTTTTCTTTCCTCTCCCGGGATGCAATTCTAGAGGGTACTCTCACATCACTCTTTTCTTTTTCCACTCTAGTTTGGGTGTGTTTTACCGAAAATCTCGACAACCTAGAAATGCGGTGACTCTCCACTAATGAGTGCTTCGACATTCAAGCTTATACTAAGCAATTCAAACCCACTATTAATCTAAAAGCCCTTATGCAAGTACAAATGCATGATTTCTAACAACTAACGTGATGAATGCTCGTGTCTTCCCCACTCCCTAAAGCTTTCTAATTGACCCATGTAGCGAGCTTTAGGTCGGAAACTCCCCGATTTTTTAGATCAAAGGGTCCCAGGTTTCAAAATACCCCTACGGACTTATTAACTCGAGTCAAAAAGGCTACGAAGTGAGGTAGACTTATTAAACAAATGCAATGATGAAGTGCTTTTTTTTTTTTTTTTTTTAGTGTGTGTGTGAGTACCCTACTCATTAAGCTTTCTAATTGACCCATGTAGCGAGCTTTCGGCCGATGACTCCCAAGTTTCAAACTTAAGGCACCAAGTTTCAAGATACTCCTACGGGCTTAATAACTCGAGTCAAAAAGGCTTCGAGATAGGGCAATGCAATGCAAAAAATTAAAATGGGCTTAGAACTTTAGCATACGGTCATTACTTAGCTTATACTTGGCGAAATACACTCCACACAAGATTTATTTCCAACATGCATGGAATCACCACACGTCTAGACCGTCTCCTTCACCGGGTCGACCACCCCCAAACTTGTCTTACAATAGGATCAAGAGATTTAGAGCATTAGGAAATATTTGATAGGTTGATAAAAATTAACAATACAAGCTCACAACCTAGTTCTTCTACTCCATTAACTTCTTCACCCTTCAACAATTCCCAAACTTCACCAACAATCGATTGTGACTATTGTGCTTAAGATAATTATGATCTTGCATGGATAAGCATTTTGTAAAAGTAGACACAAGTAGCATATTGGTCATAAATCATGAATCAATAACAATTTTAAACATCTAAGTAATCCTGGCCACGGCAAGGCTATCTAACATGTCAATACACAATAGGAAATCACCCCCAAACTTGAAATGCACATTGTCCTCAATGTGTAAAATAGAATCAAAGTAAGAGGAAAGAAGTTACTAGACATCCCAAGAAGTGGTGGGCACTAATAAGTAGTCTTGGGCATGTGAACTCTCATAGCAATCACCAACAATCCACCCCCAAACTTGTGTTGAAGCCTCCAATCAATTGAACACAAATTTCTCCAATGAGGCATTTCATCGAACACCTTGTGAGCATCCTATGAAAACACAAGAAAATAGTAGATAATAAGTGGTGAATGACCCAAAGATTTAAATCACATTCAACATCTCAATTCTAACTCATAAATTCAATGTAATTTGCTCATCCACATCAATATTAAATCATCCTTGAAGATAAAAGACAATATGAACCAAGTGATTTAAAAATGAGTTTTAAGCAAATTTTGACTTTGAAAGTTTGATATGAGTATATGTTAAAATTAAATGAGAATGCATTAGAGCTATTTCACACTACCCAACTTGAGGAAAATAAATATAGAAGATAGAGACTTGGCCTAACCACTTATTTGCAAGAAAGTAAATAAAATGCAAAAAAAAAAATAAATAAATAAATAAAGCAAGTGAAGGATAGAGAATGGGTTGTCTCCCATTAAGCGCTTAAGTCATTAGCTCGACTCTCCGCATAAGCACTTCATGGCACTCTAAATATAGCTTTTGATGCCTTGCTCATTTTTCTTCTTTTGGCTTTGCCCCACTCTTCATTGCTTCGAAATACTTGCACTTTGCCCCTTGCAAAGTCATGGGACTTGCCTATTCCATCCAATTCAAACTCAACTAAGTAGACTTGCACCTCCTCAAGTGGCTTAATCACAAAATCAATTATTGGACAATCAATGAAGTTGAGAGAATTTGATTTAATCTCTTCCTCATTAATTGCCACTCCTCCAAGTGATTCTTTTGTGATTAAATTGTCATTCTCTTCAAGCTCATCTTCTTTAGTTGATGTCTCCTCGGATTGAATGACCGATCCATAAGTTGAATCCATGGGCAACGACAAGTTTTTCCTATTAATTCCCAAGAGTGGGTTATACCCCCACATTTGAAATCCTTCCCAATACATGGCATCCCCCATAAGCATATCCTCTTCATCCAAATTGGCAAGCTCATTGTAATACTTTGCAAGTACCTTCTCATTCAATAGTGGAGGACCATCTCCCACAAGAGTGATGTCCTCATCCCAATCATCCGGTACACAATCTCCCAATAGCATGTAACTCTCATCCAATGTATCAATTGCTTGTTTTCGGCATTTCAAATATTGTCTAAACCCAATAAGCTTCGACGTAATCAAACTGTTGCCCGAAAACAAACATTGTCCATTACAATGCATCTTGTAACAAATTTCACAACTTGAATATTCTTCAAGCATGTATTCATCACCCATGTTGAGATTGTTCATTGCAAATGCTTTCCTATTTTGCCAATATTAGAATCAAATATGCCTAGAAAGAAAACCAAACACAAGAGAGATTAGAATTGTGGTGGTTAACCAAAGATAACAAAATAAAACATAAAACAAAAATAATTACAAATTGTTAAAACTAAAATTAACTAAAGTAATAATCAAAGTAAAAACATTCCCCGGCAACGGCGCCAAAAACTTGTTCGCTCAAAATAGTGTACCGCAAGCGCACGGGTCGCGTACAAGTAATAAAGTGGACTTTTTGAGTCCGGATTATCGATCCCACGAGGAATGTATACTCTAGATTATATAACTTTAATTAATTTAATTCTAACAACAAAGAGAAACACACAATTAAAAAGATGGATTTCTGGAAATTCTAAATTAAAGAAACTAATTTTTAAACCAAATTAAAATAAGAAAAATGAAAGATAAAAGAGTTGGGATTCATGATTTCACTTAACTCTCGCTTAAGTAATCTCTCAACACATGCAAATTAATAAATTACTCATTTACAATGTTAGACCCGATTTTCCAAGCTTAGCCAATTACCTCTCTCGAGTGAAATCAACCCTAATCAATTGGTCTAACCTACTATATCTCTATGTCGATTAAGGCCCAATCAATTGCATTAACCCTTTGTGAAAATAGCTCAATGGATCATCTAGGGTTTAAGGTATATCTCTATCCTTAACAAGAACCTAGAGCATTTGTTATTTGGTCTAAAATGCATAATATCTCTCGATTATCATACACTTCACAAAACATATATTTGGTGATCAATCAAACACATGGAATAATCTCAATAACAAACACACATGAAATAAGCTCAAAATTAATAAACAAACATTAAAATTACTTAAACTAAGTTAAGCTACATCAATCATCCCAACATAAAAACAACTAGCCCATTGTATAAATATTGCACAAAAGTTGAGGTTTACAAAAATACATCACAAAATATAGAAATCAAAGATTAAAAATACAAGATAATGAAATAAATCACTTCCCTTGATTTTTGCTCCAAGAACCCTTCAACAAAGCTTTGTATTTCCACCTCACTTCTTGCTTCCTTGCTTCAATGGTGACTAGAACTTAGAAGCAAAACTAATCTACAAACTAATTTACAAACAAAACCAAAAACAAAGAAAAGAAAAGGAAAAGAAAAGAAAAGAAAGAAGAGAAGAGAGAAAATGGGGGCTAGGGTTTGTGTCAAGAATTGGGATTCTTGATGGAGTGAGAAGTGGGGGTATATATACCCCCAAAAATCTGACCTAAAAGAGGTCCAAAACGCGCCCCAAAATGAACCAAACACGCCCTTCACTTAAAATAAAAAAAACAGAAAATAAAATCCGGTATTGGCCAGAATTCTGCCCACGCGATCGCGTGGCTGCCTTGAAAACTCTCGGGTTTGAGAATGGCCTGACTTCGCGATCGCTACTTGGTGGAACCACGCGATCGCGTGGTTGAGCTACAGCTCCTTCTTTTAGCCTGATTTGCAATTGAGTCCTCCATCTTCTGGTCCTCTACAATTTAATCCTCGAATTTTGACTTTTATTACAAATATGCCCCTGAAATATTTGCAAGGTAGGTCCTCCATCTTTCTGAGATGTTGCAATTTAAGTCCCCAAACTTTTGATTTCTTTCAATTAGGTCCTTGGACATCAAATTTGCTCTTCTTTTAGCCTGATTGCACTCCAACCTTGTCCATTTGCTTTCCAATTGAGGTTGTACCTAATTGTACAAGAAAAATACAATTTATAAGTAGATATTTGCTCAATTTCTCAATTAAATTGTCTATTTAAAAGCACAATAAGTGTGTAAAACGCACACTTATCAGTGGAAATTAAAGAAAAGAGAGTTGAGGCCACGACCTCAGAAAAAGGAGAGGGAGTGAAAAATAAAGAAAAGAGGGTTGAGGTTCAAATTTCAGAAAAAGGAGAGACTGAGTGCAAAAAGCAAAAGAAAAGAGAGTCTACAACAAAAATGAGTCTATTTGCACTTACTTACGCTAACAAACCCCTCCCCAGTTCTTTAAAATCTGTTTTACAGGTGCCGAAGTCAAACCATGGGCTTAAAACTGGAAAGAAATTCATTGGAAAAAATGAGCAGCCCAAAAGTTTAAGGGATCGCACAGAGCTTAAACATGATCATCGAGCTCAGAAAAACAGAAGGAGTTTGAAAAGCCGACCAAAATTGGATTCGAGGTCGAATCCTTTTCAAGAGAGGGAGTATGATGTGATCCGGACCAGGCATCGAAGGGCGAAGTCGAGCCATCGAAAATATGATAGTGATCTACGTGCAAAACGGAGCAAGTTCGTGTTGGAGTCGAGCCGAGAAGGCGAAAGGATCGAGCCGAGGCAGGAAATCAAAGAAACAGGCAGAAACCGATTCACGGCCGTAACCTCCATTCTTACGGCCGTAACATCCATTCTTACGGCCGTAACCTCAATTCTTACGGCCGTAACACCAAACTGAAATTTGAGACAGAATATTAGTTACGATCGTAAAGTAGATATTCACGGCCGTAACTCAAGATTTCCAGATTTTCCGAATTTCTCAAAAATTTATTTCCTTTTATTATTTTAGGTTATTTTCCTATTTTAGAATTTTAGCATAATTAGAATTCTATTTTGAGTAATTAGATGTTAGGTTTTCTTGCTTATTTATACGCTTTTTCATCATTGTAAACATAAGACAAGTTTGAATTGATTAATAAAATTTGTGAGAGGATTCTCCAAAATTGAGAGGTTGAGTTTATTCCCTTTTTCTTGAACTTATCAAAGATCCGTTCTTTGTGGCGTTCTTCCAGCAAACTTATCAAATATTCGCAAGAATATTTGTGGCGTTTCCAAATTCGATACTTATCAAGGAAATTGACAAGTCCTTGTGGCGTTCACCAATTTTGGTTCTTCAATCCGCATCGTCATAAATTGCGTCGTGATTGTCGGGTCAAGGCTTTACCGTCGTTCTATCCTTATTTTTCGTTGTTTGTCTTGTGTCGATCTGATTTAGATCTTTCCTAGGTTTTAATTATCGTTATTCCGCGTGTTCGACAAGATTCCCCGACCGGGATCGCGTCAATAACATTTTTCTATGAAGCATGTTTTCTGGTCTATAGTATTTTATTAGTAAACATTTAAGCTTGAACATATATTAGGCTTGTTATGTCATGAGATTACATAAATAACTGAAATTCAGGCTTCATTACATGGTACTGTCAACAAACTTTCATTTTTATGTTGCTGGTACCGTGGTACGCATCTTCATTTCTCTCCACCCAAAAATCTTTAAAATCATTTCAATCTCTCCCGTTTTTTCTCTGTGCCCAGAAATTGTTTTGTGATTTGTTTTTGTGATTTTATAGATCTATTGTACACGTGTGATGTGTTGATTTTTTGTGCTTCTAAGAAATAAGGAAAATGCTGGGAAAAACTGGGCTTGGACATGTTCTGATGAGATTCGAAGCGCGGAAGAAACGCCGGAAAGTTCCGAACTCAGGTTGTGGTTGGACGGATGAATCATGACCCGATATTCACGACGCGATGGCTCGATGATGCGGAATAAAGAACCACGACTTTCGAAACGCCACAAGGATTTGCCCAATCTCCTTGATAAGTCTCTGATTTTCAACGCCACAAATACTCTCGCGAATATTTGATAAGTTCTGGATGAACGCCACAAGATAATCAATCTTGACATGTTTGAGTTTGTAATGTGAATCCACACATTAAACAATTGAAAAACATTCAATCTATTTTTATTCAATCATCAAAGTCTTAATTTACAATGAATCAAAAAGGCGTATAAATAAGCAAAATAAAACCCTAATCGCTAATTTACTCAAAATAGAATTCTAACTAACCTAAAATAGCTAAAACTGATAAGGAAATAAAATAATGCGAAATCTGGAAAAAATATGATCCGTTAATCCGTTACGGCCGTAAAGATGACACTTACGGCCGTAAGTGTGTTTCTGGTTAAGGTTACGGACGTGACACTTATACTTACGGCCGTAAATTAAAAATCTTGAAATTCTGCATTTAACCCGAGGGGAGGTTACGGCCGTGAATAATGTTGGTTACGGCCATGACAGCCCTTCTGCATAATTTTCGGTTCTTTTTGACACGGTTTTGATCTTCAAAGCTAGTCGAACCTGCTGAATTCTTGTTTTGGCTTGAATATTTATATTTTCCCGTCAAGCCTGCTATGACTCCGATTGTCGAGGGTCCAGATCACATCATACCCTCCTTCTTTAGGATGATTCGTCCCGAATCATAGCTTTGTTCCTGGTGTTCCACTTTATCCCCTGGATCAAACGGAAAATTTCTGCTTCCATGCCATGAGTTCAATAAATTGAAATCCTTTGATTTGCTAACACGGAAGAGATGGAGCTTGAACTTCCTTTGCCATTCGTAGTGTGGTTGAAGCTTCCAGTCATAATTAACCTGCAAAAAAGATTTAAACAAAATGGGGAGGGACATGTTAGCTTCATGAGGTACAAGGTATGGATCCTTGTATTCATGACAAACCACCACCAACTCCACTTCTTGAACCACGAGGCTCTTCTCTTCGCCTCTTTCCTCCTTTGCAATTTCTTGTTCGATTTTTTTATCTTCAAACTCAACCACATCTCCGACCTCCACATTTGAATCACCATGTTCATGTACTATCTCATCACTACCAAAATGTGGATCTTCCAATTCAAAGTTCAAAATTTGAACTTCTACCCCAACTTCTAATTCCTCATCATATTTTGGAGTTTGTTCACATAACTCCACATTTTCAACTCCTACCACAAAGTTCAGGGTTTCTTCAACTAAATCATGTCTCAAGCATCCCTCCTTCTTTTCAACTTTCATATCCCGAGGCTCAACATGATTTTCACTCTCTTCTAACCATCTAATTACCGCCTTTCGTTTCTCCTCCTTTTTTCGCAATTTAGCCAAATATTTTCTTTCTGCCTCCCGTTCACACCTCAATCTTTCCTCATAATTTTTTTTTTTGAATTTTCAAAATTGCTTTTGGATCAATCTCAGCTCTTCTCTTAACCCCGATTCCATCCCTAGGTTTAGGATCACGCTTATAATCACTACGATTTGCTTGAGATCGCCCCTTTTTCAATTTCCCTTCCCTTTCATCTAATTTATCCAACCTAACCAAAGCTTCATTCAAAAATCTCCACATACGATCTTTTGCGTTTTCATGGGAATTGGACATTGTGAAATTTTTTGTGGAAGGACACAGAAAAAGAATAATGAAAACAAAGGATCAAGAAATTCAAGAAAGTGGTTCTTGAATGGACTCTTTTTTTTTTTTTGAATTTTAGGATGAATTTTCGGAATAAATAAAATAATAAAAAAAATAATTTTTTTTTTTTTTATAAATCCGAAAATTCGACAACGAACACGACAAAACAAACGGAACTTAATTCGGATAAGAATTAAGTAAAACAAACACTTTTGAATTTTGTTGGATTTTTATATGGATCAAACAAAGAAAACATTTACTGGCACGAAGAACAAGAAAAGAAAGAAAAGAAAGACTCAACAACAAGATATGAATGATTTTTATGGGACTCGATGATAAACATAAAAATCAAACTGGATAGAAAAACCTGAATTCAGAGTCTAGCTCTGATACCAGATGATGAGATTCGAAGCGCGGAAGAAACGCCGGAAAGTTCCGAACTCAGGTTGTGGTTGGACGGATGAATCATGACCCGATATTCACGACGCGATGGCTCGACGATGCGGAATAAAGAACCACGACCTTCGAAACGCCACAAGGATTTGCCCAATCTCCTTGATAAGTCTCTGAAATCTTGAAATTCTGCATTTAACCCGAGGGGAGGTTACGGCCGTGAATAATGTTGGTTACGGCCGTGACAGCCCTTCTGCATAATTTTCGGTTCTTTTTTACACGGTTTTGATCTTCAAAGCTCGTCGAACCTGCTGAATTCTTGTTTTGGCTTGAATATTTATATTTTCCCATCAAGCCTGCTATGACTCCGATTGTCGAGGTTCTGGATCACATCATGTTCTCAATTATTGTGGACCTTTTAATGTTATAATTAAGCAATGGTGGAGTTTATATTGAGTCCAGTTATAGCATGCATGAGTGAGTCATCTCTGCGACGTTGTCTTAGGATTGAGTTTCAGACTTGACTTCCTTTGGCCTTAATATTCCACATACTATTTAAACACTAAAGAGTTATTGTTTATTCTACAATAGAATTATCATGGATTTGGCTTTTGAATGACTTTGGAGTTTAGGGATTTTGTTGTAATTTTATTGCTTATTCTTTTCTTGTTTCTTTCCCATCAGATAGTTTACAAGGGTATGGTAATACCATGAATATGCACTTCCATTATGGTTCATGCGAACTGCCTAATGGAAAAATAATAAAGGTACTTCTATCTCATAGTTGAATTGCTTAAGATTCCTCCCATTTTAACTAGCAAATTTCCTTACCATTTATTTTCATTTCCATGGTCAGAAACTTGAGAAATTCCATACATCTATGGCTTATTGAACACATGTATCAGTTTCGATGGCTAATATATTATAGATACAGATTTTAGTAGTACTCCATATACTTGGACTGTTAATATGCTCACATCCTTCTTTAATTTTATAGGTAGAGAACTCTTCTGTTGCACATGGTCTGATGATGATGCTAAGTATGCACCCACATAGACTGAGGTATATTCCGGTTTTGCATTAAACAATAAGGTAATTGTTTATTAATTTCTACATTAATCTTCTCTTGACATAAAGAATACAGTTCCACTTGAACCCTGTTAAACTAAAGACAATTTAATCACACTGAAGTATCACCTCTGCTGAAAGAATACATTAAAATAAATCAAGACAATATAAACTAGCATCTACAATTTTATTCCCTACTTTAGTTTAGACAACAAAGCTTTGCCTGCGTATTTATTTGGAAATACACTTTTATGGCTAAAGAATACATTTTCTCACTTCACATCACGAGAAGATTTGTCTTAATGTCTGCAGTGTATAAATTTTTGTACTTTACTGGTAGAAATTAAAAAATCCTCCTCCGAAGTAATCTACCATCTCAATAAGTCGTGAAACATTGTATGAAGTGTCTATACAATAACGTGTTGTGAAATGAGTTAAATTTAGTTACATTCCTTTTTGTCCCCAGCGTGCCTTGGTTTTTTATGTGATATTATCAAAGTTGGCTTCTAAATATAGATTTAATTTTTTATTGTGTTGTGTTGTGTTGTGTTGTGTTGTATGTTTATATATGTTGGCGTTTAGGAATACTAAACTCACAAGCTCCACCTTTTTATGCTGATTTCTGAAATAATAAAGAAGAAAGACTTTAATTTGATATATTGTAATGTAATAATAGCAAACCTCAACCTCACAACCTTATTGATAACTCTTTTATAATATAGCAAGCGATCTTGCCATTTTCTTTTATAATTTTGATGGTTTTTACGTTTGAGAATTTGTTAATGGTTTACTGGTAGAGTACTTATGCGAAGTTCTTGGAAGTGTTTTTAGTTAATTTAAATTGAATTTCTTCATTGTAATGGATGTAGTTTATAATTTGGTTTATTCTGCATCTTAGGCAATGGAGGACTGAGGAGTGAGTTGTGACGTCGCGAGTTACGTGAAACCCGGAACACCACTCATTTCTTTTCTTGCGGAAAAATAATTAATTCTCAAAACAATCGAGTTTATTGACTTTCAATTGTAACGAATAATAAAATAAATCATTTAGCGAAATTCAAAACAAATCTATGTTCCAAACAATTTTAAAATAAAGGAGTTCATTAAAAAAACACAACGTTAAAATATTTTCTATTAAATTGTTTGCCATTTTTGTCCATCATTCGCTACCGTCTCCGAAATCTGCAAAATTTGTTAAAACAACGGGATGAGCATTTCAAAAAGAAATACTCAGTAGACTCATCTCCAATAATTAATCTGCAGAATAATTGAACACGTAATCATGCAAATATTACATTGATATTTCTCAAATTCTGGTCATAAGCATCATATAAGAAGTGCAAATGAATATATTCTCGTATGCAATAAAGCATATAAGTCATGACAAAATTTTCAATTTATCTCATGAGAGATATTCTCTTCTATTCTCATGCAATTAAGCACATAATCACGTAAATCCACATAAAAACATGCAATTATAATCTAAACTAATTAGTGGGGGTGACTCTACCTCAAATTTAACGAGTTCACGAAAGTGGAGCGGGAAAAGCACGTCAATCTCTTAGTTCTCCAAATGATTCGTCTAGTCAAAAGAAAATTAATCGAATTAGAATTTCAAAAATTAAAGTCTTAAGTGATAAAATAAATTTTCTAAAGAAATTGAAATTTGAAGGTCTAGGATTGAAATAGTTATTTTTTTTAAAACTTAGGGCTGACCAGAAACCTTTTAAAAATGCAGGGGCTGAATTAAACATTCTTTAGAACTAAAAAAAAAAGTAGCTTACAAAATATTTTAAAGTACTTTAAAAATATAAGGGACCGAAAAGCATAAATTTTGATAGTTTTGGATTTAAAGGCAATTTTGACAAACACAAAACTTAAATAAAAAAAAAATTCATTCTCTCTCTCTCTCTGCATTTGGACACAGAGAGGAGAGTGCGACGGAGGGAGGGCCTCTCTCAAAACCCGGCATCCATGCCGGCGATTTTGTCGGTGAAACACCGGCGGCGAGTGGGGGTGTGCAGCGTGGGCGCACATGGGGTTTGATTTTAACGATTTTGGTGCGAGATGGGCACTAAACCAAGGCAAACAGAGGCTGAAGAGTGGCGATTCCGGCGACCAAAGCCAGTGGTTCAAGGTAAATGTTGGGTATTTTGATTCTTGGGGTTTATTTCTGAGTTTTGGGCTTTCTTGGCTTGGGCAGCCATGGTTTGGAGGTGGTGTTGTGGCGGTTGGTTCTGGAAGGTTGCGATTTTGGTGGTTTGAGTGTATTGGTGGCAGTGTTTGGCGTTGGACTAGGGCTGTAGATAGCTAGTTGGGAGAGTTACAGGTTGGGCAGATTAACGATGGTTATGGTGGTTGTGAACTTAGGGCAGGGGCGATTTTGACAGGTTGCAGCGGAGCTCGTGTGATTTGGGTGTTGATTGTGGGTTTGGTTCGGTGGTAGTGAGTTTCGGTTGTGGTTTGGAGGTGTCTGTGTTGTGGTTGATTTTGGTAGTTGGCTATAGTGTTACAGATTGGTTTCAGACGGTGGTGTGTGTGGCTTCGGTTGGGTTACTGAAATCGTGGTTCGTGGGTGGCCTGTGAAGTTGGTGGAATTGATTAATTGTGGCTATTTTGGAGTTGGCTGCTCCGGTGTTTCGAATTCGGTGGTGCACAATTGGTGGCCGGTTATGGTTGGCATAGAGGTGGCTGGTGGTGGGTTTTGCTGTTGTGCTGATGATTTTTGTGCGTGAATTGAAAGAGGAGAATATATGTGTATATATAAAGGTGTAGTCCACACCCTGAGGGCCCGAACCGACCACGACCAAGGCTATTGGTTCGAGAATGAAATTGTGATGGAGATGTTATAGTTAGAATGAAATTGTGATGAAGTTGGATATGGAAAATATTGTGGTTGGAATAGAATTTTGAATATGGAAACGTTTGATTTAAAATAAGATTGTAAAAATTTGAGATTTGATTATAATTGAAATAAATTTTAAAATGTCACTTAATAATTGGCTAGACGAATATTCTTTTAAAATAAATGGGATAAATCATAGCGACACGTCTTTATAATATTTTATTTAAAGTAACGAAAAATTCCCGGTCACTACATGAGTTGTACTTGAGTGAATACAATGCCTCTAGCAATTTTGCTTTCTGGTATATTATAAGCAGTTCCAACTTAAGTGAAGTTGGAACGATCCAATCCATACTCGTAAGGCGAGTCAGTTTCTCAAACTTTAATATGCTGTGTTGTAAAGAATTATGTTATTCCAATTTCATTCACAATCAATCAATCATTTAATTTAATTTCTTTAATTGATCTTATCCTTTAGGAATTTTAATATGAAAGAGAAAATCTTAAAATAGCATGTGGAGTAAAATAAGATAAAACTTTGCAGTCAATACGTTACAAGCGTGGTTCACTTCAACTGCTTGATCATGTACATCTTTCTGATAAGCACACAAATTAGATTTTTGTTGGGTAAATAATTTGTGAAAACTTAGATCACCCAAATTGAATCTTTGACTTTATTGAATTCTGAGTTCATTCTTAAAGCTTTGTTTTTGAACATCTGTAGTTCCCAATTCATTAATTATGTGAGTGTAGTTCTTTTGATTTCTATTTGTGTTTTTGGGTTGTGCAGAGAAAGCTTCCATGGGAGACCATTTATTTGGAAATCCGATTCAAAAAAGTCGGATGGTAATCAGTTGTTGCCCTGTTTTCTTAATTAATTACAATTATTTAAAAAGAGAATTTTTTCTTTCAATATCAACAAAAAGGAAATTTCATCTACACAATTCAGTTGAGGACACCGATAACAATGATATTATTTCAGTAGTGGTTCATGCCATGAGAGCTGGTTTAGGGTCTCAGCATTAGCTCGGCAACGAGCGCATGACAAAAACAGGTAGACACCTTTCTCTACTGTAGTCCAATAAGCTGGGTTCTGTTATTATGGTGGAAAACTTGATGACAAAGTTGTAGTTGTTTCTTACATTGTCAGTGAACACAATGTGTACTCTCTCTCTCTCCGTGACGAGATTTTCTGTTTATGCCTGCATTTAGGCAAATGTGTGGTTGTACATAATGCTTAGATCTTGCATTATGTTGTTGGAAGATCCCTATATATCTCATGTCAAATTTTGGAAACTACTTTATCTTTTCAGAGTGATGTCTATTTATGCAATGTGAAATATATTCAATGTTTTCGGCTTTAGATGTATGAAATCATGAAAGCTGGTAATATTTCATCTATATATTGTCATAAGAATAAAGGTAAGAAAACCAGATTAAAATAGGCCCAATTTCTAAATGATTGTCACAGTTTCATTTATAAATTTAGTTTTGCGTGCATTCGTTGTGCATAGAATGAATGCGGGTATCAAGTTACACTTGTAAGTGAATACAACATGCTCTCATACATTTGCTGTTAATTTTTATTGGGCCTTTGCAAGCCCTAGAAATTATGCATCATTTGATATTGTTGCGTGCCTATGTCTATTTTTCAGATGTTTTGGTTTTAGTTTTTACAATGTATTGATGCATTTTTCATGGATATACTATTTTTCTTGGGTTTATTGTTTATAGGAAAACTTCCTGAGCATACTGAAGAAGACATAAGGGATCCAAAATATTTTTGTCTGAGTGAGGGCTATAGTACGTTGTGAAGAATCTTTTTCAATGCCGTACATTTTCCATAATTCTTTAAAAAGGGTAGGCCCTCATGTGTAGAGTCGTGTTTCTTTAAATTACTGTTTCTTTATTGGCAGAAATAGATCTGTAATTTTTCTTTATGTAATGGTTTTAAAATGATCAAATCTTTGGGTTGTACACTTTGTTAATTGGTTGTATGATGCGTTGTTTTCTTTCTTTGTTCATCAAATGTAGTTAGTGATATTGTTAGCCTTCAGCTTTCATTTCTTTGATTCGAGATACTTTGCTAATAAATTTCTCTTTAGGGCGTGTCCGAGTATTTGAAACCATTTCTGTTTTTACTGCTCGATATATCTATCATAATTTATATATATTTTTTATTATATACGGTCAAAATGTAGATGGATAATCATCTACAATATCAATTACACAACTGAGGAATTGGGTATGAAAGTTGTTGCAATCCGGGCCAGTATTCATCTTCCCATCATAAGTATAGTATTTTGTTTAAAATCTTTCAACTTAGGTGCCTTCTATTTCATTTTATGTGCATTGTGGGTGTGCCACGTAGATATCCTTCAGTGATATATTTTCTGGGTCATTGACAATATTTGGTTGTACGGATGATCTATCATCAATTTTGTGCAAATAACCATTATCAATACTTGTATTAGACTTTCAAACGTGCAATGCACGTTCTTCACTAGTAATAAAATAACGACGTGTCACTAAATAAATGTCCTCCTCCCACTCTCTCTCCTAATCTGGCACCAGCAGTGCCCCTAAGTCAATCACTTCCTCCTCCTGAATATCCCCCAATCAAATCCAGCTCCGCCATGAACCAAAGCAAAAGCAGTTCCCAATCAGGGTACTCCTCCCGGCACAGCTCTGACAAGTGCCTGCCGATTGCCAAACCCACCCAAGCTGGATCAACAGTCCCATAATCGTTGCCCACATCAATACCATAGTCGCTCTATAGTACACATTCGAGTGAAGAAGCGACTTCGATTTCAATGGCAAAAATGTTTATCGGAATGTTCATGAGGAAGCCGGACAAAGCGAAGGCGTTGAAGCAGCTCAAGACCCATGTGACAATGTTTAGAGCTTGGGTTGCCGTCATTCGGGTCACGCCTTATATTCTCTACATTTCTCTGATAAAGAAGATCTATAAGCTCGAACTCTAATTCCTTCACATCGAGTTTCGGAGGAAATGCAAAATGGGAAAAAGAATTGAGCTAGAAGTTATGCTCTCGTGAATTTTTTTCTTCATCTTCATTCTTCATTTTCTGGTGTATCTTTACAGTTTGAAAACTTGAGGTAGCTCAATTATTTGAAGTAAAAATCTTCTTTGGGCTGCTGTTTCTGATCTTTAGGTTTAACGATAATGTTCATACGAAGCTTGTATTCTTAAGATGTGTTTGACTGTGGAAGGTGGTGACTGGTGGCTATAGGCCAAGACGACGGTGAAGAATTGAGGTTATGGCTGGATGTGGGAGAGAGGAAGACATGAATTAGTTGCAGGCTTGGCTGCTTGCCGTGTAGATGGAGGAGGAGAGAGGAAGTGGGAGGAAGTAGTTTGATTACGTGGATATTATTCTCATTTATTTGGTGACACATCAATATTTTATCGAAATTATATAGTGTTCACCCTCGAGGAACCATAAAAAGATTCCAATATTTTAATAGAATAATGCTACTCAAACAACTACAAGTCTACAAGTGAACAAACCGGTGAACAACTTTCTATTCTCGTGAAAAATTGCTTCAATTTCTCGTGATATTTTGACTTTAAAAAATTGAAAATTTTCTAAATACAGGAACCCACTTCTTCACTCACGGCTCAGTAAACACGCTTCCCTTCCATCTGAAATCGACAGAGCCATTTCCCATTTTCCCTTCCAGCTCAAAATCTTCCAATCGTCGGCACAGTAACTCTCCATTTCACCGGAAGATAACGAAACCCGCTTCTCTTCCAACTGAAATTGACAAACTCATTTCCCTTCTAGCTCAAATCTTCTAGTCGTGAATCAAACCCATATAAGGTAGTGAAACTGAAGCTCCATTCCACCGGAAGATAATGCTCCCTTCTGTAGACCGCTTTCAAACTCCTAATCCTTTCACATTTCTGCAAAAGTCCGAAACAGAACCCTACGCGAAGCTCACTTGGAATTATTCTGTGGTTATTTGTACCTTGAAGGTATGTGTGTGCACGATTTTCATCATATCTCAATTTTTTAGCTGCATAGTGGAACTTTCATTTTACAATAAATCAGGTTTACATTCATATACATGATTTTTGGTTATTTGCGTTAGGTATGATTTATGCATATACAAAGCACAAATTACAAAAACATTGATTTCAGAGGAACTTAAATTATGGATTCCATACAGCATAATGAACTTGTCGTAAATGACGTTGATAGGCTGGAAGGAAATGTAGTCGAATTGGAGAACTCTGCTGGGGTTAATGGTGAGAATCTTATCGAGGGTACTGAGAGTGTGCCTAAGGTTGGCATGAAATTTGAAAGCGTTGAAGAAGCTTTGGAATTTTATAAAATGTATGCCTTTAACATGGGTTTTCCAGTAAAAATTAGAACTTCGAAGAAGAGTGGTGATGGGTTGTTGAGATACGTTGTGTTTGCTTGTTTTCGGGAAGGAAAGAGAACTAGTTCTACAAGCTGGTTATTAAAACCTCGTCCAACCATTTAGATGGGATGTCCAGCTAAATTGGCTATTTCTGTGGATGCATTAGGAAAATTTGTTGTTACTAAGGTCAATCTGGAGCACAACCACAAAACAAGTCCTTCCAAATCACGGTTGTATCGATGTAATCGTCACTTGAGTGATCAGGTGAAAAGGAAACTTGAAGTTAATGACATAGCTGGAATTCCATTACATAAGAGTTTCAATTCATCCATTGTGGAAGCAGGAGGTTATGAGCATGTACCTTTTGTGGAAAAGGACTGTCGTAATTACATTGATAAGGTTAGAAGATTACGACTTGGAGAAGGAGATGCAGCTGCCATTCAAGCGTACTTTTCGAAGATGTAAGCACAATGTCCAGGTTTCTTCTTCTGTGTAGATTTGGATGATGATTCTCGATTGCGAAATGTGTTTTGGGCTGATAATAGATGCAGAGAAGCCTACAAGGAATTTGGTGATGTTATGACATTCGACACCACGTACCTGACCAATAGGTATGACATGCCATTTGCACCTTTCGTGGGGGTCAATCATTACGGGCAGTCGACACTGCTAGGCTGTGGTCTAATTTCCAATGAGGATACAATGACATTTGTATGGTTGTTTAGAATGTGGCTTTAGTGCATGGAGGATCAGGCTCCCATTGGAATAATAACTGATCAAGATAGGGCAATGCAAAATGCCATTGAAATTGTTTTCCCAAATACAAAGCACAGATGGTGTCTTTGGCACATTTTGAAGAAGTTTCCTGAAAAATTTGGGCACCACAATTATAAGGGATCGATCCTTTGGACTGTGCACGAGGTGGTTTACGAATCACAAAGGCCTGAAGAATTTGAAGATGGATGGCGTGAAATGATTGCTAGGTATAGTTTACATACAAATGAATGGTTGACCGGTTTGTACAGAGAAAGAGCACGTTGGGTGCCATGTTTTTTGAAAACAACGTTTTGGGCAGGTATGTCAACAACTCAGCGTTCTGAGAGCATGAACGCTTTCTTTGACGGGTATGTCCACTCGAAAACGTCATTAAAACAATTTGTTGAACAATATAAAAGGGCATTGAAATATAAAGTCGAGAAGGAGTTCCTAGCTGATTTCAAGTCATTTTCCCAGATGCTTCCCTGTGCTACCCATTTCATAATAGAGAAGCAATTCCAGGATGTGTACACAATGGCTAAATTCAAGGAATTTCAAGAAGAATTGACTGGGAAAGTGTATTGTGATGTCATTTCACCGGGGAGGTATGTCGTGGAACCATGTACTTGGTTCAGGAGCATACAATGGCTGCAAACCAAATTGAGAAGCGAAAGAGTTTTACAGTTACTTTCCAGCGACACAATTGCTTCATTGCTTGTAGCTGTCACTTATTCGAATTTAGGGGGATAGTTTGTAGGCATTCTTTGACTGTTCTAGTTCGAAATGGTGTTACACTACTGCTCGACTCTTACATCCTAAGAAGGTGGCGGAGAGAGATACCGAGAGCTTACACACGTGTCAGGATTAGTTATGCCGGTTGGGTGAATACAGTTGAGCAAGATAGATTTGATCTACTGTGCCGTAAATTCACAAATCTAGCCAACAATGTCGTCGATAATGAAGTAAGGTATAATGAGTTGCTTCAATGGCTGGACAATCAATTGAATGAGCAGGCGTCAAGGTCAAGCTTAGATAGTGTTCGACTCTCCCTAGTCAATCCTGAAATCAGTAATGATTTAACAACGACTCCTATTTTGGATCCCAAAATCTCAAAAAGAAAAGGAGCTCCAAGAAAACTTCGTCAGAAAGGGCCATTGGAGACGATAAAGAAAGGCAAGGTACAAAGTCATAAGTTTTTCGCTCCCTAATTTAAATTATATGTTATTCATTGTAAATTATAAATATTTTTGTCGCTAAATTTGTCCTATACTTTGCATTATAAGCTTTATAAAATGCTACATTATGTACATCTTATGTCGTAATAATTTCTTAGAGGCGTTCGAAAGCTAGAAAGGGGGATGATCGGATGGAGTCGAATGTGCAAGATAGTGAACCCCTCACACTAGTACCTAAAATGTTTCATCCTGTTTCATACTCACAACATTTAATGGTAAGTAGTCCTTACATTATTGTATAAGGTATTTGTTTGTTGTTATGACACTATAATTCATTTTGTAGAACGCTCAATGTCGAGATACGAATGAACCGTCCGGAGTTCATTGGGCGCCAGCGTATGAAGTTGTTCCAACATTGCTTTCGACGAACCCCTCAAAGGAGCGTGATGTCAGACACCATTAGAGAACCCATTTATTGTGTGATTTGCGTGTCGAATTTTGTAACCCTTGTACCACACAACTTTATTTGCGTATGTTGAATGTAAGACTATTGGATGGTTTTACTTCCTTTTGTCATATGTTGAACTTAGCTTTGGTGACTTGTATTGACTTGTAGGCTTCCTCTTTGTATTGGATGGGAAATTTATATGAGAAATGCACAGATTATAGGAAGATGCTAGCAGCAGGGAGAAGTTGTTTAAGCATGATTAAAATTGTCTGGTTGAGCCTTTCCAGTACTTGCTAATCTCTTCAAAAACTTCGCGTGTTTCAATCGAAGGCAATCCATTAATTACAATATTAGCATCCCAAACAACCTCTTGCAAATTAGTCACGTAGTGGTGTATCAATCATGTTCAGGTAGAATCCATCTTTCAAAATTGGCCATAGCTATCTTGAAGCAAAGCTCCAAAATCAATTTGTCGAAAATGAACAAATTATAATCCAAATTATACCAAACCTTTCTTCACTTTTCTTTTTCTCGCTGAAAAATTTCCTAAACAAAGCAGGCTCTTGAACTGCCTTCTCTGTCTCCTTACTTCAATTTTCTTAAACTAGATTCAAATAATCCACCTTGTTATACATGCATGTGCATGTATTTATAATATCTCACAGCAAAAAGAAAAGCTCAAAATTTACCAACATGCATGTGCATGTATTTATAGTATCTCACAGCAAAAAGAAAAGCTCAAAATTTACCAACTGCGGATTTCTTTTAGGAGTTGCTTTCTCAATCATATACAACTAATTTTTCACCAATATACCCTGAAATTTCCACTTCCCAGATACTTATGGCGAGCACAGAGCAGAATCTTTATAAGTGAAAATTTCACTTAAATGTAATGAAATAAGCAAATAGATCATAAACAATAACCTGAAAGAAACAAAAACGATGGACTTGCAAGGGACATGAAATAAGCAAATAATTCATTACATTACATAATCAAGCCATCCAGAGTTCATGAATTACAGGACTTGCAATGGCCATGAATTACACAAACAAACAGAACTCTAACCTACGTGACTAAAACATACATGACACCAAGCATAGAAAATGTGATTAGTTCATTCCTAAAAGATAGTCTATTCGGTCTTCTTGCCCTTATCCTTGCGGAAAGTTATGTTGAACGCCACTTCAACGTCTTTCTCCTCCACAATTCTAGCAGCCGTGTTGAAGAAATGCGTGAACTCCTCAAGCTTTTTTTTTGACGTGGACTACCTTCATCAACTTCACTAGACCCTTCCCACAAATAGGGCATCTTCGTTTCATCGGGCAATCCCATAGGTAGTGCCCAGCACTTCGGCATCCCCAGCACACATCCTTGTTATTTGATTGCATTTCCATGGTGGTCTACTGTAATATATAACACAGTCTACATAGGATCAGCTGCCAAGCAAATATATAACGCAATTTACATAAGATAAATTACAATACTAATCATAACCACAATCTTCATACCACAATCAGAGTGAAACAATCATCTTACAACTCCAAATTTTAACATGTCCAGAAATCATGCATTTACCCAACTCCAAACTTAGTCAATTGAAAAATGTGAATGTGAATGTGAAGTGTTCTTGAGCATATAAGAAGCATGAAATCAGAACCCAAATGAACTATGGGAATGTATTAACTACCTGCCGCATTACCACTCGAAGCCACGGAGCAATACAGAAACAAAACCAGTGCAATAAACAATACTTACGAAATCTGAAAATTAGTAAATCGAAACACTAGATAAGGAAGTGGCAGAACCCACGATAACGTGCAATTACTCAACATTTGGAAACATTTTGCAAGAAATCAAACCCTATATTACGGTTTAGGAATGAAGTACCCACGACAATGTGCAATTACTCAACACCTCGAAATATTTTGCAAGAAATCAAACCCTATATTTGAATTTAGGAATAAACGATTTCAAAAAAAAAAATTCAGATTTACCTTCAAAAATGGTTTGGGTTTTCGTGAGATAGATGACAATGGATTTTTGCCTCTACGAAGTACTGTCGTCCTGAGATGGCGCTATGGATGAAGCTCGAATGAAGACTGCGAAATAGGTTCCGGCGCTGTGGATGAAGCCCGACTGAAGATGGCGAAATAGGTTCCTTCAGAATTCTCGCAGCACAGAGTATGGCAAATTGGTTTGGAGGGTTGAGAGAATAAGGTTTTCAGTAAGTTCGGTATTTTGGGTATATTTGGTGTAAGTGGGGGGGGGGGGGGCATTTTCGTAAGTTTGTAGGAAGTTGTTCACCGATTTATTCACTTTTAAATTGTTTGAGTAGCATTATTCATTGATATATGCCATATGAAAATTTTTGTCCATTTGTACAAGAAATTGTTATCAATTGCTCATTAAGCATTTGCTTGATTTTCTTTAAATTTTTTTTTCTATAATATTCATTCTCAATCATTTAATAAAAATTAAGTTTACAATATTTGATTTTTCAACTAAATTTTAATCATTCATTATCTTAAAAATCACTATTTATTTCAATTTTTTTTAAACAATACTAAATACACACTAAACTATTAATAAAATTAATCAATGCTCATCGAGCAAATTTTTTTGGTACAATTGGACAAATATTTAGAGGTTTAAGTTTAACTAATTGCTCACTCAATCTTAGAGATGTAACTAATTGCTCATTGAACATTATTTGGAAACCATAATTTTTGAAAAAAATGAGTTTTGAATAGTAATTTTGGGAAATCGTGTTTTTAAAAAGTGGTTGAAAAGAAAATAATTGTAGACTTGACTTGTTTGACCATCATTATTTGTAAATCAAATTTATTCAATACTCAATTTCAATAATTCATCTTATTCAAGTCTATTATTTTTTAAATATTTTTTTAACCACATATTATTTAAAAATATCATTCAAAATCATATTCAAAATCATATTATTTTTCAAATAATGCAGTTTAATCAGGGGCGAAAAAGTATGTTTATCAAATTAGAGCTAAATTGTTAACTGAACTTCATTAATAATTAATTGTGCACCAATTATGTTTTTAAACCTTAAACCCTAATCAAAACAGATACTTATTGGCGAAACCCTAAACTCGTCCGTCGTCCCAAATTTCCAGTGTTTCATTTCCCGGTATTTTCTCCTCTAAATTACTCTGTTTTAGAAATGTACCGAGCAGCTGCAGCCGTTGCTTCATCCATCAGGTACGCACTGACGCTAAAATACAAGTCGGGATGTGTATAAGTATACTTATATACACACGTAACAAGTAAAGACATAAAGGCACGATTTTTTATAACTTAACTTTACTTCTGGTTTCATTTTTGTGCAGGTCCTCTGCTTCCAGGAATCTGGTAAGAAGTTTGAACATCAACCTTTCTTATTGTTACTATATATATTAATTTTGAATGTATGTTGTCTTCTAAAGATAGTTGATTTTATGGGGGTATAAAGATGGTGCGTTATGTTTTTGTTGAATTGAATTGAGTTGAACTGACTGAATGGGAACAGGTACGCAGTCGGTTTTTATCTAGCAGAAATTATGTTGCTAAGGATATCAGTTTTGGGATTGGGGCTCGGGCTGCAATGCTATCCGGTGTTAATGATCTTGCTGAAGCTGTGAAGGTGACAATGGGACCAAAGGTAACTGAGTTTTATAAGTGTCCTTTCTGTTTAGTCCTATTGATATTAGAAAGCACCAGCAAACTCTAATTTAAAAAAAAAAAAAAGAAAAAAAAGAAAAATCTGCAAGAAACTATTAGTGAACATTAACTTCAAAGTTGTTTTTGGCTGTTTTGGTATTTGTAATTCTGCGTGGGGACCCCAATTAAATGGTGGATGCTAGTTTTATATATATATATTAGGAACATAGTTTTTAAGGTCAAAACTTCTTAATTCTTATGAGTCTCCAACTGACTTTTTCTGGATTTCTGGTGATTGCCATTTTGTGCATTTGTCTCTATCTTGCTATGAAGGATTCTTGTCATAGGCGTGATAAAATGTTACATTGCTTGTTCTGGATTTTGTAATGACTGCTATTTTACGTATTCATCTCCTTATCGTGGAATGAATACATTAGTGATAATTAATTCGAGCCCCAACCCCAAGTTTATTGCGAATAAGACTTAGGTCGTCATTGTTGATGTCATCTCTCTCATTTGGTGTACCAGTCATTTTGACTTGTGATGTTACGTATAGGGCAGTTTGCAATATTGCAGGTACCAGACATTTACAAAAAGTATGGAACTGGAGTTTTGAATACTTCTTTTGTTTGTTTGTTCTTTTAAGCTAGGATCATTGTGATTGTAACAACACTTGATCTTCTAGGTACCTAAGCTCGGTAGTAGACAGATCCCATGGAGATCAATAATAATGTCTTCGTCATTAAGCCTTTGTAACAAAGACCCATCATTTCCAAAACTCATTTTCAATAGCACACTCTTCCATAAAATAACTTTAAACAAACCGAAAACTTTTTCATATTTTTAACCGCACATTCTCTTGAAAATCACTATTACAAAATACATTTTCTTCAAATAATGGGTCTCAAACAAAGGCTAAAAATATCAATTTTGATGTCAGATATAAGTTATTCATTTAATCCCTTTTGGGATTATTACTAGCCCAAGAGACTTAAATGACTAAGGGCTTGAGGGTAAATGACTCTTCTTTTAAATTGTTACAGGGACGCAATGTCATTATTGAGCAAAGCCATGGGAATCCCAAGGTCACCAAGGATGGTGTCACCGTAGCCAAAAGCATTAATTTTATGGATAAGGCAAAAAATATTGGTGCAGATCTTGTGAAGCAGGTCGCCAGTGCAACTAATAAGGTTGCTGGCGATGGTAAGCTATTGGCTTAAAACCTTCAATTCTATTAGAACTCTTTAGCTGGATTTCATTAAGCAATATTTGAACAGAACTGGAGAGTTGTTTCTATTTTTCTTTTGTGTCAGTTTTGGAAAAGAAGCATATGCATTGATGATTGGAAGCAGTTGTTTTCCAATGGGGGAAAACACTTTAGCTTGAATAGTTTTATTCGGATTATTATTTATTAAGTGTAACTGCTTGAACTGGTTTAGCTGTCACATTCGACCTCAACTTATTGGATCTTTAAGTACATAAACTTCTTGTTGAAGTTTTAATTTCTATATATTATGGGTACATCTTCATTTAAGCCCTTTGTATGTTTGCTTCTAGCTTATTCCTTGATTATGCCTGAAGTAGTTTTATAGAGCATATTTCTCTTTTTTGGCTCTTTATTCGCGTTTTTATGGAAGATTTGAATGTTGATAACATAAAGGGGTTTTATTGTTTAATATGCATGCCTTTCTGAGTAGAATTCTTTTATTATCACTGCATTGCTTTGTGATGATAAGAGACTCATTTAGAATGCGATGTTGCGCTGCAGGTACTACTTGTGCTACGGTGCTAACTCAGGCAATATTTACAGAAGGTTGTAAATCGGTGGCTGCCGGGGTGAATGTAATGGACTTGCGCAGTGGTATAAATTTGGCCATTGATGCTGTTATTGCAGATCTGAAGAGCAGAGCAGTTATGATTAGTACACCTGAAGAGATTACACAGGTGAGTGGCTCAGGAAGAATTTTTATTAGCTCTTCTGAATAAATTTGCTAGAGAAAGGACCACTGGGTTTGAAAACTTGCTTTATGGGACCTCAAAAATATTGGTAATACAGAAAAAGAATGTGCTTGCCTGTATGTTGCTTTCACTTTCACTTTCACTTTCACTTTCACTTTCACTTTCAGCCTTCGACCTTGTCCAATGTAACCTGGTTTACACATTTTCCGAGATCTATTCCATGAAGCTGAGAAATGCATGCTTGAAATTGTTTCTGATTTTTTTAGCACACCATTCTGATTATTAATCACATCAACAAGCAATTTCTTATCTAGGATACCAGTGTTCTTTTCAATTTTCTATTTTTCTCTAATCGTTTATCCAAATTCTAGGTGGCCACTATCTCTGCTAATGGTGAACGAGAAATTGGGGAACAGATAGCACGGGCAATGGAGAAAGTCGGGAAAGAGGGAATCATCACTATTGCTGTAAGTATGCTGTAGTTTGGAAGTTTTAACTTTTAATGATCTATGCACGATGGAGTGTAACTGATCTGCAATCATGCAGGATGGAAATACTCTGGATGATGAGTTGGACGTGGTGGAAGGGATGAAGCTAGCCCGTGGATATATATCTCCTTATTTTGTTACAGACGAGAAGACTCAGAAATGTGTACGTATAGATAGTGGCTAATGATGATATGTCCTATAATTGGCAACTGTCAAATCTGAGAGTATGAATACACAATTTGAATTTATTCAAAAAACATGAAGCTCATTCCTGAACTAATTAACTGCTAGCTTATCACCAAAAAGAGAGTGAATTGATGTTAATAAATAGTTATCTAATTAAAAAATTCAATTTTAAGTTTTATGCCTTTGCATTTGGACCTCCTGTTTAAATCATAATGTTCATTTGATGTAAAGCTCCGTTAATTGTATGGCTCTGTTGATTTAGGGTCTATTATGTGATTGTTTTGATTTTATGTAGACAGGAACTGGAAAATCCCTTGATCCTAATTCACGACAAGAAAATTTCGGACATAAACTCACTTGTGAGAGTATTGGAGATGGCTGTAAAGGTATTAGCTGTGATTTTAATGCCTATGGTTCTTATTTTTGTCTTCCAATAATTTGCTAGATTCTTAAAAAATAAGTTTGTGATTGATGATTTCTTCTCATGATTTTTCTGACAAAAAAATAGAGAAGAAGTCCTTTGCTAATTGTGTCTGAAGATGTGGAAAGTGAGGCACTGACTATGCTTATAATCAACAAGCATCGTGCTGGACTAAAGGTAATTGTTCGTGTATTTGAATAATATTTCATAGAGTGCATTCTTATATTTGTATTGGAAGTTATGATTGAACTTTATGATTTTTTTGGATGTGCTGCTGCCAAGGGCCAACACCTTTATCCTAGAGTTTACATTCTATTTCACTGGGCATTGTAGGTTTGTGCGGTAAAAGCTCCTGGATTTGGGGATAACAGAAGAGCAAATTTAGAGGATCTTGCCATTCTTACAGGTGGAGAGGTGAGATAAGCTCCTAAAATTTACATTGCTGATGCTGCTTTCTAATAGCAGCAACTAATGGCGATTTATGCAGGTTATAAGTGAAGATCATGGCTTAAGACTTGACAAAGTTAATATTAATATGCTTGGTTCGGCTAAAAAGGTTTGTATTATTTCCACTTTTCGGCATGTGTATTATTGTTGCCCAAAACATTTTCAAGATATTTATGATTTGTTGGAACAGGTCACTGTTTCTCTTGACGACACTATAATTCTACATGGGGGTGGGGATAAGAAGCTAATTGAAGAAAGGTGTGAGCAGGTATAATGACTTCTCCCAGGATATTGTGAAATCTAATTTTATCATTAGCTATTTATTATATTGTAAACTGACATGTTTTCATTCTTAATGGTTTCTAAGTCATGTTTGTTCTTCACAAATGTTTTTGTTGATGAATTGCACAAGGAACCTAATGCATATTATGCTTCCTTTGCCCGATGAGTGGCACCATGAAGTGTGCCCCCTCTCCCTCTTTGAAATCTCACTTGTCCCTTTTGTTTTTGCACCCAACATGTTTCAATCAAGAAAATAACAGGAAATAATCCCCGCAAGCATTTTATCATACTGCAGTCTTCACATTGTCTTCACGGCCATATATTCTGACGAGTACAGAATAGTATTTCACGAGTCACATCTGGAAGTGAAAAGATTGTTGGTTTGCTTATGATATTTCTCATTTAGATTTTGATTGAAGAATGTGTAGTAGTTTTGATTGAAGAAGTAAGATAACTGAGGTTTTAGTATAATTGAACAGCTAAGAACAACCATGGAGAAGAGTACTG
Source organism: Ligustrum vulgare (assembly GCA_963555705.1). Taxonomy (NCBI): domain Eukaryota; kingdom Viridiplantae; phylum Streptophyta; class Magnoliopsida; order Lamiales; family Oleaceae; genus Ligustrum; species Ligustrum vulgare. Next base: position 1,114,104 of record OY743172.1, on the reverse strand, counting down.
CTTTGTTTGACAAGGAGAAAGCTCAAGAAAGGTTGTCAAAGCTTTCGGGCGGTGTTGCAGTTTTCAAGGTATATCAGTAGTACATCCACATAATTAAAAAAATGCAGGCTTGTGCCTGGTGCTATTGTTTTCATTCCCCATTTTTTTTTTTTCCAGGTTGGAGGGGCTAGTGAGGTCGAGGTCGGAGAAAGGAAAGATAGGGTAACAGATGCTTTGAATGCTACAAGGGCTGCTGTCGAAGAGGGCATTGTCGCAGGTAAAATATTCATTTGTTTTCAATTCTTTTGGCATGTTACATCAGCACAATTATGGTGCAAACATTATCATTTCCATAATTTAATGGTAAAAGTCATTAATTTTAATCACATATTTTTAGTACCCTCATCTACTACCCACTTATCCATTACTCATTCCTATCACATATAAATTCTGTAACTTATAATTTTATCCTAACAAACACGTGACTTTATTTCAGGGGGTGGCGTTGCTCTCTTGTATGCCACAAGAGTTCTGGAAAAGCTTGAAACTTTAAATGAATACCAAAAAAGAGGAGTTCAAATAGTTGAAAACGCTCTTAAGGTTTGTTCTTATGTAATCTCTCTATCTCAAGCACAGGACATGGGCATTTGGTCATTCGTCATCATGACATTTGATTTTGTAACAGGCACCTACTTCCACTATAGTCTCAAATGCTGGAGGTGATGGTGCTCTTGTTCTTGGCAAGCTATTGGAACAAGATGATCTCAATTTGGGCTATGATGCAGCTAAAGGTTTGTGCTTTTTGACACCTTTCTCCTCTCCATAACAGCAGCTATTCTGAGGACTCCTTTTCTGCATTAATATGCATATGTTCTCACAGCAATACCCAATTTTCGCTTACTGTTGAGTTGTGAATAAATTGGTTAGAAGTTCTTGATCTTCCTAGTTTTGAAAATTTTAGAATAATGACCCTTCCCTGAAAAGAGTCATTATGGTTGGCTGCAAACATTGGTTTCTGAGATGGTTCATGCATGAGATGCAGAAACAGAATGTTGCAATGTATAATGATTTATCTTGGAGAGCTATAGACATCGAATTCATCCTGTAATTCTTCATCTTGTGCATATGAAACATCAACCACCTGTAAAATACCCATTTAACTCAATAAATTAGGACTATTAAGTTCTTTCCCCATTTTGGTGATTACAAACGTTGCTTAGAATTCCACTCACTCCATCAACGGCGCTTGTTCTGAACCAGGTCAATATGTCAACATGGTAAAAGCTGGAATTGTTGATCCTCTAAAAGTAATCCGAACAGCCTTAGTAGATGCTGCAAGGTGAGGACATCATTTATTGTCATATTTTGGTTTATTCATGCCTGAAATCGTTAAAGTTTACTTACAAAATTCCTTTTTTTTTTTTTGTTTTTTTGAAATTTTACTTCCAGTATTTCATTGCTATTGACAACAACTGAGGCAGCCATCATGGACCTTCAAGGAGAGAAGAACCCGCTCAAAAACCGCATGCCAAATATGGATGCTATGGGTATGGGTTACTAATCTGGTTTACCTCAAAATACGATCATTGATTGCTAGTTGAAATTCCAAGATGTGATCACATGGGAGGTGCTCATACGAAGTAAAAAAGTAGCAGCATTGTTCAGTATCAATCAGGATTCAAAATGCATAATGTTTACATACATGAGAAGGGGAAAATTGCAGCGGCGGGCTCCAACCTGTGCAGACCTTTGCAATTTGTGCAACCGCAACTTAACATTTAAATCTTGGCACTGCTGGATTCTAAATCTCTCATTAATTTTTTATGTTGAATACTTGTGTGGTAGTATTTACTGCATCTAATCTTCAATGCCTTTTGCTTTTGCTTTTACTACTAAATGTTGAATTTTGCTCTATAGATACAGATTTTTTGTATGTTTTATGCTCTAGGAGCGTTACTTAGACGTGGACGTTTTTATCGGTTTGGTTCCGTTATCGAAGGAATCAAAATGGAATCTAAACTTTCGTTTTCACAACTGAACGGTTTTGATTTTTGTTCGATTCTTATTAAAAAAATAAAATAAAATAAAATTGAATTTGATGCAAATGCCCAAATATCTGAAAATGAAATATAAATGGGAAAAAGATATTGCATGTAAAATAATACAAAGATATAATTTATTGAAAATATTCCTGAAGAAGTAAATATGCGATTTTTTAGATTTTTAAAATATTATAACAAAAGATTTAATAATAATTAATCAAGTGAATAGCTAACATACTAGTAGAAAACAAAAATTCATGAAACATAAACAAGTCAAAATATTGCAAATCCTTTTAGAAATAGAACAAGAATTAATCACTATTTGAATGTGATCATAATTCAAGGAAAAATATCGAATAACATAATTCAAGAAAAAATACAAACATGTTTTATCGATTTTGCCTTCGATTTTTTATTTTAGTTCTGGATCAATTTTTATTTATTTTATTTATTTTTTTTAAAATCGATGGTTTCAATTTCTTCTGCTCGGTTTTAATTCGATCAACTCAATTTCGATTATTTATTTATTTATTTTGGTCGACCCATAGTATTACTTTGATTTCTGTTGTTGACCTTGCCTGCGAGCAAATTACTTATTCCACCAGTAAAACTATTATTTAACCTAATGATTAAAATTTAGATTTCAATCCAAGTTAATGACAATAATTAATTTTAATCATACATTTTTAGGACACAACTTTTGAATTACACGTTTCATCAAAATTTACAAAAATCAATTTTAATCTCCGGGGCTTATTTGAAAACATAATACTAAACCATTTTCTTCTAATTTTCTATCTTCTCACAAAGAGCAACACAAAATATTGACTTCCCCCCCTTCTGCTAAAATATTTCATCCAATATTATGCATATCAAACGTGCTAAAAGTTGTAATCAATGGCTTTATTCAAGAATGAATAGTGAAGCTAAATTACTCTAAAAAATAGGGAGGCTATAAATTTATTGGCACGCAGAGTCCATCAAAGCTAAGTTGCACGTCGAGACCTTCTATCTCCTTCAATTTGATGAGATCTTCATTTACCCTTTCATGATCCATCAGATGCATCATACCTTCAAGAAACATAAAACAAAGTGTATAGTGTCTGTACTATCAATAACAAGGAAAAATCAAAACATACCAGTAAAAAGTGTTCTTTTTGGTTGGATTTTTCGAACTTCCTCCAAAGCCTGGAAAATGGTGTTGTAAATTATTACTTGAAGCAAAATGAAACAACAATTATCTATCTATTAAATATGAAAGCTCACTTTCGGAAGTCCAAAGTGCGTTGAAGAAGAACGATCTGGCCTCAGGGCATCCTAATAACAAAGGCATAAGCCAATTAGTGACGAGAAATTAATGGAGAGAGAGAGAGAGAGAGAGAGAGAGAGAGACCATGATAAGGAGTTCACAATCCTCAAGAAGCGGGTACGTTTCTTCAGGGATTTCACTAACATCACTATGGATGCAAAAGAGAAGGGATTAGCCTGAATCTTACAAAAGCTAAACAAACTACAAGCAAACATTAAAAACTTTTACCTAATGTAACAAATCTTGCCAAATCGAAAGCCCAAGGAACGATAATTGCTTCCATGCCACACTGGTAAAGGTGTGAACTGCACAACAATACAGTAGGCTCGTGAGTGAGCCATGCGTGGCATCCCCATTCAAAGTAGAATTTGAACAAAATAATAAGCATGTATCAGTTTCTAGTAGATGAACGTTAAAATAGTAACAATTTAACCAATCAGTTAGTCAGAAATGTTTAATCTTGTACTCATAAAAAAGAACATAACTTTTCCCTTACCATTCAAATTTCTAGGTTTAGTAACGAAGATTTATTATCACCTTGACTATCATGAAAGGACAAAACGAATTCTCACCTGGAGGTCGTGTACGCTGAATGGTTTCTCATGTATGATGTTAAATTGCAACTCTGAAACCGCAGCACCGGGTATGATACTGCTCGTATCTACTAAATAATAGTGAGTTTTCTTCATCACCTGAATTACGCAGAGAATCCAGCATAGCTTGTGATGATCAATATAAAAATCCGAGTCATCGGATTCGGATTCAGATTCAGCACATGACAGTCGGTAATCATAAATGCCTCTGATGGATCATGAATAATCTTTGCACAAAATTATTTGTCAAGCCCATACATATTCCAGTGAAATTGCCATATATTATTGATTGTAAACAAAAATTATGCAATCCAGGTTCAAGAAGGAATGCACCTCAAAATCACGCTCCGCTGTGTAAATAGGAATATGGGGCTGGACATTATTTGTCCAATCACGAAGATCATCCAGACCTACACAAAAAACAAATTTCATGAACATGTGATTGCCACATGAAGGCATGGCTACAATAGTAACAGTGTGTAAATGTCAAAGACCTCCAATTGCATCAGCATGAGAATGAGTAATAATAACCGCATCAATTGTTCTTATCCTGACAGAAATCCAAGTAGTCACAAGAAGGCGTATTGATGACCGTGCAAAATAAACAAAGAGCAACTGGAAGATAAAAAGCCCGCAAAGAAATTTCCTATAGATTTTGAACCTTCTAAACTTTTTAAAAATTTCTAACGTCAAGGCATATGGGAAAAAGTTGTAGCCGCACATGTTCAAATTTAAGTAGGACGTGAAGGAGTGAAAAGACCAAATAAATCTCAATCTAAATCATAAAACTCCTCCATGTAGTCAAACCTATGGTACATGTTACAAATAATCTTAGGAGTATCAAACTCCATGAGCATGATCTGGCCCATATGGGGAAAAAAAATACATTTTTAACAAAACTATATTTCACTAGAAGTATATGTTCAAGGGCATGAAAACGAGCAATTATATGGTACACAACAAGATAGTGGTTTGATTTTTTCCTGAATGACGCTGTCAGGAAACAAACATGTCTAGCATCTAACTAGAAAATGTGACTGGCATGAGAATATCCCCCCAGTTACATGCACATAACATAATGAAAATAATTATAAAATGACATACCAACAGTTCTTCCCATTAGATTGTGTCCTGTTACATGATGTTGCAGCAAAGCAAAAAATAGTGGATCCACATGCATATATTTCAGAAACACACAGACATTAACCACTTGAGACACATAACATCTAGTGGTTACTAAACATGTAAGGAACTTTAATATCCTTCAAAATAAATGTAATATCCACGAGAGAGTAAATCAAGGTAGCATACCCATAAGTTGGAAACCATTTTAGAGCACTATGGTAAAAGAACCTGCATCAATAGTAGTAAAATGCTAGATGAATACACGACTATTGAATATCTCATTTCAAGAATAAATAAATACAGTAGAAATTGTGTTTTCCTTGTGTTTCCTGTCTCCTTTCCTTTTTCACATTCTCTCCAGGATTTAATCAGAAGAGACCAAATGCCATGAACATGAATAATACAACAGTAAATTTTTGCATGAATAACACAAATTATGAATATAGAATATGTGATAGGATATGGGAACTCAAATAGAATCTATCCTAGTTCTTGCAAGACAGACTTCTTAACACTTTACCAAGGAAGAAGACGAAAGACACTGCAGTAATATGAAATCATTCATGGGATTAATAGAAAATTTAATAGATCAAATAGACGCTTGTACATCTTCAATGAGCCAAACTTTGTTTCCGAAGTGTATATATTAGAGAAGGGACACATTTATTAAAGTCCAGTCTTCAACTGAATAGAACTGAAATGAAAAAACGAGGCGAGTTTTGTTTCCCAAGTGTGTATTAAATAATGAAAGCATCTGTAACTTACTTGCCAGCATCAATAAGAATATTGCAGTTTCCCGACGACCTAGGGACTCGAATTAGCAGACTTGTGTTAAGTCTCCTGTTTTTGTTACCTGGTTCCACGGCTTTTGAACAGACCTGCACGAGACCACCAACAATGCCTTTTTGTTTATTTTTAGTGGTATTCCAGAAAAAAGAAATTCTAAGCCCTTTTCGTGAAGTGCAGAAAACTTGCATAAACATCTTATATTGATGGGCTCACTTGACATTTCTTAATAGGATCGGTGAGACAGCTAACACGTGGAATTCCTTCACTGGTTCCTGTCCCCAAAAAAATAATTTCAGATTGCTCGATAGAAGCTTCTGCTTCACTTTCATAACTCACGGGACCTGTAATACAATAAAAATAATCACTTTTCCTTGAACAATTCAAAATCACAAATATTGCAAGGGAAGAATATTTATACCTCAGACTGAACAAAAAAGAATATGTGATATATTATATCCACAATCTACGTTCAAGATATCAAAATGAAATAGATGAGAACTTTGGCTAACATTCTCTTAATATTCATTATGAATGCATAAGTAATTGTGGAGTGAATACATCAAAATAATAATAATTATTGATCGCTGCCCACAAAACTTAAAGCATGAGCTGTAAACCTATGCCGTCAATATGGGCATATTTAATTATTTATATCTTTATAATTCCCCCAGTTTCAATCTCTTCATTCCAATGTGCCTAATACGTGAAATTATAATCAGGTGGTAAGTAGTACTTGATCCTCACTTTTGCGCTGCTGATTCGCTGACAAGAAATAAAGGATAGGTGAGTAAATTGTTAGATGTCTTCAAAATTGTTTCTCCATATATATATATATATATATAAAATAGAAAATTTCTATTACCTCCCAAAAATCTATTTCATAAATCCAATAATACATTGAAAAAAGAGACTTCAATATCTTAGACCGAATATTTTGTTTCAAGTATAAGCATTAGAGCGAAGAAAACACGAAATCAAAATAATGGTATAACCCCAAAAGTAAACAACTTCGTCATTAAACTTGCTGAACTAGTCAGATTATTTTGTTCAACTTACAAGCATTGGAACAAAGGAAATTTATATACTCCAACACTACGTAAAAACAAGGGGGGGGGGGGGGGGAGACCATAGATAATGGGATTCACAGAGAAATACATACAATTGAAACCAATAATTTATTAATGAGAAATTGATTAAAAACTGACCAGAACGCAGGGAAGCTTGGAGAATCCGCTTGAAATGGAAGAACCTATTAATTGAAATTCTTTTAGTGATAGAAAATGAGTGAGTGGAACGGGGGATCTGAAAAAATGAAAAATGAGCTGGACGAGCAAATAGCGCCATTTTGGAGGGAGAAAGACTGCTCTATAGACACATACAACCCAGATCGGATTTTTTCCCCTGTTCACCTTCGCCGGTGATCTTTAAAGTACTTATACCAATCGCATTGGTGGACAGGATAACTAGGAGTGTTTGGCAGTGATTCTGTGTTTATGGAAAAGTGACTTTTTTGGATGATCAACAAAAGTACCCTTTTCAGAAAAGGCATGTATACATTTTAAGACGACTTTTCACACACCACATCGTATTTGTAGGCTTCAATAGGACCTGCAATGCAATAAATGCAAGAATTAGATCGAATTAAAATCAAGAAAAAATCAAACTAAAATGAAGAAAATTAAGAGTTTAGAAAATTGATTTTCCCCCCCTTTTGATTTGGCTCAGAAAATCAATCCACCACCACAAGTGCAACACCACAATTTGGAGATTTGTACAACCACGAAGGAAGTACGGGTAATCACAAACCGAAACCGATCACAAAGAAGGACAGCCCACGAAGGTCACGAAGAAGAAAGCAGTCGTGTGTCACGAAGAGCACAGGTAAGGACTGAACACTTAGGAAATAAGCACGAAGAAGGCACACTGAGTTCAAGGCTGAAAACAGCTATTTATAGACGTGAAGATCAAAGAGTCCAATTTCTGGATGAAGCTTATCAGCAAGATAACTGGAACGGATGAAGCTAATCAAAAGAGATAAAAGATTTATCTTGATACTAACCAACTGAGAATAATAGATAATGATACACTTTGTTTGGTTTTATCTCCTTTCCCAACATTATCTCCAAAGTCGGGTATCGAGCACTAATCCCAATTGGGTTGACTCCCTCAAAATACTCGACTAAGTGGGCTACAAACAATTGTGGTGTGAACTACAATATTTTTCAATATTTACTTATAAAAAAGCCTGAAGATAAAAACGGGCCTCAATTTTTCATCATCATCAAAGGGGTTAATTTTGTTACACATTACCTAACAAACCTCCACTTTGTTACCAAACTAACCTGTAAGCTTAACAAGGAAAAATAAAAGCACAAAAGAAACTTACATACTTGTACCAATATTTAGAAGACTAAGACAGTTTCTAAATTTTACCAAAGGAAGCACCTTAGTGCCCATATCTGCAGGGTTGTATTCTGAAAGAACTTTCTCAAGTTTTACCAGTTCTTGAGAAACCATATCTCTAATAAAATATAATTTGATATCAATATGTTTAATACGTTCATGAAAGACAGGATTTTTACACAGATGAATAGCAGATTGACTATCAGAATATATTGTCACATTACCATCAAGAACACATAGTTCATTTAATAGACCTTTAAACCACAAAGACTCTTTAAAGGCTTCAGTAGCAACAATATATTCAGATTCAGTAGTGGACGATGCAACAACGTATTGTAGTTGTGATTTCCAACTAACACATGAATTACACAAAGTAAACACATAGGAAGAAGTTGATTTCCTATTATCTCTATCACCAGCATAATTAGCATCAGTAAATCCTTTCAATTTTAATCCTTCAGTACTAAACTTATATACCAGTCCAACATTACAAGTTTCGTTCAAATATCTAAACAACCATTTTAAAGCTTCCCAATGATTGGGACCAGGATTAGACATGTACCTGCTAAGTGTACTAACAGCAAAGGTTAAGTCAGGTCTAGTACACACCATTAAATACATCACAGATCCAATGGCATTAGAATATGGAATTTTCTTCATATATTCTTCTTCTTCTTCTTCTTCATTAGCAGGTGATTATTCCTTTGATAAGACAAAATGATTGGCTAAAGGAAAAGTAACAGGTTTACAATCAATCATGCCAAATTTTCTCAAAATTTTCATAATATACGGAGTCTGATGCAGATATATAATAGAATTTGACCTATCTCTTCTAATTTCCATGCCTAAGATTCTTTTAGCATTACCTAGGTCTTTCATGTCAAATTCATTACCCAACGTGGTTTTTATTTCATTCAAGAATTTCAAGTTAGGGCCAACAAGCAACATATCATCAACATATAATAATAAGAACACGCAGTTATTATTAGCACTCCCCTGTTGATAATACAAGCAATGATCAAATTCACTCCTTTTAAAACCAATGGTTTGCACAAAAGAATCAAAACGTTTGTACCATTGTCTAGGAGATTGTTTTAAACCATAAAGAGAGCATTTAAGAAAACACACATTATTCGATTTTAGTTTATTTTCAAAACCTTTTGGTTGATCCATAAAAATCTCTTCATCAAGTTCACCATGCAAAAAAGCAGTTTTAACATCAAGTTCCCAATTAAAATGCGCAACTAATGCAAGCATATTCCTAATATTGGTATACTTAACAACAGGAGAAAAGACTTCATTATAGTCTACCCCTTCCTTTTGTGTGTAACCTTTAGCTACGAGTCTAGCCTTAAACCTTAAAGGCTCTCCCAAAGTATTTCCCTCCTTAACTCTAAAAACTCATTTGCACCCAACAATAGACTTGTTTTTAGGTCTTGGGACTAACTCCCATGTTTGATTTTTATCGAGGGAACTCATCTCTTCATTCATCATTTTCACCCAATTCTCAGCTTGTTTACTCTCTAAAGCTTCTTCAAAAGTATTTGGCTCCCTATCAACTAATTCTTGATAACTAGCATAAGCTAACTCAAAATCAGACTCTAACCTTTGAGGCACCCCATGTGTTCTCCTAACTCGGTCTCTAGCTAACTGATAATCAGATAAAGGGTTTTATTCTACTTGATGTTCCTCTACAACCTCATCACTCCCAACATTTTCATCCTGATTGTTTTCTACCTCAAGATTTTGACGCTCCACCTCAATTTGTGTAGTGGGGATTTCAACACTTACAGTCTCTAAATCCTCTTTGGATTCGCCACTAGTGTTTTCTACCTGTTTTTCTCTCACAATGTCACTCTCTAATTTTAGACACGGCATCTCAGTTTCATTAAATGTAACATCATGACTTATGATGATTTTAACTCCAGTTTGACTTCTATCCCAAAGCCTATATCCCTTAAATCCTTCAGGATACCCTAAGAAAACACATTTCCTAGCTCTAGGTTCTAGTTTCCCCTCATTTTGATGAGAGAAAGCAGCACAACCAAAAGTTCTCAACAAAGTATAGTCAGCACATTTACCATACCATTTTTCATGCGGAGTATCACCATTTAATGCACTAGAAGGTGTCAAATTAATCAGATAACACGCAGTAACAACAGCTTCACCCCAAAAATATTTAGGAATACCAGAACTCAACATCATACATCTAACTTTATCAAGTATAGTACGATTCATACGTTCAGCAACCCCATTTTGTTGAGGCGTATATCGAACAGTTTTGTGTCTAGTAATTCCACTTTCCTTACACATATAATCAAAATCATTATTACAAAATTCAAAGCCATTATCAGTTCTCCAGATATTTTATCTTCTTGCCAGTTTGATTTTCAACTTGCAATTTCCAAATTTTAAATTTCTTAAAGGTCTCAGTTTTATCTTTCAACGGATAAACCCACACTTTTCGAGAAAAATCATCAATTATGGATAAAAAATATCTATTACCACCCATCGTAGGATGAGTGGCTGGCCCCCACAAATCAGAATGAATATATTCTAAAACTCTTGTAGTTTTATGCACAACAGATGAGAAAGATAAATTATGATGTTTACCAAGCACACAGTGATCACAGAATGGCATGTCAGATACACAATCTTTTCCAAACACACCTTTTTTATTAAGCACTTTAAGTCCTTTAATGCTTACATGAGCTAATCTATTGTGCAACTTGTGTGTTTCATCAGTGTTGGCAAAATTAATAGAGGAATTAATCACTTCAGCAATTGTCACATAAATACCATTTCTTCTGATACCTTTACACGTGACCATGACACCCTTAGTCATTTTTAACATGTTGTTTCCAATTTTACCAGAAAAACTCTCTGATTCTAAAGCTCCTACTGAAATAAGATTTCTAGCCATTTTAGGAATATATTTGACTCCACATAATTTGAGCACATAACCAGTATCAAATTTTAAAGTGATATCACCAGTCCCAGCAATTTTATAAGCATGATTATTACAGAGAATAGCATGACCATTTTCAGATTCTTGCATATTTTCAAACCAATTCTTATGAGATGAAACATGAAATGATGCACCAGAATCAAGTATCCATTCATGCAAGTGTGATTTCATAATCATATTCACTCCAGTAGGTTCAGAATTCAATAACACATAGACTTCACAAAGTTCATTGTCAGGTGAAGTAACAACATTTGCCTCATCACATTTTTCTTTTTGCTTATTTTTCTCAATATAACAATCTTTAATAAGATGTCCAAGTTTACCACACCCATAGCACTTTCTACCTTTTGTTTTACCTTTTGACCTGGACCGACTTCTACTTTCTTCTTACTAGTAGATGCATGTCCACTTTGGTTATCATATGTCCTAGATTGAGACCTACCTCTCATCATATGGACCTCACCACTTTTTCTTTCAATTTTCTCAGCTTTTAACTCCAATTCTTTACTCCTTAACGACTCGATAACAATTTCAGTAGTTAAAGTCTCTCTCCCGTATTTAATGGCACTTTTAAACTCTTTATAAATATCAGGAACAACATTTAACAAAATAACAACTTTATATTCTTCAGGAACTTTTTCACCACAATTAGTGATATCTTGCACAAGTTTATTGAAGATATCTAAACTGTCATCTAAGTTTTTAGAAGGATCAATTTTAAAACTGAAAAAACTTTCAAGCAGAAAAAGTTTATTAGGAGTAGACTTAACACATAAAGTTCCTCCAATTTATCCCAAAGTTCTTTAGTGGAGTCCAATTTACCAACTTTTCGTAAAACAGCATCATACAAATGTAAAATTATAGAAGTGTATGCCAAGTCATCTAAGTCCTTTTTCTCATCCACAGTCAAATTTAAAGGAAAAGTGTTATCAATAGCTTTTGAAACTTTTTGTTGAACAAGAATCTTTTATCTTTTGTTGCCAGATTGAAAAATCCCCCTTACCGTTAAAGATCCCCATCTCAAAATGATACGCAGACATTTTACCAAAAAAATGCACAGAACACAAATTCAAGAATGTAAAAGACCAAAGCCACATAGATTACACAAAGTAACCAAGAACAATATTCCTATGGTTTCACAAATATACGCTATTCTAGAACCCCAGGATTCCGTGAGAATCAAGTTCTCAGGTCAAGGGAAGAAACTAGAATAGGAGTATGGGACAAAGTCTAGGTAAATAAGAGATAACTAAAAGCAACAGAATTCAACAATCAAAGAATATGACAATAATTTCACACAGAAATTTAAAGAACTCAGATAAAACACGTAGTCCTAGGTTTTAAGCAATGGCTACCAAGCAATGGCAGCCCCCAATCCTATTGACCACCCCACACGATGGTCTGCTAGTGCGCTAAAATTAAAAGAGTTCCAGCCAATTTACCAGAGCGGACTGTCTGTGTCCGTATATCGAGAGATGCGAGTCCCTAGAGTTATTTTTTCAAACTCTAGGGTTCTGGAAGCTTTTAATCTCAATTTCGACTTTTACACCACCAAGGCAACTCTGTCCAAATTTAACTGCTGAAACAGAAATTCACAAAACTAACAGCACACAATTGTTAGAAATAGTAAAATAAAGATTCTGGAAGAAAAAAAAATTTCTCCGGAAAAATCACGCGCCGCAGCCGGAAATTCACGCGCCACAAACCCGGAACCGCATCGACCTGCTGAGTAAGGAGGTGGTCACCGTTTCACAAACCGGTCACTGGTTTGGCCGGAATTGGAGAAAATTAGTTCAAAATTTTCGAACTTGCCGCCTCCGTTCTTCGAAAATTCTGATTTTCTGGACCAAAAATTCTTCACCAACAGCTCTGATACCAATTGTAGGCTTCAGTTGGACCTGCAATGCAACAAATGCAAGAATTAGATCGAATTAAAACCAAGAAAAAATCAAACTAAAATGAAGAAAACTAAGAGTTTAGAAAATTGATTTTCCCCCCTTTTTGATTTGGCTCAGAAAATCAATCCACCACCACAAGTGCAACACCACAATTTGGAGATTTGTACAACCACGAAGGAAGTACGGGTAATCACAAAATGAAACTGATCACAAAGAAGTGCAGCCCACGAAGAAGAAAGCAGTCGTGTGTCACGAAGAGCACAGGTAAGGACTGAACACTTTAGGAAATAAGTACGAAGAAGGCACACTGAGTTCAAGGCTGAAAACAGCTATTTATAGACGTGAAGATCAAAGAGTCCAATTTCTGGATGAAGCTTATCAGCAAGATAACTGGAACGGATGAAGCTAATCAAAAGAGATAAAAGATTTATCTTGATACTAACCAACCGAGAATAATAGATAATGATACACTTTGTTCGGTTTTATCTCATTTCTCAACATTATTTCCAAAGTCGGGTATCGAGCACCAATTCCAATTGAGTTGACTCTCTCAAAATACCCGACTAAGTGGGCTACAAACAATTGTGGTGTGGACTACAATATTTTTCAATATTAGCTTATAAAAAAGCTTGAAGATAAAAACAGACCTCAATTTTTCATCATCGTCAAAGGAGTTAATTTGGTAACACATTGCCTAACCGTATTTTAAATTAAGCCCCTATTTGGTAAATTTTGATAAAAGATGATGAATTGTGTCGTTAAAAAATTGTAAATTCCATAAAATATATTGTTAAAATTAATTTCTTGACTTTAATTTAAATTAAAATCTGATTATAATTATCAACAAATAGGGGCTAAAAATCATCACACTTCTAGACTACCTGGAGCACTACTTAATTCAATGGAGGGCATACTGGCCTATAAAAGTAGTGGATATGTGTTCTGGCATGTTCCAAATGCGTAGCGATTTGAAGGTCATCCACCAAAGTACCAATATTTATTGGATCAAATGGCAAAAGTTGATGTCGAAGACGGTACATGCAAGTTCATGTGAGCAAGCACAGTGTGGACGCCCATGAGAAGATAGTGCCATTTATTTCTTACAATTGAGAAATGAATGTTTATGCGAAGTTCACTTTCTGTTACGAGGGCTTAAGCAAATTCATGGAGGAGAATGTCATGTCATGCGGTGAAAATGTTTACCTCTCCATTCCACACGATAATCTCCTTACACTTGTACAAGTGACAAAATTCGTTGATGTAATTAAAGACATGAAGATTTACCGTGTTTCGACTTTTAATTTTTCTTTCTGACGGACATTCTGTTCTAGAATCAAGGACTGTGTGCTTCTTTGGTCTACAACCATTTTTTTAACATTTTTCTCAAATACATTTTCAATCACACATTTAACATTTATATGAAACTCACACTTTTCATATTTTTCAATCAATTTTCAACTACACATTCTCCAAAAACCCGAAATTTTCTAAAACTTCCAAAAAACAACTTACACCAAACAGATTATAACGCAACAAATTCTTATTTATTTATTTGGCAATTTAGCGACTTTCTTGAATGGGCAGTGTAATATTATGTCCACCAAAATCTGTCACATATCCGTTGATTATCAAACATGAATACGCCTTCCAAGTCCAGAATTGATTTGCAGTTAACCCAAGGCAATCGTGCATCTTCTCGACACAACTCATCTGCCAAATCTCTGAACTCTTCGCTGTCGTAATTCATCTAAAGTAAGGTCATCAGAACCGGAAAGAGTATCTACAGAAGACAAACCGCCATCGCGATGTGTCCCACACATTTCACAAACACTTAACCAATCTGAATTGTCAAATGTACATGCTTGACATCTCCACACGCCAGATGCACGCCTCGACCGACTCCCACCAACAGTCCCCCCACCATGAATTCTCCTTCGTGAAAAACGAAAAATGCCCAGCAGAGATTGAAAAGGCCACCTTAGAATACTGGTCACACCTCTGATTATCTTCGTAAAGGGATCAGGACCAGTATATGAAGACCGTAAATGTAAATAGAGAAGACCTGAAAGAATTCCCCCGAGATGGCCGAGGAAAGAGACACCGGGAACAAACATTTGGATTAGAATAAGCTCTGCCCAAGCAGCATAACGAGAAGGTACCGTTATCCCTTGCACGTATGTGTAGTTATCTGACTGGGAATAGAGGACGACTTTCATGGCAAAAAGAACACCAGAAAATCCCACAGCATATTCGTTGTAATATGCTCTCTCGTAGTCGAAGAGCAGTAGAAATTTAGCAAGCAGTAGTGTAATTCCTTGGGACATACCGACTAAAGTGGCAATCATAGATGCATATTCAACACTTCCCATTGAATTCTCCAACTGGATTCCCTTCCATAATAGTGATAACATATTATAAACAAGGTGAGAGTCGCCAATGTGATAGAATGCTGACAAGAGAAAGCGCTTCATATCTTTGTGCTGTTCCAACAAAACGGAAATTAATTGTATGAGAAGACAAGCATAAGAGGGACAATCACGGCTGATTCCAAATGTTTCAAGAAGTCTCAGAGAACTTTTTAGAAAAGCAATTTTATAACATAAAATGTATCCAAACACATTTGGAAACAAAAAGTCGTTGAAAAGTAACTTTTACTTCTTCTCGAGCTTAAAACAAACACGATCACCTCCCCACCACCATCCACTATTGGGATGCTACCATCAGTCCATGCCACCGCTCCACTGCAACAAAACTACCACCGCTCTCAACAACCCCCATCTCACACAGCGGGGTGAGAATAGCAACTACTGTTGCAACCCCAACAGTCTAATTCACCGACATTGCTGCACAACTCTATGAAACACATATTAATATCACTGTGGCCCTGTAAGAGTCACAACTCGCCATTATCTCATTATACATATGGCCATTAATTCAACCACCATAACGAGTTACCCTGGATTCATCGCTATCATTGGATTTACCACGCAATCGACCGGAATAGATAGATATCCCTTCGACACAACATAGGTCATTGAAAGGATCCCTTATTAATATAATGTTGGAATAATCTGATTCGCCTTGACTGAAAAAATTGACTCATTTCGAAAATCAAATTAATGATTTCCATTACCTATTGAGTTAACTGATATAAAAAAAATGAACCAATACATTAATCAAAACTAGGTCTCAACATGTTACTTTAATTAACCCTTCCGCATCCATTTTGGTCTCAGAACTGGATACAAATACTTAAATAGATAAACTATGTGAGATCATCTCCCACAGCCGCCACCGAACTATCTCCACCAACCCTCACACCGCCTCCCACCACCACCAACGCTACCAACCGTTTTCCCGATCCACCCGTCCACCAGGCACCCAATCATTTTTCATTAGTATTTAAAGAATTAACAGCCTTTAGAGTCTCAAAAAAGATTGAATTAACTTATTTTTTTTTTAAAAAAAGTCAATGAATAAACTGGAATCAAACCAACGCCCATTAGTTAAACCAATGCAGCACCAGAGACTAATAGTTTCAACACCCACCTATGCAAACATCCTATTAAAAGGAGTAATTTGAAGTAAAATTTCAAACATTACAATAAACAAATGAATAAGTACGGCTATTACCTTGAGGATGAGGTGGGGATTGAACCAGACCTCATTAAGAGTAGGGAGTATCCGATCGAGGTACCCGGGTCTCAAGTAAATTAGGGTGTTAGCCGCTATAAGCCCCGCCGTGACAGGAGGCTTTCTGTCCAGCCTGCAATACTCGCTCAACACGTGCAGCGCCAGTAGCGGAAGCATCCCACCCCTTCGCCTTCCTCCGTTCATCTCTCTTCTTCTTGAACTCCTCCCTCCTTTCAATCAATTGCAGATTCAAGCTTGTAGAATTTGTTTTTCAATGGATTTTGTGGGTGGAAGGAAACCCAAATTTGCAATGATCTTTATTTCAACTGCATTTCTTCGTCAGGAAGTAAATACTGGATTCTTCCAGAATTTCTACGAGGTAAATGTGGCCCGATTTCGGCCCGGCTCAGTTCTCGACCCACTCGAATCAGCCCGAATGGACTTCTCGCTCTCTCAAGGAAATATCCCAACTTGAAAAGTCAAACACGATATATATGTTTTATTGATAATAAATGAATTTAGTTTTTTGTCTGTCGAAAAGTTTTGGCTTTTGTAATATTGTATTTTTTATGAATGTGTAGTTTAGATTTATTTGAAAAGTAAAAAATTGTAAACTTAATTAAAAATGAATGATTAAAATTAAGTTAAAAAAGTTGATGTGAAAATAATAGATAAAGCAAAGACTCTCACAATGCAACTTATCGCTTTGCAGGAGTACTTTTCCTTACAAATTCTTTACTTTTGTAAACATGGATTAAAGAGAAATTGATGTTTTGAGTAATATTTTTTGAAGAATATGTAATTAAAGTAGAAAAAATTTGAATTTATATGTAACATTTTTATTGTGTGAATATATGGTTAAAAATGAGTATGAAAAAAATATTTGAAAAATGGAAGACAAACAAAGATATAATGGAAATCGGATTTTCCGAACTGAAATTGAAAACTTTGCCCGTCTCCAAAAAATAATGAACAAAGCTATTCTCATCCTACCATTGCCCCCATGTTTGCAACCCGTCCACATGAGGGTAGGCGCGGGACCCATTAGGCCCCATCATTGATGAGTGGGTCCCGTCACCCATTTGAGTGGATTGTCAAACATGAGAGCAAAAATGAGTTAAATGTAGCATTGTTGAAAAAAAATATTATGAACCAAATTCGAAAAGTAGGCCCCAGGTGTGACCCCAAATTTGACCCCAAAAAAAGAAAAAAAGACCATTACGCCCTTAATTCTATCCTCATTTACGAAGCCTACCATTACTCTCAAATTTTAGAATTCCATTCAACAAACCCATTTCCCAAAACCAAACCTAGGTCACCCATCTGATTTCCTCACAACGATTACGCATGGTGAAATCTTCTAAATAGAATATCAGCAACCATACGACATATAGGGCAACATTTATCGAATTTTATGTTCCCAAAGTATACATTTCCGCTTTGAACTATTATCCACCCAATTTAAGGTATTATTCTCACTTGAATTTCAAACTTCTTTACGAGAGGAAGAATCACTGTATTTTCTGTTAATAAATTTGATGATTTTATATTTGGCCAGTGTGTACATAAATTTTTTGATTTTCCCATTTTGCTTCACAAATTTGATTTTTTTAATTGCTTGAGTGATTGAACCAAGAAATTGAAAGGTTTTTCTTTATAAAAATGTTTTTGTTATGGAATTGTTTTTTGCTATTGGGGCATTAGGGTTAGTTTTTGTTATGAAAAATATTTTATGGTGTTAGTCGGTTATGGATTCAATAGAATTAATGTTATGGTTTTGTTGCTATTATTGAAATGTCAAGAATTATGTTTGTATTGTCTAGAGCAATTTTAGTTCCATATCATGATTCATTTGTAACCATTTAAATCTCAATTTTCAGGGATGTTTGATTCTTTGTTGCATATTGTGACAATGTAGTCGAACAGCTTGAATGATACAACGGGTGGCAAAAGAAGACCTAACTACGAGCCGTGTCATAGTTGTAGAAAATGGGACCACTGGTTGGGTGATTGCCCAACTGAGTGACGATGTCCATTGCGCATGGATAACTTCCGAAGAAGATGTGGAGATATTTGTTGTCTTGCTACCTTTGCAAATGTACTACACAATTGATTGTACCTAACTTGTGTGACAATACTAACCTATTCATCATAGTTTATCTTCACTCTTGTGTACGCTCTACACATCTCGTCTCCATTTCCTCAATATATAATACTCGCGCAACAATTTTACACCGTTACGCATTAAAACCGATATAGCATGTCGGCAAAGAATTCATCTGAACTCAAATAGATGACAACTAAATATACAATGGCTTTTCTCCCTATCGAACGAAACTATGAATTTATTCCTCCTCTACACCCCGTATACTGTCACATCTTCTTCCACCTCAAATATATTTCCATTGATGTCTGAAACAAGATCACAATACACTTTCCCTGTGATCTCATTTTGAAATTCCTTGAATTTAGATAAGGTATACATATCATGCAACTGTTTCTCAATAGTGTACGTAGTAACACAATGAATCATTTGTATATAAGACTTCACATCTGTCTGGAATTCCTTTTCCACTTTACTCGTAAGAGCCCGCTCATATTGTTCTACAAACTGTTTCAAAGTGGTTTTGGAATGAACATAACCATCAAAAAGGCATTGATACTTTCACTACATTGTGTGGTTGACATTCCTGCCCAAAAACTCGTTCTTAGAAAACATGGCAGCCAACGACCTCGCTCATTGTACAGACCTGACAACCAAACATTGTCTTGCAATGTGAGAATCTGTGACTCATATACAGTTTCATGGACAACTATTAATATTGCAGCTTTATGAGTGTGACCCCCGAATTTTTCTGGCAACTTCTTCAAAATATGCCACAAACACTATCTATGTTTTGTTTCTGGGAACACAATTTCGATTGCATCTTGCATTGTCCGATCCTTATCACTAATTATACCTCCTGGTGCCTTGCCCTCCATATATTCGAGCTAAGTCCTGAATAGCCAAACAAAGGTACCTGTATCCTCGTCGAAAACCAAACCACAGCCAAGTAGTGTGGAATGACCATGATGGTTCACACCTACAAATGGGGTGAACGACATGTTATATTTTTTTGTGAGATACGTGGTATCAAATGTTATAACATCTCCAAACTCCTTGTATGCATGCTTACACCTATTATTAGCCCAAAATACGTTCTTCAACCGCGACTCCTAGTCCAAGTCAACACTAAAGAAGAAACAAGGACATTGTGCTTGCATATGTATGTCAACGAGTCGAGCCGAGCCAACTCGCGAGCCGAACATCAAGGCTCGAGCTTTTTTTGGCTCGAGCTGAGCCAAGCCAAAGCTCGACCAAAATTTTGAGACTCGAGCCGAGCCAAGCCTGAACCGGGCCGACCCTTTTTTTTCCTGCCAAGTCACACGCAGCAAATGAATTGTAATTACTTAAACCTATAATATAATTATGTACACAATAAATATAGTTAAAATATCAAACATAAAATTCAATAAAAATTTAAATGTAGATTTCGTAAAGTCTATACTAAATTGCTAATTGTTTTATATATATTCAATAAAGGTTACAAGTTACATTGTTACAACCCTCCTCCATTTTCCGAGCTTGGGACCTGCTACAATCAACATAGGCGGAGTTAAAAATTGTACACGAATTAAAAATTTCGTGTACAATTTTTTTAAAAACATAATAATTAAATTACACAAAATGATTTTTTAAAAACTTACAATTTTTTCTATTTTAAATATTGCTCCAAGTCCTCGGCCATGATGTTGTCAACTTTATCTTGAAGTCGTAAATCTGTACATTCCCAATCCTTCAAGCATAGAAGAGCTTCTAATATGTCTTCCTTCAGTCTTGATCGTTCGTCCGACAAAATCTTACCACTTAAACTAAATGCAGCCTTCGATGCCACGGTGAACACCGGAGGTGTTAGTAAATCACGTACAATTTTGCTACAATTGGATATTTCCTTTCATTACACCTCCACGAAGTTAGAACATTAAAATTCTCTAATTCTTGTGGTGTTAACACACTACGAACGTCTGTGCACATGTACCTAGCTAACTCAGATGGAATTTCAACGTTTGTACCACCTATCGATCTAGATGTGTTTCCATTGGAACTAATTGAGGGAGCACTTGCATTTGTGTCAATAAAGTCCCATAAAGAATTAGAATGCATTGGAGTACTTTGGGAAACATTATTTTGGGAACTAGAACTGCTTTGATCTTTTTTTGCAGCATTATAATTGTAAATTTCACATAATAAAGATTCCGTAATAACGTGTGATAATTCTACATTTAAATTTTGTGAAATTCCCTTTATAATAGCCTTAGTCTCCATTAAATTTAGTCGATGATCCATCACCGAGGCTAAAACAAATAAAGAAGGTAATTCTTCCCAGTATTTGCGAGATTTTATCTCCATGGAGACAACACATCATAAAAAATTGGCAAATTCCTATATTGATTGAATGTTTGTGCAATATGAAATTTTTTTTGTAAAACAAGTAAAGATGTTGGGTAATAAACACCACTGTATGTATTTGTGGCATCATAAAAGACTTTTAAAAATCTTTTTCATAGAATGCAATTTTCCATTCCCAATCTTCTAAATTATGGTCAGATCCATACGTATGTCTACCATTATAATACATTGAAATAATTTTATCATAATTTTCACATGAATGTAATATATGGTATGTAGAGTTCCATCTATGTGATACGTCTGTAGCAAATGAATGTTCTTCTAAACTATACTCCGCACACAAAATATTAAATTCTTGTTTTCTTGATGGTGACGCATTTATGAAATTTATTACTTGTCTAATTTTATCTAAGGATTTTTCAATATGTTTTAAACTACTTTTAACAATTAAGTTGATAATGTGACAAACACAACGTTGGTGAAAAAATAAACTATCAAATGCAGGGTTAAGATCAGAAACAATTTATCAATAACAACCTTATTAAAGCTATCATTATCAAAAGTAAAACTATGAATCATATCTTGCATACTGTACTCTTGTATAATCCCTTTTAAAACTAAATATATGTTAGCGGCATTATGAGGATATTCCACTAATCTAAATGCAATAATTTTTTTGTGTAAAATCCAAAGATTGTCAATGTAATGAGTTGTAGCAGCAATATAACCTCTTTTGTTACCATCGGTCCATAAATCAAATGTAAATGAAATAACAGTATAATATGTTTTTAAGGCTTTAATGGTAGTTTCTTTCTTTTTATTATATAATTTTACAGTGTCTGCATGAAGTGTATTTCTACAGTAAGGAGTATACCTGGATTGAAGATAATTCTGCACAAGTCAGGTGAAGTGAACAGAGTGAATTAAGGAAAGTGGTATCTCAGCGGCTGTCACATATGCAGCCATACCTTCGTGAAATCTTTCTTGCGAATACACAAAGGTTGAAAGATTAGAACCAGAAGGTCCAGAACTACCAAAAACAAGCTGGGACTGTGTTGGGTCAGCAACCGGTTTCACTTTACACGTCCTTTCTATGTGCCAGTTCAAATGTGACGTGCTTGACCTGAGCTTCCAGCTCATTTCCTTACCACAGTAATTGCAATACGCTTTCCATATATCAACTCCATTTTCAACACCAATTCTTTTTCTTGTCATATGTTTCCAGCAATCTGGTGACTCTTTTTAACTTGCTTGATTTCAATAACATCCTCCTCTTGGATATCATCCAAGTCAATTGGAGCATTTTCGGATGCATCGATATGAGAGGGAGTGCTCGAGCTACCCCTGAATTGGTTAACTTCATCGCTGTTAAAATTCATATGTAGTGTAGACTGTAGTTTCAAATTTGAAACCGAGAGAAATATTATCACAAGAATATAGAAAAGTGAACAAAATTATAGCAAACCAATGAATATTATGACAAAAAAATTGTAACTTGTAAGTGAATTAACTTGTTGTGAATTTACAAACTAAATACCAACTATTTATAGACAAAAATACGTGGGAAAGTATCAAATTTCAAATTGAAATTTTGAAAAAGAATTTGTATTGTAAATTTATACAGATCAAAATCGTTGCGGCAGCTAGGTTGCCTGCAACACGTTGCGCTAGCTGCCTGCAACGGCAGCTAGGTAGCTGCCAGTTGCTGCTTGCGATTGCAGGCAGACATACTGGCCAATTTGGCCCACCATACGTGTCGGCCCGTGTGACTCGACAGGCCACACGGGCCGCCCCAGGCTCGAGCCAACCTGGCAATTTCGGGCTCGGTCCTTTGAGCCTCGAGCCGAGCCCCAGCTACCCGAGCCGACGAGTCGTTTTGACACCCCTATGCTTGCATCTTCAAAAAGTAAGACTGAATTGCAGCTGCATTACCTTCCCCGAATCTCAAATCCCGAACCCGGGCAATGTAGTTTCTGCAATAATTTTCAATAAATATGAGTTGATCATATCCACCTGCTTCTACAACAGCTGGATTGAAACTTTTATGTAGAGGGGTTCCAGTTATGTCATTAACTTCGAGCTTCTGCTTAACATGGTCAGTCAACTGTCTATTACACCGAAATATTTTAGACTTTGACGAACTAATGCTGTGATTATGCTCTAAATGGACTACGATAACATGTCATGTCCCTAAAGCATCTGAGCAAGTCGTCATCCACGACTACTTCATTATCAGTACTAGAGGAGATAGTTTCGTTTCCTATACCAAACATCATATATATGTAATTTAATAGTTCAGCTATTGCATTAGTTTTTTGGGAAATACGTAATATTATGAACAACAAGAAATCAGGGAAAAAAAACTAACCAGCTGTGACTACGTTATGCCCGCCTCCTGTTCTTTAGGAACGTTGTTATCTGGCCAAAAAAATTTCCTCCCACTGGTGTTCGTCCATATTTCAGGAAAATAACTATCTAAAGCGTCGGGCTCATAATTTTCGAGTTGCATTTCCCTACCATATAGGTTTGCGTCGGTATTCTCATCTTTCGGTTGCACTTCCTACAACGGTCGCCGGTGAAGGTTGGGAGTGCCGATATAGAAGGAAATGAATAAGTTTTGATCTTTACTTCATCATTGAAGGTTGATTGTAGCGAGAGAAACGCATATGCCAGATCTGAATTTTGTTTGATAAAGGGGTTTTTAAAAATTTAATAATAATACTGTTATTAGGAGACATTATATCGCGATTTTTTGAGGACATTATATCGTGAGAAGTTAGGTGGGTCAGATTTGGGGTTCTAATAGACTTATTGTTGTTAGATTGGAGAGAGAGAAACTTTTAATTATTTCTTCATCCACTTTCTTAGAGAGAGTCATTGAGATCAGAGACCATATTTGAATCATTACTTCCACGTCGTCGTCGAGACTTGCTTCGGTCATGCATCCTTGCCTCTAGTTTCTTTAATGTTCGTCAACTGCATCTCCTCTTCTTTTTGGTGTGTGGTAGTGATTGGAGGCAATGGTGTGTGGTGGTGATTGGAGGCAGAGATCTGTCTGTGTCTGTTTGGTTTTATGCTTGTGACGTCCCTTTTTTCTAGTTTATTTTCTCATTTGGTGGTGTTTTATGGTTGTTGATGCAATGTGGGTTACTTATGATGTGATGGTGAGGAGATGGCTGCTGCAATGCCACCACGATGATTCTCAAAATTGTAGATGGGGATATTAAGATCACAGGTCACACTTAGCCCCTGTTTGAGATTCATTATTTTAAATTGATGTGGTTTGTGAACTGAATGAAGTAAGGGACAGACCATTACTTAAACAAACGACCCGACCATTTCGAAAGAATGGAGTCAAGAGCGATTCCATTAAACAAACCTATTAAATTTTTGGAGATTGTGTAGTTAAAAAGTAGAGAATCTTTTTGGATTAATGTGTAAATTATTTTATTGAGAGAATGTGTTATTAAAAATGAGTTTTTGGAAGAAAAAAATGAAGTTTTGAATAATGGATACCAAACATGGGCTTAATAATTAAGGTCACATGTCACAATTCATACCTCATGTCACATATCGCACTTTAAGATCACATGTCATAGTTTACCTATTGCAGGTCACAAGTTATATTCTATACGTCACATATCAATTTCAACCGATGACATATGAGAGATTTGATCACAGTTAATAGTTCATGTCATATGTCACAATTCATACCTCAAGTCACATATCGAACTTTAAGGCTACATGTTACAGTTCATATATTACAGGTCGCAAGTAACACTTCACAGGTCATAAGTCGTATTCCATATCTCACATATCAATTTCAACTGGTCGCATATCAGAGAATTAGTCACACATAATAATTCAGGTCACATGTCACAATTCATATATTAGATCAATGTCGCACTTTAAAGTCACATGTCACAAGTCATATTTCATATGTCACATATCAATTTCAACAGGTTATAGATTCAAAAGAACAGCTCTCCAATTGGTGTGTTGGAGATGGTGGCGGTCATGGTGCTGATGGTGGTACATCGGAGCCTGAATGTGATGGTGTTTGCGAGAGTGATGTTTGTGGTGGTGGTCATGGTGATAGTGCATCAGAGATACTGGTGCGTCGGACATGATGGTTAGGAGATGATGGTTGTGGTGTCGGTGACTTTGATAGTGGCAGTGATGACTGATGAGGCGTTGGCACAATCTGGGTGACACTGGCGTCGACACAATATGGGTGACACTCGCATTGAAGATTGAGATGAGACTGGTGAAGGGGTGGATGTTTCTAATTCATATAATACATATAATATTTTATTTAGCACCCCAAAGTTGAATGTTTAAACTATTTTCCTTAAACCATTCTTTACACGTCGAATATTTTGTAATGGAAACATTCGCTTCCAGTAGGCTTTATCCTTTCAAGTTTCAACTATAAAATCTCTCCAGGACACCACGCCCTCTTCAAATTTGCTTATCCATTGCACTAGCTTAGGGACAGAATTTTGGTCGACCATTTACTCCCACTTCAAAGTAGAAAGCCAAGTAGATTTGAAAGTTATTGCCTTGAAAAGTTGATGCAACATCCTGATATCCACTTCATTCTTTTAGTGCCGCTTAGTACAATGAAATGGAGTGACTGGATTACGTAATGAATAAAAGTTTAATATCTTTAACATTGTCCACTAAACACCTTCAAATGATTATAGAATTCGAATACATTGTCAGAATCGCTATTATGACCACATTTTGGAATGCCCTTGACAAACTAGATAAGACTCACGACTTTGCCGTGATGTATGATGAATTTTGACCATTTAAAATCGTTTTCTTTATCAAAACAGCATTTTTCTATCTTTAATTAATTTTGTGTTTTTCGTTTATTATTTTTGTAGCCCCATCCCATCAAGGAACTCATGGTAGGGCTTATGCCTTATTATTTACATTCAGTTGTAAAGTTCCTTGGTTGACTTCGAATAGAGAACTTCATTTTTTTTCTTGCCGTTTCATCCATTTGTTGGGAATTTCGACACGTCATTCCCACTTTCATTTTTCCCACAGGATCTTTTGATGTTCAAAGTAAAATAAGCAAACAAGAAAATAAATACGAACACAGAAATTTACGTGGTTCGGCAACTTGCCTACGTCCACGGATCCTCGCCAAAGCTTTTCACTATATATTAAATTGTTACAAATATATAGACTTTCACTCACCAACCCAATCCCACAGACCACAGAGAAAATACAACAAACGAGCTTTACCACATATAATTTCTACCCTTTGATTTACACTACAAAGAGTTACAAGAAACTTCACAATATGCTAGGCTCACAATTTTCTCTCTTTGATCACAGTATGTCACTAATTAGACCAACCTATTTGTGGTGGTAGTTTCTTCCTTGATTTCTCCTCAATTCATCCGGCACTGCCTCTTGCAGCACAATTCAACAAAGCAATATACACTCCCTTTTATAATACTCCAACCACGTGGTTTCAACTATTCATGAATAGGGTAATCATATCAACTTTCACAATTAGTCAAAAGTAGCCCATTTTCTTTTTACCTTTAATCATGAAAGAACATGTCTCTTTACTTTCACCAAGAGACATATTCTGATTACTCCTCTGTACCACCGAAAGAGCAAAACAAAAGTAGTTGTCATAATCATGCCTTTGTTGAATTTTGGGTCAAATACCCAACAATCTCCACCTTGACACAAAATTCCTCCAAGCCAAAAAACGGGTAACAGGCAAGCATTTTTCCACTTTGATCGATCTCATACTCCACCATATGAGTATAACCACTCAGAATTATCAACGAACTCCGAGAATTTCATCGGAACATGCCGAAACAAACCTTGCTGAAAAATTATGGTGCAACTCCCATGTTTGGCTTTCCTTGGGAGCTCATCAGCCATCGACATAAAAAAACCACATACCTTGCATCTAAACCAAACCAATGTTGTATGCGAACACAGTACCTGTATCAGTAAGAACACATCCTCTATCATGGCAACTGGCATCATGCCATAAGGATGTCTCATCTTACTCAGAGTACATCATCACCATCCACCAGGAGAGTCGCATTGTCCTTCGAGCAGTTTTCCGAGTCCGCTCCACATTTTGGACAATTCCTTCTTATTCTACTTGACCGGATTCCAGGGCTGGAATTTCCTTCCAAAAACTTTGCAAAAAAAAAAAAAAATTTCTCCACATCGTACTTGACATATTTTCTTTTGCTTCAAATTATTTGACCCACCTGTAGCTCTGATACCACTTGTTGGGAATTTCGACACGTCATTCCCACTTTCATTTTTCCCACAGGATCTTTTGATGTTCAAAGTAAAATAAGCAAACAAGAAAATAAATACGAACACAGAAATTTACGTGGTTCGGCAACTTGCCTACGTCCACGGATCCTCGCCAAAGCTTTTCACTATATATTAAATTGTTACAAATATATAAACTTTCACTCACCAACCCAATCCCACAGACTACAGAGAAAATACAACAAACGAGCTTTACCACATATAATTTCTACCCTTTGATTTACACTACAAAGAGTTACAAGAAACTTCACAATATGCTAGGCTCACAATTTTCTCTCTTTGGTCACAGTATGTCACTAATTAGACTAACCTATTTGTGGTGGTAGTTTCTTCCTTGATTTCTCCTCAATTCATCCGGCACTGCCTCTTGCAGCACAATTCAACAAAGCAATATACACTCCCTTTTATAATACTCCAACCACGTGGTTTCAACTATTCATGAATAGGGTAATCATATCAACTTTCACAATTAGTCAAAATTAGCCCATTTTCTTTTTACCTTTAATCATGAAAGAACATGTCTCTTTACTTTCACCAAGAGACATATTCTGATTACTCCTCTGTACCACCGAAAGAGCAAAACAAAAGTAGTTGTCATAATCATGCCTTTGTTGAATTTTGGGTCAAATACCCAACACCATTTTTGTGTGAATTGGAGACTGGGTCTACATTTTATATTACAAAAACAAACTTTCTAATGAGAAACGGACAATTCAAAAAAATGAGAAACGGACAATGAAAATGCATATGTAAATTTCTTCAGGAATCTATATCGAAAAATCCAATGTTTCTATACTTCCTACATGCAAAAACCTCTCTCTCTATATATATATATATCCCAATCAATTTTTTTAAAAAGTGAAATATTAAATCCACACTGGAACGAAAAAGAAAATCTTCAACCTGAACAATTTTCAAATTCATAAAAAGACAACTAGTCGTTGAACAACTTCAAGAACCTGAACACATTTCCTCTCTTCTAATAACCTCGACTTCTCACCCCATCATACTGATCCATACATATTGAATAGAGATCACGGCACAGATCAGCCGAATAATGATCATTATGAGCACTTCCACGAGTCACACCCCTCGAAAGTTAACTTGGCTTTCTTAGGTATTGTATATCCTCAGAAGAACGCCTCGGCATGTTATGAGTGTTCGACAAATAAGCGTGTGGTTTCTGCTTAGCCTCGATTGATTCTGTTAAACTCATGTAGCTGGGATTAGAGCCTTGTCCCTCAGAAGTAGTTGTGGATGAATTTGACGTTGTACTCTCATAATATGGAAATTCAGTACATTGATCAGAAGGGGAGCAAGCAATTTGACAACTTATTGGAACTCTTGAGGATTTTTTTGAAGAAATGTTATTGCGTCTGATTCTCGCTGAATCATGATCAGATGAACTTGAAAGAGATCCGACAACGCGATCCTCATATTTCGTAGAAATTGGTGTGTGTCTTCTTCCATCAACCTAGCCTCCCATGGCTTCGTTGCCATCCACCGGTCTAACCAATTGTCTCTTGAACTCTTCTTTTGGACCTTTCTAGGAGTAGCCATTTTGTTGATTCTTGAATTTGAGGTGGGTTTTTCTCTTAACTGCTGAAATAACAAACAAAATGTGATGAAGACGAGTTTATGAAGCCCTTATTTGGTTCTTTTTAAAATTTCTTTTTTTTCCTACAGTACTCAATTTAACCATCTCAAGCACACGATATTTGATTTTTCAATCAAATCTTAACAATCCATTCTCCTAAAATCACTGTTCATTTCAAAAAAAATATATTTTTAAACAATACCAAATACTCACGAAATATACACAAAAGTTTAAATCTGTCAATGCATTTTATAACTACTAACCGATGAGAAAGAATATATGCCAGTGCCCTCTCCCTCTTAATGGCTCCTTGTTTCATTTGTACATTAGACCTCACCTCGTCGACCGCCCCAAGACTATCGCACCAGCCACTCTGAAATTTACAGTTCAAATAAAATAAGCCACGTTCTCGATTAACATTGGGGTGGACTAGATGAATAATTTTTCGCCATTCCGCTCATTATTTGTAGCTAATCGTACCTCAGCCTGCTTAATAGGATCAGGTTCGGCCTGATTCTTTTTGATCTCCCCCTCGACCGATGTTTCAATGAAATGTGACCTAACTCGGGCTTGGACTCTAACAAGAGCCTGCATGCATCTAAGCGTCATATCGACTTGCTTCCTAACCAGTCGACCACGAACTATAGCTTGTAGTCTAACCAATGCTCTCAATGCCCCTTAAAGCACGTTTCGCCTTCATTAAATTCCAGAATTTCAGTGAGGAAAAGTCTTTTTTAACTGGAAAAAGTGTCGGGGAGCAGTAAAATTTAGCTTGCTAAATCCTTAATGACAATTGGGCAATACAAATAGCAGGAGACAAACAAAGCATTCAGCCATGTTAAACTCAAAACAATATAAGCAAAATAAAAATTATGTTTACAAATTAATATCGAAATCGATACTAAAAAATGAATGAATCAATACACACAAAGAATGAAAGAAATCGGGATTACCAGAAAAGCTCGAAATATAGACTGAATTTGAACAACAGCCCATTCTTGTTGAACTACCATGAAATCCTTGTGAGGAGCTGTAATTACTATAGCGATAGCTGCAACATTTCACCATCAAACATGTAGTAAGTGTTGAGAATTACACACAAATTTTCTTTCTAATTAACCCACATGAATTATGATGTCCAAGAAATAATTGAGCCGACAAGAAAATAAAACAACCCAAAATTTACGGACTGCTAAAGCTTTTCACTATATAATAAATTGTTACAATTATATAGAATTTGCACTCACCAAACCCTCCAAATATTGTAGGAAAAATAATCAAGCTTTACCACATCTACAAATTTCTATTTCTTTGTACAATCCACAAAGAACCCATGAAAATCAAGATGTTAGACTACATTTTTCCTCACAAAACTCTCTAATCAATGTGCAATTAATTGGCTCCTCAACACACATATTTATAGGTAAACATTCCCAAAAACGTGTATTACTTGTGTCCCAAGATATTTTCTTATTGAAGTAGAATAATCAGAATAAGGAAAGAAATTCATTCAAAACAGATTATCTTCTTTTTCTTTTCACCTTTAACTTGGTCTCCAAGTTAACCACTTTAACAAGAAAATCAATTGTCCAAGATATTTTTGGGTCAAAACCCAACAATTTCCACCTCGACACAAAAATTATTCCAAGTCAAAAAATTCAAATTCAATCATTGGGTAAACATGCAAGCATTTAACACTTTGACGATCTCATACTCCACCATATGAGTATAACTAGTACTCAGAATTATCAACGAACTCCGAGTTTTTCATTGGCTCATGCTAAAATAAACCTTGCTAAAAAATTATGGTGCAACTCCCATGTTTGGCTTTCCTTGGGAGCTCATCAACCATCGACATCAATTTCACCACACACCTTGCATTAATGTCAAAACAATGCCTGTGTGCAAACACATATACCCGTCAGTAAGAACACATCCTCTATCATGGCAACTGACGCTTCATGCCATTTGGAAGTCCCATCTTACTAAAGTACATCATCACCACCTTCCACCAGGAGAGTCGCATTGTCCACCTCCGAGCAGTTAGCCGAGTTTGCTTCACCTTTTGGACAATTTCTTCTAACATGACTAGATTTACCACAGTTCCAACGCATTACCTTCTTCTTTATGGAGTTACCTATCTTCCCCTTTTCAGTAACAAGCAAAGCATTTTCAGATGAACTGTCCCTTCAACCTAATCAACTTAATTTCTGAAAATTCCACTGTTTCCTTCCCATACATCAAAATCAGTATGATGTGCTCAAACGTGAATGGAAGAGACCATATGAACTTTATCTTCATCATTAATCTTAACTCCAATAGATTTTAGTTCAGAAACAATCCCATTGTGAACACTAAGATGGTCTAAGATTTTCGTACTTGTATTCATTCTCAAAGAATGAAACCGCTCCTTCAGATACAAGTTATTTGACAAGCTCTTCATTTGATACAACTCTTCCAGTTTTTCCCACAGTTCCTTCACAGCAAATATCCCATAAATATTTGTAAGAACATTTTTGGCCAAACAAAGTTGTAACATGCTAGCAGCCTTCAAATCCAAATCTTCCCAATTTTCTTCACTCGTGCTGGATTTAGTTTCTTTGTCAGAACTCGGGGTTGGTTTTCCTTCAAAGCTTTCTGTAGTTCCGTCTGAATCAATATATCTATGACTTGTATTTACCACAAGCCAAAATTGATCTTCCAGCCAAATTTCTCTGCATTGTACATTCCAAAAATATTTTCTTTTGCTCCAAAAAAATCTTCGAACCAACTGATGCTCTGTTAATTAGACGTCGATTTCCTTGTCGACGGCGCCATTGTTAGGAATTATTCACAAATTCCCTCTCTAATTAACCCACATGAATTATAATGTTCAAGAAAATAAAACAATGCAAAATTTACGGACTGCCAAAACTTTTCACTATATAATAAATTGTTACAATTATATAAAATTTGCGCTCACCAAACCTCCCAAAGTATTGTAGGAAAAATAATCAAGTTTTACCACATCTACAAATTTCTATTTCTTTGTACAATCCACAAAGAACAAAAAAAAAAAAAAAAAAAAATCAAGATGCTAAATTACATTTTTCCTCACAAAACTTTCTAATCAATGTGTAATTAATTGGCTTCTCAACACACCTATTTATAGGTAAACATAACCTAAAAACGTGTATTACTTGTGGCCCCAAGATATTTCCTTGTTGAATTAGAATAATCAGAATATGAAAAAAATTCATGCCAAAAAGATTATCTTTCTTTTCTTTTCACCTTTAACTTGATTTTCAAGTTAAACACTTTAACAAGAAAATCAATTGTTCAAGATATTTTTGGGTCAAAACCCAACAGGAAGACGATTCAAAAACTATTGTGATATGCCAATTCAAGAAATATGCTTTCCGATCATAGGATTGTTGTTGGTTCCACTTTTCCTTAAAACAAGCCGAGAGCTTGGACTCAGCTAAATTTCCCCCTCCTTTACTACCCTTCAACACCATTGTTATGCCTCCAGACGCACTCCTCCACAGCCTCCACCTCCTGCCCTTACCCACATCCTTCGCCTACACCCAGATATTTATTTTAAAAATTAAGCCTTTAATCCAGTTACGAGTGCAATAATAATCGAAACAAACCCACAAACACGCAAAGATCAGACAGAATTTTGCTCGAAGAAGAGTACTACAGTACATGGTTTCTTTCTTCACATATACAGAAAACAACTAAAAAAGTATATTAAGAAGTCTTAATTTATGAAGAGTATATTTACTTGTGACAAACAAGATTTTATCTCATTTATCTTCTTAACCGAACACGCCACTGCGTATGAATTAAGCCCAACACAGATAAATTTCAATATAAAAATCATTCCATACAACACTCTAAATAAATCATTTAAAGAAAATACAGAGATTTTTAGCTTACAGAGTCATTTGATCCCGGTTTTTTCAGACCAATGAGTGATTTAATCCACTTCCCAGAAGCACCCATTTTGGAAGAAAATTAATGAAGGATTAGAGAAAAACCCAAAAATCAAGTGTTTTTTTCTGTATATGAAGACAAAACAGAACGAAGTACAGAGATTCCAGCAAAAGATGTCTGACAAAAACAAGTAGAAATAGAATGAGAATTGAGAGAGAGCCTTTTGGTTTTCATTCATTTTTTTTCTCTCTCTCTCTTCTTTCTTTCTTTCTTTCTTTCTTTTTTTTTTTTTTTTTTTCCATCTCAACAATCCATTAAAAGTCAAGTTCACAATTTTTGACTTTTCAACCAAATTTTAACCATCCATTCTTCTAAAAATCTCATTTTAATAAAATTAAACACACCCAGAATATAGAGGATTGGAATTCTTGAAATGTGAGAATTATTGGGTTTTTAAATACATTATTGAGTGATGGGAATTTTGAATTTTACCATCCTTTTGGTGAAATGTATATATATATATATTTTTATAAACATGTTATAAAAATATAATTTTCAAAATCATTTTTTAACTATACATTTTCTCTCTCCAATTTTTAACCATTACATTTTACCTCAAAATCTTAAATAATAAGTTTATAAATCAAACAGTGTTAGTAATGGATAGTAGACTAGTGAAATTTCCAATATTTTCAGAACTGGACCGACCATCGACCGGATCGAGAGACTGGGTCAAGGATCAGATGGTCAACTCGGAGTCGACTCGGGATCGACCCGGGCATTAAATAATATTAAATAAATATTAAATAAATCAAAAAATTTAAAAAACTAAAAAAAATAAAAAAAAATATGAAACCCGGGTCCGGGCCGACCGGGTCTGCTGGGTCAACCCGGGTTTGACCCGACTGGGTTTCTAGGGTTACCCGGCCCGATTTCTCGCCCGGGTCGAGAGTTTTTGGATCGACTCGGCCGAGCCGCGTTTGAAAACAATGGGAATTTCAGGAAATGACGTAGTTTTGGGACTTAATTAGCTAGGATAAAGTGAAAGACTCACGATTTTTGCTTCGGGAGTGTAAGGCACGATGCGCGCTTAATCAGAGGCTCGCTCCTTGTCCCTACTGGAGATCCATGGATGGGAACATATATATATATATATATATATATATATATATATATATATATATTTAATAAGGTTCCATGGATGAGAACCTTTTTCTTTTTATAAGGCTATGTTTGACAAATCAAACTGATAGCTGAAAAGCTAATTGAGAGTTGATAGCGGATAACTGATAAGCTAATTGATTGAAATAGATGTGTTTGACAAAACCTGCTGAAAAGCTAGTTTATAAATACAAAATGAGATAAAAATATATTTTAAATACTCGAATGGCATAGGGGTTTAATTTAAAAAAATAAAATAAAGAGGTTAAAAATGGAATAAAAAGTGAAAAACTCGTGGAGCTTATTTGAAGAGCTTATAAAAAAAGTTTTTGAGATGGTTCTAACTTCACAAATAAGTGCATCAACAAAACGAGACTTATTTTAGTAGATGAAGTTTATAAGCTCTTATTTGGCTTACCAGACATACTCCAGTACAAACAAAGTTTATTAACTCTGAATAAATAATTGTAATTAATAATAATAATAATAATAAAAAAAAAACATGTCAATTTTTAATCTCAAATAGGGTGATTTTCACTTAAGGCCATTGAACTTTCCATTATACTTGTAACTAGGTCATTGTACTTCAATTTGATGTCTTTTAATTTACAAGTCATGCTACTTGTACTTGAAGATTGACATAATACATATATGACACAATCATATCACTTTATCCATTATATCAACTATTAAATCAACACACACAATTTCAACGCCTCATTTTTTATCATTTTCCTTGTCAACTTACAAGTACAGATAGTATTTTGGTTAATTTATTGATAGTAATTAAAAGTCACTTCATTTGACATATCTGTCAAAACTAATGATGTGCCAAAACGTTAGAGCACGGCATTCTTCACGAAAATAAGATGTGACAAGATAGAGAAAAAGAGAGGAGAGAGTATAGAAAAATAAAAAATATATGAGACACACAAAATCTTAATATTTATTGTAAAATGTGTCTAGAAAGATTTATAGAAATAGACATTATTTTAAACATCATTCTATAATAAATACTGCCATGCGAATTTTGTCCTCTACACATTATTGTTACGTTATCAGGGCATTTAAAGTATAAGGTATCACAGGGATGCTCTTAGGGTCCGTTTGATAGCGAGGGTGGAATTTGGGTGGAAAGAAAATGAATTTCAGGGAATTGAATTCTGGGTAATTGAATTACTGGGAATTAGAAGTTTAATGTGTTTGATTGGTTTAATTTTCTAGGTGGAAAAAGTAGGGAATTTTCCAACTTTTGTTGTTTGATTGACATTATTTTCCATGGAAAATAAAGTAATTTTTTGCTATTTTAATCAATTTTTTTTTTTTTTTTTTACTTTTTAAATATATTTGTACTTGATGATGATAATGTTATTTTTTGGAAAGAAAATAAGTCAATTAATAATAACAAAATTGATTAAACGTGTCCAAAATTATTTTCCATCTATCATGGAAAACATTTTTCCACCAAAACCCAAAGAAAATCTTTTCCACCAAATCAAGGAAAATGGAAGAAAAAGTGAGGTCCGCGGAAAATGTTTTACATGGAAAATTTTGACAAACAAACAAACCAAAAGTGGGAATTGGAAAACATATTCCATTTTCCATGGAAAATTTTGTGTAATCAAACGGACCCTTAGTCTATTTCTCAAGTCACTCATTGAAATTTCCATGAAGATAGCTAAACTTTAACCATACTTGAACTTCTATTTTAGTGCAATAAGGCCACTATTATTTACTTTACGCTAATCAGGACACCATTTGAGTTCCCTTAACGAGCCTAGCATTGTGACGGTTGGATATTTACTATTTAGTAGTTAAATTGAAGTGTTTATAATTTGGCCATCTATAAATATGAGTAAAACCCGGGTTTAGTTAAAAGTGGAAAAACACCCAATATAAAAGAATAATATAACATACAACCCCACCTTATTTTGCCCTTCACCCATCAACCCAGTGTAATAAATTATAAATCTAGCATTACACTGCTAGATGGATGAAGCACATCATGCTACCATTTAGTAATCAAAATAAATCGATTTATAAATCAGTTTATAAATTACACAATTTTCAAATTACTTTTTAACCAAACACATTTTCTCTCTTCAATTTTCAATCACTATTTTTTACCTCAAAATCATAAATAAAGCAGTTTATAAAAAATAAAAAATAAATAAAAAAGTGCTACCAGACAAACAGGAGAAAAACCAACATCCACCATCAAACTAGCTATAACACAACACATTTTACTTCACAGTATAATAATGAGTTACAGCCAACACAGTAACATGAAGAGGGTAAAAATTGAAATGATTCATGGATAATTTCAAATATCTCGATTTTCTTACACACAAAAAATGTGACATTTATTATTACATTTCTATTACTACTGCGTTTGGGCGGTATGATTGATCAAAAATCCATTTCCAATTGCATCGATTGTGTATATAAGAGAAACCCCATAATTTAACCATTTCTCCACAAAAAGGAGTAGCGGATAGCTTGTAAATCAAAATACATTGGCATGATTGTTGTAGAAATGTTGTTCAAATATAGATATCAAAGTATAAAGGTGAAAAAGTGCAAAAAATCGGATTAAAATGATGAGAACCGGTCCAAATAGTGCATGAACCGGTCCGGACCGGACAAGTGAGATCAGACAAAATTGTGAACCATGCGATCGCATGGTTCAGTGTAATGCGATCGCATGACTTTTGAACCATGTAATCGCATGGTTATAAAATCCGACATTTGGCAGAATTTTTCAGAATTTTGCATGCACATTTTCATCAAAAAGTAGCACTCTTCCATAAAGAGTTGTGTGGATCACGAATTGGGATGATAGAATTCTATAAATAGGCATAGACTTCATAGTTTTAAACAAGATTCTCACACATTACATTGAGATTATCATCCCAAAATTCTTGGTCTTTCATACTTAGCATCTTTCTAATTTGCTTTTCTTGTTCCTTATTTCCACAAGTTTTCAATTGTGCTATTTGATACTTGGTTTGAGAATTGAAATCCACTAAAGCAATTTGTTTGAAGGCCCGTTAGCTTTCTCTTTGGAGATGGCGCATTAGCTTTTAGGATAACATTCATTGAGATTCAAGTTTCTATTTTATTTTTTCATTGTTCTTCTTTTATCTTCTTGGTTCTTCAATTTCAAGTTTGTGTCAACTTCAACAAAGCGGATATTTCACTATGAGGAGGAATTTTTCTCAACAATCTAAAAGCTAAATTTGGATATGGCAACCGAAGGAGACACAACTATGGCTACAATCAGTTTAATGAATCAAGACTTCGTGTGGTTGGATCGCTTTGATGGAACAAACTTCACAAGATGGAAAGACAAGATTAAGCCCCTATTAACGGCGCTAAAAATCTTCTACATTCTTGATCCTAATTTGGAAGATCTACCCGAGCCTTCCGACAAAGACACGGAACAAGCAAGAATTGATCGAAAGAAGCGAGAAGATGATGAACTTATATGTCGTGGTCACATTTTGAATGCACTATCGGATCGTCTCTACAACTTATACACCAACATAAAATCTGTAAAAGAGATATGGAATGCACTTGAAAGTCAAAGAGGAAGGTACTAAAAAATTCCTAATTACAAGGTATTTTGATTTCAAATTTTTAGAAAATGTTCCTTTATTACCCCAAGTGCATGAATTGCAAGTGATTGTCAATAAACTATTGCCTTCTACTTTGAGAGGATATAGGAAGAAAATTCTTCACAACTCCGAAGACTTTTCAATGGACCAAATTCAAAAACATCTCCGTATTGAAGAAGAGTCAAGGGTAAGAGATAAGATTGAGAATTTTCATGTTGGCACTTCTAAAGCCAATTCCTTGAAGAACAACAATGTGACAAAAGTAAACAAGAGAAAGTTTACTAAGGACAACAACAATAAAGTCAAAAAGAAGTCCAATGGAGAATGCTTTGTATGTGAAAAATTCGGCCACTTTGCGAAAGATTGCCGACATAGAAAACAAAACAAATTTGGTGGCAAGGTTAATTCCATTGACAATGATGAAATCGTTGCAACTATAAGCGAGGTAAATTCTGTCAAAGCAAAAATCCCGTGATGGTGGTATGACACATGTGCCACCGTTCATGTTTGCTATGACAAATCCCTCTACAAGACCTATCAAGAAATTGATGATGGCCAACAAATTCAAATGGGGAATGAACATTGTTCGAAAGTCATAGGCCAAGAGAATGTTGATATTCAATTCACATCTGGAAAAGTTGTGACACTCACAAATGTCTTACATGTGCGGAATATGAATAGGAACCTTGTCAGTGGCGATTTGTTGGAAAAATCAGGCATAAAATGTATTTTTAAGTCGGGAAAACTTGTATTGTCCCGCAATAGTTTCTTTGTTGGAAAAAGTTATTCTACTAATGGAATGGTCAAATTATGTACTATTGACAATGCTATCAATAAAATAAATTCTTCTTACTTTGTGTGTTCTTTAAATTTATGGCATGATTGGACACATTGGATATTTTACTTTGCATAGAATGATTAGAAATGACATACTTTCTTGTGAATTTACAAAGAATGAAAAATGTGAAATTTGTACTAAGTCAAAAATGATTAAAAAATCGTTTCAAAGTATAGAAAGATCATCCAATATTCTTGACTTAGTACATACCGATATTTGTGAACTTAATGGAATGATAACTAGAGGTGGCAATAAATATTTAATTCATTACTTTTATTGATGATTTTTCTAGATTTTGTTATGTTTATTTAATGAAACATAAAAATGAGGCATTTCACGTATTTAAATCATATAAAAATGAAGTAGAAAATCAAAATGATAAAAGGATTAAAATCCTTAGAAGTGATAGAGGTGGAGAATATTTTTCTAAAGAGTTTGATAATTTTGTGAAGAACATGGTGTTATACTTCAATGTAGTGCACCTAGAACAACCGAACAAAATGGCCTAGCAGAAAGAAAAAATAGGACCTTAGTTGAGATGGTAAATGCTATGTTAACAAGGTCTAAATTTCCTAATAATTTATGGGGAGAGGCCTTACTTACCGCGTGTCACATAATTAATAGAATTCCTTTTATGAAACTTAAGGTTTCACCTTATGAATTGTGGAAAGATAGAAAACCTAACATTGGATATTTTAAAGTGTGGAGGTGTTTGACTTGTTATAAAAACACCAATCCTAGTAGGACAAAATTAGGACCAAGAGGGATCAAAAGTGCCTTTGTTGTATATGCTATAAATAGTAAAGCATATAGGCTACTCGATCTAATATTCAATGTAATTATAGAATCACGAGATGTTGAATTTTTTGAGAATTCATTAAGCGTTGATGATATTCCTCAAAATTCAATGGAAATCAAAAATGAATTTTCGACTTCTAATAAATCACTAGAAACATCCTCTCAAGAGGTAATTGAGACTAGTGAACCTCGAAGAAGCAAGAGATCTCGTAAAGAGAAGGTGTTAGAACACGATGAGATTGATTCTCAAATAATTTCTCTATACTTGGTTGAAGCAAGTAAATAGGTTGTAGTAAGAACAATTCCATATGTTTTTCGAATTGATAGTGATCCTAAAACCTATAAAAAAATAATGACTTCTAGAGATAGCATATTTTGGAAAGATGCTATCAATGATGAAATAGATTCTATAATGTCCAACAACACTTGGAAGATTGTTGAATTACCGGACGGATCAAAAGTCATTGGTTGCAAGTGGGTATTTCGGAGGAAATGTAATACCGATTGCTCAATCCAAACTTATAAAGCAAGACTAGTTGCTCAAGGTTTTTGACAAAAAGAAGGAATTAATTATTTTGACACTTAAGCACCCGTAGCCAGAATTACTACCATTAGAATTTTATTTGCATTATCTTCTATATATGATTTATATGTGCATCAAATGGATGTTAAGATTGCATTTTTAAATGGAGAGTTAGATGAAGAAGTTTACATGGAACAACCGGAAGGCTTTATTCTTTCGGGAAATGAAAATAAAGTTTGTAAACTTATTAAATTATTAGATGGTTTAAAACAAACTCCTACAAAATAACATGAGAAATTTGATAATGCAATTATGTCTTTTGGTTTTTCACATAATATGGTAGATAAATGTTTATATATCAAAAATTGTCATAAACATATTATATTTGTGTGTTTATATGTGGACGACATGTTGATTATAAGTAATCATATAAATGGTATAAAAGAAGTAAAGATGTTTCTGTCTTCAACATTCAAAGTGAAATATCTTGGTCAAATAGATACCATATTGGCTACAAAAGTGATCAAGAACAACTTGGGGTATGCGTTAACTCAATCACATTATATTGAGTATGTGATTGAAAAGTTCAAACACTTGAACATTAAAGAGAAAAATACTCCATTCGATTCAAGTATTAAACTTGTAAAGAATGTTGGAAGGGTTATTGGACAACTGGAATATGCAAGTGCAATTGGGAGTCTAATGTATGTCGTTCAATGCACAAGACCATTCATAAATAAACCAGTTTATAAAAAAAAAAAAAAAAAGTGCTACCAAACAACCAGGCGAAAAACAAACATCCACCATCAAACTAGCTATAACACAACACATTTTACTTCACAGAATAATAATGAGTTACAACCAACACAGTAACATGAAGAGGGTAAAAATTGAAATGATTCATGGATAATTTCAAATATATCGATTTTCTTACACACAAAAAAATGTGACATTTATTATTACATTTCTATTAAGACAGTGTTTTTTCGGTATGATTGATTAAAAATCCATTTCCAATTGCATCGATTGTGTATATAAAAGAAACCCTATAATTTTCACCATTTCTCCACAAAAAGGGGTAGCGGATTGCTTGTAAATAAAAAACATTGGCATGATTGTTGTAAAAATGTTGTTCAAATATAGATATCAAAGTATAAAGGTGAAAAAGTGCAAAAAAAAAAAAAAAAAGGATTAAAATGATGAGAACCGGTCCAAATAGTGTATGAACCGGTCCAGACAGTTCAAATGGATCGAACCGGTCCGGACTAGACCAGTGAGATCGGACAAAATTGTGAACCATGCGATTGCATGGTTCAGTGTAATGTGATCGCATGGCTATACAATTTTGAATCTGCTTAAGGAACGTTGTGTCATGTGATCGCATGACTTTTGAACCATGTGATCGCATGATTATAAAATCCGACCGTTGGTAGAATTTTTTAGAATTTTGCATGCACCTTTTCATCAAAAAGTAGCACTCTTCCATAAAGAGTTGTGTGGATCACGAATTGGGGTGATAGAATTCATAGTTTTAAACAAGATTCTCACATATTACGTTGAGATTATCATCCCAAAATTCTTGATCTCTCATACTTAGCATCTTTCTAATTTGCTCTTCTTGTTCCTTATTTCCAAGTTTTCAGTTGTTCTATTTGATAATTAGTTTGAGACTTGAAATCTGCTAAAACAATTTGCTTGAAGGTCCTTTAGCATTCTCTTTGGAGAAGACACAAATTTATTAGCTTTTATGATAGCATTCATTGCGATTCAAGTTTCTATTTTATTTTTTCATTGTTCTTTTATCTTCTTGGTTCTTCAATTTCAAATGTGTGTCAACTTCAACAAAGCGGATATATTACTATAAGGAGGAGTTTTTCTCAACAATGATTACACTAAATTGAAGTTTAGTAACCTAGTTGGCTAGCACGATGACACTGCGATGACCTAGTTACAAGTATTATGAAAGTTTAATGACCCTCAGTACAATTTTAGATGAGCCGAAAGTGGAAAGTTTCAAGACGAGCATCGACCATCCATTCATATGGCATTACCAATGTTAACTGGTGGAACATCATCATCCGTAGGTTCTTTCCGCGGGAAAATAAATTAAATTAGTCACTAGTGCAACCGTCGATTATAATCACTTGTAATGGTTGTGATAGTGCATTAATATTCATAATTACTTGAGATCACAAGAATAAATAAGTGATCATCAACCACAAGTAATGGTCGTGATCGTGAACACAAGTCTTAACTCTTATGCAGTTATGCATAAAGTGACTATTTACCAATGACCGCAGGACAACATTAAAATTCATGTGCAGAAGGTTAAGAATATTAATACAAACCTTAACATTACTCAAGTCAACGTCATGTTCCTCAAGAAACTTAATTAACTCCATGAAATGTTCTTCAGTTGGGCAATAATGACCACTGTATGCCCATATAGCCTACCAAATAAATTAATAAAACAAATTATAAATATATCTCAACCCAAAAAATAAAAAAGAAAAACCAAGATAGGATAATTACTTAATATTATCTCAAGTAATAAATAAAATTTAGTTATGGAAAAATGAAGATGATTCTGTAATTTTGTTGTTGAATTACATTTCAATTTTAGGAGAGAGAATAAATTTATTTAGAGCAATTGTAGATATCTTATTCATTAATTTATTAGTTTTCACCAATAAAAGTATTACCTATTTTAAAATTTACTTCTTTACCTTATACACAAACTTCTAACCTAAATCAAACAAATAGGCGTACTTTCTCAAAACGAAGTTTTGTGCCAAAAAGTTAACATGGAAAAATGCTTGGGGAAAAAAAAAAAAAAAAAACTTTCAAGTTAATTATTAGCCATATTGCTTTCAATGTCGTTTAAAAATGTTTTCCTAAAATTATTCAATGCTCTATCTATGATAAAATTTCGATTACTACATGATAATATTTTATTGATATGTGTATAATGTAATTATTGGGACCTATTATTGAAGATTTTTTTTTTTTTTTTTTCTTTTTGGCCTTATTTTACTATATCAGTCATATTATATGTACAAAAAAAGTTGTACAAAAATAGGTTGACTAACCTTTATATACGAGGAGGGCCCACACATAATAAAATATTTTTGATCCCCTCATGTGAGGATTAGTAATCATGTTTGTATAACTTTGTTTGTACAAATAGATTAATCTTTTAATTCTACTATGCTCCGTGGCATACAGATCCGACCTGGAGTAGTCCATCACGGACAACTATTGATCCGGCTGCAATCGTGGCAGCTCCGGCCAAAAAACTAGAGTGCTGAAACGTGCCTCTTTTCTTTTGCCCAACATACAAACTCCTTGTGGTGCTAAGAACGACGATCCAATTTATTCCCTTGCTAGTGTCTACAAATGCACCACTTCGTCTATACACTTTCCCACTTTCTACAATCACTTCATATTCTTGTCTCTCTTCCTGCAAGAAAATAGTCAAGTTTTCACAAATCTAGCAATAAACAGAATAGAATGGAGGAAAAAAGAATTCACGTAGTCGACATGAATTCTTACGGGTGCAAGATACTGAACGACTTGAGACTGTAAATCCGTTCTAGGGCACTTCTCGAGATCAACCTCTTTACCATCCCCCATATCCAGCCTTCATTTTATAATAATGATTTTCAGTAAAATAAGATAGAAGTTTAGTACTGAACAAGACACGAGATCGGGGGATGGGGGCAGACCCAAATTTAAAAAAAAAAAAAAAATTAGGATAAAAAAAATAATGGGTTTTTTTTTTTTTTTTTTTATCAGCCCAGTAGAAAAAATAAATTTGCCCCCCTGGTTCCGCCCCTGTAAGATATGAAACTTTTCAATATTAAACTATATACACATGATGTTGTGGAGGTGCATTTACCAGTAGAAGAATGGTTGTGAGCTCTGGCTATTAGACCATGCATCATGATATAGATTAAGATTGCGACCATAACGATGGTGCGGATCAATCTGTGAGATCGGACAAAATTGTGAACCATGCGATCGCATGGTTCAGTGTAATGCGATCGCATGGCTATACAATTTTGAATCTGCTTAAGGAACGTTGTGTCA
This sequence comes from Ligustrum vulgare, assembly GCA_963555705.1. Classification (NCBI taxonomy): domain Eukaryota; kingdom Viridiplantae; phylum Streptophyta; class Magnoliopsida; order Lamiales; family Oleaceae; genus Ligustrum; species Ligustrum vulgare. The sequence continues at coordinate 1,070,047 of OY743172.1, read as the reverse complement.
TGTGATCGCATGATTATAAAATCCGACCGTTGGTAGAATTTTTTAGAATTTTGCATGCACCTTTTCATCAAAAAGTAGCACTCTTTCATAAAGAGTTGTGTGGATCACGAATTGGGGTGATAGAATTCATAGTTTTAAACAAGATTCTCACATATTACGTTGAGATTATCATCCCAAAATTCTTGATCTTTCATACTTAGCATCTTTCTAATTTGCTCTTCTTGTTCTTTATTTCCAAGTTTTCAGTTGTTCTATTTGATAATTAGTTTGAGACTTGAAATCTGCTAAAACAATTTGCTTGAAGGTCCTTTAGCATTCTCTTTGGAGAAGACACAAATTTATTAGCTTTTATGATAGCATTCATTGCGATTCAAGTTTCTATTTTATTTTTTCATTGTTCTTTTATTTTCTTGGTTCTTCAATTTCAAATTTGTGTCAACTTCAACAAAGCGGATATATTACTATAAGGAGGAGTTTTTCTCAACAATGATTACACTAAATTGAAGTTTAGTAACCTAGTTGGCTAGCACGATGACACTGCGATGACCTAGTTACAAGTATTATGAAAGTTTAATGACTCTCAGTACAATTTTAGATGAGCCGAAAGTGGAAAATTTCAAGACGAGCATCGACCATCCACTCATATGGCATTACCAATGTTAACTGGTGGAACATCATCATCCGTAGGTTCTTTCTGCGGGAAAATAAATTAAATTAGTCACTAGTGCAGCCGTTGATTATAATCACTTGTAATGGTTGTGATAGTGCATTAATATTCATAATTACTTGAGATCACAAGAATAAATAAGTGATCATCAACCACAAGTAATGGTCGTGATCGTGAACACAAGTCTTAACTCTTATGCAGTTATGCATAAAGTGACTATTTACCAATGACCGCAGGACAACATTAAAATTCATGTGCAGAAGGTTAAGAATATTAATACAAACCTTAACATTACTCAAGTCAACGTGATGTTCCTCAAGAAACTTAATTAACTCCATGAAATGTTCTTCATGAGTTGGGCAATAATGACCACTGTATGCCCATATAGCCTACCAAATAAATTAATAAAACAAATTATAAATATATCTCAACCCAAAAAATAAAAAAGAAAAACCAAGATAGGATAATTACTTAATATTATCTCAAGTAATTATAAATAAAATTTAGTTATGGAAAAATGAAGATGATTCTGTAATTTTGTTGTTGAATTACATTTCAATTTTAGGAGAGAGAATAAATTTATTTAGAGCAATTGTAGATATCTTATTCATTAATTTATTAGTTTTCACCAATAAAAGTATTACCTATTTTAAAATTTACTTCTTTACCTTATACACAAACTTCTAACCTAAATCAAACAAGTAGGCGTACTTTCTAAAAACTAAGTTTTGTGCCAAAAAGTGTAACATGGAAAAATGCTTGGGGAAAAAAAAAAAATTAACTTTCAAGTTAATTATTAGCCATATTGCTCTCAATGTCGTTTAAAAATGTTTTCCTAAAATTATTCAATACTCTATCTATGATAAAATTTCGATTACTACATGATAATATTTTATTGATATGTGTATAATGTAATTATTGGGACCTATTATTGAAGATTTTTTTTTTTGGCCTTATTTTACTATATCAGTCATATTATATGTACAAAAAATGTTGTACAAAAATAGGTTGACTAACCTTTATATACGAGGAGGGCCCACACATAATAAAATATTTTTGACCCCCTCATGGGAGGATTAGTAATCATGTTTGTATAACTTTGTTTGCACAAATAGATTAATCTTTTAATTCTACTATGCTCCGTGGCATACAGATCCGACCTGGAGTAGTCCATCACGGACAACTATTGATCCGGCTGCAATCGTGGCAGCTCCGGCCAAAAAACTAGAGTGCTGAAACGTGCCTCTTTTCTTTTGCCCAACATACAAACTCCTTGTGGTGCTAAGAACGACGATCCAATTTATTCCCTTGCTAGTGTCTACAAATGCACCACTTCGTCTATACACAAGTTTCCCACTTTCTACAATCACTTCATATTCTTGTCTCTCTTCCTGCAAGAAAATAGTCAAGTTTTCACAAATCTAGCAATAAACAGAATAGAATGGAGGAAAAAAGAATTCACGTAGTCGACATGAATTCTTACGGGTGCAAGATACTGAACGACTTGAGACTGTCAATCCGTTCTAGGGCACTTCTCGAGATCAACCTCTTTACCATCCCCCATATCCAGCCTTCATTTTATAATAAGGAGTTTCAGTAAAATAAGATAGAAGTTTAGTACTGAACAAGACACGAGATCGGGGGATGGGGGCAGACCCAAATTTAAAAAAAAAAAAAAATTAGGATAAAAAAAATAATGGATTTTTTTTTTTTTATCAGCCCAGTAGAAAAAATAAATTTGCCCCCCTGGTTCCGCCCCTGTAAGATATGAAACTTTTCAATATTAAACTATATACACATGATGTTGTGGAGGTGCATTTACCAGTAGAAGAATGGTTGTGAGCTCTGGCTATTAGACCATGCATCATGATATAGATTAAGATTGCGACCATAACGATGGTGCGGATCAATCTGTGAGAAATAGGATAAAGCATTAGAGACGAAAAATATTTCTAGAACTTCCTGAGTACCGAGGGCAGTTAACATTGTGCAAGAGAATAGAGTCTCGGTACTTCAGAAGTACTAGAAATGATCTGCATTAGGGACATGTTCAGTACACAGTTCTAAACAGAATGAATTGTTACTTACGGCTTCTAGCCAGTAATGAGTAGCTAATTCTTTAGCCTTTTCATCCTTGGACAACCCTTTTCCAACCTAGCTAAGATCAAATTTATTAGTCATACATTATTCGCGAAGGAAAACACATTTTTAGCTCGATTATTAAATCATATCATAAACCAACAAGAAAACTTACCATAGCTGCACAAGCTGTGACCCGTGCATGACCAACGAGAAAAAGCCGCTTTCTCAATGTTGGAAGATGACACAAAACTTTGGTTCATAGCAGCAAATTAATCAGACGCTTTCGTCCTACAATAATGCCATTGAGTCAAAATTCCAAGATTGGCAGCCCCATTCTTATTTCTACTTGTTTTTAATTAGGTATGCTAAGGAGGAAATTAGTATTGAAAAAGAAAAACAAGTTAAAATCTTATTCGTAGTACAGGTTTGGACGTTCCCTCCGATACTTTCTCCACTTCTTTTGCAGCTCGATTAAGCTCACAAACCGGGGTTCGTTGGTCTTATAATACGAAATTTCAGGATCAGATTGTACTTTTCAAGCAATTGGTTTGTAAATCTGTTCAAGAACCACTTTCAAAATTTCTGTGTTCTGATGTAAATTCAGAAAATAAAACAGTTGTTCCAACATTAATGCCAAAAAGATAAATCCAATGATCGTAACTAAAATATTGCATGAATGTCAAGTATTATTTGCATATTTGATACGCGGTACGAGACATAATAATTTACCATTCAACCGATTGAGCCTTGAGGGACAGAAGAAATTCTTTGAATTGAAATTCCAATGACAGTCTATATTAGGGGTGAACGCTGTCCGGTTTGGGCGGTTTTTGACATATTTTCAAACCAAACCATTTCAAGCGGTTTGACATTTTCTCAAACCAAACCAAACCATTTCATTTTACAAACCAAACCAAACCAAACCATTTTTTGCGGTTTGGTTCGGTTTTAATCCGCGGTTTTTACCTATCGACATAATATAATATATTTTAGACGTTAAATTAACTCATATATTTTAATATAAAGATAAAATAAGTTAATATATAAGCAAATACGAGAATTAATAATGTTAGATGTTAAATTCATTCGAATTTGTTTTCAATTCAAAATAAATACATGAAGTTAAAAAACAATTGTAAATTTATAATTGCATTGAAACCATATACGCATAAATGTGTGATATGATTTGATAAAGTACTAGTCCCGCAATTATTAGTATGATGCTTATACAATTTTTCACAGTAATTATATTTTATCTTGGCTCTCTTCTTGCTAGCTTATCTTTGTTGTCCAGATTCTGAAATTTAGCAAGGAGTAAATTCTAAGAAAATAAATAAAATAATCGAATGATATTGCTTGCAAAGAAACTTAAACAAGTGATATTCAAATTCTTACCTTGATTCGAACCTTCTGATATAGATCGAAACATCTTCCATGACTCTCTAAAATAAAATCAAATGCAGGAAAAAATTGAAAGTACACCTGTCACCTCTGTCTATTGTTATAAGAATCTAATTGATATTAGTGAAGAGGAACTTGGAAGTTGGAAGGAAACAAGGAAGACGAATGAAAACAAAAAGTTACCGATTGAATTAAGAAGTGGGAACGTTGAGTATGTGATTTAAGGATGGTGTGAGTTATATGTTAATGGGGTTTTAGGATTGGAGTATGTTGTTAAAATGTGGTATGAGTTAAAGGTTAATCAGATTTTGTGGTTGGACATTAGACAATAACTTTTTTTAAAAAGAAAAAAGACAAGAACTTTTATTCATTAGATAAATTTGAAAATTTTTGGGAAAAAACTCTAAATTTAAATGAATAAAAATTAATTTTTTAATTAAAAAAATTAGCGGTTTGGTTTGGTTTAAACGGTTTTTAAAAGTTGAAACCTAAACCAAACCATTTTGAAACGGTTTGGTTTGGTTTGGTTTGAAAATATTGGCGGGTCCACGTGGAACCGAACCAACGATTTCAATTCGATTTGCGGTTTGACGATTTTTTTGTGCAGCCCTAGTCTATATAATGTTTTCAAAAAGGAACGTTAGTCTAAGGTTTGATATTCAAAGCACTACGTACAGCTAGCTCTAGCTAGAGAAGATTTCTTCACACGGTTATTAAATCGTGTTTGACTCATTTATAAACAAAATATATTTTTCTCTCTTCTTTTCAATCAAACATTTATCACTAAAATAATATTACACATAAATAAATTCATAAAAAATTATCTACTTTTTGACCATACATTCTTTTAAAAAATCAGCATTCAAAAATTTTTCTTCAAATAAACTCTTTAAAATCGAACGTCGAACACATACATACACATACATTAATGATTATGTTTCTTGATTTCCAAGGTACGTATTACTTAAATGTGTGTTTTTTTTTTTTTTGGAAGATCGATCATAAGAGCACTACGGGGGTTTGACTGTGACGTTTCTTTCCAGACTATTATAACCCCAAATCTCAGCGGAAGAAAGAAAACCCTAAGTAGGGTAGGGTTTTCATTCAACTTCAACTGTTAACTAGTCCAAATTCAAATGAATTCCTTTCACACCTTGTTCAAAGTTTAATATATGCCCGTGTTTGATAACAATTAAAATCTCTAAGGTTGTGTATGGTTGAAGGGTGAAAAAAGAAAAGGAAAATCATTTTCCAACCTCAAAAAAAAAAAAAAAAAAAAATTCATGATTTCAAATAATTTCGATCTTTGGTGGAAAATTATTCGCATGAAAAATCTTGTCAATCAAACATTCAAAGCCATAAGAGCATCCATAATACTAAACTTTTCACATTAAATAAATTTTGTCATATGCCATTATTGTATAGAATTTCTTTCCATATAATGTTTAATGAAAAGAAAGAAAATGTCAAATGTCATCTCCAATGAATGATTTCTAATCACAGTCTTGTTCATGTGGTATTTCTTTTATTTAAATAAAATAAACTAAAAAATAGCGTTTAACCAAAATTGTTTAGTCATCATATTAAACACTCTTTCAAGTGTTAGAAAGTGAGTTTGAAACTTTTTTCGTTTATTGTTCAAGATTTTAGGTAGGAGCCCGTCTAAAATACTATCAAATTGAATTTATGTCACGTTTCTACACAACTTGATTCTTGACACCTAAATTAAAAAATTTCTCTTAAATACCAACCTTCAACATTTTGAAGGAAAGCTCAGACTCCAAGCAATTCTTGAGGTGGCGCGTCAATTTCCTCATCTAAATTTGCTTCAGCGCCACCACTACCCCGAGTTAATGTTTCAGTGCTCAACTTCCCATACCGTCGATAGTGAACTCCCCCAATTTCAACCTCAAGAACTTTCAAGTCAATCTGCTCTAAACCACAAATTTGAACTTCAATCAGCTAAACTCAGAAAGTAGGAAAGAGGAAAAACTGAAACCCTTTATCAATACTTTACCGAACAGAGGCTCAGAAAAGGTGGGTTTAGCTGGTTTTCTGTTCTTTTTCTGGAGCCAAAAGACAATAGACAAAGACAACACAAACTGGGTTTGAACAGAAAGGACAAAAAAAAATAAAAACTGAGCGGGAAAGTCTCGGCGGGATAATTTGACTGGCTCTCTTGCTTTTATATATTAAATAGATTTTGATTTTGTGAAAATTACCTTTTAAACCCCAAGTTTCGAAAAGCATTTATTTCAATCCCTGATGTTTTTAAAAAAAAATTAATCAGCCCTAGCAGTTTCAAGATTTGTTTAGTTGGCCCCTATTGAGTTTTAAAATATTTTCTAATCAACCCTTAAGTTTTGAAAAATATTATTTCAGCCCCTAGATTCTTAAATTTCAATTTAGTCCCTAAACTTTATTTTGTCACTTTAATTTTTAAATTTCAAAAAGTACTAAATTAGTTTAATTTTCTTTTGGCTAGATGAGGCGTACGGTGATTTAGAAGATTGACGTGACTTTTTAACTTTATTTTTCAAACTCGTGAGTTAAGGTAGACTCGTCCCCACTAATTAGTTTAAATTATAATTACATGTCTTATATGAATTTACGTGATTTATATGCTTTGATGCATGAGACAAGACGAGAATATCTCTTATGAGATAAAAAGAGAAATTATGTTCTACATAACTTACATACTTTAATGTATGAGACGAGATTATCTACACCCTATGATTTTAAAGAGCCTTTGATTTTATGATGACGATGTCACTGTATGATTTCATAAGTATGTGTTAAATTATTCTGTAAATTAATTATTGACGATGAATCTACTGAGTATTTCTTTTGAAATGCTCATTTCTATTTTTAACAGCTTTTGCATATCTCAGATATGGCAGCGAATAAAAGGGCAGTGTTGGCAAATTTAATAATGATGCTAAATTTGAGTCAAGTTTTATGAATGTTACCGGTTCAATTATTTATCGTTACTTTCATTTGAACAATTGAGATTTTAGTTTTACAAATTGTTCTATATTTCAATTGATTATGTTTCCATTGAAATTTTCAAATAATAAATGTGATGATTTAAATTAAATTTATTTTTCGCAATAAAGTCAGTTTTAAAGGACGATCTGACGTCCCGGATTTCACAGAAACTCGGAACGTTATAGTGGTGGTCATGGTGATGGTGATGGTGATGGTGATGGTGCTAGTGATAGTGCGTCGAGATACTGGGGCGTTGGACGTGATGATTAGGAGATGGTGGTTGTGGTGTCGGTGACATTGATAGTGACAGTGATGACCGATGAGGTGTTGGCACTATCTGGGTGACACTAGCGTTGAAGATCGAGGTGAGACTGAATGAAGGGTGAGCTGTGAGCTGGGGTGGATGTTTCTAATTCATATAATACATATAATATTTTATTTAGCACCCCAAAAAAGTTCCTTGGTTGATTTCGAATAAAGAACTTGTGTGTTTTTTCTTTTCTTTTTTTAACTTGCCATTTCATTCATTTTTGTGCGAATGGTAGACTGGGTCTACATTATATTACAAAAACAAACTTTCTAATGAGAAAAGGACTATGAAAATGCATATGTAACTTTCTTCCAGAATCTATATCGAATCAATTTTTTTAAAAAGTGAAATAGTAAATCCACACTGGAAAGAAAAAGAAAATCTCGACTTCAAGAACTAAACACATTTCCTCTCTTCTAATAACCTCGACTTCTCACCCCATCATACTGATCCATACGTATTGTATAGAGATCCCGGCACAGATCAGCCGAATAATGATCAGTATGAGCACTTCCACGAGTCACACCCCTCGAAAGTGAACCTGGCTTTCTTCGATATTGTATATCCTCAGAAGAACGCCTCGGCATGTTATGAGTGTTCGACAAATAAGCGTGTGGTTTCTGCTTAGCCTTGATTGATTCTGTTAAACTCATGTAGCTGGGATCAGAGCCTTGTCCCTCGGAAGTAGTTGTGGATGAATTTGACGTTGTACTCTCATCATATGGAAATTCAGTACATTGATCCGAAGGGGAGCAAGCAATTTGACAACTAATTGGAACTCTCGAGGATTTTTTTGAAGAAATGTTATTATTGCGTCTGATTCTCGCCGAATCATGATCCGATGAACTTGAAAGAGATCCGACAATGCGATCCTCATATTTCGTAGAAATTGGTGTTGTGTCTTCTTCCATCAACCTAGTCTCCCACGGCTTCATTGCCATCCACCGGTCTAACCAATCGTCTCTCGAACTATTCTTTTGGACCTTTCTAGGAGTTGCCATTTTGTTGATTCTTGAATTTGAGACGGGCTTTTCTCTTAACTGCTGAAATAACAAACAAAATGTGATGAAGAAGAGCTTATGAAGCCCTTGTTTGGTTCTTTTTAAAATTTTCTCTTTTTTCTACGGTACTAAAATTTTCTCTTTTTTTTCTACGGTACTCAATCTAACCATCCATTAAAAAGTCAAGCACACAATATTTGACTTTTCAATAAAATCTCAATCTTCCATTCTCATAAAAATCACTATTCATTTCAAAAACACTCTTTTTAAACAATACCAAACACAAACTAAATATACACAAAGTTTAAATCTGTCAATGCATTTTATAACTACTAACCTGATGAGATAGAATATATGCCATTGCCCTCTCCCTCTTAATGGCTCCTTCTTGTTTCATTTGTACCTTAGACCTCACCTCTTCGACCGTCCCAAGACTATCGCACCATCCACTCTGAAATTTTCAGTTCAAATAAACTAAGCCTCGTTCTCGATTAATATTGGGGTGGACTAGATGAATAATTTTTCGCCATTCTGCTTATTATTTGTAGCTAATCATACCTCAGCCTGCTTAATAGGATCAGCTTCTGCCTGATTCTTTGTGATCTCCCCCTCGACCGATGTTTCAATGAAATGCGACCTAACTCGGGCCTGGACTCTAACAAGAGCCTGCATGCATCTAAGCGTCACATCGGCTTGCTTCCTAACCAGTTGACCACGAACTATAGCTTGTAGTCTAACCAATGCTCTCAATGCCCTTAAAGCACGTTTCGCCTTCATTAAATTCCAGAATTTCAGTGAGGAAAAGGTTTTTTTTTTTAAGTGGAAAAAGTATCGGGGAGTAGTAAAATTTAGCTTGTTAAATCCTTAATTAATGACAAATAGCAGGAGACAAACAAAGCATTCAGCCAGGTTAATGTGGCATTCTCAACTCAAAACAATCTAAGCAAAATAAAAATTATGTTTACAAATTAATATCGAAATCGATACTAAAAAATGAATGAATCAAAACACAGAAAGAATGAGAGAAACCGGGATTACCAGAAAAGCTCGAAATAGAGACTGAATTCGAACAGCAGCCCATTCTTGTCGAACCACCATGAAATCCTTGTGAGGAGCTTTAATTACTGTAGCCACAGCTGCAGCCATTTCACCATCAAACATGTAGGAAGATGATTCAGAAACCTCAGACTCTGCTAAATTTCCCCCTCCTTTACTACCCTTCAACGCCATTGTTATGCCTCCAGATGCACTCCTCCACAGCCTCCACCTCCTGCCCTTACCCACATCCTTCTCCTACACCCAGATATGTATTTTAAAAATTAAGCCTTTAATCCAGTTACGAGTGCGATAATAATCTTAACAAACCCACAAACACGCAAAGATCAGACAGAATCTTGCACGAAGAAGAGTACTACAGTACATGGTTTCTTTCTTCACATATACAGAAAACAACTCAAAAAGTATATTAAGAAGTCTTTATTTATGAAGAGTATTTACTTATCACAAACAATATTTTATCTCATTTATCTTCTTAACAGAACACGAATTAAGCCCAACACAGATTAATTTCAATATAAAAATCATTCCATACAACACTCTAAATAAATCATATAAAGTAAATACAGAGATTTTTAGCTTACAGAGTCTTTTGATCCCGGTTTTTTCAGACCAATGAGTGATTTAATCCACTTCCCAGAAGCACCCATTTTGGAAGAAAATTAATGAAAGATTAGAGAAAAACCCAAAAATCAAGTGTTTTTTTCTGTATGTGAAGACAAAACAGAACGAAGTACAGAGATTTCAGCAAAAGATGTCTGAGAAAAACAGGTAGAAATAGAATGAGAATTGAGAGAGAATATAGAGCGATTGGAATTCTTGAAATGTGAGAATTATTGAGTGTTTAAATAAACTGTTGAGTGATGGGAATTTTGAATTTTAAAATTCGAATTTAACGGATAGTAGACTAAGTGGAATTTTAGGAAAAGGCGTAGTTTTGGGGCTTAATTAACTAGGATAAAGTGAAAGATTGACGATTTTTGCTTCGGGAGCGTAAGGCACGATGCGCGCTTAATCAGAGCCCCGCTCCTTGTCCCTATTGGAGATCCATGGATGGAAACTGTTATAAAACTATCAAAATCTAAACAAGAATTAGAGATGAAGAGATGGAGAGAATAAAGAGGAGAATTCTCATTCCATTAGGTGTGTGAAATACAACAATGAATGCCTCTATTTATAGGAAGATAAAGTCATTCACAATAATTCTTTACAATATTAATTAGGTGGGAGTTAGGTAAGAAATTAGGTAGAGATCTACAAAGGAATTTCTTAATAATTTCTAATAATTTATAACACTCCCCCTTGAATGACTTATTGCTCAATTGTCTTCCTCGTTAAAACCTTGCTAAGAAAACCCAGTGGGATAAAACTTGAGCAAAGGAAAAAAGAGTACAGCTGCTCCCCCTGATGTTGGCCATCATTAATCATTGAGTCTAATATCCAAAATGACATCAATGATAAGTAGTACAAATCATGTACTGAAATCTGAAGTGCTTCGCTGCTTCAGTGTTTTAGTGCTTTAGTGCTGCCTCGTTAAAACCTTGTCAGTAAAACCCAATGGGACAAAATCTGAACGAAGGAAAAAGAGTACAGCCGCTGCCTCGTTAAAACCTTGTCAGGAAAACCCTGTGGGACAAAACCTGGACGAAGGAAAAAGAGTACAGCATGACAGCATGATTCTCCCCCTGAAGTGTGCAATCAAGTATTCATGAACCTTTTGAATAATGATATCATCTTTCTTCTGGAATATATATGAAAATCTTCCTGTGTGTAGCCGATATCATAACATTCTTCATAAGATGTGTATGATTTTCTTCATTTGTTGATATCATTCCAGTATAACAATGTGTTGCTGAATTATAGCTTGTTGATAGCTATGATGATGCCTCAAAAACCTTGCTAGGAAAACCCTGTGGGACAAAACCTCAGCGAAGGGAAAAAGAGTGCAGTATTCTCATTAATTTTCATCAATACGCCTCAACTGTTGCCTCATTAAAAACCTTGCTAGGAAAACCCTGTGGGACAAAACCTCAGCTAAGGGAAAAAGAGTGCAACCCGTATTTATTCCTTTTCATGGAATATCACAAGTATATTGATGCAATCACGAATCTTTTCATCGTATAATTTATGATGAGCTTTATATAAATCGTTCATAGCTCATGATGTCATAACATGCTATATTAAGCAATGTTGTACTAATTTATTGATTGCATCTTTCACTTCTGGTGAATAATCAAATATTGCATCTTTCACTTCGGTGAATAATCAAATATTGCATTTTTCACTTCTGGTGAATAATCAAATTTAGAATTCACTTTTGATGAATAATCAAATCTAGAATTCACTTCTGGTGAATAATAAAATCTAGAATTCACTTCTGGTGAATAATTAAATATATTCATTTTCATATTCACTTCTAGTGAATAATCAATTTCCCAGATGTCATAAATGTTACACTCCAATTTTACTTTCAACATATTATATCATGGAGTCATTTGTATCATTCTATAGTGATACTAATCTGGGCATATTGAATATTTCAATGATTTATACATGTATGTTCTTGCACTTTATAAACTGCAATTTCTAATTTGCAGGAGCATAATCAATCATTGAAATAGATATCAATTTCGACATATAATCTACAATCATTTTACTTGAAATCCCAACGTACCCCGATCAACTGGTACATCAAAGAATACTCTCAAAGTACCGAGATGAGAATCATACATTTTGATCTCACTCATTGGTATATCAAAGAGCTCAAGCTAGTGATTTAGACTATAGTCTATCCACCATATGTCATGCCAGTTCTATGAAAAATCTTGCGCGCAACGAGTCGTCTTTTACGACTGTGAAATATTTTTCATTTGTACATATAATTACTGGCTTTACACATTTAAGCATTTGGACTTCAGGTCCTTGAACAATAATCCCTACATTGGGGTTATATACTTGGCCAAAGTATTATAATTTCATCAACCTCATTTTCATAAGAGGGTATGCAGTCGACTTATTTATCGATTCCATCTCAATATAACATAGAGAGATCTCTTTATATGTTCTATCATCAGCTACCTGAATATCTCATCATTTAACTATGTCCCTTTTACTCACTATGAGTATTTAGCCTCAAAGTGATCATCTCAATCATTAGAGAGATATTTGTTTTTGGAATCGATAATCATTATGTTTCAGGCATAATTACGCTTCAGGCGTGTTTTCCCCATAATGTTATCAATCGGCTAAAATGCCATAACACATGTCATTCTTTTAGAGATATAATCTCAATCATATATCTAAGTGCGCTTTTGGTGGATTGTATACATATCGCACTTTTACAAATCATAAAGCTTCTTGAGCTAATCCCTGTTTGACATAGAATATTGTTGTATGATAAACAATTTCTGAATAAGTTATTCTCATAGAAAATAATTTGAAACTTTTGATAATCTAACCGTTTATTATAGAACTTCTGGTTCAATACGGTTTTATTTCATTTCTATGTATGAATATTTGATTCAATACAATATTGTTAAACTTCTGGTTCAATACAATGTATATTTCATTTATGAGCTTCTGGTTCATACTATATACATATTTCACTTGTACGTATAAAATTCTGGTTCAGCAAGATATTTCACTTGTACATATGTATGAACTTCTGGTTCAATACAGTATTCATTTCATCAGTATGTATTTCTGTACATTTCAAATCAGTATACCTTTATTACTTTTATACCGAAAAATCAGGTACAATATCCAAGGAAATATCTCATGATCTCAATCTTGTCGCCAAATCTTCCCTTATATCGAAAAAGGTAATGACGCATTATCTCATTGTTCTCACCTTTTTAATAATTTATTCCATTATTTCTTGATGGAATCGATATCACTGACACGCGGAGCCACCGCTCTTTTACGCGTTGAATAATGCATTTAAATAGATGATTTGGGAGAAGGCTAGATCCATCAAAAATGGATATCATACTTTCAAATATTCACAAATATTATTCCAATCTTCCATTAAATGATTTGAGAAAAATTTATCGAATTAGGCTTGAAAGATTGAGGTTGCTGATGGATCATGGCATCCCAGAAGATGTTCGCTGGTTGATCGAAGCAAAAGTTCGATTAGCTGGCGAATTACCAGATTCATTTTCTAAGCACAAGCCTGGCTTAGGTAAGAGTACTTTTGCAAAGAAGCGAAGAGCAAAAAGATTAAATAGTTGCTACAAATGTGCTCGATGGACATGTGATACCCGTTGTAAATCAATAGGATATTCATCCATAAATCGAGACGATAAGATAGACTTCATTAAGGGTGGACTGAGTAAGGAGTCATTGAATGATATCCGATTGACTCTTGAGACGCACCCTAGTGGGTATGTGCAGCGTGAGCTACTATCTTTATGGGCTAAATTCATCAGCGATAAAGAGCGTTATAGTCTCAAAAATATAATAGCAAAAGATCCTGTTTGCCAGGCTGTTATAAACAATGATGTTTTGGCTATGCAGCATTAATACAAGGTAAATCATTTGATATATATGCACATATAAAATATTTTTCTGTTTCCTTTCACGGGTTTTGATAAAGGCTAGTTAAAAATATTAAATCACCGAAAGGTGAGTAGGGTGATTTTGTCAAAAGTAAATCTTCACTTTTTCGAAAAACGAGCAGTAAATAGTGAAGTTTTTCGGTTTTAAATAGCCAAACATTTTTCATAGTTCATGCATCCCAAAATAACATTTTCTCGTAAGTTTTTCCTTCTTTACTTTCAAAAATGGAAGGACCAAAACTTCGACAGATCAAAACTATCTGTGTATTTTGTGGATCAAAAGTAGGGAAAGGTTTTGGGTATCTAGAAGCTGCTGTGGATCTTGGAAAGAAATTGGGAGAGAAAGGTATCACTCTCGTGTATGGAGGAGGTAGCAGTGGATTGATGGGTTGTGTTCCACAATCCGCTCAAGCAGAGAAAGCAAGAGTGATAGGTGTTATACCTACTCCTTTAGCTGATATTGCAGGCAAAACACAAGGGCATGAAGTACAAACCTTATCTATCCATGAACGCATAACTTGCATGTTATATGGTTCTGACGCCTTCATAGCCCTGCCTGGAGGTTTTGGTACTTTAGAAGAAATCTTTAATATTACCTCATGGGCTCAACTAGATCTCCATACTAAGCCTATTGGACTTTTAAATGTTAACAATTTCTTTGATGGTTTTACTAACATTTCTTGATTATGCTGTGGAACAGGGATTCATCTCTCCATTTTCTAGGAGAATCCTTATTTCTGCTCCTACTATTGAGGAACTTCTGGATAAGTTACAATCATATATTCCAATACAAGATCCAGCAGGAGTAAAGATAGATTGGTCGCAAGGAAGGGGAATCAAGCGAAAATGGAGTCCGGTTAATGTAAATTTATCTTTGTGAACTCTAGAATAGGTGGTGGTAGAGTACGGAGTATTCTCACTCTTGAGACACACCATAAATTTCTAGGATTTTATCAGTGTTTTAATCTTGTGTACCTCAAAGATTTAAGGTGGTAGAGTATGGAGTATTTCTTACTCTTGAGACACACCTTTTTCTTTATTTCCTCAAAATGTCAGAGGTGGTAGGATACGGCTACTCCCGAAACACATCTCTTATTTTGAGGATTATAAATGTTTTTCCCCTTTTTCGTTTTGCATGTATGACTCGTTTTATGCTTATTCAGGAGCAATAATAATATCATTTCAGTATATTTAGATGATAATTTTTACTTCTTCTGGAGTAAATATGTACTTCTTCTGGAATACATAAGTGCTCGTGCAAGAACTTTTCCAGACACTTATCATCTAATATTCATCTCATAATACTGATGAGATTATTTTCACATTAGCTATGTCCGTGCTATCATGTGATATTATTTTATCATACATCAACATTCTCTTGTTGAATAATTTTCATCCACCCATTCAAATTCAGATATTGGTAACTTCTGGTACCATTGGATAAAATATTTTTATCAACATTTACCAACTTTTTGGTAGTGATAACTTCTGGTATCATTTGATGAAATATTATCTATCTTTAGTAGTGATAACTTCTGGTATCATTTAATGAAGTATTAAATAACAATATTTTATTAACAATAATAATACTAGGGTTATACCACCAAGTATATATTAACAATAATATTGTATATATATTAACAATAATAATACTGGGGTTATACCACCAAGTATATATTAAAAATAATATTGTATATATATATTAACAATAATGATACTGGGGTTATACCACCACGTATATATGTTGACAACAATCCTCTAATATGTTAGAATTAACCAACAATTGAGGTGTTTATATGTATTCAATTGATAAACCGACCATATAGGCGGTGTCAACATAATAAAATAATTAAACCGACCATATAGGCGATGTCAACATAATGAAATAATTAAACCGACCATATAGGCGGTATCAACATAATGAAATAATTAAACCGACCATATAGGCGATGTCAACATAATGAAATAATTAAACCGACCATATAGGCGGTATCAACATAATGAAATAATTAAACCGACCATATAGGCGGTATCAACGTAATGAAATAATTACCTTTCATGAGTGAGTGAATCATATCTTTCAGTCAAGGTATTCATAATAGTCCAATCCGTTACGGTGCGTGAATTTGCTTTGAAAGTTTCGGGTTACACAATTTCTCCAATTTTTTCTATGGACTTGGAATTGATTTTCTAATCTATGATGTATAAATGATTTTCTAATACCAAAAACACTAGATTTGAAATATGAAACATTGATTAATAATAATCTGGTTTCTGATACAGAAGTTCATCATTTAGATGCAACTGTAGAGCATACTCCCGTCGTATTACTCAATTGGCTAGAGACTCGTGCTGATAACGTGTTATAAAACTATCAAAATCTAAACAAGAATTAGAGATGAAGAGATGGAGAGAATAAAGAGGAGAATTCTCATTCCATTAGGTGTGTGAAATACAACAATGAATGCCTCTATTTATAGGAAGATAAAGTCATTCACAATAATTCTTTACAATATTAATTAGGTGGGAGTTAGGTAAGAAATTAGGTAGAGATCTACAAAGGAATTTCTTAATAATTTCTAATAATTTATAACAGAAACCATTTTATTATATCTTTTTTTTTATTATTATTTCTTTTAAGGCTATGTTTAACAGACCAAGGAAAAACTAATTGGGAGTTGATAGCGGATAACCGATAAGTTAGTTGATTGAAATAGAAGTATTTGACAAAACTAAATGAAAAGCTAGTTCGTAAATACGAAATGAGATAAAAATATATTTTAAATACTCCAATGACATTAAAGTGTAATTTAAAAATAATAATAATAAAGAGGTTAAAAATGGAATAAAAAGTGAAAAAACTCATAGAGCTTATTTGAAAAACTTTTAAAAACACTTTTTGAGATAGTTCTAACTTCTCAAATAAGTTCATCAACTAGACGAGACTTATTTTAGTAGATAAAATTCATAAGCTCTTATTTGGGTTACCAAACATACTCACATTAATAAACAAAGTTTATTAACTCTTAATAAATAATTGTAATTAATAATAAAAAAAAAATGTCAATTTTTATTCTCAAATAGGGTGATTTTCACTTGAGGTCACTGAACTTTCATTATACTTGTAACTAGGTCATTGAACTTCAATTTAATGTCTTTTAATTTATAAGTCATGCTTCTTGTACTTGGAGATTGACATAATACATATATGACACAATCTTATCACTTTACTCATCATATCAAGTCCTAAATCAAAACGCACAATTTCGACACATCACTTTTTATCACATTTCCTGTCAACCTACAATTACAAATAGTATTTTGGTCAATTTATAAGTACTAGTATATAACACGTGCGATGCACATGATATTGTAACGATAGTATGATATTTTTATTCAAGTATATATGTTTTTGAAATTGAATAAAAATTGTCCAAGTTTCTACACGTTATACCTAAAAAATATTCAATATGTTGATTTAAACAATTTCAATATCGAACTCAATTTACCTCAAACATTATTCGAATTTCTAAGTACACAATACCCTTATCAATAATACCATCATCTTTATTCTAATTACTAATTGCTGATTTCTTTAAATTTTGTATCTCCTGAAATGTATTCTTATATTACCTTATTCGAAAAAATGGAGTTGGGAGGATTTCTTCTTCCATGTGTGTATATAATTCAAAATTAATCCATTGATGCAGTGGAAAAAGAATGATAAATATCATTTGACAATTTATCCAGATTTTAGAATTAAGATGAAAAAAATCAGTTGTAATCTAGCGTAAAAAAAATATTTATCATGCATGTGCAATTAGAACTCAAAACAACATTTGATCATAAATGTCTGAGAAAAATTGAGATGTATCTAATCTAGGTTCACTACTAAGGGGTGATTATTCGAGACACATAAAATATCATATTTAATTAAAATAATGTTTGATTAGGATTTTTTTTTTTAAATCGATGCCTTCAAGTTTCTAGCTCAACAAATTGATTCATAGTGTCGTGACTCTCAAAGTAGCATACACATTTCTTTAAATTGATTGAACCACCACAAACCATCATATCAAATTTTACTACAACCTAATGAGACTTGTTCATTGATTTGATACAATTACAACATGCCCTCGTGATTCTTTTCATAATTTGACATAGTAAACACTAATAATAAAATGAGTTCAAAAGTATAGTAACAGGAGTCGAGATGAACAAAACACAATACATATTGACAAAATATTAACTTGTAACCACGCATACCTCGTGACATATTTATAAACTGTAAAACTAAAATTTCACTTTAAAATTCGAATACAAGATATACATATAAACCAACTTAGAAATAAACAAATGATCTTCTCAAAAATTTGCACTTCGGAATTTCAACATAAAATTTAATACAATAAAAATTTAAATTGAGTAGAAAATAAGACTTAATTAGTTTTCATACAATTAATATTTTAGAAAAATAAATTTACACACATCATACTTCAATAATTGATCTTTTGAACAAAAAAGTGGATCTTCACAACACTCTATTTTTATGGGTATTGTGAGAATATAATCAGCATCAAATTAATATTTGACAAATAAACTTAAAATTGAAATATGACTAATAGAAAATAAAATGATTAATGTAGAAGATGAAAACGATTTTTTTGTATAGAAGTAAAAAAATTAATTCAAGAAATACACATTTTTTTCTTTTTCTCATATTAGTTGAAGGATGTTTATGAACTTTAAATTATTTGAGAGTTATAATTCTATTTAAAAGATTTTTAGTGGGAAAGTGAAGAGTTTATGTAAATATATGAAAAATATATTTTTTTTATCTACAATACGATTATAAAATAAAATAAAATAAAATTTTAAAAAATTGCACATTAATAAAAATTAACGGTAAATATGATATTATTAAAAGGTTTGAGGGTTAAATAATAAAAAAAAAGTTTATCCTTTAAGACCTTTTAAAAGTATTTTTTTAAAAAATAATATGCATGTAAAAGTTTTAATTCAAGAAGTACACATTTTTTTTTTTTCATTTCTCATATTAATTGAAAAACGTAATAGAAACTACAAATTATATGAGAGTTATTGATTTTATTTAAAATATTTTTTGTAAGAAAGTGAAGAGTTTAAATTGTAAATGTATGAAAATTATTTTTGTTGACAATACGAAAATAAAAAAAATATTAAAAATGTATATTAATTAAAATTAATGGTGAATATGAAATTATTAAAAAGATGTGAGGGTAAAATAGTCTAAAATCTTTTCTCACTTTAAGAGACTTTTAAAAGTAGTATAGATTAAAAGTCACTTCATTTGACATATCTGTCAAAACTAATGATGTGCCAAAACATTACAGCATGGCATCCTTCACAAAAATAAGATTTGACAAAATAGAGAAAAAGAGAGGAGAGAGTAGAAAAATAAAAAATATATGAGAGACAAAATTTTAGGTGGCGTTCTGTTTGTATTTTATTTTGTATTTTCATTTTCGAAAATATTTTTTTTTTCCTGTTTTCATTTTTATTTTCAAATTTGATGAAAACGCGTTTGATTTGTCATTTCTGAAAACTGTTTTTGAAAATGAAAAGGTGGAAAACACGTTCTGTTTGACATTTTACAGAATACTACTTAAACTATTTTTAATTAATTTGCTTGCAGAATACTACTGACTCGAACTCAAATTTTCTTTCACAATACACTGAAAACATGGTTACATGCAACACACTAATGTGAGCATTAAGAATCTATATTATTACAGCTTGGTCAGGTTCGAGATTTGAGAAAACTATAGTTCTATTAAAATCCAGAAAATGCAAGTTTTTTCAAAACCACCAGAGTCCATTTATCAAATCATTTTTTGAAATATAATAACAAGAATTCTCACTTAATTTTTTTTTGTAATATTGATATTGAATTCAATAAAACTTTATTTAAACTTAGTTCCAAATTAGGATAATTCTCAAAATATATATATATATATATATATTTAGGCTTAGTTCCAAGTTAGGATAATTCTAAAAAAAAATAAAAATAAAAATAAAAAATTTATATTAAGCTTAGATCCAGGTTGAGATAATTCTTTAAAAAAAAAAAAAAAATTTACGAAAACGCTTTTTCCGCGTTTTGGACATTTTTTGTCGAAATACACACAAAATGCCCAAAACTTAGGGGCCGTTCTCTTTGTGTTTCGATTTTGGATTTTGAGTTTTGAATTTTGAATTTTGGTTGTTTGTTTTGGGATTGCTGAAAACATATTCTCTTTGTGATTTTGGAAAACTGTTTTCAAAAATAGAAAATTGAAAAATGCGTTTACTTTGTAATTTTTTGATATATTTATTTTGTAATATTTTATATTTAAAAAATGATTGATTTGTTGAATATCATTAATTTTAATGTTAATAAATCAGTTAGTTCTCTATGTCAATAAATTCATCATTAATATTGTTTCAGCTAAACAAAAATTTAACCACATACCAACAAAATCTTAACATGAATCTATATATAATGACAAAATAATATAAGAACTTCAAGTGAAGGAAGTGTCTCATATTTACAAATAATAATAATAATAATAATAAAAATTAAAATTAAAATTAAAAATTACAAAATTACAAAAAAAAAATGGATTTTTTTTTTTAACATGGATCTATATAATGACAAAATAATATAAGAACTTCAGGTGAAGGAAGTGTCTCACTTTTACAAAATAATAATAATAATAATAATAATAATAATAATAATAATAATAAATAAATAAATAAATAAATAAATAAAATAAAAATCTTAAAATGGATCTATATATAATGACAAAATAATATAAGAACTTCAAGTGAATGAAGTGTCTCACTTTTACAAAAAAAATAATAAAAAATAAATAAATAAATAAAAAATCTTGACATGATCTATATATAATGAGAAAATAACATAAGAACTTCAAGTGAAGGAAGTATCTCTCACTTTTACAAAAAAATAATAACAATAATTTACAAAATAAAAATAAAAATATCTTAACATGGATCTATATATAATGACAAAATAACATAAGAATTTCAAGTGAAAGAAGTGTCTCACATTTTAAAAATAATAATAATAATAATAAATAAAAAATTACAAAAAAAAAAAATATTAACATGGATCTATATATAATGGAAAAATAATATAATAACTTCAAGTGAATGAAGTGTCTCACATTTATAAAAATAAAAAAAAATAAAAAATCAAAATCAAAATCAAAATCAAAACGCGCGTTTTTGTCGTTTTGGATTTTTTAACACAAAATATCCAAAACGTAATAAACTCGTTTTGAGTTTCCTTTGTAATTTTTTTGGTGTTTTGGAAAACTCGTTTCTGAAAATGGGCAAAGTGAACGCGTTTTCGATATTTCCAAAAATCGAAAACTCAAAACGGGCTCAAAACAGCAAAGAGAATGTGGCCTTAGTTTTGGGCTTTTTGCGTTTTGTGTACAATTTTTTTTTTTTTTTTTTTTTCCAAAATGCGTTTTCAAAAATGGTAAAGAGAACGCGTTTTAGCGTTTTCGAAAATAAAAACAGAAAACGACTTCAAAGCAGCAAAGAGAATATGACTATATTTATTGTAGAATGTGTCTAGAAAGATGTTTAGAAAAAGACATTTTTTTAAACATCATTCTATAATAAATATTGCCATGTGAATTTTGCCATCTACACATTATTTGTCACGTTACCGCTAGGGCATTTAAATGTATTATAGGGATGCTCTTAGTCTATTTCTCAAGTCACTCATTGAAATTGCAATGAAGATGGCTAAACTAGTAAACTTTAACCATGCTTGAACTTCTATTTTAGTGCAATAAGGCCACTATTATTTACTTTACGCTAATCAGGACACCAATTGAGTTCTCTTAATTAGGGGTGGGCGTGGGTTGGGTTGGGTCGATTTTTTGCCCAACTCGAACCCAACCCACTATGGTCGGGTTGATAAAAAATCAACCCAACCCAATCAAGTTTGGTCGGGTTGGATTGGGTTGAGTGGTTTGGGCTTTGGTCCAATTAAATAAAACTCTTAAAAAATTATGTTCATAAATCAATTATTAACTCAAATAAATTATGTACAATACAATAAGCTCAAATATAATAAATTGAATATTTGCTAATAAAATTAAAATATGTTCAAATTATATTTGAGTTTCATACAAATTAAAAATGAATTTAAGATTCTTGAAATTTAAATGGTCTTATATTTTTTAAATTTTGATTGGGTTGGGTTTGTCATCCAACCCACAACCCAACCCAACCCAACCCAAACAAATTTTTTATTTTATAACCCAACACAACCCAATTTTCATCAAAACCCAACCTAACCCGATCGGATTGGGCGGTTTTGGCAGGTTGGACGGGTTGATGCCCACCCCTACTCTTAATGAGCCCAGCTGTGTGATGGTTGGATATTTACTATTTAGTAGTTGAATTGAAGTGCTTATAATTTGGCTATATATATAAAGTCTTTATAAAAAATAACACACGCATACTTTCCCGCAAAAATGTACTTTCTAAGTTTAGAAGGATTTTGTAAAAAACACAAGAATTAAAGAATAAATAAAAAATGATTGCATTTTAGAAAGTGTAATGCTTGCAAATTTGAATTAGACTTTTGAGCACTACATGCATTTGTTCCCAAATAAAAAATAAAAATAAAAATCATTTTGAGCATTGTTAAAGTATATAAAAAATAAGGGTAGTTAAAATTTTTTGTTTAAAAACATAGAATGTGATGTTTTCGAGGAAAAAATTAGTTATTGAAAAGTATAGAGAAAAAATATGTGTGATTAAAAAGTAGTTTAAAAACGTGTTATTTAAAAATATTTTGTCAAACAGAGATACTCGTTCTAATTCCAACAAAGGACAATTTAATTTAATTTTTTAACAATTTTGTTTTTACTTAATAGGATAATTGATTTTAATATAACTATTAATCTGATTATTTATCCTAACTTCATTTTTTTTTTTTTTGTGAAAAATGTGAAAAAATTATATCAAAAGCATCGCAAGTCTAATTTAAAAAAAAAAAAAATCTCTCTCTCTCTCTCTCTCTCTCTCCATCAATGAGATCATTTATGTTGAAACCGCTTTTTCTTTCGTAATCTTTAGTCCCACATTGTTTGTGTTTCATAGTAGACTTCTGTGCTTTTTAAATAGCTTTGAATTTGACATTTGGTTTTAGTGCTCGGAGAAATAAAATCAGAAGGGTGCGGGAAGGCCTGGGGAGTTCCCTTGAGAATAGGATCGAACTGATTGCAAGCCATGCAAGGGTATGTTATCCGTGCCAAATATGACAAAAAGTGGAAGAAAACTCAATTGAACTACTTTATATGACTACATTAACTCATGAGCAATGATACATTTTTCATTTTTCAGATTTATTCGATGATATAAATTGAGGTAGAACTGGATTATGATGTTCTTGCTGCTGAAGTTCTGAGTAACATGGTATGTGGCGAAATTCTTAGCAATGGCAGTGGATGCAGCTAAGAATGCTGGGAAGGTGAATCAGATTAATACTCCTAAGTGCTAATTTCAATTTGTTTTACTCTTCTTTTTGATACAGATACTGATGCTAGAAAATACTAATTTAGCTTTTCTCAGGGATATATGCCTCTAATGCTTCCTGCTATTTCTGTCTTCTGAGTTGTTTTATTATTGTTTTTTCTTATTCATTATGTTTTCCATCGTGCTCTTATAATTTACCTGAAATCCATCATGATAGTCTGCTTCTTGGAACTAATAATTTTATCAAAGTAGAGCAGAGTACCAAATATAGCTTCTTGCTGGCTGCAGCTCCCACTTCCTTTTAAGACTTATAAGAAAATATTATCAAATTAAGTTTGAAAGTTTTGAAATATTGATCATGACTGTCTGTTTGTGCTTACTAAATCTCATTTAAGGAAAGATGTGTTGGTTAAATTATGCACCTTCTATTGGGTTAACTTCTATTTAGTTTGAATAATGTTTAATATTCATTGCTCTGAATCCTAGAAACTATATGTTTATAGAAGCTACAGTTACTACTTCTTAAAGAAGAATATGTCATAAAGAAAATTTGTAATTATCACATGCTTAGGTGTGTGGAGGTCCATTTACATGTTCATGAAAATATTAGAATATACTTCTGTGAGTTTAGAGATGGCAATGCGGCAACTATATTCATTCCAGAAAAAGGATAAATTCCTAACTTTAAAAAGGCTATATTATTGAATCATTTTTTGTTTGTTCCTTTTTGTTGCATCAAGAGATAGTATTGTTATCTCATCTTTACAAACACATTGTTTTAAGTTGCTATTACATTAGTAGTCCAGATCCTACAGGGGTGTAAGAGCTAAACTTTAGGAGTTCACTATTGCAATTCAATCGCAGATGGCCCATTGACTTTTACCATTCAAAGAAGTTATTATAATTTGAATTTGCTATACTATTTGTAAAATTTTAATAGTTATTGTAATATAATATTTTTCCAGTTTGGCTTGCTGGAATCGGGACCACATGCTTTGTTTTGGTGCAAATTCTCAAAAATGGTCTAGAGGTCTTTGGAGTGGTGGGGGAGCTATATAGAATTTAGAGGAGGAGATGTGCATGATATTCACTTTGGTGTGCAAAGTGTTGTAGTAAGAGGGAGCTTGGAGAGGATGGATTTCACTAAAACCAGCTTGAGACCATTTTCCTTTGCCAAGTGGAGTCTGTCTCGAAGCGAAATTGCTTCCACGTCATCAATCCCAAAAAGGCCTAAAGTTAGTCTTCTTTGATTGAGTTTCCATAACAATACCCTGACCATCATAAGTGATTGTGCCTGAATTGATGAACCCGACCTCCCACCAGATTGCCACATCTGATTCAGTTTAAGGCCCCACCTAAAGGTGGCTTCCAAATAGGTGAAGTAGCTTCTTGACCTCTCCATGCGGTTGTTTATTAATTATAGTCCAACCCAGTTTGTAGGACCAAGGCATTTGATGTGTATGAGGTCGGGATTGGGGTCGATGAACAATGTCTATGGTGATTAAGCTTAAGCAAGGTTTTGATGTGCAAACCTATTCATAGATTTGCTTTTCTTTTCCAGTTGTAAACATTAGGAAAAAATCTGCTAAACGTATAACATGATGTGGGTCTACCTCAAGCTTACATGTAGTATCAAAAATAAACATTATTTATTCTTTGATGTAAATATTAATTGGATTTGGAGTGAATGGAGCACATAAAAATACAAAATACGAAAATTGGCTTTATACATTTGTGAAAAATTACATTGTTTCAGTGGGAAAATAAGGAGGAAATTTTTAGAGTGTTGTGATTCGATAAACATTATATTTTCAGCTAAAATTTGGTAAAATTTAGTTATTTTAGTCAAAAAAAATTATTTATCTGTACAAATCATTTCTCAAATGTGGGAAAAAAGAGAGACCGAAATTAGGGGACAAAAAGAAGAGGGAGTGGGGGGGGGGGGACCAAGCAATTTTCATGGAAGGTGGAAAACAAAAATCCACATCACCCATGGAAATTCATTTCATAAAAATGTTGGAAACGATTATCATGTGCAGCCAAGGTGGAAAAAAATTGATTATCTAACATAACAAAAGTGGGAAAAGTGCTATGAAAAATTCAAGTTTCATGCAAAAAGAATGCCTATCAACCAGGCCCTCAATATAAATTTATTACACTTTTTTAAGTTTTCACGTTAAAATGACATCACCAAAAATAGACAAAATATATAATTAGAATAATGAAATATGCTCTAACATGGCATTGCAACAAGAAGTATGGTGATTTTTTTGAGAGAGAAAAAAAAATTCAAAATGGAATGAAATGGCCCTAATATATAAAATTTATATTTCTGTTTCAACACATTATATCTTTGTCAATTAAGTATGTCTGTGCATCGCACGGATGTGAAATTAGTATTAATTATACAATCATACCAAATAAAAATATAGTACAATAATATTTTAATACAAAATATTATCAAATTTAAAACTTAAAAAAAAAAATCAAAATAGGAAATACAACATTTACAAAACGTTATTTTTATCTTTTTTTTATATATTTTAAATTATTTTGAAATAAAATTTAATAAATAAAATTAACAATCATAAATCTATATTTACTTTGAATTGGTAAAGAATATTGTTGTTATATTTTTTTGCTTATTTAATTTTACTCCAAATGAGTAAATGTCGTTTTATTTGTAAAATAATTTTTTTTAGAAAATTTTCTGATCTTTGAGGGACCAAGCAATTTTCATGGAAGGTGGAAAACAAAAATCCACATCACCCATGGGAATTCATTTCATAAAAATGTTGGAAAACGACTATCATGTGCAGCCAAGGTGGAAAAAAATTGATTATCTAACATAACAAAAGTGGGAAAAGTGGTATGAAAAATTCAAGTTTCATGCAAAAAGAATGCCTATCAACCAGGCCCTCAGTATAAATTTATTACACTTTTTTAAGTTTTCACGTTAAAATGACATCAACAAAAATAGACAAAATATATAATTAGAATAATGAAATATGCTCTAACATGGCATTGCAACAAGAAGTATGGTGATTTTTTTGAGAGAGAAAAAAAAAAATTCAAAATGGAATGAAATGGCCCTAATATATAAAATTTATATTTCTGTTTCAACACATTATATCTTTGTCAATTAAGTATGTCTGTGCATCGCACGGATGTGAAATTAGTATTAATTATACAATCATACCAAATAAAAATATAGTACAATAATATTTTAATACAAAATATTATCAAATTTAAAACTTAAAAAAAAATCAAAATAGGAAATACAACATTTACAAAACGTTATTTTTATCTTTTTTTTATATATTTTAAATTATTTTGAAATAAAATTTAATAAATAAAATTAACAATCATAAATCTATATTTACTTTGAATTGGTAAAGAATATTGTTGTTATATTTTTTTGCTTATTTAATTTTACTCCAAATGAGTAAATGTCGTTTTATTTGTAAAATAATTTTTTTTAGAAAATTTTCTGATCTTTGAAATAATTATTTAGTTTTTAATTAAAATCGATTCGACCCCGGTTCAACCCGATTCAATCCTCTAACCTTTGACATGTTGCCTCTTCAGGTCGAACCATTTTAGATTTTCTGAACACGGAGTATTATATAACTTAAATGATATAATTTAAAATGAAGTAAAAAAATA
This sequence comes from Ligustrum vulgare, assembly GCA_963555705.1. Taxonomy (NCBI): domain Eukaryota; kingdom Viridiplantae; phylum Streptophyta; class Magnoliopsida; order Lamiales; family Oleaceae; genus Ligustrum; species Ligustrum vulgare. The sequence continues at coordinate 1,042,777 of OY743172.1, read as the reverse complement.
TAAAGTAAAACTTTGACATTTGGTCTTTTGGACAATTTTACGGACAATGTTTTTACAGTTTACTCTCACTTATTATATTGTATTAAATTTCTTGTTGAGATCTTCGATTTGACGTCTATATTACATATTTTTCGACTTCAAAATAATACAATAATATGTATGTTTAAAAAAGTGGTTTGAGAAATTTTGTGGTTTATAAACTACTTTTGCAAGTTTATTAAACACATGCTTAAACATAATTTTAATACTGATAGTTACTCATAGAATTTTTCAAATACATTTCAACATGCGAGAGTGATTACTTCTAACTCTTGTTAATTGTCATTACATATGATGGGAAATTATATTCAATCAAGTATGAAATTATTTGATTTGAAAGAAAATTTCTGAATTAGTTATTTATTTTTTTATATAATCTAATTGGAAAACTTATAAAAAAAATACATAATATAAGGAATGTTCTTAAGTTCTTTAAAATAAAACATTTTTCGTTCTTTAAACTAAAACATTTTCGGGTTATTTAAATATTTTTCAACACATTTTATAATATAATTTTATATCTTTAGAAATAATTTAATTTTACTTTACCAAATTAGTTACATTATGATTAAGCAGAATGTTTTTTAATAATCTTTTTTTAATTAATTTAACAAAATTTCTAAATTACGGATCTTGAATACTTTTTATAACAATAGAGAATTTTTTTTTATTTTTAAATTAGACTTATGATGCTTTTGATGTAATTTTTTCACAATTTTCACAAAAAAAAAAAAAAAAAAAATGAAGTTATGATACATAATAAGATTAAGAGTTATATTAAAATCAATCATCCTATTAAGTAATTAAAAATAAATTTGTCAAAATATTTTTTTTTAAAATTGTTCTTTTTTGGAATTGGAACGAAGTATCTCCGTTTGACAAAATATTTTTAAACTACTTTTTAATCACACATATTTTTTTTTCTCCACATTTAAATCACTAATTTTTACCTCGAAAACATCACATTCTATACTTTTAAATAAAATTTTTTAACTATCATTATTTTTTATATAATTTAACAGTGCTCAAAACGATTTTTATTTGGGAACAAATGCATGTAATGCTCAAAAGTGTAATTCAAATTTGTAACCATTACACTTTCCAAAATGCAATCATTTTTTATTTATTCTTTAATTCTTGTACTTTTTGCAAAACCTTTATAAATTTAGAAAGTATATTTTTGCGGGAAAGTGTGTGTGTGTTATTTTTGATAAACAGAGTCTTTATCAAAAATAACACACACACACTTTCCCGCAAAAATATACTTTCTAAATTTATAAAGGTTTTGTTTATCAAAAATAACACACACACACTTTCCCGCAAAAATATACTTTCTAAATTTATAAAGGTTTTGCAAAAAGTACAAGAATTAAAGAATAAATAAAAAATGATTGCATTTTGGAAAGTGTAATGGTTACAAATTTGAATTACACTTTTGAGCATTACATGCATTTGTTCCCAAATAAAAATCGTTTTGAGCACTGTTAAATTATATAAAAAATAATGATAGTTAAAAAATTTTATTTAAAAGTATAGAATGTGATGTTTTCGAGGTAAAAATTAGTGATTTAAATGTGGAGAAAAAAAAATATGTGTGATTAAAAAGTAGTTTAAAAATATTTTGTCAAACGGAGATACTTCGTTCCAATTCCAAAAAAGAACAATTTTAAAAAAAAATATTTTGACAAATTTATTTTTAATTACTTAATAGGATGATTGATTTTAATATAACTCTTAATCTTATTATGTATCATAACTTCATTTTTTTTTTTTTTTTTTTGTGAAAATTGTGAAAAAATTACATCAAAAGCATCATAAGTCTAATTTAAAAATAAAAAAAAAATCTCTATTGTTATAAAAAGTATTCAAGATCCGTAATTTAGAAATTTTGTTAAATTAATTAAAAAAAGATTATTAAAAAACATTTTGCTTAATCATAATGTAACTAATTTGGTAAAGTAAAATTAAATTATTTCTAAAGATATAAAATTATATTATAAAATGTGTTGAAAAATATTTAAATAACCCGAAAATGTTTTAGTTTAAAGAACGAAAAATGTTTTATTTTAAAGAACTTAAGAACATTCCTTATATTATGTATTTTTTTTATAAGTTTTCCAATTAGATTATATAAAAAAATAAATAACTAATTCAGAAATTTTCTTTCAAATCAAATAATTTCATACTTGATTGAATATAATTTCCCATCATATGTAATGACAATTAACAAGAGTTAGAAGTAATCACTCTCGCATGTTGAAATGTATTTGAAAAATTCTATGAGTAACTATCAGTATTAAAATTATGTGTAAGCATGTGTTTAATAAACTTGCAAAAGTAGTTTATAAACCACAAAATTTCTCAAACCACTTTTTTAAACATACATATTATTGTATCATTTTGAAGTCGAAAAATATGTAATATAGACGTCAAATCGAAGATCTCAACAAGAAATTTAATACAATATAATAAGTGAGAGTAAACTGTAAAAACATTGTCCGTAAAATTGTCCAAAAGACCAAATGTCAAAGTTTTACTTTATATTTTTTTACTTCATTTTAAATTATATCATTTAAGTTATATAATACTCCATGTTCAGAAAATCTAAAATGGTTCGACCTGAAGAGGCAACATGTCAAAGGTTAGAGGATTGAATCGGGTTGAACCGGGGTCGAATCGATTTTAATTAAAAACTAAATAATTATTTCAAAGATCAGAAAATTTTCTAAAAAAAATTATTTTACAAATAAAACGACATTTACTCATTTGGAGTAAAATTAAATAAGCAAAAAAATATAACAACAATATTCTTTACCAATTCAAAGTAAATATAGATTTATGATTGTTAATTTTATTTATTAAATTTTATTTCAAAATAATTTAAAATATATAAAAAAAAGATAAAAATAACGTTTTGTAAATGTTGTATTTCCTATTTTGATTTTTTTTTAAGTTTTAAATTTGATAATATTTTGTATTAAAATATTATTGTACTATATTTTTATTTGGTATGATTGTATAATTAATACTAATTTCACATCCGTGCGATGCACAGACATACTTAATTGACAAAGATATAATGTGTTGAAACAGAAATATAAATTTTATATATTAGGGCCATTTCATTCCATTTTGAATTTTTTTTTTCTCTCTCAAAAAAATCACCATACTTCTTGTTGTAATGCCATGTTAGAGCATATTTCATTATTCTAATTATATATTTTGTCTATTTTTGTTGATGTCATTTTAACGTGAAAACTTAAAAAAGTGTAATAAATTTATACTGAGGGCCTGGTTGATAGGCATTCTTTTTGCATGAAACTTGAATTTTTCATACCACTTTTCCCACTTTTGTTATGTTAGATAATCAATTTTTTTCCACCTTGGCTGCACATGATAGTCGTTTTCCAACATTTTTATGAAATGAATTCCCATGGGTGATGTGGATTTTTGTTTTCCACCTTCCATGAAAATTGCTTGGTCCCTCAAAGATCAGAAAATTTTCTAAAAAAAATTATTTTACAAATAAAACGACATTTACTCATTTGGAGTAAAATTAAATAAGCAAAAAAATATAACAACAATATTCTTTACCAATTCAAAGTAAATATAGATTTATGATTGTTAATTTTATTTATTAAATTTTATTTCAAAATAATTTAAAATATATAAAAAAAAGATAAAAATAACGTTTTGTAAATGTTGTATTTCCTATTTTGATTTTTTTTTTAAGTTTTAAATTTGATAATATTTTGTATTAAAATATTATTGTACTATATTTTTATTTGGTATGATTGTATAATTAATACTAATTTCACATCCGTGCGATGCACAGACATACTTAATTGACAAAGATATAATGTGTTGAAACAGAAATATAAATTTTATATATTAGGGCCATTTCATTCCATTTTGAATTTTTTTTTCTCTCTCAAAAAAATCACCATACTTCTTGTTGCAATGCCATGTTAGAGCATATTTCATTATTCTAATTATATATTTTGTCTATTTTTGGTGATGTCATTTTAACGTGAAAACTTAAAAAAGTGTAATAAATTTATATTGAGGGCCTGGTTGATAGGCATTCTTTTTGCATGAAACTTGAATTTTTCATAGCACTTTTCCCACTTTTGTTATGTTAGATAATCAATTTTTTTCCACCTTGGCTGCACATGATAATCGTTTCCAACATTTTTATGAAATGAATTTCCATGGGTGATGTGGATTTTTGTTTTCCACCTTCCATGAAAATTGCTTGGTCCCCCCCCCCCCCACTCCCCCTTCTTTTTGTCCCCTAATTTCGGTCTCTCTTTTTTCCCACATTTGAGAAATGATTTGTACAGATAAATAATTTTTTTTGACTAAAATAACTAAATTTTACCAAATTTTAGCTGAAAATATAATGTCTATCGAATCACAACACTCTAAAAATTTCCTCCTTATTTTCCCACTGAAACAATGTAATTTTTCACAAATGTATAAAGCCAATTTTCGTATTTTGTATTTTTATGTGCTCCATTCACTCCAAATCCAATTAATATTTACATCAAAGAATAAATAATGTTTATTTTTGATACTACATGTAAGCTTGAGGTAGACCCACATCATGTTATACGTTTAGCAGATTTTTTCCTAATGTTTACAACTGGAAAAGAAAAGCAAATCTATGAATAGGTTTGCACATCAAAACCTTGCTTAAGCTTAATCACCATAGACATTGTTCATCGACCCCAATCCCGACCTCATACACATCAAATGCCTTGGTCCTACAAACTGGGTTGGACTATAATTAATAAACAACCACATGGAGAGGTCAAGAAGCTACTTCACCTATTTGGAAGCCACCTTTAGGTGGGGCCTTAAACTGAATCAGATGTGGCAATCTGGTGGGAGGTCGGGTTCATCAATTCAGGCACAATCACTTATGATGGTCAGGGTATTGTTATGGAAACTCAATCAAAGAAGACTAACTTTAGGCCTTTTTGGGATTGATGACGTGGAAGCAATTTCGCTTCGAGACAGACTCCACTTGGCAAAGGAAAATGGTCTCAAGCTGGTTTTAGTGAAATCCATCCTCTCCAAGCTCCCTCTTACTACAACACTTTGCACACCAAAGTGAATATCATGCACATCTCCTCCTCTAAATTCTATATAGCTCCCCCACCACTCCAAAGACCTCTAGACCATTTTTGAGAATTTGCACCAAAACAAAGCATGTGGTCCCGATTCCAGCAAGCCAAACTGGAAAAATATTATATTACAATAACTATTAAAATTTTACAAATAGTATAGCAAATTCAAATTATAATAACTTCTTTGAATGGTAAAAGTCAATGGGCCATCTGCGATTGAATTGCAATAGTGAACTCCTAAAGTTTAGCTCTTACACCCCTGTAGGATCTGGACTACTAATGTAATAGCAACTTAAAACAATGTGTTTGTAAAGATGAGATAACAATACTATCTCTTGATGCAACAAAAAGGAACAAACAAAAAATGATTCAATAATATAGCCTTTTTAAAGTTAGGAATTTATCCTTTTTCTGGAATGAATATAGTTGCCGCATTGCCATCTCTAAACTCACAGAAGTATATTCTAATATTTTCATGAACATGTAAATGGACCTCCACACACCTAAGCATGTGATAATTACAAATTTTCTTTATGACATATTCTTCTTTAAGAAGTAGTAACTGTAGCTTCTATAAACATATAGTTTCTAGGATTCAGAGCAATGAATATTAAGCATTATTCAAACTAAATAGAAGTTAACCCAATAGAAGGTGCATAATTTAACCAACACATCTTTCCTTAAATGAGATTTAGTAAGCACAAACAGACAGTCATGATCAATATTTCAAAACTTTCAAACTTAATTTGATAATATTTTCTTATAAGTCTTAAAAGGAAGTGGGAGCTGCAGCCAGCAAGAAGCTATATTTGGTACTCTGCTCTACTTTGATAAAATTATTAGTTCCAAGAAGCAGACTATCATGATGGATTTCAGGTAAATTATAAGAGCACGATGGAAAACATAATGAATAAGAAAAAACAATAATAAAACAACTCAGAAGACAGAAATAGCAGGAAGCATTAGAGGCATATATCCCTGAGAAAAGCTAAATTAGTATTTTCTAGCATCAGTATCTGTATCAAAAAGAAGAGTAAAACAAATTGAAATTAGCACTTAGGAGTATTAATCTGATTCACCTTCCCAGCATTCTTAGCTGCATCCACTGCCATTGCTAAGAATTTCGCCACATACCATGTTACTCAGAACTTCAGCAGCAAGAACATCATAATCCAGTTCTACCTCAATTTATATCATCGAATAAATCTGAAAAATGAAAAATGTATCATTGCTCATGAGTTAATGTAGTCATATAAAGTAGTTCAATTGAGTTTTCTTCCACTTTTTGTCATATTTGGCACGGATAACATACCCTTGCATGGCTTGCAATCAGTTCGATCCTATTCTCAAGGGAACTCCCCAGGCCTTCCCGCACCCTTCTGATTTTATTTCTCCGAGCACTAAAACCAAATGTCAAATTCAAAGCTATTTAACAAGCACAGAAGTCTACTATGAAACACAAACAATGTGGGACTAAAGATTACGAAAGAAAAAGCGGTTTCAACATAAATGATCTCATTGATGGATTTTCAACTATCCAGATTACGAAAGAAAAAGTCATGCAATGTGAAACTAAATCACTACTGCTATGAAATGTTCTTATTAAAGCTGTGGATATCAGGGAAAATGACTTTGTCCATGTCCATCTCCAATAGCATGTATATACATGGAATTTATATGAATATCTGGAACCAAACCCAGAAAAAATATTTCAAAATAAATTCGAACAATTAAAATTCCAAATATATATATATATATATATATATTACCTCAAATTGATTCTTCTTTTTTTTTTATATGTGGCACTCAAAATATTTACCAAAATGCCACTCAACTATCTCTGCAAGAAAAAAATTATCAAAGTTAGAGAAATCTTGAACTAAAAAAAAATTATATGATCTTAGAAGATATCTGTTTCAAATGGAGAACGAACATGAATGCAAAGAATAGTTAAAGATCCAACCTTTAAGACTCAAGGTACAGCCTTTTCTCTCCAGAAAGAAGCTGCTTCATATCGAACTGCCCATTTCAAGAACAGTGGTAGCATCTTTCCTATCCATCCTGGAACCCTTAGGCATGTCATGGTAACTTTTTGATAAAAATATCAGCGACTGGTAGAGAACTGTCAAAAGAGAACCTCAAAATAAATCACAACAATTAAGGATCAACGAACCCTGGCCTTCCTGAAGTGCTGCTATCACCAATAAACTCGGAAAATGCAGTTAATGTTGGATATCCAACCTTAACAGAAAACAAATTAATCTTTTAAGAGTAGCACTTCCGCTGAGTAAAATGTGAACAAAATATACTATTTGCAGGCTGTAATTTGGTACATTGAAAAAGATTTAAAAGGTGACAAAGATCAAACCTTTGGAATATTACTATTTCTTAGTCTCTGTAGAAGCTGAACAAATGAAGAACATGACAAAACTGCCTGTAATGTCGCATTTATGACGCATAACGGCATAAGTTTCCAGTAAAGCCAAGATTATTTCTCTCATTGCCAATTGAGAGAGTAATAAAATATGGCTTGCCATGACTCAGAATTGAAATGTATCCCAGATTAAGATGATTTACAATGACTCAGAAGCTTGAGGAGAAGCAAAAGTGCTCGCAGCTGATTCTACAGAGCCATCATCAAATTGTTGGACTGAAACCAAACAATAGATTAAGCAAGGATAAGAACAAAAGTGGATGGAACCTGCTCATTAGTCAAATTAATCAAATTGAAGATACTACCCTCGTAAAAAAAAAAAAAAAAAAAAAAAAAAAAATTGAAGATACAATCATAAACCTCATTACAGAAAGGAGCTCGAATCTTGCATTTTCTTCAGTAATGCTTGAATCTAACATAGTTTCAAATAAACAGATAGTTATCTATATTATACCCAAAAAAATCCCGAAAGTCATCGGAGGCTTTATTCCTTAATATTGTAACGAAATCAGCTGTAGAACTTACTGTAAAAAAGGCCTGACCGACCAACGCCGGAAAGCAGCCGGAGTTACTACTAGAAATTCAAGTAAACAGTCGAAGACATGAAGAAACCCCTCTTCTGATTTTTTTCTGAACTACAGCGAGAAGTATGTTGGTATTGCTGAAGAAATTCGAACAATCAACAACTTCCATCAATTTCTTCGATTCCAACCCTGTCCTTACTCAATTTGCTGGATGGAGATCGAGGTTAAAGTGAGAGAGGGAGGAACCGACAGAGGGTAGATGGGCTAGGGTTCTTGTGTAGTTCAAATTTTGGTAAAAAAATCTGATTTTTGTGCGTGGGACCTAAATTATAGAAAACGTGAGGGAAGAAAAAGACCTAAGTTGTCAATCACTTCATATAAATCATATCATATATAAATCATATATCATATAAATATAAATAAAAGAAATTCTGGTTCATTTTTCAAAATTTGAAAAGCTGAGCACTCTCTTCGAGACGGAAAGCGAGTTGCTTCTACTGGAAGCCTCAAAATGCAGTTGATGAATGATCTTTTGGGAGGAAGACAAAAAATCAAATATTTTTGGTGGAATACTTTTGGAGGGAAAATTATGTCTACTATCCTCCTTTATAATAATAATAATAATAATACGATAAGATATTTCATAAATTTTGATCGAAATCATTATCACAATTATATTTTAGTGTATCGCACGATTGAAAATACAAGTATGAGTAAAACTAGGGTTTGGTTAAAACTGAAAAGACACCCAATATATAAAAGAATAATATAACATACAACCCCACCTTCTTTTGCTTTTCACCCATCAACCCAGTGCACTACACTGCTAGATGGCAGAGTAACATGAAGAGGGTAAAAATTGAAATGATTCATGGATAATTTCAAATATCTAGATTTTCTTACATACAAAAAAATGTGACATTTATTATTACATTTCTATTACAACGATATGATTGATCAAAAATCCATCTCCAATTGCATCGATATGCATATAAAAGAAACCCTATAATTTTCACCATTTCTCCACAAAAAGGAGTAGCATATTGCTTGTAAATCAAAATACATTGCATGATTACACCAAATTGAAGTTTAGTAACCTAGTTGGCTAGCACGATGACACTGCAATGACCTAGTTACAAGTATGATGCAAGTTTAATGACCCTCAGTACAATTTTAGATGAGCCGAAAGTTGAAAATTTCAAGATGAGCATCGACCATCCACTCAGATGGCATTACTACAAACAATTCCTCTTTTGTCAATGTTAACTGGTGGAACATCATCATCGGTAGGTCCTTTCTGTGGGAAAATAAATTAAATTAGTCACTAGTGCATGCGACTGTCGGTTATAATCACTTGTAATCATAAGCATAATTTGTATGTATGCATTAGTGATTATCGACTAATGGTTGCGATAGTGCATTAATATCATAATTACTTGAGATCACGAGCATAAATTGCATGTTTAAGTGATCATCAACCACAAGTAATGGTAATGGTCGTGATCGTGAACACAAGTCTTAACTCTAAATATGCAGTTATGCATAAAGTGATTATTTACCAATGACCACAGGACAACATTAAAATTCATTTGCAGAAGGTTAAGAATATTAATACAAACCTTAACATTACTCAAGTCAACGTGATGTTCCTCAAGGAACTTAATTAACTCCATGAAATGTTCTTCAGTTGGGCAATAATGACCACTGTATACCCATATAGCCTACCAAATAAATTAATAAAACAAATTATAAATATATGTCAACCCAAAAAATAAAAAAGAAAAAAGAAAAACCAAGATAGGATAATTACTTAATATTATCTCAAGTAATAATAAATAAAATTTAGTTATGGAAAAATGAAATAAAGATGATTCTGTTTGGTTGTTTAATTACATTTCAATTTTAAGAGAGAATAAATTTATTTAGAGCAATTGTAGATATCTTTTTCATTAATTTATTAGTTTTCACCAATAAATGTATTATTACCTATTTTAAAATTTACTTCTTTACTTATACATAGACTTCTAACCTAAATCAAACTACTTTCTCAAAAGGGAGTTTTGTGCCAAAAAGTGTAACATTGAAAAATGCTTGGGGAAAAAAATTAACTTTCAAGTTTAGCCAGAACACTCTATCTACGATAAAATTTCGAGTACTCCGTGACATTGTTTAATTGATATGTGTATAAAGTAATTATTGGGACCTATTATTGAAGATTGTTTCCCCCTCATTTAACTCTCAATCATGTTATATGTACAAAAAAGTTGTAAAAATAGGTTGACTAACCCCTACATATGAGGGGCCCACGCATAATAAAATATTCGTGGGCTCCTCATGTGAGGGTTAGTAACACTGTTCTTACAACTATATTTGTACAAATAGATTAATCATTTAACTATATCATACTCTGTGTCATACAAATTCGACCTCAAGTAGTCCATCACGGGCAACTATTCGTCCGGCTGCAATCGTGGCAGCTCCAGCCACAAAGCTAGAGTGCTGAAACATTCCTCTTTTCTTTTTCCCAACATACAAATTTCTTGAGGTGCTAAGAACGAACATCCATTTTATTCCCTTGCTAGTGTCTACAAGTGCACCACTTTGTCTATACACAAGCTTCCCACTTTCTACAATCACTTCATATACTTGTCTCTCTTCCTGCAAGAAAATAGTCAAATTATCACAAATCTAGCACTATATATACAGAATAGAATGGAGGAAAAAGAATTCACATAGTCGACCACAAATAGTTATACAATGGATGCTTACGGGTGCAAGATACTGAATGACTTGAGACTGTAAATCAGTTCTAGGGCACTCCTTGAGATCAACCTCTTTACCATCCCCCATGTCTAGCCTTCATTTTATAATAACAAGGGGTTTAAGTAAAATAAGATATAAGTTGAGTAATAGACTATATAATCGACTAGATTTTAATTGCCTAGTGCTACGTACCTTACTGAACAAGACACGATATTGGGGGTGTGTGCGCGCGCGCGCGCGTGTGTGTGTGGGGGGGGGGGGGGGGGGGGGGAATTTAAATTTTTTAGAGTAGATTTTTTTTTTCTATTTTATATATGTAACAGCCCAGTAGAAAAAAAAAAAAAATTTCCCATCGTTTCGCCCCTGCAAGATATGAAACTTTTCAATATTAAGCCCTTGTTAGGTATCCTTTAAAATTTTCTCATTTTTCTACAGTAATCAATCTCAATCATCCAATAAAAGTCAAACCCACAATATTTGACTTTTCGACAAAATTTCAATCATCCATTCTCTTAAAAATCACTATTTATTTAAAAAAACTATTTTTAAATAATACCAAACACACACTAAACTAAACATGATGTTGTGAAAGTGCATTTACCAGTAGAAGAATGGTTGTGAGCTCTGGCTATTAGACCATGCATCATGATATAGATTAAGATTGTGACCATAACGATGATGCGGATCAATCTGTGAGAAATAGGATAAAGCATTAGAGACGAAAATATTTCTAGAACTTCCTGATTAGCAAGGGCGGTTTGCAATATTGTCCAGGAGAAGAGAGTCTCGGTACTTCAGAAGTACTAGAAATGGTCTTCATTAGGGACATGTTCGGTACGTAGTTCTAGACAGAATGGACGGTGTTACTTACAGCTTCTAGCCAGTAATCAGTAGCTAATTCTTTAGCCTTTTCATCCATAGACAACCCTTTTCCAACCTAGGTAAGATCAAATTTATTAGTCATACATTATTCGCTAAAGGAAAACACATTTTTGGCTAATCATATCATAAACCAACGAGAAAACTTACCTTAGCTGCACAAGCTGTGGCCCGTGACCAACGAGAAAAAGCGGCCTCAATGTTGGAAGACGATACAAAACTTTGGTTCATAGCAGCAAATTAATCAGACGCTTTCGTCCTACAATAATGCCATTGAATCAAAATTCCAAGATTAGCAGCCCCATTCTTATTTCTACTTGTTTTTAATTAGGTATGCTAAGGAGGAAATTAGTATTGAAAAAGAAAAACAAGATAAAAACTTATTCGTAGTACAGCTTTCGTGTTCCCTCTGATACCTTCTCCACTTCTTTTGCAGCTGGATTAAGCTCACCAACCGGGGTAATTCGTTGGTCGTATAATACTAAGTTTCAGGATCAGATTGTACTTTTCAAGCAATTGGTTTGTAAATCTGTTCAAGAACCACTTTCAAAATTTCTCCAACATTAATGCCAAAAAGATAAATTCAATGATCGTAACTAAAATATTGCATGAATGTCAAATATTATTTGCATGTTTGATACGCGGTATGAGACATAATAATTTACCATTCGACCGACTGACTGCACGATATAAATTGATGGAAGAGAGGACAGAAGAAATTCTTTGAATTGAAATTCCAATGACGTGCAGTCTATATAATGCTTTCAACAAGGGACGTTAGTCTAAGGTTTGATATTCAAAGCACTACGTACGTACGGCTCTAGAAAAATTCTTCCCATGGTTTTTTAATCGTGTTTGGCTCCTTTATATACAAAATATACTTCTCTATCTTCTTTTCAACCAAATATTTATCAATAAAATAATATTACACATAAATATACTTATAAAAATTCTCTACTTTTTAATCATACATTTTTCTTAAAATTCGTATTCAAAAAATTTTCTTCAAATAAACTCTTTATAATTATCATCAAATATATACTAAGATTAATGATTATGTTTCTTGATTTCCAAGATAAATGTGTTTTTCTGGAAGATCGATCAAAAGAGCACCATGGGTTTGACTGTGACGTTTCTTTCCAGATTTTGACCCCAAATCTCAGTGGAAGAAAGAAAACCCTAAGTAGGGTTTTCATTCAACTTCAACTGATATAACTAGTCCAAATTCAAATGAATTCCTTTCACACCTTGTTCAAAGTTTAATATATGCCCGTGTTGATAACAATTAAAATCTCCAAGGTTGTGTATGGTTGATGGGTGAAAAAAAAAAAAGGAAAATCATTTTTCGTAGAAATCATATCCAACCTTCAAAAAAAATAAATTTCATGATTTCAAATAATTTCTATCTTTTGTAGAAAATTATTTGCATGAAAAGTTTTGTCAATCAAACATTCAAAGCCATAAGAGCATCTACAATGTTAAACTTTTCACATTAAGAGAGGTTGTTTGATCTGTGGAAAGTTTTTATCAAAACTTTTCAAATTCAATCTAAATCATCAATTTTTGGTCAAACCCACAATTTTTTATTTTTTAAATCAATCTAAACCACACATTCATCAAAAAACAAAACAAAAAAATCCACAAAAACTAAAAAAATTCATAGACCAAACAAGCTCTAAATGTGTGTTTGATAAACATACTTTTTGGGGAAATTTTTTTTTGGGAAATCGTGTAGTTAAAAAGTGATTTGAAAAGTAAAAAATTGTGTCATTGACTTTTTTGGATTGTTGAAATTGCTTACTGTAGAAAAAATTGTATTTTTTATGAGAAAGTTGGTTTATCAAACAAAGGCTAAATAAATTTTTCCATACGACAATTAATGTATGGAAAAAAAAAATCACATTTGGATGAATGTTTAATGAAAAGAAAGAAAATGTCAAATATCTCCAATTTCTAACCTTATAGTCTTGCTCATGTGGTATTTCTTTTATTTAAATAAAATAAACTAAAAAATTGCATTTGACCAAAATTGCATAGTCATCATGTTAAACACTCTTTCAAGTGCTAGAAAATGAGATTGAAACTTTTTTCATTTATTATTTCCATGTCATCATGATAGACTCCAAAATTGCACTGGAGATAAAAATATTGGTACAATGTCTTTCTTAATGATGTGACAAACATTTTTCAATGTGAAAGCATTGTAGATACTTTAATTTGGCGAGAAAATATTTCTATTATATCTTTTCCCATGCAATCAAAATCACCGAGTAAAAGGAAATGTTTTTATATAATTCAGTAAGCCCAATATCTTGATTCAAACCCTAAGAAGTGGTTAATTATCCCGCCCATCTCTTAATCAGGATCGGCTCCACTTTATTGGGCCCGCAATGCCAGTGTTAGTCAAAGCAACTCCAAAGTCCAAACAACAAAGAATAGTATTCGAGGTTAAAACAAGTTATTAAGTCAAAAGAGGAGTCAAAGAAGCAAGTTGGAGTAAAAAATCACGAAATGTCGAAAATACAACAGTGTGGCTGCGCGATTGAAACGTGGCGCGGTATTGTGCTCCTCGGAAAAATCAACAGAATGAAAAAGGGTCACCTGGGTGGCCAAGAGGTTTCCTCCTGTGCGGCAGCGCAATTCATTCCAAGGCTGACTTTGCGAAATTTTATCTCATTTTCGGGTTTTATTTTAATTCCATTATTTTGTACTATAAATACCCATTTCCCTCAAACCCTAGACATAACTTGATGGTATGAACATTGAATCCTTTTTGGAGAGCATTTGTGAGGTAAAATTCTCATCTTAATCTTGTTTCTCTTTTGAGAACTTATGCTCAATTTCATGTGGATTTTATGAATCTTGTATTGTTGGAAGAAACTTATGAACTTGTCTATTTCTCTCCATTAGGTTAATGTTTATTCCTTAAAATTTTAATTAGATTAAACTTGGGTTTAAGTTTATTTTACCATTTTAACTTTCTTAAGTTGGTATTAAATTGTTGTAAAATTTTTTGTTCCAAACATCAAAGAAGTTTGCATCATTAATAGACACAGTTAAAAATGTCTCCCAAGATTTACACATGGTAATATGATTAAGAAATGCCACGTGTACGTATAAGGCTGTATTCGGTGGCCATTTAATTGGTTTAAGTTTTAAATTTGAGTTTTCTAAATAAAATGTGTGGTTAAAAATTGAAAAAAAAAATATGTGTAGTTAAAAAATGATTTGAAAAAATTGTATAATTTAAACTTTGGTTTAAACAAAGTAATTGTGCTTTAAGTCCATGTTCACAAAATTTCTCAAATTACTTTTTAGCCATACACATTTTATGTCTTTATTTTTCAACCACACATTTTACCTCAAAAATATAAATAAGTCAATTTATGATTACTACAATGTTACTAAACAAAGTTTTACACTTTATTTTGCAACGCAATCATTACAATTTATAAACAATACAATTTTCCAAACCATCCAAATTTTCTCTCTCCACTTTTCAACCACATATCTTACTTCGAAAATAACAAAAAAACAATTTGAAAACTGCTAAAGATTTACCAAACACTCTATTATACTTATAACTATTTTTACTATGCTTCGAGTTGCTTAAGATTTTTGTTAAGCATAAGTCAAAGTCAAAGTCAACTATTAATTTTGATGACATATTTTATATGATTCACAATTTTTTATCAATTTTTTAATCACGTATTTCAACAAATTTTATTAAAATTTTGATTTTTAGAAAAATGAGTATTTATCTTATTTTCAAACATCATTACTTTTAGGGAAATTGGCGCATTTCGTCCCTAAACGCTTGCTTCTATGTGCAATTGGTCTCTAACATTTCTTTTTTTTTTTTTTTTTTTCTTTTTGCGTTGAAGTCCTTAAACGTAGCATTCTTTGGCGCAAGGGGTCATTTTTTACGATTTCCTTCCATTTCAATGATAAAAAAAATTAAGAAAAGACTTAAATATCCTTATACATAATTGACGCAATTAGTCTCTGAACTTCGAATTTGGTGTAAGTAAACCCTAAACTTAGAAATTATTTAGCCCAATAAGTTCTTAACCTTTCAATTCGGTACTTAAGCCCTTGTTTGTTTTTATTAAAATTTTCTCATTTTTTACAGTGTTCAATCTCAACCATCAATTAAAAGTTAAGAACATAATATTTGATTTTTCAACAATTCATTATCCAAAAAATTACCATTCATTTCAAAAAACTCATTTTAACTAGAATCAAACACACTCTAAGTCCTTAAACGTTGCATTATTTTGCATTAGCCGTCACATATCCTTTTAGATGGGTTTCTTCCATTTCACCTTTAAAAAATCAATTTTATTTTTGTCAAAAATATTAAAATGCTCTTATATTAATAAATAAATAAATAAGTCTCTTTTTGAAAACTTAAATTTTTTTCTTTCTTGTTTTGTCAGAGTTTGTTCTACCGTGTCAATTGGACTTTATATAAAGGCTTTTACTGAGCTATCACAAATTTTTCAATTTACCACATTTAAAAAATCAATTTTCTTTTTATCAAAAAAGAAAAAAAAAGCTTTATTCATTTGTTTAAGGTTTATTCAAAATGTGAAATTTATCTTAAATCAATTTTCTTCCCAAACATTTCCTCAGCATTCTGAAAGTAATTTTGCAAATTGAGAGTTATATTCATATTGTTCTACAATTTTTTTATTTTCAAATTGTATAAACCTTAAACAATTGTAAATTGGAAAACTCAAATGTGTCAAAGTGTGTTCACTATCACATTCTTGATTTAATATTTTATTCGCAGTAGGGGGTCTAGGGGCATTAGTTAGGACTGTCAATGGATCGAATTTTCATCCGAATCCAATCTGAAATTCGATGAAATTAACGAGAGATGGATTTAAGAGCAGTTCCAATGCATTTCGTGGATTAAGGAAATACACATGACACGTCAGCATATAGACGAAATATGATAAAAAATCCCTCTCCAAGCACAACGTGGATTATGATGTTAGGCTGATATATCGCTAAAAAAAATAGATATTGTGGAGTGAAGCGTCTACATCTAGACGGCTGACTCAGCATTAACTTTTATTTTTTAATTATTTAATTATTATCAATAAGGACATTGGTCAATCAAGTTTTAAGATACAAGTTATTTCTTATTTGAACTCTTTATACAGTGAGAAATCCTGCAGATAAGGCTTAATTTATGCATAATAATTAATTTTAAATCTAAATAAAAAAATGTCACATAATCAATATTATTTAAATGTAGAAGGAATCATTGGAGAGTAAATTTTTAACTTTTCCGTCTATTTATCCACGCTCTCTAGAAATCCGTCTATTTTATTACCACGTCAGCCCCAATCCACATAGTGCATTGGAGATGCTCTAAGGTTTCAATCCGATAACCCGATAAGGATCTGAATACAATAATCCGTTAACTAAATAGAACAAATATCCATAAGTCAATCCGATCTGACAACAATCCAATCCGAATTTTTTATAATAATATAATATATTTTATATATTATTATATAATTTCATTCCATATAATTTTTTTTTTAATTTAAAATCATGTAATGTATTTTATAAAGTATAATTTTAATATAATATTATTATATATATTATAATATTCATTTTAAAACTTGTAATATATAAATATTGTTATAATTTTTTGAGATATTATGATTTTATTTTTTATGAATGATATGAAATTATAATTAATTATATGAGTAAATGTTTACTCATTAATATGTAAACATTTAAAAAAATTATGCTAAAAATAATTTCGGATCGGATAATCGGAACGGATATCTAATAAGGTAGCAAATCGGATATGGATTTAACTATCAAATATCCGTCGGATTATCGGATCGGATAAAGGCAGATCTGATCCATATAAGATCCATTTACACCCCTAGCGTTAGTGATGCGAACCCCTTTGATAAACAGGACCAAAAGTTCCCCACAATAATTTAGAATCAACCCAAGAAAGCTAAAATAATAAAATAAGTGATGAAACACATTGACCCAAACTTAATTTTGCCAGAATTTCAATGGATAGAAATAAGTAAATTTCAAGATAATGAAAATCAACAACAAACACAAGAATACAATATACTCGAGTAAAGTTGAAAAACTTCGAAGAAGAGTTTATAAGAGAAAAGGGGTTTTTACCTCACCCAAAGAGGAGCCTCTCAAGAGTTTCACCGTGAATATTCAAGTTAATGGACTAGGGTTTCAAGTTGTCTATTTATATTACAAGAGGAAATGGAAATAAAAAACCTGGTTTCAAGTTGATTGAATCACAATCTTGATGCATCTTCTTTCACCTCGCCTCGATTCCATATCTTATAAATAAGTTCCACCATCAATTCTTGGACTTCCTTGACTTCGGATCTAGTCATATGGCGACTTGCACGTGCATCCAGATTTGACTTTCCTGGTTCTCATTAGTTAGGATTTACATGAAAGGTCCTGGAGGACTTGGATAAGTTGAAGTACCTTTCTCTGGTGTCCCGTTCAATCCAATCAATAGATCATTTTTTCGATGTATGATCCTTATACCCGACAGTTGGTTTACTTGTACTTGGATTCATGGTTCAAATTTTTTTGAGTTATATATAGTTTTTGATAAAAATTAAATTAAATTTTTAAATGTGGTAAATTGGGGAATTTGTGTTAGCGCGATAAAAATCTTTATTGAAAGCCCAATTGACGCGGCATAATAAACTCTGACAAAGCAAGAAAAAAAATCTTAAATTTCCAAAAAGAAGCTTATTTATTTATTTTATTAAAAAAAATAAAATGCTCTTATGTTAATAAATAAATCGGAAAGGAAAAGTGTTAGATTCCGCAAAGACAAATTATCTTCTTCAAGATACTCATCCTCAAAACATTTAGCTAGGCACGCAAGAAGCTTTGCATCAAAGTCAATCCACCAAACAAGCCATGCCAGCAACAAAAACTACAAAAATAGATAAAAATAAAATTGATTTTTTAAAAGTGAAATGGAGAAAAATCATCTAAAAAGAAACGTAGCGCTAAATAATGCAACATTAAGGACTTAAGCATCAAATTGAAAGGTTAATGACTTATTGCACTAAATAATGCCTAAGTTTAGGTACTACTTGCACCAAATTTAAAGATTAGGGACTTAAACACCAGATTTGAAGTTCAATGACTAATTGCGCCAATTATGTATAAGGGCATTTTAGTCTTTTCTTAACTTTATAACATTGAAATGGAAGGAAATCATCCAAAAGGCCTCTTGTGCCAAAGAATGCAACATTTTAAAGACTTCAACGCAAAAAATAAAAGGTTAGGGACTCATTGCACAAAGAAACAAACGTTTAGGGACTATATGGTCCAATTTTCCTTCCACTTCGTGGTAATGAGCCAAGCACTCAAACGAACTAAGCTACTCAAATTCTTTGAGAAGTTCATTACTACTCCCATGTTTGGTACAACTTAAAATTCAATTTTAATCTAAGTTAAAAGTTAACAATCAATCTCAACTATATATTTTATGGGACTTATAACTTTTTAACAACATATTTCATCAACTTTTATCGAAATTTCCTAAAAATTTGATTTTAGAATTTTGCTACATGTACAAATAACTGTACAAACAGACTTACAGACATGGTATGTGTCAAGAATCTATTCACTTTTGGATAATTCCTTACACACAAAATGTATAACAAAATACATGACACACCCCTCACATGGAGGGGGACCCACCTATATGTGGACCCCCTCCATGTGAGGAGTGTGTCATTCATTTTGTCATCCATTTTGTGTGTGTAGCATGATCCATTCACTTTTATATCACATCACTTAAAGAATCAATCACCATAAACTAATCACATAATTGTTTGTACACTTGTTTGTACATTTTGTTTGTACAAGTATTTTCCTGATTTTAATCTTCATGAAACATGGGTTTCTTTTTCATGTTCATATATTTCTTATCTCATTTTATATCAATTCCATTATTTATTTCATTTTTTTTCCATTACTAGATTCTTATTTTCTTTCGTTTTCATGATTATTTCTCTTTCTATCTATTATATTTATTTTATTTCCATTCATTATTTCTTTCTCATTTTTTATTCTCTCTTTCGTTCTATTTTCTCTCTCTTTTTCTCATAACTAACTAGCCATATGTTATCCATTCAATTATCTAAAACACCTCCCTTTTTCCCTCCCTCTATGACCACTCCCTCCCCCTTCTTTCTCCCACAATGTTCATATAAATACCATATCACAAATTAAGAATATTCAAAAGTTTAATCTTCTATTCCATCAGAACTAATGGGGTTAGAAAAAAGTTATCTTTGGTTTTTGCCATTTTTCTTTCTATGTTCTTTGATATTTAACAATGGTGTCGAAGCATCCCACAAAGTTTACGTTCATTTACAATCCATTTCTGCCGAAACCGTGAAGGACTTGTATAGAACTGGCTACCATTTCCAACCCACAAAGCATTGGATCAATGATCCAAATGGTCCAATGTATTTCAACGGAATCTATCATTTGTTCTACCAGTACAATCCTAAAGGTGCTGTGTGGGGCAATATTGTTTGGGCTCATTCTGTGTCAAAGGATTTGATCAACTGGGAAAAATTAGAACCTGCAATTTTCCCATCAAAACCATTTGATAAATATGGATGTTGGTCTGGATCAGCCACAGTCCTCCCTGGAAATAAGCCTGTGATCCTCTACAGTGGAATAATAGACGAAAATAACACACAGGTTCAAAACTATGCAGTGCCTGAGAATATTTCTGATCCATATCTCGTGAAGTGGAACAAACCGGATGACAATCCAGTGATCGTAGCTGATAAACACGTTAACAAAACTGCATTCCGAGACCCTACGACAGCATGGTTGGGCAAAGACGGTGAATGGAGAGTCACTATTGGCAGCAGGCACAACAAGAAAGGGATTTCTCTATTGTACAAGAGTAAAGATTTTAAGAAATGGACCAAGGTGAAAAAGCCATTGCACTCCGTTCATGGAACTGGAAATTGGGAATGCCCAGATTTTTTCCCAGTCTCAAAGCAAGGTACAAAAGAATTAGACACTTCTGTCATAGAAGGAGATATTAAGCATGTAATGAAGATTAGCCTCGACGCTACAAGATATGATTATTACACTTTAGGAACATATGACACAGAAAAGGACAGGTACATTCCTGATAAAGACATGGTCGATGGATGGAAGGGCTTGAGGTATGATTATGGCAATTTCTACGCTTCCAAATCTTTCTTTGACCCTGCTAAGAATCGAAGAATCCTGTGGGCTTGGTCAAATGAATCCGTTCCTGCTGAAGATGACGTGAGCAAGGGATGGGCCGGAATCCAGCTTATTCCTCGTACCATCGTGCTTGATCCCAGTGGCAAGCAATTGTTACAATGGCCTGTCGAAGAATTGGAAACTCTTAGAGGGAAGAAGGTAGATTTGAGCAATAAGAAGCTTGAAAAGTGCGATCGCCTTGAAATTGAAGGAATAACAGTTGCTCAGGCTGATGTTGAGGTGACATTTACTTTTGAAAGCTTGGACAAGGCTGAGCCATTTGATCCTAAATGGGACAGATATGACGCGGAGAAGCTTTGCGGCCAGAAGGGATCGGCCGTCCAAGGCGGGCTCGGACCATTCGGGCTGTTGACATTGGCTTCAGAAAATCTAGTAGAGTACACTCCAGTCTTTTTCAGGATTTTCAAGGATGAAGAAGACAAACACGTAGTTCTCATGTGTTCTGATGCATCCAAGTCGTCGTTAGAGGACAAGGAAGACATGTATAAACCATCGTCCGCCGGGTTTGTTCACGACGTCGATCTAACAGAAAAGAAGCTTTCTCTGAGGAGTTTGATTGATCATTCTGTGGTGGAAAGCTTCGGTGAAAAAGGAAAAACGTGCATTACATCTAGGGTTTATCCTACTATTGCAACAAATGATAATGCTCATTTATATGCATTCAACAATGGGACTGAGACTATTGAAATTGAGAGCTTGAATGCTTGGAGCATGAATAAACCCCAGCTGATGAACCAGTGAGAGATCACCTCTCTATTAATGGAGAATGAGACCATGAACTTCTGTCCTGAATAATTTTATTTTATTTTTTTCTGCTTCTTTTTTCAATTCAAAACACGTATACTTAAATTTGTTTAATAAGTAGGATATCATTTGTTGAAGAAGTAATAAATAAAATAATTTACTTCTTTTTCTAAGTAAAAATGCACCAATATCCGAAGTTCTGTGTGATAATTTCGAATTTTATTGTTAGCTATCAAATTAACATGTACTGGTTTAGAAGGGGGAAAATGAGGATGCAGGATTGTCTCAAGTAGTCTGGATGTCTGAGAGTTCCCTACTATTGGAATTGAAAAAGATGAAGTGAAAGAAAGAGCCCTAAGCTTCTAAAGCTGTCCGAAGTGTTGAAGTTGTGTCTGAATGTTCCCGAAGCTGGGCTAGATATTTGCTGAAGACGGGTCACATATCATGGACTTGATAAAGTAAGAATTGAGGAAATTAGTCATACAACCATTTTAAATCAACTATTTTTGACATTTGACACCCAAAAAATTTGTTTTTGACTCTTGCCACAAAAAAATAAAGAAATTGAGAGTAATGTCACCAAAAAATTAAAAAATAAAAAATAAAAAATGAAATTGAAAAATAATGGATACAGAAAATCCGGATGGTGGTTGGATCAAAGAACAGAATGGTGTGATCCAATTTAAAGCTAGGTTTCTGCTACCAATTCAATTGTCCCTTATCCTCCTCTTTCCCTTTTCTCATTGCAGATTTTATTTAAGGTCGAAAATCGAATTCAATTTCTTCACAATAATAATTCATCCTTATCAGTATATATCTTTCTGATCTGAGGCTTCATGTCTTACAAATTGAATAAAAATTACTATTGGTGAAATCTTAATTTCTTGGCGCATTTGTATTATCGTTCATGTTTTCTATTGAAATCAATGAAGGGGTTTGCTTGAGATCCGAACGAATTGATGGTTAAGTTGAAAACTAAATCTCTACGGCGGAAATTATTGGAAGCGGGTGATTAGGCACCGAAGCTAGTCCTCGAATTATGTAATAATTTCTGTAATTGGTTCTTTTATGATTAATATTGAGATGGAATCCTATTTAGAGGAGTTTGAACATTTGTGTATTGTTTAATAATTTTTTAATTTTACTTTTATTTTCATTGTTGTTAAAGGTTTTACATTGGAAGATTTTAAGCTCATTGATTAGAGCTTAAAGCAATTGGTTTCTTAAGGTTTCATTTTTTTTCATGGGTTGGATTCAAGATAGGTTGATATAACATATGCAGACAGGTTGATAGCCAGGAATGATTGATAAAGTGGGAAGCATTTTGGGTGAGGAGAATGTGAATGTGAGTTTTGTTAGAATAATTAGCACATTCTAGAATATGCTTTTGAATATGCTTAGAATATGCTTTATATGCTTTAGAATATTCTAAGCATATGCTTTTGTTTTGTATGTATATATAGGATTGAGTATTATAATGAATGGTGTGGTTTTAGAGTTGTCTCTTCTCTCTTTCTCTTCTTCTATTCTTTCTTCTTTCTCTTAGTTTATTTGTAGAACATATATAAGGATATATATGTTATTGTGTTTTCTACATGGTATCAGAGCAATTTGATTCACATTGCCTTCGAAAAACGAAATCAGCGTGCATTTTTCTTCTTCGCGAAAAACTCTAAACCGTACTGTTTCACGAATTTCGAGGCACTTGCAGTAGGAATTCCGGTGATCTAAGACCATATTCAGAATCTGCAGGTGGAGCCGCGTCGACCGGAGTGGCGCGTGAGAGTACACGCGCCGGTGTAAGGAGGCGCGTGAGTCAGGCAGTCGGACCTTCTGGTGGCGCGTGGGGGCGCGTGCGGCAGTTCCTGGCGGCACGGTTGACGGATTTGCGATCGACTATTCATCCTCTATCTGCTTGTGGTGTTGGTTTGCAGTTATCCATTCTTTTTTACACACTGCTTTGCTTGACTTTGTTGGTTAGTATCATTTTCTCTCTTATAATGGCATCCGATGATTCTCTTCAGGCTATTAATGTGCGTTTGAATGGTAAAAACTATGCTTACTGGAGTCATGTTATGAAACACTTTCTTAAGGGTAAAAAATTGTGGGGTTATGTCAGTGGAATAGTTGAGAAACCGGAAAATAATGATGCAAATTATGCAACTCTGTTAGATACCTGGGATTCAAATAATTCAAAAATTCATACATGGATAAATAATTCTGTAGAACATAGTATTGGTACACAGTTGGCTAAGTATGAAACGGTAAAGGAGGTTTGGGACCATTTGCAGAACTTGTACACTAAATCTAGTTTTGCAAAACGATATCAGTTAGAGATTGATATTCGAGCATTGCAACAAAAGAATATGAGCATTCTGGATTTTTATACTGCTATGACATCAATTTGGGATGAGTTAGCTCTTACTGAACCGGCAGGTCTGAAAGCAAGTGCGGATTATATTATTTATAGAGAGGAGCAACGATTGGTTCAGTTTTTGATGGCACTTCGTAGTGATTTTGAGGGACTCAGAGGTTCTATTTTGCACCGTACTCCTCTTCCATCTGTTGATTCAGTTGTTAGTGAACTTGTTGCTGAGGAGACACGGTTAAAATCTCTTACTGAAGATGTATCTCTTCCACATTCTGGGACTTCAGTCTTAGCTTTACCATCTACACAGAATCGAACCAAAGGATATGCACGGTTCCCAAATGATGTTTGTAGTTTTTGTAGACAAAAGGGACATTGGAAGGCTCAATGTCCTAAGTTATTGAAGTCCCAGCAGTCTTATAGATCCAATGCCCACACAGCAGCGATTGTTCCACCTGTTGGCTCCTCTATACTTGGTCCACCGCCTTCATCTGATTCCCGATTGACTGATCTTAGTGAGCAGTTTCAGAAGTTTTTAGCCTCACAGTCACATGTCATGTCAGCCTCTACTCATGTAGGTTTGTCCTCTCAGAACTCCTCAGGTAAAACCTCCTCGTGGATTTTTGACTCGGGTGCTTCTAAGCATATGTCTCCTAACTCATCACTTTTTGATTATTTATATCCTTCTATGTCATCTTCACCTGTTATGACTGCTGATGGCACCCCGTTGTCCTTAGCAGGTGTTGGTTCTGTTCATACTTCTAATCTATCTTTATCAGATGTCTATTGTGTTCCTGACCTTACTTTAAATCTTATTTCTGTTGGTCAATTATGTGATTCTGGTAATTCTATTCACTTTACTTCTACTACTTGTTATGTACAGGATCCGCAGTCTCAGAAGCTGATTGGGATCGGCCATAGGCAAAGAGGAGGACTTTATGTTCTAGATAATCTGAGACCAGCGCATGTTGCAGTCTCTAGTACTGATTTATCGTCTTTCCATTTGAATTCTTCTTCTTCTAATTTCTATTTATGGCATTCTCGCCTAGGACATGTGTCTGCTAGTCGTTTGAGATTTTTAGCTTCTAAAGGTTGTTTGGGAGACTTAAAACCTCATGATATTTCTGATTGTAGTGGATGCAAACTTGCTAAATTTTCAGCTTTACCTTTTCCTCGTAGTATTTCTTCTTCTATTGCATCATTTGATCTTGTACACTCAGATGTATGGGGCCCTGCTCCTGTTTCTACTAAAGGAGGATCCCGATATTATGTTTCCTTTATTGATGATTATAGTCGTTACTGTTGGGTATATCTTATGAAGCGACGTTCTGATTTTATTTCTATTTATCGTTCGTTTCGAGCACTTATTAAAACTCAACATTCTGCTGTCATTAAATGTTTTCGATGTGATTTGGGTGGGGAATATGTTTCTAATGATTTTCGTGAGTTGCTTGCTCTTGATGGTACAATTCATCAAACTTCTTGTACTGATACTCCTCAACAGAATGGTGTTGCTGAACGTAAGCATAGACACATTGTTGAAACTGCTCGTTCCCTTCTCCTATCTGCCAAAGTACCTAGTGAATTTTGGGGGGAGGCAGTTCTCACTGCTGTCTATTTGATAAATAGGATACCATCTTCTCATTTATCTGGTTTGTCACCATTTCAAACCTTGTTTAGTTATTCTCCTGATTACTCTCTCTTAAAAGTCTTTGGGTGCACTTGTTTTGTTCTTCGTCCTACGGCAGAACGTAGTAAATTAACTCCACGCTCAGCTATTTGTGTCTTCTTAGGATATGGTGAGGGACAAAAATGTTATCGATGTTTTGATCCTGTCAGTCACAAGTTATATGTCTCTCGTAATGTTGTGTTTCTTGAACACATTCCCTTCTTTTCTATTACAGATAATACCTCTCACATGACCACGTCAGATCTCATTTGTATTGATCCTTTCACTGATGATATTGATAGACCATCTACATATGTCCCTACTATTTGTTCTCCATCTTCGTCATCTGCTACAGGTACACATGCGCCATCTCAGAATGTCCTCCCTTCTCCTATGGATCCCCAAGCACCGTCTGAGGCTGAGGATTCGCAGTCTCCTCCTCCTCGATATCCTCAACGTATACGTAAGTCTGCTCACTTACCCGAGTTTGATTATTCTTGTTATTCTGAGTCCTTTTGTTGTTTTTTGTCTTCCATTCATAAGCTTTCCGAACCTTCCTCTTACAAAGAAGCAGCTTTAGATCCTCTTTGGCAACAGGCTATGACTGATGAACTGAATGCTCTACATAAGACAGACACTTGGGAATTAGTTTCTTTACCACCAGGAAAACATGCTATTGGATCTCGTTGGGTCTATAAGATCAAGACCAAATCTGATGGTTCAGTTGAGCGTTACAAGGCTCGATTGGTTGCTAAGGGATTTTCTCAACAGTATGGCTTGGATTATGAGGAGACATTTGCCCCTGTTGCAAAAATGACTACTGTACGTACACTTATTGCGGTTGCTTCTATTCGTCAGTGGAGTCTCTCTCAAATGGATGTTAAAAATGCCTTCTTGAATGGAAATCTTCAAGAAGATGTTTATATGGTTCCTCCACCTGGTGTTCCTCATTCTCCTGGATTTGTTTGCAAACTTAAGAAAGCTCTATATGGTCTCAAACAAGCACCTCGTGCCTGGTTTGAGAAGTTTTCTACAGTTGTGCTCTCTCTTGGTTTTACATCTAGCCATCATGATTCCGCTTTGTTCTGTAGATGTACTTCCACTGGTCGTATTCTCCTTCTGTTGTACGTTGATGACATGATCATTACTGGTGATGATGTTGTAGGGATAACCAATTTAAAATCAGAATTGGCTCGTCTTTTTGAAATGAAGGATTTGGGTCCCTTAACTTACTTTCTGGGGATTGAGGTTGCTTCTTCTCCTCGAAGTTATATGCTCTCTCAGTCTAAATATGCTGCAGATGTCGTTGAGCGTGCTCGTCTTAGTGATACTAAAACAGCTGATACTCCTATTGAGGCTAATGTTCGTTACTCATCTTCTGATGGTGAACCACTGTCTGATCCTACTTTGTATCGTACTATTGTTGGTTCCCTTGTTTATCTTACCATTACTAGGCCAGACATTGCTTATGCTGTGCATGTTGTCAGTCAGTTTGTTTCAGCACCTACCATGGTTCACTGGGCAGCGGTTGTTAGAATCTTGCGCTATCTTCGTGGCTCTTGCTTTCAGAGTATTTTATTCCCATCGACCTCCTCCTTAGAGCTTCGAGCTTACTCTGATGCAGATTGGGCTGGGAACCCAACTGATCGTAAGTCCACTACTGGCTACTGTGTATTTTTGGGTGACTCTCTTATCTCATGGAAAAGTAAGAAGCAGACAGTAGTTTCTCGCTCATCAACTGAAGCAGAATATCGCGCTATGGCCTCCACTACTACTGAGATTGTGTGGTTACGTTGGCTACTTGCAGATATGGGTGTTTCTATTTCATCTCCCACCTCTATGTATTGTGATAACAAGAGTGCCATCCAGATCTCACATAATTCAGTGTTCCATGAGCGCACGAAGCACATTGAAATTGATTGTCACCTTGTTCGTCATCATCTTCAGCATGGGACTATTGCCTTACCTTTTGTCTCTTCATCATTGCAGCTTGCAGACTTCTTCACCAAGTCTCATCCGACTTCTCGCTTCCGATTCTTACTTGACAAACTCTTGTTGCTTCATGCTATAGCATCGTGAGTTTGCGGGGGGATGTTAGAATAATTAGCACATTCTAGAATATGCTTTTGAATATGCTTAGAATATGCTTAGAATATGCTTTATATGTAGAATATGCTTTTGAATATGCTTAGAATATGCTTTATATGCTTTAGAATATTCTAAGCATATGCTTTTGTTTTGTATGTATATATAGGATTGAGTATTATAATGAATGGTGTGGTTTTAGAGTTGTCTCTTCTCTCTTTCTCTTCTTCTATTCTTTCTTCTTTCTCTTAGTTTATTTGTAGAACATATATAAGGATATATATGTTATTATGTTTTCTACAAGTTTAATGAGCGTTGGAAGTATTGCTCCAAGCTAGGAAGCAAGTAGTAATGGCTATTGGAATCGACACAAAGTTACATGTTGATGCTTAATTTCTTTTTGTAACTCCATTATGTTCAGGATCGGAGTTGTTCTTGGACAAGAGACATGCAATTCTATCCAGAAATTATGTAAATGTTCAATAAATACATTAGGTCTAAATTCACCTCCACCGTCGCATTGGAATATTTTTATTCGACTATCAAACTGATTCTCAACAATTTTCTGGAACTTAAGAAATTGGTCATAAATTTATGTTTTACGTCTTAAAGGATACTACCGCGTAAATCGCGTATAGTCATCAACAAAAAGTGCATAGAAACGAAAATTCTGAGTAGAAGATAATGGGGCTAGACCCTAAAGATTATGATTTCAAGAGGAAATTGATAAGTTTTATTTGATTTATTAAATGACAATTTACAACTTTTGCCCAATTGACTACTAACAGGTGATATCAATTGCTTTCTCTTCTCCTTTAATTAATTATTATTTTTAACCCCATATTACAAGCATTTCAAATACAACTGATGGTAGAATGTTATGGCACTAGTAACACGTCATTCGTTCTACATTAGTGGAATATCCCTACCACTTTTACCTGGAAAAATATCCTGATCACATTTGAAAGAATTTGTCTGCATAGAGGTCTCGATTTCATAATAGATTATTACTGTCCATTTCGTGGTTGAATAGTAGAACCAGCCTTTAGATCAGAATTAGAGCAGATTTCAATGGAAGCATCGTTTGTGCCTTCTAGGGAATGGTCAATACAGCCAACTGCATGAACAGAGACAAGTGGCACCTCACTTGACATTTTTTCACCTGAAACTTGCCTTTTAATCTCTATAACATCTGAGATGGCCACAACTGCACATTTTCTATCATCCTCAAGCTGAACAATATATCTTACTGACACCGTTCTCAAGTCGGCAACAAAGAGACTACCTTCTTCTGTACACTGAATGGATCTACCAAACATTCATTGAAACGCTGCATGACTCCTACCAGAATTATTGAATCAACTGCTGCAGTTTCGTTGCTATTACCAAAGTTACTATCTCCCTTTCCCCTTCTTACCATGTTCCATACCTTTGGAACCGAGGCTATAGCAATCGTGATTTATGCTGATTCTGATCGTGATACCGAAGTCTGGAACCCATCTGATAGTTATTCACATGATGTCTCGACCAAATATGCCCACCCCAAGATACTCTTTATCAAATGAAATAAAACTCCTTATCCTCAAATTGTGTTGGGATCATGGATATTTCAATTTGCCCAATCCCAAACCCCATGTCCAAGTGAGGTTCTAACCCAAAACCAATTGGTAATGGATGGAGTAGTTTACTTGGGTTATATGATAATTTATTTTCTTCCTCATAACCGATGTGGGATTGTTTGTATTCCCAACAATCCCTACCTCAAACAAGGCCCATGAGGTGCACTGGCCCATCTAGCCTTTTCTCAAGATAAATCCAATCACATCTTCTCATGCTCAGGGAGATCACCATTCACCGAGTACTACAAGAAAAATGTCTAGTAGTGACATATTTGTTGCTACATGTGGTGCAAGTGTCACAATTTTTGTGACACCAAAAAACATAACTAAATATTGTGATGGTTTAAAGTGTCACAAATAATTATATTCATAAAAAAAAAAATTAAAAATATAGTTTATTTGTAATTTAGTGACATTTAAAATTGTTACTAAATATTATGAGAGTTCCAAATGTCACAAATAATTATATCCACGCAAAAAGTAATTAAAAATATAATTTAATGGCGTTTAAAAACGTCACAATTTTTGCCCATTTCACTGGGCGCGAAACTGTACCAAACTCCCTCTAATTTTAATTTTAATCGCCCCCGTCCCTCCCCAAATTCATCTACCTTTGCAAAAAATCCCCAAATTCGTATGCTCCAATTCATCATTATCTTCCCCAGCTCGTGCCATTATTCTTCATTTCCATTCACGCCATTGTTGTTCATTAGTTCATGCCCTAGCTCAGTCTATTACCTTGAATAAAAATCCCCAAATTCATGATTATTAGGTTGAAAACTTGCTTCACGCAGATTCCAGTTCAGCCTTGCACGTGCCCTCCAATTTGCAGCCCGACTGCAGGTATTTCATCGACGCTTATCTCAATTTTTTTCTCACATCAAAACCTCATCTCCAACCAGTGCTTCTTCTCCGATTACCAAATTCCCAGATCCAACTTTCATCGTCCACTTTCATCTACGCGTCCAAGGTGCAAGAAAACAAATTTGTTTGTGTTGATGTTCAATTGCAGGAAATTTTTCATCTATGTGCGTTGACGTTCGATTTATTGTGTTTATTATATCCGTTGCTCTGTGAACCAAAAAAATTAATTTCCTGGGTTGTTTTTCTCGTGAAATTTCTGTTCTTTTTCGCCAATGTTGTGGGCGTGACTCATTTTTTATTGAAATATTTTGAGATTGATTTTGTTCTTGATCCTTTTCGATATGAATGTTTTATTGTCATGTTATTAAAAATAAATGGGATTACATAACAGTAAGTTATAGATTATAATTTTTTACTCAACATTATCGGTGGAAAAACCATTGGACCATTCCTTCTTTTTTGCATTTCGGATATGATTGAAGGAAGTCCTGATCAAGGCACACACCTTAACAATAATCTTGGCTCCCAAATACATACTTGACACTTCTAACAAATGAAGAAGCGAAGTGAATATCATAGAAGCTGGAACTGATACTTGTGAGTGCTCGAATTTTTTATCCAACTTTTTATAGGTAGCCATTCTTATCAGTATTTCATGGTTCTCCATTTTGAAGCGTATGAGGCTGGTCAATCTTCAGTAGACGCATTTAAAATGTAGCGAATGGGTGGACCCCGACACCAGTTAGCCCCCTCTTCTTGGGAGAAAGAGGAAAATCAATTGGGTAGGTGGTGGTTTTGTCATTATCACTTGGAGAGGCCTCTGGAACTGGTGGACATGTGAGAGTACTCCAAAGGTGTGCAACTTCTATTCCCCTTTCTACAGTTTCTGTTTAGAGTTTATATTCTTACTTTGTTAGAAAGTTAAACTCTGTTTGATGTTTTTTTCTCTGAACTTAGATACTTGTTTGGGCTTTTATAGTTGACTGTATTATTGTCCATAATTGATATTTGCATAATTCTGCCTTATGAGCTGGTTTTCTTTTGAGAATGATCTCTGAAATTTTCCATAAATAATGCAAAGTGAGAGATCGAATGCTATGTTTTGTGATGATATATTTAGAAAATCCCCTGCTGGCTTTAGCAAAACGGTGAGTCTCAAGTGTAGAAATTTTTTATATAACTGTTAAGCCTTCACATGTTTATTATCATACAACTGCAACTATATTTATTTTACAGTATTATCATTTCATTGTCCATTCCCTCTTGCATATTCTCCTTTGTTGAATATTTTTTATTAAGAATTTCGTCTTTTCTAAGCATTTGACCTGCTTTTAGTCCATCACAGACCATTTTGCTCCAGTAGCTTTGAAATTTATTTTAAATGTATACTTCGAAGTGAAAAATAATTGAGATGTTTTGCAAGCTCTAACTTCCTAGAAAACCACTTTGAAGTGAAGAATGAAATAACAAGAAACACGACGTTCCGATTAAATTCTGGGTTTTTTGCCTACTGTGTTCAAGATCTGGCATTTTTATAGTTAAAGATATCTATTTTCTTCTGTAATATGCTTGTTGAACTTATTATGTTTGTTATGCAGTTTGAATAGAGGAGGAGCCACCATGACTAATCTTGATCCAACCGGAGTTCCAAGTCCAGGTAGGCTTAAGGTTCTTGTAAATCTTTTTTCTTCTATTTAATTTTATTTGAGAAATTAAAATTCTTACATGGAAAATCAACTTTTGTATCAGGAAAATACAAGGCAATGGTGGTCTATTGGTTTCTTAGATTGGAGTCCTCCTTTGTCTCATGGAACACCTTATCTGCAAGAAATTGTGAACATTTTTTTTAATTCTATGCTATGGAAATGATTGTGTCTCCAAGATTTAGCTCTCCTTTTTACCTTACAAAATATTTGTTAAATTAAGTTCATTTTATTCCGCATCATTCTGCTGGTCATTGTCAACCAATTGACTTAGTTGTTTTCAAATATATCTGGTAGTCTTATCCTCCCTTTGAATGTCACTGTTAGGTTTGTCCCTTCTCATCATTTTCATTTGCAATGAAATGGCAGTTTCCTGTTCTAAAATAAACAATTTTCCAGACTAAAATAAAAATCTCAGTTGTATAATAGAGATAATAAGAGTTGTCTCATCAAGTGATATTTGGTGGCGTAATTTTCTCATTTGGCCCATGTTATTTATATGACAATTGCAGGCTTCAAGGAAATCCCATATGCTTGAGAGGCAACCTGTTCAAGTAATGCTTCGAGTTGGAGATTTTGATTGTTCTATTGAGTTCTATGAGAAGGTGTGGTCCGCTTTCTTGAAATAAGAAATCCAATTTATCTTTTCTTCCTTTTCTAATAACTTTGGTACCAAAAGTTACTTGAAAGTAGCTTCTACTTCGTTTTAAGCTTAAACCTAACACGCTAACCCTGGTTGCATAATTTGCTACTTATTGTTATTTATTATTTTTCAGGATTCTCGTGGTTTGAATAAGAATAATGTACACAATACTACATCATCCAATGGAAGTGGTGCTAATGATTGAGAGCAAGAGGAAGAATTTAATCATTTTGAGGTTTAGTTAAGTGAAATCTTTAGATCATGTTTAAGAATATAATTTTTATTGTTTTAGATATTATATAGAGGTTCAGTATATTGTGATATTTGAACAATTAAGTATTTTTTTGTTAATGATATGTTAATCATGTTTTTATGTAGCATGGAATATTTGGTGTAAGATTTTTTATGGTAGCATATTAATTGTGTATATTGGTGAGATTTTGTGTAGATTATCATGAATTTTTGTTGTGAATTGGTGATGTATTCTAAATAATTTATGCTATATTGTGGATGGTTTAATTTAATAGTCAATAATAGTTTTTTTATTTTTATTTAAAAAAAACATATATATTTATATAAAATTAATGACAATTTTATGTCACTAAATGCATAAGAAAAAATAGTGACACTTTTATATGTTCAAAACAATGATATTTGGAAGTGTCATTAAAGTGCATTAATAATCCATGTAATAGAGACACTTGAAAGCGTCATTATAGCACAATTAATTCACTAGCACGCAATTAATATTGCTGCGTTTGTAAGTGTCACAATTTATTAGTGCAGTGGAAAACGTCACAAATTTTAACGACGCATATAAGCGTCACAATTTATTAGTGACGTGTCCTAACGTCAAAATATTTAGTGACATTGGAAAGCGTCACAAATTTTAGCAACGCCTACAAGCGTCACAATTTAATTTCTGACACCCGAAATATACACACTTCTTCAAGCTGTCACAATTTTTTTTTGTGACACTTATAACTCTTGCAATATTACTAAATAATTGTCACTACTGGACACTTTTTTTGTAGTGGAGATAATCCACCATAGCCGTTGCACACTATGTTACCATGGATCTTCCATCTCGTGAGAAACCACAGAAATTCTTCATCTTGACACTCATCATCTTGATTCATCGCTATTGTTAGGGAGTCATGTTCACCAAACAATCTTTCTGGCTCTGATACCACTTGTTGGAACCATGAATATTTCAATATACTCAATCCCAAGCCCAAATGAGGTTCCAACCCAAAACCAATTGGTAATGGATGGAGTAGCCCACTTGGGTAATATGGTGGTTTATTTTCTTCATCGCAACCAATGTGGGATTGTTTGCATTCCCAACAAATTGCAGTAGAAAAGGAGAAAAAATATGCTTCTTCTCTCGACGCTAGAGCCAGCAAAAACATGTAATCGAAACCAATGAAATAACTTAGAAATTTTGATGAATCTGATCAGTTACAGATTTTTTATTCTCTGTTTTGCATACGTGCCGAAACGGAAATCTCAGCATTCCTATCTCTATGTGGCCTGTTTTTGTAATATTTATTGGGTTTCAGTTATGATCATGGGGTTGTAACTAATTCTTTTTCATATTAATAAATTTCATTTTTAATCCTATAATTCAGGATGACATACTTGTAATTCATTTACATCAGGATGACATTTCTAAAATAAATATATTCATTGTGGCAAACAGCAAAAAGAGGTTTCATTATGTGGTATCACTGCAACTTCCCCATTATTTGTTAGGCCCAATCAAATTTATGTTGTCATTAATGACCCATTTTCTACTAGGGAAAAAGATTGTTGGAATATTTTGTCTTTTTGGCTTGCTGTAAAATACACGTGCCTTGTATAGCAGTTGGGAAATATTCTTGACTCAGATTTTTTGTTAGTCTATAAATGACAACACTATTGTATTATACAATCAATATACAGAGAAATATAAAATATATTTTTCAGCTCAAAATATTTCTTGGTATCAGAGTTCTTCTAATGGCTAACACCAACACAAATTCCTCAAATACAAATGAAAGTTATGGGTCAATCAACACTGCAACTCCATTGTTGGGAGTTAGCACCGGTAGTCCATTTGGAATGAATTTAACACAATCTCCAGCCATTGAGCTGGACATGAACAACTATTCACTTTGGAGTAACATTATCACTCCTATTATGATTGAAGAATATAATCTTGAGGGGTTCATACTTGGCACAAATGAATGCCTTGCATAGCTCATTAGAAAAGAAACCATCTCAGAAACAAGAGCAACAGTTGAAGAAGTGGTAAATTCTGAGTATGAAAAATGGAGGTCAACTGACCAGCTTTTACTTGGATGGCTTTATTCCTCTATGACTTTCGAAGTAACCATGAGGGTGATGGGAAGCAACACTTCCTGTGAGCTGTGGAAATCCATCAAAGAATGCTTTGGTGTCATGAATAAATCTCATATAGTCTTCTTAACTGGAGAACTTCAGAAGGACAGAAAAGGGCAAAAAGGTATGGATGAATACTTGAATAATGTGAAACAAATAGCAGACAACCTAGAAATTGCAGTAAAAGCAATACCTGTTAGTGACCTTATCACCCAAGTTCTTGCTGGGTTAGATGAAAAGTATATTCCTATTGTGGTGCGGAGAAACCACATGAGCTTCATTACTTGGTGTGAACTACAGTCACTGCTGCTAACTTTGGAAAGCAGAATAGAGCATCTCAACTACATCAGGAACAACCTTGCATCGGTTAACCTAACTCAGTCCTCTTTTCATCAAAGAACCTTTTCAAGTTTCAGAGGAAATAGAGGAAGGGTCAGCAACAATAGAGGTAGTAGAGGCAGAGGTAGACTCAGAGGCAGAAGAGTATCTGATAACAGAGGTCCATGTCAAATATGTGATTATACCAATCACTCAGCAGATGTGTGTTTCAACAGATATGATGAGAGGTACATGGGATCCAAGCCTAGTGAAAGCAAGAACCAGACTGGAGACCAAAATGGTTTGCAGACTCGGGTGCAAGCCATCATGTCACTGCTAAGAAAAATAACATGTTGACAGCAAATGAATATGCAGGTAAAAATAATCATTCTATTGGAAATGGCAACACTCTTAATATCACACATAGTGGCACATCCAAGCTACTTACTCATCAGAAACAAGCATTAAATTTAAAAAATGCGTTGTTAGTACCAGAAATCAAAAAGAACTTGATTAGTGTTTCAAGACTCACTTCAGACAATGATGTTTTTATCGAATTTCACAGTGATTATTTTCTTGTTAAGGACAAACAGTGGAAGAAGGTCCAGCTGTAAGGCAGGCTTAAGGATGGTCTCTACAAGTTTGAGTCACCTACTACTCAATCTCTGAAGCCTGATCAGTCAACTCAAAAGCAACCATCAGCCTTCATTATCAACTCCAAGAAGTCTAATCCTAAAAGGCTGGGTCATCCATCACAGAATGTATTGTCTCGTGTCTTGAGTTTATGTAATGAAAATGTCAAAAAGAAAAATTAGATCTGATCCACTCAGATGTCTGGGGCCTGTCCCCATCAAAGCTACATTAGGATTTTACTATTATGTCTTGTTCATTGATGACCATAGTAGATTTACCTGGATTTATCCCATGAAAAATAAGTCAGAGATTGTAACCTGTTTTATCCAGTTTAAAAATTTAGCTGAAAACAAGTTTGAAAGAAAAATTAAAGTGCTACAAACGGATGGTGGTGGAGAATTTAAAGCCTTAACTTCTTTAGCCAACAACTTTGGAATTGAACTGAGATTATCTTGTCCATATACATCATCCCAAAATTTAAGAGCCGAGAGGAAACATAGACACATAACTGAAATTGGTTTGACACTACTAGCAGAAGCTCAAATACCACTCTTTTATTGGTGGGAAGCATTTCAAACTATCACCTACTTGATCAATAGACTCCCTATACCTGTTTTGAACATGAAATCACCTTTTGAGATTCTATTTAACAAAAAGCCTAACTACAATGCACTAAAAAACTTTGGATGTGCTTGCTACCCCTGTCTTAGACCTTACCAAAGAAATAAGTGTGACTTTCATTCAGTTAAGTGCACCTTTCTAGGCTACAGTCAGTCTCATAATAAAGGTTATAAGTGCCTAAATCCAACTGGAAGGATTTACATTTCAAGACATGTGGTTTTCAATGAACTGGACTTACCTTTCCACACAAAATTCCTAAACAAACACTCAAGTCAAGAAAAATTGAAGTCATAATTCACACACTTCCTACCTATCCTTACTCTAAAACACCCATCATTGACTCAACTTGTAGTGATCAAACAAGAGCTGGCTTGGCAACAGAATCTTCTCATAGTTCTGAACAGTTAAGTGATGAAAGAGAAGAAAGTGAACAAATTCAAGTTGAAAATGGAATTGAAAATGGAAATGAAAATGTAGAAGTGCCAGCATCAAATGACTCTGTGTGTCAACAGGATGATGCTAACAACATCACAAAAAATATCAGATAGCAAGAAACTTCTGAAAATCAAGAACATAATGAAACTTCAACTGAAAGATTTGCCACTGGCCATCATATGACAACAAGAAGTAAGGCAGGAATATTCAAGCCCAAGACCTACTCAGCTCAAGCCATAGAACTCATTCACTGATGAACAGAGTGAGGGTGAATCTACAGATGTTCAAAAGGCTTTAGCAAGCAAAAATTGGAGAAATGCAATGGAGGAGTATGATGCACTTTTTAAGAATGATACCTGGACACTTTTTCATTCACCACCAAATCATAAAATCATAGACCGCAAATAGGTTTTCAGAGTCAAGCATGGACCTGATGGGAAGGTACAAAAGTATAAATCTAGCTTAGTGGTAAAGGTTTTCTTCAAACCTATGGAGTTGACTTTTATGAAATAGTGGAACAGCATTACAAGAATTCATCAATCAACTCAACAAAGTTTTTGTCCTGAAGGATATGGGACCTTTGCATTAATTTTTGGGAATTAAAGTTCACAGAAGCAACAAAGGGTTACACTTCTC
Source organism: Ligustrum vulgare (assembly GCA_963555705.1). Classification (NCBI taxonomy): domain Eukaryota; kingdom Viridiplantae; phylum Streptophyta; class Magnoliopsida; order Lamiales; family Oleaceae; genus Ligustrum; species Ligustrum vulgare. The sequence continues at coordinate 1,004,971 of OY743172.1, read as the reverse complement.
ACAGACCAGGTACATAGCTAAACTTCTTAAGAAATTCAACTATGAGAATCTAAATCCTTCACCTACAACTATGGTCTCAGGAAAACTGTTGTAAAAAACTGAAGGAATTCTTATGAAAAACCCTTCACTATATAGGAGTGCAATCGGTGGACTGCAGTACCTATCACACACTAGACCGACATCATCTACTCAGTCAACAAAATGAGCCAATTTCTTGTCTCACCAACAGACACACACTGGACAGCCTTAAAACACATTTTCAGATATTTGAATGGTACTTTCAAACAAGGTCTGTGGTTCAGATGTAGTGAAAGCAACAACATTTGTAGCTTTGCTGATGCCAATTAGGCATCTTGTCAAGACGATAGAAGGTCTACCACTGGATACCGTGTTTACCTTGGGGATAACCTAGTTTCTTGGTCATCCAAGAAACAACACGTCGTTGCAAGATCTAGCACTGAAGCGGAGTACAGAGCTCTTGCACACTCCACATTTGAAATTACCCGGTTGAGTTCATTGCTCAGTGAACTCAAACTCATTCAAACAACTCCACTACTGATATGGTGTGATAATCTGGAAGCGAACTCGTTGGCCTCCAATCCAATGTTCCATGCAAGAACGAAGCACATTGAGTTAGATCTACACTTTTTAAGAGATAAAGTGATAAATAAAGAATTAGATATCAGGTACATACTGTAAGACCACTTTTCAGTTTTCGTGCAATTTTAAATTTCCACGTAATACTCCTGTGAATGTTATTATAAATTTATGATCTTTAATGTCTATAATTTGAATTATTTTGCAGTGGAAGGACTTGGACGCGATCTCGATCAATGTGGCAATTAAAAGTTTTTAAATTGTTTATTTTAATAATTTACGTGTAAGTTTATGTGATCATTGGTTTTACTGCCTAAACATTCTATTTTCTATTTTACTGTGTTAAATTGAAAGTTGGGGGGAAATTTAGTGGTATTTGGAGAGTAAATAGAACTTGTAGACTTAATTATGCAAATGGAGAGAGCTGAGGGACTGAATTGCAACTTTTCGAAAGTTTTGAATTTATAACCCTAACCCCCCTTCCCATACCCGACACTCTCACTCTCAATCCCTGTCTCTCGTCTCGCTCTCGCTCTCACCTCTTCGCGTCGCTGTCTCTCTCGCCTCACACACTACCCAGCCCCGGCGACTTCGACGCCCACCCACCGGCGACCACCACCACGGTAACTCCTCCCTCTTCCCTGCACGCGAAACACGCACACCTCCCCTTTCTTTCTTCCGCAGCAACACCCGCACACGCACTGTAGCTGTACACACACTGCAGGGCTCGATCTCGTGGTTCTACATACGTAAAATCACTATGTATAGGTACATGTGGGTATATATGTGGAGTGTATGTATATATGTATTTTTCTCATAATTTTCAGATTTAAGTCTTTGTTTAAATTTCGAATTTCAAGTTGTAAATTTGGGATGTTGGACAATGTCTGTGTGGGTATATATTGATAAATTTTTTAGCTTAGTTAAATGTTTGGTTAAGTTTGAATTATGAAGACAATTTTTCAGATTTCGAAAATGGAAGCATTAATTTGGTTAATTGATGTATTTTTAGTTTAATTCTTATATAATAACCGTAAATTCAGATTTTGGGAGTTATTTTCAGATTTTTATGCTAATTTCAATGGTAATGTGTATATATGTATGTATATATTGACTTTTGCGTGTGTAAGGAATCATGAATTACATAATTAGGTTAATTGAAATTTTTAGTTAATCTTCGAGTAATTCTGTAATTTTCAAATTTTTGAGGAAAGTAATATAAATGAGTTTTTAACTTTCAGTTTTGGAAAAAACTTCTTGAATGGTTATAGTTGTTAGTAAGAATTTTGATCATTTTGGTTTGTGTTGAATATAAGGTGACATTGAGAGATGTAAATTTTGAACTTTTAGTTTTACATGGTTAGTTATAGATTTACCTTTAAATTTCAGTTGAAATTTTCGGATTTGGTAAAGGATTATGGAATTTGGGAATTTAATTAATTTAATTGTGATTTTAGTGTGAACGTAGGTAATAATTATAATTCCTAAATTTTGGGAAAATTGTAAAGGCGGGTACATTTTTCAAACTTTGGTTTTGATTTAAGTACCTTAATGGTTAAGCTTAAAATGTGATGTTGAATGGTTTAAATCTTTGCTTTCGAGTATTGTATGGAAGTATTTAATATATGTTAATACCTTGTTTGGAATAAATGATCACAAGGATGAAAAAGGGAAAGAAGATGTATTGTTTTAACTTGTTTAATGTAATGTTAAAAGAATGATGAATATATCGATTTGAACTGAAAGTATATTTTACTAAATGAATAGATGCAACTAAGATTTTGGTACATTGACGACACGGGCAGTCGAAGCTCCTCCACTTGCAAATTCAGATAACGGTAAATGTTAAGGACGTCAGGTAAGTAAACTTCCCCAATTTTCATAGAAGTTAAATATAAATGTGAAACGTGTAAATGGCTGTTTGCAACTTACTTGCTTTGATGAATTTCATTTACTTTATGAAAGTATATGTATTAAGAAGAATATTCAAGCATGCACATTATCATGTCATTGCATCATCAAGCATGCATTGGCATTGGCATCGAAATTGGAAAGTCAAATGATTTTAAATGAAGAATGTGGTAAGTTTAAGTTTTCTCAAAATGCATGTATCCCAAGTTTTAAGAAAGAATGAGTGTACTTCTATGCCATGAAAGGTGAGTGGGAAATGGGGCGCGGGAGATCGGCGTACCCGAATTAAACCGCTGTTGCGGTGGTGAATATTAAACCGCTTTGCGATGACGATTGCTAAACCGCTGCGGTGGCAAATATTAAACCGTTTTGCGGTGACGATTGCTAAACCGATTGCTAAACCGGTTGACGGTAGCAAATATTAAACCGCTTTGCGGTGACGATTGCTAAACCGGTTGACGGTAGCAAATATTAAACCGCTATGCGGTGGAAAAATGATAATCTGGTCCTAAATAAGGAATATTGCCCACTGCATTGTGATTGACTAGAAGATACACCAAGTGAGCTCACGATGGAATGAAGTGAAAGTTTTGAAATGTCAAGTGAAAACTTGAAAAGTTTGAAAGTTTTGAAAGGTTAAAGTGAATGGGGATACATATTTTAATGTTTAAAGCATTTCATGTCATAAGCATGCATTCATGCATAAAGTTTACTTACTGAGCTTTAGCTCACCCCAATTCCTCCCCAACATTTGAGGTGATGAAAGTTAGGTGATCCAAGGAGAGCACTCGGCAGCTGACTCAGGCTATACCCGCTTCAATCCTTTTAAATAAAGTTAAATTAGAATTTATTTCAAATTCTCATTATTTATTCCTTAATTCATGTATTATTGAGGTTAAATTACCTCTTATTTCATTTGCTAAAGTTTATTTACTTAGAGTTATATTGTTGAGGAGTTCGGGACTTATCGTAATGGTTGGATGTTGTTTGGGATTGAATGAGTTGCGATGTGTATTTTAAAAATGGTTTTGATGTCCCTCTACAGGTTGGTTATGTCCAATTTACAGAGGAGACTCTGTCGAAATTTTTGTAAAATTTTCATAATAGAAAATGAAAATGTTGAGGTTTTTAAATGATTTCTTTTCCGCATTTAAGTAAAGTAAAGTTAACACGCCTAGGTTTAAGATTTTGAACTTGGGGTGTTACACATACCTTCTTCAAACCAAGTCACAGATCTATTGACAAAGCCTTTGTCAAATTCGCGTTTCTCTTATCTTAATGACAAGCTTGGAGTTAGTTCACCGACTCCAGCTTGAGGCGGGATGAAAAGGATGAAGTGAAGAAAGAACCCTAAGCTTCTAAAGTTGTCTGAAGTGTTGGAGTTGTGTCTGAATGTTCCCGAATGTTAGAAGTTGGGCTAGATATTTGCTGAAGACGGGTCACGTAACATAGACTTGATGAAGTATTATTTATTAGGCCCAATCAAATTTATGCTGTCATTAATGACCCATTTTCTACTAGGGCAAAAGGTTGTTAGAATATTGTATTTTTGCCTTGCTGTAAAATACACGTGCCTTGTATAGCTGTTAGGAAATATTCTTGATTCAGATTTTCTGGTAGTCTATAAATGACAGCACTAATTACAATCAATATATAGAGAAATATAAAATATATTTTCAGCTCAAAATCTTTTTGGAATCCCATTCGATATCCTCTCCCTTCAATCCATCCCCTTCCCTATGATCCCCATGTCTAATAAAGAAATAAAATAAATAAATAAATAAATCCTATTAACTACAATGTAATAAATTTGGAGATAAAAGTTTTGGGACGGTGTAAGATGGTTAAAGATATTATAATGGCGGTATAGGCCACGATAATTAAATTTATTTTTAATAAATTGTTGTCCATTACTTCAATCTTTTTTCTTCTAACGATTCATTAAATCCTACAATTTTTTTTGACTTGCCAGGAACAAGTTCATCGTCGCGGATTTTTTTTTTTTTTTTTTTCATTTCAAGTATATGCCCCTATTTGGTATTGATAAAAATCAGATTTTTAGTAAATTTTGATAGAAATTGATGAAATGTGAGATTGAAAAGTTGTGAGTTCCATAAAATGAGTGGTTAAGATTAAATGTTGACTTTGAATTGGATTAAAATCAATTTTTTTAGTGAAACCAAACAGATTCTTAAATATTTCTTGTACTTCATAATTAATAGTTATTTTTAGAATCCTCTATAATGTTGCAATCATAATAGGAAATATTTTATTAGATATATAGCCCCTTGGTTTAACTAATAATTAAAATTTTAATATATTTTGATATAAGTTGATGAAATGTATGGGTGAAAGTTATAAGTCCTATAAGATCAGATGCGTGATCAATCGACAATAAATTTTGAGAAGAAAATGTATTTTAAAAAATTGGATTTAGAGTTAATTTTCAGTAAATATGTATTGAAACAATATATATTTTCAAGAGGTTAATATTAATTGTAATGATAACTGATAAGTGTATTTTATACACTTATTTGTATGTCTAAATTAGGTGTAATTATTGTCGTTTTGGAATATTTTCTATTTAATTTGTGTTTATTGTTTACTTTTCAGAAAATATCCCAAAAGATGAAGAATGATGAAATCAATGGAAAAATGACACAATTGGATGTTAATTGGAGCTAAATTGGACAAGTGAGGAGTTTGTGACAACAACCGGGAAACATGCGTGGTGCCAAAGTGACTAAATCAGAGGTTGGAGAACCTAATTGAATGAATTAAGAGCTTGAATGGTCAAACCGAGAAGAAGATAAAGTCTGGGGACTAAATTGCAACAATTGAAAGTTGAGGACTGAAGGTGCAATTAAAAGTCAGGGACTAACTTGCACAGCCGGAAGAAAGATGAAGTCGGGATCGCTGGTTACACACCAAGCGATCGCGAGATGGTTGTAAATCATAACCCGAGAGTTTTTTTGTCTACCACGCGATCGCCAGAGGTTCTACCACCCGATCGCGCTATTGTCCGATTGGGCCGCAGATCAGATTTTTCTAGCGATTTTTAACAGGCTTTGGGCTTTTTGACCTAGGTTTTCTCCAAAACCTATATATACAACATAAGAGGCACGAAAATCAGACATTTGCCTCTCCAGAGAACGAGCCACAACAAAGATTTCAACATCAAATCCTTGGAGATTCCAACATCGCAGAGGGGCGTGAATTGAAGATATTTGAAGAATCGATAATTGGTGCAATCTTTCCATTCTTCTTTATTTTCAATGAACGTTTTATGTTATAGTTTTTGTTCTTTAATCAAGATGTGTAACTAAATTCTATGTTGGGATGAACGATGTAGCCTAGTCAATTATTTTAATGCCATATTCCTTGTTTTAACGCTTTGTTGCATGTGTTGATTTATTATTGCGTTTAATGCATGAATGAACTGGCCACTTATTCATGACTTAATGTGTTATTTTCATAATTCGAGAGGTGAGTTAATAACATAGATCTAGGTAATAAATCCGGTAATTGAACGAGAGATAGAGATATACTCTTGTGATTATTGCGGTCGTGTGTGAATTCTTGTATGTAATGCATTTAAATAAGGAATATTCGGACCCGCTGTAGAGATACAAGGTTGACTTATTTAGGTAGGATTGATTTAAACTCGAGAGAGAAATTTCAATGTATATTAGTGAATTCGACCGAATGCATATTTAGGAAATAAAAAAATGGAATTGGAATTGATTTAATTAGCTAGGTGAAATCGTGAATCTCAACCACTTTACAATCGTTTTTTAAAACAAAAAAAAAACAAATTCGCAAATTTAATTCTTTAGTTTAATTTATTACTTTTAGTTTACAATCACAAATTCTATTTCGTCTGTTCAAATAAAGTTAGAACTAAAACATTTCGATACTTAGTAAACAGTCCTCGTGGGAACGATAATCCGGACTATAAGGTCCACTTTATTACTTGATTGCGATATCGTACACTTGCGATCTCAAATGCACAACAATAATGACACTATATTGTTTCTCACGGATGTTGTTTTGCTCCTGCTAACAATTAAAAGGAAATCAAATGAGTGTGATGAGATTCGAAGCGCGGAATTAACGCCGGAAAGTTTCGAACCCAGGTTTTGGATGGACGGTGGAATCTTGACCCGATATTCACGACGCGAGGATCGACAATGTGGAATAAAGAACCAAGACTTTCGAAACGCCACAAGGATCTGTCCAACTTCCTTGATAAGTTTCTGATTTTGAACGTCACAAATATTCTCGTGAATATTTGATAAGTTCGGAATGAACGTCACAAAGAATCACTCTTTGATAAGTTCGAAGAAATATAGAAAATCCTCAATTAATTGTTTATCAAAATCAAAGTCTTTTTTGTTACAATGAAAGAAAAGGATATAAATAATGTAAAAACAAACTAAAACTAGGTCTAACCGCAATAGGGGCACAAATAAACCCTAAAACAAGTAAAAAAGGAATTAAACCTAAAATGCACGGAAATTAAGCAGAAATTAAGTTGCAGCCATAATTATTGAGGTTATGGCCGTAATGGCCCGACTGTATAATTTCTTCACTTTCTTTAGCAGCACGCTCTCTTGGTATTTTGGTTATAACTTTATCTCCTGATGTTCGAATGTACTGATTCAAAGTGCGTCGGAAAGAAGACTCAAAGATATACAATTCTTCTAGAAATAGATATTTCAAAATTTGGACGTATTCTATATGAAAACTGAGATTCAATCTCTGATTAAAAATTTAGATCACAATCCCAGCGGATTTTTGATTGCCAATTTCATCCCAAGTCTTCTTTAACCAAAATTTTTTGCCTCCAATATTCTTACAAACATGCCATTATTGAATTGGAGCCCTTTGAAAATGCCTTTTGATGTTTTGTTTGGCTTGATTTGTAGGTCTCTCTGTTAAGCCTGTCATGATTCTCATCATTCCCTCCTTCTTCAGGATGATTCGTCCCAAATCATAGCGTTGTTCTTAATGTTTCATTGCACCTCCTAGATCAAACGGAAAATTATGAACTCCGTGGCATGCATTCAATAAGTGATGCTTCTCCAATTGGTAGACAATAAGGTATTAAAACACAAGGTTAATTAACCAAGGTTGATGCGAGTCAAGCTTCCATGTGTAATCAACCTGCAATAAAGATTGAAATAAAAGGGGGGGGGAAATGTTAGTTTCAAAAGGTACAAGGTATGGATCCTTGTATTCATGATAGATCACCTCCCTATCCTCCTTTCTCACAATGATGCTCTTCTCTTCACCTCTTTCAACCTTTTCACTCTCTTGCTCAATATTTTTAACTCCAATCCCAACCACATCTTCTCCGAACTCCACATTTTTATCACCATATTCATACACTACCTCATCACTACCCAAATGTAGATCTTCCACTTTAAAGCTCTGATACTAATTGATGAGATTCAAAGTGTGGAATTAACGCCGAAAAGTTTCGAACCCAGGTTGTGGATGGATGGTGGAATCTTGACCCGATATTCACGACACGAGGATTGGCGATGCGGAATAAAGAACCAAGACTTTCGAAACGTCACAAGGATCTGTCCAACTTCCTTGATAAGTTTTTGGTTTTGAACGCCACAAATATTCTCGTGAATATTTGATAAGTTTGAAGAAATATAGGAAATCGTCAATAAATTGTTTATCAAAATCAAAGTCATTTTTGTTACAATGAAAGAAAATGATATAAATAATGTAAAAACAAACTAAAACTAGCCGCAATAGAGGCACAAATAAACCCTAAAACAAGTAAAAAAGGAATTAAACCTAAAATGCACGGAAATTAAGCAGAAATTAAGTTGCAGCCATAATTATTGAGGTTACAGCCGTAATGGCCCGACTGCATAATTTCTTCACTTTCCTCAGCAAAATACTCTATTGGTATTTTGGTCATAACTTTTTCCCCAGATGTCTGATTGTGCTGATTTAAAGTATGTCGAAAATAAGACTCAAAGATCTACAATTATTCTAGAAATAGCTGTTTCCAAATTTGGACGTATTCTATACGAAAACTGAGATTCAATCTCCAATTAAAAATTTGGATCACAATCCCAGCGGATTTTTGATTGCCAATTTCATCCCAAGTCTTATTTGACCATAATTTTTGTCTCCGGTCTTCTTCCAACATGCCATTATTGAATTGGAGCCCTTTGAACATACCTTTTGAGGTTTTGTTTGGCTTGATATGTAGATATCTCTGTCAAGCCTGCCATGATTCTCATCAGAGTGTAAAGGACAAACTTCTCGAGACAAAATCTCAAAAATGAGTGTTTTGCAATAGAAAAACTTAAATTACAAGATGCCTCTAAGTGGCGCAAGCACATGAATTAAACTAAGGAAATTTTGGTAAAATCTAGGACAAGAAAATTAATTTCTTTTTTAGAGTTTTAATTTGCTGGTCTTCTAAACGTCTAAGTTTCTACAATATATACAATTGTTGTTTGAATTGAAAACTACTTTGTAACTTATTTGAATTGCGAGTAACAGTTGTCCACTTCCTTGCATTCGCTAATTAACTTCCATAGTGATAGATTTTGAATCACCTATGTTCGCACCAACTTCCATAATTGCAATAGATTGCCCATGATCTCATCAACTATAATAACTGTTAGTATGGTTTCGTCAGTATTTCTTTGGATCGTGGGTTAAATTAGAAACTACCTCTTACACATTATTCAACATTTGATCGCCCAAACCTTACACCATTCACTCAATCGTTCAAGCATTAACGTACATCGCCCTGATTCTTGGACTTTTGTATTAGGCTTTTATGTTAAGTCTTTGGTTGAGTATTTTGTGTGTTCTAACATATATACTTTATCATATATATAAATTCACTACTCCCTTAAACGTGACAATGTTATTATATGAGATTTAGCCCCAGTTTGGCCCTTGTTCTTGGGGAAATTTGTAGTTTGAAATAGTATTTTTGGAAAATTTTGTTATTAAAAATTGTTTGAAAAATCAAATATTGTGGGTTTGACTAAAATGGATGAATGAGATTGAATATTTTAAAAAATTGATTTTCAAAATCTTGGGGCCAAGCATGGGCTTATTATGTAATAATATCTTAAAATTTTATAATATCTTAAATTAATAATTTTATTGAATTTTTACTCATCTTTAAATTCAATGTAAAATTTTCTTTTTATAAATATGAATTTATCATTTTGTTCATTTCGTTATTTAGCAATTTAACAAAAAAAATGCTATAAATATGAAAATTCTATGTTTTTATTCACACGGGTCAAATCGGAACGAACAACGACCCGTATGGGCTCAACTCGAATGAGTTAGTGGACGAGCATGTGTTGTAGTTTAAAATTTGTGGACCGGCCCATAAACCCACAAAGGGCGGGCTTTATTCCGTACGGGCTGTAATCGGGCTCATACGTTGACGAGCCGAATCAGCCTGGACCACCCAAATTGACACATCTAACCGTTACTGGGCTTATATGTGGGCAACCTAAAGAGTACAACCTTGATGATAAACAATCCGCTGGTGAGCAAGAGCAGGGCAGACAAGACACATGTCAAATGGATCCTTCAGCACCATGATCTGGTTTTGTGTGGGATGAAGCCTCAAGTTATAACTATGATGCTGCTTCTGAATTCTACTATGATGGAAATACAAGTTTCTCCCTTTATAGTTGATTTCAATCCAAAGGTTCCTTTTAGTATTTCTATTTTTATATATTTGAAAAGATCCCTTTAAATCATGTGGGACTTACAACTTTATTACATGAATATGTGTTTATATATGCAGCATTGATTATGGGAGGATTGTGCACCGACTATGTGTATGCTAGAAAACGTATCATGTAGTTGACTCCAAATTTGTGGGAGAAGGCTAATTTGTTATTATTAATTTTAAGTTTGTTTTCATAATGTATCCTATTTCTGATGACCGTTTATTACATTTGGATTTGTTTTTAAATTAAATTAAAGAATTCAAAAATTTATGAATAAAATGATGGGGGCATGTTTAAACAAACATATATTATTAACACACAAGGCACAACGCCCTTTTAGTGAACTAAAATTTTAAGACAACATACCATGATTGCCTTAAACCTAGATGGCAATAAAATTTGTACTCGATCAGTCACATGGATATTAAACAATGCATGAACAATATTTGGCTCATATCCTTCTTAATTACATTTTCATGAGATTGTGTTACAAAGATAAGTTCTCAATTTTTATTTTTATTTAGGTTCAGGCTAAAAAATTCAACTTCAAAATGATACTCGTACAACGTACGAGTCCTTCACTAGTTTGAAGATAAGAGTAAAATTTTCCACTAAAAAGTTGTGCCTAAATGAAGGGTCGAGGACCTGAATGCTACTTTTTAAAAGAGGATAGCATTCAAAGTGTATAAAATTAGGACTTTTACAGCTATTTACCCAAGAAACGAAATAGAGGATATCCTTAATCCATTGCTAACTTGTAGTGTGTGCCCTAAACAAGTTAACCAAATTAGCATTTACTTTCTTCTTACAAGGATCTCAACCTTCCATAGTCTAGAAGCCAGTCTTTGATCTTTCATTTGTAGCGCCAATGTCCTAAACTTTTTAACATTGAGCACATTGTATTTTTAAGTGACGAAACGAACTTGTGTATTCAAGGAGCTATAAAACATGTATCAGAAGAATGTTCTTCAATTTCTATTATTGGTTTCTTACAATCATCTTCCTCCTTTGTCAGAGTTTGCAAATTTCAGGTCATTCATCACTTTAACGTGATCTTGTCCTTCATCCATCTGCATTGGTTGTTCAGATGATTTATCACCACCTTCTATCATTTCCAACATGGTCTCCTCTGCTTCTTTAGGTCTTCCAGCACCCTTGAAAGCTCCAACAATAGTGTTATATGTATAACTATCTCGCTCCAATTCTTTTTCTTTCATTTCAGCAACGAGGCTCAAAGCATCCTTGAGTTTCCCATCTTTGCAAACAAGGCAGTTATTTAGGTGTTGTAGGTTACTGCATCAAAGTCTTTTCCTTTGGAATTCCACTTATTGAAGAGCTTTATTGCTTTTTCGAGCATCTCTTCCTTGCACAGCCCACGAAGAAGAATGCTGCATGTATAGATAGTGGGCGTATATGATTTTTCAACCATCTTGTTGTGAAATTGAAATGCTTTCTTCAGATTCCCTTCCCAACAGAAGCCACGAATAATTGTGTTGTATGTAATCTCATTTGGAAACAACCCACTCTCCAATAGTTCATTCAACTTGGTCAGTTTTACCGAACTTACAGAGGCCTAGAATTATAGAATTGTATGCAGAAATACTCAGAGTTATCTCTTTCTTCTTCATTTCATCCCAAAGCCTCATAGCACTATCCAAAATTTCTTCCTTACAATAAATACCCAACAATCAGAGTGCCATAGCTCACATCATTCACGATATAACCTCTCTTATGAGTGATGTTAAGTAAATTGTATGCATCATTAACCTTCTTTTCTTGGCACATATTATGCAGAGCAGTGTTTAGTATGATCGTGTCCATTTTCAAACCTTCCCACCCATTAGATTCGTCATCATAAATGCCTCAAAGAAATTTCCAACCTTACAAAACCCGCTAATCAAAGTATTGAAGGTAAAAACTATTGGGTGAAAACTCGCTTTTCTCCATCCTTCCTCTTAACTATCTCACTAGCTTCATCCATCCATCCTCCCTTCCTTACAACACCACTGAATTAAGATATTATGAGTAATAACCTCATCGGGCTTCACTCCTTTCTCCGTCATTTCTTCCACCAACTTGAAAGCTGCAAAACTATTTTTCATCTTAAAATAATCTTTTTATGTTATCAGCGTGTTGTAAGTAACCACGTCGGGCAACAACTTCAACCCCTCCATCTTATCTCTCAATCTACAAGCCTCGTCATCTTCCCCTATTTACACAATCCATCAATCAACATATTATATGTCCAAGTATCAGGCGAAAGCCCCTTCTCCTTCATATCGAACAACAAATCATGGACATCATGCAATGCATAAAGTGACCAATATCCTATTATAACTCACATTATCTAGCTTACACCCAAATTCACTCTCCATATTCTTCAAAAATTCAATTGCCTCCTTAAATTGTTTTCCAAATAATGCCGAATTGAGGTGGCATTTTCTGGTGGACTTCAAGAGGTTGACTATAGTCGAGATGAGCTCAGTGGAGTTCAACAATGACGACGGTTTTGGAGTTGCCATCTTATATGAATTTTAGTTTTGATCGATTAGGGTTTGATGACAGGTAATAGTTTTTTCAGCCATACAAGATTCACAAGTAAATTTTCTAACAGTGAAGCCGTCGAAGGCTCGAAACGGTGCGTAAGTTTCCTTGAAAATAGTTTCATTTGGATGAAAACCACAATGGTACCTAATCAGAAAACATAGGACTACTTGATGCAATGGTACCTTTTATCATTCGCTTAAAATAACCAAATAAATTTTACATATTCATAAAAAAATTGGATATTTACAAATGTTATATCCCCTCCATCCCACAAAGATAGTCTACTACCCCTTTTTCATCAGTTTCAAAAAGATAATCCACTTTCTTTTTTGGGAGTGAAATTAATAAATTATATCCTATTTTGATCTTCTTTAATGTATTTTTATTAGTTTAAATGAATTTATACTCATTCAATTTTGTGGAAAGTTACAAAATTTATTAATGTATATATTAGGAAAATGGATTATAAAACTTAATTTTTCAACAACATTAATTAACATTTCTTAATCTATGTAAAAATGGGTAGGGGAATTTCTTTATTGGACGGAGGGAGTACGATGGTCAAGGCGTGTAATGGTGAGATAATTTTAACTTATATTACTATTCAAAATGTAAGAAACGTGCAAGTAATGTACTCATTTGTCGATCAAGTGGGCATTTCCCAAATAAAGATAGCAAAAAAATTCGATCCGATCAGAAAAACTCTCGATCCGTGGATCGACTGATTGGATTTGGATCGGGGGTGATCCGATTCGATTTGATCCGCGATCCGTCTTATTTGGTAAAAAGATTTAAAAAGTTTGTAAAAAATTAATTATTAAATCTAAAAATATATAATCTTTTATTGAATTTGACACAAAATCTCTAATTTTCTATATATATATATTGTTTTGTTGCATGAATTGAATATTATATTAGTTGTTTTATGAATTATATATTAACTTGTTTATCATTAACGGAAATAGATAACAAAAATTTCTTAACGTTTGTTTCAATCCGAACCCGACCCGACCCGATCAGAATTTTTTACTATTTAACCTGATCCAATCAAATCCGAAATCTCGCGAAGCGGATTTGGATCGGCACCATTCCACCCTGATCCGCTCAATTACAATCAATATTCCCAAACTGTGTTTAGGACTTATTTGCTATAAACCTGACAAATTAGAGACAAGGTCGGCCTAGGGAGTAAGCAATTCGATTTTATCGATTTTTGACAGATTTTCGAACTAAATCGTTTAAATCTATTTGAAAAAAACTTAAATCAAACCATTTTAAATAGTTTTAGAACAATTTAAAAAAACTCAAACATAAACCTAACGCTTTGTTATGGTTTTAAATGGTATATTTCATCACACACACACACACATTTTCCCTATCTACTTTTATGTCATTGTTAGATCATTGTTTCAGTATATACCTATACCTTACTGGCAATAAATTTATTATAAGTTTAAATACCAATAAAATCAAAACGAAATCACAATAAAATTATAATATATTTATTTTTTCCAGCCTTTTAGGCTAAATCGTTATAAAATAAAAGTTATGATACCGTTCATAGGATATTTGGATGAAGATTATTGAATTTTTTTGAACTTTGAAGTATGGTAATTATCTAATTGGGTATATGTGTAATACAAATTAACAAAAATACTCACGTAACTATTGACATATTGGTCGAATTTTCGAATTCTTTTCCTTTTTAATATTTTTATTTTTATATATTTTCTCATCGATCAGGTTTGGTTTCAAACCGCAATTAAAATTCTTAAACCTAAACCAAACAATTCTTGACTAGTTTGATCCGGTTCAAAATCATTTCGTTGACGGGTCCATGTGGCAACAAACCGACAGTTTTTAAAATGCAATTTCGGTTCGATTCGATTTTCCGATTTTTCGGTTTCTGCTTAGAGCCCTATATATGTTGGCCTGTAATTCCAGACCAATTTTTTATAACCCTAATCTATTGAGGACCTTTCTTGCAATTTTCTTAAACGGCATACGACGTCGTAGCGTGCGAAACCCCGCCGTATTTTGCTATTTACAAATCAAATATATACACGGGTTTGTATGATAACAAAAGTCTTGCGGGGGACGTCGATTGGATCAAAGAAATCGCAGGGCCGATGAGAGAAAGCCACAGATGATTTGATGCATTCAATTATTCTTCATGTTTCTCTCTCTATAAATCTGCAATTTTCATTCTGATTATTTTACATTTTTGGAAAAGAACAAAGAAGGAAAAAAAAACTCTTAAAATCTAGGGTAAATTTTTATTGTTAAATTGGATGGAGCCGCGCGTGGGGAACAAATTCCAGCTCGGCAGGAAAATTGGCAGCGGCTCGTTCGGAGAGATCTATCTAGGTCTGTCTTTTTTGGTGATTATGGTTTGATTAATTAATTTATTTATTACTATCATGGGTTTGTTAATTTATATTGCGTAATTTTATTAATGCATTTTGTGTATTGCAGGAACTAATATCCAGACAAATGAGCAGGTTGCTATTAAACTGGTGAGTGAATTGAATCATCTAAGTAATAAGGGTTTGTGAATTTTTTCTCCTTAAATTGGGGAATGTTTTGTTACTCTGAACTATATTCTAATTGTACATTTCTTTGAATTTGACTGTACAGACATGTAAATAAGAAATTAAGGATGATTGACTCTCATTTACATAATGTTTTTGTAGCTGTGTATTGATATTGGTGTTTTAGGGCATGTTTTCGTTTAATGGGTTTGATAGTGGTGTTTATAATTTATACTAGCTAATAAACAGGTTGAAAATAAAATTACATGGTGACGTGTAATCTTTTTTATAAATTTATTCAGATCAAGAGAAGGAGATTAGAAATATTTGTAAGAGGGTCTGCTTGAAGTCTCATTCCTTTGAAGTTTTTGTAGGGTAGATTGGATGCAGTTTTATGTCATGAATCAAATGTTCTCCTCCAGAGATATGGTTTACATATGACCTTTTGATGTGATGTATTACATATGTTATGGTCACTTGTTTGAATCATCTTACTTTGGATGCGATTGTAGTGTTTACTAAAAGCTGGCTGTGGATGCAGATAGCTGTTCTTGTTAGCTTTGAAGTTCTGTCTGATGATAGATAGTGCTGATTAATTTCCCATATTTTATTGGACTAGTCATCACTTCATTGCTACAGCACAGTCAATTCCAAAGATGAGTTTGTTTGGAGTTGAGATCATTTCATACAACAAGCCGTAAAGAAAGCTGAGTGTGTTTGGAAGCAATAGAATTGTGTTGTGTTTGTTCTTGTCGCTTACTCATGTATATGTGTTCAGGTGCATATGAACACATCCAATAAGGAAAGTGGAGGGAAGTTAGTTATCTTAAACATTTTTTTGTTGGTTAGCAGGAAAATTTATTTCCTTTCATTCACCACTTTTCTTTGAAGCATTTCTCCATGTATCTGTCCTGCAATTCAAATGGAACCTTAGTGCATTAATTATAGTTATCTATGTCTTCATAAGTAGACTCCTTGAATATTGCCATGTTGCTGAGTTAAAATTGGAAAGAATAGTGGATCAGAGAGTAGAGATTGCAAGTGTAAAGTTTTTTCCATGAATTTTGTTGAACTCTTTGTCTGACATAATGTGGAATTCGGTCTCAGAAGTATTTGAACTGACTTGTACTTGTCACAGTATGATGTTCGTTCTGTCAAATTTATACAATTAGCCAGCTTGTATCATGAAAATGGTACTGATTTGTGAAAGTAAGACGTCAACTCCCAGATGCTGAACTCGTACCAGGCTCTTTATTTATTTTTTTATTGTGGGCTTGTGTATTTGTTTGGGTGGGGGTTTTCTTATCAACTACTATTTTGCTTTTTAACTGTCATGGATTGCTCTTTCTGTTTACATTCAGGAAAATGTCAAGACAAAGCATCCCCAACTCCTCTACGAGTCTAAGTTGTATAAATTACTACAAGGAGGAAGTAATGATCTGTTTTATTTCTCCAATTCCTTCTCATGTTTTTCATTTTACCACTTAATGTTTATTACTTTGATGTCCTTATTGGTTGGCTATTTTTCCCACTTTGGTAGCTGGAATTCCTAATGTTAGATGGTTCGGAGTTGAGGGAGACTATAATGTCCTCGTGATGGATTTATTGGGACCTAGTCTTGAAGATTTGTTCAACTTCTGCAGTCGGAAACTTTCTCTAAAGACTGTTCTCATGCTTGCAGATCAGATGGTAGGATAGTTTGATTGCTTGCTCGCTTGTCAGACTCTTCAAATTTTTTTTTTCCTGACATGGATTTTTTTGTTCTCAGATTAACCGGGTTGAGTTTGTTCATTCTAAATCTTTCTTGCATCGGGATATTAAGCCCGATAACTTTCTTATGGGCTTAGGAAGGCGTGCAAACCAGGTTTGATTTAAAATTTATCATTATCTATTTTAAATAAGATTTATTTACCGTAACTCTATCAATTATGTACAGGTATATATAATTGATTTCGGGCTTGCAAAGAAGTATAAAGACTCGACCCATCAACACATTCCATATAGGTAAGTCTCTAGAATTTTTATGGGTAGGTTTATTACACTTAATTCAAGAAATAAGAATGTAGGACATCAAACAAAGATAGATGCTTGTGAGCTACCTTCCTAATATACTGTTTCTCTGTTCTCAAAGTGTAAAATATAACTCTTTTATTAACTGCAGAGAAAATAAAAACTTGACTGGAACAGCTAGATATGCTAGCATGAACACTCACCTTGGCATTGGTAAGCTTGCAAGTTATATCAATGACGGTAATCTAGTTAAGCATCGATTTTATGTTTGTTTCTGTTGTCTGGCCTTCACAGAACAAAGTCGGAGGGATGATTTAGAATCACTTGGATATGTTCTCATGTACTTCTTGAGAGGAAGGTATTATCTCTATCAAATATACCCCCACCATGTTGTAATGATCTTTCCATAATATATGCAATTATTATATCTCCAAAATATGTAGTCTCCCCTGGCAGGGGCTGAAAGCTGGAAATAAGAAACAAAAGTATGAAAAAATCAGTGAAAAAAAGGTTTCAACCTCTATTGAGGTAATATTAAGATGCTTCACCCTTTTTCTGGATGATGGTTGCCTTTTTATGTCAGAGAGCTAACTTTCATGCTTACGCTATTACAGGCTTTATGTCGGAGCTATCCTACAGAATTTGCATCTTACTTCCATTACTGTCGATCACTTAGGTTTGATGATAAACCAGACTATGCTTATCTGAAGAGAATTTTCCGTGACCTTTTTATTCGTGAAGGTTTAATTATATTTTCTCGCTAAGCATTGCAATATTATTATCACTATTTGAATGTTCTCTTTTTTACCCTTCGTCATGCTTACCTTGTTTTGCCTCACCTTCTCCTCACACCCTGCAGGTTTTCAATTTGACTATGTATTTGACTGGACCATTTTGAAGTATCAGCAGTCACAGCTTGCAAATCCTCCATCTCGTGCCCTTGTAAGTGACACCAATTTTACTCCACCTTCTGTTACCCTCAAATAGAATAATGATTTTTGTTACAGGGAGCAACTGGCGGAACAAGTTCAGGGATGCCTCGTGCCATTATTGATAGGCAATCAGGTTGGTCTTGTGCATTTACCTATTTCCTAGTCTTAAATTCCAAGTGCATTGATTGGGTAGCTAATTGTACCAATTAGCTATGTGCTATTGTTTACTTTTCAGTTCTACATTTCCTCTGTAACTATAATATTTCTGATAAGCCGCTTGCTTCTCTACCCATCCCTGCTTCTCTACCCATCCCACTACAGAGAATAATTTTATAGCGTAATGCAGGTGGTGAAGAAGGAAATGCAACTGGTCTATCTTCTGCAAATGCTACTCGTGGTAGAAACATTTTGAGTTCTGGAAGCTTATTGAGACAAAAAGGCCCAGTTGCATATGACTCAGCCATGGCTAAAGACGTAAGACTGCTCTCACTCTCAAACCCTCTCCTCACCAGTCCACCCCACCCTGTCACTCCAGCGTGCTCTCAAAGAGAATTACTCAAGCAGAATATTTTGGATATGTTGAGATTTTAATTTTTTTCCATTGATGTTTTGTTTTGTTTTGTCTCATTTTGTTCTTCCTCTTACCTCTTGTAATGCATTTGTGCAGTTACCGAGTTCTAATATTTTCCGGTCAAGTGGATCTTCAAGGCGACCTGCTGCATCCAGTAGCCGCGATCCAGTGCTCACCGGGAATGATTATGACCCTTCAGCGGAAGATGCAAGCCCAGGAGGACTCCGCAAAATATCCAGTGCTGCTCAAAGAAGTTCACCAGTTGTATCATCAGATCACAAACGCGGTGCCTCTAATATAAAGAATTTTGATGCCACCCTCAAAGGTATAGAGAGCTTGAACTTCACCGACGAGAGGGTGCATTATTAGGCGCACTTTTATCAGCTCCCTCACTCATTCCCCGTACTGTAAATCTTGGAACGATGTACATTCCATTCCTTGCACAGGGAGGATTATGTAGTACGGAGCCACACGATGGAATTTAAACGAGTAAAAATCAGGAAACGTGCAAGGACCACAGAGATCAAGAAGTTGCAGACCCAAGATAGATATTTCTTGCTTACTATCAGTACACTTTAAATTTAGTTGCTTTGAATCCGGTCATGTTTATGTTTTTATACTAATACAGTAATTTCCTATTAAGGTATCATGGATTGTCATGTAAATTTTTTGATTCGTTGTACAATTTTGTGACTTGTTTGTGGTCTGGTTTAGCTTAACAAAGGATTGAGCACGTATAAAGAAGAGTCGTGATTGGTAAATGGTACAGAATGGACACTGGTCAGTATAATAAATATAAATATGATTTAATCTTATTTTGTCTACAATAATAATGTTGAGTAATGTCCAGTCCTCCTGGCCAACTAGTTTTTACTCCTAGAAGATTTACAGACAACATAAATTAGGATTGGGATTTTTAAACTTTTTAAGTCCTATGAAATGAAACGAGTGGGACAGTGAAGATGGTCCCAAGGGCGGAGCCAGCTCATTTGTTTGGGCTGGGCCAAATTTCATTTAGGATGGGTTTTATCTAAGAATTTTTTTTTTCTTTTCTTTTTTCCTTTTTTTTTTTTTCTAAAAGAAATTTTTGGACCAGGGGTGGGCCAGGGCCCAGTTGGCCCACCCCTGGCTCCGCCCCTGGATGGTCCACTTGGAGATTTGGAATCCCGGCAGGAAATGTGAAAGTTGCAACATGATGTGGGTCGATTGGCAAAAAGAGAATCAACTAGTTTAGTTCTGATATGATGAGTGATGACATTATATGAGACGTTGTGAAGCATTATTCTTAATTTGTAGTTAAATCTGATTTATATTATTTGAAATTGTTTTGTTTCGACATTTTTGTTGGGATTATATTTCTCTTGTGAATGAGAAGTTTTTAGCTTTAGATACATGCCCACGTCTTATTTTACTCGACTTCTATTATTATACACACGCGAGTTAAAATTATGAAATCGTGAAATTGCTTGTAAATGAGAAATTTCTAGCTTTAGATACAGTGCACATCTTATTTTACTCGACTTCCACTATTGCCCATGTATACACGAGAGAAGAACAAATTAAAATTATGAAATCATGAAATTATAAAATATATGTTGAAACTCTTTCTATTTTTGGTTCTTTTTTTAGTTCAAAATAAAATTATTGACTTTAGAGATGTGAAACAAGGTAATAATATTGATATCAAAACATGGAGTTGAAATATACAAATATCTTGTGTATCTTATTGTTATTTTTTCCTTTTTAGTCATAATTTTGTATTGTTAGTCACGTAGTACAAACATAAACACTCATATCAAGGAGCATTTATATTATGCTATTTCTAAATCTAATATTCTTTATAGTTTATACATACCCGAAATAAATAATAGTATATTAATTTTTACTCTTGAAAAATAAGAGAAGTCAATTATAATTTCTTGATAACTAATCTTACCTCCTATTTCTACAACCTCAACTGAGTAAATTTTGTTAGTAATAGAGAAAGGTTTTAGATTTGTTCTCTGCAACATAAGAACTGTAGTGGTAGTGGACAGTTCTTATGTTACCTAACAGATCATTCCTCGGTTAAAAAAAAAAAATGACTTAAAAACAATCAATAAAAAGATTATTAATGAAAATATAAATAAAATATATATAATTAGTCTTTTTGTCTCTATGTTAATAAAATTAAGAAATAAAGTTTCATCATTATTTATGGCATATAATTATTCTTTCATATTTTAATAAAATTGTAAACTGTTGAATTGTTTTATCTCTTTACGGGAAAATATGCCATGAATAGTGTTTTAGAGATTGTATCGTGAATATATCAACTTCATTTTTGGAATTAACGTTCAATAAATGAAATTTTCATTTTAAAAGAAACTTTTGAACTACAAAATTAGGTTTATACAATACATGTGCAAAACTCAACTTACATATTCTCCTTAAGATCGACGATTTTCTTTTCATATGTTGTTCTTCATCATATTCTTCTCAAAAAAAGGTGTAGGATAGAATTTTTTGGTATACTTTAATTTTTTAAGCATTAATTATTAATTTCAAGTGTTTTTCTAAAAAAATAATCATTAATTTTAATAAATATTGTTACATTAAGTGATTCTTCTTTCTTCATACTGACAATTTCTTTATTCATATTGTTACATTTTTATTTTAATAAAAATTATTGATCAATCAATTGTTTAATGAAAATTATATGAACTAATTATTAAAAGCTGTAATATATTTTTGAATATTTTAGTTATTTAAATTTATAATGAAAAATAGAAAAATAAACAGAATCAGTAATGTAAAATTAATCCAACTTAATTGGATTTGCTTTAAAAATTAGTATAGTTATTATTTATTTTAATTTGATAAGAAAAACCAGAAATTAATCATTCTATGGCTAACATGAATTTAGTTAACTAATTATAGATAATATTATAGATCTTAAATGATATAATTTAAAATGAATTAGATATTGATGAAAAATATAAAATAAAACTTCACCTTTAATTTTTGACATGATTTTACGGATAATATATTTACAATTTGCTCTCACTTGTTAGCTTGCATTAAATTTCTCACAGTAATCTTTAATTTGATACACATGTTACATATTTTTCGATTTCAAAATAATACAATAATTATTAAAATAATAATAATAAAATAAAAAAATAACATTTTGATGTTTTTAATAGCATAGCACGGATGCCAATATAATTAATGACACATGTAAAATAATAATTGTTAAAATATTTAATATACTATTTTTTTAGCAAAAAAAATCCAAATTTAGAAAGTATTTTGGCGGAAAATTATGTGTATATTTTGGTAAAGACTATTCTACTTTTATATATATTAAGATTAAAATATGATGATGATGATGATGATAATAATAATAATAAGTTTATATCTTTCGAAATAATTTAATGTTACTTTACCAAATTAGTTACACTATAACTAAGCATAATATTTTTGAATAATCTTCTTTTTAATTAATTTAACAACATTTCTAAATTACGGATCTTGAATAATTAAAAAAATTTCTAAATTACGGATCTTGAATACTTTTTTATAACAATAAAGAATTATCTATTTATGTTTTAAATTAGACTTATGATACTTTTGATGTAATTTTTATTACAAATGAAGTTAAAATACATAATAAGATTAATAGTTATATTAAAATCAATCATCCTATTAAGTAAAAACAAATTTGTTAAAAAAAAAAAAAAAATTAAATTGTCCTTTGTTTGATTTGTAACGAAGTATCTCTATTTCACAAAATATTTTTAAACAACACGCTTTTAAATTACTTTTTTCTCACATTTTTTCTTTACACTTTTCAATCACTAATTTTCACCTCGAAAATATCACATTCTTTGTTTTTAAGCAAAATTTTTTAATTACCATTATTTTTTATATAATTTAATAGTGTTCAAAATGGGTTTTATTTTTATTTTTATTTTTTTATTTGGGAACAAATGTACGTAGTACTTAAAAGTGTAATTCAAATTTGCA
Source organism: Ligustrum vulgare (assembly GCA_963555705.1). Taxonomy (NCBI): domain Eukaryota; kingdom Viridiplantae; phylum Streptophyta; class Magnoliopsida; order Lamiales; family Oleaceae; genus Ligustrum; species Ligustrum vulgare. Next base: position 982,125 of record OY743172.1, on the reverse strand, counting down.
ATCATTACACATTTCAAAATACAATCATTTTTTATTTATTTTTTAACTATTGTGTTTTTGGCAAAACATTTCCAAATTTAGCAAATACATTTTGGCTGGAAATGTGTGTGTTATTTTTTATGAAGACTTTGTTTATATATATATGGATTAGGAAAAACTTAAAATGTTTACAGTTTGAATTTTGGAAATCGCTAGAACAGGATGAGATCAGTATTTAAGACATGTTTTACCTTTGATGTATAGAGATTCCAGATCATAAAAGTTGCAAAATTGAAACTTCCTCGTACCACAAAAATAGGCTCGTTTTTCTTTTTTATTTATTTCAAATTATAGAATACTTTCTTTATTGACAATATATTAATATCTTAATAGAGGAATCAGTGCTCATTGTGGACACCTTAAAATCTCTATTTAATATGTATTACTATCTACAAATATGAGTTATCAATTATTCAGTGTAGGGGTATATTAAGTACAATGTAAGTAAATTTATAGTTCCAATATATATTAATTATATTTTCATAATCTGTGTGAAAATAGAAATGAACTTATTTTTATGGATGGAGGGAGTAAAACAAATTAAAAGAGGGGAGAGGCATGAAAAAGAATACAAAGTATTTAGTTATTTTTAAGTTCATGTTTGGTTCTGATTAAAATTTGATTTTAATTTCAAGTCAAATTCAACAATTAATTTTAATCGCACATTTTATGGGACCTGAAACTTTTTAACCACACATTTTATCCACTTATATTAATCAATATAAAACATGGGCTAAAAGTACTTTTCAAGCATCCACATTAGATGTGTTTAAATGTTTGTTAGTGTAAGATGTTAAATAATAGTCAATTTTATATCTACATTGGATATGTTAACTTGTTTGCTAAATGAATTTTGGCAAACAAGTTAACTTTCTTGTTAAATTTAACTAGTATTTTAACATGTGACATGTCACTTTAGTGTTAAAATTCGCCAATAACTTACGTTGTGTTCGACAGCTTATCAGCCGTGATTTTTTTGTTTATTTTGGTATTTTTTAGGTAGATGTGTGGTTGAAAATTGGATAGAGAAAATATGTGTGGTGAAAAAATAGTTTGAAAAATTTTATTGTTTATAAATTGTAATCATTGCGTAAAAAAACGGTGCGTTAAATGCACCTCGCCCTCACCTACTCAATATCTTATTTATTCACTTTCTTTTTCTTCTTTCTTATTAATTTTTTAACATCTATAAAAAAATAAAAAACAAATTTTGATTGATTTTATATTCTATGATTTAATAAGATCTTCAAAATGAGTATCATATTGATATATAAATTTTGTTATTTCAAAATAAATATTTATCATATTCATTTGACTTAATTAGAAATTAATACATCCATTGTGACAATAATTGATTTGCTAACTTTATCATGTATACATGTCATTTAATATTTATTTTTTGTCTATATAACTAATTAAATTTAACACGTCCAATGCGAATGTCCTAACAACTTCTAGTTTTTCTCGACATGTCAGCAAAACATAATCCTAGACATGTCACATTAAAAGGGAATTTTTTGTAGACATTGTCTTATTTGAACTCATGAGGTATCCTTCTTATCACAAATTGAAGATGCTCTTACACTCTATTAAAGTGCTCACTAAATAGTAAAATAAAAAATAAACAGAATAAGATGAAAACGAAAGATAAATTAACTGATTAACAACTAATATTTCACAGCTACAAAAATAATCATTGAAGGGTAGAATGCACAGGTGTAATGAGAAACGTTTCTTAAATCCTAGCAAAACAAGAAACTGGCCCTCGAGTCTACAAAAAGCTTAAGCCTGTGTTGCCTTCTAACTAGCGCAAAATAGTTCCCACCCACCGTAATAAAACCGAAGTGTATCTCCATTCTCGACGTATTTTTTTTTATGTACACCGAGAATATAGTATGTAGTCAAAATTATAGGATGATTTTGCTAAATGCGAACTGTTTCACCTCTCGAACCTGAAAATGCACAAAAGGCGAAAGAAAAGGTTACTTATTTTGAACTATTTTCTTATAAGCAACTTTTTCTCTCTAAATAAACACGCTCAATATAATTCATTTTTCATAAATAAGATAAGATAGTGATGATAGTGATTAGGATATCAAGAAAAGCAATAGCGGTACTCACATATCTCAAAAATCTCTTCCGCAAGCAACAGAAGCGAATCTGCATCTTCGGCCATTGTTGAGACCCTTTCAGCCTCTTTAACTGCTTCTTCTGCCACGAATGATTTTTCTTCTGCATCTGCAATCTTGTAGGCAGCAGTCATAGCAGCATCTTCCACTGTCTCAGCGGAGATATCTTTTTGTTTTGGTGTAGGTGTTTTCGTCCCCAAAGTAGCATCTTTGATATTGTAGCGGTCCTGGACCTGCAGGTTGTGGCATATATGAAAGACAGATTACCAAATGTACCATATATTATGTTCCCTACTGATGAAGAAACAATGAGGACGGGAGGAAGAGGGGATCTGCCAGATTGGAATCAATGGAACGCATCCCCTCCACCGGAATAATGAATATAGGGAATGTCAATAGGCTCATAATGTTCGCTTTCTCTGCCCCTCTTTTGCTAAGTTGATATAATGCATAAAGGGTTTCAGACTTTCAGTTGAGTCATCAAATGACACATGTTAAGAAGGCCCAAGCAAATATGTATCAGTCCACAGAAGCAACGTGCGCCAATGATGGATGCCAACTAGCCAATCCCACTATCAAGGTTAACTGTAACCTGTTTCTGACAATGAATGGTTTAACAAAATTTCGACAGTCTCCGGGTAAAATGAACTAAGCAACCTGAAAAGCAATGCAAATGTCCAAATCTGTCGTGAAATAAATTGGGACCTTCCCCTCCAAATACACAACCATTCTATAAATTTAAACATTTTTAGTTTCATTACAAAAGCAGCACGGTCAATGTATGCATAACAATAAGCTAGTGTTCAGTAAACCACATTTTTTGGTTTATAAACCGATTTATAAACTACACAATTTCTCAAACCACTTTTTAACCATACACATTTTCTCTCTCCAATTTTTAACAATTACTTTTTACCTCAAAATCATAAATAAACCAATTTATAATCCAAATGGTATTACCAAACGGAGGTGCGGTAAGCCTGACTACAAAAACACAGTTATATGTTTGCAGTTTAGATTGTTGTGAAACAACCACACCAATGATTAGCAACTTTATTGAAACTACTGAGTGTGTTTGATATTGTTTAAAATGAGTTTTTTTGAAATAAATAGTAATTTTTATGAGAATGCATGGTTGAAATTTAGTTGAAAAGTCAAATATTGTGGGCTTGACTTTTAATGGATTGTTGAGATTGAGTAATGTAGAAAAATGAGAAAATTTTAATGAAAATCAAACAAGAGCATAATTCAATAGTATGCTACTACAATCCCAACTTTGGCGCATAGAAAAAACAAATAGATTGCAGCATTTTTTGTCAGCAAAAATATTCAAAAGCAATTACAGATTCAGCCAAAAAAAATAATAAAAAAAAAAAAAAATCAAAGGCATTCAGTAACATGGTCAAACACAGAATAATATTTTGTGAATATTCAAGAGTAGCCTACATCTCCAACAGGTTCATGCACTATCAAAACAGAAAAAGTTGTTGTGCAGGAAATAATATTATAAATTAAGATGCCACTTAAGAATTGAGAAATCATATACCTTCTCAAGTTTTCCTTGCAAGACAAGTCTCCTCAGCGTTGTATTCAGTATTCGTCTGATATTATGTGGCACTTCATGCTTTTGCTGTTACACATAAGAGAGTCCCACTAAATATTGAACTCATATTCAATTACAGTTTTAAAATATCAAAGGTATTAACTAGGCCAACTTCTGGCAGCCCTTCTCTGCGTGCAAGGACATTGGAAGTGGTAGGTGACAAATTTTCATTTTGAATTTCACGAACCCATCTTACAGAAATTTCTTTTTCCCTCGAAATGCAAAAAATTGTCAATAGTAATTCATGTTTGACAAATAGCTTCACTGAGACGAGAGAAATCACATAAATAAATACTCGGATTAATATTAAATTCTACAAACATTCTTTTCAAATTTCAGCTATAAATACATATAATCAACCTTTTACTTGCTGTTCAAACAAGGCACTTTAAATTCATGAAAACTGCAAAAAAAAAAAAAAAAAAATTCTTTGGCATGGTATAGTGAATTTTTTTTTTTTTTTTTTTAACGGTACGTCTTCCTTCATTAAATTTAATTCAATGATGAAATTAACAGAAAATAGTAGACAAATTAGTGAAATGGAGCTGACTTCCTTAGTATAAAATGTAACTCAAATAAGTTCATGGAAACATGTCTGGAATTTTCTCTTTGATTTATAGAAACTGAAACAGGAGGCAACATTACTAGTCTGGGATATAAACAGAAAACCATAACTCTGTAAGAGAAGTTGAGAGTCTCCAAATATTTTGGCTTTTAGGTTATGCCGATTTTAAGATTCAAGAATCCCACTAACTGAGTCCATCTATAAGACACCATTTTTTTATACTGCAGACTCTTTTGATACATGAGATGTCAATGCTTCCTTGAACTTTTCACAAACCAATCATAAGCATAGTTGACTTCATATAAGCTCTTCCTCAAAAGGTTTTACTCTAGGACTCACTTTCAAATTGATAAATCATGATAGACTTAAACTGCCAACCACAATGATGCACAAGTTGTTAATCCCATAAACTATTTTTTCATCACTTCATATGAATTCTTCAAGATAAAGCAGAAATTATAAACTGGAGAACAGTAGAACATCCATATGACCTCAATAAATTCCACGATAGCATCAATATTGGATCCATTGGACTCTCTGATGGATGAAAGTGCTTCAAATACCATGGCTTTGTACCTAGTACACATCATGCATCCAGTGAGAAAGAAATATATGCCCATACAAAAATTCTTAGCTAAACCAAAGATAGCTATATTTTAATACAAAATGGAATAAAAACAGAGACAAAAACCAGTAAATTTTTTGTATAGGAGTAAAGAAAATTCAATTTCTTTCCAGAATGAAGAAAAACTGGACTAAAACACAGTAAATTTGATATGAGCCTCCAGAAAACCTAATTCCTTCCAACGTTTTCCTAAGTTATTCCTTTCTTTTGGCATAAGCGTTATAAGAAATCATTATAAAATGGAGAAAAGGACAAAGCGGAACCCTGGAGCATTTCTAACATCCTCTGGGCTTCTGGAAATATCATCAACAGTGTCAACCTCGGAAACTATGTTTCGAGTGGTGAGAGTGGAGAGAGCCTCAGAAGAAATTGTTTTTACTCTAGAAGCCTTCAATTTTTTTCTAGAGCACTGTCCATAGCTAATACACATGTTCCGCCATTTGTCCTGTGTGGATGAACCAAAATAAAGACAAGTAAATACCATGCAGCAAAAGGCCAAGTAAATTCAGGAAGGCCTATCTATTGCATGAAACAAAAAACGACAAATATAGCCCCTGTTTGATGTTGTTTAAAAATAGTTTATTTGAAATGAATAGTGACGTGTAGGAGAATAGGTGGTTAAAAAGTAGGGAAACTTGTTTGGGACTTGGTTTATGTGTAATATTATTTTATTAATAAATGTATGGTTGAAAATAAGAGAGAGAAAAATATGAAAAAAAAATTAAATGGGATCAAACAGGGGCATAATAGCATGCAAAAAAAAAAAATCTTTCACATTTTACATATTTCTCTGCCTCAGTTGCATATTGTAACCAATAAATAGGTCTCCTTGAGTAGCATGATTACTTATAAATAGTTTGAATGGCATAATAAAGCTTTAGTAGAACTCAACAGTTACGCCTACTTTTGCAACACTATACTCCGATTTGTCTTTCTAAAAGAACATCAGCTCTAACAACTCCATTTATTTAAATTATAAATGAGACTACCCTGTCTTAAGTATCGGTTTTCTAGTAATAAGATTGAATCTTCATTAGATCCTTCAAAAGAAGAGTTCGGCCTCGATAAATTTCTGACCAGAAGTAATCATGTCTAGTTAGTTTCGCTAAGAGAAAGCAAGAGCCTATAGCATACATACCTTTACTTTTCAGAAGTTCACTTTACAGTTTCAAGGATTGCTATTGTTTGACCATGGTGGCACAAAAGACTCCTCAAGCAGAAGACTGGATTTGTAACAAGATACTTTACTTTGTGCATCTTTGGCAAAGCTTAAAAGTAAGTCAAACATAAACTTACTTGTGGGTGAATTTTTGTGTCCAAATATGTTTAGAAGTACTTTTCATCTCATGAGATAAAAAGTAACTTATTTTGACCACAAATCAAAGTACATTTTAAGCTTATTTAGAAGTTACTAATTTAGAAATAGTTAGATTTGTTACGCTTAGCTAAACGTGCACTTTATTATGTGATAAATTATCATAAAATATTCTAAGCACGTCTTCAAATTAAGCAGAAATATTCCTCCCCATTCAAAAGCAAGCGAGTATATATATAATTATATACGCACGTGATCAGGAAATACCGATGCTTTAATTAAAACGTTCAGATAGAGAAACTAACATGAAATTATTGAAAATCAACAGAGCGTAAAACAGAATAGAGAACTTGTGATGAAAAGCATGAGGTGAAAAAGGGGAAACCTTAAGGTCAATGTTAGAACGATTGGTGAGGTAGGAAGCGAATTGAGGATCTCTCAAAATGTTCTTCCACTTGCCGAGGCCATGCTTCGCCACTCCCGCTTTTAGGGCTTCCTCTTCCTCCGCCGTCCATTTCACCTTCTGATTCCCCATTTTACACTTCGGGAATCACTAAAACTACACTTCGCCGCCGTTAGCAGTCCGGCGGAGGACTGATTGGGAATTTCGGTGTGTACCAATGAAAAATCGATTAACCTTTTACGTCCGAATAGAAAAAAAATGTTCACTATTGAGGGATTTTACAGAATTTGGGGAACGAAGTGTGTCGGAGAAACTTTCGAGAGGGGATGTCTGCCGTTTCCTCTTTAATCGCTCCCGCTCGGTACCTTCATTTTGTTCTTTTGAAAGGATATTAACACAAAACGTATCACCGTTTGCACTGATCGTATAAATCATCCATTTCGTCTCAAATTTGACATTTGAACTCCCATTTCAATATTTTCTTGCAAAATTTGTATTTCTATCTCATTTCGTCAATTCTTTGGTCAAATATGAATAATTAATACAAAATGCTCATATTGTTTGCATCCATTGCGTCGTTTTAATTTTGACATTGAACATTCAAGAAACTTTTTTTTGCACTAAATGTTCTTACCATCTATTTTTTCCATTAAAACAATGTGAATGATTAATTTATTATTGTACTTAAATAATTTAAAGGATAATTAGAAAAAAAAAATTAATTTTTTGACGAATATATTTTCACATAACTAGATTTTGAATCAGAATAATGGGATATGTTTAGATAAAGACCTTGAATGAACTCTCTAATAAAAGAAGTCTCATATTTAAACATCATTTTGTGTGGCAAAAAAAATTTAAATAAAATCAGAGTAAAATTCAAAACTTGATTCAATATGCATACATGAATATATGCGCTTTTGTAATAGAACAAGGAGATATAAACAATAATTTGCTAAAAATAGTTAAATTTCAAAATCTCTTAATTTCTTTGAAAACAAAAAATATTATAATGCGAAACTAGACTACTTAATTTTTTTGTAAAGATATTTTTTTTTCTTTTTTATGTTAAATTATTTTTTAAATTATTTAAGTGAGACACGTTCAATTTAGTACTTCGACTATATATATCTTTTATTATTATTCTTATTTTTTCTATTTAAAAAGTCTTGTACCACCACACTTATATATCCCATATGTGGGAATAAGAAATGTTCAAACGCCCACTTGTCAACGCCCCCCCCCCCCCAACTCTCACACGGCTGGCGTGGGGGCCATCGACCTTGACTCTAACATCAATGTCTACTCGTCATGTGATGAGTGAGCGTGTTACACCACCCCAATGGAAATCATTTTGATAAAATTAAAGATCTAAATCACCAAATATATCTAGTTTCACGTGACATTGTAACTGAAAAAAATATTATTCGAAAATAAACAATTTTACCTAATCATGCAATTTTACTTACATGATCATTTGAGACTTTATATTCATATGGGTATTTTAAAGGAAATAGAAAAATGTTATTTTAATATGGAACTAACCATTAATATTAGATAATTAGATTGATATAAACACACTAATATTCATGATATTGAAATTGATGTATTTATTTGAAAGTAATAGAAAGAATAGAAGACAATTTAAAACTAACGCATTAATTGCTAGCATCAGTACAAAATCTATTTCACCACCTATACCTAGCACAATCATTCAAAAGGAAATGAGAACTCTTTTGTGAAAGAATGATCTTAGGAGTATACAATAAAAGATAAAAAATAACTGTTAGATGGTTTACCCATGCCAGTACAACTATTGCACATATTATGAGGGACCTCATCTTTGCTCTATTCTTTCTCGATTGTTGCGCGCTCAGCAAAATCCATGCTACCATGGTAAAAGGCTATTTTATGTCCACATTCCTGACAAATACATATGTCAATATTCAAAGCCACAAAGAAGCTGATATCTTAAGTGTCAAGTTTAACATGAGCATGTTTCTTTTATCAATATCTTGGTCAAGATTTTTTCTTTAAGATTATCGTGGTCAAGAAGTTTTACTTGTCACGGTTGGATCACAGACATCACCTAATAAAATGCGTCAACAAATTCATATGACAAGTATCACGGCCAATTCAAACACAGTGAGTCCTGTAGCACTCTAGAAATTGATTTTCTAGGCTAAGTGGGCAGTCTCACACACAAAAAATAACATTCTTAAACACAATATTCTTCACTTACAAAAATTTAATAAGTTTGCTCCAATCTAAAAAAATTACATTACAGTAGAAACAAGCAAAAAGGAAAAAAAATAGACATAGAAACTCGAGTGAGAAGAAGATTACCATGAAATTGTAGGTCCTCTGGGTGTACGAAGAACAATTGGTTTGCAAAATAGCCATCTTAACAACGGCCAAAAAGTCTAACCAGCATCATTATTTACAAGGGCTTCAACAGTTCTTGCACTTTCATACCTAAGCAATGAAAAACTCAATTAATGTGGAATACACTTTTTCAAGGACTTGAATGGACAAAAACTATGCAAAGAAACCATCACAACATCGATGTGTTGCCTTACTATTATTAACTTGATCTTATCCAGAATTCTGATAGTCCTTAGTGAGTCCTAATCCTGAGGACTTTCTTTCTGGAATTGGTTGAAACATAGCTGGAAATTGTATACTTCGATCACAGAATAAGAAAATTGGGCTTGCAAATATATGTCGAGAGTCGGGTTGAATCAAAAACTTTAAATTATAGGTAAACCTTTATGAAGACATAGCTCCCAAGCACTTTGTTTTTTCACATGACCCTTTCCTTTGGCTAACGATGAAAATTATAGGATTCACCCATCTTTTCCTTCAATTCAACCTGATGTTAATATACACAACAATTAAAATCACAATACTCTTTACTCTTTCTTTAAATTTCTATCATGGTGAGGTTGGTATGTATGAGAAATTTTAAGTAATCATTTCAATATTTATCTACCAAATCTAAAAAAAAATCTGCTTCAAATGGATATTTAATTGAATCCAAATAACTTGTTAATCTACTACATAAAGAGATTTGTGATCTTGTGTTTGCATAAAAAAATTATACTGGAGCACATTACCATTTTTGCTGCCTTGTCAATTCCAAGAATGAGAACGTGAAACTTCGTCTTAGAGAAAGCTTACTTCCATAGTTCATAAAAAGAGAACATTTTTACTTGTGTGAACTTGGCTTTCAACTTTTATTCGAGTACTCAAAGTCTCAAACAACTTCAGTTTGGAAGAAACCACTCCTTGTATTTACATTAAAAAGAATATATAAACCAATGCCTTGGTTTTCTTTGCGCATGAATATCATCGATGAAAATAAATAAATAATAATAATAATTGCTCAAACAAAAAAGCATCTACAAAAACTACAAAAAAGGAAAGAAAAAAAAATCTGTAACGAACCCCAACCCCCACCTCACCCAAAAAAAAAAGGAGGCTTGTAAATTCTTGCTTATGTCTCTTCAAAGGTAAAAATTTCCCACTACGATTTATAAGGCAAGAATATGTGACTTCGTCTACTACAAGTACTACCATATCTCTAGCTTGTAAAGTCTAATTAGATGTGTTAGCAACACAAACATGAATCAAATAATATATGATTTTATTTTGTATAGTTATGCTTGTTTCTTCAAGTGGAGTGAGTATGGCAAAAACACAATTTGTTTCATTCTATAATCATTGAATTCCCTAAATTTAAAAAAATAAATAAATAAAAAAGGGACCATCAAATAGCATTCTTGGCAAATATTATGACAAGGATTTCAAGCAAGTTGACAAACTTTTCCGATCATAAGAAAATATCTTGAAACCACCCTAATTAGACTGAATCATCGAACAATTTAAATAAATCAAAATCCTAAGATAATTTTAAATTTTTATTTATAATACAATGAGGAAAAATGAAACTTTTATCATGAAAAATCAGAATTGTGGCAAACATAGGGAGTTGAAGAGGATGTACTACCCCAGCTATAAGGTTTGGGGGAAAAAAAAAACGAGCGTCGTCATGGGATTCACCTGCATCATTAATGCACCTTCCCCTAGCTAGTTATTATAGCTTTTTGTAGAAATTAGGAGATGAGAAATCTATCTTCTTTCATTATTCTTACCTCTTAGATTAATCTAATTGACAAGATTACTTATATAGAAGCAAAAGAAAGAAACAAGAAAGCTTAAAACTATTTGTTCCAAAATTTGCACTGAATGCACATGAAGACATAATCTGCGTGCACGTTTGTAAAGGAAATTCTAAAGGTTGTGATTTTCCCATGCTACTGAACATAGTGTCCATCCCATGCCCGTCCCCGTTGTCCATGGACGAATTCTTTAATAATCAACTATCCAACACTTTTCTAAATGCCAAATTCAAGGACATTCAATTCAACTATACATATGGCTGCCTTATTGATAAAAGTCAGTTATGAAATGCTCAATATTGTTTAGTATACAATAACAGTCGCGCGACTGCACAATTACTCAAATGAAATAGATTGATTATGCACGCAATTAACAATAGAAATTTTACCCATACGGAAGTCATATCAACCAGAAAAGAAAAGAATAATAATTAGGCCTAAGCAAACATACCTTAGTGGGATAAAAAATGCCGAGATAAAAAACTTCGTTTTGATGATATTGAAATAAAGTAAAACAGTAATTCATGTTAAGGATTTTCAATGTCACTACTTTCCTTAAAAATGCTAATCTAATTCTATTTTTCTACAATGAGTTAAACAGAACTTTGAAATGATAAATAAATTTCTTTAATAAAATTGGTTATAAATGAAGCTTAGTAAATCTTTACATCAGCCATTTTTTTGTTTTGCTTATATATCATTGCTAAACAACCTTGCACAATTAGTATCAATAGTAACATAACGAGAATGTCATAACCAAAACTAACTACACATAATCTCATTGGAAACACACATACATACATACATACTTCTTGGGTAGGCTACATCCTTTCTACAAAGAAGCATCATCTGTCTGTTGCAGGTTAACATGAAAACAATAATTATAAGATTTTCATTCCTTGATAAAAACTGTTTTGTAACTATAGCTTGCTTTCTTTCCGGTATTGGCTAATATATTTACTAAGAAATAAAAACAAAATGTATCTTACCTCATGGTAAATACAATAGCTACTGGAATTTACGAAAAATGGTCAAATGTATCAAATCAAGATCTACCACAGTGGAGAAGGTTGGAATTACCAAATTCTTGAGCCAACGCTGGAATCCCAGCAGTTTAAGAAAAATGACATATTAGTCAATCAGTGCAATTAGAAGTGAACTTCGAAAGTGGTAGAAATACTTTAAAAAAAAAAAAACTCACAAAACGATGGATGGTAAGTGACATTAGCCAAAAAATATAACGTGAAAAACTTCAATGAACACGATTAATTCGAGATTACTAAAGTTTAGCTACAACCCGGATTACACTCAATGCGAAAATAAGAATGCAGTAAAAAAAAAAATTACCATTCAAGGAAATTTGACAGATCCATGAATCGATCCACTTCTCCTTCACCAAATGCTCCCTTATCTCCAGCATTGCCACCGCATTCATCAAAAAATACCCACCGGACGGGTAATTCAAGCTCGAAGACGATTCAATCACAAGGATCCCAATCGAACCCGGGACAGTTCTGGCGATGGTGACGGCAGAGACGAGAGAAGGACAAGGACCGGCTGAAATGGAAGAGATGAAAACCCTAACAAAGGGAAAATTCTGGAACACAGGCTTTCCATCGATGTCAAGAAAAGCAAACAACGTGTATTTGTTCAATTTCCAGAAAACGTATATGTATTAAATGGTAAAGTCGCATTTGTGCCTTATGAATAGTGATTTTGAAAGTGAATCTTATATATAATATATAAATATTGATACACCATGGTTAGAATCAACATTTTTACTTCATAATATCTACCCTATGAAATAATTATTAGATTTTCGAGCACAACATACGTACAACATTTCTATTAGATTATTATTTAATAAGTTCATTGTCAACTTACTAAATTGATGTTGATCTGAATATCTTCTCAAACCAGACATGTTATTGTCGTTCTTCTCATGAGTACTATTGCTTGATGACCATGTTCAGCTAAGCTTAATTATAGTAAAAGATACATTTTACTTTCAATGAAAAATGTTAGATTTTCCAGAGTGGGCACAACGTGTTCCCACCATGGGCATTATAACAACTCCGTTGCTTTTAAATGCGTTTGAATTGCATCTTTCTCGTTTTGGTAAACTGCATAGTTCATAACTCAAAACCAGACTATTGGAAAGCTCGATAGTGCCTGATTTATGGCTATTCAATCAAAACCTCATTCAAGGAATTATAGTTTGTTTGACAAACTTTTGTTTATAAATGGCATCATCTCATCATACTTTTTTCAAAATTCAACATCTTTGGCTGATCAAATATTTTTGTCAACCATATTTTACTTTTTACCAACAAAATATTGTCATGTAACTATTAATAAACAATCGTTTATGAATGAGTTAACAAACAAAGCCTAAGCCTCCGTTTGGCGACCAGTTATAAACAAGTCAAACACTACTTTCTGGTAAAACATGGGGTTAAAAATGATTTGGCAAAATGTGTAAATAACAAAAGGTTTGAAAAAATGTGAAAAATAGAACTTTTTTATAAACAAAATTAACAAAGTTATTGAGTGCAGAAGACTGTGGCTAGGGGTGGACGATTTTCGGTTCGATTCGGTTATTGAAAAAATCGAAATGGAACCGAAACTCTCGGTTAGGTTTCAGTTCGGTTCCTTTAATAACAAGAACCGAACAATTACAATTTCTACTCAGTTACTGGTTATTTTTTGGTTCTTGTTTGGTTCCTATTAAAAAAATTAAATTTGATGCAAATACGAAAAATATCTAATTATTTGCAAAAAATCAAAGCTAAATAGAGTCAAATAGAGCAACCAAAATATATCAATAAGGGTTGCTAAACTTAAACTCCAAATTGAAGGAAAAGAAACAATCAAATAATCCTAATATAAGTATATGATAATGATACAACCATATCAAATGGAAAAATTTAAAGTGAACTATATCTTCAAAATGCATCAATAAAGCTTTTTAAACATCAAAATTTCATGTAAGATGCAACATGTTATGAAAAATTCAACAATTATCATGTAAAGCAATACAAAAAGTATCAAAAGTGTCATGTTGGCTTAATTTAAATTAAGAATGTTCGGTTCTCGGTTTCAGTTTTCGATTTTCAAGTAGGAACCGATCGGTTTTCGGTTCTCTTTTTTTCGATTTCGATTCTCGTTTTTATCCTAAAGAACCGACCGAGTTCGAATTTTTGTTCGGTTTCGGTTCGGTTCCAATTTTTTTGTCTACCCCTAACTGTGGCAGCATTCAGATGTTCAACATTTGCCAAATACCAAGAAATACAAAATCAAATGAATGACACCGATATGAGCATGGGCGGATTTAGCCTTGGCCCATACTAGGCTGAAGCCCAGTGCTAGTATGGGCCAGATTCTGTTAAAAAAAAAAAAAAATTAATTAATAGCTCGGCCCAAATAATTACCCAGCTCGGCCCAATTCCTTTCCACTGAACCACTGAGGTGAAAGTGAAACTCCCTGCGGCTCCGCCCTAACTCCTAAGCAAGCACTAAGCAGTAAGCTCCCTTGAGTCCCTTCAGGCTTCAGCGGTCGTCGGTCAGCCTTCACCAATCACCCCTCCTTCGAGACTTCAACCCCACCAGACCGCCACCGCCCTCAGCGCCTCCTGCAGCAACAATCACAATTCACAATCACCAGATTCAGCTTGCTGCCTGCGCCCTGCAGCATTGCAGCAAGCTGAAGCAGCAGCGCAGCCGCAGGTTTCCAGGCGCCAGCTCCAGCGCAGCTGCGCAAGCAGCAGCCAGCAGCGCAGGGCGCGCCGCGCCCAGCTCGCCGGACTGAGTCGCTGAGGAGTGAGGACCTGAGGTAAAGGTTCTTCTTCTTCTTCATTTCTTCAGTTCTTCTGTGCTTCTGTGTTTCAGCATTCAGTTCTTCTGTGCTTCTCCCGAATCTCCCCAGCTGTGCTTCAGTTCTGTGCTTCTGTAGTTCTGTGCTTCAGTTCTTCTGTGCTTCTCCAGTTCTCCCCAGCTCGCCGTCTGCCTGCTCTGCTTCTGTGCACTGTGCTTCAGTTCTTCTGCCAATGGCCCAATATTACAAATAAATGAAATAATTATAATTTGTTATTTGTAATTGCTACTTGCTAGTTTAATGTTATATTGTTAATTTGTTATTAACTTATTTATGGTAAATTGGTAATACTTAATATCAATTTGAAAATTGAAATTGCTGCAGGCAGAATGAGTTAGAAATCAGAAATTAGAAATTTCAAATTTGGCAAAGTTGCTGTCTTGGTCTTGCTGAGCAGCCTGAGCCTGATAAATATCATAAAAAGGTTAGTGCCTTATCAGATTTTTAATTTGACTATTTGAGAATGTGATATTGATTTTTAATTTTTGAATTGAGAATGTGATTTTTAGTTTTAATATTGATTAACTTCGTTGCAACTTAGCTACAAAATGGAACGACACCAAATGGGTAAGAAATCGGAACTATTGATATCCTCATTTTTCAAAAAAAAGGATCATCAACCTAGTGAAGCAACTAATGAAGCAACTCCGATTCCTTCTATGCTAAATCCTTCAACATCCTGTGTTTTGTGAAAAATGATATTAATATTATGTAAATGTGTTTTAGAATGTGATTTGTGAAAAATGATATTAATATTATGTAAATGTGTTTTTAGGATTAGAATGTGTTTTTAGGCTTAGAAGGTAATTAACTTTGTTTGAAGATTCAAGTGTAATAGTGATTCAAGTTATATTTTGATTATATATATTGGATTTTTGATGTATTATTATTTATGATTTTCCTTATATTAGATTTGGTACTCAATATTCTTGATTTCAATCCTCTTAGTCAAAAAAAAAATTCGGGGGCTCCGCCCTCGAACCCCCGGGAGGGGGGCCTCCCCCCTCCACCCTCCACAACTTTTAGAGTCCAGCTCGGTACAACGTGAAATCCTGGATCCGCCACTGGATATGAGACTTTCATTACGCTCGTTTTATAACCATTATTTGGGTTGGGGGGGGGAACGATTTTTTGAATGGTAACATGCAAAATATTTTATTGTCAAACACGGGCCATATACAACGCAGAGGTGGATTCATGGTTAAAAGTTATTTTAGTGGCTTCTCTTGCATGTAATACACCAAAAATGCTCTAGTGACCTTGATGGTGGACCCTTCAAGACACAAGATAGGACAAAGCTCGACCAGTGAAGCCAAGGCTGAGGGTTGCAAAATTATTTACATTTCCAATCCCATTCTACTTGCAGATATATCGAGATTTGCAAGGTGGAACCATGCCGTATCAGACATGATATTCAACAAAACAGTAATCTCGTTTGGAAGCTAAAACTCAATTATAAACTTCACGAGAAGAATTCTTCACAATTCCAATCTCATTCTACCTTACAAAGACAATAACAAGATTCGATGAATTAATCTAAAAAGATAATGCCTTCCCACCCAATACATCATTTTCAGTGAAACAAGATGGGATTACGGTTATAGATAACAATATATCATTCGTCTAGCTCACAAGTCGAAAAGTCATTCATTGCACTTAATATAGTTGAATTAGCAATGTGCGTCTACAACTAGAGATTCGCGAACGGGTTAAACAACAAGCTTATATAATTCCTATCCGGTAACACCCGGCTAAGAATAAGCTCATGTTTAGTCCATGAGTTTTTACACAACTTTTCTTCAAAACTTATTTCAACAACATGTTTTTGTAGAATCCACCAATTTCACACTTTTTAACCACACATTCTCTCAAAAAATCAATTTTTCTCCAATTTCTCCTACACCAAACGGGCTTTAATTCTTGTAACTATCACACATCTCCTTAAAACCTTGGTTCTCAAGTCTTAAATACGCTATATATTATATTTTCATGCTTTAAAACAATGTCTTAACACTATATGTAGGGGTAGCAAACGGGCTGGATAGTTCGGGAGTTCGACTCGATTCAGTTCGTTAAAAGTTCGATTTGGCTCGTAAAAAATTACGTGGGCATGGACCGGAAAAAAAAAATTGGGTATTGGACAGTTCGGATTCGGCTAGTGAAGTTCGTGGACTAGTCCAACAGGCTGCCAAACAGGCCGAAAATGGGCCGACTTATTTGGGCTAGTTCTCACGAGCCGTACGGGGCCGGCTCGTCCCAAACGATCACAAGACCGTTTGGCCTTTTTTTTTTTTTTTTTTTAACACCTATAAATATGCATACATTTTTCTTGATTTGGATCACAACTCTCTCAAGTTCTCAACTCAACTCTCAAATTTCAATTGCAATATTCTACATTTCTACTTTCTAGTTATATTCTAATTTGTAGTACCGATAATATTTTGTTTTCATATACAATTTTCAATATTGTCTCAAATTATATATTTCATTTCCATCTCCAATCTCAAATGTCCAAATTCATTATTTCTAATGGTACACTCACAATCTCATGGTTATTCTTCTAGCCAATTTGTTGATGAATTTTTCGGTCTCAACGATATTTCAATTCCTGAAAATTTGGTGGATTTGGAAAATGAGATCGATGATATAGATACTAGAACTCCTCTTAATTTGGATGACATTATTGATGAAGATGTTGCTGTTACATATGGATCCGGCTCCGCTAGCACGATGGCAGGCTCCAGCAGAAATCCAAAAATGGCGAAAAAATCGAGCTGCTGGAATTTTTTTGAATTGATTAAAACAACGGCCATCGACGTTGATGGGAATCCAGTATTCAAAGTACAATGTAAAACTTGCTGAGGACTTTTCTCTTGAAAGAAGGGTGGGGGCACAACACACCTCAACAGACACTGTAAAGCATGTCGAAAATCGGGCTCAGTTGAAGCAAACTAATCAACTCTACAGTTTGGTCAATCGAGTCTAACCAATGGGTCTTCAACCAAGAACTAGAGCGTCGAGAAGGGATGGTCATGTTCGTATCGAGTGGTGAGTTCCCGCTTTCAATTGTAGAAAGTTCACAATTCACGGAATTCATTCAAAAGTATCTCCAACCCAGGTACAAACCCGTTTCTAGAAATACTTTACAAGCTGATTGCATTAATAAATATTTCGAGAGAAAACAAAATTTTATAGATGCTTTAAATAAATATAATGGTAACTTATCATTTATTTCAGACTTGTGGACCGACAATAATCATAGAGGTTATTTAGATGTTACTTGTCATTACATTAATGATAATTGGTTAATGAACAAAAGAATTATGACATTTAAAGTTATTGATTACCCACATAATTCAACAAATATTTTCAATGTACTACTTGCAATTCTTAAAGAATTTAACTGTGATAGTAAAGTTCATAGTTTTACACTAGATAATGCTTCTCTTAATAAAGGAGTGATAGATTAGCTAACTACATGAATTCTGAATTTGATGGAGTCTTGTTTCATGTTTGTTGTGTGTGTCACATTTTTAATTTAATAGTTCAAGATGGTCTTAAGCATATAGAAAATCAATTGAAAAAAATTAGGTGTGCTTGCAATTTCATTATGATAGTACCTTCTAGAAAACAAGTTTTTGATGCACATTGTGTAGAAAATGGTATGTCAGTACGATCATTTGTTACAGATGTAGGATATAGATGGAACTCAACTTATTTAATGATTGATCATTGTCAAGGTTACGAGAATTTAATATGTGAATATTACAACGGTCGGCACTCACATTGCCCAAGTTTTGATTTGGAGGCTGATGATTGGGAACTTGTTTTTCATGTTAAAACTTTTTTGAAACCTTTTTACAATACTACAAACGAATTATCTGGTATTTATTATCCCACTAGTCATTTAGTGTTGAAGCATTTTTATTGCATTACTAATAATTTTAACAAGTACAAAACATTTCCTATTTTTAAGCAAATCATTTCATCAATGAAGACTAAGTTTAGAAAATATTGGGAAAATGTACCCACTTTATTTCCATTAGCAACAATGATGGACTCTAGAATAAATTTAGAGAGAACTAAACACACCATAAATGCAATATCAAATAAATTAACTTTTGGGACTCCATTGACATGTACAGATTTATAAAAATGTTTATATCAAATGTACGAGCTCAATACCGAAAAGTCAGGCAAAAATGTTAGAAGAACTGCTCCCACTAGTAATGTGATACAAAATGAAGACACTGATTTACTTTCCTACCTTATGACTATGAAGGGAACTTCTAGTACACACGCCGATGGTTCTAGTTCTTCTAGTACATTTAATAGTTCAGATGAGACTTCAAGCGAGTTAACTAAGCATTTTTCACACGACCTTCTTAGCTTGTTAGATGAGGACGAGAGAAATAATTTTGACATTCTTAAGTGGTGGAGACTAAACGAGCATCAATACCCAATTGTTTCTATGATTGCATGAGATCTACTAGCACCTCTGGTATAAACTGTAGCATCGGAGACTACTTTTAGTGCAGGTGGAAGAGTGTTATCTGAATATAGGTCAATGCTTAAAGAAGACATACTGGAGGGCTTAACGTGCTTGAAGGATTGACAGTTTGCAGATAAAATGTTACAAAATAGGATAAGTGAAATTCTGACAGAGGAATTCAGAGAACAATCGTATTGGTAAGTAAATAATTTTGTATTATTAATTATTATCCTTACAATTATGTATTATGCTATAAATAATATATGCATTTTTCTTTTTCTGTATTTTTAGTTTTTTCTTTCAAATTAAAATAAAAAAATTGTACACGTAACATTTTGTTCGTGTACAAATTTAACTCCGTCTACAAGAAACTAAATGTAGCTGATCCCCAAGTTCGGATTAAAGAATGAGGGTTTATTTAAGTTTTTATATTTTCAATTATTCGAGTCGTTACCCGTTTGAAAAAAAATAAAAATAAAACGGCCCACGAACCGGCCCAAGTCCGGCTCGTAGAACGAGCCACGAGCCGGCCCGTTTGCCAGCTGGTGGACTCACACGAGCCACGGTCAAACGAGTCCCATTTGACAACCCTATCCATATGAAAGAAATTAACCTAATGCTCATGGCTGTTTTCAAGAAACCTCCAAATGCTAGTTGGTCGACGAACCCACAAACTTCCCAAGGTCAACAACACAAGGAAAATAAAAATAATAGAAAGGAACCAAGTGGCATGATCAATCAAAGCAATATAAATTTACCAACCCATGTATTTAAATTAAACATGCATTGAGTAATTTCATTACAACTATTTAACAGTTTAAGAGGAGGAAAGAAACATAAAATGCATACACAATAGAGATCATAGAATACCCACAATGAAGGTTTTTTTTTCCCTTTATTCCAAATTTTATTCACGAATCCTACTCTTCGACAAACCATGTAAACATCAAGTGTTCGGTGGTTAACCTAGGATTTTTTTTTATTATTATTTTTTTTTTTTTTGTATTTCCTAGGTAAATGTGTGGTTGAAAATTGTAAAGAGAAAATGTGTGTGATTAAAAAGCAGATTGAAAAATTGTGTTATTTATAACGGACCGTTCGGATAACACAGCCACAATTTTTTTTTTTTTTTAAATGTTAGGTGTTTTCAAGGTAGATCAATGGTTAAAAATTGGAGAGTATTGTTGACCACAAAATCCGGCTGGACCTTGGACCAACACGTCTCAGCTCTTCCCTCTTGAACACGTGGATCTTCTGCGCACTGTGACAAACAATCAGTTTACAAAGAGGGCCGAGGTGGCTCCCATTTGCACTCCGATGCCAAAGTCAGTACTCATTTTAGGCAAATTTATATATATATATTGGGTGCGGGAGATGTAAATGTGTAGAAGAGAGAAAAGGGAGTGAGAGATATATATCTTTGGTTAAGAGTCTGAAATTACTAACCCCTTTCTTCGAGACAAGCGTGTTTTATTTATGGTTGAAGTTATTTTCTCGGATCATGGCACGTGGGATACTTTACACTTGTCTTCACCCTAGCTCTTGGACGTGACAACCTTGCTTTTTGATTGTAATCATTGCTACATTTCGTAGGGGATGGGCGTCTGTCACATCTTGATAAAGGCAGTGTCCCATTTTCTGTTTGGACAGTCGAATTCACTGCTGCTTGCTAGTTTGGACAAAGTATCGGCGTTGTAATTTTCTGTTCTGGGAATGTGCTGTAACTCCATTTTTCTGAAGTGCACAGCCAAATCTCTCACTTTCTTCAAGTAAGCGACCATGGAAGGTTCTTTGGCAGAAAATTGCCCATTGAATTGACTCACAACGAGCTGCGAATCGCTGTTCGCCACTACAGACTTAATCTTCAAAGCTTTTGCAAGTCTTAACCCAGCTAACAACGCCTCGTACTCAGCAACATTGTTTGAGGCTTTGAATTCAAAGCGGATCGCGCTGTGTAGTTTAAATCCCTCTGGGCTTATTAGCAATATTCCTGCACCAGATCGTCCTTCAGCCGAGGACCCATCAACAAACAATTTCCACTCCCAGCTGTCATCCGTGCTATCAACCATATCGACCTCCGATGGATGTGTGAATTCGACTACGAAATCCGCTAATGCTTGACCCTTTACAGCGGTCCGAGGCGTATAATGTAGGTCGAACTGGCTGATTTCTATCGCCCATTTTAGTAACCTCCCAGAAACGTCTGGTTTTTGTAACACTTGTCTCATGGGAAAGTTGGTGAGCACGTGTATAGAGTGTGACTGAAAGTAGGGATGAAGTTTGCGCGTGGCTGTAACTAACGAGAGAGCAAGCTTCACCATATCTGGGTAGCGCGTCTCGGCATCCAGCATGACTTTGCTTACATAATATACTGGAAATTGATTCTCATCCTCCTCTCTGACCAACACTGAGCTGACAGCCTCTTTGGATACTGCCAAATACAGGTTGAGAGGCTCGCCAGCCTTTGGCTTCGATAGCAATGGCGGCCGTCCCAAAGATGCTTTTAGGTCGGAAAAAGCCTGCTCACATTCCGGTGTCCATTGGAATCGCTTTCCCCCTTTAGGACCTTGAAAAATGGCAAGCATTTGTCAGTGGATTTGGAGATGAATCGATTCAAAGCCGCAATTCTCCCCGTTAAGCTTTGCACTTCTTTCGGATTTCGAGGCGATTGCATGTTTAACAAAGCACTGATTTTGTCAGGATTAGCTTCGATTCCCCTCTTATTCACCATGAACCCAAGAAATTTTCCAGATGCTATCCCAAATGCACACTTCGCTGGGTTGAGCTTCATTCGATATTTTCTTAAAACATCGAAAGCTTCTGACAAATGGCGGATATGATCCGCGGCGACCATGCTCTTGACTAGCATGTCATCAACGTATACCTTCATGGTGCTTCCCAATTGTTCTGAAAACATGCGATTTACCAGCCTCTGATATCCCGCATTTTTCAAGTCGAATGACATAGCTCTGTAGCAATAGAATCCTCTGTCTGTTATAAACGAAGTATGCTCCTCGTCCGATTCACACATGGGGATCTGATTGTACCTGGAGTAGGCATCCATGAAACTCAGAAGTTCATGCCCTGTTGTGGAGTCAACCAACTGATCGATCCGGGACAGTGGGAAACTGTCTTTTGGACATGCCTGGTTCAAGTTTGAAAAATCAATACACACCCTCAGTTTCCCACTATTTTTTGGTACCAAAACAGGGTTTGATACCCACTTCGGATAGCGGGACTCTCTGATGAAGTCATTTTTCAATAGCTTCGTGACCTCGTCTTTCAAGGCCTCATACTTGTCGGAACTCATAGGTCGTCTCTTTTGCCTATACCCAGGGCTTCTGGGATCAATCTGGAGCCTGTGACAGGCCTCTTTAGGATCGATCCCAACCATGTCACCATGCTTCCATACGAATACATCGAGATTTTTAAGTAAGAAGCTCTTCAATTGATTTTTGCATTCGATTGGTGAATCCAATCCGATCTGTAATTCCTTGATTGGGTCAAACGGGTCTACATCGAAGCATTCTAACCTTTCAGCCGGTGTGGAGCAATTGTCACCTGCCATTCTTAGGTCTAGATCTGCTAAATCCTCCTCTAGTGTCATTGTAACATCCTTACTTCCAGAAGGTCCTTCACCCAATCTTTCAGGGTCTGGAGCAGCCTCGGCCATGGCTACATCACTTATCATGTTCAAGCTCTGATCTTGAAACTTTCGGATTGCGTTCGTGTAGCAGGTCCGCGACTCAGTTTGGCTCCCCCTTACAGTTGCAACGCCATGCTCCGTGGGGAACTTCATGCAAATGTATTTCGTATGCGTCACAGCTCCCAAGTCGATGAGACCTAGCCTCCCAATTGAACCATGATAGGAGGAGATTTTGTCAACCACCAAGAATTTCATAGGGATTCTGGAGAGGGTTGGTGCTTGCCCTATTTCAGTCATAATGGTTATAGACCCTCTGGGGTTATGCTGTCCCCCGTGAATCCGTATATTGGATCCAGGACTGGAATGAGTGGAGTGTTGATCCCCATTTTATCAAAAGTTACCCCGTAAATCACAATTACTGAGGCACCATCATCCACCATCATTCGTGATAGCCCATTCTGAGCCACCACTACTCTGATAACCAATGTGTCGTTGTGAGGGAAGTGCACTCCAACGGCATCGTCTTGGGTGAATGTGATATATTTTGTCCTAGGCATCCCAACAGGATGTGAATAGATATGATAATTCACGTTGGCGGGTTGTTTGGCCTCTCTTATATACCTCTTTTGGGAGTTGTTTGTGCTCCCACCTGGGTATTGTGTCGATTTCACGAATAGGGAGGTCGGCCACAGGCACAGGTGGTTCCCGTGTATCTTTAGCATGCGCCGAGGCGGTTTCCTGGCCCTTATTCCTGTCTCTTTGACGATTGTCAATTCTTTCCTTAGTTGAGTTCTTCCATGGAGCTCTCCTATCAGCTCGGTTGAACTTCTGACCGCCAGATTTTTGAGTTCTCCCTGTGCCGGGGGAGAAGTCACCTCCCCTTCTCCCATGCGCCTTTTGGTCAGCTAATATATGGATTTCCCTGCAATCTTCTGTTGCGTGACCGTAATATCTGTGGTAGGCGCAGTAAGCCCCAATCATGTTGTTTTTCACTTCAACCACTTCCACTCTCCCTTGAGCCGTGGGAGGATTTTGAGAAGGGGTGTTGGAGTGCAAGTGGGGGATAGCTTCCGTGATTTCTGCTGCAAAGCTAGATCCTGTCCCCGGAAAAGGACGCGGCGCTCCACCTCGGTTGCCGCCGATCCTATCCTTGTTTCCTCCTTTCTTGAGGTTTGCCTCATTAGAATACCCAAGATTGTATCTTCCTTGGGGATGGTTGTCCCTGGTCCTTGCCATTTCTTCTGATATAATTTCTTCCTTCATCAGGTCTACGAGGGCATTGTAATCCCTTGGTTTCCTTCTTCGGACGTCTCTCCAGAACATGCTGGTCATATCCAGCCCTCCTTTCAAAGCAGAAAACATCTCTGCCTCAGTGATGTTTTCGCAAATGTGCATCTCTTCTGTAAACCGGGCTAGGTAACTTTTCAGAGATTCGTCCCTTCCTTACCTCAGATCCTGAAGGCGTTGGAGTGGGAGCTGACCAGGCCTGGAGGAAACAAAGCCGTTTTTAAAGGTCGTTTTCAAATCTCTCCAACTGTGGATGCTGCCAGGAGGGAGTTTTTTATACCATCGTATCGCACTCCCCTCAAGGGTTAAAACAAAGGCTTTACATTTCAGTGCCGGCGTAGCCCCTGTTATTTCCATGCTAGCACGGTAGTTTAACAGGTAATCGTCAGGGTCACCTCGGCCAGAATATTTTGCAATTTCTGGCATTTCGAAGTCGTGAGGCACTGGGCACCTACAGAAGCCCTCTGTGAAAGGACTCGTTTCCTCGTCGTCATCCAACTCATACGACGGCAGTTCGCTGTTGTCGTCGTGACCGGAATACACTGGATCACGATATTGGTCATAAAGTGGCGGAGCGTACTCCTGCCTTTGTGGCGGCAGAACGCGGCCGTAGTTTGGCCTTTCATGACTCTGTAATTTGTTGCGAGGATTGATCCGAACTGCTTCGGCTCTCCTTTCCTGCATATTCCTAGGCTCATGCGTGGGGGTGAACTTTTCTCCCCCCATACCTTGTTGGTCCCTATACATTCGACTCTGCGATAAGGCTTCTTCAGCGCGTCACTCCCGCCTATTCCTAGGCTCAGCTGCATTATTCCGACCCCCTTGCCTGCCTCTGAATAACCATCCTATCCGGTTGAAGACACTGCCAAATTTTGCGGGCGAGGCCTCCCTGTGTCTAGCTGGGAGGGGGACTTGCTCTTCACATGTTTCATGTTCCAGGCCTTCCTCGTAGAAGGGCTCGGATTCCACGTCGGCATAAGCCTGTTGATCTTGATAATAATACGAGGCGGTGGCCGCATCGGATGGTGAGTAATGTGGCTGTGGGTATTGTGGAGGCATCGTGGGTTCATTCACTACATACCCTCTAGCCATATATGCATTCATCGTGGCAGTCTGTTCTATCTGCTACTTCTGCTTTTCTAGCATTTGGGCTACCATGCGAGTCATGTCTCGCAACATGAGGCGATTACGGTGCCGGCGGGGTGGGTTAGATTGTGCCCCTCCCTCATTAGCGTTCTCATGAGGTCCTTGAGGAGCCTCCTCTTCGCTGTGCTGGCCATTTCTTCTCCTACGGGGGTTAACATCACCATCGCTTTCATTCATGTTTCAAAGAGATGTCTTGGTTTTAATTTATCTTTCATGGACAAACAGATTCTTATCCCAATGCTCCGAGCCTTTTTTCAAGGTTGTTAAACTTATGTTTCAAAGTTTTAAGCCTTTTTCAAGGTGAATATACTTATGTTTCAAAGATTTTTACCTTTTTCAAGGTTATCACACTTATGTTTCAAAGTTCTTTACCTTTTTCAAGGTCACCGAACTTATGTTTCAAAGCTCTTTACTTTTTTCAAGGTTACTAAACTTATATTTCAAAGCTTCACGCCTTTTTCAAGGGTACCGAACTTTATGTTTCAAAGCTCTTTACCTTTTTTAAGGTTACTAAACTTATATTTCAAAGCTTCACGCCTTTTTCAAGGGTACTAACTTATATTTCAAAGTTTTTGCAGTTCTCCGATCTTTTGCAAGAGGTTACTTGTCCTTTTTCAGGATTTTCTTTCTATGTGTGGCTTTTTATCATGTGCTTTCGTGATTAGCAGTATGGCTTCCCACAGACGACGCCAAAATTTGACCACAAAATCCGGCTGGACCTTGGACCAACACGTCTCAACTCCTCCCTCTTGAACACGTGGATCTCCTGCGCACTGTGACAAACAATCAGTTTGCAAAGAGGGCCGAGGTGGCTCCCATTTGCACTCCGATGCCAAAGTCAGTACTCATTTTAGACGAATTTATATATATATTGGGTGCGGGAGAAGTAAATGTGTAGAAGAGAGAAAAAGGAGTGAGAGATATATATCTTTGGTTAAGAGTCTGAAATTACTAACCACTTTCTTGGAGACAAGCGTGTTTTATTTATGGTTGAAGTTATTTTCTCGGATCATGGCACGTGGCATACTTTACACTTGTCTTCACCTTAGCTCTTGGACGTGACAACCTTGCTTTTTGATTGTAATCATTGCTACATTTCATAGGGGATGGACGCCTGTCACATCTTGGTAAAGGCAATGTCCCATCACTGACTTCATCTCTCTTCTGGTCAACGCCATAAAGCGTCCCGACTGAGTATGAAGCACACCGGCCAGTCGTTAATCAGGTCGGCTAAAGAGGTTTGCTTGATGTACCACCTCGGCATTCGCCCCAAGGTGATATTTTAGGCCTTAGCCGCGAGTCAAGGTCCATTGGGTCCTTGCTGGCGGATCTCTGTACCTTTCTTTGGGCTCGATTCAACAAGTATAAATATATGTGATTAAAAAATTATTTGAGAAATTGTATTGTTTATAAATTCTAATCATTGAGTAAAAAAAAGAATAAATTTATATATAAGGTTGTGTTCTTTTAAATTTAATATGGAATGTTTTGTGTCAAATCAAGGAATTGAAATTATTTGTTGATTTATTTGTGTTTTCTAGGTAAGATGAATGGTTAAAAATTGGAGAGAGAAAATGTGGATTGTTAAAAAGTGGTATGAAAAATTGTGTAAATTAAATTTTTGTAATGATTCAAATTAATATAGTAGCCGAACACACCCTAAATTGCAATCATTGCGAAAAAATACCGGTGTGTAAACATTTTTCATGAAATGACAATGTAAGTAGGATTATATATATTCACCAATCACCATTGTAGCACTAATATTAAGCAGGAACCTGCACAAACTACCAATAACTCAATTTTCAGCAACCTAATTCCTCAAAAAGTCATCAAAATTTGCATTTTCCAGCTTCAGATTATAACCTGAAAGATTCTTAGTATGATTATAACTTATAAGATGATAAACCCGAGAAGAGGAAAATATTCAGATTGGCACGTATCTTTTCAAGGCATGTTTCCCCGCAACTGCAAGCCCAACAAGGGCACCTCCAATCGCCCCGGCCACGGCAGCGGACCGGGGACCAGCCGCCGCCTTGTAGAGGGCTCCGGTGCCGAGTCCAGCCACAACACTGTTGATAACATCATCGTTGTCCCTGTAAGCCACAATGCCACTCTCGAGTGCGGCATAGAGGAGCCCGATGACCCCGCATCTGTTTCCGATTAGTCGGCCAGTCTGGCCCGACCCGTTGAGGATCCGGTTGATCTTTAACTTGAGCGTGTCAGTGGGCTCAATTGACTTGACACCCGAGACGAACCCTTTAGCGGCGCCAGCAGAAGAGCCAGAGAGATAGCCGAGGCCGGTGTAATAGGTGAGATTCTCGCCCCAAGACCTGCGCTGAGCGCGGGATTCTTCAGGGAAAAGGTACTCCGGCGAGGTAGGTAGCTTGTATAGAGTTTGTATCGGTACCTGCAAATCTTGGTACGGATTATAGAGTCGACGATTTGATTCGTTGTCATCGTGGGAGGTGCTATGATTTGGAGATCCAGGTTGGTAGGTCATTTCGGTTTTACGTTCGGGCTGTCTAGTGACCCGAATGGAGGTTTGGGATCGGAGGCGTGGAAGAGGAAGATGTGTATTTTTTTTTTTTTTTTTTTTTTTTGTCCTTATTATTATTATTGACTTTATTTAAAGCCGCGACTTTTTGGGGTAAATCAATAAAAATCGGACCGGTTCAATTAGATAATGAAACAGACCGGTTCCATGTGAATGAACGCAATTTATCAAACCAAAATTGAACTGGATTGCCGTGTTCCAGCGATTGAAATGTTATCATCTTCAAATTTTATCACAGGCTCAATTCCAACAGCAGTCGGTGATCTGAGAAACTGCCCCCAGGTTCCCACCATTCGAATTTCATCATCCCCCGCTAAATATGTTAACGATACCAATGAACACTATTTCTGCAGAAACTCGGTTAATCACTGGGACAAGTTCTACAAGCGCCATCAGAACAAGGTTTCTTGATTTTTTGGTCTCTCTTGAAACAAACTGCCAGCCCTCCTTATTCAAAACTTGTGGGGTTTTGTTATTATTATAGCTCGATATTCAAGCTGAAATTGCTTCCGAAATTGCAATGCAGTTTTTCAAGGACAGGCATTACCTGGATAAGGACTGGGGCAATTATTTTTGGGATACGGATCATAATGTTAGTGCCAAGGTTCTTTTAGAGGTGAAAAATGATATGCCAGTACAAGTTACTGTAGGCTGTAGCTGTTATGTTTGAAAGAATGTGCCACTAAGACTAAGCTTAAAAGCTACTTTTGTTAGAAGTAAATTATTATTATTATTATTTTGTTTGATATTTTCAGTTCTTAAACTTAATTTTACTGAGGCTTACTGGGAAAAGTACTTTTACATTTTAAGCTTAACTGAACATGCTCTTAATGGGTTATTGAGTGAATTGCATTATTGCAGGTGGGCTGTGGAGCTGGAAACAGTATCTTCCCCCTAATTGCTGCATATCCTAAACTCTTTGTTCATGCTTGTGATTTTTCCCCTCAGGCTGTAACTCTTGTTAAGGTTTGCGAACTCTTTTCACCTTTTCTTCGACATTAGTAATCTCACGACCCCTTAGGTGGAAAAGGAAAAGCACAAGATACTTCAAGGATATCAGAACTCTTGCGCTTGTATACTTGTCTCTGTTCCATGAAGTAGGAGTTCAAGTGCATGTTGCTTTTCAATTGATTTGTGAATTTTAAGTTCAGACAAATAATAGTTATGCCATTGCAGTCTATCCAGCTGATAGGAGTTTTATGCATAACATTTGGTGTCTTATTGATTGCAGTCGCATTCAAATTTCAATGAAGACCGAATAAATGTATTCCTCTGTGATGTTGCAAATGATGAGCTCTCTGAGAAAGTTTTTCCATCATCTGTTGATGTTGTTACCTTGGTAAGTTAAATTCGTGGGATGAGTAAACGTTCTTGTTAAAGATCTGGAGGATATCAGATATTGAAATAATCTCAGACAATCAAGGAAATATCAGGAAGAATATTATGGAATTATTGTCATGAAGAATATGTGAAATTATTTCATATCTTTAACAGTTCTAGTGCCAAGTGGTTATACATTAGTCATATCATGACTTTTCCTGCTTCCTGGAAGAAAATGTCCTGTTTGTTCACCATCTCATCTATGAAACGTAGACAATTTTATAAATGGATGGCAGCAAGAATGTAACCAAGTCTTTTGCCTAGCTCTGATACCATGTTAAGCATGGGGATCCACAAACGTTGGCAGCACAGAGGTCGCAAGTTCGAATCCTCACATGTTCGAATTTGCTAGGCACTTTGTCAGTCCAGTGGGTGGTACCCAAACCCTTGCCAGTGGGGGCGCTTAAGGTTGGAGTTCAACCAATAGCTTAAGCTATTATAGATGCCCACATATATTTATTTAAATATTGTCTTCAATAGTCGTCTAACTACTTGGTAACTAGTTTTGCAGATTTTTATGTTGTCTGCAGTTTCTCCAAATAAGATGCTTTTAGTGGTACAAAACCTTAAGGAAGTACTAAAGGTTGTGTTAATTTTTCAGTTGCATTACTACCATTCTTTTTACTCTTCACCTTACCATTTCTTGGTTGTACAATCTCATCTCATGTATATCTTAATTTACAGCCAAATGGTCACATTCTTCTAAGAGATTATGCTGTTGGAGATTTTGCTCAAGTAAGTTCCTTTCCATGAGTCCAGATCATTTGTTTAATTGAGATGTAAAAACAATAAATGCAGAGGCACTTCTTTTTTTCCTGTTCCATGTTCACCTTCTCACAGTAGTTCTATGTTTCCTCTCGACCAAATTCCAGCATTTACTTGGTAAAAGCGATTAACATGATAGTTTATCCCCAAAATGAATCCTTCGATATATGTGAACACGTAATTGATTACATGCTTAGTCAACCAAATTATCACAGCGATGGGTGAATTTTTTACCAGGGACTGTTTTGATTTGTTAAATATTCTAGATTCAATGGAATTCATACCATTCTCTTTTAAGAACTAGTGCAAAAGACCTGTTGATAGCCTTTATAAATTACGTCATGCTATTTATATTTCTCGTCTGTCCTGTCTTTCTTCTCTTTCAATCCGTATTGCATCATATTAAGCATGTTTGACCAAGTTGTTTTTTCTTACTTTTAAGTGAACAAAACATTATTTCCATAGTGACTTATTTTTATCTTTGATTCGTAAAATCAGTTATTAGTTACTGGGGGTCCTGGTGGGGTCCAAGACACCCCAGTTTTCTAATAATCCATATTTTTGTAGTCAAACATGCTCTCAAAAAAAAAAAAAAAAGGTTGAACCCCAACCTTAGGGGCCTGAACCGACCCTGCCCTGGGCCCTTGGTTCAGGAGGTAAACCGCAGGTTATGCCTCGTCCATGATCAGGGTAGTACTTATGGCAAGGCCCCTACGTCGGGGTAGTGATGGCAATGGGCCGAGCCGAGCCGGCTCGGCCCATTAAGCTCGTTGCTCGGCTCGTCTTAGCAACGAGCCGAGCTTGTGGCTCGTATTAGACGAGCCGAGCTTCGGCTCGGCTCGTTACTCGAGGGTCAAGCTCGGCTTGGCCCTTGAGCTCGTGACTCGCGAGCCGAGCCGGCTCGGCTCGCGCTCGTACATAATTTTTTTTTTTCATTTTTTTCACTAAATTTAATATTTTATTTAAAAAAAAAAACGAGCCCACGAGCCGAGCTCGTGGGCTCGGCTCGTGGCTCGTGTTTCACGAGCCGGACATGCAAAACGAGCCGAGCCGTGCTCGGCTCGTTTTAGAATCTACTTGTTTGGCTCGTGGAAGAGCCCATAAATTGGACGAGCCGAGCCGCTCGTGGCTCGTGATTTGACGAGCCGAGCCAACGAGCCGACGAGCGGCTCGGCCCGTTTGCCATCTCTACGTCGGGGTAACTGAGTCACAAGCCACAAGGTCCTACCGCCACGCCTTCACATCACCAATCACAACACCAATAAATTGGCTGCTCCTGGCTGCTCTTGGCGGGTTTCGAAACCGAGCACACGGCGAGTGCCAGCCCAATACCGTACCTCCTTTATCACTTGGAGATGTGCCCTGGGGGCAAACATGCTCTCGATTAGCAAGCTTTATGCCTTCTTGGCAAATATCTGAAGAGCAAATTTTTCAGGTGAAGTTGGAGAAAAAGAATCAGATGATCAGTGATAATTTTTATTTTCGAGGGGATGGCACGGTATGTATTTGGGAGATTTTGAATTGTGAAATTCACATTGTTGAGTTACTTAATGAAGCCTTAGTTCTGATGGTTTTATTTAATTTACAGTGCTCGTTTTATTTCTCCGAGGATTTCTTGTCCAGTTTGTTCGTAAGAGCTGGCTTTAACATTGTGGATATTAACACACACTGCAGACAAATGGAGAATCGTTTCCATAATATTTCAGTTCAGCGGTATGTGCCCTTCTTAAAATATCATTAGAGATGTTATATCCGGTTTTACTTCTAAGTAAACAAACTATTTTTGGGTCAAAAAGTTACTTATAGTAAGCTGAGTACTTCCAGAACAATAACATTCTTAACTTAGAAGTAAGAAAAAAAAAACAAAACTAAGGGTGTGTTTGATAAGCGAAATTTTCCATGAAAATATGGTTTTTCACGTGATTTTCTAACTTTGCGCTTTTTGGTTGTCTAAGTTTTTCATGATATTCATTTTTCCACTTGCCTCGAAATCCGGTATTTTCCTTGTTTTGGTTGAATTCATCTTCCGGGGGGGAGGAGGTTTTATTTTCCACGAAAAATCTTATACCATTTTCGTTACGTTTGATCATTTTTGTTGTTGTTAATTGATTTATTTTTTTTCTAAAAATTAACATTATTATTATTAAGTACAAATGTAAGGAAATTTTTTTTTTTTTTATTAAAATAGATAAATTTTACTTTACTTTCCAAGGAAAATAATGTCAATCAAATAACAAAAGTTGAAAAATTCTCTACTTTTTTCACCTAGATTCCACACCCTTGCTATCAAACGCAGCCTAATATGTTTGGAGAAAAATCGAAAAAGTTACACTTTTCTCCCAAAATTAAATTTTACCGTTTTTCTTGGCTATGCCTTCGGTGATGTTATGTACTCTGTTGCAAGATAGGCGTTGGATTCGTGCCATTTTCAGCAAGCCATGATCACAAGCTCTCTTACTCCTGGAACACGCCTAGAGTTGGTTCATTTTGCAGTGTTTCACATGAAGGAACCTCTTGCGATACTTTTATTTCTGGTTATCTGTATCCCTTAAATGTAGTAATTCAGAAGTAGAAGAATATTGCAAATTCTCTTGTTTGTTCTTTTGTTCTATAGAAGTGTTGTCTTGTCATATCTTTTCTAAAATTACACCAAGGGTGTTTATACCAGTACATTATAATTTCATATCAACACATTTTAATTGCATTAAAGGTCAATTAGGTTTCCTTGTAATCATATTTATGTAATTGATCTTGTTTTCATTACATTCTTATTTTCAGTCTCCCATTAATTGATATATCTCATTTTTACCATGATTTCCATTCAAGTATTTTGTGATGTAGACAAACTCGTCTTTTAGCACCTCTCGTGCGTTATCACGTTATTCATGATATTGAAATTAAGTGTTATTTCTTCAATAATATGATGTTTCAAAATTAAATTTGTATTTAAGAAGGGGGGGGGTGGGGGGGGGAATTGACTATAATAAAAATTTTGAACTTTATTATATTTTGGTATCATGATGAGAAAAATTAATTTTATGCATTAAGAATGTAGAAGGTACAAATATTAAACATAATTGAAATCAAAGAAGAAAAGCCCCTTATTCAATAATAAATAAATAAAAAAAAGAAGAAGAAGAAGAACCCCTTTGATTACCATTATTTTCTTGGTAACTTGGAATTCTTTTGCCTTTTCTAACCTTTTTGGCCGTTTGATGTGTAAACTTTACCAAGACAATTATTTTCTCTCTTTTTGTCACACGAGTCACTTTGCCTTGATTTGTTGGAATTGGTTTGCCAATAGTTGTGTAAAAAAGCATTTTTATGTAAAGTTAAAAGATTTTTTTCCTTGTTTGATCATTTTTATTGTTGTTAATTGACTTATTTTCTTTTCCAAAAATTAACATTATTATTGTTATCAAGTACAAATATGTGGAAAAAAAATTTTAAAAAAAATATATATATATATATATATATATATATATATATATATATATATATATATATATATATATATATATATATATATATATTAAAATAACTAAATTTTACTTTATTTGCTATAAAGAAATATTGTCAATCAAATAACAAAACTTTAAAAAAAAAATCACTTTTTCCACCTAGAAGATTAAATCAATCAAATACATTAAACTTTCAATTCTGAGGAATTCAATTCCCTGGAATTCGTTTTCTTATCACTTAAATTTCACCATCGTCCATCGCCATCAAACGGACCATATTTTAAAACAAATTAAAATAAGCATTATGATAGGATAGGATTAAGACAAAAACTAGTTTTATACCAGTTCAATGCATGAGTATATTTCATTAATACATTATAATGTACTGATACAGGATAATGGGAAAAATCAATAAAAAATAACAATGACGAGGGTCGATTTAAATAATAATAATAACTCTGTTATCAAGAGCATTATATTCTTTGGAAACCTCCTTATACACAATATTAGTCGTTATATTTGTTTGGATTCCATTCGTCATCGCATATTAATATCTTCATATTTGCACGATTCGTAATTCTTGATACAGCTACATAGTTGCAATGATTGAACACTAACTTTTTTAGGAATAATCC
Source organism: Ligustrum vulgare (assembly GCA_963555705.1). Lineage (NCBI taxonomy): Eukaryota > Viridiplantae > Streptophyta > Magnoliopsida > Lamiales > Oleaceae > Ligustrum > Ligustrum vulgare. Next base: position 948,022 of record OY743172.1, on the reverse strand, counting down.
AACTTGAAAATTTGATTGACCTTGACTCTTAATGATGTTTATAACATATGACGCCAGGGACGGATTTCATTCAGGCCTAGGAGGGTCCTTGGCCCACACTGACATTTGAAGAATTTTTGGGTTGAAAATGGGCCGTCCATATGAATTAATTTTGGCCTAAAAAAAATTGAAGAGTTGGTTCCCAAGCCCAGCACCCCAGACCCCAGTCTGCCTTCATTCCTTCAAAGTTCAAACCGAGATTTTTCTCCAGCTTGAGGTCTCCTCTCCACGACTCCACAACCACGCAGTGACGCAGCCCAAGCCCAAGCCCAGCGCTCCGTTGCTCCCGCTCTACGCCTGCAACCGCCGAACTCCCTCCGTCGACAGCTCGATGCCTAGCTCCTTGCGCTGCTGCACCGCACGCACGCTGTGCCTATGCGTCGTCCTTCCCTGCGGGGCTGCTGCGTCGCTACCTCATGTCCACCACCGTCGCCCGTCGCCGACTCGCCGTCTGTCCCCATCCCAGCTGCCATCGCCAATCTGAGACTTGAGAAGCAGAGGAGGAGGAGCAATTGCTATTGGATTTTGCTAGCTTGGCTGGTTGGACTTGCAAATTGCAATTGGGTGAAATTTTCCAATTTCAAATCAAAATATCAAATTACCAAGTAAGTTTTAAATTTTAATGAATTGATTATGAGATGTTGATTATTTCTTTTTCTTGACATCAATTACATACTGTATAGAGTTGTATTCAGTATGCTTGTTCAATTGTTTTCATGTATCAATTATCATGTTTTTCTTGTTAATTTTAACTTTTAATGAATTGATTATGACTTTAACTTATATCTTGGGGTTAAAATTTTTGGTTTATTGTTTTGGAATTTTGAATTGATTATTCATTATTGTCTATTGATGGATGTATTGTCAATTTGTCATATTTCAGATTAATAGATTATGGAGAGATATTTATTAAAAAGACCTCGTCAAGAAAATGTTGTTGAGGAGAGTTCAAATAGTGTTGGGAAGGATTCAAATACATTTGTAGGAGTAGGAAGTTAAAAAACGGTTGATAGGAGCTCAAGTTTGATTGAGAAATTTGATGTTGCACAACTTCCCTCTGACTCTAGATTAAGAATTCCAATTTCGAATTATGCTCCTAAAATTAGAGATCAAGTTCGAAGAGCATATTTATTGAAAGGTCCTTGTTAACCATTGAATCATTCATTTCCAAAACGAAAGTTTGGAGAAAAAACATTTAGAAGATTTAACCCTTCTTGGTTTAGTGACTTTGACGATTGGTTGGAGTATAGCATATCTAAAGATGCCGCCTTTTGTCTCTACTGTTATCTATTCAAAATTGATAATGAAGCTATTGTAAAGCGTTTTCAGAGTATGAAAATGCGTAAAGAATAATTGTAAACAACTTTATTCGAATTTGTGTTTATTATTGAAATTTTTTACAATCTTAGTTTTCAAAATTCTTGGCCCCCACTCAAGTAAAATTATGGCTCCGTCCCTGTATGACGCAATCAACGAAAACTGTCTCCTTTCCAATTTGAAGGAGATTATTCAAAAGACAAAAGGTGTAGCTAATGAAAAAAGGAAACAACGAAAGCAGTGTTTTCTCACTGCAAAAATCAGGTTCAAGAGCACAACCAGTAGAGGAGGCCAGAGTTATAAATGAATTAGAGCAGATGCCTACCAACTCTCTCTTCAATGGAAAACTAACCAAAACAATTTATCAATCAGGGAGTAAAAGCATGAGTACTCCAACCCATTAATTATCTACGCAGATAAGCTAAGAAGAAGTGCCATTGCACAAAGAAATCAGGGATGACATTTCGACATTTCTCAATCAAATGGCCATTGAAGATCCCAAAAATTCTCTTAATGATGAACAAGTATTGTTGACCAAAAAATTTGGTAGGAGCTCGGATCAACACGTCTTAGCTCCTTCCTCTTAAACACGTGAACCTCCTGTGCACTAGGTAATGGGTGCCACAGTGGCTCCCATTTGCACTCGGATGCCTAAGTCAGTTCCCATTTCAAGTAAATATAATTTGAGTGCGAAAGATATAAGTGTGTAAAAGAGAGAAAAGGAAGTGAGATTTTAGATATCAAGTTTTAATATTGAGTTACTAACCCCTTTCTAGGATATTCAAGTGATCTATTTATAGTTGAAGTAACCGTTTCAGATTATAACATGTGTTATGCTTTACACGTGTCAAGCTCGTTGCCGTGAGCAAGGTAAACCAATTGTTTGTCTGTAATCATTACTGCCCACTACAGGTGAGTAGCGGCCATCACATCCCAAAAAGGGGCTATCACATCTAGCCACCACTTGTAAATGTGTCGCATCTCTCTTACATATTAACCAATCTTTGTCACCAATCCGGGGCATCACCTCGGATGAGATCAGTTCGACCACTTCTGTGCTTCGGACAGCAATATGCTTCAAGAAGCCGTAATTTGTTAGTTTTGAGGTCCTGTAAGCACTTCAGGGGTCCCGCGTGGCCCCTTACCGATGATGTGTTAAGTCCATTTAAGCATGGTCGCAACAAGTATCATTACACTTGCAGGAGAAAACAGAGGAAGTAACGACCCGGGTCCCACTTAACGGGTTGTCTCATCTGTTAGATGACGACGTATTGTCCCCACTGTACCAACATGGATCTTTTCAGCATACTTTGTCCTCACTCGCACGCTCCCTGAGAAAATCTTCGAGGAGGTCACTCATCATAGAATTGCTCCAAGTCAAACACACTTAACTGTGAAATTTCTAATGATTGACTTTCGGAAAAGAAGGTGCACTTTGTTGATATGAGTAGTATCTATCAAATTTTTTAAGCTTTCCTGGCCTGGGTGTTACAATCACCCCCCCCCCCTTAAACTTGCGACGTCTTCGTCGCTCTTAAACCATCTGAGGATATGTTGCCAAGCGTTGGGATTCAAGAGGTGGTTCCTACGGGTTCAAGAGGTGGCTTCCACCCTATGGCATAGCACTTTGTCCCGCATAGCACTTAGTTCTCGATTTCCGGCTAGCGATCGGCTCTAATACCATTTGTAACGACAAGGGTCCCACTTAACGGGTTGTCCCGGTCGTTAGATGACGACATACTGTCCCACTGTACCAATATGGATCTTTTCATCATACTTTGTCCTCACTCACACGCTCCTCGAGAAAACTTCCCAGGAGGTCACCCATCATAGAATTGTTCCAAGTCAAGCACGCTTAACTGTAAAGTTTCTAGCGATGGACTTCCGGAAAAGAAGGTGCACCTTATTGGTATGAGTAGTGCCTATCAAATCTTTTAAACATTCCTGGCCTGGATGTTACAGAGGAGCATCAATGCAATTGGTGTCTGATTCATCAAAAGGAGAAGGAGCACTTCTGATGTGATCCAGAACCCCGATAATACGAACCATAGCATGATTGACGAGAAAATTCAAATATTCAAGCCAAACAAAGAAAAAAGGGCCAGATTCATCCTTACGGCCGTAATGCCCAGTTTGTCACGACCGTAATCCAGTCTCGGGTTAAAATGCAGAATTTCAAGTTGTTACACTTACGGCCGTAAATAATGAAGTCACGGCCGTAACTCTTCATCAGCGAGCGGCTTACGGCTGTAATTGGAGCTTTCACGACCGTAACCGAGGATCGATTAGATTTCACAGGTTCTTGTTTATTTTATTTCCTTTTTCCAATTTTAGTTATTTTAGTTATTTTAGTTTAATTAGGATTCTATTTTGAGTCAATTAGCGACTAGGGTTTTGTTAGGTCTTTTTTTTCATTATTTATACGCTCTTTCATTCAATGTAACATTCATATTTGATTTGATTAAAAACAGTTTTATTGAGGATTCAATAAAAGTTATAGGTGAATTCCTATATTTCATAGAACTTATCAAGATTATCATCTTGTGGCGTTCATCACGAACTTATCAAATATTCGCGAAAATATTTGTGGCGTTCAAAACCAGAAACTTATCAAGGAAGCTGGACAGATCCTTGTGGCGTTTCACAAATCTTGGTTCTTCAATCCGCATCGTCGATCTTCACGTCCTGATTGTCGGGTCAAATATTCCACCATCCGTAACAACCTGGGTTCGGAACTTTCCGGCATTTCTTCCGCGCTTCGAATCTCATCAACTTCACATTCGCATAGGCTACAAGATCAATCCTAATCAAAGTCATGAAGCAATCAATGATGTCGTGATGGCGAGGGAAATTGGAAGGGTAAGAAATCAGAAGATGCAGAAGGAAAGAAAGATCAGCCAACAGAGACATACATAAACAACAATGCGCATGGGATGAATAACTCGATAGTGTTCAACAGTTCCATGACTGAAAGGAACCCTAGTGTCCCATATGATTTTCAGAAAGAACATACCAAGACAACTGATGAAAAAAAATCCCTTGAGTTTCAAAATGCTGAACTCATCATAATCCTACAGGCCACAGAAGCTTCGAAAATTAGATGTGTTTTCACTTATTTTGCAAAATTCATTCAAAATAGTGCCCAAAAACATCTTTAAAAAAATTAAATATGGTACAAATTATATAAATAACTTTACAAAAGCGTAAAAACACTAAAATAAAATGATAAACTTTGCTTCTTGACAAGAGTTGAATGTTGCTAAGAAAACAGATATAATACGATCTGACAAATAAGTTCCAAGATTTAGATATTTATTCATTAATCTCAATTTTGTTAAATAAAGACATTGATAGGATCAAGCTCTCACTGTCAATTCTTTGATCTTTTCCAGCAAATTTTTGTTTCACTGCTTCATGGATAGCCAGGTCTTTTCGGGCAAAATGTAAGTGAACTATGAAACTCTCACCTTCAAGAAAAACATGCTTTAGATCTTTTCTAGCAAAATATTTAGACCGATCTTTTCTTGCAAGCTCACACCTTCAAGGACAGACCACAGTTCAAGGAATCTTCACCAAATTGTAAGTGAACTATGAAATTCAGATGACACTCTATGAGCAACTTGATGGAAGAAAAATAAATCCTCTCATTTAGTCAATCTTTGTGCAACTTCTCTTGACACGCTATAGATCTAGATGCATTGCATGACTCAGAACTTTCATGTGTATAATATAATTGAAGTTTTTTACCCAGAATGTTTAATTTTTTTTCGACAAAATTGTGCAAGAAATGATAAGTAGGGTAAGAGCACACCTTGTTTTTGTAGTTATAGGAGTGATAGGCTAGCAAATGAACATCGATGGTAATCATCCATGTTGCGACCTCGATGAAGGTAATATGAACTTACATCATAACTAAGGCTTCCATTGAACACAAAGATGTATCCGTCGGAGTTGAAAATCACACACACCCAATCATCAACATTCCATCGAACTCCTTGTGTGCGAGGCTGCATCATTTGAATAGTTGGAGAGTGTGATAGAGAGGAGGTGGCGGAACGGCTTGGAGGAGTCACATGCGGCGACGGTGGAGTTATGGAGTGAGGCAGAGCAGGGATCTTTGGAGGTTGACCACTGAGTTGCTTTAGGTCAAGGGTAGATTTGGAAGCGGAAGCAGGGGTCATGGGTGTTGGTAGGTTGGGATTAGGGATGACAATTTGAACCGCGTGAACTGAAAATCTTGATGAATCGAACCGAATGGTGTGAAAAAATCGAATCGATGGTGCCAGTGGGGCGGGTATGATATGCAAGTTTAAAAACCCGATTTTTGGTGGGGCGGGTATGGTAATTATGCTGATGCCTCAAACAGAACTGAATACCAAATTAAAAAATTGATTTTGAACTATATTTAAAACTTTAAAAACCCAAAATTAGAGTCTCTATTTATTATTTAAAAGTTAATTAACCCAGCTCACATTACCAAAGCCTAATTCAAGTCCATTAACCCTAGGTTTATAGTCATATGGATATCTGATTCATTAATCTCCACTCTCTTAGTCACTCTCCATTTTGGCAAATGACAGTTCTCCACAGGAGTCACACACACACACACAGAGGCCTCAGTCAAGTTCTTCTTTTATCAAATAAGAATCAACAATGGCATATGTTGTTAACAATATTTGTGGCAATGAAGAATGAATTATAAAGTTCTAGAAACAAAATATTTGTTGTTCTCAATGTTAAGATTGAGAAAAATAATTTATTTTGTCTTTGTATAATCATACTATAATATACTAATATTGTTATGCTTGTAATATTAGTTACTAAATTCAGATTTTGAATTTGAGAATTTCGATATTGTTTGCAAATTTTGCTTAGTATTGTTATGTTGTTCTAACAAAAAAAATTGATTTTTTTCAATTAGACTTGCAAAAATTAATTTACATCTAAGTCATTATTAATCGTACTGGACCGCACCGACCAGACTTAAGAGCGATTATGGGTGCTTATGGTATGAGCAAAAAATGGTTGCTCAGTTATGGTTTTGGACGAACCAACCCCGAACTGAACTGTTGCCATCATTAGTTGGGATTTTGAAATGGGTGCGTGTGTTGCAAATGGGCGGGTTAAAACAACATGTTCAAATATCGTCCACTACTCACTTATTGAACCACACCCATTAAATCTGAAACCGGAAACATATTAAAAAATTGACCAATAAAAATCTAATAAAAGTGCTGACAATTGATCAATTGAAAATTAAGGATTTCAGAATCTCAGTTTCTCTTTCATGGAATATCAGTATATTGATGCAATCTCGAATCTTTTCATCAAGTATATCATTTATGATGAGCTTTATATAAATTGTTCATAACTCATTCATGATATCATAACATGCTATATCAAGTAATGTTTTATTAATTTACCGATTGCATCTTTTACTTCTGGTGAATAATCAAATCCAGAATTCACTTCTAGTGAATAATTATATTCAGAATTCACTTCTAGTGAATAATTAAAACATATTCATTTTCATATTCACTTCTGGTGAATAATCAAATATTCATTTTCAAATTCACTTCTAGTGAATAATCAACTTCACAGATATCAATAATAGTACACTCCAATTTCAATTTCAACATATTATATCATGGAGTCATAATTTCGACATATAATCTTCAATCATTTTACTTGAAATCCCAATGTACGGCAATCAATTGGTACATCAAATAATACTCCCAAAGTACCGAGATGAGAATCATACATTTTGATCTCACTCATTGGTATATCAAAGAGCTCAAGCTAGTGATTTAAATTATAGTTTATCCACCATATGTCATGCCAGTTCTACGAAAAATTTCGCTCGAGCAACCAGTCGTCTTTTACGATTGTGTAATATTTTTCATTTGTACAAATAATTACTGGCTTTACATATTTAAGTGTTTGGACTTCAGGTCCTTGAACAATAATCCCTACATTGGGGTTTTATATTTGGCCAAAGTATCATAATTTCATCAACCTCATTTTCACAAGAGAGTTGTGTATGTATTCGATTTATTTATCGATTCCATTTCATCTCAATTTAACATATAAAGATCTCTTTATATCATCTCTTATCATTTAACTATGTCCATTTTATTTGCCATGAGTATTTAGACTCAAAGGGATTATCTCAAGTTTTCAAGAGATATTTATTTTTGGAATCTATTGTCATTATACTTCAGGTATAATTACGCTTTAGGCGTGTTTTTTTCCATAATGTTCACAAATCTTGTATTATATCAATCAGTTAAAAATGCCGCAATATATGTCATTCATATTTAGGGATATAATCTCAATCATATATCTGAGTGCATTTTGGTGGAGTGTATACATATTGCACTTCTTAGAAATCATAAAGTTTTTTGAGTTAATCCCTATTTGACATAGAATATTGTTGTATGATAAACAATTTCTAAACAAGTTATTCTCATAGCAAATAATTTGAAGCTTTTAATCGGGATTATCTAACCATTCATTATAGAACTTCTGGTTCAATACGGTTTTATCTCACTCCTATGTATGAATATTTGGTTCAATACAATATTGATGAACTTTTGGTTCAATACAATGTATATTTCACTTATGAACTTCTGGTTCGATACTAAATACATATTTCACGTGTACGTATGAACTTCTGGTTCAATACAATATTTACTTGTTTGAATTTATAAATCACTATACCTTGATTTATCATATCTAAAAAGGTGATTAGACCGGAATCACAAGAAAATGATCATTGTCCCCATCATTTGATTACAAATCTTTCCCCTTTTCTTGGTGGAATCAATGAGACGCGAAGCCACCGCTCTTTTACGCGTTAAATAATTCATTTAAATAAATCACTTGGAAAGAAGATCAGATCCATCAAAATGGATGTTATATTGTCAAATATTCGCAAATACTACTCCAATCTTCCGATAAATGTTTTGAAAAATATTTATCGAGTTCGACTCGAAAGATTGAGGCTGTTGATGGATCAATGTATCCCAGAAGATGTTCAATGGTTGATCTAAGCAACAGTTCGATTAGCTGATGAATTACCAGGTTCATTTTCTAAGCACATGTCTGGCATAGGTAAGAGTACTTTTACAAAGAAGCGAAGAGCAAAAAGATTGAAATGTTGTTACAAATGTGCTCGATGGACATGTGATACCCGTTGTAAATCAATAGGATATTCATCCATAAATCGAGATGATAAAATAGATTTCATTAAGGGTGGGCTAAGTAAGGAGTCATTAGATGATATTCGACTGACTCTTGAGACGCACCCTTGTGGATATGTGCAGCGTGAGTTACTATATTTATGGACTCAATTCGACAATGATAAAGATCATTATACTCAAAAATATAATAGCAAAATATCCTGTTTACCAGGTTGTTATAAACAATGATGTTTTGGCTACTCAGTATTGATACAAGGTAAATCAGTAAAGCGTATATATGTATACATATATATTTTAACAAAATATTTTGTATTTTCATTTTTCGCGTATTAACATATTGTTATTGAGAGATCACCAAAAGATTGTCCAATATGGAACATTAAATATGCTGTCAGAGATATGATCAAAAGTGGTGTCATTTAGTCAAAAGTATATAGTAACTTTTTCAAAAGAATAGCAGTAGATAGTGAATATTTTTTAGTTTAAAAAGCTAAGTAATTTCGCAGTTTAATGCATCCCAAAATAACATTTTTTTGTAAGTTTTCCTTCCTTATACTCTTAAAAGATGGAAAGATCAAAACTTCGACATATCAAAACTATCTGTGTATTGTGGATAAAAAATCGGGAAAGACTTTGAATATCTAGAAGTATCAGTGCTTCTACGGAAGAAGTTGGGAGAGAGATGTATCAATCTAGTATATGGAGGGGCCAGCAGTGAATTGATGGATTGTGTTTCACAATCCGCTCAAACAGAGAAAGCAAGAGTGATAGGTGTTATACCTATTCCTTTAGCTGATATCGTGGCAAAACACGAGGGCGTGAAGTATAGTCGTTATATATCCATGAACGCATAACTTGAATGTTATATGGTTCTAATGCCTTCATTGTCATGCCTGGAGTTTTTGGCACTTTAGAGGAAATATTTAATATTACTTCATGGGCTCAGCTCGGTCTCCATACTTAGCATATTGGGCTTTTAAATGTTAACAACTTCTTCGATGGTTTACTAACATTTCTTGATTATGTTATGGAATAGGGATTTATCTCTCCATTTTCTAGGAGGATCCTTATTTTTGCTCCCACTATTGATGAACTGTTGGAAAAGTTACAATCACATGTTCCAATACAAGATCCAGCAGTAGTTAAGGTAAATTGGTCGCAAGAAAGGGGTACCAAGTGAAAATGGAGTCCGATTAATGTAAATTTATCTTTGTGAATCTCCAAAACATTGTGAGTGGTAGAGTACGGAGTATTCTTACTCTTGAGACACACCTCTAATATTTGAACTTAATCTTGTGAACCTCAAAAAGATTCGGAGTGGTAGAGTACGTAGTATTCTTACTCTCAAGACACACAAAAAGATTAGGGGTGGTAGAGTACGGAGTATTATTACTCTTGATACACATCTCTACTTTTGAGGATCGTAAATGTTTCCCCCCTTTTTGTGTTTTGCATGTATCTCTTTTCTTAATATGTTTCAATTTGACTCATTTATGCTTCTTCAGGAGTAATAATACTAATATCATTTCAGTTTTGTTTAGATGATAATATTTACTTCTTCTGGAATAAATATGTACTTCTTCTAGAGTACATAAGTTCTTGTGTAAGAACTTTGATCTCAATCACATAATATTTATCTCATAATACTGATGAGATTATTTTTAGATAAGTCATGTACGTGCTATCATGTGATATTATCTTATCATACATCAACATTTTTCTTGTTGGATAATTTATTTTCATCTGTCCTTTCAATACAGATATTAGTAACTTCTGGTACCCTTTGATAAAATATTTTCATTAAAATCCAACAACATTTTGGTAATGGTAACTTTTGGTACCATAAAATATTATCTAACTATTGGTAATGGTAATTTCTGAACTATCAAATAACAACAATATATCAAATTTACATGAGTAGAAATATTTAAAATCAGTAGAACCAACCATATAGGTGGTAACGTAATATACTTGAAACTTGTAGAACCAACCATATAGATGATAACGTAATATGTATATTTAAAGCTGATAAAACCAACCATATAGGTGGTAACAACATAATTAAATAATTACCTTTCATAAGTGAGTAAGTCATATTTCCATATCCAATCAAGGTATTCATAATAGTCCAGTTCGTTACGATAATGAGTTATATTTAATTAATAACTCAATACATCACGACATGATAATTATTATATTACTTGTACCTTGTTTTAAATCTTTTAATTTATCTTATTGATCACATAGCAGTGTTAAATGATTGAAAATATATATTCTACTAGCACTTATCATCAGATCAGTAATCATGATTAATCAAATTCGTTAAATCACGATTAATATACTTTAACGTATCATCAATGGCAAAATTGTCCATATTTTTAATATATTGATCATATGAGTAAATCGAAATTGTCAATAGGTTTGAAATTTGATTTAGAACAGACTTACTTTTGATTCAAAGTTCAAAATCTCATCGGAATTGCTTCAAAAATAGTTTTTACGAAGCCGCCACGTTCGACCACAGGAAAATGTCCAAAACTGTATCAAACAGAAAAGTAAGACCATAGAAAAATAAAAAACATTGATATGATCAAACAGCCTTTCAATACCGTCGCTGAAAAATGCTTCACGCGCCCCCACGCGCTCAGACGACGTTTGCGCGTGGGCGACACGCTCCTCACGCGTCGTCGCGCCGTTTCACCGCCGTCATCATGCACCAGTGTCGGATAATCGCCTCGCCGTCGTAGTTTCAGATCTGGTCTCCGATCGTCGATTGGATGTATAGGGTGGACAATGACACAATCGTAATAACGTAAAGTTTACAGAGATATAATGATAATGTCATTCACACACACACATATATATTATTTATAACAGTAATGATAGTGTTGTCGAAAAGATCAATATATATAAGAATTAATCTAAGTGCACAATTCATTTAACAATGTAGATGACAATTTGATGATGTGGAGGTGTTATTGTTGTTGATTTAAAAAATGGTGTGATGTGTGGAAAGAGAGAATTACGCCATGTAGACAAATTGTAATCCTAATTGTGATCCTAATTGTGATTGTACCAAAACTGAATATATAATTCCTACAAAACAGGGCATTAGACAAATTGATATCATGTGTGCAACTAACACAAGGTTGGGGCCCTAATGAAATTTACCATAGATATGACATAGATTTCCTCAGGTTTCCGGTTCTTGTCCTTTGCAACGTTGGAGCGTAAAGGTACCTGTTGCTTCTTGCCGTTTTTAACCTTAGTAATCTTCTCTTAACTCCTCTCTTCAGTTCTGGGTACCTCTTCTTTCTTTATGTTTTCTAGAATTTTTTAAGGTTATTTTCTAAGAAATTAATGGTTTAAAACCCTTTTCATTCTTTTCTTTACTCGTAAGTATCTGACTTTAGTTAGAAATATTTTCTCAAACGAATCGCTTAATATTTACCTTTTCTTCAAGGGTTTTTCTTTTTAGATTTCTTATATATCAGTATTACTTGTCAAAAAGATTGATTTCTAGGCTTGTTACTGATTCCTTCTCATCTTCTGTATTTAGGTTAAATTTTTAAACTGTTTTATCTTTCTTATTGCCGTAGAAATTTGAACTGAATACTCTCAGAGTAGGCTGAAGTTTACTTGTGTGTTTTTTTAAGGAAACAGCTGCAGTTGGATTAAACATATGATGTGGATTAAACATATGATGATAAGCAGTGACCACATCTGATCTGGTGTTAATTTACAACAAGGGTTTTTGCCAGAAGCTCGTCTGATGTTACTTTTTCCAGGTTTGTAGGATCATTTTATTTGTAGATTTTATGCGAATTATCTGCCGACCAGGCTTGCAACTCTGATGGATTTTATGTAAATCCGCAATTTGAGATGGTATTCTGATTTATGTTGATAAAATCTCATTTACGAGGAATCTGAAATGTTTCATGTTCTCTTATCTTCAAGCAACAAATTAGGCTTCTTGTTGTCTTGCGGATGCCAAAATCGAGTTTCTATAGGATATAGTTTTGTATATCGATTGCTTGCCTTAGCTTTCTTCTAATTCTTGAACTATTATAGTCATTAATGTCATGTTTGGAACACCGTACCAAAAATTGGATACATGTTTTATGAAGTTTGATACATATGTTGGCTGCTTAGTTGGTTGATGCTATATGTTACAGGAGTTGTAGAAGAAGAGAATTAAGGATATCGTCGTGCTCCATGCCTTGTACATTATATCGGAAAACATGGATCAAAGTATGTCACCGTGTATAATTTACTTGTGTTTCGATCCCCTCTCCCCTGGAATATTTTCTGTTATGCCATTTATCTTGTTAGTTCTGTTAGGAGTATGGCCACCACTTCAATGGAACTGGCTTACTTGGAAAACTTCATTCTGAACCTGTTTTCTATTTTATTTCATTATTTTCCTTTTAGTAAATTTTAAAATAGTTTCTTGTTCATTCAAATTGGATTTCTCTTTTCTTTTTAGATCTCTGTTTCTCATGACGATTACTTTAGATTGGTAGCCAATTTCTTGCTGTAAGCTCTACCCTTCTAGCTAAGTGGCTCAAGGAATTTTAATGAGTACAGGACTTCTAAAAGATGACAATCAGCATCAGAATGAAGATTATGCTCCCATTAGAGATGTGGAAGACAATCATTTAGGCATCTATGACAAACCACTTCCTTGCTTTGGCTGTGGAATAGGATGGTTTTCGTGAGTTTCGAACTCCTTGGGTGTCTTCAACCCCATTTTATTTTCCCCTTTTCATGTGTACGTGTTGTTGCAGTCTTCTACTGGGCTTCGTATGCCCTTTGTTGTGGTATTATGCCACTATTCTTTACTTCGGGAAGTATTACCACAAAGATCCTAGAGAACGAATGGGGCTTTCTGCAAATGCAATAGCTGTAAGTGCTCCCTTATTGCTTGTTAACTTTTGGTGTCAGTAGTAGGCAAAAAATTAACTTTAATACACCACTCAGACGCTATCCTATGCTGCCCATTCTGATAAAGTGACAATTGAGCCTTGATTTCTTATTTTGATTGTTTTGTAGCATGGAAAATGGTAAAAAGAAAAATAATCTCTCTCTCTTTTTTACTTTGTCATTATAGAATTATTATAATTCTTGTCCTACTTCTTTCATAAATGGAAAAGTGCCAATGATGTTTTGAATCACTGTTTGACTACGACGTTGTTGTGTATTTTGGATCTTGCTTAAAGAACGTTTGCTTCATACAATCTGATTGATGGTTGCAGGCTTTGGTATTTACTGTGGCAGGGGTGATTACGATTGCTGTCATCTTCATCTAAAGCTCATTGCTGCTGTTCTGATTCTCATCCCTTCTGGGATATCCTTAACAAAAAGAATGTGTATATAAATCAGATTATCGTAATATCTACGAATTACAAGTTAAGATGAGTGGTGTTAGAAGAGGTTGTTCAATGTGAAGATTTGAACTTCTTCAGGCCATTTATCGTGTTGTTTTATATCAAAACTCCTAACTGATGCTCCATTCAATTCTGGGGACATATATATTGGTTTAGTTTACTCAATTTCCCCAGGGAAGTAAGGTAGAGTGAATAGATCCACTACGCCTGAACTCCTCTACCCTCGTAACCTTTTTTATATTTTCCTAATTCGGAGGGAGAGTTTGCAGTAGTATTATGTTATTCATTGTAAGCTGAAAGGATTCTTCGAGTTGAGAGATACTCTTATGACATTGGGCGCGTGGTTTTGTCTCGTCCTACGGAGAGAGAGAGAGACATCCACTGAACCATGGTTTCTGCTTGGCTAATGAAAAAAAAAAATCTGAATTATTGGCTATTATGAATGTTATATTCATGTGTGGATTGTGCTAATTTTCTTCTTTCGCAATTGCAAAATTACTAATTATATTTTGAATTTTTCCTGTATGGTGTTTTCTAGGAGATTACTCGTTTCCTGAAATAACCTTGTTGTACATATAATCTTGTTGAAAGAACGTTGCATTCGAAATTCGGGAAAAAAACTTGAATTGTTTCTAAGGACTTGTCTAGATCTTAAAAAATAAAGTCAAAAATCTTCATCACACCAATTATTTATCATAACACAAATCTTGCCCAGAAAAATCTTCCCGATCACATGTAAAACTGTCTACAACATTACCGTTCACGTCATGGGCCCTCAAGAGCAACATTCCAATTGAAAATGAAGTACTAGTCTTGATCATCGAATCCTAATACAATGAAAGAGTAGCAGAACATTACAGGCTGAAATTCCTACCGACTGAAAGAGAACATAATATTTTCCAAGTAACATGGGGCTCTACCTGCACCTACTAGAATGGAATAATACTATAATGAAGTAAGACTCCCCCGGTAAGGAACACGAATTCACAGGTTAATGCTAAAGATATATGAATACTTAAAAACAAGAGCGGCCTGAAGAACAACACCAGTTAGCAGAGTTTAAGGATTACACGAGCTTAGGTTCATATTCTACATCAGGGTCGAGCTCTCTTGTTGGTGCAAGAAGGACACTTGTAATGCTTGATATGCTCGGCTCTAGCAGGTGTAATCTTCACGCACTTGCCATGGAACCACTTCTCACATATGTCACAGCAGATCCAAAATTCATCTGATGCATAGTTTTCTCCACAGGCGCCACATAGTGTGTCGCCATGTTCTTCATCTTCCTCCTCGTCAAACACTTCTTCTTCATCATCCTTCGGCTGTGACTTTGGATATTTTTCCTGAGATTCCAATCCCTGCTGCTTGTCATAAAATAATGCCAAATGATGATATCAACAAGAAGAGGGGGAGGGAATGAGGATAGTTCTACTAACATAGGTATATAGAGCATGTTTTGGTTAAGTCTCAAAAAAAAAAAAAAAAAAAAAAAAAGCTCATATAACTTTTTGTTGAAAGGCTGAAATTATCCTGGCCAGTTTTCTCATTAAGACCCATTCGATTAGACATACCATGGAATCATGGATTCATATATGCAAGGTGAAAATCACCATTTCCTGGGGATTGATGTATTGCACGTGAAACGCACACGTACCAGCTTAGAGTTTGACTTTGATTTGTTGCTACTGTGGTTTGAAACCGAAGATTTCTCTTTCTGTTGTTTCTTTGCGGCACCAGTCACAACTTCAAATACTGTAGGGAGTTCATTGATCATGTTGAAAAGCCGTTTCCTGGGAAACAAAATTTTAATTGTGATTTATAATTGAAAAATGAGAAAAAGGAATGATGAACTTTGACTAAAATTCAATTGAAATAAGGAAGATGCTTAAACAGTATGTCGAAGGGATTAAATCATTTGCATCAACTGTGTATGCTTTGTTTACTGTTTTGCTATTTCGCAGCAAGTCCCAATGCATAGAGAACCCATTTATTCCCCAACCCATTTTCTTCCAAAACTAAAAATTATATAGACCTTATGATTTCTACCCAAGCAACTATCTTTTTAATACAACACATGGAAACAATTTGAACTTGAGGAGCCAACACGTAATGCACAAACAGAATCTAGCTGTAGTTCCAGTTATGAGCATGTTTGGCTGAGCAAAATCAAGTACAGTTACTTATATGAGCATGTTTGGCTGAGCAAAATCAAGTACAGTTACTTATATGAACATGTTTGGATAACTTGAGCAAAAAAAGTTACTTTACCAGTTTACCTTGCTCTCAAAAATAAGTAACTCACTTATTTACAATTCTCATAAAAAACAAAAACATTTATTTTAAAATTACCTTAACCATGTACAAGTAAACTTTTTAAGCTTAACCAACCATAATCGAAATAAAGACGGCATTTAATATATACCTGTCAGCTTTATCAAAACCAAATCTAGATCCAAAATAGAAGGCAACAGCAAGCAACCAGGCATCACTGTGAACAGCAACCAGAGATAACCAGTCCTTCTCTTGCATCCCGTCTCTAGCAAAATTGATCCCTAGAGCAGGCTCAGGGAGTTCTGGAGGTACTTCTTCAGCAGGCAAATTGACCTCCCACTGCTCACTAGGAAGTCCATACAAGCACAAATTCTCCTTCTCTGTAAAGCACAACAAGCATAGATCACTTAATTGATTAAAAAAAAAAAAAAAGGCACAAAATTAATCTTAAAAAACACAAAACTATGCTTCAGATAGAGAAATGCATATGCCAGATATTAGATCCATAGAATATGAATGAACAAGACAGAAGATGAATGTACAACACCTAAAAGAATGAATTCTGGTTTGAGCTGAAGAGGTTAATGTAAGATTCATTACTAACATGTATTAAACATCCATCCATGGATTGTGACCACCAATTATGGGGCACAACCAGGCTGTCTTAAGCTGTCAACAAATTAACGTCACATTCATGAAAATGCGTGCATGTTTGTCACGTAGCTACGGGTGAAATATAGTTAATCATCTCCAAACAAACACTCCAAACAATCAATACTGCAAGCATCTTATTTCTACGGTCACAACTCCCAAAAGACGGGGACAGCTTTGATTATGTCATGCTGGGCAAAAGAACCAAAAATAGTGGCTTGGTTTGGATAAGTCCCAATTCTGGTTCGGTCCTTTCAAAATTTTAAATGGTTCTAAAAATTAAGAACCATTCGGTTCGGTTCGGTTCAGTTCGGTTCTAAGTTCGGAATCAGAATCAAGAACTATAATACTGATAGAATTAAACACGATTTTAAATTTTTTTAAAAGATACAAATTTAAAAAAAAAAAAAAAAAAAAAAAAAAAACCCATTAGTCATTAGCCATTGCCCAACAACTATTAACTCATTCAACATTACAATAGTTATAAACAAAACAAGTATAGTAAACAAAGAATCTTTGATCTAAATCATTTTCTTTCACTCGTTTCGCCGTTCATATTCAAGCCTGCAACTGTTAAGCTTTTAACATTCAGTTCTTAAAGAATCAACAAATAAGAAATCTTCACTCCATCTCACAATCAGTTGTTATCCTTTTTTCAAGCATTTACTGCACTCGTGTGACTGTTCCTTGAATAGTTGAAGAATTATAAGTAAAAATTGACATTTTTTTACATAGAGCACGTATACGCGGAAGAGGAGATACGTTAATATTTGTAAGGGAGTGAAAATTTTGATGTTAGGGACAAAGATGACTGTTGGATTTCCACCTTGATCAAAGCCCGTGACCTTACCGTTTTACGACTCTTACCAGTTGAAATATACCATCGCTTCATCGCTTAAGTTTAAAAATTTTAGTTTAGGGAACCAGAACCGAACCAGTGGCGGATCCAGCCAGTGTCGAGCTAGCGCGGCCGCGCTAGCTCGACTTCCGGCCAATCAACTTTTTCAGTTACCATTTTTTTTTTTTTTTTTTTAAGGAAAGTGATACTTGAGACTGAGTTTGAAGATATATGGAGTATCTGAGCCATTATTGTTGAAGATAGAAACTCTACGATGAAGAATAAAGATGGCGGTGTCGTCTTTGTTGCGTGGCTTGTGTCTGGGGAACTGAGGAAGAAGACAGACTGAAGGCGAGGAAGAAGAACAGAGATGGGCTCTTTGATTTGGGCCTATATTGATTTGGGCATTTTTTTTTAGGTTGATTTGGGCTTTTTCTTTTTAGGTTGATTTGGACTTATCACTTATGACTTATGGTTTTGTTTGGGTTGATATTATTTGTTATTTGCTACTTAGTTTGTTCTTTGTTGTTTTATTTATTTGATCTAATTAAATAATTTTCTTACTTTTTGGATGGTATGATTATGACGTATAATACATGATTGTGTGAGTAAATAAAAATACCTCAAATCAATATATTGGTTTTGGTATATAATTTTTAGAATAAATTATAGTTTGATACTTTGATTATGACATATAATTTCGAGAATGAATTAAACGATTTGATATATGATTTCTGGTTTTCAAAATGCTTAATTCATTTTCAGAATGAATTGTAGATAGATATATAATTGTTTGAGTGTATTTATATATTTATTGATTAATTTTAGTATAATTTTTACATATTTATTGATTAATTTTAGTATTATTTAATTAAATAATAAAAAAAAATCTCACTTTTGCGAACGTTGATGTCGTCAATCAAAGGTCAATAGTCAACGGTCAATGATCGCCGCTCTAGCTGAACTTTTATGCTGGATCCGCCACTGAACCGAACAATTTGATTCTAGATCGGTTCTTCTCTTTAAAAAAGGACCAAAGATTCTTTTTTAAAAAAATCATCGATTCTTGGTTCGATTCCCTGGAAACCAGAACCATAATGAACCACGCCCAGACCTACATGCTATAATCAATAAACAAAAAGAATGTTTGAAAATTCTAAATCTTGATAATTACTTTTAAGATTTAACATGCTGAATCATAAGATTCTTTTTTCTTTATTCTACAAATTGGATAAAAGGGATTCTATTACCTAAAATATAAGCTTAAGTCTATTATCTAAAATTTGAATAACTGAAGTAATATTGAAAATCACACCAAAATGTACCAAATGAACAGCCTTACTACGTACATGGTATAATATGTACACACACAGAAACATATTAGAAGTTACAAAAAAAGGATATGATTAAAGTTGTCAATTATTATCAATACAAACCACACCATAAATTTCATCTAACTCGACAAAACGACATTTGATGCTATGACAGTTAATGGCCAGGGCCTGTGCCATTTAAAAGCAAGAGTATGAATAGGATTCTGCATTTGATAATCCTTAGTTACCAACTTAATCTGCTACATCTTATTTCCCGTGGTTATTATACTCATCAATCCTAGAACCACGATTGCACACAAATGAAAATCCAAAGCTTATTGCATTGTGCACGAATGTTTTACTCAAAACTCGTCAAAGACTAGAAAATTCAATCAAAGCTAAAAGTTACACTGACAACAAATTAGTAACAAATACTTTTACAAGAATATTACTACAGATCATAATAGTAGCTCTCTATTCAGAAAAACTAAGACCCCATAAATTCACTTCTTGATGAATATATATTTAAGAAACTATATTCTCAAAACAGTTTAGACATTCAATTAAATTTAAACCAGAGAAACATAATTTGCACTCATAACTCACATTTATTGGAACCAAAATCTTCCCAAAAATATATTAGAAGTTGTAGACAAAAGATGCGACTAAAATCATTAAAAAACTACAATTGCAGTTCACGTGATGAGAGCAACTTTGACAGTTCAAATAAACAGTTAAAAATTGACACACAATTGCCACGTGTCCACTTTTTTCGGCAGCAGTGCGATGGAGTTCCACGTATAGTAGTCCTTGATCACCTAACTAATATGTTACATCCCCAGTGCATCTTATATTCAACAAACCTAAAATCACAAATTACGGTTTCAATTTTATCAAAGAAAATGAGGGGGGGGGGGGGGGGGGGGGAAAGAAAAAGCAAGCCAGCAAGCAAGCAAACCAATGCAACAAGACAAAAACTATGAAGATCAGAGAATCTATACTTTAATGCATACCCAATAGCTCATTTTGTTAAACAAATTTTGAAATTCAAAATAAATAAATAAACTATATTAAATCCCTGTTTAGGAGAAATTAAAAATAAGATTTTAATCAGAGTCAAAGTAACAATTAATTTTAAACACATTTCATGGGACCCGCAACTATTCAACTACACATTTCATCTTCTATCTAAATCTACTAAAAGTCTGATTTTAATCACCATCAAACTCCACCCACACATTTCATCAACTTCTATCAAAATCTACTAAAAATCTTATTTTAATCTCCACCAAACAGGGACTAAATAAAATATACCATTTTCTATTGAATAGTTTCAAGCGAACATATAAATAGCACTGTGACAGAATCGTCCAAAAATATACAGAGCAACAAGAATTCAAACACAAAAAGGCAACCAAGAGAAACCCTAACCAGGATCGCACTGCTGGTAGAAGTCTTCAACTTCTGCAACAGAAAAGGCAAAAATATAAAATGAATCAGGACAAATGAAAACAAAAATAAATACTGAAACATAAAAGAAAAAAGTAAAAACCTGTGGTTAGGGCTTTGATAAGGCCATTACGACGACCCTTGAAATCTCCGAAAACTTCTTCAACAGTTCGAGGATTAAATTGTCCCCCCTCCATTTTCAAATTCTTCAAAAAAAAAAAAAAAAAAAAAAAAAATTGAAAAGGCAAGCGAAAAGGTTTCAAATTAAACTCAAATAGAAGGAAAATGAGGGTTTTGATAGTTGGAATTGTGAGGTTGTGTAGTGAGAGAGAAACTTCAGAAGAGTAAAACAGAACCGAAACAAGAATTTTTAGAGTGAGAGTGAGCGAGTGGATTTAATGGGGGCGGATTTGAATTGTAGAAGGACGGGTTCAAGTGTTCAACTGGATTTGAGAGTTGGTCAGGGGTCCAATAGCCCACCCAGAGTTGCCTTATTCATCCCCAGGGAAACTTTAGCCCATGTTTGGCTTCAACCTCCTCTATTGAACCCTATGTTATTCTTTCCTTATTTTCTTAGTGAAACCTTAATAAATCTTCGATATACTAAGTTTGTATAGTGATTTGAGTGGTTGTAGGTGAGGCGATATTGAATTTTTTCTTCTATGTGAATTGTGCCAACTTTGAAATTTCTGTTTTAGGATTATTGAGTTATTTTTTGAGTGGTCTTTACATATCTATTTTTTAAACGTTTATTATATTATAATTTTTGTGAACACTTAATAAAATCAAAGCTGCAACCCAAATATGTGGAGCTTCAACGAGAAGTAGTCATTGGTGCGTGAACTAGGGCCTTCGAACACAAAAAATCTGATATTCTTTATATATATATTTTTTACTTCATACTGTGCACTTGATTTGGATTATTTGCAAATCCTTGTTATTGTAATAGAACTCATATATAATGAAATTAGATAATAATTTAGGCTCCCCATTTAAATGGTAGTTTAAAAATATCGATGTGAAAATAGTTTTCATCATCATATTTTTTAAAAAGTAAAAAATAATCAACGAAAATCTTTGACTAATTAAAATTATTGACTTTAAAAATATATATAAAAATAAAATATTGTCACATATATGTTTGTAAACAAAATTTATAAACGGATTTATGCCAAACAGATGTTACATGCAGTCATATCTCACATCAAATGTATAATCATGTTACAAGAACATAAAGTTTTATACCTATGTACATGACAATAATATATTTATTTACCATTCACATAAACTTTAAAATCAAACGTCCACAATTTTTTTATCAGATTTTTGATTTTTCAGGCAAAGTAGCTTTATTACATGGAGCAAAATATTTTTCTATATGAATAGGATCACGTGCTGAAAATAGATCGCAGAGGATAACGTTAAATTGGAAATTCTGTGAGTTCGAGCGGTTTTTGTCTACTGTTCCTAAACTAGGACAGATTTCTAAACTCACGGTTGGGAGCGAAAAATTATTCTACTTTTCGAGGCGAAAAGAGGCTCGCGATATGAAGCTCACCCTTGGAGAAATTGTCTGGTTGCCCGGAGTCCGAACCACTCTCCGAGCCACCACGTGTCGGAACATGCATAGGCCTGGGCTGAAACAAGGTATGTATTGCTTAATTCCAGCCTCCGATTCCAGTCACACATACAGATATTATACATATAGAGAGAGTGAACTCAAGTCAGAATATATAGACAAAGATGGGGTGTGGTTTTACGTTACATATACAGTGAATTCTTATCCTAACTTCGTCTCCTTTCTTTTGATTCCCTTTTTTAGGCTGGAATTGCTTTCAGACGTGAAGTAATAAAAGTTTGTCCTGAATTCTGTTTCTTCAGTTCAGATTCAGACTAGTATTCCAGCTCGTTGGTTACACAACTGGTATGGTTCCATTTCCTTTCTCTTTTTCCGTTTCTTTTTCGCCGACCTGTGTTCAATTTAGGGTCTCTTGAAATTGCATGAGTCTGGATTAGGGATTTTCCCCATTTTTTCAAATAGAAATGCTCTATAGCCTCCATGATAGGGATAGATTTTGTGTTCGGTTGTGGTTATGTTGAATTGAGAGGAATGGAAGGAGATAAGTATCAACAGTGATTGAATAAAGAGAGGGGTGCAATGGATGCAGTGGCGGGCCCAGGATCTTACGTTGGCACGAAAGAGAGGCCCTGGGGAGGGGGGTTTAAGGGTTTTGGTGCAATTCTAGTTTTCGTAATTTTCTTCTGTGATCGCTCAACAGGTTCCTTGAGCTTCTTGAAGGTGGTGACAGAAATTTTCAGGCGCAGTGAACACTTTAGTTTCGCTGAGATTCTGATTAAGTATTAGGTAGAACTAAGAGAGATGAAAGTCTCTTTTATATATATATATATATATATATAGAGAGAGAGAGAGAGAGAGAGAGAGAGTTTAGAAAATAGGTACTTGCAGTTGTTCTGTGTTTTTTAAAATTAAGCGGGGAAAGCTCTATTTATAGGCGTGGATCTTTTATGCTGACATGGATATTTCCGGCATGCCAATTGCTCCCAGAGTGTCCCGCCTGCAGGCCTTTTAGTATATATACGTCCTTTATAGCGATTGAGGATCAACCGCTTGACAACTAGTTCCCCATGGTCAGATGGTTTTATGTATAACAACCGACTGGTGTTCTACTCACTCTCAGTCATGACCTGGTTGATTCCCAAGTACTTGATCATATTGAGATCAGTATGCAAGGTTTCGCTAGTGGTGGCAAGCAAGACAAAAATGAAGGGGAGAGGATGGTGAAAAGGAATGGGGGGGAAAGGCGGCGTGGGTGAGCTGAGGTGGGGTAAGGTAATGGTAGTTGAAGTTGATGATGATTGGAGAAGAATGCAATGAGGTTATAACAGGCATTTGATTTTTAAAAAAATGCCTTTTTAAAATGGAAACTTTTAAAATTTGGTCTTTATACTTTGACACGTGAAGAAAGAACGTTCTAAAAAAATTTCCGCTGGATTATGGTTTTGTAACTTCCCTTGTTTAGATTTATAAGGCCTATGAAAATAAGGCCACTTAAGGTTTGTTGCGCCTTTGATTGAATTGAAACCAGTCATTGACCTGGATTCAGTTTTGGTGGCCTCTCAGTTTCCATCATTTTGGTTGATATATATGTTTCATTTTTTGTCTAATGTTGTGATTACATTGGTCTTGGCAACGTATCATTTGCCAATAGGTGTCAAAACTGGTGGGCCAACTGAAATATGTTATATGTCTAGCTCGTGTTGAATTGATGTAAATGATACACATGTGGCTTTATCTGATCATTAAAGCTTTGGTTCAAGTGGTCCAACGATGTAAATGATACACGTGTGGCTTTATCTGATCATTAAAGCTTTGGATCAAGTGGTCCAACCGTTACATAAAGCTCTTGAGTTCGAGTATCCATCTCACCTATTTACTAAAAACTGTGCATGCTTAAATGGGAAACAATAAATAGCACGTTTTGAAGATAATACTTTAAATGCTATACATGTGGTCTTATCTAACCGTTTAAGCTTGAGATGAAGTTATTCAATAGCCTGCTTGTGAAAACCTGGATAGCAGGTCAGCTCGACCAGTGAGAAGGAGGCCTGGCCCTTCCTGGCAGCAAAAAGAATTGGCCTTGATCGGTTCAGACCTCGTCATTATCTTCCGAGCTCAGTAAGGGCCGCCTGACCTGGACTGCACTTCTCATTTTGACCCCCTCTTGATCTACAGCCACACCAAAATTTTAAAAACAAAAATAATAACAATCTGTGATTCTTCTCTCGTCCTCTTTTACCGTTGTGATCTTGCATGTGACAGTTTTGCCTTTATTTGAAGTAACTTGCTCATTTTTTTTTATTTTTTTTGTCTTTACTATGGCTTTCTTTCCCCTATAGGATACCTGCTTGGTACTTTGTTGCAAGAAATTCTGTATGTAGACTTATGTTGTGTTCTTTAACACTATAGCAATTTATAAATTTGTTTATTTACGTGTGGTTAAAAAGTGGAAACAAAAAATGTGTGTGATTAAAAAGTGATTTGGGAAATTGTGTTGTTTATAAATTGAAAAAATTGCGTGAAAGAATGGAGTGTTAAAGACCCTTTTTATATGTGTAGATCACGGTACATATCTCTCTCTCTCTTTTTTTTGCATATTATGCTTGCTTTTTCGCTAGTTTTTTGTTTTCTTTTTTAAATTTAAATTATCTTTTACTGCATACGATTTTTGTTAATGCTTTGCTTTTACTTTGGGTTCAAAATTCATGTATTCTTGTTATAATCAAACCGTAGCAGACAAAACTGAGTTGGGCCAGGTATTTATACTACATTTTTTGGATACAATGATTTTTTATGGCATTTAACCGCATGAACTTTTTTGCTTCAGTACATTGAAGGCCAGGCTTGTTTTCATGCTTCACTCATGCAAATGGAGACTTGACAAGCAAAGCCAAGATATTGCGAAACAAGGATACTAAAACATTGCATGTGACAAACAAATTGTCCCCGGATCAATCCCATCAAAGTTTCTGCAGTCAAATACAATTTAAAAGATGACGTCGAATCAACTCTTTATCAAAGTAGAAGACCATGGTGTTACAGTAGATCCGCTGAAGAACAGAGTCAAATGTAATTATTGTGACAAAGTTGTTGGTGGCTTCAGTCGCCTCAAATATCACTTGGGAGGCATTCGGGGGGAGGTGACCCCTTGCTTAGAAGTTCCCGTTGATGTGAAGGAAATGTTCAGTAACGAGGTTTCTCTAAAGAAACAAGTAAACTTAAGCAAAAAAGTTGGAGAATTGTACTACCCGTGCCTTCCATTGAGGAGGAATAGGGGCCCTCAGACGGATTCAATAAAGTGCAACATGACAGATCTCACCGACACTAAGAGTTCTGGGACTAAACAGCATATTAATAAGGACTGTCAATCAGACAACAGTGTGACAGAAACTGCCCCTTCTCCCAGGAGACCTTCAGATGTGTCTGCCAGTAGCGCAAGATATTCGTCATTGAACGAGTTCAAAAAACGTATAGGTAGATTCTTTTATGAGACGGCAACTGATTTTAATGCTGTCAAATTACCTAGCTTCTTCGCAATGATCAAAACCACCCTTGGTGGTGGGCATGTAATTCCCAGCTGCGAGGAGTTGAAAGGGTGGATCCTCGAGGACGCAGTAAAAGAGATGCAAAATTATGTGAAGGAGATAAAAAGTTCTTGGGAAATTACTGGTTGCAGCATCATATTAGATGGTTGGAAAGATGAGAAAGGTCGAGAACTTATTAATGTTTTAGTGAATTGCCCAAAGGGTGCAGTTTATCTTAGATCGTCAGATATTTCAGCTTTTGTTGGGGACCTTGATGCCATGCTGTTGTTCCTCGATAGCGTTCTGAATGAAGTTGGGGTTGATAATGTGGTTCAAATTATTACATATTCGACATCAGCTTTCATGAAGGAAGTGGGAAAGCAGCTGACAGACAAGCATAGGCATGTCTTTTGGACAGTTAGTGCTTCTACGTGCTTTGAACTTATGTTAGCGAAGTTCGAAAGTATGAGTTTTGTTAGAGAAATATTGGAGAAGGCCAGAACGATAACAGGATTTGTTCAGAACCATCCGAGTGCCCTGAAATTTCTGAGAGCTTATACTCAGTTGGATAACCTTGTAGAGCCTTCCAAGATTAGGTCGATAGTGCCCTACTTAACACTCGAGAATATTGTTTTGGAGAAGAAGGGTTTTAAAAAGATGTTCACTTCATCTGACTGGAAAACTTCAGATCTGTCAAATTCCCTCGAGGGAAAAAGAGTCGCTTACTTGGTGGAAGATCCTACTTTCTGGAATGGGGCATCAACGGTTTTGAAGGCTGCTATTCCTATAGCGCGGGTGTTATGCCTGATAAATAAGAACAATAAGCCTCAAGTTGATCTAATATATGAAACAGTTGATCAAGCAAAGGAAACAATCAAAGAGGGGTTCAAAAACAATAAATGCCAGTATATGCCATTTTGGAAAGAAATAGACAGGATTTGGGACGAGCATCTTCATAACCCACTTCATTCTGCCGGTTACTATTTGAATCCTCTTCTATTTTATTCAAATGATTCCAACTCCGATCCAGAGGTTTCCTGTGGTTTGTGCTATTGTATTGTCAAGATGTCAAGAGATCGCCGAACTCAAGATTTGATCATGGAGCAAGTTGATGAGTATTCAAAGGCTATGGATGCTGTCAGTGAAGGAAGTGAACCTGAATGGCTATCAGATGTTTCTCAGCTTTCGCCAGGTTTCATCAATACACGTTCTGCTATTTGTTCCTATGGGCATGTTAGGCTATGCTTAATAAGTTCACTTATTAGTGATTTTTGTTGTGAAAAGAAGTAAACTTGAAAACTATATTTGAGAAAATAACATAAAAGTAAATTTGACTTGCTTTCAAGTTTCAAGTACAACCTAAAATATTCTTTAAGTTTTAAAATAAATCATTTTTATTGGTCAAATTTGAAATGAAAATTAGGTAAGAGTTAGTATTGAAATATGAAAATTAAGAGAAGTGTAAAGTCCAAGCATTTTTTTTTAAGCAAAAAGTTTCTTAAAAGTGTATTTGTACTTTTTTAAGCCTAGCCAGGCATGCTATTAAGTTCCAATATCCTTACCTTCATAATCTAATGGCAGTACTATGGTGGACGAAATATCGAGAAAAATATCCCCAGTTGCAACAATTGGCAATTCAAATTCTTAGCCAGACCTGCGATGGCGCATCGAAATTTAAGCTGAAAAGGAGATTGGCCAAGATGCTACTCACCGAGGGAATGAATCGTATAGAGCAACAGAAGTTAAGAGATCTGATATTTGTCCATTACAATTTGCGTCTACAAGTTTTTGACTCGAGCGAGGGAAACTGCATCTCTGGCAATGAAATCGACACAATGGATGATTGATGAAGCGCAGGATGACAATGTGGTGAATAATAGTGAACCAGGATGGATGGACTAGATTCGAGGATTGTGTTGATTTCAGGACCAGCAGTGTGGAAAGTTTAACGGGCTAAACCCGTAGTGGTTATATATTTGTTTACCTATACTAGTCTGTTGGATATATAAACCATGTATGATAAACCTGTCCTGATGTTAAATAAGAGAGATTATATATATAGCAGAAGTCTCTATAATGTGTAAGGTATTATAAGGTATTATGTTGTTTTCCTGTATATTTCTGTCAGATGGTGAGTGCATCAGTAGTTGGCCTGGAAAGACCTTTATAATAATATGGCAAATATTTAGAATGATTGGTATTGTTCTTTTTACATGGTTAAGGGTGGATTGTTGGATACATTTCATGACTGAATAATGTGTACGATTTAATATTTTTCATGTTATTTCTTTGCATAGTAGGTTCCGTTTGATTGTAAACATAAAAAATGAGTGAAAATAAATAAGAGTTACCACTCTTATCTCTTGCTCTTGATTCTTCCTCAATTCTCAAATGTTTTATGCTTGAAGTTTTTGCTGAAAGGCTCGATCTTTTCAATAACGTTGACTTTTGAAGTGTCTTCAAAAGAGTTATCACTCTTTATTTTTATTCTTCCTCAATTCTCAAATGTTTTTGAAATTGTTCTAAGGAGAAGTTTTCGGAACTATGAAGAATCTTCTTTCGATAACATTCCAAATATTCCGTAATTTTGCTTTTATAGTTTCCACTTGAAATGATTTCAGAAGATCAATTTTGACCGCCTTAAATTTATTCACAAGCACTTGAAGTTCGTGCGTTTTTGGGAGTTGGGGAACGTTATCAAGAAATTTCAAATAAAATTACCTAGAGAAGAATTTTTTCAGTACCTTCCTCCTCAACTTTGTACTTGTTCTTTAGTGCATCTCAAATTTCTTTTGCAGATTTTGTATTCGTAAAAAGATCGTAGAGCCGATCCGAAAGTGCATTCAAACCTCATCATATTAATTCATCTTTTTCTTGCTTCTTTGGGTTAGCACTTGTTTGTTTGGTGTCTTCTTCGGTTGGTTCCAAAAGTGCGGCCAATTTCGGATCAAGTATTTTCAATATCATTAGGAGGAACTTGATCTTTTCTTGCCACCTTGTAAAGTTTGGTCTATCAAATGGTTCAATCTTACCAAATCTTGATTCATGAGCTTGATAGTTGCCATCGTAGTTTCGTTCTCTATTTGGGAAAATTCGGTTTGAGATTATTGAAATATATATATATATATATATATATATATATATAGAAAATGGAGAAATAAGAGAAGATAAACAAAAACTTGATGCAAGGCAAAAGAATCAAAATGAATAAAAGGCTCGATCACATAATCGTTGTCTTCACATGATATTTGTTTCCTCTTAGTAATTGATTGTGCTTAAAGAATACTTGGAAAATGGTTGTAGAATTTAATTAAGCCAACAAAGGTAGAAGAAAACTAAAGCACTTAAGTTTTCTTCTAAAAACACAAGAACACAAAATGGATTTTGTATATATTTGAACTGGATTTTGATTTGGAATGATTTTGATGAATGGCTCAACTTTTGTTTTTTCAATCTATATCCTATTTATAGATTTCAAAACACTTTGTTAAAGCTATTCCATGAAAAGTTATGATTTTTCATGAAAATACTTGAGAAAAATCAAATTTTCAACTTCCCAACGGTCAAAACGGACCCCTTGCAATCACAAAGTTATAGCACTTGCGATCGCAACGCTATACAACTTTACAATTTGCACTAACTTACTTGTTCGATGTGATTGCCACTTTTTTAGCCCTTGCGATTGCAAGGTAATAAAATTTTTTATTATTAATTTTCTTTCATCAACTTCAAAAACACACTTCAACACTTCTCTACACAAAATATGAATTTCCTCCTCCGATGGCATAGAAAGATGCGCTAACTCTGGCATATAAAAGCAAAAGATCTCGTGTGGTTTCCATGGCTACCTCGTGTAGCGGTGGGAAAAGCCAGGTGGATATCAACTTCCCGACCCTTTTTAAACATTGACGGTACGAGTAACAATAGCAACATAAAATAATCAGAAGCAACAGCAAAATTCAATATTTTTCTCTGACAAGTTTCATGCCCGACTGTTACGGTATTTTCAGTAGCATTAACACACGAATTGTCGTAACACACAAATTGTTCCCATTTGAAGAAATGTTTTGTCCCAACTGACTGAGCGTGTCCCTAAAGATTTGAACAATTAACCTCAAGATATGAGGATTGTAGGGTCATCCCCAGTACCATTAGATTTCTAGTCCCCCTGGGACATTAGGGAGGCCCCAAGAATTCTTATATTACAAGGTCTTGGGTTTAAGTCTCCTCGAGGACTTGTCCATTTAAAAGTGGAACAAACTCACTTAATAGTGAACAATTTGTATGTTGGTCGTCCGTGATACTCATGCAGGCCTCGAGCCGTAAACCTCACGAGCTGCAGGGCGAATCTAGGATTTTGGTTAAGTTAGAGCAATCTTTGACCCTTTAACTGTTGATCATTGACCCTCAACACTGAAATATTATTTAATTAAAAAATATTAAGAATTCTATTATCATATAAATGTTATAAAACATAATTTCATTTAATATAAAAACATAGTCCAACAGAAACAAAAATAATAGGAAAAATACATGATATAACCCTACTCCGTAGCTGTAAGCTCGGACAACTGCATTCTTTAGGGTCTCATACTTTGAAATCGTTGCAAAATTGACTCATTCTCAATGAATTTAAAAATCTTACGCTTCGTGTAAATCACCAAAACAGTGAGGTAGGGTGGAATCTGTGACACAAAAATAATGTGTGACCTAAAAAAATTATAAAATCAAGATTTGTGACAAAAAAATTTGTTATCTACAAAATTTGAAATTTGTGATATATAAATTGTTGACCTATGGTCAATTTGACCTTATTGTTTTGATCATAACAAACAAGAATTTATTGTGTTACTAACAAGTGTGCTTCAAGTGTTTCATGTAATGATAAATATTCAAAGCACTCTATGTTCAAATCGTCTCTCAAAGATATAAATCAAAATTATGTGATCGAGCACATGAGACGCAAAGAAGATCATGAAAGAATTGAAGATATTCAAAGATCAAAATTGAGGTTGAAAAGCATGACATGAAGATCAAGAATTCAAGCATACAAGATTAGAGTTGATTTAACATATGTAAAGGTATAACACTCTCAATCTTTAGCGATGAAATTCAAAGAGCTCGAAAATGATTTTTATGCATCAAGAAACTTACTTGAAAATTCATCACTTGCATAAAATATTTTCATCTTAGTCAAGATTGTCTTTCAAAGGTTATTTGATCTTAAATCATGATTATACTATGTTAAACCACTTTGAAAAATAAGTTAGAAACCAAAAAATCGAAGATTTTCATATTTTTCAAAAGTCAACAGAAAGTCAACGGTCAACAGTTGACTTTCGGTCAACCGAACTATTTCGGTCGACCGAACTTTTGGTCAACCGAAATTTTTCGGTCAACCGAAAGTTCAACGGTAAAATTGTAACGGCTATATGGAAGATTCGGTCGACCGAAACTCCAAATTTGGTCGACCGAAACTGGCTGAACTTGAATTTTTTCATCTATAAATAGCCATCACATTTGCATTCAATAACAACAACTTAGATAAGATTTTATACAAACTTTCTTGTGAAAATTCAGTGTTCTTACTTAGTTTTTATTCATCTTTTATTTTCATAAAACTTTGATTGATCTAAACTTTGTTTTATCAAATTCATCAAAGTTTTGTGAAGATTCTTGGTTTTATTTTGTTTAAACTTCTTCAACATCTTCACACTATATTGGAATTGAAGTGTAAGTCTCTCTTTGTTCTAAACTTGTTTTAATCTTTTAAAAGAGAGAAATTCCAATTGAGGAACTTTGATTATTTGTGCTACAATTTTCATTATCATTTGATTCATCAAAGTTCCATTGCCTAAACACTTTGAGCTTAACTTATTGTTAATTATTCAAGTGTGGCATCTCTTGGTACGTAATTTGATTCAATATTTTTAACAAGAGATTATTTGAAAAACTTTGTTTGATTGCATCAAACTTTTCATTATCATCTGCATCAAAGTTTTTCTCTAACACTCGAGCTTAATTCATTGCTATCTATTGAAGTGTTAGCCTAACTCTCTCGGTACTTAATTTGAGTATATCATTTGTCAAGAGAGTTATTTCAATTGTACATTCAATTCATTATATCTTGTGGTTTCGAGAGCCTTGTCAAAACTCGATTGTTGGTTTTCGAGAGCCTTGTCAAAACTCGAGTGTTGGTTTTCGAGAGCCTTATCAAAACTCGATTGTTGGTTTTCGAGAGCCTTATCAAAACTCGATTGTTGGTTTTGAGAGCCGTGTGAAAACTCGATTGTAAAAGGATATGCGCTCCTTGTTGTAAGTTGCCTAAGGATTTGGTACTCCTTGTTGTAAGTTACCAAAATAGTGGATTTGGCCTTGCTCGTGACGGAGAGCTCGGTAACGGGGGACGTAGATCACGTTGGTTGATTGAACCTCCATAAATCGTGTTTGCACTCTCTTATCCCTTTTACTTACGTACATTGCACTTACTATATCCTATCAATTTACATTGTGCAACGCTTTATCTTAGTGCTATACTTGCCTTATCAATTAAGTTTACACATATATAGCACACTACATTGATAGATTAGTTACTTGTAACACTAAGTGCTAATACTTGTACCTATTGGTTTTAAGTTTGAGATTATTTATCGAAAAAGTTTTATAAACCAATTCACCCCCTCTTGGTTAGTTTACTCTTGGGCTAACAATTGGTATCAGAGCTTAGGTGCTCATTTTTAAAAGATTTTACAATCTTGAGTAAATGGCTAACCATAATCTTGAGGGGCATTCTACAAATCGTCCTCCTTTCTTTGATGATACAAATTATAATTATTGGAAAACTAGAATGATGATTTTTATTCAATCCATTGATTATAATATTTGGGATGTCATTGAATCCGGTCCTCATGAGCTTACTATGGTCATTAAGGTTGATGGAAAACCGGATCAAACTATTTTAAAACCTAGAGAGGAATATGATGAAAATGATAGGAGAAAATTGACTTTAAATGCTAGGGCCAAAAATATATTTTATTGTGCTTTGGATAAAAATGAATTTAATCGTATTTGCACATGTGATTCCGCATTTGATATTTGGCATACACTAAAAATCACACACGTGGGTACAAACAAAGTGAAAGAAACTAAGACAAATCTTTTATTTAAAGATTTTGAAAATTTCTTTATGAAACAAGATGAGTCCATTACTTGCATGATTACTCGCTTTGCCGACATTGTCAATGGTCTTAAAGGCTTTGATCATAAATTTTCTAACGGTGAACTTGTGAGTAAATTCTTAGGTCTCTCTCCCAAGATTGGAATCCATTGAGGATGTTGATCGAAAACACGACAGACGTCAACACACATCCATTGGAGGAGCTTTATGGAACGTTGATGACTTTTGAACTCAACAATGCCGAAACAAAGGAGAGGACAAGAAAAGGAAAAGAAGAGGCCAAGCGCGAAATTGCTCTTAAATCATCACATGGTCACAAAAGTACCAAGTGCCGAAGCAAGAAAAGATTCTTCAAAAAGAAAGCTCTACAAGCCACTTGGGATGAAAGTGATGATGAGCAAGATGAAGATGATAGTCAAGATGAAATGGCCAACATGTGCTTCATGACTATTGAGGATGAGGTAAATTTCTTTGATACATCTTGGACTTTAAATTATCAATGATTTAAATTTCTATGAATCAACATTTTTTATTAAAGCATCTTGCTCTTCATAAAAATTTCTTACATATGTTGAGTATGAATATAAAACATGGTGCTAATATGTGGTTTATGCATAATTGTATGTTACATGTTTTAACCGAAATCAAATGAAAAAATTTCAATTTTTAGTGATTTCGGTCGATCGAACCTTTGTCGAACGACCGAAACTGTCTTTTCGGTCGAACAAATGCTCAACCGAAAGATGTTTCGGTCGACCAACTGTACGACCGAAACCAGACTTTCGGTCGACCATTAGTCAGCCGAAAGTGTCTGCAGCTTCCTGATTTTTACTCTGAAGAGTTTCGGTCGACCGGTTCATA
Source organism: Ligustrum vulgare (assembly GCA_963555705.1). Classification (NCBI taxonomy): domain Eukaryota; kingdom Viridiplantae; phylum Streptophyta; class Magnoliopsida; order Lamiales; family Oleaceae; genus Ligustrum; species Ligustrum vulgare. The sequence goes on along the minus strand of OY743172.1, from coordinate 914,414 downwards.
CTTTCGGTCGACCGAAAGTGGCTGAAATAAGGGATTTATTTTAAATTTCAAAATGTTCATACACAATCCCTAAATGACTTGAAATCATTTTCTTTTCTTCATTAAACTCTTGTAATACATTTATTTGATCACTTATTTTTCTTGCTTTGAGAGTGATATGATTGTTGACCAAAATTGTTTTGATATGTCGACATCATGCATGATACTTTAACTCATTTCATGATAACAATTACTTCATAGTCAAACATAGATATTATTATTTCTCATTAAAGAGTACACACTAGAGTCACACTTGAAAGAAAATACATGGTACACGCAAATGCTAAAGAGAGAAACATGGAAAGTCCTCAAAATGAGAGATGTGTTTCCAGAGTAGCCGTATCCTACCACCTCTGATCTTTTGAGAAAACAAAGACAAACCTTCAAAGAGGTGTGTTTCGAGAGTAAAAATACTCCGTAATCTACCACATTTGAAGTACACACACAAGATTTAAACATTAAGGTAATCCTAGGAAATTAGAGGGGTGTCTCAAGAGTGGGTATACTCCGTACTCTACCCCCACCTATTTTAGGATTCACAAAGTCAAATTTACATTAACCGGACTCCTTTTTCGCTTGACTCCCCTTCCTTGCGACCAAACTATCTTTAAACCTGCTGGATCTTGTATTGGGATATATGACTGCAGCTTATCCAGTAGTTCATCAATAGTTGGAGCAGAAATAAGGATCCTTCTGGAAAATGGAGAGATGAATCCCTGTTCCACTGCATGATCAAGAAAGGTTAACAAACCATCAAAGAAATGGTTAACATTTAATAGCCCAATAGGTTTAGTATGGAGATCTAGTTGAGCCCAGGAGGTAATATTAAAGATTTCTTCTAAGGTGCCAAAACCTCCGGGCAGGGCTATAAATGCATCAGATCCATATAGCATACAAGTTATGCGTTCATGGATAGATAAGGTTTGTACTTCATGACCTCGTGTTTTGCCTGCTATATCTGCTAAAGGGACAGGAATAACACCAATCACCCTTACTTTCTCTGTGAGAGCAGATTGGGAAACACAGCCCATCAGACCACTGCTACCTCCTCCATACACAAGATTGATACCTTTCTCCCCCAGTTTCTTTCCAAGGTCCACTGCTGTCTCAAGATACCCAAAACCTTTCCCCACATGTGATCCACAAAATACACATATTGTTTTGATCTGTCTAAGTTTTGATCCCTCCATTTTTGAAAGAAAAGAAAGGAAAACTTACGAGAAGTTGTGATTTTGGGATGCATGAACTATGAAAACCTCTGGCTATTTAAAAACCGAAAAACCACACTATTTACGATCGTCTTTGAAAAAGGAAAGATTTACTTTTGTCAAAATCAACCTACTTTTGAATATTTTTATCGTATCGAGGTGTCACCTTTCGGCGATTTATTTTTTTTTAAACCATTCTCAAAACTCGCGAAAGGAAAAAGGATCAAAAATTTACCTTATATCATTGCTGGGTTGCCAAAACAGACTGGCAAACCGGATCTTTTGCAATTGTATTCTTGAGACTATAACGTTTTTTATCCTCGTTAAATTGAGCATATAAGGAAAGAAGTTCCCGTTGCACATATCCACTTGGGTGCGTCTCAAGAGTTAATCGAATATCATCCAAACACTCCCTACTCAGTCCACCCTTTATGAACTCAATTTTATCATCTCGATTGTTAGATGAATATCCGACTGTTTTGCAACGAGTATCACAATTCCAACGAGCACATTTGTAGCAACCATTCAGCCTTTTTGCTCTTCGCTTCTTTGCAAAAGTGCTTTTACCCAAACCAGGCAGATGTTTAGGAAATGACAATGGTAATTCACCAGTTAATCGGACTTTTGCTTCTATTAACCAGCGCACGTCTTCTGGAACGCCATGAGCCATAAGCACCCTCAATCTTTCGAGCCTCATTTGATAAATTTTTCTAAGATCATTCATTGGGAGATTGGAATAATACTTGCGAATGCTTAAAAGGATGTTATCCATTTTTTAATGGATTTAACCTCTTCCCAACCGATCTATTTAAAGATGTAAAAGATCTGAGTAGTTCTTCATGATATTGATTCCTGCAAGATAATATGAAATAGAATAATGAAAAGAGGGAACAAGATTTCATGCGCTGTAACTTTACTGTTAAAGGAAGATTTGATTTGCGATATCGAATATTTTTCTTGGATTTTGTACTGATATTTTTCAGTATAATAATATTCAAGGTATAAAGAAACTGGGTAGATCCACATGCTGTTGAGTCCAGCGAGAAAGCAAGGGATAGAAAAATTGAAAAGAGGGAACCGGATTTAAATGCGCTGTAACTTTCACTATTAAAGAAAGATTTGATTTGAGATATGAGATTATACTGGAATACGTGAAACTGAATTTTGTGATATTTGGTAATTTTTCATGCTACGAATGCTTTACTAAGGGGGAATATGATTACACTCAAGATATTATACTTATGCCCCATTATTATGCTTATCACACCTATGCTCATGTATAAGGGATAGATGCCACCTTTTTGCTTATGCCAAAAGGGGGAAAATATGGTGATGATTTGATTTAGCTTGAATTTGGATAATCTATATGCATGAAAATGATTAAATTATATGCTAGATTATGCATCATTGGTTTGTATAAGATAGGGGGAATATATGCTAAAATTAAACTTATCAATTATTCTTATTTCCCTATGCTCTTCAATTGCTTATATTATCATTACAAATCATCTTGTTTGTCATAATCAAAAAGGGGGAAATTGTTGACCTATGGTCAATTTGACCTTATTGTTTTGATCATAACAAACAAGAATTTATTGTGTTACTAACAAGTGTGCTTCAAGTGTTTCATGTAATGATAAATATTCAAAGCACTCTATGTTCAAATCGTCTCTCAAAGATATAAATCAAAATTATGTGATCGAGCACATGAGACGCAAAGAAGATCATGAAAGAATTGAAGATATTCAAAGATCAAAATTGAGGTTGAAAAGCATGACATGAAGATCAAGAATTCAAGCATACAAGATTAGAGTTGATTTAACATATGTAAAGGTATAACACTCTCAATCTTTAGTGATGAAATTCAAAGAGCTCGAAAATGATTTTTATGCATCAAGAAACTTACTTGAAAATTCATCACTTGCATAAAATATTTTCATCTTAGTCAAGATTGTCTTTCAAAGGTTATTTGATCTTAAATCATGATTATACTATGTTAAACCACTTTGAAAAATAAGTTAGAAACCAAAAAATCGAAGATTTTCATATTTTTCAAAAGTCAACAGAAAGTCAACGGTCAACAGTTGACTTTCGGTCAACCGAACTATTTCGGTCGACCGAACTTTTGGTCAACCGAAATTTTTCGGTCAACCGAAAGTTCAACGGTAAAATTGTAACGGCTATATGGAAGATTCGGTCGACCGAAACTCCAAATTTGGTCGACCGAAACTGGCTGAACTTGAATTTTTTCATCTATAAATAGCCATCACATTTGCATTCAATAACAACAACTTAGATAAGATTTTATACAAACTTTCTTGTGAAAATTCAGTGTTCTTACTTAGTTTTTATTCATCTTTTATTTTCATAAAACTTTGATTGATCTAAACTTTGTTTTATCAAATTCATCAAAGTTTTGTGAAGATTCTTGGTTTTATTTTGTTTAAACTTCTTCAACATCTTCACACTATATTGGAATTGAAGTGTAAGTCTCTCTTTGTTCTAAACTTGTTTTAATCTTTTAAAAGAGAGAAATTCCAATTGAGGAACTTTGATTATTTGTGCTACAATTTTCATTATCATTTGATTCATCAAAGTTCCATTGCCTAAACACTTTGAGCTTAACTTATTGTTAATTATTCAAGTGTGGCATCTCTTGGTACGTAATTTGATTCAATATTTTTAACAAGAGATTATTTGAAAAACTTTGTTTGATTGCATCAAACTTTTCATTATCATCTGCATCAAAGTTTTTCTCTAACACTCGAGCTTAATTCATTGCTATCTATTGAAGTGTTAGCCTAACTCTCTCGGTACTTAATTTGAGTATATCATTTGTCAAGAGAGTTATTTCAATTGTACATTCAATTCATTATATCTTGTGGTTTCGAGAGCCTTGTCAAAACTCGATTGTTGGTTTTCGAGAGCCTTGTCAAAACTCGAGTGTTGGTTTTCGAGAGCCTTATCAAAACTCGATTGTTGGTTTTCGAGAGCCTTATCAAAACTCGATTGTTGGTTTCGAGAGCCGTGTGAAAACTCGATTGTAAAAGGATATGCGCTCCTTGTTGTAAGTTGCCTAAGGATTTGGTACTCCTTATTGTAAGTTACCAAAATAGTGGATTTGGCCTTGCTCGTGACGGAGAGCTCGGTAACGGGGGACGTAGATCACGTTGGTTGATTGAACCTCCATAAATCGTGTTTGCACTCTCTTATCCCTTTTACTTACGTACATTGCACTTACTATATTCTATCAATTTACATTGTGCAACGCTTTATCTTAGTGCTATACTTGCCTTATCAATTAAGTTTACACATATATAGCACACTACATTGATAGATTAGTTACTTGTAATACTAAGTGCTAATACTTGTACCTATTGGTTTTAAGTTTGAGATTATTTATCGAAAAAGTTTTATAAACCAATTCACCCCCTCTTGGTTAGTTTACTCTTGGGCTAACATAAATAAGTTGTGCCTTAAAAAATTTGTAATTTGTGACTAGAAATCGAAAAAATAAGTCATGATCAAATTTTTCATAATTTTAATCATTTGTGACCAATTATTTGAGTGTTTATGACCAAATATTTGAGTGATTGTGATCAATATATAATATGAAAATTTTATGGAACCAAGTGATGAGATGACTGTCTAGTCAGCCCAATTAGAGTTTTTAAAATCAAAATTGGAGTCCACAAATTATGTCTAATTGGTAGATGACTAGGCAGTCATCTCATCACCTGGGATGGAACCAAGTACCTAGTTCCGTAGAATTTTTGATATATAATATGTTAGCTAAACAAATTCAAGATTGTGACTAAATTTATAATTTTGACTCACAATTTTTAAGTTGTGACTAATTATTTCGAAATTTATGATCGAAATGAGTTGTGACATATCATATTGTGATTTGTGATCGAGAATCAAGTTGTGACCTAAGAAATTTATAAATTGTGACAGAAAAATAAACCTGTTACTTTTATTTTATAATTCATGACCTATAAACTTTGAGATTTGTAACTTATAAAGTTTGAGATTTATGACAGAAATAAGTTATGACCTAACAAATTTTTAAATTGTGATTGAAAAATATGCAGCGACGTATTATTTTATAATTGTGACTTCAACCTATTTAATTACATGTTTTTTTAATTAAAAACTTGATTTTTGTATTCAAATCACAAGTTTAATAAATTTTAAATTCCATCTTTCAAACTTCATACATATGTATTTATCATCAAAATTAACTGCATGCCTTTTACACATATTTATGGGTGTGTTCCGCTAAGCCGTTTAAATTGAAAGAGACAAAAAATTAATTTATACGATTTTTCCTACAACTTTTTAACCACACACATTTTTTCTCTCCAATTTTTAACTCCATATCTTACCTAAAAAATACAAATAAATCAACAAAATAATTAAAATTCCTTCCTTTTAGCAGCCGAAGAAGCCCTAAAAATTAAAATTAATTAATAAATCTGAAAATTAAATCGAATCCAACACGAGTGACCGAATGCTCGCCTAATGTTGGATCCGCCCATGACGAGCTGGGTATTGTCAACACTGACCACATCTCAAACTTTCAAGAGTTCGCAATATCAGTTTTGCTACTTGTATATATAGGTTAGTAGAAAGCTGATACATAAAATGTACGGCACAATCTCATTTTTTCACTCATCACATCAATATCCACAAATCCTCAACCTCATCTTTTTGTCAAAATCTTTGTACAAGTCGAAGAATTATAAAGTGATTGTTTGATTTTTTTTACAATGATATTTGTTGAAACGGATATTACGATCGAATCTCATTGCGGGAAGGCATATACAGTGGCGGAGCCAGGAACTAATCTCAGTGGGGGCACAAGTTAATCAGATTTTTTTTTTGAAATGAACGAAATATATAATAATATAAAATTGTCAAAAAAAATTTACAATTGTCCTTTACGAGGTTTCATACTTTGAAAACGTCGTATTTCATTTTCATATTTATCAAATATATCTTTTTCAATGTAGACAATTAAGCTTTCAGTCATTCATCGATCTCAAATTCGATTGTGCAGTTGATTCTTCACAATGTTTATCACAGAAAATACACTTTCTATCATAGGAGTTGCAACCGGAAGAAAAGTGGGTTTTTGATTTTGAAGAAAACGAACTTCAGCCAAACATTTTGCATTTTAGGTGAAGGTTAAAATATAAATGAGCTTGGATTAGATTAAAATGTATTTAGGCTTTGGGGGTTTAGGATGGATACAGGATTTTGTGCTAGGCATTTTCGGTTTAGGTTAGGTGTCGAATATAATTTTAAAAAAAAAAAGTAAACTCAAAAGTTGAGTGGGGCCTAAGACTCCACTGGCTCCGCCAGCATATATAGTTTTTATCAACATCTGCAAGTTTTTTTTTTTTATTTTTTTTATTTTTTAATCAAACATGGAATTGGAGAAAAAGCCGTAGAAACTAGTTTTGGAAAAAATACAACTGCTCCCACCATAGGTCCAAAATTCAAACAGAGCCCCCGCCCCACTCCAAGGACCCGGTACGGTAGTCCCATCATCCCCTCTCAATTCCAACCCATTCCAAAAGAAGAACCCTGGAAATATCTCATCCTCTCTCATCTCTCTTCGAGGATCGGAGGGTTGTTGTGTTCAGACGATCCCAAAGGCTCTGTTCCAACCTTTGACATACGTTGCGGAATGCGTCTCTACCTTTAATTTTTTGGCAAATGCACCCTTACCTTCGCACTTTCTTGCCAAAAACGTCCTTTCCGTCAGCCTCTGTTAAAATCAACCTTTACCCATTGAATTAAGACTCAATTTTCATTTAGTTTTGAGGGAAATTTCGGAATTCAAGTAAACACCACCTTACACTTCAACAAAAAACGCACGAGTTTGAGACAGAAATATGAACTAACTTTGGCGTCAATTCCGTTTCTTCCATCCGAATTGAAATCACTAGAGTTAATATAATACTGCCTACTTTTACGAATGAAAGTGAAGATAGAATTTGTTGAAAATTGGAGTGCCAGATGTAGATAAGAAGAGGAAAAAATTGGATTTTTGCTTTTTATTGTGGGTATGTTGGAAATTGGACTTTGGTAGACAACTTGAGTAAATAGATAGTGTTCATTAGATGGGATTCCTGTAAGATTTTCTTTAATTCCAGTATTTTGTTAGTAATGGATATGGAGCCATCTCCAGTGACTTCGTGAAGAAGATGATAACCTTTCTTGGCTAAAAATTTTGGGTTGTGATAATCATCCCTACCTTTCAAAATCTTTGCAATATACATCCCTACCTTCTAACTTTTTTCCGATAAAAATCCCTATCATTTACAATTTTTGCAATATACATCCCTACGTTCTAATTGTTATTACGATATACATCCCTATTTTTTACAATTTTTGCGCAAAATATCCCCCTTAAATTGGGAAAAACCAGCAGTTTCCTGCTTTAGAATAATTCAACCTGTGCATATACAACATCCAATTCAACCATATAAATCTGTAAAGAAAGCAACTGATGCAGTAAATCACCATTACCAAAAGATAAGATTGCCATTACAAGTAGTCATTGCAAAAATTAATTATAGCACCATATGACCAAAAGAAAACTTCAGACAATTACAAAATAAGATGACTTCAGCTGTTTTGAATGGCATCAAAAACCCAAAAAGATTCTGAACACTGGTAACTCATGATCTAAAAGTTGGTGGTGCTCCTTTACAAGATCTTCTATTATGCCCCGTTTCCTCACATTTCTTCCATCGCATAATTAGTCCTACTCTTCCTTGCCTGCCACTAGGAGGAGGGGACGCCGTACTTGTAGTTGTTTTAGATTTCCTTGCCCTCTTTGATTGACTAGATGATGCCTCTTCATTTGGTTCCCTGCGCCTGTTCTTCTTGGGTCTTCTCGACCTTTTGCTGTAGAATGGTGGCTTCAATGGATGTAGACCAGGATTAGGCCATGAATCTGGATTGGTAATAGGGGAAATGGAGGGTGAATAGGTACGAATGTATGCCTCTTTCATGTATACATCGTCAACATATTCGATGACATGCTCTTTCCTCAATGCAAGAGATGCAATGGCATGGCGACAAGGGATCCCAGACAGCTGCCAAGAACGACATGAGCATGTCCTAGCTCCAATGTCAACAACACTAAGATGATTTCCCGTGTTATGCCGGACTTGGAACTTAAGGTTCCCTGAATATTCAGCCCACTCACACCTTGCTTGTGCTTTGTGCTTTTCCAGAATCTTCACAATTCGAGGGACAACAACTGAAGTCCATTTCTCACATGCTTCTCTTCGAGCCACAATTCTTTTCATTAAATACACACGAATATCCTCTAACATAGTCAGAATAGGCTTTTCTCTGGCACCGATAATCGTGTTGTTGAAGGACTCACAGAGGTTGTTAAGGAGCATGTCACATTTATTCAATTCTCGAAAATGGGACTTGCTCCATTGCTCAGCGGGTCTCTGCTCGAGCCAACCATAAGCTGCGAGACTTAAATCTAACATTTTTTGCATATGTGCCAACCAGTGAGGTACAGTTGTGGCTCGAGCTGCATCCCACAAGCAATTCTTTAAAGCTAAACCAGGGTGAGTGGAGCTAAAGTTGTTGTATAAGTGCCTGACACATGTCCTATGCTCCGAATTCTCAAACAAAGAATCAATAACATTTCTCAACCCCTTTTGTTTGTCCGAAATAAAAGTCCATCCATGACTATTATTAATCCCCAAATCATCCTTCAACAGACCAAGAAACCATGTCCAATGTTCGGTATTCTCAATCTCAACAACATCATATGCAATGGGATATATACCATTATTCCCATCTACCCCAACTGCAGTCAACAACTGACCCTTTAGCTCTGTCTTCAGGAAACACCCATCAAGTTCAATCACTCTCCGACAACCACCATGAAATCCCTCCTTCAAAGCTCCTAAGCATATGTAAAGTCTCTTGAATTCACCTGCATGCCCCCTCCAGTTGAGTAGTTGTACCTGGATTTGTCCTCCTCAACTCCCCACAGTAATCCCAGAGAAGTTTGTAATGTTCCACAACAGTTCCCATAATCTTCTCCATTGCATTCGCCTTCGTTCTGTACGCCGTCCACACAGAAATATCACCCAAATTGTCCTTTTTCACCTTGTTTATAAACGCAATCACTGACATATTCGGCTCAGCCCGCCAATCAGTCTCGTACTTTTTAGCCAGAAATGTGCTGCTCACCCTCCTATTGGTATAAACCATAGGGAAAGTGTGTTCTCCTCGATATGTTCTAATGACAAAACTAGGTTTCTGCCCCTCTTTTGTAGCATACAACACCCAACTACATGTCTTGTCACATTGTGCCCTCAATCTGACTGCATCATCCTTCTTGTATTTGATAGCACGACTATGTTTCACTAAATGATGAGTAATGGCAGCCTTCAATACTGTCTTTGACTCGAATATTAGCCCTACAATGAACCAATTATAAGCACATGAGTTTTAGTTGTTGCAATATAAGCTAAAGAAATTAACAGCGATGCAATTACCTTCTCTAAAAGTTGGCTCCTCCATGTCCGTCGTGGGATTGAAAGAATGATACCTCTCTCTATTTCTCGAAGATGCTTCATCATCCTCCTCATCACCGGCCAAACTCTGTAGCTCTTCTGAGTTTCCATATTCAGTGTCGGTTTCTCTCACCTCTGCCCCGTCCAACCCTACTAATCCAAAATCAACATTCACTCTTTCATTAACTCTTTTAGAGTCTGCAGGATCATCTTCCATCTCAAAGTCTGACTCCAGAAGATCCTCAACTTCTTCATCACCCACTATTTCTTCAACGTTTTCAGTCCCCACCTCAACATTTCTAGCCCTATCACCAGCTCCTACGTCGAATGCAAGATTCTCCTCCAATTGTCTCCAAGTATCTTCTTGTCCTTCATAGAATACATTATCATATTGGTTGAACTCAAAATGTTCCTCATCAAATCTAGGGATATAGAACTCATCAAACAGATCAATCGTCAATGCCTTTGACATAACTGATTCCACCACATATATCTCTACTACCCTATGTGTACCTCTATCCATCAACATAGCCTTAACATCCTCCTCACTCCAAATTTTCATCAACTCATTTCTATTTTTTTTTCCTATAATAAAAATGCAGTTTACCTTGAGGATCGCATGCATGAAGTAATTTATCTATCACCCTTCTTGTAAATAATGAAGGATGAACGTAGTCAACAATCAGTACCACTCCATGCTCATAACGACATTGTTTGGCTTGTCGAAGAATATGCCTCGATGATGTAGAATCAATGTGAAATATTCTGAGTCACGGCCTGCAATATACAAAACATTTCATACAAAGTTCTAAAGAGGATGAACATATAACACAATGGGGAAAAACATTTTTCAAAAAATAAAAAATAAAAAAAATTCACAGTATGTTACAAACATAAAGCACGCAGCAACCCTTCAGAAACCATAAGCCATGAAATCACAGTATCTTAAAATTCTTCAGAACTAAACATAATACATGAAATTACTTAAAAAAAAAAAAACAAAAACAAAAACAAAACAAAATACATGCAATGGGCAAGTGTTTTCGGATTTTTCAAAGATAAACATAATATATGAAAGAGGATTACCGTAAATAGGAGCCTGTTCCACAAACCCTCTAAATCTTGGAGGAATCATCAGCTTCGAGAAGCATAACCTGCAATACCCATTTTCGGTGAAGAAGCAAAAATTTTTTGAACAATCCAAAAAAAAATCATAAATCGCGAAGATTTCTTACTTACCCATGCAATGGACGTGTATGGCAACTAAAATCGACGGGTTTATACTGTTAAATTTCCGGCGACGAAGGTTTTTTGGCTGGGTAATAGTTCGAATCGGCCGGTTGTGCGACGGAGAGTAGCGTTTTCTTCTGTTCTGCCCTGGGTCAGTGTCTTTCAAAAATGGAAATGTCAATTTTTATCAAGAAAATAAGGATGCTTCAGTTCACATTTCTGTCTCAAACTCGTGCGTTTTTTGTTAAAGTGTAAGGTGGTGTTTACTTGAATTTCGAAATTGCCCTTGAAACTAAATGAAAATTGAGTCTTAATTCAATGGGTAACGGTTGATTTTAACAGAGGCTGACAGAAAGGACGTTTTTGACAAGAAAATGCGAAGGTAAGGATGCATTTGCTAAAAAATCAAAGATAGGAACGCATTTCACAACGTATGTCAAAGGTAGGAACTAAATGCGCCAATTACCCTTTTATCAACATATGCAAGTTTTTATTTTTTTATTTTTTAATCAAACATGGAAGGATGGAATTGGAGAAAAAGCCGTAGAAACTAGTTTTGGAAAAAATACAACTGCTCCCACCACAGGTCCAAAATTCAAACAGAGCCCCCACCCCACTCCAAGGACCCGGTACGGTAGTCCCATCATCTCCTCTCAATTCCAACCCATTCCAAAAGAAGAACCCTGGAAATATCTCATCCTCTCTCATCTCTCTTCGAGGATCGGAGGGTTGTTGTGTTCAGACGATCCAAAAGGCTCTGTTCCAATCACAGGCATGTCATTTTCTATCAACTTTTGATTTTACCGCATTTTTCACAATTTTATATCAATTGAATCACTAGTTTTTCACGACGGTCAGTAAACACTAAACTGCATAAGAAAGCGAAAAGTATACCACTATAAACTAGAATTTCATTTGAATTCGGATTTGAAAAGAGCATTAGTATAACTGCATTCTATTATTTGAATTTGGGGATTAGTAACAATGGCTTTCGAACCGGAACCACAGAAGAAGAGCTACAGCTCAATGGGAGGCGTTTACAGAGTCATGATAGTGCCCAAGGAGGAACTGGAACTTCAATCTCATTCTCACGCGCTTTCACTTTCGCATATTAACAAGGAATTTCATCTCGAGCTTCCATTTCGTGTGCCCAATATTGGAGAAGCCTTCCAGGTTTCTATTTTTATAGTTTTTCTCTTTCGAACCTTTCATTTTTGAAGTATTGTCTTATTGCTTATGGATAGTTTGGCGTAATAATTAAGTGTCTATTTGATTCTAATTAAAGTGAATTTTTTTTTTAAAATGAATAGTGATTTTTAAAAGAATGAATAATTGAAATTTGGTTGGAAAGTCAAATATTGTTTGTTTGACTTTTAATGGACTCTTGAGATTGAGTACGGTATAAAACTAAGAAAATTTAATGAGAAACAAACAAGGGCTAAATAATAAATATTTTGGAAGTTATTTGATTGATTTTTTATTTCCTTAGTTATTAGTTTTGATTGAAAAGTTAATTTTTCGATTCTATTAGTTTGTGAGCTTTCCTTGTTTACTAGAGGTTTTACCTATATGTGTAGGTTTTTCATTGTAAATAGAATTTGATAGTGATTTTCTCCTCCTAATTATCACTTTCTCTTCTTCTACCTTCTTCCCCTCTCTTTTTCTTTAAATTCTCATGTTCTCTTATACTCACTATGCTGCCACTGGTTTTATTCAGTTTCTAGACGAGCATCAAATTTCAACAATAGAACATGTTGCAAGTCTTGAATGATTGGTGAATACCATCTTAATTGTCCATATCTGAAGTTATCTGAAGTTTCGAGTGTAAATTATCTTACATATGACCGTCAATTGTGTTTGAAGTCCAGAATGGTGACATGAACTGAAAAAGAAAACCGATTTGGCTGTCTAAAAGTGAATAATCTGCCCATTTCAAAAAAAAAAAAAAAAAGTGAATAATCTGCTTTACTTTGGTTCAGGATAGTCTGAGGAGTAGAGAAGCTGGTGAGTTCCTTAGTGGTGCTTTGGCAGGGGCCATGACCAAAGCCATTCTCGCTCCTCTTGAGACCATCAGGTTTTCCGTTTCCACTTCTCTCTTTTTTTTTTCACCCTATAAATGAAGCAATTTGCATTATATTTTCATTTCAGAAATTTAATTTTATCAAATTTTAAAGGAAAGTTATACATCAAATCATTCACAGTTGGAAGGTTAGAGGCAATACGCTGATGACTAGAAATTCGGGAATGGTTTCTCATGATACATATCTCATTTCACTGGAAATGAGGTCTTTTCTTCAGTGTGAATTTATATGGAGTTCCATGCAAGCGTGAATAATTGCTTAGACATAGTTTCTGTCCCCTTCTGTCCTGACTGATGAATATTCATTCATAGCATTGCAGTATGTTATATTCAATTGGCTTAAAATCCATTTCTATTTTTGAAAACTTTTAATACGGTTCCTGTTTGGTAGGGATTAAATCAAGATTTAATCTAAGTCAAAGTCGCAATTAATTTTACCCACACATTTCATAGGACCCACAACTTTTCAATCACACATTTCATTAATTTTTATCAAAATCTACTAAAATCTGATTTTAATCCCCACCAAATAAGGGCTTAATTTAAATTATGTATATTTACTAGCTTCTATAGAACTAAAGTTCTTCCAGAATTTTCAATTTGATTCCAACATCAAGATGGTGCTCTTACCCTCTTTAATTTGCCTCTTTCAACTGGCATTTTCCAGCTTCTGTTTACTCGAAGCTCGCTGATTTCATGGCAGTTTTCTAGCATGAGTGAATGCTACTGGCTTTGATACACCTAGGTAAAATGTATAGCACTACTGAAAAGTTATTGGTCTTTGACATGTTATTGATTTGGAAACGACTTATGTCATAAAGCTTTTATTTTCTTGTGGTAGACTTAATTATTAGGTGACACGACCTTAACTCAGTTATAATATTTGAAAACATACCACTTACTGAAGAATTATCTCATGATTCAAGTTTCTTTTTCAGTTTTTGATTTTTCAGTTGACAGGCGACATGATTTGAAGTGATTTTGCTCGTCATATACAATATAATTTATCTTACAATACTTCCAGAATTCTTCTGTCTAATCTGATAATATGAAATTCTCAGGACAAGAATGGTGGTTGGCGTTGGGTCTAGAAACATTTATGGTAGTTTCATTCAGATTGTTGAACAACATGGTTGGAAAGGCCTTTGGGCTGGAAATGCAATCAACATGCTGCGCATAGTTCCCACCCAGGCAATTGAGCTTGGAACATTTGAGTGCGTAAAGCGTACAATGACATCATTACAAGAGAATTGGAATCAGACTGAACGCCCAGAGTTACAGATTGGTCATGTCAGTTTAAGCTTTTCTCTTTCATGGCTCTCTCCGGTTGCTGTGGCTGGTGCAGCTGCTGGGATCGTTAGCACACTTACATGCCACCCGCTTGAAGTTTTAAAGGTATGCATGTAGGGAATTTGCTTTCTAGGAAGAAGTTGTTGGTTCCTCTATGATTGAAATATTCTATCAATGTTGGAATAAATGTTTTGGTTTGATTTGGTATTGTTTGACGGAGCTGGAAGGTGTGAAATTTAAATAGAATTGGGTCCCTGCTTTTAGATTCTTTTACCTTACATTTGGTAAAATTTATAAATAATCAAATTTCATTTAAATAGAAGGTTTGATTTGGTATTGTTTGACGGAGCTGGAAGGTGTGAAATTTAAATAGAATTGGATCCCTGCTTTTAGATTTTTTACCTTACATTTGGTAAAATTTATAAATAATCAAATTTCATTTTCAACTACACATTCCATTAGACCCATAAGTACTACCCCTTATTCACCACTCATTTCTATCTATTTATAAATTAAACCGTTTATAATAATCTTCTCAAATGGAAGCTAAAAAAATTAAATTTGGTTATAGTGACAAAAATGGGGTAATTAGATTAATTATGTGGAGTATAATGTATTGTTTTCGTTAGGGGTGAACCCGGTTTGATTTTGGCAGTTTGTAGCAATATTTCAAACCAAACTATTTAAAACGGTTTGGAGTTTTTCCAAATAAAACCAAACCAAATCATTTCATTTTTTAAACCAAACCAAACAATTTTTTGCGGTTTGCCAATGAATGAATTAGTAGATTCCAAAGTGAGCTCAAAGCCACACTTTCGTCTAAAATTTCGAGTTGAAACTAGTCCAATAATAATATTCAGTTTCTAATTGAGTGCATTATTGTGGATCAATTCATGTTGATAAACAAACTAATATATATAAGCAAACATTTAAATTTTTCTTAAAGAAACTATAGTTAGTTCTTACATCAAAATTTTATTTTAAGAAAATGTCTTGGATGATGATTATGAAATGTAGAAGCAAGAATGCTTTTCAAATGGCTTTGAATTTGAACAAATTAATCTTTGACTCCTTAATTCCTTAATTTTGATCCGTTGAGAATAAAAAGTGTGCGGCATTTTTTTTTAAAAATTGAACGATTGTCTTTATTTTTTATTTTTTTTATTTGTTAAAATTTGATGGATTGGTGGTTTGAAATCGCGGTTTTGACAATTAAAACTTAAACCAAACCGTTTAAGGCGGTTTGAGATTTTTCCAAATCAAACCAAACAATTTCACATTTGAAACCGAACTAAACCAAACCATTGGTTGCGGTTTGATCCGGTTTTGCGATTTGACGGTTTATTTGTTCACCCCTAGTTTTTGTGAGTTGGTATATTTTGAAAAGCCTCAAAAGAGTATGGAAGATGGTTCATTTTAAAACAATGGGAGTGTGTAGCTGTGTCTATTTACTAATTCATATTTAATTCGTGTATTTTGTTTACTTCTTGTGTGAGTCGTCTCGGATTTATGTGGGTTACTCTCTGTATCATAGAGTTTTGTACTGCTCAGCCATTCTATTAAAAAATATCTGAATTTTATCCTTACCTTATACAGGACAGATTGACTGTAAGCCCCGAATTTTATCCCAGTCTAAGTATTGCAGTATGCAAGATTTATAAGGATGGTGGTATTGGTGCTTTCTACTCTGGTATTTCACCCACATTGATCGGCATGCTCCCATATAGCACTTGTTACTACTTCATGTATGAGACGATGAAAAACTCGTATTGTCTAGCACAGAAGAAGAGATCTTTAAGTCGTACTGAAATGCTCTTATTAGGAGCTTTCTCAGGTGAGAATCTTCGCCACTGTTCTAAATTTTGCTTGCATATACTACTAGTTTTCCTTCATCGACATTGTAATACTTCCATTTCTTATGTGCTAGTGGGTCAACTAATATTTCGTCAGGAAAATTTCATCCATGATTCCCAAAGTTTGGAATCATTAGCACATGGGTCTCCAACCTTCAATTTTCATAGAAAAGAATCGTCTTGCGGAGTTTTACCTTGATGTTAAGATAAGCCCCCCCCAAAAAAAAAAAAAGGTATAAAAAAGATAAACAAGAAAAAGCATTACCCCCCCAAGTGTGTTCCCTCCCTCTCCGTCAAATTCTTGTGGAGCTGTGTAAAGCGAGATGTCTTTGAATTCATATATCCATTAGATGATTGGAGTTCTATTTCTTGTTTTGGCTATAATTAACTTCACCGATGATTAGAGGATTCATAAACCCTTACCTGCACAAAACCTCTTCCTTAAACCACGGTGTCAACTTTGGAGTGGCTATACAATTAGGGGCATCACACTTTCACCATTTGTTGCACCTCGACTAAATTGTTTTTCAACATAACTCCCTGTTCCTGCCAACAGATTAATCTATAATAGACAGGCTGTCTTTATAAGCATTTAACAGCTTGATCAAGTACACATTGATCACATTTCCGTACACTCTAATTTCTGATCTTGAAGCTTCAACTTGCACAGTGGACATGGATTTGATTCTTCATGGATGGCAATGTAATGAATGTGAATTTAGCATCTTATTCTTTTTACTGTCGAGAGCTATCCAATCGTCCCCACCTTTGTTGAAAATTTGAATTGTGATTACCAACCATACCTCCACATTCCCTTTTAATGACTGCGCATGTTTTTCAGGCTTGACAGCAAGCACGATAAGTTATCCTTTGGAGGTTGCAAGAAAACGGCTTATGGTAGGAGCTTTGCAAGGTAAATGTCCACCCCACATGGCAGCTGCACTTTCGGAAGTTGTTAAGAATGAAGGTATTAAGGGCCTTTACAGAGGATGGGCTGCAAGTTGCTTGAAAGTCATGCCTAACTCAGGTATCACATGGATGTTCTACGAAGCCTGGAAAGATATATTGCTCGCGGAGAGACGTCCTTTATGATAATTCTCGCTGAATGCAAGGAGTTCTTTTTCGAATGTCAACCCACAGCAAGCAACAAGGATACGAAAACCTGTGCCCACGAGTGGGAGAAAATTAGGTTGTGTACGGCCTTATATACGAAGAGCTCTGTGGTTGGTACCATATTAATGTGTACTAATACAATTTTTCTTTGGAATCAATCTAAAATTGCATTCCCGTTGAATGTCTACTGTAGAAACTCAGTCCATTTAACTAGAAAATTGGTTGACATGCATAAATACTATTTTTTTTTTTTTTTTTTTAAAAAAACTGTCATTGGTTTTGTAACAGTTGAATTATTGAAACGCTTGGTGCGGAATATGTTCAATTTTGCCCCTTACGTCTTGAGCAGATTGGTAGTGGTGACTAAACTTAACTTACATTCGGGATCAATTTTCCATATCAATATGTGGAACAACTTGCATGCACCAATAGAATTTCTTGGAATCATAGTACAGCACATTTCTTTGGTAAAAAAAAATGCTGCTGAATGACGAGTCGAGTATAAAAGGGGCTTTCTCAAAAATGAAAGAATAATATACATCATAGAAATGACATTGATCCACAGCAAACGTTAGCCCGGAAGACGTTTGAGAAAATTGTGCAGCATAGTGTGATGTTGCGAAGAAATTGCGCCATCTTTCGTTGCAGAAAATCTTTGCAAAACAGGAGCTGTTCGATCGTGATTTCTCGATGGGCATATAGAGACCAAGCAAACAAAATCCTATACAACTTTCAGAAAGAAAAAAAAATCCTATACAAGAAAATCACCGGATCAGCAAAAAAGAAATGTAGAGATCAGACGTCAACTGAATATGGAGCATTAAGTAAAGTGGTTTTACCATTATGAATTAAACAAGTAAAACTTGACGGCTTGCCATTAAGGTGTCAAACTGTGCAGGAAAACCTAGCATGTGAAAGAAAGTAGCACCTGATGCAATCACTCTTCCCAGTGGCGGATCCAGCCGACAAGTCCAGCTAGAGCGTTGACCGTTGATCGTTGATCGACGTCACCGACGAACGTCAACGATCGCAGTACCGAGATTGTAAATATTTTTTAATGTAATAATATTTAAAAATGAATAAATAGGTATAGAAATGAAATAAAAAGTTGTAATGAAATATATAAACATATAATCCAATACAAACCAGAATAGATGAAAAATACATGACATTGACATCAGTCGGTATTCGTTTGCTCAGACAATTGCATTCTTCAGGGTCTGATATTTTGGAAATGCTGCAATATTGCATCATTCTCAATCTTCTTAAAAATGTCTCGCTCCGTGTACACAACCAAATTGTCATTCAACCATTTATCTCCCATTTTGTTGCGCAAGTCACTCTTGATTAAATTCATAGCAGAGAATACTCTTTCAACACTTGCAGTTGCCACAGGTAATATCAAAGCCAATGTGATGAGCCTATAAACCAATGGAAAATAATAAGAATTCCCAATTTCAACTAATTTCTTAGCTACACATGATATGCTGTTGAGGTTAAAGAAAGCTTTCTTTGATGTGACAAGTATAAATAACTTATCAAGTTCAGGTCTAAGTAATAACAACTCTTCATAATTGAAATCTGAAGGATAAAACTCAGCAAGACGTAGCAATTTAGCTGTATCAAAGGCTGCAAATGAATCTTTCGGACTCAAACATGAAATGCAGATAAGGAGCTCAGTAGTTGTTTCTGAAAAACAATCGTTCAACTCTTGCCAAATTGAGTCTATAACATGACAGTACAAATCAACATAAAAACGATGATAATATGTCACTTGCTGAGCAACTCCACGTCTTATTGATCGACCTTCCACAACCATAATATCCTCCATGATAGGCACTCTGATATTTTTACCAACGCAAAACTCAATCACCCTATCCAACAATTGTCCCTCATTTTCTGCAGTGTACACTTGACCACATTTTGCAATCCCATAGCATTTTGAATATCCTGCTTCTTTTTTTGTAATGCTTGTGAAAGATTATCTGTAATGGTAAGAATGTCAAACATAAAATGGAGACAAATGACATATTCAAAGGTTTGCATAGTGGTCATATGTCGATCGGTCAATGCTCTTTGATCTACAGTTGGCCCATCTTGTGATACAATATCAAGAACATCTAAGATATTATTGAACATACTAATAAAACGAGTGACTGTGAGTAGATTCGAGCCCCATCTAGTGTCGCCAGGTCGTGCCAAATTCATTTCTTGAAACTTTCTGCTGCCACTACAAATTTCTCCAAGATTGAGCCTCTTCACAATCTCGGAATGATAACTTGCTTGAAGTGCATCTACACGCTTACATGAGACCCCCACTAGACTTACAACGCTAGAAAGCGTATTAAAGAAATCACCAACAATATAGTTCTACGTGCCACCAAAACAATTGATAACTGAAGTTGGTGAGCAAAACAATGAACATAAAAAGCGTAGGGATTTTCCCTTAAAATCAAAGGTTTTAATCCATTGAACTCACCAGACATGTTGCTTGCCCCATCATAACCCTGACCTCTCAGATTATATATGCTCAAATCATGTGTAGCAAACATTGCATCGATCGCATCCTTAAGTGACTATGCACAAGTGTCGCTAACATGTGTTATGCCCAAAAAACGCTATCTGATTTGTCCATATTTGTCTACAAATCGTAAAACAATTGCCATTTGTTCTGTCACGAAATTATCACGAGACTCATCAACCAGGATTGAAAATAGAGAATCATTCATCAGTCTCATCTCATTCATGATAGCCTTAGTCGTCTCAACTGCACAGTAGTTCACCAAATCCTTTTGGATTGAGGGTGAAGTCATTTGGTCATTTCCCGGTGCATTACCAAATACCGAAGCCTTGACTTCCTCACAACAAACTGCATGCCATTCTAGTAACTCAAGTAGATTACCTTTATTAAGTGAATCTTCTGATTCGTCATGACCACGAAAAGGCAACCCTTACATCAAAAGGTATCTAGTATAATCTAGTATCGCAGTCAACCTCGTCCTATAACTTTTTTGTTGTGTACTACTTTGGCTACGCATAACATAAGCAATATTTTGTCTTTGATTCTTCAAGTTGTTGCAGTTCTCAAAAGCTATATAATGAGCACTATCTTCAAGACCGACATGATCTCTTATAATCTTTTTATGGTTCCAATCTCTAAATCCAGTCTGAGTGAAAGTATACCCACCCCTTTGACTTCCCCTATTAGGTTTGAACAAATAGCAATACAAACAATATGCAGCATCCTGTTCTACACTATACTCCAACCAATAAAATTCATTGAACCATTCTTTCCTAAAACATCTATTATCCTTTCCCACCAGTCTTCTTGAAAAGTCATGTCCGTGTGGTTGACAAGGGCCTTTTTGTAAGTATGTCATCCTAACATCATCTCTAATGTTAGAGTCATATGACTCGATTGGGGGCCGTTTCCCTGGATCCGACACAAGTTCATCCATATTGAATTCAGTGCAAAATTTCTTTGTGTTGTCAAATTCTACTAACTCAAGTGGTCTACTAGAAGCAGTTGCAGGACTATTAGAACTAGAACCACTAGGTTGAGATTTACGTTTAGGTGGAAAAAAACGATACATAATCTGTAAATCAGTGATAACAAATCAAATCAAATATTCACCAAATCTCAATTCATTAGCTATAAATCAATAACCACAATTCACAAATCAAATCATATTTTCATCTCAATAATCTCAACTTACAAATCTAATCACATTGCAAAAAATTAAGTATAACATTTATGCATAATTCCCAAATTAATTATAACAAATCAAAGTTTGGCCTCTCAATTTTTTCTAATTATAAAACTTACACAACTACACTTATTCACTAACACAGACCACAGTAACACTGACTGACTCTAAATACTCTACACAAATAACACAAGCTTCACAATTCACATAATAAACCTTACAAACAAAAGTCAATTTTACTGTTAAAAATGGGGCGGCGTCGGTCGGCGATGGCGTCACGCTGGCGGGCGGAGGCAGAAGAAGTAAGAACTCAGGCGCTCAGCACATAAGGTTAGGGTTAGGGTCGGATTCAATTTTTCTTGATTATGATTTCTGCCTTTTGGTTGAGGCTTTGAGAGAACTGAGAAGCAGCAGCAGGCCAGCAGCGTCCCTTTGGGTTGCTTGGGCTTGGGTAGTTGGGTTGGGTACTATTTTGGGTTTGGGCCAGGAAAAAAAAAAATTTACAGCACCCCAGCGCGCTGGTGGCGCCGGGCGGTACTCTTCCAATGGCTAATAGAACATACGTACAGGCAGGCAACTGGCAAGCGCCAGGAAAGAAAATACAGTGTTTTCCATTTTTTTTTTCTTTCAAAGATGTTCCATTTTCACAGGTTCTAAGTTACAAATAGAGATTGCTGAGTTTTTATGGAGCAACCTGTCGATCTATCCTGGGGCAGACTCAAGATTTTTGTTCAGTGTAGGCGGTAGTGGACATTCAGGATTCGTCCCAGATTTTTTTTTTTTTTTAAACGATGGTCAAAGCCTCAGGAGCGGTGTAATCACGATTTTGATTCTCAGGTTTCACATTTCACGTTTGCAACTTTGGGTGAAAAATTGTGTGTAAATTACAAATTTAGTTAAATTAAAATTGGCCAATTATTTGATCCATTTCAATTGTTCTTTTAGATTAAGTCCTTGTTTGATTTTCATTAAAAAAAAAAATTCTACACTACTCAATCTCAACCATTCATTAAAAGTCAAGCCTATAGTATTTAACTTTTCAACAAAATTTCAATCTTTCACTCTCCTAAAAATCATTATTCATTAAAAAAAACTCTTTTTAAACAATAACAAACACACACTAAATAAGTTTCAAAATTTAAAGGGCTGAAAGAAAAAATCAGTGTAGGAAAAATTGATCAATTTCCAAAAATAAAAAAATAAAAAAATAAATTTAAAATAATTAAATGGGCTGACCTAGAAGTTGAGTGCAGACATATGCCTGCACTCGACATTACATGGATCTGCCCATGGCTCTATCAGTGTCCCTTATTTTCAGCCACATATTCTTTTAAAAACCAAAAATTCTACAAAATCCTCAAAAACTACCTCCAAACAAAGTGTAAGTGTGTGGTCAATTCGTTTATAAACGTTTTCTTGATTCTTTTTTTATTTTTATTTTTTTATTTTTGAAAAAGAAAAAAATGGGGGCATGGAATCCTTGACTAAGGGCATGTTGGGTTCCATGTTTTTTTTTCTCCTTCATATTCATTTTCAACCATATACTTTTATGGGACTCATCACTTATAACACTTTTCAATCACTTTTAAACCATTCATTCTTCCAAAAATCAAGATTCTAAACAAATTGGAAAAAGATATGGAACCAGATGACAAAGGGTCAGGTATGGATCGAGTTTGATAAACTCATACTCTACCCACTAGGAACTTTTAACCTCCATATCCGACTTATAATACCCACCTCGCTGTAGTGGGTTGGGTGCATATATGATTCCATATCCATTAAAAATTCATTTAATTTTCCATTTTTTCATTTTTTTTGTAAAATCTTTTTTAATGAAAAAAATTGAAGGCAAACATGACAAATTAATGATAAGTAATTAGCAAATTTAAAGAAATCAAAGTGACAATAAGTTAGCTAAAAGAAGTAAAAATCTTGAAGAAAAGAAGTGAAAAAATGTGGGAAAAAGAGAACCCTAAATTTTTTTGGAAATGAAGTGCGACTATATTTGGAAGAATAAGATAAATAGATTTATGGATTTTTACTCGTGACCTGTGTTCGTACATTTTAAAACTTGATTTTTTTTTTTTGTTAATGCAACAAAGGAGTATGCGGGGGTATGAGTTTTGTAAAAAATCCACACCCGACCCATATCAATATCGAGTTTTTACATTTATTTTCGTACTCGACCCGCAAATCCATTTAATCGGGTAAATCTCACCCGTTTGTCTCATGTCTCCAACGATTAACTTATATCTAGTTCATGAATCATGAGTATTACTAGAGTTAATTGTCCCATTGATTACTCAATTTATGCCCATGTTTTCGATCGGTCACCGAACTTTAAAGTGTTGAGTTTTGATCACTGAACTATGTATACATCTTTCATTGGTCACTAAACTTTAAAATGTCGAGTTTTGATAACTAAACTATAGGTTAATTGTTCCAATAATCACTGAACTTATGTAAATATCGAGTTTTGATCCTAAACTTATCAAAATGATGGACCTTAGTCATTGACTTAACTTTCATAATAGAATTGACAACATGGTAGACGAAATGTACATGTGGCATCACGTTAATTTATCACTTAACAATTTGGTGTGCCGTGATTGGTTGGTTAAAGGTTACGGGCATTCCGTCTGCCACATTGACAATTCTATTATGAAAGTGTCCAACATTTTGATAAGTTTATTGATCAAAACTCGATATTTACATAAGTTCAATGATTATTAAGACAATTAACCCTAAGTTTAGTGATCAAAACTCGACATTTTAAAATTCAGTAACTAGTCGAAGACATTTATATAAGTTCAGTGATCAAAACTCGATACTTTAAAGTTCATTGATCAATCAAAGACATGGTTGATCATTGGAACAATTAACTCTTCTTATCGCCATTCCTCTACCAAAAGCTAGGGATGACAAAAAAATCCGTTTGATCCGAACTCGATGGACCCCGACCCTAATGGGACGGAAAGAAACTGTGCTCGCGGATCGATGGAGTGGGTTTCAGTTTGATATCAATTACTCAAAACGGATTTGGGGTGGGACGGATTTTGGTTTACCCACCCTGCAAATTTATTTATATTAAGAAAAATTAATTCAAAAAATACAAATAACACACTTTCAAGATATAATTTATTATTTATGATAATATCTTTGATTCTCTGATGAATTGAGTGTTTGATTCTTTTAAATTTTATACTTCTTTTGAATGGAGAAAAAAGTTACTAAAGAAAGCTATGTTAAAGAAAAAAAAAAAAGGGGTCGGGATGGAGCTGGTCCCGTTTTGATTTAGAACGGGTATGATTTTGAGCCGGGGTGGGGGCGGAACCCGCCCGGTTGCCATCTCTACCAAAAGCCAAAAGGGTACTAACTGGTGCAATGTGATGATGCACGTAACCTATTTATTCCAAACAGAGGCTTACTCAGCATTCACCACTTGATTTCCCCATCAATGCATCACATGCGCTGCATCTATTATTAACCTTCTTCTCTCAATCTCTTCTCTCTCTATATCGAAATATCAATCGTAAGACATTTCGTTGGGAACTATTTGATCTCGTTAGTTGAGATTCGGTTCGTATCTGATCGAGTTTTTTTATTTTCAGTTTAGATAAGCGGAAAGATGCCATCGCTGTATGGAGGTCCTTTGACTACCTTCGAGGATTCTGAGAAGGAGAGCGAGTATGGATACGTTCGCAAGGTTCTTATACTTCATTCGATCTGTATATTCACCACTTCGCTTTCAGTATTCTATTTCTATCCAATTTCATTTTCAGTTTGTACTTCCAATCCGTTACTTGTTGCATTTTAAATTGATTGGATTCTTAACTGGATCTCGTACTTGATTTTTGATGGATTACGGTGACTTCAGATCATCGATTTGTTTATTTGATTGAATTTGATGTAATTTGGTAGATTTTGACTCTCTTGTGGGAATTATTGTGCTAATGTTGTGTAGTTAGTTGAGCCTACTGTTTCCAAATGGAAGATACGATTTCAAGAGTTCTGGTCTTAATGCAGCTGCTCTAAGAAACAACCACTCTTCTGTAATATTAGTTTATAATTTATTATGCCATGATGTATATCTTTAGATACTTTTGAATTTCATGTTCTAACACAACCTTCCTTGATTAGTATAACTAACTAGCTTGATGGGGAGAATGTTCTTGATAGTAAAATTAGTGCTCTAAAGATTACTGTTTTCAACTGCCGGAGAGTGTTTATTGTTGAAAGGCTCAAGCAAACTATATACTATGCATTTTATTTTCCAATAGGTATCTGGACCAGTGGTGGTTGCTGATGGAATGGCAGGAGCTGCCATGTATGAACTTGTTCGTGTTGGGCATGACAACCTCATTGGGGAAATTATTCGGTTGGAAGGAGATTCTGCCACGATTCAAGGTATAATTGGTTGTTATTCATGCTTGTTCTTTCCCATAAAGTATCAGGTCTTCCTGTCTAGTATCACACACCCTCAACTAAGAAGTGATTAAAAAAATAAATGAATTATGGATGAAATAAATGAATAAACAAATTGAAAAGTACGATTTCTTTCCTCAATGTCTAGTCTGTTTTATATGAATTAGAATTAAAATGTCTCATTGTTGATTATTAACCTTTTCCTGCTTTTCTTGCAGTTTATGAAGAAACAGCTGGGTTGATGGTGAATGATCCTGTTCTACGAACACACAAGGTTTTCATGCTAACTATTTTAACTTGTTCATTGGAGTTTTTTACTGGTTTCCCTATGTTGCTCAAAAACATAGACCACATTTTAATAAATTCCAACTCTTTTCAGCCTCTGTCAGTGGAATTGGGGCCTGGAATTCTGGGGAACATCTTTGATGGTATTCAGGTTTGGAAAATGTGCTTGTCTAACTGTATCATCCCCCCTCCCACTCGAGCACTTCACTATAACATATCACATTCTGAGCTTTGCTTGTGGCCATTGGAGACAACTGTCTAATGGTTAGCTCTTTTGGTTTTCTTTCCAATATACTTAATGCAGAGACCTCTGAAGACAATTGCAAAAAGATCTGGTGATGTCTATATTCCTCGTGGTGTTTCTGTCCCAGCTCTCGACAAAGACATTCTTTGGGAATTTCAGCCTAAGAAAATAGGTTGCCTTGAACAATTCCAAATCACTGAATATCATATCGATGGTTTTAACTCAAATTAGAAATGTAGAGTAGCTTGGTGAAAGCTTCACTAACTTAATAACATATTCCTGTGCAGGAGAGGGAGATCTCTTAACAGGTGGAGACTTATATGCTGTAAGTTTTGCAGGATTTAACTCAGAATGCGGGAATTTGAAAATGCTTTCTATGAAATCCATAGTTTAAAAAAAGGGAAACAGGTAATGAGGCGTTTTTCTTTCGTGAGGCGAGGCGCAAGCCTTGAGGCGCTTTGAGGCGTAAGCTTTATCATGAGCCAAGTTTTTTAAGTAAAAATATAAAAATAAACATTCAATAACATAAACAAAATATAAAAGTATTTAA
This sequence comes from Ligustrum vulgare, assembly GCA_963555705.1. Lineage (NCBI taxonomy): Eukaryota > Viridiplantae > Streptophyta > Magnoliopsida > Lamiales > Oleaceae > Ligustrum > Ligustrum vulgare. The sequence continues at coordinate 887,823 of OY743172.1, read as the reverse complement.
AACAACAAATTACTTAAAGTATCTATAACGAGAAGTAACAACTCAAATCAAATAAAAAATCTATAAATTTTTCTTTTTCCCCTTTTTATGATTAGTTTGAATTATTATTTTTATTAGCAAATTAAATAATAAATTGGATTTTAATATAAAGATCTGATTATATTAGATATGCAGATTATGTGAATTTTTGGGTTTTAAAAGGTAAATGGCCAAGCATTTATGAGGCTCATGCCTTGAGGCATAAGCCTCACTCAGCCTTTGAAAGATATGGGTACTGAAGTATTTTTCCAGTGCCTCAGCTTGAGGTGGAGCTTTTTTTTAAACCATGAATTGAAATCTTATTGCACCTTTTATTGGCACTTCAAATTATTTAATCTACATTTCATTCCATGATAACTTTCCTATGCAGAATGTATTCGAAAACAGTTTAATGCAGCACCATGTAGCACTTCCTCCTGATGCTATGGGAAAGATAAGCTACATTGCCCCAGCTGGCCAATACTCCTTGAAGGTTCATCTTTCGAACTCCATTTTTATGCTAATATGGACCTTTCTCATTGTGCAATATTAATTTGTCTATTTATATGCAGGATACCGTTCTTGAACTCGAATTTCAAGGCGTCAAAAATCAATTTACTATGCTTCAGGTCAGCTTCTAATCGTGGATAATTTTGAAATTTGGTGAATGCTTAATTGTTTTCACTTTTCAGAATGACACAGAAATCTTGATTTGACATGTCCATTATCTGTAGACTTGGCCTGTGCGTACACCTAGGCCTGTAGCTTCTAAGCTTGCAGCTGATACTCCTCTTCTGACTGGGCAGGTGACTTTTTTTTACAAACAATTGTGTTGCTGTTCTAATATACATTTCTTCTATATGTTACTGTTCATAGAAATGCATTGACCAAGTCTTTGTTCAATTCAGCGTGTCCTTGATGCTTTATTTCCCTCTGTTCTTGGTGGTACTTGTGCCATACCCGGTGCCTTTGGTTGTGGGAAGACAGTTATTAGTCAAGCTCTTTCCAAGGTTAATGTCATGAATTTCATTTTCCTTGTTTTATTGTTAATCTAGCACACTGGAATCTTATTTTAAACGGACTTTTCTACTTTATTAAAATAAAATGCAGTACTCTAATTCTGACACTGTGGTGTATGTTGGTTGTGGCGAAAGAGGAAATGAAATGGCAGAGGTATGCATCTTGGCCATTATTGTTTTGGTAGCTGATAACATCTTAATCTTAAGAGTACAATAATAGACTATTAACTACAGGTGCTTATGGACTTTCCTCAATTGACGATGACGCTGCCTGATGGCCGTGAGGAGTCTGTCATGAAGCGTACGACACTGGTGGCCAACACTTCAAACATGCCAGTGGCTGCTCGTGAGGCTTCAATTTATACTGGTAAAGAATACTTCTCACAAAGTGCATTTAGTAGCACTGAAGCTCACCTCAATTGGAGTTCTTTCATCTTTGTCACGATTACTTTATAGTAAATTCATTTTTTCGTTTTTCATCCAATTTCTTTCTTCTTTATGTCTCTAAAATATCTGTTTTTGGCTCCAGCATCTTAGTGGATGGCAGCAGATGTAGTTGAATTATAACCATTTTAGAGCCCTTTATTATGCATACCGCAAGTAGACCACCCAAGACTTTGTTTTCTCAGTTGCTTATGGAACTGTCAGTGACTTATTTTACTGATGCACATGTTTTCTTATGTTTGTATCAAACCCTCTTTACAGTCCACATACTTCTTTATTTAATGAATGAAAGGCACTGGCGGTTTACCCATCAAATGGGTAGTTTTACAGCTTATTTGCATTTTCAGGAATCACTATAGCTGAATATTTCAGAGATATGGGCTACAATGTCAGTATGATGGCAGATTCAACATCTCGCTGGGCAGAAGCATTGCGTGAAATTTCAGGTCGACTGGTAAGTGTCCTATGTTTGTTGTTATTGAGTTTATTAATTGATTTTAGACTATTTTTTAGTTAAGAAAGACTTCCCTGATGAGGAGTACAGTTGTCTTTGTTCCTTGAGTCGATAGCTACCTCAGAAATAACATAGATATTGGCTGGAAAATAGAAATTTTCTGAACACTCTGCAGTCATCAAACTATTTTTCTTTGTTGTGTGCTTTTTTAATGATACAAACTGACAAGAAAAAATTTATCGTTGTCATGTTTTCTCTGTTAATATTCTTATGAAACTGCAGGTTGTTTTAAGCTATACCAACAGAAGAGAAATCTTATTTGTGCTATAGCTTCTCCCTGTCACCAGAAATACTTGCAACACTGCATGTTGCTTGTTATTAGCTAATTATACATTAGTAACTAAAGTGTAGCCTCTCTTGAGATATTATATTTATTATTTATATCTGAGATATTATAAGCAGCCTCTGAGATACCTATTCTGTTGGCATGAGATTTCCACCCTATTTCTCGAAACTCCCGAATTTAAATTTGTCATTTCCTGATGGTATTCAACATTTTTTGCTGTACAGGCAGAAATGCCTGCAGACAGTGGATATCCTGCATACTTGGCAGCACGTTTGGCATCCTTCTACGAACGTGCTGGTAAAGTTAAATGTCTTGGTGGACCAGAAAGAACTGGCAGTGTCACCATTGTTGGTGCTGTTTCACCTCCAGGAGGAGATTTCTCTGATCCTGTTACATCAGCAACACTCAGTATTGTCCAGGTAATTACAGATGTTGAACAACTCACAAGTTCCATCTTCTTTTTAGACAGTATGTCATTTCCTGTACTCAGTTGCCATATTTCAGGTTTTCTGGGGTCTGGACAAGAAACTGGCACAGAGGAAGCATTTCCCTTCTGTAAATTGGCTAATTTCTTACTCGAAGTACTCGGGGGTATGCTTCTATATTGCAGCAGTCTATGGTCTATATTCAGGACACATGCTTATTTTATGCTCTCTGCATGCCAAATTTCTCTTGGAACTTGCTGAAGCTCTCATGTTTTCAGGCACTGGAATCCTTTTATGAGAAGTTCGATCCGGATTTTATTGATATCAGGACAAAAGCTCGTGAAGTGTTGCAAAGAGAGGATGATTTGAACGAAATTGTGCAGGTATTTTCTATTTCTGATTTAAAAGGTCCTTATTGTGTTGATGAGGAGAAAGTACAATAGTTGCGTGTTTACCGTTAGAACAAAATTCTTAAAAAAGAAATTCCCAACTTACAATAAACAATATACCCTCTATTCTTGTGACCTACCCTTTCTGCTTTTTGGGAGTTTTGAAATTTGATTGATATGAAAAGAATGATTTCTCCATTGACTTGAGTAGTTTGATCGGGGGTTTCGTAGGCTGTCCTTAAAAGCATGTCTGCAGCTAGGTACTACACATTAGAATATTGGTTCTGCACACAGAAATGTTTTCTAATGTAAAAAATGCATTCCAACAGGCTCAGCTATTTATTTGGAAATTGTCCCCTCTTTCTGGTCCTAAATTGTTTTTTACGAACAGTTCCCTCCAAGCATGGAGTCAGAACTCAAGGGGAATAAATAGTATAAATAAAAGAAACGGGAAAGTTTCCAATTTATCCAATTTTATGCAGCTTTAATTATCTACTTTTTGCAGCTAGTCGGAAAGGATGCTTTAGCTGAAACAGATAAAATTACCTTGGAAACTGCAAAGCTCTTGAGGGAGGACTATCTTGCGCAGAATGCATTTACACCGTGAGTCTATATTAGATTTTTGTCTTAATATTTTATTCAATTCAATTGAATGGCTTTCAAAACTTATCTTAACATTGTCTTTGGTAACAGTTACGATAAATTCTGCCCTTTCTACAAGTCTGTTTGGATGATGCGCAACATCATTCATTTCTACAATTTGGCTAATCAGGTATATCATTTAGCAAGTTTTCCTTCCTTTTCAATTATGATACACACCATTAAGATTTTTTATCAAAGATCTTTGACTTAAGCTGATACTATTTAAATTTAAAGTTCAATCTTGTTATACAAGAGCCAGCCAAGCACCAGATATTAGTTGTAAATTGATGCTGAGGCTTGTTGACATTTAGAACTATCTTTTGCTTTTCATTATCTGCTTGCTTCTGCGTGTAATTTTAGGAAATTGGTTCTATCATCAACTTGTTGAATCTTAAATGACATGCTGCGATGTTTGAGTAGAAACACTGTTATTATTTTGTTCTAAAGCGGTCACTGCTTTGATCACTCAGTTAATAGCATTAGTTTTCTAACTGAATGTCCAATGTAGAAGATCTCCGTGTGGGTTTCACTTCAGATTACCATGTGCCATGTCAGATATGCCATTAAAAATAGCTAATGATTTTAACTGAGTGACCAAATTGAATTAAATGCTGAACTTCAGCGATCATTTCGCGAAAAGTGGAGTGATTTATAGTGCTTTTAACCATGTGATATTTAATTTGATGCAATTCACTATCTGATATCTAATTAGAAGAACTCTGATTTTACTGATATGTAGGCAGTGGAAAGAGGAGCTGGTATGGATGGCCAGAAGATAACCTACACTCTTATTAAGCATCGTCTAGGAGATTTATTCTACCGTTTAGTGTGAGCACAGCCATTGACTTGAGATTTTGTAGTGTTAACTTTCATGCAGCCAACCCTGATCTTTCCTCTTTCTTATATCAATGCAGGTCTCAAAAGTTCGAGGATCCTGCTGAAGGAGAGGAAGCTCTGGTTGTGAAATTCAAGAAACTTTACGAGGATTTAACAGCTGGTTTCCGCAACCTCGATGATGAAACTCAGTAATCTATGCTTTGTTGTTGGCGGGAAAACTAATTTATTGTGAATTTCTTATAATCTATTAAGGAAGCACAACGAGTTAAGTCAGTTTCAGGGTTTTATGTTTTGCCATGTTCATTATGGTGTATCTCTATTCGCTTAGATTTAGTGCGATCAATGCAGTAGTTTTTTGGTTGATAATAAGAGGCATCGTTCATTTGTAATTCTAGGTCTAATAAATTGTAGCCTTGTGGGTTATAGAGATGGAATGTAATGTAGACGAACACCAAAATAAAATTGTCATCCGTGGGTTCACTTTTTGCTAAAAGAACAACGCACGCAGTACCTTCACTCGTACCGTTTTCTTCTAATTCATCACATTCACAATTTATCCCATCGACAATGAATTCACCGCGACGTTCAATTTTCAATTACTGTCGGTGTGCAATCCATTTCGAGAACACACAACATGCACCCCGATAGTCTCTTTGATCTCTCTATTGTGTGTCATTAACACCATGGTAGACAAATCTCATTCTCTACACGTGTACACTCCACCACAACAAGGTCATCTATACCATGGTAGACAAATCTCATTCTCTATCCATGTATACTCCAACACAACACAACACAACAAAACAAAACATCACTCATCAACGTGCTTCTCTCTCACGTTAATCTTTTTGGCTACTCTCTTTTTTTAACTCCAGATCGTCTCCATATATAATAAAATATGTCCAAAAACTTACCTAATTATAATTGAATTCTCTTATTCTTTTCCTTGTATAATAATACCAAAAGTATTTTCTTCCTTTTCCAAATAGTATTATTATATATACAAAGAAAATCATCACAATCAAATATGACGACTTTTTTTCTTTTCTTGTAAAACAAGAATTCCTTATTCCATAATATTTTGGGTCAAAAACCCAACAAAATGTATAGTTAAAAATTGAAAAGAAAAATTATATGGTTAAAAAGTAGTTTGAAAAATTGTGTAGTTTATAAATTGATTTATAAATTGTAACGGGGAAAAGTACAAAACTATACAACTAAAACTTTCACTTTTTAAACATAACAAACTTAAGATTTTTTTTTATTTTTTTTTAAATCAGGTATTAATTAGTTAATTAATTAATACAATATTATAATAATTATAATGAGTTACCAAACAAAGGCTAATATTAAATAATAAAATCAAAACAATACATAATCCACAACAACTCCATCCCAACCCAACCCCGCACTCACCCATCCACCCCGACCCCACCCACCCCATAAAATAATTTTTTTCTACTTTTCCACACTCACCCCCACGCCCAACACCACCTTACCCACCCCACCCCCAACAATGAATTTTTTTTACTACTTTTCCATAACTCGCCCAGACCCTACCCCATCCTACCCCGTTACCCTCACCCAAAATTAATTTTTTTCTTCTAATTTTCGATTCCCTCACCAGCCTCGCCCCAAACCCTACATCAACCCACCTCATCCAAAATGATTTTTTTATATTACTTTTTCACGACTCGCCCAGACCCTGCCACGCCACCCATCCCCAATCCCACTCCACCCAAAATTAATTTTTTTCTCCTAATTTTCCACACCCCTACCTCGCCACCCATCCACCCCACCCAAATATGATTTTTCTTCTATATCATCACACCCCACTCTAACAACCCCACTACACCCCACCCAAAAATGATTTTTCTTCTATTTTTTCACACTTCACCTCAATCGCCCCATCCTATCCCACTGCACCCTACCCCATCCAAAAATGATTTTTCTTCTATTTTTTCACACTTCCTCCAACCGCCCCACACCATTCCACCGCACCCCGCCACCAACCATACCCCATCAAAAAATTATTTTTCTTCTATTTTTTCACACTTCACACCAACCACCCTACCCCACCCCACCCCACCCCACCCACACACCCACCCACCAACGCAAAAAATTATTTTTTCTTTTACTTTTTCCAACCCCCAACCCGACCTCGACCCCACCCTGCCCACCCACCCACCCCACTCCAAAAAATTATTATTTTCTTCTACTTTTCCCCACCCTGACCCACCCCACCCTACCCTACCCCACTCACCCAAAAAAATGATTTTTTTCTTCTACTTTTCCAACCCGACCCTACCTCACCATAAAAAAATGATTTCTTCTAATTTTTCTAGCCCCACCCGACCTCTACCCCACTATCCTCACCCCAAAATCACAATCAATAACTTAAGTTGACACGAGATCGCAGTTAAGTCACACAAGGTCACACAGAGTCACAATTACAAATTTAGTTGTAAAACCCCACCCCTCCAAAGTCACAGTTGGTCACACAAGGTCAAAGTTCGGTCACACAAAGTCGCAGTTTGGTCAAACGAGGTCACAGTTAGGTCACAAGAGGTCACAATTAGGTCAAACGAGGTCATGGTTAGATCACACGAGGTCACATGTCGATCACATAAAGTCACGCTTCGTTCTTACAAAGTCACAGTTCGGTCACACATAGTTATATTTGACACAATTGTAGGTCACATCACGTCCTCGTCCAATGGTCACACCAAGTCACAGTTGGTCACAATCTATATAATTGTTCACAATGATCCATAATTGATTACATATTATTTATTTAGTGGTCATAGTTACCTAATAATTGGTCATAGTCATCAATAATTGATCACAATTTATTTATTGATTGATCAAAACTTACTTGTTTTTCTTGATCACATTCGCACTTATCAGAAGTCGCACAAACTCACAATTAGTCAATATTTTGATCACATTTACATATAATTGATCAAAATTATCATATAATTGGTACGTATTATTTATTTATTGGTCATAATTTACACGTTTCCTCAATCACAATTAGTTAACATTTTTGTTACAATTACCTAATATTTGGTCACATCCCTCATTTCTCACAAGTCACAATTAGTAAATATTTTGATCACATCCCGTACTTGATCACACAAAGTCACGATTTGAACATACAAGGTCACAATTCGATCACAAAAAGTCTCAATTCGGTCATATAAGGTCATAGTTCAATCACAGATGTCATAGTTCGGTCACATGTGTTACCAAACTATGACCTTGTGTGATCGAACCGTGCCTTCGTGTGATCAACTGTGATTTTATGTGATCGAATTGTGACTTTGTGTGACCGAATTTTGCAACTAAACCAATTGTGATCTAACTGTGACCTCGTGTGACCAACCTATGACCTTGTGTGATCAAACTATGACCTTGTGTGATCAACTGTGACTTTAGGAATGTGTGGGTAGGTGGTTGAGGTTTTTCAACTAAATTTGTAATGTGACATTGTGTGACCAATTGTGTGACATGTTGTAACTTTGCATGTGGGGGTGGGGTGGGGTATTGTAGGGTGGGGTGATCGAATTATTAGGTAAGTGTAACCAAAATGTCGATTAAATGTGACTTTGTGTGACTTATGACGAGTAAGGAATGTGACCAATTATTAGGTAATTATGACAAAAAATATTAACTAATCATTAAAAAAAATGAGTAAGTTGTGACCAATAAATAAATAATATGTGACCAACTATAACTTTTTGTGACCATTGGACGAGGAATAGTATAAGAAAAAAAATCATTTTTGTGTGTTGTCGGTTTGTTGGGTGGGTGGCGGTGTAGGGACGGGGTGTGAAAAATTAGAAGAAGAAAAATCATTTTTGGGTAGGGGTGAGGTTGGTGGGTGACGGGTATAGGGTCGAGACGGGGTGTGGAAAAGGAAAAAAAAATTATTTTTGGGTGGGGTGGGTAGTGGCGGGGTTGTTGGGTGACGGGTGTAGGGTCGGGATGGAGTGTGAAAAAAGTAGGAAAAAAATCATTTTTGAATGGGGTCAGTTGGTTGGGTGGGTGGCGGGGTAGGGTCGGGAGCGAGGTGGGTGGGGTGTGAAAAATTGAAGAAAAAAATCATTTTTGGAGGGTGGGTAGGTAGGAATGGGATGGGTCGGTATGGTGGGGGTGGGTGCAAGGGTAGGGTCTTGGTGGGGTGTGAAAAAGTGAAAGAAAAAAATCATTTTTTGGTGGGGAGGGGTCGATTGGTTGGGTGGGTAGCTGGTAGGGGCGAGATGGGTGTAGAAAATTAGAAGAAAAAAATCATATTTTGGTGGGGTGGGTGGGAAAACATGGAGAGATAAAAAAAAATTCATTTTGTGAGGTGGGAGGGTGGGGGCGTGAAAAAATAGAAGGAAAAAAAATCATTTTTGGGATGTGGTGAGATCGGTAGGGTTGTGTCGGGCTGGGTGGTGGTAGGTGGAAAAGTAGAAGGAAAAAAATCGTTTTTTCCGTGAGGTGGGGTAGGGTGGGTGGAGAGGGGCCAGGGTGTATCGTGGTCTATGGCTGAGATAAGATCAATTTGTCACTTTGCGATGAATTGGGATAGGGTCAAGTTGAGTGGGGATGGGGAAGTGTAGGAAAATATCAGGAGAATATAAAAATAAACTTATTTTTTGGGTGGGATATGATATGGGTGGTGAGGTTGGGTTGGTGGGTGGGGTCGGGGTGTTAGCCCAAGAGTAAACTAACCAAGAGGGGGGTGAATTGGTTTATAAAACTTTTTCGATAAATAATCTCAAACTTAAAACCAATGGGTACAACTATGAGCACTTAGTGTTACAAGTAACTAAACTATCAATGTAGTGTGCTATATATGTGTAAACTTAATCGATCAAGCAAGTATAGCACTTAGATATAGTGTTGCACAATATGAATTGATAGAATAGAGTAAGTGCAATATAAGTAAGTAAAAGGGATGAGAGAATGCAAACGCGATTTATGGAGGTTCAATCAACCAACGTGATCTACGTCCCCCGTTACCGAGCTCTCCGTCACGAGCAAGGCCAAATCCACTATTTTGGTAACTTACAACAATGAGTGTACCAAATCCTTAGGCGACTTACAACAAGGAGCGTCTATCCTTTACAATCGAGTTTTCACACGGCTCTCAAAACCAACAATCGAGTTTTCACACGGCTTTCGAAACCAATCAATCGAGTTTTCACACGGCTCTCGAAACCAATCAATCGAGTTTTCACAAGGCTCTCGAAACCATAAGATATAATGAATTGAATTTACAATTGAAATAACTCTCTTGACAAATGGTATACTCAAATTAAGTACCGAGAGAGTTAGACTAACACTTCAATAGATAGCAATGAATTAAGCTCGAGTGTTAGAGAAAAACTTTGATGCAGATAATAACGAAAAGTTCGATGCAATCAAACAAAGTTTTTCAAATGATCTCTTGTTAAAATATTGAATCAAATTAAGTACCAAGAGATGTCACACTTGAATAATTAACAATAAGTTAAGCTCAAAGTGTTTAGACAATGGAACTTTGATGAATCAAATGATAATGAAAATTGTAGCACAAATAATCAAAGTTCCTCAATTGGAATTTCTCTCTTGTAAAAGATTAAAACAAGTTTAGAACAAAGAGAGACTTACACTTCAATTCCAATATAGTGTGAAGATGTTGAAGAAATTTAAACAATGTAAAATCAAGAATCTTCACAAAACTTTCTTCCAAAAACTTTGATAAATTTTATAAAACAAAGTTTAGATCAATCAAAGTTTTATGAAAATGATAGATGAATATAAACCAAGTAAGAACAATAAATTTTCACAAGAAATTTTGTATAAAATGTTTTCTATATTGTTGTAAATGAATGTGAATGAAATGGCTATTTATAGATCAAAATATTCAAATTCAGCAACTTTCGGTTGACCAAATTTGGAGTTTCGGTCGACCGAATCATTAATATAGCCGTTACACATTTTACCGTCGAACTTTCGGTTGACCGAAAAATTTCGGTTGACCAGAAGTTCTGTCGACCGAAATAGTTCGGTTGACCGAAAGTTGACTTTTGGAAAAACATGAAAATGTTCGATTTTTAGGTTTCTAACTTGTTTTTCAAAGTGGTTTAACATAGTATAATCATGATTTAAGATCAAATAACCTTTGAAAGACAATCTTGACTTAGATAAAAATATTTTATGCAAGTGACGAATTTTCATGTAAGTTTCTTGACGCATAAAAATCATTTTCGAGCTCGTTGAATTTCATCGCTAAAGATTGAGAGTGTTATACCTTTACATATGTTAAATCAACTCTAATCTTGTATGCTTGAATTCTTGATCTTCATGTCATGCTTTTCAACCTCAATTTTGATCTTTGAATATCTTCAATTCTTTCATGATCTTCTTTGCGTCTCATGTGCTCGATCACATAATTTTGATTTATATCCTTGAGAGACGATTTGAATATTGAGTGCTTTGGATATTTATCATTACATGAAACACTTGAAGCACACTTGTTAGCAACACAATAAATTCTTGTTTGTTATAATCAAAACAATAAGGTCAAATTGACCATAGGTCAACAATTTCCCCCTTTTTGATTATGACAAACAAGATGATTTGTAATGATAATATAAGCAATTGAAGCGTGTAATCAAAGTATAGGGAAATGAGAATAATTGATAAGTTCAATTTTAGCATATATTCCCCCTATCTTATACAAACCAATGAGGTATAATCTAGCATATAATATAATCTTTTTTATGCATATAGATTATCCAATGTCAAGCAAATCAAATCATCACCATATTTTCCCCATTTTGGCATAAGCAAAAAGGTGGCATCTATCCCTTAATCATGAGCATAGGTGTAATAAGCATAATAATGGGGCATAAAAAAGAATATCTCGATTGTAATCATATTCCCCCTTAGTGAAGCATTCCCTCTTAGTAAAGCATTTTTAGCATGAAATGAATTAAAGGGTATAACAATGTAAATTGTCGAAGTATCAAAGTATTTTCAACTCATTGAATAGGTGGATCATTTGTGGATGAGTTAAAAAAAATATCAAAACAATTTTGATCAACAATCATATCACTCTCAAAGAGAAAGAAAAAAAAATTGATCAAAAGTAATGTAGTACAAGAGTTTTATGAAGAGGAGAAGATGATTTCAAGTCATTTTGGGATTGAGTATGAAAATTTTGAAAATAAAAAAAATCCCCAAATTCAGCCACTTTCGGTCGACCGAGAGTTATGTTGGTCGACCGAAACTCTGCAGAGTACAAAGAAGGGTGGCTGCAGTCACTTTCGATTAACTAATGGTCGACCGAAAGTTTGGTTTCGGTCGTACAGTTGGTCGACCGAAAATCTTTCGGTTGAACGCTTATTCGACCGAAAGTACACTTTCGGTCGTCCGACAAAGGTTCGGTCGACCGAAATCTACAAATATTGAAATTTTTATTTTATTTCGGTTTAAAACATGTATGTAACATAAAATTATGCATAAGACACAAATTAGTACTATGTTACAAATTCATACTCATACCTCTTTTCAATGTAAGAAATTTTTATGAAGTGCATGAGGTTTTAATAAAAAATGTTGATAAATAGAAATTTAAATCATTGATCATTCAAAGTCCAAGATGTATCAAAGAATTTTACCTCATCCTCAATAGTCATGAAGCACATGTTGGCCAGTTCATCTTGATTCTCATCTTCATCTTGCTCATCATCACTTTCATCCCAAGTGGCTTGTAGAGCTTTCTTTTTGAAGAATCTTTTCTTGCTTCGACACTCAGTACTTTTGTGGCCGGGTTTGTCACAATTGTAGCACACAATCTTTTCATCTTTTTCTTCTCTCTTTTGGATTCGATGATTGTAGCGAATACCTCTCCATTTCTTGATAAGGATAGCAAGATCATCAAGTTCCTCATCACTTGTGTTTTAGTTTGATGAGCATTTTCCATGTAATGATTTAAGAGCAATTTCGCGCTTGGCCTCTTCTTTTCCTTTTCTTGTCATCTCCTTTGTTTCGGCATTGTTGAGCTCATAAGTCATCAATGTTCCATAAAGCTCTTCCAATGGATGTGTGTTGACGTCTATTGTGTTTTCGATCAACATCCTCAATGGATTCCAATCTTGGGAGAGAGACCTAAGAATTTTACTCACAAGTTCACCGTTAGTAAATTTATGATCAAAGCCTTTAAGACCATTTACAATATCGGTAAAACGAGTAATCATGCAAGTAATGGGTTCATCTTGCTTCATAAAGAAATTTTCAAAATCTTTAAATAAAAGATTTGTCTTAGTTTCTTTTACTTTGCTTGTACCCATGTGTGTGATTTCTAATGTATACCAAATATCAAATGCGGAATCACATGTGCAAATACGATTAAATTCATTTTTATCCAAAGCACAATAAAGTATATTTTTGGCCCTAGCATTCAAAGTCAATTTTCTCCTATCATTTTCATCATATTCCTCTCTAGGTTTTAAAATAGTTTGATCCGATTTTCCATCAACCTTAATGACCATAGTAAAATCATGAGGACCGGATTCAATGACATCCCAAATATTATAATCAATGGATTGAATAAAAATCATCATTCTCATTTTCCAATAATTATAATTAGTACCATCAAAGAAAGGAGGACGATTTGTAGAATGCCCCTCAAGATTATGGTTAGCCATTTACTCAAGATTGTAAAACCTTTTAAAAATGAGCACCTAAGCTCTGATACCAATTGTTAGCCCAAGAGTAAACTAACCAAGAGGGGGGTGAATTGGTTTATAAAACTTTTTCGATAAATAATCTCAAACTTAAAACCAATGGGTACAACTATGAGCACTTAGTGTTACAAGTAACTAAACTATCAATGTAGTGTGCTATATATGTGTAAACTTAATCGATCAAGCAAGTATAGCACTTAGATATAGTGTTGCACAATATGAATTGATAGAATAGAGTAAGTGCAATATAAGTAAGTAAAAGGGATGAGAGAATGCAAACGCGATTTATGGAGGTTCAATCAACCAACGTGATCTACGTCCCCCGTTACCGAGCTCTCCGTCACGAGCAAGGCCAAATCCACTATTTTGGTAACTTAAAACAATGAGTGTACCAAATCCTTAGGCGACTTACAACAAGGAGCGCCTATCCTTTACAATCGAGTTTTCACACGGCTCTCAAAACCAACAATCGAGTTTTCACACGGCTCTCGAAACCAATCAATCGAGTTTTCACAAGGCTCTCGAAACCATAAGATATAATGAATTGAATTTACAATTGAAATAACTCTCTTGACAAATGGTATACTCAAATTAAGTACCGAGAGAGTTAGGCTAACACTTCAATAGATAGTAATGAATTAAGCTCGAGTGTTAGAGAAAAACTTTGATGCAAATAATAACGAAAAGTTCGATGCAATCAAACAAAGTTTTTCAAATGATCTCTTGTTAAAATATTGAATCAAATTAAGTACCAAGAGATGTCACACTTGAATAATTAACAATAAGTTAAGCTCAAAGTGTTTAGACAATGGAACTTTGATGAATCAAATGATAATGAAAATTGTAGCACAAATAATCAAAGTTCCTCAATTGGAATTTCTCTCTTGTAAAAGATTAAAACAAGTTTAGAACAAAGAGAGACTTACACTTCAATTCCAATATAGTGTGAAGATGTTGAAGAAATTTAAACAATGTAAAATCAAGAATCTTCACAAAACTTTCTTCCAAAAACTTTGATAAATTTTATAAAACAAAGTTTAGATCAATCAAAGTTTTATGAAAATGATAGATGAATATAAACCAAGTAAGAACAATAAATTTTCACAAGAAATTTTGTATAAAATGTTTTCTATATTGTTGTAAATGAATGTGAATGAAATGGCTATTTATAGATCAAAATATTCAAATTCAGCAACTTTCGGTTGACCAAATTTGGAGTTTCGGTCGACCGAATCATTAATATAGCCGTTACACATTTTACCGTCGAACTTTCGGTTGACCGAAAAATTTCGGTTGACCAGAAGTTCTGTCGACCGAAATAGTTCGGTTGACCGAAAGTTGACTTTTGGAAAAACATGAAAATGTTCGATTTTTAGGTTTCTAACTTGTTTTTCAAAGTGGTTTAACATAGTATAATCATGATTTAAGATCAAATAACCTTTGAAAGACAATCTTGACTTAGATAAAAATATTTTATGCAAGTGACGAATTTTCATGTAAGTTTCTTGACGCATAAAAATCATTTTCGAGCTCGTTGAATTTCATCGCTAAAGATTGAGAGTGTTATACCTTTACATATGTTAAATCAACTCTAATCTTGTATGCTTGAATTCTTGATCTTCATGTCATGCTTTTCAACCTCAATTTTGATCTTTGAATATCTTCAATTCTTTCATGATCTTCTTTGCGTCTCATGTGCTCGATCACATAATTTTGATTTATATCCTTGAGAGACGATTTGAATATTGAGTGCTTTGGATATTTATCATTACATGAAACACTTGAAGCACACTTGTTAGCAACACAATAAATTCTTGTTTGTTATAATCAAAACAATAAGGTCAAATTGACCATAGGTCAACACGGGGGATGTGGCTAGGGTGAGATCAATTTGTCACTTTGCGATGAGGTGGCGTCGGATAGGGTCAAGTGGGGTTATGTCGGGGTGGGGTGGGATGGTTGGGGTGGGTTGGGTTGGGGGAAGTGTAGGAAAACATCGAGAGAAAATAAAAATAAACTTATTTTTGGGGTGGGGTAGGATATGGATGGTGAGGCGGGGTGGGTGGTGGGGTCGGAGGATGTGGTTAGGGTGAGATCAATTTGTCACTTTAAGAAAAGGTAGGGTGGGATGGGGTGGGTGGGGAATGATAGGAAAATATCGAAAGAAAAAAAAAATAAAAAATATTTTTTATGTAGGGTGGGGTGGGGTGGTGGTCTGTGGTTGGGATAAGATCAATTTGTCACTTTGCGATGAGGTGAGGTAGGGTAGGGTAGAGTGGAGTGGAGTGGGGTTGGGTTGGGGTGGGATGGGGAAGCCGAAAGTGTAGGAAAATATTGGGAAAAAATAAAAATAAACTTATTTTTGGGGTGAGGTAGGATATAGGTGGTGAGATGGTGTGGGTGGGTGGGGTCTGGGGATGTGGTGAGGGTGAGATCAATTTGTCACTTTGTTGTGGGGTGGGGTGGGGTGGGTCGAGTAGGATTAGGTTGGGTTGGGGTGGAGTGGGATGGGATGGGGAAGTGTAAGAAAACATCGAGAGAAAATAAAAATAAACTTATTTTTGGGGTGGATAGGGTGGGTGGGTGGGTGGATGTGGTTAGGGTGATATCAATTTGTCACTTTGCAATGAGGTCGGGTAGGGTTGAGTGGGGTTGGGGTTGGGATGGGGGTGAGATGGGGAATGATATGAAAACATCGAAAGGAAAAAAATAAAAATTATTTTTTGTGTGGGGTGTTGTGGGGTGGGGTGGGCATGGGCGGGGCGGGGCGGGGCGGGGTGGTGGTAGGTTGTGACGTCAAATTTTGAAAATTTGATTTAATATTATATTATTTTTAATATAATATATAGTAGTTTAGATAATTATGTTTATCTTATATATATCATTATATTTATTTTTAATTATTAAACACCTAACTAAATGAATTAATACCTGAATTTAAAAAAAAAAAATTCTTTCACATGATTTTTGAATTGCATATTTTTTTTTTTTTTTTTATAGGAAACGAAAATTTTATTCATGATGAAAAATGAACAATTACAAGAGCCTATGGATAAGATATCCACACCATAAAACCTAAAAGCCAAATCAGGGCTATAAAAAAAAAAAGTTCACAATTATTAGAGACGTGTGGTTTCTAAATAGCTAGTCGGATTTAACCACAATAAGAAACTATCCAGACCGCTGAAGTTCCCTGCTAACCTTGCTCATAATCCTGTAAAAAACATGATGCTATCCCATAAATTGGTTTATATATGTTTTTGAAATAAAAATTAGTAGTTGAATATTGGAGAAAAAATGTGTGATTAAAAGTGATTTAACAATTGTTTAGTTTGTAAACTAGTTTATTTGATTTACCAAACGAATGCTTAGCTTTATTTCGGTAAAAGTTTTTTTTTTTTTTTTTTTTAAATGTGATTGAAAAGTGATTTTAAATTGATTTATAAATTTACCAAACGAAGGTTAAGTAAAAAGTTTATTTATAAACAAATTCCTCACATGGAGGGAGTTCACAAGTATTTTATAATATGTGGGCTACCTCGAGATTAAATTTGTTCACTGTCACAAAAGAGAGTTATGGTGGCACTCTTTTTTGTGAGGGTGAAATACATATATTTAAATTTGTAAAAATTATATTTTTTTCAGTTTATATTACACTATACATCAAGAATTTTGATATGAATATAATCTTACTATACAACTTTTATTATTTTAAAAGTTATTTATTTTTAGCGCTAAATTGCTTAATTATCTATAAAATAAGTAATTTTTGAAATAACAAAAATTATATATCAAGATTAAACTCATATCGAAACTCTCGATGAACATAATAATATAGATAAAAAAAATTTACATTTATCAATATTATATATATATATATATATATATATATATATATATATATATATTATCTTGACAAAAAGAGGATCACCATAACCCACTTTTGTGAGTGTGAACAAATTCACACTTGGCTACTTCTACATATGAGGGGTTTACAAGTCTAGCATGATCTTGAAAAGATGCCCTCAACAACAAATATCTGAAACTCAAAATGGCATTGCTTGATTTTAAAAAAAAAAAAAAAATCTTAATTATAGTCAATCCGCTTCTGTTTTTTTAATTCAACACGATTAATCCTGTAAAAACAAACTACAATCCAATCAAAATTGACCTCAGTTTGTGTTAATAAAAATACAAGTTCAAATTTCATTATATTTTGGCCAAATATACGGATAAATCATCAAAGAACATTTTCACATTAAAAATGATGAATCATATAGCAGGCATGTGTAATAATCATACAAAAATTATGAAAATACTGATTAGTCAAAAAAAATTAGAGGAGAGAAAAACAGTTCATAAACTCAGTTTTGTTCTCCACATCTCCCCAATGACTTTTCTCGGAGCTGGATCATCGGGACCTTTGTCTCGTTGCCCCGATGTAAAATACAGCATTCCATTCCAAAACCCAACTAGAGTGGTTTTCACACGATATGGAAGTTTTCCAACCACTGACCATTTCTGTCATCGTCCAAAACCAGGAATATGTAAGTAGAAAGAAAATGTGCGAAGCTTTTTAAAGAGATTCAACTAACATCACCATTACAACAAAGTCACCTATGTTTATAAGTAGTAAAGTAAATAATACTTCGTACTTGTACCTTTTCTGCAAGTTTACCAATGTTATGCCACGAGTACATAACCTTTCTGTATACCGAAGCAAAACCACAAGAAATGACCTCCCTCTCCACAGACATCAAAAGTTTAAATATTGGGTCATTCCTGATTCTCAAATTTCTGATATGGTTCCACACCTCACAAAAGAATGTGTAGCAGACCCTAAAACCTGAAAACCCGGTCTACGACTGGATGACAAAATTGCTGATCTTAAGAAAATATGCATGAAACCTGAACCCCAACTCTATTTTCTGAATATGCAAAACCTATTAATTGTGCATGGAAGATTAACAGGATCCCCACGTCCATTGCTAAAGCATCTATACAAACTGTATACCCATCAGATTCAATCTATGAGAAATTAGAGAGCTAAGAGAAATTAATTGGGACACTATTCAATCAATGGCTCAAAACTAAGTAAATGGACGTAAAATAAGCAAATGCCATCAAGTTCAATATAGTAACATTTAAAATGAGAAAATATTTTTATGTTTAACCTTTCGTTCAGCAAAAGGTTTATAAATTCAGTCAAAGTCTAACTACTAGTCCTCTTGCTATTCCTATTTATAAACCATTTATAAATTTACCAAACAGAGCTTAATATTTTTTCAGAAGAAGACACTACCTGCCTGTCTAACTGAAACTTGAGAATTTCTCCAACAAGTGTCATCTTTTTGGTTACAGGATGCTTATCGGTTGTGCCTCCAACTATAACGATTGAATTGTTAACGATAACCCAAGCAAACTCAATATGAGAGTCAGGCTTCGGCATAGGAGGAAGCACCTTCCACTTCATATCATCATCTAGCATGTAGACATCATCGTATACAACCTGTAGAAAATAATGAACTATGTACTTCAAAATGGCACAACCATGATGAATCTCAGTGCTCAAACAAGCTCATAATATAGTTTTCTCTGGATCTGAATCATTGTACATGCAAGGACGTGCTTTGTATCTTTGTTCAGAAATAAAGGTGAATCATAAACGAGAGAACTTTAAAAGCATTGTGAACTGACAAATCCTCACAATGTACAGCAAAATACTTTTTTGTGAATAATATAGAACCAAAATTACCTCATTCCGACGGGAGCATTTAAAAATGGGGGATCCAGGTTTAGCCATAAAATCACCCTCTTGCCCACCAATAATGTATAATCGATCATTAGCCACAACACAAGCCCTGCGTGATTAACCACTAAGAAGCTGAAAAGAATAATTAATTATGCTTTTAAAAACCAAAATACTTGATTAGAACTATCGTTATCCAAGTTGAAGCTAAACAACAAATCCACACAAATGAAAAAAATATAAGAATTATTTTCCCAAGGCAACAATGCTTTTAACATGCATGTATTTCAAGGGACGACCCACAGGAATCTTGAAAATAATAGTTCACAGACTAATTCAGATGTCATGGCTGTTCTTTCTCTTCTTGATAGCCAACAACTCATTCTCACATAGTATTACCTTGCCAAGATCAAAGAATCAGATAATAGGAGTTACTGCTTCAGGAATTAGCTAGGAACTTTTAATGATGAAACCAAGAAAATATAATTTGATTTCATTAGTTTTAATTAGTGTAAGTGATACAGACTGACATAGCATCTTAATATACTAACTGCAGAAACAAATCTTGTGTGCAAAAATTGGTTCGTTCCACCTTCACTTAAATCCACTGTGGTCTGCTCCACAACTAAAAACAATTGTACAAAGCTAAGATAAGATGCTGAGAGAACAAAACTGATAGTATATATATAAGCCAAGGTATGAATTTTATAATCCTTCATAATATAATTAATAACAAGAAGGAAAATCAGAAAAACCTATGAGGTCCACCACGGGGTATGGGGATCTCGGTTCGCCATTCCTTCTCTAAAGCTTTGCCATCTTTCACAGCAATACTCCAATGCTCTAAGGCAGGTGTATGTCGATTTTCTTTGCTCCCACCCATGACATGGAGTCTTCCTCTCCAAAGTTGGGTTGCAGGTGCATACCTGAAAGAACCATGTTCTGTCCTGGATCATTCAACTATTGGTAAATGTAGATGTAGAGACAGTGACATTATTTATTTACGCAGTAAAACTTCCACTCCCTTTAATTTAACGAAGGGTGTAATAGGGGTCAATAAAACTTAGAGCATCTCCAATGCTTCACATATTGTTAGTTGTCAACTGCGCGTAAGATATACACACAAAAATTCGTGGCCCCACTGCAATCACTTTTTTCCTCTCTCTCTCTTACTTTTTTTTTTTTTTTTTTGATAAGAAACATAATTTTATTGAAAATAACTCAATAAATTACAATGTTCATAATGGACGAGGCGTCCATCTCAACAATATGGTTTTGATTCTAATCAAGATCGATAAAAGATATTCTACAAACTACTCGGAACTAGAGTACGTAATGAACTGTGTGGGTCTAAACGAAACAAAAAATTATCTAAGGTACTGAATAGACCATTCGCTCTTGCCCAAAGTCCTGTGTAAAATATTATCGAATCCCAGATATCACCTATCGATCTTTCAGAATTGTCAAAAATTCTCCTGTTTCTCTCAATCCAAATAGTCCAAGCTGCTGCCATTATAAGTAGTTTCCATATCCCCTTCTTTTTTTCTTTGTTGATCCCAAAATTCCATTTTATAAGTATCAGGTCAGCCCATCGCCTAGGTAATGCTCCCCATAATCGAAACAAATACATAATTCTATCCCATATTCCTTTGGCCAGTTCGCAGTGAATCAGTAAGTGATCAATAGTTTCCTCCGCCTTTCTGCACATAATACAACATGATGGGGAAATGTACCAATTAGGCCTCTTTCGTTGTAACAAATCACAAGTGTTAACTTTTCCCAAAGAGATCAACCATGCAAATACTTTGACTTTTGAAGGAAATAAACCTTTCCAAATAAATTTTGATTGGGGGAAGGTTGTGGTACATACAGATTGAGAGAGGCTTTTTGAAAATGATTTACATGAAAAAGACCCAGATGGGTGGCCAGTCCAAATCCGTCTATCCAGGGATAATGGGTCAATAGTGGTGTTTTCAAGCATATTAGAAAGAGAAGTAAACTCTTCAATCTCTCTGTCATTAAAGTTTCTTAGGAATTGAAAGTTCCAAGTAGGTGTTGAACTTGATGGGTTGGATACTATGTTACCAATAACAGAGTTTTTGTTGTTTGATAGTCTAAATAATCGCGGAAAAAGTGTTTGGAAAGTTTGGTCACCCATCCATCTATCTACCCAGAATCGAATTTTATCCCCTTTCCCAACCACTAATTTGGTGCATTTCTCGAAAGTATTCCAAACTCTTGTAATGGATTTCCATGGTGCTCGGAAAGTGGATTTAACTTCGGTGCATACATCCCAATTATTTGATTGAAGGCCATACCGACTAATAATAACAGAATGCCAAAGTGAATCCAATTCAAGGGGAAACCGCCAGAGCCATTTACCAAGAAGTGCCAAATTTTTCAAGTGAAGATTGCCAAACCCTAGTCCTCCTTTTTCCTTAGGTTTTGTGACAACTTCCCATTTTACCAAATGATCTTTACCGCTTTCACCTTTTCCTTCCCAAAAGAAGTCCCTCATCATCTTTTCAATCCTCTTTACTACCTTCCTTGGCATTTTGAAAATTGACATGAAATATGTAGGTATGCTTTCCAATACCGACTGCAGAAGCACAAGTCTCCCTCCTCTTGATAAACAACCTTTATGCCACCCTTCGAGTCTTTTAGCAATTCTCTCCATCACTGGATTCCAAAAAGCATCAGTGTTTGGATTACCTCCCAAAGGCAAACCAAGATAATTCAACGGCCAATTACCTTTAGTACACCCCATCTCCTTAACAATTTCATCAATCCTTTCTTCTGACAAGTTAATGCCTACCACCGTACTCTTTGCCATGTTGATTTTTAGTCCTGCACTCCTTGAAAAGATTTCCAAAATTCCTACTAGGTTTTCAATGGTTTCGTCCTTATTTTCCAAAAAGAAAATACTATCATCTGCATATTGAAGATGTGAAATCCTTACTCTGTTATTTCCAATCTTGAAACCTTCTACCACCTCCATATCACAGGCTTTATTCACCAATCTACTAAGTGCATCCCCCACTAAAATGAAAAGAAAAGGTGATAATGGATCACCTTGTCTCAATCCTCTTGACGCTTTAAATTTACCCCTGGGTTTGCCATTAATCATCACTGAAAAATTAACCGATGTCAAACAACCTCTTATCCATTTTCTCCATTTTATGCCGAAACCCTTCTTTTCTAACACGAAATCTAGAAATTCCCAGCTAACATGATCATATGCCTTCTCAAAATCAATTTTGAACACTACACCTTCTTTCTTCTTTACTCTGTATTCCTCAACTATCTCGTTTGCAATCAAGACCAAATCCAAAATCTGTCTTCCTTTCACAAAAGCACACTGGCTTACGTCTATTGTTTCTTCCAGGACTTCCTTAAGTCTTAAGGATAAAACCTTCGCGATTATTTTGTACAGGGAGGTAACCAAACTGATTGGCCTAAAATCTTTGATGGAAATGGACTTCAATTTTTTTGGAATGAGACTTATGAATGTTTCATTTACTCTAGCATTTACAATGCCATTTTCATAGAACTCAGTAAACACCTTCATTAAGTCCTCCTTAATAACTTCCCAGCTTTCCTTCAATGCAGCCATAGAGAATCCATCCGGCCCCGGCGCTTTATCTCCTGCGCAATCAAAAAGTGCTGTTTTTATCTCTTCTTCCTGAAAAGGTTCCTCCAATTTTAAATTCCTATCCATCTCGATATTAGCCCATTCCAATCCTTCAATGCCGTGATTAATTCCTTCATTTTTATTAAACAAGTCCTCAAAAAATTCAATGATCTCTTTCTCAATTTCCTCTTCCGTGTGTAAAATTCTCCCATCCCTCCCTTCAAGTTTATTGATCAAGTTGTTTGCCTTCCTACCACTTGCGATTCTATGGAACATCTTCGAGTTATTATCCCATTCTTTTACTCCGTTAACTTTTGTTTTTTGATTCCATGAGATTTCTTCCCTTATTATCAACTCCTCCAATCTCTTTCTCAGCTTCCTTCTTTCTAACCTCTCTTCTTCCCCAATGTTCTGTTCTGTCTCCTCCTTGTCTATCTCCTCTATTCTCTTCATTATTGTCTTTTTCTGTATACGTACATCACCAAATTCTTCTCTATTCCATTTCTTCAACTCTTCCTTCATCATTTTTAACTTTTCCATGAAGCTAAATCCTGGCCATCCTTCAATTTCATACTTATTCCACCATTGCTTCCAGTTTTTGGTAAAGTTTTTATGCCTTAACCACATATTTTCAAAGCGAAATGGACTAGGTCCCCACTGAAATTTGTCGGTGTTTATAGAAATGGGACAATGATCTGATGTTACCCTTATTAGTGCTTCTTGCCTTACTTCCTCAAACATGCTTACCCAATCCTCCGTGACTAAGAATCTGTCAATTCTTGAACATGCCAATCTATCTCTCATGTTGGACCATGTGTATTCCGCATTAAGAAGCTGTAAATCCTTTAATCCCGTTTCTATTATAAGTTGATCAAACGTCCTCATACTTTTGGTATATCTGTCACCATTCAATTTCTCCGAGGGATGTCTAACTACATTAAAGTCACCCCCCACACACCATTTACTCCCGCACAATCCATGTAAACTTGCCAATTCTACCCAAAAGTCATCCCTCTCTCTTGAGTTGCATGGCCCATAAACACCTGAAAGCCACCATCCTTCGCCACTTCCAACTTCCTCCATGAAAACTGATACCGAAAAGTTTCCCAACACTACCTCCTTTCCCCTTATCACCCTTGAATCCCATATTACAAGAATACCACCCGATTTTCCCACTGATGGTATGAATGCCCACTCTTTAAATCTAGTCCCCCAAATACTACCAATTAGTTTCGTCTCAATATTTTCCTTCTTCGTTTCTTGTAAAGTGACTACATCCGGTTTTTCCTTGCTTAGCAATTCCTTAATCATCCTTCTCTTTCCTCTCCCCCCCAACCCTCTCACATTCCAACTTATTATCTTCATTGGATCTCCTCCAACTCCCCTGACTTCATCACCTTTGATTTCGTTGTTCCATAGTTAATGCTACTTTGAAGGTTCTTTAGTTCTCTAACCCCTTTCCTCCTATTTTTCCTTGAAATGTTCAAACTATTCCCCTCATAGCAAGAACTGTCCAATGGAATTAGAGTTAAATTCAACCTCCTGAGAGTGGATGTTAACTTGTCATCATCTTCCATGATCATTATCTCCTCATTTTCCCTCCATTTATCCTTGATATTCTTCCCCGTGCTTGTATGTCTTTCATTTCCCCAAGAATTGGATTGACTAGTATGTTTCTGTAATTGATTAGTCGACTGTCCATTCAATACTAATCTTGCATTTGATTTAGTTAATTCCTTCTTCTCAAGAGCACATGCAAATTTATTACAAGAGTGCGGAAAACAATCAGAACTTACCAAATTTGGGTATGGAGAGTTACACATACCTGGAGTAGGAGATTGACCGGGTTTATGAATAGTAGAAGAAGATGTTGGAAAATTATTAGGTCTTTCTGTTGGGATATGAGTGAGCTTAGTAGTCTTTATTGTATTAGTCATTTTACTTGGGTTATAAGCTTCTGTCAAAGTTCCTACAGATTGAATCTTTAGTTCAAGCTCCTCTTGTTTTTTGTACAACTGATAAGGTTTCATTGGTTCTTCAAACAGATTCTGAATATCTTCCAACACATTTGGATTTTCCTGTTCCTCGCAATCTGAATCATAGGTTTCCCCTTCACTGTCATCCTGTTCTTCTGTTTCAGCAAAGAATGTTCCACCCATCTCATCTAAGACATCGTCTCTCACAATCTCATCCATCTCATAATTAGCATCCATCTGATGGTTTCCTTCAATAATGTTCATGTATTCTTCTTCATTTTCATCTGTTTCATCTTGTTCTCCCTCCTTTTCTTCTTCACCCTCAGTTTCAACCAGATTATCAAATAGGATAGCTGAAGTATTAGTTATATGCTTTTCACCAGTACCCAGTCGCTCAGGTTGCTCGTCCTCACGGCTGAAAATCTTCCCCGACATGAACAGCCACTGATTCTTCGTGAAGTTCGAACCATTGATCTTGATCGATTGTAAATGTTTAAGCTGAGAAAGCCCATGTTGGTCGATCCCGTTAACCAGAACATATTGTAACTGTGAATTATGATTTGTACTTGTCGGTCCAGCAATCTTCATTGATCCGAGGTGAAACAGATATTGGCCTTTCATAGAATCCATCGTTAAATTCTTGTTCGGCCCGTTCTTCTTCCTTCTTTTATATACTTTACCCAAAAAATTTGCAGCCCAATTTGTTCGTGAATTTTGTTCTGTGATGATACCTTTCTTCCTCGTGAATCCAGCAAGCGTATTATCCAAGGCAAAGCTATCTTCGATTCTAGCAAAAATCTTATTGAGGCTTACAGTCTGCTTCTCGTGATTGGTGGTACTGATGGGTTTTCCTATTTCCGATGCCTTTTGGTCTTTCCTTTCAGTTTCGTACTCTTCTTCTGCACTGAAAAGCCGCCCTAATTCAAACTTCCCACTTCCTTCCTTGACTCGTGTCTCACTGGATTCAAGAACATATTCGACGTCATTTTCCCCGTCTTTCCTACCTCCTGTTCCATCACCATCTTCCTCCTCTGTTGAAACTTGAGCTGTTAATGGCAGCTGAGTATCGACTGTCGGTGTTTCCACTTGCCTGAATAAATTTCCATTATGCATTATCTTCCCAAATGTTCCATGAAATCTATACTTCCTGTCATTTAACTTGAAGAACTTAATGGCTATGCTGGAACCTCCATATGGTAGTTGGATTGTTTCAGGGATGAAGCCATGTTTGTTGCCTTTTAACCTCAGTCGTGCATGTGTTAAAAATTTTAATTGGAGTGTTTCTCGATCAACATCTAATAGACCTCCACAAAAAGATCCTATAACTTTAAACACATGTATATTCCATATGTTCAGAGGAAGACCCTCCACTCCAATCCAGCTGTATCTGCAATCGATTTTGATATTATCTGACTGAGCCTTCCAACTCCATGGTGAGAAAAAAACAAAAGTTGCTGCTGGAATTTCCAAATTCATGATATTAATCAGACTTCTTGCCTCTTCTTCACTGTGACACCAAATCAAGGCACGATCATCGTGTAACTGTCTAAAGTCGTACTTCTTCTTCATCATATTCATCATTCCATATTGGATGGCTTCCCATGGTATTTTGCTACTCTGTCTAAACATCAGTACCATTTTTGTCCAGTCTTTTGAATTTTTGTTCCCATTGTTTTGTGCATTTATAGAGTTTTCCAGTTTCTTCACCCCTCTTTCTTTCTCTATTATTCCATCTCTTACTACCCTGACCCATGAGATTCGTTTTGATACTACCTTTTCTGTGGATGTTTGTTGTGTCTGTGGTTTCTGATATGTCCATTTCCTCCTTCCAAGCACATTCTGTAGATT
Organism: Ligustrum vulgare; assembly: GCA_963555705.1. Classification (NCBI taxonomy): domain Eukaryota; kingdom Viridiplantae; phylum Streptophyta; class Magnoliopsida; order Lamiales; family Oleaceae; genus Ligustrum; species Ligustrum vulgare. The sequence continues at coordinate 861,322 of OY743172.1, read as the reverse complement.
TCCATTTAGTTTTCTCCAACCTATCATTTGCTCCTCTGAGGGGACTATTATTGATTTCAGCAAGCTATTTTTTAGTGTTGAGATTTTCAAGAACCTGCCTCCTTCATTTTGGAACACTTCCAACCATGTCACCATGTCTCTATTCCTGTATCTCTGTTCCTTATTTAAACTCCCGTCTCCGGTGTACAGTAATCTTATTGAATCCGCTAACCAAAATGCTGCATCCACTGTGATACATATGTCGAAAGTCCATGCTCTTGTTCTTTCTGCTATTCTAACAAAGCCTCCTTCCTTTGATAATGAAAGCACAAAAACTTTGTATCTGGTTCTAAAGCTCCAAAATCTGTTAGTTTTTTGCCCATAACCAGTGGGGTTATGTGAGTTCATCTCCCTAAACATTTCTGTCAATCAAAAGACTCATCTATTCAGGTCTAACCGAAGATCCCCAGGCAGCTGCGAAAAATAATCTCAAAAATGGCAGGAGAATGTTATGACAGGAAGCATTATGCCGCTGGAGGACTTCTGCCGGAGCTGTGGAGGACTTCTACTGGAACTTCGCAAGAAAAAACTTGGCGCAATATGGGTCACCGGAGTCTGTGTCAGGCAGCCGGTGCCGGAGAAGACTGTCGAGTGGTCGCCGGAAAGTCAGCTAGCCGGCACCGGGTCGTCGGAGTCTGGGTCGGCCGGACCTGAGGGCTTCTGAATAATTTTAACGCAACTAGGGTTTCCTGTAGCGTAGCCGCTCCTCGCGAACAGTGCGAGCTCCGAACCGAGGCAAACTGGAAGTAGTCAGCGACGTCAACGTGGGGCGACCGGCAATGGGAGGGCGGCGTGAACCGTGCCGTCGGTGACCTCCAGGCCTCAAAATCGCAGATCCGAAGTGGCAGTCAATAATTTTCCTATTTCTCTCTCTCTCTTACTCTCCCCCTGTTTTTCTACACTTTCTCACATTCCCACTTCACACCTTCCATAATCACACATCCTACTTCACTATTTTTTTTATTAATTTAGTTGAAAATCTCTCTCTTTTCTTTTTCACTTTTCCCGTTCTTATTTCTACTTTAAAAATTCACATCCTCTTCACATCTTACACTTAAAATAATATTTCTCTCTCTCTCTCTCTCTCTCTCTCTCTCGCATCCCATAGACATCCTCACATCCAAATCCCATTGGAAATGCTCTTACTATCGAGATGCAAGAACGTATTATGGGACAAACAAAGATAAAAATCCCAAAAATCTTCTTGGGATGGTAGGATTAACAATAGCATTTTCACGAAAGAACATTTCGACAAATTACACAAACATCTGTGAAGAGCAAATAAATTATCACGAAAATAAGAGGGCCAATAGACAACTTCGCCAAATTATAGAATTGGCAGAGATTCGATGCATTATAACCATCTAATGCTTGATACCTGGGGACTGGTAAAGGAGGCATATCCCGCCATTGCTTTGTATCTGTGTCCAGTACAAATGTACGTGCTGTAGGCCCTCTACATTGAGGACCATACTGTCCAGTAACTACATAAATATATCTCCCATCGGTTACCATCCCTAAATGTGAATGTGCCATTTCTTTTGGCATATCAAACCTTCCTCCCCATGTGTTATCAGTAAAATTGTAAATGTCAACATGCGAATGGACCTTCAAGAAAATAAAACCATTTAAGACCAACGAGTTCATATTTTTCAACACGTAATTTGCAGAAATATAGGTAAACAACTGAGAAATAATGGATATAAGTAGCACTATATAAAATGATAGTTTGTTGACTGTTGTGACAGGTAATAGCTCATCTCAGGATACAAAGACATTGCAAAAACAGGAATCCTTGGATTCTCACGTCTCATTTAGTGACAAGCTGAGGTATAAAAACTGTTCCACGAGACATTGGAACCTAATATATCTTTAAAAAAAAAAAGATCCAGCATCGGTAAAAGCTATCATGTAGCATCGGTAATCCATAAAAGATGAACAAAAAATAATCAGCATTTTTGAATGGGAATAAACTAATCTCATAACATAAGAGGCGAGTACAGAATCCTCACATCATTGATGGTTCCATATCCAGCAAATACATATAGAAGATCTTTTATTTGTATTGCTGCACCATCAAGACGAGGCACGGGTGCTGTTACCATCTCCTCCCATTTTAACTGTGGACCAGGCAAATCAGCAAAAGTTGCTGATAGGACTCTCTCAGGAACGCCATCCTTTTTATCTTGCTTACCTGTCCCCTATAATAGAGAGGATAATCAGCAATTAAGTTTCATGTCAAGGATAGTAAAACACTGAAACAATCCATCCATATGTTTCCAATTCAAGATTACAACTGGATGTATATTATCAACATGATGCTAGCCTTTTATATGTAAGAATGTGGCCACAATATTGAAACTCGAAACTTAGATCTAAAAGATGTTTTAAAAAAATGTAATAAAGATGGAGTAAAACAATAAGCTCATCTTAATGATTTATGATAATTTCTTCATTACTACTGTTATCATCATGCAATGTTGCCTCATTAATGTGTTTAAGAACAACACAGAACATATTCTAACTCCAATCTCTTTTCCACTTACAAGTTACAAATAATTCGATTAATAATTAACTAAATATACCACCCTCCAATCCCAAATAAATCTCTAAGACAATGCAGCTAATAAAAAACAAATATAATACACATAACAACAGCTATAGTTATGTAAATAACATAAATATTCAAGTTCTTTACATTTATTTAACGGGGGTTATAGTTCAGAACTAACTAACAAGCAAGGATGGATGGATGCAATTGGTAAAATTGACCTTAATCTGGGAAGAAACGGAGTGATTGTTCGTATGAACAACGTTGGGAACGACGAAAGTTTGGGAATCTTGCCGAGGCCAATTAGATGCGATCGACCGATAAGTGGATGAAGACGAAGAAGAGGAAGCCCATAGCAGATCTACAATGAGAAACGCTCCCAAAAGGCCGACACATAGAAACGCAAATTTGGTGGTTTTATGCTTCGCAGAAGCTGCCTTTCCCAATCTCATCTCAGCACATTCATTCCGTTTCGACTTTCAGCAGATTCAAACACCCCCTAACAATTAGTAAACCAGCGCATCGATGGCGGTGTCTGTGTTTGTGAGGGAGAGGGAGAAGGAGATCACTGTCCTATACAAACGCGTCGTATATAATTTCCACAGGATCTCTTTTTCCTTTACCTATGTCGGTGGGACATAACGATATCGGCAGAGGACATGTTTGGCTACCTAAGGCTCATATTTTTCTACTATTTTTTTGCCTGTTTGTTAATTGTTTGGGTTAATTTTCCATAAAATTGATTTTCTATTATAAATATCTCATAGTTAGGCAAAAGTAGTGAATGAAAATTACTCTTATGCCCCTGTAAAATTTATATATTACGATTATGTCATTGTCCAATATTACGATTATGCCATTGTCCACCCCTATAAATAGGGGCCTATATTCATTATGAAATATTAAGAATAAGAAATTCTCTCTGATTCTCTCTATATTCTCTATTGTTTTACAACACGTTATCAGCACGAGTCTCTAGTCAATTGAGTAATAACGGGAGTATGCTCTACAGTTGCATCTAAATGATGAACCTCTGTATCAGAAACCTGATTATAACTGATCAATGTTTCCTTTTATCTCAAACTAAAAAGAATAATTCTGACCGATCCAGATATCCGATCGACGAATAGCCACCTTCATCAGAACAGGCTCGTTGAGGAGAAGACTTGCCCGAAATCTGGAGATGATCCGACTGCTGAAACAGAAGATATTGACCAGAGAAGAAAAGTTGAAAAAAGCGAAACTTTCAAAGCAAATTCACGTCAAACCATAAATCCAAATGACGATCGGACAACAAATCCATGACGACGGCGACGGGACGATCCTCCGGCACCGGCGCGTGTCGACGGCGGAGTCACCGGCGGACAGCGCGTGAAGCGCGTGACGGCCGCGCGCAGACGTCGACACCGCGCGTGGAGGCGCGTGGAAAGGAATTCGGCGATGACGTCAACAGGAAGTTTGTTCATATCGACGTTCTTGATTTTTCTATGGTCTTACTTTTCTGTTTGGTACAGTTTTGGACATTTTCCGGTGGTCGAACGAGGCGGCGTCGTAAAAACTATTTTTACGAAAATTCCGGCGAGATTTTGAACTTCGGACCAAAAGTAAGTTTGTTCTAAATTAAATTTCAAACCTATTGACGGTTTCGATTTATCCATATGATCAATATATTAAAATATGGACGATTTTGTCCTTGATGATACGATAAAATATATTAATCGTGATTTAACGAAATTTATTAATCATTATTAATGATATGATGATAAGTGTTAATAAAATATGTATTATAAATTATTTAACACTACTATGTAATCAATACGATAAATTAAAAGATTTAAAAGTAACATAATAGTTGCCATACCGTGATGGATTGAGTTTTATGGACTGAATTTATACCTTAACTGGAGATGACTCATTATCGTAACGGATTGGACTATTATGAATACCTTGACTGGATTTGAAGATACGACTCGCTCACTCATGAAAGGTAATTATTTCATTATGTATCAGTTTAATTATTTCATGATGTTGATACCGCCTATATGGCCGGTTTAAGTATTTCATTATGTCGATTTCGCCTATATGGTCGATTTAGAAATTGAATATATAGAATACTTTACATATATTCATATTTTATATTATTTCAGAAACACCTCAATTGTTGGTTAATTCTAACATATTAGAGGATGTTGTCAACATATATACATGGTGATATTATTATTGTTTAACCTATATACATGGTGATATTATTGTTATTTGATACTTCATCAAATGATACCAGAAGTTATCATTACCAAAAAGTTGGTAAATGTTGATAAAAATATTTCATCCAATGGTACCAGAAGTTACCAATATCTGAATTTGAATGGGTGGATGAAAATTATTCAACAAAGAGAATGTTGATGTATGATAAAATAATATCACATGATAGCACGGATATGGCTAATGTGAAAATAATCTCATCAGTATTATGAGATGAATATTAGATGATAAGTTTCTGGAAAAGTTCTTACACGAGCACTTATGTATTCCAGAAGAAGTACATATTTACTCCAGAAGAAGTAAAAATTATCATCTAAACATACTAAAATGATATTATTATTGCTCCTGAAGAAGCATAAACGAGACATACATGCAAAACGCAAAAGGGGGAAACATTTATGATCCTCAAAATGAGAGATGTGTTTCGGGAGTAGCCGTATCCTACCACCTCTGACCTTTTGAGGAAATAAAGAAAAATGTGTGTTTCAAGAGTAAGAAATACTCCATACTCTACTACCTTAAATCTTTGAGATACACAAGATTAAACATTAACAAAATCCTAGAAATTTATGGTGTGTCTCAAGAGTGAGAATACTCCATACTCTACCACCACCTATTCTAGAGTTCACAAAGATAAATTTACATTAACCGGACTCCATTTTCGCTTGATTCCCCTTCCTTGCGACCAATCTATCTTAACTCCTGCTGGATCTTGTATTGGAATATATGATTGCAACTTATCCAGCAGTTCCTCGATAGTAGGAGCAGAAATAAGGATTCTCCTAGAAAATGGAGAGATGAATCCCTGATCCACAGCATAATCAAGAAATGTTAGCAAACCATCAAAGAAATTGTTTACATTTAAAAGCCCAATAGGCTTAGTATGGAGATCTAGTTGAGCCCATGAGGTAATATTAAAGATTTCTTCTAAAGTACCAAAACCTCCAGGCAGAGCTATGAAGGCATCAGAACCATATAGCATGCAAGTTATGCGTTCATGGATAGATAAGGTTTGTACTTCATGCCCTCGTGTTTTGCATGCGATATCAGCTAAAGGAGTAGGTATAACACCTATCACTCTTACTTTCTCTGCTAGAGTGGATTGTGAAACACAACCCATCAATCTACTGCTACCTCCTCCATACACGAGAGTGATACCTTTCTCTCCCAATTTCTTTCCAAGATCCACTGCTGCTTCTAGACACCCAAAACATTTCCCTACTTTTGATCCACAAAATACACAGATAGTTTTGATCTGTCGAAGTTTTGATCCTTCCATCTTTGGGAGAATAAGGAAGGAGAAACTTATGAGAAAATGATATTTTGGGATGAATGAAACTGTGAAAATCAGTGGCTTTTTAAACTTGAAAAACTTCACTATTTACTGCTCATGTTTTGAAAAAGTGAAGATTTACTTTTGACAGAATCACCCTACTAACCTTTCGGTGATTTAATATTTTTAACCAGCCTTTATCAAAACTCGTGAAAGAAAACAGAAAAATATTTTATATGTGTATATATATCAAATGATTTACCTTGTATTAATGCTGCGTAGCCAAAACATCATTGTTTATAACAGCCTGGCAAACAAGATCTTTTGCTATTATATTCTTGAGACTATAACGCTCTTTATCGCTGATAAATTTAGCCCATAAAGATAGTAGCTCACGCTGCACATACCCACTAGGGTGCGTCTCAAGAGTCAATCGGATATCATCCAATAACTCCTTACTCAGCCCACCCTTGATAAAGTCTATCTTATCATCTCGATTTATAGATGAATACCCTATTGACTTACAACGGGTATCACATGTCCATCGAGCACATTTGTAGCAACTATTTAATCTTTTTGCTCTTCGCTTCTTTGCAAAAGTACTCTTACCTAAGCCAGGCTTGTGCTTAGGAAATGAATCTGGTAATTCACCAGCTAATCGAACTTTCGCTTCGATCAACCAGCGAACATCTTCTGGGATGCCATGATCCATCAGCAACCTCAATCTTTCTAGCCTAATTCGATAAATTTTTCTCAAATCATTTACTGGAAGATTAGAATAATATTTGCGAATATTTGAAAGTATGATATCCATTTTTGATGGATCTAGCCTCTTCCCAAATCATCTATTTAAATACATTATTCAACACGTGAAAGAGCGATGGCTCCGCATGTCAGTGATATCGATTCCATCAAGAAATAATGGAATAAATTATTGAAAAGGTGAGATAATGCGTCGTTACCTTTTTCGATATAAGGGAAGATTTGGCGACAAGATTGAGATCATGAGATATTTCCTTGGATATTGTACCTGATTTTTTCGGTATAAAAGTAATAAAGGTATGCTGAATTGAACTGTACAGAAATACGTACTGATGAATACTGTATTGAACCAGAAGTTCATACATATGTACAAGTAAAATATCTTGTTGAACCAGAAATTCTATAATGATTGGTTAGATTCCAATTCAATAATGAGATTTATTGAGAATGAATAATGGCATTCATTAAAGAACCAGAAGATTGTTATCATTGCTGCTTGTTCTCAAAAGCAAATTAATTATCTCACTAAATGAATGACTGATTTTTGCTCAAGTAATGATATTACGAGCAAAGTGATAAATGCTAGCATGAATATATCTTAAAGTCATTAATGATTTTACGAATTAGTTGAGATAATAGAATATTATATTGCTAATGGTTTAGCAGATTAAAAGCCTCGAGTTATTTGCTATGAGAACAATTTGATTATGCAGCAATATTCTACATATAAACATGTCAATACGATGAAATAATGATTTGCTTGTGAAACTTTATGATTTCTAAGAAGTGCGATATCTATATACACTCCAACAATACGCACTTGATATATGATTGTGATTATATCCATAATTACGTATGACATGTGTTGCGACATTTTAGCCGATTGATATAATATAAGATTTGTGAATATTATGGGGAAAACACGCTTAAAGCGTAATTATGCCTGAAGCATAATGACTATCGATTCCAAAATAAATATCTCTTGAATGATTGAGATGATCCCTTTGAGGCTAAATACTCATGGTGAGTAAAAGGGACATAATTAAATGATGAGATATTCAGGTACCTGATGATAGAACATATACAGAGATCTCTCTATGTTATATTGAATTGAAATGAAATCGATAAATAAGTCGACTACATACAACCCTCTTATGAAAATGAGGTTGATGAAATTATAATACTTTGGCCAAGTATATAACCCCAATGTAGGGATTATTATTCAAGGACCAGAAGTCCAAATGCTTAAATGTATAAAGCCAGTAATTATATGTACAAATGAAAAATATTTCACAGTCGTAGATGACGACTCGTTGCGCGCAAGATTTTTCATTGAACTGGCATGACATATGGTGGATGTGACTATAATCTAAATCACTAGCTTGAGCTCTTTGATATACTAATGAGTGAGATCAAAAAGTGTGATTCTCATCTCGGTATTTTGAGGGTATTCTTTGATGTACCAGTTGATCGCGGTACGTTGGGATTTCAAGTAAAATGATTATAGATTATATGTCAAAATTGATATCTATTTCAATGATTGATTATGCTCCTACAAATTAGAAATTGCAGTTTATAAAGTGCAAGAACATACATGTATAAATCATTGAAAGATTCAATTTGCCCAAAATGGTATCTTTATAGAATGAAGTGTGATTTTTAAAATAAAATCACATGAAGAATGATACATATGACCCCATAATATAATTGGAGTGTACTATTATTATATTTGAATATTTGGGCATGCAATTGATTTTCAATATGCAAAATTATATTATCCACCGAAAATTGATTATTCACTACAAGTGAATATGAAAATGAATGTGTTTAATTATTCACAGAAGTGAATTCTAAATTTTGATAGAAGTGAATCAATTCTAGATTTTATTATTCACCAAAAGTGAATTCTAAATTTGATTATTCACCAGAAGTGAAAGATGCAATCGATAAATTAGTACAACATTGTTTAATATAGCATGTTATGACATCATAAATGAGTTATGAATGATTTATATAAAGCTCATCATGAATGATATGTTTTGATGAAAATATATGAGATTGCATCAATATACTTGTGATATTCCATGAAAAGGAATAAATACGCGTTGCACTCTTTTTCCCTTAGCTGAGGTTTTTCCCACAGGATTTTCCTAGCGAGGTTTTTAATGAGACAACAGTTGAGGCGTATTGATAAAAACTAATGAGAATAATGTACTCTTTTTCCCTTCGCTGAGGTTTTGTCCCACAGGGTTTTCCTAGCAAAGGTTTTTGAGGCATCATCATAGCTATCAACAAGCTATAATTAACAACACATTGTTATACTGGAATGATATCAACAAATGAAGAAAATCATACACATCTTATGAAGAATGTTATGATATCGGCTATACACAAGAAGATTTTCATATATACATTCCAGAAGTAAGATGATATCAATGTTCGAGAAGATCATGAATCCTCAATTGCACACTTCAGGGGGAGAAACATGCTGTACTCTTTTTCCTTCGTTCAGGTTTTATCCTACTAGGTTTTCCTGACAAGGTTTTAACGAGGCAGCAGCTGTACTCTTTTTCCTTGGTTCAGATTTTATCCCACTGGGTTTTACTGACAAGGTTTTAATGAGGCAGCACTTCTGAACTTCAAGATTCAGTACATGATTTGTTCTACTCAAACGTCAAACTCAATGATTCACCATGGTCAACATCAGGGGGAGCTTCTGTACTCTTTTTCCTTCGCTCAAGTTTTATCCCACTGGGTTTTCTTAGCAAGGTTTTAACGAGGCAGACCATTGAGCAAGCGAGTAATATGTCATTCAAGGGGGAGTATTATAAATATCTCATAGTTAGGCAAAAGTTAGGCAAAGTAGTGAATGAAAATTACTCTTATGCCCCTGTAAAATTTATATATTACGATTATACCATTGTCCAATATTACGATTATGCCATTGTCCACCCCTATAAATATGGGCCTATATTCATTATGAAATATTAAGAATAAGAAATTCTCTCTGATTCTCTCTATATTCTCTATTGTTTTACAACATTTTCCAACTTTTCTTGGATTTCGCAAGTTTTTCCCTGTTTTGGAAAAATTGATTTTCCACCGTATATTTTCATTTCGTTTAATCATTTTTATTGTTAATAATTATATATTTTTTTTAATAATTAATATTATTATTATCAAGTTCAAATATCTAAAAAATAAAAAAAATTGATTGAATAACAAAATTTTTAACTTTATTTTTCATGAAATAATGTCAATTAAACAATAAAATTTAAAAAATTCTCAATTTTTTCATCTTAAAAATTTTAAAATAATTAAACACATTAAACTTTCAATTTTTCAGAAAAATATTTCTAGTAATTTAATTCTTTAAAATTCTTTTTTTTTTTTTTTTCACTCAAATTCAACATTCGCTATCAAACCAACCATAAATTTACCTTTTCTCCCTGCAAAAGCGAATTGCCAAAGCCTGTCGAACCATAATTTCCGCAAAAAATATGTTTTATCAAGTCCTTGTTTGATTCCCATAATTTTTGAAAAAGTGGATTTTAAATAGTAATTTTAAAAAATTGTATGATTAAAAAGTAATTTAAAAAGTAAAAATTATATATTTGATTTTTTTAAATTATTGAAATTGATTACTTTTAAAAAAAAAAGTATAATTTTTATGAAAAATAATATTTATCAAACAAAGCTAAAAATCTTTAAAGAACGCTTTTTTTTTAGAGTGAGATGAGATGAGATGAAGTCCAAGGGCATGACATTTCCATTCCGTGGAATCCACCTCAGCCCTAATTCTAATCCGCCGCCACTAGACTACGACCCTCGTTAGATTCACCTTACTACACCACTCCATTTTATCCCTACATATACAAGGGGATCCGTTGATTCAGAAGTACTCATTATGCGGCTTGTTTCACAAACCCTAATAGAACCACCTCCACCTCATACCAGCTGAACTCCCCCGCCGCAATTTGTTTAGCCTGGCTGATAATGGCTCGTATATAGAGTTTTGCGAAAAGTGTTCATCAGCTCTCCAACGTGTGACGGAGGAGGAGGAGGAGTTCAATTCACTCATCACCACCTTCCAGGGATGGCATTCCTATGCTTTCCACATATTTCATTGTATAAAAATGATTAATTATAAATATTTACACGTTAATGAATCACATATTGCATAGAACTTCAATTTTAGATTATGTTTATTTGATTTGCAGTTTGCTTATTTTATTCACGCTTGTTCTATTAATAATGTGCGTAAACACCCTCGGCATATGATGTACTTTTCAGAGTTGAGTACTCAGATTTCTTTTGGGTATGATGATCCTCATCTGAATAGGAAGATCTGATGCCTCCTAAACCACTTTCTTCTAAACAGCAATCTTCTTTTTTTATCTGATTTTCTTATTATTTACTCTATTATTATTATTTTTATTTAACCTGTTATCTAAGGGCTTAGTTTGGGCGTTCGATAAGGAGAATGCAAGTATTACATTTAATACAAGTTACTTTTCCCTTTTTCTCATGATGATAGTGTTTTTGTAATGTTAGCACTTCCATCTATCTATCTATAATGTTTATTTATGGTAGACAAAATAACATATTCACCCGTTATGAGATGGTTGGAAAATGGTGGACTCCACTTATAGGGTTGGACGTGTTAAAATGTCCACTTGTTTTACTCATTTGTGGGTCTGCACCCTCAAAAATACCATCCAGTCCTTTATTTAGATGTATTTTCTTTGATTATTATTTGGGTTCATGGAAGCCGATGATGACTAATTGTATCTACCTGAAATGCATCTTGCAATAATGTAGATAAAACATTGAACTAGGACGGTCTGAGGCTTCAACCTTTTTTTAGGAGACCTAAATCAAAACGATAAAACTGTCACCTGCTCAATTTTGGAAAATGCTATTCTTACTCACATTTCCTTACTCTTACTCTCTCCTCCCGTGCGGTGGGGTCTACAATTATTTTAATATAATATTTGTGGATCCCACCTCATGTGAGGGGGGAGAAAAAGAATGTGTAAACTAAAGAGTAAGTGGGGAGAAAAAGAATGTGTAAACTAAAGAGTAAGTGTAGCACGGTCCCTCAATTTTACCTCATTTATTTTCCTTTTATTTTATTTTTATTTATTGAGTCTACATCACGTGCTGCAATATTGGCGGGACTTTTATAATTTCTATTTGTCCTTCTAGATCATTTATCTGCAGTGTTTATGAATGATGAGAGCAAATAATTACAGTTATCCCTGTCTGATAATTTATGCTGAAATCTTGTAATCTGACATTAAGTACTGCAGTGTTTCTATATATTTGCACTTGCTTATTAAAATGCAGTCTCGTCTTTTTTTTTTTTATAGTGATCATGGTATCTATTTGTTTAGTTATATTCCACAAGTTAACTATGTGAAGTTTCGATTGTAGTCCTTGTTTACTCACGCTTCTCTGGATTCTCTTTCTTGTATGTGCTATATTTTTTATGGAGAAATCATAAACCTCTTGCATTTCAGTCACAAAGTAGGTGATTGGTTACATCCAAGCAAAGGGAACCTCCACTCGTCTTCAGTGATTTGGTAGGGATGGTACAGGTGCGGACTAGTTCATCGCCCTAGTTCTTATGTGGTTCCATCCATTGGTTCTGTTGAAATCGTTGGTCCTTTAACACCTCCCAAGTTGGTTGTCCCTCCCATTTCCCTCCTCTCTGTTGCAATTCAAATTCCAAGCCACACGTTGAGATAAAGGTAGGTTATATAGGATTGTGTTGGGTACTGAGTATAACTTGAAGTTTGGTGTTTGTATAGTGTGTTAACTGGGTCTGATTTGATGTTAAAGAGGATCAACAAAATCAATAGGTTCAACATGGTGATGAAAGTTCATCTGCCTTGTTATGGTTTGGACTGATCTATTCAATTTTCTCATGTGGTCGTCTTGTATTTATTGTCAGATGATTCTCATTTAGCAGAGAGGGAGAAGACTTTCAGAAATGCATCAGCGTTTGAGTAACAAGGGTGAAGTGATGTTTAAGATTATAAATGGTGACTTACATGTCTGAACATCTCGATGAGGTGGGTATAAAATTGGTAATTCATGTATATTAAATTAGGTTTGCTGGCAATATTATATAATATGGATTTGTGCGTAGATGGTCCTATACATAGTGTGATTCGTACATTCGAGATTAAACCCCCAAGTGTATATGTAGCAATGTGTAAATTTCGGTATTTTAAAATGGTATGCTCTCCCTCGGCTTGTTATTTTTTATTGCCGTGAATTGTGGCATGTTATGATATGCACATCAGATAGTTGAGGTTGAGAAGCGTAGCCTCGGTTTGGGAAATTTTTATCTTTTTAAACAACAAAATTTTATATATCATTTTTTAATCACATATTTTCTCTTTTTACTTTTTAACAACATATTTTATATGGAAAACATAAAAAAAAAATATGTTTTTAAACCCAACTTTTAACAAATTGAGCAATAGTGAGCTGTTTGTGATGGACTTGTTCAACACTCGAGATGCTCGCAAGCATACATGTCAGCTTTTCCACCTACGGACTAGCAAGTTCTAATGCATGTACAATGTAACATTGGGAAGAGTCTATTGGTATATACTTGTAATTGCATAGGTAATGTTAGTATACATCCCGAATAATTTGATGATGTATGATCCTTACCATGTTACATGAGTAGGGTAAAATCGGGTTGTGACATGCTCTCGCACCTATTTTGTGTGCGCTTGCCTCGCATCCACACGTGTCCTTCCTCTTTAAATAATCTTTCACCTCAAAGGACTTGTTAAATTTTTCTCATTTACGGTATCGCCCCCTTTGCTAATGAGAGTTTACAGTGCCCTCGCACTTCGTCTTGCACTTGCCGCCTTCAACATCAACCTTTTCACTGTGCTATTTGTACTAGTCACTTCGTTGGTGGCTCTCATGGCCGCAGCTCCTCCAACATGTCGAAGCATATTCAATGCACTGTCTTCTTTAGATGGATTCCCTTCAATACACCGTCACGCTCATCGAAACAAACGTGCAAAATGACTACTAACCATGCATTTTCCTTCGTCATCCCAAAGTTTTTCTCCATCAATTGATTAGCTTATTGACGTCATTTTGCCATTTTGCTCATGGAAGTCACGCCTTTGATGACCTGAAATCGTGTCGCAGAACACACGCCATTGGTCTGCCACTACAGGAACGCAACATTCGAACGGTCCCGCTCTGATACCATTTGTGACGAACCTGCCGTGCCAGCAAGCTCTACTGCATGTATATGTAAGTCTTGGAAGTGCTTATTGATATATACCAGTAATTGTATAGGTCATGTCAGTACACATCTCGAATAATTCGATGATGTATGATCCTTGTCGTGTCACATGAGTTGGGGAAAAATCGGGCCATGACACGGTGTTCCAATGGATGATATGTATACAAACAAGTTACTAATCTGAATAAATTTTCATCTCAAATGACTTGTATATCATGGTTGTTACTCTCATATCTCTTTGTATATTTGAATATACTTTCAACAGTATACAAACGATCATTCATATTGAAATAGTTGCCACTATGTTTTAGTGCAAAAATTGCATTAGAGGTCCCCAATATTTGACACTTGTTACACTTTTGTTCTCAACCCTTAAAAGAAATACCTTCCATTTTGATAGTGCTTCGATCCTTGTGACAAATTAGTAATTATTTGTTTGGTAAAAGTTTTTTGTCTAAAAATAAAAAAATATGATGTTTTCGAGATAAAATATTTGATTGAAAAACGACTTTAAAAAAAAATCTTGTATATAAACTTGTTTAAACCAAATGAATTAAATTTGTATGACAATGCAATTTTGTACACGTATATTGAAATTTTAAGTATAACAAAAATAAATACATAAAAGGAAGATTTAAAAGTTAATAATTATGTCAATATGTATTCACTAAGAATCACACAATGCTCCACGGCTTGTGCAGGCCCTTGTCAATTCCTTTGAGTTTCGATCTTGCGACCAATGAGAGCTAACTTTCGTGATCCTCTATCTATTATGTAACGACCCGGGTCCCACTTAACGGGCTGTTTCGGCCGTTAGATGACGGTGTACTGTCCCCACTGTACCAATACGAATCTTTTCATCATGCTTTATCCTCACTCGCACGCTCTCCGAGAAAACTTCTCAGGAGGTCACCCATCCCAGAATTTCTCCAAGCCAAGCACGCTTAATTGTGGAGTTTCTAACGATGGACTTCCGGAAAAGAATATGCATCTTGTTGGTATGAGTAGTAACTATCATTTCTTTTAAGCTTTCTTGGTCGAGGTATTACAATAATTGGTCTAATGGTATCAGGGATTCCATAAAGTTTGTACTTAACCCCTAGGTACCAGGTTCGAATCCCTGAGGAGGAAAAAATCCACTTTCTGGAAACTAGGCCGCCAGCCCTTGAGGAACATGACGATCAGGGGGGAGTGGAAAGATCATGAGTAGACGGCCGACAGCCCTTGAGGACTGGGTACGCTACAAATTTGTAGCGTACCCAGTCCTCAAGGGTTGGCGGCCTAGTTTCCAGAAAGTGAATTTTTTCCTCCCCAGGGATTCGAACCTGGTACCTAGGGGTTAAGTACAAACTTTATGGAATCCCTGATACCATTAGACCACGACTGGTAGCCCTTGAGGATCGAGTACACTACACATGATATCATCAAGCCATGGTATAGAAGTACAAGACCACTCAAGAAGTCAAAAGTGAGCATATCAAAGGTGAGAGTTTCAGGGGGTAAAGATTAAGTGCCTCTTATGTGTAAGTAGTTTTTTGAATATTTTATATTTTTGGAAGAATGTGTGATTGAAAAAGAGAAAATTGCACTCCATAATACATTTTGGTTTTGTATCAACAAAAATGACACATTTTTATAATTTTGACAAATATGACAATTTATGACTTATTTGCTCTTAAAAGAAATTTTAATTCTGCTTCAATCCTACTTACAATGATTTTGACTAGGTAAGAAACTTTGTTCTAAAAAGTGGATAAAATAAGCTCAAATCATATCTCAACTTTTGACACTTCAATGAGAGAGAAAATTCAAAAAATAGTTGTGTTCCTATTTACCCAAAAAACGACATTTGCCCAAAATCATTTCATACCCAAACCTACCTCTCTCATACTTCTATCATAACAAAACCTTGAATCTTCTTGGATTTGATTTTTTCTTTTTTCTTTTTTGAATTTAATCTTCTTCTAAACCTAATCCCAGTATCATATCCATAGATTTGGGTCTTTTGTAGTTCGAAATAGAGTTTGTGTATCATCTGTGATGTCTGGGGTCTTCAACTGCCGACATGTCATCTACGACGTCTATTCCGGCTCCGATTGTCAACTGGGAACCCTTACCACCACATCATCTGCATCAACCTGAATCATCAACTGGATACTGAGAGGTACTAGAATTTTTCTCCTCTCGTATTCGTGGTTTCCTTTTTACTTACATTTTCGAATATTTCATCTACGGGCTACTTAAATTTATTTTGTTGGGATATTTATTTTGCTGAATCTGGTATGTGATTTCTTCTTCAAAATCTGTTTTCTAACCGTTAAAGAAATGGATTTTGGATGTCAATCTTGATGGTTTTTGGGATTGTTAAATTTTCTTCTTCTAGTGTTAATCGTGTTTCTAAAAAAAGAACATGAAAGTAACTTTTAAGCTTAGCTAATTTCTAACTTCAAAAGTTGCTTTCTTTCTACTGTTCTTAAAAGTTGGTATTTTTACAAAAAAAAAAAATTATTTCAAAATTCATCTTCTTTAAAAGCAATCTCTTAGTAAAAAAGTAAGGTCATGTTATCTTTACTGTTTTCAGGTCATTTTTTATTTTTATTTTTCGAAATAGCAAAAACACGTTCTTTTTTTCATTTTCGAAAATGTATTTTCAAAAACAACAAAAAATTTGCAAAGAAAATGCAAAATGACGAAATAGTCATTTTGAGCATTTTCAGTTAAAACAGCATAAAACTTCATAAACATGGAAAATGAATATTTTCACTAAGAGAGTTGTGCCCTAAATGGTTGGGTCTTGGTCGGCACATGGCTATGTCACTAGTTCGAGCTCGGATCTCAGCAGAAGTTATGAAGGAAATTTTATTTATTTTTGTTTTTTTTTTTCAAAATTTTTAAATGAAATGGTAGAAGCAAGGTTTCAAACACGAAACCTTAATGAAGAATTTCAACAACCTAGCCAGGGCTACCTGTCGTTGTTATGCTCTAACTTATATAAATTATATTATATTTCTTATAATATTTTCGAGACTTGCACTCTAATAGTTGTATTTGTCTTTTTAATATTTTCTAATCATTATTAAATCACACAATACAAAATTAGTTCATTATTAATTTTATCCTTTTTTTTTCTTTCTAAATCTTGAATATACAAGAAATTTTATAATTTAATCTATAAGCAAATTAATTACAAATAGTTAAATTAGAATTTTACAAAATTTTAAATAGAACGTATTTTTCAATTTTTCATTTTCAAAAAAAATCTCAAAAATGACAAAGTAAATGCGTTTTCAGCAAATTTTTGAAAATAGAAAATGTTTTTGAAAATGAAATACAAAAAGAACGTCATCTAAGTCTTCTTTTTGAGGATTTGCAAAATATTTGAGTATTTTGTCCCGGAGTGCATTGTGGATCTAGAACATTATAAAATTTAGGTCCCATCTCATATCTAAAAGACTTGAGCACAGTGGCGAACCTATGTAGGGACCAGTGGGTGCAATTGCACCCACTGGCTCCCATTTTCTTCTTTTTTCTGTTCATTTTTTGTTTTTTGTTTCAAATTTTTAGCATATTATTGATCGATTAATCCATTTTACAATATTTCGCACCCACTGGACCAAATTCTTGGGTCCGCCCCTGCTTGAGCACAACGTATTGGACATAACATCCTTGTTGAATGATTATTTTTCAGATTTTCAACGAGTTAGAATTCAGGGCCAAAATTTCTCGCAAGCACGCCTTATATGACACTCAAGAATTGCACAAGCAAAAATGGACCAATGGTGTAGTTCTATCTGTCAACCAAACTAACAAGAAAGTTGCACATCTTTAGAAAAACCTGCAAAATGTTTGATTCTCTCCTCTTGAACATAGAATCCTAACATAAGAAGAATATACCATATTCAGGACATCAATTATACAATAAGAGAGGATTGAATCTTATTCATTATACCGATAAGTGTATTTTATACACTTATTTCTACCCTAAAAGTAGGATTTTATATGTTTGTTTTAGAATATTCGCTATTTATTTTGTGTTATTTGTTTACATTTCAGAAATAATCCCAAAGTCGAGAAAATAAAGGAATTGAAGCGAAAATTGAGCAATTGGATGTAAAAGGGGTCAAAGTGAGCAATTCAAGAATTGATGCAGTCAATCAAATAGCTAATTTGAAGAAAAAATCGAATTTGGAAGAAATCAGAAGTTCAGGGGTTAAATTACAACAATCAGAAGTTGGAGGACTTGCTGTGCAATTAAAAGACAGGGACCAAGTTGCAGAATTTAAAAGATAAAAATTGCAGCCGGAATTACAACCGTGCGACCGCACAGTTGAAAAAGGCGTGCGACCGCACGGTCAGAAAATTCGGCGACTGAAGTTTACCTGCAGAGTCATGCGACCGCGTGTTTCTGAACCGTGCGGCCGCACGGTAGTCCCGACTGGGCCTCAGCTGGGCTTTTTACGCGGAATTCAGCCGTTTTCTCCATAATTAACCTAATTCTCATGAGCATCTATATATACCAGACCTAAGGCACGAAATTAAGGGTTCCCAACTTGCTAAATTCATGCCAAAACGCTGTCGAAGTTCCGAGGGATCCAAACCACGCCAAGATCAAGATTGAAGATATAATTGCAAGGAGATGAATTGGGTTACATCTTTTCATATCTTTTGTTATTTATTTTCTATTATGTTTCTAGGCTAGGTTAATTGTGTTGGAATTGTGATGAAATTTTGATTTCTTGACTCCATATTTTAATCTATTATTTAATTTATGCAATTCATGATTTTGAGCAATTGAATTATGCTTTTTCTATCATGCAATTACTTGATCACTAGTTGTATGATTTTAGGTTGTGATTTCTTAAGTTCGAAAGATTAGACTTGTTTCGATTGCCACAAAGTCCGATAGGGGATAGAAATATACCCATATGCTTTGTGTTATCTGCTATAATATTCATAGTTCTTTTAATGCTTTCGTGCACATTCGTATTCAACATAGAAATATAGTTGGGTCGTGTGTAGGAATAGACGTTATTGCTTGTCCGAAAGGAAGTTTTAACAACATTAGGAATATGGATTTTCAAAACCCATGAATTGTAATTAAATAATTGGTTAAGATATGGATGATAGAGTCAAAATGGATTCATAATTCTAACGCATTTATTTTCATTTGTTTAAAATCAAATTTGTCAATTTTTTAGTTTAATCTTTATTTTAGTTTTCAAAATCAAAATTCTCAACTCAAAACAATTTCTCTAGTTCCGGTTAAGGTAGTAGTCTAAAATACGATTAAAACAATCTCTGTGGGAACGATATTCGGACTTAAAATCCACTTTATTACTTGCGCGACCCGTGCACTTGCGGAGCGTCGTCAAGTTTTTGGCGCCGTTGCCGGGGATTGTTATTTAAATTTATTTTTAGATTACTTTCACTAATTCGGACTTTTTACTTGTTTTAATTTTATTTTTACTTTTACTCTTATTTTTTTTTATTTTTAGGATTTTAATTTCTTTGTTTTAGTTAGTTACTAGTTTCCTTTCTTTTAGTTGTGTATGCTACGTTCGAAAAAAGGGAATCTCTTCGAAGCTGACCCGGAAATAGAACGTACATTACACCGTAGGTTAAGAGAACTTGGGGAATTAGATAAATCTAAAAATAAAAAAGAAGATCAAATGGCAAACAATATGGCTTTACCTGGTGTTGAGCTAGAAGATGAGGGGAATAGACTTGTAGGAGATTTCATGACCCCACCAATTGTCCAAAACCAATCAAGCATAGTTTATCCACCTTTTGATCTTGCAAACTTCCAATTAAAGACCAATGTGATAAATATGTTTCAAAATGGACATCAATTCTATGGCAAACCCGATGAAAATCCACATGCACATGTATCTAAATTTTTAGATATGTGTGAACATTTTAAATATCAGGGTGTGTCAGATGACGCCATAAGACTTAGGTTGTTTCCATACACCTTACGAGATAGGGCAATAGATTGGTTAGACTCCCGTCCTCCTGCAAGTATAACAACCTGGAATGACTTGGCCCAAAAATTTTGCACAAAATTCATGCCCCCAGCCAAAGTTGCTAAACTCAGACATGAGATAACAATTTTTCAACAACAAGAGTTTGAGTCATTTGATGAAGCATGGAATAGGTTTAAAAGCATGCTTAGGAAATGCCCTCAACATGGATTACCCAAAAATGAGCAGGTAAGGTACTTTTACATTGGCTTGCTTCCTCAATACAAGAGTCTTGTTGATTCATCATCAAATGGATCAATAACAACCCAAACTCTTGATGGAGCACTTGAACTGTTTGAGAGAATAGCCAATACCAACGCAATGTGGGCGTCTGAGAGGACCATTCAAAAGAAACCAGCAGGAGTTTACGCAGTGGATGATGTTTCGGCATTGTCTGCTAAATTAGACTCTTTGATGAATTTCATACAAACCAACCATTTAGTGAAAAGTGTAGTAACTGGATGCGAGGAATGTGGGGCCAATCACAATACCTCAGATTGTCCAATTTTGGCAGCTCAAGTTGAGCAGGTCAGCTTTATACAAGGGGGACATCGCCAAAATAATCCATACTCCAACACTTATAATCCTGGTTGGCGAAATCACCCTAACTTTTCATGGAGGGATAATCAAAATGAAACTGGCCAGCAAGCCCCTCCACAGCAGGTAGTGGAGAAGAAACCTCAACTTGAGGAGATGGTTGTGAAATTGATGGAGAAAACTGACCAGTACATGAGCCAGACCAATCAATTTATGGCTAAAACTGATCAGTTCATGACAAAAACTGACCAATTCATGAGGATGACCGAAACTACATTGCGAAATCATCAAGCTTCAATCAAAAATCTGGAGACGCAAGTGGGACAGATAGCACAGTTGATCACAGTTAGAGCTCCGGGTACATTACCTGCAAATACTGAGGTAAACCCAAAGGAACAACTAATGGCCATAAATGTAGTACAACATGAGATAAATGCTATCACTACGCGTAGTGGTGTGCAACTTCCTGAGATTCATGCTAAAAAGCCAGCTGGAGTTCCTGAAAAAGTTGTGGATAATGTTGAGAAGATGGTTGAAAGGGAAGATGACCATGAGGTGAAATCAAAAATTAAGCCTCATGAGTCTCCTATTCCATTTCCACAAAGGCTGAATAAAACAAGAGAGGATAAGCAGTTTAACAAGTTTTTGAATATGCTTAGAAAACTGCACATAAACATCCCCTTCTTGGAAGCCATCACACAGATCCCAAGTTACGCCAAGCTGCTAAAAAAGATGATGTCTAGCAAGAAAAAGCTTGAAGAACTTGAGGAGGTCACTTTGAATGAAGAATGCAGTGCAATCCTGCAAAACAAGCTGCCACCTAAACTCAAAGACCCAGGGAGCTTTTCAATACCTTGCATTATAGGTGATTTAAGATTCAACAAGGTCCTATGTGACCTAGGTGCAAGTATAAATCTGATGCCCCTGTCGTTATACAAGAAATTGGGACTAGGTGAACCAAAGGAAAGCAATATCAGATTGCAACTGGCTGATCGATCAATCTGTCACCCATATGGAGTTGTGGAGGATGTATTAGTGAAAGTTCACAAATTCATATTCCCAGCGGACTTTATCATCTTAGATATGGAGGAAGATGAGAATTTGCCTTTGATACTTGGTCGGCCATTCCTAGCAACTGCACGAGCATTAATTGATGTAGAAAAAGGAGATGTAGTGCTGCGGGCTGAAAATCAAGAGGTGACTTTCACAATGATGCAATTTGATGTCCATGAGCCAGAACTAGAAAATTGCTCCAAGATAGATGTCGAGTTGGAATTGGCATACTGGGAGAAGTATGAATACAAGGTAAGGGCAGATGATGAGGCTACACCATCTAATCTAAAACCACCTTGAGAGTTTGCCAAAAAGTCTAGCTCTAGACTTTAAATGAAGCGCTTGTTGGGAGGCAACCCAACCTCTCAAACCCTTTTCATTATTCGTTTGTTTATTTTTTTTTATTGCTTTTATTACTTTATAGTTGTTTAGTTGCTTGACAGTGCATTTTAGGGGTACTAGTATGTTTAAAATGCATGCATTGAATTGTTATGTGTTTTAAGTAATTCTAGTGTTCCATTTTGCTTGTTTTATCACTTTTAATTTTAATTGCATTTTAATTTATTTTGTTGCTTTTTATCACAATCTTCTACTTGAGAACCTAGTTTAGGACATGAGCATATAGCGTGGAGGTTAGTTGCAAGCATTAGAAGGCATTTTGGGGTCGAAAACAGGGTCCAAAACTCAAATTTTGAAAACGTTCAAGTCACTGTCCATTAACACCATGCGGTCGCACGGTGTTACAACCGTGCGGTCGCACGGTACTTTTCTGGGCAGAAACGACAGATTGTATATATTATGCCAAATCTTTCATTTTAACTACTTCAAACCCGTTTTTTCTCCCCCAAATCGCCCAACATTGAATCCTCAACTACTCCCCTAAGTTTGCACATCATTTTAACTTCAATTCATATGTTGCATTGCCTCCAAAACGTTAAAAATGTAAGAATTTTTCACCAATTTCTATGATTATGCATAATTCTTGTGTTCTTCAAATTCTTTGTGAAAATTGATATTGTGAATTGATGGTGATGGGCTTTGGCTAGAAATTGGAGAGATTGAATTATGTTTATTAGGCACAAAATTTTGGATTAATTCAAGTCTCTAACTCTATGATTTTCATCGATTTCTTCATATGCATGCTAGGTGCTCGATAAAATGCTACAATGAATGTTTTGTTGAGTTTTCGCAATTCTTTTTGGATGATCACCTTCATAACACGTTATACATCATTTGTGTATCATTCAATCACTATTTATACTCTTTTAAGGCATGAAACTCAACATGAACATCATTACACTACATGGCACCTCATTGCAAGGCCATTGCAGGCACCACTGCACTAGTGCACCTATTTTCAGCTTCACTGCACCTACTTTGTCACATCTTTGCATGAGCCAAATGAACTTCAAACTTACTGAATTTTTGATATGTTGTAGACCAAGTTATGTTCTTTCATATGCCTGGGACATGTCTCGGGAAATTTTCACTTTTTCGAGGCGATGTCAAGGGTTGAAAATCAGTGATCGACCACTTTTCAAAAATTTCATAATTTTTTCTAAGTCCTAGTTTGGGTGTGTTGTGTTGATTTTCTTTAGTTCCTATGTAATAATTATGCTTCTAATGATCATTAATGTTTATTTGCAAGGAACATATCATTATGGGACAATTCACGTCAAACATGGAAAAAGAAGTAAGGGGTCATCTCATCCAACAAAACATGCAAGTCAAAGCCTCAAAAATGGGAATACCAACTCTCCAAACCCGGGAAGTACATTAACCCTCTTTGTTATTTCTGTGTTTATTTTCTTTATTTGTTTTGAATACATTGAGGACAATGCATAGTTCTAGTTTGGGGGTGGGAATCTCATTCATGTGCTTTCATATACACATTCATTCGATTTTGGGTATAAAAAAAATCATAAAAAGTGAAAAATTTGAAAAATTTTGTTGACTTATTTATTGCTTATGACATGATCTGAATTGACTTTTGTGCTTTAGTTAGAAAATTGAACAATATGTGAACTAAATTTTTCTTAACATTCATCCATGTAAGACTTTCATCAAATTTGAGCACATAGCCATTTCAAATAAAAACTTGTGTAGGGAGATGCTTGATACTTGTGGGGTAAACTTGTGCACTTTGAACATAGAATTGATTGAAAAATCCTAAACCTTAAGTAATTAGATCCCGACCTGAAATGTAGAACCAAACTACTCAAGAAGCAGTTTGGGGGTGGGAAGGTTAGTATGAGTATGCATTGATGGATTTAAGATTTGGAATTTTAAATTGTACATCTTTAGTGTAAGGGATTTCGATCAACGGGTATAAACCATAATAACCAGTATAAAAACAGAAAAATGCTGAAGGTCTTATTCTACTCTTCAAATGCCTTTTTGACTCGAGCAAGTAAGTCTGAGGGGTTCTTTGAACCTGGTACCCTAAAGCCAACTGGTTTGGGAGTTGCCGATCTGAAAGCTCGCTACAGGGGTCAACTAGAAAGCAAGTACGGAGAGTGGACTTACACATAAGACGTTAAAACATCTTTAACTTTTTTGTTTATGCCTTTATGACTCGGGTAATTAAGTCTGAGGGGTTCTCTGAACCTGGTACCCTAAGCTCAACTGAGTTGGGAGCTGCCGACCTAAAGCTCGCTACAGGGGTCATATAGAAAGCAAGTATGAAAAGTATTGCACAAAGATGGTAAAAGATAAGGACATTAAAAGAAAAAGTCGTCCATATGAAAGAAAAATAGAATCAAATGGTATAAGCTTTGTTGGTTGAAATTCCTAACATGTTGTTAATTATTCTTGGTCTGTCGTGCATACTTGTCTAGTACTAACTGCCTTGTGTGGAAAGATACGATTTATACATGTTTAGAAACCACATCAATAGGAAAGACCTCGGGATATGAGAGAAAAGTAATAAGGTTGTGATCATCCATGAGAGGGTAAGGAAAATTAAAAGAAAATCATTGTTGACCACATGGGATTCGGGCTTACTTTTGTATAAAAAGTCACACATTGTCAAGTTTATTTTTTGCATAAGTTTGCGGTTGATTTTGGCTATTCACACACACACAATGAAGTTGAGCATCGGATGAATGAAAATATTTTATGTTGTTCATATTTCTTTGTCTAAAGAGAATCGTCAATTTGGATTATTGAAGCGCATGGTAAATAAGTTGACAAAAGCAAAAACATAATTTTTTTATTTTTCCGTTTTACATTTATAGTTTAGTTTTATTTCGTTCGAGGACGAACAATAGTTCTAGTTTGGGGATGTTGATAAGTGTATTTTATACACTTATTTCTATCCTAAAAGTAGGATTTTATATGTTTGTTTTAGAATATTCGCTATTTATTTTGTGTTATTTGTTTACATTTCAGAAATAATCCCAAAGTCGAGAAAATAAAGGAATTGAAGCGAAAATTGAGCAATTGGATGTAAAAGGGGTCAAAGTGAGCAATTCAAGAATTGATGCAGTCAATCAAATAGCTAATTTGAAGAAAAAATCGAATTTGGAAGAAATCAGAAGTTCAGGGGTTAAATTACAACAATCAGAAGTTGGAGGACTTGCTGTGCAATTAAAAGACAGGGACCAAGTTGCAGAATTTAAAAGATAAAAATTGCAGCCGGAATTACAACCGTGCGACCGCACAGTTGAAAAAGGCGTGCGACCGCACGGTCAGAAAATTCGGCGACTGAAGTTTACCTGCAGAGTCATGCGACCGCGTGTTTCTGAACCGTGCGGCCGCACGGTAGTCCCGACTGGGCCTCAGCTGGGCTTTTTACGCGGAATTCAGCCGTTTTCTCCATAATTAACCTAATTCTCATGAGCATCTATATATACCAGACCTAAGGCACGAAATTAAGGGTTCCCAACTTGCTAAATTCATGCCAAAACGCTGTCGAAGTTCCGAGGGATCCAAACCACGCCAAGATCAAGATTGAAGATATAATTGCAAGGAGATGAATTGGGTTACATCTTTTCATATCTTTTGTTATTTATTTTCTATTATGTTTCTAGGCTAGGTTAATTGTGTTGGAATTGTGATGAAATTTTGATTTCTTGACTCCATATTTTAATCTATTATTTAATTTATGCAATTCATGATTTTGAGCAATTGAATTATGCTTTTTCTATCATGCAATTACTTGATCACTAGTTGTATGATTTTAGGTTGTGATTTCTTAAGTTCGAAAGATTAGGATTTCATTAGACTTGTTTCGATTGCCACAAAGTCCGATAGGGAATAGAAATATACCCCTATGCTTTGTGTTATCTGCTATAATATTCATAATTCTTTTAATGCTTTCGTGCACATTCGTATTCAACATAGAAATATAGTTGGGTCGTGTGTAGGAATAGACGTTATTGCTTGTCCGAAAGGAAGTTTTAACAACATTAGGAATATGGATTTTCAAAACCCATGAATTGTAATTAAATAATTGGTTAAGATATGGATGATAGAGTCAAAATGGATTCATAATTCTAACGCATTTATTTTCATTTGTTTAAAATCAAATTTGTCAATTTTTTAGTTTAATCTTTATTTTAGTTTTCAAAATCAAAATTCTCAACTCAAAACAATTTCTCTAGTTCCGGTTAAGGTAGTAGTCTAAAATACGATTTAAAACAATCTCTGTGGGAACGATATTCGAACTTAAAATTCACTTTATTACTTGCGCGATCCGTGCACTTGCGGAGCGTCGTCATATACCATCAGTTTCTGTGTACATGCACGCACTTAAGAGCAATGGTAAAAACTTTGTAGGGTTTTGTTTTCTATTATTTTACTTTTCGGTTTGTTGGTTGTTCTGTAATCTTATGACAAGTAATACATTATATATATATATATATATATATATATATATATATATATATATATATAATATTTTGAACCTTTCTATTCAGCAACTTGGGAGGATTTATAAATTGGTTTATTTATATTTTAAGGTGTAAAATTTGTGGTTAAAAGTGGAGAGAGAAAATATGTGAAATTTAAAAGTTGTTTGAAAATTATGTTGTTTATAAATTAATTTTTAAATTGTAATGATTGTATTGGAGAACGAATGTTGTTTTCCTTACGTATAATAGAAAAAAAAAACTTTTGTGCTTCTCAGCTATGCAAGACTTAATAATAGTGTGTTAATATCATATCAAATCCCTTGTATAAATTCTCATCGTTACAAAAGAGCGAGAAACAATAAATCTTGAAATGAGAAAAATTCAGTCACAAAAGTGTGAGAAGCACTGTTTTAGTAATGGGTTTTGAAAATCCAAATATTTTCAAATATCGATAAAAAGTGGATAAAAATTGTGATCCTTATATGTGTGAATAGATAGAAAATAAAAAAATAAAAAAATGAGGTACCAACTACCAATTTTAAAATCTTGTTTTGGCATCATCTATATCGTCTCTCCGAAAAAGAAGAGTCCTCGAATTACAACTTCGGTAACCCTACTGGCTGCTGCTGGAGGGAAAAGAATGCAAAGGAAAATGAAATAGCACGTGGATATAGAACTTAAATATCTTTAAGACCCGAGCTTTTGGGATTATGTTCACAATTTATCCAATAAAAAACCTAGGAAATTTATGGTTGTACAAATGAGATGTCACAGATTGTGTTACCTATGTCAGATGGTATGTTGACGGTTTTGTGGTGGTTGATTCCGTGATAAATAAAATAAAGAATGTTTGTCAAGTGTTAACCTAGTATGTAACCTTAAGGTTAACGCATAACCTGGTTCAAGAAGCTGAAGGTGCCAGCTGGACTAAATAACTTCTGCTGTGAAAAGCACGGAGACAGGTAAGGGGACGATGAGAAGTACTTGCGTTATGCTACACTGAATTGGCAAAGTTGATGCAGATAATGGTGAGATTCGTATCCATTTTTGCATATCATGCATCTCCACGTGCACACACGGGTATGTGATGCGTAGCTTGAGAGTTTTGGAGGATTTGAATGTTTCTGGAGCTCTACTTGTAGCTAGCCTCCTAAACGCTTTCTTACAGAAATCATCTTGAGTTTTGCTCAGAAAATTTCTCGGTTGTTTTGAAATATCTAGGTACGACCAAACGGTCATAGTGCCAAAAAAACCTTTAAAAAGTATCTAAATTTCCATTCCTCAACCCAGTGAGACCATCAATTTGAGGTAAATAGCATAATTCTGTTGGTTAGAATGGACAGTGAGGAAATCAAGATATCAACAAGACTTGCTCATAATCCCACTCCAAATTTAAAAGAGAGATGCCTTCAACTTCATGATGTTAGTTAGTTATTCACAACTTGCCATTATTCAAGTGCATTATTTTACAGACTTGCTTTCACGTGGTGTTAGCACGTGATGAAGTCTTCATAAGATTAAAAACGATAAAAATAATTTGCAACTTATTTTTGCAAATTGTGAACCCGGCCTCGATCTATTAGAGTTGAAAGTGCTTTCTTAGCTTCTTCGAGTGTTTCAACAGAATGCCCAACTTCAAAGGAAATTCTTTGTACGTTATACTGCGCGCAGAGAAGTTACTAGTTAGACGTCAACAAAAGATGAAAGGAAAATAAAGTGGCACAAGGGGAAACTATGTTCGTCTGAAAGCAGTATACCTGTGCACCTTGACGGACCCGAACATCAGTTCCTTTGCTGTCTATTGATATAAGAGCTGCATCGTCTACGTCAGTTTCCCTGGACAAAAGCTCTTTCAAGGGCTTCGAAAATATTGCATTAAGTTCCTATGTGGGGAAAAGGTATACAACCAGAGTAAATTAAACATGAATACTAGTAGCAGGTTCACTTTGCAATATTGGACATGGACGACACGATGGACAAAATTTTAACTACTTTTTCTTCTCTAATAAATTCAAATTCTATTAAATTCTCCACACCAAAAAAGGTTATAAGGGTGTGCTTGGTACAGGGTAGTGGAAAGGACTTGATAGCTAGCATAATACACAAGATTTTAACTTCTTTAATAATATAGAGTCTACCGTTCCTTGCCTCGGTATTGGAAAGTGCAATAAACGAAATTTAGCATCTTTTTCTTTTCAACACTGTCCAAGACCACTAATTCAACATTCAAACATGCCATAAATATTTACAAGTGAAACAAAGTGCATAACTAGTTACTCACCAAAAGTACCTTGTATAAAAATAGAATCACTGTGTAACTAATTGAAGTATAGGCTGTGTTACACAAGACAGCAAAAAAACAAACCTTGAGATTTTGTTCACCCCCATTGACTGCTATCTTATCAGGTTGAATGGCTTCATATTCTTTAACATCAACCCAAGCAACAGTTCCAAAGCCTCCAATGAAATATATATCGCTGCCAATATGTGTTGGAAATAATGGGTTAATGGGTCAACTTTGACCTTAAATTTGAGTGGGACCCGATGTTCGAATTGTCGAAATTAATGTTCAATTAAATTTTACGTTCCGAGTAGATGAGCGTGGAATATTTAATTGTATAAAATTATTTCCATATGAATGAGAAATTATGGTTGAAAGTTGGACAATAAATATGAGAAATAAATGGGAAACAATTGGCAAAAGATGTCAATCCCACATAGGTTGCAAACACAACCTTGAACCACTTCATATGCTTCAAGTTGAGAAATGAGTTTGGGCCCCAAGGGGTACCAATAGTCTTTGAAATAGGGGAGTCTTAGACAATGTCTAGACTAGATCAAAGGCCACGCACGCGCGCCGCCGCGGCGGCCGTCCGACCGGCCGGCTCGGGTCGTGGGCTTGGGCCGGGTCGGGCCCGTGTGAATTTATTTAAATAGTGGTTCCGTTTTTGCATGAAGTTGGCGGTTTAGAAACTGCTCAAAACTGCCACATTCTCCTCTATTTTATTTTGTTTAAGCTTTCATTTCATCATGAATTCATTCTACACAGCATAAGTCATCTTCCAGTTTTCCTTTTCTACATAAGAGTCTTTTCAGAGAGTGTTCAATTTCTGGTTCGTTGTCTTGCAGTCGAGGTGCTGCTTCTGCAAGTGTTCCGATCGTTGTATCTTGGGAGACGCTTTACTACAAACCGTAAGCACATTGTGACGGGGTAAAAAACGTCTTAAGGACAGAGAACCAAGTTCTCGCCTCGATCATCCATACTTATTTTCTGCTCGGATCTTCTCTTCTGATTCAAATGTTTTATGTTATTCCAAATTTGAAAATCTATTTTTCACTTCATAGCATGTCTTTTCTTCGAACCTATAATCTAATCAAAATAATTTACTAACAATCTTAAGACGTTTTTTTTTTTCTTTTGATTATTGGTTCCGAAATTGTACATGCTTCTATATAATTTTTAACTTTGCAGTTTCTGGTTTGATTTTACCTTTCTGCAGAGTTTTAATTCTCAAATTCTGACTTGTTGAACTTCTGTTTGAAAACAGAAATGGCTAATACTATTGGGACGAATGCAATTCCTCCTACTTTGGCTGTGACCTCTACTGTGACGCCTATTGTGACGCCAATTGTGGCTACTGTGATGCCAACTGTGGCTAGTCCATCTACTTCAACTCATATTTCTCATGGAGAGAAACCTGAAAAATTTAACGGAGTTGATTTTAAGAGATGGCAGCAGAAAATGTTATATCTCACCACTCTGAGTTTGGCAAGATTTCTCACGGAGGATCCTCCTTCGGTTTAGCAAGGAGAAAATAATCGAGCTTCGGTTATTGCTTTGGACGCATGGAAGCATTCTGATTTTCTGTGCAAAAATTATGTACTGAATGGACTGAATGATTCGCTATATGGTGTGTATAGCATAATGAAATCTGCAAAAGAGCTATGGGAATCTTTAGAGAAAAAATATAAAACTGAAGATGCTGGTTCTAAAAAATTTCTTGTCGGTAAATTTTTGGAATATAAAATGATTGACTCTAAATCTGTTATTTCCCAAGTTCAAGACTTACAGGTACTCCTCCATGATTTGCATGCTGAAAGGATGACTGTAAGTGAGTCGTTCCAAGTAGCAGCTGTAATTGAGAAACTCCCGCCTTCTTGGAGATATTTCAAAAATTACCTCAAACACAAACGCAAGGAAATGAACTTGGAGGAGTTGATTGTGCGTTTGAGGATTGAAGAAGATACTAAAAAGTCTAAAAGGAGAAATGTTGGACCAAGCATGGAGGCTAAGGCAAACATGGTTGAATCAAGTTCAAAGAAGAACATGAAAAGGAAGCACTCAAACTTTGCTCCCAAGAAAAATGAAAACAATCAGAAGAACAAGAAGTTCAAAGGAGACTGCTTCAACTGTGGCAAACCTAGACATCGTGCAATTGACTGTCGCAAGCCTAAAAAGCAAATTGACCGTGCACATGTTGAAACTGAAAATGTGACTGAAGGTGTTCAAGAGATGCACCTATCTGCTGTAATATCTGAATGTAACAGTGTTGGAAATCCCCGGGATTGGTGGGTGGACACTGGTGCCACTCGCCACATTTGTGCTGAAAAGAATGTGTTTTCTAAATACAAAACTATTGATGGTGAACAACTGTTCATGGGAAATTCCTCAAGCTCAAAGGTTGAAGGACAAGGAAAGGTGACCTTGAAGATGACATCCGGCAAGGAACTCGTCCTCAACAATGTGCTGCATGTGCCTGACATTCGGAAAAATCTTGTTTCTGGTTCTCTTCTTAGCAAAAATGGGTTTAAGTTAGTATTTGTATCTGACAAATTTGTATTAACTAAAAATGAGATGTATGTGGGAAAGGGTTATATGACCGATGGGATGTTCAAGATGAATGTCCTTACTATTGTACCCAAATTGAACAAGACTAATGAAGCTTCTACTTCTGCGTATATTGTCGATTCTTCTTGTTTATGGCATAAAAGATTAGGACATGCAAACTTTAAATCTGTGTGAAAATTAATGAATTTAAATTTGCTTCATTCGTTAAGTTTCGATCCTAATCACAAATGTGAAACTTGTGTTGAGGCTAAGTTAGCCAAAAGACCGTTTCCTTCAGTTGAAAGAAACACTTCACCTTTAGAATTAATTCACAGCGATATTTGTGACTTAAAATTTGTGCAAACTAAAGGCGGGAAAAAGTACTTCATTACTTTTATTGACGATTGCACTCGATACTGTTATGTCTATTTGTTAAGAAGCAAAGATGAGGCTTTGGAAATGTTTAAACATTATAAGCATGAAGTCGAAAATCAACTTAGCAAAACAATAAAAATTGTTCGAAGTGATAGAGGTGGAGAATATGGAGCACCATTTGAGGAATTTTGTTCTGAACAAGGTATTATTCACCAAACAACAGCTCCTTACTCACCTCAATCTAATGGCATTGCGGAACGAAAGAATCACATGCTTAAAGAAATGATGAACGCTATGTTGATCAGTTCTAGTCTACCCCAGAATTTGTGGGGGGAAGCTATCCTCTCGGCAAATCACGTTCTTAACAAAATACCACACAAAGTAAGGGATGAAACACCTTACGAGTTATGGAAATGTCACAAATCTTCATATAAATACTTGAAAGTGTGGGGGTGTTTGGCAAAGGTAGAAGTGCCAAAACCTAAACAAATAAAAATAGGACCAAAAACTGTAGATTGCATATTTATTGGATATGCTTATAACAGCAGTGCATATCGCTTCCTTGTGTATAAATCCGAGATTCCGGATATACATGAAGATACAATAATTGAATCAAGAAATGCAAGTTTCTTTGAAGATGTCTTTCCTCGTAAAGACAAAAGTGATGTAGGTTCAACAAAACGAACTTACGATGCTGCAAATGATGATGAAAATGAAGAACTCAGACGCAGTAAAAGGGTCAGAAAGTCTACGTCATTTGGTTCAGAGTTTCTAACATACATGATCGAAGATGAACCTAAGACATTCAGTGAAGCGATGTCAACACCATAAGCTCCTTTTTGGAAAGAAGCTATCAATAGTGAAATTGAATCGATAATGCAAAATCACACTTGGGAGTTAGTTGATCTCCCACCTGGAAATAAACCTCTAGGTTGCAAGTGGATTTTCAAGAAAAAATTAAAATCGGATGGATCTATTGATAAATACAAGGCTCGTTTGGTAGCAAAAGGATATAGACAAAAGGAAGGTCTAGATTTCTTTGATACTTACTCACCAGTGACGAGGATTACTTCGATAAGAATCCTTGTTGCAATTGCTGCGATACATAATCTTGAAATTCATCAAATGGATGTTAAAACAACATTTCTAAATGGTGAGTTGGAAGAAGAAATATACATGGAGCAACCTGAAGGATTTGTCGCTTATGGACAAGAGAAAAAGGTTTGCAGACTCGTTAAGTCTTTATATGGATTAAAACAGGCGCCAAAGCAGTGGCATCAAAAATTTGACAAAACAATGTTGTCAAATGGTTTTAAGATTAACGAGTGTGATAAATGTGTGTATAATAAGAGCACACCAACAGCATATGTCTTAGTATGTCTATATGTCGATGATATGCTAATTCTAGGTAGCAGTCATGATATCATTATGTCTACTAAGAAAATGTTAACCAAATACTTTGACATGAAGGACATGGGTGTAGCAGATGTAATTCTGGGAATTAAAATTTCTAAAATAGCAGATGGCCTCGTTCTTTCACAATCTCATTATGTTGAGTCTGTGCTAAAGAGATTTGGAGTATGTGATGAAAATCCGGTCAAAACTCCAATAGACACAAGTCTACACTTAGCCAAAAACAGAGGTGAACCAGTACTTCAATTAAGATACTCTCAGATTATTGGAAGTCTGATGCATCTCATAAACTGCACACGTCCTGATATTGCATTCGCAGTTAATAAATTGAGTAGGTTCACATGTAATCCAAGCAATGATCACTGGAAGGCATTGAATCGAGTACTTCGATACTTGAAACATACTTTGAAATTTGGATTACATTATTTGAGATATCCAGCAGTATTAGAAGGATATTGTGATGCAAATTGGATATCAGATATGAAAGATTCTAAATCCACAAGTGGTTATATATTTACACTTGGTGGTGCGGCTGTGTCCTTGAAATCCTCAAAGCAAACTTGCATAGCTCGATCAACAATGGAATCGGAATTTATAGCTTTAGATAAAGCTGGAGAAGAAGCAGAATGGCTTCGTAACTTCTTAGAGGATATTCCGTGTTGGCCTAAGCCGGTGCCTGCAATTAGTATTCACTGTGACAATCAATCGGCAATTGCAAGGGCACAAAATTGTATGTATAATGGTAAGTCTAGACATATACGTCGTAGACACAATACCATAAAACAGTTGATCTCAAATGGTATAATCTCCATTGATTATGTGAAATCAAAGGAGAATCTTGCGGATCCGCTTACAAAAGGCCTACCAAGAGATCAAGTATACTATCTGACAAAGGGAGTGGGATTAAAGTCGAATATCCATGAATCTTAATGATGGTAACCCAACCTTGTTGATTGGAGATCCCAAGATCCTGGTTCAATGGGACAACTAAGTTATTAAGATTCAGTAAAGCACTTATCCATTCTTTTATAAAAGTGCTGTCTGCAGAATGTATAAAGGTTAAGTTATAACTTTTAATGATTCCTATAGCTTGGATAAATCAAGTGGGGTATAGCAGAATACTCTTAATAGGAGATCACCTATATAAGTGTGAAGTGGGGTTGCTTCTATGAGGATTTGGGGCTTAAATTCTCTAGAGCACTTATGAATCTCAAGAATTGTTCAGGGCCAAAATGAACACAACTATGAGAACCGAAGAATTGATAGAAAAATTATTGTGTGGATATTGTTGCCTTGGTTTACATCAACGGCTGAACAGTTCAAGACATTATATTCACCGATTAGCCAAGTAAACTCGATAGTATTCACTAAGGCAGGTTCAAAGCCAAAAGCTACCTCTCCTGATGCAATAAGCTTTTCGCCTGTACTCTCTGATCGTGTCTGCATCTCATTGCATAGTCATGATAATTTCCATTCATGTGGGGGATTGTTGGAAATAATGGGTTAATGGGTCAACTTTGACCTTAAATTTGAGTGGGACCCGATGTTCGAATTGTCGAAATTAATGTTTAATTAAATTCTACGTTCCGAGTAGATGAGCGTGGAATATTTAATTATATAAAACTATTTCCATATGAATGAAAAATTATGGTTGAAAGTTGGACAATAAATATGAAGAATAAATGGGAAACAATTGGCAAAAGGTGTCAATCCCACATAGGTTGCAAACACAACCTTGAACCACTTTATATGCTTCAAGTTGAGAAATGGGTTTGGGCCCCAAGGAGTACCAATAGTCTTTGAAAGAGGGGAGTCTTAGACAATGTCTAGACTAGCCCAAAGGCCACGCGCGCGCCGCCGCCGCCGTCCGTCCGACCGGCCGGCTAGGCTCGGGATCGGGTCGTGGGCTTGGGCCGGGTCGGGCCCGTGTGAAATTATTTAAATTTTTGGTCCGAATTTATTTAAATAATTCTCTCCCTCTTTGAGGGTTTATTAACTATCACAATTTCGTGAATAGTGGTTCCGTTTTTGCATGAAGTGGGCGGTTTAGAAACTGCTCAAAACTGTCACATTCTCCTCTATTTTATTTTGTTTAAGCTTTCATTTCATCACGAATTCATTCTACACAGCATAAGTCATCTTCCAGTTTTCCTTTTCTGCATAAGAGTCTTTTCAGAGAGTGTTCAATTTCTGGTTCGTTGTCTTGCAGTCGAGGTGCTGCTTCTGCAAGTGTTCCGATCGTTGTATCTTGGGAGGCGCTTTACCACAAACCGTAAGCACATTGTGACGGGGTAAAAAAGTCTTAAGGACAAAGAGCCAAGTTCTCGCCTCGATCATCCATACTTATTTTCTACTCGGATCTTCTCTTCTGATTCATATGTTTTATGTTATTCCAAATTTGAAAATCTGTTTTTCACTTCATAGCATGTCTTTTCTTCGAACCTATAATCTAATCAAAATAATTTACTAACAATATGATCCCTCATGAGTTACTCACAAAGAATGCATGTCTTTTAAGAACCAAAAATAGCACCGCAGAACATATTTGGCCAGTACAAATTTAAGGCAACCCGTTAATTTTTACTTAAAAACTTAATGAGATTCACAATATAGCAGACTTGGATTTTCATAATTGCAATTTCTATTTTTTTAAAATAAAAGGAGTTACCTTATATTCTGCATCCTGAAGTAGTAGAAGTTTCCCCACTGTTGAGAAGGCCCTTGATGATGCTTTGCTATGTGCTGTTTATGAGCCCATTCCTGGTGATGCAACAAGGCATAATCAACGTTCAAGATTTATTATATTCATACTAACTAGTCTATAACTATAACGTGAGAGACAATTCTGACATTAGAAACTCAATATTGACAGTACATTTGGCAATTCTGGATCTTGTATCAATAATCCAAATGTAATATGATTGGACTGGGGCAATATACATTTGGCTTAGCTTATGAACAGTAAAAGTTACACTTGTTTCCAAATATGTTTGAATATGTTACTCTTTCTTAACCTTAAAGTAAAGAAACACTTATTTTGAGTGTAAAAGTTTAGAACGAGTGACTTTCTAACTTGATCAACAAAACAATTTATTTATTCTATATAACATATTTATGTATAAGTAAACTTTTTTAAGCGTAGCCAAACATACTCAGATCTATTGATTCATTCTTAAAAGTTCAAATCTCATAAAAGATGCTGAGAAAGGCAGTCACCTGCAGGTCATCTGGAAGGGGGTAGACATCGCCAAAGATTGTTACCCTTGCATTTGATAAGCTATTCCATCCCGGAATCTATGAATTATGCAGGTTAATGTAATCCATTGATGGAGAAGCACAAAAGAAACATAGTAAAGCAAACTTTATATTCCTAACCTGTACTATTACAGTGCACCTCGGATTGGCTATCAAATTTCGCGTGTGTATGGCCAATGGTGAAAGCGAAAATATTGGATCTGTAAGACCAAACATTAAAGTTATAAACAAGACCGTAATCAATCTTGGTTAACTTGGCGAAATTATCTTGGCAGAAGTGGAAAAGTTTCTCTGCTATGTAGTCTTTTTTTTTTCTTTCCCTTTTTCCATTTCTACTTGGCTACCCTTTATATATATATGAAAAAGTGATATGCGGCCAATGAATATTTGAATTTGAATTTGAATATAGAAGAAGTAGAAGAGGAGAACAATTTTATAAACGGTAATTTGAGAAAGAATAGCAAAATGATATCCGGTTTAGGAAAGTGAACTTTTTGGAACAACACAATAGAAAATCGTTGCCCTCGATTTAAGATGCAGGGTGTGTTATGGGAAACTATAATAGGGAGTACAATAGTTGGATGGAGATATCTGTCCACATAACCACCAAGTCACAGAAGCTTTGGCATTTATATACTTCTCTAGCCATACAAAGGAAACCTTCCGTTGTGTTTAAAGGCCAAATACATAGCTACTGACTTGTTTACTTTCTGAGAGCTAATCGAACCATTATTATAAAACTAAAGGGAGAGGAAAAATAAATAAATAAAAATAAGACTATCCTGTAATAAACAAGAGAGCAAATAATGCATAACTTACGTCCCATAGGATCTGGAACAAAATCCACGAGCGAACCAAATGGATAACCATTCCTCCGGTGATGCATTTGTGACATCATGGTACACAAGTGAGCAAACCTAGCCTACATTGATTGAATGCAGAACAAAAAACATAAATACTGAGGAGAAATCATATTAGAAGCTCCTTTCGATAAATGCAAATGCTAGCACTGTTTATTAATGAAGATGAACAAAAGTTTATAAGCAAGTAAGAATTTTGCCTGCTCCATTAAATTTCGAACCGCTAAGGCTGGCCTGGGTAAGCCATGAGCAGAAGTTGCATTT
The DNA here is from genome assembly GCA_963555705.1 of Ligustrum vulgare. NCBI lineage: Eukaryota > Viridiplantae > Streptophyta > Magnoliopsida > Lamiales > Oleaceae > Ligustrum > Ligustrum vulgare. Next base: position 823,695 of record OY743172.1, on the reverse strand, counting down.
TGTACTCCCCCAGATATTGGGGTTCTGAAAAGACCAGCCCTTGTACCTCCTTCTGTCGTGCTTTCATGTGAGGGCACGAGATTTGGTGTCTTCATATTTGATGTGCTTTCTAAATTCTTTTCGGCACTTCGTTTGGTATCTGTATTACCCTTCAGAATATGAGAGAGACCATCACAACAAAGCCAAAGTAACCATTTGAAAAATTCATTGAAGGATTACATCAAGAAACGAATTCTAATTTACCATGATGAAATAAAAACATATATGCTCTGTAAACAGAAGCATAGAGTAGCTGACAGCATAAAAAAGGCTCTCTTAATATCTGCATTGACATTAAGATGAGACAAATAAACTGTTTTTGTGCACTTATGGCTAATAGGATCGAATTTTATCTTTTGCAGCGTCGAATTTATATCTTCAAAGAGGAAATTTATGAAAATTAAATCCCAGGGTCAATGACATCATTTTTAGTTCCAATTCGAAGGCCCCAATACCATGCAGAAATTTATAATAAAAAATTTTCCAACGGGTTTTATAAGATTAAAAAGTGATAAATAGGATTGGGTAATGTTCAGTATCTGTATCTACAAAATAATTTAAACATAAGTCGCCAGGACAGTGCAGCGCCAAATAAAATTATGGATGTCATATCTTGTGGTTAATTCCACGCTGTGAACTCCACACAAATTCAAATATATGCAATTATACACCCCACTCCAGCAAGTACAAGTTAACTGAAACAGTTATTCTCGTTGATTCATAGCATGTCTGGCTAACTTTTTATTTATATAAGTAAAACTTTTAAGCTTAGTCAAACATGCTAATAGGAGAAAAACAGAAAACAGAAGAAGAAACATTTTTTCACGATTTCCTTGTTCATAACTCAATTAGGACCAACGCTATAAGTTTCCCCACAAAATCCCGCAACGGAAATAAGCAAAATTGCACCTATCCAATCCACGCAACAGAAATCGAACACTAAAAAAAAAAAAATTATTGACTTTTTGTAATACCTGAGATGAAAATAGAGTCTCTTCGGAATCTAAACTAAACCCACCACCATGATTATTCAAAAGGAAGTCTTCTTCTTCACCGCCTTCCTCGGATATTTCACGAGCAAGCGCCAGGATTTGAGCCCCTCTAACTAACGCCGTAGTTTTATGAAAACCCAGAACGATACTTACACATCCACAACGCTTATTGCTAGTTATTTTGATAGAGTAAACTTCCGCCGAAGAATTCACAGGAAATATTGACATGCGGGTGGAGCTCGAAAGAGCTTCCATGGCGGGATATGCACGAGAAGAAGCCATTTACGCAATGTATGTTATAAACTCTATGAACTTAAACGCACTGGAAATTTGGAATTTGTGCAAGGAACAATTTTTACCCTTTTTCGAGGAAAATTATAGAAGGGTTTTGCGCGGAGAGGTTTTTGCTTCGTGTGGATTAAGGTTTCAGAAGATAACGGATTGGGTTAATTAGGCCATTAAGACTTTAAATTTTTTTACCTTTTTAAGGGTAATGAACATAAATACAAAACTTTAAGAAATTTATTTTTAAATATCCAGCATTTTAAATAATATTTTAAGAATATAAAACATATTAACAAAATCAGGAATCATATTGAGAGTTTGTAATTAATTGCAATTGTGATTTTTAATTTCAATTTTGTAGTCAATTATAAATCCAATTAACTAATTAATTATAATTAAGTTGCAATTGTAATTGTAATCAATTATGATTATGACTTAATTACATTAATATGTGATGAATTATGGTTTGTAGTTAATTACGATTATAACTTAATTTCAATTTTATAATTAATTATAATTGTAACTAAGTAATTTCTATTGTAACTTAATTGTACATTACAAGTCACTGGAAATTTCATTTTTTAATTTAAAACTAATTGAATTAGTTACAAATTGTAATGAATTACATTTTGTAATTGTAATTAATAAATTTGTAAAACATCACAAATCCTTTTTGTCAAAAAGAATTGAATTAGTTACATTCACTTTAATTACAACTATAATATAATTGCAATTTAATTACATCTTGTTACAATTAATTATAATTGTGACTTTATTTCAAATTTTTTACTTGTGATGCCAATCGACAATTCTTGAAATATCAAGATAGGCAACATGTTATTCAATTCTTTGATGGGATTGAATGAATGTTTTCCTCATGTTAGAGGACAGATTCTTACGATGGAACCTCTCCCAAAGATGAAAAAAGCAGTTTCGTTAATGGTCCAAGAAGAGAAACAGAGAGAAACTAGCGATTGACGTTGTTGCTTTTATTTATAACTAGCACTAAGCACGTGCGTTGCACGTCTCATGTAAACAATACATGATATGAGTATTAAAGTTGAAGTTATACTTTATTTAAGGCAATTGAGGTAATTAAAGAACACGAGCTAAAACATGTTACAAAAGGTTTTTTTTTTTTAAAGAAAAATAAATCAAAGATTTTGTAAACGACGACAATTGTGGAGAAATTTACTCTTAAATTGGTTGATAAGTAGCACATGTTAAACTAAGCCATAGAAAGAGTTATTCAGGTTGCTCCAGCTCCGATTTGTTCCACTGTGAACAGACGAAATCGGGGTGGAACAAAGATCAAGAATGATAGATTTTAAAAAAGAAAAAGAATAAAAAAGTACATACTACATACCTGTGATGAGAATTAATTCTATTTGGATTACTACCCAAATGAGATTTTTCCTTTCATTACTTTTACTTGGCTCTTGGGGTTCTCGGTGGGTTTTCAAATGTGGAGAGATCGTGGGAGCCGAGAGTGACCTTTTGTTTCTCGATAATATGATGATATAACCCTTATTTTATTTTTCTTTAAACTTTTTTCTAGGCACTCAATTTCAACCATCTATTAAAAATCAAGTCCACAATATTTTACTTTTCAAGCATATCTCAACCATCCATTCTCCAAAAAATCACTATTCATTTCAAAAAAACTCTTTTTAAACAATACAAAACACACACATAATAATATCTTGTTTGGTAATATGAAATTTTTTAATTTTTGTGATTTTTTATTTTTATTTTTTGATGGATGTGTAGTTTAAAAAAGTTTGAAAACCAAAAAAATATGGGCTTGACTAAAAATGGATGATTGAGATTGAATTTGAAATGTTGAGGTAAAAAAAATTTCACTACCAAACGGGCTCTAAATATACGCAATAGTATTAAAAAAGAGTATTCTTGATTTAGAGTAAAATGTGTGAGGGAAAACTTGTTAAGGGAAAGATTCTCCCCTATCTACACTTTTAAAGTAGTAGTGATGATCGTGGGAGTCGGGAGTGACCTTTTGTTTCTCGATGATATAGCCCTTGTTTGTTTTTCTTTAAACTTTTCTCTTCTTTTTTTTCTACGGCACTCAATTTCAACCATCTATTAAAAGTTAAGTCCACAATATTTTACTTTTCAAACAAATCTCAATCATCCATTATCCAAAAAATCATTATTCATTTCTAAAAAACTCCTTTTAAACAATACCAAACACACATATAATAATATCCCGTTTGGTAAAATTTAGATTTTTGTGGTTTTTTATTTTTATTTTTGATGGATGTGTAATTTAAAAAAGTTTGAAAAGCTAAAAATGTGAGTTTGACTAAAAATAGATGGTTGAGATTGAATTTGAAAAGTTGAGGTAAAAAATTTTTCACTACCAAATGGGCTCTAAATATATGCAATAGTATTAAGAAAGGGTATTTTTGGTTTGGAGTAAAATGTGTGAGGGCAAACTTGTCAAGGGAAAGATTCTCCCCTATCCACACTTTTAAAGTAGTAGTGATTTAATTCATCATGCCAAATATTTGTTCGTTCCAGGATTCAAATTTGCCAACTCTGGACAGAAAGGAAAGTCTTCATCAGCAAAACCAAGTCTCATGATACACCCTTTGAGTCTTATATATATACTAGTGAATGCCTCGTACGATGTACGAGAACCGCGTTGAAGTCGAATTTATTTGCGTGGCTATTTTGGCGAAGAAGGACATAGAGGCGTTCTTATGCTGACACATGAAGCAATAGCATAAAATTATGATGAAGCAATGAAGAACGAAGAAGAATGAGAAGCTGGACATGCTATTATGCAACTTGTAAACGCAAAAGAGGCATCGTGGTGGTATCCTCACACGGTAAAAATCATAAAGTGGCAGCCACAGAAGAACAAAATATATAATGATTGGAGAAGTCGAAATCAATATCTTTGACCTGTAAAGTGGAGCACAAAAAAAATGTGTGGATTATTATTTAAATTAGGAAGAATGCATTATCAAGAAGTCCGTGACCTTACTTTGTCATACTGTATTTAGTAAAAGAAAAAAATAATGTTGGTGGAAGGACGTTAAATAGCATTGTGTTAGCTTAAACTTGTTTGCGAGGATTTATATTTAACTGACCTTAATTATGGTAATTTCTTAAAACACTTAGACTAATACTTACTGTCACGGATATACGAACGTAGTTATTTTTTGCTATTGCAACTTTATAGAGTGAATGAAATAATAAAATTTGTTCATTTAGAATCGGATGAGCAACATATATGGAATACAATAAATTGTATATAGTAATAATGATGTTATGGTAAAAAAAATTTGGTAAACTTGGAAGTCAAGAATTATTAAAGCAGGAATAGAAATTTATGTAGAAGATGGTGAAGTTTTATTATAAAGTAGTTTATACATAGTACAAACCCCGCAAGTCGTCTACAACTGGACAGTGGCACTACATAATTCCCTTTTTTTATCATAGGGATAGCAAAAGCAAAACACGGTAAGAGTTGCGGGATTGTACTTTCACCACAAAAGACGTACACACAGGTAACCACTTTCTAAGATTTCTCCAATTTTGGTTTGATAATGGTAGACCCAGAACCTTCAGCAGCAGTGACAACTTTGACATTCGGTTTTTTTGCGGATAATTTTTCGTCAACTGAGATATCCGAGGCTATTGGTTGTTTCCTTTTTGGTACGGGAAGTGAAGCCGGTTGGTTGTTGTGATGTGTTGCAATGGTAGAAGGTTTCAGATGAGATGGATGGTTTACAACTTGTTGTTGGGTATCACAGTTATCCGTATTGGAAGCGGAAATTTCAAAGGCATCAAGGACATAAAGAATTTCATACTGAGATTCATCTGGATTCTGTTTCGACTTGGTTGATTTAACGTAAATATTCATCTCGTTTTCAGAAGAGAGGCGTACAATAGAATCCAAGGGCTCATTTGACTCTTGTGCGAAGCAAAAAAAATGGTTTATATGGTAAAGTGGTATAAGAAATTGTTGTATAAAAATAAAATGCAATGCAGTAATACCGAGATGAAGTGTCGAGAAATGGCCTCTGCAGTTGAATGTAGCAATGTTTCTGCTATCGGACCTATAGCATTAGCATGAATTGAAACAGTTTCGTCTTCCAATTGTACTGTCACTCGAATTCTATACAAGAATAAAAAGTATCAGGAAATTTTGTACTATAATAATGGACTTCTGAACAAGTATAAATAAGGGAATTGCATAACCTCGGTACAGCCTTTGCATGGTGATTCTCGCAATAGACACAATTATATATTTCTCCTAAGTTGGCACATGATGTTTTGTTGCAGTAGCTGCACTCGACGTACCAATAAGATTGATTTGTAGCTGTTATTTTTTATCGCGCTTTCAACCAAAAAAACTTCTTATTGACCGACGGAATCGCAGTTAACATTGAATGGATTGTTGAGAAATCATTCGGGACAGCAGGTGGAAAAGTAGGTGCCATGAACGACGATAGGCGGTTTTCAGGATTATTAGCGTTGATTTTGTCGATATTTAATTCGGTCATAATGATAAGATACAGAGTAATTATGTGAGAAGACGTATAAAACATATTTCTAGCAAGAATACTGGGTTAAGTAATGTACTGAACAGATGAAAAAGATGTACCAATTTTTATAGTGAAGAAGTTCTGCGATACGGGAGTTAATGAAGAAGCTGGAGTCATTTTTTGTGGAAAGATTTAAACCTATATTTTGAAGTAAATTATATAGCATAAATTTGAAGGTAGAAGTGTTGCTTCAATATATTATATACTATGTATTTTGTTATATATTGTCACATACCATTGTATGATGCCACTTTCAAGTTTGTTATCCATACAATAGGCTTATCATGTACCAACTTTTGAAGAGCTAAACCTTCCCTCTCGACAAAGGAATCCCATAGTGTTAGGAAAATTGTTTGAAAGTCTTTGTTCATAAGTAGCACTTCTTGAATTACCGTTTGATGGCCGTTGTATCCATGCACCTTTTTTTTTCCGGATGTATGCCAATAACAATGGCAATCACGTCTACAAATATAGAAATTGTATAAAATAATTTCTTATAAAATAATTTTGAACAGAATGGTATGTGAGTAATATTCAGTGAAGCAAGAAGGACAGTATAAACGACAACAATGTTGAACCATTAATATTCGTTAAAGTATTATTTTAAAACTTACTTATGGTGTCGTTTTGGTCCATATGTTCTGAAATCGATCAAAAGGAGTGATTTGAGTTTGTGAAAAAAGGAACTCAAGGTTCTCTTCATCCAGCTGTTCTATTTTCGTTTTACCCGTCCGTGTCCAATTGAAGTCTCCTTTTGAAAATTTGTAAGCTGGATTATTCTTTTTCACTATGGCATCAGGCATATTGTAAGTTTTTCCAAGGATTAATTGGTCACCCAGTGCAGAAATGTCGCCACCATAAATAGTAGCAGTGACCATTGATCCCTATTTTGTTATAGAAAACCGAACAAGTTCGTTAAGATGTTACAATGGTGGAAAAAAAAGTGCAGTAAAAATGAGAAGATATTTACGTACTTGTAGATCCATGAAGTCTACGTACTGATATCGGCCAGAGTTATATCTTGCTTGTTTTGGTGAATGCTTCTCGGCAACAATAACTTTAACAGTCCATTTAGTCGTAGCAGGAGTAATTTCTGTAACATAGTTGTTCTGATATTCCATGATATGAACAGCAGTGGAGGAATTTTTAAAGGTGTTTAAAACTTTGGTGGCGTCTGTATAAGTATATCTTAGGGTTGAAGATAAGAAGTAATGAAAGATATGTGAAGCGTTCTTATAGTGAGAACCTGAGATACACACACACACACACATAAAGTGAAGGGAAAAAGTGGGCGTTGAAAATAAAGTGAAGCAGAGTCTGTGAAAGATATCGTGTGGTAAGATTTATAAAAGTTATCATGTGGTGGAAGGGAAAGTTAGTGCCTTCGTTTAGCCTCTGTTTGCTTACAGGTGTGAGATTATGATAAATCCTAGTTAAGCATTAAAATTTGAAATAAAAAAAATATATTTTAATGACTTGTTATCTAAAATATAATGGAGAACTACAATATATATTACTAAAGTGGGGGTGAAGCATGCGATCAGATTGAAAAAGTTATTTTTTGTTTATATAAGGTACTTATTCTGTAATACAGTTCTTGTATTTTAAAGAATAAAATTATCTGTAATTGGATATATTGTCGAAATCAATTTTGAAGTACACATTTTTTCTATATTCTTTTTAACAATACATGTTACATAAAAAGAATTATATACTAAATATCAGAATTCAAATTTTATTTATTCAAACGAGCATAAGAAGCCTCAGTTTGGTAATACTGTTTGCTTTATAAATTTATTTATTTATTTATTTATGAATTTGAGGTAAAAAATAATGGTTGAAAATTTGACAAAGAAAATGTGTGTAATTAAAAAGTGATTTGAGAAATTGTATTGTTTAAAAACGTTTTTATAAAGAATAAAGATTCGGTTATAATTTGAGGCACAGTAATATCAGTTTGTCTAAGCTCGTGTCTGGAAACTGTTATAACAGATAATGATTTGTGTTATTTTTATTTTGTAGGTAAGATGCGTGATTAAAAATTAAATATAGAAAAAATGTGTAATTAAAAAGTAATGTTGAAAATTGTGATGATTATAACATATGTTTACCGAAAACACCCTAGAAAGAGTAGATATTTATTTGTGTTAAAAAGTTGGTATAGACTTAGCGTAAAGAAATGTTGTAATATTGTAGGCTTATCTTATTGATGTGAAAGAAATGTGAGCAAAGGTAGTGTCTGAGATATTTCAGGTACCGACATGTTGTGTGACAGAGAAGTTAGTCTTTGTTCCGTTTGGTAACACTGTTTGGTTTATAAACTGGTTTATTTATAATTTTGAGGTAAAAAGTAATGGTTGAAAATTGGAGAGAGAAAAGTGTGTTGTTAAAAAGTGATTTGAGAAATTATGTGGTTTATAAACTGATTTATAAACCAATAAAAGTACGTTTACCAAACACATGCTTTATCTATAATAGTGTTCAGTTTGGTCTGTGTAATTGATTTGTTTAATTGCTTTACAGACAAATATATACATAATTTTGTCGTATCTTATAGTAGTTCAATATATGAACCATAAGTAAGCAAGTGTTTGGCAAATAGTTTATAAAATAATTTGATTTATTTAAAATAAATTTCAACACCACCTTTTAAATAAACATATATTTTGTTAGAGGTGGCCAAAAACTGATCGAACCCGTCAAATCTGCCAAAATCGACCCAATCCGATCGGTTTGGGTTGGTTGTTCATGAAAATTGTGTTGTGTTCGAGTTTTTTTTTTTTTAAATTTTAGTCGAGTTGGGTCGGGTTATGGGTTAGATGAATAACCCGATCCAACCCAACCCAAATAAATTTGATTTTTTAATTTTTTTTAATGAAACTTAAATTATTTAAATATTGATTGAACATATTTTAATTTTATTAGTAAGTGTATAATTTATTATATTTCTAGTTATTGTAGTGTACATAATTGATTTTAATTAAAGATTGATTAATGAGTTATTTATTTCATTTTCAAAATTTTTACTAATTAGGCCAAAATCCAAACTGTCCAATCCGACCCAACATGAACGAAATTTGGTGGGTTGGTTTGGGTTAGGTTCGAAATCGTAATCAAGTTGGGTTGGATTAATTTTTTATCAACCCGTCCATAGTGGGTTGGGTTTGGATTGGGAAAAAAAATCGACCCAACCCAACCCATGCCCACCTTTATATTTCGTAACTACATTTTAACCACAACTGCTACTTGAAAATACAAAAAAGTAAAAATAATGCCGGCTATATAACGGTCAAATACTATTTGACAAATATATATTTAAATATGTATTTTCTTACACAATTTTCAAAATCAATTTTTAACGAACATAAAAAACAAGTTTTTTTTTTTAAAAAAAAAAACTTTGAACAAACTGAGGCGTGTCCTGAAACTGAAAAACATTTTGTCTTACATGTTTGAGTTGGTTTATTATTTTTATTCCTCTGATATAATTTTTTTTTTAAAATTGAATATATACAACAATTTTGCAATTATTTGGTACTTACTGTATTTTAATAAATTTTTCTTTGTCTTACTTTTGACAACACGTTACGCAATAAAATAAAATTATATTTTTCTATCTCTTAATTTAAATCACACATTATCCAAAAAATCATTATTAAAAAATATATATTTTAAAATAATGAAATTATAATGAGGCTCAAATATGGGCATTGTGTAAATAAATAGAAATTTGAAGACAAGTAGGAAAATTAATAGCATGAAAAATTTAGGCAACAAAATAGCGCAATATCTAGCGGCACAATAGAGAAATTAATTTGCAAAATGTATTGTAACAAAAGATACTTGTAAATACAAAATTTATTAAATAGAACATGGATAGAGGCGACTACAATATTAGTAGTTTTGTAGACAGAAAGCTGTCGTGTAACCACTTTACAATATTAGTACTTGTTAACATTTATGTTCACACATAATAATATAAAAGTTAAATAAAAATAGACATATGTTAAGTGCAACTCATTTGTCCCGTAGGATAGCGATATTTATACACGACAAAGGTTGTAGGTGTATTGCTAAGTAATTCAAACATTAGCACGTCTTTATTCTCAATCTTTTTAGCCGTATAAAAACATGACCAACCATTAATTATAGCAATTACTTGGCTGTTATGTTTTCTTCTCCATGTCTTGCATTCCCAGGTATGTTTTTTGGCATCCTCAATACGTATCACTGATGGTTTGTGTGGAAGAAAAATTCTAGAGAATCGAGACGGGATCCACTGCCATTAAAAAGTTGGAAGCAGTAAGTTATTTATTGGACAAATTTATAAATGGTAATCTGCAATATATGAAAGCATCGACTTACAATACGACGATGTAAATTTTTTTCGGCACGAACTTGAAATGTAAATGTTGGTATACCGTGTATCGGTCGTCCTGTAATAAAGTGTTGTCGATGACATAATGAAACATATCAATAATAAAATTTATGATATTGGAAATAAAAACAATAATTTTAAATGATGAAGAAACCAGCGTTACCTGGAATTGGGTAATTGTGACATGTTGGCTGAGAATACTCTAGTATTTCATTGCCAATCGGATTATATATTTGTATATTGAATGTTGATTGATCTATGTAATTGAATAAAAGAGAGTGATTTTTGTAAACGCAATTTTTCTTTAAGAATATGGGTCATCCTTCAGCAAGATATTGTCTTTTATTTTGAACTTGTAATTGTGTCTATGTAATATCTCCATCTCGTGTAATAATATTGACAGGAGTGCGTAAGTTTGATCCAAATAGATATGTAAATTTTTGTGGTAGTCTCTATGTATGTTTCAAGAAATAGAAAATAAATATGGAATGTGTTAGTTGTAGTAAGATGAAACAAAATATAAGGTAATTAGAAGAGTTTAGTTGACGTACTAATGTAGGAACTTCTTTTGGAAGTCTGTGTAGAGTGCGCACGAATTGACAATTGATGTTATCATCACATCGAGGTTGGTTAGCACTAACCAAATAATTATATTTTAATGTAAGTGTAAGTTATACGTGGAATATATTACTATATACGTATGGATATTTTGTTATTGTATATAATTAATTGTTTGACAAGAGATAAATGAATGAAATGTCGATAATGTACGTACCTGTTCTTGTTGGTAATTTGTAAAGATGATAAATCAAATAGTTGAACTTCAAAATGCCAATTATGAATTCTCTTAAAAGCTATGTAATACCCAGGTTGAACATTATTTTTTATCATAAAATTCAACCATCCTTGTGTGAGCCATGATGATCCATTTAGGTTTTCAAATTTCACCTGGAAAACTTCTTCAGTAGTCGGTAAGATAAAATGACCTAACATTGTTTCTTGTATTGGAATTCCACAAAATGAGTTTGGGATTTTCTGATAGAAACAATAGTTTATTAATATATTTAATCTGAAAAAGAAAGTGTGAAAAATAATGTGATGATTAAATAATACTTACTAATCTTTGAAGAAACTTGTTTTGATGCTGTTTTCTGTTTAAGTGGTGCAAGTAGTAAACGGAGGTCATTTCCATTCCTGTGACAAGAATTTGGAAAACTGTATAGTATTAATAATTTGCATTCATTTGTTTCAACTGTGAAGCAACAATTTGATGAGCAACAATACATAACCAATCCATAATAAAATAAATCTTTGTCTTCAATCGTTTCACATGTGCACCGCCTGAATTTTAATGACTAAATATATTTATCTGATTTACGTGAACGAAGCTTAAATCTATTGAAGAAATCATCGAGCAAGAGGAAGATTAAAAAATGGCAAAAAATTAAAAATGAACTTCCTGCACTTAAAAATACAGAAAAAAAAATTATATATATATATTTTTGAGAAAATTTATAAATTCATAGAACTTTTTCAAATAATTGACATTTGCATATAGTAATAACAATTTGAGTGAAAATTCTGAATTCATAAATTTGCATGGGCATGAAAAAACTATTGATTTATTGATCACGATAAGTAGGAATGGATTTGATGAGTACCTAATTTTTGTTTTGGTCATTTTACGTTTAATGATTTTTTTAAATTCATTTATGCACGGTAATACGTTGTTTTATGAAGGTAAATGTGAAGTAATGAAAATGTATAAGTTTCCAAACACAACAAATGAAATCAAATGATTGTAAAAAAATGATGTATATATATATATATATATATATATATATATATATATATATATATATATATATATATATATATATATATATATATATATATATATATATATATATATATATATATATATATATTATGGGATAGTTTATTACTAAACTCATTTATTTATTTTCATGTGTACATGAGAACTAAAAATTTGACATTTGTATAAATTATTGCAAACAAAAAATGGACATATTTTTTAAAAAATATTTGATTTTTGAATGAAAAAAATTGAACACGTTCTCTTAAATCAGTTTTTTATTATTGGTAGTTTAATTTTCTATCATTTATTAAATGTATTTACGCCTTCTATTATGTCTGTACTATGAAGAAAATAGTGAAATCACCAAAATGAATACATCCCTAAATAGAACAAATGCAGTTAAATTATCGCAAAACAAAAAAATGAGCATGGAAAAATATTAGAAAATTGCTGATTTAGAAAACTATATATTTATTTCCATGTTGATGTAATAGGTTAAATTTCGACATGTATAAAATATTCAGGAAAAAAAAAAGTTGACATGTTCTATTATTTATGGAAACGATTGAATACAAAATCGTGTAAAGCATACCAGCAAGTGATAACTTGTTGAACGCAAAAGAGTGGCTTATGTTATAGGCGATTTCCGTTTACTGTGTATTATGTATTCGTTGAAGCAAATGAATTCGTTACAGTGAGGCTGGATGAAAGTGAGGGTCGATAGTAGACAACAATTTGGGTAAGAGAAGACGTATAATGAGAGCAAGAGGAGTCGGTCAATAGGATGGGATAGAGATCAAATTCAGAGCCTACAATGTAGTACTTGATTGGATAAAAATCAGACAAAGGAACTTTTTTTTCCATAATCTGGAAGAAGATAAGGGCAACCTGTGTGTGTGTGTGTGTGTGTGTGTGTGAAGTGTGAACTGTAATTCTGTAAAGATAATAGTGCGTAGAATGCACGTGAAGGATAAAAGATTGGTAGACAAATTTAATCTGAACACATTTTTTAAATATCTTCTTAATACTTGACTAACATGTGTTTTAGTCTATTCATTGTGGATGCTTTAATGGTTAAAAAATGGTTTGAAAGGTAAATTTTTTGGGTTTCATTTCTTTATATGATTGAGATTGATTACTGTAAAAAAAAATATTTATTTTTTATGAGATGTAGTAGAATAAAACAAATGGTAATTAAAGAAATTAATACAACTGTCGTTAAATGTTACTTTTCCAAAGCATGCAAAAATAAAATAAACAATATATTTGTATGGTCATTGATAAAGAAACGTAGTGTTGTTTTAAACGCTTGGTTGTAAACGGGCTTTTAGTTCATAACAGGACAAGAAGCGTACAAAGTGTCGTTTATGAAATGAATAGAATTCGGAAAAAAGATATCTGAGTAAAAAAAGAAATAATTTTTAAATTTCAGTCGTTAACTGGTCCATGGTACTAGAAAAACACTTTTGGAAAAATAATGTTTTGCTTCTATAATGAGGCTGACATGTATTATTTTAGTATTTGTTTGACTTTGTTATGAGATATTTTATCTATTTGAGTTGTATAAATAAATATAATGTACCGGATATCACTAAAATCATATCTCTGAAGAACAAGGTGTTATTGCCGACAGTGGAATAGACGTGAATTTTTTTTCTTAGTAATAAGAATTGAATTTCGTTGTGATGGCTTCCAGTTCTACCTCGAGTTCTCTTCTTCTACCAGTGGAGATTCCTGGAGGGAATGGAGTATTGCAATTCTTAACACCCGTGCCTGGTTTGTTTAAGGTAATACTTCGGCTGAATTTAATGGCAGAAACTAATGAAGAGATGAACAGGCCAAAAATTGCAATTGAAACTGGAAAAAAAAACAGATATGGTCTATGTTGAAAATCCAAATTGTAGTGTTGAAAATAGTTTCATTTCTCTTGATGAAACATTGATTAGTGCGTATATGGAAAAAAACAAGGAAAGGGAAAGATGTGATTTCTTGAGTCAGATAGTTCGTAGAGAAGCAATGTTGGACATTTTTACTGAACCGTTATATTATATTAACTTTTGTGGGCTTACAGACGAAGAGTTGGAGAAAGAGATTGAGAGTATATTCGGTTGTGACTTATATCAGATCCCGCACATTCGTTACATTCCTTTCAAGGACATGGTATCGTTCGCTGAAGAGTTCAAGAGTAGAGTGAAAGTGAATGCGAAAGTAGATCCGAAAAAAATTCGTCATGACTTAATGAAAGAATATATTGGAACGATGCCAATGCCTGCTATGGTGAATTTGATATGTGATATGATGGGATACATTTCATTCCGAAGTGACAACGAATGAATACCGTTTAGTATCTATTTTATATATCGAGCCTTTTGTTTTGTTATATATGTGTAGAGAAGTATGGACATGTTGATATTTGGTTTGAAGTTAACTTTCCTTATCGTTGTTTGAAGCTATTTGTACGGAATGAATGCTATTCATTTCTAGTAATATAATTTTAGCATCTTCTGTTAATTTTGTTTTGATCTATTCATTCTTGTGAAGAAGAGAAGATTGATCTTGTTGGTAAAAAGAATGCTTGAACTTGTGAAGTTGAAACCAGGTAAATAAGAGTGAGGAATGGGGATAGCAAAGTCGATGACATACAGAAACAAAATGTAGAGATTTTTTAGCAGAGAAGATCCTTTGAAAACAAGTTATACCACCTAAACGAAAAGAATTATGCATCATAGAAGAGCAATATCTTGTCTTATGTGGTTTTACGTCTCAATAATCCATTTTGAGTCAACTCAAAAGATTGTGAATTTTTTAAAAAATTTAAACCACACATCCATCGAAAAAAAAAATTCTTATTAGCAAACAGGCTTTAAATGAGGGGAGATTGAAAGAATTACAAAGGGAAAATGTTTTAACATTTTTGTATACTTCACAGAGAAAAAAAATTAGAAACACAACCAGTATAATTTCTATGGTCGTATAGACAGAAAGATGTACACTTGTTTTGTAAAATATATAGAATCATTATGTTTTGGAAATCACATATTTAGGTTGTGATTTGTAATGAATACATTCTTGGAAGTGTTTTGGCAAACAAGACATTTTCTTTAGGTTTGGTTATTCATATTCAATAAATATATTGTATAAAAAATGTGTAATCTAAATCTGGCATCTATTTCGTCCTAAGATGAAATTTTTTTTCATCTAATTTGAACGTCGGAGTGGAAGCAAACATCAAGCTCTACTGTACTATAGGCAATCTAACATGGTGTGCACTGTGCAAGTATCATACAAATAATAAAATATTCTAAAATTTGTATTGGATATGTAGGGAGAACATCGTTTTAATTGTAGATTAAATGATGAATTGAAAATTATAATAATAATTTTTTGTTAATGTAAATATAATGTAGACTACACTAACATCAATATTCATGCTGCTTTAGAGTACTAAAAGTCCTAAAGTCAATAAAAAGCGATTAAGACTTGAAAGTATGAGGTATGGATTGTTTATCAGCAAAATTAATCCTTATCTCTTTGAAGGACAAAATTTAGCGTGATGCTAGTATCTCTTCATTTGTAAAGCACAAATTGAAAGTACTTATGTTTGCAGACAAACACCAGCATAATACTGTTTAAGAGTTTCAAATGCATGATACCAATTTGAACATGCAATGTCGTCAAAAGACGACAGTGAAGGAGCTGTTAGAGAAGCTTGTGTTTTAACAACCTGTAACTTCGCAACACATAATCAATTCATGAAGCCAAGTATATATTGGCATAAAAAATTTTGACTGGTTAATAAGTTGGAGACAACACCAATCACTATATAGAGAACATTATAAAATAGATATAATTTAATTTTGTGAAGAAGAGCAAGTCATTGATCTTAAATAAACAAGTACATACACTGCTATTATATCTGCCTCTTTCAAGAACCAGCAATTGAAATAGACATGGGCGATCTAATAAAACCCTACTGTTAGACCTTTTACATTTAAGAATTTGACACACATTGTTCTATTTTTTCTTGCATTTGGCTTCAATTCTCTCTGGTATCATCACCGATGACATGCTTGTTTCGTTGATTTAAGATAGGAAAAGATGTTCCTTTTGCCAGATCTATCTCCACTTTTATTATGGTGAAATTACGGTTGTTGTCTTCCAATTCTGAAATTGCATTCTCCAACTCTCCTTTATATGGACAACCAAAATATGTCAGTTACGGTACCTCTCTGATGGAGACATTTCAGGCATACATGAAGCATGGAAAATAATTTGGAGAATGTGCAAGACCGCCACATTTTAAAGAAAATTATAAAAAAGCCCTCAAACAGACAATATAATTTCTCAGCATAAACAACCACACTTTTAGACATCGGTATAATGTACATTGCATCAAGCAAGTGGTGAATATGATAAATGAAACTGGTGTTTTAAAATTTTAAAATGGCAGCATCCTTCCTTATTCCCCAGCAGATGATGTGGATTTTCCAAATAAGATGCAAGACAACGGCAGAAGCATCCGAAAGACTTGCTCAAAAAAATTAGGGTCGTCTACATGAATATTTTCACCACTTCAAATAACATGCAGAAAGCAAAGTTGAAATTAGTCCTCTAAGAAATGGATGCAAGAAAATCTTAAGAGTATGAGGCTTCAAATCATTCAATAGCACCTTGCAAGTCACGCAAACTACTAAGAAGATTCAGAGCATGCACAAGGAAGAGAGTGCGGAAAAAAACTTTCGGAAACTAAGAGCTACCTAGAGGGAAAAAAAATAAAAGAAAATTGTATACTTATAAGTTTATGGGTTGATACAAAGATATTGTTTATGTTTTATATTATATCTTAAAAAACTGTGAAGAAAATATCAACACATTAGAATAACATAAATTATTTTCATGATTACTATGCACCAACTTTTGTACATACAAAAACTGATAATTTTAAAAGTTACAGAAATACAAATTTTGTAATCATCCAATTCAAATAAATGGTAAAACCCAATCTCAAATGAATTTATAATATATCATAATTAGGTATCCCTTTAATTTTAAACACAAATTTCAAAAAAAAATATATGTATATAGAAAAAGAAATTAGCTGAACTCTTTTTCTTGAGAGAATCAAGCTTCTGTGCATGTATCCCTAGCATTCATACAGATACATTTTCTACACAAACTCCATACAAAATTGGAAAAAAAAAAAAAACACAAGCAGAGTACAACAGAAACATTAGAGGAGCAACTTCAATAGATGACATGTTGGAAAAGATGAGCATCGGTAGAAGTCTAGAGAGAGCGTATGCAAATGCAAGCACCAGTAAAGACCACAAAAACACCAACATATCTGAATCATTGAACTATTTAACGCAAAATGAAAACAAGAAATCCATAAGAAAGCTAAAATGATTACTCCAAGTGTGAATTCCTAGAAAAAATCATTTAGATTACTGAAAGTGCGAATTGATAGAAAAAATCATTTAGATTACTCCTAGTACGAATTGCTAATGAAAAGAACCAGACCCCAAAATCAAATATATGGTCAATCTGTGTGAATAGTATAGATATGAAAAAAGCAAAACCTAGTTTCAAGTTTCAACAGATTTTTTTGTTTAGATTGGAGAGAAGACTATAAACAAAACCTTGTCAAAAGCTACTTGAAGACAAACGCCAAGTAACTAATTGAAATATAAAACATAAAATAAAATAAAATGGCAGGGGTTAAAATTCTACCAATACATGTAAGCCATCTCAAAATCGACAAACAAATATACACGCCATTGAGATTCCATTGTCGTGCCTAGCATTTAATAGCTCCTACCCACTGAAATTACAACAAATATATGAATCAAGAGTATCATAAATTTGCATAGTAAAAAAAAAAGGTCCGGTACAAATCACTTCTAAAATCAGTTTATTCGAGCACATTAATAACCTAGCCTTTAAACTTCCCAAAGTCCAGCTGATTCTTTTTTCGTTAATTTAAACATTCCACTTTTTTTTCCGTAAACAATTTGGAAAAATATTTGAATTAATATGGTTGATGGATATATACTTGACATTGTAGATGTAAGAACTTATTTCATATGAAGTTTGCAAAAGACACCTTGAATGTTCTTCAAAATCAACTTGATGGATACTCCAATCCAAATTTTCTACCGACTTCAAGAGTTGTTACACCTTTAACAGTGCAAATATAATTAAAGTGAACATAAGCAGGCAACATGACAGAATTTAATAGAAAAGAAATGAAGATTTTATACTTGAGCAACTTCACAAAAAAAATACGCAATGATTACTATTTAAGCAACTTCACGAAAGCAAATACACCAAAAAAAAAAAAAAAAAATTCCTGAAACCACACGTTGATGAAGAATCTTTGTGAGTAACAAATGCTTCCACCAGCTGGACCCTAGACTTTAGGTAAATTTTAGCTGAACCATTGACTACACAATTAATCAACTCAATGTAACCTGGACCCTAGGTAAATTTTAGCTGAGTACTTACCCCCATGTAGGTTGAGCTAAAAAATATTAGCGAAAGACGGTTGAAAAGAATTGTGTCCTAAAAGAACACCAATATGCTCAACTGCATCTTAATAATGTGGTACATAGTATACCAATAGTAAAGATTTTAGTGGGTATAAAACAATTACGTTATAAACAGCAATGAATTTTGAACATAAAGAAAAACTGAAAACTCATAAAAGCGTGAACAATGAAAACACAAAGTATGGAAATCATAGGTGCATATGGAGAAATATAGGACAAACTTAAAATTCCATAAACTACAACGAATTTGGAATAAAAAATCGGGTTCAAAAAATTTCCATAATAAAATGTTTTATGATTTCTATGATCAAAATCAAGAATGCACAACTCAATCTTGATTGAAATGATTGCAGCACATACTTTTAAAAGTCCATAAATTATCACAAATTTGGAATAAAAATTTGAGTTAACAATAATTCCAATATGAGATGTCTTATGATTTCCATAACCAAAATCAAGAAATTAAATCTTAATTGAGATGATTGCAACAACATTGAGGTCATCATTAAAAAATCCCATTAAGTGAATCAATAGACTTTCTAAAAACAAATAAACTCATAATGACCTCCCACCTAAGGCTAACAAAATCAAGACAGTCCTAGAAGTTCATGACGAATTATGATTTCTTAAAATTTCAGCTAAAATAAATGTCTTTATTTTTATGGTTTTTAGACAGGCTATAACTAACTCAACGCGTAGAATTACAACTATGTACGTGATGAATATACTCTCAAATAAAGTATAATTGGAAAACTCTTCGAGAGAGAGAGAGAGAGGGATGGAGGAAGGAGAGACCTCAGGAATTGAGGACATTGCGCTAGGCTTCAAGGCTTTGGAGGTCGTGAGTTTTCTGGAAAACTCGGAGCTGAAGATATTGTAACCTTTGCTGATTGAAGCTAAAAGGCAAGCAGATACCCTTTTACATTCAATAACACTAAAAGGAAAATTTCATGCTGGTAACAAAAAAGTAATGGAAGTGAACAAACATTAAAGTGTAATTACCGAAAATTTTGAAGCTTGAGGAGGAAAAAAACCACAACCTGGAATGTCCAAGGACTATCACATTCGATCAAACTGCAGAAAGATAATACTGGTAAGCAGAACTTATATCAGAGTCCAAGTGATGCAAATATAAATTCTCTAATTTCATGCTACTTCTAGGTAGCCAAAACACCAGATGATAGAAGTTGCAAGGCAAGCAGACACCCGTTTACATTCAATAACTACTAAAAGGAAAATTTCATACTGGTAACAAAAATTAATGGCAGCATCTCCAACTTAAGAGAGAATAACCTTTCAGATTTGTCAAACCTGCTATATACCTGAAGATTAAAGGAAAACAATATGTTTAAAGGAAACTTAAAGTAACACGTGATTCTTATTATCAAACTATGGGAACTTATAGTAAGGCAAATTAGAGATGCATCTAAAATAATTAGACACTCTCCCAACAATCTCACAGTAGTCAATTAGCACAAGTTGAGTCGTAAATAGAAGGTATAGCAGAATAAAAATATCACTACAATGTCTGGTCTTAGTTCCAGGCATGTGACAGATTATGTGGGCCCAAAATAAATTACAATATGAATGAGATAGTACTTGAGAGGAATATCCATGCTTATGCTCAAACATATACATACACAGAGATTATAGACAGAACAGTTAGATGAGTTGCAAAAAGAGTAGATTAGAAAGGGAAAAAAAAAAAACTTAAAGCAATATGGAGCATGACAATATAAGGGGGAAGTTTGTTACCTGAGAACAAGGAGTGGCAGCTTGTCAAGTATCTGCCATTATTAGGAGATCCTTAAATCTTATAAATGAATCACGAGTAAGAGAACAACATTATTATTAGACAAAGGCTGGTTCAAATTGTAAACACGACGTAGTGAAGTAATGTCATCAGGGCACACACAGGGAATGAATAGATTATTTGGATAATAGAGTACCAATGTACACAACAAGAAGCAGGTATACGTTTCTATTGTTGGCACAAGCAAGCTGCTACTCACAAATTTGAGCCTCCAATTGGGATACTCTATTATCATAAACAACCAACTTTTGCTTTGCGTCTTCCTGCAATTAAAAGAAAAATGATTATAATTGAAGATGAGATATTGACAAATGATGAGAATAATGTATAACTATAGCATACCATTTTGGACCTTCAAGTTTCGACTAATGCAAATTTCCTTTTCCGCTACTTGAAATCATAAAAAGTGAAACAAGTAATAACTAATTTCCATAAACATGAAAAAGAAACAATTATAGAATAAATTAAAAAATTCTAACTAAAGCTTATTTATAAATAAGCATATCAAAGAACGCATTCATTTTCTCAATCCTGTTGAAAACTCTCAAAATCTTAAGGTTATCAGCAAAAAACCAACACAAGAACCAATTTTCGTGTAAGAAACCATTCATAATCTATACTTCCACAAAAAAGACCATAGCAAAAACAATCCAATATAAAAGCAAGAACTAAAATCCAATAAATTTAATGAAAAATGATTAAACAATTAAAAAAACCTGACATTGTAATTAAAAAAACAAAAAATAAAAAATTCTCATTACCAAACAAGCTTTAAACATAAAATTTTAGAGGAATGGGTAGTAAAAAAGTTCCAATTATGGAGTTGGCTAATATATAAAAAAATCCTAAAGATTCCGTTCAATTTTACCATTATATACGCCACTTTACTTTCTCGAGTAAAATTCAAAAGTCCACATCAGGACAAAACATTACTACACAAATATATATGTATATAACTGAGCACAGGAAACTAATTGCAATTAACCAAAAGTTAAAAAAACATTTGTATGTTGTTCAAACATATGGCGTTCAAAAAAAGAAAGAAATTGAAAATTCATGGAAACTCAAATCAGTAATCATCAATCAAAATCAATATGAAAAATGAAGATATAACATGCCATATATCGTACAAAGAAATATCCAGTAGATGAATCTTATTTATTATCGAACTATGGTTTTAGGAGTTAAAACATAGATCTTGCATCGTCTTGAAGTAAAAATATGAAACAAAGTTGAAGAAAAAAATTGGAGACAGAAAAAATAGATTCTGATGGATAAAACAAAGATGCGGGTCGAAGGAAATTGATATTTTATCAATTTGCAGAACACAGGGGAAAATTATTAAATACTGGTACGTGTTCAAAAGCATACAAAGTAAAAATGTCAATCAGCCAAATATAGCACATTGGGTGAATACGCGAGATATAAAATTTACCGTACGTAAGACATGTTTCAAAATGAAAACGTGCCTTTACATAATTGGCATTAAAGCTACTTTATCTTTACTAAGAGGGATCAGCACAGAAAATAATATTGCATTGAGAGATGTTTGCTTATTTAATTGTCAACAAATTCATCACTTCCCCTTTCAATCCTATAAATGAAGTACAGACAGTCATCAATTTAAACTAACATATATCTGTTCAGACCTGCAACGAACCATGCGAAAGCGAAGAGGAACATCAACACACCTTCTAGAATCAAACTATTTGAAGTTTAAACCTATTTAAAACATTCATTTAGGGGGAAAAAATCAGTATAGAGAAGAACAAAAATACCACAGAGAAGGAAAAAACGCACGAATGATTGTGTGTCGTAGGACAGCCCAACGGTAGAGAATTGGCCCCAGCCCATGTGACAATAATTTTGTCTTAAAATCAGTTTCTCTTCATTGCTTATACCTCTGCAAAGACAAAATTGCGGTTGCAGTACCTTTAAGGCTGGATTTGAAGCCAATTCAACCAAGCCCATCTCATCCTTTCCAAGTGGCTGATTTGAATCCCTCGTTGACTCTAAAATCAGAGCTCCCTAACTCCCTTCAATCTAATATTCTTCATCACCCACACATTACTTACATAGGGTGAAAAGTGAAGCAATTTGGAGGTGTTAGTTGCACAAAAAGAAGCACATGGAAAGACAAGGTTCTAGATGAAGAATTTGTGGTAGAGCAACATTTCAAATTAAAATCTGAATGAAATATGTACGAATTATCCCAGGCTGCCTAGCTTTCTCCATTGTTGGATGTTGTCTCCTTTGACGAATCTTCTTTTTTACTGTTTTTGGTATCCCAATCATCTAGCAACCAGAATTGAGAAAGTTCGTCTGTGAATCAGATGATTGTTGTACACCAGCTGAAGAATTTCATCATTTGGACTCATGTCCAAAGTCCTTATCCAGTTAGAGCTTTCTTTAGTGTATTCTTCAACCTTCAGCGAAGCCAAACCCATTATTCCTGTCATGAGTCCTCATGTCATATGACCAATCTCTGAAGTTTTTGCAGTTATAACACTGACAGTTTCATTCATGTTGTAATCATAGCCTCCCCTTTTACCTGCAAAACCATGAAAATTTGCATGTTGATTCACACTATACTGTATAGTCAGAATATCTAGAGAAACAAATATAAGTGAATTAAAATTACAATTCATTATGACCTAATTACGCATGTTGGCCAGCTATCTAAATTTCAACCTTGTAAAGCTTGTACAGTAGAAATAAAATAAATAGAAAGATTAAATAATCAATAAAATGTACACCTATCATCATTTTGAAAGGCAAAAACAAATATATAAGTTTTTTAGAAGACCATAAGCTCATCTTAAATATAGTTCTAGTATCGCTATGCAAATTAATATTGGAATGTATTCCCATGATTATTCTTCTATTTCTTTTTACAGATGTGGGGGGGGGGGGGGGGGGTTTGAGAAGAAAATAAAAACGCTTATGTATTCTAAACTGTGTAAATGGTAACCTAAGTCAGCATGTTGAGATACTCTGAAGTATTTTAAACGTGTATGTATTCTAAACATGAAACGAGAAGTGGAAATATAAAATAAGTTTTGTAACGATAATGTAAATTGATTCAGTTATTCACAATTTGTGTGCGGGACATGGCCATGGGACAACTTCAGAAAGTTAAATATTTTTCTTTATTTTATATATGCACTTGGTTGCTAAAATTATTGATGCCCCATTTGGAACCAACAAGGACCTATGATTTGTCATTTCCCTTATGCCTATGAGATTATGAAGTCTGTGTGTATCCTTGTTCCAGATCCAGGAGAGGTTTGAGGTGGCTATTAAAGACCTAACAGACACGAAACGGGTTGCTCGGGCTTATATGATGCCGAAGACACTGGTCCAGTTATTGAACTTCAAAGCTTGAAGGAATTTGGTGCGTATCTTAGGTGGGTTATTTGGTAAACTGAAGTGAGATTTTATCTCCTTAATGATTTTATGGTTTTTGAGAAGGTAAGATAATTGAATATTACTTAAATTTATGATCAATGAAGAAATATGTAGTCTTGTGGACAGTGTCAGCCCCTAAAAAAAATCCATATATTAGTAAGCATTCTGTATAGAAAGATGATGGTAAAGTATTGGCAGCCATGTTCATTCGCACGTATGAAGTACTATGATACAATTAAAGGTGAACTGAAGTACAAATTTATTTGTAGTGAGAAAGCATTAATATAATTACCGTTGAACGAAGATACTTTTAAATGGAGTCCTATGATAAATGGTTTCTTAGATATAATCTGTGAAATTATAGAGCACTCCCTTTCAACAAAGGCTTCCCACATTATTAGTACAATTGTTTGGAAGCTGAAAGTTTGGAGGAGCAGTTACTATATAATATCGTTTTGTGCTAAATATGACGTGTAAATAATGAATAAAGAAGATGTTATTAACTTCCTGTAGATCAGAACGATGTCCTGCACATGTTTTTGGAGTACTTCTTCTATGGATTAGACGTTTAGGGCACAAGTGTATGGCGACTGCAAACTCATCTGGAATAATAATAATAATAATAATAATAATAATAATAATAATAATAATAATAATAATAATAATAATGTTAAGCAGATATTCATGTTTTTGTGAGGGAAAGACTGACTTGTAATTGTAAAAGTAATCTAGTTCCATTAAAAAAGAGAAAGAGAAAGAGAAAGTAAGTTGTACTTATATCTCTATCTGTATCCATCAAAGCTTCAAATTCTTGAAATGGAGTGAACTAAAAAGTGGAGAACAGTTGTGCGCTATGATCTTCATTTGGTTCTTTCACTCGAGTTGGTCTAAGTTCATTTATAAATATGCATACGTAATAATAACATATGTTGTAATGGAGAGTGCAGAGTGATGTGACAACCACAAACGATAATAAATTCTTTAGCAAATGACAATGTACATTAAAACTTACTCTTTCATCCATGAGGATCATGAGTTGGTATCTGGTCTGGCATAAATGTGAAGAAGGAAAACAAAAGTAATATTTTTTCTGTTGTGTGTGGATTGTTTTATAATGTTTAATAATCAAACTTAGTAGTTAGAATGTTTTTTTTAAGACAAATAGAGTTGTTTTTTTAGCTAAAACAAGTAAAAGAAACATAGCATAGAATCTTGATATAGAATAGGAAATGAAGAAACATAACAGTGGTTTATTTTATTTGTCTTGTTTGTTTAATTGTGTTTCTATAAGTTATAATAAGTTAGGTATAGTGAAGATAAAAAGAGGAAAAAAAATTGATAAAAAGAGAACTCAATACCTTAAATATCAATGTTCGATGAACCAAAGTATTTCTTCATAGACTACATTCTTTGTGCATAGATTATGGCTAGAATCAAGATGTGAAGGTTTTAATAATACTCTTACATCTTTAGATGTTTTTGCTCTCGATAGTGCGACATAAAGTTGTCCACGTGAGAATACTGATTGAGGAAGATATAAGCCAACAAAATCTAAAGTTTGTCCTTGTGCTTTGTTAATTGTCATTGCAAAGCATGGACGAATAGGAAATTGAGTTCTCTTAAATTGAACAGAAGTTTTATCGTTTTGTAATGGAATGAATGGGATCCTTGGCAAAAAAGTTGATTTCCCAATGTATTCCCCAGATGTTATCTCAGCAGTAATCAGATTTCGATCAAATTTTTTGCATACAAGTCTTGTTCCATTGCAGAGACCTTCAGATGGATTGATATTTCGGAGTAACATTATAGCACAATTTAGCTTTAGATTTAATTCATGCGGTGGAATACCATTTGGTGATAAAGTATTTAACAGATCTTCTTCGAATGTCTGCTCATGTTTATCAATTGACTCATCGAAGCTGTAATATGTATGCATTTCACCGTTTGTTTCATTTAACAACAGATTATTTATTTGATCAACACATTCATTTTTCGGTGTTAAAATAACTCTATTCGTTGAATTATGTAAATTATCTACATATGAATTCATGTTCGGGAAAACAACGTTGATAAGACTTTTTAACGACGTAATTTCATCATGGAATGGAATAGTAATATTTGTTGGAAGACGTATTGACGCGATCCCAGTCGGGGAATCTGGTCGAACACGCGGAATAACGATAATTAAAACCCCGGAAAGATCTAAATCAGATCGACACAAGACAAACAACGAAAAATAAGGATAGAACGACGGTAAAGCCTTGACCCGACAATCACGACGCAATTTATGACGATGCGGATTGAAGAACCCAGATTGGTGAACGCCACAAGGACTTGTCAATTTCCTTGATAAGTATCGAATTTGGAAACGCCACAAATACTCTTGCGAATATTTGATAAGTTTGCTGGAAGAACGCCACAAAGATCGGATCTTTGATAAGTTCAAGAAAAGGGAATAAACTCAACCTCTCAATTTTGGAGAATCCTCTCACAAATTTTATTAATCAACTCAAACTTGTCTACTGTTTACAATGATGAAAAGAAATATAAATAAGCAAGAAAACATAGCATCTAATTACTCAAAATAGAATTCTAATTCTGCTAAAATTCTAAAATAGGAAAATAACCTAAAATAATAAAAGGAAATAAAATAATTGAATATTCCGGAAAATATGGCGTTGCGTTTTTACGGCCGTGACAAAATCCATTACGGCCGTAAAGGCCTTTCTGATTCAAATTTCAAATAGGTGTTACGGCCGTGATCAATTATGTTACGGCCGTAAAGATTTCAATTTCAGTTTTACGGCCGTGAGGAATATCTTTACGGCCGTAATCAACGTTCTGCCTGTTTCTGCCTTAAGGATGTTACGGCCGTAAAAATGGAGGTTACGGCCGTGAATCAGTTTCTGCCTTATTGTTTGATTTCCTGCCTTGGCTCGATCCTTTCGCCTTCTCGGCTCGACCCCAACACGGAACTTGCTCCGTTTTGCACGTAGATCACTGTCATATTGCCGATGGCTCGACTTCGCCCTTCGATGCCTGGTCCGGATCACATCATACTCCCTCTCTTGAAAAGGATTCGACCTCGAATCCGTTCTTGGTCGGCTTTTCAAGCTCCTCCTGCTTTCCTGGGCTCGATGATCATTTTTAAGCTTCATGCAATCCTTTAGCCTCTTGGGCTGCTTATTTTGACCAATAACTTTCTTTCCCGCTTTACGTTCATGGCTTGAGTTATGTCCCTGCAAAACAGATTTCATAGAACTGGGGAGGGAATTGTTAGCTCGGTTAAGTGCAAGGCGTGGATCCCCGTACACTAACCTATGTGCAAATAAACTCAATTTGGGGGTGGACTCTCTTTTCTTTTTGCACTCATTCTCTCCTTTTTCTGAGGTCGTGGCCTCAACTCTCTTGTTCTCAACTTTCACACCCTCTCCTTTTTCTGAGGTCGTGGCCTCAACGCTCTTATTTTTCCCCTCGAACTCGCGCTTTATTTTCAATTGGTCATTTTGAGCTTCTTTTGGGGATAACGACACAAGTGTAAATTTCTTCCCACCCTTCTCAAATGAATACTGATTCTTAAACCCATCATGCACTACCCTCCTATCATGTTTCCAGGGTCGCCCCAACAATATATGACCAACATGCATAGGTACCACGTCACAGACCACCTCATCCTTATAACCCCCGATGGCAAAATTGACCCTAGCCTGCTTATTTACCTTAATTTCCCCTGACTCGGTCAGCCACTGCAATTTATAAGGGTTTGGATGTTTCATCAAGCTTAAGCCCAATTTATTAATCAACATTGTACTAACCACATTAGTACAACTTCCCCCGTCAATCACCATACCACAAGCCTTTTTGCCCACCAAGCACCTAGTATGAAAAAGATTATCCCTTTGCTCGCCAATTTCATCCACCCTAGCCCTAGCACTAAGGACACGCCGATTAACAAATGATTCTTTTTCAGGATAGGTCAATCCTTCCTCATCACTACTACTAGCCCCAACATCCACTAACTTAGGCATTCCCTTAAATTCATCCTCAGAACTAATTTCACCATTATCACGCAAGATCATTAGTTTCTTATTTGGACACTGGGATGCTATATGACCCCTACCCAAGCACTTAAAGCATTTAACATTTCTATCCCGAGTAGTTTGAGAATCAAAAATATTTTTACCTTTCGTTGTAGGCTCCTCCTTCCCTTTCGGGTTATGTTCATCGTTGGATTCCTGCTTAGGTTGTGATGTAGGATAAGAGGGTGAGTGTCTCGCTGTCCCCTTTCGCCTTAGCTGTATTTCCACCTTCATGGCCATGTGCACCATGTCCTCTAACTCCACGTAATGTTGCAGCTCAATGACATTGGCTATATCTCTATTTAGCCCACTTAAAAACCTAGCCATCGTAGCTTCCCGATCCTCCACCACATTAGCCCTAATCATCGCTACCTCCATATCCTTGTGATAATCCTCTACACTCCTCGATCCCTGAGTCATACCCTGCAGCCTATGGTAAATATCCCTATAATAATGAGTCGGCACAAACCGCTTCCTCATTATAGTTTTTAATTCACCCCAAGTCTCCACCGGCTCCTCAAGGTTCCTCCTCCTACCCGTCACTAATTGATCCCACCAAATATTTGCGTAGTCGGTGAATTCAATCACGGCTAATTTCACCTTCTTCTTTTCCGAATAATTGTGACAATCAAATAGCCGTTCGACCTTTGTCTCCCAATCCAAGTACGCCTCCGGATCACTCCTACCCTGGAACTATGGTAATTTCACTTTAATTTTTTCAAGGTCGTCATCAACATCACCTCTACCCCCACGATGCCTCCTAGCATCCCGACGCTCCCTATCATGCCTTCTTTCGTACCTATCTCCTCTATCCCTCCTTCGCATGCTTCCCAACGATATACTTCCACTTTCACTACCCATGCCTTCATCACTCACACCAACCTCACGCCTATTATTTCTCCTAACCCGAGAACCATCATGAGATTGATCCCGCTCGGCACCCCGATTTTCCATCTGTGCCATAAGCCTCTCAAACTGCGCCCTCATTGCTGCCATATCATTGTTACCCTGTTCATTCCTTCTGTTCACACCCCTGGGCTGTCTTTTGTCTCCAACTGAAGATGAAGATGAGGAAGCCTCTCTATCAGACATTTTAAGTCACGAACAAGGAAATTCGGATTATTTGGGGAATATTTGGGAATTTTCGGATTTTTTTTTTTTTTAATAATCTGCCAGAGAATTGGACTACGAGTATGGCAGAAAAAACGGAACTGGATTTGGATGAAAAACGAAGAAGAAAAACACTTTTGAATTTTTGGGACTGACTCTTATGGATCAAACTGGAAAATTTATGACTGACACGAAGAACGCGAAGAACACGAAAAATTCAAGAAACGCAAGAATCTGAAATAGATCCAAGCTCTGATACCAGATGACGCGATCCCAGTCGGGGAATCTGGTCGAACACGCGGAATAACGATAATTAAAACCCCGGAAAGATCTAAATCAGATCGACACAAGACAAACAACGAAAAATAAGGATAGAACGACGGTAAAGCCTTGACCCGACAATCACGACGCAATTTATGACGATGCGGATTGAAGAACCCAGATTGGTGAACGCCACAAGGACTTGTCAATTTCCTTGATAAGTATCGAATTTGGAAACGCCACAAATACTCTTGCGAATATTTGATAAGTTTGCTGGAAGAACGCCACAAAGATCGGATCTTTGATAAGTTCAAGAAAAGGGAATAAACTCAACCTCTCAATTTTGGAGAATCCTCTCACAAATTTTATTAATCAACTCAAACTTGTCTACTGTTTACAATGATGAAAAGAAATATAAATAAGCAAGAAAACATAGCATCTAATTACTCAAAATAGAATTCTAATTATGCTAAAATTCTAAAATAGGAAAATAACCTAAAATAATAAAAGGAAATAAAATAATTGAATATTCCGGAAAATATGGCGTTGCGTTTTTACGGCCGTGACAAAATCCATTACGGCCGTAAAGGCCTTTATGATCCAAATCTCAAATAGGTGTTACGGCCGTGATCAATTATGTTACGGCCGTAAAGATTTCAATTTCAGTTTTACGGCCGTGAGGAATATCTTTACGGCCGTAATCAACGTTCTGCCTGTTTCTGCCTTAAGGATGTTACGGCCGTAAAAATGGAGGTTACGGCCGTGAATCAGTTTCTGCCTTATTGTTTGATTTCCTGCCTCGGCTCGATCCTTTCGCCTTCTCGGCTCGACCCCAACACGGAACTTGCTCCGTTTTGCACGTAGATCACTGTCATATTGCCGATGGCTCGACTTCGCCCTTCGATGCATGGTCCGGATCACATCACGTATTGAATCACAGCTATGTTTTTCCTCATTTTCGTTGCCAATTCGTAATAAATATTCACAAAACATTGGATCTACAAAAGATCTCATATTTGTGACAAGTGATATTTTTATAAACAAGGGCCATAAGGGTGAACAAACTAAGCTAGATTTTAATTATGTCATCTCGTTTTCCTCGCTGAACTACCGGCAAAACCTGTCGAAAATCTCCTCCGAAAACTATAACTTTTCCTCCAAATGGAAGTGTTGAATCCATAATATCTTGTAATAATCTATCTAATGGTTCGATAGCACAACAATTTACCATTGGGGCTTCATCCCAAATAATAAGTTCACATATTTTTAAAATTCTTCCTAAAGCAGATTGTTTAGTAACAGAACAATTTATGGTGCCAAATGTGTCTAAAGGAATTTTAAAAGTGGAATGAGCTATACGTCCGTTTGGCAACAAAGCTGCAGCAACTCCAGAAGATGCAGTTGCTAGTGCAATATGATTTTTAGATCTAACAGAAGATAAAAGAGCTTTATATAAAAAAGTTTTACATGTTCCTCCAGGACCATCGATGAAGTAGGCAGCACCAAAACGATTTGTGACTGTTGTCATTATTAAATCATACGCGTACCTTTGTTCATCGTTTAGCTTCGTTTCACATATGAGCCCAGATTTGATGTCTGCAAGAATTGTTTCTTCAGTAAGCATCATGTTAAATCTTTCATTATCATCTATGTTAACAACATGTGTAACAATTGCATAATCATTTAAATTTTTACCTGATGCCTCGAGTATACAACTAATTTGATGCAAAGTTTTTTTTCCAGCAATTTCTATTGATAGACCGTCATATATATAATCTTCAAACATATTAGTTTTAAATTTGTCCCATAATTTTTTGGGGTTTGTAGGGTTGCAAAGTGTTAACAAAGTTGAGAACAATTTTCTAAGAGAATCAGGCATTTGATAGATGATAGCATCAGACATGCATTCATCACAATGATTATCACCAATTAAAAGGCCATGCAATAAAGCTGATTCTCGATATGTAGTAACAGTAAGACCATTAATAGTTTTCAAATGATCGAATGAAGTTGGACCTTTGATGTGATTCAAGAGGACTCTTAAGAAGTACCGTTCACCCTCAGTTGGGCTTGCACCTACGATTCTTCCAATAACCATTTGTCTTTTTCTTAATTTCCAAATTTTTGTACTTGAATTCCATACAAAATCGGACGGTAGATCTCTATATAATATAGTGCGTGCAATGTCATTTAATAAATTCAAAGAAAAAAATTCTGTTAACATAGTTTTTCTTACATTCGATAGAATATCTTTATTTTTATATGTTATCAATTGGCAATCCTGAAGATGTAATTGTAAAGGAATAACAGTTGGATGCATTTCAGATAAAGGGAATGAAAATATTCTCCATGCTGCTTCTGGAGGAGAAATCCATCTTCCATTTTGGAAATTAGAAATCTCATCAACGTCAGCAGTATCTTGGTTTTCACCCATCGAAAATCTAACACGATCATGGCCTTTATAAAAATACTTGTATAGATACTTAACAGCTTTAACAGATGAACAAATTTCTACATTAATGTGACAATCAAATTTTGCAGTCAAGTAACGATTATGAGGAACTACCCATCGATTATCTAGATAGTGACCTCTTACTTTAACAGAACCGCCATTGTTTAGACGTCTATAAACAGGATATGAGTTCTCACCTAAACATGTAAAGGTAGAATAATCTCGTGGATATTTGTTTTTACAATTTTTGTTCGCATCCATGCATACATTTTTTGTATTTAAATTTCCACAAGGTCCATGCATCATATGCTTAACAATAGTAGAGTGCAAGTAAGGAAATAAGTTTGCGTCAGGTAATTCACAAGAAACAATGTTGTCAATCTGTGCGGGTGTGAATATTTTGAGAGATGGTTTTAAAATAATTAAGAAATGTGCATGAGGTAAGCCTCTTTTCTGAAATTTAATAACGTAGATATAAGCAGAAACTTGTCCTAAAATGTGTTCATGAAGAAGATCATTTTTTAGTTCATCAAGTTTTGATTTAAAAGTGCGAGCGATTAGATCAGGACGATTTTGTGAAATATCAGAATATTTTAGTTCTTACATAATTTCTGGCCAATTGGGGTTGCATGTCATTGTTAAAAATATATCTGGTTTTCCAAATCGTTGAACAAGAGCCATCCCATCTCTATATCTTTTTTGCATGTCTCTAGGTCCACAGGTAAATGATTGAGGTAAGATCAATTTTTTTTCCAATCATGTGTCCTATTTTCTCCATTTTCAATGCTGTCAACTATTCCTTGATAAAGTTCAGCACGTATTTGTGTTTGGTTATGACGAAAATAATCAAGTCTAGAAGTCTCAATTTTAATATACATATCTACGAAATATTGTTGTAAAAGTCGACCAGAATGAAGTAGTATAGAATTACCTTCTTCTCGAATTTGTAGCCTATAACAGTAGTATTCTCTACATGAGACTTGGAAACGTTTCTTACCATACTTCAATGCTGTAAAAAAAATAATGTCAATATACGTGAGTATAAATAAATTGAATTAGTGTAATTTAAATAATTATTGCATATTTTCAAAATTTATTTATATGATAGAATTTACCTTCACATTCTTTTTGAATGAGCTGTTCAGCATATTCCATACTGTTTGGATCTAACAGATATTGACTATCGTCATCATTAGGTTCACTAAAAAATTGTTCAGTACGTTGAATACCTTCATGCCAACCAGGCTCACCACAAGGAAATAATAATGGATATTGTAACAGATCATAACAACCATAATAATATTGGACTTTGTGACATTCACCAGAATGTCCATAAATAGAAATATCACGTGGCCTAACATCTGCTGAAGGGTCGTCTTCTACCCAAATTCCAGCAACTTGAGAAACAAAAGGTAAATTATAAACACGTTGGTCAAGACTTGGATGGCATCTAATCTGAAGTCTTTGGTTGTGCAAATTAGTTTTATCGTTTAAGGATCGAAAGAAGTTTGAATAAGGATTTTGTTTCAAAATTTCGATAATCTGTAATATGACTGATTCAACAAATTTTTCTGAGCTTTGAAGACGATTACCCAATTCGTGCTCTGTGTCATAAAAATATAATTGTAAGTACGATGGGTTGTCATCAAGTTTATGTAATAGTTGGTTGACATAATGATGTACTTGTCCCTGTACTCTGAATGTATAAATTCCCTTATTTGATTTACACAGATCTTTATCATATTTCACACCAAAAGATGTGAAAGCAAAATGATTGTTATATGTTCTAACAACAATCCGAAAATGACACGATTTAATAGAAGCAGACTTGAAGAGTTCGAATAAACTATTATGTGTAGAGTGTGCATGCAATTTTATCTTCCCAGAAGAACAACAAAAGCCTCTACTTTCTCTATGAATTTTTTTTGCGTTACAGTAGACGCAAAGAGAAGAGGGAGGCAATTTATAAGGACATGTTGGTATTATTAGTCTGTTTTTATGTTTACCTTCTTTTTTATTATGTGAACGGATACTGTCTTTCACAATGTCAACACTTGTTAAGCAGGTAAAAATAGGGTTGATATCAGAAGTAATAACAGGGACTTTATCATTGCCTACAAAAATAGTAAAATTCAATTAAAAAAATTAAAGTTGGAAACAAAAATCAATTCTATGAGGGGGTCATGAAAGCTATTGAGGGAAAAAAATTAAAGAAATGTATTGCTTCTACCTGAGGAGATGATATTGCGCTGACGTTTTGTAACAGGAACTGAATTAGTTATTTTGGATCTCGATCGAGATTTTTGTGTCTTTCTGGTACTGAACTGTTTAAGTTGTTGTCTATATGTTGCATCGACTTCGAGACGTTGTTCTTCATTTTGGGATGCAAATAGATGTTCAGTTTCTTCAACGGATGAAGAATTTCTAGCTTTAGAATAATGAGATAAATATTTAATGTTGTAAAAGAAAAATAAAAATGTAAGATAAGATTTTGAGTTCTAATATATCCAAAATTTATAAAATGCGAATCAAAACGTGAGTTGAAAGACAAAAACGTAAATAAACATAAAAATCATAATATTAATCAAAACAAGATGAAATTTTTTCATATTGCTAAATAATACCTTCAGCGCCAGTATACGACATACAAATGTTTTTAGAGCAGATATAGCGTATAGACTGTTATTTTCGGGAAATAACAGTTGATTTGCCTGCTTTGAACCTGTATGAGAAACAAATAAACGAAATAATATTCTGTAACGATAAACAAAGGTTATACAGTTCAATAATGATGAACTTTAGATACAATTTTTCTATATCACTTTTAGAGGGTTACATGAATGAAGTATAAACTAATTGAAGAAATAACCAGCTATTAGAAGAAATAATAGTGATCCAACATAAAACATTCAGTTCTTGTACTGACAAATGAAATAATACAATTTCTTACAAAATGAACTCACAAAAGTATCTAAAATGAATGACAGTCATATCAAGTAATAAGATTTTTAGTTATTATTTTATAGTTTATAATGTTGTAAGGATTTCAAAAAAGCATTTTTTTATTATTTAAAAAATTGTACTGGGTTTCCTCACTATTTTTTTAATTTTTAATTTTTTTTACTTTGTACGAATCTATAAAATAATTTATGCCTGGTAATTCGTCTGTATTGTGAATATAATACACAAGTAATCAAGGAATCAAAAATATGATCAAATACCTTATTTTCAAACTAATAAATTCATTTTCATTTCCATGTGAAAGTTACAATGTCGACATATACACAAAATATTCATAGGGAAACAAAAAAGTTTTTTTCGGTAACCTATAAAAACAAATAAATCTACTTGTTTCAGCATATCATTTAACATGGGTATGCCAATTCAAAGTTATGTCATATTAAAACATGAAAATATTCGGCATAATTGCAGTTTAAAAAATTATTAGAGTAGGACAATAAAAATAGTAAATAATGTAAATCTATCACCATTAATTTTTTGCGACATTCTCTATATCAAGGTTGATTGAACTGTCCATCATTATTGATTTCATGGACAATTTACAATTACAGAAAAAATATATTGATTAAGTAAATGATTGTCGCTTATGCACCATAAACATGAAAATAATTGATTTACATGTATAGATAGCAAGATAATAATTTGGATAAGGATAATTTTGCACCAAAATTGCTTGAATTTTTTTCTTAAATATGATGAAGAGCATTCAATACCTCAGCAGAGTTGGTAAAAGCTGGGCAAAGAAATCACAGGCATGAAGTTCCTGCTGTGCCTTGTTCTTAGGGTCACTTTTATCACAATGCATGGAATGTTGATAGTAAAATATGTAATGAAGGCCTAGAAAAATGTGTTGACATTAATAATTAAGCCTCTATTTATTTCCTGAAAATTTATTATTAGATGAAAACACCTCTAAATGGTTAATATTCTGTGTTCTCTTTTGACCTTGTTTGGCTACACTACATAAGAAGACATTATTCCAAATAGGTTAATATCAAAACCTTTAATCAATTAAGGTGCCATCAAGCACACGAAGATACAAAATGCAATTGACAAAGGAATACATATAATCACGATGTACAATGACATCAATTTAACTTTACCAATTTTACCAGCACGCTTAAAATAATAAAAGGGAGATGCACAAATCCAGGTAGCGACATCATTCTATTTTTGTGTGAAGCAGGGAGAAAACATCAAATCACTTCAAAAGAGACCAAAAAGCACTTCAAGGTATTTGAAGGTGTGGAGGCGGTTGAAAGTACGACAACCAATAAGCAAATCCTAGCTCGGTCTATCACATAAGTCCCTTATGTATAGGTCTCAAAATATCCTCTTCTAAGTAGAAAAATGTGTAATAAAACTGATTAAATCAAATCATAATTAAGTTTCCTAAAATAAATACAAAGCAAACAGAGGGCCGAGAACACGTCACTGGAAATTGCAGCGCAAACAGAGGTATAGTTTGGGTAAGGTCGATATATGTTTTGCGATGCAACTGAACATGAAATGAGATTATGTTTTCTTAAGCTGATTACTTTGTCTAGAATCGATCAAGAATATGAGGAGAAATTGAAATTAGGTGAAAATTTATGCCTCACAAGATGGAGAAGGGAAGAAGTTAACCTGTCAAAGCACTGGAACGACCTCGGCGACAGCGTTCGGTAGTTGGGATTTTCACTTTCGGAAAGATGGAGCTTCAGTTGGCGTTATTGGAAGCTTCGAAGAGATGGGTATTCGTACTGCGGGTAAATGTTGGTTTCCGATAGTTTACCTAGGTCCCGGCAGGTAGAGTTTTTGGGAGGAAATTTGGACTTCAGTTTGGAAGAAGATATGTTTACTGTACAGGGTGAGAAGATGAGTGTGTGAGAAGATAAGATCGAAACATAATATCTATTTTTCTTTAACTGGTTTTGGTGTGAACATGAGGGGACACATTTTGAGTAGTAAAGTTGCCTCTTCCCTCTTTTAAGAGAGGGAGATATATATATATATATATAGATCAATATCAATTGCCTCTCTCAAGAGAAGTGAAAAAATATAATAACCGACTATAAGCACATATCGATTTCGAAAACTATAACTAAACGAATAACATGAATTAAACTTAAAACACATCTAATTCCTCCACAATTATTCACCGCATATATCAAATAAACAATAATAGATTCCCATTATATACATAGCCAATTATGCAGTAATACCAAAGCAAAAAACGTATTGTGCCGTGTTAGATTAAAAATATTATTAAACTCCAATCTATATATTACTAATTTCAACTGAGATTCTGCAACATTGATTTTGACTATATTCAATTTTGTCAAAGATTCCTCAAGTCACTTTCGTCCATATTTCTTTTTGCCTTTTGTCAATATAAGTATATTTTATAACTCATATCAGAGAATTAACATTTAATATCATTTTGCTTAGGGAGAACGAATCCAAGTAACCATCAAGCCTCCCCATGTCTCTAAGTTCGATGAGAAATTGCAAGAGCGAATGATATGCTACTTAACAAATTTTATTGTTCAAGACAATACGGGAAGATTCCGTGCAACATTCTATGCTTTCCGTCTTTTTTTTATGCCTATAACTGAAGTTATTTGTGTTGATGACAGAAATTTCCCTAAATCCATATACCATTTCAAGACAGTACAAGAGATTGAAGGAATAGTAAACATTGATGATGTTGGATTGTTCGGTTCGTTTTTCTCCATCTTTTAAGTCACTGTTTATTTTTGAAATCCTTATTTACAATTCAAGTCTTAACTATCTGTATTTTCACACAGATTTTATTGGTAAAGTGATTGCAAAGAAAGCAATACAATATCAAAAACACAAACGCTTCAGGAACTCCAACTAAGCATATTGATGTGGATCTACAAGACCTCGAGTACTTGAAGATTATTGTTCGCTAAAATCGTGTACCGCAAGCGCACGGGTCGCGTTCAAGTAGTAAATTGGACTAGAAAAGTCCGGGTTATCGTACCCACGAGGATTGATTTATTTGTAATTAAAGTTATTGATTTCATTTTTTAAAGGAAAAGTCAAGTAACATAAATATGTGGTTAGGTGGTGAATTTTCAAGTTTTGTAAACAAAACTAACTACTCAAAATAAATGCATGACATTAACTTAAATTTAAATGTGCATAATTAAACGGCATAAATTAAAGTGCTTGAAATTAAATGACAATAATAAAAATGCATGAAATTAATTAGCGCAACTACGTAAATAACTTTAAAAATAACTAAGTGCAATTTAAATTACGTCAATCGTCCCAACAATTTAAATTTAGCTAAACATGCGTTGAAAAGTAAAAATAACATAATGCAGTAAAATAAAACCCGGAGTTAGAAAATTGTGGAAATTGCATCAAGGTCCTCCAACTTTTGGTTAATGTGCATTTCAGTCCCTGCATTTCTAGCCGTTCCAACAGTAAACCAGTTGGATTTTCAGCACTGCACCAGCAATTCTCAGTCTTCATCCAGTCTGGTTTTCTCTTTCTTTAGCAGCAACCAGTCAGCAGAATCAGCAGCTTAGTTTCCAGCAGCCTCCACTGGTAGCACAGTCCTTCCTCCAGTTAACAGCATTTCCAGCATTTCCAGTAAGCAGCAATCCAGTGTCTTCTCCCTATCTCAGCAGGTTCCTCTAGTGAGCAGTAACAGCAACCAGTTCAATCTCCAGTATTCAGCAGCTACAGCAGGCAATTTAGTTCACCAGCAGCAGCTATAGCAGAGCACCAGTAGTTTCCATATTCAGCATTCTCTTCCAGATGACAATCAGCAGCAGTAGTCCTCAACAGATACAGCAACAGTTTTCTTCCTCAGGCAGTCCTTCAGTTGGCTATGGCTGTTCCTCAGCAGCAACACAGGAAGCCTGCTTTCCCCTCTTCTCCCAGCAGTAGTCTTTAGTTGATAGCCTGAAACACGTCCAGCAGCAATAAATTCAGGCAGCAGTATCTCATCTATTCTATCTTCTTCTTCTAGTTAGCAGTAGCAGCAAGAGTTTAACAATGGCAGTATATGAATCTCTATCTAATGAATTGAACCCGCAACTTCAGCCTGTCACCCTGAATTTGAACCCCGGTTCTCTCTTTGCAATCAGCTCAAATCTGCAGTACTTGAACAATGGAAGCAAAGTAGTAGACCAGTTGCAACCTCCTGTCACCAAGTTACAATCTCAGTCCCCCCTCGTTCCTCTCTCCAATCCTATCAGCTGTGTGTATATATGTAAAAATGTATCCTCCTCTGCCCATGCTTCCAGCAGTCAGCAGCATGTTCCAGCGTTTTTCCCATACTCCCTTGTCCTCCTCCAGCAGTAGTGCATGTTCCCAGGTCCCAGCTTTTGTGTCTTCTCCCATGCTTTGATTCTCCTTGGTTTCTTTCCCATACTTTCCTGTTTTGTGTGTACATATATATATATATATATATATATATATATATATATATATATATCACACATTTTATCGAGTAGTTAAAATTTTATTTCAAAATGCATTTTTACTTAATTTCACATGATAGACGAAATAAATAAATAGATATTTGCTCGATTTTTCAATTAAAGTACTAATTTAGGGATAAATAAGTGTGTAAAACGCACACTTATCACACCCCCAAACTTGAGCTTTTGCTCGTCTCGAGCAGGAATATCCACTAACACAAAAACTGATGAATGAATGATCAACAACGCTAGATGACTTGCAAATTCTTTCTTGAGTGTAACATTGCATGATTAATTCACAATTATGTTTTCAAAAATAATACTACAAAAAGAAGTTGAGCTTATCTCATGTTTGATCGGTGTGTGTGTGAATAGTCACTTCCAATTATTACTAAGGTTCAAAGAAACATTGTAGGAAGGAAAAATTTCAAAATAATACTATCCATCCTTAGTGGTCAATTTCATTCCTTACTCTCTCGTGACATTCATCCCCCTATATTATTTCTTTTCTCTCCCAAAACGCAATCCTAGGGGTGACTCTCAATTCACACATTTCTTTTTCCACTAAAGTTTGGTTATGACTTACCAGCAATCTCAACAATCTAGATATGCAGTGACTCTCCACTAGATGAGTGTTTCAACATTAAAGTTTATACCAAGCAATTCAAACCCACTATTAATCTAAGCCCTTATGCAAATACAAATGCATGATTTCTACAAACTAATGTAATGATTGCTCGTGACTTCCTCACTCCCTTAAGCTTTCTAATTGACCCATGTAGCGAGTTTTAGGCCGGCAACTCCCCGATTGTTTTAAGATCAAAGGGTACCAGGTTTCGAAATACCCCTACGGACTTACTAACTCGAGTCAAAAAGGCTACGAAGTGAGATAGACTTATTAAGCAAATGCAATGATGATGATGTGCATTTTTTTTTTTTTTTTTTTTTTTTTTTTTTTTTTTTTTTTTTTTTACAAGTGTGTGTGTGTACCCTACTCATTAAGCTTTCTAATTGACCCATGTAGCGAGCTTTAGGCCGATGACTCCCAAGTTTCAAACTTAAGGCACCAAGTTTCAAGATACTCCTACGGGCTTAATTACTCGAGTCAAAAAGGCTACGAGATAGGGCAATGCAAAAATTGAAATGGGCTTAGATCTCTAGCATTTGGTCATCACTTAGCTTATACTAACATCAACAACACTCCACACAAATTTAGATCAAGCATGCATGGAATCACTACACATCTAGACCGTCTC
Source organism: Ligustrum vulgare (assembly GCA_963555705.1). Lineage (NCBI taxonomy): Eukaryota > Viridiplantae > Streptophyta > Magnoliopsida > Lamiales > Oleaceae > Ligustrum > Ligustrum vulgare. The sequence goes on along the minus strand of OY743172.1, from coordinate 783,215 downwards.
CTTTACCGGTTCGACCACCCCCAAACTTGTCTCACAAAGGATCAAGAGATTAATAGCATTGAGAAGGAATTAGATAGGTTGATAAAAATTGAAAATACAAGCTCACAACCTAATGAAGTCTACTTCACGATTTTTTTTTTTTTTTTTTTTTTTTTCAACCTTCAATAGATTCCAAACCTCAACAACAATTAGTTATGACTATTGTGCTCAAGAGAACTCAAGATCACCCATAGATAAGCAAGTTAAAAATAAGCACAAGTAGTATATTCGATCATAATTCGTGAATTAATCAGCAATTCCAAACATCAAATCATTTTGAGCCGACAAGGCTATCTAGCATGTCAATATCCACAACAAAATGAACAAAATCAAACATCACAATGTCTTAAGCCGTCAAGGCTATCTAACATGATAAAATGCAAAATGAAGTCAACACCCCCAAACTTGAATTACACATGTCCTCAATGTGAACATAGAAACATGTAAAGAAGAAAAGAGGTAGTGGAACTTCCCTGATTCGATGCTTGTTTGTGATGTTTGAACTTGACCTAAGCTTTCGTCGCATGTAGTTCACCCCCAAACTTGTTGAGTACAATGTCGCTTAGGATTTTTAAAAATATTTGTTACCTACAAAAGTTTGACAAATAATTAAAAAGAAAGTAAAGAAATACAGTAAATAAAATACAAGTAAATCAAAAGAGAAGAAATTTGGGTTGCCTCCCAAAAAGCGCTTGGTTAAAGTCATAAGCTCGACTTTTGGATTTTTTTATTCGGGAGCATTGAGGAGAAATGATGACTTTTCCTCCGGGGGTTCTCCTTCCAAGAATGGTTTCAACCTTTGCCCGTTGACCTTGAAATGTCCCTTGTCGGGATGATATAGCTCTATAGCTCCATGGGGAAAGATTTGAGAAATTGTGAACGGCCCCCACCAACGGGATCGAAGCTTTCCAGGGAATAGTCGAAGTCGGGAGTTGAATAGAAGAACTTGTTGCCCAACTTTGAAGTCTCTCTTCACAATGTGGTTATCATGCCATTTCTTGGTTCTCTCCTTATAGATGCGAGCATTTTCATATGAGTTGAGGCGAAATTCATCAAGTTCATTAAGTTGAAGCAACCTCCTCTCACCAATTAATTTTGCATCAAAGTTTAATGCCCGTGTAGCCCAAAATGCTCGATGCTCAAGTTCAACGGGGAGATGACATGATTTTCCAAAAACAAGACAAAATGGAGACATACCAATAGGAGTTTTGAATGCGGTGCGGTAAGCCCATAATGCATCATCTAGCTTCTTCGACCAATCTTTCCTTGATGTATTCACCGTCATCTCAAGAATTCTTTTCAACTCTCGATTTGAGATCTCCACTTGCCCACTTGTTTGGGGATGGTACGGTGTGGCTACTCGGTGCTTCACTCCATATTTTGACAAAAGTGAGTCAAGAAGGCGATTGCAAAAGTGTTTACCTCCATCACTAATGATGAGTCGGGGGGTTCCAAAGCGTGTAAAAATGTTCTTCTTGAGAAAATTTACCACCACCCGAGCATCATTAGTGGGCAATGCCATCGCCTCTACCCATTTAGAAACATAATCCACCGCCACCAAAATATATTGATTTGAGAACGAGGATGGAAATGGCCCCATGAAATCAATTCCCCAAACACCAAAGATTTCCACTTCCAAGATTGAAGTCAATGGCATTTCATTACGCCGAGAGATATTCCCACTCCTTTGGCATCTATCACATTTGGATACTAAGGTATAAGCATCCTTGAACAAAGTTGGCCAATAGAATCCCGATTGAAGAACTTTTGAGGCGGTTTTGGAAGCTCCAAAATGACCCCCATAAGGTGATGAATGACACCTATCAAGAATAGCTTCCATTTCATCCTCGGGAACACATCTTCTAATAATTTGGTCCGACCCCCTTTTGAATAAATATGGCTCATCCCAAAAATGATGTTTCACATCGGCAAAGAATTTCTTCTTTTGCTGATAAGAGAAATCCGGGGGAAGAATACCACTTACAAGAAAATTCACGAAGTCCGCATACCATGGTGCTTCGAACACTTGGAGAAGATGTTTGGCATGCAATAGTTGTTCATCCGGAAAAACTTCATTGATTTCCTCTACTCCCACTTCTTCAGGTTGATCCATCCTAGATAGATGATCGGCCACAAGATTATCCGCACCCTTTTTATCACGGATTTCCAAATCAAATTCTTGCAAGAGAAGGACCCATCTAATCAATCTTGGCTTCGCATCCTTCTTAGCAAGCAAGTATTTTAGAGCGGAGTGATCGGTATAGACAATTACCTTTGAACCGATGAGATAAGATCGAAATTTGTCAAAGGCAAAGACCACGGCAAGCATCTCTTTCTCGGTTGTGGCATAATTCAATTGAGCATCACTTAATGTTCGGCTTGCATAGTAGATCACATGCAACAATTTACCTCTCTTTTGCCCCAAAACCGCTCCCACGGCATAATCACTAGCATCGCACATGAGCTCAAATGGTAAGCTCCAATCCGGGGCCACAATAATAGGAGCCGAGATAAGCCTCTCCTTAAGAGTGTTGAAAGCCAATAGACACTCTTGAGAGAAATGAAAAGAGTTGTTCTTCTCAAGTAGAGAACAAAGAGGCTTAGTGATTTTAGAGAAATCCTTGATGAATCTCCTATAGAAGCCCGCATGCCCCAAGAAACTCCTTATGCCTTTCACCGAAGTAGGAGGGGGCAATTTCTCAATAACTTGTATTTTGGCTTTATCAACCTCAATCCCCCCTTGTGAAATCCGGTGGCCAAGTACAATGCCCTCTGTAGCGACCAAGAATTTTTACGCGATTAATAATTATTTTAATAGAAAATCGTGTCGCTACTATTTCACCCATTTTTATTAAGTTAACGCCACGACGTATTCGTATAGCCAAGTCAAGAAATAATCGAGATCGTTCGATTTTAAATTAAATTCCGAATTTCTAAAAATATCTCCATTCTCTTGATTTAAAGTATATTAAGTCCAAGTACTTAATTCAATGTTATCCCAATATTTATTTATACAAAAATTATTTTTATTATTGAAATTAAGAAAATATATGCAAGCATGAGAGGTTCCATTATATATAATAATTATGAGAATCTTAATTTAATAAATATGGAAAAGTATATGAATGAATTATATACTCCATTATATGTAATCATGAAGAGCATAATATTTGTATAAATATGGAAAAGTATATGAATGAATTATATACTCCATTATATGTAATCATGAAGAGCATAATATTTGTATAAATATGGAAAAGTATATGAATGAATTATAGACTCCATTATATGTAATCATGAAGAGCATAATATTTGTATAAATATGGAAAAGTATATGAATGGTTGATAAGATTCCATTATATGTAATCATGAAGAGCATAATATTTGTATAAATATGGAAAAGTATATGAATGGTTGATAAGACTCCATTATATGTAATCATGAAGAGCATAATATTTGTATAAATATGGAAAAGTATATGAATGGTTGATAAGACTCCATTATATGTAATCATGAAGAGCATAATATTTGTATAAATATGGAAAAGTATATGAATGGTGCTTTACTTTAAGAAAAGGATGTGTTAAAATTAATAGAATTGAATGATTATGTTTACAATATGCCAACTTTATACATCTATTTAAACCCATCTCTTTTACGCACAACTCTACACATATACACTTATTTCCAATCTCTTGACAAAATCCACAAGTAAGAGAAATTCAAGGTGGTCAAGAAAGTTTTGGTCCATTTACTACTACACTTCATTTTAATCTTTTAAAAGGTAAGTATATCTTATGTTTTTATGAAAAGTAAGTATGTTTTTATGAAAGGTAAATACACCTTATGTTTTTATGAAAAGTAAGTATGTTTTTATGACAAGTAAGTATATCTTATGTTTTTATGAAAAGTAAGTATGTTTTTATGAAAGGTAAATACACCTTATGTTTTTATGAAAATTAAGTATGTTGTTATGAAATGTAAGTATATCTTATGTTTTTATGAAAATTAAGTATGTTGTTATGAAATGTAAGTATATCTTATGTTTTTATGAAAATTAAGTATGTTGTTATGAAATGTAAGTATATCTTATGTTTTTATGAAAAGTAAGTATGTTTTTATGAAAGGTAAATACACCTTATGTTTTTATGAAAAGTAAGTATGTTTTTATGACAAGTAAGTATATCTTATGTTTTTATGAAAAGTAAGTATGTTTTTATGAAAGGTAAATACACCTTATGTTTTTATGAAAAGTAAGTATGTTTTTATGACAAGTAAGTATATCTTATGTTTTTATGAAAAGTAAGTATGTTTTTATGAAAGGTAAATACACCTTATGTTTTTATGAAAAGTAAGTATGTTTTTATGACAAGTAAATATATCTTATGTTTTTATGAAAAGTAAGTATGTTTTTATGAAAGGTAAATACACCTTATGTTTTTATGAAAAGTAAGTATATCTTATGTTTTTATGAAAATGTTTGGATCATTGCTATGAAATCAATCTCACAAGATTGTTATGGGTTCCATATGATATGTTTATGATTATGCTAAGGGGACCGGAGTTTAGTAGCGCTACACATAAGAATTCTTGCCATTTAAGTTCGGTAAAATTCTTGTGTCTCCCTATGTTTATGAGTATTTCGATCCTATCCTATGTTATGATGAAAATGATCCATATGCTTTCAAAAGAAAATTTATGCTTGGTATACTTACTGAGATTTTATAAATCTCACTCCACGATATTTACCATTTTCAGATAATTGAAGGTTCAAGGCGGTCAACATGGAAGTGGCAAAAGTGGTTAAGATTGATGAGATAATTATGTTGAACTTTATGTAAGAAAATTATGTTCTATTTTTATTCACAAATAAAATTATGGGATTCTAATTATTCTTTTGAATAATTTTACATTTCTATTTAAGTCTCGATAATATGATATGGGTCACTTTTAGTGGCACTCGAATGGTCGAGAATTCGGGTCGTCACAGTTGGTATCAGAGACAAGAGTTTTAAAAACGATTCTGTAGATTTTTGAAATTTTATTTCTTAAAAAAAAAAAACACTATTCACATGAACAGTAAAACGACGTGCTATTCATGATGAACAGTGAACGAAATCACTATTCAATTAAAAAAAAAAATTTGAATTTTCACATGTCAAGTATGGTTATGATTTTGAAAAGTATGATGAAATTTGATGTGCGAATTTCAAGGACAAAATTCATTTTAAGCAAGGGAGTTTGTAATGTTCTGAAAATTTTATAGAATATAATTAGTTAGTGATATGATGTTTATATTGATGTCTTTGATAAATTTCTAGAAGTTCGGGGACTAAAGGAAAATAAGATTTGACGATAAAATTTTATTTGGGTTAATTAGGCCCAATCTTATGTAAAGATGCGAAATGATTAATAATAATTTTTTTTTTAAAATATTTTAACTCATCACTCTACTATGTCACTCTCCACGTATTGACTCCTCGAACCAGGTATGTTATATGCTTTGCAAGTCATTTACGATTTTATTAAGACATGTTAAGTATGAAATATTCATATGTTATGAATCTTTAAGTGAAATATACATGTTGAGTATGATATGAATTGATAGAAGCCTAAATTTTAATTTATTCATTTTAATGTAGAATCATGAGACATAGAGGATATTGATATGAATTTTGGTTCATATTAAGCTTAGTAAGATTGACTCAATTAGAAATTAAGTTGGGTTGTAACTTTGGCCCAAAATATATGGAATAATATATTAAACAAACAAAATTGATAATGAATTGTACAATAATTTATCCCTTTATCACTACCTTTGTGTAAAAACAAGGGAAAAACTGTGGATGGTTATTAGTACTTCCTCTTCAAGTTTCAATTTTCGGTTCAATAATTTATCCCTTTATCACTACCTTTGCTTAAAAACAAGGAAAAACTGTGGATGATTATTGGTACCACTCTTCAAGTTTCAATTTTCGGTTCAATAATTTATCCCTTTATCACTACCTTTGCTTAAAAGCAAGGAAAAACTGTGGATGATTATTGGTACCACTCTTCAAGTTTCAATTTTGAAAAAAAAAAAAAAAAAATATGATTTACGAATGATTTTCAAAATAATCTTTGTCGTCAAGTTTAGAAATGATGAGCCCTAAATGGACTTTGCATAATTGATTTTAGACATGGCACTAAGTATGAGAAGTCAACAGAAAGGACTAGATAATATTTTCGAATTATTCATCGTTTAGATTAAACGAGAAATAGAAAGTCAGTTTTATGAAGTTATGATGAGATGTTGAGATTATAAGTGATATGATTTTATTGAGATTTTTATGAGAAGAATTATGAAGTTGGAGATTTAAAGTTTAGGCTCTTAATTATTGAGAAATAAGGACTTGATATGGTGATATTAGAAATTATGATTTGAAATTTCTATATTGAGGAATTATGAATTGATTTTCTGGAATATTTATGATGATATTGAAGTTTGATGAAATTGTGATCAAATGTACAATTAGTTATTATTGTGAGTTATGAAGTATGCTTACGATTTGGATAAGTCCAAATTTCAAAGGAAAACTCTGCCTAGAATTTTATCGTTTGGAGTTAAGAGCATAGTATGGTATGCAATCACTAAGAGAATTGAAGTTAGACATACAAGTTCATTTACATCACAAACGAGATTTAGTAGATGATAACAGAGATATTATTATTTTCTCATAAGGAGAACACACAAGAGTCACCCTAGAAAGGAAATACATGAAAACACGCAAAAGCAAAAGAAAGCAACATGGGAAATTCCTCAAATTGAGAGATGTGTTTCCGGAGTAGCCGTATCCTACCACCTCTGACCTTTTGAGGAAATAAAGAAACCTTCAAAAAGGTGTGTTTCGAGAGTAAGAATACTCCGTAATCTACCACCTGGAACCTTTGAGGTACACACAAGATTTAAACATTAAGGAAAATCCTAGGAAATTAGAGGGGTGTCTCGAGAGTAAGAATACTCCGTACTCTACCCCCACCTATTCTAAGATTCATAAAGTTAAGTTTACATTAACCGGACTCCATTTTCGCTTGATTCCCCTTCCTTGCGACCAATCTATCTTAACCCCTGCTGGATCTTGTATTGAGATATATGACTGCAGCTTATCCAGTAGTTCATCAATAGTAGGAGCAGAAATAAGGAGTCTTCTGGAAAATGGAGAGATGAATCCCTGTTCCACAGCATAATCAAGAAAGGTTAACAAGCCATCAAAGAAATTGTTAACATTCAGAAGCCCAATAGGCTTAGTATGGAGATCTAGTTGAGCCCACGAGGTAATGTTAAAGATTTCTTCTAAGGTACCAAAACCTCCGGGCAGGGCTATAAAGGCATCAGAACCATATAGCATACAAGTTATGCGTTCATGGATGGATAAGGTTTGAACTTCATGCCCTCGTGTTTTTCCTGCAACATCTACCAAAGGGACAGGTATGACACCGATTACTTTTGATTTCTCTGCAAGAGCAGATTGGGAAACACAACCCATTAGACCACTGCTACCACCCCCATACACAAGAGTGATACCTTTTTCCCCCAGTTTCTTTCCAAGATCTACGGCCGCTTCTAGATAACTGAAGCCTTTCCCCACTTTTGATCCACAAAATACACAAATAGTTTTGATCTGTCGAAGTTTTGGTGCTTCCATCTTTGATAGTATAGAAGAGAAAACTTACGAAGAAGATGTGATTTTGGGATGCCTGAACTATGAAATATGTTTGGCTATTTAAAGCCGGAAAAACTTACTGTTTTTCATTGATTCTGAAAAAGTAAAGATTTACTTTTGACAAAATCGGCCAACTTTTGACTGTTTTACCAAAGATATCACCTTTCGGTGATTTATTTCCAGCTTTATCAAACCTCGAGAAAGGAAAATATATTTATTTCCAGCTTTATCAAAACTCGAGAAAGGAAAATATATTTTATTTCCAAAACGCGTGAAAGAAAACAGCAAAATATTTTAAATGTGTATCAAGAGATTTACCTTATATCATTGATGAACTGCCAGAAGCCTCATTTTGTAAAACAGACTGGCAAACAGGATCTTTTGCTATTATATTTTGGAGACTATAACGATTTTTGTCCCCGTTAAACTGAGCGTATAAGGAGAAAAGTTCACGTTGCACATAACCACTTGGGTGCGTCTCAAGAGTCAGTCGAATATCATCCAAAGACTCCTTACTCAGTCCACCCTTTATGAATTTGATTTTATCATCCCGATTAGTAGAAGAATATCCTACTGTTTTGCAACGAGTATCACAGTTCCAACGAGCACATTTGTAGCAACCATTCAGCCTTTTTGCTCTTCGTTTCTTTGCGAAGGTGCTTTTGCCTAAACCAGGCATGTGCTTTGGAAATGTCATAGGTAATTCACCAGATAGTCGAACCTTTGCTTCGATCAACCAGCGAACATCTTCTGAAACACCATGAGCCATCAGCAACCTCAATCTTTCGAGTCTTATTCGATAAATTTTCCTCAGATCATTCATTGGAAGACTGGAATAATACTTGCGAATGTTTGTAAGAATGATATCCATGTTTTGATGGATCTAACCTCTTCCCAGCATGAACTATTTAAAAGCATTAAGGATCGGAGGAAATCCGCGTGATATTGATTCCAGCAAGAAAGCGCGGAATAGAATAATGGAAAAGAGGGAACAAGAGTTATGCGCCGTTTACTTTCTTGATAAAAGGAAGATTTGATGATGACGGGATTTGAGATATGGAATATTTTCTTGGATTTTGGGTACTGATATTTTGATATAATAATCAAGGTATAGAAATAATACGGGGATACGTGAAAGTGAAATAAGGACTGTATTGAATCAGGATTAATAAGTTTGTGCAAGTGAAAGGAATACCTTACGGGAAATGTTATGATATTTGAGTTAAGAATTTTAATTATTTGGGAGATATTTGTTTATTGAATTTTGCAGAAATTTTGGGTTACAAATATTGGAAAGATAAACTGATGATTATGTTGATATGTGAATAACATGTTTGAGTATATTACATAGAGAATATTCAGGTAATCGTTTTAATTATTTTGGGATATTTGGTGATAAGAAGAAATGACAAATTATTATGGTATGATATGTTAGTAAAGATTTATTGAAATTTTAGAGATATTAATACGAATATTTGAGGTTACATGATACGATGATAAGTGACAGGTTACATGAGTACTACAAGATATGATGAAATATCACATACGATTGGGAATTTTCATTTTGATTCAGAAGAATTTATGAGTAGACATATGTCTATTATTGATAGAAAAGTTCATGTCTTAAGAAAACAAATTGATGCATTTAGTCAAAGTTCAGTGGGTTAAATATGGTTGGGTTAAATATGGTAGCGATGATGCTACATAAGAAGAAGAAGAGATTCTGATTAAGTGTTCAGAAATCATAAGATCAAGTAAGTTTAATTTCGAGGACGAAATTATTTTAAGGGGGTAAGTTTGTAGCGACCAAGAATTTTTACGCGATTAATAATTATTTTAATAGAAAATCGTGTCGCTACTATTTCACCCATTTTTATTAAGTTAACGCCACGACGTATTCGTATAGCCAAGTCAAGAAATAATCGAGATCGTTCGATTTTAAATTAAATTCCGAATTTCTAAAAATATCTCCATTCTCTTGATTTAAAGTATATTAAGTCCAAGTACTTAATTCAATGTTATCCCAATATTTATTTATACAAAAATTATTTTTATTATTGAAATTAAGAAAATATATGCAAGCATGAGAGGTTCCATTATATATAATAATTATGAGAATCTTAATTTAATAAATATGGAAAAGTATATGAATGAATTATATACTCCATTATATGTAATCATGAAGAGCATAATATTTGTATAAATATGGAAAAGTATATGAATGAATTATATACTCCATTATATGTAATCATGAAGAGCATAATATTTGTATAAATATGGAAAAGTATATGAATGAATTATAGACTCCATTATATGTAATCATGAAGAGCATAATATTTGTATAAATATGGAAAAGTATATGAATGGTTGATAAGATTCCATTATATGTAATCATGAAGAGCATAATATTTGTATAAATATGGAAAAGTATATGAATGGTTGATAAGACTCCATTATATGTAATCATGAAGAGCATAATATTTGTATAAATATGGAAAAGTATATGAATGGTTGATAAGACTCCATTATATGTAATCATGAAGAGCATAATATTTGTATAAATATGGAAAAGTATATGAATGGTGCTTTACTTTAAGAAAAGGATGTGTTAAAATTAATAGAATTGAATGATTATGTTTACAATATGCCAACTTTATACATCTATTTAAACCCATCTCTTTTACGCACAACTCTACACATATACACTTATTTCCAATCTCTTGACAAAATCCACAAGTAAGAGAAATTCAAGGTGGTCAAGAAAGTTTTGGTCCATTTACTACTACACTTCATTTTAATCTTTTAAAAGGTAAGTATATCTTATGTTTTTATGAAAAGTAAGTATGTTTTTATGAAAGGTAAATACACCTTATGTTTTTATGAAAAGTAAGTATGTTTTTATGACAAGTAAGTATATCTTATGTTTTTATGAAAAGTAAGTATGTTTTTATGAAAGGTAAATACACCTTATGTTTTTATGAAAATTAAGTATGTTGTTATGAAATGTAAGTATATCTTATGTTTTTATGAAAATTAAGTATGTTGTTATGAAATGTAAGTATATCTTATGTTTTTATGAAAATTAAGTATGTTGTTATGAAATGTAAGTATATCTTATGTTTTTATGAAAAGTAAGTATGTTTTTATGAAAGGTAAATACACCTTATGTTTTTATGAAAAGTAAGTATGTTTTTATGACAAGTAAGTATATCTTATGTTTTTATGAAAAGTAAGTATGTTTTTATGAAAGGTAAATACACCTTATGTTTTTATGAAAAGTAAGTATGTTTTTATGACAAGTAAGTATATCTTATGTTTTTATGAAAAGTAAGTATGTTTTTATGAAAGGTAAATACACCTTATGTTTTTATGAAAAGTAAGTATGTTTTTATGACAAGTAAATATATCTTATGTTTTTATGAAAAGTAAGTATGTTTTTATGAAAGGTAAATACACCTTATGTTTTTATGAAAAGTAAGTATATCTTATGTTTTTATGAAAATGTTTGGATCATTGCTATGAAATCAATCTCACAAGATTGTTATGGGTTCCATATGATATGTTTATGATTATGCTAAGGGGACCGGAGTTTAGTAGCGCTACACATAAGAATTCTTGCCATTTAAGTTCGGTAAAATTCTTGTGTCTCCCTATGTTTATGAGTATTTCGATCCTATCCTATGTTATGATGAAAATGATCCATATGCTTTCAAAAGAAAATTTATGCTTGGTATACTTACTGAGATTTTATAAATCTCACTCCACGATATTTACCATTTTCAGATAATTGAAGGTTCAAGGCGGTCAACATGGAAGTGGCAAAAGTGGTTAAGATTGATGAGATAATTATGTTGAACTTTATGTAAGAAAATTATGTTCTATTTTTATTCACAAATAAAATTATGGGATTCTAATTATTCTTTTGAATAATTTTACATTTCTATTTAAGTCTCGATAATATGATATGGGTCACTTTTAGTGGCACTCGAATGGTCGAGAATTCGGGTCGTCACACCCTCTCTCACCATAAAATGACATTTCTCCCAATTAAGCACTAAATTGGTTTCTTCACATCTTTTCAACACTAAATCAAGATTATCCAAGCATTCATTGAAAGAAGAACCAAAAACTGAAAAATCATCCATAAATATCTCGATGAATTTTTCCACCATGTCGGAGAAAATGGCCATCATACAACGTTGAAAAGTAGCCGGTGCATTGCAAAGGCCAAACGGCATTCTCCTATAAGCAAAAGTCCCATATGGACATGTGAAGGTGGTTTTCTCTTGATCTTCGGGGGCTATTAAAATTTGATTATAACCCGAGTATCCATCCAAGAAGCAATAATGAGAATGCCCCGCCAACCTCTCAAGCATTTGGTCAATAAAGGGAAGAGGAAAGTGATCTTTTCGAGTGGCATTGTTCAATTTCCGGTAGTCAATGCACACTCTCCATCCCGTCACGGGCCTTGTAGGTATAAGCTCGTTGTTCTCATTTTCAACCACCGTAACACCTCCTTTCTTTGGTACACATTGGACGGGACTCACCCATGCACTATCCGAGATTGGATAGATAATTCCCGCATCCAACCACTTCAATACCTCGGCTTTCACTACTTCTTTCATGTTTGGATTTAGACGGCGTTGGTGCTCCACTGTTGGTTTGAAGTCATCCTCCATGAGGATTTTATGCATACATAAGGTAGGGCTAATACCCTTGATATCCGCCATAGTCCACCCAATAGCCATTTTATGCATTTTTAACACCTCAAGTAGTTTTTCTTCCTCCACTTCATCCAACAAATTCGAGATAATAACGGGAAGAGTAGAAGAATCATCCAAGTATGCATACCTCAAATGTGATGGCAGAGGTTTGAGCTCAAGAGTTGGGGCTTGTTGAATGGAGGGTAGTGAAGGAGAAGAGCTCTCTCCCAACTCTTCAAAATATGACCTCTTCTTGAAGGGATAATATTTTGGAGCATCCAAGTGTTGTGACATCCTTCCGATGTCCAAATCATCCTCTCCCTCGGTGGTTATGGAGTGAGCAATGCAAGTCTCAAGGGGATCCTTAGATGACCCGTAGATGAATGATGTAGCCACCTCTTGATCAATGGTGTCTACTCGGGAGCATAAATTTACCTCGACGGGGTACTTAATGGATTTCATGATGTCGAATGTGATTTGCTCATCTTGGACCCTTAATATCAATTTGCCTCCTTGCACATCTATTAAAGCTCGACCGGTTGCTAGGAAGGGTCTTCCCAAGATGATTGGGATATCAAGGTCTTCCTCCATATCAAGAACGATAAAATCGGCAGGGAAGATGAATTTGTCCACCTTGATTAGCACATCCTCAACAATACCACGCGGATGCTTAATAGAGCGATCGGCCAATTGCAATGAAACCGTGGTTGGCTTTACCTCTCCCATGCCCAATCTCCTGAAAATAGACAAAGGCATTAAATTAATACTAGCACCAAGATCACATAATGCTTTACCAAAAGTTAAATCACCAATAGTACAAGGAATCGTAAAACTCCCTGGATCTTTGATTTTTGGAGGCAATTTGTTTTGTAGTATGGCACTACATCCTTCCGTGAGCATCACTGTTTCATGATCTTCTAGCCTCCTTTTGTTTGAAAGGATGTCTTTCATAAACTTTGCATAGCTAGGCATTTGTGCTAATGCATCGGCAAATGGTATGTTGATGTGAAGTTTCTTGAAAACTTCAAGAAATTTACCAAATTGCGCATCCACCTTGTGCTTTTGGAGTCTTTGAGGAAAAGGAATGGGAGGCACATAAGCTTTCACTGGAGTAGGAACCTTTGTTGAGGTCTCCCCACTTTCCTTCAATGTTGCATCATTTTCATTCGCCTCCTCATATTGCTCATTACCTTTTTCTTTCACCTCGGGTTGTGCCACATGTTGCTTTACCGTGATTTCTGGTAATTGAATTCCACTTCTTGTAGTGATGGCTTGCACATTTTCCCTTGGATTGATCTCGGTATTGCTTGGCAATGCTCCTTGTTGTCTCTCCGTCATTATTTTCGCTAATTGCCCAACTTGAGTCTCAAGATTTTTGATAGAAGCCGCTTGATTTTGGAGAATAGTATTGGTCTTGTTCATGAATTGCATGAGTATCTCCTCAATGGAAGGCTTCTTCTCTTGGGGTGGTGGAGGTTGAACAAAACCGGGAGGCTTTACTTGATTTTGATTGTTGGACCAAGAAAAATTCGGATGATTCCTCCAACTTTGATTGTATGTGTTGGAGTAAGGATTGCCTTGTGGTCGGTTGAAATTTTGAGCATAATTCACTTGCTCATTTGAAGTAGAAGCCATTTTGAGCATGGGACATTCCTCAACCTTGTGTGTTGCTCCACATACATCACAAATAGACATAGGAGGATAGATTGCTTTTACTGTATGTTGAGAAGAAAAATCATCACACTTCTTAAATAGAAGGTCCATCTTTGCCGACAAAGCCGCATATGCATCCACTTCATGAATTCCCGCGGCTTTCTTTGGTACCATGCGGTCGGTTGGCCAAGTAGAATTGTGGTTAGCCATCCTCTCAAAGAGCTCAATTGCCTCATTAGGTGATTTTGTAGTGATAGCTCCATTGGATGCCGAATCAACCGTCACTCGACTAGATGGATTCATCCCAAGATAAAAATATTGAACTTGCATTTGCTTGGTGAACCCATGATTTGGACATTTCCTCAACATCTCCTTGAATCTTTCCCATGCCTCATAGAAACATTCGGTGTCAATTTGTCGAAATGTGGAGATATCACTCTTCAATTTAGCCACTTTTGATGGAGGAAAGTATTTTGTAGTGAACTTTTGAGCAAGATCATCCCATGTCGTAATACTTCCAACCGGGTTGGCATCTAACCATTCACGAGCTCCATCTCTAAGGGTATGTGGAAATAACCGCATGCTGATAGCCTCCTTACTAATTCCCGGATAATCAAAATTACTACACATCTCCAAAAACCGCGAGATGCGAGTAACTGGATTCTCCTCGGTCATTCCATAGAATTGTAGATGCCCCTTGAAGAGATTTATCACATCCGGCTTTAGATGGAAGTCCGGACGTCCAAATGGGGGATATGTGATGCTTCCTCGATTTTGAGTGATGAGAGGGACCATGAATTGCCCCATTGGTCTATCATCTTCATCAATAACGGGATCGGCACCACCTTGGTTGTTGTCCCCCATATTGCCTTGTATTCTTTGTTGTTCAACTTGTTCTCTTCTTTCCCTAATCCTCCTCCTAAAAGTTCGTTCGGGTTCGGGATCAATTGGAAGAATATCCCAAGTCGTACGTTGTTGCATCAACAAGACAAGAGTACCTAGAAAATGACAATAAAAATAAGAAAGAGATGAGAATGAAAAGACAATTCAATTAACAAAATTCAATGCATTTAGTACAAATAAAATCAATCCCCGGCAACGGCGCCAAAAACTTGTTCGCTAAAATCGTGTACCGCAAGCGCACGGGTCGCGTTCAAGTAGTAAATTGGACTAGAAAAGTCCGGGTTATCGTACCCACGAGGATTGATTTATTTGTAATTAAAGTTATTGATTTCATTTTTTAAAGGAAAAGTCAAGTAACATAAATATGTGGTTAGGTGGTGAATTTTCAAGTTTTGTAAACAAAACTAACTACTCAAAATAAATGCATGACATTAACTTAAATTTAAATGTGCATAATTAAACGGCATAAATTAAAGTGCTTGAAATTAAATGACAATAATAAAAATGCATGAAATTAATTAGCGCAACTACGTAAATAACTTTAAAAATAACTAAGTGCAATTTAAATTACGTCAATCGTCCCAACAATTTAAATTTAGCTAAACATGCGTTGAAAAGTAAAAATAACATAATGCAGTAAAATAAAACCCGGAGTTAGAAAATTGTGGAAATTGCATCAAGGTCCTCCAACTTTTGGTTAATGTGCATTTCAGTCCCTGCATTTCTAGCCGTTCCAACAGTAAACCAGTTGGATTTTCAGCACTGCACCAGCAATTCTCAGTCTTCATCCAGTCTGGTTTTCTCTTTCTTTAGCAGCAACCAGTCAGCAGAATCAGCAGCTTAGTTTCCAGCAGCCTCCACTGGTAGCACAGTCCTTCCTCCAGTTAACAGCATTTCCAGCATTTCCAGTAAGCAGCAATCCAGTGTCTTCTCCCTATCTCAGCAGGTTCCTCTAGTGAGCAGCAACAGCAACCAGTTCAATCTCCAGTATTCAGCAGCTACAGCAGGCAATTTAGTTCACCAGCAGCAGCTATAGCAGAGCACCAGTAGTTTCCATATTCAGCATTCTCTTCCAGATGACAATCAGCAGCAGTAGTCCTCAACAGATACAGCAACAGTTTTCTTCCTCAGGCAGTCCTTCAGTTGGCTATGGCTGTTCCTCAGCAGCAACACAGGAAGCCTGCTTTCCCCTCTTCTCCCAGCAGTAGTCTTTAGTTGATAGCCTGAAACACGTCCAGCAGCAATAAATTCAGGCAGCAGTATCTCATCTATTCTATCTTCTTCTTCTAGTTAGCAGTAGCAGCAAGAGTTTAACAATGGCAGTATATGAATCTCTATCTAATGAATTGAACCCGCAACTTCAGCCTGTCACCCTGAATTTGAACCCCGGTTCTCTCTTTGCAATCAGCTCAAATCTGCAGTACTTGAACAATGGAAGCAAAGTAGTAGACCAGTTGCAACCTCCTGTCACCAAGTTACAATCTCAGTCCCCCCTCGTTCCTCTCTCCAATCCTATCAGCTGTGTGTATATATGTAAAAATGTATCCTCCTCTGCCCATGCTTCCAGCAGTCAGCAGCATGTTCCAGCGTTTTTCCCATACTCCCTTGTCCTCCTCCAGCAGTAGTGCATGTTCCCAGGTCCCAGCTTTTGTGTCTTCTCCCATGCTTTGATTCTCCTTGGTTTCTTTCCCATACTTTCCTGTTTTGTGTGTACATATATATATATATATATATCACACATTTTATCGAGTAGTTAAAATTTTATTTCAAAATGCATTTTTACTTAATTTCACATGATAGACGAAATAAATAAATAGATATTTGCTCGATTTTTCAATTAAAGTACTAATTTAGGGATAAATAAGTGTGTAAAACGCACACTTATCAATTATTTTGCAAATAATTTTTTTTTCCAAAATCAAATTATACCAATTTTTGATTGTCTGCATTTTGTAGGAATAATACCATTACTGCCACACTTTGGGGCTCTTATGCAGATGAAATCAACAATTTTGTAGAATGTGCCGGTAATGAACCATTAATTGTTATTATACAGATGTGCAGACCTAAGAAATTCCAAGGTCTACTGGGACTGTGCAACACATACCATGCAACAAAATTAATGTCAAACCCAAACATCCCAGAAATACTTGATTTCAAGAGCAAGTAATGCAAGTTATTCATCTTCATTAAATTTCCTATGTATCTAAACTAGCTAAATTAGTTTGATGATATTATTTGTTCTTTTAAGGATATGTGTTGACGAAAAATGAGCAGATCCTATTGCACATATTACATCTTCATGCATTACCACAATTGCTGAAGAATTAGAGAGTGAAAATGTTGAAGTACTATCACTAAATGAGTTAGCAGAATGTGAGAAGGTTGTGTTCAAATTTTGATTCAAATATTTTTTTAAAGTGGTCTGTTCGGTTTTTAGACTATCGCTTGCAATGTACACATGTAAATAAATTTTCTGCATGTAGCTAGGATTTTACTGGGTCATTGCAAGGATTTCTGCAGTGGTTTCGAAAGGAGATAGTTCTTATATTAGTTGCAGAAAATGTCGCAAAAAACTAGATGACTCTCCGAATGGATGTTATTGTAGTGTTTGTAACATAAGAGCACACAATGTTGTACCAAGATACAAGGTCAAGGTAAATGTTGTGGATGGGACACGGGATTCAACATTTTTGCTTTGGGGTAGCGTTTGTGGGGTCCTCCTCGGGAAATCTGCTCTCAACATAAGAGAACGACTTGCAAGTGTATAGAACACTTTGATTATTACATTGTGACAATGCATTTAATACATTGTTTCACTATTCGTTGTCTCACTATTTGTTTTGACAATGACAGGGTAATCCAACAAATTCCGGAGGTCGATCTAACACAAGTAAATTTTCAATTTCAAGATTAGGGCGACCAGTGGAACTACTACTTTTTAAAGTGAATGTAAAGGAAAAAAATGTAGAAGAGAATGACCCGATTTTTCTGTGAGTCGAATTTCTGAGAGCTCGGCATTAGTTGAAAAGTATAGAAAGACACAAGTAGATGTAACGAAGGTATTGAAATCATGTAGTTCATTTATTAAAACATTTATAATCACTTAATGAGTAATGTCATATATGTAGAAATCTGAATTGCTCACATGGCTGGCACAATCAGGAGAAGTAAAGTGATCGAGGTAGGAAATATTTAATAGACTGTTCCACATCAATTTTATCTATTTATTCCTATAATTGGAAATTAATTTTATTTTATTATACAGGTAGAAGACTCAGTTAACGATAATGTAGTTGTTTGCACCAGCCCAAATTCAAAAAAGAAAGCACGTTTTGGAAAAGGTGAAGATACAACACACAGTAGCTACATTTCTGACGGAGGGTCAACCACTAAATTGTCTGATATGATGAAGCATGATAAGGGCATCGAAATACAGAAGAACTAGGTTATATTAGATTGGAATTGGAATGCAAGCTTAGTTGTAATGAAAAACATATATTTCTTTTTTATTTAGTTTGGGTTTCGTGTACTTTCTAATTAGTATTGGTATCACCTGATTCTTTCGAATGATATGTTCAGTGGGTTTTATTATTTCATATTTTCATTGTTATATTCATTGTGTCAAGTAACAACGGAGATATAATCAATTTATATATTACTAAGGGAAGAAAATTTAATGCTTTCATTATCTAATTATATTGCAATAAAGAAAATATATTTTTGGTTTAAATATTAATTGTTACACATATTTAATACTGTGTTGAAGATATATTAATACTTCCCAAAACTTTAATAGCATTGTTGATCCATCATGTGACAAAGTCGACATATACATTACTAAACTTCATTTCCACCGAACTATAACCGACACCAACATTCCAAGGATATATTCGTAATCTAAATTCCTACACTTATTTAGGACTCGATCAAATTTTGTTAACTTACATTATTATTATTTTTTTTTGGCTTAATTTCTATGGTCCATACATTATATTCTATAAACCTATATTTCATTATTATAAATATATAGATTTAAAGCAACAATAATAACTAATACAGAATATAGTGATTTTTATTTTTTCCTATTAAATTAATTAATTTTAAGCAGTAATAATTAGCCGTGAATTTTGACAAATATATTTACTACAATTTTTTGATGAAAAAGTTATTCAAATTTCGGGACTGTTTATTTGCAAAAAGGAACGGATGTTCCGAAAGGATTAATGCACAACTTAAAATAATAAAAAATTACATACATACATACATACATACATACATACATATGTTTAGGATTCAATATCACTATAATTTTATATTCTATATTAGAATATAGAATTTTTTAATTGCTACATAACCACCCACTATCCAAAAAGCAACTACCCATTTTACTTCACCAGCTATGACCTCTACGTGAACTATAGAGATACACAACTGCACTCAACCATTACCAAATTCTATTTTCTTAAAGATACATTTCAAAGCCAGTGCACATATATATTATGTGATCCTTTGTATTTAAAGATATATATAACCAAATTCAGTTCCCTAATATCTATTCCAATAAATTTGCAAACAGTATAAAGTCAAGCAATCTAAGCACAATCATGAACAACCATTCAAGGAATCATAAAGGAAAATTGTTGTACACAGAATCAACAGAAACAGGTAATATTAAAAGGATTTTCACGCCTTTAATATGCATTGCATAGAAAATAATTTCTTGGTATTACGGTCACTATATCCCACTTGTTAATACGCCTATGGTGCTTGTCTTGATATACATGCCACAGAGTCCAGTAATTAGATCATGATGTGATTACGCTTGTTAATGAACTTCATAGATTCCGACTCCCTGCTTGAAACCAGTGGTATAAAAACCATGCTTGTAAAAGAACTCGTGAAATAAACTTCACGCTTGAACTCGGGGTTACATTCCCTGCTTGTGCGTGCTCGGGATAGTAGTTGATTTGTAATATTAGCCCCATTAAAAGACATGTTTTCTTGAAAATACATGCATTGACATTAGTCTTGAATATCTTGACTAGAATATATGGATTTGACTTGATTTGAATAAATGAAATTGACTTGACTTGACTGGATATAACTTAAAACACATATAATCGAAAATGACTTGACTTAACTTGGGACTGGACTTGATTTGGATATATGACTTGACGTGAATATATGGTTGATTGATTTAATAAATAAAACTTGTACAAATCTTGAATACGTGAGGTAAACTTGCTTATATGTAATAGCACATGTGCACCATACTCCACTCACTGGAAAAGTGTATGCTTATTCCACGACACATCTAATATTTCAGGTAATAATATAAATGAAAAAGGGGATTGGCGCGGTTCTTTAGATGGTGAGATAGATAGTGTTGCGCTAGGTGATGACCTGTGAATTGTGAACTCAATGAATAAGGTCTTGTGTTTGAACTGCAAAACTCGGTATTTTAATATTGTTACTTTTATCTAAAATATTTTAAGGTCAAGATCTTTTATTAAATGTTTTATTACTTTTTAAATGAATGGATTTTAATATGATTTTGAAATTTCAGTCAAGTGACATCGTTTAGGTTACTGACTTATGAAAAGCAAGATAGAAGTATTTCCACAAATTATCGTGTCCCACGTGTTGGCAGTCGAAATTTGAAAATAAATGGAAAAATTTGGCATGCGTTACTTTACAAGTCTAATTTCAATTGTAATTAAAATTGCAAACATATCACAGTCTGATCTGTACATGTATTTTTTTTCTTGTTTTTGGGCAGAATGTTGCCGGACAGGATCTAAATAAGGTCCCTACTTCGATAGTGGTAGTAGAAAATCCTAGTTCAGATGGTGAGATGCATTCTCCTAATTTTACTCTTAGCATTAGTAGTATAGAGGAAGATGTTCGTGGCGGTGAACTAGATGATTATGATTTGTTTTTACAGAAGAGGTTTTGAAAGAGTTGGAGAAAAGTGAGAAGGGTGCTCTGGAGAAAAAGAAGTTGGTATGTCTTTTTTTTTATATGCATTTTTTTATTTGTAATTTTTTTTTTTTAATGTTTTTGTTTGTTTTGTTTTGGAGGGTGATGAGGACAATCAGATGATTCCTAGTGTGATTTCGACTCAAGTTTCTAAACAAGCATCTGAAGATGTATATAATCCTTTATGTTTAGGAATGTTATTTATTGTTCAATCATTTGTTTATCTGACTTCATATTTTAATATTTTTTCGGGATTTTGATAATGTGGCTGAAGCCCCTCCTGAATCTATAGATCCCCCAGTGATAAGGATAATAATAAATCCCCTCCTGAATCTATAGACCCCCCAGTGACTCTTGCAATTTCCCATCACCTGTAATTTGTCTACTCCACAAGAGGAAGGAAGTTCATTGAACGAAGAAGCAAAATGTGCTTTTCAACTTGGTTTAAATCATCCAAACAAGGAATAATGAGAACCGAGAAAGTCAAACCTCGATGCGGGTGCCTGTGGAACTCATGATGAGATCCGATGACAAGGCTGTTTAAGATTCGAGGCTAAACAATGTGAATAAGTTAAGAAAAGAAGCCAAGAATCAAGTTGGAGTCAAAAATAGGAAGAAATTGGGCTCAGTAAATTTCAGTCGACCGAAAGTCTTCAGAGAATTTTGGAGCTAGCCTCAGTCAGGTTTGGCTGAGGATTGGTCGACTGAAATTGTCATTTCGATCGACCGAAAATTGTTCGATCGACCGATAGAAAAACGGGGTGGATTTTTCTTGCAATTTTCGAATTTACATCTTTTACCCAATTTTTGAACATTAAATACACATTTAATTTCAAATCCCAATAACTTTGTAATGTTCATGATGAATGGCTCTTGAGAGAATTCCTCCTTTGGGTTGAGGTAAAAACTCTTTTCTCTTGTTAACTCTTTGAAATTTTCTTCAACTAATTCTTGAGTATTATTATTCTTGTGCTTGTTGTTGATTTTTGTCACATTGAAATTTGTTTAGTTGATACCCATTGGGCTATGTTTGTTAACCTTTGAATTTTGTGTTAGATTTAACTTGGGTTAAGGTGTTTTATCACTTATTTTACCATTTTAACTTTCTTGGGGTGATATTAAATTGTTGTGTGAATTTTTGATCAATATACCAAGGGGGTCCTCATCAAGGAAGATATTGTTGCTTTTGATGAATGGTTTTATACTGGATTCAAGAGAAATGCTAGGTTATGAACTATTGCCCCTTATACATTTTTTTTTTAATAAAAATACTACAAAAATAATAAATTGTTGTATGTTTTTGTAGAAATAAAAAGTTCATAAATCCCAATATTGAACCTCCCAAGAAACTTGGCGTATTTGATAGCGAAACCAAATATTGGTGGTATGAATTGCGCGAGAAAGAGAATTCATTGACATGTACGGTAAACTTTGTAATTTGATTATTACTTATTACGTGTTGACAAGTTTTGGTTGAAGGCTACATGATTGTCTAATTTATGTGCAGCACATTGACGAATGCTTCTATCATTTGCAAAAAATGGCTAAGTTTGGAACAAATATGAAGACTAGGTTAACAACAACCGATTGTTGCTTTTTTTTTTCGTGTATTAGGGGAATTTATCCTGAATTGTCCAAGGATCATTCCAAAATTGCAGATCAAGACGCACTTATTTTTTTACGCATTTGGTATTGACCAGCTGGATAAATGTAGACATTTTTTTATTTCTATGTGCATGAAGGATCATGTACATTGGATTCTTGGAGAGTTTGACATCTCCAAGAAGTGCCTCAATGTGTACAACTCTTTGAAGAATTCATTTAGAGGCAATGTGCTGATGAAGGATGTTTCACCTTCTGTTGAGATACTCCCTCATATAATGGTGAGTACTGACATTTGGGCATCAGAAATTGTTGATGGCAAAGAACACATCAAGCCTCTAAAAGTGAATATTGTTGGTGGACTTCCAAAGCAGAATAACAGGTTAGTGTCCAAAAAATGCAATATTTTTAATGTTGTAAATGGAACTCTAGATTAATCTTCTCTTTTTACTGATTATTGAATTGTACAGGCATGACTGTGGCATCTTTATTATCAAGTTTGCAAAATTCATCATTAATGTGAAGATTATTGAAGAGTTTGATGCAAAATAGGAAAGACACCATTTGGCAGTCCAGTTGTACAAATTTTCCAAATGCAATGAGCATGTGGTGCAGCCCAAACGTAATTGAAGGAGGTTGAAGAAGACAGGAGATGCATAGTAGCATATACTTGAATAACAGTAGTTTAAATTAAGCTAAAACTTTTGTGAAGCAATTGAAAATATATCTTTAGGATTTTTGTGAAGTAGCATATGATTTAGGTTTTTTTTTTGTAAAGTAGTGATGTTTGGGTTAACATCTGTAAAGGAATAGCAGTAGCAGTAATAGTAAACATTATCATGTCTGTGTATTGAACTGGTGACAGAATCATTGTTGTAATTAATTAGAAATTTGCAAATGGGGAATTTTCTAGGTATATAAATTAATTACAATCTGGAAATTTCCAATCAACCAGTAAATATATAATTAATTACTATATATAATTACAAGCAATTATAGTTAATTAATCAAATTAACCAATTTGAATTTTAATACAAACTGTAATTAGTCGTAATTATAAGTAATTACACTCAATTAATCACTTTGTAATTAATTATAAACTATCAATTTCTAATCAATTAGCCAATTTGTAATGAATTACAAAATGTAATTAGTAACAAATTTGAAGTGTTAGTTTTTGTGTTCGAGTTCAATGAGTATTTAATATTGAAAAAATGTGAGCCATCATTGATTTCTGTAAATGAGTATTATATTACATTTTGTAATTAATTATAAACTGTCAATTTCTAATCAATTAGCCAATTTGTAATTAATTACAAAATGTAATTAGTTACAAATTTCAAGCAATTATGATTAACTAATTATTTAACCAATTAAATACAAAGTGTAATCATTTGTAATTATTGACAAAATGTAATTAGTAACAAATTCCAAGTAATTCTAATTAAAGAAACTGCATGTCATATATGACAAACACGAGAAAAAAATAGTCTAATTTCAACCTTCCATTATTATGAAAAAAAGTTCATCATTTGAGTAATATAAAAAGAGCCAGACACTAAATCTGGTTACATTTCCAGCACCCCAGATTTTTTTTTTAATCTTTATTGGAATTGGTTCCTTGCATGTTCTTCTATTGTGTGCATATTCACCACACTTGGCACACCTCGTTGCATTATGTCTTTCCGTCACTGATCTATACCTTGTCTCAGTAGGCCTTCTCAGTGGTCTTCTTGTAGATAGAGGAAGTACAGTATCTTCAGGCATTATCCATTGAGATATGTCACCAAGTGGATAAATATCCCCTTTATAGGCTGATATATACGACTCTTTTGTATGGTAACTTGAACAATACTTATATGCATCAAGTCCTTGTTCTCCTATCACTGTGAGTGCATGGGGAACCACTCACATGTGCATGTCATATTTTGGATATGTACTATATAAGATGTCATGCCGTCAATAACCTCAAATAGTGCTTGACTTGATGAATAATCGGGGGGAAAAAATTGTTACATTAAGAACCAAGAATTATCAATATCATTTCAATAAAAAATGTTTTAATCAAAATATTTTACTTCATACCTTCATCTTGGAAGATTTAAATATGTTTGTCCTTAACACTTTTTCTGGATTGGCCGCTAGCTTAGTGAATGTGGCCTCAACATTGGTATACTCTAACCGCTGCCGTTAATGGTTTTTCTATTTCTTTAGCTTTCTTTAAATATCTTTTCTTTAGGTTCTTCGACACGTGATAAGAACACGCCTCATGAAATGCATTTGGATAAGTTGTCTCAATTGCACTCCTAATGCTAGGACAACGATCTAATATTATACATGAATCTTCTCTTTCCTCGTTTGTTTCTTTGAAACTTAGAAAGAACCAGCCCCAGAAATTTTCATTTTCTGAATTACCAAGCCCAAATGCAAGCAGATATTTATTATTGTTGGCATCTTGTCCATAAGCTATTAATAAAGTCCCACCATAATGCCCTGTCAAAAATATACCATCAACAACAATGACAGACTTACAAAATCTCCAGCCTTCAATTGAAGCAGTTAAAGCTATGAATAGATACATAAATTGATTTTTTCAGTAGTTTCAAATCTTGCAACAGAACCTTGATTCTTTTCATTCAACATATGTAAATAAGAGGGTATCTTCTCATAAGACTCTCCAGGATCCCCCATTATAGCACAAAAGAAATGTTCCTTAGCTTTCCATGCCTTTTGATAGCTCAAATACAAACCATATGTGTTCAACATATCGTATATTATGTCAACTGGCCTATATATGATCTTTGTAGATGTGTATTTATGCTTAATTACATCGCCTATTATTGAGCTTGTTGCCATCTGTAATTTTCCAACATTACATCCAATCCACATGTATAACTCTTGTGCATCTCTCTTATCTTGAACATGTCTGTTCTACAAACTTTTGATGCTCCAAAAATCAAATCACAATCAGAACAAACACATTTAAGAACCTACTCTTTTTTGTCCGATCTTTTCATTATGAATTGGAATTTTTTTTATAGCATATAGTGTCATACTCTTCTTTAACACACTGTTATCGTGAAAAACCTGCCCCTTTACAATTGCATCACTTTTCGGATCTGTAATTACCTCTTCAATCTTCAGCAATAGGGGTAATTTTTGTAGTTTCTATCATTTCACAAAGTTCTTGAGCCACCTCATCTACTGTTGCTATTATTATTGCTGAAATCTCAATTGCATCAGTTTGATGTAGATGTATACCAAGTACGTTGACACTCTAGAGGCAGTAGGTGTACTGGCAGATTCTTCAAGAGCTAGTGTTAAAAGTAATGTGTCATTATGAAGTTGCTCAACCTCTATACAAAATGGGAAACTTGTTAGATTTTTGTTCTTTCTTTTCAACTCTAAATAGGAAGCAATAGAATTGTCGTCTTCAATAGTCATTGGCACCATGTTTTTGTCCACAATATAGTTGGTTTTCAATCTATTTACCATTGGATCCAAATTTAATATTGTGAAAATTATATTCAACATGTTGTAGTATGTAGTTTTACTTGGTAGGAGGATCCCTGCAACCTTCTGACATGTGTAGTTATTGAGCCCATCCGAAAATTCACCATAACATATGAACACATTCGGTGAATCTATAGCAGCACATTAAAACAGAATAAACACTGTAATTATTTACACGATATAATTAAGTTTGAATTGCAATTAATGTAACTGTAACTAACTACTGCAATTAATGTAATTGTAACTAATTAAATTATTTACAGTAATGATAGAATCTCTGTCACTACAAATAGTAATTAAGTTTGAATTGCAATTAATGTAATTGTAACTAATTACACTAGATAATTACAATATGTAATTATGAAATGCAATTGCAATTTTACTCATTATAACTAATTACATACCTTCTAAATAATTACAAATTGTAATTACAAAATGCAACTTTCAAATTGCAATTATATTCAATTTAATGTAACTAATTATATAATTTAATTAATTTGAAATTGCAATTGCAATTTGTAATTAAAGTAATTGTAACTAATTACAACTTCTAAATAATGAAAAAACTGTAACTACAGAATGCAATTGCAATTTTAATCATTGTAAATGCAACTAATTACAAATTGTAACTAATTACAAATCTGGAAACCAATATAGATACAATATGATAGAGTTTAGTTACAAATTAATTTTAGCAATTAAAACTTTAATTCTCTACAGAAATTAACGTAATGCAACAATAAAAACTGTAATGCTCTACAAAAATTACAGTAATGCGTATCACATTGTTGAAATCTAATTGTAGTAGAAGAAATTATTGTTGTAAACGATTTGAAAATTACCTTAGATACCTATTTTTATGTTGTAATTGAGAAAATAGTATTCTTCAAATCTGCTTCTTGAATTGAAAAAAATTCGGTCAGATCAGATATGAGCTTGAATTTTGTAGATCACTGTGAAGAAAATCGGCATAGCTATTAACCGATGCAATTACAGGATGAACGAAATCAAAATTGATATGAAACTGGGGATGAGATTTAAGTAATTTTGGTATGAAATCGTGGCTTCAATTTTTTTGGTATGATTTTTTTATTGTAATTGGTAAAATCGTTTTCCAGGAACGGTAGAACCGTTCTTAATATAGGTCCATGTAGTTGTGTGTCCCTGTAGTTGTGTATTTGTGTACTTAACTCAAATGGATTCTGTGTTGGGAAAAATACATAAATAAGGTGATTATAAATGTAAATTTCAAAATTGAGATGAAACTTATAAAATTTCAAAAATCAGGTTTTTAGGTTTTAATTAAGATTAATTAATTAAATTAATAAATAATTAAAAGTATTTTAATTATAAATATTAAGGTCACAATGTTATAAAATCTCAAGTAGCAAAATACAAATCTTTTACGTCACAACTATCATTTTCAAGGTCACAACTATCATTTCATTTTTTAAGTCACAGATTATTTCAGGGTCATTAAACGACCAAAATATTAGGTCACAAATCGAACTTATTTTTAGGTCACATTAACAGTCGAGACTGATTTCAATCAGGTCACAATTATAAAATATTTAGGTCACAATTTATTTAACGTAACAATTACTGTAATCACACCACGACCGACCAACACACCACCCCATTGACTGGACCACCAGGCACCAACCAGGCAACCACCATATTCTCACCACCGCCACCCCATTCACCTCCACACAAAGATTTTTCATCGCCACCACTGCACTACAACCCAAAACCACCGCAAGACAAACTCAAATATGAAGACACAACAAACCTTTTGCACAACCCCGTTGCAGCAGTGACATGATGCTGCGCGGCTACACACGTCTTAGTTGTGCCCAGGCATCGCCTTGTGACGGAGGCTTTACTGCACGCGACAACTGTGCAGTAGAGGCGGCGCTGCGAGGCACATCTACACTCGACCATCACCTTCGCCCTGGGTCTCCTTCCACCGCCCATGCTTGCGGCCACCAGAAACCACCACCACCTCTCACACAACAGCCCGTACCTCTTTCTTTCTCCCTTCAACCACCACTGCACCTCCTCTCTTTCTCACCTTAAAACTAGCCCCAGTTCATCCCTATCCCATCCCCTAATACACACAGCCCCAACCCGCAAATCTCTCCCTTTCTCTCACACACCAGAGGCATCAATGTCAGATCTGAAATCTGAAAATGTGTGACCTGGCATAGCCCCAAACCTCCTCCTCTGCACCACTACCGCCACTGCCTCCTCTCCACCACCACCATCACCGCCTCACATTCACCACCACCACCATCTGCACGTGAATGTGACCTAAAAATAAGTGTGACCTGAGAAGCATGGGCGGTTCATCCATCAGCTGGTGGTGGGATGGCTCAAAAAGTTGAGTCAGGTAGTGGGGAGGTGTTTGGTGATGTGCGCGACCAGAAGGGGCATTTCCAGTGCCGGAAAAAGAGGAAATAGGGTACGGATTGTCTTGCAATTGGGGGCAAAATCTGTGGTGTATGGTTGGGATTTTTGGAAGTTTGGATGGGTAGATAGTTAGAGGGATGTTTACCGACGGTGGAGGATGGATTTTTCGATGGTAAAGGTGATGGTTATGGTGGCAAAAAGGGTGGCGGCTCCATAGAAGAAGGAATCTTCGATTTCGCCAAAGAGGGGAGAGAGAATATGGTAGGTTGATTTGGGACGTGAAAGATGGGTGGAGAGTTTTGAGGGAATTAGAATTAGGTTTACGGAATTTAATATTTAATATTATGTTTATATTACCACCTGATAAATGAAATTATACAAGTTTCATCTTACATTTGAATTTGGTTACTTAAAAACAGGGTAGGCTGTAATTTCCTCTTTTGTGTTGGTTTATTCAGTGAGGAAATTACATACTCCCATGTTTATTAAGTTGTAAATTCAAAATTCAAATTTTTCCTATATCTATTCAAAACTCAGGTTTTATTTAACTTTTAAACTTTCTTAATTCATTAATTATTTAGCTACCTCACTTACCATCTTCTACACTTCAAACCCTAATATTCACATAAACCCACCCTCCTCTCCTCTCTATTCAAATCCCAATCCACTTCTCCGGCAGAAGCGACGGTGGAAGCGGCGGTGATATGGAACTTATTTCTCCGAAAATAGCGGCATCGTCGGAAGTAGCTGCCTTGCAGGAGCAACTACAAGAGCAGCGGCTGGAGCATGTAATGGCGGCACATCTCTTCCGCCTCTCATCGCGCCATCATGTGGTACTACATGGACTTTTTCTTCACGGTGGGGGTTGCTGTGCGGCGACAGCTGAATAGGCGCCAAAGTGAGATCTTGTCGATGTACCGACTGCACTGTGCCATGTAGCCGTGCTTTCGGCGGCTTTGCTTCCCACTGAGCAGAGTTTTGGATCCATAAATTTCAGTGATTATAAGATTGATTTGAGGTTTTTATATTTTCTATGACCTGATGCTTAGCCGTAGTATTGCGATCTTTTATTTTGTGGTGGTGCAGATTGTTGGAGTGGTAGTATATTGGTGGTGGTCGCAGTGAATGAGTGGTGGTGGATTGGTTTGGGGATGCATCGGGGATGGGATGGGATTGGTTGCAGTGGGTTGTGGATTGGTTTGTTGATGAGTGGTGTGATGACTTTGGTGGTGGTGGCAGTTCCTGCGGCGGTGGTGGTGGTGGTGGTGGCGGCGGCGACGACGGAGGTTCCCGACGGTGGTGGTGGCAGATCCTACGGTGGTGGTGGTGGTGGTGGAGTTGGGGTTTGGGTGTGGGTTGTGGTGATTACTTTGAATAGGTTTGTGACCAATTATTCATGATATGTGACCTAAAAAATTTGAGATTGTAACTAAAATTGTGACTTATAATTTGTTAAGTTGTATTCAATTAACTTGAAATTTGCGAACTACGAAATTTGAGATTTGTGACCGAGAAAAAGTTGTGACCTTAGAACTTTGCAAATTGTGACTGTGAAATATGTTGTGATCGAATAATTTGTGATTGAGAAATAAGTTCTGACCAACGAAATTTGAGATTTGTGACCGAGAAAAAATTGTGACCTACAAAATTCCAAATTTGTGACCTAAAGATTTAGAAATTGTGATTGAAAAAATGAGTCGTGACCAAATAATTTGATAAAATGTGATTGTAAAATAAATTGTGACCTAGAAATAAGTTGTGACCTTAGAACTTTGCAAATTATGACCTTGAAACATGTCGTGATCAAATAATTTGTGACCGAGAAATAAGTTGTGACGGATAAAATTTGCGATTTGCGACAGAGAAAAAGTTGTGACCTAAAAATTTCCAAATTTGTGACCTAAAGATTTATAAATTGTGATTGAAAAAAATGAGTCGTGACCAAATAATTTGATAAAATGTGACCGTGAAATAAATTGTGACCTAGAAATAACTTGTGACATTAGAACTTTGTGAATTGTGATCGGAAAATATTTCGTAATCGAATAATTTGCGATCGAGAAATAAGTTGTGACCGATCAAATTTTTGATTTGGATGAGAAATAAATCATGATTAATTAATTTTAATAATATGTAACTTGTAAATGTTGTGATTTGTGACTGTGGCCACAAATTATATATAATTGTGACATTAACCTATTTAATCACCCATTTTATTATTTATTTTAGTCAAAAACTTGATTTTTTAAATAAAATACCAAAGTTTATGTGATTTGAAATCCTATCTTTCATAAACCTTATCCATGTATTTATCTCTTATTCAGTTGCAATTAACTGGGCTCAACTCATCCCAGCCCAAATTATGTCGGCCTTTTAGGCCCTGTGCCGCTGTCAATTATTAACGTTAGTTAGGGTCATGATTATGTGATTGGTTGGTATAACGTAAAAGTTAAGATTTAATTTTACATATTTCACGAAATTGATAAAGTATAATATAAAATATATATTTATCAATTTTGTATTTGCTAAAAACTTTATTAAATACTTAATCAAATAACACTATGTATTTAATTAAATTATTATAAGACTAATGTAATAAATTATTCAGTTCAAGAGTAAAAAATGGTAAATTGACTCTACAAAACGCTTTAATAAATAACAGGAAAAGCAAGCTATATTTTTTAATTTATTATTCGAATAACTAGTCGATATTCCATCCTAACATTTGAGTGTAATTACACAATTGATTCTCAAAGGCAAAAAGTCATTGAAAATCATAAGTTGATGCGTGTCGAGAAGAAAATATTGAAAAATGAATGCGTAAATGAATAAAATAATAAAGTAAATTTTATTGAATGATGATCATGGGCCATGAATATTTTAACATAAATTAACTCTTATTTATAGTGAAATGGAAATAACAAATTTTACAAGATAACATCAAATGATAACAACTATCAGATTTACACTATTTGAATTTGAATCTTATTATCTCATTTTATCTTCTTCATTTTTTGGCATTTTCTAACATTCTCCCGCAAACTATGTTGGTGCTGAAAGCACAATTTGTTCTTGAAAATATTGAAAACTGCTTTGAGTATTGATTTATGTGAAGATATGTCAAATTTGTGGTGTTGTGGATTCACATTTTTTTTTTTTTTTTTTTTGTCCCATATTACATGAGTTGTCTCTGAGAAATTTTTCAGAGAATGTGCCAATGATTCGGACTTTTTATTGACAATGAATTCATACATTTATTTTTGGTATGAATTTTTTGTTGTGTTTTTTTGAATTTTGTGTAGGTAGGATTTTGATTTATATTTTCTGGATCTAATATATATATTTGGTGGAAGATTATATAGGATAAGAAAGAATCATTATTATTATTTTATTTTGTGTAAAGGATAATGAATTGTTGATGAAAGAGAAGAGTTGTGTTTATTGAATTTAACGTGAATACATGTTTGTATTCACTCGGCTCTGGTTTCAAGAAGAAAATATTGAAAAATGAATGCGGAAATGGATAAAATAATAAATCTAACTTTATTGAATGATGATCATGGGCCATAATGAATATTTTAACATAAATTGACTTTTATTTATAGTAAAATAAAAATAACAACTTTCACGAGATCTTTTATTTGAATTTGAATCTCATTATCTTCCTAATTTTTTGATATTTTCTAACATGTCTTTCTATCCATATGAGTAGTAAAGATAAACATAGCCTATGTTTATAATTATAATTATTTATATAAACGTTGAAGCTACATTTTAAGGGATTCAAAAGTTGTATTCATAAACAGTTTGGAAACATGTTTCTGAATGTTTATAGACGTAACTGTTATTATTATAAAAAAAAAATGAAAATAAAAAAAGGTTGAACATCATAATAGACATTATCCTGGATAGTATCGAGTTTTTTAAGCAATCTTAACCGTAACCTCCTACCAGAATAGAATAAAATAAAATGAATTATGAATCCACCTCTTTTCTATATAGTTTATAGGTACAAGGCTTGAAAATTCTTGGACGGGTTCTTTTCTTGCTTTAGAATAATCAACTTTTTTTGTTGTCATTTGCTTTCAGCTTAAGATTTTCAAACTTTTAATTGGAAGTTTACCAACTAGACATCTCAATTTCTTCGTTTTCTTCATTTTATTATTTTATTTACAAATTACGTACATTAATCTTTTCTTCTTGTTGATGTTTTCATATTCATCAATCTTAACGTATTTGATCCAATCATTTGTGAAGCAGCTAATTCCTACATTCTTCAGGCTCAGCAAGAGCTTAGGTTAACGATCAGGATTGAGTCTGCAAACCGATCGTTTAATCCAAGAACCGAGAAAAGCAGTTTGTTAAGGTATCTGTCCTATGAAAATTATGATCATGTCTCTACAGAATGTGTCTTGGGGAGTACCTGTACCCTCGAGTTTCGATCCATTTCCTTCCTGTTTGTTTTGATTTGACGGACGGGTTTAGGAGGCCTAATTTCGTGATGAGGATATCGAAAAATGTTTCAATATTGCTTTGTGGAATTCGATTTTGGCTTCTAAGCCTTGCAGGAGCTCTAATGTTTTTACTAATGTGGACACAACTGTCTGAAACTGATGATAGATTTCCTCCTACTACAAGTTTCCAACAACCTGTAAGAATTCCAAGGAAAGGACCTGATGATCCCCCAATCCTGGCTTATTGGATATTTTGCTCAAAAGGAGAAGCCAAAACGATGTTGAGGCTATTAAAGGCTGTTTATCATCCAAGAAATCAGTATCTTTTGCACCTTGATGCTTCTTCGTCCGACCAAGAAACGGCGGAATTAGCCCTTTACGTGCACTCAGAAAAGGTTTTTCGCGCATTTGGGAATGTTAACGTTGTAGGGAAACGTTATCCGGTAGACCCGATGGGGGCGTCGGCCCTTGCTGCGATGCTCCATGCAGGCGCTTTGCTTCTTAAACTTAGCACGACCTGGGACTGGTTTATTACATTAAGCACTGAAGACTATCCACTCTTTACTCAAGATGGTAAAATGAATGCTATTTTTTTTGTTTCATAGCAAGGTCGAGCATGCTGAACATGTCATGTTATATGTTTTATAATTAGAAAATCTCCTCAATTCTGTGCAGATATCCTCCATGCTTTGAAGTTCTTGCCTAGAGACCTCAATTTTGTGCACTACACAAACAGCACTGCCTGGAAGAAGTAAGAAGAACAATTTTCTTTTCCTCCTCCTTTGGTGCATGTCTTGTGTCGAGTCTGTTGAGATATCATATGAGAGTTGAAGGTGTCTGATTAGCAAATTTATTTAAGGTAAAATCAACAGGGATGACTTATAATAATCTGAGGTTGTTCCAAGAATCCTTTTTTTTTTTTTTTTTTTATGTATTAAAATTAATTTTTATTGTTTTCCTTGTGAATCAAGAGAGAGTAAGTATATTGGCAACTGCAGGAGTCTAAACAAATAAGACTCTGGTACCTTAAATTATCTAATCTCTTTGGTTTACCATGCATAAATTTATGTTGCAGGAGACATGATGTTGGTAAGATTGTTGTAGACAGCAATCTCTATCTTAAAGAGAAGAGTGACATTCTCTATGCTGTCGAGACTAGAGAAATGCCAGAGACATTTCAAATATTTGGAGGTTGCTTCTAATATTTTTTGAAACATGATAATTTTCCAAGTTGCTTTTTACTAACAAATTTGTCTCTTGAATTAATTATTAATTATTAGGTTCCCCATGGATGATATTGAGCAGGGCTTTGATACAACACTGTGTGAATGGATGGGACAATCTTCCTAGAAAACTATTAATGTACTTGACAAATTCACTTTTCCCTCTTCAATCCTATTTCCACACAATCCTCTGCAACACACCGGATTTTCGAAACACGACCGTTAACACAGATTTAAGGTACATTATTAAGGACATGGACGTTGCTATTGGTGCAATAAACATGTCAAGTTACGATGGAATTTTTGCTAGGCCACTGAAATGGAATGAACCATTGATGTTAGAAATTGACAAGTACCTTCTGAAGCGTCCTCAAGAAGGGGTGGTGCCAGGTAAATGGTGTGAGCGTGGAAGAATGAACGACAGCACAAGAATTCAAAATGCTGATGGAGATTTGTGTTCGACTCGGGGAGACATTGATACTATTAGCCAAACAATTCAAGGTATTAAGCTTCTACAGTTTTTCTCTCAACTTGCTACAAACTCAAAATTATGTACACAAGTAGAAATGAAATGAAATGAAATGAAATGTTGATTTTCTATTTCCAAAATGATTAGTATTTGTGTGTTATAAGTCTGATTTCCCTTGTAGAATCCAATATTGCAACAATAAGAGTTACACAAATATTATTTTCCACTGTCGTTTTTTGGTTAAGTAAATATTGAAAATAAATATATTTTTTAGTTGAGTTAGAATAAACAAGTTATTTTAAATAGACGGAGAAATTAAAAATTTACTCTCCAATGATTCATTCTACATTTATTTAAATAATATTGATTATGTACCATTTTTTATTTACATTTAAAATTAATTAATGTTCATAAATTGAGCCTTATCTGATGGATTTTTCATTGTATAAAGAGTCCAAATAGAAATAATTTGTATCATAAAACCTGATTGGTCAACGTCCTTATTTATAGTAATTAAATAATTAAAAATAAAAGTTAATGCTGAATCAGCATGTCTCACAGAGCATCTAGATGTAGATGTTTCACCTTACAATGTCTATTTTTTTAGCGTCCGTCAGCCTAACATTCTAATTCACGTTGTGCATTAGAAAAGTATTTTTGTCATGTTTCATCTATTTGTTGACGTATCATGTATATTTTTTCAATCCACGAATGCATTGGAGATGCTCTAAGAGTGTGTTTGAAACTCATTTTTCTTTTAAAAAAAATTATTTTGTAATAGTGATTCATTGAAAAATGTGATGTGCGCTAAATCGTATGTGTACGATATCGCATTCAAGTAATAAAGCTTTGAAATTATTACTACAACAATTTAAATAAACAATTCCTAGTTCCCACAATTTCAATAAAAATTTAAATTTTGCATTTAAAGCGATATTTATTATTATCAATGCTTAGATTTTCCAAATAACTCAAGTTGTTCCTTGAGTTAATTGTACGCTTGGTCCTTCAACTTTTGTCTCCAATTACACCCAATTATTGTGTGATTGCTTGGATTCCACATTTTTCTTGATTTTGGGATAAAACCTGAAATAATAATAAATAACACGAACTCAATAGAATTTACTCACGAAAAACAATATAATATCATAATTTTGACAGATAAAAGTGTATAAAAACTAAAACTTAAAAAATATGTCAAAATAACATAATAACAAAGATTTTTAATTGTTAATTCATTTACCATATTTTCGCAAGTTCGAATAAAAAATGCACTTTAGAAAAGAGAACTAACAACATAGAAATTATTTCCACTTATTCCATGCTCAACTTTCGTGTGTGTATGTGTGAATAACCAAAATCAAACGCATACTTGCACAAAAACATACATAGCATAGTGCAACTCATCATGCACAAGCAAACCTAAATCCCATGTGGTCAAACAATGATTTCTTTTGATTTCCTTTCAACTCTCATCGATGATCACAATCTTATGCTCTTCTCTCATATCCTGAGGTTCCCTCATCCCTATATTAATGTGGTTTCTAAATATTTTCATTACTTTTTCCACTCAAGATAGTCAGATTTAGAAATATGCATCCACAACAAATCAAAAGTAAGCAATCCCAAATTCTATACATTTTATCTCCACAGTTATTGTAAAACCCCGAAATTTCAAGCATTTTTAAAAATAATTCGAAATTTTCAACCATTTTTAAGAATAATAATGCTCTGATACCACTCTTGTGAAGCCCCGAATTTCTCAACTTTTCATTTAAAATAAAATTCATTTATTTAAAAAGAAATGATATTAATTTTTAAAATATTATATAATGAGTTCAACAAAAGTGTGGCAGTTCAAACATAAAATTTCTTATTCGGTGGCAAGTTCACAACTTACAGGTCGTCACCCAGCACAACACTCTCTGTCAAGCTATCTGAAGATCCCCGCCAATCCATCTTATATCAATAGCTATCTAAAATGTTAGATGGCATGGGATGAGCATACACTCGCCCAGTGAGTAAAATATGGTGCACATGTGTTATTGCACATTGAAACATAATTCAACATTACAAGTCATTGATGCACATGCATGTTCTTTTCAAAACTTATGTTTTCAGGGCCCGATTATAAATTATCTCATCTACCCCAAAGCACTTATCATTTTCATAACTCATATATCGATAACATGTCCATAACACACCAAATTACATAGGACTATTTCATCATCTAGGGTTTCTACATCCCTGTCATCCTTCACCTTGTTCGACTCCAACAGAGATATTGGATCACCATGTCCTTCCTCACTACCATCGGAGTCTTGAGGTGCTCCCGACATCATCAACGTTGGTCATATTACAACAGATTACATAGGATTATTTCATCATTTAAGGCTTCTAAATCCCTGTCATCCTTCATCCTGATCGACTCCAACAGAGATATTGGATCACCATGTTGTTCCTCACAACCCTCGGACTCACGAGGTGCTCCCGACATCATCAACATCGATATCCATATTGATTACCGAGGGGGCTAGAGTTCAAATCTATAATCCACATGCACAAAACTCTTCTTTATGCACAAACTTTCTTTCATGATTCATCATCTATCAAATGTCATTGCATTTCCAAAACATCATCAATCCAATGCCATTGCATTTCCAAAACATGAACGAATGTAATTTCAACATATCATGTTATCACATTATATCACATACTTCAAATGAACATAATCCATTCACTTATAATAATAATCTAATTTACATATTATTCAAATAATCCAAATAGCATATCCCACTCACTGTTTATTGGATGAACTAATCCATGAACAACTCCTAGAATTTCTTTCTTTTGGAATGAAAATCTGCCTCGGCACAGAGTAGGTGAAAGAATAAGAACATAACTCCTAGCACATAAGTCTCCACGAGTTTTATAATATATAATTGGAAAGGATATTGAATCTGGAATTCCACAGACTTAATGGATTGCAAATCGGATTTGTAGATCAAAAGTTATGGCCGAATGAATTTATGTCGTCGGGCAGTCCGTTTGGTGTCGACATCACCTGATATGGTGTCGACACAAAAGTGTTAGAATCATCTTTTTAAGCCCAGATGAACATGGTGTCAACACAAAACCAGTAGGTGTCGACACTAAACATATTTCCAGAATCTGAAAGTCAGTTTTCTTGGTTTCTTG
Organism: Ligustrum vulgare; assembly: GCA_963555705.1. NCBI lineage: Eukaryota > Viridiplantae > Streptophyta > Magnoliopsida > Lamiales > Oleaceae > Ligustrum > Ligustrum vulgare. The sequence goes on along the minus strand of OY743172.1, from coordinate 745,364 downwards.
GATCTAAAATCATTTATTTTGATAAAGGGATTTGAGAAAACATGTTTGCCAATAAAAATGATGGATTATAACGGATTGAAACATGACTTTAGCATGAAATCAATACTTAAGGTTTGAAAGAAGAAAGAACGTTTATGCAATGTTTTGGATCAGATTTCTGATATGTTTCTTCATTCAAACTCATCCCTATTTATAGGGAAAGATGGCTGCACGAATTGGAGGAAAGGAGATGGATGTATAGGATTGTAGCTTTTCCTTCATGGTTAAGAAAAAATATTTTAATGCCAAGCTTGAGGTGTCATGCTACTCCCATGCAAGCTGGAGGTGTCGTAAGGATGTAGAAGATGTCTCACTTAAGCTAAAATCGGATATGGAGTTTCAAGTGCCAGCTCATGCTTCTTTCTTCCAGTTTGGGGCAGTTTCAGGTTGCCATTTTTGAGCAGAGATTCGAGGTATCAAATGAACTCCAAATTGGGTGTTCTTGGTCTCATTTAAAAGTACTCATATATTACTTTCATATGAAATTGGTTTCACATGATTTGGTTAAGTGAGGTAAGAGTTATGGCATCTCAAAATTGACCCTTAGAAACTGTCTTTCAGGGTCGTACGGTTGCAGTGCCAACTTTGAAAATTTGCCACGAGCTGTACATTAATTGGAATGATGAATGGATTTCAGATTCTCAAAGTTTACTTTGAGTACTTATCTGTACATATGAGATATGCAATTATCTGAGGTCGGAAGAGTTCAAACGAATTTCCTAAAGATAGGCGTTAAAATAAGTTTTTCGTAACTTTTCATTTAATTAAAAAATTTCTTTAACTTTCAAAATAATTAAATAAATTCTAAAACACTTTTATTATGTCATAATGGACAACTAAAGACGTCATGATTTTTCGGGTCATTATAGTTATAGTCAATAAAGCTTATACGAAATAATTTTTTTTCTTTTTTTTGGACGACTTTTTTTTCTATTTTTTTCATGTCTTTGTCTCTTACCATCTTTGTGCAATATTTTTTTCTCATTTGCTTTCTATGTGACCCATGTATCGAGTTTTAGTGATGCGAACCCCTTTGGTGACTAAACCAAAAATTCTCACAACAATTTATGTATCAACCCAAGAAAGCTAAAAATGGTAATAAATGAAGAATCTTGACCTAAGTTTAACCCAACCAAAATTCTAAGGAAAGTTAACCCTAGTCCAATGGAAAGATTAAGACAAATACCAAGATTGTGTGAAATGAACAACAACAAATACATAAGATAAACTCTCAATATATAAGTTGAAGAAAATTAGTTACAAGGTGAAGAAAAGATTTACCTCTCTAAAAGCTCTCAATGGAGTGTCTTCAATGCCAAAAAATTAACCTAGGGTTTGGAAGTTTTACAAAGTATATACAAAATGAAAAACAAAAAGTTTGAGAAATTGCACAAAAAACCCCTCTTTTACATTCGGGAAACTTTTGATCGACCTAACCGGTCGATCGAAACTATTTCGGTCGAACACCTGGTCGATCGAAATTGCATTTTCGGTCGTACAAAGATCAGTCGAACCCGCCTAGGCTATCTCTGAAATTCCTGCAGAGTTTCGGTCGACCGGAGTGACTTTCGGTCGATCGAAATGTCCTGAGCTTCCAAACTTAGGCAATTGACCTCAATCTTACTCTCTTCCATGTGGACTTGATTTCGGAGCTTGAAAATGAGTCCCACCATCGACTCTTGGACCTCTTTATCCTTGGATCTTGTCATTGACCCCACCGATATTCTTATAGACTTGTTTGACTTTGACTCAATTGAATCCCTGGATTCTCATCATCTCCTCCCTCTTGAAAAGGATTCGACCTCGAATCTTCACCTGCATCAAAAGGGGATAAGTTAGAGACATTAAAAGAAGCCGATACATTGTACTCACCAGGGAGGTCAAGCTTGTAGGCATTGTCATTGATTTTCTCTAGGATTTAGAAGGGGCCATCACCACGTGATTGTAATTTTGATTTTATTTGATTCGGGAACCGCTCCTTCCTCAAATGCAACCATACCCAATCACCGACCTCGAATGTCAATCGTTTTCTACCCTTGTTGGCACTGGAGACATATTGTTCATTCTTCTTCTCGATTTGGAGTTTGACCTTCTCGTGGAGAAATTTTACCAACTCCGTCTTTCTCTTCTCATCTAAACTACCTCTTTCATCATTAGGTAACGGAATCAAATCCAAAGGAGTAAAATGGTTAAAACCATAAACAATCTCGAATGGAGAAAAAGAAGTAGTAGAATGAACACTTCGATTATATGGAAATTCAACAAAAGGTAAACACTCTTCCTAATTCTTTAGGTTGCCCTTAAGGATAGTGCGAAGAAATTGTGTTAAAGTTCTATTAACCACCTCAGTTTGGCCGTCAGTTTGGGGATGACAAGTTGTCGAAAATATAAGTTTAGTTCCCAATTTCCCCCACAAGACCTTCCAAAAGTGACTAAGGAATTTAACGTCCCTATCCGATACAATGCTCTTAGGAACCCCATGGAGTCGCACTATTTCCCTAAAGAATAGGTCGGCTATATGAATGATATCATCAGTTTTATGGCAAACAAGAAAATGTGCCATTTTACTAAACCTATCTACAACCACGAAGATGGAATCACTACCTTTTTTTGACCTAGGCAATCCCAAAATAAAGTCCATAGAAATTTCCGTCCAAGGTTCACTAGGGACAGGTAGGGGTGTATATAATACATGGGGTTCTACCTTGGACTTAGCCTTTCTACAAGTTATGCACCTAGAAAAAATTCTCCCAACGTCCCTCCTCATCTTAGGCCAAAAGAAATGTTCTTGCAATATTTCCAAGGTCCTCCTCACCCCAAAGTGACCCATTAATCCCCCTCCATGGGCCTCCCTTGTCATCAACTCCCTCAGTGAGCAATTCGGCACACAAAGTTTATCTTCACGAAACAAAAATCCCTCATGCCTATAATATTTGTCAAATGCAACCCTTTCACATGATACAAAGATACTAGCAAAATCCGCATCATGCGCATACAAGTCCTTAATGCTTTCAAAACCCAACAATTTAGCACTCAAGGTAGTAATAAGAGCATACCTGCGAGGAAGGGCGTCGGCTACCACATTCTCCTTACCTTGTTTGTATTTGATGACATAGGGAAAAGTTTCCACGTACTCCACCCATTTGGCATGCCTCTTGTTCAACTTCCCTTGCCCCTTCAAGTGCTTCAATGACTCATGGTCGGTGTGGATGACGAACTCTCTAGGCCACAAGTAGTGGTGCCATGTCTCTAACGATCTCACCAACGCATAAAGCTCCTTGTCATAGGTGGGGTAGTTCGGGGCGGCTCCACTGAGCTTCTCGCTAAAGTAGGCAATCAGCCTTTTCTCCTGCATCAAAACTGCTCCAATATCTGTGTCTTAAGCATCACATTCAATCTCAAAAGTTTTATCAAAATTAGGCAAGGATAAAACTGGGGCGGTGCACAATTTGTTCTTTATTTCATTAAAGGCATTTTCTTGCGCCTCCCCCATTTAAACCCAACATGCTTTTTGACAACCTCGGTAAGTGGTGAAGCTAGTGTGCTAAAATCCTTGACAAAATGACGGTAAAAACTAGCTAACCTGTGGAAGCTTCTTACCTCAGTGACACTTGTGGGAGTGGGCCATTCCTTAATGGCTTTGATCTTCTCCTTATCGACCTCTATTCCCTTGGTACTAACTACAAATCCAAGAAAGATCACACTCTCCATGCAAAAATTACACTTGTTAAGGTTAGCATACAATTTTTCTTCCTTTAAAACCAAAAGTACACTCCTCAAGTGCTCATTCAAATTCTTGCTATAAATCAAAATATCATCGAAGTAAACTACCACAAATTTCCCAATGAATGCACGCAAAACATGGTTCATTAATCTCATAAAAGTGTTTGGTGCATTAGTGAGACCGAAGGGCATAACCAACCACTCATATAAACCATATTTAGTTTTAAAAGCGGTTTTCCATTCATCTCATTCTCTCATCCTAATTTGGTGGTATCCACTTCTCAAGTCAATTTTGCTAAAAATGCAAGAACCATGCAATTCATCTAGCATATCATCTAACCTAGGAATGGGGTGTCGATACTTTACCGTTATGTTGTTAATGACTCGGTAATCGACGCACATTCTAAATGTTCCATCCTTCTTGGGCACTAGTAGTACGAGAACGGCACAAGGACTCATGCTCTCACGAACATATCCTTTGCTCATCAACTCCTCAACTTGTTTTTGGAGTTCCTTGGTCTCCTCCGGATTGCTTCGATATGCCGGTCTATTTGGAATGATGGCTCCGGGGATGAAAACAATTTGATGCTCGATGCCCCTAATGGGTGGAAGTCCACTAGACATCTCCTCCGGGAAGACATCTTCGAACTCCTGCAACAAAGAAGTAGCTAAAGTGGGGAGGGAAGTGTGAGGGTCATCAAGTGTGAGGAGGGACTCCTCATACACCATCAAAAGAATGGAATGATTTTCCTTTAAAGCTCTCTCCACATCACCTCTACTCGCATAAAAATTCATTCTTTTTTCAACATCTTTTAGTCTTTTTCTTTTTTCTTGCACCCCCTCACTTTTTTTCTCACTACTTTTTTCCCCTCTCTTTTTTTCACTTTCTTTTTGTTCTCCACTCAACTCCATCTTTTTTTTTCTTCTTTCTTTTTCCTCCTCCTCCTCTCTCTTGAGTTTCAATTGGTCCTTAAAAACTTCTTCCAGACTCAAAGGTAGGAGTGTTACGGGTTTCCCATTCATTTGGAAGCTATACGTATTTTTCCTACCATCATGCAATACCCTCCTATCATATTGCCATGGCCTTCCCAATAATATATGTGTAGCTTGCATGGGAACCACATCACAAAGTATTTGATCTTCATATGTCCCAATGTTGAAAGTAAGTAGTACTTGTTTGCTTACCTTCAACTCACCATAATCACTCAACCATTGTAAGTTATAAGGACTAGGATGTGGCATTAAAGGTAATCCTAGGCTCTCCACCATACTAGTGCTAGCTACATTGGTGCAACTTCCCCCATCAATGATGAGACTACAAGCTTTGTCCCTCACAAGACACCTAGTGTGGAAAATATTCTCCCTTTGCTTAGCCGTCTCATCCACCTTGGTTTGGGTGTTGAGAGATCTAATGGTGACTAAAGACTTGGGTGGGCTAACAACTCCCTCCACCTCTTCTTCCTCGCCATTACTATCTCCCCCACATGGTACTCCCTCTTCGTCCTCTTCATCTTCCGAGTACCACTCCCCATTTTTAACAATCATCAACCTATTGTTAGGGCACTCTCGAGAATAATGCCCCCATCCTCTACATTTGAAGCATTTAATATCCCGACTCCTAGAAGCAGTAGGAACAACCTTTGGTTTATCCTTGACGAAACCCACTTCCTTACCCTGGGAGGTTTCATCATTGTCTTTAAGTGGTGTTTTATCAACCTTTTCGCTTCCCCGCTTAGACTTCCAATTGGAACTAGGACCCCCCCCCCCCCCCCAAAAAATTTGTCTTGCCCTTTTCTTTTAAATTGCTCCTTCTTCTTCAATTGAGCCTCCACTTTAATGGCCATGTGTACCAACTCCTCCATCTCCACATAATGGTGTAATTCCACCACATTGGCTATCTCCCTATTCAATCCACTCATAAATCGAGCCATAGTGGCTTCTCTATCCTCCTCTATGTTAGCCCTCATTAAGGCCTTCTCCAACTCCTTGTAATAATCTTCAACCCCATTAGTTCCTTGAGTAAGAGTTTGTAACCTTTGATAGAGCCCCCTATAGTAGTGACTTGGTACAAATCTTTTCCTCATAAGACTCTTCAATTCATCCCAAGTATCCACACTATCCTCTAGATTCCTTCTCCTAGTGAGCAATAAATCATCCCACCAAGCTAAGGCATAGTCGGTAAACTCCACTACCGCTAACTTAACCTTTTTATCATCGGAGTACCTATGACATTCAAAAATCAATTATATTTTCCTTTCCCATTCTAAGTAGGCATCCGGATCACTCTTCCCATGGAAAGAAGAATTTTCATCTTTATACTTCCAAGATTACCATCACTCCATCCCTACCCCTAGGGTTCTTCCAATGACCTCGACCAAATCCCCTCACATTCCTACCCATGTTCCAATTTTGGTCACTGCCCCCCTTCACTCTCCAATTCATCATCATCATCCTCATACTCGTCTCTAGGTCTTCTCCTATCACCCCTCCTAACATTATCATCCCTTGGAGGTGGAACTTCCCTCCTAGTCTCCAACCTTACTAATCTTCCCTCCAATCTCCCCCCCCCCCCATATCCGTCATAGTAACCGTGAGAGCTTGTATCATATCCCTCAACTCTTGAGTTTGTACATTAAAATCTTGTCCACTTGAAGTATGTGTATTAGCCATGGAGTGTAAGTATGCAAGTGTCCTCACAAAATATTTTTGCTCGTGTTTCACCCAATTAGGCTTTTCCCTCTAATGAGCTCACCACTCTTGCCTTTAACCACTCCTCACTTTCTTAACCAAACTTTCCAAGGAACGTAATTCAACTAAATAGAGAATTCAATTCTTGTGTAGCACAAATTCCACAAACAATAAAGGAAGCAACGGAAGGATTGATACAATAGCAAGTAGAATTTAGTTGCTTGCTACTATACAAAGTAAGGATTTGAACTTGATCAACAAGATTTTCAAGGGTATAGTTACAATAACTTGATGTAAGACACAAGGAATTCAATTAGGAATGTATTTGGTAATTGAAAGGTAGGATTCAATATGGAAACACTCTTTGAGACATTTTGTCAAACACTTAGGATGCAACTTGAAAGTTTAAGATTTTCAAGTGTTTGTTAAAATGTAACACCAACAATCTTTCAAATTGATAACAACAACAATGCCCAATATGTAGGAATCATGAAATATTCATGGGCATATAAATTTTCCCCAATTTTTTTTCCAATTTTCGGATTTTTTTTTTAAATATCAAGAACAACAACAAGAAATGTAAAGATAGGACTACCAATTTTAAAGCCAAGCTCTGATACCAAATGATGCGAACCCTTTTGGTGACTAAACCAAAAATTCCCACAACAATTTATGTATCAACCCAAGAAAGCTAAAAATGGTAATAAATAAAGAATCTTGACTCAAGTTTAACCCAATCAAAATTCTAAGGAAAGTTAACCCTAGCCCAATGAAAAGATTAAGACAAATACCAAAATTGTGTGGAATGAACAACAACAAATACACAAGATAAACTCTCAATATATAAGTTGAAGAAAATTCCAAGAATAGTTACAAGGTGAAGAAATGATTTACCTCTCTAAAAGCTCTCAATGGAGTGTCTTCAATGCCAAAAAACTAACCTAGGGTTTGGAAGCTTTACAAAGCATATACAAAATGAAAAACAAAAAGTTTGAGAAATTGCACAAAAAACCCCGCTTTTACATTCGGGAAACTTTCGATCGACCGAACCGGTCAACCGAAACTATTTCGGTCGAACACCTGATCGACTGAAATTGCATTTTCGGTCGTACAAAGATCAGTCGAACCCGCCTGAGGCTATCTCTGAAATTCCTGCAGAGTTTCAGTCGACCGGAGTGACTTTCGGTCAACCGAAATGTCCTGAGCTTCCAAACTTAGGCAATTGACCTCAATCTTACTCTCTTCCATGTGGACTTGATTTCGGAGCTTGAAAATGAGTCTCGCCATTGACTCTTGGACCTCTTTAGCCTTGGATCTTGTCATGGGCCCCACCGGTATTCTTATAGATGGTTGACTTGTTTGACTTTGACTCGATTAACTCCCCGGATTCTCATCATTTAGGTCGGTGACTCCCAAATTAGACGATTTTAGGACACCAGGTTCGAAGAACCCCTCAAACTTAATTACCCGAATCACAAAGGTGATAAAGAAAAGTTAAAGATGTTTGATTGTCTTATGTGTAAGTCCACTCTCCATACTTGCTTTCTAATTGATCCCTGTAACGAGTTTTGGGCTGATGACTCCCAACTCAGTTGAATTTAGAGTATCAGGTTTCAACAACCGTCTTTGTAATAATAAATGTGGTGCATGAAAAGGTTTCCCAGGTAATTGGTGAAGTTATGTCAGCTCATGAGCTTTAAATTGAAATTGGTAACTTGCACCAAATGTCATTTTAGGAGTTAATTGTCTTAATAATTACTGAACGTATGTTTGTTTATTAGATTTCTCACAAAAATTTATAATGACGAGGTTTGGTCACTTAAAGTAACCAAACATGTGGCAACGCATCACCTTTATCATGTTAGAAACTTTTATAGACGTGTTTTATTGCTCACTAAACTTTTAAAACGCATTTTATTGCTTACTAAACTTTTAAAGACGATTTCAATTGGATACTAAACTTTAATGTTGTCGAATTTTTGCCACTAAACTTGTAAAAAAGACGTAGTTAAAGACATTTAATTGCTCACTAAACTTTAAAGTAATCAAGTTTTGACGACTAAACTTTTAAAATGAAGCTATTTGTATTATAATTTAATTTGCCTTTTGAAATACCAATCGAGTACAATAAATCAATGTTTTTCATGTTTGATCAACAATCTATATCAATGCCAAAAAATTTAATAAAAAACCAACATGCTGACGGATCCAGAAACTTTGTTCAGCCAGGGCGGTCATCCGAAATTTTGTCCAGCTCGGGCGGACATCAGTCAAATAACTGTATTTTTTAAATCGAAACCAAAAAAATGCCAAAAATTTTAACTATTTTTTTTCCGGATGAATCCAACACGGGTGAGTGCGTTGGCTCGCCAAGTGTTGGCTCCGTCAGTGAACATGCATCACATCACATTCATAAAAAATCTATAATTCTATTAAGTATTAACAGCAAAGTAACATAATAACTTGCAACCAAAATCTTCTTTATGAATTCATATATACACTTATATAACGCATGTGATGCACATGATATTATAATGATATTATGATATTTTTATTCAAGTATATATGTTTTTGAAATTGAATAAAAATTGTCAAAATTTGCATACATGTTTTACTTAAAAAATACTCAAAGTGTTGGTTTAAACAATCTAAATATTGAACTGAGTTTACCCTAAACATTATTCAAATTCTAAGTATGCAATACCCTTATCAAAAATACCATCATCTTTCTTCTAATTACTAACTGTTGACTTTTTTAAATTTTGTATCTCCTAAAATTTATTCTTTAGCTACCTTATTCAAAGAAACTGAAGTTTGGAGGATTTCTTCTTCTATATGTGTATATAGTTTATAATCAAATTAATATTTGACAGAGAAACTTAAAATTGGAATATGACTATTAGATAATAAAATGTTTAATATAGAAGGTGAAAAATATATTTTAAAAGATTTTTAGTGGGAAAGTAAAGAGTTTAGATTGTAAATATATGAAAAATATTTTTTTATCGACAATACGATTATAAAATGTTAAAAGTTATACATTAATTAAAATTAACGGTAAATATGATATTATTAAAAGGTTTGAGGGTAAAATAATAAAAAAAAAAAGTTTATCCCTTTAAGGCCTTTTATAATTAGTTTCTCTTAAAGAAATATTATATGCATGTAAAAATTTAGTTCAAGAAAACATACATTTTTTCTTTTTCTATAATTAGAAACTATAAATTATATGAGAGTTATTGATTTTATTAATAAAAGATTTTTAGTGAGAAAGTGCAGAATTTAGATTGTAAATGTATGAAAATATTTTTATTGACAATATGAAAATAAAAAAAATGAAATATTAAAAATGCACATTACTTAAACTTAGGGTAAATATGAAATTATTAAAAAGATGCGAGGGTAAAATAGTTCAAAAAAGTTTCACCCTTTAAGGGATTTTCAACGTAAAAATTTAATACAATAAGAATTTAAATTGATTGGAAAATAAAACTTAATTAAATTTTCGTTTAATTAATATTTTAGAAAAACAAATTTACACGCATCATACTTCAATAATTGACTCTCTGAATAAAGAAGTGAATCTTCAGAGCACTCTATTTTTACGGGTGTGGAGAGAATATTATCAACATCAAATTAATATTGACAAAAATAACTTAAAATTGGAATATGACTAATAGAGAATAAAATGTTTAATGTAAAATGTGAAAATGATTTTAGAGTTATTAGTTTTATTTAAAAGATTTTTAGTGGGAAAGTGAAGAGTTTAGATTGTAAATATAGGAAAAACATTTTTAATCGACAATACGATTATAAAATAAAATAAAATGTTAAAAAAATTGTGCATTAATTGAAATTAACAGTAAATGTAATTTTATTAAAATATTTGAGGGTAAAATATTAAAGAAGTTTCTCCCTTTAAGGCCTATTAGTAGTATTTAAAAAAAAAAAATTATTATATACATGTAAACATTTTAATTCAAGGAGTACACATTTTTTCTTTTTCTCAAATTAATTGAATGTTGCATTAGAAACTATAAATTATATGAAAGTTATTGGTTTTATTTAAAAGATTTTTAGGGAGAAAGTGAAGAGTTTAGATTATAAATGTATAAAAAATATTTTTATTGACAATACAAAAATAAAAAAAATAAAATATTAAAAAATGTACATTAATTAAAACTAAAGGTGAATATGAAATTATTAAAAAGATGCGAATGTAAAATAGTCCAAAAAAGTTTCTCCCTTTAAGAAATTTTTAGAAGTAATATAGATATAGATTTATGAGTTTTTCGTGTGAATGTACACTATTTGCTTTACAAACTATTTTATTTATGATTTTGAGGTAAACGTAATGGTTGAAAATTGGGAAAAAAATTGTATGTGGTTAAAAAATGATTTGATAAATTGTGTAGTTTATAAACTGATTTATAAACCAATTTATTTAGTTTATCAAACGGATGCTAATATATGTTGATTTGAAGTAAGAACTTGTTTGCTACTATGCAAAAAATTTAAACTCTTCCTCAAACTCAATTTCAATCATACATTTCTATTAATGTAGATTATAAATCACATATGAAAAGAATTGACCTGTTGTATGCAATTGATAACTTGAAAAAACATTTCTAATTTTTTAGGATAAACGTCGTTTTTACAAGTTTAGCTGTCAAAAATTTATAAACTTAAAGTTTAGTATCATTTTTACAAGTTTATTGGTCAAAACTCGACAACCTTAAAGTTAAGTGAGTAATCGAACACGTCTTTAAAAGTTTAGGTGGCGTTCTGTTTGTATTTTATTTTATATTTTCATTTTCGAAAATGTTTTGTGTTTTGTGTTTCCTGTTTTCATTTTTGTTTTCAAATTTTCTAAAAACGTGTTTGATTTGTCATTTCTGAAAACTGTTTTTGAAAATGAAAAGCTGGAAAACACGTTCTGTTTGAAATTTTGCAGAATACTACTTAAACTATTTTTAATTAATTTGCTTGCAGAATACTACTAATTCAAACTCAAATTTTCTTTCACAATACACTGAAAACATGGTTACATGCAACACACTAATGTGAGGATTAAGAGTTTATATTAACACTGCTTGGTCAGGTTCGAGATTTGAAAAAGCTCTACTTCTATTAAAATTCAGAAAATGCAAGTTCTTTCAAAATCACCAGAGTCCATTTATCAGTTCATTTTTTGAAATATAATAACAAGAATTCTCATTTAATTTTTTTTTTTTTGTAATGTTGATATTGAATTCAATAAAACTTTATTTAAACTTAGTTCCAAGTTAGGATAATTCTCAAAAAAAAAAAAAAATTATTTAGGTTTAGTTTCAAGTTAGGATAATTCTAAAAAAAGTAATAAAAAAATAAAAACTTTATATTAAGCTTTGTTTTAAGTTAAGATAATTCTTAAAAAAAAAAAAAAAATCCCAAAACGTTTTTTCCGCGTTTTGGACATTTTTTGTCGAAATACACACAAAACGTCCAAGATGAGGTTTTGGGTGTTTTGCATTTTGTGTACAATTTTTTTTTTTTTTTTCAAAATGCGTTTTCGAAAATAAAAACAGAAAACGACCTCAAAATAGCAAAGAAAACAGGGACTTAGCAAGTATTCGAAAATGTTTTTAAAAGTTTAGTGAGCAATTAAATATATATTTTTAAAAGTTTCTTACACGACAAGGGTGATGTGGCGTCATAGGTTCATTTCATCTGTGACGTTACCAAAAAATTCCATTACAATAGCAAACATAAGTTATGATAATGAATAACGTCCAATATTTGGATGAATTCAATGTCCAAACTTTGATACTTTAAATTTTAGAGCACAATCGTAAACACATCCATAAGTTTAGTGATTATCAAGATAGTAACTTAACTCTTTTTTTTTTTTTTTTTTTTATGATTCTAGTGTTCAAATTTCGTTCGATTAATCTTTAGGATGACGATTTTTTTCTTAATTCACCCTCTAGATAAATTCGAATACGGATAAAGTCTATACATATGGTTCTCCTTCCATTAATTCTCCTTTACGTCATGTTGATGAAATTTCGAAGGAATGTAAGAGGAACGACGTATCATGTTCTTACCTTCATATAAGCATTTGACTTTCAACATTTAAATATTATAATTTAAGAATCAATATTCCACTTTCGATCCTCCAATTTTAATTCTTCCAATTTTATTGTTGAGAAGTTCACCCCGTGGATAACCGCTCTCATTTTATTGGAAGAAGTTTGAGTAGGCGTAATAAAAAACGCCTGCTGTCGTTGCGCCCCACCAATCTTCATCTTCATCTTCCCAATTCTCTGTCCAATCTTCACCGTCCGTTGATCCCCAACCCCTTGATCTCCTCCATTTTTCTGCCGTTCCTCAATTCTCTGATAAGCCGAGCCTTCAAATTCTCCGTTCAATTTAACTTCCAATTTTGATGGTATTATTATTATTATTATTATTATTAAACTAATCGTAATTCAGTTTCATATTTTTTCTAGTTTCTGTTAATTTTTGGTTTCATGACTGTTGATTAATTAATTATGGGGCTGAATGTTTGCTACATTCGTATCCCCTAGCGAATGTGCCTTTTCTAGGTTTTCCGAAATTGGTCTTTACTATTGTTCAAACTTCAAATAGTGAAATAGCTAATTACTAATTAGAGAATTTTAAGTACATTGTTACTATTGGTATTGGTGATGTGTTTTCTATCTCTTTTTATAAAGGTTTCAGTCAGCAATATTGCGTGATCTTGAATGCTGTAGGTTTATGGAGGGTGTTCTTTACTTTACTAATTTGAAGTGAAGATGGATAGTGTGCATGGGAGCGAAGTGGAAATGATGGGCTATATGGAAGAGCAAGAGCAAGACCATCATCATCATCATCATCCTGGGTTGCATCATCATGTGAGCAATGGGAATGTGATGGGTCATGATGAGCACGGCCATAATAGTGGTGGTGGGGAAAGTGAAGGTATGGATGGGGAGGTCTCTGCTGATCCCGGAAATTTATCTGATAACCATGGTGCATTGGTGCCTCAAGGTGGTGGCACTGAGAATAATAATCAGCTAACACTATCTTTTCAGGGCCAGGTTTACGTCTTCGACTCTGTCTCTCCTGAAAAGGTACGTTCTTTCTGCCAAGATAAAAATTTAATTATTTTAATTAACTATGCGCTAAATGTTGGGAATATTTCACGAGAGTGGAGTCAGAAAACTTTACATCAATAATAGAATGATCAAATAACATTAGTGATCAAAATGGAGAAGATGTTAAACAAAATTAAATACATAAGTGGAAGGAAATTCTTGTCAATTGTTATACTATCGAAGTATGTGCAGAGTGCTGATTTTTCTGCACCTTTACGTGTTTTATGTATATGGTATATATCAATTTTAATGATATACTTGTCTTATTGAGATGAGATGAGATGAGATGAGATGTTATAGTTTTTGGATTTTCTGATTTTTGTCCTTTGACTTTTTGAGATGATAAATTCAGGTTGTTTTAATGATTTCCATCAGGTTCAAGCTGTACTTCTTCTACTCGGGGGACGTGAAGTACCTCCTAACATTCCTCCTGTTCCAGTATCAACTCATAATAGTGGAGTATGAATAACTTGAATTAACTTATTATATTCAGCTATTTGTGTCGTCTAGAACTATCTGATGGTCATTTAAAACAGGGTTTATCCAGTACCCCACAGAAGTTCAATGTCCCTCAGAGATTAGCTTCACTAATCAGATTCCGTGAAAAGCGGAAAGAACGGAACTTTGAGAAGAAAATTCGTTATACTGTTCGTAAGGAGGTTGCTTTAAGGCATGTAGATTTTTTCCCTGAGATATATTATGTTTTGAAGTCGCAGTTACAAACTTACTTTTCTTATATGTTTTCTTTGGATTCTTCTCTGTAATCTTTTTCCAACTATTGTAGGATGCAGCGAAACAAAGGACAATTTACATCCTCAAAACCCAGTCACGATGATTCTGCATCAGCAGTTTCGAGTTGGGAATCAAACCAAAACTGGGGAGCAGATGGCACTTCATCCCAAATTCAAGAGATCTCGTGAGTTCACATGTCATATGCACATATTCATCAACTTTCTTATTCAGACCTCTTTTACAGTCTGTTGCCAACTGTTTGTTATATAGTACTCTTGTTTTTGATATCTCCCTTAGTCCCTTATACTCTCTCTGTCACTTTGTGTTTGCTCAAGTTACTCTCGACTCTTGAAATTGGATTTTTTTATACTGTCACCTGATGCTAATGTAATTTGGTGAGCTGCTATATGAAGTACACTTTACATGGCCTCAGTGTTTGAGATGTTATAAGACTAAAAGCTCGATACAAAAGCCCACTAAAAGCTCGGTACAGAAGCATGCAAGAAAGCAAGCAATTTTATAAATTCAACATCGTGGCAAATGGGTTTCAAAATGGTATCATTATGTGGATATGCAAACTGTTAGATGCTTAGAGCTTCTTGGGTCGTGCTAGGAAATGTTTACTGTTCTAGTTCTGTATTTCTGTTTTGTATTCTGGCACTTGACCCCCATCCAATTTTTGGGCCAATTCCCCGTTTCTTGGCAAGGAACTTTCATGTCTTTGCTTTCATATAGAAATGTTGAAAGTCCACTATGGGGAATTTGAATGAAAAGCGGGCCTTGAGCACTCCCGTTCGAATTCGGAGCCTAACAGAGAAATTTAGTCTTAAAAGCCTTCAGAACCGGTACTCTGAAAACCCACTTGAATTCTTTGGTTACTTTCAATTCCCATGTAACTAGACTTCTTTGTTCCTAAGTCAAAAAGAAGCAGTTCGGCCATACGATCATGGCATTGTGGATCTCATAAGACCTATGGTGCCATAATAAGCATTTCCATATTTTCTCTCGGTGATTACAACTATTATTGAAGTTATGCAGTATTAAGAGTTATCTAATATTTTTTATTTCTTTATTACTGACCTCTCAGTGTTTAGATTTGTACCCCCTTCTTGTTGCTGTTGGGTTCCCTAGCAGCTAGCAACAACGATTCTAGAGTTATATATAATAAGTAGGCGTCGAAAAGCTCCTTTTTCCTGTTATATTGTATCTAGCATCGAGCAATGATATGTGACTCTTATTTATTCAAAAAAATTCAGTAGCATCATATATGATAGGAGTATTGGAGCACTAATGTTTTCCTTTGAAATCCATGCCAGCTGTCGAAACTGTGGTATCAGTGAGAAATCAACTCCAATGATGCGACGTGGACCAGATGGGCCGAGAACCCTTTGTAATGCCTGTGGACTTATGTGGGCTAATAAGGTGATTATAGGGATTAATTATATTCAAGTTGCATCTTCTGCTTTTCTAATATATGTTTACTTCAATATTTAGCTTTAAAATGCACGTAATTAGCTTTATGAACTTCTCCCTCTTTTCAGATTCTTGTTTGTTATGCCATTTTTGTTTTTCTGCTTTACCAAGTAGTTTCACTGCACGTAATTGGTACCTAATACTATCACTCTTTAACGTTTCACTTTATTTTCTTTCCTTTTTATTTATTCGAATTTGTGAAGCTGTCATTAAATATTCCTTAACCATGTCCTTGACTGCCTATGATTTAAAGGAACTTCTCTGCAAATTCAGAGGCCAGAATGTGTTTTATAGTTATTGCACAGTACAGATGTTAGACTTCATTTTATATAATCCCCTGGGAACAATTAATCAATCTGTCCCTCGCATAATACACATTCAGATTAAGTAAGGAGCCCCATTTTTTCCTTGTACATTGATCTTTATATTTCTAGGTTAACAACACTAGAGGTGGCAGATCTTTTAGTGAATTTTGAAGTTGGTTAACAGGCTTATGTTTGTTTCAAGTTGGTTATTGCTTGAGCTTTTTTCTGATTGGTCACAAAGCTTGAACATTTATTGAGATTTTGTATCCTCACATCGACTTATGGGATCAAGTCTTTACTCCATAAAATTTTGGTTGTGCTGCTGTTGATTACTTGATGTTTGTTTGCCTTGTAATTCCACCAAGCTTCTGACCACTCTGATCGTTATAAAATTTACTTAAGTTGAAACTGTGAAATAATTATTGCTTTTGCCTTGTTTAAAAAATGCTTATTTTAGGGAACATTGAAGGACCTCTCAAAGGCAACAACCCCTATGGGAACAAAGCCTCCCCGCAATCGGAGTGATGAGGTACGTTATAAATTAGTATTCCCTTTGTCACATAAATGTGTGTCAATGTAGATTTTAGGAATCGGTAAATGTTTGTACCTATTTGTATGGCGTAATTTATATTTATCTCCTTGCAGAATGGAAATGTGAAGGCTGAGCAAATGGTTCACAGAGCTGCAGCCAATCCTCATGATTTGTGATGGCCATTGTTCTATGTTACGACATATGTAAGATAAGCCGGTTCCAGTTATTTATATTGTAGTGGAATTTATGTCTATTGAAAAAGTTTTGATTGAGGGATTGTTCCGGATTGTTATTGTTATTATTTTTCTGTGTTCTAATGGGATACTTGTTGGTTTTTGCGTAATCAGCAGTTGCTTCTGTATTATTTTTCCTCACTTCAATTCAATTCAATTCACTTACCACCCCACCGCACCCCACCCTCCACGTGCGCCCGGTTCATTAGTAATATTGTTTAGTTAATCGTCCTGAATGAACATGCTATAACTAAATAGGGCTAAGAAATTATTCGTGGCAAGTGGAATGCAAACTCTTTGGATTTTAAACAAGAAAGAACTATGGACTAAAATGTTGGGGAGTGAGAAGTTCGATTTTAAAGGTTGGAGACCGAATTTGTTAGATGAGCTAAAGGTTGATGACGTATGGTAAAATTTTCCTATATTATCCCCCAACCAACGTGGACCAAAATCCACTTGATCTTATTATCCCTCCAGTTGCCCTGTTCTTCTCTCATCTCGCCACCAATGGCCTCCTGTTTACACTCGAATCTTAATTTCCTACCCACAACCCAAACCACGGCGGCGTCCGCCAGAACGCACAGCTTCTCCATCATACGGTGTGGGCCAAGAGACAACCGTGGGCCACTCCTTAGAGGTCGAATCCTAAGCACCGAAGCTATCCAAGCCATTCAGGCCCTGAAACGCGCCCACAGAACCAACCCGGCTAATCTCCCCACTCACATCCTATCCCGCCTCATAAAATCCGACCTCATCGCCGCCTTCAAGGAGCTCCTGCGCCAAGACCACTGCATTCTCGCCCTCAAAGTGTTCTCAACACTCCGATCAGAATACAGCGTTGATTTCGGCAATTACGCCGACCTGGTTCTCGCATTATCCAGTAATGGATTCAGAGATGAAATTGATGCCCTAATTCTTGATATGGAAAAGGAGGGTCGAATTCAGTATGATGATATTAAGGGATTGTCGAGGCTGATTAAGGCTTTGGTTAATGTTGAGAGGAAAGAATCAACGGTCAGGATTTATGAGATGATGAGGAGTAGATGGGGTTCCAGCTTAACAATGGATGAGTACTCGGGCAAAGTGTTTAGCAGAGGATTGAGGAGATTTGGAGAGGATAAAATGGCCGATGAGATTGACGAGGAATTAAAGAGAGTTTGTAGGGGCATTTTGGAGAAACCAAGGGTTTAGACTTCAAAGAGTTCTCTTTTTTTTTTTTTTTTTTTGGGAGGGGGGTGGGTGGTTAGTTAGTATGCATTATTTGATTGTGTTGGTTTGATCAAGACCTTAGTGGCGTGTTCGATACGGTGAAGGAAAAAAAAAAGAGTTGGAGATTTTCTTCATTCTATTGTCTTAACAGTTATCGTGTAAGGGTAGACAGGGTAAATTTAGTTATGCAACCT
Organism: Ligustrum vulgare; assembly: GCA_963555705.1. Classification (NCBI taxonomy): domain Eukaryota; kingdom Viridiplantae; phylum Streptophyta; class Magnoliopsida; order Lamiales; family Oleaceae; genus Ligustrum; species Ligustrum vulgare. Next base: position 727,097 of record OY743172.1, on the reverse strand, counting down.
AATTTGAACATATTTCAGATCTCGATAGGGAATAGTGCATATCACGCTATACAAAGGAAACTTATAGATCGAGAGGACTACGTAAAGCTGACAGGCAGAAGGGGCTCCTTTTACATATCATCTTCATGATGTTCTGCATGGATCACTTCTATCTTGAACTTTGTTTTGACTTGATTTTTTTTGGGTATTCTCAACCTTCCTTGTATTGACCAAACAATGCTTTGGGTTCTTGAAATATTTTATTTCCTTGAGTATTTCGTCCCAGGTATGTCTGGTGTACTTGTATTTATGGGACTTTGATTTGTCCGGGTATACTTGATATATTTGTTTGTATATTTTCTAGGACGCTAATCCACTATTTAGGCCTCTCGACAGGGTGCTTATTTTTACTTGGTTGTGCCTATCCAAGTTTTGAGATTTCTCTTTGTGCTACCCGAATATGTCCGGCATATTTATATCGAATTTTTGAACTATTTATTTACATATCTGATTAAAAAAAACAAAAACAAAATCATATATGTACTAAATAAATAATGTACTTCGTACTTTGTCTCGATATACAAAATTGACTTGTGAGTCCATAGGTCTTTGCTCTTCTCACCAAAAAATAGGGAAATTCAACAATGAAGGGTTGGAAACACTGAATTTTGATTAGAAGACGCAGAACAATTTCAGAAATGTCTTCCACCTATGATCTTCTTCAGTTGTTTCACCTTTCTGAATTCTGGAGCTTGAACATTCTTTTCCACTTCCCAAGCAAGTTGAGACATACCATTAAACGATGATTTTGCGCCCTTCTCGTCCGTCACTTCTCTAGGGAAAGGAATTCGGACCTCAAATAAATCATTTTGGGTAGACCTGAGGCGCATGTCAAAACCCAGCCGGTCCACCCAAACCATCTTGGCGTCCAACACCTGCTTTTTATTTTTGGGGAAAAATGAATGAATCAAATAAAAATTAGATTCTCCACTTGTTTTTCATGTAACAAACATTCTCCATCCTCAAGTAAACAAAAGGAACAAAGGAAATGATTCAAATGAAAGTCTTGCTAGGAAAAGAAAAAGAAAAAAATAAGTTAAAATCTTGTTCATTATGTCCTTGAGTCCTGTTCCAGCATACCAAACATGAACAGTGGGTAGTACTGCATGATTTAACTTTTAAGCCTATCCAAGACTAACTTTTTAAGCTTCTTCAAGAGCATATTTCCTCACTTGGGAACATGCACACAACTTTGCTGCTTTCCATTCTCCATTTTATCATATCCAAAAAGTAATTCATATGAAAATCCTTAATCACAACCTGGCTGCTTTTTAATTTTACACAAAAAATAAAAATAAAAAGGACAAAATGGGAAGGAGTCCACTCTCAAGGAATGAAAGATGGAAAGGGTCGTATTTTTGGTTAATGGGAAAGTGTCCAACTCCGGAAATGTAGTATAGAACTTGCCTTCTCCTCTCTGACTAGACTGACTCACAGAATCCAGAGCATGCTTTCACAGGTGGTTTTGGTTTCAGGGAACTAAAAATCCTTCAAACTTATATTGTTAGATACACAAGGTTTGGCCATGATATCATAATTAGCAAATTTCTTTCAACTTCATATTTTCTATATATCACCGAGCCACTAAAACCAATATTAGATAATAACATTATTGGGAATGACACGAGTCTCCTTCTATAGTTATTTCAATTATGGGGCTTCATCTCAGTTCAGCAATTAATGGGTCCTCACAAATGAAGGAAAGGATTCCACAGGGAATAACGGATAATTTAAATTCGGCTACGTGCAATGACAATATATATCAAGGTAAAAGTAGTGCAGTGAGTGCAAGGAGAGAAAATTGAGGACAGGAAACCAAGAACAATTCCGAGAAAGCATGTTAACAAGAATCACATACAAATTCAACCCAAAAACAATGGAAAAATAGAGAATATAGATGATAAAGTATTGGTGAAGCTGGCAATAAGTCTACTGAGAAAAAAAACTTGGGTATTTGTGGCTTTTGTAGATAAAATATTACACTTTCTCATATCGTAACAGTGCATGACCCAAATCGTAAGAATGTATTTTTCTTCCATATCAATCATTTCACATACAACAGGTTAACTGGTACTGCAAAAAAAATATTGCAGTCTTTGTTCCTGCAGTGCTAATATGAGGAGCTAAATGATAAAATATGATAACACTATATTTTATAGGACTATGCTACAGGAACCCCAAGCTTGCCCCCATACTCACATGGGGGGCGGAGCCCGCTCATCCCCCCTACTCACATGGGGGGCGGGGCTCGCTCATCAATGATAAGCGGGCCCCGCCCCCCATGTGAGTAGGGGGACAAGCTTGGGGTTCAAATAGAATTTTCCTATTTTATATAGAGTATTGGACTCGATGGACTGACTGGACCCTACTATAGACATGATGTTAGCTTCTTTTTTCAACTTTAATCTTTATAATAATATATACAAGTTGGATAGTTCCTAAAAAAAATTTCCCGCCAATTTTCTATTTCTATAAATAGTAAGTTTCCATAAAATTAAACAGTGTGAACGCAAACTGGATTAGTGTGAATGCAAAATGGATGTATATCAAATGTGAATGTAAAATCTAGATAAATGTGAACGCATTTATATATATTTAATGGTAAATACTAAATAATGGTTGATATTTTTTTTAATCAATTTTAATTTTATTATCAACACTAATACTGAATGTAGCGATCGAGAAATTTTCAAACTTAAAAGACTTGTTTTACCAAACTTGTCGCTACGACTCTCCAACCTTAACGATTATTATTCAAAATCAGCGCTCTCGTCTAGTCATATTAGTTATTTCAAGATTTTAAGAAAAGAAATTTAAATTCGTTTAAATCTTTAAGTCCAAATTTCAACTTTAAACTTGTCTCAGTTTCATTCTTTATTTTAAAGTTCAATAGGGTAGACATGGTAGTGATTAAGCTACCTGGTTTAAGAAAGAAGAAATTTTGATCAAGCATCCAATTATTTTAAATCAATAAAAATTTAAATTTCGAGGACAAAATTATTTTAAGGAGGTAGGGTTGTAGCGACCGAGAATTTTCGTGGTTTATTTTGAATAAATATTATTTATCTTTAAAAACGTGTTGCTATGACTTTGCCTAGCCATTTTAAGTGAAATTAAATCATTTAAAATCTTAGTCTAATTCTGATTTTAATTTAAAATGTCTCAATGTCATTATCTATTTTATGTTCAAACTTCCAATTCTAGCTAAATCTCAAATTTTAAATTATTTTAAAAATCTCAAATTACTTCCTAGTTCAAAATTTTCAAATTCTAATATCTTGTCCAATTTAAACTAATTTAATTTCTCTTTAATCTCAATTTAGAAACGACCATTCACCTAACCATCTATTCCCCACATTCATTTTTCCTCTTTACAACAAATTCTTATTTTCCAAAATTTTACCTCCCCACACGTCCATACCATTTCTACAATCCTTAACTCTCTCCCTCAACTCCCTCAATCAAATTTCATTCTTGCATGTTTCCTATAATTTTTCCCAAATTTATGATTTCTCAATTTAAGTCAATCAACCTTAATCCTCTTGCAAATCAACACCATTTCCTCCCATTTCTTATTCACACGTTTTTCCCAGTTTGGCTGATTCTTAATTCCATAATTCCAACCATCAATCAACTTCAATTCTCTTGCAAATCCCTTCAATCTTCCCCAAATCATTTGCTGCCCAAACTTAGTTAACCAGTAGCAGCATATACTCTCCCTTCATCCCATCACAACTCACGTTCACAAACACATAAAACATTTACAGCAATTCTGCAGAATTTTGGTAAGCAACCCCCTCAAACAATCTGCAAGCATATTCAATTCATTGCATCACCACGCTGCCAAACCAATCACCACCCTCCACCATTGAGCCTGCAGAAACCACCCTCGTTGCCAATAACCTCAATCGATTTCAACCAAAGTCACAGCACACTCCTACAATCTGCAAGCGATAATTCCACAACACCATCCAATCTCGACCATCACTACCAAACCGAACACCACACAGCCCGCAACCAGAAACAGCCACTGATGCTTTCATTTTCCCCCCAAGATCGAGCGCCACCAACAACAACCCAATGGTAACCCCAACTCCAATACATGTTGCCAAGACCCAACACCATCGCAACCATCGCCCTTGCTGAACTCTATATCCATACGGTTTTCACAACCAGAAATCACAACCTAATCCGAACCACAGCCTCGGCTTCACCTTGATTTTGACACCCGAAGTAGAGCCCAAATCTCGCATGCACCCCACCCCCCAAGGCGTCGCTTTGGCGGCGCAACCGCCGGCGATTGTCGCCGATGAAGGGTGCGACCACCTCGGGTCGCACCTCCGCCACTCTCAGCCTCTCTGCCGGATGAATGAGAGAGAAAGAGTGAGGTCAAATTATTTTAAGAATTTGATTTAGGAGATTGCCATTTTAGTCCCTCAAGTTTTGAATCATTTAAATTCCAATCCTTTTAGTTTAAAATGTTTTAATTCAGTCCTACAATATTTAATTTCAGTCCCAAATGTTAAAAGTTATTATTTTAAGCCCCTGCAGTTTTAAAATATTTTAGCCAGGCCCTGTATTTCTGAAAAGTTTTGAGTCAGTCCCTAATTCCAAAAGTTCATTATTTACGCAAATCAGTCCCTGATTCTTCCAAATTTTTACAATTTAGTCCCTAAAGCATTATTATATACAAATTCATCATTCTAGAATTTATTATTCCAAAGTTTTATTTTAATTAAATATTTATTTTTATAGGACTAGACGAGGCGAGAGAACATTAGAAAGTGTTTATTCCTGTTTGCTCAATACTCGAGAAATTAAGGTAAACTCTGATTTACAAATTTATATTTTCAAAAGTGCGCATCAATAATTATTTTGATTATAAGTTTAGCATGTATGATTGTGTTCATGAGAATTACTTGTTTTCTAAGCATGAGACTATGTTACGAGAATTTACTTACTTAAATGCATGAGACTTGAACTTGTATTTATTTACTTGTTCATGAGAATACTGGTGATCGTTAGACACCTGAGACTTGAATATCATGATTATGTATTTTAATTTATAATGTTAAATGATTATTGTGCGTGAGTCTACTGAGTATTTCTATAAAATACTCATTCCATTATTTTAACAGTTTTCGCAGATTTTGGAGATGGCGGCAAATGAAATGGCAGCGGTGGAAAAATCAGAAATAATGTTAATTTTCTTTTTTAAGTCAAGTTTCATAAATGTCATCAATTTAATAATTTATCGTTACTTTACTTTAAAACTTAAGATTTAAGGTTTTTATGAATTTGTTAGAATTATGTTCCGCTACATTTTTTTAAATAATAGATGTGATGTTTTATAAATTCATTTCTTCCGCAAAAATGTTGTTTCAAAGGTTTCAAATAATAAATATGATGCTTGAATTTTTTTTTATTATTATTTCCGCAATAAAAACAGATTTAAAGGACGACGTAGCGTCCCGGGCTCCGCGGAATTCAGGGCGTTACACTGAATGAGTTCGAATAATATTTTTAGTTATCAGTATTAAAATTATCATTTAATTATTATTATTTTATTTTTTGTTCTTAATATTATGTGTAACCATCAATATAGAAACTGTATTTTAATTATTAGTGGTCAAATCATTTATTATCTTTAATATTAAAAATCATATTTTCTTAAATATATATGCGGTTGAAAAAATGCGCTGCATATAAATAATATATAGAAATATTATTGAACGAAGACTAATATTGAATAATTAACATTTTTTAAATCATTCTTAATTTTAATTCAAATGAAAACATCATTAATCAACTTTACTCGGTTGTCGTATCATGATAATTGCGAAACTTTCAAATTATTATTTTGACTATTTGACTTTGATTTTTTGAGAATTTTTTTTAGAATGAATGGTTAAAAAGTAGTATGAGAAATTGTAAAAAATGATTTTTTAAAGAATATGTGATTAAGATCGAATGTTCAGAAAAATTGATTCTTGAAAAATCAATTTCATATGGATAAGTAATAAAGTATCATGTCTTGTGGGTTAAACAACGCTACTTTTATGAATCGAGATGCATAGATGATTTTTTAGTATATAAAGTTAAATGTATTTGCGATATACATTCGTTAAAATTTAATAAAAACTAACATTTCATGTTGCTTAAAGTAAATGTAAAATGAAATATTTGTTTAATGTGTAATGTTAAAGTAAAAATGAAATGAAATATTTGTTTAATAAATTTAAATATCAAATATTGTAATAAAATAGTTAGTACCAATTCTAATAGTACTATTCGGACAGTGATAAATTATTTGTGATAATATAGAAATTATATTTTGAAAAGATTAATTACATCAATATCAATAATCATTAAAATTGAATGAATTATGCAAATGGTCATTAAAGTTTTTTTTTTTTTAAGTAGTAAGTTATTTTAAGTTCCTAACTATTACAATTGTGGCAACTTAGTAAAAAAAAAAGCCCCTATTAAGTACACTTTATTCAAACCCTCATTTTTTTAAAATTCATTTTCAACTAACATTCTATTAATAAAATAATCTACATATAAATTTAAAAAATTAATACTTTTTTAACAGCTCATTGTACCAAAATTTACTGTTACAAACTACATCATTTGAAATATTGAGTCTCAAATAGGTGCTTAAGTATACATTCTCCACAAAATCATTATTATTAAACTCATTTTGTAGATAATGAGAGCTCAAACAAGGACTATATATGATCACGAGAGAAAAATGTAATACATAAAGGAGAGCACTTCCTAAAAATAGGTATTAACCAACTTTCCTGTCTAAAACACATTTCCTGAAATGGTAATTAGTAGTATTAATTGACTATTTATTATTCATTTTGGACAAAATTCAGATTTAAAATTATCCAAATGAATGCAGATTTTTAAATAGCTGCATTTTTCAGGTCCAGAAATTTCTTGGTCCGTCTTCCCTTCTTGAAAATTAATTACAATTTTTTTTTAAATCCTTAAAAATAAAACTTTGTCAATATCACATAAATATTTTATTTAGAAATAAAAAATAAAAGATGATGAAATAAGAACATTCATCAATCTATTTTTCTTTTTTTTTTCGTTTTAATAAAATTCTAAGCGTATATCACAGATATATCTATTTTTTTTACTCATTACAAATTCTATTTAAATGTAAATTTTTTTTTTTTCCATTTTAAGTTTTAAATCAATTCAAATTACAATATTCAAAGAAATTTCTGGAACAACAAACATACGAACTGCAAAAAAAATTAAGGTACATACATATACTTTGTAATTAATTGTCTTCCTTTATTTCTCATTTTTAATTAAATATTCATTTCACATGTTAACATAAAAATTCAATATTTGTGAGTAACAAATGATCGTGCAATGCACGGGTGTAAGTGTACCACTAGTACTATCCTAATAATATACTCTACTGAACAAGCCATTTTAGGTTAGGTTGTATTATAGTTTTGGGTGCAAACCTGGAAATCCAAATCCACATATATGTTGCAAAAGCGATGAACATCCTCCATATTGTGTGCGTTTATATCATCAATAATCTTCTTTGCAAAGTCTCGAAGTGGATCTGGATTAGCTGATGCATATTCAGATGACATAACCCACGTACCATCCTGCAGTAGTTCTTACCATTATTTACAAGCTTCAAATAGTTACCTGTACATTTCTTTAGAAAAAAAAAAAAAGAATAAAAAAGGAAGGAAGGCAAAGCAAAGCAAAGCAAAACACAAAACAGAACAATGCGCTTCATTCAAGAATGAAAAATCAAAGAATGCTAATGATGGATTACAACAAACCTCAGCAAAATCATCCATCTGTAGTGCCCGTTCAACATCAATTACATATATGTTATTTTCATCGACTTCTTCTCCAAACCGCTTCTTCCATACTGAATGAAGCCCCTATCAAAGAAGAAACTTGAACAAATGAGAATTTAATTTATGTCAAAAGTCTTCATATGAGTTATCAAAACTATATCGGTTTCCAAGAATGGGGCTATCAACCTCTCTGCCAAATCTACGAAAGACAAATTTTATTTTATTCCTCTGTACAGAACATGACCATAGGGGTGGATACCACTACTCCCTGTAGGCTGTAGAAAGATATCGGTGCTGAATCTACCGATGGACATATAACCCAGCATGTCCATTTGTGAAATATGAAAAACTTGTACATTATACTGTACATGTGAGTGCATTTTTACCCATTTCATGGAAATGTCTCAGAGCAACATTTCTTTTGAAAATAAGCTTCGATAGAAGAAGACAACATTTATTTATGCACTAAAAACATGCCATACTAATGATTTTCAATTGTATTATATATGGCTGCATTATCTGGTTCTGAGATCTAAAGCTTCTAAAATAATCCCAATTACTGCAAAATTGTTGAATGCATCTGACCTTCTGCTTGCCACAGCATTAGTAGACACAAGTAACAGAGACTAACATAGTCATCAACTAAAATTCTAACTTAAGAGCTTGTTTGGTGTAGGAGTTTTTGGATGAATTGAGTTTTTGGGAGAATGTGTGGTTGAAAAGTGATGGGTACATAGAAATGTGTCGTTGAAAATGAATTTATGGAAAATTTTGAAAGTTACCATTACTAAACAAGGTCTAAGATTAATCATCTTCCCACGGTTCTAAAACAACACCATTTGTGAAAAACCTAAATTAATGGACACTTGCTTTTATTTCGTGAGTTCATTCATAACTAAACTAACGGACAAAAACTAATGGACACTTGCTTTTACCTGCAAAGCCATTCTATCTCCTGGTTTATCAAGGTTCCCATGTATCGTGCATTGTGGCATCCGCAATCCAGATTGCTCTAGCTGTTCGAAAACAATTCTTAATCACAGTCCATTAATTTCCTTTCACTCACAAAAATTTGTAATTCACACAAATAATAATTTCGCTATACACAACTCATCCGTACGAAAGAAACTGTACGATTCCGTTTAGAAGCACAAACCTGAACATGAAGACTGCACCTCTTATCCACAAAAAGTTTCCTATTTGACTCATTCAAGCACAAAATTGGAGTCCCATTTAGGTCAATTGCAAAGCGAACGCCAAATCCAAGAGGCCAACCCTCTTGACTCATACCAGAAAAAGTGCCCACAGAAGACAATTCCATGATTGTCCTCGAAACCTCAGCAGGAAAAGGCTTGGGATTGCTGGTTAATTCCAAGTTTGTTGGTTCTGAAACGACAGAAACTGAGCATTTCGAAGGCTGGATTGAACATCTGTGACATTGGTTTGTTCTTAATGGCTTAAATTGCAAGGTGATTGGTTTTAAGGGTGGAAATGAAGGCCTGAGAAAATGAGTTGTGGGGAAAATTGAAGTGGGGAATTTGGTTTGGGGAAGCATTTGAGCTGAGAAATTATTGTGGTTCTATAAAAGAGCTTCTGGTGATTGGAAGAGGAAAGATGATTTTGGATTGTACAGTGTGTGTGACTGAGATTGGAGGGTTGGCGGTGCTGGGAAGCACAGATGAAGGCGATGAGGAAAGGAAAAAAAAAAGGTTGATTCATTTATTTATGCTTAGCTTAGTGCCCTGTTTGATTTTGATAATAAAAAACTTTTATCAAAGTCAAAAGTGAACAATTAATAATAATTACATAATTTATGCTTCCCACAATTTTTTAACTATACATCCCATCAAATTTTATCAAAATTCACTAAAAAACTATTTTTAATCTCCATCAAACAGGGTTTAATAACATGAAATCCTGACATTTTGACTCGATTGTCGAAAATCCCCCATATTTTCAAATCGACTTAAATTCCCCTTAAATGACCTTTTAAGTGCAAAACACACCCTCCCGTCCAATTCCACCAATTCAAATAAGCTTTAAAAACAATATTAAAAATATAGTCAAGATGAAAAATAAACAATTGCAGTATTTTTTTTTTTTTTTTTGAAATAAAATAATTGCAATCTTAATCTCACACTTTTTAATCTCCATCAAACAGGGCTTAATAGCATGAAACCCTAACCACAGACTTGATTGTCGAAAACAGCCATATTTTTCAAATCGGCTTAAAGCCCCCTTAAATGACCTTTTAAGTGCGGAACACAATCTCCTGTCCAATTCCGTCAATTCATATAAGCTTTAAAAAAAAAAAAAAAAAAAAGTCAAGATGAAAAATAAATAATTGCATTCTTTTTTTTTTTAAATAAAATAATTGCAGTCTTAATCTCACACTTTTTATACATTTGGAAATTATACCTAAAAAAACTTTTATTTGTACACTGTACCATCCCAAACCTTTAAAGTTCAATTTTCTTTCTCCCAAAACTTCAGTTTTCGTTACACTAATTTAACTAGAGAACAACTTTAGTGAACGATTGGGCTTCATATTGTTTTTCAAGAATCTTCGTCTCCAATGGTATCAGAGCAGCTACAATCCTTGGATGTATCTCAGCCATGGCAGTCAATTGGGAAGGGAATTGATGAATCCTTAAAGAAAATGTGTGATAGTTATGACATGATGGAAATCGTGATGAGAAAAACAAATAGAAATCTGGATTTGATGATCACGATGCTTGAGGAAATGATAGGAGAATAATCAGCAGTCAAAGAAGAAAAGCGGGTGAAAAACTCCATTGTTGAGTTTGAGGAAGAATCCGTGAAAGAGGAGATGAAGGCACTAGAAATTACACTATCCGATGAAGTTCTTGGCAAATTGAAATATTCTTTGCTGGAGAATTTTATCTTAGATGTTGAGAAAATTTTGGCTTCTAAAAATGAGAAGATGATGGGAAAATATTGTTGGCTTTATTGCAAAACAGATCATCTCCCCCTTTCTCTCATTTACTCTATTTTTTCCTCCTCTTCTATCTTTCTGCTTCTGCTCTTCTTCTTCTTCTATCTCTTTCTCTGCTTTTCCATATATGTTATATTTCTTCTCTTTTACTTTGTCATTTGGTTGTGAATCTTGCAATTGTCATGGAAGTTTATCAATATATGAACCAAAAACTATTCTCAATTGCAGTTTATATTCTGCAATTGATTAATTGTTTGTGTTGTGGATTTTTGCTTGTTATTGGTTGAATTCTACATCAAATTGAGCTCCAACCACAACACCTAGATACAATGACCTAACCATGGTGTCTAGTTAATTTAATCATAGAAAGTGAGATTGAGATTGAGACTGAGACTGAGACTGGGAAATAAAATGAAAGTTTAAAGTTTTGGGATTGTATGTGGTACATATAAAAATTTAGGGTATAATTTGCAAAAGAAATTTTACAATACCTACTTGTAGGTACAATATATTACACATTTGCTAAATGGCGGGTGGGTATTAATTTCTCAACCAAAATACCACCACTCCTTGTAAGTGAGTGAACCCGCACTCACTTCCAAATCAATATTCATCCTCCCCGTGACAAGTGTGTATTTTATTGTACCCACAAGTGGACATTATCAAATTTCTGTAATTTGTAAATGTATAAAAAGTGCGAGATCAAGACTGTAATTTTTATTTATTTTTTTCATTTTGGCTAGTTCCACTATTTTTACCACTTGAACCAAAAGAATTGGATGGCAGGGGGTGTCTCGCACTTAAACGACCATTTAAGAGGATTTTCGGCCAATTTGAGAATATAGGGGAGTTTTCAGCAACCGTCAAAGGTCAAGGAGGTTTTAAGCTATTATATTAATGTCCAATCAAATTAATCGAATTCGTCAAATTTACATAGATGGTCATTAAATAGTTGAGAAAATCATTGACAATAATGTTTAAGTATTGGAATAAAATTTTAAGTATAATCGTCCAGAAATGAGTATCGCTTCATGTGACACTTATATATCATAGAAGAAATAGAGATAGGTAATATTTTTGAATTTAAGTAAATAAATTTACTCAAAAAAGGCTGGAAACCCCATCCATGGCTTGGCATACATAAAGCATGTTGTTTTACTTAAATATTTACATTTTTCCAACCCGTACAAAAGTAGTTTTTACTTAGCATTAGTTTTGCCTATCAACAATCTTCCACTAATATTGAGAGGACAAGCAGCACTAATATTGAGAGGACAAGCAGCGGACGATTTAAGGTCCGTTCTCTTTACTGTTTTGAGTGTTCGATTTTTGGAAATAACGAAAACGTGTTCACTTTGCCCATTTTCAAAAACGCGTTTTTCAAAACACAAAAAAAAATATAAAGGAAACTCAAAACGATTTTATTACGTTTTGGATATTTTGTGTTAAAAAATCCAAAACGACCAAAACGCGCGTTTTGGATTTTTTTTTTTTTTTTTTTTTTTTTTTATAAATGTGAGATACTTCCTTCACTTGAAATTCTTATATTATTTTGTCATTATATATAGATCCATGTTAAGATTTATTTATTTATTTATTTTTGTAATTTTTTTATTTATTATTATTTTTTTTTTTTTAAATGTGAGACACTTCCTTCACTTGAAGTTCTTATATTATTTTGTCATTATATATAGATCCATATTAAGATTTTTTTTTTTTTTTTTTTGTAAATTATTTTTATTTTTACTTTTTGTAAAAGTGAGACACTTCCTTCACTTGAAGTTTTTATATTATTTTGTCATTATATATATAGATCAATGTTAAGTTTTTTTTTCTTGTAAATTTTTATTTATTTTTTTTTTTTTTTTTTTGGTAACAGTAAGACACTTCATTCATTTGAAATTCTTATATTATTTTCCTATTATATAGATCCATGTTAAGATTTTTTTTTTTTTTTTTTGCAATTTTTTATTTATTATTATTATTATTATTTTATTTTATTTTTGTAAATGTGAGACACTTCCTTCACTTGAAGTTCTTATATTATTTTGTCATTATATATAGATCCATGTTAAGATTTTATTGGTATGTGGTTAAATTTTTGTTTAGCTGAAACAATATTAATGATGAATTTATTGATATAGAGAACTAACTGATTTATTAACATTAAAATTAATGTAATTCAACAAATCAACCATTTTTTACATATAAAATATCACAAAATAAATATATCAAAAAATTACAAAGTAAACGCATTTTTCAGTTTTCTATTTTTGAAAACAGTTTTCCAAAATTACAAAGCGAACATGTTTTCAGCAATCCCAAAACAAACAATCAAAATCCAAAATTAAAAACAAAATCCAAAACTCAAAATCCAAAATCCAAAATCCAAAATCGAAATATAAAGAGAACGGCCCCTAAGTTTTTAAGAAATAGTGGTTGATGACGTCACTTCCTAAGTGGAGGTGGTGTTTTAGGTGGTGCTAGTTGTGGTTGAGTATAGTATGATGGGGTTCGATCACAATCAATGCATTACGAGTTATAAACAATCACATTTTTCACAAACATGATTACAAATAGTGACATCTCATATAGATCTTGGCGAAGGACGGAAGCAAGAAATTCAAGCGAAATCCTTAAAAGAAATATAAAATTTGGAATCTACCAAGAAGAATGAGAAAACTCTCAAGAACTTTTATTAATTAATGAATGAATAAAAATAATGAATTAACCCTCTATTTATAGGGCCTTAAAACAAAGAAACATGTTCTAAATCAAATAGAAAAAGTATAAAACATATTCTAGATTAACTAAATAAAACAAAGAAACATATTCTAAATTAACTAGAAAACATAAAACATATTCCAACTCAACTAAATAAAAAGAATTTGAAATAAACTAAATGACAGAAAAAACGCTAAAATATTAAAACACTGTTTTGCTGCCTAAACGAACTCGAATGCCCAAAATTCATCGTAGGTCACCGCAAAGTAGTAAGTTGTACTCGTCTCATCGAGCTACCCAAAATAGACATCTTATGGGCCCGAAACGAAGGTCGAACGTCAAATTTGTAAATTACGGTTTAGTCCTTTACGTTATATTTCTTCTTCAATCCACTATACAATTTGCCCTACATCAGTCACTTCTACCTCCGAAGAACTCGACCCCGAGTTATAATATGGATAAAGAGGCTCATTATCTTCATGGAACTTGTATAAATCAGCTACGTTGAACATACTTGAAATCCCCATTGATGTTGGCAAATCTAAGATATAAGCATTATTGTTGATTCGTTTCAGTACCTTAAAAGGACCATACTTTCGAGGTTTTAGTTTATTGTAAGAACCAGCTGGAAATCTCTCTTTTCGCAAGAACACAATAATGGAATCCCGTTCTTGGAACTGCTTGTCACGTCTATGAGGATCTACTATTGTCTTATATTTTGCATTTGTTTTCTCTAAATTTTGTTTCATCTCATCCCGAATTGCAACCACTTCTGCTGCCAAGTCTTCAGTTGATTTATTCGGTCTATGCCCAAACTAAGTCCACCACATGATACAGAAATTCGAAATACACGATAGCAAAAGGAGACCTGCCTGTGGTTGTATGAACTGCACTGTTATACGCAAATTCAACTTGAGCTATTGCATAATCCCATTGTTTTGGCTTGTCTCCACAAACACTTCGAATCATATTCCCCAAAGTCCTGTTGGTAACTTCAGTTTGTCCATCAGTTTGTGGGTGGATGGTGCTACTCCTCTTCAATTTTGTGTTAAACAATTTCCACAATGTTATCCAAAAATGCCCCAGAAATTTCGTGTCCCTGTCTGATCTAATGGACTTAGGAACTCCATGTAACTTGACTACTTCCTTGAAAAATAGTTTGGCAATGTGAGATGCATCAGAAGTCTTGCGACAAGCGATAAAGTGAGCCATCTTGGAAAACCTGTCGACCACTACGAATATTGAATCCACTCCTCTTTGGGTTCGTGGTAAACCCAAAACAAAATCCATCGATATATCCTACCCAATTCCTTCCGGAACAGGAAGTGGCGTGTACAACCCCGTGTTTTGAGACTGACCTTTGGACACTTTGACAAATATAACACTTTCTGATAATGTTACCAACGTCCTTCTTTAGCCGAGGCCAATAATACCTGTTTTCCAGACTTACTATGGTTTTATCTCGCCCTAAATGGCCACTTAAGCCACCACGATGCAAATCGCATATTAATTTCTCATGTAAAGATGAAATGGGGATGCAAAGTTGGTTACCTTTAAATAGGTAACCATCTGAGACTTGAAAGTCAGTCAATGGTTCACATCTAGCACACTTGTCCCATATTTGCTTGAAGTCTTCATCATATGGGTATAATTCTTTTAAACAATCAAAACCAACTACTTCTTGAGAAAGAGTAACCAGTAGAGCCATTCTTCTAATAAGAGCATCGGCCACCCGATTAGATTTACCTGACTTGTGCTTGATCACAAAAGGAAATTTTTGTAAAAAGGTAACCCATCTGATATGCATTTTGTTGATAGATTTTTAACTATTTAAAAACTTCAAGACCTGATGATCAGTGAATAATACAAATTCCTTCTGTATTAGATAATACTCCCATTGTTTCAAATCTCTCACCACTGCATAAAACTCCTGATCATAAGTGCTCCACTTTTGCCTGGAGTCGCTTAGTTTTTCTAAAAAATACGACTGATCTCTTTTCTTGCGAAAGGATAGCTCCAAATCCAACTCCTACACCACTTGCATCACATTCAACTTCAAAAACTTTCTCAAAGATAGGTAAAGCCAATACAAGAGCAGTACATAATTTTTCTTTGATAAGAGTAAAACTACGTTCCTGCTCCTCACCCCAATTAAACTTTCCTTTCTTTAAACATTTCGAAAGGGGGGCTGTGATAGTACTAAAATTCCGAACGAAACGTTGGTAGAATGTGGCTAGTCCATGGAAACTTCTAACATCTGTTACTATTTTTGGAGTCGACCAATCTCGTATTGCTTTTGTCTTCTCCTCATCCACCTGTATGCCATCTTCCCCGACCACAAAACCCAAAAACAACAACTTTCTTGTTAAAAAATTACACTTCTTCAGATTTATAAATAACTTATTCTCCTTCAACACTCCTAGAACCTGTCTCAACTGAAATAAATGTTCTTCGCTCTTGCTAAAAATAAGGATTTCGTCAAAGTAGACGACAACGAAAGAACCAATAAAAGGACGCAGAACCTGATTCATTAGCCTCGTGAAGGTGCTCGGAGCATTAGATAATCTGAATGGCATCATCATCCACTCGTACAACCCATCTTTACTTTTGAAAGTTGTCTTCCACTCGTCCCCCGGTCTTATTCGAATCTGATGGTATCCATTGAGAAGATCAATTTTTGAAAATACTTTGGAACCTTCTAAAACATTCAACATATCTTCCAAACGAGGAATAGGAAACCTGTATTTTATTGTTATTTTATTTATGGCGTGAGACTATCCACACACATGCGCCAAGTCCCGCTTTTTTTTTTTTTTTTTTTTACTAATAAAATAGGAACAGCACAAGGGCTCATACTTTCCCTAATGAAACCCTTTCTCAGCAACTCTTCAATCTGATCCCTTAATATTTCATTCTCCTTGGGATTCATTCTGTAATGGGGAAGATTAGGTAGGCTGGTACCGGGCACCAAATCGATATGATGATGAATGTCACGCATAGGAGGTAGCTCGTTCAGAAGTTCATATGCAATTATACCCTGGAATCATTTAGGATGTTTTGTACTTCTATCGAAAATTTTTCATTATGGTCCACTGCCATGAGTCCTTTAACCACAACAGGAAATATGCAATGAGAATCCTTAGCAGAGTCCACAACTTCTCGTTCATCACTGTTAATAGTAAGGAAAATTTCAGAGTTTTTCCTTCCCAATTTTGATTCCTGATCCAGAGGAGCCATGGAGATTCTGTGACCTTTCCAAGGAAATAACACAATAATATCATGTCCTTTGTGTATATCATTCACATCATATTTCAAAGGTCGAATATGACAGGCATCCATGTCGATTACATCACAAACAATTTCATCCTTATAGTGCTTTCCAATAGAAAGAGGTACTTTACAAGTCTCGATAACTTGAACAGAAGGTCCCCTTTTCACCCAGCCTAGTGAATACGGGTCGGGATGTTTCTCAGTTTGCAACTTCAAAGCGTTCACCAGTTTCTTGGACACAAAATCTTCACAACTTCCATTATCTAATATTACTTCGCAAACTTTGTTATTGATAGAACAAAGTGAATGAAATATATGACGTCGCTGCCCAACTTCTTTTGGTGATAATAACACTCTCTGTAACACCAAAGCTAGCCTCTCGACTCCTTCTTCTATTGCAAATTAGATCCCATCATATTATCTTCCCCCTCTTCTTCTTCGGACAAATCGTTATCGTTGCCTTCCTCTGCCTCAATTAGGTTTGCCTGCCTTCGCTATGGACAGTTATTAGATTGATGCCCAGATTTTCTACTGCGGTAACAAACATCTGTTGTGGGTTTTGCATAGGGGTTCTCATTCTGGGGTTGATTTCTGGCCTGGTTTTTGTTATTGAACATTCTAGTACCATCATTTCCTTTATTTGCTGGATTTGAAGAATTTGGTTGTTGTACGCTTTTCCCTTCATCTAGCGGATCTGTATATGTAATTCTCCGAAAATTGGATGTCTTCTTGTCATTCTCCATCATCTCGGCTTTTAAGGCTATATTAATGGCATCCTGTAATGTCCACATAGTTTGTAATACAATCTTCTCTTGTATGGTCGTCTTCAACCCACTGATAAACTTGGCAATCTTTTGATTTTCAGTTTCTTGGAGATCATTACGTTAAGCCAATCGTTGAAAATCATAAATATAATCATTCACACAACGGGTACCCTGTACGCAATTTAAATACATACGGTAGAGGATCTGCTCATAATCAGAAGGTAAGAACCTTTCCATTAGTAATTGTTTCATACTCCTCTAGGTGCGGGTCTTATTTTTGTCTTGCTTACGTCGTGTCGTTTGTAGTTGATCCCACCACATGGCTGCAGCAGCCTTCAAACGAAAATCCACCATCCTTACCAGTTTATCCTCGGGCACCTCCATCATCTCAAAAAAATCGTTCTACTTCTCCCAGCCAATCGAAAAATTCTTCAACTCTTAGGTTGCCAGCAAAGTATGGAATATCTTCCTTCATGCAGAAATCATCATGATTATTGTTATTTTGTGCAGGTGGGATGTCCTCATCTGAATCTGAATTTTCAACTACTCTGGCGGGTCTAACAACTTCAACCCTAGCAACATTAACTTGGTTAACATGTTGTGTGTTCCCTCCATTATTGTCTCTGATATCACCTATGTTATTCACTACATTGTTCCCAACAGCCTGTACTACTAACTCACGAAGCTATCTAAGTTGGACATAAATTCGTTGGACTTGTGCCTCAAAATCTACCCTTGTAATCGGTGAGTCAGCCATTGAATTTGGAACTCGAAACACAAAGAAATCAAGGATAGCAAGACGGAGATACTGGCTCTAATACCACTTGACGCAAGACAGAAGCAAGGTATTCAAGTAAAATCCTTATAAGAAATATAAAACTTGAAATCCACCAAGAAGAATGAGAAAACTCTCAAGAACTTTTATTAATCAATGAATGAATAAAAACAATGAATTAACCATTTATTTATAGGGTCTTAAAACAAAGAAACATGTTTTAAATCAAATAGAAAAAGTATAAAACATATTCTAAATTAACTAGAAAACATAAAACATATTTCAACTCAACTAAATAAAAAGAATCTGAAATAAACTAAATGACAGAAATAACGTTAAAATATTAAAACACTGTTTTGCTGCCTAAACGAACTCGAATGCCCAAAATCCATTGTAGGTCACATCAAAGCAGGGAGTCGCACTTGTCTCATCGAACTACCCAAAATAGATATTTTAAGGGCCCGAAACGGAGGTCGGACGTCAAATTTGTAAATTACGGTTTAGTCATTTACGTTCTATTTCTTCTTTAATCTACTCTGTCATTTGTTCTACATCAGATCTCCTGTCACACTTAACATAGTGTGGGGTTAGATGGAGGAGGTGTGAAGTAATTGACCACAAATAGTTACAGTTCACACAAATTCGATCATCATCAATACAATATTAGGGTCAGGAACAGTTAGAGATAGACATTATCAGTCAACTTTGTGATTTTATCTAATGCCATGTTCACCACATATGCAAAAATTCAAATCCAAACATTCAAAATAACACAAAAATGCGAAACTTGAATAAAAAAATCTTATATACTAACATCGCAAATTAAATTTATTTGAAAATGAAATAAATTTTTGAAAAATGGTGTTATCGGTGCTGGTGCGAGAGTCGGCTCCGATAATAACACCGTCGTTGTAGGTGAAACCGATGATTGTGGTTGCCATAGAGTGGGGACCATTGATATCGCATGTTGTCACGTCCATGATGTGGTTCTATGCGGATCGATCAGTTGAACTAAAATTGAAAGTCTGATATTCGAGTCGATGCCTGAGCATTTTCATGGAGTAAGTAAATAATGTCGAAGCATGCTTGAAATAGAGGTGAGCCCGCCTTTGGTCAATATCAGGGAATGGCCCAATGACACCTTCGTAAAGTGTCGTTCAAAGTTAGATCCAAATGTATAATAAAGTGTCTCAAATCCAAGTTACTAGCCTCTATTAACATTGTTCAATGAATATAAACATTGTATCCGAATCTGCCCAAAAAAGAGTAATAATCCCAGCCACTAATGCAAAAACCTCAATAATAGAAAGATGCTAATTCATATATACAAATACAAATACATTTACAATACAATGCATGATTCTTGTCTGTCAATTAATAAAGTGAGTGACAGGAAAGAAAAAAAAAAAGGGGGGGGGGGGGGGGAGGGGCCTAATGAACGGATCGCCACTGATATAACTGGGAAAGGAAAAGAACAAGTTAACTAATATACAATCACATCACATGTCCTTATGGCAACATGTTTTTTGGTTCCTCCTACATTATTGGTATGTCCTTGTGTAAAAAAGAGAAGGTGAAAAATAAAAAAGTGATAGATCTCATCTCCTTAAAAAACCAACCAAATCTTCTTTGCCCAACTTCATCATAGGCCTATCAAAACTTTAGGGTACGTTGTTTTAACATTATTATTATGGGAAAAACAAAAAGACTACATTGGATTTCAGACCAAGATCGATCACAAAACTTGTGTTCATCACATGATCATGATGATATCAAATTATCCAAGGCTAAGTAAGTCGCTCCACTCCACCACAAATATTTTTCAAGGCTAATACACACGCGCGCACACACTCTTAATCAAAACAATGATTGATTAGTAGTATAAGATTCTATGTCCTCCCTCATGTTAAAGAATACATTCAAATTCAAGCAATTCATTATTCTTATTAGTTTCTTACCCAAAAGAGTATAAAATACAACAACAAAAAGTAGTGTGTTAATCTTGAAAGATTAATAAATTTCTTTTCTTGGTTAAACATCACCATCCAAAGACAAGATTGTTTGATTACGATTCTTCAACTAAACATAAACCCACCCCTGCAATTTCCTCTTCGATGCCAAAATCACAATCCACCAGAATTTCGAATTCAACCCACAATAACCAAAAGTAACAATCAAGAAGATGGAAAATGAGAAGGTGGAGGAAGTAGCTGATGAGACTGATTGCTCCCGCCGCCGCCATTATTGATCGGAGAAGCATACTGTAGGATAAAAGGGTGACGCAGCAACTTCCCGGCAGTCCACCTCCTTGCAGGGTCTCTCTGTAGACAGCAAGCAATGAAATCCTTAAATTCCCTCGATGCAGTTGGCGGCGCCTCCGGCGGCTGCGACATACAAATGGCGCACATAAGGCTCGCCCAATCGCCCTGTCTTCCAAATGGGAATTTTCCCAAGTAGAATTCGAGAATGCTCACGCCTAAACTCCATATATCACCGGCATACCCGTCGTACTGACCCTGATTCAGATCTGTGTTGATTCTTTCTGGGCTCATGTAAGCAATAGTGCCCACGGATGAATTGCAGGGATCCATTGTTTGAGCCAAAATTCTCGAGACACCAAAATCAGCTATTTTCACAATGCGTCTTGAGTTTATGAGCAAATTTGAAGGCTTAATGTCACGATGGACGATCTTTCTCTTATGGAGGTAGTATAATCCCGAGAGAATCTGGCGGGATAGATCGGATAAAGGTGCTTCGTGGGGGATGTGGAAGCCTTCAAGAGACCCTTTATCCATGTGTTCCAGGAGGACCTGGATTTCTCCATTGTGATCGTACATGTCATGGCACTTGACGACGTTGAGGTTGTCCACGTCTCGGAGGATCTCGATTTCACGGCAGATCTGGCGGCGCACGGAGTCATCATGGTTGCCATATATCACCTTGAGGGCGTAGTGCTTACCGGTGGAGCGGTGGATAACCTTATAGACAGTGCCGCCAGCGCCACTGCCAATTCGATTGACACGCTCCAGCTCGGAAAAGTTAATGGGCTGGGATAGCTTGGCGGCGGAGATAGAAGAAGGGGCTGAGGTGGGCGGAAGCGGGAGCGGCACAGCCAGAGATGGGTCACGTTGGGGTAAAGGTAGAGTCAGGTCGGGTCGCCGCCGCTGACGGTTCCGATTTGCTGCGGCCGGCGGTGGTTGAAGCGGCCTCATAATTGATTCTTTATTAATTCTGTAAATGGGAAAACCACAATAGAATCAAATACAATAACGCACACACCACCAAAAAAGCAGCACCTGGGTTTCAAGATGAATCTTGGCCTGGCTTACGTATGTAAAGATTTCTGGTATCTTCCAATATTTCTTTAGAAAATTAAACGTAAAAAATGGGAAACTCCAAACAAATCCTTAGCCTTCGCTGATTGGAGGAAGGAGAGGGGACCATGTTCAGCAAATGTTATATGTATCTAGGGTTTGATTTGAGGAAGAAAATGAATGACCCAAAGAAGAGACAAGAGTAGAGACAATGGTAGAAAAAAGGGAGAGGAAAAGAAGGTTCTTGGAAGAGGAGAAAGAGAGCGAGAGGAGGAAAGGAGAGGAAAGATTTCTGATTTGTGAAAGAGAAATATGAGAAACAAGAAATGGATAGATATATACTATGTAGAGGATTGTGCATATATGATGGATATAGATTTTTGCCACCCCACTCCAAAGAGTGCGTGTGTGTGTGTTTTCTTTTCTCATCATCACTGTGTAATTTCGTGGCCGTTGGGTCCATTGTCTACGTATATCAATTTTTTTCGACTTTTATTTATCTTTCAACCTCTTCGAAAGTTTCCTTGCAGAAAAGAAAAACACCTCTTTGAAAGTTAATGAATTCGTAGTTATTGTATCTTTTAAAATTTTCTTTTTTCTCTACGATACTCAATTTCGATCATTTATTAAAAGTCAAGCCTATAACATTTAATTTTTTAACCAAATCTTAACCATCAAATTTCCTAAAAATCATATTCATTTAAAAAAAAACTCTTTTTAAACAATCGAAAATTATCAACGTGCACCTTATCGTGCACGTCCTGTGCACTTTTTGCAGAACCCACTTGTGGGTTCTTAAAAAGTACTCTGCACGTGTACGATACAGTGCACGTCAGTCAGTTCTGTTTAAACAATATCAAATACACACTATAGCGTATGAGCTTTGCTTTGGTTGTTCAACCCGATCCAGTGCCCCATAACGGTGAACATCACGGGCATCAGAGTATATTTCACTTAAGCAGTTAAGCTATGTTTAACAGACCAAGCTAATAAGCTAGCTGATGGTGGATAACTGATACACTAGTTGATTGAAATAGAAGTGTTTGACAAAATTAGCTCAAAAGCTAGCTCAAAAATACAAAATGATATAAAAGGAAAATATATTTTAAATACTTTAGCGGCATAGAGGTGTGATTTTAAAATAAAATAAAATAAAGAGACTATAAATGGAATAAAAAATGAAAAGCTCATGGAACAAGCTTTTCAAATAAGTTATAACTTCTCAAATAAACTTATCAATCAAATAAGTCTTATTTTAATAGATAAAACTTATAAGCTCTCCAAATAAACTTATTTGACTTACCAAACATATTCTTAGTAGCATGCATTTATGATATGTTTATCTATTATTAGTTGATAATACATGTAAAGTAGTTTATCTATTATTAGTCGATAATACATACGGGGTCCCCCCCGGGCGAATACATGGGGCTCATCCTTGTGTCTGGACGGGTAAGGGTACCAGAGCAAAATTCATACCCTCAGAGCTAAAAATCATTAATTGAAATTTAAGGAAAATATTAAAATAAAAATAATAATATGCATTTGTCGACAATTATGCAGATGGGTGGAATCATAGCAAAAGGAAGCCTCTCTCGTATTTTTTAGAAGTATAAATTATTTTTAAATCATATATATATATATATAAAAATAATAATATGCATTTGTCGACAATTATGCAGATGGGTGGAATCATAGCAAAAGGAAGCCTCTCTCGTATTTTTTAAAAGTATAAATTATTTTTAAATCATATATATATATATATATATATATATATATATTAATTTAAGTAACTTATAATTCACCTTCTCCGATAAAAAAAAAATATTTATTTAAATTTACTTATTTTCTTACAAGAAAGAAAAAATTAACTTTGCCAAACCTGCACTTGTATACAACTATTTTCTCCATTACTACGTTCTAACTAGGGGAGGCAAACGGGTTGGACAATTTGGGATTTCGTGAGTTCGGCTCAGTTTGTTTCGTTAAAAGTTCAGCTCGGTTCGTGAAATAACGGATTTGGGTTTGGACCGGACAGAAAATTTGGGTGTTGGACAATTCAAATTTTGCTTGTTAATTTCGTTGACTAATCCGATGAACAGCAAAATTGGCAGAAAATGGGCCGGCTCGCAAGCCGGCCCATTTCCAGATCACAAGACTGTTTGGTCTATTTTTTATTTTATTTTTATTTACTTTTTACCTATAAATACTCATTATGTCATTAATTTTTTTCACAATCTCAATTCTCAACTATCTCAAGTCTCAAATCTCAATTAATCAATTGCAATATTCAAATTCTACTTCTAATTATATTCTAGTCCTATAATAATTCACATATAATATTGTCTCAAATTCCATATTTCATTTCCATCTCCAAATTTTCAAATCTATTATTTCTAATGGCACACTCACAATCTCATGGTTATTTTTCTAGCAAATTTATTGATGAGTTTTTCGGTCTCAAAGATATTTCAATTCCCGCCAATTTGGTAGATTTGGAAAATGAGATCGAAGATATAGATACTAGAACTCCTCTTAATTTGGATGACATTGTTGATGAAGATGTTGCTGCTGCATATAGATCTGGCTCCGCTAGCTCGACGACAAGCTCCGATAGAAATCCAAAAAGGATGAAAAAATTGAACTGCTGGAATTTTTTCGATTTGATTGAAACAACGGCTAAAGACACTGATGGGAAACCGGTATATAAAGCACAATGTAAAACTTGCGGCAGATTTTTCTCTTGGAAGAAGGACGGGAGCAAAACACAACACAACAGACACTGTAAATGATGTCGAAAACCTGGCTCGATTAAAGCAAACTAATCAACTCTACAGATTGGCCAATCGAGTCTAACCAATTAGATTTTCAACCAAGATCTAGCACGTCGGGAAGGGATGGTCATGTTCATATCGAGTGGTGATCCCGCTTTCAATTGTAGAAAGTTCACAATTCACGGATTTCATTCAAAAGTAACTCCAACTCAGGTACAAGCTCATTTCCAGAAATACTTAGCGAGCTAATTGTATTACTAAATATTTCGAGAGAAAACAAAGTTTTATAAATATTTTAAATAAATATAATGGTAACTTATCATTTATTTTGAACTTGTAGACTGACAATAATCATATAGATTACGTAGCTGTTACTTGTCATTTAATTGATGATACTTGGTTAATGAACAAAAGAATTATGGCATTTAAAGTTATTGATTACCCACATAATGTAACAAATATTTTCAATGTACTACTCGCAATTCTTAGAGAATTTAACTGTGATAGTAAAATCCGTAGTTTTACACTAGATAATGCTTTTATTAATAAAGCAGTGAAAGATAGATTAGCTACCCACATGAATCCTGAACTTGATGGAGTTTTATTTCATGTTCGTTGTGTGTGTCACATTTTAAATTTAATAGTTCAAGATGGTCTTAAGCTTATAGAAAATGAATTGAAAAAAACTAGGTATGCTTGCAATTTCATTATGATAGCACCTTCTAAAAAACAAGCTTTCGATGCACATTATGCAGAAAATGGTATGTTAGCACGATCATTTGTTACAGATGTAGGACATAGATGAAATTCGACTTATTTAATGATTGAACATTGTCAAGATTATGAGAATTTAATGTGTGATTATTACAACGGTCGGCACTCACACGGCCCAAGTTTTGATTTCGGGGCTAATGATTGGGAAATTGTATTTCATGTTAAAACTTTTTTGAAATCCTTTTACGATACTACAAACAAATTATCCGGTGTTTATTATCCCATTAGTCCTTTAGTATTGAAGCATTTTTATTGCATTGCTAATAATTTTAATAAGTACAAAACATTTCCTATTTTTTCTGAAATAATTGTAGCAATGGAGACTAAGTTTGAAAAATATTGAGAAGATCTACCCACTTTATTTCCATTAACAACGATTATGGACCCTAGAATAAATTTAGAGGGAACTAAACACACCATAAATGCAATGTCAAAGAAGTTAATTTTTGGGACCTCCTTAAAATGCACATATTTAGAAAAATATTTATGTAAAATGTACGTGATCAATTTTGATAGGTCAGGAAAAAATATTAAAAGAACTGCTCACATCCCTAATGTAATACAAAATCAAGACAGTAATTTATTTTCCTACCTTATGACTATGAAGGAAATTTATAGTACACTTCCTAGCGGTGTGGATTGTCAAGGAAATTGATATTATGTCCCCTCAACCTTTCCCAATTGAGTTGTGCCCCGAGGACAATAATACTATATTTTAGGACGAGAAAGACATTTGCTGTCGAGAAGTAGAAATTGCTCTAGCAAAAGGGAAATTATAGAATGTGATGCATACATCATACTTTTTGCTATTACATGCATGGTGATCAATTGGACATATGGACATTTGATGAATCATTTTTTTTTTTTAAATCCGCCTTTTCCTTTTTGTAATCTACTAGTAGTATTTAACACGTGCGATGCACGTGATATTATAACAATACTTTGATATTTTTTTATTCATGCATATATGTATTTGAAATTGAATGAAAATTGTCCAAAAAAATATTACAAAATATTGGATTAAACAATCTCAATAACGAATTCAATTTATCCTAAAAAATATTCAAATTTCTATTAAGTAAGCAATACTTTTATCAGTAATACCATCATATTTCTTCTTCTCATTATCGATTGCTAGCTTTTTTAATTTTTTGTTAATCGTTTAATGTATTTTTAGGTAGCCTTATCTGAAGAAGCTGGAGTTGGAAGCAATTTCTTCTCTTATACGTGTATATAGTGTATGATCAATCCATTGTTGCTGGAATAAAGAATGATAAACATCATTTCAAAATTTATTCAGATTTTAGAACCAAGATAAAAGCAATCAATAAGAATCTGCTATAGAAATAATATTGATCATGCATGTAAAGTTAGAACTCAGAACAACATTCGATTTGAAATGTTTGAGAAAAATTGAGATATTTTTTTACCTAGGCTCCCTACTAGAATATGATTATTCGAGCCGCAAAAGACATCATATTTAATTATAGTAATATTTGACTAGAAATCTTTTTTTACTTAATATTGAATAATCTTAGAGTAATTAAAAGATTATTAAAAAAAAATGTCTTACGCGGTTACGCCTACGATTGTAAGGTTTGAGAATTAACAATGTCATCTTGTCACGCATAAAGTACCAAAAAATTTATCAACATTCACCTTTTTAAGGTAAAATTGATGTCAAGATCTTGAATCAATTTATTAGCATGTGTTCCGTAAACTAAATAGTGTTATCAAACGAAGGTATCTGTCTTATTATTTTAAATAATTTATAAATTAATTTATAAATTAAATAATTTTTCAAATCACTTTTTAATCACGTACATTTTATCTATTTAATTTTTAACCACACATTATATCTAAAAAATATAAATAAATTATTTTATAAACCGCAACACTGATATCAAACAAAGGTTAGTTTCGAAAATAAATCAAAAAATATATGTATTTGCTTATATTTTTGTTGTCAGAAGAGTAATAATTGATACTTGTTAGGGACTTTGGTATGCTTAGACCAACTTTAATTTTGGATCGGTTACGATGTTTAAAGCGTCTGAGATATACAAAAAAAATTTGTGAGTTTCATTCTAATATTGCTTTCACTTTCTTCCTATTTTCTTTACTTTATTCTTTCATAAAGTCCAAAATTGGACTTTGTACTTGATCTCTTCCTGTATTTTTTATTAATATATTTGAATTTGTGACAATATCGCTCTTTTTTTTTTTCATTTATTCCTCTCTTTTTTCTACTTTCAACATTCACCTCCTCTACACAATTTAATTTTAAAATAATATATATCTCTCTTTCTCTCTTATTCACGAACTGTTCGGCTGCTTTCCTAGGATTTTTTTTTTCTCTAGGTAGAGGTGTGGTTGAAAATTGGAGAGAGAAAATGTGTGGTTAAAAAGTAGTTTGAAAAATTGTGTTATTTATAAATTTTAATCATTGCGAAAAAGAACGGTATGTCAATGGACCTTGACTTTCATATAGTCATTAAAGATGCTCTTATCGTTTAGCATCCTTTTGGTAAACTTTGGTATGCTTATTGTTTAGCATCCGTTTATAAAGAATACATTTTTTTCGAATTATTTTTGATTCATACACATTTTTCAGATTGCTTTTTATTTATATATTTTACTTAAAAAAACATGACATTCTTTGTTTATAAACTAAAAACTTTTATCAAATAGAGGCTTGATGAATGAAAAATATAAGGACAAGGATGTTTTATGATAATAAACAGAGCTGACTTATGTTTCAAACTTCAGTTGACTTAGTTATTGTCGTTAAAAAAAATAAATTTTGAGTTGACTTTGTTTAATTTTGCGGTAACGTACAGTATTAATTAAGTAATAAATGCTACAAATTGAAAGTTCTATAAAGAGAAGGGAAGTCTATGTTTTTGAATTTCTTGGCTTTTATCACATACTAGTAGTTATAGTTAATTAATTAATAAATGCGTGAAATATATGCTATTAAAAATTATCAGGATGTAACGAAAAATGGCAAATCGAGCTATAGTTAAAAGTCAAATTTATTGTGAAATACTGTGGCGACAATATATTTAATCTAAACGAATCTTTTATTTGAAAATGTATAAATACACACATAAAAAGGAACTCATATCGAAAATATCTAATCTAAATCTAAGTTGATAGATGTAATCGAATCATTATTTATTCACTGTCTAAATCTATTTTGCAGTTACGAAAAGAGCCGACTCTCCACTAATTCAAATATAATCATTCTAGTTTGCTTTGTTTTTTGACTTTTTATTGGACCTCCAAAACCAAAAGATCTTGATTATCATAATATAATCATATTTAGTAGTACATGAATAGTGCATGAATGAGGCTCTTTAATGTCTCCTTATTAAAAATAATTAATGATTCCTAGTTGTTCTTTTCTAGTAATTAGTCTTATATTAAAATTAAGAAATCCCATGATTGGTTGGCTTGGTTATATACTTATATATACATCACCGGGATAATGCATGTTTTTCTGTTTCATAATAGTAATGATTTATGTTCCTCCAATTATAATTACGATCTTTTTTAGGGGAAAAACAAAAAAAGTGTCATCGATTGATTATTAAGAATTAAGTAACTTACTTATTTTTTATTTGACTAATAAAATAATGTTCATTTCAATATTTATTTATCCCTACTATATATAAAGCTCACTTTAAGATTACTATTCTTAAGGACCAAAAGTAGCACTTTTAGCCTAGAGGTGAAGACGTGTTCTATATTTTCTATCTGATTTTTGCTAAAAACGCTTTCGTATAGTACAAAAAAAACATAAAAATAAAAAAGAGGCCAACTTCATTTCCCTCTCGCTTTCACTGCTCTCTCCGCGTCTCCAGAGGCTTCTGACTAGGGTTACGATTTTTCCCCTCCTTTCGTCGTCGTCGTCGGTAAGATTCTTCTCTTCTTTTCTTCTTTTGGTTGTTTTTGTAAAGTGTATTCTGTAGAAAATAATTTAGATTTTGAAACTTATTTCAAAATGTTGGTAATTTTTGAGTGGTTATGAAGAATCGTCGTTCTCCGGCAAGTTTCTTGTCTTCCTTAACTTTTTTTTTTGTGGGTTGTGTATATAACGTGTATTGTTGAGAGATCAATGTTTTTTTCCTGGGTTTTGGGTAGGAGGTCGAAATCGAACGATTTTGATAGCTTACTGCCTTCTCCAATCGCGAGTTCTTCATGATCGGTGCTAACTGATTTTTTAGGTTTTGCTGGATTTCGGTAATAGAGGTTCTCTTCAACTACTATTTTCAGCTTTTATTTTGATGATTTGAGACCTTCCAGGTTCGGGTTCGAGGTCTGTTGTTCACTCTAGAACGAAATTTATACTGGGAAGAGTATTTGAGCTTCAGGTATTATTCTTCCCGTTTTTATTATTCAAGGATTTCATTTTTATGTGATTTTTGCAAGTTTTGGACTACATGTGATTGATCTCAGTTTTTCTTTACTTTTTCTCGTAGATTCTTCGATCTGCGTGTCTTCTGCCTTCGTGATACCATAGGTGCTTCTTTATTGCAGGTAGTGTATTTATACGATTTGAGTGTTTCAATTTTTTCTTTCATTTTCCAAAAAAACGAGTTATTTGTTTACAAATTCGTGTATTCTCAGACCGTTTAGTGAGGGTGAGTTGTGGAACAATGCTTAAGGATTACAAGAGAGGTGTCGGTTTCACAGAAAATTGCTAGGAAATACATAGATATAGGTTTTGCATTTGACAAGGTAATTTTCTGTAATGGGTTACTTACTATTAATTTTAGCGAATTCAAGGTCCATACCTTCTTTCTCTATTTCTCACTATGCGTGAATGTGTGCAAATAATCTTGAAAAAAACCCCATGGATCCATTGGAATCACTGAAATCTTTATGTCATTTTTTGAATATGTTCCTCCTCCTAGCAATGTTTGATTTTTCCATTTATATCTTTGTGTTGATGAATTTTTTAGGCGAGAGAGTTAAATTCACTGGTCCAGCTTTTGGAGGTTCACACTCAACTTCTGCCAAGTATTTTGTAATAACATTCCTTTCTTTTAAATGGAAACTTTTTGCTGGTAACGGATGCTAGATTCAGGTTTCTTAATTTAGTAAACAGTCAATTATTTGATCTTCTTCTTTGTGCAAGTTTAGGTTGGTGGTTTAAATTGTAGATGGCCTTTGTTTGGTGAAGTAGTTAGCGAATAGCGGTTCTTTCTATTTTAGCTTCTTTGACACTTGAATTGTGCTGTTGCTTAACTGAATTAGCTAGGTAGTACCCACTTCTCATTGAAAAAGTGTTAAAAGATTTTTCTGTTATTACATAAAGATTATTGGTTTTCAACTCCAAAAACATAAGAGAAGCTCTCAGTATTGGACCAACATACTTTGTGGTGAAGTTCGGAGAGAGTAATTGGTTTATTTTAAGGTTTTGACTGGATGTTCAAACTATTTTGGATTTATAAGACAATTTTAAATATGTTTTCATTGGTACCCGATTTATGTACTTTGCTTTCTAATTTATGATTGCTATTGTGACATTGTAATGATGAATGGGGCATATTCTGCCTCAAGACGTTTAGTCGTAGCCAGGATTTTTCTCCTTTTTCTATGTTATAGCTTAGCTTCAGTTATCATATGTTTCCTATATATGTGTACATCTCACTCTTTACGCACTTATACTACCCTCTTCTTCTGTCTCCTTCTCTTATTCTTTCTCTTCTCTTCTCATATGCTTATCCTTAGTGCAAAATAAGAGTTCCTACTTATTTATTTATTTTTTGGTGATTGCAGTAAGGCTCTTGAAGAGAAACACTATACTGAATGTCGAGTCAATCATCTATAAAATTTATGTTGTGGTTCTTGTCATCTAAACTTGTTGCAATTCTTTTTGAGTTTCTTGATGCATATACCGGCATGTCACCATTTATCCAATCAATGCGATCATTGGCCCATTACTTGTTTTTATCAAATGGATGAAACCAGGTTGACATTTTTGGTTGAATGTTTGAATTATGCAAATAGCTTTTTGATGAAATTATCCTATTTTGTATTTGAGAAACTGGCTTGTTTGGAATAGTTTTTGTTTTTGCTTATGCCTTTTCTAGAGCAGAAGCTCAGAATATTGTCCAAACAAGTTGTTTGGGGGTGGGAGTGTTTAATTGATTTTTCATTGTTGTTACTAAAAACTTAGATTTAATGAGATATTGAAGAGATTCAAATTGATTACTATGTTCTTACTGTCTGGTTTTAAATTTTTTTCTACTTATTTTTGAGTTTCAATTATGCAAATAGCTATTTGATGAAGTTATCCTGTTAATTTTTGTATTGGAGAGATTGGCTTATTGGAATAGCTTTTGTTTTTGCTTATGCTTTTTATGGAATAGAAGCTCAGAAAATGGTCAGAACAAGGTCTTAAAAGTCACTCTTTGTTTTTCAAAAGTCATGCCAAACAAGCCTAATATCATTTATTTTATGTTATTTTTATTTTTTGAGTAGAAACTAATCACATGATCAAAAAGGGAGTTTTTAACATGCATGAAGACTCCTTATATTAGTGATGATGTGAAATAAAATGAAATAAAAGCTCATAGTGAATATATGCACAGATAAGACATTTTAACTGAATTTTTAGTTATGCATGGATGTTTTGAGTGGGGATAAGTTTCTTTTGCTAATCACTTAAGATCTTCGTTTAATTCTGCTACCAACAACTTTCATCCACATCTAATCCACTTTGATAGGCTTTAAATTTATCTCCCTCTTTTGACTTTCGACGCTTCCTGTTTGAATATTCTTGAAGGAAATGAATGTTGCTAACTTCTCAGTGTAGATGACTAAAATGGACTCGACTAGGTCATAATCAAATCAAGCGCAAATTGTTTAAAATTCAATTATGTTTTGTAGTGTATGTGAAGCTCCACCAATTGAGGTTCTGCACATAACAAGCTGAA
Source organism: Ligustrum vulgare (assembly GCA_963555705.1). Classification (NCBI taxonomy): domain Eukaryota; kingdom Viridiplantae; phylum Streptophyta; class Magnoliopsida; order Lamiales; family Oleaceae; genus Ligustrum; species Ligustrum vulgare. Next base: position 694,913 of record OY743172.1, on the reverse strand, counting down.
CTTGAGCACATTTTTACTATGAATAAAGCTATTTTTAGATTTCAACCTCAACTCTATGTGCACCATGTTTTCGTTAAATAAGTAAAGTATTTTGGATCTTATGTTTTGAAATGGTTCTTTTTCAAAGAGGATGTGTAAAAGTATCCATTGAAGACCATGGGTGTGATTGAGATCTTATGTATTTATAGGCAAAAGTTTGGTTGTTCTCCTTGATGAAAATATACAGTGTTGTTTTTTTAGTCTGTTGTGCTTTTTTAAAATTTTCCTCTATATTCCAGTTAGCCTTTGATTTTTTTCGATAACTGGGTGTGATTCTTTTCCTTTGCACGAGCTTTGCCTTCATTTTAACTGCTGTTTTTTTTCTTTTTAGTGAATTTTTTAATTATATATTTATCATTTTCTACTTTTTTGGTCTTAGATGTAGGTACTTTTGTAGCTACTGCACAAAAAGCCAAATAGAATAGATCAGCAGGGAATCGAGGAAAGAAGGGGCAACTGAAATTACATGCTGGGGATGTAAGGGAGAAACTTCTTTCTCAATCCTTGCAGGTAGATTGACACTTTCCACTCAGTTTCATGACTTACAATTGTAATTTTTTTAGGGTACCAAGTTACAAAAACGTTTCAACGTGTTGAAACCATAGTATGGTAGCATATATTCTTTACTACCAAATATGGAATGATCGAAATAACATATTTTTTGTTTACAAAATTTCGAGTAAAAAATCAAAATAAAAGAGTATATTAATGCACTTATATATTTTATTTCATGGTTTGGCTAATGGAGATTTTTGTGCAGTTATAGGAGAAACAATATTTGTAAAGAGGCATCTCTCTCGTGAATTGTAGAAGAAATATGAGTGTAAGCCTCCGCGACAGATTATGCTTCAATGTGATCTTTTCTCAATTAATTATTTTTATAAATTTTCATGTGTTAGCACACTATACATTAAAGCACCATGATAGTGCTTTGGTTACTACACATCCCTATGAACTACAATTTAAGTTTAGTTTATCATAGACCAATTCATGAATATCAAGCTGTTAATTGTGGATGAATGCAGGTCCTATTACGTAATTTACATGAGTTCACTAAAACAGGTTCATTTCAGTTTTCTTGAAGGAAGTGCTTCATACTCCATGCTGTTGATTTCGAGTTCAGTTGGTTCAATACTTGTTCTTTTAAATTATGTTATATGTTCAATATATTTTTTTAAATCTGTTAGGTATTTTTGAGTTTTATAGTTTAGATTCTTTCACTCACAGTTTTGATTAATTACATTATTTTGACCTATGAGTTGAGCATGGAGTATAAGTGTGTTAGAATATTAATGAATTGCTTCAAGTTGAAGTACCAAACATTTGTATATAATAGCAACTACTTTCTTGAAGTCTTACGTCTGGTCTATTTTCTATTTTTCATTGTTGTAGACTCATTTATCATTTGAGTTTATGTTTGCATTTTTACTGGCTCTATGTTGCTAGCCTGTTCATTTTCACAGGTGGATTGTGGAGTACTAGGTCTTTTTTTCGTTACAAATTCCACGCGAATAAATACAAATATAATACGTTTCGTGCAACGCACGAGAATCCTACTAGTTTATAACTAATATTTATAAAACTTAGCCTAACATGAACTAACATCTCAACTGTTTAGTTTTCTTAAAATGTATTTTATACCCCATTTTTAATAAAATTATAATGTCGAATCTACGCTCTATTCAGTGTTATTGATATTTCTACGATATTCACTATTTTGTTCATATTTTTACAATCGCGATATTTGATATTATTCGAACAATCACGAATTTTCACAAGTCAAGAATCCTCTTAAATGTTATAGTACATATGCAGAGAAAAACTCTCTTTATTTATGAGCACCATAATTGTATCGATATGCCCTGAAGTCTAATGATTAAAAAGAAAATAACATTCAAATAATGCTGAAATAAGAATAATATTTCATGAGTTTCATGCAATAAAATTACAGTAATTAGCGCAAAATGTCACTCGAAACCCCTCAAATTTAATCACTTTATTCCCACTGATAAACGTCTTTATATGTATTAAAAATTAAATTTATATTTAATCTATTAAATAATTTGAAATTGAGAAAAAAAATTTATGTATTTCACCATTAGAAAAAGAATTGCAATAGAGGGGACGAACTAGAGCAGTAATGTTGAATTATTCATCGATGGTGAAAAAAGTTTTTTTTTTTTTTTTTTAAAAAAAAAAAGCTTGCAAAATGGGGATGAGCAGTTCATTCCCAGTTTAGACTGAAATGAATAACTTGATAAACATCACCTTGTTATATCTTTGGGGCATAACTTCCCAATTTTTTTAACAAAAATTCTGAGTGGACATTTTTTTTACACGTTTAAGTGACATGTTCGATGTGTAACCTCGGCATTGGTTGACCAATGCCAAGGTGACACCTCGACATGTCACCCAAAAATATCAGGAAAAAATGTTTGTGTAGAATTACTTTTTTTTTTTTTTTGAAAGGAAAGAATTACTCTTTTTTTTAAGCTAATGCTTTGGTGACAACATCCCTACTTTTGACGTTGTTTGCGAAAAATGTCTTTACCTATTTAGCAGATAATGTCCATGTGTTGTTGATTGAGAGGCTTGTTAAAACTCAGCAATTTAGACAGAACATAAACGCAATTCAGACAGAATATATACATCATCAAGAAATGCACGAACACAACCAAAAACTGCATATGATCACCCAAAACTAGTTCATTCAAGCTGGCCGAACTTTACATTTGAAGCAAAAAATCAAAATAATAAATTACTGATTTTAGACAATAATTTATATGACTGGATCATCTACAAGGTTACTCAAAATTGAAGGAAACTTCTTCGAATGGAAGACGAGTGAAACATTAACCAAAAAATGAAGAAGAGATTAGAAGCACATCGATAAAAAAAATCTCGAATCAGTCAAAAGAAGAAGACAATGTGTTAGTGATATTGCAATATAAATACAAAATATTACAATAATAATAATGGATACAATAATCGTAATCAATTAGGCTGAGGCGCTGATATCTCGCTTTCTTTAAGGAGATTCAAGCCCTATACGATGTTGGAAAAACATCAATCACTGATACAACCAGAAATCTCTGACTCGTCCTCTCCAAGATACAACAGCCCAACTTAAATGTTGTGTGGTGAAATTCTTATTCTGCACTAAATGATTAACTCAAAGCTCTCTCTTTTAAGAACACCATTCTATTGGCTTAAAAATAAAACTCACAGATATATATATATATATATATATATATATATATATATATATATATATATATATATATTTATATATTATTATGCATGTGGAAACCGTTTGTCTATATGTGTATCTATTACATTCTTTAATGTATGTGGGAATTAAACGTAAACTAATAAATTCCAACACTTGTTATAATATTAATAAATGTAACTACAATCCCCCACTCATTTATTAAAATTAATATATACACTTTGGCCAATAGACAAATTATTATGCATTATGATAGGTGTGACTCTGCATTCAACCTTCACTAGTGAAACAGTAATCTTTACTCCACAGTTAGTAGTAGTCTCAGGCTTGAACTATAACTGGTTAAGAGAAATAAAGAATTGCTGCTCACACATAATAATCCAGATGTTAATTTGAGCTTTAATAGCCAGCACTTACGGCCTTGTGCTGATCTCGATATTCATGAGTGTATTTCAAGAATATGCCCAGTATTCTCATAGAGAGCAGCCCCACTCTTGTACTCATATAGGTAAATTTTTTCAAGAGTGCACATGTAACTGTCGCACCCCACTCATAAGAGATACAAATTTTATTAAGAGTTTTCCAATAAAATTCAACTATCCATCGTTACAGGATAATGCACATACACCATAGGGATGGACAAAATAAATTTGCGCATTCTACCGGCCATCATATAATTCGTTCTTCCCATTGAACCTGGATACAGGATCTCTGGTCACCAGGTTGGATTTCCTTATACATGGCTCATGATGATATAGACATTAGTCCCGTCCCCCTTGATGTATTCCAGACCTTTTCTCTTACCGAGGCCTTGGTTAATGGATCTGCAAGATTATCACATGATTTAATGTAATTCACATTAATTATCCCATTACTCAAATAGGATCTCACGGTACTGTATTTTCTTCTTATATGTCTGAATTTACCGTTATAATAACGGTTATTCACTCTACCAATAGCAACAGTGCTGTTACAATAAACCAAAATAGGAGGTATTGATTTTTCCCACATTGGAATTTCCTGTAATAAATCTATCAAACAGTTTGCTTCCTCACTAGCTGATGCTAAAGCAATTAGTTCAACCTCCATAGTAAAGTTAGCAAGAATGGTTTGTTTTTTAGATTTCCAACAAATAGCAGCACCTCTCAATTTGAAAGTATATCCACTGGTAGATAAAGAATCTCCTGATAGAGTATTCCAATTTGCATCACAAAATTCCTCAACAACAGCAAGATATTTTTTATAAAGTAAGCCATAATTTTTGGTACCAAATAAATATATCATTACTCTATCAATAGCATGTCAATGTTCTTTACCTGGCTTACTAGTATACCTGCTAAGTACCCCCACTGCAAATGCAATGTCTGGTCTCGTGCAATCAGTTGCATATCGCAAGCTTCCAATTATGCTAGCATATTACTTTTGATTTATCACTTCATCTTCCCTCTCAACTGGGAATGAGTGTACAATTGAATCGAAAGGAGTAGCAACATACTTGCAATCAACATAATTGTATTTTTTCAAGATTTTCTCAACATATTGTGATTGATCTAGAAAAATACCACTACTTATTTTAGTAATTCGCAGTCCCAAAATAAAATTAACCTTACCAAGATCTTTCATGTCAAAATGATTTTTGAGCATATTTTTGGCCTCATTTATAACTTGAATATTAGAGCCAAAAATCAACATGTCATCAATATATAGACTAATAATAACATGCGAATTTTTCAAAGATTTATAAAATATGCATTTATCACTCTCATTCACTTATACCCATTTTCAATCATGCAGGAATCAAATTTATCATGCCACTGTTTAGGAGCCTGCTTTAAGCCATAAAGGGATTTAGATATCTTACACACTTTGCCTTCTTCACCTGGTTGTGTAAAACCTTCGGTTTGGTCCATATATATTTCTTCATCAAGATCACCATTTAAAAAAAGCAGTTTTAACATCCATTTGATGAATAATTAAATTATGAATAGCAGATATTGCAATTAGCAATCTTATGGATGTTATTCTCGTAACAGGAGAAAATGTATCAAAAAAATCTAAATCAACTTGTTGTTTGAAACCTTTTGCGACAAGTCTCGCTTTATACTTGTCTACACTACCATCTGGTTTTAATTTCTTCCTTAGGACCCATTTACACCCAATAGTTTTACAATTTGGTGGTAAATCAACCAATTTCCAAGTTTTATTTGAAATTAGTGATTTCATCTCATCATGTACAGCTTCTTTCCAAAAAAAGCACCTGGTGATCAAAAAGCTTCTTGCAAATAAAGTGATTTTTCTTCGATGTTATAAACCACGTAGTCAGGACCAAAATCTTTTTCAATTCTAGCTCTTTTACTCCTTCTAATTTCAAAATTTTCTTCATTTTGCAAACTTTAAATAGAAAAGTTAGATTCTGAAATATGTTTTTCAATTTGTTGGCCCCCACTATTTTTCGATTTAAAAGGAGATTTTTCTTCATGAAAAATAGCATCACCAGACTCGCAAATAATTTTATTTTCAATATCAAAAAATCTATATGATGTACTATTTTCAGCATAACCAATAAAGACACAAGTGTTACCTTTAATTCCCAACTTAGGTATTTTAGGATCTGTTAACCTCACAAAGGCTAAGCATCCCATACTCTAAGATATCCCAAATTTAGCTTATGCCCCTTCCATATCTCAAAAGGTATAATTTTAGTATTTTTATGTGGCACTCTATTTAGCACATGACAAGCAGTTAAAATCACCTCACCCCAAAAACTTGAGGGTGCACCAGAATCTAATAGCATAGCATTTGTAAGATCAATCAATGTTCTATTTTCTCTCTGCTACACCATTAGAAGCAGGTGAATATGGTGGAGTAGTTTCATGAATTATTCCCAATGATTCAACATATGAATTAAATTCAAATGATTCATATTCTTGACATCTATTACTTCGAATACATTTAATTTTTCTACCGAATTGATTTTCAACTTCTAGGAGGAATTTTTTGAAATAGTCAAAAGCATCACTTTTATTTTTCAATAAATAAACATAAGTATATTTTGAAAAATCATTGATAAAATATCTATTTCCTCCACGAGTTAAAATTCCTTCAAATTCACATAAATCAATATGAATTAATTCTAACAATTCGGTATTTCTTTCAACACTTTTATGAGGTCTTTTTGTAATTTTCACTTGACTGCAAGTCTCACATTTTTCTAAATATTTTTTCACATTGGGAATTAATCCTAAACTGCTCATGATTCCCACATATCTTTTATATGATATAAAAGAGCATGCAAAAAATTCAGTGAATAGAGCATATAAACAAAAGTAGAAGCATTTTTATTAGCATTTACAATGTTTAATTTGAACATTCCATCACTAGCATATCCTTTGCCAACAAAAGTACCTTTTTTGGTAATCACATACTGATCAGATTCAATTGTTTGTTTGAAGCCAGTCTTATTCAGAACAAAACCCGACATCAAATTCTTTCTCATGGAAGGTGTATGTAATACATCTTTTAATGTCGAAACTCTTCCAGAGGTGAATTTGAGTTCAACATCTCTAGTTCCAAGAACCTGTATAGTATGAGAATCTCCAAGCATTACAGTCATGGGTTCCTTAAAAGGAGTATAAGTTTTGAACCAATCTTTATCGTAACAAACATGTTTGCTTGCTCCAGAATCAGCCCACCATCCTTCAACACTTTGAACCATATAAATTTCAGTAATCATAGCAACAAATGGTTCTTCGGTAACATTAACCCGTGGAACAGGCTCACGTTTCCGATATCTGCAATTTTTAGCAAGGTGCCCAAATTTTCCGCACACAAAGCAAGTTTTGTCTTGTTTATTTTGTGAAGGATGTAATTGGTTCTTATTCCACTTGCTTGAGGTTCTCTTATTTTGTTTATAAGGAGTTTTCATATTTTTCTTATTAGTCTTCAAAACATCTTTTTTCGAATTTTGGCTAGTAGGTAAATTTTTAGAAATTAAATTTACCTTCGCGGAATGTCCATTATGTTGTTCAATAAGTGCATCTTTTCCACATGCTTCTTCTTCCACGCGAATGCGTGTGATAAGAGTTTCAAGAGACATCTCCTTCTGCTTGTGGCGCGTGTTCTTTTGAAATTCCCTCCAAGATGGTGGAAGCTTGTCAATCATGCTAGCAACAATAAGATTGTCTCCAATTTTATACCTTCAGATGAGAGCTCGGAAACTATCATTTGAAAATCTTGTGCTTGCTCCACCACAAATTTTCCATCTGCCATTTGATAGCGGAAAAATTGATTTGCTGCATATTTTTTCGCTCCTACCTCTTCAGTACCATATTTGCTCTGCAAAGCTTTCCAAATCTTCTTGACAGACGAGAAAGTAGTTTCATAGTAATCATAAAAATGATCAGCAAGACAATTTAAAAGATAATTTCGACATTATACTCATCTTTTTTGTATTGCTCCACTTTTTCATCATGCTCAAGATATTCATCATCGTCCATGCCATCAGTTTGGATTTTTCTTGGATTCTTCTCCGTGAGGACATAAGCAACTTTGAGCAGGTTGAGGTAAAAGAGGACTTTGCCTTTCTAACGCTTAAAGTTCACACCCTTGTTGAGATCTCCTACACTTTCATTGATCTTTTCCACAATTTGATCCATTAATTTGAATCTCCTTAAAATTGTTAGTGATATTGCAATATAAATACAAAATATTACAATAATAATAATGGATACAATAACCGTAACCAATTAGGCTGAGGCGCTGATATCTCGCTTTCTTTAAGGAGATTCAAGCCCTCCGTGGTGTTGGAAAAACATCAATCACCCGTGCAACCAAAAATCTCCGACTTGTCCCATCCAGGATACAACAGCCCAACTTAAATGTTGTGTGGTGAAATCTATATTTTGTACTAAAGGATTAACCCAAAACTCTCTCTTTTAAGAACACCGTTCTATTGGCCTAAAAATAAAACTCACAAATATATATTTATTTATTAATTGTGCATGTAGAAATCGTTTGTCTATATGTGTGTATCTATTACATTCTTTAATGCGTGAGGGAATTAAATATAAACTAATAAATTCCAACACTTGTTATAATATTAATAAATGTAACAACACAATGCGAAGTGAAAATGAAAAACAGCTAAATAACCGGCGAGAATGCGTTATTTAATTAGAAGCATTGAAACGAGAAGGGGGGATGAAATTAATCGTGTTTTGAGAAATGGAAGAAAATTATAATTTGGAGGCTTGACAAACAAAACATTCACTTTTAAAAAACTGTTCAATCGTCACTTAATGGAGGAAATGCTTGAAATTTGACGTCATGGATGTTTCTCTTAAAAGATGTTTATTTGAGGGTAACATTGCAAAGAACCGATACGATGCATTAGGTGGGGACGTTTTGCACAAGCAATGTTGAATGTATAGACGATTTATGCCAATTTTCCAAAAAGAAATACAAAATTAGCTGCTTGATAACATGTATGCAAAGTATATCACTTAAATATCTATATATATATATATATATATATATATAAACAAAGTCTTTACCAAAAATAAATACACACACACTTTCTCGCCAAAATGAACTTACTAAATTTGGAAAGATTTTGTAAAAAACACAAGAATTAAAAAATTAAAAAAAATGATTGCATTTTAGAAAGTGTAATGATTGCAAATGGAATTACACTTCTGAGCACTACATATATTTTTTCAAAAAAAAATAAATTGTTTTGAGCACTTTTAAATTATATAAAAAATAATGATAGTTAAAATTTTTTGTATAAAAACAAAGAATGTGATGTTTTCAATGTAAAAATTAGTAATTGAAAAGTTGAGAGAAAAATTATGTATAATTAAAAAGTAGTTTAAAAGCGTGTTGTTTACGTATATATATAAAAACAAAGTCTTTACCAAAAATAAAAACACACACACACTTTCTCACCAAAATGAATCTATATCTATATTTCTATAAAAACAAAGTCTTTACCAAAAATAAACACACACACTTTCCCCCCAAAATGAACTTACTAAATTTAAAAAGATTTTGTAAAAAACACAAGAATTAAAAAATAAATAAAAAATGATTGCATTTTAGAAAATGTAATGATTGCAAATAGAATTACACTTTTAAGCACTACATGTATTTTTTCAAAAAAAAAAAAAAAAAAATCGTTTTGAGCACTTTTAAATTATATAAAAAATAATGGTAGTTAAAATTTTTTATTTAAAAACAAAGAATGTGATGTTTTCAATGTAAAAATTAGTAATTGAAAAGTAGAGAGAAAAAGTATGTGTAATTAAAAAGTAGTTTAAAAGCGTGTTGTTTATATATATATATATAAACAAAGTCTTTACCAAAAATAAGCACACATACACACACACTTTCTCACCAAAATGAACTTACTAAATTTGGAAAGATTTTGTAAAAAATACAAGAATTAAAAAATAAAAAAATAATGATTGCATTTTAGAAAGTGTAATAATTGCAAATTGAATTACGCTTTTGAGCACTACATGTATTTTTTCAAAAAAAAAAAAAAATGTTTTGAGCACTTTTAAATTATATAAAAAATAATGGTAGTTAAATTTTTTTGTTTAAAAACAAAGAATGTAATGTTTTCAATGTACAAATTAGTAGGGGTGGGCGTGGGTTGGGTTGGGTCGATTTTTTGCCCAACCCGAACTCAAACCACTATGGTCGGGTTGATAAAAAATCAACTCAACCCAACCCAAACATGAGTTCAAACCCAACCCAACCCAACTCAATCAAGTTTCGGTCGGGTTGGGTGGTTTGAGCTTTGGTCCAATTAAATAAAATTCTTAGAAAATTAAAAAATTATGCCCATAAATTAACTATTAACTCAAATAAATTATGTACAATTCAATAAGCTCAAATATAATAAATTGAATATTTGCTAATAAAACTAAAATATGTTCAAATTATATTTGAGTTTCATCCAAATTAAAAATGGATTTAATATTCTTGAAATTTAAATGGTCTTATATTTTTTAAATTTTTATTGGGTCAGGTTGGGTTGAGTTTGTCATCCAACCCACAACCCAATACAACCCAAACAAATTTTTTTTTTATAACCCAACCCAACCCAATTTTCATCAAAACACAACCCAACCCGATCGGGTTGGGTTGGGTTGGACGGTTTTGGCGGGTTGATGCCCACCCCTACAAATTACTAATTGAAAAGTAGAGAGAAAAAATATGTGTAATTAAAAAGTAGTTTAAAAGCGTGTTGTTTAAAAAATATTCAAGATTCGTAAATTTGAAATTATGTTAAATTAATTAAAAAAAATTATTCAAAAATATTCTGCTTAATCATAATGTAACTAATTTGGTAAAGTAACATTAAATTATTTATAAAGATATAAAATTATATCATAAAATGTGTTGAAAAACATTTAAATAACCCGAAAATGATTTTGTTTAAAGAACGAAATATGTTTTTGTTTAAAGAACTTAAGAACATTCCTTATATATATATATATATATATATATATATATATATATATATATATATATTTTATAAGTTTTCCAATTAGATTATATAAAAAAATAAATTAAATGACTAATCCAAAAATTTTCTCTCAAATCGAATAATTTAATATTTGATTGAATATAATTTTTCTTCATATGTAATGACAATTGACAAGAGTTAGAAGTAATCAATCTCGCATGTTAGAATGTATTTCAAAAATTCTATTGGTAATTATCGGTATTAAAATTATCTTTAAGCATGTGTTCGATAAACTTGCAAAAATGATTTATAAACTATTTTATAAATCACACAATTTCTCAAACCACTTTTTTAACCATAAATATTATTGTATTATTTTGAAGTCGAAAAATATGTAATATAGGCGTCAAATCGAAGATCTCAACAAGAAGTTTAATACAATACAACAAGTGAGAGCAAACTATAAAAAAATTGTCCGTAAAATCGTCCAAATATTCAAATGTCAAAATTTTACTTTATATTTCTACTTTATTTTAAATTATATCATTTTAGTTATATAATACTCCGTGTTCAAAAAACATTAAATGGTTCGACCTGAAAGAGGCAACAAGTCAATGGTCAAAATATTGAATCGGATTGAACGGGGGTCGAATCGATTTTAATTAAAAAAATAAATAATTATTTCAAAGATGAGAAAATTTTCTAAAAAAAATTAGTTTACAAATAAAATGGCATTTACTCATTTGGAGTAAAATTAAACAAACAAAAAATATAATCACAATATTATTTACCAATTGAAAGCAAATATAGATTTATGGTTGTTAATTTTATATATTAAATTTTATTTCAAAATAATTTAATATATAATAAAATGATAAAAATATCTTATATTTAAAAAAAGAAAGTTTAACAAACAAGTAAATAAATTTTTTTAAAAAAAAAAAAAAAAGACAAACAATTTTAAAAAGAAAAATTTTTTTTTTTTATAAAGATCATAACTTCTTATTTTTTTATTAATTTTGTAAATGTTGCATTTCCTATTTTGATTACTCTTTTTTTTTTCTTTTTTTTTTAAAAAAAATTTTGAACTTGATAATATTTTGTATTAAAATTAGGGGTGGACAAAATGACCGGACTGAACCAAACCAAATCGGAACCAAATCAAACCGAGCGGTTTGGTTAGGTTTTACAAAAAAAAATTAATGGTTTGGTTCTTAGTATGGAGAACCAAACGGTTTTGGTTCCGGTTCCGGTTCTTGTTCTAGAACCAAGAACCAAACCAAGAACCAAAGTCCAAGCCCACTTTTAGATCAATTTTTTTTAATTATTCTTAAAAGTTAAAAAATTAACTTTATCTAATCTTTTGGTAATCTAGGTCTTAGCTTGTTTATGCCATCAGAAATCTAAATTTATTTTTCTTTAATCCTCTCTTATTTTTGCTTATTATGTAATTGAAAATATTTCAATGTGACTCTCACATCTCCTTTTACTCGATGGAAGATTTCATGCATTACATATCGCTCACCTTTTTGATGAAATTTGGACATTTGTTAATTCGTCCTAAAATATGATGCTTGTAGTTCAAAGAGGTATTATGAGATTATAGGCATCATCTTGTATTTCGTGCATTAATTTTGTTTGTTTTATGTTAATAGTTTCGGGAAAGTATGAAGACGTAGTCATGTAGCTTGATATAAATAATCTCTATCAATGACTCATTCGTCTACATTTTTAAATCATTGTTATTATACAATATTTTGTATGAAGATGTAACTTGATATTTGTGTATTAGTTTAGACTTTGATAAATGAATTTCGTTAATCATTACTAAGTACTAACTTATGGTCGTGGATATGGTATGTGATGATAATTTGCTTTTATATTTTAAAATTCAAGTAATGTACTGGGAACCAAACCAAACCAAACCAGAATCGAACGGTTTGGTTCCATATCTTTATAAAAACCGATTGGTTCTATTAGTAAAAAAACCATCGGTTCATGGTTCGATTTGGTTCTAATGGAACCAGAACCAAACCGAACCATGTTCACCCCTAATTAAAATATTATTATACTATATTTTTATTTGATATGATTGTATAATTAATATATTTTCATAAATTTCGATTAAAATCACTATCACTACTATATTCTCGTGCATCGCATGGGTGAAAATACTAGTATAAGTAAAGTTGGAATTAATTGTCACGATAATCACTAAACACATTTCTACGTCTTCGACTGTCATGGAAGCTTAAAATGTCAAATTTTAATCACTTAACTTATTCCTACGTCTTCGACTGATTGCTAAAATTTAAAATGTCAAGTTTTGATCGTTAAACTTACGAGTTAATTATCTCAATTGGTGTTTGGAAAAATGGAAATCAATTCGAATCGAAAAAATAACAGGTTAAGGGTCAGAAGGTCCGACCGAGTCGAACCGATTTTAAATTCGAAATTAAAAATTATTCTAAAAATCACAAGATTTTCTAAAAAAAAAGTTATTTTACAATTAAATCAACATTTATTCATTTAAAAAATAAAATTATATACAAAACTAACTTAAATTAACTAGAGGAAAACAAAACAATAAAAAAAGTAAAAAAAAAAAAAAAAAAAGAGGAAAATCGGGTTTAAAAATCGGCCGGTTCCCGATTTTATTGGTTTTTGAACCGGTAAAAAATCGGGTTTTTCAATTGATTTTTTAGCCTAACTGGACCCTTTTTTCGGCTAGTTCCCGATTTTTTAGGTTGAACAGACCGATTCACTTTTCTAAACAATGATCTCAATAATCACTGAACTTATGTTTATATATTCAACTGATCAATGGAGTTTAAAGCGTCCAATTTTGGTTGATTAAAGGTGGCATGTCGTGTAGCGACCAAGAATTTTTACGCGATTAATAATTATTTTAATAGAAAATCGTGTCGCTACTATTTCACCCATTTTTATTAAGTTAACGCCACGACGTATTCGTATAGCCAAATCAAGAAATAATCGAGATCGTTCGATTTTAAATTAAATTCCGAATTTCTAAAAATATTTCCATTCTCTTGATTTAAAGTATATTAAGTCCAAGTACTTAATTCAATGTTATCCCAATATTTATTTATACAAAAATTATTTTTATTATTGAAATTAAGAAAATATATGCAAGCATGAGAGGTTCCATTATATATAATAATTATGAGAATCTTAATTTAATAAATATGGAAAAGTATATGAATGGTTGATAGACTCCATTATATGTAATCATGAAGAGCATAATATTTGTATAAATATGGAAAAGTATATGAATGAATTATATACTCCATTATATATAAACATGAAGAGCATAATATTTGTATAAATATGGAAAAGTATATGAATGAATTATATACTCCATTATATGTAATCATGAAGAGCATAATATTTGTATAAATATGGAAAAGTATATGAATGAATTATATACTCCATTATATATAATCATGAAGAGCATAATATTTGTATAAATATGGAAAAGTATATGAATGAATTATATACTCCATTATATATAATCATGAAGAGCATAATATTTGTATAAATATGGAAAAGTATATGAATGATTGATAAGACTCCATTATATGTAATCATGAAGAGCATAATATTTGTATAAATATGGAAAAGTATATGAATGAATTATATACTCCATTATATATAATCATGAAGAGCATATTATTTGTATAAATATGGAAAAGTATATGAATGGTGCTTTACTTTAAGAAAATGATGTGTTAAAATTAATAGAATTGAATGATTATGTTTACAATATGCCAACTTTATACATCTATTTAAACCCATCTCTTTTACACACAACTCTACACATATACACTTATTTCCAATCTCTTGACAAAATCCACAAGTAAGAGAAATTCAAGGTGGTCAAGAAAGTTTTGGTCCATTTACTACTACACTTCATTTTAATCTTTTAAAAGGTAAGTATATCTTATGTTTTTATGAAAGGTAAATACACCTTATGTTTTTATGAAAAGTAAGTATGTTTTTATGACAAGTAAGTATATCTTATGTTTTTATGAAAAGTAAGTATGTTTTTATGAAAGGTAAATACACCTTATGTTTTTATGAAAAGTAAGTATGTTTTTATGACAAGTAAGTATATCTTATGTTTTTATGAAAAGTAAGTATGTTTTTATGAAAGGTAAATACACCTTATGTTTTTATGAAAAGTAAGTATGTTTTTATGACAAGTAAGTATATCTTATGTTTTTATGAAAAGTAAGTATGTTTTTATGAAAGGTAAATACACCTTATATTTTTATGAAAAGTAAGTATGTTTTTATGACAAGTAAGTATATCTTTATGTTTTTATGAAAATGTTTGGATCATTGCTATGAAATCAATCTCACAAGATTGTTATGGGTTCCATATGATATGTTTATGATTATGCTAAGGGGACCGGAGTTTAGTAGCGCTACACATAAGAATTCTTGCCATTTAAGTTCGGTAAAATTCTTGTGTCTCCCTATATTTATGAGTATTTCGATCCTATCCTATGTTATGATGAAAATGATCCATATGCTTTCAAAAGAAAATTTATGCTTGGTATACTTACTGGGATTTTATAAATCTCACTCTACGATATTTACCATTTTCAGATAATTGAAGGTTCGAGGCGGTCAACATGGAAGTGGCAAAAGTGGTTAAGATTGATGAGATAATTATGTTGAACTTTATGTAAGAAAATTATGTTCTATTTATATTCACAAATAAAATTATGGGATTCTAATTATTCTTTTGAATAATTTTACATTACTATTTAAGTCTCGATAATATGATATGAGTCACTTTTAGTGGCACTCGAATGGTCAAGATTTCGGGTCGTCACAGTTGGTATCAGAGCAAAGAGTTTTAAAAACGATTCTGTAGATTGTTGAAATTTTATTTCTTTAAAAAAAAAAATCACTATTCACGTGAACAGTAAAACGACGTGCTATTCATGATGAACAGTGAACGAAATCACTATTCATTATAAAAAAAAAAAGTTGAATTTTCACATGTCAAGTATGGTTATGATTTTGAAAAGCATGATGAAATTTGATGTGCGAATTTCAAGGACAAAATTCATTTTAAGCAAGGGAGTTTGTAATGTCCTGAAAATTTTATGGAATATAATTAGTTAGTGATATGATGTTTATATTGATGTCTTTGATAAATTTCTAGAAGTTCGGGGACTAAAGGAAAAATAAGATTTGACGATAAATTTTATTTGGGTTAAGTTATTAATTATTGATGGGGAGATAATTACTATATCGATATTGGATTTGTTTTGAAGACTGTGATTAATTAGGAATTATGATTCAAGAAAATGTTGATTTGGATACAACCACATTAAATTATTGTTGATTAAAGGAAAATAAGATTATATGAAATATTTTAACTCATCACTCTACTATGTCACTCTCCACGTATTGACTCCTCGAACCAGGTATGTTATATGCTTTGCAAGTCATTTACGATTTTATTAAGACATGTTAAGTATGAAATCTTCATATGTTATGAATCTTTAAGTGAAATATACATGTTGAGTATGATATGAATTGATAGAAGCCTGAATTTTAATTTATTCCTTTTTATGTAGAATCATGAGACATAGAGGATATTGATATGAATTTTGGTGCATATTAAGCTTAGTAAGATTGACTCAATTAGAAATTAAGTTGGGTTGTAACTTTTGCCCAAAATATATGGAATAATATATTAAACAAACAAAATTAATAATGAATTCGTACAATAATTTATCCCTTTATCACTACCTTTGTGTAAAAATAAGGGAAAAACTGTGGATGGTTATTAGTACTTCCTCTTTAAGTTTCAATTTTCGGTTCAATAATTTATCCCTTTATCACTACCTTTGCTTAAAAGCAAGGAAAAACTGTGGATGATTATTGGTACCACTCTTCAAGTTTCAATTCTGAAAAAAAAAATTCGGAAAGAAAAGAAAGAAAGAGAACGGGTGTTGAGCATAATGGGAATAATATGACTTAAGAATGATTTTCAAAATAATTGTTGTCCTTGAGTTTAGAAATGATGAACCTTAAATGGACTTTGCATAATTGATTTTAGACATGGCACTAAGTATGAGAAGTCAACAGAAATGATTAGAAATATGTTCAGATTATCTATCATTTAGATTTAATGAGAAATAGCGAGCCAATTTTATGAAGTTTTATGAGATGTTAAGATTATAAGTGATATGATTTTAATGAGAATTTTATGAGAAGCATTATGAAGTTAGAGATTTAAAGATTTGGTTATTGGGAATTAAGTAATGGATATTATGTTGAGTAAGTGAATTATGCCTCTATATTGAAGAGAAATTTATTATGAACTTTGGCCTTGTGATTAAATTTTGGGAATATGATTTATAACTTATAAATATAAGTATGAGTAATCTTTTGAGCCAATTAAGGTATGGAAGGAAGTGATATTGTGATATTGAAAAATATGATTTGAAATTGTTATGTTGAGGAATTATGAATTGAATTATGGGATATTTTTTTGATGATATTGAAGTGTTGGAATCGTTTTCAATATTTTTAGATCGTTGTGATCAAATGTGGAGTTATTTATTATTGTGAGTTATGAAGTATGCTTATGGTTTGGGATAAGTCCAAATTACAAGGGAGACTCTGTCCAGAATTTTATCATTTGGAATTAAGAGCATGATATGATAAGCATCCACTAAAGGAATTAAGGTTAGACATGCAAGTTCATTTACATCACAAACGAGATTTAGTAGATGATAGCAGAGATTTTATTATTTTCTCATAAGGAGAACACACAAAGAGTCACACTGGAAAAGAAATACATGAAACACGCAAAAGCAAAAGAAAGCAACATGGGAAATTCCTCAAATTGAGAGATGTGTTTCCGGAGTAGCCGTATCCTACCACCTCTGACCTTTTGAGGAAATATAGAAACCTTCAAAGAGGTGTGTTTCGAGAGTAAGAATACTCCGTAATCTACCACCTGGAACCTTTGAGGTACACACAAGATTTAAACATTAAGGAAATCCTAGGAAATTAGAGGGGTGTCTCGAGAGTAAGAATACTCCGTACTCTACCCCCACCTATTCTAAGATTCATAAAGTTAAGTTTACATTAACCGGACTCCATTTTCGCTTGATTCCCCTTCCTTGCGACCAATCTATCTTAACCCCTGCTGGATCTTGTATTGAGATATATGACTGCAGCTTATCCAGTAGTTCATCAATAGTAGGAGCAGAAATAAGAAGCCTTCTGGAAAATGGAGAGATGAATCCCTGTTCCACAGCATAATCAAGAAAGGTTAACAAGCCATCAAAGAAATTGTTAACATTCAAAAGCCCAATAGGCTTAGTATGGAGATCTAGTTGAGCCCATGAGGTAATGTTAAAGATTTCTTCTAAGGTACCAAAACCTCCGGGCAGGGCTATAAAGGCATCAGAACCATATAGCATACAAGTTATGCGTTCATGGATGGATAAGGTTTGAACTTCATGCCCTCGTGTTTTTCCTGCAACATCTACCAAAGGGACAGGTATGACACCGATTACTTTTGATTTCTCTGCAAGAGCAGATTGGGAAACACAACCCATTAGACCACTGCTACCACCCCCATACACAAGAGTGATACCTTTTTCCCCCAGTTTCTTTCCAAGATCTACGGCCGCTTCTAGATAACTGAAGCCTTTCCCCACTTTTGATCCACAAAATACACAAATAGTTTTGATCTGTCGAAGTTTTGGTGCTTCCATCTTTGATAGTATAGAAGAGAAAACTTACGAAGAAGATGTGATTTTGGGATGCCTGAACTATGAAATATGTTTGGCTATTTAAAGCCGGAAAAATTTACTGTTTTTGATTGATTCTGAAAAAGTAAAGATTTACTTTTGACAAAATCAGCCTACTTTTGACTATTTTATCAAAGCTTTCATCTTTCGGTGATTTATTTTCCAGCTTTATCAAACCTCGAGAAAGGAAAATATATTTTTACTAACCTTTATCAAAACGCGTGAAAGGAAACAGAAGAATATTTTAAATATGTATCAAGAGATTTACCTTATATCAATGCTGATTTGCCACAACCTCATTGTGTAAAACAGACTGGCAGACAGGATCTTTTGCAGTTATATTTTTGAGACTATAACGATTTTTGTCTTCGTTAAACTGAGCGTATAAGGAGAGAAGTTCACGTTGCACATAACCACTTGGGTGCGTCTCAAGAGTCAGTCGAATATCATCCAAAGGCTCCTTACTCAGTCCACTCTTTATGAAATTGATTTTATCATCCCGATTAGTAGAAGAATATCCTACTGTTTTGCAACGAGTATCACAGTTCCAACGAGCACATTTGTAGCAACCATTCAGCCTTTTTGCTCTTCGTTTCTTTGCGAAGGTGCTTTTGCCTAAACCAGGCATGTGCTTTGGAAATGTCATAGGTAATTCACCAGATAATCGAACTTTTGCTTCGATCAACCAGCGAACATCTTCTGGAATACCATGAGCCATCAGCAACCTCAACCTTTCGAGCCTAATTCGATAAATTTTTCTCAGATCATTCATAGGAAGATTGGAATAATACTTGCGAATGTTTGAAAGGATGATATCCATTTTTGATGGATCTAACCTCTTCCCAACATGATCTATTTAAAGGTATAAAGGAACTAAGTGGATCCATCTGATATTGATTCCAGCAAGAAAGCGCGGAATAGAATAATGAAAAGAAGAGACAAGAATTAATGCGCTGTTTAATTTTATCGATAAAGGAAGATTTGATGATAAGATTTTGAGATACAGAATATTTTCTTGGATTTGGTACTGATATTTTTGGTATAATAATAAGTAATTAAGGTATGGTGTGATGATACGGGAATACGTGAAAGTGAAATAAGGACCGTATCGAATCAGAATTCATAAGTATGTACAAGTGAAAGAAATACCTTGCGGGAAATGTTGTGACAATTAAGTGAAGAATTTTAGTTATTTGGGAGCTAATTATTTATTTGAATTTTGCAGAACGTTTTGGTTACAAATATGGGAAAAGATAAGCTGATGATATTATGTTGATTGATGAATAATATGTTTGGATATATTACATAGGGAATATTCAGGTAACCATTTTATTTACTTTGGGATATTTGGTGATAAGAAGAAATGACTAATTATTATGGTATGATATGTTAGTAAAGATTTATTGAAATTTTAGAGATATTAATACGAATATTTGAGGTCACATGATACGATGATAAGTGACAGGTTACATGAGTACTACAAGACATGATGAAATATCACATACGATTGGGAATTTTCCTTTTGAGTCAGAATTTATGAGTAGACACATATGTCTATTATTGATAGAAAAGTCCATGTTTTTAAGAAAAACAAAGATATGCATTTAGTCAAAGTCCAGTGGGTTAAATATAGTAGCAATGATACTACCTAAGAGAAGAAGAGAAGAGATTCTGATTAAGTGTTCAGAAATCATAAGATCAAGTAAGTTTAATTTCGAGGACGAAATTATTTTAAGGGGGTAAGTTTGTAGCGACCAAGAATTTTTACGCGATTAATAATTATTTTAATAGAAAATCGTGTCGCTACTATTTCACCCATTTTTATTAAGTTAACGCCACGACGTATTCGTATAGCCAAATCAAGAAATAATCGAGATCGTTCGATTTTAAATTAAATTCCGAATTTCTAAAAATATTTCCATTCTCTTGATTTAAAGTATATTAAGTCCAAGTACTTAATTCAATGTTATCCCAATATTTATTTATACAAAAATTATTTTTATTATTGAAATTAAGAAAATATATGCAAGCATGAGAGGTTCCATTATATATAATAATTATGAGAATCTTAATTTAATAAATATGGAAAAGTATATGAATGGTTGATAGACTCCATTATATGTAATCATGAAGAGCATAATATTTGTATAAATATGGAAAAGTATATGAATGAATTATATACTCCATTATATATAAACATGAAGAACATAATATTTGTATAAATATGGAAAAGTATATGAATGAATTATATACTCCATTATATGTAATCATGAAGAGCATAATATTTGTATAAATATGGAAAAGTATATGAATGAATTATATACTCCATTATATATAATCATGAAGAGCATAATATTTGTATAAATATGGAAAAGTATATGAATGAATTATATACTCCATTATATATAATCATGAAGAGCATAATATTTGTATAAATATGGAAAAGTATATGAATGATTGATAAGACTCCATTATATGTAATCATGAAGAGCATAATATTTGTATAAATATGGAAAAGTATATGAATGAATTATATACTCCATTATATATAATCATGAAGAGCATATTATTTGTATAAATATGGAAAAGTATATGAATGGTGCTTTACTTTAAGAAAATGATGTGTTAAAATTAATAGAATTGAATGATTATGTTTACAATATGCCAACTTTATACATCTATTTAAACCCATCTCTTTTACACACAACTCTACACATATACACTTATTTCCAATCTCTTGACAAAATCCACAAGTAAGAGAAATTCAAGGTGGTCAAGAAAGTTTTGGTCCATTTACTACTACACTTCATTTTAATCTTTTAAAAGGTAAGTATATCTTATGTTTTTATGAAAGGTAAATACACCTTATGTTTTTATGAAAAGTAAGTATGTTTTTATGACAAGTAAGTATATCTTATGTTTTTATGAAAAGTAAGTATGTTTTTATGAAAGGTAAATACACCTTATGTTTTTATGAAAAGTAAGTATGTTTTTATGACAAGTAAGTATATCTTATGTTTTTATGAAAAGTAAGTATGTTTTTATGAAAGGTAAATACACCTTATGTTTTTATGAAAAGTAAGTATGTTTTTATGACAAGTAAGTATATCTTATGTTTTTATGAAAAGTAAGTATGTTTTTATGAAAGGTAAATACACCTTATATTTTTATGAAAAGTAAGTATGTTTTTATGACAAGTAAGTATATCTTTATGTTTTTATGAAAATGTTTGGATCATTGCTATGAAATCAATCTCACAAGATTGTTATGGGTTCCATATGATATGTTTATGATTATGCTAAGGGGACCGGAGTTTAGTAGCGCTACACATAAGAATTCTTGCCATTTAAGTTCGGTAAAATTCTTGTGTCTCCCTATATTTATGAGTATTTCGATCATATCCTATGTTATGATGAAAATGATCCATATGCTTTCAAAAGAAAATTTATGCTTGGTATACTTACTGGGATTTTATAAATCTCACTCTACGATATTTACCATTTTCAGATAATTGAAGGTTCGAGGCGGTCAACATGGAAGTGGCAAAAGTGGTTAAGATTGATGAGATAATTATGTTGAACTTTATGTAAGAAAATTATGTTCTATTTATATTCACAAATAAAATTATGGGATTCTAATTATTCTTTTGAATAATTTTACATTACTATTTAAGTCTCGATAATATGATATGAGTCACTTTTAGTGGCACTCGAATGGTCAAGATTTCGGGTCGTCACATGTCGCCATGCGTACATTACGTCTATTAGGGGTGAACAAATAAATCGAAAATCGCTAAACTGAATCAAACCGTATCAAATTGTTTGGTTATGTTCAATTTCAAAATTGAAAATGTTTGATTTGGTTTGGAAAAATTTCAAACCACCTTAAAGGATTTTGTTTAGGTTTCAATTGTCAAAATCGCAGTTTCAAAAATAAGCGGGTAAAAAATAAAGGAAAACATTCAATTTTATAATTTTCAACAAATCAAATTTAAGGAGTTAATGATTAATTTGTTCAAATCCACAACCATTTGAAAAGAATTCTTATTCCTACATTTTATAATTATCATCAATCACCATTCAAGATATTTTCTTAAAACAAAATTTTTAAGATAATAACTAATTACAATTTATTTAAGAAAATTTTAAATGTTTGCTTGTATATAATTAGTTTGTTTATCAATATAAAAAATTTAAATGTTTGCTTCTATATAATTGGTTCGGTATTAGATCTACATGCAATCGTCATTTATTGTAAAAATTTTTTCATATTTGCATGATAAAAAGTTAGTATATTATTGTTTTGACAACTGTTTACTCTACAGAAAGACATCATTTGCGTTGTGTTACAGCGGTTTGTGATTATACAAGTGTTTGATGTATTTATTCTTCCGTATAAGGTGTTATTTGTTATATCAACAAATTCTTATTACTTGAATATCAGAATATATTTTCGGGATCGATCATGATATGGTCTATGCATTGAATTTATAAAACTATTGTGCAATTGGTAACCGTATGCAATTAGATTCGTGTTTCGTTTTGTGATATATATAATAATGTCTCTGCTTCGGAATTTAAGTGTCGGGAATGATATAAGAGATCATACAATACTCACAACAATGCACTCAATGAAAAGTTGGATACTATTATTGAGTTAGTTTTAATTCGAAATCTCAACTCGAATATTTAGACGAATGTGTCTATGAGTTCGTTTGAAATCTACTAATTCGTTTGTTGACAAATCGCATCAAACGCAAAAAATGATTTGGTTTGATTTGGTTTAAAAAATGTAATGGTTTGATTTGATTTGAAAAAAAATCAAACTGTTTTAAATGATTTAGTTCGAAATCTTGCTCCAAACTGTCCAATCAAATCGT
The DNA here is from genome assembly GCA_963555705.1 of Ligustrum vulgare. Taxonomy (NCBI): domain Eukaryota; kingdom Viridiplantae; phylum Streptophyta; class Magnoliopsida; order Lamiales; family Oleaceae; genus Ligustrum; species Ligustrum vulgare. The sequence goes on along the minus strand of OY743172.1, from coordinate 671,485 downwards.
GTTTAACCCTAACATCTAACACGTCACCAATCTCATTATGAAGTTAAGTCAATAACTAACTTATGACAATATGATAAGTTTAGTAGCAAAAAATCTTTAGTGATCAGTCGAAGACATGTATAAGTCAATGATTATTGATACAATTAACTCTTAAGTTTAATGATAAAAATTGGACACTTTAAATTTCAGTGATCAGTTGAATAAGTAAACATAATTCAGTGATTATTTAGACAACTAGCTATAAGATTAGTAGTCAAAACTCGACACTTAAACTTTAGTTATCAATCGAAACATATATACAAGTTCAGTAATTATTGTGACAATTAACTCGATAAAGTTGTGCAAAACTCCACGGCAGCAGGCGGCTGGCAAGTGGCAACTGTGTGTTAATATATTATCCCAAAGAAACAGTTGAGAATCTTCGTATAAAATTTATTGCCCTTTGATGACTCATTTTCCCAATTAAGTACGCAAAATTAATTGAGGAGCCTCCTTTTGATAAATGATTCATAAATTCGTAAATAAATTATACAATTTTTTAAATTACTTTTTAATTACAAATATTTTTTTTCACTTTTGAATTACACATTTTATCTCAAATCATAAATAATTCAATTTATAAATTGCTACAGTGTTACCAAACGAAGACTTAATCTAAGGAAATATACTTAAGGTCTGTTCAGTTGAGAATTAAAATTTAAATTATAATTGGCATAATTTACAAAATTGCTTTTTAATCACACACATTTGCTCTCTTCAATTTTTAATCACACATCTTATCTTGAAAAATTCTAATAATACACATTATAAATCAAATTCCATTTATTTCAGCCATCAAACCCAATAAAACCGTGGACTTGTAACTTTTATTATTCTATCTTAATTAATAATCTAAACATTGGATCGAATTTAACTGTGATGAGCTAATACTAACCTGTGTTAGAAATGACGTATTCAATGGGCACTGTTCACTGAATAATTGACGTCTACAGAGTAGGTTATCGGTAACCCTATAAATAAATACTTATATTGTCATCCCATGCATTAAATTATAAAATTATTAGTTTAAAATTAATTAAATATTGATCAAGAAATTTTATATTACCATTAGTATAATTAATATTTTTCTTCTAACTGCTCAGAGAACGTCAATACTAGGTAGGCGAGGTATTTTTCAATTGGGTGGATGTCGAAACTTGTCAAGATTGGAAATCATAGGTGAAGAAGTGCTGATATACAGTTTTTTTTACAAAGTCAACACACGCCTTTTTACTAGTCAGAACACGTTTTTGATAAACTCACTTTCTTTCTTCAACTAAGCATTTGTAACAAATTATTGTGATACATTTATCTTGACATGGTAAAGACGTGTAAAGCTTAAATTCATGTTACATGAAGTGTTTTTTTGGTTTGACATTGACAATCTTTTAGTTTTCATAGTGTTGGGTGACAAATTGATATCAATTGAAATTAAACACTAAGTCCATGGGTTTGACCAAGACAATTTAAGTTTGAGTAACTCGATTGGAACTTGGCGTAAAGTTTGGGTTATCTCTAATCTCGACAAAAAATACTAAAATTGTAGAAGGTGCTACAAAAGTAAAAACTATGAACACAAACTAAATTTAGTGGTGCTATTTTAGTCAGTTTTGGTGTTAGCTGTTCCTATAATGGGGCGCACATTGAAGCTGAAGCCCAATAGGAGGCAGTTGTCTTGAACAATTATTATATCCAACTGAATTTCCCACCAAAAGTACGTACACTGACCAAATTCAAGAAAACTAAGAATTTTGAAAAATGACTGCTTTCACAATTTTCATTTCACTTTCACAACAGGGTAATTAGGTAAAAGGTGCATCCCACATCCTGAGAATCCGAACCGACCACGCTCAAGGTCATTGATTCGAGACTGTAAATCCAGATTATACCTCACATCAAAGTAATTAGGTAAATAATCATCAGACTAACAATCCCTTAATTTTCTTGAAATCCTTTATTAATTAATTTATGACCGAAGATGGTGTTCCGAAGACACGAGGTTTTGGTGGAAGTAGTGTGATCGATCAGTTCAGTTCAGTGCTGGTTTGGTTTGATTTGGTTTATAGGCTTAATTGGGATTTATTTAAGAATGGTCAGTGAAATAGCTATTGTATGAATGGGTTGAGAAAGAAATTGTTGCGTGTTCAACATTTGATGATAGATCTAGTACGTACTAGAGTGTGCAGCAGACGTTTTGAGCTATGCAAATCCTTAAGCATGCATGCTTGCTAGCGTAGCATGCAGAGGAGTCCTAGTCGGCTATTTATTGCCTATTGGCATGGTATTCTGGTCTCGGTGGAATATTAGTTAGTCGGAGCTCATTCTTGAGTGACATTGGACCGAGCCTTCAACTTTTGTCCTTCCGGATACCTATGTCTCATCACTTGCCTTGCCTTGCCTTGTGTTGCCCAATTTTGTCTACGTAATACCAGAATGGGCCATCGATCATGCTTTCATTACAGTTGTAGGGTGATAAAGACACTTCTCATAGTCATTAAAATAGAGTATTTATGACTTATTTTTTTATATATTTCGTATGTGAGGTAAAACTCGGTGCAAAATGATGGAATTGGATGAAAGGAGCGAAAAGGGGAAAATTGGACTAAATCAAAAGTTCAGAGGCCTAAATGTAAATTTTCAAAAATTAATTCCGACCACTTATCAATGATTGGAGAGTACAAGGAGTCAATTGGATGCAAAAGAAAGGCTAAGGAATAAACTGCACACTTCAGAAAGTCTAGGGATCAAAATGCAAATTTGGCCCCCAAATTCTATACAATGCGCACGCATGGCTCTAATTTTCATCTCACGGCCCATTTTCTTTATTTTGCTTGAACTCGATCTTTTATGGTATTCTCAACCTTCAAGAACGGGCCTTGCAACCATATACCACCTCCACCAAGAAGAAGTCTAGCAAGAGATTACAATCACACAAGAGATTCAGATTAAAAGCTCTAATTCAAGATTCAAGACTAAATGAAGTTGATTAATATTTATTCAAGTTTTTCTGTTGTTCTTTAATTCGGTAAATGTCATTTCGTATTTTTTTTATTTTTGTAGTTTACATATAAACAACTAATCTCTCTATTGTATTGGATGAAAATGAGATTATTGACTATTTATTTCTAAATTAATGACAAGTACTTTAGTAAATCTTGTGTTCTTGATTGATTATGTATGATTATGACGTAAAACAAATGACTAAATGGATTGAGAAACAATTGAATCGAAAAATGGCAAAATCTTAAAATATAGGTTGGCGCTCGAGCTCAGATTTAAGCCCGTAATACCTCTTCAGAAAGAAAACGACGAGGCTAACAAGACTCACCACTAAGCCATACTATAGGGGTGATTTTAGTCATCCGGTTCGTTTAGGCCTTGAAAATAGTCTTTTAATATTTTAGTACTAGTCATATCATTTAATTTAATTTATTTCGAATTCTTTCAATTTATTTGATTTAGAATAAATTTTATACTTTATTAGTTGATTTAGAATATGTTTTATATGTTTTAGAACCCTATAAATAGAGGGTTAATTATTTGTTTTTCATATCATTCAATTAATAAAACTTTAAGTTTCTTTCTCAATCCTGGTGGATTCCAAATTTCTTAATTCTTTTAAGATTTATGCTTAAATATTTTGACTTACGCTATGTCAAGTGGTATCGGAGAAGACTTTTCTCGTCTCTATATTCTTCATGTATATCCTAGGTTGATGTAACAATTACTAGGGTAGATTTGGATAAGCAAACTAGGCGAATTGACAACTTTTCTATTCAATTTGGGTGAGTTTCGTCAATTGTTATTACGAGTTCTTAGCAACAATGGTGGAAATAACGGCCAAAATGATCAACAGGAAAATAGAGAAAATAATGATGATCGAGTTGATGAGCCAATAGTTCGAAAAGGATAACAGGAAACTTATAGAAGAAGAAAGTGATTCTGAGTCTTAAGAGGATTTTCAAGAACCACAGCGAAATCATAATCATCAAAACTGAAATACCTTTGATGATTATAGAATTAAGACAAATATCCCTCATTTCTTTGGTAATATGAAGATTGATGATTTTTTGGATTAGCTGGTGCAAGTTGAACGATTTTTCGAAATAACGGATGTGTTGGAGAACAAGATGGTCAATATGGTGGCGTTTCGTTTAAAATCTGCAGCAGCAGTATGGTGAGATCAGTTGCAGAATACTCGAAGGAGACAAGGAAATAGTCAGATTTGAACTTGGAAAACGATGAAGAAGTCCATGATGTGTCGATTTCTACTTGCAGATTATGAACATATTCTATATTGCATGTACTTGAGATGCACGCAGGACAGTCGCACACATCAAACTACACCCTTGAATTTATACGATTTACAGAACGAAACAATCGACCAGATATACCTGTGGTTTGAAGGTGGTTATACAAGATAATATTGTTATGCAAAATATTTGGATGTTGCAAGAAACCATTAGCATGGCTATGAAGGATGAGATGATGAAGTCTGCAAAGAAGATGACCTTTTATGGGAGAGTTCCTCCACAAGGCCCCGCAGCAGAGTTCAATCAACCCTAACAGGGGTAATGTTGGAAATAGTGGTCGATTTGGAAACAGAAACCAAACTCGAGATACATCAAAGAATGCAGATCCAAATGCTAGGCCCTTGGGAGATATTTGTTATAAATGTCACAAACCAGGGCATCATTCCAATACTAGTCCGAAAAGAAAACAAGTCAATTTGGTGGAGCATGAGACGATGGACGAGGAAGGAGAAATTGATGCAGAAGATGAATACTCAGGAGTTGAGTTTGTTGAGGAATGTGTGGAAAGACTTACTTTAGTATTGCAGTGAGTCATTTTATCTCTGAAAGAAGAGGGGAGCGTCATAAAATATTCTGTTCATTATGTTCAGTAAAAAATAAGTTTATTGTCTATATTCAGTGAAGTACATATTTCCCGTTCCATGGTTGGAAGACATGTTAGATATGCTGGAGAGTTCTAAGGTGTTTTAAAAGATAGATCTTCGAAGTGGCTACCATCATATTCGTATAAGACCTAGAGATGAATGGAAGTCAACTTTTAAAAGTAAAGATGGACTTTTATGAATGGTTGGTGATGTCATTCGGACTTACAAATGCTCCAAGTACTTTCATGAGACTAAATAATCAGGTTTTTCATCCTTTTATTGGTTTTTTTGTCGTAGTTTACTTTGATGATATCATTATTTAGAGCAAAACCAAAGTAGAACATTTGATTCATTTGAGGGAAGTCTTAAACATTTTGAAGAATAATCAACTGCATATGAATTTGAAGAAGTGTACATTCTGCAAAAATAAGTTGTTGTTTCTGGGTTTTGTAGTTGGTGGGCTGTTATACATGTGGATGAAGAGAAGATAAGGGCGACTTGAGAATGACTAACTCCAGAAATAGTTGTACATGCCATTGAATTTTGGCAAGATCTCGCTATGAATTTTGTTTTGGGATTATCCCTTACTCAGCGGGGTGTAGATTTTATGTTTGTAGTAGTTGACAGATTTCTAAGATGACTCACTTCATAGCTTGTTGGAAGACCTCAGATGCACTACATATTGCCAAATTATTTTCAGAGAGACCGTTCAATTGCATGGGGTTCCCAAATCAATCACATCAGATGAAGATACAAAATTTTTGGGGGCACTTTTAGATCACCTTGTGAAATTTATTTAGAATGAAATTGAATCGCAGCAGCACTGCCAGACCCAAATGGATGGACAGACCAAAGTCACAAAACATACCATTGGAAACATGGTTTGGAGTATATGTATTTATCATCCCAAGAAGTGGGACCTTGCATTACCTCATGTTGAATTTGCATACAACAGCGCAGTTATACTTCTACAAGTAGATCCTCGTTTACTGTTTGTATACAAGAGTTCTTTACCGTGTGAAATTACCCAAGGAGAATATCAAGAGTATTGTTTCTGAGAATCTGGCTGAAGAAGTGTTAGCAGTTCGTGATGAAGTAAAATATCGGTTGGAGAAGACTAACGCAAAGTATAAGGTAGCAGCAGATTTACATCGACGGGATAAACGATTTCAGGAAAGAGATTCAGTGATAATGTTTCTGAGAAAAGAAAGGTTTTCGGTAGATACTTACAATAAATTGAAATCGAGAAAATATAGGTTTTCAAAGTACTTAAGCGAATTAACAATAATGCTTACATTCTTAACTTGCCAGCTTCTTTAAGTATTTCTAGTACATTCAATGTGACAGATCTATATGAGTTTCATGGAGATGATAGTCTCTCTATAACTCGGGGTTGACACTCGAGCTTAGATTTGGGCTCGTAATACCTTTTCGAAAAGGAAACGACGAGACAAACAAAACTCACTGCTACACTTCAATGTAGGGGTGATTTTAGCTACCCGAGTTCGTTTAGGCCTCGAAAATAGCATTTTAATATTTTAGTGTTATTTCAGTCATTTAATTTATTTTGAATTCTTTCAATTTAGCTGATTTAGAATAGATTTTATGCTCGATTAGTTGATTTAGAATAAGTTTTATTTTATATCTTCTACCCTATAAATAGACAGTTAATTCTTTGTTTTTCATATCTTTGGATTAATAAAACTTTGAGTTTCTTTCTCATTCTTGATAGATTTCACCTTTCTTAATTCTTTTAGGATTTCTGCATGAATTCCTTGATCCACGTTGCGTCATATTATTCCATTATTGATTGTTTGATTCCCAATTAGAAAACTTCTTGCTTCTTGTTGTGTTGGAAGACTCATAATAAATTTAAAACAGTGCATAACTAACACATGGGTAATAGATGTTAAGAATAAATGTATGGTGTGTACAATCTCGTTTGATAATCGTGTGCTAGAATGCATTTGTTTGCATATGAATTCGTACAAGGAATGTGATCAAGTTGTACCCAAAAAAGAAAGTTGAATATTATAAATTTTTCAATTGTCACGAACACATAACGTTAACTCTGGGGAATTGAAAATAGATACCAATTGGTGAATTCTAAAACACCGAATTTGATAGAAAACTAGTACATTTTAATTAGAATTTATTCGTCGTGGGACGATAATTCAACTCTTTACGTCATTATTACTTGTCAACGACCATGTACGTTTATAAAATTTATCCGAACACGGGGATTACTAGTTCAAGGACTTTTCACGTTACCATCGTGCCTTTCGGTAAGTGGTTTGGAGGTAGAGGTTTCAAATATGTTGGATCTGTTTATTTCTATAAAATACCTGAATTAATTGTCCGTTAATATGTCGGAAGATATCTTATCTTATCTTATATAATTTATAAAAGTAAGGTAGTTCCTAAAAACATTTTCCCGCTCATTTTCTATTTCTATAAATAGTAAGTTTCCATAAATTTAAATAGTGTGAATGCAAAATGGATGTATGTCAAATGTGAATGCAAAATCTAGATAAATATGAACTCATTTATTACCTTAATTATAGTGTGTTAGTGTGTGTGTGTGTGTGTGTGTTGGTAAATACTAAATAATTGTTGATTTGTTTTAATCAATTTTAATTTTATTATCATACTATATATAATAGTAGGGTAGTTTCCTAAATCACTTTCCCGCCCATTTTTCTTTTCCATATATAGTAAGTTCCTATAAAATTAAACAGTGTGAATGCAAAGTAGATTAGTGTGAACACAAAGTGGATGTATGTCAAATGTGAATGCAAAATCTAGATAAATATGAAAGCATTTATTGCCTTATATATATATATTTTAATCAATTTTAATTTTGTTATTAAAACTAATGCTGAATGAGTTTAATCAATATTTTTAGTTATCAGTATCAAAGTTATCATTTAATTATTATTATTATTTATTTATTTGTTATTCTTAATATTATAAATTCTACGTGTAGCCATCAATATAAAAATTATGTTTTAATTATTAATGGTCCAATCATTTGTTATTTTTAATATTAAAAATCATATTTTCTAAAATATAAATGTGGTAAAAAAATGCGCTACTTATAAATAATTTATAGAAAACGTTATTGAACAAAAACTAATATTGAATAATTAATGCTTTGATTTCTTTTTAGTTAATAATGTCAATAGAATTATTAATATTTTTTTAATCATTCTTAATTTCAATAGATTTTTAAAGATTATAGGGTATAAGATTTTTCTTATAATTTCTTGATCTCCAACTTTACTCAATTGTTGACTATTTGACTTTGAGTTTTTGAGAATTGTTTTTTGTGAAAAAATGATTTTTTAGAATGTATAGTTAAAAATTAGTATGAAAATTTTTAAAAAATAATATTTTAAAGAATGCGTGATTGAGAATAAATCTTCAGAAAAATTGATTCTTGAAAAATCAATTCCATACTGGTAAGTGATAACGTACTATGTCTTGTGGGTTAAACAATCATGCCGCTTTTAAGAATTGAAATGCATAGATTATTTCTTAGTATATAAAATTAAATGTATTTGAGATATACATTCATTAAAATTTAATCGAAACTAACATTTCATTTTGTTTAATTTGCTACATTCATTGAAATATATGACCACATGTATTTAATTTGTAAAGTTAAAGTAAATATGAAATAAAATATTTGTTTAATAAATTTAAATACCAGATATTGTAATAAAATAGTTAGTACTAATTCTAATAATATTATTCGGATAGTGATAAATTATTTGTAATAATCTAGAAATTATATTTTGAAAAGATTAATTATATCAATAATCATTAAAATTGAATAGTTATGAAAATGAGTTATGCAAATGGTCAATGAAGTATTTTTTTAAGTAGTAAGTTATTTAAGTTCCTAAATATTACTATTTTGGCCAAATAAATAAATAAATTAATATTGGTCCATATTCAGTACAATTTATTCAAACCCTCATTTTTTAAAAAAATCATTTCAACTAATATTCTATTAATAAAATAATATACATATAAAATTAAAAATATTCATACCTTTTAAAAGCTCATTGTACCAAAATTTACTGTTATGAACTACGTTATTTGAAATAATGAGTCTCAACGGTGCTTAAATATACATTCTCCACAAAATCATTATTATTAAACTCATTTCCTAAAATGGTAATTAGTATCATTAATTCACTATTTATTATTCGTTTTGGACAAAATTAAAATTTAAAGTAATCCAATTGAATGCAATTTTTTAAATAGTTACATTTTTCAGGTCCCGAAATTTCTTGGTCCATCTACCCCTCTTGAAATTCAATGATTTTTTTTTAATTCGTAAAGATAAAAAAAAAATTTCAATATCGTATAAATATTTTTATTTAAAAGTAGGAAATGAAAGAAGATAAAATAAGAACGTTCATCAATCTATGTTTCTTTTTCTTTACCTTTTCGTTTTAATAAAATTCTAAGCATATATCATAGATAAATCTATTCTTTCTACTTATTACAAATTTTATTTAAATATAATTTTTCTTTTCCATTTTAAGTTTTAAATTAATTCAAATTACAATATTTAAAGAAATTTCTGGAACGATAAATATACGAATCGTAAAAAAATTGAAAAAAATTAAGCTATATGTAATGTACATTTGTAATTAACTGTCTTCATTCATTTCTCATTTTTAATTAAGTATTAATTTCATATGTTAAAATATAAATTTGAAAAAATTTTCAATATCACATAAATATTTTTATTTAAAAATATAAAATGAAAGAGAAATAAATAAGAACGCTCATCAATCTATTTTTCTTTTTCTTTTCATTTTCATTTTAATAAAATTTTAAGCGTATATCACAGATATATCTATTTTTTCTACTTATTATAAATTCTATTTAAATGTATTTTTTTTTCCATTTGAAGTTTTAAATCAATTCAAATTACAATATTTAAAGAAATTCCTGAAACGATAAACAAACGAATAGTAAAAAAAATTAAAAAATAATTAAGATATGTGTAATGTACCTTTGTAATTAATTATCTTCATTCCTTTCTCATTTTTAATTAAATATTCATTTCATATATTAAAATATAAATTTGATATATGTAGGTTACAAATAACCGTACATCGCATGGGTGTAACACTAGTCTTTATATAAAAGTTGGGCACTTCCTTAAAATAATTCTTGGCTATTTTTCCTTCCATTTTTTTTCTATAAATAGTAAGTTTTCATAAAATTAAACATTAATTGTTAAAACAATATAATTTAATATAAATTCATTAATTTGTTTGGTACATACATTTTCATAAGGTAAATGTCACTTTTAACGTGAAACCATGCATGAGGTATGCCTTCCACAGTGTAATTATGGCATTCCTTCCACATTGATTGTAGTTATTGACCATTGGTTATTTGTGCACCATTTTAATATCTGTATTTCTATTTAGCATCTACACTTCTACCGCTATTTAATCAAGGAGAATGAATTTATTTAATGAGATAACCAAAAGTTTTACTGATTCAATAAATTAGGAAAAACAAGTACATAGTGTTGATTAAACTTCAGAAACCATGCATTTAAATATCAAAAATGATTTCCCAATAATGAAAATCAATCACGATTTATTTAGATTCATAAAAGCAAAAAATAATTAGACAGACAACATAATAGATACATTTATTTATATCATATACAATAAGTAATTTTTAAAAAAATCAGCAATATGATTTATTCACTGATTTAGTTTTTTCTTTCTCAATTTTCTTTCTCTTTTTTTTTTTAAATTTCTTACTTCATATCAGAGATATATATACATACATAAATACATATATCAAATACTGTGTATGTGTATTTTTTTTTTTACCCATTTTAAGCTTTCATGCATTTTAAACTACATTATTCAAACAAATCACATGGATATAAAAAATTACTAGATGAATTGGATCCAAAAAAAAAAAAAGTTGTCTGATGAATCTCCCAGTCGGGGAATCTCGTCGAACACGCGGAATAACGACAATTAAAACCTAGGAAAGATTTAAATCAGACCTGATACGAAAATAACAAGAACACGAATAAAGAAACGAAAATTAAAAGATAGATTTGACGGCAAAACCTTGACCCGACAATCACGACGCAATTAATTGACGATGCGGATTGAAGAACCAAGATTGGTGAACGCCATAAGGGATGTCAATTCCTTGATAAGTTCGAATTTGGAAACGCCACAAATATTCTTGCGAATATTTGATAAGTTTGTTGGAAGAACGCCACAAAGATCGGATCTTTGATAAGTTCAAGAAAAAGGGAATAAACACAACCCCTCAATTTTGGAGAATCCTCTCACAAATTTTATTAATCAAACTCAACTTCCTTCTTTACAATGAATTGAAAAAGCGTATAAATAAGCAAAATCACCTAGCATCTAATTTACTCAAAATAAAATTCTAATTAGACTAAAATTCTAAAATAGGAAAATAACCAAAAACTAAAAAGGAAATAAAATAATTATAAAATTCCCGAAAATCTGGCGCGGCTTGTTTACGGCCGTGACGAAATCTCTTACGGCCGTAAAGGCCTTTCTGATTAAATTTATGTTATTCTTTACGACCGTGAGACAATGCTTACGGCCGTGAAATTTCTTCAGTTTGCATGTTACAGCCGTAACTTCCAGGCTTACGACCGTAGGCCTCGTTCTGCCAAAATTCGTCATTTTTCCTCGTTAATTGATTACGGCCGTGATTGTAAGATTTACGGCAGTGAATATAGGGGTTACGGCCGTGAAGGTCTTCTTTTACGGTCGTAATGGATTTTCTGCATAAATAATTTCTTTTACTCGATTCGGCTCGATTCGTCCCTCTTCTCGGCTCGACCCCAACACGGAACTTACTCCGTTTTGCACGTAGATCACTATCATATTTCCGATGGCTCGAATTCACCCTTCGATGCCTGGTCCGAATCACATCATACTCCCTCTCTTGAAAAGGATTCGATCTCGAATCCATTTTTGGTCGACTTTTCAGACTCCTCCTGCTTTTTCGGGCTCGATGATCACGTGTAAGCTTTGTGCAATCCTTTAGACTTTTGGGCTTCTTATTCTGGCCAATAAATTTCTGCCCCGTCTTAAATTCATGGCTTGATTTATGTCCCTGCAAAAAGATTTTAAAGAACTGGGGAGGGAATCGTTAGCTCGGTTAAGTGCAAGTTGTGGATCCCCGTACACCAACCTATGTGAAAATAAACTCAATTTGGGGGTGGACTCTCTTTTCTTTTTGCACTCATTCTCTCCTTTTTCTGAGGTCGTGACCTCAACACTCTTATTTCTTTTTTCAAACTCACTTTTGATTTTCAATTGATCATTTTGAGCTTCTTTTGGAGATAACGGAACAAGTGTAAATTTCTTCCCACCCTTCACAAATGAATATTGATTCTTAAACCCATCATGCACTACCCTCCTGTCATGTTGCCAGGGTCGCCCCAACAATATATGACCAACATGCATAGGTACCACGTCACAGACCACCTCATCCTTATAACCCTCGATGGCAAAATTGACCCTAGCCTGCTTATTTACCTTAATTTCCCCTGACTCGGTCAGCCATTGCAATTTATAAGGGTTTGGATGTTTCATCAAGCTTAAGCCCAATTTATTAATCAACATTGTACTAACCACATTAGTACAACTTCCCCCGTCAATTACCATATCACAAGCCTTTTTGCCCACTAAGCATCTAGTATGGAAGAGATTATCCCTTTGCTCACCAATTTCATCCACCCTGACCCTAGTACTAAGGACACGCCGATTAACAAGTGAATCTCTAACAGCATAGGTCAGTCCTTCCTCATCACTACTACTACTAGCCCCAACATCTACTAACTTAGGCATTCCCTTAAATTCGTCCTCGGAACTAATTTCACCATTATCACGCAAGATCATTAGCTTCCTATTTGGACACTGGGATGATATATGACCCATACCCAAGCACTTAAAACATTTAATATTTCTATCCCGAGTAGTTTGAGAATCAGAAATATTTTTACCTTTCGTTGTAGGCTCCTCCTTCCCTTTCAGGTTATGTTCAACGTTGGATTCCTGCTTAGGTTGTGATGTAGGATAAGACGGTGAGTGTCTTGCTGCCCCCTTTCACCTTAGCTGTCTTTCCACCTTCATGGCCATATGCACCATATCTTCCAGCTCCACATAATGTTGCAGCTCAATGACATTGGCAATATCTCTATTCAGCCCACTCAGAAACCTAGCCATCGTAGCTTCCCGATCCTCCACCACGTTAGCCCGAATCATCGCCACCTCCATATCCTTATGATAATCTTATACACTCCTCGACCCCTGAGTCATACCTTGCAGCCTCTGGTAAATATCCCTATAATAATGAGTCGGCACAAACCGCTTCCTCCTTATGGTTTTTAATTCACCCCAACTCTCCACCGGCTCCTCAAGGTTCCTCCTCCTACCCGTAACTAGTTGATCCCACCAAATATTTGCGTAGTCGGTGAATTCAATCACGGCTAATTTCACCTTCTTCTTTTCCGAATAATTATTACAATCAAAAAGCCGTTCGACCTTTGTCTCCCAATCCAAGTACGCCTCCGGATCACTCCTACCCTGGAACGATAGTAATTTCACTTTAATTTTTCCAAGGTCGTCATCAACAACATCTCTACCCCCACGATGCCTCCTAGCATCACGACGCTCCCTATCATGCCTCCTTTCATTCCTATCTCCTCTATCCCTCCTTCGCATACTACCTAAAGATATACTGCCACTTTCACTGCCCATGTCTTCATTATCCACACCAACCTCACGTCTATTACCTCTCCTAACCCGAGAACCATCATGAGATTGATCACGAGGTCTTTGTTCACGTTCTGCACCTCGATTCTCCATCTGTACCATAAACCTCTCAAATTGTGCCCTCATTGCTGCAATATCATTGTTACCCTGTTCATTCCTTCTATTCACACTCCCGAGCTGTTTTCTATCTCCAATAGAAGATGAAGATGTGGAAACCTCTCTATCAGACATTTTTTAAGACATGAACAAGGAAATTCGGAATATCTGGGGAATATTTGGGAATTTTCGGATTTTTTTAATCTGCCAGATAATTTCACTACGAGTACGACAGAAAAAACGGAACTGGATTTGGACGAAAAACGAAGAAGAAAAACACTTTTGAATTTTTTGGGACTGACTCTTATGGATCAAACTGAAGAAAATTATGACTGACACGAAGAACACGAAAAAAATCAAGAAACGCAAGAATCTGAAATAGATCCAAGCTCTGATACCAGATGATGAAATCCCAGTCGGGGAATCTCGTCGAACACGCGGAATAACGACAATTAAAACCTAGGAAAGATCTAAACCAGACCTGATACGAAAATAACAAGAACACGAATAAAGAAACGGAAATTACAAGATAGATTTGACGGTAAAACCTTGACCCGACAATCACGACGCAATTAATTGACGATACGGATTGAAGAACCAAGATTGGTGAACGCCACAGGGGATGTCAATTCCTTGATAAGTTCGAATTTGGAAACGCCACAAATATTCTTGCGAATATTTGATAAGTTTGTTGGAAGAACGCCACAAAGATCGGATCTTTGATAAGTTCAAGAAAAAGGGAATAAACTCAACCTCTCAATTTTGGAGAATCCTCTCACAAATTTTATTAATCAAACTCAACTTCCTTCTTTACAATGAATTGAAAAAGCGTATAAATAAGCAAAATAACCTAGCATCTAATTTACTCAAAATAGAATTCTAATTAGACTAAAATTCTAAAATAGGAAAATAACCAAAAACTAAAAAGGAAATAAAATAATTATAAAATTTCGAAAAATCTGGCGCTGCTTGTTTACGGCCGTGACGAAATCTCTTACGGCCGTAAAGGCCTTTCTGATTAAATTTATGTTATTCTTTACGGCCGTGACACAATGCTTACTGTCGTGAAATTTCTTCAGTTTGCATGTTACGGCCGTAACTTCCAGGCTTACGGCCGTAAGCCTCGTTCTACCAAAATTCATCATTTTTCCTCGT
Organism: Ligustrum vulgare; assembly: GCA_963555705.1. Classification (NCBI taxonomy): domain Eukaryota; kingdom Viridiplantae; phylum Streptophyta; class Magnoliopsida; order Lamiales; family Oleaceae; genus Ligustrum; species Ligustrum vulgare. The sequence continues at coordinate 656,479 of OY743172.1, read as the reverse complement.
TAATTGATTACGGCCGTGATTGTAAGATTTACGGCCGTGAATATAGGGGTTACGGCCGTGAAGGTCTTCTTTTACGGCCGTAATGGATTTTCTGCATAAATAATTTCTTTTACTCGATTCGGCTTGATCCGTCCCTCTTCTCGGCTCGACCCCAACACGGAACTTACTCCGTTTTGCACGTAGATTACTATCATATTACCGATGGCTCGACTTCGCCCTTCGATGCCTGGTCCGGATCACATCACTGTCAATGTATGTATACATTATCTTTTTTTGGTGTTTAAAATATACAAGAGATTTAGATTTTCCCATTTTCCTGTGAAAGAAACGAAGGACCGGCTCCTTTTTGTTTTTCTCCATGGTTGAAGGTGAAGATCTGACCATAACCTTGCTAATCAATGGCGTTCTTTTTGTCTTCCATCAGATCAAACGATCCAAAATCATATTACCCAGATGTGATTTAGCGTGAAATGAACGGAATAAGATATACCAGAGCTTTGATCTTGGTTGAAGAAGTGGTCCAAAAGTTTCTAGTTTTGATTTTGTGTAACGTGAAAGATTTGTAGCTGATTTTGTGTTTATTTTCTTTTTATTTATTTTTATGTTAGAGTTGTCAAAAGTCCATGTTCTCCCATGGAAACCAATGTTAATATCTGTTTGATATTTATTATTCCTCACACATGATTTTTTCTTTTTTTTTTTCAACCACACATTTAACAATAATATAATATTACACAAAAATGCAAAAAAGATTTTTAGTTTCTTTACGACATATTCTCCTAAAAATCACCACTCAAAATCACAACTACTTTTTTTAAATAACATCAAATACATCTTTAATACTCATAATTTTGGAATTTAAAATTTAAAATGTTGTATGTTTCATGTCCAAATAAATTATCCGTTTTATTTAAATCAATTGAGCATAAAAAATGGTTATAAGTATGTTGACGATATGATTTATATATTATGAATGGTAAAATTAAAATTTTCATCTCTTTAATTTTTAACGTAATTAAAAACTGATTAAAAATGTAGAAAATAATGACTACAAAATGATAAAATATTGAATAAAAATGATTTTCACCTAAACAATATAAAAAACAATCACAATCTAATGTTAGAATGTGTGTGGACGAACTTATATTTTTTAAAAATTCTTTTTTTTTTAACATTATGGTACTTTCAAAAATGAATTTGTAATATTTGATTTATTGAATTAAGGCTACATTTGATAGCGATGGTGGAATTTGGGTGGAAAGAAAATGAATTACAGGGAATTGAATTTCTGGGAATTGAATGTTTTATGTGTTTGATTGGCTTAATTTTTTAGGTGGAAAAAGTGAGAAATTTTTCCACTTTTGTTGTTTGATTGACATTATTTTTCATGACAAATAAAACAAAATATAGTATTTTAATCAAAAAAAATATTTTTTTAAATTTTTTCCCACATTTGTACTTGATAATAATAATGTTAATTTTTGACAAAAAATAAATCAATTAATAATAACAAAATTGATCAAACGTGAAGAAATTGGTTAAAAGTTTTGACTGAAAAATAAATTCACCTATCCACATGGGAAAACCATTTCACTGAAAAGCTAGAAAATCTGCGCGTGAAGGTGCAGGCAGGAAAACTAATTACCTAGAACTTGAAAGCTATCAAACACCATAAAAGGAGAAATTAGTTGGAAAACTAATGAATTCCAGGGAAAAAAAAGACAATCAAACGCAGCCTAAGTATGTTTTCAATGGTATGCCATACGTCAGATTGTCATCGACTATAAACTTTTTGCACCTTCGAACTATTTTGTCCAACATACGCGATATGTAAATCATTGCGATGCATAGGTTTCCAGTATGTATTTTCAATCTTAGTTACAATTGATTAATCACATATAAAGCTGTGAAGTCATTTGAGGACAATGAAAGTTTTATCCAATTTTGTTTGATGATACTAGATTAATTGAACCTCTATTTATTTAATATTTTTTCGTATTTAAATTCTTTTCTTAATGATAATTGTTTAATATTTTTCCGTATTTAAATTCTTTTCTTAATGATATGCAGATTATTATTTTTTTATTTTAGTTCATCTTTTTTTTTTTGCACTTATCTATGTATATGTCTGACATTTCATCTGATCTTGTCCTATTTACAAAAATTGATAATTTGATTTTGATTTTTTGAGAATTGATTTTGTGAAAAGTGATTTTTTTTTTTTAGAATATGTAGTTAAAAATTATTATGAAAAATTGTAATAATAATTTTTTAAAGAATGTTTGACTTGTGATTGAGAGTGAATGTTCAGAAAAACTGATTCTTGAAAAATCAATTCCAAATGGGTAAGTGGTAGATTATTATGTCTTGTGTGTACTTTTATAAATTGGGATGCATATATGATTTTTTTGGTACATAAAGCTAAATATATTTAAAATATGCTTTCGGAAAAAATTAATTAAAATTAACATTTCATATTGCGTGATTTGTTACATTCATTTAAATAAAGGATCACATATATTTAATTTATAATGTTAAAATAAATATGAAATGAAATTAATTTGTGATTATCTAGAAATTATATTTTGAAAAGATTAATTATGTCAATAATCATTAAAATTAAATTGTTATGCAAATTGTCTTCTTTCGTTTCTCGTTCTTCTTTAAATATTTATTTCATATATTAACATATAAATTCGATATATGTGAGTAACAAATGACTGTGCATCACACGGGTGTAACACTAATATATATAACAACATGATAGTTGGCCATGTTTTCCCGCCAAAACTGCTGACCTAATTTTTTTGGGTCGAAATATGACATTTATTTGTTTGACTTAAGATCATTAAATACCAACTACATCAACACCATTGCATTGATACTTATTCCCCACTATACAAGGATCAGTGCATTGGTAATAACAGATTGTTTAATCAATTCTATAATGCATTGACTCATTAGTTGGATCATTTTTATATGGATTTCAAGGACAAATTATGTAACATTCAAGAATGTAAAAAAAAAAAAAATTCCGTTTGTGAAATAGAAATTGTTTTTTTTTTTTTTATAATTATTATATTTTGACATTACTAAAAATATCTACAAAAATATTTTTTGTAACGTTGAGCAACATTAACGTAAGAAATAAAAAAAACATTGTTATTTTCCATAAATAAATTTAATACGCGTGCAATTCCTTTTCATGTATTGATTGATGTTCTGCACGATCAAATTGGAAAGTTTTAATATCTTAAATTTTAAGGATTTATATAATAAAATTCAATAAAGAAATTGTGTCTATTCATTCTTTGAGAAAACATTTTTTTACGGTGATCATTCCTTTATTTATGTTTGGCATTCATTAATTCACATCTCATTTTTTAAAATTTGTTTTTAACTATATTTTATCAATGAGGTATTCTATACATAATATAAAAAAAATCTCTACTTTTTAACCATATATTCTCCTATAATATACATTTCTATACCACATTTCTTTTTAATTGTATCGTATGCAATGACCATGAATCGTAATTGTTTAAAAATCATGAACCGCAAATATTATTTTTAAAGAAGTGTTTTGTAATTTACATTGAATTTTGGTATTGAATACTTTTTTGTTTCTTTATATTCTTTCCCATAATATATGAATTTAATTGTTTTTGTTATATATTTCTCACATTTTCATTAATTATTGAATATATTTAGTTAGTTATTCATTAATTAATAATTATAATTTTTTTGTTTCGTGCAACGCACGAGTGTGAATACTAGTAGGTACTAACCCAAGTGAAGTTGGAGATATGCAAATATTTTCATTAAAATTTCATCATGTTTGTTACATCTAAAATAGGAAAGATGACATTGTTCTGTCTTTCTTTATAAGTATGCATTAACTACTTACAAACAAAATTTATTCAAATTTCACGTGTTACTTGTGAAAATGTACGAATACTAGCTAATCCTATATTTGTTACCATAAACACAGTGAACCTCATTGTAATCTTTGAGATATCGTTGGCATAAATATAGTAGTGGAGGAATGAGGATTAATTCGTCGGTCGCTTAATTCCTTGTTAGGTCCAACGTGGGAATTATCCTGTTCATTCAATAATTAAAGGTATGGCACTATTAGTGTCACATCACATTCTTGTATAAATTTGATTTTTGATTGAGCAAAAGACTGGTCCCATTCCCAGATATTGGTGTCCTTCAAAGTTTAAAAAGAAAGGTGGTGATCATTAAAATTACCTTCTTTTTTTTTTTTTTTTTTTTTTTTTTTTTTTTAAATGACGTTAAACTTTACCTTTTTATAATAAATTTTGTTAATAAAAATAACTTTTAAATTTATATTAAACAAAAACAGATTTTTAAAGTCTTTAACTTTTCAACTTCAGTAAAAAGTGTTTGAACATTTGAAATTACTTATAATTCATTGGCCCTTCATCACGTAATATTTTAAAATAATCATTCGTCCAGAAATATATATATATTTTGGTGGTTTGAAAATCTCTGTCCACAATCTCAAATTCAAAATTCATTTTTCAAACTATTTTTTAACAACACACATTTTTTTCAAATCAATTTTTAAATTTTAACCACATATTTACTTTAAAAATATCACATTCTTTATTTGTAAAAAAAAAAATTATCAAACAAATGCTAAAATATAATTATTCTACGTCATGAAGCCAATGACGGCAGTCAAGCAAAATCCAACCAAAATGGACTTAAAGCGCAAGCTTTTGTAGAGCCGCCAATTTTGTGGAGAGTGGGTGAGGTTTGGACTCCTGGATTATCTTGTGTGGATTATCTTGTACACACAAATGCGTACATATTAATTAAAAAAAAAAAGTATAGCCCACGTCTTGAGGATCTCAATCGATCATGTCCTGAGCCATTGGTTGAGAAAGTTAATCGCAAGTTATACTCCCCAAAGTCAGGGTGGTGGACTTGATGGTAAACTCAAAATTTGGGTAACCCACGCTTGCAACAAGACACAAATCCAATATTTCAGTATTTGAATCCTGCACACTATTGCGTTGAGCCTTACCAGCCCTCTCCTTTGTCACTGGAAGATGTGCCCTGTGAGCGTGTACACATTAGTTTACTTACCCTCTAATGAAGGGAGTCCACAAATATTTTATTGTTTGCAGACCTTCTTCATGTGAGAGGGAGTAAGTCATTGTATAATTTAATGTGTACATATAACATTGGCCTTGAACTCATACGACCCAATGACACATTCTTGAGCTATACATTTCATTAGTTTTTTTTAAAAAAAAAATCTATTAAATTCTCTCACCAAAAATGTAACTTTAGGTGCTCTTAAAATTTACTTTTTATTTTTCTAAAAGTTAAGTTTATGTCTGGTTGATGTTTATAAATTGCTATAAACATTCAAATTTCTTTTGATAGCCGCACTAATTTTTTTTTTATTTTTGAAATGGAAATCAACTTCATTACACAAGAGAACTAAAAGCTGCCTCCCTCAGTCAGCAAAGCCGAGAGGAAAGAAGGCAAGCTATTAGACCAAAAGTAATTAGAACTACTGCGAGATGCAAAGCCGGCAAGCTTGTGGGCAATCACATTCTTATCTCTCGAATGATTAAGCCCAGACCCAACATTCCAGCCTCATCTTTGATGGCCGCATCCACATTAAGGATGAACCCGACCATAGTTCCAGATTAGCTTCTCCAAGCCTTCTGAGTTGGAATGTGCTGCAAGCTAGACCTTTTTCGGATCATAGATGCTCTCTGGTAAGATTCCAGTTGAATGAAAGTGGAGTTGTTGCCGACTTCTGCGCCTGCATCCAAGTCCATACCCCCCATGCAAAATCTTGTTCCTCAAAAACCAAATAAAGTCAATTCCCATGACAACCAACACAGCAATCTCCATCGGAACATCCAACAAAACAAACCACGGATATAATCCAAAATCCAACCCCCACCTAATTGCACACCCTTCTTTAAATATTGCCAACATTTTAGATTTTTCCACATCGCCTTTGCCCAGCTACACTGAAGAAATAGGTGAGTTTCGGACTCCCAACATTTACATCGTGGACAGTGAAGTTGGCCATTAATATTCCTTCACGCCAGGTTGCTGTTTGTGGGGATGGAATTATTGAGAATTCGCCATATGAAATGGCGGATTCTAGGCGGAACATCTAGTTTCCAGATCATCTTCCATAGAGGGACTACTGCCCCACAGTCACTTTCATAATCCTGACCATTGGCTGTATTTTGGTTCAACAAATGATATCCGCTGCGTACTTGTAACACCTAGTGATGTGATCCAGAACCCCGATAATACTAATCATAGCAGCTTGACGAAAAGAACTACAGATCAAGCCAAACAAAGCTTCCAGCATGTTCGAAGAGCTTCAAAGATCAAGTATTGTGAGAGTGAACAAGATTTGAGGCTAAACCAAGTGAGCAAGCCAAGAGACAAGCCGAGAATCGAGTTAGAAACCAAGAAGATCAAAATTATGCAGAAGCAAAGTTACGGCCGTAACCAAAGATTCTCACAGCCGTAAGTCACTCTCGGATCAAAATGAAAAATTCCAGATTTTTCAAAGTTACCGCCGTAAGTCATATGGTCGCGACCGTAATCCTTAAACAGAAGAATAGTTACGGCCGTAAGTGATGCTGTTACGGCCGTAAGTTAGGATTTTCGCAAATAACGCGGATTTTTATTTTCTTTTTTTGTATTTTAATTCATTTTTCAATTTTAAACTATTTTAGGTTAGTTAGAACTCTATTTTGGGTCCATTAGCGACTAGGGTTTTAGTTTACTTATTTATAATCTTTTCCATTCATTGTATTAGACAGACTTTAAACAACTTTGATATTATTATTGTGAGGCTATATTGCTTTCAACAACCTTATTCTTTATTGAATAAAATTCGAACTTCCGAATTATTCTTGTTTGTTCAAATCTCGGTGAGAATTAATATTACTTGAGATCAATAATTGTATTGGTTGCTTGGTTCGATTACTTTTAATTGGATCCATAAATCGTGATTTCTTGACGTTCTTGGGTCGATTCAATATTTTGTGGATTGCGTAACTACAATAATTACGTTGTTTGCATCATTTGGTATCAGAGCTTAGACTCCAAAAATCAAGGTCATATCTTTATTTTATTTTTCTTGAGTTTTCTATCCAGTTTGATTTTTATGTTTATCATCGAGTCCCATAAAAATCATCCATATCTTGTTGAGTGTTTTGTTTTTCAGTTTTTTTTTTTGCATTTTTCTTGTTCTTGAGTTTGTTGAGTCTTTAATCCAGAAAATCGTTTCAAAAAATTTCAAAAGTGTTTGTTTTGCTTAATTCTTATCCGAATTAAGTTCCTTTTGTTTTGTCGTGTTCATTGTCGAATTTTCGGATTTATAAAAAAAATTATTTTTTAAATTTTATTTATTACGAAAATTCACCCAAAAAAAAAAAAAAAAAAAAAATTCTATTCAAGAACCACTTTCTTGAGTTTCCTTAAATTCTTGATAAATCATTGCCTCAAAGTCAAATTAAAATTCTTGATTTTCTTTCCTTTCTAGTAAAAATTCAAAAACCACTTTCTTGAATTTCTTTAAAATACTTGATATTGTTTTTCCTTTTCGAGTCAACATTAAATTTATTCTTGATATTTGTCAATATCTGGACCATCTTGATTTGAGTCTCTCAATTTTTTGAAAGCTACATAAAGGGATGGATTATGAGTTCGATCCTACTTTCATGACTAGATGTCGTGTGGGTGATAAGATGTGTAGTTTGGTTATTGATATGGAGTACATCTCTAATTTGGCTAGTATCAACATGATTGAAAAATTGGGGTTGCATTTACTACAACATCCTAAACCTTATAGGATGACATGGTTGAAGGAGTGTGGGGAGTTCAAAGTGACCAAGCAAGTCTTAGTGAATTTCACCATTGGGAGGTATAGTGATGAAGTATTATGTGATGTGGTGCCTCTAGAGTCTTGTCATATGTTGTGGGGTAGCCCATGGAGTCATGAGAGGAAAGCTGATGCGTGTCGCAATGCACCAAAATAATAAATAAATTCCTTGTTCACTATTACTAAGAATATAGCAGTGGAAGCAAGGGTCGATCCCACAAGGAATGGAACTAACTTAGTGTCATGTCAATTAGAATCGTAAAAAGGGGTTTTTGTTTTGAATTGTTTGTAAATGATTTAACTAATAAAATAAAGCAATTAAAATGATTTAAATAAATATCAAATGTTGACGAGTCCTAGTTCTCACGTTCAGTTGTATTCTATCACAATGTTATCACTTTCCAAGTAACGCGAGTTCAATTTCTTCTTTGATTTATCACCCGTAAATAGTTAATAAGCTCTAACTATTCCGATTCTCCCTTAATTGCATTTAATTAGAATAAGCTCTCTAATCAAACATTAGCCATTGAATAACCTAAAACAAGCTCTTTAGATTTAAGACAACAACTATATAATGGTTGAGAAGAATTAGGGTGAATTATGTTATCAATCACACAAGCTCGTGACAATTAACCTAAGTTGGAATTCTCTATGAAAATTATTAAATTTCCACTTGCTACTATGATTTGTACAACAAGACGATTACGGATCCAATCATTCAAAATAGCAAATCTCAATACAACAAATTAAATGATAAGGCCTTAATCAAATAAAGAATTGCATTGATTGAATAAAAAACGCATAAGAATCCAACAAATCAAAGTAAAGAATTTAGAACTACGTTACTAGTTTGAAAAAGCAATAACAAATTGATATGAAATACAACTTCCCCTTCGAACTAGGTATGGAGCTTAGCCACTCAAAGCCATGAAAAATTCTGGAAGTTTCTTTTCTTGATTCGCCTTCTTGAGTCGCTTAATTTTTCTTCCAATCTCCAAGCAAGCCGCTCCCTCTTTCAATAATTATTTCACACTTTTTTCTGTCATGAGAATTCCTTTTTATAGCCTCAATTTCGTGCCCTAGCTTTGGGACCAAGAAATCCAAAATTATGGAAAGAATTGGAATAAGGAAATTTTTGACTAGAATAGTTACGGCCGTAAGTTTTCCTTTACGGCCGTAAAGGAGTTTCTGCACATTTCTCGCAATTTGAAGTTACGACCGTAACACATCCATTTACGGCCGTAAATATGTCTCTGCAATTTTTTCCAAATGAAGGTTACGGCCGTGGTTATCCATTTACGGCCGTAACTCACATTCTGTTGATTTTCCTTAATATGTTGAACACTCTTACGGCCGTGAATATTCATTTACGGCCGTAACTCAATTTTGCACCCAAGGTCCCCAATCTTCGATTTTAAGCGCATTTTGGTCCTTTTTCCTTCTTTTCTCTTCCTTGGTGATCCTATACAATATAAAACATAAAATGCATTAATAATACTTAGATAGAATCACATTATGGCATATTCAAGGATATAAGTGTATAAAATAAACGTTAATATAACACTTATCAAATCCCCCACACTTGAACCATTGTTCGTCCTCGAACAAAGACTCACAAAGAAAGAAATAGGACTCAAACCACATATTACAATTTAGAGACTTGAGGTTGCAACCCACTTTTCTTTAACGAAAATGTTTCATTGCATGATCGGACGGTGTTAGTGTGTGCTAGAGATGCAACGCACTTTATTGCCCATCCCAATCATGGCTCGTTTCCTTTCACCTCTCGTGAGTACTCACCTCCCAATCATTTATGAGTGACTACAAAGATAATAGTTTCGCCCAATTCCAGAAGAAATCAGTTTCGTAAACCGAGTTGTTCATGATGTGAATTCAGTCAACACAGTACCCCCGACCACATTCATAGCACCAACCCTAGACCAAGCAATTCAAACCACTCATAAGCATATGTAATGGGAGTTAACACCCTCACAAGATATTTCTCTCTTCGCACAAAGTGTATAAGGGTTTAAATTTTTCACTCATCTCTCTGCATGGATAAGTCAGTACCACAGATTGCCTAATTGTCATAACCGGAGCCAACAATAACACAAGTGCAAAGCGAAGGTCTTTAATTGGTTGTAACGGGGCTTAGGGTAAGGTAGGATAAAAGGATATATTTAGGTTGGGTCGAGAAGGAACTTCGCAAACCAAGTCAATTCATAATGACATTACTTCCTTCACCCCTTAATATGAGCTTCATTGTTTCTCGCTACCCAACTTTGTTCAAACTTGAATCTCTTCTTTTCTTTTCTTTTCTCTTTTTTTCACAAGTTGAGTGTTTGACATCCTCAACTACTAATTTCCATGACGAACCTCCTTTTCATTGCTTTTTCTCTTTCGATTTTTTTTTTTCAAATAAAGGATTCAACTTTTTCTCAATAACAAGATAGAATTTCAATCCCCTGAATTTAGTCAATCACACGGCCATCGCCCAACACAGGATAATCATTTTCAACTTCTTAGACTTAGACCATAGCACAATCCTCAATCAACAAAAGCTTGCGAATCCCCTCTCCATGGGTTCAAAACAGAGACTATGCGAAAGAAAGGGTATTCATGGCTTGTAACATGGCATAAAAATTCAAAGAAAGGCTAAGGCTCAAACGGGCTTCTAATGGTCCATGTAGCAAGGTAGGCTCTTTTAGCAAGTCAAATTTGGTTTAACCTATTGCCTTTGCTATAATTTGCACTTGAATCAAGAAGCTACAACGGTATGCACAAGAAAGCACATCCAAGCATAACCCAACCATGCAGGACACACATCAAAGAATTACGAGCTCATAAGTATTAAAAACAACTCTTAGGTTCAAAAGCTCACAAATTATGGTTTTCATGTGTTTTTCCCATCCAATTATGAGTTATAGGTCATTGCTTGATCTTCATTCCAAATCTAAGTCCATTGGTCGAGGATAACGGTTAAAAGTATTCAAACCATGACTACTCACAAAAGTATAATCATTTCTGATGGAATTGGGACGCTCAGGGTTATATATGAAGGGATAATACGTTTATTCCTGTTTGGGTTGACTAGGTTGTAGACATCTGACAATTTTACTTTTCAATTCCAACCTATTTGTGAAGTTTTGGATGAGATCATCTCTATGTGCTCAATTAATATCCAATTATGCAATAATTTTTTTTTCAAAAAAATAAACCAAAAGTGGGTTTGCTTCCTATCAAAGTATGGTTTAGGACCTAAGTAGCATAGATAGGTGGCAAAAGTAGATAACAAGATTAAAATGGGTGCTGACTCAACATGAATTTAATGTTTCGACTACAGAAAGAGGGTAAAGACATTAAGCTCACAATCAATTCGATCCCCCCCACACTTAGAAAAAACAATGTCCTCATTGTAAAGCAAAACAATAAAAGGGGAGTTATGCACGAGGGCTACGTGCTTTTTTTTTTTTGTAAAAAATTTGAAAATCTGGATTTACGGCCGTGAGGTAGCGTATTACGATCGTAAGGTGGGTTCTGAACAAAAGATAAAAAAAAATGCATGACGGCCGTAAAGTTATGTCTTACGGCCGTAAGACTGCCTCTGAAAATTTTTGTATATATATGTATGTGTTTTTTTTTTTTTTGAATGAAATGACTAAATAAAATAAAATAAACTAAAAATGAGAGTACGAAAATAAAGAATCGAGGAGGTAAAGAAACTCCCCTCTCGGGTTGCCTCCCGAGCAGCGCCTTTGTTTACTGTCGTTGGCTCGACTTGTTGTTTCCTCCTTCAACCGGGGTTAGGTGGATTTCCAAAGCTCAACTTCTTTTTCATATTTTTCATTAGGGCCTACAAAATAGGGGGAAACTTCTCATCAGCTACTGGTAGGGTGGTACAAAAGTTTTTACCTGGTTGTGATGGCTTTGGACAATCATTTAGCTCAGAAACAGTTTCCTGAAATGGAGAATAACTCACAACAGTAGAGAGAACTTTGTTAGCATCATTAATGTGTTTCATGGAGTCATAAATATTGAACTTAACAATTTCATTATCAAACTCCATGGTAAGTATACCATCACTAACATCTATCTTAGTTTTCGATGTTTTTAGGAATGGTCTGCCTAACAAAATAGGAGTGGGGTTTGGAGAGTGATCATCATTCATGTCTAACACATAAAAATCTGCTGGAAACACTAAACCCCCTACTTGTACTAAAACATCTTCAACTACCCCATCCGGATATGCATTAGAACGGTCGGCTAGTTGAATGATAACACTAGTTTCAGTCATTTTAGCAAGTTTCAATGAAGTGTACGTAGATCTAGGCATTACATTTATAGATGCTCCTAGGTCTATCAATGCACGATCTATCCTAGTGTTACCTATTTGACAGGGTATGGTAAACATACCTGGATCCTTGCACTTGGGAGGCAACTTTCTTTGAAAAAGGGCAGACACGGATTCACCCATTCTTACCATCTCATTTCCATTTAGCTTTCTCTTATTGGTGCACAGATCCTTCAAAAACTTTGCATATCGGGGAACTTGTTTGATGGCATCCAATAATGGAATGTTGATTTCCACTTTCCTGAACATCTCCAGTATATCCTTTTCCTTGCCCTCCTTAGTCGCTTTTGCTAACCTGCCAGGAAAAGGAGGTGGAGTCAATTTAGCAATTGAGTTAAAGTTGGATTTTACCTGCGGGTTTTGCGAAGTGTTGTTTTTCTTTCCAACCCCTTCCTTTTCATCTTCATCCATTTCAGGTGCAGCCGGTTCCAATTGTGGACCCTCAATTTCCTTTCCGCTCCGGAGAGTTATAGCGCTCACGTTTTTGGGATTCACCTCGGGCTGTGATGGAAGCTTCCCTCCAGATTGTGCCTCCAATCTATTTATGGCAATGGCCATTTGACTCATTTGATTCTCCAGATTTTGAATGCTTGACTTGGTATCCTGTTGGAATTGCATCGTGTTAGTTGCCAACATCTTAACCATATCCTCAAGAGACATACCTGAATTTTGAGGTTTTTGTTGATATTGCCCCTGTGGTTGGAAAGTCCCTTGCTGCTGGAATTGTCCTTGTGACTTATTTGGAGCAAAACCTGGGGGTTTGTTATTTCCGTAACTCAGGTTGGGGTGATCTCTCCACCCGGGGTTGTACGTGTTTGAATATGGGTTGTACTGTTGCCTTTGAAATGGAAACCCTTCTGCGGCCTTTACCTGTTCATTGTTTTCTTCTTGCAATACCGGACATGTATCCGTTGGATGTCCAAAGTTCGAACAGATTCCACAGGCTTTGGCATGCTTCGAATTCCCTATAGCAAGCTGCTTAACAAGATTCATCAGTTCATATAATTGACCTTCAATATTGGTACTACTTACCTCATTTACTCTGCGGACTTGGGAATCCCTACTCGAGTTGAATTGTTGAGTATTTTCCGCCATGTTGGATATTAAAGCCCGTGCTTGCTCTGGTGTCTTGTCCATTAGCGCACCTTTGCTTGCGGCGTCTATCATACTTCTGTCCATTGGCGCCAGACCTTCGTAGAAGTATTGCACCAAAAGTTGCTCGCTAATCTGATGATGGGGGCAGCTGGAGATGAGTTTCTTGAAACGCTCCCAATACTCATATAATGTTTCATTGTTGTTCGGCGCACCCCACATATTTCTTTTCGGATGGTACTAGCCCTCGATGCAGGGAAGTATTTTTCCAAGAAGAGCCTTTTCATATCATTCCATGTGGTGACTGATCCAGATGGTAGACAGTACAACCAGTCTGTAGCGACATCCTTCAATGAGAACGGGAAAGCCCTCATCTTGATTTGCTCCTCGGTAATACCCGTGGGTCTCATGCTATCACATACCACGTGGAATTCCTTGAGATGTCTATATGGATCTTCACCGGCATGTCCCCGAAAAGTAGGTAGAAGGTGGATCAACCCTGATTTTAGCTCAAAGGTTCGTCCTTCCTCCACCGCCGGAAATGTGACGCACAATGGTTGTTGAACGACATCCGGAGTGGCTAGATGCTTAAGAGTCAAATTGTTGTTGTTAGCTGCCATTGTTTGTTGTGCTGCTCTCCTTTGCTGTCGAAAAGTCCTCTCAATTTCTGGGTCAAGATAAAAAAAATTCACAATTAGTTGACCGAGTTTTAAGCATATAAGCAAAGAAGCACAAATAATTTTTAAATGAAATATATATATATATATATATATATATATATATATATATATATATTGAAAAGTTATATAAATAAAGTGAAAATAAAGTAAATGCAGAAAAATAAAATTCTAATCGATTAAACACTAAATTGGTTAAGCGTTCCCCGGCAACGGCGCCAAAAATTTGATGCGTGTGCATTATGCACCAAAATAATAAATAAATTCCTTGTTCACTATTACTAAGAATATAGCAGTGGAAGCAAGGGTCGATCCCACAAGGAATGGAACTAACTTAGTGTCATGTCAATTAGAATCGTAAAAATGGGTTTTTGTTTTGAATTGTTTGTAAATGATTTAACTAATAAAATAAAGCAATTAAAATGATTTAAATAAATATCAAATGTTGACGAGTCCTAGTTCTCAGGTTCAGTTGTATTCTATCACAATGTTATCACTTTCCAAGTAACGCGAGTTCAATTTCTTCTTTGATTTATCACCCGTAAATAGTTAATAAGCTCTAACTATTCCGATTCTCCCTTAATTGCATTTAATTAGAATAAGCTCTCTAATCAAACATTAGCCATTGAATAACCTAAAACAAGCTCTTTAGATTTAAGACAACAACTATATAATGGTTGAGAAGAATTAGGGTGAATTATGTTATCAATCACACAAGCTCGTGACAATTAACCTAAGTTGGAATTCTCTATGAAAATTATTAAATTTCCACTTGCTACTATGATTTGTACAACAAGACGATTACGGATCCAATCATTCAAAATAGCAAATCTCAATACAACAAATTAAATGATAAGGCCTTAATCAAATAAAGAATTGCATTGATTGAATAAAAAACGCATAAGAATCCAACAAATCAAAGTAAAGAATTTAGAACTACGTTACTAGTTTGAAAAAACAATAACAAATTGATATGAAATACAACTTCCCCTTCGAACTAGGTATGGAGCTTAGCCACTCAAAGCCATGAAAAATTCTGGAAGTTTCTTTTCTTGATTCGCCTTCTTGAGTCGCTTAATTTTTCTTCCAATCTCCAAGCAAGCCGCTCCCTCTTTCAATAATTATTTCACACTTTTTTCTGTCATGAGAATTCCTTTTTATAGCCTCAATTTCGTGCCCTAGCTTTGGGACCAAGAAATCCAAAATTATGGAAAGAATTGGAATAAGGAAATTTTTGACTAGAATAGTTACGGCCGTAAGTTTTCCTTTACGGCCGTAAAGGAGTTTCTGCACATTTCTCGCAATTTGAAGTTACGACCGTAACACATCCATTTACGGCCGTAAATATGTCTCTGCAATTTTTTCCAAATGAAGGTTACGGCCGTGAGTATCCATTTACGGCCGTAACTCACATTCTGTTGATTTTCCTTAATATGTTGAACACTCTTACGGCCGTGAATATTCATTTACGGCCGTAACTCAATTTTGCACCCAAGGTCCCCAATCTTCGATTTTAAGCGCATTTTGGTCCTTTTTCCTTCTTTTCTCTTCCTTGGTGATCCTATACAATATAAAACATAAAATGCATTAATAATACTTAGATAGAATCACATTATGACATATTCAAGGATATAAGTGTATAAAATAAACGTTAATATAACACTTATCAAAAGCATTTTATGATAAGAATAGAAATATGTACAAATTTGTGAAGGATGGAGAATCAATCACCCTAACTAGTTTAACACTAGAGCAAATACTTGAAGATCAAGGAGGTGAAGGAAAATATTAGTCCATTATCCAAATTGAATTATCAATTAAAACTTCTAGAAGAGGACATGATTGCACGAAGGGGTAAAAATGTAGTTAAGTTGCAAGAAGAACCTCAGGATATGAATGTTGGGAAGAAGGAGGGAGAGTTAAAAGTAGAAATAGTTAAAAAAAATCCAACATTTAAGGTTGGAGATGTGGAATTGGGTAATAAAGAGGTGGATGAACAAGAAGTTAAAATTATTGATGAGGATATGCATGAATTGAAAGTTGACGGGGTAGAGAATGAAAACATGAAGGAGTTGGTTGAGGCCAAAAATTTAAAAGAGGTAGTTGAGTTTGAAAAGGTGGAGTTAGGTGATCAAACTCCAAAATTTGATGAAGAAAAATTGGAAGTTGGGGTAGAAGTTCAAATTTTGAGCTTTGAATTGGAAGATCCACATTTTGGTAGTGATGAGATAGTACATGAACATGGTGATTAAAATGTGGAGGTCGGAGATGTGGTTGAGTTTGAAGATAAAAAAAATTGAACAAGAAATTGCAAAGGGAGAAAGAGGCGAAGAGAAGAGCCTCGTGGTTCAAAAAGTGGAGTTGGTGGTAGTTTATCATGAATACAAGGATTCATACCTTGTACCTCATGAAACTAACATGTCCCTCCCCATTTTGTTTAAATCTTTTTTACAGGTTAATTATGTTTGGAAGCTTCAACCACACTACGTATGGAAAAGAGAGGTCAAGCTCCATCTCTTCCATGTTTTCCAATCAAAGGAGCATAATTTATTGAACTCATGGCATGGAAGCAGAAATTTTTCGTTTGATCCAGGGGGAGCAGTTACATTCATGAACAAAGTTATGATTTGGGACGAATCATCCTATAGAAGGAGGGTATGATGTGATCCAGAACCTCGATAATACTAATCATAGTAGGTTTGATGGAAAGAACTACAGATCAAGCCAAACAAAGCTTCCAGCATGTTCGAAGAGCTTCAAAGATCAAGTATTGCGAGAGTGAACAAGGTTTGAGGCTAAACCAAATGAGCAAGCCAAGAGACAAGTCGAGAATCGAGTTAGAAACCAAGAAGATCAAAATTATGCAGAAGCAAAGTTACGGCCGTAACCAAAGATTCTCACGGCCGTAAGTCACTCTCGGATCAAAATGAAGAATTCCAGGTTTTTCAAAGTTACGGCCGTAATCCTTAAGCAAAAGAATAGTTACGACAGTAAGTGATGTTGTCATGGCCGTAAGTTAGGATTGTCGCAACTAACGCGGATTTTTATTTCCTTTTTTTGTATTTTAATTCCTTTTTCAATTTTAAGTTATTTTATGTTAGTTAGAACTCTATTTTGAGTCCATTAGCGACTAGGGTTTTAATTTGCTTATTTATAGTCTTTTCCATTCATTGTATTAGACAGACTTTAGACAACTTTGATATTATTATTGTGAGGTTATATTGCTTTCAACAACCTTATTCTTCATTGAATAAAATTCGAACTTGCGAGTTATTCTTGTTAGTTCAAATCTCAATGAGAATTAATATTGCTTGTGATCAAGAAGTCAATATATCCTAGTGATTGTATTGGTTGCTTTGTTCAATTAATTTTAATTGGATCCATAAATCGTGGTTTCTTGGCGTTCTTGGGTCGATTCAATATTTTGTGGGTTGCGTAACTACAATTGCTACGTGGTTTGCATCACCCAAGCTATGAAAGCGTAAAAGATTTGATTGGTACTACTCATACCAACAAGGTCAACATTCTTTTCCAGAAGTCCATCTTTAGAAACTTCATAGTTAAGTGTGCTTGACTTGAAGCAATTCTATGATGAATGACCTCCTTGAAAGCTTTCTCGGGGAGCGTAGAGTGAGGGCAAAGTATGTTGAAAATATTCATGTTGGTACAGTGGGGACAATACGTCGTCGATCTAATGGTCGGGACAACCCGTTAAGTGGGACCTGAGTCGTTACAAATGGTATCAGAACCGACCGCCAGCTGAAAATTGGGAACTAAGTGTTATGCGGGACAAAGTGTTACGTCATAGGACGGGAGCCACCTCTAGAATTCCAACGCCTGGTAACGGATCCTCAGATGGTTTAAGAGCGACGAGGATGTTGCGAGTCTAACGGGGGGTGATTGTAACACCCAGGCTATGAAAGCTTAAAAGATTTGATTGGTACTACTCATACCAATAAGGTCCACCTTCTTTTTCAGAAGTTCATTGTTAGAAACTTCATAGTTAAGCGTGCTTGGTTTGGAGCAATTCTATGATGGGTGATCTCCTGGGGAGTTTTCTCGGGGAGCGTGCTAGTGAGGACAAAGTATGGTAAAAAGACTCATGTTGGTACAGTGAAAACAGTACATTGTCGATCTAATGACCGAGACAACCCGTTAAGTGGGACCCGGGTCGTTACAGTACTGTATAATTATCTAGGGAAGAGAAATGCCAAATTAGGCAATCCGCTTGGTGTAACGTTAAGGGAATGTCTAAAATGCAAGATGCATCCACCGGCCAGAACGAATGCATCACCATATTCTCATCCTAGCCTCCACTCAGTGCAATTAAATCACTAACCAAGTTCACTCCCTCGTGTTTAGGTGTCATCGGTTTAAAAGAAGAGTTATTCACTAGCCAATTATCTTCCCAAATATTCGTGGTCTGGCCATTACCAATCCGCCATCGTGCTCCCCTCACAATAACCTCCCGCCCCCACAATATACTTTTCCAAACATGTGTGCTGCCCCCTTTATCAATGGCTTGCAGAAAATGGGTATTAGGAAAATACTTGTCCTTCAAGATAGGGGTAGCTAAGGAGTCTGGATTATGAATAAGGAGCCAACCCTGTTTTACAAGCAGACTTTGATTGAATATACTCAATTTTCGAAACCCAAGACCACTCTCAAGTTTTGTTCTACTCAAACGCTCCCAACTAACCCCATGGTAGCTTTCTCTCTCCTTTAGTCAATCCCCACCAAAACTGAGAAATAAGACTCTAAATCTCATCTCACAAATAATTTGGTAAGCAAAATATGCTCATAATGTACGTGGGCATGGCTTGAAGAACTGCTTTAATCATAACCTTGCGTCCAGCATAAGAGAAGAATCCTCGGTTCCAGCTTGGATTTTCTTCCATTCACGCTCTTTTAACTCTCCAAAAGTTTTCATCTTACTCCTCCCCACCACAAATGACAAGCCTAAATATTTATCATGACTTTTATGGACTTCATTATTCAAAATATCTCTCAATTCCTTTCTCCTATCATTCCCAATATTCGGAGAAAAAGTGACAAAAATTTTGTCCAGATTGACTAGTTGCCCCGATGTTCTACCATACATGTTGAGAATCTGTAAAATAAAATCTGCATCCCTGGTGTTCGCCCTCGAGAAGATGATAGAGGCGTCTGCAAATAGAAGATGACTAACTCGAGGTCCACTTCTCGAACATCTAATCCCCATAAGATTTCCATTTTCCTCTTCTCTTTTAATAAGGTTCGAGAAAGTCTCAGCGCATAAAATGAAAAGATACGGAGAGAGAGGGCATCCCTATTTGAGCCCCCTAGACGGCTTAACATATCACTTATATCAACCATTAATTGTAAAGCAGAATTTTGGAGCGGATATACAATCCAGAATGCACCGACTCCAGTGTACAAGAAATCCCATATGCTCCAAGATGGCACCGATCTGCCGTATGCTTTACTCATATCAAGTTTAAGAGCCATAAAGTCTTTACTGCCATTATTCCAAACACGTTACCTTTAGAAATTTGCAGTATTTGTCCTCAATTTATAAGTTTATAGTAATTATTACCTCTATTTCTTGGATTGGGGTTTTAATTTAACCCTTTTTAATTTGTAACTTTTAAGTTGAAGAATTTATAGAGAAAATAGAAACTTATCCCCATCCCATAAAATGGAAAGCGATTTGACGTTTCATGATTTGATTATTCAAGTATATATTGACTAATTTTCACACAAGGTAGGTAGGCGGCCCCATTTGGCATAAACCGTCCAGGTTCACTCACCTTCCCAGCGCAGCGTTTACTCTTCTTATTTAGCCATCTTTCACAACATTTATTTTAAATCAAACATTCATACAACAAATTTTTCAAAATAACTTTTTAATCGTTCTAAATCATTTTTCAGCCACATATTTTATGTTGAAAATATAACATTATTTATGTTTGATTACGACGTGTCGATATCTTGTTGAAAGAAAAAATTGTCAAGAAGAAAATTGATAAGTGGATGGGGCCATGAACTGAAAAAGGCTTCTTGATTAGTGGTACGCGGCGGGGGAGGCGTAGGCGCCAAGAAGTACCAAAGGCGCACATGGTGGGATCTCAAGACTTTGCTTATATCCTCAAGTAATAATAATGCCAAGTTGCTAATTTTGTTTCTAAAGTCGCATATTTACTTGAAAAATATTTATCTAGAAAATATTTTCGTGAAAAATATCAATTGGAAGTGTTTGATTGGTTTAATTTTATAGGTGGAAAAATTGGAAAAATTTTCAAATTTTGTTGTTTGATTGACATTATTTTCCATGGCAAATAAAGTAAGATTTAGCTATTTTAATCAAAAAAAAATTTAAAACTTTTTTAACACATTTGTACTTGATAATAATAATAATATTAATTCTTGGATAAAAATAAGTCAATTAATAATAACAAAATTGATCAAATGTGACGAAAATGATTTGCCAGGTAACACGGCAAGTAAAAAACTACCAAAAGCCAACTCAAATATTTTCCTCCACTGCCATGCAAATCAGGCACGTGAACAAAGATAAGAAAAATATTTACTTGAGCAAATTTGTTGTATGAAACAGTTAATTTTGAGAAAATATGGAAAAAGTTTGCATCATCTATGGCAAATAATGAACTATCAAACACACCCTAAATGTCCATTTCTCTCTCCAACAAACCTATGAAAGCATAAATTTAATCGACTATATGAAATACAAATGGACAATTATGTACATAACATATGTAAGAATCTGAAATCATAATTTCTTAAAACTCATTTTCAATCACTCTTTCGTTTCAAAAAATAATTTTACATGGAAATTTAAATTTTATTGCCACGTTTTAATCACACATTTAAAAAAAAAAAAAAAATCACTTTTACGAAGCTCATTTTAAAATAAAGGCTTAAATTTATTTTTTAATGTTGAAAGTTAATTTGCAACTCGAACAATAGAGTATATAGTATATACCAAGCATTAAGTGGAATGAAAGAAATCTTGCCAGTATATATTCTTAATAAAAATTAAAATTAAAAAAAAAAAATCTCTCTAATTAAAAGCTATATTTTTACAATATATATTGGTAAAAAGTTTATACAAATTTGTATGATAATTGATGGAGAAATCTTTAAAATGCATGTTTTTAGGATTGATTTTTCTCTTAAATCGAATCCATCTTCTTTGATTCGTGCTCGTAAATTTCTATTTTAGAAATGAATAAATCTTCATGTGAACTTTCCTCGTTGGTGGACATTTGAATCTTGCCATTAAGATTAGTTGAATATTGGTTAATAAATCGAGAATTGAAAATCGATTAAAGTGACTTCGTGTCGACTTCGATCAAATACTCAAAAATTCGGCTCAATCCATTTAGGCAAAATTGTTTGCCACTTCACCGCTTCGGGACGCACAAACGGGGATCGACCTGCTCGGTCAGGTCACGAGGGTCGAGGGGGCAGCGCCCCCCGTGGGGGCTCGAGGGCAATGCCTCCGAAAGAGAATTTTGATTTCTCTTCATGTATTGAAGGATATATTTGGCATTTCGAAAACCAATATCGGATGAATGAGAAATTACGGAAAATGACAAAAATCAGGTCAAAATATTTGACCGTGCGGCCGCATGGTTGGTAAACCGTGCGACCACACGTCAATTTCATTTTCGGGTTTTTAAGTTAAACTGTGCGACCGCACGGTCTATAATCGTGCGGCCGCACGGTTGTCCGACCAGAAGACACCTTTTCGTAAATGTGCATTGTTTGGAAATGGTGCATGGTTTGGCCTTAAACCATTTCGTCCACACCCTTTCATGGTCTATATATTGGACCATTTGGGTGTCATATTCCTAACTTTTTGATATGCAAAACATCTCAACATCCTCACTTCTCTCCAAAATCAAATCATTTCATTTGTTTTGATATTCTTTCATTGCATCATTTGGAGTACATAAGACAAATTTGGTTCGTTGTACTTGTGTTTTGGAGTGCTACAAACACAAGTGAAGCTGTTGTATCTTGGGAGTCGATTGCCGTTATCCGTAGGCACCGTTGCGGGGCAAATTCGACTTAAGGACAAAGAGTCCAACTCTTGCCTCGGCTTTGTCCTTATTTTTCTTCTTCTTCTTATTTGTGTTTTTCCTTGCCGTTACTCTGTCCAAATTTCGGCTTGGATTTACAAACTTTCAATAATTGGCGTCACTATTCACAAATCCACCCAACAAGATGGCGTTCTGTTTGTATTTTATTTTGTATTTTCATTTTCGAAAATGTTTTGTATTTCTTGTTTTCATTTTTTGTTTTCAAATTTGCTGAAAATGCGTTTGGTTTGTCTTTTCTGAAAACTGTTTTTGAAAATGAAAAGCTGGAAAATACGTTCTGTTTGAAATTTTGCAGAATACTACTTAAACTATTTTTAATTAATTTGCTTGCAGAATACTACTGACTCAAACTCAAATTTCCTTTCACAATACACTGAAAAAACATGGTTACATGTAACACACTAATATGAGCATTAAGAGTTTATATTAACACAGCTTCGTCAGGTTCGGGATTTGAGAAAACTCTAGTTCTATTAAAATCCAGAAAATGCAACTTCTTTCAAAACCACATAGTCCATTTATCAGTGCATTTTTTGAAATATAACAATAAGAATTCTCACTTAATTTTTTTTTTTTAATGTCGATATTGAATTCAATAAAACTTTATTTAAACTTAGTTCCAAGTTAAGATAAAAAAAAAAAAAATCTTTATTTAGGCTTAGTTCCAAACTATGATAATTCTAAAAAAAACAATAAAAAATAAAAACTTTATATGAATCTTAGTTCCAAATTAAGATAATTCTTTTAAAAAAAAAAAGAAATGTCCAAAATGCGTTTTCCGCGTTTTGGACATTTTTTATCGAAATACACACAAAATGCCCAAAACGAGATTTTGGGCGTTTTGCGTTTTGTGTACAAAATTTTTTTTTCGTTTTTCAAAATGCGTTTTCGAAAATGGTAAATAGAACGCGTTTTTAGCGTTTTCGAAAATAAAAACAGAAAACAACATCAAAACAGTAAAGAGAACAGGGCATAAGTCTCTGTTTGGCAAAAAAAAAGTTTGAAAACATATTTTTTTATATTTTCAAGGTAAAATATGTGGTTGAAAAGTAGAGAAATAAAATATGTGTGATTAAAAAGTGGCTTAGGAAATTGTATAAAAAAAAATATATGATTAAACATGTTTCTTTTGTTTTGCCGAATAGAGACAAAATATTATTTCCGCGCCCATATAATAGTAGCTTATAAAGAAATTTTTTCACCTTGAAATTGCTTATATGAGAAATAAACAACTTTATTTTATTAACTACATTTTTGTTTTTCCAATGTATTAGAAAAATGATAATATTATAGTATATTATACAACACAATGACACAATGACGTGGCCTAATATACATTTGTCGAAAATGGGATTTAAGAGCAATCAAAGAAACAATTTTGACAACTCAAATGAACCGTTGACATGTTGTGAGCCTAAACTAAACATTCAACTCCACAATTTCAAACAATGTGCAATTTCAGAAGCTCAAATGATATCTTTAACATAGAAATGATTTACTAAACAACCAAGAGAACTATGACATGTCAATTCAAGAAATTTAATTTAACTTTTGAGTTTCACCTTATACTTATCCAATAATTAATTAAAAAGTTTGTCAAGCAACAAGAATATTCTCATGTTTTCCATCGACTATGCCTTTCGGCTTGATTTTCTGTCCGACACGCCCTTTGTGGACGAACCTTAACGATGCTTAATTGACCATTTCTCATATTTGGCATATTATGCAATGTGATCATTCATTGTAATGTATTAAGTATTTTCGATGAATTTATAAGTCCGACAAAAGCGAGGATTCCGTGTAGTTAAATTAAGTCATCCAATGTCATGATTTCTTATTGAAACACACCTTTTAAATACTAACGACATATTTAGAGTGATAGAATATAGAAAAATCTACAAATCAATTTGACAACATTGTCTCTAGCATTATGTATCAAATGTGTTTTTGCGACATGATTACATATCAACTTATTCATGTGAATGTATCAAGTATCAAAATATGTTTGTACAACAAATAATAAAATTCATGTAAGAGTACGACAATATAGTGCAAAAGTCTCGCTCCGTTGCCAGAAGTTGGCAACGTTATGTTGCCCACACTTGGCGCATTCTCACTGATGGATAGGCAGCATAACGTTGCCCACTAGCAATTTCGTATAGTGCAATACCATGGACCAAACGTGTGTAAATCTGAATATAAGTTGGTGGGTGTGTGAAATTAATTTGTCACAATCCTTCAACTACCATGAATAGTATGCATGATAAAGAGAAGGGTAAAAATGTAAAATTATATCAGACAATTATATTACACACTTGTACAACATCTCATAGCATCTCCAATACACTCCGTGAATTGGGGCTGACGTGACAATAAAATAGACTGACTTTTAGAGAGCGTGAATAAATAGACGGAGAAGTCAAAAATTTACTCTCCAATGATTCCTTCTACATTTAAATAATATTGATTATATGATTTTTTTTATTTAGAATTAAAATTAATTACTGTGCATAAATTGAGTCTTATCTGCAGGATTTCTCACTGTATAAAGAGTCCAAATAAAAATAACTTGTATCATAAAATATGATTGGCCAACATCTTATTTATAATAATTAAATAATTAAAAAATAAAAGTTAATGCTGAGTCGCATGTTCACGGAGCGTCTAGATGTACACGCTACACTCCACAATATCTATTTTTTTTTTTTTAGCGTCAAGTTAGTCTAACATCCTAATTCATGTTATGTATTGAAGATGGATTTTTATCATATTTTCGCTATTTATTGATGTATCATATATATTTTCTCAATTCATTAAATGCATTGGAAATGCATTGGAGATGCTCTCGTGCATTTATGGGTCCGTTCGGTTGGGATTTAATTAGGAGAGAGAAAGAATTTAAATTATTTTGTTAATTTATTTGTGTTTTCTAGGTAAGATGTAGTGTTAAAAATTGGAGAGAGAAAATGAGAATGGTTAAAAAGTGGTTTGAAAAATTGTGTAAATTAAATTTGGTTAATCATTACAAATTAATCGGGCCGCCGAACGGACCCTATATATTCTTAAAGATCTGCCAACAATTGGATTCTCGCTCTAAATCTCCTCCTATCCTCCAACAACTTTTGAACCCACCTAACCCGCCACCCACCCCTCTCAAAAACAGTCTCACACGGAATACCAGGATCCAAGAAACATGGCTACCACCTCCATTTCTCCAGCAAAAAATCCCATCAATTCCAGCACAAGAAATGTTGAACCCCAGAAAAAATCAATCTTTTCGAGGCATCTTTCATTCTCCAATTCATCAATTTCCCTTCAAAAACTGTCACTCGTTAAAGGTTCCCATTTTTCAAGAAAATTGCAACGCACACCGATATTCAATGTCCTCGAAACTGTCGAATCAAAGTCCGATTTGTTTTCAAGAACCCGGGATGCCGACAACGTTGTCAAAACTGAAAGGCCCACAATCCTCGTGTCCGAAAAACTCGGAGAAGCAGGTCTGGATTTGCTAAGAACCTTCGGGAATGTTGAGTGTTCGTATAATTTGTCCCCCGATGAATTGTGTGCCAAGATCTCTTTGTGTGATGCGTTGATTGTGAGGAGTGGGACTAAGGTTACGAGACAGGTTTTTGAGGCGGCGAAGGGGCGGCTTAAGGTTGTTGGTAGGGCGGGTGTTGGCATTGATAATGTGGATCTGCAGGCGGCGACAGAATTTGGGTGTCTTGTGGTCAATGCGCCCACCGCCAACACCATTGCTGCCGCGGAGCATGGCATCGCCTTACTTGCTTCCATGGCGCGTAATGTTGCACAAGCTGATGCTTCCATGAAAGCTGGTATATATATTTCAATTTTTTTGTATGTCCAATTAGGACTCAATTTAAAATATATATGAATCGAAGAAGAAAATCAAAAGATAGTCTTATGTGTTGCTCTGTGTATTCTTATATGTGTTTTTGCGATAATTTGCTAAACAGGGAATAATAAGCACCAGTTAATTGGCTCTGGATTTCAGTTATGTATTTGCTACAATACTAGATTGATGTGAACCTTTAGGATAATTCATGGAATTGATTAAATCTGTAAGCTTTCTGAGCAGTCTTGAGAGAGAAAAAAATGGTGAATTTCTTGATCTGGCTTACTTGAATTTTTGGCTGTTAAATTTTCTGTCTAAGCATGAAACAATCTATGAGTGGCTGCACAGTTCACTGCACGTTTTAATCTGAAGGAGCGAGTAAGAAAGATTGAAAATAAGAATTATTCTATTTGAGTAATGCCTTTGACAAATGCCCTCACATGTGGTGTGTGACGTGTGGACCTCGCACACCACACGTGAGAGCTTTGGTCAAGGGCATTGTGAGAGTAGACTTATTGTGAAAATAATAACCTTAAATAACATGTGGTAGGAACCATATATGAACAGGGTCATGGGGAGTACTTCTGAATTGTTTTTACAATCTCATTTAAAGCTTTGATTAAAACTGAACTATCCAATGCCAGTTCATAATTTTATTTATTTATTTTTTTTCAAATAATTTATCTTCCTTGTGGCTTGAAGAAAAAAATCCCATTTCATTTGTTTATGATTTTGTCACTGCCTGAAGAAGAAGTAAGTGACAGTATATTTTATGAATGGATGACGTTGACCTTATGGATGCAAACATTTTAACATAGCTTAATATTCCTTAGATAATATATTTAATCATATAGTTTAGTGGTCTAATTTATCACTTATCTAGCAAAACTGGTTTCATACGAGCTGATTATTTCTTCATTAAACATTAACAGGAAAATGGCAACGCAACAAGTATGTTGGCGTTTCTCTGGTTGGGAAGACATTGGCAATCATGGGATTTGGTAAAGTTGGTTCTGAAGTTGCAAGACGCGCAAAAGGACTGGGCATGCATGTTATTGCACACGACCCTTATGCTCCTGCGGATAGAGCACGTGCTATTGGTGTTGAGTTGGTCTCTTTTGATCAGGCAATCTCTACTGCAGACTTCATTTCACTCCATATGCCTCTTACTCCTACAACTAACAAGGTATTTAATGATGAAACCTTCTCGAAGATGAAAAGGGGTGTCCGAGTCATAAATGTAGCTCGAGGCGGTGTCATCGACGAAGATGCCTTAGTGAGGGCCCTTGATAATGGAACAGTTGCACAGGTATACTCTGAGCGTGAATTCCGCATTTTGTCCAAATTATTTGACCACTGAAATGCCCTTATGATTACTCTGTTTCAGCCTAGTTGTATCTGATTTGGCATATTCTCGGATTTTAACAGCTACTTTGCATCATTTCATACATAGAATGATGTTTTTATTATCTCCAATGAGGTGACGAAATTCCTGAAGACCTTGTTAATACTATGTGTAACTGATTTTTGTGCATCGTGGTATTTATTAGGCGGCACTTGATGTGTTCACAGAGGAGCCACCACCTAAAGATTGCAAATTAGTGCAACATGAAAATGTTACTGTTACTCCACATCTTGGAGCTAGCACGAAGGAAGCGCAGGTACGAATTTCTTGTGGATGTTGCATCATGCGCGTCATCTGAGCTGTCAACTTTAATGCTTATATATATTTCAGGAAGGAGTTGCAGTTGAAATTGCTGAGGCAGTTGTTGGTGCTCTGAGAGGGGAACTTTCTGCTACTGCGGTCAATGCTCCTATGGTTCCTGCCGAGGTAAAAAAAAAAGAAAAAGTTACTATCTTCTGTCTACACGTATGAGATCCATACATTACTTGTGAATAACATTGTTTCCCAATTTTGCAATCAGGTGTTATCTGAATTGGCTCCTTACGTAACGCTAGCCGAGAAACTGGGTAGGCTAGCTGTACAATTAGTTGGTGGTGGGAGTGGAATTCAATCCGTGAAGGTGGTGTACAAATCAGGTAGGGATCCAGATAACTTGGACACCAGACTTGTTCGTGCCATGATAACAAAAGGCATTATCGAGCCTATATCTGACTCTCATATCAACCTTGTGAATGCTGATTTCATTGCCAAGCAAAAGGGTCTCCGAATTAGCGAGGAACGAGTTTTGTTGGACTCGTCATCATCTGAGAATCCTATCGAGTCGATCCAGGTACATGTAAGTAACGTGGAGTCAAAATTTGCAAGTGCTCTGACGGAGAGTGGAAATATTAGCATTGAAGGAAGAGTGAAGTTCGGGAGACCTCATCTAACATGTGTTGGATCATTTGGAGTGGATGTGAGTCTGGACGGAAATCTGATATTATGCCGTCAAGTAGACCAACCGGGCATGATTGGAAAAGTGGGAAACATCCTTGGAGAGCGTAATGTGAATGTGAGCTTTATGAGCGTGGGAAGAAGTGTTAAGAGGACAAAAGCCATAATGGCAATTGGAGTAGATGAAGAACCAGATAAGGATACACTTATGAAGATTGGCCAAGTGCCTGCAGTTGAGGAGTTCGTTTTTCTTGAACTTTAGAGAGCTTTCTGGACTTTCAATCAAGAATAAAATGAGGTGGCAGATTCTTCCCTTCGCTACCCTTCCCTTCCCTTCCCTGTCTGTTATACCTACCTACCTAGTTCGAGTTACTCCCTGTTCGGGATGATAGTATTATCGTCGTTTTTAGTAGATTGAATGAACGAATTCAAGGTTTCATATTTTGTTGTCATTGTTTAGGGTTAAAAGTTGAAAGTCGTGCCTATTGGAATCGTGCCAAGTTGAATGAATTAAACGTCGACCGTATTGTCTAAATATTGCTTTGCATTGGGCAAATCCATTTTTTGTATTTCCTTTGATCTCTCTATCGTGAAGACGACAACATGGGTGTCTCTTTGTTTGCCTCACTTGTTATGACTTACGGGTAGATTATATTATATTGAAAAAACGTTTGTCATTAAAAAGTTGCTGATTGTTTTGATTGTGTTATTAATTTTTTTTTTGTTATTAATGCAGATATTAAAAGTGAAAATGAACAGAAATTCACGAGAAAGCAGCATTGATGTTATCCCTGTAAATTTAATAAGATTATATGGTCTTGCCAAAACGGGCCACCCGTCTCAGGACCAGGCACTGATTAGCCCATCTTTGTAGACCTGGCTACCTGCACCGCAAGGCCAGGCTTCCACGAGAAACAATATAGTTCGCCCATTTTAACATGACTAAGTGCCACATACCTGCCCCTATACGGGATTCAATACTGTTCAACCGAGCAACTAAAGTCTATCTAAATCATTTGTTTGAAGTCATGGGCAAAATGAAGCAACACACAACGATCCAGGTAAAAAGAAGAAGCAATCTACAAACACACGTCGTCCTCAGATCATGTCAATGGAAATTTATAAACTGCAGAAAATTGAACTCCTATGCTGATGATAGTAATAACTGCTGCCAATCCCCGCACACTATAATTGCCAGCTCATCATTTCCCACTGGGCACAAAAAAAGAGAGTAAAATCTGTAATAAAAAAAAATATTCTTTTTTGACTATTTAAATTTGCTTAAAATGATATTGCAACTGAGTCAAAAAGAGCTGAAGAGGACATATAACATAGACGTACGTATTCTGCATCAACGTGATGTTGTCCCCCTTCAGAAGAATCCTCCCTGATATTAAAAAAATAAAAATGAAAAATAAACACTAGAAAGAAAAGACAATTGATCTATAAATTCGGTAGAAAAGAATATGCAGAATGTGAATTTCACCACTCACCCAGTTGCTTCCGGCTCTTCTTCTTTATACTGACTTCCTCAGCATCATCCAGAACCAAATTCATATACTCATCAAAGCCCTGTATTAAACAAGATAAAAATGGATCATATGATCCTCGAAGATTTTAGCATGGACAATGAGGCAAATACTGAAAGTTCAAAATTTTCTAGCTAGTTGCTGAGCTGTTATTGAGATAGAGGGAATAAAAAATGATGTGGCTAAAATATTCGAGTCATGAGACCAATATGAACTATAAGAACCTACAAAACCATAAAAAGAATCAACCGACAACTGTTCAAAAGGAACTGACGAGCAGATATATGTACACAACTAGAGAACACCGTGGGGGGAAGGGATTGTGTGGGTGAGCGCATTCTGTGCATCATTCTTCGACACTCTTCGATTTGTTTGCACATTAAAAAATAAAAGTATACAGCAAGTTAAAAATGAATGTACAATATGAATGCAACAGCTGCGTAACTTATGGGGGCTTCCTTCGAAAAAAGAATTCGGAATTCCAAAATCATTCATGAATGAGGGGCAACTAATGTAAATGTGTGTGCAATAGTGGAAAATTTGACCCCGTAGAAAATTTAAAATGTAACTTCAAATAAATAGTACAGACAACGTTCCTGTAGTTAAGTGTATTATTGGGTAGACTTGAGTTCAAATACCATATACCGTGTTATTTTTCTTTCGAGAAACTTGAGCAATTAGTCCTCAACTAAAGCATTTCTAGCAATTTCATCCTCGACTTTTAAAAATAACTTTTTATTCCTCAACATTTAGTTCCATATACCTATTTCATACACGATTCACCCAAAATTGATTTGTTTCATGTTTTCTTAACAATGTTTTTGAATAAAATAAATGGTTTATCATATACAAGATTTTAGTCTAAGTCAAAGTAACAATTATTTTCAAACACACATTTAATGGGACCCGCATCTTTTCAACCTCACATTTAATTCATTTTTATCAAAATTTACTAAAAATCTAATTTTTATCCCCACCAAATAGGGGCTCAATGTTTTCTTCAGGAACCACTTTCCACAAAATGTGGCTGCATAATTGACTGTGCTAAGCAGCCACCATAGTGTCACTGGCACTGTAGCACTGTCGACCGCCATAATCACACCACCCCTAAGCTAAAAACCCTGGCTCCGTCCATGTGTATGTGGCAAGGCAAATCCCAATTGGATGTAATCGAGTACACCAAATGAATTCCTCAAATGGTACTCGATCCCACACTAATTTTCATGAATAATGAAATTTAATAATTTACGTGTTGATATTAGGAATCATGATGTGAATTGTGAACAGGATGTACTGTAAAATTAGATGGAGAAGTGATATCTACGAACAGTAAACATAATTTATAAAGTATAAAACGTTGATAAAATGAATGACAGAAATGTATCAAAAGTAATAAGAACTGGGAAAATAACATCCATAAATGAAGGTAGAACCAATAGAGTTTGATTTGTGAGAACTAAAGTTAGAATTTTTGACAGTGAGAGATGCTGTCAAAAACAGTACAGGTCAACAATATCCAAGCTTGTGCTGGTTTTGTTGTTCTTTAGAAGTTGATGGCTACCATAACTGTGCCCTCTTGCACCCTCTTGCACCCTCGTGCATAGTGTTTGAGTTTCCCCAAGTCTATTTAATTTTCATTTTGCCAACACCAAAAAAGATGTGGGAGAAATTCAAGAAGTTTTTGATTGTGTGATTGAAAAATGTGTAAAGTTGTGGGTCACATAGAAATGTGTGGTTGAAAATGAATTTGAGAAAAAAGTTGAAAATTTTTTTCTAGACCAAACAAGGGCAAAATAATGAAGATTTTCACCGAACTTTCAGGATAGAATATCTCACACGACACCTAATTTCAATGTACCTAGTCTAGGAAATCAATAAATTACAAAATTTTTCAAATCATTTTTCAACCATACATTTTACCTTAAAAAAAAAAAAAAAAAACATAAATAAACCAATTTATAAACCACATTCTTTTATTCTTTTACCAAAGATATGCAAAATCACAATAATACGTAAATTCAATACATTTAGACAAACCCGCAACAGATGAAAATAAATAGAAAGCTAAAGCTATGTTTGATTCACAAGTTGGAAATGGAAAATCTTTTCCATGTAAGTCGGAAAAAGTTTTTTTTCACAAAATGGTTAGAAAAGATTTTTCAAGAAAATGACTTAGTTTGTGCTTTGTATGATTGTACCTAGAAAATATTTTGTAGGCTAAATGTTACAACCAAACGTGGAAAATATTTTCTTTCAGTGTATAATTTATAAAGTACGGAAGACTAACAATTATGCGCCCTTCAATCCTCAGATCCTTCTGCTCGAAAAGCCATATCTGAATTCGAGCTTTCTGCAAACAATTTAACATAGGAAAATATAATTCCATCCTTCTAGCTTCAATTTTTTAGCAATTTGATAGTAATTATAACTTTTTAAATAACGACGAGGACTTACACTTTGAAGAAACCTGAAGATGAGGTTCTGCAAATTTAAAACAAAATTATTTAAACAACAAAAAAAACAGAGAAATTTGCGAGCCTATAGAGAGAGGGGGAAAAAAAGGGAAGGGAAGGGAAGTGGTGAAGCACAATGGGTTGGGTCATTATCCGCTGGACTTTGGTGCTTGCCATGGCTGTTACTTGTGGCTCTACTGCAGATTCTTCTTCTCCGGTTCTTCGAGCAGAGCGCCAAAAACCCTAGACAATGGAGGCTTGGATCTACGAGTATTTTCCGTCAAACTTTTATTCCACGT
Source organism: Ligustrum vulgare (assembly GCA_963555705.1). Classification (NCBI taxonomy): domain Eukaryota; kingdom Viridiplantae; phylum Streptophyta; class Magnoliopsida; order Lamiales; family Oleaceae; genus Ligustrum; species Ligustrum vulgare. The sequence continues at coordinate 623,882 of OY743172.1, read as the reverse complement.
TAATGGCAACCTCTTTTATCTACCTATATATAACACTCACTAGCACTAGCATGCCTTCCGTTTTATGCTTGGCAGAAATTATTTAAAAATATCGATTTCGATAAGTATTTTAAATGCCTGCACATATTTAATACAAATTCAAAATACATGAAGAATAGTATTTTATCATAATAACTATTTTTTATTTAATACAAATTCAAAATACATGAAGAATAATATTTTATTTTAATAAAATATTATTCTTCATGTATTTTAAATTTGTATTAAATATGTGCAAGCACTTAAAATACCTTCTTTGATTAGGTAAATTCAATTCATTTATTTAAGTAATAAATGACTGTTAATTTAAATAATTTTTATGAGTTACTATTAATTTCAAAGAAAATGCAAAATTAGTACTATTTAATGATATGTCATGTTTAATGTAATATTATGAATACAATATCGATTCTGCTGAAGGTATCAATATATTTTTCATGATTTCTGCATTTGCTGCTCGTATTTAAGTTTTTTTCAATTTTCATTCAAAAATATCAATCATAATAATTATAAACACGTGCATAATCCTAAATCAGCCAGTATTTGTATTTAATCAATTAAATTATATTTTTACTTATAAAATCAAGTAGTCCAAATAATAATTACGTAAATTTAGTAATTATTATGATATGACGACAGACAATGTTGGAGTAAAAAAATTATATACCATACAATATTTACACAACTATTAAAATTAAGAATGATTAAAAAAATATTATTCATTCTTAATGATAATATTCACAATTTCTACAATTGTATCGCGTATTTAACGTTTTCTCTAAATCTTTTTTAAAAAAAATCAATCACAATAATTATAAACGTGTGTTTAATCTGAACCCAACAAATATTTGTATTAGACTAATAAAATTAATATATTTTTACTTAAAAAATTAAGTAGATAAAATAATACTTACTCAAATTTTGCAATTATCATGACATGCATCATGACATGACAATCGAACAACGTTGAAGGTCAAGAAATTTATCAAAAACTTTAGACCATATAATCTTTAGACAATTATTAAAATTATTTATATTTGTTTTGTTAAAAAAAAGTATGAATATTAATTAAGATTTAAAAGATCACATTTTCAAGATTATTATAGAAGATAATTAATGAACAATGAAAGAAAAAGTCAAAATTCATATTTCCTGATTTTTGTAATTATTGCAAAAATTAATTTTCCAACGTGACCCTTCGGGTGTTGTATTTTGAAAATGTAGCTTTGTCCCAATTTTTGGGGTTTGGGGCTTACGTGAACTTGAACGATCTACGTATACTTATCTGCACAATTGATAGAATTACAAAAATTATAATAGTTAGCCATTGGAATATGGACCAAGATGCAGATATTTTTTATTTTAATAACCCTTTGCAAGCTTCCATGACATAGACATGCAATAATATGTGTTTTAACAACCACTACATTTGGGGGGGAAAAAAGGATTTGTTACGCATTTTAAAAAGTGGTTAATTCTATTTTGAAAAGGTTGAAATAATAATAATAAGATGGTTGGGAATTTTAGAAACTCCCATTAAATTCAATGTTTTATAAGTAGAATTGAAGTCGACGTCTAATATTTTATACAATTACACAATCTAGTTCTGAAAGAAATATAACTTTATTTTAGTTTAAGCATTCTTTTTCTTATTTAAAAAAAATATATAAAAATATCAATCTTAAATAGTGTTTCACGTTAAAGAATTGTCTCTATTGTCCAATTGATTTAATTTAGGCCAATGTTATTAAGGGAAGAAATATGACAGTGTAATATTTATTATTTATTTTATCAAGTAGCTTTAAATCACATATATTGATACACATGATCTGCACTGTCACAATGTCCCCATAGAATTATTGTATTCTTAATATTTGAAGTTGAAAAAAAAACAGTATTCTGAATATTAAAATACAGTACAACTATTATACGTTAAAAAAGAGTAACAAAATAGAATGTGTTAAATTACCCCCAAAAAATATATTAAGGAAAAATTCCAACAATAAAAAATCTGTTTCACCATTATGGTTGCAAGTGAGATATAATAAAACTAATTACATTTACTCTTTATGAAATAGTTATTGGGATGAAGTTTATTAAGTCGAATAAGAGACATTAAAGCGGTACATATTTTTTATTGCATTTTATATATAGTTTACAATTTTTTATTCCCAAATAAACAATTTTATATTAAATAAAATAATCAGAATAAATGCAGCACAATTTTGTATTAAATAAACATTGAAACAGTACATTTTTATTGCATTTTATAATTGGCATGAACTTTTACAGAAACATAAATTCTACCTCAAAAAGTATCGTTGAATGTCCAGATAGTTTTTTAAAAAAGCACATAAAAAAAAAAAAAAATTGAAGTAACCTTTATGCATGTCTCAAACGTGTTCACTTCTTCGTCGTTCCCAAACACGAGAAACGACCCACAACTTCAATGCACACTATGTTTTAGTTGGGTTAATCTCGAATATCATATTGATACGTTTAAATACGATGTCAAAAACTCGGCCAAAAAAAAATCATGAGTTAAAGGATGAATATATATTAGTTTGCAATTCCAACGAGTAAGAAAAAAAATGCACCAAAAGTTGACTCACCTACGAAACAATTAAGAACCTGAATGCAACCATTCAAAGACTTAAAATTCTAGAAGCCAGACCATTTTCTCCTCTACATAAAAAGAGCGAATAAATTTTACAGTTCACTTTTGTTCCATGACTTTTCACACTTGATAGTCAATTTCTGGTTTCGAAAAAGTAAACTAATTTATCTTTTGTACAGTAAGCCGGTGGACAAAATATCTCTTTCTTTTTCTCCCCAGAAACACTACCTTCTTCAGATCTTAATTCCTCTGAACAAAACCGGTTCTTCTCTCCGTACTACCCTAGTGGATTGCAAGAATAGTTATCGTGATATCACAGCGGGAGTCTACATACTAGGTCTTCATACGTTCATCTTTCTTGATCCAGGTAAATTTGAAGATTTCATCGAAAAATGTTCTTCCTATCACGCCATCTATGAGTAATCGAGCTGACTATAGAGGTCTAATTGTTCAGCCGATTTTTTTTTTTCATAATTCTTCATAGTTTCTTCAATTTCGACTACAATGTGTTTGATTAAGCGTTGGATATTGAGTTTGATATCTGGGTCAAATAGTTCTACGTGTTATTTGTTCAAAATCCAGTAGTTTTTTTTAATTGGCAAGCACGCTTAGGTCCAAATCTACTGTTCACTCGACAAGGTACCGATTATACTTTGTGTTAGGAAGATCTTCTTTAATGGGGTATGAAAAACCATTACCTAAACTTCATGTACCTCAACTTTTTCTGCTACATGTAGTGCTTCAAAAGGATTTACTAGTAATAACTCGTTCTAACTTTTTCCCTTAGCAGCCTTCCAACATCCTCAAGGTCCTTAGAGTGCTCACAGTTCGGATTTATCAGATAGCTAACACTGGCCTTTTCCGGTTGTGATATTTTATGTTATGCTTGTGAAATCAAGTTGAAGGAGCCATTTCATTACTATTACTAGATTTATACTAAAATGTTAGTTAAAATTTCTCTGTTGTGTAATAAGTTTCTTACATCTCTATAACACTTCTTAAATTAACAAACTCAACTGGTATATTTCCGCTCAAATCATTCTTCCTCAAAGTCCTGTTGCATAGAGGGAGTAAGATGAAGGTATATGAATGAACTAAAATCAGGTCATGAAGAACTCAAATTGACTCATTTTCTTCCTTTCTTCTTAAGTTTAGTTTCTTTCTCTTAAAAGAAAACATAATTGTGTAGGGGTTCTTCTAGGTATATTTAACTTGTTCTTCTATCCCCACGATTTTCAGCCTTTTGTCTGATTTAGAATTAGGCTTGCAGCGATCAAGGAGTTAACTTTGACTTCGAAGTTATTGTTTATGTTAGCAATGGAATATTCTCTTTCCTGCATTATGTTACAACATTCAAAATGTGGATCTGTCTATAATATTTGCAATTCACACTTGATTCTATACCTGCAGCTTGAATAGCCAAGCTAAATTGGCTTCTTCTCCGCAACAATGGAAACAGACGAGCCTGCTATCTATTCTGCTCCCCAAGTACAACTAAAACTGACGTCAACATGCAAGATGCTAAAGGCTCTGCTGATATCTCCTGGGCTCCAAATGGTGTCCATGAATCGCAAGATAAGCCCGTGTCAGATGGAAACATATGCTAAGATTATATAAAATCTTAAGTTTTTTAATACTAACTATTTCCTTGTGTCAAGAAATACTTATATGATCACAATTTGCAGGAAAAACTTGTTCACAAAAATTGCCACACCCCCATGTACATTTCTTGATCAATCATTTTACACTCTTAAGGTACGGTCTTCCTAACTAGCATAATGTTTTTTCTTGTAATTTAATTGCTCATGCTCATGGTATAATTCCTAAAGAGGTTTCTTTATGTATCAGCCTACATCAGATCATTATGATTTTGGTTTAATTTCATCCAAGTTTGGACTCTTTCAGCATTCATCCAAGTTTTTCATTATCATTAGTTTGTAGAAGCAAAAGTTCATAGAGGAATTATAAACTGGAAAATATGTACAACTCTCACTTTTCACGTGAGCATCAGATTGTATGAAATCACATTTCTACACGATCACCTAATATTTATTATTGACTTTTTTTTTTTTTTTTTTGAAAGCATTGTCCGAGCACATTGGGCCCCTAGATGAAGCATAAGGAATCATATATGCAATCAATTCCTATATGGTTCTTCAGTTTGCAATATAACCTTTGCATGTCACTTCGTGATTCCAACTCCATCTACGGCTTTAGAAGAAAAGCATTTGCTCATTCCAAATTCATGTACGACCAAAAATCACATAAATATCCTCTTAAAATTGCAATGGAATAATGGAAATAAATTCAACTGTCAAACGATTCTCGGAGACCTCCACTAATTTGGAACAGGTGTATAGGTCATTATAATTCCTTACTAAGATAAAAGCTTTATTTATTTATTTATTTATTTTTTAATTTTTACTTATGAAAATCTTATTTTCAATATATTAAAAAAATTATTTTTAATCATGTCTATCCAACGTATTAGGGAGGAAAAACTTCCAGAATTGTGAACTTTACATATATTTATTTTGATCAACGTGTTTTGGAATTTACTTTTTGTGTTATACTTTGTCGATTTTAAGAATTTCAAGCTCGATAAATGATTGCCCCAAATGTATTCGAGTTATGTCACTTCTCAAGTTCATTTGAGTCCTTTTGTTTCTTTCTATCAACTCAACTAATATCTACCTACTCTGATGATAAAACAGTATTTTCAGCCATCAGAAGTGGGTATCCTGATTGAGTCTTTGTGCAGCCTCTTGTTTCTATCCATGCTGGGAATATCACCAAGGAAGCCTCTTATGTCCAACATCCATAAGGTAGTTTCAATCTCTTTGTTTCTCCTTTGCTACCTTTCAATGCATTCACATGTTTCGGATCACCAATTTACGAGATTCCATTTTTTCATGCATCTCATCAAGCTCATAGGACTTGATTAATGATACAGCTTCTACCTATTCACATTAAAAGTAATCATAAAGCATGCACATTAAAAGTAATGATCAAGCATAGGAATTACAAAAATAATTTTTTTTTATTAAAATGGAGAAAGTAAAATAAAGAACAAGAGCAATCTCTTGTATACTTTATGAGATAATTACTCTCTTCAACTATTAACATGTAAGATCAGAGCAAGTAAATGAAATTTAAAGTAAATTGCACTCTTTTCTTTAGTGGCTACAAAGGAAACTTTTGTATATTGAATCTTATCCCTCGAATTGATTATTGAGTTTACAGAATTTATTCCTAACATCTCAATTGAGCGAGTTTCTACTATTAGCTCTATGTTTAGACGAAACCAAGAATTTTGCAAATTGTTATTTTTTCATGAATGCTACATAATGGTATGGTAATTTTTTTTATACTTTATATCCACTCCTTTATCACCTCCATATAATTCTGGAAACTTACTGTTGTTCAATCTCATTAAACTTTGACAAAAATATTAGCCATACTCCACTAAATAGAAAAAATAGGAATGACTACTGCAGTGGCAGCAACAACAGGAATAATTTAAAGCAATTATATTATATGCTCTGAGCCTCTGATCATTTGTTCATTTCCATGTATCTATCTCTTTTCTGTTTGTTTAATTCTGATTTTTGGATTATCTTTGTGATAGTTATACTACCACTGCCCTTCTCCAGTGAATGGCGGACGAGAGCAACAAAGCAGCGTTCCTTTCAACTAGATGTCCTTTTACAAGGCTATCAGATCATCTGCTGATAGAGATATTCATTCGCGTTCCCATCTCGGAGTGGGGACAAGTCTCGTGTTCAAAAGCACTGGGCTGATTTGCCCAATCTAATACACTACAACCATAAATCTCTCTCGAAAAAAGACGATTTGTGGCTCCTCCCTTAAACACGAGTTTTCGCTGCTTTTTCCAGTTAAGGTGTTCTTTCTTCTGGCTCCTTCAAACAAGAATTCTCTCTACTTTTTCCAAGTAAGGTGTTATTTCTTTTGGTGTTGGAATCTAACTCATATTTTCAATTTTGAAGGAAAATGGGAATTTTAGGTGAGAGTTTCGAGTTCATTGTGCAAGATCTGTACAAGATTTTGACTTATCTTTTCATTTTTTCCTCTCGTCAACAGAGAATTATTCGATTTAAAACATTTTTGATTTTTTCGAATTTTTTTTCTTAATGTTTTTTTCTAGGGATTTTTGGGATTTCATTTCTTTTTCAGTTTGGTAGGGGAATTGGGATCTTTGTTAATTTTCTCCATTTTTTTTAAAGGTTCAATTTCGAAGATAAAGGGGATCTTCGGTAAGGCTTTCGAGTTCATTGTGCACGATCTATTCAGATTTTAACTCATCTTTTCATATTTTTTATTCAAAATTTTCATAAGTGGAGAGATTTTGTTTCAAGAAGTGCTGAAGAGAGAAAAACGGAGAGATGAATGCTTGTTTATGTGTGCAATAATTTCATCGGTACATCTTCATGCATGATAGTTTAATTCTAAGAGGAAACATGCCTTATCCTTTGGAGAAATAATACAGTGATCCAATATAAGTTTCTATTAACCTTCTGATGAGTTCATAAAATGTAGAAATTCTATTTGTATGTTTTTACTTAAAAAAACATTGGTATTTGCTGGCTACAATTGGGTTCGTGATAGGATTGAGCTGGCGATTGATTTTTTTTTGTTGCTTTGTAGGTAATCGCTAACGAAATAAAACATTGCAAGACTGACTAATTCCCTAGGTTAGATTCTCTGCTTTTGTTTGTTATATCAGTTACACTTCCAAGTTTCTTTTCATCAAAATCCCTTATTGTTTTTGCTGAGGCTTCTTGTTTATGATTGGACTAAACCTCTAATATGCTAAGTTCTTTCATGCATTTTTCGATAAATCTCACAGCTTAGACTTTATCCTGGAAGGCCTAATATGACAATCTTCTCTGCTTATCAGCTCATTACTGGCAAGTCAAAGCACGCAATCAATCTTCATACTATAAGGCTAATATATCTGAAGTCATTTGATTTATTGTTCACTTGGTTTCATCAAGGGGTCTTGTTCACTTGATTAAAAATGGAAGACTTTTACCATTCACTCTCCCTCCCACCCACCCCAATGTTTTGAGGTTCAAGTAATGGGTTGCAGATGGTTGTCAAATGTCAGCATGTAATTACTCAACTTTCATGTCTCTCCAAAGTAGGAGATGTAATCTGGTTGTTGTCTACTTTATGAAAGTTTTGTTAATCAATTCATCACATGAACCAAATTTCTTGTTCAATTTCATGTGGTTCAAAACCAAGTCAGTTAGAACAAGTTAATCTAAGACAACTCTAACTTGCTTTCTGTTACTCTTGAAAAACTTGGTTAAATCAAAATGATTTTCATTGTTGGCTTCAAAATGTGGATTATAAACAAAATGATGTGGCCATTTTAATTACTCCATCCATCCCATTTATATAGGCTTGTTTGACTTTTCACATAGATCAAGAAAACATATTTAATGTGATTGAAAATGTAATTTTTGTAAAGAAAATTTCGCAAGTTACCCTTATTTAAGTATTAAGACTATTATTATTGAGAGTAATACATAGAGGTACATTAGTAAACAAACAAAATAAATACTTCCCAATAAAAAAAATTCTATTTCACTGGATTTAGTCATCTTCCAGTTGTCTACAGTAAAATATTGGATTTGATGTATAATCTGGTGATTGTCATCAACCAAAGACCAACAAACACACAGTCTTAAGGTAAGAAAAATGTAAAGTTGAAAGTTTAGAAGTGAAATCTTTATTTTGTAGTATATAGATTGACGATGTCAATCTTCAGTTTATTCGGTATTTTTATTTTTACAATAATGATTGTTACACTATTATTGTAGAGCTTCATCTGTTTTGACAAAGAGAAAAACCGTAAGTGAGATGAAAGTATTTTTTTTCACCTCAGACTTTGCTCTTCATTCGCCAAGACATCTAGCTTCCCTAATTTTTTTTAACACATCTTCCCACCTCAATTGTTAAATTTCAAATATAATGTTGCTGCTCGTGTCAACCTTGCTTGTTGGATTAGTCGTCGTTATTTACACCGGAAAAACACTGCCTCTTCTGTTCACACACATAATTCCTCTCTTCAACCGACAAATTCTCCAACACAGTTTCATCACTTCATCTTGAGGCGGTCATTGACTCATTGCTTATGCTACAACAAAACAAATCCATGAATTAACCACTTCCCATTAATTAAACAGGTAGAAGGTGCGTTGGATGCTTCCCAACCCTAGCGTCGTTCATTTGGCCAAAATAACTATAAATTACCGATTTGTTACCACCAGAAGAGAAGATACTTGAACCTCCAAACCGGACATAAATTAAAGGTGAGGAGGTGAGATCTCGACGTTTTTCATCGACGTCCAAACTCCGACTGCATTTGGTATGCTGCTTTGTTTTGTTCGAAATATTTTTCTTTATTAATGCCCAGACTTCTGATGCTTTTGGGTTAGTGTTCTTTTATTCCCTTTGTTTCCTAGAATTATTATCCAATTTTCTCATTTTCAATCTTACCTAATGTATAAAGAACATTTGCATGTTAACACAATGAGAATATAAAATGTGATAGTGTAACGACCCGGGTCCCACTTAACGGGCTGTCCCGACCATTAGATGACGGCGTACTGTCCCCACTGTACCAATACGAGTCTTTTCAGCCTGCTTTGTCCTCACTCGCACGCTCCCCGAGAAAACTTCCCAGTAGGTCACCCATCCCAGAATTGCTCCAAGCCAAGCACGCTTAACTTTGAAGTTTCTAACGATGGACTTCCGGAAAAGAAGGTGCACCTTGTTGGTATGAGTAGTACCTATCATTTCTTTTAAACTTTGCTGGCCTGGGGTGTTACAATCACCCCCCGTTAGACTCGCGACGTCCTCGTCGCGCTTAATCCATCTGAGGATCTGTTGCCAGGCGTTGGGATTCTAGAGGTGGCTCCCGCCCTATGGTGTAGCACTTAGTTCCCGATTTTCCGGCTGGCGGCCGTCTCTGATACCATTTGTAACGACCCGGATCCCACTTAACGGGCTGTCCCGACCATTAGATGACGGCGTACTGTCCCCACTGTACCAATACGAGTCTTTTCAGCCTGCTTTGTCCTCACTCGCACGCTCCCCGAGAAAACTTCCCAATAGGTCACCCATCCCAGAATTGCTCCAAGCCAAGCACGCTTAACTTTGAAGTTTCTAACGATGAACTTCCGGAAAAGAAGGTGCACCTTGTTGGTATGAGTAGTACCTATCATTTCTTTTAAACTTTGCTGGCCTGGGGTGTTACAGATAGTATACAAGTGAATGTAGAAACAGGTCTGCAGAAGTGACTATTCCTACTCCTTATTGGGCCAATGGCTTTTTAGATGTCAGGAGTGTAGAGTAGAATTACTTCCTTCTTGCTTGGAACTGGCTAACTTTTTTTTTTCCCGACAAAGATCCTTTTGCTGATGCAAATGCTGAGAATTCTGATGCTGGATCAAAAGATTATGTCCACATTCGAGTACAGCAGCGGAACGGTAGGAAAAGCCTAACTACTGTGCAGGGTTTGAAGAAGGAATTCAGCTATAATAAAATACTCAAGGATCTGAAGAAAGAGTTTTGCTGCAATGGTACTGTTGTTCAGGACCCAGAGCTAGGCCAGGTTATTCAACTTCAGGGTGATCAGCGGAAGAACGTCTCCACCTTTCATGTTCAGGCCGGGATCGTGAAAAAGGAACACATCAAAATTCATGGTTTTTGAGCTGTGTGATCTGTTTCTGCTCAGTGCCATCAAATTTCTTGTTAGTTCTGAAGGTGTTATGGAAATTTATATTTTGTGGTTGAAGTATTCCTGTGGTTGTATGATATATGTGCACTTTATTTCCAGTATATCTTAGTTCTATCACCGTCGTGTTATCTTAATAGTATGTTTGTCATTGCTAATGGATATGCGAAATAATGACATTCGGGATTTGAACTTCATTTATCGTCTTTGTCTCTTTTTATTTCCATTGCTTGTAAATATGATGGTGTGTTTTGTAAGATGGCTCTTTAGCCCTTGTGCTATTAATCCTCCTCTATCCTCTTGCTGAGATTCGCCGTTGATCTGTGATGGAGTGAATTTGTGCCTTGATCAGGAATACATGGGGCATTTGACGAGCTTCTTGACTGCCACAGTAACACGCTTTAATAGATGTGACCTGATTGTCATTTCTTCATTTTGTATCCTGTGTGTAATTTAAAACTGGAGCATAATGAGCGATTAGCTTATTTACAAAAATAATGTAGTACCAGTAACTTTATTTTTATCATATGATGATAACATTTTTCTTTATCTTCTCTTTGTGAGTTTGGTAATCGACCAAATAGAACTTCAGTATATTCTTCCTTAATATTGTTGAGTCGAGAACTATCTACTATTAAAGGCGATTTATGTACATAAACAATAATCTTAGGATAGTTAAATGGAAGCTAGAATAGTAATAGTAACAACTATGTTGATTCAGAAAGTTAAGAAGTGGATGACAAAGTTCCAAAATTGTCACTTTTATGTAGTCTTAATTAATTACTCTGTCTCTTCAGCTAATAAATTCTTTATAGAAAAAACATAATATGATTAGATTTGGATTCTGTTAATACAATGACGCTAAATAATACAACAACTACACATTTCTCGTACGGAGTACGACTTTTCACTAGTTTTTATAAAACAGGCAACTATAAATCTGTAGGGAACTGCAATAGGCAGACAGATTCCAAAAAATCTGTAGGAAGACAACTGTCCACTAACAGTGTAGTTTCACACATTGGCGGGTCAAACCAGTCAAAGAAGTTACATCCACCTAAATCTTGACGCCTTGCGCAATTGAGAAATCTTCTCTCTGAGTTCAAGTTCGTCCATGAAGTCTTCCTCTGTACTGGATAACCACATCTGCATACATTCATCTCTAGCTTCCTTTCTAATTTTCTTAAGAGTTATTGTAAGAGAGAGAATGTGGAGATATTCATATGTTAGGGATTTGAAGGAAACAAAGTGTACTTTTGATATTTTAAGGGAGAGGAATATGTATTGACAATTATGGCTCTCTTAAAATTTTTCATCAAATCAGATTTTTTCATATTTTGGGTCAATTAACGGAACAACTGACGGAATCCTTGATTTTGTCCTTCTGCTACGACTTTCATAAAGGTTAGGTACCTCGGATGGCACGAATTTAAGGTTTGGGTAAAATCTACAGAAAAACAAAAGGTATGGGACCGTGACTGCAATTTTTCCAAGGTACATATACCTGGAATCAAGTCTTGTTACCGTATAGGTAAAATGGATTCATCTAGCGTTAGAGTCAGTTTGGTAAAGTCAAAAATTTCATCGCAATTTTTCAAACTCAATCTTAACCATCCATTCTTAGTCAAGTCCATAATTTTTTATTTTTCAAACATTTTTAAACCACAACCATCAAAAAACAAAAAACCACACAAAAAAAATCACATTACCAAACAGTCTCTTAGTGTTAGTTAATTCTAGCTACTGTAGGATTCAAAAAAGAATTAGGCCGTGCTTGATATGAAAGATTTTCCATGGAAAATGGAAAATGTTTTCCATTTTTCAACTTTTGCACCGTTTAATTGTCCAAGTTTATCATGGAATTCGTTCCAACTTTTCTCAAGATCCGTTATTTTTCTTGATTTTAAGGAAATTGTTTTCTTGGAACTTTGGTAGGAATTAGTTTTCCATTTTAGGTGGAAAACTATTTTGGCATCGTTTGGTCATTTTTTGTTGTTGATAGTTGACTTATTTTTTTCTAGAAATTAACATTATTATTATCAAGTACAAATGTATGAAAAATATATAAAAAAAATTAATTGAAGTAACAAAATTCAGCCATATTTTTTACGAAAAATAATGTAATTAAACAACAAAATTTTAAAATTTCTCAATTTTTTTCACTTAGAAAATTAAACTAATCAAATACATTAAATTTCTAATTCCAAGAAATTCAATTCCATAATTTTTTTTCTTCCCACTCAAATTCTATCATTGCAGTCAAACGGACTCTTAACGCTATTCGTAATTTTTTTCCAAGGTCACATTCACGCCTCCCATCGATCACATTGGTAATTGTGCAAGGTTACTCCTCCACATTTTGAACTTCCCCAAGTGAATTCAATGCTTTGGCAATAGAGACTACGAACAAATTCCTTTTACGTCAGTGTCTTCATAAGCAAATCAACTAATGAAGATTAATATAGATTAAAAATAATAATAAAAAAATGAGCAAGTACCAAAAAAGTATTGTACTAAGCAATTATGAATAAAGTTATTTACTTTTTCCCTTTTGCAATAAAATTTGTATCGATAATTTAAACTTTTAAAAAATAAGTATTTTTGGTTTTACTAAAAGGACATATTTAACTCGACTCATCGCACAACTTCTTGGAAATAATTTTCCAAAATTTTGGAATTTACCCAAATGTGTGACTTTAGGCGCTCACATAATTTGTTTAGAGATTGAGTCAGCTCTAATAATTGTGTAGAGAAAAATGATACTTTCAGCTCAAAAATGTACTTCACATTTGACATCTCTCTCATATGAAGTGTGAGACCCAGACACCATGTGAAAGGGATGTCTAATGTGAGGTGATTATATCATTTCTGGTATGTAAAAGTAGGATTGGAAAGGGGGAATAGAATAGGTGGGGCAGGGTGGGGGCAGGAGCGAGGATAAAAAGTCCACATTTATCGACCTTTTTTTTTTTTTAACTTAAACAATTGTAATAGTTAGGAACTTAAATAAGTTACTACTTAAAAAAAAAAATACTTCAAGTCTTCAATGACCATTTGGCATTTGCATAATTATTCAATTTTAATGATTATTGATGTAATTAATATTTTCAAAATATAATTTCTAGATTATCACAAATAATTTATCATTGTATGAATAATACTATTAAAATTGATACTAACTATTTTATTACAATATTTGATATTTAAATTTATTAAACAAATATTTCATTTAACATTTACTTTAACATTACAAATTAAATTCACGTGGTCATTTATTTAAATGAACGTAGTAAATCAAGCAGCATGAAATGTTAGTTTTAATTAAATTTTAATGAATGTATATCGCAAATATATTTAACTTTATATAGCCTTTGTTTTTTTTTCTATAAAATTTTCACTTTTTTCTACAGTATTCAATCTCAACAATCTATTAAAAGTCAACCCCACAATATTTTACTTTTCAACTAAATCTTAACCATCCATTCTCCAAAAAATCACTATTCATTTCAAAAAAAACTCTTTTTATACAATACCAAACACACGCATACTAAGAAATCATTTATGTATCTCGATTCATAAAAGTTGCATGATTGTTTAACCTACAAGACATAACACTTTATTACTTACCCGTATGGAATTGATTTTTCAAGAACCAGATTTTCTAAACATTCATTCTCAGTCACACAATCTTTAAAAAATTATTTTTTTACAAATTTTCATACTATCTTTTAACTATACATTCTAAAAAAATAATTTTTTTCACAAAAAACAATTCTCAAAAAAACCAAAGTTAAATACACAAAATAATAATTCGAAAATCTCGCAATTATCATGATATGACAATCTAGTAAAGTTAGAGATCATGAAATTATATCGAAAATTTATGTCCTATAAGAAATAAAGTAGTGATGGCAACGGGGTGGATCAGTACTGCTCCGAGTCCGCCCCGCCATGTTTTATAGCCGATCTGGTCTGCCACGTGATACGCCACTTTGCATTAACAACCAAAAATTAGATATGGAAACAAGAAACCCAAATTTGCATTAAAAGTCCCAACTCTCAAATTCATAGCTACAATCGAAAACCCAAAAAATAAAAATAACATAGGAACTAGGAGAAGAGACGATCTGTAGCGGCCGTCGGCGGTGCCTCCACTAGAATCTGGATGCACGGATCTGTAGTGATGGAGCGACCTCCACTAAAATCTCCATGCACCATACCTTGGCTTGCATTCATCGGCACATCATGGCGCATTACGGACTCTATAGCATGAGAAAAGGAGAAGAAGATGTAACGACTCGGGTCCCACTAAAAGGGCTGTCCCGACTGTTAGATCAATGACGTACTATCCCCACAGTACCAACATGGATCTTTTCAGCATGCTTTGTCCTCACTCGCACGCTCCCAGGGTTGCTTTAAGCCAAGCATACTTAACTGTGGAGTTTCTAACGATGGGCTTCCGAAAAAGAAAGTGCACCTTTTTGGTATGAGTAGTACCTATCATTTCTTTTGAGCTTTCCTAGCATGTGTATTACAATCACCCCCGTTGGGCTCCTCGTCGCGCTTAATCCATCTGAGGATCCGTTGCCAGATTTTGAAATTCTAGAGGTGGCTCCCGCCCTATGGAGTAGCACTTTGTCTAAATTTTCGACTGGAAACCGGCTCTAATATCATTTGTAACGATCCGGGTCCCACTAAATGAGTTGTCCCGGTTGTTAGATCGACGACGTACTATCCCCACTGTACTAACATGGATCTTTTTAGCATGCTTTGTCTTCAGTCGCATGCTCCCCAAGAAAACTTCCCAGTAGGTCACCCATCATAAAATTGCTCCAAGCTAAGCGCGCTTAACTGCGGAGTTTCTAACAATAAACTTCTAGAAAAGAAGGTATACCTTATTGGTACGAGTAGTACCTTTCATTTATTTTGAGTTTTCCTAGCCTGGGTGTTACAGAAGAAGATCTAATGTAAAGAAAAGAGTGAGGGAGAAGAAGAAGGCGACGACTGCTTGCTTTGGGGAGAGAGAACCATAGAGTGGATGTGAGTGAAATCTGAAATGGAGTAGGAATTAGGGTTGTAACTTTGTTTGTGTTGGGCTGGTTCTCACTTCCCTAATTAAGGGTACAAGTTAGAATCTCAATTTTTTTAAAACTGTATTTAGGGCAGGGCAGGGCGGGACGGGGTGGATCGGGGCGCCCCTGACTCGAATCCGCCCCATGATCCACCTCGAGCCAGATCTGTTTGCCCCAATCTGCCCTGTCGATCCAAGGGGCGGAAATTTTAAGCTCCATTCGGGGCAGATATTCATTGGTTCGGCCATATCAGGTTTTTTTGCCATCAGTAGAATAAATTTATATTAAAAGACGAACCATGCTATATGTGTACTTTTTCTTTTTTACCCTCACTCGCATAGAGTGAGACCGAATTATAGGGAATTAAAATAATGCACAACATGTGAGTGGATGTACAAAAAAATGTAGTTTTTTGACAAAAACATGTCGAGATTGTTGCATAAGCTGCGGGGAATAGCCAAATTGAGGGCGGAAAAAAGCTGAAAATAATCCCATATGCGACTTCAACTCAATTGAAATCATATTAAAATTCACGGCATTCAGTTGTGTGTAAGCTGCATAGAAGTGTCTTGACATGCTTTGATGTAGTAGATTAATAACATCTATCTATATATACCAATTATAAAAAGTCCTATCATGGAGAAACTTTTCTGGACCGAAATACCCTCTACAATATTTCATAATTTCCTATTTGTTCCTGAATGTTAAATTAGACATTAATTAATTTTTATTTTATTTTTATCATTATTTTTATCTTTTGATATCAAAATCATTATTTGTAATTAAAAATCAGAAGCTCATGCCTTTAAAATTCCTCAATGTCCACCCATTCATCTCCCCTGCGAACACTGTGCACCTCTCAAACGTTTTCACTTCCATTCCATCCATCTTCACGGGGTTTCAAATGGATGATTTTGCCTATCAGCATTAAGTATTCTCCAAAAAATTCTTGATGGAATTTTGATCGTCACAAAGGTCGGTTTTCATTACTATTGTTTCTTATTATAGAAATTTTATTTGTTTTTGCCTAATTATGGTGTTTTATTTTGTATTTGATTGTTCGTAATGTTGCAACCTTGAATTTTAATTATCGTGGCCTTTTATTCTGTTTTGAATTACATATTCCAAATCATATAGTTGTTGAAATTGCTCTTGAACTTACAAAATTGCCAATAGCTTAATTTTTTAGTTTTCCTGTATTATTTTTTCCCTTTTCGATGAAGTTTTTTTCCTTGTTCAGGTGATTAAATGCATAATTTATTTTTATTTTTATTATTTTTTTTGTGGGGACCCTTCTACTTGTTGCAATGTTGGTATTAAAATTCATTCGATTTATTTTATCTTTTTGAGATAGATATTTTTGGCTCTCGGGACTTGAAAACTATCCATAATTTTCTTTTGACTATTGAACATATAGGAGAGCCAGACACTAGATCTCATTTCATTGACCCTCATTCAGTCAGCACACATTTCTTTGATATATCAAATGTTTTATACTTGAAGAAAAATTTTGTTTAGAAAAATTACCAAATGGATTTAACCTTCTACCTCAATTGATTTGCATTACAGGTTATTATGTGTATTATCTGGGACATTTTTCCCGAGCTTCCTTTTCCTCACATTAACAAACTCTTTCATAAAAGGTTTGAAAATTTGGGCAATTTAATATCATGATGCTAAAAGAATAGTATATGAAAAAGATCACTCGATTACTCTATCAAGGATAATGTAAATGATATTTTACATCATTAATCGTTCATCAAGCATCGATCACAAAAAGGTATTCACCAAAAAATTATCATATTTTAAAAATGAAAAAAATTACTGATCGATCACGTGCAACGCACGTGTATTCCACTAGTAGAATGAAAATTCTCGTTGCATATCCCCTCTACATAAAAGAGCCAATAAATTTACTGTTCACATTTGTCCCCTTACTTTTCACACTTGAAAGTCTGATAGAGGTTTCGTAATAGTAACCTTCTTCTCACACTTGGAAATCAGCAACATAATTCAGAAACATTATGATCTTCATTCCTCTCAACAAACCCCCTTCTCTCTCTTTCATATTCAGATGCATTTCTCCACACTGCTGAATTCATCGGTTGTTCTGATCCAAAGACCTCTTCAACTTCAATAAATTTCGATGTGTTTTCAGATTCGAAATCGAGTGTCTCCATTCTTCAGCTGTCAAACGATGCCATCGAAGGATGATTCGCAAGGAAGCTTCAAGAAGCCTAACGGTATCTGTATCCCAGATTCCCAAAACCATTACTTCTTCATATTAATTATCATTCCTCTCAACAAAACCTACATTTCTTCTCTTCGTCTTATACATATTTCTCCTACCATTTTTATTCTCCGACTATATACTATTCAATAACCCTGTCCGACCAAAATTCCCCCTACAACCATACTGGACTGCAAGAACAGCTACAGTGACGCGTCGATCTCGATCTCAAAGACGGTCTTCACAGTTCACTCTCGCAAGGCAGTATAAGTGATCAAGGCATCTTCTTCGACTTCTACGCCACTTTAATCTCTAAACCCGACTTCCAGCTAAAATATCTAAGGTTAAGATCATTTTTAAATTTTTCTTTTTTCGAGATTTGTAATTATTTGGCCATTTAGTTTACTCGGTGTAGTGGATTTTTAGGGCTGGAATTGTTTAGATTTCATCTTCGATTTTTTCTTAATTTTTTTTAAAATTCTCTTGGTGTAAATATATATGTAATATCTAGAAGGAATTGTTTCTTTTCTTTTTAATTTTTATTCATAGATTCTTTGTTATTGAATTATGACCGTTTCCAGTTTCTCCCAATTCGGCCTCCAATCTCGACCGTAAAGAGCGACGTATGATGCTTGGTGCTATCATCGGATATTTCCTCCCCAAACAATCCCACAACATTTGGAGCACACACTTGTTCCTTATATTCATTTTTCTGTATGGTTTCATTTTTGGTCTGTCACTTACCAGTATTGCTTTCAGTTATGGGATGTTTATATGGATTCTGGTCTAGTGGCTTTAGGTGCAGAAAGTCCAGGAATTGATGCCAATGGAACTCATTTGATTTCACTATGAAACTGCTCCACCTGGCATGGCACCCGACTGAAAACTCTATTGTCTGTGCTACTGCAAATAGCATGTATATGTACTATGCATAAAAAGCCAGTAAATTCTTTTAATATTTTTGGGTCGCTATGTAAGAATGCTTCTTTTGTAATTAGAAATTGAGGCTCCATAATCTCTCGCTCGTCAAAATGCCTTGTAAACCTATAGTACATTCTTTAAGTGCTCAAACCCGGCAGAAGGTTGGTCAACTTTTCTGCTTTGTTCTCTGTTTCTTAATTTTTTTTCTCGATCTCTCCTTGAAAGGGTAGATATGTTTTGTTCTTAGTGTAGGGTTGAAGCCAGGAAAGAATATGTTTGTACCTATCCTCCAAACAAAAGTTAAAAAAGGATGCCAAGGTTTCGTAGTTTAATTCAAATCTTCCTCCTGCTGCTAATTTGCAGGGCATCAAGTTCATAAAAACTTTCTTAGTAGAACAGTGTCTTTGTTTTTGTAGGAAGGATGATTTTTGTTTTCATTTTGTTATAAATTCTCACCAAGTATTCTTTTTAGTAAAAGTAATCAAGACTGAGACTTTGATAGATTTGTATATATTTTACCTGGGATTGGGTAAGCGATTTTTCTGAAGAATGTGTGAATAAGAATTAAGAAAGTTTTTTGGATTTACATACAAAGTTATCTTATTGAAAGAATATGTGATTAAAAATGAGTTAAGAAATAAATAAGTTTTAAAGAATGAGGTTAAAACAGAGGCTAAATATATATTCTTATTACGTTCAGGGTATATCATGCATTCCAAAATAGCATGCGGTCACATGAAATTTGGTAGTTCACTCATATTTTGATATTTGTTGATTATAATTGAAGGTTACCTCGAAGTTTGTACCTACAATTACACTGGAATTGTGTGGTTTTCATGTAAAGCAAATCAATTCTTTTAATTCTGGCGTTTTGTTTGGTTTGTCAAGACAAACTTAAGTTTACTTAAAATTTGGTTAACCATGTTTGTGACTTATTTATGAATTGTATCGTCTAGCCATTGAAGCGGAATAATGATACAGCAGCCTGTGCAGCGGAATCTGCTGCCTTGCTGGTTTCGACAGGGGTCATCTTCGGACACCAGCATCAGGAAAAGTGGCAACCAAAACATTTTCAGGACGCCAAAGGCCAGTAAAGCTGAACCTCAAACTTCTCTTGTAAATATTGGTGAGTATATTAATTATATAAATCTTCAATTCCATACATAAGTTAAGTATTACTTTATTTTTTCTTTCAAGGTAATGGGGGTACTGAGTAATGAATTTTTTCATCTTTGTATTTTGTTCTTCCCGTCTTTCAATACCTCTTCTTAACACTGGCATCTAATCCTGCTTATTTTTTAGTGCAAAATCTTTATATTTTTTATCATCCCTTTTTAGTTTCCCTTTGTTGAATAAGATTATTTCATATACTTATATATGCATTCATAATAATTTTCTTTCTCACCGTTTTAGGACTCATAAGTGAAATAAAGATTCATTCAGCCATTCCTGCACAGATATCCCTTCTTCTTCTTCTTCTTCTTTTCTTTTTTTGTAACGCAATTTAAATTGTTGTCAACATCTGTCTCAAATATATTAATTTTAGATATTAGTTGAAGCAATTAATGATTTCATTTGCGTTAATTCTTTGGTTGGTGCAGAGCTAGCGTTGTAAGTTATGATGAAAAAGTAATTGACGGGTTCTATGATGTTTCTAGAATTCATTCAAATTTGATGCTCCAAGAACAAATGTCGTCACTGCTTGATCTTGAATCAAGGTCAGTTTTGATTGAGTTTTTTTAACATGCATTTTTCTCTTTATTCTCTCATTTGGACAAGATTGAAGTCACTATGTGGGACTTGCACAATCTCATTGTTGTCCAGATAGAAAAATCTCTAGCAACTGACTTGTTATTCTTGTGGTTTTCATTCCAGACTAATATTCTTTTGACAAATTTTCAGTATTTAGATAATTTTAAAATCATCAGATGTACTATCTATGGACTTGTGGAGACTTGATTGTACTGTGTTTTGAATGCTCCCCCATCACCCAAAATATCTTTTGAAATGGGAAAAACTTAAACTTCAGCATGTCTACAAAATAGGAAGAAATGCAGTGAACATATAAAATCATGGAACTTGACTTCATACAGAGTTGGGTTATCTAATAGCATGTGATAATGTTTGATTGCAGGTGAATCGAATCAGAGAACTACCAGAGGATAACAACATTGTGGCCGCTCATACTGACAGTTCTAATGTAACCATTTATTTTGGGATGTCACGGCTTAAATTCCCATCAATCTTTCTCTGATATTTTGTGGTTTGGTATAATACAATTTAGTGAACTTTTACGTATTAGTGTCTTTGAATTGGGTTAGGTTCTCATTTAGAACGTCGAAACTCAATATAGGCATGAACCCGTTAGAGGTTCCTCAGCAACTCATCCAGATCAGGTATGTTGTCCAAGGAACCTACATTTCAATTTACAATCTACAAAATCTCTTTCTGATAGATATCGTTTTAACGTGGAATTCTAATATCATTAAATGCACATTGAAGCATTCTTGGTCTACTAAAGTATTTTTCGTTTTGTAAAAAAAATATCTGCATTTGGAACTGTGATCACCGTCTTCATCTCTATCCAACTCCACACACGGTACTGCTATTTATCAAATAAACTTATAATGAGGTACGTTAATTTTTAATTTATATTTATTTGTTAATATTTTTTTTTCTTTTTTCTCGTGATTATCAGTGACAAAATAACGGAAAATAAAATATTATAAGTGCTCTGAAATTTGAATTTATCAATTTTGGTGGATTAGAATCTACGCTAAAGGCAGTGAATGTTTATAAAATTTGAAACACCTTGCAATTATAAGAAAATTTCATTTGTAGGAAGTAACAGCAGAGCTAGAGATTTCCTTGGTGCTGCTTTTTTTTTTTATCTTTCATTTACTCAAAAGGATATGAATAGAGGAGTGTCAAAGGTGGGATGATTCTATCTTTATATAATGTTGGAAGTTATTTTCTAGTAGTGTACATGGATTACAAGATGTGCACAGTAAATACAAGGATTCCTTGGTGAAAATAGCAGCCTCTCTTCAGTTCTCGAGAAATATTTTTGTTGACCTATTGTCATTGCAATCATGGAATTTTTTTATGCAAAGATGGATGAGATCTTGCATCACAATGTGATGCTAATTCACATTATACTATATTAGAGACGACTTTGAAATCCGCTAATGATATTTTGAAGGTCGAGTATGCTTCTTTTTTGTGTATGGTGCACTCAAGACATTGATTATATGAAATGTTACTATTAATCATAGAGTTTTTCTTCTTAATTATAATGCATGTTATCATACAGGTAGCAGAAGTATCTACCATTTTATGCGAAATTATGGCCATATAGATAATGCTTGTTATGTTCCTCAGCATAGCAGAAACTAAACTTCATTAAGTACATATGTGTTTGCAGTTCATTTGGGATCAATGTATTCCTTCCTAATGCTTGTTTCTCTTTCAAATATTGTTACCTCAGATCAAGAGGCTTGTTTGTTTCTTAAATAAGTGGCATTTATTAATTACATCAATTGTTTTTAAAGACCTTTGGAAGGGAGAGGGTGGGGGCTGTTGACCTATGACTATTCACGTATATATTGTTTTGATTATAACAAACAAGACCTCATGTATTACTAATGGTTTCAATTCTTGAGTTTTATCATATATGTGTCATTTGGATACTCCGAGATCAAAATCGTCATCCATTGAAGTACAAAGCAATCATTAAAGAGATTTGAAGTGAACAAGATCGTCGAAGACCGAAGATTAAAGCTTTAGAAGATTTATGTTGAAAAATTTCAACTCATTTGTAAAGGTATCGACTCATCAATTTTTAGTAAGTTTATAAAGCTCAAAAATATTTCTAAAAATCATTAATTGCATAAAAATGATTTTTCAAAACATAACATGAAATAGTTTTTGGAAAAATAAACTTTTTGATATAAAAATAAAAATTCAAAATTTTCTATTTTCGATCGACCGAAACTCTTATGATCGACCGAAATATCTGTTCAACCGAAAGTAAAACGGCTAAACAGAGTAACGGCTAGTTTTTCAGCTTTCGATCGACCGAAAGTATGAACCGGTCGACCGAAACTGCCTGCAGCTCAAATTCTTGATCTATAAATAGCCACTTCTCTTGCATTCATTCTCACCAACTACAAGAGCATTTAAGAGAGAAATTTATTGAGAAAATCATTGAGCTTACTTTGTTTTACATTCTATTTCATTTATTGCAAGGAATCTCTTGATTATTCAAAAAATATTTCATATCTTTATCAAGAATTCCATCTTGTAGAAAACTCAATACTCTTACTTCATTTTTAATCATTGATTGAGTTCATATCACCAAACACTTATTGAAGTGTATATCTCTCTTCATACTTAACTAAGTATTATTTGGAAAGAGAGATCATTGGTTGAAAAACTTTGATTCAAGAAAAACTATCTCATATCCTCCTTCAAAGTTTTCATAAACACTTGAGCTTTAAATACTTGCTATCTATTGAAGTGTTATCTTAAAACTCTCAAAATACTTGTATTAATCATATCATTTATTAAGAGAGTTGGTTCGATTGTAAAAATTCTCATTTGTACTTTGTTAATGGTTTCGAGATCCTTGTGAAAACTCGATTGTAAAGGATAGGTGCTCCTTGTTGTAAAGTCACCTAAGGATTCGATACTCCTTGTTGTAAGTTATCAATATAGTGGATTTGGCCTTACTCGTGACAGAGAGCTCGGTAACGAGGGACGTAGATCACGTTGGTTGATTGAACCTCCATAAATCGTGTTTGCATTCTCTTATCCCTTTTACTTACTTACATTGCACTTACTCTATTCTATCAATTTATATTGTGCAACACTATATCTAAGTGCTATACTTGCTTTATCAATTAAGTTTACACATATATAGCACACTACATTGATAGTTTAGTTACTTGTAACACAAAGTGCTCATACTTGTATCCATTGGTTTTTAAGTTTGAGATTATTTATCGAAAAAGTTTTATAAACCAATTCACCCCCTTTTGGTTAGTTTACTCTCGGGCTAACAAATTATAGTGGATTTGGCCTTGCTCGTGACGGAGAGCTCTGTAACGGGGGACGTAGATCATAAGAGTTTCGGTCGACCGAAAATAGAAAAATTTGAATTTTTATTTTTATATCAAAAAGTTTATTTTTCCAAAAACTATTTCATGTTATGTTTTGAAAAATCATTTTTATGCAATTAATGATTTTTAGAAATATTTTTGAGCTTTATAAACTTGCTAAAAATTGATGAGTCGATACCTTTACAAATGAGTTGAATTTTTTCAACATAAATCTTCTAAAACTTTAATCTTCGGTCTTCGACGATCTTGTTCACTTCAAATCTCTTTAATGATTGCTTTGTACTTCAATGGATGACGATTTTGGTCTCGGAGTATCCAAATGACACATATATGATAAAACTCAAGAATTGAAACTGTTGTGCAATTTGAAATCGCAAGTGTACGATATCGCTATCAAGTAATAAAGTGGACCTTAGAGTCCGGATTATCGTTCCCACGAGGACTGTTTACTAAGTACCGAAATGTTTTAGTTCTAATTTTATTTGAACGAACGAAATAATTTGAGGTTTTAAATTAAAACTAAAGAATTAAACTAAAGAAATTAAAATTGTTAAATTGTTTTGTTTTCAAATAAGATTGTAAAGTGGTTGGGATTCACGATTTCACCTAGCTAATTAAATCATTTCCAATTTCAGTTTTATTTCCTATTTGTGTGTTCGGTCGAATTCACTAATTTAAATTGAGATTCCTCTCTCGAGTTTAAATCAATCCTACCTAAATAAGTCAACCTTGTATCTTTACAGAGGGTCCGAATATTCCTTATCTAGATGCATTACACACAAGAATTCGCACACGACCGCAATAATTACAAGAGTATATCTCTATCTCTCGTTCAATTACCGAATTTATTACCTAGATCTATGTTATTAACTCACCTCTCGGATTATGGAAATAACACATAAAATCATGAATAAGTGGCCAGTTCATTCACGCATTAAACGCAATAATAAATCAACACATGCATCAAAGCGTTAAAACAAGGAATATGGAATTAAAATAATATGACTAGGCTACATCGTTCATCCCAACGTTAAAATTAGTTACACATCATGATTGTAAAACAAAAACAATAAAATATAACGTTCATTGAAAATAACAAAGAAGAATGGAAAGATTGCACCAATTATCAATTCTTCAAGTATCTTCAATTCACGCCCCTCTGCGATGCTTGAATCTCCAAGAATTTTAACTAAAATCTCTGTTGTGGCTCGTTCTATGGAGAGGCAAAGGTCTAGATTTTCGTTCCAAGAGGTTGTATTTATAGTTGGTGAAGAGATCAAGTTGAAGAAGGAAAGAAATTCATCAAATCCGCGCGCGAGTCTTTTTTGGTATCTGCACAGCATTCAGTATTTCGACCATATCTTTCTCTTTCCTTATCCGATTACAATGATTCAAATTGATTTAGGAAGATAACTTAAAGGGATACAATTCTTCTTGAAATATAATTTTCCTAATTCGAACGTTTACTGCCCCAAAATTTGGTCTCAAAGTCCGACTAGAATTCTGTCCAGAATCTTCTAGGATTGGAATCAATTTTATGGTAATATTCTTATCATATTCCATTCCTTTTTGACTTATACTTGCATCCAATTAACTCCTAAAAATCCTAAAAATATCTTCTTATTATCCAAATCAATCATTGGATATTTGCAAGTTGGTAACTCATGTTTAATTTGCTTTTCAGTCCTTCAACTTCCAATTGCAACAATATAGTCCCCATACTTTGGAATCTTCTCAATTCGCTCGTTTCAACTCTCAATTTCTTCAACTGGGTCCTTCAACCTCTGATTTGTTTACTTCGCCACATTGCATCTTTCCGGTTGACGTCACAAACTTATCAATTGCTCATTTTAGCTCCAATTAACATCCAATTATGCATTTTTCTCATCAATTACTTCATTCTTCATCTTTTGGGATATTTTCTGCAAAGTAAACAAATAAACACAAATTAAATAGCATATATTCTAAAACGATAATAATTTATTCTAATTTAGACGTACAAATAAGTGTATAAAATACACTTATCAGAAACCATTAGTAATACATGAGGTCTTGTTTGTTATAATCAAAACAATATATACGTGAATAGTCATAGGTCAACAATTTCCCCCTTTTTGATTATGACAAACAATATGATTTGTAATTCGTAAAAATGATGAAATATATATGTAAGTTTCTTGATACATAAAAATCATTTTCGAGCTCGTTGAATTTCATCGCTAAAGATTGAGAGTGTTATACCTTTACATAGGTTAAATCAACTCTTGAACTTGAACTATAATCTTGTATGCTTGAATTCTTGATCTTCATGTCATGCTTTTCAACTTCAATTTTGATCTTTGAATATCTTCAATTCTTTCATGATCTTCTTTGCGTCTCATGTGCTTGATCACGTAATTTTGATTTATATCTTTGAGAGACGATTTGAACATAGAGTGCTTTGAATATTTATCATTACATGAAACACTTGAAGCACACTAGTTAATAACACAATATATTCTTGTTTGTTATGATCAAAACAATAAGGTTAAGTTAACCATAGGTCAATAGGGGCCTCTGTTAAATTTGACAGTAAGACCATTCATGTAAATAGGCAAAGGGGGATGCTTTTATATAGATCCTTTCACTACCCAAGAAGCACCTATGAGGTATATTCATGCAAAATATACTTCACAGAATCTAAATGTTTTTTCTTAACATTTTATTTTTCAGTATTGTAAGCAAGATGATGCTCCAGATCCCATTGTGAGTACTATCACTGCTATTGACATCATTTTTTTTGTGATCTATTTATTTCTTAGTATTCCCAATTTTAGTGTTTTTGGTGATGTGTTCTATCGTCCTTAGTGTGCTTCCTATGGTTAAGTTTCTTGTCCCCATTATGTGCTCATTAATAATACTTTTTTTTTGCTCACCTCTGCACATGGATTTGCTGCTTCACTTTCTAGCGTCAGTCTCTTTTACTTTGTCTTTATTATAATATTGAAGGCCTCAGATTCTTGGCTATTATTGAATAATGGTAATTAACTATAAATGATATTAATAAACCATGAACCTTTATAATGTTTTAACTTTCATAACAGTAACTTATTAATTTATTTGGAATATTTTAATAGTATTCTGTCGAAGTCTTAACCAGCAGACATAAAGACATGGCAATACCATTGCTAAGGTTATCCTGGGTATGTAAGACCTTTGCTTCTTCTTATGGGACATATACTATTACAAAAGGAAGAATTTGCTGATGCTACTAAGTTCTTAGAGAGTTCCATTTCAAAGGTACGGTTTAATTTTTATGACGAGACACAGATTTATGTGTAGTAATAAAGCTTGTTGTAATGAACCTTTGTGCCTATCATGGAATTAACCATGATATCATTTTCTTCGCTTTTTGATTTATTCTGCAACTGTTATTTTTTATGATTAGTTTAAAGCTTTTTATGGGTACTTTTCCCGATTTTTGAATTGCAGAATGGTGCGTTTTTGCCGAAGTTACCGTTGAGTTATATGCTTGCTTGGTGATGGTTAGATTGATGCTGGTAGTGTTGTCGACTGATTAAATCCACATGCATATCTCCGTGTTCAAATCTTAGTTCTGGATTAGTTAAAGGTTTTTTATTTAAAATGAATGAAAAACACTTTTCTGTGTTCGAATTTCACTTATGTATTCCTCCTATATGTTTGAAGGGTTATAAAGATGAAATTTGATTTTGAATTGATTTTCAAAAATATAAGAAATGGAATTCGTTTAAATTAGTTCTAGATAACCTTTAAACTTGATTATTTCACATTTATTGATGTTGGAATGTTGGGTAAATAATTTGGTTATATTAAATTGTGGAACAATTTTATTTCTCGTAAATTCTATGAGTATATTGATCGAATTTTCAACATATATAGTAAGACCATGAAAATATTTGATTTAAATTATAAAACCTTACTTGGAACATTTTTTGTGGAAAAGAAAAATGTCTAAATGAAGCCGAAGCCACTCTTCGTAGAATTCATGCTACTAAAAATGATGATTATATGCCTCCAATTGAAGCAATACTAGCACCCATGTAGGCTGAGCTCAATCTTGCTCGACAAGTGGTTTCTACTGTGTTGTTTATTTGCTTTGATGTCTGCTTATTATGTCAAGACTGGAAACCTTGTTTGGGGAACAAATCCTTACTCATTGCTTTTTGTTCTTTTTAGATCGTACAACTGTAGGAAGATTACAAAGCATTGAAACGACCCACTAAATCAAAAGAAGTTTCTCTGGTCGAAGCAGAGAGAACTGTGCAAGTAGTATTGGCAAAGACTTCAATGGTGGACTATCTCCAATACAAGAACGAAGACTTGATGAAGCAGATATAAATTTGCAGGTATTGCAAGCATGCCTACAAATTTCTTCTTTTAGGGCCAACAGAAATTGGAATTTATTTTCTTCTGATTTCCCCCTTATCTGTCAAGATTTTATTCTAACATATGTGTATCAGGAAGAGAATAATATTTTGGATAAAATAAATTGACAAAGGGTTGTCGATGTTGAAAAGCTTACCTAAACTATGCATGAGTTCAAAGAGGTTGTGCTTTCTGGTCGTGCAACTGCTTATGCTGTAAGGGACTACCAGAGGAAGGTTCAGGCGATGAATGTAATATGTCACAGAGATTTGCATGCTCAACTTGCATATAAAGAGGTTTGCTTTCCAATTTCTAAATGATTGTCACATTTTCATTTATAAATATAGTTTTGCCTGCATTCATTGTTTCGAAATAAAAATAAAAATGTGAAGGTAACTTCTTTCTAACTGACTCACTTGATATTTACACCGTGAAAACACGCACTCCAATTACCAGTGCTCATGTTGTTCATAGAATGAATGCAGATATCAAGTTATGCTTGTGAGTGAATACAACATGCTCTTATCTATTTGCTATTACTTTTTATTGGGCCTCTGTAAGCTCTAAAGATTATGCATCATTTGATTATGTTAGGTGCCTATTTCTATTTGTCAGATGTTTTGGTTTTATTTTGTACAATGTGCTAATGCATTTTTCATGGACATACTATTTTTCTTGGGTTTGTAGTAGATTGAAGAAGACATAAGGCGTCATAATTATTCTGTAAATAGGGATGGCCCATGAGGCCAGGTGTAGAGTCGTGTTTCTTCAAATTTCTATTTCTTTGTTGGCAGGAGTAGACCTGTAGTTTTTCTTTATGTAATAATTTCAAAATGATCAAAGTTTTGGGTTGTGAATTCCGCTACATGAGTGTTATTGTAAAAGAAAAATTGTTTGGAAGAACGTACATTTGATATTTTTGTAAATAATTTCTTTGCTTTTGTGTATAATAATTCACTTCTTATTTCATACTTCTCAAATAAACTAATTTTGCAAAACTTATCTTCAAATTATATTGGAATAATGCTAATAAATTCGACTGTAAAGAAGGTTAATACTTCATCATTATACAGAAGATTGTGAAATTGTGCCTCAACAAAAATGTTAAATATTTGTGTGTGTGTGTTTTTTATTTTTTATTTTTATATATATAATCACATGCCAATTTAAAACAAATCTTTATTGAAACAAAACTTTAAAAAAATCTATTTAAACTTGTTTTCATTTAACCAAATATAGGTTGATGTAGTTTTATCAAAAATAACCTTCTCTTTATTAAGAGTCCTCTTGAATCATGTGAAAGGTCCAACATCATTTGAACATTTGAAAAATCTTAATAGTATTATTATGAATACATATCGTGAAGCATGTTTATTATATGGCCTTTTAATTGGCGACAATCATTGTGAAGAATGTATGTCTGATGCAATAATTTATTAAATGTCTGATTCTCTTAGAAAACTATTCTCAACTTTATTGATATTATGCAACCCATCTAATCCTAAAAGCTTATGGGATAAATTTAAAACTATCATGTTCGAAGATTACATTTCTGACGGTTTATCTGCTCAAGTTGCTGAGAAAAAAAAAACTACATCAAATTAGTTGTGTACTTGAAGCCTTGGGAAAGAACTTAAATGATTATCAAATTGTTACAGGTGTAGTTAACATAGACGAGAATGAAAGATTTGACATAATGGTTGCTGAAGAAACAACTTTAACAGATATAAATTTAGGGCTTCAATGTGAAAAGAAATTAAACGACGAACAAAGGTACGCATATGATATAATAATGACAACAATCACAAATGGTTGTCATGCTGCCTACTTCTACATCATTAATTTCATAAAAAAATTGTTATAAGTCAGATAAAGGTTCAACTCCTCGAAAGTAGAAGCAACTCAGGTGTTTCTCTCGATGCAGAAGCTGCAAGATTCTTCCTTAATGCCACCAAGTCTTCTCTTGCATTGCATATATATGCAGAAGCTTGTCTTCCCGACAGAGTCGCTCCTTCCATGTTTTCGATGTAATCCTGGATTTTGTAAAACATTTGAATCAAAGATGTTAATTTTTCATCTGTCTTCACAAATATATCCGTGGACATTATACTACCCTAGAATGATGACTAGAACCAAGAATTTGTCATGTATATTGTTGAAGGGTTAGTTCCTAATTTCAACATTTATTTCTTTCTAATATATTTTTTATCTAATACAAACATCTGTTTCGATGGTGACTTTTACCACAAGGAAGTTCAGTGGCGGATCAAGAAACTTTGTTCGACCAGGGCGGCCATCTAGAAATTTTGTTGAGCTCGGATGGACGTTGATTGTTCACTGATATCTCGCGATGTGAAATACCCCGCAAGTGCACGGGTCGTGAGAAGTAATAAAGTGGACCTAGGAGTCCGAATTATCGTCCCATGAGGACTGCTATTAATTACCGAAATATTTTAGTTCTACACTTTATTTGAACAGACGAAATAATTTGAGATTTTAAACTAAAACTAAAGAATTAAATTGAAGAATTTAAAATTAGAGAATTGTTTTGTTTTCAAATACAATTGTAAAGTAGTTGGGATTTACGATTTCACCTAACCAATTAAATTAACTCCAATTTCAGTTTTATTTCCTAAATATGGATTCGGCCGAATTCACTAATTTAAATTGAAATTCCTCTCTCGAGTTTAAATCAACTCTACCTAAATAAGTCAACCATGTATCTCTACAGCGGGTCTGAATATTCCTTATCTAGATGCATTACATTCTAGAATTCACACACGACCGCAATAATTACAAGAGTATATCTCTATCTCTCGTTCAATTACCGGATTTATTACCTAGATCTATGTTATTAACTCACCTATAGGATTATGGAAATAACACATAAAATCATGAATAAGTGGCCAGTTCATTCACGCATTAAACGCAATAATAAATCAACACATGCATTAAAGCGTTAAAACAAGGACTATGAAATTAAAATAATTAACTAGGCTACATCGTTCATCCCAACGTTAAAATTAGTTACACATCATGATTGTAGAACAAAAACAATAAAATATAACGTTCATTGAAAATAACAAAGAAGAATGGAAAGATTGCACAAATTATCAATTCTTCAAGTATCTTCAATTCACGCCCCTCTGCGATGCTTGAATCTTCAAGAATTTTAATTAAAATCTCTGTTGTAGCTCGTTCTATTGAGAGGCAAATGTTCTTATTTCGTGCCTCATGTTTTGTATATATAGGTTTTGGAGAAAACCTAGGTCAAAAAGAGAGAATTCTGTTGAAAATCGCGAGAAAAAGCCCACAGTCGGCCCAGCCTGATAAGGACACAATCGCGTGGGTAAAACCCTAGCGATCGCGTGGAATACATTAAAACTCTCGGGTTACAATTTTGTGTCTTCTCACGATCGCGTGATATGTATCCAGCGATCGTGACTTCCATCTTTTTTCGACTGTGTAAATTGGTCCCTGGTTTTTAATTGCACCTTCAATCCTCAACTTTCAATTGTTGCAATTTAGTACCCAAACTTTATCTTCTTCTCGATTTGCCCATTTAAGCTCTTAATTCATTCAATTAGGTCCTCCAACCTTTGATTCGTTCATTTTGGCACATTGCATCTTTCCGGTTGACGTCACAAACTTATCAATTGCTCGTTTTAGCTCCAATCAACATCCAATTATGCATTTTTCTCATCAATTACTTCATTCTTCATCTTTTGGGATATTTTATGCAAAGTAAACAGATAAACACAAATTAAATAGCATATATTCTAAAATGATAATAATTTATTTTAATTTAGACGTACAAATAAGTGTATAAAACACACTTATCATCGATCAAATAACTGTATTTTACAAATTTGTTCGTTTTCTATATTATTATAATTTTGGAGATGAATAATTTATAGAGAAAACATAATATGATTATATTAGGATTCCGTTAATTCAATGAAGCTAAATAATACAACAACTACACATTTCTCGTACGGAGTACGACTTTTCACTAGTTCATTAAAAAATACAATTCACAAACATGACAATGATTCCTGTGGAAACATCTGAAGCTTATCATGACAACTAATTTAATTACTTAGACACCACATAAAGTTTTTAAATCGTAATTTTTTTTCCCTAAAATTTTACGCAATCAATTGTAGTTTCCTCACCATAATTTACGTTAAAAACCCTAATTCAATAAACTCTCATAAGCTCATTGTCATTGAAACAAGAAACAAGAACAAAAATGTAAGATTTAAAATGGACAAAAAAATAACAAGAAGTAAAGAACAAAAACAAGAACCCATGTCAACATGTTTAAATTAAATCCATAAAAAGGGAAGTGGAAAAAGAGAAAAAAAAAAAAACCTTGCGATTGAAAGAAACCAGAAAAATAGCCATATTCAATGCTGAAGTTTTGAATGAGAAATTGCCTCGCCTATTGTTAAAAAAGGCGTAGCCCAACACTTTGAAGGTCTTCACCGACCAGTCCAGGCCATTGGTTAAGGAGGTTAATTGTAGATTAAGCCTCCCTGAATCGGGGTGGAGGTGTGGTAAGTTATAACTCTGCTTACCAAAGGTCGACATCCATTTTGCAGGATTCGAACCATTCCCCGATAAGGTAAGAGCACTTTTTCACCCCTCCCCTTTGCCACACCTCGCCTATTGTTGCATCTACTCTCGGTGCCTATAGCGAGAACGACCAGAAATAATATTTTATCACATTATTTTAGAATTACAAAATCACCAACCATAAAAAAAGGTTATAACATTTTAAAATGATATGTTAACAATGTATCTTTCATTTTTTTTTCACGAGTCAAATTTTGTATTGTTTTCAATATATCCATTCTAGAGAAACTAGATTTTTAATGTACTAATTCAAAAATCTCATAAAAGTACAAAATTTCATTTTCAGAACATATAACGGCAGCTGAGGAATCATAATTTGCAATGGCGGAGCTCTGCGCTAGCTCGCCGCCGGTGGATTCGCCGGTTTGGATTTTTTAAAAAAAAAAAACTGATTCTTTGGCTTGGTACCTTCAAGGCTTCAAACAACCCAGTAAGCCAAACAATAACCCAACGTCCCAACTGATCTCCCAAAGTCCCAACCCATTTCTTCAAACCCTCCTTCCTCAGACGGTCTGTTCCTTGCTCCGTCGTTGCTCCGTTTGGTGTTTGCTCGTCGTGTCTCCAGTAACAGCAGCAACACCGCTCGTCCTCTCTTGCGTGACCGCTTCTGCCCTCCTCGCAGCAACTCTCGCCTCTAGGTAATTTGTAAATTGTAATTATTTGGCTTTGTAATTTGTATACTTAGTAATTTCTAAGTTCTAATCAATAATATTGATTCTTGATTTCTCAATTTTTAACTTCTAAGGACACTACCCACTCAGAGCCAATGCCGCTTCCGGTGCTACGGTCAAATTCTTGATCTTTTCTCAATTTCTCATTTTAATTCTTAGGTACTGAGGCTAACCTTCATTATGATTGAAGTTTTATTTGGAAATCATGCATAAATGTTAATTTTTTGTTTTTGCAATGTGGGTCACTTGTGAACCCTATAGTCATCTTGCGTGAAGTTGAATTTTGGTTATTTTGATTTGGTGAATATTGGATATTTGGATTTTTGAATTGTGATTGTTGAAATTTTGTGAATATTAGATTTTTGAATTTGTGTTGTGTTATGTTGTGTTTTGGCTTCCCCAAACTATTGCCAAGAGAAAGAGAAAAGATACAAAAAAAAAGAAAAAGAAACCACTTCTATGATCTATCCGGATAAAAGCTGATTCAATGGTGATAGAATAATGATAGAATGTGATAGAATCATGATAGAATATGATAGAAACATTATATATAGAAAATCTTACAAACAAAGAAAAAGGAGGATCAATAGCAATTCTAATTTGTTTGGAATCAAGAGAAGAGACTTTAAATTTTCTTACAATTTGGTTTATTGAATATTTGTTTAGGTGTATTTCTATATTGATCTATTAATTTTTAATATTATTTAATTTAATTAAATAATAATAAACAAACTTGTGGCCGTCATCGGTGTCATCGGTCAACGATGGGGGCCGCTCTAGCTGAACTGTTGTCCTGGATCCGTCACTGATAATTTGACAAACAGTGGGCGCCCCCTACTCTGTCCTTTGTTACATTTTTTTTTTTGTCTTTCTACGTTTGGTCAATTTTGTGTGCACAAATGAAGTTATAATAGCAAAATTATGATGTTAAAAAGCTCTCATAAAGTACTTTACACATTATTTTTAAATTACAAAAACGTTAATCTAGCAAAATTTAATAGTCATTTAAAATGGTCACTTAACAATGTATTTTCATTTTTATTATAAATCAACTTTTGTTTCATTTTCGACATATGCATTATATACAAAACAAAATTTTTAATGTACTACTTCAAAAAACTCATAAAAAATTAAAAACTTGCATTTTCAAAATCCACATTTCATTTGTCATCACCCCTTATTTTGTCTTTATTTATTTGGTCAACTTTGAGGGTTTAAATGAAGTCGTAATAGAAAGATCACAATAAGAATGTGAAGTTCTAACACAATACTTTGATACATTATATTTTGAATTACAAAATCGTCAATCATTGTAAAAGTTATAGCAGTTTAAAATGGTTCCTTAACAATGTATTTTAATTTTTTTTACGAGTCAACTTTCATCTCATTTTCGACATATGCACTCTAGAAAAAATAAGTTCTTTAATATATCACTTCGAAAAGCTTATAAAAACTAAAAATTTATATTCTCAAAATAATATAACGATTGTCAAAATAAGGAAAACGAACATCCAAAAATGATCTCTCAATTTTTTTGAAGTCATTGTGGTTACCGATCTTTAAAATCTATTTATTGATTTTATTTTTATGGGTTAACTTTCGTCCCAATTTTAAAATCATGCATACTTTAAAAAAACTGAGTTTTTAATATACTACACAATGAACTAAAAAATCTTTAATTTAGTCGGGGTAGAAGGACAAATGGATGGAAACATCCAAAATTCTGTTAGTTGACTTAAAAATTGATTTTGACCAGATTTAGAAAGGGTAATATAGTAACTTTGTATTTTTAATAATATAAACTAATTCAAATAATTAAACAAAAAAGAAAAAGAAAAAGAAAAAGAAAAGAAACAAAATAGAATTATTCATCTTCTTCCCACCCCCAATCAACACCACCACCGCCACCCACAGCCACAACCTCCAACTACCACAGCCACCACAAAAATGGAAAGTGCTGTAAATCACGCCACCTCTTGAGAAAGGAGTCTGACGTTAGATCCACCACCACCTGAGAAAGAAATCCACCATCAATCTCGTTCAGTAAACTCCTCATGAACGAATTCAGATCCAGATTGAAATTAGTCGAGACAAAATCTGGGTCATCCTCCAATGTTTCTAAAAGGTCCTCCTTGAGTCTTTTCACATTAGCCGAGTTAGTTTCTTCGCCCAACTCAATCGACTCATCTCATACTCTCTTTTTCTTCAACCAATTTTGGACGATATATTTGAAGAAAGAAACAGGGCTTGTGTGCAAATTTGGTCTCTGGGTAGACGGAGAAGTCGTTTTCAACCTCATCAACGGCGATATTTCCAGCTCCAAGTCCTTGTCTTGTTTATGCAAGCCCGAGTCAGAGCCAGACCATCGAGTCTTTCCTAGGAAACATTCCGTTCAATAAGCAAAAAAAAGAAAGAAAAAGAAATCGATTGAACCAATTTGCGGTGTTGGAGGCGATGGATGTGAGTGGTGGTTGGTGTTCATTGAGGGTGGGGGTGGGGATGGGGATGGGGATGGGGATGGAAGAAAATGAATAGAACCCTAATTATAAATTTTGTTTCGTTTATCTTTCTTTTCTGTTTAATTATTTGAATGAGTTTATATTATTAAAAATACAAAGCTACTATAATACCTTTTTTAAATCTGGTCAAAATCAATTTTTAAGTTAACTAATAAAATTTTAGATGTTTTAAATTCATTTATCATTCTCTCGCGATTAAATTAAAGGTTTGAAATTGTGGATGATACAAAGTGAATATTTGAATAAAGTCTGGAAAAAAATAATGTTCCGTGACTGCAATTTTTCCCAACATAAACGTCATTTGTACAGATACATTTATACATGTGCATGTACAAACGTCTTACTATAGTTGAAAAGACGGTAGAGAAGTCGGCTACAATGTCATATCTGTATGTCTTCCACTCTTCTTGTATATTGATTTGTACGAATAACGCGGTTCTTTTCCCAAATAGAAGCTAACTATTTGAATCGATTGCAATAAATTTCGGTTGCCCATAAAAAGAAAATCGATTAGTAGATTTGGCGCAGTATGTTGACTCTATGTTCGATACTTTGTGATCGCAATCAAAATTTGGCGCTGTTAAACATTTGACTCCTATAGCGAGCAAACCCTAGCTCTCAATTATTCATTGCGTGCACAAAAAAGAGCAAGATTAACCCGACTGATCGATTACCTGAATCCCTGAGAAATGGCCGGTACCGGTATTCACCCATACCACCAGCAATGGCCACCAGCCCCTGCCCCTCCGCCGACTACCATGGCTGTTCCTCCTCCTCCTCCTCACTCCTACCCTCTCCCAATCCCTATGGATATCCACGCCCTCCAATCCCCTTCAGATGAGGTACATACAACAATTTCAGACAATTCTTCATACGAACATTTATGAAGGCGATAAGTTTAATGTTTTGGTTGATATTTGAAGGCACGGACGATTTTCATTTCGGGATTACCGGAGGATGTGAAAGAGAGAGAGTTGCAGAATTTGCTGAGATGGTTTCCGGGGTATGAGGCATCGCAAGTCAATTTTAAAGGGGAGCATCCAATGGGTTTTGCCCTTTTTGCTACTGCTCAGCATGCAATTGCTACCAAGGACGCCCTACAGGTAATTTATTCTACTGCATTCTAATGACTCGCTCGCCTTTCCTATTATTTTATAAATGAATTTTATTGAACGAGCTTTTTTCCCCCTTTCCTTTGAAATATTCTGGCGTTTTCAGGATATGGTTTTTGATGCCGATTCAAAGTCTGTACTACACACGGAGATGGCCAAGAAGAACCTTTTTGTGAAAAGGGGTGAGTTTTTTTAATTATTTTTGGCTGAAGAACATTCTGAGTTGAGTACAGCTGATAATTATGTACACCTTAAATTGATTGCTATTGGTGCCGGAAAATGATTTAGCTATAGAATATTGAACATAAATAATGGTTCCCATGTCAATTTTACTACGTGTTAACAGCTAGTCAGCTACTTTGGACATGGGAAATAGTGAAAATCGAAGGAAACATGAATTAATGAACCAATTGATCTAAAAGCTCAAACTGTTAGATAGGACCACATGTATCATTTAAACATTATATTCAACACCCCTCTCATGTATAGGCGTGATTCATTTTCTCTCATTAAAGCCAGACATGTAGAGTCAATATGTTTGTGCTTTGAGTGTCTTAGTTGAACCACAGTCAGCTCGTGTGGGAAATTCTTACAAGGTCCTCTTGGTGCTGCTTTATACACTTTTTTTGCATTTTTCCTTGAAACAACTTATTTGGGTCAGTAATAGAAACACATTGAGCTTTCAGTTCTTCCGTACCTTATTTTTGGGTTATTAGTTAAATAAATGGAACTGTAGAAATTTTAGTTAAATGGAACTGTGTAAATAGTTTTGGGTTTATCAAATTTCAACTGTTGAATCATGTATCCTTTTGCTACTGTTGAAGCAAACATTTTCATTTATTTAGGACCATCGCTTACAGTTGACCTTATATTCATTTAGAACGGGCTTTGGCTTACACTTGACTACACGGAATAAGATAATATATGCATTGCCAGTTTTCAATCATTTGATGTTTCCACATCTTTACTTTAATGTTCATTAGAACTTCCAAGTATTTCTCCGTGATGTATTGATTTTTGTTTATGGCTTTATGTACGATCTTTTTAGCATGAATGGAATGGCAAATGTGACATCAAGCTATAGTTAAATATTTAACAGTAACACTACTAATTGCGTGAAGGTACCCCTCCATATCTGTAATGTGCGTCTAGTACTGCAGTTGACACAAAATCTATTGAAATGAGGTTTAGCGTCATCCTTGCAAAGTCTACGCTAAACACATAGTTTGGAGAAATCGTTCGCATGCAGCAATCGTTTCATTTATTTATTATTTTTTTTAGCTATGTTGACTTGCTAATTATTTTTGTTCATTTTGCAGGAATCGTTGCTGATTCAAATGCTTATGACCAAAATAAACGAATGCGAATTGGTGGTGATCATACGATTCATACCCATGCTGGTTATTTAAGTCCATCTCCTTTTCACCCTCCCCCCGCACCTGTTTGGGGACCACATGGGTAGGTTGGATTCCAAATATTTATAGCAAAATGTCCTGAGGCTCTTATTTCAAACTTAATTTTTAGCCTTGATGTACACTAATTGGAACTGTAGTTCCTTGTTACTAATATGGATGATTATTGGCTTAGGTATATGGCTCCACCTCCTCCTCCGTCTTATGATCCATACAGGGGTTTTGCCATTCCGTCAGTCCCAATACATGCTTCAGCAACTGTACCGGCACCAAGCAGTTACGTACCTGTTCAGGTGAAGTCCCATGCATGCTTCTGATTGTCAGATTTGTTTGGAACTGATGTTTTTTTTTTTGGCCTTTTGTGAAGCCTTGTTTAGGGTTTATGATAAATCGTGCATCTATTTTCTTCTAAGGATTTGTGTTTGTTATCCTTACCACCGAACCCAATGTTCTATGATGATTTGTTGTATTACTCGTTTGTAGAATAATAAAGACAATCCACCTTGCAATACTCTGTTCATTGGCAATCTTGGTGAGAATATTAATGAAGAAGAGCTGAGAGGCCTTTTCAGCACGTATGGTTTTTGGGCTCTGCTCATTTGGAAACAATCACACATTTGATTGGCTGCTTATATCTCCCAGATATTGACGGTTTGTCTGCTTTACTGTGCTATTTTATCTACGCAGACAACCTGGTTTTAAGCAGATGAAGGTATTGAGACAGGAAAGACATACTGTTTGCTTCATTGAATTTGAAGTAAGATTCTTGCTTTCGCAATTGGGGTTATTGTTTCTTGCAAACATTCTTTGTGGTGCACGTCCTCTCTATCTTGATTGTAATAAAAGTTTTAATGAATTGTACATGCAGGACATGAATAGCGCCACCAATGTG
Source organism: Ligustrum vulgare (assembly GCA_963555705.1). Lineage (NCBI taxonomy): Eukaryota > Viridiplantae > Streptophyta > Magnoliopsida > Lamiales > Oleaceae > Ligustrum > Ligustrum vulgare. Next base: position 584,488 of record OY743172.1, on the reverse strand, counting down.
CACCATAGCCTGCAGGGTGCTGTTATACCGAGTTCTGGTTCTGTTGGCATTCGCATTCAATATCCTTGATGTTTTGACTTCTTCTTGCAAGGAGTTTTTTTAACTTCAACTTTCTCATACCATAATTGTTTAAGAGGACACGATTTTCAATTACCCTCCCTTACAGTTACAGAAGATAAAGAAAGAAAAATAGTGGTAACAGAGGTATAAAAAACAAAAACATTTTATGAGCAAGGAAGTGCATTTTTGATAATATGTTCTTCTTGTTTGAACGTGGACCTTTTTTCCCTTGACTCCTAGAAACATATTCAAAGAACCCATTTGGAAGGAGGAAGGACTCCATCAACCCAGCTGTTTACCCCTCTGTGGATGCTGTTCCGGCACCCATGACTTACCAGTAACTGGAAGGGGATGTATTCTGTTATATATGCTCTGACAGACACAAACCACTACATGATAGGATCATGCAGCGTCACGCATCCATTGCATCATCAGCTCATCGACATTAGCATCTCTTCTCACATATATATATAAATGCACTTAGTGGTGTCTCAAACACTATTTGGTTGACATTATACTTGATATTCAAGACATGCATTCATTGCAGTTCCATCTCTGGATGATTTGTTAAACTAATCATGTTCTGCTACATGTTACATCAACATAAGGCCTTGTTGACTTTACGAAAGTAGGCTAGGGTGCTTTATTTTGTTCTTCTGTTTGATTTGTGTACCTTATGGGCTCTTCATGCTTTTCTTCTGATTTCGATTCCTTGCCGTGTATATTTGTTTCTTCTGAAAAAGGCAGAGCATGTTTGGCTGTGCTTAAAAGCAAGTAAAAACTGCTTTTTCCTTACATTCCAGTAACTTTTGTACTTATTTTAGTCTCCGTTTGGTAAAGTGTTTATTAGCAAATCACACATTTTTTAAAACCACATATTTGATTTCGGAAACATAATATTCTTTGTTTATAAACAAATATTTTTTTAACAAAATAGAGGCTTTAGAAAGTGGATCATGACCGTATAAGCTGAGCCAAACATGATCAAAACTGATGTATTTCCTACCTTGTCAATGTGCACTCACGCTCACACCCGCATTACATGTCATAGCATTTCACTAAGAAATAGTATCGAGTCTCATTTCATGCATTTCCATTAATTCATAACATGAAATACCTGGAAATCTTCATATATAATGGATCATATTACGAATTCAATTGGTAGTACCAGGCCTCGTTTGGATGAAAAAATTTTCGTATGGCCCAATAGTAGCTGATAATAGCACGCATTATTAACATCCAGGATTCAAATCATGAACAATTGGAAGAATATTGGAAAATAGATTCTGCTGTTGTGCAGGGTTCTTGAATACTGCCGTAAACGTGTTTTGAGGACGATCAAAGCAGGATCGGTTTGTTGCTGTGATTGTTCTAGATTCACCCTCTGCAATTAGAATGGAATGTTCAGTATCTGATATTACTCGGAACTGCCCAAGGATTATTGTACTTGCATTTTGACTGCAATCCTCTTATTGTGAACCTAGACATCAAATCGATGAGCATATTGTTGGATTCGGAGTTGGAGATTCATGTCTCAGATTTCGGCATAGCCAATACCTTGGGATCAGTATGTCGCATCGTCACCATTCAGCACAGTTCAGGGCACCATTTAGTACATGGCTTGTATTTGTATAGCCAAGTTCGTTTTTGAACCATTTTTAGCTTTGAAGAAATGTGGATTGCAATAGATTGATAGCAAAGGATAACTGTCAAATATGATGAAATATTGTTGTGCGTCTTTTATTTAGAAATAAATCAAACAGATTGATAAAAAAAATATTTAAGTAGTCAATTTCAAAATTTATTATTAAAAGAAAATAGAAAAAGAACTTGATACGAGTTGCGTTTTCCCCAAACGTGAGTTAATTCTCGAATGAGCACATCTGTACAAGTAGGGAACGAACAAAAGGATCAAATGCCACCAAAGGTAAAATCACGTATTTATATATTTTACATTTTTTATTAAATATTTTATCTTCGACTGCGAGTAGAGGCCTTTTTCTTTATTGAAGGAGGCAAACAATTCCCTCTGGGCAGGGACTATTCGTGGGTAGAGTTATATCATTAGAGAGAAATGAGAGAACCAAGTTATAAAATTTAATTTGATGATTCTGCACTTCAAAACTTGTAAATTAATATATTTAAACAGGAGTTGGCGGAGATGCGACGTTTAAACTTTTTTTAAAAAAAAAAGATCTTTGACGCAGGAAAATTGAAATTTATGGACGTTATACGTAAAAAATATGAATGATGAAATTGCACAAGTAGTGTCATATTACCCTAAAATCAAACGTGACTCTCAGTTGAGTTGAGATAAATTTGTCCTCCAACCTGAAGTCACTTAAATTTTATCATCGCCGTTGAAGGTTTTAGTAATGTGGGGGCATAAATTCATATATACAAGTAAGATGGATCCATATCCTCACTTTTGAAGGTTGAAACCCATAAATATTCATAACTATTCCAATCTTTTATTTTTGTGGAACTCGAGCCCCTGTCGATAATTTTATTTTTACTAGGGGTGGACGTATGTCGTTTCAGTTTCGGTTGCTTTAATAACAAGAACTGTACAATTTTGATTTCAGTTCGGTTATCAGTTATTTTTCGGTTCTTGTTCGGTTCCTATTCAAGAAATTAAAATTTGATGCAAATACGAAAAATATCTAATCATTTGCAAACACCAAAGCTAAATAGAGTCAAACAGAGTATCCAAAATATATCAATAAGACTTGTTAAACTTAAGCTCTAACTTGAAAGAAAAAAATAAACAAATAATCCTAATATAAGCATACGATACAACCATATCGAATGACAAAATTTAAAGTGAAATATATCTTCAAAATACATCAATAAAGCTTTTTAAACATCAAATTTCACGAGTTCTTCACGTTACCAACTCCTCCTATAAGAAAAAAATTGTGTGAATGGTAGTAAACGTTGTCTAAAGTATTATTGTAATGAAATGTTAAGATATACACCATTCGATTTTGCATATAATCATCTACCTCCATTGCATTATGTAAACTATAATCGTAATACAGAATATATAGATTCAAACATGATTCTATTCAGGATTTTGACCATAAAAATTAATTACTGTAAATCATAAAACATACCAGAATCCATAGCAATAATGTTGAGAAGTTATGAGTTCCTGTCATAACTTTAATTGAATCTGAAAAAAATATTGATATGATATTCGTTTTCTCTCTTAACCTAAGCCTTTATTTTTGTTTCGTAATATTGAACTACAATGATGAAATTTGAGTTCAGTATATATAGGCAGAGAGATGGGCCGAATTTCCTATTGTCTTTTAATATCAAACGTCCATCAAAGTTGTAGTATTAATAGGGAATACTTCTAATTAAACCAGATTTATTTTAATTCAATAGTTTACCTAATTAAACCAGGATATGTGGACCACATAATGAGAAGATATTATTTTCTAACAGTCTCCCACTTGGTCCATCTGATAATCCTATTTATGGTTTCATATAGGAATCATAAGACACGCAAAATTGTTGAATTAATATACTTAAAAGGTTTATCGTAATTACCTTAGTTAATTGAATCACTGATAAGAGTCATAACGGTTCCATGTTAATTAAAGAACATGGTTCCTTCCATGTACTACTTATCAATAATCCAATCAACGAAGTGTATAGCGAAGCAATCATAATGATCCTCGTATTGTCTTAATTAAAATATTATTCCTGTTATTATTATCCATTTACATAATGTATACAAAATAGAAATATAAAATTCAGAATTTTCAATAATGAAATTTCAAATAATGTCAACATAATAACATGGAGCAATCCACATACAAGAAAAGAAACTATTCGTTACACTCAAGACTCATTGCGTCAGCATGCTACTTAAATGTCTTGGGTGATAACCATTTAGTTAGTGGATCTGTGAAACCAATCACCTCAAGATGATCAGTATGGCTAAATGTGAACATATGTTTCCTTGTTCCCTATACGTATCTCAACAATTTCTTAACAGCTTTCCAATGATCAATTCTTGTATTGCTTTGTAACGGCCTAACACACCGACTATTAAGCTAATGTCTAGCCTGGTGCATTCCTGTGCATACATTAAGCTTCCTATAAGAGAAGTATAAGGAAAAAATTTCATTCTTTCATGTTCTAATTCAGTTTGAGGACACTGGGTTAGGCTGAACTTATCCCCCTTATGAATTGGAACAACATTAGGATCCTAAGATGCCATATTAAATCTTTCCAAAACTTTTGTGATATAGGCATTCTGAGACATTCCCAAAATCTACGTGATCTATCACGAAATATTTCTATTCCGATCACGAATGATGCCTCTCCCATATCTTTCATTTCAAAGTTTTGGGAAAGAAAATCCTTAGTTTCCCGTAATAAACCAACATCACTGCTGGCAATTAATATGTCATCAACATATAGAACCAAAAATGCAAACTTACTCCCAATGATCTTTAGGTATATACATTGATCAACAATGTTTTCAGAAACCCAAAAGAACTAATGGTATTGTGAAACTTGATATACCATTGTCGTGAAGATTGAATTAGTCCATATATTGACTTCTTTAACAAACATACCATGTTTTCCTTTCCATCCGTAATGAAGCCTTTTGGGTGTGCCATGTAGACTTCTTCTTCTAAACTCCCATTAAGAAAAGTATTTTTCACATCCATTTGATGTAGCTCTAAATCAAAATGAGCAACTAACGTCATAATGATTCGTAATTAACCCTTTTTAGAAACTGGAGAGAAGGTTTCATTGAAATCGATGTCTTCTTCCTGATTAGAACCTTTGGTTATAAGTCTGACTTTATATCGTTCGATATTACCATGAGAGTCACATTTGGTTTTAAAAATCCATTTACAACCAACTTTCTTGTGCCTTTGGTAATTCAACCAAATCCCAAACTTTATTAGCAGCCATAGATTTCATCCCCTCAAACATGGCATCAATCAATTTTTTAGATTCTTCACATTTAATGACCTGTGTGTACGTAACCGGATCTTTCCTTATCCCTATGTTAAATTCAGATTCTTGTAAGTACAACACGTAATCATCCGAAATAGTTGATTTCTTGGGTCTTGGGACCTCTTTAATACTATTTCTGGTGCTGCATTTACATTTGGTTCAATGAGACAGTCTCATTATGGAGTTCAGGATTATTGACATTTTGTTCTATATTGTTGATTGGATCAACAATAATATTAGGTAGAACTATGTCATTTGAAATTCGTGGTAAGGGAATTGGTACTCGAATTTCTTGAATAATCACTTCTTTAACTTTATCACTCCCACCGACTTCGTCATTCTCAATGAATTTAGCATTACTGATTTCTACAATTATCATACTATGATTAGGACAGTAAAACCTATATTTTTTAGCGATCGAGAATTTTCGTAACTTAAATAAATGTTGTTTATCTTTAAAAAATGTGTTGCTACGACTTTGCCATTTATTTTTTTAAACTCGTGTGTGTCTAACCATTTTAAGTGAAATTAAATCATTTAAAATCTTAGTCTAGTTCTGTTTTTAATTTAAAATGTCTCAATGTCATTATCTATTTTATATTTAAACTTTCAATTCTAGCTAAATCTCAAATTTGAAATTATTTTAAAAATCTCAAATTATTTCCTAGTTCAAAATTTTCAAATTCTAATATCTTGTCTAATTTAAACTAATTTAATTTCTCTTTAATCCCAATTTAGAAACGACCATTCACCTAACCATCTATTCCCCACATTTCTTTTTCCTCTTTACAACAAATTTTTATTTTCCAAAATTTTACCTCCCCACACGTCCATACCATTTCTACAATCCTTAACTCTCTCCCTCAATCAAATTCCATTCTTGCATGTTTCCTATAATTTTTCCAAATTTTATGATTTCTCAATTTAAGTCAATCAAATTCAATATTTCTCTCCTACTCAAATTGTGTCCCCCCTTACATAACTAATTTGCAAAACTCATTCAAATTGACAACTCCGTTCAATCACATTTTTTAACAAACTCTATATTTCCCATGATCACTCCTTAAGCTCAATTATTACTACAATCTTCCACTCCACATTTTCTTTCTTTCTTCCTATAAATTTTCCTCTTCCAAGTATCAAGCTCTACACATTCATGGATGATTATTAATTCCCCAAAAATCCCTCCCCCCTCACACGTCATCTGCACCAAATCAACCTCTCCTTCAGTCCCCTCAATCACAAATCAAGCAATTGCCAATTTTAAATCCAAGCCAATGTATATCTTCCCCTTCCCTCTTCATCACAAACTCACACCACAATAGAATTTCAGTCAGCAAACCAGTGTAAGCACTCGACCAACCTCCAACCCAGTACTGACTGCAAAACCAAAGCCGTTGCATTCAATCAAACTAACCACCATCGAGCCTCACACTGCAACCACCATGACCGCCCTCCACTGTCCAACTCCACAACCTGCACAATTCGAATCACCACAGCGCCACCACCACATTGCCAAGCCACCACCTCCATGACTCCCCATCGAGCGACAACTCCAAACGCACCACATCACCCATGCTTGACCGCCACTGCCTCACCCAAACTCCCACCATCACCATCCAACCGCCTATTTCATAATCACCAAACCCAAGTCTCGAACCACCATTTCAATATGCTAATTCGAACCCACCAATCACCACCACCTGAACCGCAATTACCAACATCACCAAAACCCACCTACTGTCCAATTTCAATTTTACCTCAAATTCACTCAAATACAAACCCAAAAAACCAAAAACAATGTTAACCAAACTTACTTACCTAAATCGTTGGACCAATCTCTTCGGGAAATCACAAACCCATGTTCAAACATCCACCCTAAATTCTTCATGAGATCGAACCACAAATCAACCCACAACCATCCTCCTTGACCTATCCCATCACCAGTATTCATCGTCGCCACTCGTTGGCGGCATTTCGCCGATCAAACGCCGGAAATGGCCGGGAGAGGAGGCCCCGCCACCCCCTCTCTTTTCTCTTCCTCTCTCTCTCTCTCTCTCTCTCTCTCGGTTTTAGAGAGAGAGAAATGAGAAATATATGTATATGTATTGTTATATTTTTATTTTTGAGAATTTACATTTTAGTGCCCAATTTTGAAAGTAATAAGTTTCAGTCCCTGTTAGTTTAAGATGTTTTAGTTCAAGCCATAAGATTTTAAATTATTTTAAGTCAGCCCCAAGTTTTGAAAATGTTTATTTCAGTCCTTTCAGTTTTTAAAAGTATCAAACTTCAATCTCTGATTCCTAATACATTTTATTTCAGCCCTTGTTTTAAAAGAGTTTTATTAATCAGCCCTCATGTTTTTAAAGCCCTTTTAATTCAGTCCCGAGTTTTAAAATATTTTACGTCAACCCCTTTAGTTTTTAAAGTATTATTTTGATCTTTTGATTTTAAAATATTTTATTCAACTCATAAGCTTTTGCAAATCATTTATTTTGATCTCAACTCTTTTCAAATCCCAACTATGTTTGATTTTTAATTTAATTCCTAAACTTTTATTTTCTTATTTTAAAACTCTTTTGTTTCAAAAATATTTGATTTCCAAATACTACTTTAAGGATTATTTATTTTTGGCTAGACGAGGCGCTTGGACATTTAGAAGAACAACGTGGTTTTTCAGCTCCGATTTTTGAGAACTCGTAAAGTTAAAGGTGGACTCGCCCCCACTAATTAATTTAGACTATAATTGCACGTATTTATGTGGATTTGTGTGATTTTTATATGCTTAATTGCATGAGAAAAGACAAGAATATCTCGTATGAGATAAATTTGAGAATTTATTGATGAGAATCCAGGGAGTCAATCGAGTCAAAGTCAAACAGGTCAACCCTCTATCAGAATACCGGTGGGGCCCATGACAAGATCAAAGGCTAAAGAAGTCCAAGAGTTGATGGCGGGACTCATTTTCAAGCTCCGAAATCAAGTCCACATAGAAGAGAGCAAGATCGAGGTCAATTGCATATGTTTGGAAGATCAGGACAGTTCGGTCGACCGAAAGTCCATCCGGTCGACCGAAACTCTGCAGTGTTTTTTAGACATAGCTTCAGGCAGGATCGGCTGACCGTTGTACGACCGAAACTGCCCATTCGGTCGACCAGATGTTCGACCGAAATATTTTTCGGTCGACCGAAAGTCCCCAGAACAGAATAGCGGGGTTTTTTGTGCAATTATGCAAACTTTCTTTTCTTTCACTTTGTATATATTCTTGTAAAGCCTCAAACCCTAGATAGTTTTTGAAGATTGAAGAGCACTCCTTGAGAGTTTTGAGAGGTAAAAATCCTTTCTTTATCTTGTAACATTTTCTTGGAATTTATTTCAACTTATATATTGAGGGTTTGTTCTTGTGTATTTGTTGATATTTATTCCACAAGTCTTGGTATTTGTCTTAATCTCTCCATTGGGCTAGGGTTAACTTTCCTTAGAATTTTGGTTAGGTTAAACTTGGGTCAAGATTTCTCATTTATTACCTATTTTAGCTTTCTTGGGTTGATACATTATTGTTGTGGGAATTTTTGGTTTAATCACCAAAGGGGTTCGCATCATTTATGTTATGCACGTCATCACTTATTTGCTAGCATGAGACAAGACAAGAATATGTTCATTTGCACTCATTTTATGATGCTTATGAATAAGAAGAGAATATCACTACATTATTTGCATAATTTCTTGTCCAATTATCTTGTAGATTAATTATTGGAGTTGAGTCTATTGAGTATTTCATTTTGAAATGCTCACCTCATTGTTTTAATAAATTTTGCAGATTTCGGAGACGATGACAAGTGATGGGCAATGGCGGAAAATTATAAATTGATATGATTTTTTTTAAAGTCGTGAATTTCGAAATAATTATTTCATTTTATCAAGAATTTTCATTTTAAATAAATTTGTATGAATTATTTTATTTCATCTGAATTATCGCAAAAATTTTATTCAATAAATGTGATATTTAATATTTAGTCATTCTTCTGCAATAAAGTTTATTCAAAATTTAGAAAAGTGGTGTTCCCGCGTTCTCAGAACTCGGGGCGTTACAGCGGTGGAAAAATCAGAAATAATGTTAATTTTCTTTTTAAGTCAAGTTTCATAAATGTCATCAATTTAATTATTTATCGTTACTTTACTTTAAAATTTAAGATTTAAGGCTTTTATGAATTTGTTAGAATTATGTTCCTCTACCCTTTTTTTTTTTAAATAATAGATGTGATGTTTTATAAATTCATTTCTTCCGCAAAAATGTTGTTTCAAAGGTTTCAAATAATAAATATGATGTTTGAAATTTTTAATTATTTCTGTAATAAAATCAGATTTAAAGGACGACGTAGTTTCCTGAGCTCCACGGAATTCGGGGCGTTACACCTTTGATTTTTCTGGATATCCAATAAAATAACCACAAATGGTTTTTGGATCCAATTTCTTTTCTTATGGATTATAAATGCGTGCCTCCGCTAGGCAGCCTCATACATGCAAATGTCTTAAACTTGGTTTCCATTATTTCCACATTTCGAAAGGTGCCTTAGAAACAGCTTTACTGGGAACCTGATTTAAGATATACACAACGGTCCTGAGGGCATGCATCCACAAACGATATGGGTAAATTAGCATTACTCATCATACTCCTAACAATTTTCATAAGTGTGCGATTGCGTCTTTCAGCTACATCATTCTGCCAAGAAGAACCCGACATTGTGTATTGAGCACAAATTCCTAGCCTTTCTAAGAGTTTAGCAAAAGGACTAGGACGTTGTCCAGATTCATCATATTTTCCATAATATTCACCACCCCTATCAGATCTAATAATTTTCACCTTTTTACCTAATTGTCTCTCAACTTCAGTAATGTAAATTTCTACAGCATTTACAGATTGAGATTTGTCCTGCAAAAGGTAAATATAACAATAACGTGAAAATTCGTCAATAAAGGTGATAGAATATTTTTCTCCACTAATTGATGGAGTATCAAAAGTTCCACAAATTTCTATATGTATTATCTCAAGCAGATCGTTACTTCTTGTGGCTCCTTTCTTGGTATGTTTGGTTTGTTTCTCTTTAATACAATCCACACAAATACCAAAATCAGTAAAATCAAGATTGGGAAGAATCCCATTTTTTACTAATAAATCAATTCTTTCCTTGGATATATGACCCAGCCTTTTATACCACAAGAAAGAAGAACTTTCATTCGTCATATTACGTTTCAAACCAACTTTCGGATGCAAGGTAACAAGAAGAGATTCAGAAAAGGAAGAATCAAGATTAATTTGATATAAGTCATTGACCAAAATTTTCGAACCAACAGAATCATTATTCTTGTATAAAATAAAACAATCACCACCTATTTTAAATGAGAAACCTTCCTTATCAAGTTTCGACAAGGAGATTAAATTACGAGAAACAGAAGGAACATAAGGAGTTTGCTCTAAATCTGAGAAAAACCCAGAGTCTAATACTAAACGAAATGTGCCTATGGCTTGAATTTGGGATTTGACTTTATTTTCCATGCAAATATAGTCTTCATTTGGATTCGTGGTTTGGGTTGTAAGGAATCCCTTTCTTTTCGAACCAAGCTTTGCGTTTCAAGCAATCATTTTGAATGTGTCCACCGTTTTTACAAAAGTGAACTTATCATCCTTCTTAGCTTTCTTCAGTACGGGTTGATCTGATTCATTGGATGGGCCCCTCTTAATGGCCTTCCCTGTTCACTTTTCGAATTTGTTCTTCCCATTATTATGAACCATGTAATTTGTTTGAGCAACATGACCACCCTGCTGCTTAATTCGAGCCTCTTCCTAAACCAGCTTGTTGGTTAATTCATTCAGATTAGTCATGTCAAGTACAAGTTGTTGCATAGTTTTGGAGCCATCAAAACGGGTTGTGGTGAGTTCAGCCATAAGTTTTCCATCAATTTCTTTATCAGCAGTCTTAAAGCGTTCAATTATGGTAGATAAGTATTCCTTAGCTATCTCGGTTTCTTTGATGGAAGATTTAATGTTGGAAGCAGTGGTCAAACGCATGAATTTCAAGCACAGTTTGTTGGCTCTATTCTAAGTATTGAAGGCTTTAACTTGATCTTCTATGGACGAAGCATTAAGATCAGCAGGTTTGTCCACAGTAAGAGCCAAATCAATATCAAGCATCCCCAAACTGAACTCAACACGCACCTTCCACTTCGAGTAGTTAGTTCCATCTAGTTTAGGAACAAATTTGATATATGTATTAAGTTGAGCAGGATGTGGAACTGCATTATAGAAACAAGCTCACTATGTTTAATCCTTGAGTTATAAACACAATAAACATATATGACAAAGATTTATTCATAAGTGAGTGATCAAAACTAACAATCAAACAAGTATGGTATCTGTGGATATCCTACACTTGCCCAATTGCAGAAATAAATCAACTCCGTAATGTTTATTCTACTATTAATGCATGGTATACCTGTGGGTAATGCATAACACAAGTAAATAAACTAGAAATAATATTACTTAGTCTAACATTCATCAACGTAATATGAGTCCACCGCGGTGAACACCAACCAATAATATGAATGTCATACAGGTTAACAATATGCACGTACTAAACTGAAACCACTGTGGTGATTATCAATTCAGTATAATATGTATATTGTAGTTCAAATCGTATGCGTAACTTAATATAAACATACAACATATCATTAATATTTTCGTAGTCGAAAAAATTCATGAAAATCGGATTCAACATGAAAACCCAACACCCAAACCGAATTTCGTCCATAATCCAAACCAAAATGAAAAATCGATACACATCAGTTTAATGGAATGGAGAAATCGATAGAAACTATATGATTACAAACTGAAATGTCTGAATCCATATACATACAGTTTCACATATATACCAAATTTCAGTTTATATATATATATATATATATATATATATATATATATATATATATATATATATATATATAGCCATATATCTCATAATCAAATTCAAAAATATATGCATAGACGGCTAGAATAAATTTCTTCATTTATACTTATGAATTATCTGATAATGAAACATGATGATTGATCTGATTTATTCATACACAGAATTAATTATTATAGTCCAAACACTTGCTCTGATACCACATGTAAACTATAATCTTAATACGGAATATATAGATTTAAACATGATTCTATTCAGGATCTTGACCATAAAAATTAATTACTGTAAATCATAAAATATACCAGAATTCATAGCAATAATGTTGAAAAGTTATGAGTTCCTGTCAATACTTAAATTGAATCTAAAGAAAATATTGATATGAAATTCTTCTTCTCTCTCTTAACCTAAGCCTTTATTTTTGTTTCGTAATATTGAACTACAATGATGAAATTTGAGTTCAGTATATATAGGCAGAGAGATGAGCCGAATTTCCTATTGTCTTTTAATCTCAACCGTTCATCAAAGTTGTAGTATTAATAGGGAATACTTCTAATTAAACCAGGTTTCTATTAATTCATCAGTTTACATAATTAAACCAGGATATGTAATATGGATCACATAATGAGAAGATATTATTTTCTAATGCATTAGAGATAACATTTGCAATCTATAAAACTAATAAAATATCACAATTAAAACAAGCGTTGATCAAATAATTTATAATATGTAATATGTAGAAATTGTAAATTAAATCATCTGTTTCAATCTACTGTGTATGAGTTTCTTCCGTTTCGAGAAGAAAGCATGAATCTCTCAAGTATTTTTTTTTTGGCTAAAATCTTGTTAGGATTTTATCAACATGGCAAACTTGAACGTTTTATTAACTTTTCATAAGCTATATCAACTTGCATCAAAATCTAATAGAACTTTGATAAAATACTCTGTCAAATAAGGTCTAAGCGCTGCTAATTTTGATTCTCACGGTCTCACCCTCACTGACTACATAACGAGAGAGTCCGCATAGATTGGACAACGGGTCTGCTGTTGTGAGTTGGGGCTAATGTCCCCAGTGGAATCATTCATTCTTCCATTGAGATTGGGACTATAACACCCGGCCCAAAATGTCCAGGGAAAGTTGATGATGCATGTTCTTTAGAGCCTGTTTAATAATGTGAAAAGTTTTGATTTTTGAGGTTTTTTTTTATATATATATATTTTTGATAGATGTGTGGTTTAAAAATGTTTGACAAGTAAAAAAATGGTGGATTTGACTAAGAATGGATGGTTGAGATTGAGTTTGAAAAGGTGTGATGAAAGATTTTCCTTTAGCAAAATTTAAAATTGCTTGAAAGCAATAAAATTGAATGAATTTTAAAATTCTGCATTGCTTATACTGTTCTGTTCACGTTTTATAATCCTGAAAAATCTGCGTTAGCAAGATTCATCTGGTCCTTCGCTAAAACAAAACTTCACGTTTCACAGTTAATCCGTAACTGCTTAGAAAAATATGCGACAGTCAGTTGTGTCTTAAGTTAAGAATTAGACAACTTTAAATTTTCAACTACTTCCAAATCCTTCAATTTCAGTCCTTCTAACGATTCTACCACTTATGAAAGGAGGAAGGCAATCAACAACCCGACGCAATTGATCACCTACAGTTGTAGGGCTTAGTACATGAACATCCTTTTCCATTATTCCTTTCAAGAACTTATCTCACTGTCTTCTAAATGGATGATTGTAGGGCAGGAATCGACGATGATAGTAAAATAAGGAACATTGTCGCCCGTTCTTCAATCCGAATGATTTTTGTCGATTCATGCAGTACGGATAACCAGTGTTCAGAAAATCGAAAATCGGTTCGAATCAGAAAAGGCAACGAGTCAAGGGTCAAAAGGTCCGACGGGGTCGAACCGGTTTCAATTAAAACATATAAAATTATTCCAAAAATCACAAAATTTTCTAAAAAACATGTTATTTTACAAATAAATTAATATTTACTCATTTAGAAGATAAAATTATATACAAAAATAGCTTAAAACAATTGGAGAAAAGCAAAACTACAAAAAAAAAAGCACAAAAAAAAAATGAAAAATGAAAAATCGAGTTTTAAAACCAGGCCGGTTTTCCAATTTTTTCGATTTTCCTGGTTGAACCGGACCGATTTTCGGGCAGGTTCTTGGTTTTCCCGGTTGAACCTACCGGTCCGATTTTCTAAACATTGCAGAAAACAAAATGGACCATGTGTACTCCACCCAGATAACATGCCAAGTCCTGGAAAATCACTAATAGTCCACATTAATGCAACCTTCATTTTGAAATTTTGTTTTCTATGTATGTCATATGTTTCAACTCCATCCTCCCACAACATTTTCAATTCATCTATTAGCGGCCGCAAATAAATGTCAATATTTTTCCAGGACTCTTGGGCCCAGGGATGACCATAGTCAAGAATAATTTGTCTTGTCGCATACATAACCAAGGTGGAAGATTGTACACAGTAGTTATCAACGACCAACATGAGTAATGTGTGTTAGTCATGTTGAATGGGTTGAACCCATCTGTACAAAGACCAATACGTACAGTTCGAGGCTCAATAAAAGAAATCAGGATATGTTCTATCAAAATGCTTCCACATCTCCCCATGCACTGGATGTGACATTTCTTCGTGCGTGAATGCATTGTTTGCATGCTAGATCATATGTTCTGCTGTGCCACTCGACATGTATAACCTTTGAAGTCTAGGAGTTAGAGGTAGGTATCGCAACACCTTATGATCTACCTTTCTCCTAGACCGAGAAATTGCATCTTTATACCTCAGACTATTGCATGTAGGGAACTCTAACAACGTCTCAGTCCCTCGATAATACAACATGCAATCATTAACACATGCATCAATTTACATAACACCGAGCCCTAAAATAGATAGCATCTTTTTTGTCTTATAGACCGTATTCTCTAATTGGTTATCCTCTAGTAACATGTCCTCCATGATAAAGTGTCATAAACCCTTAATAAACCCTTAGAATTAACCAAAAGGCTTAAGAGCTGTATCGTGTAAAAAGATTGGACTACATTAACTAAGAAGCGATCAAATATAGCAGGTGTACTACACTAACAAAAAGGGTGGAGGACTAAATACCAGAAGCAGCAGCATCAATGATTTGTCCCTTTGAGCCCCTAACATGGAGAACTATATATCTTAATCTTTGTGGTTTAGTTGCTGTGAACTGAGTAAAAATCAGAAAGAGCCATCGACAGGCAGCTCAGTCCAACATGCATGTGAAACTTGAAAGATGCTGTTATTTTGTGCATTACACGAAACAAGTAATGAGACAGTAGGCCAAAAAAAAAAAAAAAATTCAAGCTCAAAACATAGAAGAAAATTTTGGATATATTTTCTCAAAACCTCACAAATCTTTCAAGAGGAACTTAGGCTGCGTTTGATAGCGGGGTGAAATTTGAGTGGAAAGAAAATGAATTCCAGGGAATTGAATTCCTGAGAATTGAAAGTTTAATGTGTTTGATTGGTTTAATTTTTTAGGTAGAAAAAGTGAAGAATTTTCCAACTTTTGTTGTTTGATTGACGTTATTTTCTATGAAAAATAAAGTAAAATTTAGCTATTATAATATATACATATATTTTTTTTTTTTCATTTTTTAACAAGTTTATACTTAGTAATAATAATGTTAATTTTTGGGAAAAGAATAAATCAATTAACAACAATAAAAAGGATCAAAGGTGACGAAAATGGTACGCGATTTTCCCTGAAAAATAAATTCTCCAATATAGCTGGGAAAACAAATTCCTTAAAAAGTGAGAAAATCCGCGCGTGAACTCAAATGTTGGAAATCAAATTACTTGGAAAATGTGCAAATCAAATATGCAAAGTAGGAAAAAAAAGTTGAAAAATGTTTCAATTTCATGAAAAATAAACGTATCAAACGCACCCTTACATCATTTGCACCGGTACATGCAAACTGCAATCATATTTGGTTTATGCCCATGTTTGGCTCCCATTTTTTTAAAACAAAATTTATTCAACATTCAATCTCAACCATCCATCTTAATTAAGCTCACATTTTTTTACTTTTCAAACATTTTTTAACCACACATTATCCAAAAAATACTATTTACAACCACAAAATTTTCGAAAATAATGGGGGCCAATATATAGGATTTTGAATAGGTGAAAGTCAACCATTTGATTTGATTTAAGAGTTGAAGTGATGTGTAAAATGATAAAATTGTATAATGCATTAATTTTGTCAACATTTTGGTTAAAATCCTTGTACAAAGTAGCAAGTAATTATTTACATCTTGGGATACACAAGAATCAAATTTGACAAAGGAGACTCGTCCAATCAGCATCATCCAATCTTCATCCCCGCAGCTTTTACCAACTTTTTAAGAAGGTGCTTCTCATGCTCATAGTAATCACTGAATGTGACAATGGTTTCTTGAAATAATAATCGACATAAATGAAGTGTGAATAAGACGAGTTAGGAGCAGACTGAACAACGCTGCGTGCAACCCAACTCCACAATTTCTCTTCATTTATTGAAGATTTCCTACTTCAAATGGTACGAGTCCATTGTTTAGACAGCAAATTTTGGCGGCATAAAGGCCCTATGAGCGGCTGTTAAAAATTTAGAAAGAAATCGAATCAGACAATAATAAGATAAGTTCGATTGGATTCCAAAGAGTACATGGTATTGAGGAATCTAACTTGGAGTATATAGTAGAGGCAATTGGAGGTGGAAACATATTACTTATTGTCAAAGCTTGACATATGCTTAATTTTCATGAATGAATCCACAAGGCATAAACTCAGTCAGTTCGATCAACGAACAGTCAATATTTCACTTGGCTGGTGTCAAAGCAATAAACAAACAGTTTTGTTTTATGATAATTCAAGAAGGACGATCATTAATTCAGAGCCAACAAAGCAGCAATATAAACTAGATCACAGAAGTTACATTGTTACATGTGAGATTTAAGGAAAACTCAGCAGAAAACTGTCTAATGTGCAATAATTCATATCCCCGAAACTTTGAAGATATGATAAAAATATTATTTATAAACAAGAACCCTCCAGCTGGAATAAGCTTCATAAAGCACTGAATGCTTGATGTCCGTCCTCATTCTTCACCAGTATCGGAACGAACGGCTGAGAAAGCAAGTCAATAAATTTGTCAAGAGATACCGAAATGATGATCCTAATAAATAAAACAAACAAAATGCCAAAATATGAAGTTATACGACAGTAATTAAACATTTGGAAAGGAAGAAAAAGAAAAATTCTTTTCATTATAGTATCTAGTCTTGCTCAATATTACTTGTCTATAATTGCCTTAAATTGTACAACTGATAATCCTCATTTGAAAGCAATATCTAAAAACTAAAGAGCATAATGATTTTAGTTTGTGGAGAAGAACTCTGATCACTCCACCACATCATGTATGATTTTGAAGTCTCAAGGAACAACAATACATTGGTTACATTAACATGCAATTTACTCGCATAAACATATTCGATTCATTTATCACCAAGTTGTACATTTTTTTGGTGGAGAATATATGATGCACAGCTGAATGTTTAAAATGGCAGAAACGGGTATTCGGGCGTTTTTCCTTCGTTTGGCAAAACTTCTGGTAGAACCCTGAATGTAATTGAATGTTCATTTGATAGACAATAGAATTGAAAATAAGAATTGATTACAAGCTTTCGAGAAGCTTGCTCTCTCCCAAGAAATATCCAATTTTCTTCCTACGTAATTGATTCTCCAACCCCCAATTATAGGTAAATACTCGTACATTTTATGCCCATAATATCCCTCCCCTAATTAATTGGTATCTATCATTACCGCGTCCTTGAAATTCATCGTCTTCAAGGTGAAAGTTGGGTCCCAATACAAAAGTTAAAATATTATAAAGAATAATATTTTGGTAATCTGGAAATTCGCGGACCACTGGTGAAAATTTGAAGCCTGGATTTTGCAAGTCCGAAAATTTGGAGGACTCTGGAT
Source organism: Ligustrum vulgare (assembly GCA_963555705.1). NCBI lineage: Eukaryota > Viridiplantae > Streptophyta > Magnoliopsida > Lamiales > Oleaceae > Ligustrum > Ligustrum vulgare. Next base: position 566,454 of record OY743172.1, on the reverse strand, counting down.
AAATCATTTTTTTTTAATGACCCTCCAGTAGAAGCTGGCTAGAACTGACCCCGAATAGTCAGTTCAATTCACCAGCTATTGGCCTTTATCAATTCCAGGATCCCAAAAGGGAAATGGATCTAAGCCCATAATATATTTTTCTCCACTTACACTTTGGGCTACATGGGCTTCTTTTCTTTTCTCCTCTGGAAGGCTGAACACATGGTCCAAATCCAAAATCAACCCAACAGATCCATTCCCCTTCCCTTGTAACAGATCGATCATTGCCTCTTCGATCTTCTTCCCGGCGATCTCTTCGATCTTCTTCTCTAGCTCCTCCAAATTATTCCTCACTTGAGCAGGACTTAGACCATCATCCTGCAGCTTCTTCTTCCCTGCGAGTTGTGTCTGTAGGCCATGAAAGGGGGAAATTTTTTTTAACCTTACGCTAGCCCGTTTTCTTGCCTTGTTCCTGCTGCGATTTTTCATTAGTCGCAATAGACTCATCTTTCCCTTCCACAAGCTCAATCATGTTCTCCAGCTCTTCACACGCCCTATTTTCTTCGTCGGCTACTCCTTTCAAGGAAGGAGAAAAATGACTCAGCAACAGAATCTTCAATTCTCCCCATGTTTGTAAATGCCGACATCAATGTAATTTCTGAAACCAAATCGAGGCTTCTCCGACGAAGCAATCGGCTATGTCTTCTACCTTCTTTTCCTCCGTTATATATTCACAACAGCGAAATATTGCGCACGAAGTACCCATATGTTTGATTTGCCTCTCCATCAAAGTTTGGCAGACTTCCCTGTGCAGTTTCATCCTCCGATGGTTTCTCCTTCTCACTCTTTACCACTGCTTTCATCTCCTGGATCATCCAATCCAACCGTTTGTTTATCCGATCAAAAACTGATCCCAAGCTCTCCTCCATTTTTAGGAGTGGCTAATCTCTCCCAGGATTTCGCTCTGATACCAATGATAGAACCCTGAATGTAATTGAATGTTTATTTGATAGAAAACAGAATTGAAAATAAGAACTAATTACAAGGTTTCGAGAGACTTGCTCTCTCCCAAGAAATATCCAATTTTCTTCCTACGTAACTGATTTTCCAACCCTCATTTATAGGTAAATACTTATACATTTTATGTCCATAATATCCCTCCTCTAACTAATTGGTATCTATCAACTTCAAACTAAAAAAATTATAAAAAATGCAAAAACAAACATATAATTAACCATAAATAGTGTTTAATAACTCTTCATAGAATTAACATCAATAAATCAATAAAGTAACAATCATTCAATCGTCCTTTTTCAATTAAGAAAAAAAAAAGAAGCTTAAAAGTCTGAGTTATCGTGCTGAAGAAGCTTCTTAGTTCTTTTATTTCTTGAGAATGGTGAGGTGTAGGGTATTGGAGTGGGGCTTGTTTAGGTTAATTGTTCATTCAAACAAATGCAAGGACTTGATAGGACGTCTTCTATTTTTTATTTGAGAACAAGGTGGGCCCACATAAAAATCCCTTTCACAGATGAAAGTTGCCCTCAGAATTTCAAAAAATATAAATAAATAAATAAATAAAAAAGATAAAATCTCAAAGTTCACGGAAAACTGAGTGCGTGCCTTTTCAAACCATTGACCAGCTAGTATGTAAAACTGTGAAAGAGTTTAAGACTTTAAGTCCTATGTAAAATGTCGTTTTTAGATTTTTTTCAACATGGAGTCCTCAAAATTTCGCTTCAACTCCTTACAGATGAGAGAAACCGAGGATATCTTATAACTAGCCGGAAGCCTTCCACATTTTATCAATAATCTTGGACTCTATGGTATGGAGCTTTATCGTGTTATACACTTATACCTCAACAGTTGATTGAAGTAATATTAAGTACTCTATACATGTATTAGATTATTTATTTAGGGGGGGCCGGGGGGAGGATATACTCCTGTACTCCATTAGAGTAAAAATCTGCATCTTATGTAGACCTCACTTTGAGAGTGCACTTGTGACTAGTGTTCAGCTTAAACTACACAATTTTTCAAATAACATTTTAATCACACATTTTCTCTCTCCAATTTTTAACCACACATTTTATCGCGAAAACACAAAAAAAAAAAAGTTTTTTTGTGCTTGTTTACGATTTTCATTTCAATTCTATTGCTATCATAATAATACCTGAAAATAATATTCTGATCTTTGAAAAAAAAAAAAAACAAAGACAACAACAATAATAAAAAAAAACGTCCTGAAGAGAATCACGACCTTCAAAGAAGAAGACACTTGTATGAATCTTTGTGCACATAATGTCAGTGTTGTAATACAGACGACTACTGCTGGCATCGCTATATTCACATCTCACAAATTTTCCCCAAAACTAGCCACAATATGCGTTTCACATTCATATCAAAATTGCTTAACAATTTAGGCTGCGTTTGATAGACTTTTGATAGATTGAGTGAAATTTGAGTGAAAAGAAAATGAATTTCAGGGAATTGAATTCTAGGAAATTGAATTTCTGAGAATTGGAATTTTAATGTGTTTGATTAGTTTAATTTTCTAGGTGAAAAAAGTAGAGAAATTTTCAACTTTTGTTATTTGATTGACATTATTTTTCATGAAAAATAAAGTAAAGTTCATCTATTTTAATAAAAAAATATTTTTTTATTTTTTCATACATTTATACTTAGATAATAATAATGTTAAATTTTAGAAAAAAAAATAAAATCAAACGAAACGAAAATAGTATAAGATTTTTCATGGAAAATAAAACTTCCTCCCCTTGAAAAACGAATTCATCATAAATAAGAAAAATACCGGATTTCGAGACAAGTGAAAAAATGAATTCCATGAAAAACTTAGGCAACCAAACAGTGAAAAGTTAAAAAATTACGTGAAAAATCACATTTTTCATGAAAAATATGACGAACCAAAAGCAGCCTTATTTCATTTCACGTATACTACGAATAATCCATATCAAAATGTTATCAAAACTTTGCTATTTATGAAGCCAACCTTCAAAAAAATTATCAAATAATCAGAAAAAGAAAACAGATATTCAACTATAATTAATATCCAAACCCAACAGATCTGAACTACCAGAACAGACATTATAGTATAGAAAAAAAAAAAGGGAGAATAATCGGGAGTGAAAGTAGATTACTGGGTTTATGGGGTTTGCCGTCGACCCATTTGGAGACGGTAAAGTGGACCTTCTCCCGGGTCAAGGCTTCCGAGCGGTAGGGCTCCTTGAGGCACTGCCTTACCAGGTTTGCACACAGATTGGAATAGGTTATATAAGTCATCCCTGCCGCCCTCCAAAACGGCACTGCTGCATTTGACGCCATTTTTGCTTCTTTTCTTACTCTCGAGTGACTCACTGCGTGACTGCTGAGTCGCCGATCGGAGCCGCAGGGCCAGGGAAGAACAGGTTTGACTCGTTTAAGGTTTAGCCGTTTAGGTTTGAATAGTTTGATTCTGAAATTTTAAGTGTTCAAATCAACAAATTTGAACAACTAACCAACTATCGTTAATGAAGAATACAATATTAAAACAGAAATTCAAGAATTGTACCTTACAATTCAGTGGTGGATGGCGGACAAGCGAAGTGGGTGGAATTGGCCGGGAGTTGGGAGGAGGAGGAGGAAGAGGAGAGCGTTGGCCCTTGAGCTTTGCCTTCGAGAATTGATAGACTAGTTCAAGTAGGGTAAGTTGGGTGTGGGCTTTGTTTTGGGCGAATTTATTATTGAGGAAATATATTAAAATTCCCTTAAAAACTTAAATACTTTAACAATTTTATATCTTTTAAAAATAATCTTAAACACTATAAACTATCACAAATACCCTTATATATCATATTTCAACTAAACCCATTAGAATTTAGAAAAGTTACAACCTAGTTCTTGAAATTTTATATACTTTTATTAATTTTGTTTGATTTTTGTTCGCTCATAATAGCACCCCTCAATTGGTATCAGAGCTAATGACAGATCTAAAAGATAAATATTATATAACAAAAAAAATGAATATATAATATATACATCAAGATTTATAATTATGCATACATTAATACTACCTTATAATTATAAAATAGAAATCTTGAGAACTCTAAAAGATTTAGACAGGGATATAAGGAGAGATATTTATGATCTAATAAATTTCGATATAATAAAAGAAGATTTTATCATAAACGAAATATTAGATTTAATCCACAAAGATATACTAGAAGAATTATATAAAGATTATAGAAATGAATTATCATAGAGCAGATCCTCAATTAGTTAGATATCTAGGCATATAAACAAATGAAAAATTAGATTTAATAGTAGAGCATAGAAGAAATTTAATGGATCAAATAAGAGAAGAAAGAAATATAAAACGACAAGAAAAATTAAGATTAAAATTATTGGAGAAAAAAGAGAGTATTTTGATAAAATTTTAAAACAATTACCAAAAATTCAAACAATTTTAGAAGACAAAGAAAAAACTAGAAAAGAAAAATATGATGAAACAAACACATTGGAAGACCATCTAAAATATTATAGAATATATCATAGAAAATTAATGATTGAATCAATAGAAGAATATTGTGAATATCAAATAATGAATTATAAAGAAGCAAAATATGAAACAGAACTTATTCTAGAAATCGAACATATTAAAGAAAGAAATTAATGACAGAATTTCCAGAAATAAAATTTAAAAAACAAATAATAGAAAATGTAAGACTTCCAGTTGGATCTTATCAAATAAAAGGAGTTAATACAACTATGTTTCAACCATTAAGCTCATGAGGAGAATCCGATGAATTTCTTAATATGCAATTAAATTGGATAAGTGCCTTTTTATGAAAAACATATAAAAACATAAATTTACAAGATAAATTAGCTATTGAAGAATTATAACAATTAAATATAAAAGATATGAATATTAAAGAAAAATTACAAAATATTCAAAATAAACTAAAAATACAATTTAAAAAATTAAAAGAGATGATAGAAGACGTTAAAAATATAGATGAAGAATTCTTAAAAGATTTCCAAAGAAAATTAGGAGAATTAATAAATCAAGATAAAATTGGAATAATTATAGAAAAAATAGATAAGTTAAATGAGAAAATAAGAAAGAATGAAAATGAAAAAAATCATATCAATAGAAGAAAGAATCAAAAAATTAAAAATAAAAATAGATAATATGTATGACATGCTATTTAAGGTACAAAAACCTCAAATTATTAAACCAAGAGCATAAAATGTCGATAAGTGAATATATTGAAAGTTTAAAAATATTAAAAAAATCATTAATAAGTGATGTACAAGAAGTAAGAAATGATATAAATATACTAAAACTAGAGATTAGAGAATTCAAAGAAAATAGTAAAAGCAAAGATAAGAAAATAGACAAAAAACTCATAGAAAAAGAAATACTAAGAATAGGAAAGAAACACTTTGAACAAGAAAAATTATAATAGAAACAGGAAGTATGGATGATGAATTTAGAAAAAAACATATTACCAAAAATACTAGAAGAAGAATTAGAATTACAAAAATTCATAGAAAAAACTTTAGGAAAACTAAAAGTTGAATAAAAAGAACAAGATAAAAATGAATGAAGAATTAGACTTGTTTATAGAAAATTTTGACCAATTAAGCCTAGAAAATTTTAATGAATACCAAATTTTAATGAATACTGGAGGAGCACCTACCCCAGCTCCAATATGAACTTCCAAACAAGAATTACCAGATTCTGATGAAAGTTATGCACCCTTATATAGTAAACCACACTTACAATATTATGATAGAATTAGAGATAGACAACTACCTAAAGAGAATAAATATAAAGATAGATTTGAACCAAATAATAATTACGATAAACCTATTAATCACGGAGGAACAAAACTAGATCTCGATTGTAAAATAGATACTAAAAAACCTTATTAACTTGGGCAGATTTAATGATACTATTCTTTTTATACAATAAAGATGATACATGGGAAAATACTGATTGAATGATAATTTTTTTAGTAGCATCCTTTGAAGGACATGTTAATAATTAGTGGGAAGGAATAAGTAGTGATACAAAAGCATTAATGAGAAGAAATGTACAAACAGAACTAATAAAATCAGATAGAAAAGGAATAGGAAAGTTAGTAGATTATATTGCGGATTAATTTTTAGGAGAAAATTGAATAAGTAATGCTGAAGCAGAATCAATTAGAGAAAAGGATAATGCAAGAGTGAGATTAATAAATTTAACAATATGTGATATGTGTAAAATAAAAGAATGCACCTGTGAATTTAAAGAATACTATTATGTCTAATTCTATTGTAATGAAAATCAAGAAGTATATAGAGATATGTATTACAATAAATTACCGGTTCATGGGGAATATGCTTTAAAATAGAATTTGAAAATTTTATCAGAGATAACCCTGAAACACCTAAAACATTAGGATCAATGATAAAATTCATATTTGAAATATTAGCATATATATGTCAACAAAGACAATTATTAAAGAAATCAGGAAAATTAACTAGAATATGTTGTTGAGACATGGAAAAACCTACCAAATGGAATAAAAGAAAATATAAAAATAGAAAGTTTAAAAAATTCAAAAATTTTAAGAAAAGATATATAAAACCTAAGAGAAGATATTATAAAAGAAAATATAACCCAAATAAAAAAAATAAAAATAGGACTTATAAGAAGGACAAAAGCTAATGCAAATGTTGGAATTGTGGAGAAATGTGACATATAAGCCCTGATTGTAACAAAAAGAAAGTTAAAATATTACAAAAACAATATCTAGAAATAGAAAGTATATCTGATATTGAAGAATACTATGATCAAGAAGTCTATATAAGTGAAACATATTCAGAAAGTAATGAATCAGAATCAGAATAGAGAAATAGAAGAAATAGAAAATAATATAGACAAACAAGAATATGAAGGAATAGAAGATTATGGATTTTGACAATAATAAGTTCAGAAAAATACAAAAATTATCTTTAGATTTGAAAATAGGAAAATGAGAAATATTAGATAGGATATGAAAAAGAGAAAAAGTAGCAATAAATGAATATCATAAAATTGAAAGGGCAATAAATGTTAGAATTGTTCAAGGAACACACAAATTAAATCTTTAACAAAAAATACGGTAACAGAATTACTAACAAAGATCAATAGAAAATAAAGTGAAAAGATCCAATATGTTTATTAGCAGGTATCCAAATAATGTTTAAATCATTATTTAAAGAAGGATTAGTTCACCTTTAACTGTCAGTTTACATGATGGAAGAATTATAAATTTAAAAGACAGTCATTTAGGAACAGTAGAAGGAAATCTAGTTTATAAGAAACTAATATTTACATGTTACCTAAAATATTGTATATCATTAAAAAACAGAAATTTTAATGAAATTTTAGGACTACATTTAAAATTACATAAAGGTGATATAATGGAACCAGGAGATAAAATTATGACTATAGAATACAGGGTATTATACACATTTACTAATTCTAATTATGGAAACATTTATTCTAAAAAATCATATATTTAAATTCATAAAGAATGCAAAGATTTTGGTAAAGCTGTGGAACCAGATAAACAAATAAGTTTAGTTCCAAGAAACTATGAACTTACTATAACAAAAAATAAACCATAAATTATAGAGTTAAGAGAAGAATAATACCCTAATAAGAACATAACATTTGAAGATGGCAGATTAATTAGAAGATCAGCAAGTTTACCTAATAGAAAACAATTAGGAGAAACTAGTAATACAAGAGAAATAAAACTTAATAGAAATGCTGGAAATATGAAAATAGATTGTGAATATTTCAATGGAATAGAACATATAAAATGATCAAATATACTAATTGACACGGGAGCTAGTAAATGTCATATAGCTTCAAACAGAAATAAAGGACTAATATCTCATAGAACTGATCCGTATAGATATATAAATTTTGATGGACAAATACATATAACTGAACTTGAAGTTAAAGTACCAATAAAAGTAGGAGGAATAAATCTCTTAGTACCATATCATGTAGATAATAGTATGGTAAATCCTCATGTATTATTAGGAATGAGCTTCCTAAATGGACTAGAAGATTATAGTATAAAACGTGAAGGATTATATATAACTCATAATGGTCAAACTATACTATGCAGAAAAAATGAATAAATGAATAACCAAATAAGTCTTCCATTAACTGTTTATATTCAAGTTACTATTGTTGAAACAAATATAACAACCTGTGTACTAATAGACACATGAAGTGATATAACAATATTTAAGAATTTCTTAATAAAATCATGGAATACAGATGGAAGAATAAAAATAACAGGAGTTATGGAGAAAGTACTCAAATAATTAAAAGTGCTGATAAAATAGATATAATACTAGGAAGTAAACAAATAGTTGTAAACAAAATATATAATTATAAAAAATTAGAATGTGATATATTACTAGGAAATGACTTTATACAACAACTTCAATATTATAAAAAAAATAATTACATGATAATGTTACAAACACCTTGCGGACATTTATTAAAAATATCAAGAGAATTTAGACCTTACAGAGTTCAGCCAACACAACGTGGTGACAAATGGAAGAAAAAAACTAATTACACAAAATGAAATAAAAAATAAAAGAATAATGTATAAAAAAGTCTTGAAAACAAACAATCAAATAAATATGGAAAAAATATTGATCAATGAGAGAAAATCCATTATCGTTTTGGAAACCACATCATCCAAAGGCTAAAATAGAATTAACAGAAAATGTTATTATAAGATTTAGACCAATGATGTATACCATACAAGATACACAAGAATTTAAAACTTAAATAAAAGAATTACTTACCCAAAAATTAATCAGATCTAGTAATGGACCCCATAGTAGTCCAGCTTCCATGGTCATGAAACATTCCGAACAAAAAAAAGGAAAAACTAGTTTAGTGATAAATTATAAAGAATTGAACAAATATACTAAATTTGATGGATACTTTTTACCAAATAAAGAAGTACTAATAAACCTTGCAAAAGGAAAACAATATTATTCTAAATTTGATTGCAAATCAGGATTTTGGAAAGTAAAAATGGATGAAGATATTATTCAATATACAGCATTTAGTACACCCCAAGGTAAGTATGAATGGATGGTTATGCCATTTGGTCTAAAAAAAATGCACCACAAATATATCAAAGAATAATGAATAACATATTTAGAAAATTTAATGAATTCTTAATTGTCTATGTTGATGATATATTAATATGTTCTAATAATAGAGAAGAACATAGAAACCATTTAATGAAATTTATAAATGAATGCAAAAAAGAAGGAATTGTTCTTTCAAAAAATAAAGCTATAATAGAAAAACAAAAAATCGATTTTCCTGGATTATCAATAGATAAAAGAGGGATAAAGTTACAAACCCATATCTAAGAAGATAGAAAGTTTTCCAGACAAATTAGAATAAAAAAAACAAATATAAAATTTTTTAGGATGTTTAAATTATGCAGAAAGATTTATAGAAAATCTATAAAAAAGAAACATAAAATTCAAATTTTACTCAAAAAAACAAGTACTAAAGGATGGAGTGATGAAGATAAATATTGGGCAGCAATACTAAAAACAGATCTTAATGAAATTTGCAGATATTCTAGTGAAACGTTTAACCAAGCAGAAATAAATTATACTACTCATGAGAAAGAATTGTTAGCAATTATTAGAGGAATAAAGAAATTTTCATTATTTTTATTATCCAAGAAATTCATTGTTGAAACTGATAATTCTCAAGTTGCAGGCTTAGTGAAAAATAAGTTAACCACCAGAACCTCAATATAGAAGGCTCCATAGATGGCAAGCTTATTTGACATTTTATAATTTTGATATAGTTCATAATAAATGTGTCAATAATTATCTTGCAGATTTTTTAAGCAGGAATATTGAATTTGCAGATGGATAATATCAAAAAATCCTTGATAGACGTCAAACGGCGAATGAACTTCCTCACAGAGGAGGCTGAAGATATAAAACTTGGAATTGAGCAACTCTTCAAGGAGGTTTTAAGCAATTGATGGAAATCTCAAAATCTCATCACAATTATACTAAAAAATTGAGCGATAACATAATTGAGATTAAATCTCAGTTTGAATCGTTAATTACCAAACATGTTATATAAAAAATACAAATAGGTACATCTTCTGGAAGCAGTGGTGGACCAAAGATTAAAAGAGATGAACCAAGTCCCAAAAAAGTTGTCATAAATGAAGTTAGTCCTCGAAAAATAACAATCAATGCTAAAGATGAACATACAAAGGTAGTCTGAATTCGTGCTGAGGAGGAGGATGATTCCCCTTTTTTACCAAAAGAAAATGAATATAAAACTACTGTCGTAGTTATATATGAACTTCAAGAATGTGATTGTTATTATATTTCGTCTGGAAACCATGTATACCTACGATTGATCGTTACTCAGGGAAGAGATCCCGTCATGACAAAAATGGCAGCTGATTATGGATTTTTGGATCTTATCTATCCAGGAAAAGATCTGAAAGAAATCGAAAATTTTGATGATTTACTAAAAGGAGAAATTTCAAAGTTTGCCCAAGGAAGACCCATATATTTAAAATTTTATTCGATCAGTCCTGAAATTGATGGAAGGATATATTATCCTATTGAGCATATTATCATGATTGGGTATGTTGCTCGAAATTTTCAAATTGAAGTTGGAAAAAATACTAATCCAGTATCAAACATTACAAGATCATGGTTTAGATTCCGAAGGGTGTTGGGAATTAAAGTTCTCTACAACATTACCAAAAACCAGTATGAGAAAAAATTCAAATACATATGCCAGTATAATGGATGGACCCTACTCACTAATGGAGGAAAAGAAAAGTCAACAATTTTGCAAGAATACATCAACAAATTTGACACTCATCAAATCCATGGAAGCTTTGCCACTTTGCAAGAAGCGTGTATAGCCGGGAATTGCTCCACATGCCAACAGAATTGATGGACAGGTGGAAGCCACTTAATAAATCTGCTTTACATGCCAACAGAATTGATGAACAGGTGGAAGCTATTTGATAGATCTACTTTAATGCAACAATGAAGAACGATGTAGGGGCCATGTAAAGACCAAAAAATAGAGGGATAAGTGTCCCTATAATGTAAGGGTCATGTGATGTAATAAATAATAGAGGGACAGGTGTGTCCTTAGGTGATAAAAGCTGTAAAATTGTTAGGTCGATGATGTAAGCAGTAATGTAATTATGTCCAATGTAATATTATAAATAGAGGCCTCTGGGCTAGTTGAAAGACAGAACTCTCCGGAACACTCAGTTTGTGAGTAAGCCAAAAAAATCTTCTGTCTTTGAAAAACTCTCATACCAATCTTGTACCAATCTTCATATTATCAATAAAATCCCAATCTACTTATCAAATTATGTTGAGTTTCTAAATTCTTGTCTTCTAAATCCTATTTCCAAAAAGAAGATATATTATTAAGAAAACTCCCTACACTCTGTCCTAAAATATTTTCCATCTAAAGAGTTATACAGTGAAGGCATCCAGGTTTAACTAATAACTCATGAAGGCAGGAGGCCGTTGAAGGGTGTGGAGTAGGAACCTATAAGCCTAAAAGTCACTAACAATATAAGGAGAATACAAAGGTACTGAGAACATGAAAAGATGTTAGTATTCTTAATATATCTATCTTTACGGAATTAGGAGGAAGAAGAGCTTTTAACATGACATAATTCAGAATTGTTGAATTTAATTATAAAAACAGTCCTTATAATGATGAATATCATAGCATAATTGAACCTTTATTCATGCATAAACAGTTTACTAGACCCAATAATGAAATAAAAAAGTTATATAATGTTTATATGCCATGTTTGTTAGTTATCTTTCCAACATTAAAAAGAATATTATGATTAGAAATTACAAAATCAATTATTTATTTTTGGCTTGATAGTGATAATACTGAAATAAATAATGAATTATATTTAGAATATGTGTTTAGTAGTGATAATGATTATGATCATGTAATAGATTATGACAGTGATGGAAGAGATGAATATTTCTTTACCAATTTTTTAAAATCTTAATATCATGAATGAAAGTAATTATATCATGAAAAAAACCCAGAACTAAAAGATGTCCATATAAAGTTAAAAATAATATCAAAGATAAAAAAGGTATTGAATATGAAAATAAAATTGATAAAATAGGACATCAAGAGCAACTCTATGCATCACAAGAGATATTAAAAAATTTTAAAGAAAATTTGATAGAAAAATTTGCTAGAGGTACTGTACGATCTATAATGATACATGATATTCAAGATATAATTGATAAATTAGAAAAGAGAAAGAAAAGTATTTCAAAATATAATATACCATTTGAACCAAGTATAGATATCATGACTGACATAGATATTATAAATTCTCAAACATTGATAGAATTTGAAAAATTACTTGAAACTTTATAAATTATTTATCTTTGTATTTATAATACATGGATATACTATTGAAGGATTAGACAATTTATTAAATAGAATAATGAAAAAAAATAGATAACATTATATCTCAATTAATAGATATGGATAAATCATTTGAACAATATTATATACTTTCAGAAAATCATGATCAATACATTATATATTATTCTGACATATTAGAGCTTAAAATAGATTTAGAAAATAAAATAATGACAAATACAGTCCAAACCTGATGCCATGATATACAATAGAAGGACTAGATAATCTTTTAGAAAAATTAAAAGATAAAATAGAAGATATTAAACATCAAATGGAAAATGAAAACATATCTTCTGAAGAATATAATAAACTTTTAGAAAAATACGAACAATATATTACAGATTATTGTATTTTACTAGATCAAAGAATGGACTTATACCAGAGAATTTTATAAAATAATTTACCAACCCGATAATCTATGGATACTTCACAAGCATCAACTTCTAATAACTGTGATCATAAACTATATCTAGATAATAAAGAAATTTCATTTTTATTAACTATTGTTGAAAAATCTAAAAATATACATTCAGTTGGACAATTTAAACTAAAGGAAATATACGAAGACATTGATTATGCTATCCTAAATAGAATAGAATTTAATTATGTTGAAACAGCAAAAAATATAAATACGGTTCACAAAATTATAGAAAAATACGAAGATATAGAAGATGAAGTTTCAGAAGGAATAACATTAGGATATATAACTAAAAAACAACATCCTAAATCTTTTGAGAAATTATCACAATATAGAATATTTTTAGAAGAATTTCAAAGATTAAAAAATATGAATATAATAAAAAGTATTGAATTAAATCAACCTGACTAATTCGGGAATATACCTTGCAAAGAAAATAATTCAATTCATTAAGGATAATAAAGAAATTTTGCATAAAAAGACCATTTTGAAAAACTATACCTTTGGAAAGGCTATTCCAACAAATCTCCCATTTATTATTAGAGAAAGGGCTAATTACACCAAATCATAATTTTGAATTTAAAATTTTTAAAATCAGTTAATTATAAAATATTTTATTAAATCATTTATTGATTTACTAAACACAAATCCAGCCATAACTGATCCTCTGTAAAATCGATGATTTGCCCCATATAATCAACAACCCATGAGAAATTTGAAACATGATATATACAAGGCTGTTGATACACACACACACACACACACACACACACACACACACACACACACATACTGCTGTTGGATTTGATTTCACGGTTGTTCATACTACACAGAGAGACAAAGACAGAGATCTCTTATATACTGTTCTTGGATTCGATTTCACGGTTATTCATACTACACAGAGAGATAGAGATCTCTTATATATATAAAGAGGGTGATGATTTTGATCCTTCTTACCTTATGAATTGGGCTTTGAGATTAACTTACCCGTATCTTGACGCCAACCTGATCGAATGGCATGTGATTTTATGCTATCGGTGATTATGCAGTCATGGCATCGTTGGCGTTGTTATATTCTCCTTGCTCGGAATACCATTTTCTCAATAATTTTTGTTGAATCCAGGCCCAAAGAAAGGTACAGAAATCCGCCAGCAAGGGCCCAATAGAGGCCCAATGGACATTGACCCGCGTCTAAGGCCTAAAATATCACCTTGGGACGAATGCCGAGGTGGTACGTCAAACAAACCTCTTTAGCCGACCTGGTTAACGACTGGATGATGTGCTTCATACTCAGCCGGGGGGCTTTATGAAGTTGACCAGAAGAGAGATGGAGTCAGTGATGGGACACTGCCTTTACCAAGATTTGACAGGCGCCCATCCCCTACGAAATGTACCAATGATTACAATCAAAAAGTAAGGTTGTCACGTCCAAGAGCTAGGGTGAAGACAAGTGTAAAGTATGCCACGTGTCATGATCCGAGAAAATAACTTCAACCATAAATAGAACACGCTTGTCTCCAAGAAAGGGGTTAGCAATTTCATACTCTTAACCAAATATATATATCTCTCACTCCCTTTTCTCTCTTCTGGACATTTACTTCTCCCGCACCCAATATATATGTAAATTCGCCTAAAATGAGTACTGACTTTGGCATCGGAGTGCAAATGGGAGCCACCTCGGCCCTCTTTGCAAACTGATTGTTTGTCACAGTGCGCAGGAGATCCACGTGTTCAAGAGGGAGGAGCTGAGACGTGTTGGTCCAAGGTCCAGCCGGATTTTGTGGTCAACATTTTGGCGCTGTCTGTGGGAAACCATACTGCTAACCACGAAAACACATGATGAAAAGCCACACATAGAAAGGAAATCCTGAAAAAGGACAAGTAACCTCTTGCTAGAGATGGCAAAAAAACCCGACCCGACGGGTACCCGACCCGAACCCGCCCCTAATGGGGCGAAAAAAACCCGCCCTGCGGGTCGGCGGAGCGGGTATGGGGTGACTTCCCCCGACCCGGGTGGGTTGCGGGGCGGGTACGGGTTTGGTTGTCCCGACCCGAACCCGCCCCGATTAAATAAATTAATAAAAATTAATAAGGAAAAAAATAAAAAAAAATCGAAAAAATAAAAAATAAAAATAAAAAAAATTAGACGGGGCGGGTAGGTTGACCCGCCCCGAACCCGAACCCGCCCCGACCCGAAATTCGCGGGTCGCGGGGTGGGTTTGGAATTGAAAATTTTTTGCGGGGCGGGACACGGGTCGGGGGGATCCGACCCGAACCCGCCCCGTTGCCATCACTACCTCTTGCAAAAGATCGGAGAACTGCAAAAACTTTGAAATATAAGTTTAGTAACCTTGAAAAAGGTAAAGAGCTTTGAAACATAAGTTCAGTGACCTTGAAAAAGGTAAAAAGTTTTGAAACATAAGTTTATTCACCCTTGAAAAAGGTAAAGGGCTTTGAAATATAAGTTTAGTAACCTTGAAAAAGGTAAAGAGCTTTGAAACATAAGTTCGATGACCTTGAAAAGGTAAAAAGCTTTGAAACATAAGTATATTCACCTTGAAAAAGGCTTAAAACTTTGAAACATAAGTTTAACAACCTTGAAAAAAGGCTCGGAGCGTTGGGATAAGAATCTGTCTGTCCTTGAAAGATAAATTAAAACCAAGAAATCTCTTTGAAACATGAATGAAAGCGATGGTGATGTTAACCCCCGTAGGGAAAGAAATGGTCAGCACAGCGAAGAGGAGGCTCCTCAAGGACCTCATGAGAACGCCAATGAGGGAGGGGCACAATCTAACCCACCCCGCCGGCACCGTAATCGCCGCATGTTGCGAGACATGACTCGCATGGCGGCCCAAATGCTAGAAATGCAGAATCAGCAGATAGAACAGGAAGGGAAATAATTTTCAGTGGTCAGATGAGGCAGAACATGCTTTTATGGGTATTAACACAACGGCTCACTTCAGCTCCTATCTTGGTGCTTCTAGACTTTTAGAAACCGTTCACCTTTTATTGGGATGCTTTCAGAGCCGCCTAGGTGCAAGGCGTGAACGAAACGCCTCACATCGGGGGTATGCGTGTAAAAATGCGTTACAGATTTTTTTTCCGCCTAGGGGCGCGTTTATCCCTCCTAGGTGCACCTAATCACGCCCAGGGGCGCATTAGGCACGCCTAATCCAGCCTAAACGCGGATTTTTTTTTAAATAAAAAAATCTATTTTTTATATAAAAATCTATTTAATGTTTTAAAAATAATTAAAATAATATTAAAAATACGAAACGCATTATGGCGCCTAATTTTCGCATTGACACCCCTAAACTTGTGATTCATGATTCTCGTCCTCGACGCATCGCAACGCATTACACCTTTTAGAACATTGGCTATAATACATATGATGTTGAACTTTTATTCCATGGTGCAAGCTGTGCGGCGTTGGAGACATTATTTATTTCAGAGAGAATTTGTGTTATATAGTGATCATTAAGCATTGAAACACCTCGCCACACAAGATGCTATTTCCTCAGGTCACGCAGCTTGGATTTCTTACCTACATCAGTTTACTTTTGTGCTCAATCACTAGTCAGGAGCGGTGAATAAAGTCGCAGAAGCACTCAGCCGCCGTCATTCATTGTTGGGACAGATGCAGGTGTCCATTCCCGATTTTGATAGTTTCAGCGATCTCTACCATCTAAACCAGTTTTTTGCACCTATTCTGCAGGATGTTAAAGATGGTTGTTGTAACGTCCCAAATTCCGTGAAGCTCGGGACGTCACTTCTCCTTTAAATCTAAGTTTATTGCGGAAAATAATTGAATTCTAAACATCATATTTATGTGAAGAATTTTAACAGTAAATAAATTAAATTTGATAAATGCGTAAAAACGTTGAAATCTTAACTTTCAAAGAAAGTAACGACAAATAATAAAATTGACGAGGTTCATGACTTTAAATATCATATTTAAAATAACGACATATAAATAAATTGACACTATTCATGAATCGTGACTTTTAAAATATCGATTCATTATTATTTGCCACAACTGCCCTTTCATTCGCCACCATCTCCGAAATCTGCAATTTATAAGTTTAAAAATAGGAGTGAGCATTTCATAGAAATACTCAGTAGGTTCAGCGCAAATTAAATAAACTGTACGGTAAATAACACATATAATCATGCAACTTAATTCATAAATTCTCATTCTCATGCAATAAGCAATTGGATTTCATACATCATAAATTTTCATGCCCGAAGACATGTGGATCTGGGCCCGAAGGCAACTGGTCCATGCCCGAAGACATGTGGATCTGGGCCCAAAGGCAACTGGTCCATGCCCGCGAAGACATGTGGATCTGGGCCCGAAGGCAACTGGTCCATGCCCGAAGACATGTGGATCTAGGCCTGAAGGCAATTGGTCCATACCCGAAGACATGTGGATCTGGCCCCGAAGGCAATTAATTCTCATAAATTACGTAATCACATGCATAAATTTACAATACGTGTTTACTTAATATTGCGCATTTAAGATAAAAGATTTTTGAAGTAATGAACCTACCTTAAGATATTTCTGAACTTGCTTAAAAATGATTCTAGCTTTCTTGAAAATCCCGCGCCTCGTCTAGCCCTAAAATAAATAATTTTCTATTAGAAACTTGAAATTAAAGTTTTATAAATTAAATTAAATTTGAGGGTTGAATTGAAAGAATTTAAAAGTGTAAAGCTCGGATTAAAATGATGAAGTGTAAAGATTTGGGACTTTGTGCAAATAATTGAAATTAGGGACTAAATTGATAAATATTTTAAAACTAAAGGACTGAAATGACTTAATTTCAAAATAGGGGTTGAAATTGATCACTTTTCAAACTTGGGGCTTAAGGGGTAATATCCCAAAAATCAAAATTTATAAAAATCAAAAACCCCTTTCTCTCTCTTCCATTTACGGATACAGAGGAGAGAAACGAGAGAGTGAGGTTGGGGACAAATCGCCGGTGCCTTCACCGGCATTTGCAGGCGGTGACGCTGCCTTTGAGGGGCGGCGATGGCGGCGGGTGTAGGGGCGGAAGAAGAAGGAGAGTTGGGTGTGATTTGGGATTGAATCCGAGGTCTGGGTTCAGATTTTGGGGCGGCGATTTCCAGGTAAACTTCGGTCGCAGCGGCCGGCGGTCGAGGTGAGTTGTTTGGTTAGTTTATGCTTGGGCTCTTGTGGTTGTTTGGATGCTTGGGATTGGACAATGGTATTGCAGTCGATGTTTGGGGTTCATGTGGTTGCGATGGCATTATGAGGTGTCGGAGGGGGTGGTTTTGTTTGGCAGCGGCTTTGGTGTTGTTCATGGTTCGAGGCTGACTGTGGCGGCGGTGTTGGTGATAACGGTGGTGGAGGCAACGACTTTGGTTAAGAAACTGATTGAGGCCGTGGCTGGTTTACAATTGATTTGTGTTGAGTCTGGCTATGAAATTCGGTTATGGTTGGAAGACAGAAGCTTGGTCCGGTTGGCATGGTGATGATGAAGAAGGCAGTCTAGTCATGTAGTGAATGGTGTCGTGTGTTTGTGAACTTGGGTTCGGCAATTTGGCTCTGAAGATCGAGGGCTTGAGGTCACTGTTTGATTGAAGGTAGCAAGAAGCTCAGTTCGTGGTGGCCGTTGATGGAGGTTGTCTGGGTTTGTGTTGTTGGAGTTGGTTGCACCGGTGATGGGAAGTGGTCACTGTAATGGTGAATTTGAATATAAAGGGCTGTGGCATGTTTGAGGTGGTTGTTAGTTGTTCGGTCAAGGGCTGTTCGGTGGAGATGATGTTTCCATTGGATGTGGTCGTGAACATAGGGTAGTATTTTGGTTGTTAATAGCAGTGGTAGTTCTCCGGTGAAAATTGAGTAGTGGCAGTAATGGATTGAATTGGGTGCAGATTGTGGTTCACGTGTGGTTGGGTTAGGCAGTGAGTTCACGGTTTGGAAGGTGGTTCAAGTTGCTATGATGCAGATTGGAGGAGACAGTGGAGAAGTTTGAGAGAAAGAGGGAAGAGACATACCCAGAAGCTGTGAAGTTTGGTGTGTCGAGAGGAAAGAGGTGAGGGATCTATTTAATAGTTGATTTAGGTGTTAAACATGGTAGTTTAGGTTAAATCTTGATTCATGGAAAATTGTGAGAATTTTGGAAGAGAATATGGTTGTGTAAGGAAATACTTGGAAAATAAGTTGTTGATTTAGTTGGGCCAAGAATTTATTAATTGGGTTGTTAAAAGGACTTGAATGATCGGTAAAACATTTGGGTTCGATAAGTTGGATTTGGATTAAAACATTTGAAATTTGGACATAATATAATTAATACTTGGACTTTTGAAAATAAACTGTGATATTGAAATATTTTTGATAAAGATTGAAATTTGATGAAGATTTTGAATAAAAATAAATAACTAAATGATGGGTAAAGTCGAAGCGACACGTTTTTAAGAATATTTATTTGAATAAAATCATGAAAATTCTCGATCGCTACAGTTGTAATCCAACGTATGTGCTGGACGGCAGTTTCTTTTTAAGGGGTTACAGCTTTGTGTTCCAGATTGCAGTTTGAGAATCAAATTAATTAAGGAATACCATGGGGAAGGACATGTTGGGCGCAATCGAACATTAGCATTGATAGCAGCATTTCTGACCAACTTTTAGGCGTGAGGTGTCAAGGCATGTTGAGCGCTGTCGTGTTTTTCATATGGCCAATGGTCGTGCCACCAACACTGGCCTGTATCATCCATTGCCTATTCCGGATATGCCGTGGACGGATATTAGTATGGATTTCGTGGTGGGTTTACCGCGTACATCACGGGGTCATGACTCTATTTTTGTCATTGTGGATCGTTTTTCGAAGATGGTTCATTTTGTACCTTGTAAGAAGACAGCGAATGCGGTCAATATAGCACAACTATTCTTCCGGGAGGTTTATCGTTTACATGGGTTTCCCACGTCAATTGTTTCCGACAAAGATACTAGATTTCTGAGCCACTTTTGGCGTAGTTTGTGGAAGCTTGTCAACACCTCCTTGAATTTTAGTAGTGCTTATCATCCTTAGATGGATGGCCAAACAGAGGTAGTGAATCGATCTCTTGGGGGACTGTTGTGTAGTTTGGTTGGCGACAATGTTCGTTCATGGGATCGGTGTTTAAGCCGGCAGAATTCGCTCATAACCATGCTGTCAACCGAAGCACAATGTTCAGCCCGTTCCAGGTGGTTTATAGCTTGATTCCCCGCGGTCCTGTTGATCTTCTCACACTGCCCAACAAGACTTGTCCTCATGGTCGCGTTGTGGATTTTGTTGACAGCTTGAGCTATTCATCAGCAGACGAAGGTAAACTATTGAAGCCTACTATCGTGTATAAGAAACAGGACAATATCAAGCGACGTCATTTGGAATTCGAAGTTGGTGATTATGTCTAGTCTGTGTTAACTAAGGGTCGTTTTCCAGCACATGAATACAACAACTTGGTTTCTCGTAAGATTGGACCTGTGGAAATTATAGAAAAGATTAATCCCAATACCAACAGGTTGCAACTCCCCAACCACATTCGTACAGATCATGTTCAACGTCAAGCATTTGGTTCCGTTTGTGGATAATAACTCCTTCGATGACGTCCCCTCCAATTCGAGGGAGAATCGCTCGGGCCACAGTGGGGATGATGGCATGTAGGACCAGACCCTAGCGTTCTTGGACCGTTGGGATCAACACTAGTACAAAATTATCAAAAAAATAACAAATTAGCGTCGTTTTCAAAAATGCGGTGGCAAAATTGTAAATAAATGTTTATTAAAGGCGTCGGTTGTTAGGAAACAACCGACGCCAAAGAACCGGCCCAAGTATGGGCGTCGGTTCTTATATAGAACCGACGCCTATACTTGCGCTTTATTTTCCCGGTTTCACCAAAATTTCAATCATTTCCCCGATTTTACCAAAATTTTTAGCCATTTCCCGCACCATTTTCAGTTCAACTGAGGTCACTGTTCATACGAGATCCCCAATTCGCCTCTGAGCGTCAGCTCGGTGGGGAAGAATGGTTTTTAACCACTGGGCTTTCCTCCCCTACCATCAAATCATACATTATTCAAGCTATTTGGCGGATTTTGGAAGATTTCTCACGAATTTCAACTCCTCGGTCTGCCCTAGTGCGAGATTTTGGTTGTTCGAGTTCTTGCTGGAATTTCTCCTTCTTTTCAGCATTTTCTTGCTCCTTGTTCACTGGGCTCTTCTACCCTAGCTTGGAATTGTGGTTTGCTGGGTTCTTTTCAGCACTTTGAACGAATTTCGAGAAACCCCATCAACTGGGTTCGGTTTTCTCGCAGGCTACAGCTTGGTGTGGTACTATTCTGCATTATTGTGGTGATTTCTTACCCAAAAACTACTGGGCTTTCGTCTCCTCAGCTGGAAACGTCTACCCCCTGGTCGAGTGAGTAGGTTGCAGCACTGCAATAGCTTCTTTTCTGCAACTTCACTGTTCATACGAGCTCCTTCTTCAGTTTTCAGAATTGTTTTCAGCAAGTGGTGAAACTTTGGTTATCTCTTCACCCTCCTTGCTGGAATTTTTCTTCAGATAAGGTTAGTGTGGCCTTGTCGGCCTAATTTCAGCAGCCTTGCCGGCAATTATTAATGTATTGCTTGTTGTGTTGTGATTGGTGGAGTTGGGTTGGTTTGATTAGTGTTGGTTGTTGTTGGTGATTGTGTTTGGGAGGTGTTCTCTCCCATAATGGGGAGGAAGAGAACTAAACAGACATTCAACCCTCTGCCTCTGATGAAGGATTCTGCGCAGACATCTACTGGGCATGATAATGCGGTTATTGAACAGGGTACTGGTCCTAGCAGTGGTTTCCAAGGTGATAATGCGGATTAAAATTTGTTTTCCACATGCAGCATTAAAAATCATGAATGTTTTTGGGTGATGTGTTGATTGCCCCTGAAGAAAGATGCATTTACATGTAAAAATACAAAACATATTAAACGTACTTATATTTTTCCACATGAAGAGCCTTCAGGATATGTTTTTAGGGTGTTTTTGGCATTGTAGATTTAGATTATTCATTTGCTTAATATTGTGTTAATTTGTCTGATGTTTCTAGGATTTAGAGATCATGTTTACTGGATTCATAACTTTTCTAATGCAGAAATAACTGGACGCTTTAGGAACCCTCATTTTTTCCCCTTTTAAATGAGTTTTGAAGGAGTCTTACACTGTGCAACTTTCTCTGATAGAAACTAAATGTTTCGGCAATGGCATTTGGACTTTTATATAAAACTGCTTTAAATTGGTGTATTAGAGATGGTATTAGTTGGAAAATTTACATATGCGATAACTTTCTTTGCTCTAGGTTGTGATTCTCAAAAATTGTTATTGATCAAATTATGGTAGCATTTATCTTTCTGGTATTATTTTTATTCAATTTTTGTGGGAAGGGGTTTAATAATGCATTGCGTGGATTTCAATCTGGAGAATATCAAATTTGCTACTGAACATCAGGAGGTTATCCAAAATGTTAATTGCAAAGGAGTTGGACAGTGGCCATTGTGTTATCAGATGGATGAAGTGAAAGAGTATATGAGGAACATGAACTGTAAAATTGACCTGGAAAAGAAATTCACCAACACAACAGCCTCTTGGTTAGCTAAGGAGGGAGTTGACACTGATACTATCATTTGGTATAATAATAAGGATCTTCCTAGACAATTGCAGCAGATTGTGATTATGGAAAAAAGACACATACCCTACATCATTGATCCGGATTGAAATTGGTTGGAACTTTAGATTCACTCCTAGATCATCAGAAGCTTTCTTGACTTGTATAGGGAGTAAGTACTTCTGATTTATAGCTTTTTTGCATTGGAGTGATTCTCCTTTCATTGCATGCATCTGTTGGGATTCTATTGTTTTTTGTATTTGGCATCACATTTGGAGGCTAGGTACATGCCCTCCTCCATTAGGTGTATCATTTTCTTTTTGTTAATAAAAGGGTAGGGGAAGCCAACCCCCCCCCCCCCCCCACAAGAGAGAAAGGAAGAGGATTAAAACCCACTCCATTACTCTTGAGGGCCTTTTTTTAAAAAAATAAATAAAATTAATAGTAAAAGGCGTCGGTTGTTCTTGAAAACCGACGCCTTTATGTCACTTAAGGCGTCGGTTGTTGAATTTTATAACTTAAGGCGTCGGTTTTTACTTAACAACCGTCGCCTTAAGTATATACTTTTAGCGTCGTTACTATCGGCGTTTCCTGTACAACCGACGCATTTTTCGCTTTACAACCGACGCATTTGACTGTTATTGTACTAGTGCAACAAGCTTGAGGTGTTGAGCTTGGGAACATCAAATGACCATAACTTTATCATACGGTGTCCGTTTTGGGTCTATAAGTACTTTTCAGAAAGGTCTCGATGAGCCGGACAAGACTCACTGCTTCGCCGTATCATATGATGGATTTTAGCCATTTGAGGTCGTTTAGGGCATCGAAACTACAATTTTCTATCTTTATTTGTTAATTTTGTGTTTTTATTTATTATCATCACAAGCCTGGCCCATTTAGGGATCTAGGGCCCATTATGTTTCTTTATTTAATTTAAGACTATCTTATTCCAGTTATAAGGGTTTTCGACTTTGACTGAAATTGGTGTGTTTTCTTCAAGAGTGGAAATTCGTGTTATTTGTGAATTCAATTGTTCGTGATTATAATTGTAGGTGCGCCTGCATCACTATCGCTCTATGACATGTCAATATTGGTACAAGGGCAAATTAATATTCACAATGATAAATCAAGATCATCAATAGAACAAATTTCGCAAGCAGTGAATAAATTAAAGAATAATTCTTTTATTAGAGAGGGGTACAACAACCACCCTTTTATTTTGGTACATACATCAAGAACTACAAATTGTACACATACCAAAAATTATTGAAATACATCAATATTAAAATAAAAACCTTCCAGTTTATTCATTTTATTGCATCTTATTCTTGCTCATTCAAAGCATTTAAAAGGAGGGAAGACAATTAAAAATAGTAATTAACATACACATGCTGATAAACATACAATTACGTACAAGCCCTTTTCGGGTTAATTCTTTGCCACCACCTTAGCTCAATCGCTTCCGTTCCATCTTTGATCCCCCATCTCAGCCCCGGGTTTTATAAAAAAGCTTCATCTAACAGCCAAAAAAAGGTCTCTCCTGTAAAAAAAACCCTAATGGCGTTTCACCAGTAAGGTACAAAAACTGCTGCGAATGGCAACTTCAGAGGAGACCAATATTTCGGACTGCTAAAAAGAAATCCTGTATGAAGACAAACCGGATCAAAATAGCAAATTCAGTCGCTGTAGGCGCGTTTTTTGATAGTGAGGCGATTTTTTTTTTTTTTTTTTTTTTTGAGTGTAACAGAAAAAAAGAAATATAGGGATATATATATAGTTATGAGATGTATGTATAGGTGGTTTTAGGGTTTAATCATCATCTTGAATGTAGGAGCAGAGAAGCATAGTGGCGCAGCGGCGGAGAATGTAAATCCTGGCTCTTTGTTCTTTAACCAGAGAGGCACATTTTCTTGTAAATCTATTGCTTTTTCTCTTTGAAGGAGGGTAGATTGCAGCACTCTTGTATTGTTGCTTCATCTCAGCCATTGCTGAATAATTTTGATGTATCAGAAATGGTCCAAGAGTTGGGATAGAAAAAAAAAGTAGGGAAAAAAACCCACCGAATGGAGCTAGACCCTTGAGGAAGACAAGAAATGGGTTACCATATATATATAGGCACGTCACTTCACTCATTTAAAAAATTGTGTTTTTATTTTTGTCTGTTTAAAAAATTGGAAACCCTTTTGTACACAAATGGGCGAGTTTGATGTTAAATCTTAATTCTCATTCTTAATTTATATATAATATCATAGCCGTCACATAAATTCGCACATAGTTTCTGCCTATTTTTACCTACAATTTTAGGAAACTTTGTAAGTTTATTAATTATTATAATAATTGAATTAGGAAACTTCAATTAATGCAAAATTAATTATAGGTGACATGTAATAAATGACTTATTGATTTGTAAAAAATAAAAAATCTATAAAAATGTCAAATTGTATATTATTTTTATTCTTTTGATAATTATTGTAATATTTTGAAGTAAAAAATATTCAATATGAGTGTCAAATTCAAGATCTTAACGAGAAGTTTAATACAAGCTAACAAATGAAAGCAAATTCTAAATATATCATTAGTAAAATTGTCTCAAATAATAAATGTAAAAATTTTATTTATATTTTTTACTTTTTCCAATATCCAATCTTTTTAATTTATCTAATTTAAGTCATAAAATGATATCTATCCTTTCTTACATAACTTCAATTTGATATAAATGATTAATTTCAAATATTTTTTCTTATCAAATTAAAAGAAATAATAGATATCCAATCCTTCTAAGTAAATTCAATTAAAATATTTTAATTTCTACAACTTTAGATTTCGATAAACTCTTTGGTAATTTTGAAATTAATTTTATAAATTTACTCATTTTGTTTATTTATCTATATTTTAATTTTATAAATTTAAAAGAACATCAATTTGTAAAACATATACTACAGACTTTAATAATTAATTCATTGAGTTCTATAGAAAATCAAAATATAAGGTTTTACCAAACTTATTCTATTTAAAAGTAAAATATGGTTAGTACATATATTCAACATGCACAAAAAATAATTTTTGTGTGTGTGTGTGTGTGTAACATGACCATTTTTAATACTTGGTGAAAAATAAAATTTCACGTTGTATTTGAAACCATTGAATACGAGTAAGTTTGATATTGATATAGACTATAGAAATAATTTTAAATATGTGATTGAAAGTGAAAGAAGGTAGCATAAAAAATAAAATAATTGTCAAATCAATCAATTGAGTGGTTGAAAATTGATTTTCTTTTTTTAGAATGTGTGATTAAAAAGTAGTATGTGCAATTGTGAAAAATTAGTTTTTAAGTAATATGTGGTTGTGAATGAACATTAAAAAAATTATTTTAGAATAATCAATTCTATACAAATAAATAAAATAAGAAAATTAGGTAATGAACAATTAACTGTTAAAAAAATGCAATTCATAAATTTATTTTTTACTTCTTTTTTGTGGTTTTTTTTTTTTTTTTTTTTTTTTTTTTGAATACACAATTATACATTAAAGTAAGAAATCTTATACGGAGAAATGAAATTACAAATTATTCACAATTTGTGTGTGCAAGTTATTATTATTATTTTATAGTGTTATTTTTATCGGGTATTGTATTTTTACAACTTATTCAATAAATAATTTTCAATTATATATTCCGTGCATCGCACGAGTACGATTACTAGTTTATAAGATAAAACATAATAATTAGAATACGTAAGTGTCTTGGATTAAAGTCTTGACAAAAGTTATTTTTAGGAGAATATGTGTAACAATTCTGATCATTAAAAAATTGTATTCCGCTTGTTTAACTATTTTAACATTATAAATTTTTAAAGAAAATAAGTGAAGATTACTAGGTCTTGAAACAAGAAGATCGAGGAATGAACAATGAACGTGGTCAGGTTCGAAAACTGAGGGATCTGCATGGGAAAACGTAGCATTGCAGCAATTTTTTTTGTAATAAGAGAGGGGTGAACTTGGCATGGATTTATTTTGAATATTTTTCAGTATAGTGATTTGGGATTGATAGGATTATTGTCTGAGGTGTTACAGTTGTATTGTATATGAGTTTGCAAGTAGATTATAAAAAATAATTAAATGAGGCTTAAGATAAGGAGAGTTGCTTAATGAAGACAAGGCAAAATAAGTGAAATGAGAAGTGGGTGTCGGCCGGCCGGCCAAATAGAAATTGCTTCCGTTGTGGCTCGGAATACCAAGCATCTCTCTGTCTACTACAAGGTTTAAGCTAGCATAGTTGGCTATGACCTTAAAAAATGTAAAAGATACTTAGCCCATGTTTAATAGCAATTAAAATCTTGACTTAGAGTCAAAGCTAACAATCAACATTAATCATATATTTAATGTGTTTCACAACTTTTTAATTATACATCTCGTCAACTTTTATCAAAATCTTGGTGGCTATTAATATATGTAGGAGTTGTTTGGTGTTGAGAGTTTTGGGGAAATTTTGAGTTTTAAGAAGAATGTGCGGGTAAGAAGTTGTTAAAAAATGTGAAAAGTGATTGATCTAATTATCATTTTTTTATTCATTCATTCATTTCGTACACAATTATTATTCACCATTTATTGTTTAAACGGATTATAATTAATTTCAAAAACATGAATGTGATATTGAGTATATTTTTCGTCTCAACTCATTCATGTGTTTGCAAATGTCTACAATATATTTGTGTGCACTACACTTCAAAAGTAGTCATAGACGTAATCCTTTATCCTTTTTTTTTTTTTTTTTTTAGCTTAGCTTTAGGGCATACGTTGAACCTAAAATGAAGACTTATCAATTACTTAAAATTCTATTTAAGACCCAAACTATAATTCAATTTCAGTCATGTGAATATTTAGATTCTGATCTCTTTAATTTAATCACGTTTAATTTTTAATCTCTTCAGACAACCTCAACCTCAATAGATTTAGTTGTTCAACTCTTTGAAACTAATCAATCATCATCAGAATCTACGTTTGATCATCAAAATATTGAGATAACTACAGCTGTAAACCTAATCTTCGTTTTATATATATATATATATATATAATCTCAGCCATCAATCAAAAGTCAAGTCCTCAATCTTTTACTTTTCAATATCAAATCTTAACCATCTATTTTTCTAAAAATCACTATTCATTTCATAAAAACTTTTTTTAAACAATACCAAACACACACTTAATAAGTATTTGGACAATAATGTTTTAAGGTTTTTGTTGATTAGCAACGTAGATAGCTTGTTCCTGCAATCATGTTTGGCTAAGCTTAAAAGTTGGAATTACGCATGAACATCAAAAAGTGATTACATTAATTGATCCATGTAATATTCAATGGATGAAGTGAAGAAATTGAAAAGCTTGAAGCACCACCCGTCGGGAATTATACACAAATTCTCTCTCTAATTAATCCACATGAATTTTTGATATTCAAGAAATAATTGAGCAAACCAGAAAATAAAATACAAATACAGAAATTTACGTGGTTCGACAACTTGCCTACGTCCACGGACATTCGTCAAAGCTTTTCACTATATAATAAATTGTTACAATTATATAGAATTTGCACTCACCAAACCCCCAAGTATTATAGGAAAATAACCAAGTTTTACCACATCTACCAATTTCTACTTCTTTGTACAACCCACAAAGAACCCAAGAAAAATCAAGATGCTAAACTACATTTTTCCTCACAATACTCTCTAGTCAATGTGCAATTAATTGGCTCTTCAATACACATATTTATAGGTAAATATAACCCAAAAACGTGTATTACTTGTGCCCCAAGATATTTCCTTGTTGAAGTAGAATATCAGAATAAGGAAAGAAATCCATGTCAAAAAGATTATGTTCATTTTCTTTTCACCCTTAACTTGGTCTTCAAGTTAACCACTTTAACAAGGAAATCAATTTTCCAAGATATTCACTCTTAATTTGGGTCAAATATCCCAACAATCTCCACCTTGACACAAATTCATCCAAGCCAAAAAATTCAAATTTAATCATTGGGTAAATAGGAAAGCATTTAACACTTTTATGATCTTATACTCCACCATATGAGTATAACCAACACTCAGAATCATTAACAAACTCTGAGCTTTTCATCAGCTCATGTCGAAATAAACATTGCTGAAAAATTATGGTGCAACTCCCATGTTTGACTTTTCTTGGGAGCTCATCAGCCATCGACATCAATTTCACAACACACCTTGCATTAACGCCAAACCAATACCCGTGTGCAAACACATGTACCCGCCAGTAAGAACACATCCTCTATCATGGCAACTGACTTCATGTCATAAGGAAGTGCCATCTTACTAAAGTACATCATCACCACCCTCCTCCAGGAGAGTCGCATTGTCCACCTCCGAGCAATTGCCGACTCTGCTCCACCTTTTGGACAATTTCTTCTCACATGACTAGATTTACCACAGTTCCAACACATTACCTTCTTCTTCATGGATTTACCTCTCTTCCACTTTTCAGTAATCAACTTAACTTCTAAAAATTCCACCATTTCCTTCCCGTATGAAGAGACCATATGAAGCTTATCCTCATCATCAATCTTAACTCCAATAGATTCTAGTGCAGAAACAATCTCATTGAGAACACTAAGATGGTCTAAGATTTTCATATTTGCATTCATTCTCAAAGAACGAAACCGCTCCTTCAGATACAAGTTATTTGACAAGCTCTTCATTTGATACAACTCTTCCAGTTTTTCTCACAGTTCCTTCACATCAAATATCCCATAAATATTTGCAAGAACATTTTTTGGCCAAACAAAGTTGTAACATGCCAGCAGCCTTCAAATCCAAATCTTCTCAATCTTCATCTCTCGTGCTAGATTCAGTTTCTTTATTAGAACTCGGGGTTGGTTTTCCTTCAAAACTTTCTGCAGTCTCAACTGAATCAATATATCCATGACTTGTACTTACCACAAGCTAAAATTGATCTTCCAGTCAAATTTCTCCACGTTGTACTTTCCAAACATATTTTCTTTTGCTCCAAAAAATCTTCGAACCACCTGATACTCTGTTAACTAAACGTCAATTTCCCCGTCGACGGCGCCACTGTTGGGAATTACACACAAATCTCCTCTCTAATTAACCCACAGAAATTTTTGATGTTCAAAAAATAATTGAGCAAACCAGAAAATAAAATACAAACACAGAAATTTACGTGGTTCGGCAACTTGCCTACGTTCACGGAACTTCGCCAAAGCTTTTCACTATATAATAAATTGTTACAATTATATAGAATTTGCACTCACCAAACCCCCCAAGTATTGTAGGAAAATAACCAAGTTTTACCACATCTACCAATTTCTACTTCTTTGTACAACCCACAAAGAACTCAAGAAAAACCAAGATGCTAAACTACATTTTTTCTCACAATACTCTCTAGTCAATGTGCAATTAATTGGCTCCTCAATACACATATTTATAAGTAAACATAACCCAAAAACATGTATTACTTGTGCCCCAAGATATTTCCTTATTGAAGTAGAATATCAGAATAAGAAAAGAAATCCATGTCAAAAAGATTATCTTCCTTTTCTTTTCACCCTTAACTTGGTCTCCAAGTTAACCACTTTAACAAGGAAATCAATTGTCCACGATATTCTCATTTTTAATTTGGGTCAAATATCCCAACACCACATTTCTTGAAAGTTGAAATTAAAGCTCACTTTCTTTTTTTATACGTCCAACTTAGTTAAAAGATTTAAGTGACATTCTGTTTGTATTTTATTTTTTATTTTTATTTTTAAAAACGTTTTCTAGTTTTTGTTTTCATTTTCTATTTTTAAATTTTCTAAAAATTCGTTCTGTTTGTCATTTCTGAAAATTGTTTTTAAAAATGAAAAAATAGAAAACACGTCATGTTTGAAATTTTGAAGTATACTACTTTGACTATTTGTAATTAATTTGATTGTGAGTTAAATTATTGAAAAAATTATCTTTTGAATATTACAAAAATATTACAAAAATAGATAAAGTCATTAATGATCAAGTCCCAAAAATATTACAAGAAATTAGCTTATTTAATTATTGGTGCCACATTCATGTTCATGTCATAATTAAACTTGAGTCCATGTAAACAAAATAATCACACAAAGAATTTGTCTCAACAAAATGGATGCAAGTGGTCATAAGTCAAAATGATCACACATAGAGTCCATGGTCCAGAAGTTTTTTGAAATGTTACCCTAAAATCTTCCCTCTATATCCATCTCTATACTTCTAACAGATAACAATAAGAATTTTCACTGAATGTTTTTTGTAATGTTGATATTGAATTCAATAAAACTTTATTCTAGGTTTGGTTCCAAGTTAGGATAATTCTCAAAAAAAAAAAAAAGCGTTTTCCACGTTTTGAACATTTTTAGTTGAAATACACTGAAAACACCCAAAACGAAGTTTTAGACGTTTTGCGTTTTGTGTACAAATTTTTTTTTTTCTAATTTTTTTTTTCCAAAATGGTAAAGAAAATGTGTTTTTAATGTTTTCGAAAATAAAAATAGAAAACGACTTCAAAACAATAAAGAGAACATGGTCTTAGTTTCGAAAGGTTGAAGGTACATAGTACAAATTTATATTGAGATATTGTGTTTGTTGAAAATAAAATTTAAATGAATACTTTGCTCTTTAGTCATTCACAAATTGCGCACTTATAATTTTTTTTCCACATGCATGCCGAAGATGGGAGTGTTGGAAAATAGGACTACAAATAGAATTATCAACACAAGTAGTGACACTAAATATTTTTCCCGAATTTCCTGTGATTAAAATAGGAATTCAACCAACTCAAACAAGTCAATCCAAACAATAGAATACCGAAATATTAAATAGAAATGCGATAACACAAATAATTATTTTACGTCGTAAAATCCTCCAATAAGAAGGGAAAATTGACGGGGAAAACCGACAATTCCTGATAAGAATCGAGAAAGTCAAACCTCGATGCGCAAGTCTGTGGGACCCATGACGAGATCCGATGCCAAGGAGGTTCAAGATTCGAAGCTAAACAAGTAATTAAAGTCAAGAAAAGCAAGCCGAGAATCAAGTTGGAGCCAAAAAGAAGAAGAAATTGGACTCAGCCAATTTCGGTCGACCGAAAGTCATTCCGGTCGACCGAAAGTCTGCAGAGATTTTTTGAAGGCAGCCTCAGTCGCGTTCGGCTGAGGCTTGGTCGACCGAAAGTCCCATTTCGGTCGACCATGTGATCGACCGAAAATGGTTCGGTCGACCGAAACACCCCGTTTCACAAAAACGGGGTTTTTGTTGCAATTTCCACAAAAACGGGTTTTGTTGCAATTTTCGAAATTTGCACATTTTGCCCAATTTTGTACATTATATACTCTTTTCTTTTCATTTGTAAAGATAACTTGGTTGTTCATATGAAGTGCTCTTAAGAGCTTGGTCTTGAAAGACCCCTTTGAGGTAAGGATAAAAACCTCATTTGTTCTTGTTATCTTCTTGGAATTTAATCAATTTTGCTTGAGTATTGTTATTCTTGTATTGTTGTTTATTTTCCGTCACCTTGGAATTTGTTTAGTTGATACCCATTGGGGTAGGGTTAGTTAATCCTTGAATTTTGGGTTAGATTTAAACTTGGGTTAAGGTGTTTATCGCTTATTTTACTACTTTAGCTTTCTTGGGTTTTGTATTAAATTGTTGTGGGAATTTTTGGTCAACACACCGAAGGGGTTCACATCATTTGGTATCAGAGCTTGGCTCTAATTTTGTAAACCTATCTTTACTTTCTTGTTGTTGTTCTTGTCATTGTGAAAAAAAAAAATCCGAAAATTGAGAAAAAATTGGGGAAATTTTATATGCCCATGTGTCTTGTTGATTCCATGTATTGGGTATATTGATTGTGAGTTTGTTGGGGGAATTCCATATTCATTCACTACAAAACCTACACTTTCCAAATTGTGTATTCAAAGTGTTTGATAAATTGCCCCAATGAAAAATACTCCATTAATGCTTTGTTGTTCAATGCCCATATATTGCTAATTACTTGGGGTTATCCAATTCCCATAATTGAGATTGTGTTATCAACATTTTATTCCATATATCACTTGCTCCATACATTAGGTAATTGTTGATCATTCATTCCTTGTCACATTTGGGTTGTTGAGGATTTTTTTTCATATATCCACATTACCCACATTCAAGGTCATTCAAAGATTGAGTACAAAGTGTTTGATAAATTGCCTCATTCAAAATTTACACTCCTTGTGCTTATTACTCTACATCTTTGCCTTATCAATTATTTGTGGTTTGTCAATCACATTGCTAAAATTGTGTTCCTAGCATCTTATCCCACATAAATAGTGTTTCTTTTGAGTTTAGTAAGCACATAAATTCCACTTGCTATTGTACCTACTTGTTATAAATTCCTTCTTCCTTGTGATTTCTTTGACTCCACAAGAATTATACTTTGTGGTTTAGTTGATTACCTTCCTTGGAGAACTTGAAAAAGGAGATTTTGAGTGGAAAAAGGTAAGAGTGGTGAGCTCAATAGAGGGTAAAAGCCAAATTTGAGTGAAACACGAGAGAAATATTTTCTTGTGAGAACGCTTTCACACTTGCACACCATGTCCATTTTCAATTCTCAAACTCAAGATTTGAAGTACTTGTTGGAAAATCTTTCGACCACCATGGCTAGACAAATGGAGAAAAATGGGGGTGAGTTAGAAAATTTAGGAACAAGAGGGGAGAGTACATCTACTAGTAGTGGTGAAGAAAATAGGGATGGTAGGGAAAGGTTAAAGGATAAATTTGGGAACATTGTGTATAGAGATGGAAGTAGAAAACAAAAGGGGAGTTTGAATAGGAAAATTAGAAGGGATGCTTGGGATAATGAAAAGGAGAGAGAACAAGATGGGAGCATGCATAGGAAAAGAGGAGAATGGGTAGATAGGAGTGGAGATGGAATTGATGATAATATTGATATAACAAAAATGAAGAGTCCATCATTCCATAGGAGGGATGATAATGAAGGGGAAGTTGAAGAAGAATGGAGAATGGGTAGAGGAAGAAGAGAGTGGGTAGATAGGAATGGAGATGGGTTGGATGATAGGGGGAATGGAGTTGATGAAAATATTGATAGCGTGCAAATGAAAACTTCATCATTCCATAGGAGGGACGGTAGTGGAAGTAGAGAAGTAGTGAAGGAGATGAATGCTAGGCTACCAAATTTTTTGGCCCATGATAATGAGAGGGAGAAGCATGGAGGAAGTACTTTCTATACTAGATGCCTTGTGAGGGATAGGGCATGTATTCTCATTATAGATGGGGAGCGTGACACGAATTTGGTAAGTGCTAGTAAGGTGGAGAAATTGGGTTACCGGTTATGAAGCATCTTAATCCTTATATATTGCAAAGGTTGAATGACTATGGGGAGGTGAGGGTAAGTGAACAAGTTCTTCTTACTTTTCACATTGGTACTTATAGTGACCAAATATTATGTGATGCGGTTCCCTTACACACTACTCACATAATTTTGGGAAGACCTTGGCGATGTGAGGGAAATGTGAATCATGATAGGAGGAGGAACCGGTGTAGTTTCCAAATGGATGGAAAAAAGGTTGTGATCCTATCTTTGAGTTTGGAGGAAGTTCATAAAGATCAAATGAAACTCAAGAAGGAATTTGAGGAAGAAAGAAAAGAAAGGGAAAATAGGAAATCAAAAGAAAAATCACTTGAGGAAATTGATGTCAACACAAGAGTGAGGTCAAGTGAAAAAGAGAGTTGGGGCCACGACCCTATAAAAAGGTGAGAAATTGAGAGTTGGAGCCACGACTCAAGAAAAATGAGAGGTGAGAGAGGAACTGAGAGTTGAGGTTCCTACCTCAGAAAAAGGTGATGAAGTGATGAGTGCCACCAAGAAAATTGAGAGAAAAGATCACCCCAAAATGTTCTTTACTCTTGAATATTCTAACACTTCCCTCCCTAGCTTGGTTACTTCTTTGTTGCAGGGGATCGTTAAGCATACTTATCAAAGAAACAAGGAGCTCCAAAGGCATGCCGTGTGAAATAAATTCATGGAAACATTTTCCTACAACAACAAGTACAACCGAGGTAAACAAAATGAAATAACCAGCATCGCATCAAGGAGGTATGCTCCTAACAATTCTTTAAATGCAAGGTTATTGTGTTTTGAATACATTAGAGGGTTGTATGATCTTGATATAGATTTGATAAGTGTGTTGTTGACTTGTGAAAATGTAACATGTGGTAGGAATCATTGTCATGATGAGTGCTTAATTTTTAAATGCAACTTTTTGCATGTGCCCAATTGCATAAGTACCAAATCCTTGTGTGAAAATGTTGCCTATAGTACATTTCATGGGCATGTTGAATCCTTATTTTGTGAAAATATGCTTGACGTGCATATTTGCTCTCTAAAGAAATTGCTAGCTAGGGGAGTCCATGGGAGAAATTTATTGAGATGTCTTGGTGATAATAGGACTTCACTTCTAACATTTCTTGATGCCCCCTCATTTTATTTTGAACATGTTAAGGGCATGCATGTTAATAATCCAAATTTTTTAAACATTTATGAATCATGTTGTGAGCGATATCTTGATGAATTATATGAGCATGATAATTATTTGTTTTGGAAAATTGGATTGTTTCTTTTTAAATATGCCATGTGCAAATTGATAATGGGAGAGGCACATGATAGTTGTTTGATGGAGCGATTTAAAATCAACGGGGTCTTAGGGGTATTATGTGATCAATTTTATTGGCCTAATTTGAAGATTGGTGTTGAACATGTTTGCACTTGTTGTAAATACCTAACTTGCAAAATGGCTAAACTTAAGTTTAAGTTTTTGCCCCAAGAATTCCATACATATTTGCCCATCATGAGTAAACCTTGGGTTACTTATTATATGAATTTTATAGTAGGTTTACGTGGAACAAAGAAAAAAAATGATGTTATTATTGTGATTGTTGGTAGGAGTATTAAAATGTCACATTTGATTGCATACCATGAAACCAACAAGGTCATTAACATAGCTAATCTTTTTTTTCGGGAAGTCGTGCATTTGCACGAAGTTGGTGCTAATTTTGTGGTTGTTAAATTTGCTTGCAATTTAATTGCTCATCATATTAGCAAGTTTTCTCCACTTAAAATTGCTTGTGACTTTAACCTATTAACTCTGTTGAACTTTATGCATATGATTATTGAAGAAAGAGTTGGTTTAGGTAGCCACGAGAATGCACCTTTGGTTAAGCCCCTTTGCAGGAGGCTCGAGCTTCCATTTGAGGGAATTGGTATACAATGTATTGCCAATGCCAACCATGGTAGGAAGCATATTCCATTTGACCGGGCCGGTCGGATGTATTCCCATTCGTGGAAGGAGCGACCCCCCGATCAAATAAAATCCAAATTGCTACTTTGCAGTGTTGGCACATCTCAAGCTTTTAGCAACACCTACAAATTGATTTTGCACGGTGAGTATGAAATTTCAGTTACATTTATTGTGTCTGAATTTTCTATTTTTATTGTAGGTGTCGATTCGTGGTCGAATCTCTTTCGAGATGGAGGAGATGATGAGAATCGCGAAGGTCCAATTTCATCGCATGAACATGTGATCCACAATGTTGCAAGATCAAAGTTCAAGGAGTCTCACGACAGTGCACTCAAGCAAGATTCGAGGTCGAATCCTTTTCAAGAGGGAGGGGATGATGAGAATCGAGAAAGTCAAACCTCGATGCGCAAGCTTGTGGGACCCATGACGAGATCCGATGTTAAGGAGGTTCAAGATTCGAGGCTAAAAAAGTAATTAAAGTCAAGAAAAGCAAGCCGAGAATCAAGTTGGAGCCAAAAAGAATAAGAAATTGGACTCAGCCAATTTCGGTAGACCGAAAGTCATTCCGGTCGACCGAAAGTCTGCAGAGATTTTTTGAAGGCAGCCTCAGTCGCGTTCGGCTGAGGCTTGGTCGACCGAAAGTCCCATTTTGGTCGACCATGTGATCGACCGAAAATGGTTCGGTTGACCGTGTCGGTCGATCGAAACACCCCGTTTCACAAAAACGGGGTTTTGTTGCAATTTCCGAAATTTGCACATTTTGCCTAATTTTGTACATTATATACTCTTTTATTTCCATTTGTAAAGATAACTTAGTTGTTCATATGAAGTGCTCTTGAGAGCTTGGTCTTGAAAGACTCCTTTGAGGTAAGGATAAAAACCTCATTTGTTCTTGTTATCTTCTTGAAATTTAATCAACTTTGCTTGAGTATTGTTATTCTTGTGTTGTTGTTTATTTTTCGCCACCTTGGAATTTGTTTAGTTGATACCCATTGGGATAGGGTTAGTTAATCCTTGAATTTTGGGTTAGATTTAAACTTTGGTTAAGGTGTTTATCACTTATTTTACCACTTTAGCTTTCTTGGGTTTTGTATTAAATTGTTGTGGGAATTTTCGGTCAACACACCGAAGGGATTCGCATCAATTCCACTATTACCAAATAATAGGAATAAAATATTTTTCTTCCCTAAATCTAGAAATAACCCAATACACACACCTTCAAGAATTAATCTTGACAAATACAATATACACCATCTAATACAATAGATGGAACCTAACAACAACAACAATTATTTTTAGGTACCTCCATGAGTTGTGTGAGAAATTCGGTGTCAAGTCGGTTGGATTTATGTGTCCGTTACAAATTGCGTCAATTAAGGTAAAAAAATAATTTTGATAGCGTCATTACGTATATGGCTGAAACCATGCAAAACTTGCAATCCAAGCAATACATTCTTGCACCGTACTTTCAAGAGTAAAATTATTAATATTCATTATTTCTTGCTTAGTTTGAATTATTTGAAATTTAAAGTTGTATTTATACATTCATAATATGTAGGAATCATTAGATGTTGCTTGTAATTTTTTCTCAATCCAATACTGTAAGACCAGCATTGAATACGTAAGTATTTATATATTTCCTTGATCATTTTTTTTGTTTAGTATGTGGTGGATACTTGATAGTTTCCATAGAATAATTGTTATTGAGTTTGAGGTGAAATTGATGTGCTTGTATTGCGAATATTGATAAGTTAAGAAAGTTTTTAATACCAGAGTCTCTCTACAAGTTGGTTATGTTCAATTTATAGGGAAGATTCTGTCAAAATTCTGTATAAATGTTATAATCGTTCATATTTATTGAAATTTTAGGACTTTTAAAATATTCTGAATACCAAATGCATCACTTCCAAAACCGACTCTATCGTCTTTTACAACCGACACAAATAACTGAAACTGTACTAGTGAACCCAAATTTGAAGAAGAATAACCCATCAAATATTCAACACTTTCTTCTTCAAATATAACTAGAAAAATGATATCTTTAATTCCGTGATTGTTGTCTGTGTGTGTTAGAGAAAAAATGCTAGAAGCTTTCTTTCCCAGCTGCTGCACATATTCTGCCTCAGTCTTCGTGAACAAAAAAATGTCTCCTGCTTAAGCCTTTGTCTGGCCCTAATATTTTGAAAATCAAAATTTTAAAACACTCAATTTCAACCATTCATTTTAATCAAGCCCACTATTTGACTTTTCAAACATTTTAATTTAACCACACATTATCTCAAAAATACTATTCGAAACCAAATTATTTACCAAATAATCGGGGCCAAACAGGGGCTAAGTCTTTCTCTCACATCCACTTTGAATTAATTGCAAGTATGGTCATCAAGCTAAAATCAAATAATGATCCAAGTAATTATTAAATGGGCTGGACCTAAAAGATTAAAAGGGCTATATACATAAGTAAGGAATTTTAAAGATAATATTTAATATTAACCAAACTTGTTGTTTTAGTTCAAAAATCATGTTTTTGTTAAAAAATATACAATTAAATTAATAATTAAATAGTTAAGGTCACAACTATACAATTTATGATCACAGGTTTCAAGTCACAAATTTTAAAGGTCACAAATTATCAAATTAACTAGTCACACTAGTACAAAAAAGCATAAAAAAAGGGGAATACACGTCGGTTTTTCAAAAAATCAACGTGTAAAAAAGGACGGTGGCATTTTTGTAATTTTTTTTGGAATACGCGTCGGTTTGTCCTAAGAACCGACGCGCAAAGTCAGATCATCCGACTTTGCGCGTCGGTTCTTAGGACAAATCGGCGTGTATTCCTTATTTATTTCTCGGGATAATTTCATATCTTCACTCTCGCGCCTCTCTCTCTCTCACGCCTCTCTCTCTCTCTTTCCTTTTGGATTTTTCTTCCACTCTCCACCACCGCCACGAAGCCGGACCCCCCCCCCCCCCCCCACTCCTCTATCTCCGCCACCTCCTACATTGTAAGACCCGATTCTCATTTTTGTATATATGTATGTGTGTATATATGTGTCTATAGAAATATATATATATATATATGAGTGTGTATATATATGTGTGTGAGTGTATATCTATGCCTGTGTATATATATTTGTGTATGTGTATATATATATGCCTGTGAATATATATTTTTGTGTGTGTGTGTGTGTGTGTATATATATATTTGTTAGTGTATATATATATATATATGTTAATCTATGTATATAAAAATGTTAATTACATGTTAATATGTATAAATGTGTTAATTAAATTTTAATATATATAAATTTGGGTGTTAAATTCATATTGTTGATTTTAAGTTAGTAGATAGATATATTTTAATATTTTAATTATTGAAGTTGAAATTATGAGATATTAAGTTATGAAATCTTAGCTTGACTTTTTAGGAATTGAGAATGGATTCCGGATTAAACTTGGAGTAGTTGATGATGTTGAAGTTTGATTAGAGTTGTATTTGATTTTTGAATATGTCGAGGTTTAACATTTTGGTTTATTGTAGCATTTTGATTCTTCCTACAGGTTGGCTAAGTCCAATTTATAGAGGAGGTTCTGTCGAAATTTTTGTAAAATTTTGTAAATAAAAAATGAAAATTATAGTTTAAAGTGATTTTCACTATTACAGAATTGACCTTACTAAATAAATAATTACAAAGAACATAATCATTGTAATAAAATTACGAAGTTTTCAACCTAAAAAAGTATCGTATTTGATTTCAAATATTAATATATAGTTGGTTTAATGATGTATCATGAAAAATATTAACTCAAAACTAATAAATTTTTTTAATTATATCTTCACATATAGGTCATTGATATGGATCGGGGTTGGATGTATGACAGACGTAATAGACATGAATATGTAAAAGGTGTTGAAGAGTTTATGAAATATGCTGATGAAAACAAGAGAAAGAAAGGTGAAACAATGATTTTGTGTCCTTGTTACGATTGTAAGAATTTGAGAAAGTTTCGTAGTTTTGATCAAGTGAAGAGTCATTTGATTCGTCGTGGGTTTAAGGAAGGTTATACACGATGGATATGGTATGGTGAGAGTATGCTTCCTAGGACGAGCACTGGTGACGATGTTGGTGATCAGCAGGAGAATAATTCAAGCAATATTTGTGAGAATGATTTGGAAAATGACGAGAATGATATGATACACGAAATGATGCGTGATATACAAGGGGGATGCATTGAAAAGCCTCATGTATTAGATAACTTGTTCATCGATTCTGAGAAGCCTTTGTTTTCTGGTTGTAATAAATTCACTAAGTTGTCTGCTGTACTAAAATTGTATAACTTGAAAGCAAGCAATAGGTGGAGTGATAAGAGTTTCACGAAATGATTACAAGGACTTGCGTCTATGTCCAAAGTGTGGGGCATCACGATATAAGCAAAAGAACGTGAATGATAATTGTGGTGATAAGAAAAGCCCTCCGGCAAAGGTGTTATGGTATTTACCTGTAATACCAAGATTTAAACGTTTATTTTCCAATGCAAAGGATGCAAAGAACTTGTGGTGGCATGCCGACGGGAGAAAAGAAGATGGAAAACTAAGACACGTGGTTGATTCTCTTCAATGGAGGAATATTAACAGGTTGTTTCCCGAGTTTGGGGGCGAAGATAGAAATATTAGGCTGGGACTATGTACAGATCTGATGAACCCACACGGTAATATGAGTAGTCGACATAGCACTTGACCGGTTCTTTTGACGATTTACAATATTCCTCCTTGGTTATGTATGAAGTGCAAGTATATCATGTTATCTTTGTTAATATCAAGGCCCAAACAACCGGGGAATGACATAAATTTTTATCTAGCCCCACTAATTGAAGATTTAAAACTGTTGTGGGATGAAGGCGTGTCCGTGTTTGATGCATATACTCAGATGAATTTCACCTTACGTGCTATGATATTTTGCACCGTAAATGATTTTCCAGCTTATGGTAACTTGTCGGGTTATAATAACAAAGGACCTAAAGCATGTCCCGTTTGTGAAGAAGACATGATTGATCTTTGATTGAAAAACTGCAAGAAAAATGTCTTTATGAGTCATAGAAGATTTCTCCCTACTGACCACCCTTATCGCAAGAAGAAAAAGTCATTCAATGAAAAAATCGAGGCTCGAACAGCTCGCTTACCATTAACAGGAGGTGAGGTATATGAACGAGTTAAAAATTTTGATGTTTCGTTTGGAAAAACTTTTAAGCCTCCTCGGAAGAGTCTTTGGAAGAAAATGTCCATATTCTGGGATCTACTTTATTGGCAACACTTATCTGTAAGGCATTGTCCCAATGATAGCATCATTGGGACATTGTTGGACATTCCAGGAAAGACGAAAGATGGTATTAAAATCAGGAAGGACACGGTAGAAATGGGGATAAGGGATCAATTAGCACTGCAAGAGTCGGAAAAGCGTACTTATTTACCCCCAGCTTGCTATACTTTGTCGAGAAAAGAGAAAACAAGTTTTTGTGAGTATGTGCATGCTATTAAGGTTCCATCTGGGTACTCATCAAACATTAAAAGTCTTGTGTCGATGAATGACTTAAAATTGGTTGGTATGAAGTCTCATGATTGTCATGTCTTAATGCAACAATTGTTACCAATTCCAATTCGAGGCATTCTCCCAAAACATGTTAGACGAGTCATTATAAAACTTTATTTTTTCTTCAATGCAATTTGCAGCAAAGTTGTTGACTCGGAGGCGTTGGATATTTGCAGGCCGATATTATTATCACTCTATGTCAATTTGAAATGTGTGTTTCCGCCATCATTTTCTTGAGGTATATGTATCCATTTGAGAGATACATGGGTATATTGAAAGGATATGTGAGAAATCGATTTCGACCTGAAGGCAGTATCATTGAAGGTTATGCTGATGAGGAGGCTATTGAATTTTGTACTGATTACTTGGATGACGTTGAGACTATTGGTGTTCCTAAATCTCAGCATGATGGAAGACTTGAAGGTAAAGGTACTATTGGATGCAAGTCAATCGTCCCCAATGTTGAAATGCGAGATAAAGCACACCTCCTTGTATTACAACACCTTCCTGAAGTTCATCCATATTTGGACGAGCATATGTCCATCATAAGGCAGCAAAAATCCTTCAAAAGTTGAAAGGTGGGTAACTAATGAATATAATCGTTCATTTGCAAAATGGTTCAAAGATAAAGTCATGAAAGAATTGTCACAAATGCCGAATACCATTGCTGAGACGGTAAAGTGGTTAGCTTACGGTCCTAGCACGATTGTGATGTCATATGAAGCATATGATATTAATGGGTATACGTTTTACACTAAACGTCAAGATGATAAGAGTGCGGTGCAAAACAGT
This sequence comes from Ligustrum vulgare, assembly GCA_963555705.1. Classification (NCBI taxonomy): domain Eukaryota; kingdom Viridiplantae; phylum Streptophyta; class Magnoliopsida; order Lamiales; family Oleaceae; genus Ligustrum; species Ligustrum vulgare. The sequence goes on along the minus strand of OY743172.1, from coordinate 524,130 downwards.
GGAGTGACACAAGTAACACTATCAAGAGATTTTTCAAATGCTAAAGATACCATGCCAGTAGATGCCTCGATGTCCTATTATGGTATCATTGAAGATATTTGGGAACTTGATTATAGGGAGTTCAAGTATCCTCTCTTCCAATGTAAATAGGTTGATAACCGACGGGGTGTTCGGGTGGATGAATTAGGATTCACTATGGTGGATTTCAGACGGTTGGGTTATCTAGACGATCCATTCATACTTGCATCACAAGCCAAACAGGTATTTTATGTTCTTGATCCTGTCGATGCTAAGTGGTCAGTCGTCCTTCAAGGAAAGAGACGCATTGTTGGGATTGGTGATGTAGTAGATGAAGAAGATTATGATTAATTTGATGAAACCCCTCTATTTTCTATCGGTATACAAGGGAGTGCAACTTTAGGGTAAGATAACATTGAATCAAATTATATGCGTTGGGATCATGAAGAAGGATTATGGATTGACCATCGTTCCTGATTATTAATTGTGTGAGTTTATTTACACAGTCTTTGCTTATAACTTTCTTTTATTTTTCATATATGCTCTATACATTGTTAATAATTTCATTTGTGATTTTGATAACAATAATTATATATATATATATATATATATATATATATATATATATATATATATATACACGTTATTATATGTGCAGGTACGTTCACAGTGGTCTCAATATAATGGCCGAGTCTTCATCATCTTCAGATGATCATCGTACTACCAGGCAAGGGGAACTTCAAAAAATTATGTCGGGTGTTTGGCCCGTATTCACGTTGACATAAATATCAGTGATTGGCACAAGGTTGATCCCGGCCTTAAGGACATGATGTGGGAAGAAATAAAGGTACTATCACATCATACATGATTAATTGATAACGTTTCGTAATTTTTTTCTATAACATCGCATATTAGATTCGTCTTTCAGAGGGAGTTCAACATCCCCGATAACGCAGCCAAAAAAAGGGTGTTGAAAGTTGCGGGGATGCGATGGAAAGATTTCAAGACTCGGCTGGTTCACATATTATTATTTGGATAAGTTCAATTTATAGGGGAGACTCTGCCAAAATTTCTGTAGGAAATTTGAGTCATATTATTATTTTGTAGCTTGTTGATATAATTTATTGAAGTTTTAGGGCTTTCAAAACGTATTGGACAATTGGAAGCATGAGGAAAAAATCCAATACAACGTGGAAAAACGTAAAAGTATGAAAACACGGATTTAAACTTTATTAAAAATCTTTGAATTATTTCTATATTTTATTTAGTTTGATTACTAATATTGTTAGTTTTCAATGTGAGTATTTCAGTGTCCTCAATAACCTGGAGGGTCTGAGTGTGGCTACTACGTTATGAGAAATATGTATGAGATAGTCACAGAACACTTTCAACTTACTTCGTCAGAAAATGTATAAATCATTGAAAATGAGAATTTTAATAATGACTTTATATTTTATGAAAAAATAACTAATAATTCATTTTGATTGTTTGTAGGCATTTAAAGAATATTATTTAACGGAGGAAGTAATCGAGATTCAAAACTTATGGGCAAAATATTTCGTTCATAGGTTTGTGTAAATCAAAGCGTAATCAAACTTGCATTTACATATATATTTAATTTGTATCTTAAATTAACAATTTTGTAAATATAATTGTTGTTAATTTAATTTTATTATATATATATATATTTGGTGATGCCCATGTTCAGGTTACCGCAGGCCACGTCCTGGTCACTGCAGGCCACGACCTGCAGTGGCCTGGGTCATTGCAAGTCACGTTCAGGTGACTGCAGGTAATGACGTGCAGTGACCTGGGTCATTGCAGGCCACGTCCAGGTCAGTGCAGGTCACGACATGCAGTGACCTGGGTCATTGCAGGCCACGTCTAGGTCACTGCACGGCCTGTAATGGCTTGGGTCATTGCAGGTCACGTCCAGGTCACTGCAGTGGCCTGGGTCATTGCAGGCCACGTCCAGGTCACTGCAAGCCACGACCTGCAGTGACATGGTCATTGCAGGTCATATAATGGGAAAAAAATTTTGGGGGTCGGTTCTAAATTTAGATTTAGAACCGACGCCCAAAACTCACTTTGGGCGTCAGTTTACAACCGACGCCTAAAGTCGAGACTTTACGCGTCTGCATCATAGGCGTCGCCGCTACAACTGACGCGTATTCCGTTTTCCAACCGACGCGTATTCCAGTTTCTGTAATAGTGTCACGATTTATTTCTCGATCACAAAATACAAATTTTATAGGTCACAACTTATTTTTCAGTCATAAATTATCAAATTAATAGGTTACGACTCTCTTATCGACCACAATTCATAAATTTTATAGGTCACGCATGTTTCTAAGACACAAATTATGAAAATTTAGGTCACAACTTATTTTTCGATCATAATTTACAAATCTTGTAAGTCACAACTTATATATGGATCACAAATCTCAAATTTTGTAGGTCAGAACTTTTTCTCGATCATAAATCTTGATTTTATGAGTCACAATTTTTACAATTTGTGGTCACAACATATTTTCAGATCATAATTTACATATTTCATAAGTCACAACTTATTTATAGGCCCCAAATATGAAATTTTGTAGGTCACAACTTTATCTCAATCGTAAGTTTCAAATTAATTGGTCACAACTTATCTATTAATTAGTCACAATCACCTATAATTGATCACAAATTTAAAATTAATTGGTCACAATTTAACAAATTGTGAGTCACAATTAATTTTTTAGGTCACAACAATCCACCCTCCCCATCCTATCATATCCTACCCTACCCAACTCGATCCTAATCCCACTCTACAACCATTGCAACCGCAACCTCACCATTACTTCCTCCGCCACTAACCACTTTTACTCCACCACCACTGGCACAAAGACAAATCTCCATCAGCAAAAACCATCTCACCGACCTCATCTACAACACCACATGACGTGTGTCGCAATGCACCAAAATAATAAATAATTCTTACTCACTAAATATTAAGTAATAATGTAATAGCAAGAGTAAGGGTTGATACGTCGAGGAACGGTAAACTTATTTAGTTGCTCGAGAAATTAGAATGGAATAGGGGGTTGTGATGTTTGAATTTGCTTAAACGAAAAATATGCAGAAAACAATTAAATATGTAAGGAATTAAATGAGAGCAGATCTTGTTCTCAGGTTCGGGTTCGGGTTCGGTTGTGACCCCAATTATTGTTATACTTTTCCTTATAATGTGTTTCTATCCCTAATTCAATTATCAATCGTAAATAATCAGTAAGCTCTGATTATCCCAATTCTTCCTTATGTGTATTGACTCAATACAAGCTCTTTGTACCAATTCTAGCCAATGGACAATCATAAAGAAGCTCTTAGGATTTAATGCACGACTAGTATGAAAATTGAGAAGAATAGATTGAATTGAATTATTAATTTCACAAGCTCAAATTAAACAATCCAAGTTGAATTATTGCTAAACCTACGCGACATTTATTTGCTACCAAAGGTCAAGAACTAATGATAATTACGGATTAAAAGACTTAACATAGCACATACATGAGTCTAGAGATTAAACAATTTAATTTTTCAAATCAAATTTATTAATCAAAAAAACTCAATCAAACATCCAAAACTCAATAATTCAACCATTAAAATAAGGGAATAGATTCAACGTTACTAATATAGGAAAAGAAAATAACAAAATTGAATGGACACAACTTCCCATTTGAACAAGATAAGGAAACTTAGCCCATCAAAATCATGGTGAAATCTTCAATTTGCTTCATGAATTCCATTAGTTGTTGATGCTTCTTTCTTGAAAATCTCCCAAGAACTATCTCTTCAAATCTCTAATTTTCCAGCCTCATTTATGTGGCAAATTCTCCATTTTTAAGTCTCCAAAAACGTTCCCTAGGGTCGCCAAGAAGATATACCAAAGATAGACTTCAATTCAAAATAGGAAAATATTCCGCGGGGAAGTTACGGTCGTAACTTTGGACTTTATGGCCGTAAGTTTATAAGTTACGATCGTAAGTTGATTGCAGCTAATTTCTTCGTTTGAGCTGTTTAGACAGTTATGGCTGTATTGACATGTCTTACGAGGTAACCAAATTTCAACTTTGGTCCTTAGTTTTCATTTTTCAATGCAATTTGGTCCTCTTTTCCTCTTTCTCGTCCTTTGTGATCCTACACAACATAAAACATAAAATGCATTAAACAATACTTAAATAGGATCAAAGCAATAACAAAATAGGGCAACGAGTGAACCAAATAAGTGCTATTAAAGCATTTATCACCACACCGCAACACATCACCACCACCAATCACGCACACCATCATACCAAAAAAAACGAAAAAACCAGTCTCCAATGACAACCAACCACCAACTGGATGCTCAAGTCTTCTAGCGGCTGTGGTGGTCAAAGGAGCGGTGCCGCCACCACTACATTGAAGCAAGGTCGGCGCCGATTCCTCGAGGAAAGCAGCGTCCTCTGGGTTACCTAGAAATCACTTGCCAGAGACATTCGAAGCAGTGGCGGAGTCCGACGAGCATGGGTGAGGCTGTGAAGAGAAGGGGCGTCGTCGCTGCCTTATGGTTGCCCAAGTAATTGATGTGTCTGACGAACATGGGTGTGGCCGCGGGGGAAGGGGAGACGCCGGATGTTTGTTGAACTTATATGTGCGTCATGGGGGAATGGTGTGACAACGGTGATAGGCAGGTGATCGACGATGGCAGACCTTGTGGAGAGGGGAGAGAGAAGGGGAATGAGATAATTTATCTAAGGTTTTGAATAATATATTGTATGTGATTTGGGATATAATATTATTTTAAGATTTAATTGACCCGATTTTTGAACAAATTAGGTGCAAATTTGATTTTTGAATTGGTAAATTAAAAACTATGTGTGGGTGTAATTTTCCCACATTAAAATTAAATGTTTAAGCCCAATAATCTTTCCTTCCAGCCATGAGGGAGGTACACCCCAAAACAATAACTTTGACCCATAAATTACTTTGGGTCAAAAACCCAACAGGGAGATCAACATATTTTAGCGGGAAATTTATACTGATACCCTACATTGTAACTAAATTTTTTTTTTTTATGCAACTCCAATCTGAAAAAAAAATGGAAAATAGAGTAAAAAATTGCAAAACTGCCTCATCACTTAATTTGGAAAGATAATGGGGACAAAATCTCTTATTAAGAGATGATAGTTAGGATAAGCATTCTGTAACTGAAAGATTTAAAAGTTATTCTCCAATGAAGTTTGTAACTGAATTTTTTTTAACATATCCTCGAATCATTTACATCATCATCGAAACTAGAAAGTATCACCATAGATGTAGAACAATTTTTTTCATTTTTTTATGTAGCTACATTTCTGTTTGCAAAAGATCATGATGATGTACAGATGGACGGCTGAGTTACAAAATGCAACCAACGTAATTGCTTGGTGCGTGGCTGAAAATGTGACTATGGGAGGCAGTGAAGGTCAAGTGAGGCGAAACAATGAAAATCCACATCTGCGGCTCTGTATCTTTCCAGCAGAAAAACAACACCAGGGATCTCTCAGGTTTAGGCGACTAGGAAAAAATCAATCATGGGCAAGGTTCACGGATCATTGACTCGTGCTGGAAGGGTCAGAGGCCAGACACCGAAGGTGGCGAAGAAGAAGAAGAAACCTCGTGGCCATGCCCACTAGCGGATGCAATACAACCACCACTTCATCACTGCCATTGTTGACTTTGGGTAGTGATGACAACGGGTCGGGTTCGGGTCAGGTCGGCCATTCCGCGAACCCATTACCTGCCCCATACCCGCCCTGCGAATCCGCTAGATACGGGGCGAGTCGGGTTCCTCTGCCGACCCGTTTGCAACTCGGATTTTTTTTTTTTCTCTTCTCTTCTCTTCCCCTCTATCGTTATGTATTATAATGATACTTTTTGGATGAGTTTTAATTCTTGGATCCATTTTCAATTTAGTTAATAAGAATAAAATGTCAAAAATGAATGCAGCGATTGAGTTGCTCAACAACTATCTTAGTTGGTAAGTCTTCCATTTTTTATCATATTGATTTTAGACAAAAATCAATATGATAAAAAAATAAAAAAATAAATCATGCTTTATAAATTAAATGATGAGTTCCAAGTGATAAATGGTTTCATGTTCATTCTTATAGTTTAATGATTAACTTATACAGTGTCTTGAATTAAATAACGAGTTCCAATTTTTATTTTTATTTTAATTTTATATTATAGGGGGTCGGGTCAATAACGGGGCGGGTTGGACCCGCCCCACGGTTCGGCCGGTTGGATTTTTTTCGCCCTATTAGGGGCGGGTTCGGGTCGGGTACCCATCGATCGGATTTTTTTGCCATCCATAACTTTGGAAAGAAGTTACCAAATTCATCCTCAAAGTAAATTGGAGGCATCAATAGTTTTCTTAGAAACATGGATTAGTTTTTTTGTTTGTGATATTATGTTAGTATCACGCCAAACCATTTTTAAATTTGATTGTTGGACATCATTTTGGCTTTAATTTTGAAATCTAGTATGCTGTAGTACAAGTATTTGATATTTCTCTGCATCATACAAATAAATATAGTTTTACTCGTACTTTTATGGATAAAAAAAGATTCACTGGTTTAGCAATTATGTAACTATTAACTTGACTACCCATTTCATCCTTTATTCTAATTTCAGATGTAGATCATGCTTTTAAGTTCACTTTTAAGGTTGCCAAGATTAAAGTAAAGAAGCACTGATTCTTCATTTCCAGAAACCTGGATTTTATTTAAATTTGTCATCATGGCAGAGAAATTGTTTTGATACAGACATGAGATAAATTGTGTTTTGATCTTGTACATTACGAGTTGCCGTAGTGACATGAGATAAAATGTGTAACTAAGGTACATTGTATGTGAAATATTCCATCAGGAACCAAGAAACAAGGACATAAGTGGAGTTTAAGCAAATTGAAGCAGCAAGCCAATATATCATTTACGGGATTATTTCTCCGTCTCAGACTATATTAGAATTTGTGGAACGTCTCGATTCCTCTTCCATGAACATACTAATTCAGAAATTAGTTCCTCTATGTAACCCAGATAAGAATGTTATATAAGTGAGAGGAAGGGAGGGTTATACCAAGTCATCGCAATTTTTTTTTTTTTTTTTGCTTATCGACAAAAGATAAATTATATTATCGACAAATGTTTCATTATTTACGAATACCAATGACAGTAGTATATAAATCTATACCAAGTCATTGCACTTGTTCAATCATTATCTTCGTGTACCATTTCATGGTGAAAGTAGTATAGAAAGTTAGCATAAAACTTCAAGAGTTCGTAATAGACAATCACGAAACAAGTAGGGAGGAAGAAGTACTGGCACATAACTTAGGCTTATGCACCAGAGAATGTTTTAACAAACAGTAAGTATATAATTCCACAAACATAATACCACAACAAAACTCCACCTTTGCTACTTCATAACTTTTCCCTAAACTACTTGAAATAAAAGAATTTTGATACATTGGCAAACTCAAGAATTTTGTGGTAATGTCAAAAATAAAGATATATCACAAAAAAAAAAAAAAAAAAAAAAAAAAAAAAAAAAAACAAATTCCATTCTTGAAATCAAACTTCATGTTTTTTCTCGTATTTACACACAGCATGTTCTTGCTCAAATACATCGGTACTCTTCATCATGTTAAACAAATTCTCATCTTCTTATGAAGCGGAATTACGTGGTTGTTTGCGAAAATGAAGCTGAAAATCAAGAGAGCCTAGTAGCAAATGGCGAACAGAGTGTCATATTTACAATGTAGCAATTCCAAGCATTGATTTTGTTTAAGTACAAGAAGACTGAAGTCCAAGTCCAGAAACAATAAAATTCTTGGATATGAACCACTTTGAATAAGGCTCATTGACTCCTTCAGCTTGTCTATAGTAAGCATTCTTCAAGAGATCATTCGAATGAGCCAATGGATAAACATCAAGCCCAAGCCAAGACAAGCCAGCCTTGATATTTTTCCCAGCTGAACATTTAGTACCCTGGATGCAATTAAAATTCAAATTTTCAACCATACGAGGTCTTTGATTGAGTTCTTGTATTCCATGCACCTAAACATTACAACATGCTGTCTAGAAACATGGTTAACTAATTAGGTAGAGTTGATTTAAATTCGAGAAATTTCATGTGCATAAGTGAGCTCGACCGATCACGTAAGTAGATTAAAACTTAAACGGTGGAATTAAAATTATTGACTACTTGAACTCGTGAAATCCCAACTCTTCATTCATTGATTTAAACACACATTTGTTTGATTACTTAGTTGTTTTAAGTTTAATTAATTATTTAGTTCATCAAATTTCAAATATTTGTCATTCAAATAGAGTGAAAGTTAGAACACCGTTGGTACTTACTTCGAATCTTTGTTGGACGATAATTCGAACTTCTTAAAATTCACTTTATTACTTGAATGTGACATCTTACACTTTTGATTTAGCACATCAGGTATAAACTAAATTTTTATTTATTATCTTCTTTTAGGGAAACTAGAAAATGAACACGGGTAAATGACATGATTTAGGACTTTTTTATTTCTGTGCACAACAAACTATTAAATTTATACGAACAAAATAAGAAAATCTGGGATGGGGCCAAAGAAAGATGATTTAGAATAAAATCTCCATTTATTGACAATCTAGTCAAGCTTAATCATTAAAACTAACCTTCCTTTACAGAACTATAAATGACACAATCTTTAAAGTGTCACCTTACATATCATTAAATCTAGAATGACTCAACATAACAAGGGAAACGACCTGATAGCAAGTTGTTTCAAACTTGCAGTCAATGCAGTAGTGAGATAAGAATCAAATGATCCAATAAATTTAACCTGATGATGCTCTGATATCAAAGCTATTCCTCAATATTAGCCCCTTTTAGTACCTAACTTATTGCTCAATTTTTCATTTGATTGATTAGGTTAGGTAGCATTTTACTGGTTTGGAAGGTTGAAATTGAGCATGTGTGGTATTGTTTTGCATGATTCTAGATTGAACTACTGGTGGACAAATGGGCAGTTTAATATTTGTAACTTATGTGGGTTCTCTTTTAGCAATTTTGGAAGGATGAGTTTTGGACAGTCTGTTAGTACTTTTACTGTTGAAGAGTTACTCTTTTGATATTTTTTGTTTGCCGAATGATGTATTTGAACAATATGCAATGCAATTATAATTATTTTTTCGGCTTCATGTTTGTATTTTGAATTAGAAACAGATACGAATGAATTTAACATCTAACATTATTAGTTACCGTTTTAACTTATATCTTAACCGGTAGAATAAGCGCCAAAGTCAAAAGCTTATAAACCAATGGATATACCTTATTTTTCTTTGTCATTACCAACTTCTCTGCAAGATCATCAAGGCCTTTCAATTCTTGAAATGCGATGTTAGAGCGCATATCAAAAATATAAGTTTCAAGTTGATCATCAAGTGTGAGATGATCAAATCTTGAAAAATCTTCTTTGTAAAACTCCGCAAGTTGAATCAATATTTTCTTATCGAAATCATAGAATGAATTTTGTGGACATAAACAAGCTACACAAAGGAGTAACTTTGTATTTACCTCTGAGAAACGATCATTCAACTCCTGAAGTTGCAAAACAATGATATCGTAGAATAAATCTACACAGTAATGATGTAAATTTACTTCTGGTGGTGGATTACGTTGAGGACGACCACGAGGTGCACTGCATATAAACACATCATCCATATTGGGAACATCAAGGTGATATCGCTGACAAAAAGAATGAACTTCTTCCAAAAACAAATCCCACCCGTTGTCTCTCATCAATTAGAGTCGTTGTTTGCATATTTTCACCAATCTCATTGCATTCACAATATCTTGATCTTTCAATTGTAATGCCTTTGACAACTCATTCGAAACTCCTAAGACTTGTTTCATCAAGTGTAGATTAAATGCAAAATCAAACAAATGTATCGACTCCAATAAATTAAATGCCTCACTTTTTTGATCACCGGAACAAGATTCGTCTTCTGAAATAAATTTAAGTACATCACCAACAGCAGAGAACATTTGCAAGATGCTCCAATGACATTTACAACATCACCAACCACCCGAAAGAAATTAGAAATTGAAATATTCTTCTTTGCTACGGCCACAAGAGCTAGCTGAAGTTGATGAGCAAAACAATGTATGTAAAAAGCATATGAGTTCTCCTTCAAAATGAGTGCTTTCACACCATTGAACTTACCTTGCATATTACTTGCCCCATCATAACACTGTCCTCTCAACCTAGTTATGCTCAAATTATGTCTAGAAAATAGCATATCAATTGCAGTCTTAAGTGATATAGCTGTGGTACTACTAACATGCTCAACCCCTGTCAAACGTTCATTCACATGTCTACTACTATCCACATAACGTAGGACTACTGACATTTGCTCCTTTACTGATGCATCACGAGATTCATCAACAAGAATAGAGAACAATGAATCTCCAACATCTTTGATAATAACATTAATCGTTTCAACAGCACAAGCACTCACTATATTCTTCTGAATATCAGGAGATGTTAATTTACAATTTTTAGGAGCATTTCCCAATACCACAGCTTTAATATCATCAATATGATCAGCAAGAAATTGCAATTGAACTAGGAAGTTACCTGGATTGAGAGAACCTTCAGATTCATCATGACCCCGAAATGATAACCCTTGACGCAACAAAAATCTAACACAATCAATTGATGCCTCAAGACGAATACGATAATCACTACGTGCTTGTGTTGACTGCTTATGCAAAACCAAATGAATGTGTTGATCTTGATTCATCAATGCTTCACAACTCATTCGAGCTTTATTATGTTTGCTATCGTGTTTACCCGTATGAAGTCGAAATCTTTCTTTATTTTTCCAATACGTGAACCCTTCACTGACAAAAGATTCACCTCCTCCTTGATTACCATGACTTGATTTGAAAAGATAACAGTACAAACAATAAGCGGCATCTTTTGCTATACTGTACTCCAACCAATTACCAAATTCTTTGAACCAGGAAGATTGGAATTGTCTAAATTGGGATGTTCCGAACTTTCGTTTTGGGAATACATGATCCGAAGGTTGACAAGCACCCTTTTGCAAATACGCTCTTCGAACTTGATCACGAATATTAATATTGTAATTTGAAATTGGAATTCTTAATCCATGATCGATTGGAAGTTGTGCAAGATCAATATCCACTCTTTTTCCATGATCGGTGGGAAGTTGTGTAACATCAACATCCACTCTATTTGAAGTCCCCTCATCAACATTTTCAACAACTAGAAACTTTCTTTTAAAAAATCTATCTAAGGTAGACATGATTTTTTCCTACAAATCACAACTTTCAAATTAAACAAACTCAACAAATAACAATTACAATCAGTATCAGTCGCCCAGCAGCCCAACAGGCTGGGGGGGAGGGAGTTCAGCATAAACATAAACCTCAGGAACTGGAAAATGAATTAGAAATTTTTTTTGCAAAAACTGGCACTCAACAGATCCTTGAAAATCAAAACAAGCAGCTTTATTTCTCTGCTATATAAAAATATGAGAGAGAGAGAGAGAGAGAGAGAGAGAGAGAGAGAGAGAGAGAGAGAGAGAGAGAGAGAGAGAGAGAGAGAGAGAGAGAGAGAGAGAGAGAGAGAGAGCAAACATAAACCTCGTGGAGTGGAAAAATAAATTTAGGAAAAAATTTGCAAAGCACACAACTAATCCTTGGGGGGGAAAAAAAGGCAACTCTAATCGACAGATTTCGGTAAGGAGTTTTCTTTTTTTCTTTTTTGAAGCAACTCGGTAAGGAGTTTTCATAAAAATAAAATTGCAGCAGAAAACAGAGTTAACATTCAGAATTTTATCTTTTTAGAAAGTAAATGATCTAAAAAAATGCACGAAAACAATAATTTTGATGAATTTGGGAATGCATGTTGAATCAAACTCACCTAATTGTCTAGGTCAAAATCTCGTGAAGTGGTGGATGGACTGCAGGCAGGCAGCAGCAGCCAGCAGGGGACTCCCTTCGTCTCCTTCAGTAGCCCAGCAGCAGCCAGCACTCAGCAGGGGACTCCCTTCGGCCTTCGTCTTCTTCAGTCACCCAGCAGCCCAGCAGGGGACTCCCTTCATCTCCCTCAGTCGCCCAGCAGCGACGCAGCCCAGCAGCAGGCTCCCTTTGGCCTTCGTCTTCTTCCAGCAGCCCAGCAGCAGTCAGCAGGGGAGTGACGGGAGTGGTTGGGTGAAAATGGCGTGAAAATTGAGTGTAATCTCTGTAGCCTATTCTGAGTTGATGTCTTCCTGCTGAAGTGAAAGGAGTGACGGGAGTGGTTGGGTGGTGGGCTATAAGCCTGCTGAAAGAGTGAGTTTGGGCCCAAAAAATAAAATAAAATATTGGGCCTGGGCTGGACGGCCAAAGTCCAGCGCGGTCCATAGACCGCGCTGGGCCTTATTGGGCTCCGCCCCTGAGGTTACATACCTCGATCTTGCCAGCTACCTTTGACACGATAGAAGAGTCCGGCGAGCTGGGGTGTGCCGTGGGGAAAGGGCTGGTGTTGAGAAGAGCTGTTTGAGTTATAGTGCAATTGCGGGAGTGGGAAGAATGTCTTGGAGATTGGGATCAATTATATATTTATTAATAAATGTTAAATAATAAATTATAACCTGATTTGTGATCTATAAACTTAAATCTTGACTTGTGAAATGTAAATTTTAAAAGTAATTTCCACCTAGACGATCGATCGATCTCTCTCTGTTGCTTATGGCCTGGTTAATTTGCAGACCTAAAAGGTAATGCGTGAAACGTTAGGATTTAAATATCGAGCGACGGGAATTGTTTCTATTCATAAAGTTTGTGAAAAACGCTGCATTTATATTTGTATTTTGTTCAAACACAGAATTATTTCTGAGGTTTTTCATAAGTTTGCAATAGATGAAAAAAAAATGAAATGTTTCGGAAAGAAAATAAAAATGCCCCCAGAACCAATATCATTGCAGTTTAAAACACGGTTAAACTTGTGTATTGAATACATAGAAAGGGAGGTGAAGAAACGAGCGAAAAAGAATTATTTTGGTATAGACAAATTTTACCATATACTCACACTATTATACAAGGCAGGCCACAAACGAATACTATAGCAAAGAAGGGAAATCGATCTAAGGAGTGTTGTCTTGACCATCTTGACTGTCACTTCGAGATGGGCCTTCATTTCCAAATGTTCTCTTGCTCATGTTTGCTCGTTGCACTAGACGAACCAAAGCTTGGACCACCTCAGACATAGGTGGGCGGAACTCTGGCTCAGGCTGCCACAACCAATCAAATACAATCAGGATATGGTCATAGTTCTATTGAAAGTAGGGAATCACCTTGAAGGATAAAGAATCTTGAAATTCACTTCATTTCCACTTTCAACCACACATTTTACCTCAAAAACATAAATAAATCAATTTAATTACTACAGTACTACCGAACAAAGCTTAAACATGGTACCTGAACACACAGAGCAATCACATCAGCAAAACGAGATAAAGATTTGACAGGATAGAGCCCTTTCAGTGCCGGATCAACCATCTTAGACAGAGCATCAATGTCATGGAGTTGAGGTGTTGCCCATCGAACTAAAGATTGCTCAGTTCTAGCCCTTGAGCTGCGACAGAAAAGTAAACACCAATGACATTGCTATACATGTATTTCCAGCCCTCAGTGTCATTGTAGTTGATTATGTCAAGAGATGAAATTTACTTACTATCGCTGTGATAAGTTACAAAATTACACAAGTAATAATGATGCTTTTACATCTATAAATGTATAAGATGGTATACCAATTCCTATCCTGCTCTGTAAAGATTAAACATACCTATCAAATGGTTTACGTCCGCTAAGAAGCTCCAACATCACCACTCCAAAACTATACACATCACTCTTTATGGTATATTGACCAGACATGGTGACCTCAGGTGCACTGTAGCCAGATGCCTGCAAAAAAATTCCAGAAAAAAAAAAACTACTATTATGCAAACTTGAGCCTAAGCCTAATGGTAAAAGTATCAAAAAGGGATAAAAGTAAACATACGTCTAAAGCTTAAATTTTACTTCCAAAACTTTTCTCCCAAACATGTTTGCCCAAAAAATACGTACGAGAAACTTTTAGTTCAAAAATTATTTTTTTGAGAGTAAGTTATTACAAATACTTTTACCAATTTTCTTGGCTCAGCCAAACATGCTCTTAAGCCTTAAAACAATAAAATTGTTTGTTGCGGAAAGTAGGTAAAAGACTCAATTTTGTAAACGTAAAACTTTGAACTAAAAATTTACTTTTTTGGGCTAAGTCAAACATGCTCAGTTTAATTGCTAAATAAAACGCACTAATATGGGAAGGGGAGGCAGCAAACCTCATTCCTAAGAAAGCTAACTGGATCTTCCTAAAAACAATAAAACATCTACTGTGACTGCTAGAATAATTCCATCTTGAAGAATGAAACAATTAATGCTGGAGACCACTAATCTTCCAAATTGCTTGAGAAAGATATAATAAATTTTGGAATATACCTGATCTGGTTCATGGACGAGGCATGCTAAACCACAATCTGAAAGATGAGGATTGAGCTCCGTATCAAGTAAAATATTAGCTGATTTGAAATTCTTATGGACAACAGACGGTGAACAAACTTCATGTAGGTATCTACAATGAAAACTTACTTGAGTAATAGGCCATTTGTGTGGTAAAAGAGGAAAAAAAAAAAAAAAAAACATAAACTAGCACGGTTTTAGCTAAAGTTTACAAGTAAATAAAAATTATTTATAAGTAACATTTGCTTCCAAATATGTTTGGATAAGTTACATTTTTTATTTTTATTTTACTTCTATCTAAAAAAGTTACTTATTTTGAATGTTTATCTTACCTTATTTTTTAATTTTTATCGGTCAAAAATAACATTAATTTTTAAAAAGTACTCAATTGATTACAAGTAAACCTTTTTATTCTCATTCAAACGTACTCTAAGAAAAAGTTCTGTGGTTTCCATTTGCACGTGGTAGCTGATAATATTAGCAAAAACATAGAGGATGCCAATTATGCGGCAAAATTTGTGTTACCACATGCTAATGCTCTCGACTATTATTCAATAAACTGCTAAGCGAACTTACTCTAGTGCACGTGCAGTTCCTAACGCAATCTTGACACGGGTATTCCATGTTAATGGCTTGCTATCTTCATCTGAGAGATGAAGGAACTCATGCAGAGCACCATTTTTATGTAACTCGTAAACCAGCAAGAGCTGTCCATGCTCAGAACAATAACCCACCAACTCGGTAACATTCGGGTGATTCAACCGGGAAATCTCTGACACAATGTCCAAAAAGTCGTCGTGATTAGGCATAGTAGATGAATTTATTTTTTTCACGGCAAGAACCTGCATGGGCAGTGTTTAAACCAGTAAATTCAATAGTAGAAATTCCTTAAACATAACATAAATGTAGTGTACAATAACGATTATTTAATGATAAAATGTTAATCCCCTCCTTCCAAATCACACCATTTCTTTGGTTTAATGTTCAAGGTGTTCAAAGCAATAAGGATATCTACCATGAATTCTTATATAGAATTGAACTACATGCGATTTGTGAGTTAAAAGATATCACCTTTCCGTCATCAAATTGAGCACGATAAACACGTCCAATAGATCCTTCGCCAATAAGGTTTTCAATACTGAAGCTGTCTGTAGCTATCTGCAGATCTGCTACTGAATATGATTTAGCGTTTATTGGGACTGTAATTATTTTTTTGGGGGTAACTATGGGCTTTGCCAAGACGTCATCCTCATCAAATGATTTATGACGATCGATAGGAGGAGGTTTGAGGCTTATTGTAGCAGGAGCTTCAAAGGTTTTTGAGCTGGCAGTGGATAAAGTTTGAATGGACTTCATCTCTGCACAAAATAGAAAAATGTTGAAGACAATGTGATTGGCATTGGCAGATATCCGGTGTTTTTGAGCCCCATTATGATTCATACATTTTTCTCTCTTACTTTCAACCACACATTTTCCAATACAATTTTTCCTCTCCTAATTTTTAACCATGCATTTGTCAAAAAACCACTATTCCAAAATATATTATCTCAAATAGTCTAAATATAATGGGTCTCAAACAAGCACTAAAAATATAAGTTGATCAATTTTATGCAGTTACGAAGATACCAGATCTTGTTAATTGAATATTACCTCATACTGTAGAAATTTAAGGTTCAAATTTACAGTAGTGAGACCATGCATAAGTAATAAAGCCTCTGTTAATCACTTTTTAACTATACATTTTCTCTCTCCACTTTTCAACCACGTATTTTACCTCGAAAACATAAAAAACATGTTTCTAAACACAAAACATTTAACAAACAGACCATTTACAGTCTTGCCAGAGTGAAAAATAACAAGCTAGGTTAGGTTGGTAGACAATATAGTTCTAATTAATAGAGTTGCAAACTTCCTTGTGAGAGTGAAACATTAAAAGTTTGTCTGGTACGCAGTATATTTCAGGACTAGACAGTACAATGGACAATATTTAGCTTCTTTTGGTTTTTAAGGTTTATAGAAATTTGTCTTACGTAGTCCACCTAGCCAAACAAGCCATACCAACATTTATTTAATCTGTTAAACAGTCTAGTCCTAGTGAAGAAAGTAATAAGTGACTATGGGTTCAGATATTGATTCACTAAATATCAACACATAAACATAAAGGATGTGCACCTTGCACTTCTTGCGAAGCAAGAGGAGCAAAAGGCTGATTTTCAGGCTTTTCAATATCCGTGGATCGCTTTCTGGATCGTCTCTTTATAATGAAGAATGCCGTTATTGCTCCAACAACCAAAATAGATATAACAATTCCTGCCACACCACCAGCACCTATACCAGATTTGCTTCCACCACCCCCCTCTTCAGAAGAGCCACTATTTCCTCCAGATTTATGATTTCGGTTAGGCCGGATGGCAGGAGGTGTCCCAGGTGGAGGAGGGGGTGCAGCCCCTGAGCTCCATGAATTACCACCCGTTCTGTGACATGAAATGCAGGACTTGAATGAAAGTTATCCGTATAGAAACCCAAATATATACTGAATCAAGCATTGTGATGCTTACTGTAGATTTATGCCGCTTAACTGCTGCGGAATCCATCCACTAAAATGGTTATTTTCAACATCCCTAGAAGATAATTGGACATGAAATATCTCAACAGCCAGATCGATTGTTGCTCATGGTAATCTTTCACGGCTTAGTTTATATGTGTTTATCTGTATATATATTTGGAATAGAACTCACAGATTTTCAAGGGGAAGATTTGCAAGAACATCGATGGTACCCGTAAACTGATTGTTTTGCAGATACCTTCATAATAATAAGCTGGTCGTCAAAGAAGGATCGATATTAGGATAAACATTAATACCAACAACTTAACTTACATATTACTCATACTAGTCAGCGAGTGAAAACTCTGAGGAAGATCACCCGTCATGGCATTAAAAGATAAATCCCTGAAGCGTGAAAACCATTAGTCCCGCTTTTCCACAAAATTAAAGAAAACTAGCACTCTTTATTGTGTATCCCAAGTCATGGTCGGGTCTATCATAACAATGCTCTGTTTAGCCATCAAAAACATGCTAGAATCAAAATGAATCCAAGTCTTGAGAGGACGAGAGGGCAGGCTTACAACGTGGAAAGAGCAGCAAGCGATCCAAACATGTCATTCAGTTGACCCTGAATTTGATTGTGACTGACGTTTCTGCAATTGGAAATTCAATCAGAAATAGGTCCCTGATTTATTAATTTATTCACTTTTGGTTGGCATGGTTGGGATTAAGGTATTACTAACAAGTATTTTAGGGGAGGCATCTGCGAAATTGAATAGGGGAGGCCACCATTGAAGCCATTGCTGGCAAGATTTCTGCATTTAAGAAAAATGCTAGATAAAATCGTGATATAAAATAGAGAGACTATAAGAACAAGATGTAAAGACATGACATACAGTCGCTGCAGATTTGGAGGAAGATTATAAGGAATCTGGTTTCCGAGATTATTATTGCTTATATCGCTGCAATATGTCATTGAATCAGTAAACAAAAGTATTGCGAAGAAATCATGCAAAATAATAAATTGCAATAAGCCCTGCATCTTACAAAGTTGTTAAGGATGTCAAACTCGTTAGAAGGTATCCCGTATTACCAGTGAGTTGAAGTCCTGATATTTTTCTGGAGAAAAATACGTACAGAAGTTAACATGTCAGAAACTAGCCAATTTTAGAAATGAGAATAACATGAGGAGAAATGTGAGTGCATATTTGGTACACAGTATTCGATAGGACTGGACAATATAACAAACAAGATTTTAGCTTCTTTTCCATATTGGTATAGTCCAGTACTATCCAACCTTATTAAACATGCTAATGGGGTTCAAATGAAATCACATTTCTGTCACTTTGGAGCCCGAGCATGTAATGCCTTTCCAAGATTCTCCACAAGGATCCCCGGCAGTCCCATTCCATTTCGTAAGTTGCTGTGGAGAATTCAAAGCAGTATACATGACCCTGAGAGCAGAGGCTGTACATCCAAATAGATTACAGTTCAATTTCTTTACATTTATTAGATAGATTATAACAAATCTATACACAAATGCATGATAAAGAATATGCACATGCTCCTTTAGGAAACGCTTACTAATTTCTTTATTAATCAACCTATTTTGTTCCTCTGAACTTAAACACGAACGTGAATTTCCAATATGCATATAGCTAATTGCAGAAAGATTATTTGAGAAACTACAACATATAGGCATAATCCTCTCTGAATACAGTACAAACAAAATGTTAAAGAACCCCAAATCTTAAGTAAATAAAAGTAAACTCAGACTTTCTAATTTCACAAACCACTCAATATTTTTGATAAATTTCATTTAATTATGTGTAATTCCTTTATTCTATCAAAATAATATATATATATATTTGCTCATATTTAACACCAAATCTACAAATATGTTTCATCATCGCTAAGAAAAGCATATACATATTAAAGTAAAAAATGATAATGAAAAACCAAGTCAAAATGCTGACCATCGTTTGGATCTGTGTCTGCATTGGTGGAGCTCAACCCAAACACTAGAATGCCAATGAGCAGCACCGCCGCCGCCGCCACCACCGGTTCCTCCTCCGTCATCTCCCTCTTTCTCTCTCTAGAACCCACAAAACCCAATTCTAGTTTGGGTACAAAAATTCTCTATTATCAAACAGAGCCCTTTTCTTCTTTCCAAGATTTTCTTTCTTTTTTTTTTTTTTTTGCTTACAGACTATTTATTATAATACTATTTTAGTATTTTTCTACCTCACACTTTCTGTGTACCCATTCTAACAAAAGCTGGCAGGCACGCACGATCTGCTGGGAGAACCCAAACCACGCTCATTTTTTTAAATATTTTACTTCAAAAAAATATATTATATATATAAACTTTTAAGCCCGTGTTTGAGTTCCATTATTTTTCATAAAATTTATCAATTTTTCTACAGTAATCAATTTTAACCATTTAAAAAGTCAAGTTCACAATTTTTTACTTTTCAAATTAATTTTTAATCATTAAATTTTCAAAACTCAAATTATAAATTAAAATAATGGATTCAAACAAGGGCTAAATCTTTTCTTAAAATAAATTACTTTATCAAATAACGCGTACCAGCATTGTGATAGAAAAGTTTGTGGGGATGGAGCGTTCTTAAGCAAGATTTCAACAGAGTTACAGACTTACAGTCCTTAGTTACTACTTACTTCTAAACATTTTTTTTTTTTTTTTGAAATCATAAGTTCAATAATGGTGTCACAGGAAAATCTGGAGAGATCACGGAATTCACATGAAAAAGTGAACTTTTTCACTTGAACAAAAAGCCGTTTTGGAATTTTTATTTATTTTGCCCTTTTTGGAATTATGTGATTGGTAAAAAAAAAAAAGAAACAAGAAGCACCTCGGTACTAATTTTACTGGGCTATTTTTCTTTTTCACTAGTGATACACCCGTGCAATGTACGATCATTTATTATCTACATATATCAAATTTATATTTTAATATATGAAATGAATATTTAATTAAAAATGAAAAAGAAATGAAGATAATTAATTACAAAGGTACATTACACATACCTTAATTATTTTTTAATTTTTTTTACTATTCTTATTTTATCGTTTCAGGAATTTCTTTAAATATTGTAATTTGAATTGATTTAAAACTTCAAATGGAAAAGAAAAATTACATTTAAATAGAATTTATATTAAGTAGAAAAAATAGATATATCTGTGATATATACGATTAAAATTTTATTAAAATGAAAATGAAAAGAAAAAGAAAATAGATTGATGAACGTTCTTATTTCATTCTCTTTCATTTTCTATTTTTAAATAAAAATATTTTTGTGATATTGACAAAGTTTTATTTTTTTTTATTTTTTATTTTTACGAATTTAAAAAAAAAATGTAATTGATTTTCAAAAGGAGAAGACGAATCAAGAAACGTCTAGACCTGAAAATTGCAACTATTTAAAAATCTGCATTTAATTGGATTAATTTGAACCAGAATTTTGTTCAAAATGAATAATAAATAGTGAATTAATACTACTAATTACTATTTTAGAAAATGTGTTTTAGATAGGAAAATGAGCCAATACATGTTTTTCAAGAATTAATTTTTCTGAAATTCATTTTCAAACACACAAATTTTAAAAAATTATATTTTACAATTTTTCATACCACTTTTTAACTATACATTCTTAAAAATCACTATTTCACAAAAACAATTTTCAAAAAATCAAAGTCAAATAGTCAAAATAATAATTTGAAAATCTCGCAATTATAATGATACGACAACCGATTAAAATTGGAGATCATGAAATTATACAAATAATCTTATACCCTATAATCTTTAAAAATTTATTAAAATTAAGAATGATTAAAAATATTAATCATTCTATTGATATTATTAATTAAAAAGAAACAAAAACATTAATTATTCAATATTAGTCTTTGTTCAATAACTTTTTTTATAAATTATTTAAAAGAGAGCATTTTTTCAACTACATATATATTTCAGAAAATATGATTTTTAATTAAAGATAACAAATGATTTGATTATTTATAATTAAAACACAATTTTTATATTAATAGTTATATATAAATTTTATAATATTAAGAACAATAAATAAATAAATAAAATAATTTAATGATAATTTAATACCGATAACTAAAAATTTTAATTGAACTCATTCAGTATTAGTGTTAATAATAAAATTAAAATTGATTATAAAAATATCAAATTTTGTATTAAAGCAATAAATGCGTTCACATTTATTCAAATTTTGTATTCACATTTGATATACATCAATTTTGTATTCACACCAATCCACTTTGCATTCACACTATTTGATTCTATGGGACCTTACTATTAATAGAAATAGGAAAATGGACGGAAAATTATTTTAGAAACTACCTTACTTTTATATATAGTATGATTCTTTCACTACACTTATGCTTCTTTAGGTTTTCTGTACATTTCAAATTTGTTGGGTAGGTCATACAAGAATGAATTTAAATGTATGTGTGTACGTTATCTAACACACTTTTTAGGATTTTTGAAATCGACAAGCGATACACCAACGTCCCATGCATATATATTCGCACAATTTTCTAGTGATACAGTTGAATTCACGATTTTTTAAAGATGAAATTACCCAAATTGTAAATACAAGGGCGTCAAAGAAAATTAGACATAGATAATAACAAAGACGTTTTAATTAAAAAAAATCAATGAATAAGGTTAATTCGTATCACACTTCTTTGAATAGTTTCATCAATATGGACCTTGAGTATCAAAATATAAAATATTGAAAGTAGTATATAGCCAATAAACGTATTCTGAGTATAGAACTTCGAAATTGGTAAAGAATAGAGTTGGCAGCTGCAATTTTTCCGGTACAAGAATTCACGTTATGTGCAATTAATTATCTATATTTTATATAATCTATATAATATATAAAAGTAGCTGAGTCAACCTCAGTCAACTTCATTATTTCCCTCCAAAACTCTTGTACTATGTGCAGATTTTATTTATTTATTTTTCCAATTTTTGGGGATTTCAATATTTATTATGTTCACACTACTTATATCCCCTATCCAATAATCCACTTCAAAAATAGTTGGGCCTTCAATATTTATTTATTATTTTCAAAATCGTTGACGTCTACTTACAGTCTTCAATATTTATTGTGTTTACATGGCTTCTATTTCCCGCCGCCTAATTACACTGGAAAGCCAGTTATTTTTTTTTTTTCCTTTTTCGCTTTTTCAGAATTTGTTTCATTTTTTCCCCATTTTTCAAAATCTGTTGATTCATTTTTTTTTCTATATCCTTTTTTTTTTTTTCCATTTTCTTATATACAACCTCTTTCATTTATGTTATATATAATTATTATGAAGATATACACAATAATAAAAGATTCAATTAAAGGGTTATTTCTTTGAAAAAATGTGTATTGTTTAACATAACCGCTCCACTCCACCTTCTATTTATCGCGTTTTATGATTCAAAATTTCTGGTGCGGTGGTAATGCTTATTAGTTATTTATATTACAAACCAGTTGAAAATAAAAAATAGTAAATTATTTTTTGAAAATGTAAAAATGATTGACATTACTCTTTTCTTCAAAACCTGTGATATTTTGAATCGTTGAACATAAATTTAGGTTTCTAACAAAAATGAAAAAATATTAAAATAATAATATTGTAGAGAAAGCTTCGAAAACAATATAGAATGCAAAATTATTTTAGACTAATAAGAGGATTTGTTAATAGTCTATTTATATTATGTTCTAGATTTCTCTATTGGGGTTGCAATGTATTAAATAATGTTGGACTATTTAGAATAGTTTTGGGTTTGATAGATATGTTAATGGTTTCGACCGTTGAGTGAAGAAAAAACATATTATTCATAGGTCAGTATATATATTTGATGAAATTGTATATCACATTGTATAAAAAATAATAAAAATAAGAAACTAGAATTTTTTTTTTAAAGTTTGCTTTTACCGAGAAGTTGTTTTTTATTTTTTATGATATAAGAACGATAATTTGTTTGATTTTACTTATTTATATTTGACTTTTTTGTATCAAAATCTTTCTTTTCATAAAAAAAAAAATCTGTTCTTCTAACGTTTTCAATCTTACAAATAAATATTTGTGTTCATTTATACAAATCCAAAGTAAAATTTTTAGTTAAAAATTATGTTGAAATTTTATTACTAGATAATACTCTCTCTGTCCTACAAAGATAGTCCACTATTTCTTTTTTGTCCGTCTCAAAAAGATAGTCTACTTTATTTTTTAAGAGTGAAATTAATATTTTATATTCCATTTTGTCCTTAATCTGTGTGAAAATAAGTAGAGGACTATCTTTATGGGACGGATTGAGTACTAAATTATAAATCACATCATACATATAGTTTTTTGTTATAAATAATCTTATTTTTAGTTATTTAGTACATCTAAAAATTGGAGCTCTTTTTTTATAGCGTATTATTAAATTATTAAATATTTTTATAGATAATTACATTTAATACGTAATTAATTTCTTATAATAATTGTGATATTTTATTGGTCTTAATTTTATGGATAAATATTTGGTTCAGTCATACAAATCCCATGTCAGATTCTCAATTAAAATTATATCTAAAATTTATACACATTCGTATTTTTATAAATCACGTTGTATTGAAATTTTTATAACTAAATCTTATTTTTAAGTTATTTATTACATATACATATTAAAGTTCTTTCCTATGTTGCATTATTTATCAAAATTATTTCAATAACAATTACATTTAATTCTTAATTAATTTTTTATTCCAAAAAATCTTATATCACATTTTTTAACATTAACGGCTAACAAATTTATCTATTTTTTTTGAAATGATATAGTTATTAATGATTTTTGTCCTAACTGTTAATTTTAAAATTTCAAAAAGTAATTAACTATACCAAGATATTCTTTGCTATATTTTAATTCAAATTTTATGATATTTTTTCACAATAATATATAAATAGTCTCTCAATTTACTTAACTAAAAATTGAGATGATCAATATTAAATTATAGTTTCAATCAGAAAATAATTACGTTCTATAAATATTGAAAACCTAAAATATCATAAATTTGATGCAATATCTTTGTCAACCTCGCAATTTTATTTTTATTATTATTATTATTATTATTATTATTATTATTATTATTATTATTATTATACATGTTGTTTTTCGTTGTCAATAGTCAAAATATTGAATTTTATCTTTTATATGCATGATCTCTATTATTAACTTTTTCATCTATTATTTGAATGTTCAGAGTACATGAATACTGAAGATCCTACATTTAAATGTTCATTTTGCAAGGCGAATTTTTGTTTCGGGGAGATAGTGAATAATCGTTACAAAACTTGAAGATCATATTCTATAAGGTCAAATTCTATCTGACAGTAATGCAGGATACAAGTTCTTTATTCCAAGGATATCGTTGAGCCATTCGAATTTTAGGATACTTATTAGATTTCAAAAAAAAAAAAAAAAAATTCATTGATGGTGTCATATGTCATGACTATCAATAAGAGTTAGACACAATCATTTTCGCATGTATGACTTCTTCCTAAAAGGTTGATGTTTATACATGAAACTAATAAATGATGAATTTATCTCTTATTTGTGAATGTTATTTATTTTGTTTAAGAATTCATTTAATTTTGAATAGGATGATTTTTATTTAGAAGTTTCTTCCCGTGCATCGCACGGGATGATTCACTAGTTTATATAAAAGTAGCTGAGTCAACTCCAGTCAACTTCACTATTTCCCTCTAAAAACTCTAGTGCTATGTGCAGATTTTAATTATTTATTTATTTATTTATTTTTCCAATTTTTGGGGACTTCAATATTTATCATGTTCACAATATTCATATCTCTCATCCAATAATCAACTTCAAAACCCACTTCAAAAATCAAAAATAGTTGTGCCTTCAATATTTATTTATTATTTTCAAAATCGTTGACGTCTACTTACATTCTTCAATATTTATTGTGTTTATATGGCTTCTATTTCCCGCCGCCTAATTACACTGGAAAGCCATTTTTTTTTCCTTTTTCGATTTTTCTGATTTTGTTTGATTTTTTTCCCGTTTTTCAAAATCTGTTTATTCATTTTTGTTTTCTATATCTTTTTTTTTTTCATTTTCCGATATACAACCTCTTTCATTTCTATTATATATAATTATTATGAAGATATACACAATAATAAAATATTCAATTAAAGAGTTATTTCTTTGAAAAAATGTGTACTGTTTAACATGACCCCACAACTCCACCTTCTATTTATCACGTTTTATGATTCAAAATTTCTGGTGCGGTGATAATGCTTATTAGTTATTAATATTACAAACCAGTTGAAAATAAAAAATCGTAAATTATTTTTTGAAAAAGTAAAAATGATTGGCATTACTCTTTTCTTCAAGACCTGTGATATTTTGAGTCATAGAACATAGATTTGGGTTTCTGACAAAAAAGAAAAAATATTAAAACAATAATATTGTAGAGAAAACTTCGAAAACAATATAGAATGCAAAATTATTTTGGACTAATAAGAGGATTTGTTAATAATCTATTTATATTATGTTCTAGATTTCTCTGTTGGGGTTGCAATGTGTTAATTAATGTTGGGATATTTAGAATAACTTTGGGTTGGATAGATATGTTAATGGTTTCGGCCATTGAGTGAAGAAAAAACATATTATTCATGGGTCAGTATATATATTTGATGAAATTGTATATCACATTGTATAAAAAATAATAAAAATAAGAAACTAGAATTATTATTTTTTAAAATTTGCTTTTACCGAGAAGTTGTTTTTTATTTTTTACGATATAAGAACGATAATTTGTTTGGTTTTACTTATTTATATTTGGCTTTTTTTGTATCAAAATCTCTCTTTTCATAAAAAAAATGATTTCCTCTAACGTTTTTAATCTTACAAATAAAAATTTGTGTTCGGTTATACAAATCCAAAATAAAATTTTCAATTAAAAATTATATCAAAATTTTATTACTAGATAATACTCTCTCCGTCCTACAAAGATAGTCCACTATTTCTTTTTTGTCCGTCTAAAAAAAATAATCTACTTTATTTTTTAATAGTGAAATTAATATTTTATATTCATTTTTGTCCTTAATTTGTGTGAAAATGAGTAGATGACTATCTTTATGGAACATAGGGAGTACTAAATTATAAATCACATCATACGTATAGTTTTTTTTATAAATAATCTTATTTTTAGTTATTTAGTACATCTAAAAATTGGAGTTCTTTTTTATAGTGTATTATTAAATATTTTTATAGATAATTACATTTAATACGTAATTAATTGTAATATTTTATTGGTCTTCATTTTATGGATAAATATTTGGTTCAGTCATACAGATCCAATGTCAAATTTTCAATTAAAATTATATTTAAAATTTATACATATTCGTATTTTTATAAATCACGTTGTATTGAAATTTTTATAACTAAATCCTATTTTTAAGTTATTTATTACATATACATATTAAAGTTCTTTCATATATTGCATTATTTATCAAAATTATTTCAATGACAATTACATTTAATTCTTAATTAATTTTTTTATTTCAAAAAGTCTCATATCACATTTTTTAACATTAACGGTTAACAAATTTATCTATATTGTTTGAAATGATATAGTTATTAATGGTTTTTGTCCTAACTGTTAATTTTAAAATTTCAAAAAGTAATTAACCATACCAAGATATTCTTTGCTATTATTTTAATTCAAATTTTATGATATTTTTTCACAATAATATATAAATTGTCTCCCAATTTACTTAACTAAAAATTGAGATGATCAATACTAAATTATAACTTCAATCAGAAAATAATTACGTTGTATAAATATTGAAAACCTAAAATATCATAAATTTAATGCAATATCTTTGTCAACCTCGCAATTATTATTATTATTATTATTATTATTATTATTATTATTATTATTATTATTATTATTATTATTATTATTATTATTATACATGTTGTTTTTCATTATCAATGGTCAAAATATTGAATTTTATCTTTTATATGCATGATCTCTATTATTAACTTTTTCATCTATTGTTTGAATGTTCAGAGTATATGAATACTGGAGATCCTACATTTAAGTGTTCATTTTGCAAGGTGAATTTTTGGTTTGAGGGGATAGTGAATAATCGTTACAAAACTTGACGATCATATTCTATAAGGTCAAATTTTATCTTACAGTAATGCAGGACAGAAGTTATTTATTCCAAGGATATCGTTGAGCCATTCGAGTTTTAGGATACTTATTAGATTTAAAAAAAAAAAACAATTTTCATTGATGGTATCATATGTCATGACTATCAATAAGAGTCGAACACAATCATTTTCGCATGTATGACTTCTCCCTAAAATGTTGATGTTTATACATGAAACTAATAAATGATGAACTTATATCTTATTTGTGAATGTTATTTATTTTATTTAAGGATTCATTTAATTTCGAATATGATTATTTTTATTTAGACGTTTCTTCCAGTGCATCGCACGGGATGATTATTAGTTATGGTAATAATAGAATGAGTAAAATTATATGGGGACATTTTAATTGATATTTTTAAGTGACATTGTGACGTAGCGCACATACATTGCTGTTGGAAATTGGGACCTTAGACCAACATTTTACTAATCGTTCAGATATCCCCCTTCTCTTAAAAGAGGGAAGAGGCAACTTTACTATTCAAAATGTGTCCCCCTCATGTTCACACCAAAACCAGTTAAAGAAAAATAGATATTATGTTTCGATCTTATCTTCTCACACACTCATCTTCTCACCCTGTACAGCAAACATATCTTCTTCCAAACTGAAGTCCAAAATTCCTCCCAAAAACTCTACTTGCCGGAACCTAGGTAAACTGTCGAAAACCAACATTTACCTGCAGTACGAATACCCATCTCTTCGAAGCTTCCAATAACGCCAACTGAAGCTCCATCTTTCCGAAAATGAAAATCCCAACTACCGAACGCTGTCGCCGAGGTCGTTCCAATGCTTTGACAGGTTAACTTCTTCCCTTCTCCATCTTGTGAGGCATAAATTTTCACCTAATTTCAATTTCTCCTCACATTCTTGATCGATTCTAGACGAAGTAATCAGCTTAAGAAAACATAATCTCATTTCATGTTCAGTTGCATCGCAAAACATGTATCGACCTTACCCAAACTATACCTCTGTTTGCGCTGCAATTTCCAGTGACGTGTTCTTGGCCCTCTGTTTGCTTTGTATTTATTTTAGGAAACTTAATTATGATTTGATTTAATCAGTTTTATTACACATTTTCTACTTAGAAGAGGATATTTTGAGACCTATACATAAGGGACTTATGTGACAGACCGAGCTAGGATTTGCTTATTGGTTGTCGTACTTTCAACCGCCTCCACACCTTCAAATACCTTGAAGTGCTTTTTGGTCTCTTTGAAGTGATTTGATGTTTTGTCCCTGCTTCACACAAAAATAGAATGCTGCCGCTACCTGGATTTGTGCATCTCCCTTTTATTATTTTAAGTGTGCTGGTAAAATTGGTAAAGTTAAATTGATGTCGTTGTACATCGTGATTATATGTATTCCTTTGTCAATTGCATTCTGTATCTTCGTGTGCTTGATGGCATCTTAATTGATTAAAGGTTTTGATATTAACCTATTTGGAATAATGTCTTCTTATGTAGTGTAGCCAAACAAGGTCAAAAGAGAACACAGAATATTAACCATTTAGAGGTGTTTTCATCTAATAATAAATTTTCAGGAAATAAATAGAGGCTTAATTATTACTGTCAACACATTTTTCTAGGCCTTCATTACATATTTTACTATCAACATTGCATGCATTGTGATAAAAGTGACCCTAAGAACAAGGCACAGCAGGAACTTCATGCCTGTGATTTCATTGCCTAGCTTTTACCAACTCTGCTGAGGTATTGAACGCTCTTCATCATATTTAAGAAAAAAATTCAAGCAATTTTGGTGCAAAATTATCCTTATCCAAATTATTATCTTGCTATCTATACATGTAAATCAATTATTTTCATGTTTATGGTGCATAAGCGACAATCATTTACTTAATCAGTATATTTTTCCTGTAATTGTAAATTGTCCAAGAAATCAATAATGATGGACAGTTCAATCAACCTTGATATAGAGAATGTCGCAAAAAATTAATGGTGATAGATTTACATTATTTACTATTTTTATTGTCCTACTCTAATAATTTTTTAAACTGCAATTATGCCGAATATTTTCATGTTTTAATATGACATAACTTTGAATTGGCATACCCATGTTAAATGATATGCTGCAACAAGTAGATTTATTTGTTTTTATAGGTTACCGAAAAAAAACTTTTTTGTTTCCCTATGAATATTTTTTGTACATGTCGACATTGTAACTTTCACATGGAAATGGAAATGAATTTATTAGTTTGAAAATAAGGTATTTGATCATATTTTTGATTCCTTGATTACTTGTGTATTATATTCACAATATAGACGAATTACCAGGCATAAATTATTTTATAGATTTGTACAAAGTAAAAAAAATATTAAAAAAATAGTGAGGAAACCCAGTACACTTTTTTAAATAATAAAAAAATGTTTTTTTGAAATCCTTACAACATTATAAACTATAAAATAATAACTAAAAATCTTATTACTTGATATGACTGTCATTCATTTTAGATACTTTTGTGAGTTCATTTTGTAACAAATTGTATTATTTCATTTGTCAGTACAAGAACTGAATGTTTTATGTTGGATCATTATTATTTCTTCTAATAGCTGGTTATTCCTCTAAAAGTGATATAGAAAAATTGTATCTAAAGTCCATCATTATTGAACTGTATAACCTCTGTTTATCGTTACAGAATATATTTCGTTTATTTGTTTCTCATACAGGTTCAAAGCAGGTAAATCAACTGTTATTTCCCAAACGAACAGTCTATACGCTATATCTGCTCTAAAAACATCTGTATGTCGTATACTGGCGCTGAAGGTATTATTTTGCAATATGAAAAAATTTCATCTTTTTTTGATTAATATTATGATTTTTATGTTTATTTACGTTTTTGTCTTTCAACTCACGTTTTGATTCGCATTTTATAAATTTTGGATATATTAGAACTCAAAATCTTATCTTACATTTTTCTTTTTCTTTTACAACATTAAATATTTATCTCATTATTCTAAAGCTGGAAATTCTTCATCCGTTGAAGAAACTGAACATCTATTTGCATCCCAAAATGAAGAACAACATCTCGAAGTCGATGCAACATATAGACAACAACTTAAATAGTTCAGTACCAGAAAGAAACAAAAATCTCGATCGAGATCCAAAATAACTAATTCAGTTCCTGTTACAAAACGTCAGCGCAATATCATCTCCTCAGGTAGAAGCAATACATTTCTTTAATTCTTTTTTCCCTCAATAGCTTTCATGACCCCCTCATAGAATTGATTTTTGTTTCCAACTTTAATTTTTTGAATTGAATTTTACTATTTTTGTAGGCAATGATAAAGTCCCTGTTATTACTTCTGATATCAACCCTATTTTTACCTGCTTAACAAGTGTTGACATTGTGAAAGACAGTATCCGTTCACATAATGAAAAAGAAGGTAAACATAAAAACGGACTAATAATACCAACATGTCCTTATAAGTTGCCTCCCTCTTCTCTTTGCGTCTACTGTAACGCAAAAAAATTTCACAGAGAAAGTAGAGGCTTTTGTTGTTCTTCTGGGAAGATAAAATTGCATGCACACTCTACACCTAATAGTTTATTCGAACTCTTCACGTCTGCTTCTATCGAATCGTGTCATTTTCGGATTGTTGTTAGAACATATAACAACCATTTTGCTTTCACATCTTTTGGTGTGAAATATGATAAAGATCTGTGTAAATCAAATAAGGGAATTTATACATTCAGAGTACAGGGACAAGTACATCATTATGTCAACCAACTATTACCTAAACTTGATGACAACCCATCGTACTTACAATTATATTTTTATGACACAGAGCACGAATTGGGTAATCGTCTTCAAAGCTCAGAAAAATTTGTTGAATCAGTCGTATTACAGATTATCGAAATTTTGAAACAAAATCCTTATTCAAACTTCTTTTGATCCTTAAACGATAAAACTAATTTGCACAACCAAAGACTTCAAATTAGATGCCATCCAAGTCTTGACCAACGTGTTTATAATTTACCTTCTGTTTCTCAAGTTGCTGGAATTTGGGTAGAAGACGACCCTTCAGCAGATGTTAGGCCACGTGATATTTCTATTTATGGACATTCTGGTGAATGTCACAAAGTCCAATATTATTATGGTTGTTATGATCCGTTATAATATCCATTATTATTTCCTCGTGGTGAGCCTGGTTGGCATGAAGGTATTCAACGTACTGAACAATTTGTTAGTGAACCTAATGATGATGATAGTCAATATCTGTTAGATCCAAACAGTATGGAATGTGCTGAACAGCTCATTCAAAAAGAACGTGAAGGTAAATTTAATCATATAAATAAATTTTGAAATTATGCAATAATTATTTAAATTACACTAATTCAATTTATTTATACTCACGTATATTGACATTATTTTTTTTTACAGCATTGAAGTATGGTAAGAAACGTTTCCAAGTCTCATGTAGAGAATACTACTGTTATAGGCTACAAATTCGAGAAGAAGGTAATTCTATACTACTTCATTCTGGTCGACTTTTACAACAATATTTCGTAGATATGTATATTAAAATTGAGACTTCTAGAGTCGATTATTTTCGTCATAACCAAACACAAATACGTGCTGAACTTTATCAAGGAATAGTTGACAGCATTGAAAATGGAGAAAATAGAGGACACATGATTGGAAAAAAATTGATCTTACCTCAATCATTTACCTGTAGACCTAGAGACATGCAAAAAAGATATAGAGATGGGATGGCTCTTGTTCAACGATTTGGAAAACCGGATATATTTTTAACAATGACATGCAACCCCAATTGGCCAGAAATTAAGCAAGAACTAAAATATTCTAATATTTCACAAAATCGTCCTGATCTAATCGCTCACATTTTTAAATCAAAACTTGATGAACTAAAAAATGATCTTCTTCATGAACACATTTTAGGACAAGTTGGTGCTTATATCTACGTTATTGAATTTCAAAAAAGAGGCTTACCTCATGCACATTTCTTACTTATTTTAAAACCATCTCTCAAAATATTTACACCCGCACAGATTGACAACATTGTTTCTTGTGAATTACCTGACACAAACTTATTTCCTTACTTGCACTCTACTATTTTTAAGCATATGATGCATGGACCTTGTGGAAATTTAAATACAAAAAATGTATGCATGGATGCGAACAAAAATTGTAAAAACAAATATCCACGAGATTATTCTACCTTTACATGTTTAGGTGAGAACTCATATCCTGTTTATAGACGTCTAAACAATGGCGATTCTGTTAAAGTAAGAGGTCACTATCTAGATAATCGATGGGTAGTTCCTCATAATCGTTACTTGACTGCAAAATTTGATTGTCACATTAATGTAGAAATTTGTTCATCTGTTAAAGCTGTTAAGTATCTATACAAGTATGTTTATAAAGGCCATGATCGTGTTAGTTTTTCAATGGGTGAAAACCAAGATACTGCTGACATTGATGAGATTTCTAATTTCCAAAATGGAAGATGGATTTCTCCTCCAGAAGCAGCATGGAGAATATTTTCATTCCCTTTATCTGAAATGCATCCAACTGTTATTCCTTTACAATTACATCTTAAGGATTGCCAATTGATAACATATAAAAATAAAGATATTCTATCGAACATAATAAATACAAACAATGCAAGAAAAACTATGTTAACAGAATTTTTTTCTTTGAATTTATTAAATGACTTTGCACGCACTATATTATATAGAGATCTACCGTCCCATTTTGTATGGAATTCAAGTACAAAAATTTGGAAATTAAGAAAAAGACAAATGGTTATTGGAAGAATCGTAGGTGCAAGCCCAACTGAGGGTGAACGGTACTTCTTAAGAGTCCTCTTGAATCACATCAAAGGTCCAACTTCATTCGATCATTTGAAAACTATTAATGGTCTTACTGTTACTACATATCAAGAATCAGCTTTATTGCATGGCCTTTTAATTGGTGATAATCATTGTGATGAATGCACGTCTGATGCTATCATCTATCAAATGCCTGATTTTCTTAGAAAATTGTTCTCAACTTTGTTAACACTTTGCAACCCTACAAACCCCAAAAAATTATGGGACAAATTTAAAACTAATATGTTTGAAGATTATATATATGATGGTCTATCAATAGAAATTGCCTGAAAAAAAACTTTGTATCAAATTAGTTGTATACTCGAGGCATCAGGTAAAAATTTAAATGATTATGCAATTGTTACACATGTTGTTAACATAGATGATAATGAAAGATTTAACATGATGCTTACTGAAGAAACAATTCTTGCAGACATCAAATCTGGGCTCATATGTGAAACGAAGCTAAACGACGAACAAATGTACGCCTATGATTTAATAATGACAACAGTCACAAATCGTTCTGGTGCTGCCTACTTCATCGATGGTCCTGGAGGAACAGGTAAAACTTTTTTATATAAAGCTCTTTTATCTTCTGTTAGATCTAAAAATAATATTGCACTAGCAACTGCATCTTCTGGAGTTGCTGTAGCTTTGTTGCCAAACGGACGTATAGCTCATTCCACTTTTAAAATTCCTTTAGACACATTTGGCACCATAAATTGTTCCGTTACTAAACAATCTGCTTTAGGAAGAATTTTAAAAATATGTTAACTTATTATTTGGGATGAAGCCCCAATGGTAAATCGTTGTGCTATCGAAGCATTAAATAGATTATTACAAGATATTATGGATTCAACACTTCCCTTTGGAGGAAAAGTTATAGTTTTCGGAGGAGATTTTCGACAGGTTTTGCCGGTAGTTCAACAAGGAAAACGAGATGACATAATTAAAGCTAGCTCCCTTATGGCACTTGTTTATAAAAATATCACTTGTCACAAATATGAGATCTTTTGTAGATCCAATGTTTTGTGAATATTTATTACGAATTGGCAACGAAAATGAGGAAAAACATAGCTGTGATTCAATACGTCTTCCAACAAATATTACTATTCCATTCCATGATGAAATTACGTCGTTAAAAAGTCTTATCAACGTCGTTTTCCCGAACATGAATTCATATGTAGATAATTTACATAATTCAACGAATAGAGTTATTTTAACACCGAAAAATGAATGTGTTGATCAAATAAATAATCTGTTGTTGAATGAAACAAACGGTGAATTGCATACATATTACATCTTCGATGAGTCAATTGATAAACATGAGCAGACATTCGAAGAAGATCTGTTAAATACTTTATCACCAAATGGTATTCCACCGCATGAATTAAATCTAAAGCTAAACTGTCCTATAATGTTACTCCGAAATATCAATCCATCTGAAGGTCTCTGCAATGGAACAAGACTTGTATGCAAAAAATTTGATCGAAATCTGATTACCGCTGAGATAACATCTGGGGAATACATTGGGAAATCAAATTTTTTGCCAAGGATCCCATTCATTCCATTACAAAACGATAAAACTTCTGTTCAATTTAAGAGAACTCAATTTCCTATTCGTCCGTGCTTTGCAATGACAATTAACAAAGCACAATGACAAACTTTAGATTTTGTTGGCTTATATCTTCCTCAATCATTATTCTCACATGGACAACTTTATGTCGCACTATCGAGAGCAAAAACATCTAAAGATGTAAGAGTATTATTAAAACCTTCACATCTCGATTCTAGCCATAATCTATGCACAAAGAATGTAGTCTATGAAGAAATACTTTGGTTCATCGAACATTGATATTTAAGGTATTGAGTTCTCTTTTTATCAAGTTTTTTTCCTCTTTTTATCTTCATTATACCTAACTTATTATAACTTATAGAAACACAATTAAACAAACAAGACAAATAAAATAAACCACTGTTATGTTTCTTCATTTCCTATTCTATATCAAGATTCTATGCTATGTTTCTTTTACTTGTTTTAGCTAAAAAACAACTCTATTTGTCTTAAAAAAAACATTCTAACTACTAAGTTTTAATTTATTCTATAATTGTTGCTTTTTCATGTTTATGGCAATTAGTTATTACTTGTTTCACTTTTTATGATTTCAAGTAGCGGAAAAGGAAATGTGCATTAGTCGAAACTTGAAGGTCCAAAATGGTATGCTATAGTTATACATTATTCTCATCATTTGTCAATATCTCATCTTCAATTATAATCATTTTTCTTTTAATTGCAGGAAGACGCAAAGCAAAAGTTGGTTGTTTATGATAATAGAGTATGCCAGTTGGAGGCTCAAATTTGTGAGTAGCAGCTTGCTTGTGCCAACAATAGAAACGTATACCTGCTTCTTGTTGTGTACATTGGTACTCTATTATCCAAATAATCTATTCATTCCCTGTGTGTGCCCTGATGACATTACTTCACTACGTCGTGTTTACAATTTGAACCAGCCTTTGTCTAATAATAATATTGTTCTCTTACTCGTGATTCATTTATAAGATTTAAGGATCTCCTAATAATGGCAGATACTTGACAAGCTGCCACTCCTTGTTCTCAGGTAACAAACTTCCCCCTTATTGTCATGCTCCATATTGCTTTAAGTTTTTTTTCTTTCTTTCTAATCTACTCTTTTTGCAACTCATCTAACTGTTCTGTCTATAATCTCTGTGTATGTATATGTTTGAGCATAAGCATGGATATTCCTCTCAAGTACTATCTCATTCATATTGTAATTTATTTACGGCCATGATAGGCCCACATAATCTGTCACATGCCTGGAACTAAGACAAGACATTATAGTAATATTTTTATTCTTCTATACCTTCTATTTACGACTCAACTTGTGCTAATTGACTACTGTGAGATTGTTGGGAGAGTGTCTAATTATTTTATATGCATCTCTCATTTGCCTTACTATAGGTTCCCATAGTTTGATAATAAGAATCACGTGTTACTTTAAGTTTCCTTTAATCATATTTTTTTCCTTTAATCTTCAGGTATATAGCAGGTTTGACAAATCTGAAAGGTTATTCTCTCTTAAGTTGGAGATGCTGCCATTAATTTTTGTTACCAGTATGAAATTTTCCTTTTAGTAGTTATTGAATGTAAACGGGTGTCTGCTTGCCTTGCAACTTCTATCATCTGGTGTTTTGGCTACTGGAAGTAGCATGAAATTAGAGAATTTATATTTGCATCACTTGGACTCTAATATAAGTTCTGCTTACCAGTATTATCTTTCTGCAGTTTGATCGAATGTGATAGTCCTTGGACATTCCAGGTTGTGGTTTTTTTCCTCCTCAAGCTTCAAATTTTTCGGTAATTACACTTTAATGTTTGTTCACTTCCATTACTTTTTTGTTACCACCATGAAATTTTCCTTTTAGTGTTATTGAATGTAAAAGGGTATCTGCTTGCCTTGTAGCTTCAATCAGCAAAGGTTACAATATCTTCAGCTCCGAGTTTTCCAGAAAACTCATGACCTCCAGAGCCTTGAAGCCTAGCGCAATGTCCTCAATCGCTGAGGTCTCTCCTTCCTCCATCCCTCTCTCTCGAAGAATTTTCCAATTATACTTTATTTGAGAGTATATTCATCACGTACATAGTTGTAATTCTACGCGTAGAGTTAGTTATAGCCTATCTAAAAACCATAAAAATAAAGACATTTATTTTAGCTGAAATTTTAAGAAATCATAATTCGTCATGAACTTCTAGGACTGTCTTGATTTTGTTAGCCTTAGGTGGGAGGTCATTATGAGTTTATTTGTTTTTAGAAAGTCTATTGATTCACTTAATGGGATTTTTTAATGATGACCTCAATGTTGTTGCAATCATCTCAATTAAGATTTAATTTCTTGATTTTGGTTATGGAAATCATAAGACATCTCATATTGGAATTATTGTGAACTCAATTTTTTATTCCAAATTTGTGATAATTTATGGACTTTTAAAAGTATGTACTGCAATCATTTCAATCAAGATTGAGTTGTGCATTCTTGATTTTGATTATAGAAATCATAAAACATTTTATTATGGAAATTTTTTGAACCTGATTTTTTATTCCAAATTCGTTATAGTTTATGGAATTTTAAGTTTGTCCTATATTTCTCCATATGCACCTATGATTTCCATACTTTGTGTTTTCATTGTTCACGCTTTTATGAGTTTTCAGTTTTTCTTTATGTTCAAAATTCATTGCTGACCTTAAGGGTTTATAAGGTATTTGTTTTATACCCACTAAAATCTTTACTATTGGTATACTATGTACCACATTATTAAGATGCAGTTGAGCATATTGGTGTTCTTTTAGGACACAATTCTTTTCAACCGTCTTTCGCTAATATTTTTTAGCTCAACCTACATGGGGCTAAGTACTCAGCTAAAATTTACCTAGGGTCCAGGTTACATCGAGTTGATTAATTGTGTAGTCAATGGTTCAGCTAAAATTTACCTAAAGTCTAGGGTCCGGCTGGTGGAAGCATTTGTTACTCACAAAGATTCTTCATCAACGTGTGGTTTCAGGAATTATTTTTTTTTGGGTGTATTTGCTTTCGTGAAGTTGCTTAAATAGTAATCATTGCGTTTTTTTTTTGAAGTTGCTCAAGTATAAAATCTTCATTTCTTTTCTATTAAATTCTGTCATGTTGCCTGCTTATGTTCACTTTAATTGTATTTGCACTATTAAAGGTGTAACAACTCTTGAAGTCGGTAGAAAATTTGGATTGGAGTATCCATCAAGTTGATTTTGAAGAACATGCAAGGTGTCTTTTGCAAACTTCATATGAAATAAGTTCTTACATCTACAATGTCAAGTATATATCCATCAACCATATTAATTCAAATATTTTTCCAAATTGTTTACGGAAAAAAAGTGGAATGTTTAAATTAACGAAAAAAGAATCAGCTGGACTTTGGGAAGTAAGGCTAGGTTATTAATGTGCTCAAATAAGCTGATTTTAGAACCTTTAGTGATTTGTACCAGACCTTTTTTTTTTACTATGCAAATTTATGATACTCTTGATTCATATATTTGTTGTAATTTCAGTGAGTAGGAGCTATTAAATGCTAGGCACGACAATGGAATCTCAATGGCGTGTATATTTGTTTGTCGATTTTGAGATGGCTTACATGTATTGGTAGAATTTTAACCCCTGCCATTTTATTTTATTTTATGTTTTATATTTCAATTAGTTACTTGGCGTTTGTCTTCAAGTAGCTTTTGACAAGGTTTCGTTTATAGTCTTCTCTCCAATCTAAGCAAAAAAATCTGTTGAAACTTGAAACTAGGTTTTGCTTTTTTCATATCTATACTATTCACATAGATTGACCATATATTTGATTTTGGGGTCTGGTTCTTTTCATTAGCAATTTGTACTAGGAGTAATCTAAATGATTTTTTCTATCAATTCACACTTTGAGTAATCTAAATGATTTTTTCTAGGAATTCACACTTGGAGTAATCATTTTAGCTTTCTTATGGATTTCTTGTTTTCATTTTGCGTTAAATAGTTCGATGATTCAGATATGATGGTGTTTTGGTGGTCTTTACTGGTGCTTGCATTTGCATACGCTCTCTCTAGACTTCTACCGATGCTCATCTTTTCCAACATGTCATCTATTGAAGTTGCTCCTCTAATGTTTCTGTTGTACTCTGCTTGTGTTTTTTTTTTTTTTTTTTTTTCAATTTTGTATGGAGTTTGTGTATAGAAAATGTATCTGTATGAATGCTATGGATACATGCACAGAAGCTTGATTCTCTTAAGAAAGAGTTCAGCTAATTTTTTTTTTTCTATATACATATATTTTTTTTTTTGGAATTTGTGTTTAAAATTAAAGGGATACCTAATTATGATATATTATAAATTCATTTGAGATTGGGTTTTACCATTTATTTGAATTGGATGATTACAAAATTTGTATTTCTGTAACTTTTAAAATTATCAGTTTTTGTATGTACAAAAGTTGGTACATAGTAATCATGAAAATAATTTATGTGATTCTAATGTGTTGATATTTTCTTCACTGTTTTTAAGATATAATATAAAACATAAACAGTTTTTTAGTTCTTCATTGCTTCATCATAATTTTATGCTATTGCTTCATGTGTCAGCATAAGAACGCCTCTATGTCCTTCTTCGCCAAAATAGTCACGCAAAAACATTCGACTTCAACGCGGTTCTCGAACATCGTACGAGGCATTCACTAGTATTGACTCAAAAGGGTAAAGGATCGTGAATGATTTTCTTTTCTAGTAAGCCAATGTTCATTATTATTTTTAAATTAATTTATAAAAAAATAAAAATTTTCAAATTACTTTTTAATTACACATATTTTTTCTTTCAACTTTTCAACCACATGTCTTATTTCGGAAACATAAATGCTACAATGTTACCTAATGGAGTAATTGGATTGGTATAGGGATCGGATCTCACATGTCATCCCTGATTAAAATCTTACGATATTGGTAGTAAAGTGTTGGATTCTTGAAAAATGAAAAGTTACTTATAACTTAAAAGTAATTATTAAGTACTTCTAACTTTAGCCAAACTTCATCTAAACTAGGCCCCTTGCTAGTTGGTGTGTAAAATATTAATAAGTTACATAATGGCCCTTCCCACATATTTTAACATGGTCTAATGACAGCAATTTTAGGTACATGTGGTTTCTTTGTTTATAAACAAAAGGAAAATTGGCACATTTAGTCCTTAAATATTTGTTTTTTTGTGCAATGGATTCTTAAACTTTTATTTTTGGCGCTACAGTCCTTAAACGTTGTATTCTTGGCACAACATGTCATTTTGGATGATTTCCTTCCATAAAAAATTAAGATTAAGAAAATACTAAAATGTCCTTATACATGATTGGCGTAATTAGGGATGATAAAATGACTCACCGGCTCGAGGCGCTCAGGCTTAGCTCTGCTCGCTACTTGAGATTTCGAGCCAAAGTTTGAGTCGAGCTTTTTTTGAGAGACGAACTTTGACTCAATTTGGCTCGGCTCGGCTCAAAAAAAAAAAATTCCTAAAAAACTCGATGCGAGCTCGACTCAGCTTGTTTTATATATACCTTTTCAAAAATAAATTTATGAATTTTTGTTATAAAAATAATAAAATAATAAAAACTTGGGACTCGGCTCAACTAGGCTCAAAAAAGCTCGAGTCAAGCCTTATTCTTGGGGATGAGTTTTGCTCGGCTCGGGCCAAAAAAAGATCGAGCCGAGCTCGAGCCTTAATCTTCAACTCGCAAGTTGGCTAAGCTCGGATCCTTGACATCCCTAGGCGCAATTAGTCCCCTAAACTTCAGATTGATGTTTAATTCCTTAACATTTCAATTTATTACAAGTAATCCCTAAACTACGACATTATTTATCGCAATAAGTCCTTAACATTTAACTCTTTTCTTAATT
Source organism: Ligustrum vulgare (assembly GCA_963555705.1). Taxonomy (NCBI): domain Eukaryota; kingdom Viridiplantae; phylum Streptophyta; class Magnoliopsida; order Lamiales; family Oleaceae; genus Ligustrum; species Ligustrum vulgare. The sequence continues at coordinate 483,346 of OY743172.1, read as the reverse complement.
TTCTAACGGAGAAATGGAAAAATACCATACAAAATGACTTGTTGTGCCAAAAAATGCAACGTTTAATAATGACTGCAGTGCTAAAAATAAAAGGTTCAAGGTCCATTGTACACAAAGAAAAATATTCAGGACTAATTGCGCCAATTTCCCTAAACAAAACAACAAATGTATGATTCTTCGGCTCTATGTTCCAATCGTTGTCTTAAAAAAAAAAAAAAAAAAACAAATAATAATAATAAAAAAAACAACGGAGCTAATTGTTGATGCGTACTGCATCTACAATTGAATTTTCAATTTGCAACAATCACTTTATCAATCAATTATGATAGAATTCTATATCTATGACGTGAAATCTCACATATTAAAAAAAATATTAAGCCCCTTGTTTGATATGGATTAAAATTAAATTTTTAGCAGATTTTGATAAAAATTGATGAGATGTGTGGTTGAAAATTGTGAAATCTACTAAATATGTTGTTAAGATTTATTATTGACTTTGAATTATATTAAAATCTAAATTTTAATCGGTACCAAACATGGGCTAAGCGTTATTTGGAATTATAAGAATGATTAAGTTGATCGAGTCGGACTCATTTACTAACAAGATTCATCTAAAAAGTTGACTATCTTAAAGTCAATAATTTACTATAACAACATATTTAATGGATTTCACAACTTTTCAATCATATATCTGTTATAAATTTGTTTTTAATAAGCTTCTGTTTGGCAAACACAAGAAAAACAAGTTTTTGAACAACACAATCCCTAAAATCATTTTTTAACCACACATATTTTCTCTCTCTACTTTTCAATCACACATCTTACCTCGAAAACATAAAAAAATAATTTTTTAAATAGTTTTTTTTTTAACAAACAGAGGCTATCAAACAAGGGCTAAATTTCTCATCTCTACTTGTAATGAAATGAAAGAGGTTGGTATAAAAACTCAAAATTAGAAAACTTGCTCAACTTGGAAATACTTGGATCGATATTCGATAGTGTGAAATGCTTACCTACCTCTCTAGACAGAGAAACCCGAACAAAATGATAAATGGCGCATTACATTTTTGCTAATCTGAAAACCATAAATAATATGTTGAATCAACTAATGCATTGATGACAACAAGGATTGCGAAGGTGAATGAAATATTACGCGTGGATGCTTCTTGGTGAGGATGACATTGACAATTAAGATTAAATAATTAAATATGAAAAATTTTAATTTCAATAAACAACCAGATATAAGGACAGTTATAGCAGTAGGTAGATGTTTCAAAATAAAGAAACCATTTATTTATCCCTAAAAATAAAAATAAAAATAAATAGGGAGATGTGGATGACCACTAAGGCTAAAATACACACAATCAATCCGTGTGTTATGCATTCAGTTCCCGCATTTGGTAAGATGACTTGACTCCTGCTTAATTTGTACTTTTTTGGAATTCAACTTCGACCGTGGAGAAATTTATTGATGGTCTTTATTCGTATCGAGTGGGTCTAGCTGAGTGAAAAAAATTATTTCAATTTTCACCTTCCAACTCTAAGGTGTGCTTGATTGGGAGCCAAAAAAAAAAAAAATCATTCTTCTTTTTTTTTTTTTTTTTTTTTTCACATTTGTTGTTTATTCCATAGAATTTATTTTCCACCCAAGTTCAAAAAAGTTTTGCTGACAGTCATGATTATTACCACTATATTTAAATGCATAATTATTTATTGATAACATAAATTTATCAAGAACAAGTTAGCAAACGTATTTTGCGGGAGGATGAGTTAGGCTAAAAATCATTAATAACATTTGTTGATATGAACGTCGACTAACGATGAACTTCCTAAAATTCGTGAACCCAATCATGCAAAGAAAAATTATTATACTTTTGTTTGGTAATACCGTTTGATTTATAAATTGGTTTATTTATGATTTTAAGGTAAAAAGTAGTGGTTGAAAATTGAATATAGAAAATGTGTGTGGTTAAAAAGTAATTTAAAAAATTGTATAGTTTATAAACTATTTTTTTTTTAATTACCAAATGGAGGTATTTTTTTTTTTTTTTTCAGTCCAAGATTTACAATTCAACTAAACACATTTTCGAAACCTAACTAAATCTAACGGACGACCCTTCGACAAACCCACCATAATTGGACAATTTTCAAGGCAATCATGCCACGACAATAATAATCTTTTATAAAGCGGTCATTCTCATTTTCATATATATAAATAATAAATATGAATAGTGGGAAAATAACGAATGATCTCCTGCGAGCATCAAATTATATTCCAACAAGTGACACTATAAAGTTTGGACTATGCAATTACTTTATTGATAGGTGGTCACAATCGCATCTTGGCGAGGCAATCTGCTAAAGCGATGTTTTATTTACCTTTAAATAAATAAATTCTTAATGCCGACTACCGTCCATGTTAAAATGTTGGAATTTTATTGAGGAAATTACAAGTGAACATGCTTTTAAAATTAACAATTCAAAAAACTAGTTTGTAAGTTTTTAGTACAATTATCAAGTGTTAATTCACATTTAAAATATTAATTAATAATATTATTAAAACACACCCGCACAACTCACGTCTCACCCCATTCCAATCCATTTCTATCACTCCCTCCTCCGGCAATATGATGGTGACTGCAAAGAGATTTTCGACGATAGAACTCCCTTCTTCGGCGATGACGAGCATCGACTTCTTACACGGTGACGCTCGTCTCTAGCAGAAGCAGCGGTGAGGCGAACCACCGCTGCTACTGCGCGCTTCCGATGGTTCTGCCAGCGACGAGCGCCCCCGCGTAGGAGATGGTTCTGCCGGCGGCTTCTAATTACATTTTCCATTTTCCATTGTTACGTTTTTTGGCTCTTGATTCTCCGATTTGTGGTTGTTGTGTGGGTTTGTAGGGGAAAGGGATGGTGGTGCAGGCAGAATAGATTTCAACGTTGCAAAACAATTGTGCGATTGTGATGGATGTGCAGTGATGGGGTAGTGGGTAGACGATTCTGCAGTTTGTGGTGGTAGGGCAGTGGCGTTGGTGGTGACTGCGTTTATTGTGGTGGTGGCTAAATGGTTTTGTGATTGGTGGTGGTGCTACCATGTTTTTAGCTGCCTGTGTTTGGATTACGAGTTTTTGTTGCTGCCTTGCTGGTTGTGCTGTTATGGTGTTGGCTATGGCAAGGTCACATGTGAAAGTCCACGCATAAGAGGTCACATGTAATTGGTCACAGTCATATTCCATAGGTCACACAACAAAATTTCAAGTCACATGTCAAATGTGACGCACTAATGGGTCACATGTAACTGGTCACACTTTAAAATGTGAATGTCATATGTCAAATTTGATGCATTAAGTCACATGTCACACTTCAGAATTGTTCAGGTCACAACCTATTTGATACATTGCATTACAGTCCATATGCTGGAGCCTGGAGGTCACACGTGACAGGTCATAAATCCATTGGTCACATATCAATTTTATCAGGACACAAATTCAAGAAAACAGGTCACAGCTAATAGTTTAGGTCACAATCACATCTTGATACATACTTCAAGTCACATATTACATTTTAGGGTCACATGTCACATCTTACATCTTGCAGATGATAAGTAATAGTCACAGGTCACATATGCCGCCTTAGGCAACGGGTCACATATGACGCATTAGGTCACATGTTCAAAGGTGTTCCAATCTTCTTTTTCCAGATGTCGCATTAGGTCACATGTTCAAAAATGTTACAGTCTTCTTCTTCCAGATGGCGGTCACAGGTCACATATGACGCCTTAGGTCACGAATCAAATATGGTGCAATAGATCACATGTTAAAAAATGTTCCAGTTTTTTTCTTCTTCTGGATTCTGGCGGTGATGACAGGTGGCGGTGGCGGTGGCGGTGGCGGCGGAGGTGGGTGGTGGTGGCTTTAGCGAAGATTCGATGTCTGTTAATTCAAAATTTGAATATAAGTTACAGATTTTATATTTTTTATTAATTTCACAATTCATCAGTTTTCTGGTGGTGGTGGTGGTGGTGGTGGAGATGAGTCGAAGGTCATGTTGGAGGTGGTGATGATGATGATGGTGATGACGACAGTGGTTAGTGGTGGTGACGATGGCGGTGGTTGGTGGTGGTTAATGGTGGCGACGGTTGGTGGTGGTGGAGCTGCAGATCGTTTATAGATTTGAAGTGGAGTGGGTGATTTATATAATATATTAATTATTTTATTTATAACCTGATTTGTGAAGTTTTAAACTAATTCCTTTAAGTTTGAAATGTGGTATTATAACTACCTTGTTTCTGTATTACTCCCTTTTTTATTGTTTATGTATCCAGGGCTGACCCAATTCAAGACCAGTGCAAGAATCAACCTATATGTACTGGACTTTTCGGTCAGCCCATTTAAAAAAAAATCAATTAAATTGAAATAGACCAATTATCTGCTTGCGCTGCACAAAAGTTTTTCGGAAATTGAAATGGAACGGGCGGCTGGGAAGTGGGAACATTCAACTTTCAAGAAGTAAACGAAGTCCAATGACCTTGGCAATCAGGATTGAGAACTGGTTGTCAACTTGCCATTTCAAAATTGAAAGCTACAAGGTAATTGCTTACACATATTTAATATTTTCAATTTTTGTCATATTCAGTTTTTTTTTCATAATTTAATTTTGTTTCTGTCAAACAAAGGTTTCAATGTAGAATAAATCTTTAATTTGACAGCATAATTGACAGCTCATGCAAACACTCCCCCCTCAAGTTGGAGCATAGATATCTATCATGACCAACTTGTCAATTACGTCATGAAACACCCTTCTTGATACTGCTTTTGTGAGTATATTGGCTGTTCGGTTCGAATCCCGCAAGTGCACGGGATCGTTGACAAGTAATAATTGTGATGAGTTGAGAGTATCGTTCCCACGAGAAATAATGTTTAGTCCTAATTACTAGTTTATCGTCGACTCAATTAATGAAAACAATTAAAATAAAAAAGATGATTTTGTTTGTCTATCTATTCTAAAAAATTGCAATAAATAAAACTCAAATAAAAACAAATGTTTGGGAGTAAAATATGAATGGAGAGCATGTATTGGAATCCGAATCCACTTGTTATCACCTATCTCAATTCAACAATTCGAAGTTTAAATCATTCATGTGTTGCTTGACAATCGATAATTCACATGCAATTAAGTTTCTTTTCCAAGACAAATTAAATATATTCTAAACATGAAACGAATCTATTCCTAGTCCGAATACGAATGTTTAGAACGCATTAAATCACACAATTATCAATTAGATTGCACATGTCATAGTGTTATTCCTAACATCTAGTGTTCATGTGTTGATCATGCAATGTTCAAACCTATTGTGACTTTTCCAAGACTACAACAAGTAACGATATATTTAATTGGTAGCCAATCAATCAAATAATAATAACAATAAAACATGCAAAATCAATTAAGACAACACAAGAAATTATTAAACTACTAGTTATCGAATTAGAATAAATTAATACCAAGTTTCATCTTCATCCAATACATAAAGAAAATTAGCCTAGCATATTAAAGTGGGAAATACACAAGAAATAAAAGGAAGCCATCACCCGGATTATTAAACTATGAAAATCTCCAATTAACGCATTCAAATCCGAATCCAAGCGATGAAATCTTTGTTCTTCGATGTAAATTCCTCACCGTCTTGCTTCCAAAATCCAGCCGAATCCTGTCTTTAATTTTACCCACAATCGGCAATGAATTCCACAATTAATCCCCAAAAATCTCCTTTAATTCACCACCTAAAATTATGCCAATTTCCTCAATTCCACTACCTGCCGACCAGCCCCTTTTCCAAGAAGAATTCTGCTAATTAATTCCACCAATCAGCACTCCACTATTGTATATATCTCTCCTTCCACTCGGCTGCTGTGTCTCTCTCCTTCTGCCCTTCCAATCTGTGTGTATATATGTTTCTTTCCTCCCCCAAGCTAGCCCCTGTCGAGTGATTATCCGTCAAGACTCTCCTCCAGCCGCACTCCTCTCTATATAAGCTCTCTCTCCCTCGTTTTTGACCCCTCACGGCTGTATCAATTAGGTCCAGAATAGGCTGCTCTCCCAATTTCCGTCTGTATATCTTATATATATACCAATTAATTCAAGGCCCAATTGCACTAAGTAGGGTTATGTTTAAAGACTCAATTCCTCAAATAAATCAAATTGGTCCTTGTGTTTTTAATTGTGCAATACATGTCTCCATTTATGTCACTTCGAGTTCCTCAATTTTTGGAAGTTGCACTTGAGTCCCACTTTGTCCCTTTTTTGTACGGCTTTAGTCCATTTTTTCCGTTTCGTATCCAAACGCATTCAAAATTTGATTTTTCCTGAAACAAACAAAATAAATATATAATTAGCAATATCATATTCTAAAACACCTACAATTGTCTAAAATTAAAGCCAAAATAAGTACGCAAAACGTACTTATCAAACCCCCCAAACTTAAACTCTTGTTCGTCCTCGAATAAGATAGAATAAAACTAATGAATCAAAATAGCAAAGAACAAATATATATATATATATCTTAATTGTCAACATGTATACCATATGCCTCAATAATCCAGATCAATTTGTACTTTAGCAAGAGTTATGAACAATAAGGTAAAATAATTTTATTTATCTCATGCCAGATTGTCAAGTGTGTTTGTGAATAGCCAATGTCAAACTCCTACTCATGTAAATGATATATTTAACATTGTGTAGCTTATTATGCAATATCAAGCCCGAATCCCATGTGGTCACCCTAATGAATCTAATGATTTTCCTTGCATCGCTCATGGATGATCACAACTTACTGCTTTTCTCTCGAATCCCAAGGTTCCTTCTATTCATGTGGTTTCTAAACATAAAAAATTTGCATTTTTCCACACCAGGTGGTCAGAATTAGTTAAGTCTGCCCAAACAATCAATGGTAAGCGGTTCCCTAATCCATGCCTTTAGTATCAAAGTCTCAATCAACAAGCTTATACCAAACAATTTATTATTATTATTATTATTATTATTATTATATATATATATATATAAAATTTTTTTTGGATGACTTTTTCTTTTTATATCCATGTCTTTTACCATCTTTGTGCAATACTTTTCTCATTTGGGACTGACTCTTATGGATCAAACTGAAAAAATATATGACAGACACGAAGAACGCAAAGAACACCAAAAAAAATCAAGAAAATCAAGAAACGCAAGAATCTGAAATAGATCCAAGCTCTGATACCAGATGACGCGATCCCAGTCGGGGATTCTCGTCGAAACGCGGAATAACGAAAAATCTAAAACCCTAGGAAAGATCTAAATCAGATCTGACAAGAAAATTAACAAGAACACGAATAAATAGACGGAAATTAAAATAAGATTGACGATAGGACCTGGACCCAACAATCACGACGCAAGAATTGACGATGCGGATTGAAGAACCGAGGTTTTCGAGACGCCACAAGGGATGCCAAATTCCTTGATAAGTTTCTGATTGGAACGCCACAAATATTCAAGAAAATATTTGATAAGTTCTATGAATTGTTCTTCAAGAACAAGAAAAAAAGAATCCTCCTTTTAGAGAGAGAAAATCTCACATTCATTCAATAATATCAAAAGTTGTTCTTTACAATGATGAAAAGAAATATAAATAAGCAAGAAAACCTAAACTAGGGTTTTCCGCTAATTGGGCCCAAAACATAAAGGTAATTAATAAACAAAACGGAATTAAATTAACAAAACGCGTGATTCCGGGAAATCAGATTTACGGCCGTGAGAACTGATTTATGGCCGTAAATGTCCTTCTGCATAAGTCTTACGGCCGTGACCATTATCATTACGGCCGTAACTATAAAATTCTGCAATTCCTTATTCAAACCCGAGGCGGAGTCACGGCCGAGAGGATTTGAGTTTTACGGCCGTGAACTTGAGTTTTACGGCCGTGAAGTTTCTTCTTATGTCCGTAAGTGTCTTTCTGCACAATTTCTTGATTATTTGTCTCGGCTTGATCCTTTCGCCTTCTCGGCTCGACTCCAGCATGAAACTTATGCCGTTTCCCGCGTAGATCACTGTCGCATTGCCGATAGGTCGACTTCTCCTTTGGTCTCCTACTTCGGATCACATCAACATGTCTCCATTTATGTCACTTCGAGTTCCTCAATTTTTGGAAGTTGCACTTGAGTCCCACTTTGTCCCTTTTTTGTACGGCTTTAGTCCATTTTTTCCGTTTCGTATCCAAACGCATTCAAATTTTGATTTTTCCTGAAACAAACAAAATAAATATATAATTAGCAATATCATATTCTAAAACACCTACAATTGTCTAAAATTAAAGCCAAGATAAGTACGCAAAACGTGCTTATCATTGGCCAAATGATTTTCTGACTAAACAAATGGAATCTGTATAGTTTTCTAGTTAAGCTTCTCTTTGATGAAATGGCAATCTACTTCGACATGTTTTGTGCGATCATGTTTTACCGAATTATGGGCAATCTATATAGCTGCTTTATTATCACAGTTAAGATTCATGAGTTTTGTGTAATCAATCCCCAAATCTTTTAGGATGTTCCTGATCCATAACATCTCGCACACACCTTGAGCTATTCCTCGAAATTCAGCTTCGACGCTCGATCTTGCCACAATATTTTGCTTCTTGCTTCTCCAAGTGACGAGATTGCCGTCAACAAACATAAAAGAACCTGACGTTGATCTTCAATGTTTGAGACATCATTTTTTGAGAACAACAAACCTTTCCCAGGAGCACACTTCAAATATCTCAGAATTCGATAGACTGCATCCATATGTTCTTCACTTGGCACATGCATGAATTGGCTTACCACACTCACGGCATACGCTATGTCTGGCCTTGTGTGGGATAAGTAGATTAACCTCCCAACTAGTCGTTGGTAACGCCCCTTATCGGTTGGAGTTTGATTTGGTAAAATCTCAAGCCTGTGATTCATCTCTATAGGCATTTCTGCTGGTTTGCAATCAAGCATACCAATTTCAATGAGAAGATCTAACACGTATTTTCGTTGCGAAAGAAAAATTCTGTGTTTCGATCTTGCCACCTCAATCCCCAAGAAATATTTAAGTTGCCCAAGATCCTTCATTTCAAACTCAGTAGCCAAATGTTCTTGTGGTGTTTTCATTTCGAATGGATCATCTCCTGTTAATACCATATCATCAACATACACTATCAACACCATCATCTTTCCTTTTTTGTATTTTATAAGCAAAGTATGGCCTAAATTACTCAGTTTATAACCAGCTGCCCTCATTGTCGCCTAAAATCTTCCAAACCACGCCCTTGGTGACTGTTTCAGTCTATATAAGGACTTCTTCAACTTGCATACTTCATTTCCACGCATGGAACTACGTTTGACACCAGGAGGTAGTTCCCTGTAAACTTCTTCTTCTAAGTCTCCATTAAGAAAAGCATTTTTAACATCAAATTGTTTTACGGGCCAATCTCGATTTGCTGCTATAGACATAATAATGCGAAAGGTATTTATCTTGGCTATTGGTGCGAAAGTGTCTTGGTAATCTATTCCATATCTCTTTTGTATATCCATTTGCCACTAGTCTCGCTTTAAACCTATCTATGCTACCATCGGATTTGAGTTTCACCGTGAACACCCATCTACATCCAATTGTCTTCTTATCTTTAGGCAGCGAAACGAGTTCCCAAGTAGCATTTTTTGTAGAGCTTCCATCTCTTCATTCATCACCTTAGTCCATTTGGGATCCTCCAAAGCATCCTGTACACTTCTAGGAATAGATATAGTGGATAGTTGATTAACAGTAAGTGCATATGATTCAGACAACCTGTGAGATGACATATAGTTACTAATCGGGTATTTTGTTTTGGATTTGGGATCAGGTTCATAATGTTTCTTTGGAATTCCTCTATTTGACCTTTGTGGATATATAGGATATATATTTTTTGCAAAAACTTGTAGTTCATCAAATTCATTAGACATTGGATTTGAAATTATTTGAGGGAGAACACCCCCCTCGGTTAATTCTTCGATTAATGGTGTAGATATGTCCAGAAAATTAGAGGGATTAAACTTAGTTTCAACCATGTTATCACACCTTTGTTGAACCTCATCTCCATCACCATTTTGAACCATGTTATCACACCTTTGTTGAACCTCATCTCCATCACCATTTTGAAGTTTTTCGACTATGTTTTCTAGTTCTATATATTCACCTCCTCCTTTATTTTGTCGCTGAACATTCTCTTCACTAGAACTACTCTCCCCCTGGAAGGAATGGTAAGAGACTCCCCCTGAACAATAAGGCTCAAATTTATGGAAAGAGGCATCCAAAGTCACATGTAATTTTCGGGTTTGTGGATCATAGCATCTATAACCTTTTTGGAATTCAGAATAGCCAATGAAAACACAGCATGTGGCACATGGATCAAGTTTATTTCGTAAGATTTTTGGAATGTGAGCGTAAATAGTACAACCAAAGACTCGGGGTTTGATAAGTGCTTTAATAGCACTTATTTAGTCCACCTATTCTCGTATTTTGTTGTTAGTTTAGTTTTATTTAAGTATTGTTAATGTATTTCTACGTTTTGTATTGTGCAAGATCACAAAGGACAAGAAAAGAGGAAGAAATGACCAAAATGCACTAAAAATGAAGTTTAGGGACCAAGCAGCAATTTAACTTACGGTCTTAACTATTAGATTCACGGCAACTTCAGAAATACACTTACGGCCATAACCTGCGAATTTACGGCCGTAACCTTCAAACCCAAAAATTTTCCAGAAATCCACTGACGGCCGTAACTTCGACGCAGAATATTTTCCTATTCTGAATTAAAGTCTATCTTTGGTATATCTTATGGACAACCCTAGGGCATGATTTTGGAGCTATAAAAAGAGGAAAATCACCACATAATAGAGGTTGGAAAATTGAAAGAAAAGAGGGCTTAATAGAGAGCATTCTTGAGAGATTTTCAAGCACGAGAGTATCAAAAACAAAGGGAATCCATGAATCAACTTGAAGAATCCTCTGCAATCATACTGGGCTAAATTTCATATCTTGTTCAAAGGGGAAGTTGTGTCAATTTAATTATATTATTTTCTTTTCTTAGAAACTAGTAGTGTGAATCTATTCCTTTATTTCAATTGTTGGATTATTATGTTTTGAATGTTCAATTGAGTTTATTTGATTAATAGTTTAATTTGTCCAATTGGATTATTGATCTTTGGATTCATGAATATGCTATGTTTAGATTCTTGATCCGTAATTGTCATTGAATCTTTACTTTAGTAGCAAATAAATCTCGTGTATGTTTAGTAATAATTCAACTTGGATTGATTAATTCGAGCATGTGAAATTAACGATCCAATTCAATCTAATCTAACTCTTCTCATTTTTCATAGTTGCCTTGCATTAAATCCTAATGTTTAGGATTGTCCATTGGCTAGAATTGAATCAAAGAGCTCATTTTGATTTAATTTCCATAAGGAAGAATTGTGGTAATCAGAGCTTGTTGGTTACTTGTGATTGATAATTTGAATTACGGATAGTAACACGTTACAAGGAAAAGTATAACAATAATTGGGGGTACAACCGAACCCAAGAACAAGATTTCTTCTAATATTAATTCTCTAGTCCTATTTAATTATTTATTTTATGCATAGTTTTCATTCAAGAAACTCCAAACAACAAAACCCCACATTTCATTCTAATTTCTCGAGCAACTAAATAAGTTCACTGTTCCTCGTGGGATCGACCCTTACTCTCGCTACTACATTATTAATTAATATTTGGCTAGTAATGAATTCTTTATTATTTTGATGCATTGCGACACGCATCAGGGCTCAAGATTAAGGAGATGAGGAACTGAAAGTAAGGATTGCATTTTTTGTTGAGGAGTTTGAAAATCTATCACTCGTGATGGGGTTTGATTCATGAGATAAGCTGCAGATTTTATGGCTTCTCCCCAATAAAATCGAGGCATATTCATGCCAAAAGAGAAGCACGAACCACATCTAAAAGCTGTCTATTTTTTCTCTCAGCTAGTCTGTTTTGTTGTGGGGTGTAGGTGCATGAGGTTTGATGACAAATCCCGTGATTGTTTAGATAATTTCTATGAGAGGCATCCATATACTCAGTACCATTGTCAGATTGAAGTACACGAATCTGCTTTTGATATTGAGTACTTACCATCTTATGAAATTTTTGAAAGGCTAGAGACGCATCACTCTTTTTTATGAGTAAAGACACCCAAATCATTCTAGTACATTCATCAATAAATGTCACAAAATAACGAGCTTTAGAATGGTAAGCAATTTTTGCAGGACCCCAAACATCAGAATGAATCACCATAAAAGGTTCTACGTTTTTATTCGAACTTGGTAAATAAGAGGTGCGATGGCTCTTAGCCATCTCACAAATGTCACAATGAAAATCTAAATCATTTAGAGCTGAAAAAAGATGTGGTTGTAGTTTCTTAAGATAACCAAAAGACAAGTGTCCTAATCTCCGGTGCCATAACCAAACATTCGCCCGAGTTCTGTCTTCATTGGTAGCTTGATTTTCCTGACTAACATTTTGTCCCTCATTCCCTCTCAATTCCAAGTAATAGAGTTTACCCCGTCTAACAACATAACCAAGAATCTTCCGAGTTAGGATGTCCTGAAAGACACAAAAAGTGGGACAAAAAGTTACAGTGCAAGCAAGTGTGGAGGTAATTTGGCTAATAGACAAAAGATTGTATTCAGGAGATGGGACAACAAGAACACGATCTAATGTAAGATTATTAATCAAGGTAACAGACCCTTCCCCGATAATACGAGAAGTACTACCATTTGCAGTGGAAATAATAGTTTGATAAGAGGGAAGAACATATTTTAATTGGCCAGAATCTCTACTCATATGATCAGATGCACATGTATCAATAATCCACATTATATCCTTCGAAGTTACAAAATATACAGACGCCTTATCGATAATACCTGGATGGGCAGCATTTTCCATAGGCTGGGGCTGTTCTTCGTCCTTTATTGTTGTCACCATAGCCTTCCCAGACATTTTCTTACGAGGCTTCTTAGAGAAATCCCACCACTCGGGACAGGTAATGATTTCATAGAAGCGTTGTTTTGAGTGACCTTTTTCTCCACAGTGAGTGCACAATAGGTTGTTAACTTTGCTGGACGACTGATTGCTTCAATTTTAGAAGATCCATATCTATTTTGACTGGTTAGTGTTAGATATTGGTTAATAAATCGAGAATTGAAATCGATCAAAGTGACTTCGTGTCGACTTCGGCCAAATACTCAAAAGCTCGACTCAATCCGTTTAGGCAAAATTGTTTTCCAATTCGCCGCTTCGGGGCGCACAAACGGGGATCGATTAGGCAAAATTGACCGTGTGACCGCATGGTTGGTAAACCGCACGATCACACGTCAAATTCAATTCCGGTTTTTTGAGTAAAACCGTGGCCGCACGATTGTCCGATGAATAGATACATTTTCATAAAGGTGCATTGTTTGGAAATGGTGCATGGTTTGGCCTCAACCATTTCGTTCACACCCTTTTATGGTCTATAAATAGGACCCTTTGGGTGTCCTATTCCTCACAATTTTGATATGCAAAACATCTCTCATCCTCTCTTCTCTCCAAAATCAAAATCATTTCATTTGTTTTGATTTTCCTTCATTTCATCCTTGGAGTACATAAGCCTAAATTTGGATCGTTGTACTTGTATTTTGGAGTGCTACATATACAAGTGTAGCCCTTGTATCCTAGGAGTCGATTTCTGGAATCCGTAGGCACCGTTGCGGGGCAAATTTGACTTAAGGACAAAGAGTCCAACTCTTGCATCGGCTTTGTCCCTACTTTCCTTCTTCTTCTTGTTTGTGTTTTCTTTGCCGTTACTCTGTCCAATTTTCGGCACGAATTTACAAACCATCATTATACTTATTTTGACGTCACTATTCACAAAATTCCTCCAACAGTTAGCATGGCGAAGTTCTTGGAAATTGGATGAGAGCCTCCCATTGTTTGTCTCTGCCGGTATTCCCTTCTGACATAAGCATTGTGCTTTCCAAATCAAGCTTTGGATCTTTTTACAATATTTCTCCAAGAACCTGATCAAACTTTGAATCAAGTCCACTCAGGAAAATATGAACTCGAAGTCTAGCCATTGCAGAATGCAGCTGTAACAACCCTTCGACTGTTACTTCTTAAGAGGTAGTTCTGTGATCTAATTCCAGGAAAATGGCAACCAGTTCATTGTAGTATGTTGGTAATGGTAGCCCATTTTGTTTGGTAGAGAAGGATCTTTGATTCTATTCACAAATACATGTTTCGTCGGTTCATCATAGAAGGTTTTTGATACAGCCTCCCATATATCTTTGGCTGCAGGGAGACGAATGAATCGTTGCATCAACGTGGATTCATTGAATCAATCAGCCAACTCTTGACTCTGTGATTTTCTATAATCCATGATCAAAGACTAGGATCTCCAGTTGCTGGTTTCTTCGTTTCTCCAGTAAGGTAGCCAGCCTTATTTCAAGCACCAATCCGCATCTCATTAAGTTGAGACCATAACGAGTAATTGGTCTTGTTGACCACAAAATTCGGCTGGACCTTGGACCAACACGTCTCAGCTCCTCCCTCTTGAACACGTGGTTCTCCTGCGCACTGTGACAAACAATCAGTTTGCAAAGGGGGCCGAGGTGGCTCCCGTTTGCACTCCGATGCCAAAGTCAGTACTCATTTTTAGGTAAATATATATGTTGGGTGCGGGAGATATAAATGTGTAGAAGAGAGAAAAGGGAGTGAGAGAAATGTATATTGATAAAAGTATTAAATTACTAACCCCTCACTTGGAGACAATCGTACTTCATTTATAGAGGAACTTCTTGTCTCGGATCACGACACGTGGCATACTTTATACTTGTCATCACCCTAGCTCATGGAGGTGACAACCTTGCTTTTTGACCGTAATCATTGCTACGTTTCGTAGGGGATGGGCGTCTGTCACGTCTTGGTAAAGGCAGTGTCACATCACTAACTCCATCTCTCTTTTGGTCAACGCCATAAAGCGCCCCCGCTGAGTATAAAGCACATCGGCTAGGCGTTAACCAGGTCGGCTAAAGAGGTTTGCTTGAAGTACCACCTCGGCATTCGTCCCAAGGTGATATTTTAGGCCTTAGCTGTGGGTCAAGGTCCGTTAGGCCACTATCGGGCCCTTACTGGTGGATCACTGTACCTTTCTTTGGGCCCGGATTCAACACTAGTCCCTCAAATCCGAAGGGATCATTCATGGTCGTGTAGGATTTTCCATGATTCCACAGCAGTAACTTTTCAGGGGGTCAATAATGAAATTCCTTATGTAAGGTTTGGATTCATATTATAGCCGATCTTCTGCCTTGGATTTTCCCTCCTAAATGGGGCCGGGATCATACTAGCGCGTTTATTAGGCGGCGCATGTAATTCAGAGGGGCTATTGGTATCTGTTTCCAAGAACAATGAGGAGTATGGAAGGGGACACGTCACCGCGCGTGGTAAGCACTTTGGAAACTGGAGGGTTTCTTTCTTTGTGTCTGCAGCTAGCGCCGTAATTAACCCTCCCCCAAGAGAAGCGGGTTGTCAAATTAATCATGAGGCTCAAAGATCAAGGATTTGGGACTGTTGGGTTCTTTATAAAGCCCCCTTCATTCCTGCATTTCTCCTTTACCCGCTTCTCAGAGTTTTCGCAGTACCTTGTTTCACAAGAGATTGCAGCATCCTATCTTCTACCTGCCTTTCGTCTCCCAGCGCTTCCTTAGAATTATTGATGCAAACCACGTAGCAATTGTAGTTACGCAACCCACAAAATATTGAAATTGACCCAAGAACGCCAATAAACCACGATTTATGGATCCAATTAAAATTAATTGAACCAAGCAATCAATACAATCACTGGGATATATTGACCTCTTGATCACAAGTAATAATAATTCTCACTGAGATTTGAACAAACAAGAATAACTCGTAAGTTCGGATTTTATTCAATGAAGAATAAGATTGTGAAAGCAAAATAGCCTCTCAATTATAATATCAAAGTTGTGTGTCTGAATAATGAAAATTACATCCCTATAAATAGGGTCAAAACCTGACTAAAGTGTTTTAATTATACTAGGAAAGAAATACCTAAAAATAAGGAAAATAATTAAAATCCTAAAATAACGCGTATAGCTATTTACGGCTGTGAATCCTTCCTTTACGACCGTAACTTGGTTTCTGTTTAACATTTACGGCCGTGAGACATATTTTTACGGCCGTAAAAATATTAAAATAAAAATCATAACTTTAACAGAGACTGCGTTACGACCGTGACAATGTGGTTTACGGCCGTAAATTCAATTCTTCACAATTTTCAGTTCTTTTGCAGTAGACTTGTTACGGCCGTGAGTAGTGTATGTTACGGCCGTAAATTTGAGATTTCACAATTTTCTTCGACGACTTGAATGAGGTTGATCCACTCGTCGTTTTGGCTCGGTCCCAACATGGAACTTGCTTCTTTTGACGACACGAACATTGTTTTGGTCATTGTTTCTTGTACTAGCTTGTCCATTGCTTCATTGGCCCTCTTTGTTTGCAATCGAGTCATCGGTCCCCCTTTGATCATCAACGAATCTTTGTGCGGGCTTGTATTCGTGGTCTGAATCACATCAATTATTCACCCGACAAATTGTTTCCATTACCCCACATTTTCCCTTGGCGTGTTTTCCCTTTCGAGTACACAAACTTGAGCATCCAGTTTTCGAAGGTAAATTTCTTCTCCTTTGTATGCGCAAAACTTTTCTATTTTTTTAGTTTCTCACTGTGGGTTTGAGAGTTTTATTCCGCGTTTTTCTTTTATCTTTTTGATGAGTCTGACCCATCTTTAAAAAAAAATGAAAAAATGGAAAGAGTTGGGGGAACTGGTTCACAGGAAATGTTAGCAATGGCGATTCCTGTCAGAGGTTTCTGCCCCATATCTTTGTCATTTTTTAGTTCTCGCTTCTTTAGGGAGCAGGTTAAGAGGAGGAACAGGAAAATCAGCGGTATAATTTATTTGAGTGATTCTGACAGTGAAGAAGAAAAAGATCAAAACTACATGGCCCATCTGTCATCCGAGGAAGAGGCATCTTTGAGAGAGCTTCGGAGCAAATGAGACAGGGACTTGGGGAGAGAAGAGGCGGTGGGCTCTTCTTCAGGTGACCAGGACCTTGGCTTAGTCGTTAGGGTCCCGTTTAAGGCACATAGGGAAGAGTTGGGTCTGACTGCAGAGGACATTGCCCAAGTGGAGGATTGGGTCGATCAGATTAACAAAGCTTCGGGCTATCACGTTGATCCTGATCCAAACCCAGAGTCGTGGGAGAGCAGCGAGGTTTCTACTGAAATCCGAAGGGTTGACTTGGCTGCGACTTCGGAAAAATTCAGAATTCCAGAAGGAGTTCAATTGGTGCACCCTACATCTTCTTGCCGACCCTGCAGCCCCCCTCCAGGTCAAGCAACCATATGCTACGACGCTCTTTCTTGCGGGATGAGGCTGCCCCTGCACCCCTTCTTCAGGGCGTTGCTCAGGAGTTATAACCTGTGCCCCCACCAGCTGGCCCCCAACTTCTAGACCCAGGCCGTGGGGTACTTGGTTGGTTTGCAAGTAGCCAACCCAGACCACCCCATCTCTCTGCACATCATTCATACCCTCTACACCTTGAAGAAATCAGTTAGAAGGGAGAGAGATGTGAGATCGGACGTCAAGGACTGGTACTACTTGTCTCCCAGGGGGTCGTATCCTCCATTTATCACCGCACCCGACCTCAATAAAGAACTGGAGGAACCAGTGGTTCTGGGTTGGCGGGGAGTGGCAGAGCTCCCCCGTGGACCCCAGTCCAAAAATTACAGTTCCCCGAACTCTTTCCCTACCTAGTGAGTCTTGTACTTATTTTAGAGTCTTTAAGTGTCACGCGTCTTTTGCTCTTTCATTTATATTCACTTTTCTTGACTACTTCCTAACATATTATTGGCTTATGGCAGGGGACACTTTTGCCCGTCTCCTCCCTGACGCAGATCTAGCGGCAGTAAGGCGCCTGTTTGCCTACAAGGGCACTTTCCAAGGGGTCATCCAACAGAACAAATTTTTCGTTAAGCACGGTCTTATGCGAGCCATGAGTAAGTTCGCCCCCTATTGCTGTTACATCTTTTGTTCTTTTCCGTTCATAACCCCATTTTCCTCCTTTCTTTGCCAGGTTCCAAAGAATTCCGGAAGATTTCTCTAAAGGGCCTCATGGCTACGAAGATTCCTCCTGCTTTGCGCCATGGGAGTGAGATTGAAAGGAAGCAGAAAGCGGTTTTGGCCGACCTGCAAGTTGGGGTGGCAAAGAAAGTGTCTGAGAAGTCTACTGCCCAACTCCAGGGCCCTCTTCCAGCTCTACTGCCACCGCCCACTCTGCTGCCAGTGGGTCCCCAACAGCCCAACATTGTTGGGGAGGCAGATCCCGAAAGAGGCGTTGCCAAATGAAAGGGGAAGAGGTCGGATAGAGGCAGATCCAAGAGGGGCAGGGAGACTAAGGATGCCTCAGTGCCACCTTTCTTGTCCGAGGACACATTTGAGCATGCGCCTGAGGAGGAGCCTGCCCCCTTGAAGAGGCTCAGAAGAGGTAAAGGCAAGGAGTCCACATCTGCACCTCTGCCACCAATGACTGAAGACTTGGAGGACGAGCCATCTGTGTCCATTCCAGGATTGAATTATGGAGTGACTCATGAGGGGGCAGAAGAGCTCAATCATATTAAAACTAGCATCCTCCCCAAAGATGTCACTTTCAGCCCTTTGTTGTTCGACTCCCCCAGTTCCCCTCCAGCCAGGGCGGCCGTAATTACTGAGCAGTTTTGGACAGAGGGTTGGGCCGCCTTCTCCTCCAGTGCTACCCCGTCTCGGAAGTTGCTCGCTGCCAAGGCTATGAACGCCAGAGCTCTGACCCTCATTGACGAGGTAGAGTCCTCCGTGGAGGTAGCTCAACGGGACAAGAGGGACGCTGAGACTGCTCTCTGCCATGCTGATAATATGCTCAAGGAGATCAATGATCTCAAGGCCCAGCTTTCCATAGCCCGCAAATCTTCTTCAGAAGAGAGGGCTAATGCGAAGCGCCTCCAGGAGGACAATAATAAACTGAAGCATGATCTCCGATCTTCTGAATCAGACGTGGCGTCTCTGTGCAAAAAACTAGATAATTCTAACCGAGCGCAATCAATCGCCTCTGAGGCTCTGGCCGCCGCTAATGCAGCCAAGTTGAAGCCGGTGGTTGAGGTGGCAGCATTCAATGAAAAACTGGGGAGGGAGCTGGAGGCTAGGAAGAAGACTGAGGAGGATTATACTTCCCTGGAGAAACATATTGACTCCAGAATTGCTGAGGCCTTGGAGTGTACCATTGCAGCTAGGGTGAAGGAGGTTCTGGATGCAGAAGTGTCAAGGGCAGTTCAGAACTTCAAGGATACTTTCGAAGATACCCCAGAGTACGAGGCTATGCAGAGGGTCTTTGGGAACTTAGGGGCTAGGATGGCTTTGGGGGACGTGAATGAAGCTTTTCCGACATTGGACCTGTCCTCCATTGAAGCCTTTTACCCCGAGCCTCAAGATGCTCTTGCGAATCCTCTGGATGCATCTGAAAAGGGCTCCTTAGAAGATGTCCCTCCTCCACAATAATCATCTTCTGTATTTGCTTTATTGTTGATTGTTTTGTTAGTTTAGTTTTAGTTAGTTTTTTTTTTGTAAGTGCCCCGGCACCTGATACTGTGAATGTAACATTCATTCAACCTGTAAATGCCTTAATTTTATGAATGAAATGTCTTATTCATATTTTGCTCAGTATTAAGGCAGCAATGTTTCAAACTGCTTAAGCATGAGTATTTCCAAGTGCGGATGCCTTGTGATTGTATCTGTCTTGTATGATGGTGCAAAATGTTCTCGAATTGTATGATAATATGTGCCCTCTAATCCCTCAGATCTGCCTGGCTTAGCACATATATGTTTGCTGGTTAGATCTGATTTTGACAAAGAGTTTTGGTTTATATGACATTTTTTGGTTAAATTTGAATGTTTTTAAACGCAAATGTCTTTACAAACGTTTTACATGGTGAATGAGTATAGTCCCTCAAATCTGAGTGGTTCGAGGCATTTATGTTTACCAGTCAGATCTGACTCTAAAAGTCATTTGATCGTTTCTTAAATTGTATTTTGCAGGACTTATGTAAGCGAACTTGTGGGCTTTATAAGAGTCCCTTGTTTTTAACAATTTTTATGCATAGCGTGGATGTATGGTGTCATGACTAAAATAATTTTGGAATGGGCGTTTATCCATTATGTTTGTTTAATATAGAGATTGGCGCAATTTTCAACGTAACTCGCCAAGGATTACATAGAGGTACTCTAGACAGGTCCTCAATCATGTATGTTCCGGGCATCACCTCGGCAAGGACCTTGTAAGGGCCTTCCCAATTAGGACCTAGAGTCCCTACTCCTGGCTCCTGTGTTGAAGGAAGAACCTTTTTGAGGACCAAGTCCCCAATATTAAAGCATCGACTCTTCACTCTTTTGTTGTAGTATCGAGCCATCTTTTTCTGGTACTTGGTCATCACCACTTGGGAATCACTCCGCTTTTCCATGAGGAAATCTAAACCGGCCCTTTGTGCTTCCTCGTTCCTAACTTCGTCATAATGAATTTGACGAAGCGAAGGGATTTCAATTTCAACGGGGCATACCGCCTCGGATCCGTATGCCAGGGAGAAAGGTGTTTCACCAGTAGCGGTGTGCGAGGTGGTTCGAAGCGCCCATAACACTTGTGGGAGTTCATCTACCCATGCGCCCTTTCTAAATTCCAACTTCCTTTTCAGGGTATTTTTTATGGTCTTGTTCACAGCTTCGACCTGTCCGTTGGCCTGCGGGTGATGTGGAGATGAGAACAGTTTCTTAATTCCCAAATCGTCGCATAACTCATCGACGCTTCTGTTTTTGAATTGTTTCGCATTGTCACTAACCAGCGAATGTGGTATCCCGAACCGACATATGATATTTTTCCAAATGAACTTGGTGGTGTTGGCCTCTAGGCATAGGACCAATAATGTCAACACCCCACTTTGCAAAGGGTAAAGGGCTAGTCACCACAGTTAGCTCGTGATGTGGCTGATGTGGTATGGCAGCGTGTCTTTGCCATTTATCGCACTTGCGCACGAAGTCATGGGAATCCTTTCGCATAGTAGGCCAAAAATATCCCTCTTTGAGGGCTTTCCGAGCTAGCGATAAATCCCCGGCATGGTTTCCACAGATGCCCTCATGGATTTCTCTCATCACATACTACCCTTCCTCTGGACCCACACATCTCAGCAAAGGAGAGGTGTAACTCCGCTTATAAAGTAAGTCGTTCAAGAGTACGAAATTCGCAGAGTATTTCTGCGATTTTCGAGCTGCTTTTGGCTCGTTTGGCACTGTCTGATGCTTCAAATAGGCGATTAGGGGGTTCATCCAGGATCCTTCTTCTTCAATCACCAAAATCTCCGGTCCTGGCTCAATAGAAGAAGTCAACATGCGCTCAACTGGGATTAGATTGTGTAACTCTGAATCCCTGCTACTTGCTAATTTTGACAAAGCATCGGCGTTGGAATTTTCTATTCTGGGGATGTGTTGCAATTCCATTTTTCTGAAATGCTCAGTCAAATCTCTTACTTTTTTCAAGTAAGCGACCACAGAAGGTTCTTTGGCAGTTGCCCGTTGAATTGGCTCACAACAAGCTGCGAATCGCTATTGGCCACTCTGGATTTAACTTTCAAGGCTTTCGCAAGTCTTAGCCCGGCTAATAACGCCTCGTATTCAGCAACATTGTTTGAGGCTTTGAATCCAAAGCGAATTGCACTGTGTAATTTAAACCCCTCTGGGCTTACTAACAATATCCCTGCGCCGGATCGTCCGTCAGCCGAGGACCCGTCAACGAACAATTTCTACTCTTGGCTGTCATTCGTGCTATCTACCATTTCGACATCAGGGGGATGTGTGAATTCAACTACGAAGTCCGCCAACGCTTGACCCTTTACAGCGATCCGAGGCGTATAATGTAGGTCGAACTGGCTGATTTCTATCGCCCATTTCAGTAACCTCCCAGAAACATCCGGTTTTTGCAACACTTGTCTCATGGGAAAGTTGGTGAGCACGTGTATGGAGTGTGACTGAAAGTAAGGACGAAGTTTACGAGATGCTGTGATTAACGAGAGAGCAAGTTTCTCCATATCTGGGTAGCGCGTCTAGGCGCCCAGCATGGCTTTGCTTACATAATACACTGGAAACTGATTCCCATTCTCCTCTCTGACTAACTCTGAGCTAACAGCCTCTTTGGATACAGCTAAATATAGGTAGAGAGGCTCGCCAGACTCTAGTTTCGATAGCAATGGGGGCCGCCCCAGAGATGCTTTCAGGTCGGAAAACGCCTGCTCGCATTCCGACATCCATTGGAATCGCTTTCCCCCCTTTAGGACCTTGAAAAATGGCAAGCATTTGTCAGTGGATTTTGAGACGAATCGATTAAAGGCCACAATTCTCCCTGTTAGGCTTTGCACTTCTTTCAGATTCCGAGGCGACTGCATGCTTAGCAAAGCATTGATTTTGTCCGGATTGGCTTCGATTCCCCTCTTATTCACCATGAATCCGAGGAACTTTCCAGATGCTACCCCAAAAGCACACTTCGCTGGGTTGAGTTTCATCCGATACTTCCTCAAAACATCGAATGCCTCTGACAAATGGAGGATATGATCCGCAACGACCATGCTTTTGACTAGCATGTCGTCAACATATACCTCCATGGTGTTCCCCAACTATTCCGAAAACATGCGGTTTACCAGCCTCTGAGCTCCCGCATTTTTCAAGCCAAATGGCATACCTCTATAGCAATAGAGTCCTCTATCTGTGATAAATGAAGTATGCTCCTCATCCAATTCGCACATGGGGATTTGATTGTACCCGGAGTAGGCATCCATGAAGCTTAGCAGCTCATGCCCTGTCGTGGAGTCGACCAACTGATCAATCCGGGGCAGTGGAAAGCTGTCCTTGGGACATGCCTGGTTTAAGTTGGGAAAATCAATGCACACCCGCAGTTTCCCATTTTGTTTAGGTACCAAAACAGGATTTGATACCCACTTCGGATATCGTGACTCTCTGATGAAGCCATCTTTCAATAGCTTTGTGACCTCGTCTTTCAAGGTCTCATACTTGTCTGAACTCATGGGCCTTCTCTTTTTCCTGTGCCCAGGGCTTCGGGGATCTAGCTGGAGCCTGTGGCAGGCTTCTTTAGGATCGATTCCAATCATGTCACCATGCTTCCACGCGAATACATCAAGGTTTTGAAGTAAGAAGCTCTTCAATTGACTCTTGTATTCGACCGATGAATCTAGTCCGATCTGCAATTCTTTGATGGGATCAAGTGGGTCTACGCCGAAGCATTCTAACTTTTCGGCCGGGGTGGGACAATTGTCACCTGCCATTCGGGGGTCTAGATCTGCTAAATCCTCCTCTAGTCTCATCGTAACATCCGCACTTCCAGAAGGCCCTTCACCCAATCTTTCAGGGTCTGGAGCGGCCTCGGTCATGGCTACGTCACTGATCATGTTCAAGCTTTGATCTTGAAACTTCCGAATTGCATTCGTGTAACAAGCCCGGGATTCTGTTTGGCTTCCCCTTACAGTTGCAACGCCATGCTCCGTGGGGAACTTCATGCAAATGTATTTAGTATGCGTTATAGCCCCCAAGTCAATGAGACCGCGCCTCCCAATTGAGCCATGATAGGAGGAGATTTTGTCCACAATCAAAAATTCCATGGGGATTCTGGAAAGAGTCGGTGCTTGCCCTACTTCGGTCATAAGGGTTACAGACCCCTTGGGGGTTATGCTGTCCCCAGTGAAACCATATATTAGGTCTGGGACTAGGATGAGTGGAGTGCTTATCCCCATTTTGTCAAAATTTACCCCGTAAATTACGTTTACCGAGGCGCCATCATCCACCATCATTCGTGATAATCCATTCCGGGCCACCACTACTCTGATAACCAATGCATCATTGTGTGGGAAGTGTATCCCAATAGCATCGTCTTGGGTAAATGTGATGTATTCTGTCCGAGGCACCCCCACAGGGTGTGAATGGATATGGTAATTCACGTTGGCGGGCTGCTTTGCCTCCCTGATATACCTCTTTTGGGAGTTGTTGGTACTCCCACCTGGGTGGGCCCCCCCAATATTGTGTCAATTTCACGAATGGGGAGTTCGACCGCAGGCACAGGTGGTTCCCGTGCATCTTTAGCATGTGCCGAGGCGGTATTCTGGCCCTTATTCCTATCTCTCTGGCGATTGTCAATTCTCTGTTTAGTTGAGTTCTTCCATGGAGCTCTCCTGTCAGCTCGGTTGAACTTCTGGCCACCAGATTTTTGAGTTCTCCCTGTGTCGGGGGAGAAGTCACTTCTACTTCTCCCCTGCGCCTTTTGGTCAGCTAATATGTGGATTTCCCTGCAATCCTCTGTTGCGTGACCATAATATCTGTGGTAGGCGCAGTAAGCCTCAATCATGGGCTGTTTCCCACTTCGGCCATTTTCTATCCTTCCTTGAGCAGTGGGGGAATTTTGGGGAGGAGTATTGGAATGCAAGTGGGGGATAGTTTCCGTGATTTCTGCCGCATAACTAGACCCTATCCCCGGAAACGGATGCGGCGCTCCACCTTGGTTACTCCCGATCCTATCCTTGTTTCCTCTTTCTTGAGGTTTGCTTTACTGGAATATCCAAGGTTGTATCTCCCTTGAGGGTGATTATCTCTGGCCCTAGCCATTTCTTCCGATACAATCTCCTCCTTCATCAGGTCTACCAGGGCGTTGTAATCCCTTGGTTTCCTGCTCCGGACATCCCTCCAGAACATGCTGGTCATATCTAGCCCTCCTTTTAAAGCGGAAAACATCTCCGCTTCTGTGATATTTTCACAGATGTGCATCTCTTCAGTAAACCTAGGTAGGTAACTTTTCAGAGACTCGTCCCTTCCTTGCCTCAGATCCTGAAGGCGTTGGAGCGGGAGCTGGCCAGGCCTGAAGGAAACAAAGCCATTTTTAAAAGCCGTTTTCATATCTCTCCAACTGTGGATGATGTCAGGAGGGAGTTTTTTATACCATCGTATGGCACTTCCCTCAAGGGTTAAAGCAAAGGCTTTACATTTCAGTGCTGGGGTGGCTCCGGCTATTTCCATGCTGGCGCGGTAATTTAACAGGTGATCATCAGGGTCACCTCGGCCAGAGTCTTTTGCTATTTCTGGCATTTCGAAGTCATGAGGTACGGGGCATCTACGAAGGCCCTCTTTGAAGGGACTTACTTCCTCTTCGTCATCCAACTCATAAGAGGGCAGTTCACTGTTTTCATCGTGACTGGAATACATTGGATCATGGTATTGGTCGTAGAGCGGCGGAGCACACCCTTGCCTTTGTGGTGGCAAAACACGGCCGTAGTTTGGCCTTTCGTGGGTTGGTAGCTCGTCGCGAGATTTTGTCTGAACTGCTTCGGCTCTTCTTTCCTGCCTATTCCTAGGCTCATGTGCTGATGGCAACATTTCTGCTCCCGTACCATGTTGGTCCCTATACATTTGACCCTGCGACAAGGCTTCTTCAGCGCGTCACTCCCGCCTAATTCTAGGCTCTGCGGCATTGTGCTGACCTGGGTCCGTTTGCCCCCGTCGTTGGCCCCTGAATAACCCTCCTATTCGGCTGAAGACACTTCCGGATTTTGCGGGAGAAGCCTCCCTGCGTCTAGCTGGAAGTGGGTTTTGTTCTTCATGTGCTTCATGCTCCGGGCCTTCCTCGTAGAAGGGCTCAGATTCCACCTCGGCATATACCTATGGATCTTGATAATAATACGAGGCAGTGGCCGCCTCGGATGGTGAATAATGTGGCTGTGGGTATTGCTGAGGCATCACGGGTTCGTTCATAACATACCCTCTGGCCATAAAGGCATTCATTGCAGCAGTCTGTTCTATCTGCTGCCTCTGTATCTCCATCATTTGGGCCGCCATGCGAGTCATGTCTCGCATCATGCGGCGATTACGGTGCCGACGCGGTGGGTTAGGTTGTGCCGCCCCCTCATTGGTGTTCTCATGAGGTCCTTGAGGAGCCCCCCCCCCACTGTCTGGTCATTTCTTCCCCTACGGGGGTTAACATCTCCATCACTTTCATTCATGTTTCAGATGAATTTCTGGTCTTAATTTACCTTTCAAGGATAGATAGACTTTTATCTCACTGCTCCAAGCCTTTTTCAAGGTTGTTAAACTTATGTTTCAAAGTTTTAAGCCTTTTTTTTAAGGTGAATACACTTTTATTTCAAAGTTTTAAGCCTTTTTCAGGGTGGATAAACTTATGTTTCAAAGCTTTAAGCCTTTTTCAGGGTGGATAAACTTATGTTTCAAAGCTTTAAGCCTTTTTCAGGGTGGATAAACTTATGTTTCAAAGCTTTTTTACCTTTTTCAAGGTCCACGAACTTGTGTTTCAAAGCCCCTTACCTTTTTCAAGGTTCACGAACTTATGTTTCAAAGCTCCTTACCTTTTTCAAGGTTCACGAACTTATATTTCAAAGCTCCTTACCTTTTTCAAGGTTTACGAACTTATGTTTCAAAGCTCCTTACCTTTTTCAAGGTTCACGAACTTATATTTCAAAGTCCTTGCAGTTCTCCGCTCTTTTGCAAGAGGTTACTCGCCCTTTTCCAGGACTTCCTTTCTACACGTGGCTTTTCATCATGTGTTTTCATGGTTAGCAGTATGGTTTCCCACAGACGGCGCCAAAATGTTGACCACAAAATCTGGCTGGACCTTGGACCAACACGTCTCGGCTCCTCCCTCTTGAACACGTGGTTCTCCTGCGCACTGTGACAAACAATCAGTTTGCAAAGGGGGCCGAGGTGGCTCCCATTTGCACTCCGATGCCAAAGTCAGTACTCATTTTTAGGTAAATATATATGTTGGGTGCGGGAGATATAAATGTGTAGAAGAGAGAAAAGGGAGTGAGAGAAATGTATATTGATAAAAGTATTAAATTGCTAACCCCTCACTTGGAGACAATCGTGCTTCATTTATAGAGGAACTTCTTGTCTCGGATCACGACACGTGGCATACTTTACACTTGTCATCACCCTAGCTCATGGAGGTGACAACCTTGCTTTTTGACCGTAATCATTGCTACGTTTCGTAGGGGATGGGCGCCTGTCACGTCTTGGTAAAGGCAGTGTCCCATCACTGACTCCATCTCTCTTTTGGTCAACGCCATAAAGCGCCCCCACTGAGTATAAAGCACATCGGCTAGGCGTTAACCAGGTCGGCCAAAGAGGTTTGCTTGACGTACCACCTCGGCATTCGTCCCAAGGTGATATTTTAGGCCTTAGCTGTGGGTCAAGGTCCGTTGGGCCACTACTGGGCCCTTGCTGGTGGATCACTGTACCTTTCTTTGGGCCCGGATTCAACAGGTCTCATCCAAAGTGATTCCCGTTGGAAATGCTAAGTTGTCTTGATGAACAACAACTTGTGGCACTGGTGGTGATGGGATAACATCCGTCGATACGTCTGTAGTGTTAGCCATAGAATTGACAACCGTGGTGAATATTTAGAATACGATTTTCGAGAGAAAAATATTCGATTGTTGACACAGATTCTCTTGGTGATGAACCTGCTCTGATACCATGTCAAACAAAGGTTTCAATGTAGAATAAATTTGTATGTATTCTTCTCCAAATCAGAGGTAATATATGAAGGTAATTACATGCTAAAAAGGAAGAAAAATATTTCTATATTTAAATACAGGATTAGATAACTAATAGATTCCTATAAAACCAATTCAAAATCAATTCTATAATTTGATAGCATAATTGACAGCTTATGCAGACAGTTTCCCTAAATAAATGTTTAATGTGTATATATGCATTTTGTCTTTAATGCTTTATTCCTTTACGTTGATGTTTTTGAAAAGAGAAAATTAGGCGCCACAACTATTTAGAATATTATATTCTTGTTTACACCCCCAACAAATTTTTATTCAACAATTACTGATATTTTGTAGTATAATTGATTTGTTAAAAACGACATCTCTCATAAGAATATTTCAGCCAAGGAACGTTAATTACTGAATTACAACCCATAATCAAGCATCCCCAAAATGAAGTACTAATCTCACAATATCAGCTCAATTATTCTGCCACGTTTTGAAATCCATATTTGAATCACTTCAAGTTTTCAACAACAATCCTAATTAGTCATCAAATCTCAATCCACACTGATAAGCATTTCTGATTCAGAGCCTGCAAATCTTCTATTCCCATATGCATAGGATAAATCAAGATCCCTGCAATCTTCTCCAAGCAAATAAACATTCACGGCTCGCTATAAATACATATTCTAAGTGATATGTTGTAAAATAGCAATTTTACAGGCAGTTGAACAAGCCATTCAAGATCACAAACGAACTTTTTTACCATCTGCTATGGAAACACCAAATCGAGTTTCAAACTCAGGCATCGATAAAATGCAGCGAACCAGTAATGCAGCACCATCAATAGAGGTTATCGAACCTAATAATGAAGATTTTGAGACTCCTACCCGACGAATCACTCGTTCCACAGGTAATAATTCAGATATAATGGCTATTGCTCATGGTTCTCGTGCTTCTCGTAATCTACAAAACAAATTTGCCGTAAAGAGGACTACTCCAGAGGTCAAAAGATCTAAGAGACAAATAGAGTTGATTGTTCTTGACCCCGGTTCCAAGAAGAAAAAATTCGTAGAGAGTTATGTACCAAAGGTAAGTGATGGTATGTAATATTTTTTTATGTTTTAATCTATCTCAACATAAAAATGACAACAATTTACTTGATTCTCATCCCAAAGCATATGCAATACAAAAACAGGTTCCGGTGAAAATCCATTATATAGTTTTATGTTTTAGATATTGCTTCGAATACATTAGGATGTAACACAAATTTATTTTTTTGAAGGAACTTTTTATGATTATTTAGAATCATAATGTAATTGGTGAAATCTAATAGATTGTTATGTCATTTATTCTGTATGACATGTTCAAGGTCTTATTGAACAAGAAGGAGAATTCTATGTATGTCCCAGCAACAGGTTTGGTTCCAGTGTAAATGTGTTTTACAGATATGAAGTCATAACAAACCTGAAGCTCAACATGAATGCATGACAGAAGCAGATATTTATGGAAACATGTTTTGGACACTTCCTTGGGATGAGTGAAATTCGTTTGCAAAATCAGCTCATACATAAACTACTCTTGCTTGAAGTCAGGCAGTCATCACATGAGGAGATGTGGTTCAACATCGCTGGGACAGTTATTAAGTTCTCCATTGAGGAATTCAGCCTCATCTGCGGATTAAAATGTGACAGGGATGATAACATAAGCAAGTTCAAAATTGGGGAATGCCGTTTGAAAGAAACATTCTTCGGTAACTTGAAGAGCGTATCGAGGAAAGATGTGGAACGTGTGTTCCTAAGACCGCCTCAAAACACATCAGACAATGATGTAGTTAAGTTGGACATCCTATATCTGGTTTCTTCTTTTCTAATCACGTCTCCCCAGCTGAAGTTAGTATATAAAGAAACAATGAGGCTCGTTGACTCTCCATAGCTGAATAGTTTTCCATGGGGGAAAGAGCTTTTTAACATCACATACTTCTCCCTAAAAATGGCACTTGCAAGGTCCAATCCCAACGTTGGTGATACGAGAGGCACAATGTCTTACAAGCTACACGGATTCCCTCTTGCAATTTAGGTATGGATTTACGAGTCCATCCCAATTCTTTCTGGGAACGTTTGTGCAAGAGTTGGCAATTCATTCCCCCGTGTGGTCAATTGGAGCTCAGAGGACACTCGTGTAACAGGGTCATCACTTGATAAACTCCTTTTTGAAAATCATCAGGTATTAACTTATTTTATACTCTTCATTTGCTTGCTTATTATGTATGGACATGTATTTTACTATACGATTTGATATTAACTGCCATTGCTGTTATTCATATGCTTGCTGGGGTTTACATTAGGTCGAAGTAGTTTTGTTACAGCCTAGCGACGAGGAGAGGAAGGCTAGTTATTATGCAAGATTGCAAGAGGCAATTATTCCAAAGAAAAATAAATCATTGAGCACATATTTCATAAATGATCCAATCCACTCTGCAAAGGACCACAGCACATCTGGCACTTCGAATGCATTTTTGTTCCTTCTTCAAATCAAAGAAAGTGCTCTACTCTAAAAATTAATGAGGTACGTATGTACAATGTGTATGGTATTTTTGCATCATCAATGAGCTGACATTAATGAAGAATTTCATATTCATACTTTCTAACATCTTATGATTATTACATATGTTTGTAGAGACTACTATCATTAGTCTATTTGAAGATTTGTTGAACCAAATTCACGACATCAAAGTTCAACAGGACCAGATCATGGATTTTCAAGTTGATATGCAAACTAATATACTTCAGATGCAAAGACTCAATACAACAAGGCATGACATCTTTATGGAAGAGTTAAGGAACAAATTTCCTGAGAATTCAGTCCATGATAAACCTTCAAGAACAGAACATCGCAATATGTCAACCATAAACAAGGTATCATCTACTTGGAACAGAAATCCCACAAATCTGTCATCATTACAATCTCATAAGATCTTACATTGTTAAGTAAATAAATGTCTATAAGTGATTCATGTGAAACTTTATCCTATTTTTTTATAAGTCTGCTACAATGGGGAGTATAGAAACCACGCCAAATGGGTCAGCCCGAGCAACACTTACAGAGGATGGATCGGCATCAAAGAAGTTTCTTAAGATAGGTGAGGAGTGCTCCAATCTTCAAACAGTTCCTGGTACTGAGCATTTCCATCTCACATCAATGTTTGATGGACATGAAGACATATGTTTCACTGAAGATGACCTCAATGAAGTTGACAAAATAGTAAATAGTACCTGTTGACCACAAAATCCGGCTGGACCTTGGACCAACACGTCTCAGCTCCTCCCTCTTTGACACGTGGATCTCCTGCGTACTACGACAAACGATCAGTTTGCAAAGGGGGCCGAGGTGGCTCCCATTTGCACTCCGATGCTAAAGTTAGTGCCCATTTCAAGCAGATATAAATTGGGTGCGGGAAATATAAGTGTGTAAAAAAGAGAAAAGAGAGTGAGAATAAAATATTTTAGTTAAGAGTATCAGATTGCTAACCTCTTATAAGGTGGGAGGAGCGTCTTATTTATAGAGGAATTTATAGTCTTGGATGGCAACACGTGGTAGACTTTACACGTGTATTTACCCTAACTGTTGGAGAGGAAAATCTTGCTTTTTGACAGTAATCATTGCTACGTTTGGTAAGGGACGGGCGCCATCACTTTTTGGTAAAGGCAATGTCATATCTCTGACTCCATCCCTTGTCTCATCACCCATCTGGGATGTCACCGTAAAGTACCTCGGCTAGACGTAAAGCACATCGGCTAATACATAAATCAGTTCGGCCAAAGAAGTTCACGTGCTATCCCACCTCGACAGTTGGCATAAGGTGACATCCTAAACTTTATCCATAGGCTAAGGTCCATTGGGCCCCTATTGGGCCTTCGCTGGTGGTTCAATATACTACATTTTGGGTACGGTATCAACAGTACCAATAAGCTCAATGAGAAAGGGTTACATCAGGTAATCCGTCATCACGAACTTATTTTTGTGGATGTCACGTTATCTATTAGCAAAAAACTGCAGTCATGCCATATTTCATTCATCATTCTATCAATCATTACATATTGTAATAATTCATTTCTCTTAGTCATTGGATCAGAAAAATTTAAATGTACCTTTAGAACATCAAGACACGAAGAAACACACTCCTGCTCAACGTGGCGATTTTCCTAAACAACTTAATCCTTCTCCGGTACTCAAGCACCCGACATTCTCCAAAATAACTATGTTTTAACATTTAAAGATCACATAAATCCTTACTCATTCTATTAACTGCGTCAATAACTTTTGTTTTATTCAACAGGAAATGCAGTCAAATGGTCCAGGTAAATGACAATTAATTTTACATCATGCTAGTGTGACTTGTCAGTGTCATTTATATCAAATTTTGGAAATTATTCACATTAATGATGCACTAACAGAAGTCTGGTGTCATGTCCGTAGTAGAATTAGATGCCAACGATCGATATAGCATATACGCATTTAGTGAAGGGTTGGTTACACCACCGACAGCAGTTGCTGCTGCCTTTGAAAAATGGATACGCGATGGTTACATGCCCATTCAAATGTAGGTGTATACTTCTAGGAACTCATCAAAATTTAGAACCAAAAACTACCAGTTTTTGCACAGAAATTCTATAGGGAGGGTTTACATCTCATATTATTGTCAATCTTTTAATTTGATGACCCCTTTATATATCTTTTAATCTGATTTCCCCTCAATTGTGCAGTTCCTGCTTGCTAATTAATTAATTTGCTTGTTTTGTTGAAGTTACAGTTACAAAAAATAAGCAATTTTAAACATCAAAACATCAAGAGTCGACAAGGCAATCTAAAATGTTCACATAGAAAAATGATCCTAACACCCCCAAGCTTAAATCAAACATTGTCCTCAATGTAGACAAGAGCATAATAAAGAGAAGGAATGGGTGATAGAACTTCCACGGATTGATGCTTGAATGATGTTTAAAATTGACCTAAGCTTTTGATTCTTTTGGAAAGCAAATCTCCCCCAAACTTTTTCAGGACAAGATCGCTTAGGATTTCAAAAATTCAACCTACAAAAGTTGATGATTAACCAAATTAAAAGCAATAAAAATAGAACAAGTAAATATCAACAAGTAAGCAAAAAGAGAGTAAAAATTTGGGTTGCCTCCCAAAAAGCGCTTGGTTAGAGTCGTGACCTCGACTTTTGGATACAATCACTCTGAATTTGCAAGAGGGATGGATAACTTCTCCTTTTCAAAATCACCACCCAAGTATGGTTTCAAGCATTGCCCATTGACTTTGAAGTTCCCTTTACCCTCTTGATAAAGTTCAACCGCTCCATGTGAGAAGATTTGAGCAATAGTGAAAGGTCTCGACCATCTAGAGTGGAGTTTACCGGGAAACAGTCGAAGTCTAGAGATGTAAAGAAGTACTTGCTGCCTAACTTGAAAGTCTCGCTTCACAATGTTCTTGTCATGCCACCTCTTTGTCTTCTCTTTGTAAATTCGAGCATTCTCATATGAATCAAGGAGGAGCTAATTAAGTTCATTGAGTTGGTGTAGTATTTTCTCACCGGGAAATTTCATATCAAAATTCAAGATTTTTGTTGCCCAATAGGCTCGGTGCTCGAGTTCAACCGGAAGGTGACATGCTTTTCCAAATAAGAGGCGAAATGGAGACATACTGTTCACTCCGCAAGTCGCGCAAGTAATAAAGTGAACGTGAGTCCAAGAATCGTACCCACAGGGATTGTTGTAAACTGTATTTTAGACTACAAACCTTGACCGAAATGAGAAAAGCTTTAAGTTTGAGAATTTTGATTTTGAAAAACAAATTAAAAATTAAACTAAAGAAACAATAAAAATTTGAATTTAAAACTTATAAAAATAAATGCGTTAGAATTATGAATCCATTTTAACCAAATCATCCATGTGTTTGACCAAATCATTTAAATACAATTCACAGGGTTTTGAATATCCATGTTCCTAAAATTATTTAAGTCCTCTTTCGAGCGATGCATAAAAACCTAACTCTAAACATCAATTGACTATATTTTTATGACAATTAAGTAATTAGAAAAGCATTAAAGATCAATGAACACTATATAGGATAACACAAAGTATAGGGTATATTTATATCCCCTATCAGACTTTGTGGTAATTAAATAGCTTCTAATGAAATCCTACTCTTTCGAACATAGAAAATCATAAAGACAATCACACAAAAGCTGGCCAAACAATTGCACAATAATAAAAGCACTTATTTAATTGCATCAAACCCGTAAACTGCATATATATTTAATAATAGGTCAAAACATGGAATCAATGATTAAAACTTCATCACAATCCTGACACAAGAGTTCTAGCCAAAAAACATGATAAAAGATAAATTGCAACAATGATAATTGGAGCTCATCACCCTTTTCACCAAGTTGTAGAAGAATCTTCAATCATGCGCCAGTTGGTTCCTTAAGAGTTCGACAGCCCTTCGGGATCACCTTTGACAAGTTTGGAACGCCTAATTTCGTGCCCCAAGTCTGTTATTTATAGACCTCCTTGAAAACTAGGTTGCTTGGGGAGAAAGAATGCTGAATTCCGTGCAAAAAGTCAAGCTGCGGCCCAAATTTCCTACCGTGCGACCGCACGGTTATAAAAAGTGCAACCTCACGGTTCTGCAGGTTTAGCTTCAGTCGAGGATTTTTTTGACCACATGGTTCTGTTGTTGAAGAAAATTTTCGAATTTTGAAGTGCTACAAGTTGGTCCCTATCTTTTAATTTCACAGATGGTCCTCCAACTTTCGATTATTGCAATTTGGCCCCTGAACTTTTGATTTCTTCCAAATTTGATTTCTTCTTCGAATATTCTTCTAAGTGGCCCTTCAATCTATTTCATCAACTCTTGATTTTCTTACTTTGACACTTTTATTATCCAATTGCTTGATTTTGGCTTTAATTCCATTGTTTTCACGACTTTGGGGTTATTCCTGAAATATAAACAAATAACATAAAATTAAGAGCAAATATTCTTGAACAAACAATTAAAATCCTACTTTTAGGATAGAAATAAGTATATAAAATACACTTATCAACACCCCCAAACTTGAACTATTGTTCGTCATCGAACAAAAATAAAACTAAACTATAAAAATAAAAATGCAAATAACAAAATGTGTTTTTTTTTTTCAACTTATTTACTATGCGTTTCAACAATCCAGATTGACTAATCACTTTAGAAAATAAATATGAACAACATAAAATATTTTCATTCATCCAATACTCAACTTCATTGTGTGTGTGTGAATAGCCAAAATCAAATGCAAACTTATGCAAAAATAAACTTGACAATGTGTGACTTTTTATGCAAGAGTAAGCCCAAATCCCATGTGGTCAACAATGATTTTCTTTTAATTTTCCTTACACTCTCATGGATGATCACAACCTTACTACTTTTCTTTCATATCCCAAGGTTTTTCCTATTGATGTGGTTTCTACACATGTATAAATTGCATTTTTCCATATAAGGCAGTTAGGATTAGACAAGTATGCATGATGGACCGGGAATAATTAACAAAGCGTTAGGTGTTTCAATCAACAAAGCTTATGTCATTTTAATTCCATTTTTTCTTTTACATGG
Source organism: Ligustrum vulgare (assembly GCA_963555705.1). NCBI lineage: Eukaryota > Viridiplantae > Streptophyta > Magnoliopsida > Lamiales > Oleaceae > Ligustrum > Ligustrum vulgare. The sequence goes on along the minus strand of OY743172.1, from coordinate 447,925 downwards.
ACGACTTTTTCTTTTAATGTCCTTATCTTTTACCATCTTTGTACAATACTTTTCATACTCGCTTTCTATATGACCCCTTTTAGGTCGGCAGCTCCCAACTCAGTTGAGCTTAGGGTACCAGGTTCAGAGAATCCCTCAGACTTAATTACCCGAGTCATAAAGGATTAAACAGAAAAGTTAAAGATGTTTTAGCATCTTATGTGTAAGTCCACTATTCGTACTTGCTTTCTAGTTGACCACTATAGCGAGCTTTAGGTCGGCATCCCTCAATTCAATTGAGTTTAGGGTACCAGGTTCAGAGAACCTCTCAGACTTAATTACTCGAGTAAAAAAAGGCATTTCAAGAGCAGAATAAGACCTTCAGCATTTTTCTTTTTTATGCTGATTATTATAGTTTATACATGTCGATTAAAACCCCTTACACTAAAGATGCAACAATAAAAATTTAAGATCTTCAATCCATCAATGCATACTCATACCAACCTTCCCACCCCCAAACTGCTTCTTGGTTCTACATCTCAGGTCGGGATATAAATTTCTTAAGGTTTGGGGTTTTTCAGTCAGTTCTATGTTCAAAGTGCACAAGTTTACCCCACAAGTATCAAGCATCTTCCTACACAACTTATTATTCAAAAGTGGCTATGTGCTCAAATTTGATGAAAGTCTTACATGGATGAATGTTAATAAAAATTTTAGTGCATATGCTGCCCAATTTTTTAACTAAAGCACAAAAGTCAATTCAAATCATGTCATAAGAAATAAATAAATCAACAAAAATTTCCATTTTTTTATGATTTTTTTCCATGATTTTTCTACCCAAAAATCGAATGAATGTGTATATGAAAACACATGAATGAGATTCCCACCCCCAAACTAGAAATCTACATTATCCTCAATGTATTCAAAGCAAATAAATAGAATAAACACAAAATTAACAAAGAGGGTTTAGGTACTTCCCCAGTTTGGAGAGGTCGTGTTCCCATTTTGAAGCTTTGACTTCAATGCTTGGTTTGATGAAACAATCATTTTCTTTCTTATCCAAGTTTGGCTCGAGGTTTCCCTTGATGATATGTTCCTTAAAAATAAGAATTAATGATCATTAGAAGGATAAATATCACATAGGAAGAAAAGAAAATCAACACAACACACCCAAACTAGGACTTAGAAAAAAATTTGGAATTTTTGAAAAAGTGGTCGACCACTAATTTTCAACCCTTGACATCACCTCGAAAAATTGAAAATTTCCTAAGACATGTTATGGGCATATGAAAGTATATAACTTGATCTATAACATATAAAAAATTCATTACATTTGGAGTTCATTTGGGTCATGAAAAGATGTACAAAGTAGGTGACATGAAGCTGAAATTGGTGCAGTGGTGCTGTGATACCTTGCAATGAGGTGCATTGAAGTGCAAAGATGTTCATGTTGAGTTCTATGCCTTAATTTTGGTTAAAAAATGAATGGATGATGCACAAATGATGTATAATATGTGAATAAGAAGATCATCCAAAAAGAATTGCAAAAATTTAACAAAACACTAATTGTGACATTAAATCAAACATCTTGCACGCATGTTAAGAAGTCAATGAAAATCATAGAGTTGGAGACTTGAATCAAACCAAAATTTTGTACCTACTAAACATAATTCAATTTCTCCAAGTCCTAGCCTAAGCCCATCACCATCAATTCATAATATTCTATTTTCACAAAAAATGAAGAACACAAGAATTATGCACATTCTTGGAAATTGGTGAGAAATTCTTACCTTTGGATGATTTTAATGCAATGCAAGGTATGAATCTGAGTTAAAATTATGTGCAAATTTAGGGGAACAATTGGGGACTCAATGTTGGGTGATTTGGGGGAGGAAAAACGAGTTTGAAGTGGTTCAAATGAAAGAAAATGTATATATAATAAAACTGCCGGAATGCTACAGGGAACTACCGTGCGACTGCACGGCTTTGATACCGTGCGACCGCGCGGTGTTAATGACCAGCAACCTATGCATTTTCCATTTCTCAGTTTTGGACCCTGTTTTCGACCCCTAAATGCCTTCTAATGCTTGCAACTAACCTCCACACTATATGTTCATGTCCTAAGCTAGGTGGTCAAGTGGAAGATTGTGATGAAAAGCAACAAAACAAATAAAAGAAACAACTAAATCCTAAAATACTAAAACATGCAAAAATATGCGCAATGAAGTTTTCAATGCCATTAACATGTCAAAATATGAATTCTAAGTATGCAAGTGATCCTAAAATGCAATGTATAGCATCCAAACAAATAAATATGCAATGACTATTAAAGATGCTAAAACATACAAAATAGAATACTAGAATTACTTAGAACACACAGCAACTAAATGTATGCATTTTAAACATCCTAGTGCTCCTAAATGTAATGTCAAGCAACTAAACAACTATAAAGTAAACAACTAACTTAAAAGCAATAATAACACAACTAAAGGAAAATTAGTTTGAAATGTTGGGTTACCTCCCAACAAGCGCCTCATTTAAAGTCTACAGCTAGATTTTTTGGCAAACTATTCAAGGTGGCCTATGCTCAGCTTGTTTCCAAAGATGAAGATGCTGTGCCACTTCAATTTTTGAACAGTTTTCAAGTAGTGGATTTTGATTCACTAGTTGAACCATGTCAAATGTTACTTTCTCATCCTCTACTCGAAGCATGACCTCCCCCTTTTTCACATCAACCAAGGCTCTAGCTGTAGCCAAAAAGGGTCGGCCTAAAATCAGTGGCACCTTACTATCTTCCTCCATGTCTAGAATCACGAAGTCAGCAGGGAATATGAATTTGTCAACTTTAACCAGCATATCATCAATGACTCCATATGGGTAACGAATGGAGCGATCTGCTAGCTGCAAGATGATTGAGCTTGATTTTGGGTCCCCTAATCCTAGCTTCATATAGACTGAAAGAGGCATCAAATTTATGCTTGCACCAAGGTCACATAAAACTTTGTTAAATTTTAAGTCACCAATGATGCAAGGAATTGAAAAAATTCCTGGATCTCTCTGCTTGGGTGGCAGCTTTTGTTGCAAGATGGCGCTGCACTCTTCATTCAGTGACACCTCTTCAAGTTCCTCAAGTTTTCTCTTACTTGACATCCTCTTTTTCAGGAACTTGGTATAGCTGAGGATTTGGGTAATGGCTTCTAGGAAAAGAATGTTAATGTGTAGCTTTCTGAGCATGCTGAGAAATTTATTGAACTGCTAATCCTCCTTAGGCTTTTGTAATCTTTTCGGGAATGGAATAGGGGACTCATGAGGCTTAATTGTCAATTTTACCTTATTCCCCTCTTCTTCACAGCAGATTTCTTTTCAGGTGCCTCAACATATTTTTCCTTCTCTTCATCTGGATTTTGAACATGAATCTCAGGCAATTTCACCCCACTGCATGTGGTAATTACATTTATTCCTTATTTTTCTTTCCAACCTTTTAGTCTTTGGGGAAAAGGAGTGGGAGGTTCATAAACTCTATTACACGGAGCAAAAGTGATCCATCCCTGGCATAAAAATTTATCTCTCTTTCAACAGTTTTGATTGCCATCACTTGCTCCCTAGGATTAACCTCAGTGTTACCAGGCAGTGTACCTGGGGCTCTGTTTGCTAAAGCTTGAGCTATCTGACCAACTTGGGTTTTCAAGTTTTTGATTGGAGCCTGATAATTTTGCAATATAGTTTCAGTCATTCTCATGAATTGGTCAGTTTTTGTCATGAACTGATCAGTTTTAGCCATAAACTCATTGGTCTGACTCATGTACTGGTCAGTCACCTCCATCAATTTCATGACCATCTCCTCAAGTTGAGGTTTCTTCTCCACTACCTGTTGTGGAGGGGCTTGCTAGCTTGTTCCATTTTGATTATCCCTCCATGAGAAGTTAGGGTGATTTCGCCAACCAGGATTGTAAGTGTTGGAATATGGATTATTTTGGCAGTATCCCCCTTGTACAAAATTTACTTGTTCATCTTGATTAGCTAGAATTGGACAATCTGATGTATTGTGATTAGCCCCCACATTCCTCGCGTCCAGTTACTACACTTTTCACTGAATGGTTTGTTTGTATGAAATTCATCAAAGAGTCTATTTTAGCAGACAATGCTTAAACATCATCCACTGCATAAACTCCTGCTGGTTTCTTTTGGATTGTTCTTTCAGATGCCCTCATTGCATTGGTATTGGCTATTCTCTCAAACAGTTCAAGTGCTCCATCAAGAGTTTGTGTAGTTATTGATCCATTTGGTGACGAATCAACAAGACTCTTGAATTGAGGGAGCAAGCCAATGTAAAAGTACCTTACTTGCTCATTTTTAGGTAGTCCATGTTGAGGGCATTTTCTAAGCATGCTTTTAAACATGCTTCATGCTTCATCAAATGATTCAGACTCTTAAGGTGTATGGGAGTCTAACCAATCTATTACCTTACTTGCTCATTTTTAGGTAGTCCATGTTGAGGGCATTTTCTAAGCATGCTTTTAAACATGCTTCATGCTTCATCAAATGATTCAGACTCTTAAGGTGTATGAGAGTCTAACCAATCTATTGCCTTATCTCTTAAGGTGTATGGGAACAACCTAAGTCTGATGGCATCATCTGAAACACTCTGATATTTAAAATGTTCACACATGTCTAAAAATTTAGACACATGTGCATGTGGATTTTCATCAAGTTTTCCATAGAATTGATGTCCATTTTGAAACATGTTTATCACATTGGTCTTTAATTGGAAGTTTGCAAGGCAAAAAGGTGGATAAACTATACTTAATTGGTTTTGGACAATTTGCAGGATCATGAAATCTCCTAGAAGTCTATTCCCCTCATCATCTGGCTCAACACCAGGTAAAACCAGATCGTTGTTTGCCATTTGTTCCTCTTTTTTATTTTTCAATTTATCTAGTTCCCTAACTTCTCTCAACTTACGGTGTAAAGTACGTTCTATTTCCGGGTCAACTTCGAAAAGATTTCCGTTCTTCGAACGTAACATACACAACTAAAAGAAAAACAACAAAACTAGTGACTAAACTAAAATTAGAATTTAAAGTCCGAAAATAAAGTAAAAACAAAAACAAAAATAAATAAGAATAAAATAAAAACAAATAAGAATAAAGCAGTAAAAAGTCTGAATTAGTGAAAGTAATCTAAAAATAAATTTAAACTACAATCCCCTGCAACGGCGCCAAAAACTTATTCACTCCGCAAGTGCACAGGTTGCGCAAGTAATAAAGTGGACGTGAGTCCAAGTATCATACCCATAGGAATTGTTGTAAATTGTATTTTAGACTACAAACCTTAACCTGAATGAGAAAAGCTTTGAGTTTGAGAATTTTGATTTTGAAAAATAAATTAAAAATTAAACTAAAGAAACAATAAAAACTTGAATTTAAAACTTATAAAACCAAATGCATTAGAATTATGAATCCATTTTAACCAAATCATCCACGTGTTTGACCAAATCATTTAAATAAAATTCACGAGGTTTTGAATATCCATGTTCCTAAAATTATTTAAGTCCTCTTTCAAGCGATGCATAAAAACCTATCTCTAAACGCCAATTGACTATATTTCTATCACAATTAAGCAATTAGAAAAGCATTAAAGATCAATGAACACTATATAGGATAACACAAAATATAGGGGTATATTTCTATCCCCTATCAGACTTTGAGGCAATTAAGTAGCTTCTAATAAAATCCTACTCTTTCGAACATAGAAAATCTTAAAGACAATCACACAAAAGCTGACCAAACAATTGCATAATAATAAAAGAACTTATTTAATTGCATCAAACCCATAAACTGCATATATTAAATAATAGGTCAAAACATGGAATTAGTGATTAAAACTTCATCACAATCCTAACACAAGAATTATAGCCTAAAAACATGATAAAAGATAAATTGCAATAATGATAATTGGAGTTTATCACCCTTTTCACCAAGTTGTAGAGAGTTCGACAGCCCTTCGGGATCACCTTTGACAAGTTTGGAACCCCTGATTTCGTGCCCCAAGTCTGTTATTTATAGACCTCCTTGAAAACTAGGTTACTTGGGGGAGAAAGAATGTTGAATTCCGCATAAAAAGCCCAGCTGCGGCCCAAATTTCCTACTGTGCGATCACACGGTTATAAAAAGTGCGACCGTACAGTTCTGGAAGTTTAGCTTCAGTCGAGGATTTTTGTGACCATGCGACCACACAGTTTTGCGGTTGAAGGTAATTTATGACTTTTTAAATGCTACAAGTTGGTCCCTATCTTTTAATTTCACAGTTGGTCCTCCAACTTTCGATTGTTGCAATTTGGCCCCTGAACTTTTGACTTCTTCCAAATTTGATTTCTTCTTCGAATATTCTTCTAATTGGCCCTTCAATCTACTTCATCAACTCTTGATTTGCTTTCTTTGTCACTTTTATCATCCAATTACTTGATTTTAACTTTAATTCCATTTTTTTCACGACTTTGGGGTTATTCCTGAAATATAAACAAATAACATAAAATAAATAGCAAATATTCTTGAACAAACAATTAGAATCCTACTTTTAGGATAGAAATAAGTGTATAAAATACACTTATCACATGCTAATAGGGGTTTTGAAAGCAGTGTGGTATGCCCATAATGCATCATCCAATTACTTGGACCAATCTTTCCTCGAGGCGTTTACCGTCACTTCAAGAATTTTCCTCAACTCTCTATTTGAAATCTCCACCTGCCCACTTGTTTGTGGATGATAAGCGGTGGATATTCGATGTTTGACTCCATACTTGGTCAAAAGTGAGTCGAAGAGGCGGTTACAAAAGTGTTTTCTTCTATCACTAATGATAACTCGAGGGATGCCATAACGAGAAAAAATATTTTTCTTTAAAAAGTTCACCACCACTCGAGCATCATTGGTGGGGAGTGCCACCGCTTCTAGCCACTTTGACACATTGTCCACCACTACAAAAATGTATTGATTCGAAAATGAAGATGGGAAGGGTCCCATGAAGTGAATACCCCAAATATCGAATATTTTCACTTCCAAAATAGAATTTAAGGGAATTTCATTTCCATTATAGATATTACCTAGGCGTTGGAAACGATCACATTTGGACACAAGTTTGTAAGCATCCTTGAACAAGGTGGACTAATAAAATCCCGATTGAAAAATCTTTGATGCGGTTTTCACAGCACCAAAATGACCTTCATAAGATGATGAGTGACATTGTTCAAGAATTTTCTCCAACTCTTCCTCAGGCACACATCTCAGAATGATTTGATCGGAACCCCTTTTGAACAACAATGGGTCATCCCAAAAATAATGCTTGATATCCGCATAGAACCTTTTCCTTTGTTGATAAGAGTGGTCCGATGGAATGAAGCCACTTACTAGAAAATTTACATGGTCCGCATACCATGGCACACTAGAAGCTTGTAAAAGATCCATGATTTGAAAAAGTTGCTGATCCGGGAATACCTCACTTATCTCTTCATCAATAACCTCCTCGGTTTGTTCAAGTCTAGACAAGTGATCGGCCACAAGATTCTCAGTCCCCTTCTTGTCACGAATCTCCAAATCAAAATCTTGGAGAAGAAGAACCCATCTAATCAACCTTGGCTTAGCATCTTTCTTTGCCAACAAGTACTTGAGGGCCGAATGGTCGGTATACACAATCACCTTAGACCCAATAAGTTATGATTGAAGCTTGTTAAAAGCAAAGACCACTAGTAGCATCTCTTTCTCAGTAGTAGCATAGTTCAATTGGGCATCGGTCAAAGGTTCTACTAGCATAGTAGATGACATGCAAGATTTTGTCTTTCCTTTGCCCCAAGACCACCCCCACGGCATAGTCACTTGCATCACACATAAGCTCAAAGGGAAACTCCAATTCGGAGCCACAATAACAGGTATCGTGATGAGTTTCTCTTTAAGAGTATTAAAAGCTTGGAGACACTCTCTAGAGAAATCAAATGTGGCACTCTTCTTAAGTAGTGAATAGAGTGGCTTTTTTATTTTTGAAAAATCCTTGATGAACCGCCTATAAAATCTTGCATGCCCTAAAAAACTTCTTATGCCCTTCACCGAGGTTGGGGGAGGTAGTTTTTCAATAACTTGAATTTTTGCTTTGTCGACCTCGATCCCCTTGCTTGAAATCCGGTGTCCAAGAACTCTCCCTTCTTGAACCATGAAGTGACATTTTTCCCAATTCAACACTAAATTGGTATCCTCGCATCTTTTTAGCACCATATTCAAATTATTCAAACAATCATCAAATGAAGTGCCAAATACCGAGAAATCATCCATAAATACCTGAATAAATTTCTCCACCATGTCAAAGAAAATGGCCATCATGCACCGTTGGAAAGTAGCGGGTCCATTAAGACCGAAGGGCATCCTCCTAAATGCAAAGTTCTGTATGGACATGTGAATGTTTTGTCAAGTTTGCGATAGTCAATACAAACTCTCCACCCCGTCACCGACCTTGTTGGAATAAACTCATTTTTTTCATTCTCCACCACCGTAACATCTCCTTTCTTTGGTACTACTTGCACCGGGCTTACCCATGCACTATCCGAGATTGGATAGATAATACCCACATCAAGCTACCTCACCACTTCGGTTCTCACAACTTCTTTCATGGTAGGATTCAACCGACATTGGTGCTCCACCTAGGGTTTGAAATCATCTTTCATAAGAATTTTATGCATACACAATGAAGGGAAAATACCTCGAATATCCGAGATGGTCCATCCAATAGCCTCTTTGTGCTCCCTCAATACCTGGAGCAATTTTTCTTCCTCCGCTTCATTCAAAGAATTAGAAATAATGATCAGAAGGGTAGAAGATTCTCCCAAATAAGCATATCTCAAATGGGAAGGAAGAGGCTTTTGTTCAAGAGTAGGTGCTTTCCCGAGAGATGGTAATGGCAGTGAAGAACTCTTCTTCAACTCCTCAAAATAAGGAGCCCTCTTGTGTTGATATTGTGGTGATGCCTCCAAGTAGTGAGCCATTTGTTCAACTTCATGATCATCATCCTCTATAGTCAAAGAATGGGCAATGCAAGATTCCAGTGGATCCTTAGAAATCCCACGGTTGGAAGAGTTGACCACAAGATAATCAATTACATCCACCCGAAAACATGAATTGGACTCCGAAGGATATTTAATAGCTTTTAACACATTGAAAGTGACTTGCTCATCTTCCACCCTCAATATCAATTGACCTTCTTGCACATCAATAAGAGCTCTCCCGGTTGCTAGAAATGGCCTTTCCAAGATGATTGGAATGTCATGGTCTTCCTCCATGTCAAGAATAATGAGATCCACCGGGAAGATGAATTTAACCACTTTCACAAGAACATTCTCAATGATATCCTGAGGATATTTGATGGATCTATCCTCCAATTACACGGTGGTCGCTTTAGCTTCCCCCAATTCCAATTTTCTGAAAATGGACAAAGGCATTAAGTTAACGCTAGCACCAAGATCACATAAGGCTTTACTAAAATTAACATCGCCAATAGTGCATGGAATAGTAAAACTCCCTGGATATTTGATTTTTGAAGGAAGTTTGTTTTGAATAATTGCACTACACTCCTCCGTTAGCATCACCGTCTCATGCTCTTCAAGTCTTCTTTTGTTGGATAGAATATCCTTCATGAACTTAGCACAGCTTGGCATTTGAGCCAAGGCATCGGCAAAAGGAATGTTGATGCGTAGCTTCTTGAACACTTCCAAAAATTTACCGACTTGACTATCAAGCTTTTGCTTTATCAACCTGTGAGGAAAGGGAATAGGAGGCACAAAATCTTTGATTGATGTTGGACCTTTGATGTTGATGATTCCCATTCACTCTCCTTGGGCACTTCAACAACTTTTTCGGGTGTTTGAATAGGCTCATTTTCTTCAATGGGAGCCTTGCTTGATTGAATCGTTGGTTGTGGAGCCATGATCTCGAGCAATTGTATCACAGTCCTTGTTGTAATAGCTTGAACATTCTCCCTAGGATTTATTTCAGTGTTGCTAGGAAAAGCTCCTTGTTACCTTTCTGAGAGAAGTTTTGCTATTTGGCCCACTTGCTTCTCCAAATTTTTCAAAGATGCTGATAAGTGTATTTTATACACTTATTTATATCCTAAAAGTAGGATTTTTATTGTTTATTCAAGAATATTTGCTATTTATTCTATGTCATTTGTTTATATTTCAGGAATAACCCAAAAGTCGTGAAAACAATGGAATTAAAGCTAAAATTGAGCAATTGGATGTAAAAAGTGTCAAAGTGAGCAAATCAAGAATTGATGCAGTCAATCAAATGGCTAATTTGAAGAAAAAATCGAATTTGGAAGAAATCAGAAGTTCAGGGGCTAAATTGCAACAATCAAAAGTTGGAAGACTTGTTGTGCAATTAAAAGACAAGGTCCAACTTGTAACATTTAAAAGTCAGAAAATTGCCTTAAACCGTAATACCGTGCGGTCGCATGGCCAGAAATTTCAACGACTGAAATTGACCTGCAGCGTCGTGCGATCGCACATATTTTAACCGTGCGGTCGCATGGTTATTCGAGTGGGCCGCAGCTGGGCTTTTTGCATGGAATTCAGTAGTTTTTCTCCTCAATTAACCTAATTCTCGGGGAAATCTATAAATACCAGACCTAAGACACGAGATTGGGGGTTCCCAATTCATTGAAGAGAGGCCAAAACGCTATCGGATTGTGGAGGGATCCACTCCAAGCCAAGACAAAATTGAAGAACGAAGATCAAGGGCATGAATAGGGTGATATCTATCCATTCCTTTTGTGATTTATATTCAATTATGTATCTAGGCTAGGTTCTTAAATGTTAGAATTGTGATGAAGCATTTATTTCCAGATTTTATGTATTGATTATCATTTAATTTCATAATTAATGGGTTTGAGCAATTGATATATACTGTTTTTATCATGCAATTACTTGATCACTAGTTGTATGATTTTAGGTTGTAATTTCTTAAGTTCGAAAGATTGAGATTTCATTAGACTTGTGTCAATTGCCACAAAGTCCGATAGGGGATAGAAATATACCCCTATACTTTATGTTATCTGTTATAGTATTCACAAAATTTGTAATGCTTTTCTATACATTTAGATTCATCATAGAAATATAGTCGGATTATGTATAGAAATAGGTGTTGATTCTTGTCCGAAAGGGAGTCTTGACAATATTAGGAATATGGATTTTCAAAACCTCGTGAATTATTGTTAGATGTTTAATTTAATGCATAATTAATGGAATAAATGTGGATTCTCAATTCTAGCATGTTTTTCTCATAATTTCTCTAAATCAAATTTTCTCGTTCTTTCTAGTTTAATTTTAATTCAAAATTCTCAAATTCAAACAGTTTCTCGTTCCGGTTAAGGTAGTAGTCTAAAATACAATTTAAAACAATCTCTGTGGGATCGATACTTGGACGTACGTCCACTTTATTACTTGCGCGACCCGTGCACTTGCGGAGCGTTATCAGATGCATCATTACGTTCTTGATATTGCAATTGATGATTTGCTAGCTTGGTGATAGCCTCTTCCCATCCCTCTTTCTTGTCTTGTGGATTTGGATTCAACACATTTTGATTGTTGTCATAAGATAGATTGGGATGACTCCTCCAACCAGGATTATAGGTAGGAGCATATGGATTGAACCCTTGGCAGTGAAAATTTTGAGCATAAGCAACTTGCTCAGTAGATGAAGAATCACTTGCCACCATGGACACATTGAGCTTTGATGATTAGCCCCACATATCTCACATACTGGAGGTGTTTGAACCATGTTGATGGGTCGAGAGGTTGAAGTAGAGAGCCCTTCCACTTTCTTGGCTAAGGAGTCTATCTTTGACAAGACAAGTGCATAATCATCACCCCCACGTGCACCACTAGAACTCCTTGGTGCACCTATATCCGGCCACATTGCACTTTGTTCACTCATAATCTCAAACAAATCATAAGCCTCTCGAATTCTCTTTGTTTTGGTGGACCCATTAGAAGATGAATCCACATTTGAACGACAAGGAGGAGTTAACCCGGCATAGAAGTGGTTGACTTGTTGCCCCAATGCGATCCCATGATTTGGGAACTTCCTAAGCATATCCTTGAATCTCTCTCAAGCTGCATGAAAACTCTCCATCTAGAATTGTCGAACTGTAATGATGTCATGCTTGAGTTTAGCAACTCTAGAAGGCGGAAAATTTTTTGTAGTAAATCTTTGGACAAATTCCACCCAAGTAGTGATGCTCCCCGGAGGCAAAGTGTCTAGTCATTCTCTTGCCTTGTCTTTCAAAGTATGCACAAATAACCTCATCCGAATTGCTTCCATATTCACACCTTCATAGTTGAATTTACTACAAATCTCTAGGAAACGTGCCACATGGGAATGTAGATTCTCATCGGTCCTCCTATAGAATGAGATAGTGTTGGAGAACAAATTGATGACATCCAGCCGAAGTTGGAAATTTGGATGATCATAAGATGGATATACAATGCTTGATTGATTCTCGATAATGGGGGGATTCATGAAATCCCCAAAAAGCATGTCTTCTTCATTAACAATCAGTTCTTGAGCTCTACGCACTTGAGGATCATAATCGGGTGGGATTCTACCCCTTGGGGGAATTGCAGGTGGAGCATTAAGCTCGTTAACTCTTTCTCCTTCCATCGCAATAAGAGATTGTCTCCAAGCTTCCCGTTGTTCCCTTAGTCTACGTCGAAAAGTTTCCTCGATATCCGGGTCTACTTCAACTAGATCAAGACTACTAGTTCGACGCATGCACTATTGACAACCTAGAATAACAAGAGAAATTAGAAGATTTCCTACACAAAACAAATTAAAATTTGTACAAGAAATAAAAGTAACTAATTATCAAAACTAATATTAACTAAAATGTAATTCCAATAGAAACAATCCCCGACTAAGGTGCCAAAACCCTGTTCCCTATAAACAAGCCGCAAGTGTACATATCGCATACAAGTAATAGTTGACTAAATGAGTCCGGTTTATCGATCTCACAAGGATTTTCTATTTCAATTACACTCCAATTTAATCAATTTCAACAATAAACACACACAATAAAGTTTGATTTTGGGAATGTTCTAGTACTTAAATTAAATTCACAATAGTAACTAAATAAGCAGAAAATGGTGATAACTTGATGATAAAGGAGTGTTGGGATTCTTGATTCCACTTGACCATCATCTAATTGAATTCTCAACATGCAAATTGAAATGTGATTTACTAAACATGTTAGATCTGATTTTTTAAGTTTAGTAAATTACCTCTCTAGAGTGAAATTAACCGTAGTTAGTGAAATTAACCTACTATATCTCTATGTCGATTAAAAACACATCAATTGCATTAAACCTTAGTGAAAATAACTCAATGGATGATCTAGGGTTTAAGGTATATCTCTATCCTTAACAAGAATCTAAAGCAAATATTGTATTGATCTAGAATACATAACAATTTATCAATAATTGCACACCCATAAAATCCAAGCATAAATTTGGCCACAATAAATACAAGTCAATAAATACAACAATAAATGCACAAGATAATAAGCAACTTAAATTCTTAATGCAAGCATTAATAACAACTAAACTAGGTCAAGATTCATCAATCACCCCAATACAATATAATTTAGCTCATAGTGAAATAACAATAAAAGTCAAGAATTAAATACGTCATTTCAACAATGGATTCAAATATGAAGATTAAACAATAAAAAATTCCCTTCAACAATGATTTTTGCTTCAAAGCACCAATGTTCTTCCACAATATTGTAGGTATTTCTCCCCTCAATCAACATTTATCACCCAAAATAATTAATTACAAGAGAAATATCAAGAAAGTGTAAGAAAACTTGAGAGAAAATTGTTGGAAATTGAAAAAGAGGCAAGAGAAGTGAGAAACCCTAGCCAAAAACCTTCAAAAATACCCAAAAACGCGTAGATCCGCGTTTGACAGTGTTTGGGCCGAATCAGGTCGCACCGGTTAGGCCCAAATATTTTTTTTAAAAAGTTGATCGCGCGGTTGAAGGCCTCGCGATCGCGCGGTCACCCTAAAAACTTTCGGGTTACATTTAAGGCCTGAGTCGCGAGAGCCACGCGTTCGCATGGTTCAGTTGGGTGGGGTTTTGCAGTTTGGTCCTTAATAAATTGCAATTGAGGTCCTCCAAACTTTTAATGTCTGTCAACTTAATCCCCAAATTTTTCGATTTCTTTCAAAAAGGTCCTTGTAAAATTGATTCTATTGTCCTTCATCTTTTGGAGATGTGCATTCTGGTCCCTCTTCTATTTGCAAGTCTGGTCCTGAACTTCTGAAAGCTGACACCTTAATCCCTTACTTATTTGCTTTGCATGTTTTGGTTCTTTTTCCTCTCATTTCTTCAATTAAGCTTTCATCTAGCTTCTTTCTTGTACTTTCTCCCATGAAGTTGAATGTTAAACCTAAATGACCACAAAATATACACAATTAAGTAGGTATTTGTCCAACTTACTGAAAAAGTACCACCATAAATGTATGAAATATGCATGTAAAATGCACTCAACTGTGTTTTTCATATATTGCAACGGCGACGGTTGCTTCAATCTATAGAGGTGGCGTCGCTGCTAAAACTCGACTTCAATTACTCCTCAATCAAGCCAAAATAATTCCCCAATTCCTCTATACAACAAAAATTCAAACCATAAACTCTAACTAACTGAATGAGGATTAAAAAACTATTGAAAACACATAAATGACTTATTCAAACTAAATTCAACCAAAAGAATTTAAAGAATGGAAGAATAACGAAATAACCAATGAGAAACTTAAATAAATTCTAAATCCAATTTATTAAAAAGAATAAGTGCAGTATTGTCTGAATCTCCCACCAAGCAATCTCCTCATATCACCTAACTTTCATTAACTGAAAGATAGGAAAAATTAACGAGGTGAGCTAAAGCTCAATAAGTAAACTCCAAGCACGTGATGCATGCTCGTGACATGAAATTCCTTAATACTTTGAAATGTGTATCCCCATTTACTTTAACTTTTCAAAAACACATTCACCTTTCAAAACCTCATTTAATTACTTCGTGAGCTCACTTGATGCATCTCCTAACCAATCAGTCTGCAGGGGGCATTCTTGTTTGGAATCAGATCACTTTTATCTGTAAAATCGCAAATCGGTCAACATTCACTTTCATTATACCACGAAGCGGTAAAAGTTATTTATATTACCCCCACAATGCGACACAATCATTTTCTTACTTTCAGTCAGATATGTCGATCCCCGCACCCCATTTCCCACTCACACATTTCATAGAAAATTATACTTTTCCACATTTTTCATTTAAAACACACTTGACTTTTCAAATTTGATGATAATGTATGCTTGTCAATGGAAGATATCATATATATGGATGCTTGAACATTCCCTTAAATCATACGTAGTTGTGTAGAGTAACTTAAAGCATTTAAAACTAGATAAACTGCAATACGGTCATTTAAGCATATCAATTCCACATTAAACAATCCACTTCAATGAAAATATGGAAAGTTTACTTACCTGGCGTCCTTAGATTACTTTCTTAAATTACGGGTGGAAGTGTCTCTGTTTCCCACGACGTCAATGTGCCCGAAAATTCTAATTACGTCCATTCATCAAATTAGGTATAACTTTTAGTTCAAAAACACATCCACTATTCTTTTAGTATTACAAAATTAACTGGGGTTAAAACTTCAATTTGGTTCACAATTCAACACAAACGAAACTTTAGGTTAAGTCAAACACTTATCATACCATATTTGAAACAAAAGATCCAATTCCATGCAAATAAATAAATAAAAAATTAGGGACTCCATTACTTCTCTAATTACAAAAGGCCAGGACTAGGAAAAAAAAAGCTAATCAAACTTACAATTTATAGAATTATTAAATTGTGCATGGCGTGTGAGTTTCGTGTGTGCGCGCGGAAAAGAGAAGAGAAAGGAGAGGAAATGGTTGTCTTTATCCCAGGTGGAGGCGGTGGTTGGCGAGGCTGACGGGAAGAGGGAGCTACAAGAGGCGGCTGTGAGATGATAAATGACGGGAATGGGAGGGAATAAGGGAGTGAAATCTCAGTTTTTGAGTAAGGTTTAGATTTTTACTTTTGGAATGTGCAATTTAGTCGTCCAACTCTTTTCAATTGGTAATTTAAGTGAAAAACTTCCATTGAATCTCAAAATGCTACCAAAATATTTTCCCAATTTTAATTCAAATTTAAGTTACTTACAACATAATTAAATAGAAATTAGAAAACTTAGCAAATAAAATTTATAATTACACATAAACAAGTTATGAACTTTCTAATTGACACAATGATCAAGACAGCATTTGTAACGCACAGTCGAATTTTTCTTTTATTTTCAAGTTGTGATGCCAACATGTGGCGCACGGTAATTTGTGAAAATACTTTTATCTTTCTTTTCAAAAGTTAGTGACGTAAACGACGTCACTATACTTAGATTTCAAAATAACTTTACTTTTAAAATAAAGTCCATTCATTTAAAAAATAATGATAAAACATTTAATATAGGATATTGACTTTAAAATCTTTATATAAATAGTAACAATAATAAAATAATGAGTTTGGCAATTCAAATACAAGACCTTATTCAATGAGTCCACAACTCATAGGTCGTCACCTAGCGCAGCACTATCTGTCTCGCCGTCTGAAGATCCGCGTCAATCCTCTTTTCATTTCTATTATTATCTAAAATATTAGATATGTCGTGAAATGAGCATACACTGTGACACACACAAATTTCAAGACTTTTTCAAATGTTTTAAACATTTATTCTCTGATACCACCTTGTGACGCACTGCTGGATTTCTCTATTTATTTTCAAGTTCCAAGGCCAACACGTGGCATATAAAACAAATTGCAGAAATATTTTTATTTTCATTTCATAAGCTGGTGACGTGAACGACGTCACTTGGCTGGGATTTTAAAATCACTTTACTTTAAAATAAAATCTATTCATTTAAAAAGTATCAATAAAATATTTAACACAAAATCTTTTAGATAAATAGTAACCACAATAAAATAGCGAGTTTGGCAGTTCAATCACAAGACCTTATTCAGTAGTCCACAACTACAGGTCGTCACCTAGCGCAGCACTATCTGTCTCGCCGGCTGAAGATCCGCGCCAATTCTTTTTTCATTTCTATTACTACCTAAAATATTAGGTGTGACGTGGAATGAGCAAACACTTGCCCAGTTAATGAAGTATGGTGCATATGTGCTATTGCACTTAGACAAGCCAACTTCACATATTCAAGATTCATACAAGATTTACTTATTAAATCAAGTCTATATTCATATCTCCTAGTCACGTAATATATTCAAGACAAGACTTATATTCAAGATTAGACCCAAATCAAGTTCAAGTCAAGTCATTTTAGATTATATGTATTTCAAGTGATATCCAGTCCAGTCAAGTCAATTCCATATATTCAAATCAAGTCAAATTCACATATTCTAGTCAAATCATACTTCATATATTTAAGATCAACGTAATAACATGTCTTACATATTTAAAACAATTAATTTCTATACTCAAGTCATATAATCAAGGCAACTTGAGGCGAGACATATATTTAAGTCGGGTCAAGATAATATATGCAAGTTCATATGCATTTGCATATTAATCAAATCGAGTCAAGTTCATACATTCCAATCAAGTCAAACTCATATATTCAAAACTTATGCAAATGTATGTATTTTTAAGAGATCATGACTTTTAATGGGGCCCATATTATAAATCAACTGCTATCCCAAGCGCGCACAAGCAGGGAATTTAACCTTAGTTCAAGTGTGAAATTTATTTCACGAGTTCTTTTACAAGCGTGGTTTCTATACCACGGGTTTCAAGCAGGGAGTCAAGATCCCTAAAATTCATTAATAAGCGTAACCACATCGTGATTCGGATATCGGACTTTGTGGCTCGTATATCAAGACAAACAGGATAGAGTGACTGTAATATCAAGAATTCCTTTCTATGCAATGCATATTAAAGACATGAAAATCCTTTTAATGCAATTCATAATGAACACATATCAGAAGTAGCCTTTAAAAGCACATATAAGTCAAGTCAATCCAAATCAAGACAAGTTCATATATTCATGGGTTGCACATACACAAGTAAACTCTTATATAATCAAGATTGAAGTAATATTAAAGTCACTTTAATTTCATCTTCTCAAGTCAAGTCAAACAAGTTCATATATTCAAGAGATGTAGATAGACGAATTAATCTTACATATTCAACATCAAGATAATATCACGATAACATAAACAAGTGCAAGTGAAAATGTTACATCGAGTACAAGTATTACTCACAGTTTCTATAAAGATTACTCAACATATGTCATACTGTTCAAACTTATATCAAGTAAAACATATCCCTATAACGAGATCATGTACTTTATATATACAGTGTTTAACAAGTAAACAATTAAACATATTCCACTCATCTTAGTCCAAAAGTGCCTAAAACAAGGTTCTGTACTTTTTGTTTACTGATGTATTGATACTTCAAGAGTATGTATCGATACAATGTATCGATACTTGCAATCACCCTAGCACTGTCGAGTATGATTTCAAGGATTTCTTCAAGATTTTAACTATCTATTCGAACATCATTTCATTTAGGATATCAAGATCATGTTATTAAATTAATATGTCTTAATCCTAATTTATTCAAACATAATCTCAACTCTAGGATTTTGGAAGAACAGGCTATCTCTAACTGATTTCTTCTTACTATTTTTGTGTCTGAATTCCTTCCCAACTAAGGCTTATTTATAGGAGAGGAGTTTTTTCTCAACCATGCAAAGCAACAAGTGTCATTACTAGGTTGGGTGAGTCATTAAGTGTAGGGAGGACACGTGTGTTGCACTTTTAAAAATTTAGCTTCCAGGTTCCCTATTTAAGCTAATATTTGAGGTATCAAACAAAGTCAAAATATTGGTTTCTTAGTACCATTTCGAAGTACTCACGGAGTGCTTTCATACCCAATTTACGACGTAAGAAACGGATAATCGAGGAGGAAGTTATGACCTTTCGAAGTTGGCTACTCAAAGCTGTTTTCGATTTAACCGTTTTTACCGTCCTAACTTTAAAAATTCACCGAGGCCTAACCATTGGTCGGAATGACAAACTGTTTTCATATTCTCGAAGTTCACTTCGAGAAATTGTCTGTACATATATCACATGTAATCAAATGAGGTCGGAAGTGATCAAACGAGTATATGGAAGATAGGCATAAAAATACGTTTTTGTCGTAACTATTATTATTTAATATTTTAGTTTTTCTTCCGTCAAATCCCGTTTCTCTTTCTTTTCATTCCAAAATAATTACATAAATTATAAAATACTTTTATTACATCATAATGGATAGTAAAGGACGTCAAAATTTACCGATCGTTACATACCATTGCTCAGTGAGTGAAGTATGGTGCAGATGTATTATTGCATGTAGACAATTCAACCTCTTATGTTCAAGATTCGTGCAATTTTTAAATCAGTCAAGCCTAGATTCTAGTCAAGTCATATTCAAGTAGGGTCAGGTTCAAGTCGAGTTCTATATTCATATCTCCTAGTCACGTCATATATTCCAGACAAGGCTTATATTCAAGATCAGACCCAAGTCAATTTCAAGTTAAGTTAATTTAGATTATATGTATTTCAAATAATCTAGTCCAGCCAAATTAATTCCATATATTCAAATCAAGTCAAATTCACATATTCTAGTTAAGTCATATTTCATATATTTAAGATCAATGTAAAAACATGACTTACATATTTAAAACAATAAATTTCTATACTTAAGTCATATAATCAAAACAAGTCGAGGCAAGACATATATTCAAGTTGAGTCAAGTTCATGTAATAATGACTGGTGCAAATTCATGTCTTTTCAAGAAAGCGTGACTTTTAATAAGGCTCATATTACAAATCAACTACTATTCCGAGTGCACACAAGTAGGGAATGTACCCCGAGTTCATTCCACAAGTTATTTTACAAGCGTGGTTTCTACCACGAGTTTCAAGTAGGGAGTCGAGATCCCTGAAATTCATTAACAAGCGGAACCACATCGTGATCCAATTACTGAACTTCATTGCACGTATATCAAGACAAGCGGGATAGAGTGACTGTAATATCAAGAAATTCCTTTCTATGTAATGCATTAGGAAAAACATGAAAATCCTTTTAATGCAATGTAATCACGTAATCAAGTACAAATCTAGCAAAGACAAGTTCAATGTTCACATAGACAAGTCAATTCTTATATTCAAGATCAATATAATATTCAAGTTACTTTATGTTCATCTTCTCAAGTCAAGTCAAATGGATATAATCATGTATTGTGTCAATTAGATGGCATTTATTATTATCTTTATCACATTGACGAGTCTAAGATCACATAATCAAGAACGAGGATTATTTAAAATATTCAAATAATACTATTTAGAGTTCAAGCATATTCTAAAAGACATATTATGTATCAATACATACTCAATGTATATATGGGCCAGAAAACAGAAATTTCTTAAAACATCTATGACGTTAATCTTTTACAAGTAATGTATCGATTCATAATATTAATGTCAAGATAACAAGGATAATCTAGTTAATCAATGCCAAGATATTGATAATGATGATATAAAAATTAAATAGGGAATGCTTATAACGAGATGATATATCAAGAATGATCAAGATCATGTTATCATTTTTTATGTTTCACAAGTGAATAAATAAATATTATCGTCATGATAATGATATAAAAATTATATTAAAAATAGACGTGGTACACTTATAACGAGACTATATATTTAATATATATCAAGTAAACAAATAACATATTCCACTCACCTTAGTCCAGAAGTACCTAAAAAGGAGTTCTGTATATTCATTCTTTTTTGGGATGTATCAATTCTTCATGAGCGTGTATCGATACAATGTATCAATACTTTGCATTCGGTGCAATACTGTCGAGTATGATTTTTGGGATTTCTTCAAGAATTTCAACTAACTACTCGAACAGAATTTCGTTTCAGGATATCAAAAACATGTTATTGAATTAACAAGTCTTGATCCCAACATAATTTCAACATAATTCAAATCTTGAAATACCATAAATTTTGGAGGAGAAATACTATTATTTATCTAACGGTTTCTTGGTTTCATTTATCTAACGGTTTCTCGGTTTTCTTGGAATTAAACATATTAAACAACACTTTATCAACCAAGAGGTGGAAGTTGGCAAGCATGCAAAAGCAGGAGCTGTAACACATGCATATGGACGTGTCTTGTATAGGTTGGCCGAGTCACACAATGCCATAGGTAGGTTATAGGACACCTCATGCTTGTTTATTTATTTTATTTACAAAAACTCAGTTTCGAGAGACAGCTTTTGAGCTTAGATTCGAGGTACCAAACGACATTGAAATCCTGGTTTCTTGGTATCATTTCTAAGTACTCATAGTGTACTTTAATGTACAAATTACGGCGCAAGAAACGGATAATCGAGGAGAAAATTATGGTCTTCCAAAGTAGACCACTAAAAACAATTTTCGGATTAATCGTTTTTACCTTCTTAACTTTAAAAATTCACCGAGGGCTTTTCGTTGATCAGAATGACAAACTGTTTTCATATTCTCGAAGTTCACTCTGAGAGCTTGCTCGTACATATATGACATGTAATCAAATGAGGCCGAGAATGCTAGTAAAAGTCTCGAACAAAGAGACACTTAAATATGTTTTTTACGTAACTTTTATTATTTAATATTTTCGTTTTCCTTTCGTTTTAAACACGTTTTTCTTTCTTTTCATTCCAAAATCATTACATAAATTATAAAATACTTTTATTACGTCATAATGGATAATAAAGGACTTCAAAATCTTCAAATCGTTACAGCATCCAAGTCCTTCCACTAAAAAATAAGTCAACTAATTAACAATAATTATAAATTGAATAATGTACAATGACATTAGCATAATAATTAGGTGGAATTCAAGAATGTACATAAAACGAAAAATGATATTACAATTATGGCGACGACAATAATGGTGGTGACGGAGGGAGTGAAATTTTGATATTGAAAGTTGGAGATGTGATAGAGTTTTGTTGGTTGTAGAGGTCCCAACGACAGTGTGCGGTGAGGTGGGTGGTGATGGTGCATGTGTTGACGTCGATCAGTTGTGGTGGTGTCTGTGATGGTGGTGGAGCAAGTGTTTGTTGGCTGTGGTCGATGGAGGCTTAGCGGTGATGGTAGAGGTGAAGTGGTTGTGTCGTTGAGATGTGGTGGTCGTGGGTTTCGAAGATTGTGGTGATGGTAGCTGCTATCGGTGGTGACAGTTGTGGTGACGGTGTTGGCGATAGTGGGTGGCGTTGACAGGGTGTAACCAATAAATACATAATTTGTGACAAGTATATATAATATGTGATTTAAAAAATCTGATAAGGGACACTTGTTTAAGATGTGACCAATTATATGTAACCAAAAAAATAAAGTGTTGCTTATTGTGATCTATGAGCGAGAAATAAAGTCGTGACCTATAATATTTGAAATTTATGATTGAAAATAAGTTGTGATCGAAAAATAAGTCGTAACTAAATAATTTTATAATATGTAACCGAGAAATAAGTAACATTTGTGATTTGTGACAGATTTATTTTACAAATTGTGATCGAAAAATAAGTCGTGATCAAATAATTTTATAATATGTGATCAGAAAATAAGCAACATTTGTGACCAAGTATTAAATTGTGATCGATTTATTTTATAAACTGTGACAAAAAATAAGTTGTGATATAATTAGTAATTTGTGACTAAATATAAACCGTGACCAAACAATGACAGAAGAAAGTTGTGACCAAGTAATTTTTTTTATAAAAGTAACTTCTGAATTTTGATTTGTGACTATGACCATAATTTGTATGTTAATGTGAAGAGCAATATGATCATAGTATATATATTTAATATATAAAATATTTTATTTATTTATTTTAATTAACAAAAAATAATTAGCACTTAAATTTTGAAGTTTTAAACATGTCTCCTTAACTTTAAAATTTGTATTTAAACTCCCTTATTTATTGTTCCCTTGATCTGAACACCGGTACCCATAAAGTGAACTTGAAGAATATCTTAGCAAATTCTCCGAAAAGAATAAAGCAATAACAAACTACCACTAACCAGTACATTTTCATATTCTCTGAATCCAAAATGGAGAAAAAATATTCAGTCGATTGAAAAGGAAAATAAAAGATAACGTTGGCTATTCAAAGACAAACTTAGTACAACTTCAAATGGGCGAGATGCAATCATCCTATATCTCAGATCAAACTAAGAAAATCTTTGATGCACTGTCTCAACAGCAAAGAATGAACACAAGTTGCATCTTACACATCCACAACATCGATAAATTTTCGACACAATACAGTTATCAATTGTAGACCATATACTTTGGTGTTGCACTAAATTTCTGGTACCTCTTGATGACTTTATTGACAGCATCCAGAAAATCTTGCTCTGTGACGGTCTTCCTTCTTGCTCGAATAGCATATATTCCAGCCTCTGTGCACACACTTCTTATGTCGGCTCCTGAATAAAAAAATTCAACATCAAGCTAATCATAGGTAACATTTCCAGAGGAAAAGTGATGAATTCCAAAGTTACTGCATAGTATGCTATGTATATACGCAATCAATTGTATTTATGTTAACTGTCAGGGACATTTAATTTACTGAATGCTCATGAGACAAAATCAAAAGCTTAAGTAATTTAATTTTCTGAAGCGCACAACACAGAAATTTGAAGCAAGACTAAAATAACTCTATAATATTGCAAGAAGATCGACATAATTTGTACCAGTAGAATTTGGGCATAGCCGAGCCAGAAGTTCAAACCGGATGTCCCTTTCACAATTCATAGTTCTTGTATGTATCTTAAATATCTGTGTCCTACTTTCGAGATCTGGCAGCCCAAACTCAACTTTACGATCCAGCCGTCCAGGACGCAACAGAGCTGGATCCAGCGTGTCAGGTCTGAATAATATAAATACCAGTATGTAAGCAGACATATCATAACTGACTTTCAAGTAAATCTTCCGTGACACCAAGCTAGAAATACAAAATTAATTACCAAGATCAGAGATTAACTCCAGGAAGAATTACCAGACCTCTTAAAAAAACAATTATAAGCTAAAATATTAGTGAAATAGACCCCAAACTCAAAGGAGAAATTTCAGAAAACAACATATTTACACAGTCAGGCAAATAAACACACTTCTCAAACTTGAGTCAGCTGTGCCCTAACAACCATTAATAGCATGCGATGACCATGTGCAAAATGAAAATTTAAAATAACGCCTAAAGAAGTCAAATACCGCACTTTTATGTTCATCATATAACCCAACAAAATAATTGAAAAATAAGTTTTTTCCTCCATAAAAATATTTTATATCCATCACATGTCTTTAAACAACATCAAGTTCTGGAACCAGTTGCAATTGTTGAAAGAAATATGACCAAAAGGTACAACAAAAAGGAATATGTACATAATCCCCCCCCCACCACAAAACACAAAATACCCCAAAAAACAAAAAAAAAAAAAAAAAAAAAAAAAAAAAAAACACCACCACCACCAGCCCAGAGCAGCCCAACAAAAAAGAAAATTAGACGTAATGCAAAATAAAGTAAAAGAATGGATGACAGAGGCCTATCCAACTAAACCTGTTCGTTGCCATTAGAACTTTAATATTCCCACGAGCATCAAAGCCATCCAGCTGGTTTACAATTTCAAGCATGGTGCGTTGAACTTCATTGTCTCCACCCACACCATCATCAAACCGTGCACCTCCAATGGCATCCACTTCATCAAAGAACACAATACAAGCTTTTTTGGAGCGTGCCATCTGCAAAATCAGATTCTGAGTAACAAAAGAAAGTAGGTACTTGAATCACATCAACGTGAGGAAGATTTGACCTGAAACAGTTCACGAACCATCCGAGCTCCCTCACCAACATATTTCTGAACAAGCTCACTTCCAATAACACGAATAAAACATGCATCAGTTCGATTAGCCACAGCTCTTGCTAGAAGAGTTTTACCAGTGCCCGGAGGACCATAACAAAGAACGCCCGTCGGAGGATCGATCCCAAGCTTCACAAATTTCTCAGGGTGAAGAAACTCGAAAAGGATAAATTAACCCTATGGAAAAGAAACTCGAAATTGTAAACTAATTCATAGGAAAGAGCAACACACTAAAAGGATAAATTAAAAATGATCATACCTTGGCAATTTGCTTAACATTTATGATATACTTGGCATCTTCAGTATTTGGGCTAATAATCTTTGTGCATCTTGCAACCTGATCACATAAGCTCCAGTTGTAGCCCATAAGAGAGATATTAAGATAAAATGGATGAAGAGCCTATATTCAGCAATCTCTAAGAACAGTACCTGAAGAGGCTGCTCCTCCTGCATCATTTGTTTATCGGAGACAAGATCCCACTGGCTAGGTGCAGCTAAACCAGTGTCAGATTCCTTAATACCTAATATGCAGGGTGAATCAACAATTTGGCTTCACAAAATACAGAAGGAATAAAAGATAAACCACATCATCCATTCATTTGTAACTCTGAAAAATGTATTATGAGAACTTTTTAGCCTTGATATCATATAATAAAAGCTCTCAAAGCAAAAATAATCATTTCCCTAGAAATGGCAATGACATGCACCACATTCTAAGTTGCACGGACACGACACGACACCGACACGTTGACACGTAATTTTTCAAAAAGATAGGACACGACATGTTTGGGGACACGCAAATTAAATTTTTTTTTAATTTTTTTTTTTTTTTACTTATTTATTATTTTAGTTTAATATACAATAGCATGTTTATTTATTGCATCAAAACAAGTATATCAAATAAAAATGAATTTTTAATTTAGTTGTCTAAATTTAGCCATAACACGAAGTTCAACAAAACATAAAAGAACATAATCTATAAATCTTTCATTCATCTTCAGTTGCTTCCTCAACATCTTCATCTCTATCATCAGTAAATATTACTACCTCTAATTCCGGTTCATCTAGTGACAAATTAGCAATTTGGAACACTCCAACATCTTCAAATGAATCAAATGTATCACCACCAATATCCCACATCTTAGTATCCCCTTTAAAGTATTGTGGACTCCTTCTCGACAATAGACGAAGATTACTATGAACAAATACCAAATCCTCAACACGTTTTTGGAGTTATCCTATTCCTTTTAAGAGAATGCACAAAGGAATAGGTACTCCAATTTCTTTCACAACACGACGAAGAAGAAGGTTGTACCAATAACTTCAAGGCCAATGATTGAAGCATAGGTGCAGAAGCGCCATGATTGACCCACCAAGTTTTTGGATCCAAGTGATAACGATCATGTATAGAATCAAATTCACCAAAATCATTGTCCATAGTTGAAAAACTAGCATACTCAGCAATCACTTTTACACGTCCTTCATTTGACAAGTATCTGTTAAGGCATTTCTTTCTTTCTCGTGACACTTCTAAATCCTTATGAGGAGGAACTCGAGCAGGATCCTCTTTAAGCCATTCCTCGCTATAGTATCTGATATAAAAAAGCAAATGATAAATTAATAAAAAAATTAGTAACAAATTGACAAATAATAATATTAAAAAAAATACTAAAACATGAATAAAAAAAAATATTATGTAGAATTACCTTGGATTTAAAGAATGGGCCAAACAATGCAGTGGCGTGTTACTCTTTGTCCAACGATCAATAAGAATCTTATAAATAACTGTAGCGCCCCGAGTTCCGTATACCCGATTCACTACGTCATTTTCTGTCTAAATTTTTCGAATAATATTTTTGCGGAAGAAATAATTGAAATTCATTTTTGGCAACATTAAATAAATTGTAATGGCCGATAAAATTGAAACATTTATGAAACCATTTGAAATAGTAAATCGAACCATTAATTTTGTAAAGAAATTGACAATGTCATAATTTCTCAAATAAATGAACTTCTCTAAATTATCCGATTGTTTGGAAAAAAATACGGAAATCATTAACGTCAAACTTTCAACCGTTTAACGATTATTGCCACCATCATTCATCGCTCGCCACCGTCTCCGAAATCTGCAAAACTGTTAAAAAATAGGGTGAGTATTTCATGGGGGAAATACTCAGTAGACTCATCGCAAATTAATTAATTTATAAGATGATTAAACACATAAATTCCGGCTCTTTATAAAACGGGCATTGATAGAGCTTCTTTATAAAACGGCTCTTGATAAAACTCATATTGTGCATTACAGCACGGGACATATTTTGCAAATCATAGGCTCTTTGAAAATAGCTCTTTGAAAACAGCTCTTTGAAAACTATATACTTATAAAACACATTTTAATTATGCCAAGCATAATTTTCTTTTGAAAGCATAACATAGGATAGGATCGAAATCCTCATAAACATAGGGAGACACAAGAATTTTACCGAACTTAGGTGATAAGAATTCTTATGCAGTAAAATCACAGTAAGTTTTCATCATAACATAGGATAGGATTGAAATCCTCATAAACATAAGAATTTTACCGAACTTCGGTGGCAAGAATTCTTATGCAGTAAGTATACCAAGCATAATTTTTGAAATTCATAGGGATCAATTGCATCATAACATAAGATAGGATCGAAATCCTCATAAACATATGCGACAGGAATTTTACCGAACTTAGGTGGCAAATCCTCATAAACATATGGAAACATAGGAATTTTACCGAACTTCGTGGCAAATCCTCATAAACATAGGAGACACAAGAATGTTACCGAACTTCGTGGCAAGAATTCTTATGTGTAGCGCTACTAAAACTCCGGTCCCCTTAACATATCATAACTTATCATATGGGACCCATAACAATCTTGGTAGATTGATTTCATAGCAATGATCCAAAAAAACATTTTCGTGAAGCATAGGGTATACTTACTTTTCGTAAAAACATAAAGTATATTTTCTTTTCATAAAAACATACTTACTTTTCATGAAAACATAAGGTATATTTACCTTTCATAAAAACATACTTGCTTTTCTTAAAAATTGACTTTCACAAGTCACATGACATTCATATGAAATCATAATTTAAATCAATTAATAAGTGCGAGTCTACCTCAAATCCGACGAGTGCAAAGTTGAGCGGGAATGACTTCAATTTCTTTAAATTCTCCGTACGCTTCGTCTTAGCCAATAAGTCACTTTAGTCTATCGAATATATAGTTCAAAATGATAAATTATAATTTGAGGACTAAAATTGATGTTTTGAAAGTTGAGGAACTAAAATGAATACTTTTGAAAGTTCAGGGACTAAAATAGATACTTTGAAAGTTGAGGGATTAAAATGAATACTTTTAAAACTTGGGCTTAAAAATAAATCAGCAGGTACTGAAATAAAAGAGTTTAAAGTTAAAGGGCTGAAGTAAATCATTTTAAAGCTTTGAGGCTGAAATGGATAAGTTTAAAAGCTGAAAGGACTGAAATAAAACCTTTTAAAAACATAGGGACTGATTAAAACTCATTTAAAACTTAAGGGCTGAAATTGATAAGTTTAAAAGCTGATTTTTAAAACTTTGGGGCTAAATAATAATTCTTGAAACTAAATGATATAACATATATGCTTATATTATAATCATCTCATTATCATTTGAAAAATCAGAAAGTAGAGAGAGATCGGAGGCGGAAGAAACGAATAAGGGCGACGTCTCCTCCTTCCATCCATTGCCGGCGCTACAACCGGCGATTGGCCGGCGGATCGCCGTCGCAGGGTAGCGGCAAGAGGCGGCCAAGGTAAGGTTTCTGGTTTGAGGGAGTTTATTGCGAGAGGTGTGCGAAATCAAATAGTTAAACTGAGGTCGAAGGTTGCGGTTAGCGGCGACCAAGGCAGGGTTCAGATTTTAGGGCTTAGTTACGAGATTTGGTGCGAGACCGAGGCTGGAAACAAGGCTTGGATCTTTGTTTTCCGTCGATTTGGAGTTTCACCGGCGAAGGTCCGGTGGTTGAGGTAAGTAGGTATCTAGGGTCAACTTAATTTTTGGTTTTGGGTTTTGATTTGGATTTGTGGGTGAGGATTTGAGCTGGGCTGAGGGAGGTGGTCGTGGTTGAGAGTCTGCAGGTGACGGCTGCAGTGGTTCGATTTCGATAGTGTGGTGGTATCGTGGTGGTTCTTGGTTGAAATCTGAAACGAGGCAGTGATAGTGTAGTGACTTTCTTGTGATGTTGAAAATGGTGGACTGGTTTCAAATCTTGGAGTTGATGACTGATTCAGTTGTTGGTAAATTTTGGTGATGAATTGAGGGCTTGGTTTTGGGAGCAAATTGGTGATTGAAGCAGATTGTGAACTTTGTTGTTAAATTGGCCATGAGTTGGTTTTTTTTTTTGTGATTGAGGTGCTGCAGGAGGTGATGATATAATGATGAAGTGGTGGATATGTACAGTGGTTGCAACGGTCCGTTGATGGTGCTAATGGAGCTGTAAAGGTGTTTTGCACATGGAAGGTTATTTGGGCTGTGAACTGGTGATGATGATGGTGAGTGGCGTGCTCAAAAGGAAAAAGAAAGAAAATAAAATGATTAATGGGGACATGGGGAATGAGTAGAGTAGGTGCTTAATAATGTAATAAAGATGAAAAACGTGGGAGGGGTGCAATTGGGTTTAGTTAAATATGATTAATTTAGGATAACTAATTAAAAATCTGATTAACTTCGATCAAGATACGTATTTGGACTTGAAATATTTTGAATGAGGAAAATTGAGATATTTTAAATAAATTTGGAATTTAAAAATGATTTTGAAAATAATACTTTAAAATGATATAATTTTAGAAATTCGAATTTTAATTTAAAATCGAACAAATTCGATATTTCTTGACTTGGCTAGACGAATCCGTCGCGGCGTTAATTTCAAAACAATGAGTGAAATAGTAGCGACACAATTTTCTAAATATTAAAATAATTATAAAATTGCGTAAAATTCTGAGTCGCTACAATAACATCATAAAACGACGACACCTCATCTTGATGTTTTCCCTCATGCCTATAGATCACTGATTTCACCTTTTCTATCATAGTATCCCACAAATCATAAACCAAGTGAAGACACGGTTTATCTGTATCACAAAGTCTAAGCATATCATAAATTGGTGCCGTGAATGAAAGAACATAACTTATGGAGTCCCACCAAAGATCATCAAGTATTTTCTACTTCACAAAATTGGCCTTTTGCACATCGTCTTTTCGATAAGTTGTCCACTTTTCACTTATAACCATATTCTGCAACCCTCCTTTAATTAACTTAAATCTTTTAAGCATAACAATTGCTGAAGCAAATCGGGTTTCTGCTACAGAAAGCAATTTCAATGACACAAATTCCTCAAACATTGCCAATACCATAGTGTGATTCATGATAAAAATTTTAATAACCATAACATCATCATGAATACTAGTAATCCAATTGCATTCCTCATATGTAATCTGATTATTATCAACATTCTTCGCTGCACATATATTCTTCAAAGCAAGATTCAAAGTATGGACGACACATGGTGTCCAAAAAATATGAGGAAATTCTGCCTCAATTATTTGACCCGCAGCCTTGCAATTTGTAGCATTATCTGTAATTACTTGAATAACCTTCTCGTGCCCAATTTCATTTATAACATCTCGCATCAAGTTGGAAATAAAATATTTATCTTTTATTTCACCCATACAATCAACAGCCTTTAAAAACATTGGTCCACTCTCAGACACGGCTATGAAATTAATTAAAGGCCTTCTTTGTGGATCACTTCATCCATCACTCACAATGCTTACTCCTTTTTCTGCCCATGTACTTTTTATAGGCTGCAATAATCTTTCCACATTTCTCTTTTCTTTTTGAAGAAGAGTAGTTCTCAATTTATTATAAACCGGAGGCACATATCCTGATAAATGGCTATTTGCAGCAATACTATAAGAACTGACATAATAAGGATTTTTGGCAAGATTAAATGACACACCACCTGTGTAAAATAACCTAGCGATTTCTGAATCCAATTGTTCACGAGATGTCATATTAAAAGCTTTTTCAAGTGCACCAATCTTTCTTTTCTTTTGCTCCATCACTTGAAAAGTAGCATCATCATTCCTAGTAGCAGTACCAATGGAAATTCTTTCCCCAGGTAATGGTACTCTTTTGGGCTCATTATTTTTCATCATTATTTTAGCTTCATCGTCTAACTTTTGCCTCTCACTGATATCTTTTGTAGTTACATTTTTACAAGCTCCTATACCAAAACCAGACAATTTCAACAAATGTGCCCTAACTCTTGTATATGAAGATTTTTTCTGTTGATAGCAAAAATTGCACTGCCAACTAATATTACCACCCCCTTCATTAATTCTATCATATTTTGTTACGTATTTCCACAATGGTTTAGAAATTTCATCATCTATCGAAGTACTATCAGAAGCAATTGGTGAACTCATATCTTTGAACTGAAAAATAAAATCATAAAACAAAAACAAAAAAAACAAAAAAAAAAATATTAATAAATTATCATGATCATTTTTAATTATGTTTTTTGAGAGACAAAATTGAATTTTAAGAAACAAAAAAAAAAAAAAAACAAGATACAAAGTTCACAGCAGACTGAGCTACAAAGTAATTTCCATAGATTACATACAACACAATGCCCAGGACATTTTTAAACAGGGATGTAAAGAGAAAAGGAGATAACGGGCAAACATACCACATAAATCATTAATCTTCTTGGCCATTTCCTTGATTTCCTTCTCAACTATTTTTATGCTAGTAGAATAAGGTCCCAAGCCCTACATACATCATTCCGGTTGGAGAGGGCTTAATATTTAAAACCCAATAAAACAGTATCATTCAATTATCAATAATATTCTTAAATCAGCATTATATATTCATTAAACTAAATGAAACTTGTACAAATGCAACAAAAAACCTGAAAAAAAAAATCAGAGGAAAAAAAATGTCTACCTTGAGTACTAATAAGGTTTTACTTACAGTTCTTTTCACTAAATATATAATTTCCACTTCATTTTCCAAATCCAAGATTCTGAATGCTAAACAAACAAAAACCCCAGCTACAACCTCAGTTCATCCAATTGTAAATACTAGGTGAACTATTCTTAAATTGGCTCTATTCCTCCACTAAAGTAAATAAAACTTAATAAGTTTCGCTAAAATAAGTAGGGAAGAATTTATTTATTTTTTGTTTTTACCCAAATAAAAGCTTCTGTTCAATGAAATAAAATATTAAATGATACTTTCCACTTCTTTGTCCAAATCCAAGATCCTGATTACTAAATTAATGCAAAATCCAGCTGCAGCCCTCAGTTCATTATAATATTCAATGCTCACATCATTGTTTCGATTCGTCAACAAGTAATGTACACAATTAAATACAAGGATAAAAAGTAGCTCAATATTAGGGTTTAAAAAAAAACAGTACGTAGGTTTTGAGAAGAGCGATGTCGTCTTCATCCAGAGGTCTAGGGTTCTTCTCGTCCTTGATCTCATCTTCGGGTTCGGGTGCCGGTGCCATTGTCGAAGAATTTGATTTTAGTTTCTGCTTAGGTTTGGCTGTTGTGGAACTTCGCTTTAGAAACGAGTTGGGAAGATGAGGGAAAAACTGGCTGATAAAGAAGAGAAGATGATACAATCGGGGTCCCTACTCTTTACAAAACGTAACACTTTGGTCATTAAATATTTTAGACCTTTAAACCCAACTTTTGTGTAACCAAATTAATTAATAGGTTTGGTCCTAACTGGTAAGAATCGGACTAAAATCGAGTAACATTTATAATTCTACACATGGATCCAAAAAGTTTACCAAAATTGATTAGTTCTCATTCTTTTTATGCTTGAACGAAAAATTGTAAATATAAACTCTTTTCTTTGTATATATATTATATAATAATGCTATGTTCGACAGCCATAAATTAGTTTATAAATGAAATTTTGTTATTTTCGAGGTAAAATTAAAATATGTAATTAGAAATAATTTTGAAAAGTATGTAATTAAAAAGTAATTTGAAAACTTGTGTTGTTTATAAATTAATTAATTTATAAATAATTTAAAGAACACAATCTAATCCGAAGAGAAGAGAAGAGAATAAGAAATTATAATTATTTTTCTAGTGTCAAAAATTACATCAAAGAATACATATTGTTGAAATAGAAACCAATATTATCACTTTTTCTTGAAAACACAGCTACACATTTTGAGTTTGAGCTGAATGAATATGAATATTGATATAGTAAAACTCGAATTTCTGAATAATTAGTTGGGGGGCTGGGTGAAAACTGAAAAATATAATCCTTGTAGCTTACTGGCCACAAATATTCTAGGATCAAAATCTTAAAGTGACTTTCCTAAAATTTAGCGTGCTTAATAAAAATGAGGGGTTACAATAGTATTTGTATAGCTTTTCAATCTAAAAGGAATGACAATCTAATGTTGATCGCTATGGTACTTGAACTAACCTATTATTCTTATGCATCCTCAACCAGCCTCCCACAAAGCCATTTCTTGGTTATGGTTTTTTGTTCAGTTTTCTCAGACTCAAATTGTAGCCCATCTGACACTGGCTTCTGTCCACTCTCCTCAACGTCATCTGGTGAAGGGTTACTCCTATTATCCACCTCTGGTCTGTAACCACACAGTAAATCATTGTTACACCAATATGAAGACGACGATGCACTGCCATTTAAGAAATCTGGCACAACCAACTTGTTCAAATTCAAGCTTTGATTTCCTTTCTCTGTGTGATTCAGATTTGTGATTTCTATATCACTTTCCTCTTCAGCACAGGTTGAAGTCGGTGGAGGATCACTGTCTCTTTCGTAAGAAACTATATCTAGATCTCTGTTCTCAATGGATTCGATGTACCGAATTGCTTCAGTAATAAGCATTTGTGTCTCCAGTAGGGAAGCCTGAGCAAGAGGGATATTTTTGGCAGTGATTTCAAGGGCCTTTGTGGCCTTCTCAGCTTCAGCTATCAATACCCTACAAATTATGTCACCATATGTGAAGCGCCAGATTTGAAAATTCCGACAAAATTCACAAGTTCAAAACACGCAAACCAAAGCTTACTTTTAATAAATGAGGGCGTCCATCTGAAGGGAAAAATAAGTGATTTTAATATAAAAACTTACTTTGCTCTTTCTACGGTTTCACGTTCACTCTTTTCGGTTCCAGCGGCGGCTCTCTGTGCTCGAATATTCTTCAACATCTTCAATTTGGAACTTGCCATGGGATCCTTGTACAAATGATTAGTATTTCTCTTTGATCTAATTCCTTGAACTGGGCTCTTGGGCTTGCGCTTTGCAAGGTTATCTGTCTCATTATACTTCTTTTTCGGGGGGCTTTTTTTCCTGGTTAGAGCATCACCGCTTGGTTCCCTCTTCGGCTTTCTTTCAAAGCCATCTTGTAAGCCATGAAATTTAAACAGACCAGTGCAAACCCTGCGACGGTATTCCTAGTAGCATCAAGAAAAGAAAGAAGCAAGGATAAAACTTCACAATGCCAGTTAATCAAATCTTGTAAAATTTTCAGACGACTACATTGATAATGATATTCACGACCGCAACAAGAGATAACAACCTCATCTTCAACTTAGACCCTACTAGGTGATTATTACTTGTTTTATAAACAGCAAAGTTTAACAGACCAGTATCCCATTAGGAGAATTGCTGGAAGAATATTTAACTCATAGTCTAAAATTTGAAGTGAAATTTAGCTCTTACAGGTTCTGCCCATTTGGCAGAAATAGCCTCTGAAATCTTCCTTCTCTGCTCAGCTGACTTTGGTGCTCTCCTGTTCCACTTCGGTCTTGTCAACTTTATCCTTTCTTCAACACCCTGACTCAGCAACCACTCCTGCTCAAGCTGCTTGCTTAAAATCTTGTACGAGTTCCATTGCAATTGTTCCTCACCAAGAAGTCCCCTTCTGGAAGCTTCTGCAATTAAATATTTCCATTCATAGCAGCAGATATCCTGCAGCATCAAGTTCTCACGG
Organism: Ligustrum vulgare; assembly: GCA_963555705.1. Taxonomy (NCBI): domain Eukaryota; kingdom Viridiplantae; phylum Streptophyta; class Magnoliopsida; order Lamiales; family Oleaceae; genus Ligustrum; species Ligustrum vulgare. Next base: position 412,777 of record OY743172.1, on the reverse strand, counting down.
CGTTTTTGCCACCCAAGTCGAACACTAACTCCAATTTTCATTCTCGTCTCTTGACTGTACGGACAGTAAAGAACAAAGAAAAATTTATGGTGTAAAGTGGAGATGAAGAGTTATAATTGAGAATCAGAAAAGATCCATTCTTCAAAAGAACTGATAGAACTCTTATTATCATCATTGTGTTTGAACAACCTTCGATCTGTTTCTCTTCTTCCTCTTCAAACACAACATACTCCAAAATTAGCAGAAGCCATCAGATTGTCCAATTGTTGTTAGGGAATCATTGTTTCCAATGCAAGTAAGTTCCAATTATTTTGTAGTCAATATACAATATGTATCATAATAGCTACCTCCTATTAACGGATCAATATTCATCTAGTCTACTTAAACAAAAGCGATTCAATACTTGGGAATCCGAATCAAATCTACTATAAACAGCAAATTAAAAGTAAACAACAAGTTTAAAGTTAATATATAACCCAGAAGTCCCAGACAAAACTGACCTTTGAGCGTGTCCCAAGTTAGCTAACTTCATCTTGACCTACATAGGCAAAAGTAAAACTTATCAACAAAGTTTACAACCTTAATACGATAATAATAAGTTGATGACAGTGAGCTCAAACTGATAACCAGTGACTTCATGCATTTGAGTTATCCCATAAATAGAATTAGTATCTCAAATTAACAGATTTTCTGACACTAGATAAAAAAATCAGGACAGCTGTTGAAAGAGGAAATGTTCATGCCCAAAATTTTGCTAATGCAATCAATCACAAGGTAACTGTTGAAAATAAATCATTGTCATTTCCGAATATCATCCCAAAATTTTGGGGAATTACTGTTTAAAGCAATTCTTTAATTCGTAAGTGAAATCACCTTAGGATCCTGCATTGCAAGCCTCGTGTTCTCTTTAATGCGCCGAAGGGTTTCTGCACATATTTAAAACTTCAGCAGTAATGTACTTGAAATATCTTAAAGAATCAAACCAAAAGCCTTTTTTGTTACCCAGGCTGTGCTTCCTTCCTTTATTCCAAGGACTGTTCCCTTTATTTGCATTGGAAATCCTCAGCCGCCTCAGCTTCTCTTTCTCATCCACTTCAATCAAGTCTTCACTTGAAGATTGTATTTCAGCCATACAGCCATTTGAGCTTCTTGAATCAACATCAATCCTCAAAGCATTCTGATACTCATTTCTCCGCGTCTTGCTTGTCGAGTCAAGGGTAGCAACTGCCTTTGTCATCACTCCACCCCTCCATACCTCAATTCTCCCCAAATCAATTTTTTTTCTAGGCTTTTCCAGGATATGGAATGGATTCCAAGAAAACGAAGAAACTAATCTCCTTGCATTTCCAATTGCAATTTTATTATTAAAATGAATCTGAGACCTAAACGCTAACACATTGATATGGAAACAAGAACAAGGCTGTGCAGTAGCAATATCTACATGAAAAATAAGCATCAAATTCAAAATCCCTCCAAAATTGCTTATTATCATAAAATATCTTCTCTAATACACTCAATTCCAGCGCTTGTCACTAACAATGTTGCATATAATAGAATCTGAAACAGGCAAACAGCGCATGCACGCTCAAGAAATAAAAATAATAAATCCCAGTTATTTTTCTTGGAAATAAATAAATAAGACAAGCCTAAGAATCTCGGGGCAAAGATAATTTTTTTCTTGATTTTCGTTTCTCTATCGTTATTACCTAATAATAAAGGCATGGAAAGCTCATCCAGCCAAAGTCCAAAACACACTTTTTACAGAAACAAATTTCCGGTGCTGCGTTGTTTGGAGATTTGATGCACTCAGTGTACTTGTTCTCCAACTTCTTGACTGTGGAATTGTTGAGATATACAGGGATTGCAGAAGGAAAGCTATTGAGAGTGAATGACACCGCAGAGCGAGAACCGCACCCCTGTGTTTGTCCAATTTTTCCTAGACATTAGTCAAGCCAGGCAATAACTTTAAAAATATAGAGCATAGCAATATTTTTATCTTAACTTTATAAATTTAATTTTAACCATTCATTTTTAGTCAAATCCATCATTTTTGACTTTTTAAACTTTTTTAAACCATACATTCATCAAAAAACAAAAAAAAATCACAAAAATCAAAAATTTTCATATTACCAAACAAGCTCATAAATCTTTACCCTTAATGAATAAATTGTAAGGTACCTTTCTTTATTTTGATTGATTTAATTCAGAACTAATTATTTGAACTTTTCGTAACTCTTTCAATTGTTCTAAATACTCTTTATATTTTGATAATTTCTCAAAGGTTTTTGGATGATCCTTCTTAGTTATATATCCTAATACTATTTCTTTCGATACTTCTTCTTCTATATCCTTATGTTCGAGTGATATATTATAAACTATATTTATATTTTTTTCTGTTTCAACAGAGTTAAATCTTATATTATTTATGCAAGCGTAATCAATATCTTTATATATTTCTTCTAATTTGGACTAGGAAACTGAATATATGTCTCGATATTTTTCAGTAATAGTTAATAAAAACGAAATATCTTTATTGTCCAAATACAATTTATCAAAATCACTAGAAGTAGATGCTTGTGAAGTGTTCATAAATTCAAACGATCAGGTTGATCAGGATATGTCTAACTATTCTATTTTCTTAATCTAAGGTTCGTAAAACTAAACCTGGGAATCTAATTTCAGTATTTTTTTTGTAACCAAATTAGACGTTGTTGTTGTTCATACTGATGATATCTGATGGTATTTAATATTTTTTTCTCACTTTTCTTGATTATTTTCTTGTTTTAATTCTCTGAGGAGTTTTTCTATCTCTCTAGATCTTAAATCAAAAGAATTATCTTTAACTATTCTAAATCTCTCAATATCTTCTCTATCACCATTGTTCATAATTAAAAATAACAAGCATGTAGAAGCATATGATTAAAAGCATGTAATCAAAGTATGTAAATGGAAGTAAGTAAGCTTACAGTAATCAAATAGAAATAAGCAGGTTTTCCCTCCAGTGTCGTCCTATAGTTGCCTTGCATGTACTTAATCAATCATTTGGATCAAATGAATATTAGATGTTTTTTAGTAAATTGGGTCAACAACTGCTTCGACAAAAAGTTTTTCAATCAAGGTTGCATTTCTCACTCTAGAGAACTAGTCGTATTTCCACAGACGCTATCTCACAGTATTCAGAGTCTTTGTTTTCACCCATATCTCGACTCCTTTCAGAAAAATCTTACTTAGAACTTTTCCAAAATTATATATTTTAAAAACAGGTTTTAAAACTGAAACAAAGCTCAAATATTATCGTAAAATGCCACAACACATCAAGAGGCTGACGGGATTTCTACTGAGCAACGGATTCTTCAAAGAAGAAAACTCATTTTGGAAAATATCAATACTGCCGGGGTCATGAGAAACTTAACGAAAGCCTTTTTTAAGAAAGTTTAGATAAAAACTCAAATATCATTTCATTCATAGATTGACATTGTACATACTGCAAACTATATACGGACACTTTTGGTACTCACCTTATGAAGTTTAGAACTCCATAAGTGATTACCTTATTACAAGCTTTGATATTTTCAAACTATCTCCTAATATTTTTCCTGAATACAAGTGGTGTAGATAAGTTTTGAATAAAAGAGTACAAGTGCTTGACTCGGATATTTCGAGATACCTATTCACTGAATCTCTTCTCCCTTTTATAGAGGTCCTGGATTATTTTCCTCCTCTCCTTTTTGTGACAAGAAAGGACATTTATCTCTTCTATAATAAATTTCTTATTAAGTAGTTATCAACCACTTTTTTCGGTGCATTTATTTTTCTTGCTTGCTGGCTTCAATAATTCTTGACAAGTTATCTTTCGGATTGTAACAAAATACCACAGCTTTTCTGTAATAAAGAGACTTTATTAAAGTAGTGAGTGAAGGGTCTTTGTCATGGCAGTTATCTTCTTGTTATTTAGTGCACAATTTTTCTTTAATAAATGACTTTATTAAAGTAGTGATAAAGGGTCACTATTTGGCAACATTATTTTTCCATCCTTGAGTCAAATAACTCTGTTGGGAATTATGTACTATCGAGTTATGCATAGCTCATATCTTCAACAAGACAGTGTTCACACCTATGCTCTGGATGGTCCCACATTATCTTGCATAGCTCTTTACGCATAGTTTCACTTCCACTTACTTCGTTGATAATAATTTTATCGAGTATGTGGTCCAATTCACAAATATCTACTTCTTTATATGGCAATCTCGTATTGGAGTATATTATATGATTATCTGAAGGATATAACCAAATTTTTTCTTTTTCAAAAATAACTTAGCTTAAATTATCAAATATTTCTTTATATCCTTTAGCTCTTCTGTAAGAAATCATGTTAACAATATCTTCATATCCATTCTTAACAACTTTTTGGTTAGTTGGTAAGAAGTGTTTGTTTGTGAACCCTATCTTGATACAATGAAATAATGGGATCATTATTCCTTCATATTTGTCCTATTCCATTGTAGCTGAAAAGAACCGAATATATATGTTTGTACTTTTAATAATTTCAGTAAATCTTCGGACTGCCTTTTTAACATCTATAGGAAGTTGTGAAATTTTCCTTAGATCTTTGCTTGGATATATGCAGAGTATATTCCCTAGTTTAAAGCAATTTTGAACCCAATTAACTTGCACTCCTGGATAGAAATTTATCTTGTTGTATTTTCCAAAGTGTAGGGTCTTCATCCATTTCCCTACTTCGAGATACCAATCTGACAGTATATTGAAAATAACAATAAAGAAGAGAACTTCTTCATATTTATCTTTGTTTGGTGATTTTTGTTCGTGGCAAACTTTTACCACATCTTTTGGATTTATTTGCTCAATACGGGTTTTGGAATCAATTTCATTCATCTGTGAAGAGGTTTCCATAACATTCTTGGTATCTTGATTATCCTTCTTGAATGAAGGCTTTGCATCCGTTTCCATATTTTCAGTACAAATATTAGGATTAATTTTTCCCTGTGAAGGGGTTCTTAATATTATCTTGTCTTTCCCTTTATCCTCGAGAAGAGCACTAGTATTCATGAGACCCCGTGAAGGATTACTAGACTTTGTACAAGTATTTTCTGCCAAATAGGCTATCTTGGTACTGCCTATAAGGCTTTCTTGTATATTTTGAATTTGCATCTCCAAACAAGAGACTTCAAGTTCAAGTATCTAGACTTTTGTCTTTAATTCCTTCAGCTCCATTTCTGCTTAGATAATCAGGAAGAAAATTAGACTATCCTTCAATATCAAACTTGAAATATGAAAACCATATCTGGATTTTGATAATGTATCTATTGGAAATAGATGGATCAACATTATTTTTTAAAAATGCTTTAACTTGTGTATTATCAGTTCTAATCAAGAACTTTTTTGGTAGCAAGTAATCTTCATATTTTTGTACTCCAACATCCACCACGCTGGGTTGAGGTGCTCTGATGATTAATTCCTTTGTAAGCTATGCTTACGACTCTTGTGATTTTAGGTATAAATATCTTGTGAGCACAAGGTGTTGTGAACATATATTTATCAATAAATTGAGTGAAAGGTGCATATTTTAATAGGAAATTTTGTCCTAATAAAATATCACATCCAATTGTAGTTGACGTGTATATATATATATATATATATATATATATATATTATCAACAAATACTTCTCTAAGATATATTAGAAAAGGTATTTGTGTAGCATATTTGCTATATATTATTTTGTTTCCTCCAGCTATTGTAGCAGTTACAACTTTCTTTGAGTCATATTTCCAATATTGAGATGGTAGTACATTTGGTAAGCAAAGGCTTATAGTACTTTCCGTATCTAAATAAGCATGAATTTTATTTTACAATAATTTTTTAAATTGAGTATAATTTCAATATATGGACTCATGGGATTGGTATTTATTATCCTTTCCATGGTAACAATAATCTCATATTTTCATATATCCTTGGTATAATATATGGATTTCCTTCAAGTGTTATTTTTATATATCCCTGACATATCTTGTAAGGGCTTACTTTTTCAATAAAGCTCATTCCTAGTAATATAGGTGTTTAGCTAAGTCCATAATTATCATCCTTATATAAGATTATTTCTGTTTTATGTTCTCCTTGATTCTCTCCTATAATTATAAGAGGGAAACTTAGATATCTTTTTATTTCAAGGTTATGTCCTAAGTAATCTTTAAAGGCATATTTTTGTGGTAACTCATAATCTTGTAGGTGGCTAACAAATTTAGCATCTACATGATTTTTATCTGCTCTTGTATATAAGGACAAAAATATCATTTTTTATCCCTTCTTGGTTGATATATCTAGTCCTGATATAATATTGTGAGCTTGCTGGTTCATCAGTACTTTGATTTTTAAGTCGTTCTATATTAACATTTCCTCTAGGTGGGAATCTTGCAATAATATTTCCTCCTTGTAGCCTCACATACCTTTTTTTTTATTATTCTTCCTTCAGAATTAATTTCTTTAGCTTGTTTATGAAAATCAAGCATTATTTGTTCTGGTATTGTAACTTTATGTTCCTTATATTTTCTAGGTGGAATATACTGTACCAATTCATCAAAGTCTTTGTGTATTATTATGCTATCTGTTATTTTCCTTAAATTGCTATGATGGCTAGTACTAAAAGCAAATATTGATTTTATACTTATACTAATAGTCTTACTTCTATGTAACATTTTGAAGTTTCTAATTCTATAATAGAGATTGAAACTTTGGTATATATTTTCATATGTTATTGAGATTTCATAATTTGGTTTTACTGTAAATATTATCTTCTGATAAACTAGATTTCCTGCAACAGTTCCGAATAGAGCATCTATAGGATCTTGTATAATTTTGTTATCCATGCAATAAATTTTAATAGGTATATTCATACCTTCTCTAAAGAATCATTTAACCATGACTTGGATTCCTCCAATTTCAATACATTTTAACTTCTTCCTAATATTTTCTGGGATATTGAATAATTTTTGTTTTACCCATTCTTTAGTAATTATTGGGATTCGGGTTTTTCTCACTACATCTTCTATGTTAATTGGGATTTCTTTATAATTCATACTTACAATTGTTTTGTTCATCCTAGGGAGTATTCCTAAGAATCCTTGATGAAATACATCTTTTTCTTGTAGGTCTAAGATTCTTTTAGTTATCTCCTTATATCTTTTGCTATCAAATGTAATTTCTTGACAAATTCCTTATACTGAGTCTTCTACTTCCTCAGTTGTTTCATATCTAATCCTTGTACTTCTTGAATTTCATTCATATATATATTTTCTTCAGCTGTTTTGAGGGCTCTTTCCAACCTATTTAATATATCTCTTATACTTTGATCATTTAGATTATTTCTATTATCTAATGCATCAGTTGTGTTTTCTCCATATTTTATTCTTCTTTTTATATTTACAGGTAGTTTTCTCCACCATTCTAATACTATACCTCTAAATGTATGTTCTATAAATCCAAATGTTGTATACGTGTCCCATTTATTAAATTGTATTGCTAAATCAGTACTTTTTGTCCATGTTTCAATAGCTTTGTTTGTATCTACACAGTCTAAATCTAACCATATTCCTGTTGTGTGGATTGGTTCATTATATGATTTTGTTGGATTAACTTCTTTTATGGATTGTTTTCCAATATTTCCACTATATCTATTCTAGGTTTTCCTATATCTTTGGAATCCTTCTTTTCTATGTATGTAAGTTCCATATGGATTACTTGTATCTTCATCACTATTAAATTCTTCTTTTACGTTACTTGCAGACGGATTTGTATTCATTTTAGTATTTTCTGCTTGTTTTGCTAATTCTTCTAATTGATTTTTATATTCATCATATTCCTCTCCTCTAAATTCTAAGAATTTTCTTTCTAACTCTTCTACATCTGTTATCATAAATTGTTTTATTTCAGGTGTCTTTTCTTTTCTTTTCCTTTATTTTTATCTTTAATTTTTCTTCTGTAATCTTGAGGAGGATTAATTATGACTTTATCTTTTCCTTTTAGATTTTTTATCTAATATAGCGTTTCCTATTTGTAAATTATATTCTAAATTTTCCAATTTCTTATTCATTTCTTGAAAACTTTCGTTCAAATTATTTTTTGGTAAATAATGATAACTTGATTTTTTATGTTTTTCTACATTTTTAAGAAATTCTTCAATTATATTTTCTTCTTCTGATAAATTCATTATGATTTTTTGATTCGTAACAGAGCTCTGATACCAATTTTACCAAGGCGCAGAACACACTCTCTATTTTCTTAGGGAATTATATGCGGACTTATAATCATCTTATGATTCTTGTCATAAATATTTCTTTTTGTCTTATTTCGTTTATTTCTATTAATCTCAAATATTCAATATGTTGTTTAACTAATCTTTTAAGTTCTTCATATAATTTTATAGCTCCGGTACTTGATTCTCCTTCAATACTAATTAATTATGTATATTCTCTATATAAACTCCTAATTAAATCTTTCCTTGTTTTCCTCTAGTATGTGGGGGTCGTTAACAGGCATAAATTTAATTAGGTAAAAACTAATTTTATTATTTTGTTTCCAAAAATTATTTGGGGACTAAATTGAAGTTGTTTTATAGTTAGATGGCTTTGATTGAAAATCATATATATGAGGGTATTCTAGGAAGTATAATGTAGCGACCCAGAATTTTTACGCGATTAATAATTATTTTAATAGAAAATCGTGTCGCTACTATTAAGTTAACGCCGCGACGTATTCGTATAGCCAAGTCAAGAAATAATCGAGATCGTTCGATTTTAAATTAAATTCCGAATTTCTAAAAAAAAATATCTCCATTCTCTTGATTTAAAGTATATTAAGTCCAAGTACTTAATTCAATGTTATCCCAATATTTATTTATACAAAAATTACTTTTATTATTGAAATTAAGAAAATATATGCAAGCATGGGAGGTTCCATTATATGTAATCATGAAGAGCATAATATTTGTATAAATATGGAAAAGTATATGAATGATTTATATACTCCATTATATATAATCATGAAGAGCATAATAATTGTATAAATATGGAAAAGTATATGAATGATTGATAGACTCCATTATATATAATCATGAAGAGCATATTATTTGTATAAATATGGAAAAGTATATGAATGGTGCTTTACTTTAAGAAAATGATGTGTTAAAATTAATAGAATTGAATGATTATGTTTACAATATGCCAACTTTATACATCTATTTAAACTCATCTCTTTTACACACAACTCTACACATATACACTTATTTCCAACCTCTTGACAAAATCCACAAGTAAGAGAAATTCAAGGTGGTCAAGAAAGTTTTGGTCCATTTACTACTACACTTCATTTTAATCTTTTAAAAGGTAAGTATATCTTATATTTTTATGAAAAGTAAAATACCTTATATTTTTAAGAAAAGTAAGTATATCTTATGTTTTTATGAAAATTAAGTATGTTGTTATGAAAGGTAAATATATCTTATGTTTTTATGAAAAGTAAGTATGTTTTTATGAAAGGTAAATACACCTTATGTTTTTATGAAAAGTAAGTATGTTTTTATGACAAGTAAGTATATCTTATGTTTTTATGAAAAGTAAGTATGTTTTTATGAAAGGTAAATACACCTTATGTTTTTATGAAAAGTAAGTATGTTTTTATGACAAGTAAGTATATCTTATGTTTTTATGAAAAGTAAGTATGTTTTTATGAAAGGTAAATACACCTTATGTTTTTATGAAAAGTAAGTATGTTTTTATGACAAGTAAGTATATCTTATGTTTTTATGAAAAGTAAGTATGTTTTTATGAAAGGTAAATACACCTTATGTTTTTATGAAAAGTAAGTATGTTTTTATGACAAGTAAGTATATCTTATGTTTTTATGAAAATGTTTGGATTATTGCTATGAAATCAATCTCACAAGATTGTTATGGGTTCCATATGATATGTTTATGATTATGCTAAGGGGACCGGAGTTTAGTAGCGCTACACATAAGAATTCTTGCCATTTAAGTTCGGTAAAATTCTTGTGTCTCCCTATGTTTATGAGTATTTCGATCCTATCCTATGTTATGATGAAAATGATCCATATGCTTTCAAAAGAAAATTTATGCTTGGTATACTTACTGGGATTTTATAAATCTCACTCCACGATATTTACCATTTTCAGATAATTGAAGGTTCGAGGCGGTCAACATGGAAGTGGCAAAAGTGGTTAAGATTGATGAGATAATTATGTTGAACTTTATGTAAGAAAATTATGTTCTATTTTTATTCACAAACAAAAAAAAATTATGGGATTCTAATTATTCTTTTGAATAATTTTACATTACTATTTAAGTCTCGATAATATGATATGAGTCACTTTTAGTGGCACTCGAATGGTCGAGAATTCGGGTCGTCACAGTTGGTATCAGAGCAAAGAGTTTTAAAAACGATTCTGTAGATTTTGAAATTTTATTTCTTATAAAAAAAAAAAAAAAAAAAAAAAAAAAAATCACTATTCACGTGAACAGTAAAACAACGTGCTATTCATGATGAACAGTGAACGAAATCGCTATTCATTATATAAAAAAAAAAATCTGGGAAATTATTTTTCAAGGACATATTTTCAAAATTTTCTAGAGTTTAGTTTCTTCTTTAATGTATTTGACCTTGAAATTTTAGTTGGGTTAATTATTTTATAAGATTTATGAGTTTAAAACAATGTAAAGATTTGCACATTTTTTTTTACACATGTGATGAAATGAAAAGTTAGTCTATTGGCATGACTTTAAAAGCTTGCTTTATGATAAGAAAAGTTGAATTTTCACATGTCAAGTATGGTTATGATTTTGAAAAGCATGATGAAATTTGATGTGCGAATTTCAAGGACAAAATTCATTTTAAGCAGGGGAGTTTGTAATGTCCTGAAAATTTTATGGACTATAATTAGTTAGTGATATGATGTTTATATTGATGTCTTTGATAAATTTCTTGAAGTTCGGGGACTAAAGGAAAATAAGATTTGACGATAAATTTTATTTGGGTTAAGTTATTAATTATTGATGGGGAGATAATTACTATATCGATATTGGATTTGTTTTGAAGACTGTGATTAATTAGGAATTATGATTCAAGAAAATGTTGATTTGGATACAACCACATTAAATTATTGTTGATTAAAGGAAAATAAGAAATATTTTAACTCATCACTCTACTATGTCACTCTCCACGTATTGACTCCTCGAACCAGGTATGTTATATGCTTTGCAAGTCATTTACGATTTTATTAAGACATGTTAAGTATGAAATCTTCATATGTTATGAATCTTTAAGTGAAATATACATGTTGAGTATGATATGAATTGATAGAAGCCTGAATTTTAATTTATTCCTTTTAATGTAGAATCATGAGACATAGAGGATATTGATATGAATTTTGGTTCATATTAAGCTTAGTAAGACTGACTAAATTAGAAAAATAAGTTGGTTTGTAACTTTTGCCAAAAATATATGGAATAATATATTAAACAAACAAAATTAATAATGAATTCGTACAATAATTTATCCCTTTATCACTACCTTTGTGTAAAAACAAGGGAAAAACTGTGGATGATTATTAGTACTTCCTCTTCAAGTTTCAATTTTCGGTTCAATAATTTATCCCTTTATCACTACCTTTGCTTAAAAGCAAGGAAAAACTGTGGATGATTATTGGTACCACTCTTCAAGTTTCAATTCTGAAAAAAAAAAAATTCGGAAAGAAAAGAAAGAAAGAGAACGGGTGTTGAGCATAATGGGAATAATATGACTTAAGAATGATTTTCAAAATAATTGTTGTCCTCGAGTTTAGAAATGATGAACCTTAAATGGACTTTGCATAATTGATTTTAGACATGGCACTAAGTATGAGAAGTCAACAAAAATGATTAGAAATATGTTCAGATTATCTATCATTTAGATTTAATGAGAAATAGCGAGCCAATTTTATGAAGTTTTATGAGATGTTAAGATTATAAGTGATATGATTTTAATGAGACTTTTATGAGAAGCATTATGAAGTTAGAGATTTAAAGATTTGGTTATTGGGAATTAAGTAATGGATATTATGTTGAGTAAGTGAATTATGCCTCTATATTGAAGAGAAATTTATTATGAACTTTGGCCTTGTGATTAAAATTTGGGAATATGATTTATGACTTATAAATATAAGTATGAGTAATCTTTTGAGCCAATTAAGATATGAAAGGAAGTGATATTGTGATATTGAAAAATATGATTTGAAATTGTTATGTTGAGAAATTATGAATTGAATTATGGGATATTTTTTGATGATATTGAAGTGTTGGAATCGTTTTCAATATTTTTAGATCGTTGTGATCAAATGTGGAGTTATTTATTATTGTGAGTTATGAAGTATGCTTATGGTTTGGGATAAGTCCAAATTACAAGGGAGACTCTGTCCAGAATTTTATCATTTGGAATTAAGAGCATGATATGATAAGCATCCACTAAAGGAATTAAGGTTAGACATGCAAGTTCATTTACATCACAAACGAGATTTAGTATATGATAGCAGAGATTTTATTATTTTCTCATAAGGAGAACACACAAAGAGTCACACTGGAAAAGAAATACATGAAATACGCAAAAGCAAAAGAAAGCAACATGGGAAATTCCTCAAATTGAGAGATGTGTTTCCGGAGTAGCCGTATCCTACCACCTCTGACCTTTTGAGGAAATAAAGAAACCTTCAAAGAGGTGTGTTTCGAGAGTAAGAATACTCCGTAATCTACCACCTGGAACCTTTGAGGTACACACAAGATTTAAACATTAAGGAAATCCTAGGAAATTAGAGGGGTGTCTCGAGAGTAAGAATACTCCGTACTCTACCCCCACCTATTCTAAGATTCATAAAGTTAAGTTTACATTAACCGGACTCCATTTTCGCTTGATTCCCCTTCCTTGCGACCAATCTATCTTAACCCCTGCTGGATCTTGTATTGAGATATATGACTGCAGCTTATCCAGTAGTTCATCAATAGTAGGAGCAGAAATAAGGAGCCTTCTGGAAAATGGAGAGATGAATCCCTGTTCCACAGCATAATCAAGAAAGGTTAACAAACCATCAAAGAAATTGTTAACATTCAGAAGCCCAATAGGCTTAGTATGGAGACCTAGTTGAGCCCACGAGGTAATGTTAAAGATTTCTTCTAAGGTACCAAAACCTCCGGGCAGGGCTATAAAGGCATCAGAACCATATAGCATACAAGTTATCCGTTCATGGATGGATAAGGTTTGAACTTCATGCCCTCGTGTTTTGCCTGCAACATCTACCAAAGGGACAGGTATGACACCGATTACTTTTGATTTCTCTGCAAGAGCAGATTGGGAAACACAACCCATTAGACCACTGCTACCACCCCCATACACAAGAGTGATACCTTTTTCCCCCAGTTTCTTTCCAAGATCTACGGCCGCTTCTAGATAACTGAAGCCTTTCCCCACTTTTGATCCACAAAATACACAAATAGTTTTGATCTGTCGAAGTTTTGGTGCTTCCATCTTTGATAGTATAGAAGAGAAAACTTACGAAGAAGATGTGATTTTGGGATGCCTGAACTATGAAATATGTTTGGCTATTTAAAGCCGGAAAAATTTACTGTTTTTGATTGATTATGAAAAAGTAAAGATTTACTTTTGACAAAATCGGCCAACTTTTGACTGTTTTACCAAAGATATCACCTTTCGGTGATTTATTTCCAGCTTTATCAAAACTCGAGAAAGGAAAATATATTTTATTTCCAAAACGCGTGAAAGAAAACAGCAAAATATTTTAAATGTGTATCAAGAGATTTACCTTATATCATTGTTGAACTGCCAGAAGCCTCATTTTGTAAAACAGACTGGCAAACAGGATCTTTTGCTATTATATTTTGGAGACTATAACGATTTTTGTCCTCGTTAAACTGAGCGTATAAGGAGAGAAGTTCACGTTGCACATAACCACTTGGGTGCGTCTCAAGAGTCAGTCGAATATCATCCAAAGACTCCTTACTCAGTCCACCCTTTATGAATTTGATTTTATCATCCCGATTAGTAGAAGAATATCCTACTGTTTTGCAACAAGTATCACAGTTCCAACGAGCACATTTGTAGCAACCATTCAGCCTTTTTGCTCTTCGTTTCTTTGCGAAGGTGCTTTTGCCTAAACCAGGCATGTGCTTTGGAAATGTCATAGGTAATTCACCAGATAGTCGAACCTTTGCTTCGATCAACCAGCGAACATCTTCTGAAACACCATGAGCCATCAGCAACCTCAATCTTTCGAGTCTTATTCGATAAATTTTCCTCAGATCATTCATTGGAAGACTGGAATAATACTTGCGAATGTTTGTAAGAATGATATCCATGTTTTTGATGGATCTAACCTCTTCCCAGCATGAACTATTTAAAAGCATTAAGGATCGGAGGGAATCCACGTGATATTGATTCCAGCAAGAAAGCGCGGAATAGAATAATGGAAAAGAGGGAACAAGAGTTTATGCGCCGTTTACTTTCTTGATAAAAGGAAGATTTGATGATGACGGGATTTGAGATATGGAATATTTTCTTGGATTTTTGGGTACTGATATTTTGATATAATAATCAAGGTATAGAAATAATACGGGGATACGTGAAAGTGAAATAAGGACTGTATTGAATCAGGATTAATAAGTTTGTGCAAGTGAAAGGAATACCTTACGGAAAATGTTATGATATTTGAGTTAAGAATTTTAATTATTTGGGAGATATTTGTTTATTGAATTTTGCAGAAATTTTGGGTTACAAATATTGGAAAGATAAACTGATGATTATGTTGATATGTGAATAACATGTTTGGGTATATTACATAGAGAATATTCAGGTAATCGTTTTAATTATTTTGGGATATTTGGTGATAAGAAGAAATGACAAATTATTATGGTATGATATGTTAGTAAAGATTTGTTGAAATTTTAGAGATATATACTAATATCTGAGGTCACATGATACGATGATAAGTGACAAGTTACATGAATACTACAAGATATGATGAAATATCACATACGATTGGGAATTTTCATTTTGATTCAGAAGAATTTATGAGTAGACATATGTCTATTATTGATAGAAAAGTCCATGTCTTAAGAAAACAAATTGATGCATTTAGTCAAAGTCCAGTGGGTTAAATATGGTTGGGTTAAATATGGTAGCGATGATGCTACATAAGAAGAAGAAGAAGAGATTCTGATTAAGTATTCAGAAATCATAAGATCAAGTAAGTTTAATTTCGAGGACGAAATTATTTTAAGGAGGTAAGATTGTAGCGACCCAGAATTTTTACGCGATTAATAATTATTTTAATAGAAAATCGTGTCGCTACTATTAAGTTAACGCCGCGACGTATTCGTATAGCCAAGTCAAGAAATAATCGAGATCGTTCGATTTTAAATTAAATTCCGAATTTCTAAAAAAAAAATATCTCCATTCTCTTGATTTAAAGTATATTAAGTCCAAGTACTTAATTCAATGTTATCCCAATATTTATTTATACAAAAATTACTTTTATTATTGAAATTAAGAAAATATATGCAAGCATGGGAGGTTCCATTATATGTAATCATGAAGAGCATAATATTTGTATAAATATGGAAAAGTATATGAATGATTTATATACTCCATTATATATAATCATGAAGAGCATAATAATTGTATAAATATGGAAAAGTATATGAATGATTGATAGACTCCATTATATATAATCATGAAGAGCATATTATTTGTATAAATATGGAAAAGTATATGAATGGTGCTTTACTTTAAGAAAATGATGTGTTAAAATTAATAGAATTGAATGATTATGTTTACAATATGCCAACTTTATACATCTATTTAAACCCATCTCTTTTACACACAACTCTACACATATACACTTATTTCCAACCTCTTGACAAAATCCACAAGTAAGAGAAATTCAAGGTGGTCAAGAAAGTTTTGGTCCATTTACTACTACACTTCATTTTAATCTTTTAAAAGGTAAGTATATCTTATATTTTTATGAAAAGTAAAATACCTTATATTTTTAAGAAAAGTAAGTATATCTTATGTTTTTATGAAAATTAAGTATGTTGTTATGAAAGGTAAATATATCTTATGTTTTTATGAAAAGTAAGTATGTTTTTATGAAAGGTAAATACACCTTATTTTTTATGAAAAATAAGTATGTTTTTATGACAAGTAAGTATATCTTATGTTTTTATGAAAAGTAAGTATGTTTTTATGAAAGGTAAATACACCTTATGTTTTTATGAAAAGTAAGTATGTTTTTATGACAAGTAAGTATATCTTATGTTTTTATGAAAAGTAAGTATGTTTTTATGAAAGGTAAATACACCTTATGTTTTTATGAAAAGTAAGTATGTTTTTATGACAAGTAAGTATATCTTATGTTTTTATGAAAATGTTTGGATTATTGCTATGAAATCAATCTCACAAGATTGTTATGGGTTCCATATGATATGTTTATGATTATGCTAAGGGGACCGGAGTTTAGTAGCGCTACACATAAGAATTCTTGCCATTTAAGTTCGGTAAAATTCTTGTGTCTCCCTATGTTTATGAGTATTTCGATCCTATCCTATGTTATGATGAAAATGATCCATATGCTTTCAAAAGAAAATTTATGCTTGGTATACTTACTGGGATTTTATAAATCTCACTCCACGATATTTACCATTTTCAGATAATTGAAGGTTCGAGGCGGTCAACATGGAAGTGGCAAAAGTGGTTAAGATTGATGAGATAATTATGTTGAACTTTATGTAAGAAAATTATGTTCTATTTTTATTCACAAACAAAAAAAAATTATGGGATTCTAATTATTCTTTTGAATAATTTTACATTACTATTTAAGTCTCGATAATATGATATGAGTCACTTTTAGTGGCACTCGAATGGTCGAGAATTCGGGTCGTCACAGTTGGTATCAGAGCAAAGAGTTTTAAAAACGATTCTGTAGAGTTTTAATAATAACATGATATATTATTTCAAATAATTAGGTTTGTAAAAGTAATTTTTTTTTTCAGAATGTAAGGTTAAAAGTAGACAATTCTTTTTAATTTATGCATAGATTATTTTATTGGTATAAAATGAGCATGAAATGTTTTTTTTTTTGAATAATAAATACAAAGATGAAATAGTGATACGATCCAAACTAGGCATCGAAGGTCGAAGTCGAGACATCGGCAGTATGACGGTGATCTACGTGGAAAACGGAGCAAGTTCCGTGTTGGTGTTGAGCCGGGAGGAAGAAAGGATCAAGCCGAGACGAGTGGTCGAAATTCCTTGTGCAGAAAAATCATTACGGCCGTAATGAAGGCCCTTCACGGCCGTAACCCATATAATCACAGACGTAAAAGTTATTATCACGGCCGTAACCAATTCTCGAAGGAAAAAGGAATAATTTCAGCAGAATAAGACTTACGGTTGTAAGTCTGGAAGTTATGGCCGTAACATCTAAGCCGAGGGAATTTCACAGTCGTAATCAATTTCGTCACGGCCGTAACTATTGAAGCAGTTTTGGACCCGAGAGGCATTTACCGCAGTAACTGGATCCTTCACGGCCGTAACTGAGGAGCGGGTCAAATTTTGCGAGAATTTTAATTATTTTGTTTCCTTTTTGGTTTTTAATTTATTTTCCTATTTTAATCTAATTAGGATTCTGTTTTGAGCCCAATTAGCGGCTATGTTATTTTTCTTATTTATATTCCTTTTCATTATTGTAAAAGACGGTACAGTTTTGAGATTATTGAATTTGAGTTGAGAGAGTTTTCTCCAATTGAAAAGTTGAGGAGTCCCTTTTGTGTTCTTCGATAACAAACCCAACTTATCAAATATTGTGAAATATTTGTGGCGTTGAACTTATCAAATATTCGCGAGAATATTTGTGGTGTTTCCAATTAGACTCTTATCAAGGAAATTGACAAGTCCTTGTGATGTTTCAAAAACCTTGGATCTCGATTATGCATCGTCAATCTTGCGTCGTGAATCTTTGGTCAAGGTCCTATCGTCAATTTTATCTTTCTAGTATTTTAATTCTTGTGTTCTTATATTTGTTTGGCTGAATCTGGATCTTTCCTACGTTTTATTTTCGTTATTCCGCGTTTTTCGTCGAGATTCCCCGATTGTGATCGCATCAAATAGACATTGCATAAATTAGATAAATATAAGTTT
The DNA here is from genome assembly GCA_963555705.1 of Ligustrum vulgare. Taxonomy (NCBI): domain Eukaryota; kingdom Viridiplantae; phylum Streptophyta; class Magnoliopsida; order Lamiales; family Oleaceae; genus Ligustrum; species Ligustrum vulgare. The sequence goes on along the minus strand of OY743172.1, from coordinate 394,509 downwards.
ATATTTTTTAAAACAATCATTACAATTTATAAACAACATCATTTTTTTAAAACTCATTTTCTGCCACATTTTACCAATAAAATAATCTACAAATAAACTAAAAAATTCTCTACTTTTAAACTTACATTCTGAAGGAAAAAATTAGGCTGCGTTATCTTTGGCGTTTTCCAGCCGTTTTTCGTTTTCCATTTTCGAAAACGCGGAAAACGCGTTCTCTTGAGCCGTTTTCGGAAAACGTTTTCGAAAACGTTTTCAAAATTTGTAAAGGAAATGGAAAACGTGAAAATCACGTTTTTCGCGTTTTCCAAAATTTTTGCCTTGTAAGCGGAAAACGCGCGTTTTCCACTTAAAAAAAAAATAAATTTAAAATAATCAAAAAAATTTGAAATTTGTCAAAATTTATCATTTTTAATTACATTATTGGTCCCTGATTTTCAAAACTTGTCATTTTAATCCTCAAATTTTGAAATTTCTTTCGAAAATATCATAATTTATTTGCAACTTAGGTCCCTCAACTTCAGATTTTGTTGTACATTAGTTCGCAAATTTTACTTTTCTTTTAATTTAGTCCTTTTCGTATTTGCTTTATAGGTCATTGTCTTCAAACATGTATAACTTTTGATGTACAACTCCAAATTGCACTCTGTTTTTTTCCGTAGAACTCCAAATTCAACAATCTTTCTGATGATGTATCATGTGCTTAATTATTAAACCTTTATTTTTTACTTTTGTATTGTAGACACTTATTTTGTAAGGGCATAATTAATTAACGTAAATTGATTTTTGCAAATTTTATTGAAACTTAAATTTTAAACGTTATGAGTGCTTACTAGAAGGATGTATCTATATAAAGTATTAAATGGAACGATTACTTTAGAAGGGAAAATTACTACTCAAATGTGGAAAGATTACTTTAGAAGGGCAACATGAATTTTTGAACTTTTTTTGTATAACCAAATTGTGTGATAGGGGTTATTTCATTTATTTTTGTTGTGTAACTCAAAATATGATATCTTTATTTCATTTATATTCACAAATAATATGAAATAATTTTCTTCAAAATTTTAAACAGAACGCGTTTTCCAGCTTTTCATTTTCGAAAACAGTTTTCAGAAATAACAAACCAAACGCGTTTTCAGCAATTTCGAAAAAAGTCACAGAAAATGGAAAACAGAAAACATTTTCGAAAATGAAAACAGGAAACTGAAACACAAAGAGAACGCAGCCTTACTATTTCAAACCTCATTACTTGAAATAATGTGTCGTGTTATTATTAGTCCCTTGTTTGAGACCCGTCATTTCAAATAATGTGGTTTGTAAAATTTTTATAGAACCTGATTATAATCAAATTATTTGGAAAAATGTATTTTTGAATAGTGATTTTTGAGAGAATGTGTGTTTAAAAGTACGAGAGAGAAAATATATTAAAATTTAATGGGTATCAAAAAAAGGCAGATTGTGTAGTAAATGATACTTTGAATAATGAATATCAAGATGAAATAGACATTGCTTAAATTAGATAAATATAAGTTTATGTTTTTTAATGCAATTATTACAATTTATAATCAATAAACAACATTTATCAAATTATTTTTTAATCACACACATTTTTTCTTCTCTTTAAATCACACGTTTTCGCTACACTTATTGAAAACATCATTTTTTTAAAAAATTCTTTTTTGCCACATTTTACCAATAAAATAATCTACACGTAAAAAAGATATATCTACTTTTAACCTTACATTCTGAAAAATTTACTATTTCAAACCTCATTATTTAAAATAATGTGTCGTGTTATTATTAGCCCCTGTTTGAGACCCATTACTTTAAATAATATGATTTGTAAAATTTTTGTAAAATGTATGATAGATACTTAACACTTATATGTGTATTAAAAATTATTATGATAAAATAAAAGATAAGAATGACACATTACAAGAGACCAAATTACAAAAATATACATAGCAAGACAAAAAAGTTAAAAAGAAAAATATATAAAATAATAAGACAAAAAAAAATGGCTGGAACAAATTGCTTTCCAAGCAATTAATGAACACACGTGTGCTATGCAAAGTTTAAAAAAAAAATATTTGGGAGGGAAATTGAAGTCAATTGTTGGTCAGACTTCTTGTTTTAAAATAAAGTAAGTATAGATATAAGCTTATGGATTTTTATGTAATTATTATAATTTATAAATTAATTTATAAACGATACAATTTCTGAAACTATTTTTTAACCACTCACATTTTTTCACCACTTATTCAAAACATTTTTTTTTTCAAAACTCATTTTTTTCCACATTTTACTACTATTTCAAACATCATTATTTGAAATAATGTGTGGTTTAAAATAAGAGAGAGAAAATTATAACAATGTTTTATTGGAGAATGTGTGGTTAAAAGTATAGAGAGAAAAATGTATTAAAATTTAGCCCTTGTTTGATTCGATTTAAATTTTTCTCTTTTTCTACAGTACTCAATCTCAACCATTCATTAAAAGTCAAGCCCACCATATTTGACTTTTTAACCAAATCCCAATCATCAATTCTCTTAAAAATCACTATCATTTCCAAAAAATTCTTTTTAAATAATACCAAACACACACTTAATGGGTATTGTTGAGATCGTACCCCAAATGTGGCACATTTGGCCACCAGTGAAGGCCCAATGAGGGCCTATGGACTTTAGCCCATGATTAAAAGTTCAGGATATCTCCCTGGGCCAATGACCGAGGTGGAAAAGCACACGAGCTCCTCTGGCCGAGCTGATTTGTGTCTAGCAGACGCGCTTTATGCTTAGTCGAGGTGCTTACGGTGGCGCCTCGGATGTAAAGATGCGACAAGAGATGAAGTCAGAGATGTGACACCGCCTTTACCAAGATGTGACAGGCGCACATCCCCTACGAAATGTAGCAATGATTACGGTCAAAAAGCAAGGTTGTCCCCTCCAAGAGCTAGGGTGAATACACGTGTAAAAGTCCGCCATGTGTCACAATCTAGAACAACGAATCCTTCTATAAATAGAGCACACTTGCCTCCAAGGAAGGGGTTAGCATTTTCGTTCTCTTAACTGAATATTTTACTCTCACTCCCCTTTCTCTCTTTTACACACTTATATTTCCCGCACTCAATTTATATTTACTTGAAATGAGCACTGACTTTGGCATCGGAGTGCAAATGGGAGCCACCTCGACCCCCTTTGCAAACCGATTGTTTGTCACAGTGCGCAGGAGATCCACGTGTTCAAGAGGGAGGAGCTGAGACGTGTTGGTTCAAGGTCCAGCCGGATTTTGTGGTCAACATTTTGGCGCCGTCAGTGGGAAGCCATACTCTAACCACGAAAACACATGATGAAAAGCCACACATAGAAAGGAAGTTTTGAAAAATGACGAGTAACCTCTTGCAAAAGAGCGGAGAACTGCAAGGACTTTGAAATATAAGTTTAGTACCCTTGAAAAAGGCGTAAAGTTTTGAAATATAAGTTTATTAACCTTGAAAAAGGCGTGAAACTTTGAAATATAAGTTTATTAACCTTGAAAAAGGCGTGAAACTTTGAAACATAAGTTTGTTACCCTTGAAAAAGGCGTGAAACTTTGAAATATAAGTTTATTAACCTTGAAAAATGCGTGAAACTTTGAAACATAAATTTGTTACCCTTGAAAAAGGCGGAAAACTTTTAAACACAAGTTTATTAACCTTGGAAAAGACAAGAACTTTGAAACATGAGTTTATTAACCTTGAAAAAGGCTTAAAACTTTGAAACATAAGTTTGTTAACCTTGAAAAAGGCGGAGACTTTGAAATATAAGTTTAACAACCTTGAAAAAGGCTTGGAGCATTGAGATAAAATTCCATTTATCCTTGGAAGATAAACTAAAACCAAGAAATTTTTCTAAACATAAACGAAAGCGACGATGATATTAACCCTCGTAGGGGTAGAAATGGCCAGCACAGCGAGGAGGAGGCTCCTTAAGGACCTCATGAGAACACCAATGAGGGAGTGGCCCAGCCTAACCCTCCATGCCGGCACCATAATCGCCGCATGCTACGAGACATGACTCGGATGGTAGCCCAAATGCTGGAAATGTAGAAACAGCAGATAGAACAAACTGCTGCGGTGAATGCTTACATGGCTAGAGGGTATGTTATGAACGAGCCAATCATACCCCCGCAATACTCACAGCCACATTACTCACCATCCGATGCGGCCACTGCCTCCTATTATTATCAAGATCCACAGGCATATGCCGAGGTGGAATCCGAGCCCCTCTACGAAGAAGGCCCGGAGCATGAAGCACCTGAAGAACAAGACCAACTCCCAGCTAGATGCAGGGAGGCTTCGCCCAAAAAATCTGGCAGTGTCTTCAACCGGATATGAGGGTTATTCAGAGGCAAGCGAGGGGGTCGAACTGATCAAGGTCGGCACAATGCAGTTGAGCCTAGAAATAGGAGAGAGCGACGCGCTGAAGAAGCCTTGTTGCAGAGTCAAATGCATAGGGACCAGCATGGTACGGGAGCAGAAAAGTTGGCCCCCACACATGAGCCTAGGAATAGGCAGGAAAGGAGAGCCGAAGCAGTTCGGACCAAATCTCGTAATGAGTTACCAACCCATGAAAGGCCAAATTACGGCCGAGTTTTATCACCACAAAGGCAGAAGTACGCTCCACCACCCTATGACCAATACCATGACCCAATGTATTCCAGTCATGACGAGAACAGTGAACTACCCTTATACGAGCTGGATGACGAAGAGGAAATAAGTCCCTTCACGGAGGGCATCCGTAGGTGCCCAGTGCGTCATGACTTCTAAATGCCAGAAATAACAAATTATCCTGGCCGAGGTGACCCTGACGATCACTTGCTAAACTATCGCGCTAGCATGGAAATAGCCGGAGCCACTCCGGCACTGAATACAAGGCTTTTGCTTTAACTCTGGAGGGAAGTACGATACGATGGTACAAAAAGCTCCCTCCGGGTAGCATCCACAGTTGGAGAGATTTGAAAACAGCCTTTAAAAATGACTTTGTTTCCTCCAGGCCTGGCCAACTCCTACTCCAACGCCTTCAGGATCTAAGACAAGAAAGGGATGAATCTCTGAAAAGTTACCTAACTCGATTTACCGAAGAGATGCACATTTGTGAAAACATCACCGAGGCGGAGATGTTTTTTGCTTTGAAAGGAGGGATAGATATGACGAGCATGTTTTGGAGGGATGTCCGAAGCAGGAAACCAAGGGATTACAATGCCCTAATAGACCTGATAAAGGAGGAGATCGTATCAGAAAAATGGCTAGGGCCAGAGACAACCACCCTCAAGAGAGATACAATCTTGGGTATTCTAATGAAGCAAACCTCAAGAAATGAGGTAACAAGGATAGGTTCGGAAGTAACCGAGGTGGAGCGCCGCGTCCATTTTCGGGGATAGGGTCTAGCTATGCAGCAGAAATCATGGAAGCTATCCCCAACTTACACTCCAACGCTCCTTCTCAGAATCCTCCCACTTAAGGAAGGATGGAGAGTAGCCGAATTGGAAAACAGCCCATGATTGGGGCTTACTACGCATACCACAGGTATTACGGTCATGCAACGGAAGATTGCAGGGAAATTCACATGTTAGCAGACCAAAAGGCATATGGAAGAAGGGGAAATGATTTCTCCCCTGACCAGGGGAGAACTCAAAAATCAGGTGGCCAGAAGTTCAACCGAGCTGACAGGAGAGCTCCGCGGAAGAACTCGACCAAAGAGAGGATTGACAATCGTCAAAGAGACAGGAACAAGGGCCAGGATACCGCCTCGGCACATGCAAAGATACACGGGAACTTCCTATGCCTGTGGCCGACCTTCCTATTCTTGAAATCGATATAATATTGGGAGGCCTCCACCCAGGTGGGAGCACAAACAACTCCCAAAAGAGATATATCAGAGAAGCCAAACAGCCCGCCAACATGAATTACCATATCCATTCACATCCTGTTGGGATACCTCGGACAGAATCTATCACATTTATCCAAGACGATACCATTGGAGTACACTTCCCACACAATGATGCATTGGTTATCAGGGTAGTAGTGGCTCGGAATGGGTTGTCACGAATGATGGTGCCTCGGTAAATGTGATTTACGGGGTAACTTTTGAAAAGATGGGGATCAACACTCCACTCATTCCAGTTCGGATCCAATAAATGGATTCACTGGGGATAGCATAACCCCCAGAGGATCTATAACCCTTATGACTGAAGTAGGGCAAGTGCCAACTCTTTCCAGAATCTCCATGGAATTCTTGGTTGTGGACAAAATCTCCTCCTATCATGGCTCAATTGGGAGGCCAGGTCTCATCGACTTGGGAGCTGCAACTCATAAAAAATACATGTGCATGAAACTCCCCACGGAGCATGGTGTTGCAACTATAAGGGGGAGCCAAACTGATTCGCGGGCCTGTTACACAAACACAATCCGAAAATTTCAGGACCGGAGCTTGAACATGAATTGCGATGTGACAATAGCCGAAGCCGGTCCAGACCCTGAAAGACTGGGTGGAGGACCTTCAGAAATTGAGGATGTTACAATGGCAATGGAAGAAGATCTGGCAGATCTGGACCCAAGAATAGCAGGAGGAAATCGCTCCACTCCAGCCGAAAGGTTGGAATGCTTCGGTGTAGATCCACTTGACCCAATCAAGGAGTTGCAGATTGGATTGGATTCACCGGTTGAATACAAAGATTAGCTGAAAAGCTTCTTACTTGAGAACCTCGATGTATTCACATGGAAACATGATGACATGGTGGGAATCGATCCTAAAGTGACCTGTCACAGACTCCAGCTTGATCCCAGAAGCCTTGGGCACAGGCAAAAGAGAACGCCTATGAGTTCTGATAAGTATGAGGCCTTGAAAGAAGAGGTTGCGAAGCTGTTGAAAAATGGCTTTATCAGAGAGTCCCGGTATCCGAAGTGGGTATCAAACCCTGTTTTAGTACCAAAACATAATGGGAAGCTGAGAGTATGTATTGATTTTTCGAATTTAAACCAGGCATGTCCCAAAGACAGTTTTCCACTGCCTCAGATTGATCAGTTTGTTGACTCCACAACGGGACATGAGAAGCTGAGTTTTATGGATGCTTACTCCGGGTACAATCAAATCCTCATGTATGAATCAGATGAGGAGCATACTTCGTTTATTACAGATAGGGGACTCTATTGTTAAAAAGCTTGCCATTTGGCTTTAAAAATGCTGGAGCTACCTATCAAAGGTTGGTAAATCGCATGTTTTCAGAACAATTAGGAAACACCATGGAGGTATATGTTGATGATATGCTGGTCAAAAGTATGGTCTCCACAGAGCATATCCGCCATTTGTCAGAGGCCTTCGATGTTTTGAGGAAATATCGAATGAAGCTCAACCCAGCGAAGTGCGCTTTTGGGGTAGCTTCTGGAAAATTTCTTGGATTCATGGTGAATAAGAGGGGGATCGAAGCCAATCCCGATAAAATCAATACTTTGTTAAGCATGCGATCACCTCAGAATCCAAAAGAAGTGTAAAGCTTGACGGGGAGAATTGCGGCCTTAAATCGATTCGTTTCCAAATCCACTGAAAAATGTTTACCATTCTTTAAGGTCTTGAAGGGAGGGAAGCGATTTCAATGGACACCAGAATGTGAGCAGACTTTTGCCGACTTGAAAGCATTCTTGGAACATGCCACATTACTATCAAAACCAAAGGCTGGCGAGCCTCTCTACTTGTATTTAGCCGTATCAAAAGAGGCTGCTAGCTCGGTATTGGTCAGGGAGGAGGATGGGAACCAGTTCCCAGTATATTATGTAAGCAAAGCCATGCTGAATGCTGAGACACGTTACCCAGATATGGAAAAACTTGCTCTCTCTTTGATCACAGCATCCCGCAAGCTCCGTCCCTACTTTTAGTCGCACTCCATACACGTGCTCACCAACTTTCCTATGAGACAGGTGTTACAGAAACCGGATGTATCTGGAAGTTTAATGAAATGGGCGATTGAAATTAGCCAGTTCGACCTACACTATGAGCCTCGGACCGCTGTAAAGGGTCAAGCATTAGCGGATTTCATAGTTGAGTTCACACATCCGCCGGAGGTTGAGATGGTTGATAACACGAATGACAGTCGAGAGTGGAAATTGTTTGTTGATGGGTCCTCGGCTGAGGGACGATCCGGTGCGGGAATAATGTTAATAAGCCCAGAAGGGTTCAAATTGCACAGTGCTATCCGTTTTGACTTTAAAGCCTCAAACAATGTCGCTGAATACGAGGCGCTACTAGCTGGGCTGAGACTTGCGAAAGCTTCGAAGATTAAGTCCGTAGTGGCAAATAGTGATTCGCAGCTCGTTGTGAGTCAGTTTAATGGACAATTTTCAGCCAAAGAACCAGCTATGGTCGCCTACTTGAAGAAAGTAAGGGATTTGGCTGTACACTTCGGAAAAATGGAGTTACGACACATTCCCAGAATTGAGAATTCCAACGCCGATGCTTTATCCAAACTAGCAAGCAGCAATGATTCAGAGCTCCATAATATGATCCCAATTGACCATATGTCGACCTCTTCTATTGAGCCAGGGATGGAGATTTTGGCAATAGAAGAGGAAGGATCCTAGATGAATCCTATACTAGCATACTTGAAGCATCATACAGTGCCAGACGAGCCTGAAACAGCTCGGAAGTTGCAAAGATATGCTGCAAATTTCGTACTTTTGGATGACCTTCTCTATAAACGGAGCTTTACCTCCCCTTTGCTGAGATGTGTGGGGCCAGAAGAAGGACGGTATGTGATGAAAGAAATCCACGAGGGCATATGTGGCAACCACGTCGGGGGGTTATCACTAGCTCGGAAAGCCCTTAAATAGGGATATTTTTGGCAGACTATGCGAAAGGACTCTCATGACTTCTTGCGCATGCAACCATACCGCATCAGCCGTATCACAAGCTAACTGTGGTGACTATCCCTTGGCCTTTTGCGAAGTGGGGGATTGAAATTATTGGTCCTATGCCTAGGGGTGCTGGTAATAATTGCTTTGCAATAGTGGCAATTGACTACTTCACTAAGTGGGTCGAGGCGGAACCCCTAATGAGGATTACCGAGGCCAACACCACAAAGTTCATCTGGAAAAATGTCATATTCCGGTTCGGAATACCGCACTCACTCGTTAGTGATAATGCAAAATAGAAGCATGGATGAATTGTGCGAAGATTTGGGAATTAAGAAGTTATTTTCATCTCCACATCACCCACAGGCTAACGGACAGGTCGAAACTGTGAACAAGACCATAAAGAATACCCTGAAAAGGAAGCTGGAGTCCAAAAAGGGCGCATGGATAGATGAGCTCCCACAAGTATTATGGGAACTTCGAACCACCTCGCACACTATCACTGGTGAAATGCCTTTCTCCTTAGCATATGGATCCGAGGCGGTATGTTCGATCCAAATTGGGGTCCCCTCTCTTCGTCAAATCTACTATGACGAAGTGGGAAACGAAGAAACACAAAGGGCTAATTTGGATTTCATTCTGGAAAAACGGAATGATTCTCAAGTGGTAACGACCAGGTACCATGAGAAAATGGCCCCCTATTACAAAAAAAGGGTTAAGAGTCGGTACTTTAATATTGGGGACTTAGTCCTCAAAAAAGTTCTTCCTTCAACTCAAGAACCAGGAGTAGGGACTTTAGGTCCTAACTGGGAAGGCCCTTACAAAGTCTTTGCGGAGGTGGTACCCAGAACGTACATGATCGAGGACTTATCTGGGGTACCTTTATGTAATCCTTGGAACACGGATCACCTTCATCATTATTTTCAATAAATCAAATCCCTCTTCAGTGGTTACAACATTACCATATGATTTTATAAAATCCTAAATGAGTTACGTTTAGGGTTGTACCAGCTACTGATTAGACAAACATATCGGATAAACACAAATTCCTAAATTATTTTGGGTATAAGACCACATGTCTTCTCCATGCATGAGTTTTGTTAAAAACAAGGGACTCTTATAAGCCTACACTGCGATCACTGCGTATGAGTTGAAAGTGTTAACACCATCAAGGGGAGTTCAATCAGTTCATACAAATTTGTAAACATAGGTGGTACAGAGTATAAGACAAAAATGTTCAAAAATTCAATCAAAACCAGATCTAACCAGCAAACATGAATGCCTTGGGGCTACTTAGATCTGATGGACTATATATATATATATATCTTCATACAATGCGTTCGTGAGGCATTTGTATCTGGAAGCGTTCACACTTAAATAGATAAACATTGAACTGAATACAAAAAAAAAAAAAAAAATCATTGCATTCATAAAATCAAATTATATACAATTTGAATGTTGTTACATTTACAATATAAGGTGCCATTGCACTTACAAAAAAAAAAAAAAAAAAAAACAACAACAAGGCAAATACAAAAAAGGATCATTGCGGAGGGACATCCTCTGAAGAGCCCTTTCCAGGTGCACCCAAAGGATCTGCAGGGTCGTTAGGAGAATCATCTTGAGGTTCGGGGTATAGGGCTTCAATGGAGGATATGTCCAGAGTTGGGAAAACTTCCTTCACATCCCTCAAAGTCATCCTGGCCCCTATGTTCCCAAAGACCCTCTGCATGGCCTCGTATTCTGGGGTCTCTTCAAAAGTGTCTTTAAAATTTTGGATAGCCTCAGACACTTTGGCATTTAGAGTGTTTTCCACCCGTGTCATGACGGTCTGCTCCAGAACCTCCGTGATCCTAGTTTGCATGTGCCGTTCTAAAGAGGCAAGGTCCTCCTCCGCCTTTGCCTTAGCCTCCATCTCCCTCCCTAATTTTTCGTTGGCTGCTGCCACCTCAGCCTCCAGCTTAGACTTGGCTGCGTTAGCGACGGTCAAAGCTTTAGATGTGATGGACTTTGCACGGTTGGAGTCATCTAGTTTCTTGTACAAAGCTGCCACGTCTGACTCAGAGGCCTGGAGGTCGTGTTTCAATTTATCATTATCTTCCTGGAGGCGCTTAGCGTTAGCCCTCTCCTCGAAGGAAGATTTACGGGCTATGGACAACTGAGTTTTGAGGTCATTTATTTCCTTTAGCATGTTGTCTGCATGGCGGAGAGCGGTCTCAGCATCTTTCTTGTCCCGCTGCACCTCCTCCACGGAAGATTTCACCTCGTCAATAAGGGCCAGCGCCCTGGCGTTCCTGGCTTTAGCAGCGAGCAGCTTCCGAGACGAACTGGCACTGGAAGAAAAGGCAAACCAGCCCTCCGTCCAAAATTGTTCAGTAATTAATGCGGCCCTGGCGGGAGGAGAACTGGGGGAGTCGAATAGAGAAGGACTGAAGGTAACATCTTTGGGGAGAACGCTGATTTTAATGCGCTTGAGCTCTTTTGCTCCCTCAGGTGTCACTTCGTAAGCCAAATCTGGGATAGACACAGATAGCTCGTCCTCCAAGTCCTGAATCTCTGGTGGCAGAGGTGCGGAGGTGGATTCCTTGTCCTTGCCCCTTCTGAGCCTCTTCAAGGGGGCGGGATCTTCCTCGGATACGCGCTCGAAAATATCCTCGGAGAATGAGGATGGCGCAGAGACATCCTTAGCCTCCCTCTCTCTCTTAGAGCCACCCCTATATGACTTTTTCCCTTTCCCCTTTGCGGTAGCTCTTTTGGGATCAGTCTCCTTTTCTATGCTGGGCTGTTGGGGACCCACTGGTAGCAGATTGGGTGGTGGCAGTAGGGTGGGAAGAAGACCCTGAAGTTGGGCTATGGACGCCTCAGACGCCTCCTTTGCCACCCCAACTTGCAGGTTAGCCAGTACCGCTTTCTGCTTCTTTTCAATCTCACTGTCGTGGCGAAGGGCAGGAGGGATCTTTTTAGCCATGAGTCCTGATAAGATTCGAAGTGCGGAAGAAACGCCGGAAAGTTTCGAACTCAGGTTGTGGTTGGACGGATAAATCATGACCCGATATTCACGACGCGATGACTCGACGATGCGGAATAAAGAACCACCACTTTCGAAACGCCACAAGGATTTGTCCAATCTCCCTGATTAGTTTCTGGATTTGAACGCCACAAATATTCTAGAAAATATTTGATAAGTTCGATATTTGAACGCCACAAGAAATATTCTTGATAAGTTCGAAAAACATAGGAATCCACCTATAACTTTTATTGAATCCTCAATAAAAACTGTTTATATCAAAATCAAATCTGAATTACGATGAATGGAAAAAACGTATAAATAAGCAAACAAAAACCCTAGCCACTAATTGACTCAAAATAGAATTCTAATTAGACTAAAATTCTAAAATAGGCAAACAAATAATTAAAAACAAAATTTAACCTAAAAATACGCAAAAACCCTAATTTCCGTCTGCATAATTAACTTGCTGTTTTGAAGCCCAAAATGATGGAATTTGGCCATAAAATCAGTCGGCTCAAGGGCTTTAGTCCATGAGTTTTGCTTAGTGGCTCATTTCTACTCGAAAAACACATATTATGCCTCTAATTTCGACATAGTTGACTGGATTGCACTTTTATTTGGCTTGAATATTTAACTTTTTCCGTCAAGCCTGCTATGACTCCGATTGTCGAGGGTCCGGAACACATCAAGTCCTTTCAAAGAAATCTTCGGGAAGTCCTTGGAACCTAGCAAGAAAAGAAGAAAAATGGGGTTATGAACAAAAGAGGTACAAGATATAAAGGCAATAAGGAAACAAACTTACTCATGGCTCGCATAAGACCGTGTTTAACAAATAATTTTTTTTTGTTGAATGACCTCCTGGAAAGTGCCCTTGTAAGCAAACAAGCGCCTTACTGCCGCTAAGTCTGCGTTAGGGAGGAGGCGGGCAAAAGTGTCCCCTGCCATAAACTAATAACATGTTAGGAACCAGTCAAGAAAAGTGAATAGAAATTAAAAAGCAAATGACACATGACACTTAAAGACACTAAAGCAAGTACAAGACTCACTAGGTAGGGAAAGAGTTCGGAGAATTGTAATTTCTGGACTAGGGTCCACAGGAGAGCTCTGCCAATCCCCAGCGACCCAGAACCATTAGTTCCTCCAGTTCTTTATCGAGGTTGGATGACCGGTAATAACAGGAGGATATGAGCCCCTGGGAGACAAGTAATACCAATCTTTGACGTCCGACCTCACGTCTCTTTCCCTTCTAACTGATTTCTTCAAAGTATAGAGGGTATGAATGATGTGCAGTGAGATGGGATAGTCAGGGTTGACCTCTTGCCACACTAACCAAGTACCCATAGCCTGTGTCCAGAAGTCGGGGGCCAGCTGGTTGGGGCACAGGTTGTAACTCCTAAGCAACGCCCTGAAAAAGGGGTGCAGGGGTAGCCTCATCCCGCAAGATAGAGCATCATAACATATGGCCACTTGACCTGGGGGAGGGCTGCAGGGTCGGCAAGAAGGTGTAGGTTGCACTAATCGAACCCCTTCTGGCATCCTGAATTTTTCCGAGGCTCCAGCCGGTCAACCCCTCGAATTTCAGTGGCAATCTCACTGCTCTCCCATGATTCTGGGTTTGAATCAGGATCAACATGATAGCCAAAAACTTTGTTAACCTGATTAACCCAATCCTCCACTTGGGCGATCTCCTCTGCGGTCAGGCCCAACTCTTCCCTATGTGCCCTAAATGGGGCCCTAACAATTAAACCGAGGTCCTGGTGACCGGAAGAAGAGCCTACTGCCTTTTCTCTTCCCAAATCCCTGTCCCGCTTGCTTCGAAGCTTTCTCAAAGATGCCTCTTTCTCGGATGACAGATGAGCCATGTAGTTTTGATATTTTTCTCCCTCGCTGTCAGAATCACTCAAATAAATTATACCACTGATTTTCCTATTCCTCCTCTTAATCTGCTCCCTAAAGAAGCGGGAACTAAAAATCGATAAAGATATGGGGCAGAAACTTCTGACAGGAATCGCCATTGCTAACATTTCCTGTGAACTCGTTCCCCCAACTCTTTCCATTTTTTGTTCTTAAAGATGGGTCAGACTCATCAGAAGGAAAACAAAATGCAAAACGAAATTTTCAAACTCACACTCAAAGATTAGAAATAGAAAAGTTTTGCACATACAAAGGAAAAGAAATTTACCTTCAAAGAACGAACGTTCGAGATTGTACACTTGAAATGAGGAACACGCCAATGAAAGCTGTTGAATGGCAAGGACGGTTTGCTGGGTAGAAAATCCTTAAAGAGAAGACGCGAGACTTGAAAGAAAGGAAAAAGCAATACAACCTTTTGCGAGAGTGTTACTGCAAAAATTCTGAGAAAATGGTAAAGGGAAGATAATGAGACGAATGAGGATTTATAGGGAACCTAATGATCTAGAACCCTTGGTCTTTGAGCCGCATGATTGATGCGGGTAACCCACGCCTCTTGGGGAATGGTCTAATCAAAGCGCCAGCTGTCGGAGGAAGGGATGAAACCGTTCAGCTACCACAGTGAGTGCCACGCGCGGCAAAAATGTCACTCCCATCACCTTTTATATTTCTTGGGAACCAATATCAGTAGCCCCTTTTTATTAAATACGCCGCCTAAGAAACGCGCTAGTGCGATCCCAACCTTCACTTAGGAGGGAAAAGCCAAAGTAGGAGGTCGGCTATACTATGAATCCGAACTTTCCATAAGGAATGCCATTCCTGACCCTAAAAATCGCCGCGCTACATAGTGACTCCCAGTGAGCGGATGGCGGAACAATTACAAAATATTGGATATAACAAGTGATGAAACTTGAAAAAAATTATTTTTGCGAAATTATGACAAATTCGATCCGCCAATGAATGACCACATCGGATTTGAGGGACTAGTGTTGGGATCGTACCCAAAATGTGGCACATTGGGCCACCAGTGAAGGCCCAATGAGGGCCCATGGACTTTATTCCATGATTAAAAGTTTAGGATATCTCCTTGGGCCAATGGCCGAGGTGAAAAAGTACACGAGCTCCTCTGGCCAAGCTGATTTGTATCTAGCAGACGCTCTTTATGCTTAGCCGAGGTACTTACGGTGGTGCCTCGGATGTAAAGATGGGACAAGAGATGAAGTCAGAGATGTGACACCGCCTTTACCAAGATGTGACAGGCACCCATCCCCTACGAAATGTAGCAATGATTACGGTCAAAAAGTAAGGTTATCCCCTCCAAGAGTTAGGGTGAATACACGTGTAAAAGTTCGCCATGTGTCACAATCTAGAACAACGAATCCTTCTATAAATAGAACACACTTGCCTCCAAGGAAGGGGTTAGCATTTTTGCTCTCTTAACTGAATATTTTACTCTCACTCCCCTTTCTCTCTTTTACACACTTATATCTCCCGCACCCAATTTATATTTCCTTGAAATGAGCACTGACTTTGGCATCGGAGTGCAAACGGGAGCCACCTCGGCCCCCTTTACAAACTGATTATTTGTCATAGTGCGTAGGGAGGAGCTGAGACGTGTTGGTCCAAGATCCAGCCTGATTTTGTGATCAACAGGTATCAAACAAAGGCAGAATGTATGGTAAATGATACTTTGAATAATGAATATGCAGATGAAATAGATATTACATAAATTAGATAAATATAAGCTTGTGTTTTTTTAATGCAATCATTACAATTTATAAATCAATTTATAAACAACATAATTTCTCGACTACTTTTTAACCACACAAATTTTCTCTCAACTTTTTAATCATACATTTTCTCTACACTTATTCAAAACATTACGTTTTTTTCAAAACTTATTTTTTGCCACATTTTACCAATAAAATAATTTACAAAAAAAAAAATATCTACTTTTAACCTTACGTTCTGAAAAATATACTATTTCAAATAATGTGATTTGTAAAATTTTTATAGAATGCTTGATCGAAATTTAATACATGTACGTGTATTAAAAATTATTATGACAAAATAGAAGATAAGAATGACACGTTATAAAAGACCAAATTAAAAAAAAAACATACATAGCAAGACAAAAAGAGTTAAGACTCTATTTATTAAAAGTTTTGTATTTAAAAACATGTTTTTTTATATTTTGTAGGTAAAATATGTAGTTAAAAAATGGGGAGAGAAAATGTGTAGTAAAATATATTTGAGAAATTGTGTTGAAAAAAACTTATTTTTAAACATGTTTGTCAAATAGACTATTAAAATTGAAATGAATGAAAATTAAATTAAAATTAAAAATCGTGACACCTTCAACATTAATGGTAAAGCAACATTAATGGAGTGTACAGTTAACCCAGAAAAAAAAGGGTTTTGACGGGACGTTTTCATTATAAAATATAAGTATAGATAGATTGCCTATATATATATATTTAAAAACACATTTCCTCAAATCATTTTTTACCTCACACATTTTCTATCCATTTTGCATCCACATATTTTACCTCGAAAATATTAAAAAAAATAATTTTTTAAATATAAAACTTTTAACGAAAAGTGATTTATACCAAAAGTTTTGATATTGATGGAGATTAAAATAAGTTTTTTAGTAAATTTTAATAAAAATTAATGAAAGTGTGGTTGAAAAGTTGTGAACCCAACACACACTTAATGAGTATCAAACAAAGGTAGAATGTATGGTAAATGATACTTTGAATAATGAATATCAAGATGAAATAAATATTATATAAATTAGATAAATATAAGCTTATGTTTCTTTAATGCAATCATTACAATTTATAAATAACATAATTTCTCGAACTACTTTTTAATTGCACATATTTTCTCTCAATTTTTTAATCACACATTTTATCTACACTTATTCAAAACATTACGATTTTTTCAAAACTTATTTTTTGCCACATTTTACCAATAAATAATCTAAAAAAAAAAAAAAAAAGTCTCTACTTTTAACCTTACGTTCTGAAAAATATACTATTTCAAATAATGTGATTTGTAAAGTTTTTATAGAATGCTTGATCGAAATTTAATACATATACGTTATTAAAAATTATTATGACAAAATAGAAGATAAGAATGACACGTTACAAAAGACCAAATTACAAAAAACGTACATAGCAAGACAAAAAGAGTTAAGACTCTATTTATTAAAAGTTTTGCATTTAAAAACAAGATTTTTTATATTTTCTAGGTAAAATATGTAGTTAAAAAGTAGAGAGAAAAAATATGTAGTAAAATGTGATTTGAGAAATTGTGTTGAAAAAAAACTTATTTTTAAACATATTTGCCAAACAGGCTATTAAAATTGAAATGAATGAAAATAAAATAAAATAAAATTAAAATTAAAAATCGTGACACCTTCAACATTGATGGTAAAGCAACATTAATGAAGTGTACAGTTAACCCAGAAAAAAAGGGTTTTGGCGGGACGTTTTCATTATAAAATATAAGTATAGATAGATTGTCTCGATTTGGTAAACTATATATATATATATATATATATATATATATTTAAAAAACACATTTCCTCAAATCATTTTTTATCTCACACATTTTCTATCCATTTTGCATCCGCATATTTTATCTCGAAAACATAAAAAAAAACATCTTTTTAAAATATAAAACTTTTAACGAAAAGAGATTTATACCAAAAGTTTTGATATTATTAAAATAAGTTTTTTAGTAAATTTTAATAAAAATTGATGAAAGTGTGGTTGAAAAGTTGTGAACCACATCATCTTCGGTTTGGGAAGTAATTAATCACTTTTAATTTTCTTAAAAGTATTAATCCATTGGTTGGTGGAGATTAAAATTTCATTTTTAATAAATTTTGATAGAAAATGAACAAATGTGTTGTTGAAAAATTGTTAAATTCATGAAATATGTAATTAAAATTAATTATTGACTTTAACTTAAATTAAAATATTGTTTTAATTTTTTCCCAAAAATATAATACTAGTTTTACTTATCATCTATATATTTTGTGAGCATGAGTCATGCTCTCATAGGTCACACAAATTTTATTGTAACTAAGGAAAAAGGAAAGAGGGGTTAAAATCTTTGTAACCATTGTAGTTGGAATTATTTGATACTTCTTTTTGGAAACCTTCTCAAGTATCAAGGTCCAGGGCATGACAGGATAGGTGGAGGTCCCTATTGTGTATGTTACACCTTTTTTTACATAAAACTGACTCTAACATCATTTTGGTGACATTGCACGATAAGTTTAGAAACCAAAGTTAATTGAAGAATAATATTATTTGGTTGTAAGTGCTAAGCACAAGTTTATGGATTTCTTTAAGGGAATAATACATAACTAAGGTTTCTAAAGTACACATTTTCAAAATTAAGAAACTTAAGATTTTATTTCAAAAATCAAGTTATAATTAATTACATATTATATTACTTATGTCACAAGTCACAATTTTTTTAGGTCACAGCTTATTATGATCACAAGTCACAATTTTTTAGGTCAAAATTTATTTTTCGATCACAAATTTCAGATTTCGTAGGTCAAGATTTTTTCGGTCTCAAATCTCGAGTTAATTGGTCACAACTTAAAAAATTATAAGTCACAATTTCTTTATTGGTCACAATTTTTTTTCAGATACAAATCAAAAATTTTATTGGCCACAATTTTCACAAATCACTAGTCATCTTGGTCATAGATTATAAATTTTATAGGTCATAATTTATAAAATTATTTGACCGACTCATTTTTTGATCACAAATTATCGATTTAGTTGATTACAATCTATTTCTCAATAACAAACCACAAATTTTATATGTCACACATTAAGGTCACAACAATTAATTAATCACAACTTATTTTTGGGTCAGAATTATCAAATTATTTGGTCACAATAATTCAATTAAAGGTCACAAATTATCAAAAAAATTAGGTTACATACTATTTACCAGTCACAAATTACGTAATATTGGTCACACATCATCATTTGCACCACCACCGACCGCCAACACCGCCATATTGACCACCGCCACCACCGACCACCACAACACCTAACCTCACCACTAACTGTCAGTCCATCACCACCACCACCACCACCACCACCACTTCCCCAAACCCAACCATCACTATCAGTCACCTTACCATCATTGCAACACAGCTCCACCAACACCGGTGGCCCCACCAAAACCATATCGCCATGTCTGTTGCCTACACTAAAATCTCCACCCTCTGCCATCACCACCACTACCACAATCACGACATATCCACCACCTGCACAACTACTACTATCTCTTCACCTCCTCCACCACCACCGAAAATGCACGGCCACATCAGAACACACCACCACCAACACGCGAAGTGCAGCAGACAAATTATCAACACCTCCTAGACCACCATCTAGACTGCAACACCCATCACAACCGGCTGCAACCCACCCTCATCCACTGCACCAGCACCACTACCTCACACAGAACGCACCACAAATCATTGTTATCACCGTAATACAAACAGTAACATAATCCACTGCCACCACCAATCACCACCATAAACAACGTTCATTGCACCACCACTATTACAGACTCATTGTCGCCATCGTAAAAAAAAAAAAAAAAAAAAAGCCACCACCAAAGAAAGGGAAATAGATTTGAAAACATTGATAGAGGTGGTGGAGTTGGTTTATATTATTTGGGGAAAAAACTGCAATCAACTGGAGAATCGATCGAAACTTCTTCACTGTCATGATGCTAAACTTGCGACGTCGTGAGCGCTGCTATGCGCCTCCACCACGCCGAAGATGGATTTCGATGGTGATGATCATTCATTGTCGTCGGAGCTCCTTGCTTCCACGCCTGCAAATTGGGGAAGGGGATATTTTTAGGTTTGGGTTTGAGTCGAGTGAGTGGGTGAGTGGGTGGGTGGGTGGGATTATTATAATTTTGAAAAATTATTATTAATAATAAAACTTCAATTAATACCTGTTTTTGAACAAAAACATTATTAACCTAATTTTTGAATTGATAAATTCAAAATCATGTGTGGGTGAAATTTCCACTTTCTTTAAATAGAAGAGAAGTTAGAATTTTATCCAATTAAATGAAATGAGCCCTAGTGACGTGTATAATTAGCAACTTGAGACAAATAACATTATTCTTTAATTAAAACGTCAATTGAAATGATATTTCGGTATTAATCACTTCTTAATTATCCATTCTAAGAATGCTTCTACATTTTTCTCCTCCTACAAAGCAATGACAACAGTCACAATCGCAAAAGGGTGGAATGTCACTGTCTTCTCTTCCAATACAAAGCTTTAGAAGAATTTTCAATATGTATGTTTAGGGATTTAGGGATAATTTTTTTTTTCTTTTTTTGGTTTGAGAATGTATTTTGTGACTTTTATTACTTTTTTCACTCCAAGGTAATAAAATAGTCCATAAGTTGATTCGTTTTATATTCACTAGTATTTCACCCATACGATGCAAGAAAGTTATTATTCCCAATATCGATTTCAATAAGTATTCGTAAAATTTTAGTACTTATACATAATCAACACATATAAAGGCATAATAAACAATTCTCCATTATAATAATTATTAGAATTTAAAAAATAACATAAGTAATTCAAATTATTAAAAAATTATTTGAATAGTAAAAGTCAATTTATTTATTTAAATAACAAATTATTATTCATTTCAATAATTTTTATGAATTATTAATAACTTTATTGAAAATGTAAATTTAGTAGTTTTTTAATGGTATATCACATTTGATGTAAAACCCCGAAATTTAAATACTTTTTCAAGAATAATAAAATTCGTTTATTTAAAAGGTAACGATATTAATTTTGAAACATTTCTATAAAGATCTTGAGTTCAATAAAAGTGTGGCAGTTCAAACACAAAAGTCATTATTCGGTGGTAAGTCCACAACTCACATGTCGTTACCTAGCGCAGCACCCCCACCAATCCATCTTATATCAATAGCTACCTGAAAGGTCAGATGGCGTGGGATGAGTATACACTTGCCCAGTGAGTAAGATATGGTGCACATGTGTTATTGTACATTGAAACATAATTCAACATTACAAGTCATTGATGCACATGCATGTTCTTTTCAAAACTCATGTTTTCAGGGCCCGATTATAGATTATCTCCTCTACCCCCAAAGCGTTTATCATTTCCATAACTCGGATATTGATAACATGGCTATAACACACCAGATTACATAGGACTATTTTATCCTCTAGGACTTCTACATCCCTGTCATCCTTCACCCTGTTCGACTCCAACAGAGATATTGGATCACCGTGTTGTTCCTCACTACCCTCGGAGTCGCGAGGTGCTCCCGACATCATCAACATTAGCCAAATTACAACAGATTACATAGGATTATTTCATCATTTAGGGCTTCTACATCCCTGTCAGCCTTCACCCTGTTCAACTCCAACAGAGATATTGGATCACCATGTCGTTCCTCACTACCCTCGGAGTTGCAAGGGGCTCCCAACATCATCAACATTGATATCCATATTGATTACCGAGGGGGCTAGAGTTCAAATCTATAATCCACATGCACAAAACTCTTCTTTATGCATAAACTTTCTTTCATGATTCATCATCTATCAAATGTCATTGCATTTCCAAAATATCATCAATCCAATGCCATTGCATTTCCAAAACATGAACGAATGTAATTTTAACATATCATGTTATGACATTATATCACATAATAAGGTATATCAAATATTCAGTGCTTTAATCCAAATCGATTCAGTAACCATATTCAACTAACATTATAACGAATCATAATTCGCGTAAACATGTCCACTCACATATTATGCAACTAATCCAAATAAACAGATCCAACTCAAAGTTTATTGGATGAATATATCCATAATGGCTCCTAGAATAATTTATCTTGGAATAGAAGCCTTCATCGGCACGGAGTAGGTGGAGGAACAAGAATATAAATCCTAGAACATAAGTCTCCACAAGTGGCATAATATATCATTGGAAAGATCATCGAATCTGGAGTTCAACGCACTATATGGATTGCAAATCAGAGTTGTAGATCAAAAGTTATAGCTGAATGAAGTTATGTTGTCGGGCAGTCTCTCTGGTGTCGATATCACCTGATTTGGCGTCGACACAAAAGTGTCAGAATCATCGTTTTAAGCCTAGATGAACATGGTGTCGACACAAACCAGTAGGTGTCAACACTAAACGTATTTTCAGAATCTGAAAGTCGATTTTCTTGATTTCTTTGATCTAAAACCATTTGTTTTGATAAAGGACTTTGAGAAAACATGTTTGCCAATAAAAGGATGGATTATAACGGATTGAAACATGATTTTGGCATGAAATCAATAATTAGGATTTGAAAGATGGAAGAACGATTCAATAGTGTTTTGGATCTGATTTTTGATATGTTTCGTCATTCAAACTCATCCCTATTTATAGAAGGTGATGACTGCACGGATTGGAGCAGAGGATATGGATGTATAGGATTGAAGCTTTTCCTTCATGGTTAAGAAACAATATTTTAATGCCAAGCTTGAGGTGTCATGTTGCTCCCATGCAAGCTGGAGGTGTTCTAAGGAGATAGAAGGTGACTCATGTGAGCTAAAACCGAATATGGAGGATTAATGTCCAGCTCATGCTTCTTGCTTTCCAGATTTTACAGTTTCAGGGTTCCATATTTGAGGTCAGATTCGAGGTATCAAATGAACTCCAAATTGGGTGTTCTTGGTCTCATTTCAAAGTACTCATAGAGTACTTTCATATGGAATTGGTTTCACATGATTTGGTTAAGTGAGGTAAGAGTTATGGCGTCTCAAAGTTGACCCTCCGAAGCTGTCTTTCCGGGTCGTACGGTTGCAGCGTCAACTTTGAAAATTCATCACGAGCTATACATTAATTGGAATGATGAATGGATTGCAGATTCTCGAAGTTCACTTCGAGAATTAATCTGTACATATAAATTATGCATTTATTGGAGGTCGGAAGTAGTCAAACGAATTTTCTAAAGAAAGGCGTTTAAATACGTTTTTCATAACTTCCATTTAATTAAAAACTCCGTTTTTATTTCTTTAACTTCCGAAATAATTAAATAAATTGTAAAACACCTTTATTATGTCACAATGGGCAACTAAGCACGTCATAATTTTTCGGATCATTACATTTGATGTAATATTATGTGCACGAATATGTGTTGATTATGTATAAATACTAAAATTTTATGAATACTTATTGAAATCGATATTGCGAATAATAACTTCCGTGCATCGCACGGGTGAAATACTAGTTTTTCATAACTTCTAAATTTGCCTCTTGTATTTAACGCTCTTTTTAATTTTCATTAAAAATCATCGATCACAATAATGAAAAAAGAAATGATCAAAATATTTGGATATAACCAATAAAACTTTTTTTGCGAAAATAAGTAGTCAAAATAATAAATTTCAAAATCTCGTGATTATCATGATACGACAAACGAGTAAAGTTAGAGATTACGAAATTATAACGAAAATTATACCCTATAATCTTTAAAAATTATTAAAATTAAGAATAATTAAAAAATATTAATCATTCTATTAATATTATTAACTCAAAAAATCAAAGAATTAACTCTTCAATATTAACTTTCTTTCAATAACTTTTCCTACAAAATATTTATAAGCGGAATATTTTTTCAACCCACTTTTTAACCACATATTTTTCAAAACTATTTTTCAACCACACATTTTATCTCGAAACAAAAATATAGTTGTTGAACAGAGGCTTAATTTATTAAAATAATTAATAATAATATATAATGTATAGTTTAGAAAATATGATTTGTAATATTAAAGATAACAAATAATTTGACCATTAATAATTAAAACACAATTTAATTATTGATGGCTACACATAGTATTTATAATATTATGAGCAACAAATAAATAAAAAATCAATGATTAAATAATAATTTTAATACTGATAATTAAAAATATTGATTGAACTCATTCAATATTAATTTTAATAATAAAAATAATTATAATTATAATCAAAATATACAAATAACAATAACATCATATTAATTATTTACTATAATACTAAAACATAAAGAATTTAAGAATTAAATTTTGCCAAACTAACCTACTTTTATATATAGTATAGATTTTCACCAGTGCGATGAACTGAAATTGATATCCGCAATATAGATATGCATTTATAAAATTTAATGATTATACATAATCAACACAAATACAAAAGATACAAAATAATTTTTTATTACAACAATTATTAAATTTTTTTCAAAAAAATAAAATTATCGAAAACTTTATTGAATGATAAATGTAAATTTTGTAATTTTCTAATTGTATATCATGTTAGATGTAATATTATGAGTACAAATATTGATACTTATTCAAGATATAAATATCACTATTATATATAAGATCCACTTAGAATTTCACTATTCATAAGGGCCAAACACGCCTTCCCCAGATAACAAAAACGATTTCTGAAAAAGAAATTACACTAGCGTTTTCTTCCTGTCTATTACCTCTTACTCTTCCATCTGTTTCATTAGAGTCGCATAGAACCTTCTCCATTCTCTCTCGCGTTATCGTCCTTGGTCCAGCTCTTCGTCCCCGTCTTTTTGTCGTCGAGATGCCTTTTCCCACCTATTTCTGACCCAGACAATCAAGCAAAGGTGACGCTTCCTCTCCTCTACGCTTTGACGCCGCGTACGTATCTCGGTTCTCGATTACGGTTTACTCATATTTTTTTTGAACGATTTGTTGATTGCTTTTTCTTCCATTATTTTGTGCTCTAATTTTTCCCTGTTGATTATATTTTTGACAGGAGTTCTTAGTGGAGATTGAAGTTATTATTATTTTTTTGAGTTTTTGCTTCCATCTTTCGGTCGTCTTCTTCGCATCTCTTTTCTGTTCAAGAAATTCAAGGTAACACTTCCTCTTCCCACTTTGACACTGTGTTTATATCTCGATTAGGGTTTATGTCAATATTTTGGTTAACGATCTCTTTGAAATTCTCAACATTTTCAAAAATTCAGTTTTTGTGTTTTCTTCATCTGCTCTGTCTTAAGTTAATGCATTTTGGTGTTTTCTCAACTTTCTAATTTCCTTCTAAATTGATGACTAATATTCGTCTTCAGGCTTGCTTTGAAGTACTTGTTAGAATTGTGTTATTTGCTCGATACTTGAAACCATTAGAGATATATGATGCATATGTTTTTAGCTGCTGCTTCGAGACAGAGATACCAATTTTTATTTTTTTTATTACTGCATCTTTCATGCCTAATAGCATTCTCAATCTTGATTTGGAGTGCTAATTAAATCAATATCTGGAGATGTAAAGAGATTTACACTTGTGTCGTTTTCCCTCTATTTGCTACTTTGTAGCCAATTTACTGGTTTATAATTTTCAAGTGGTGAATTGCAGGCACATGAAGGCTACTTTTTAAATTGGGTTATTGAATCTTTCAGCTTATGAGGTTTTATTTGACTTTCCCATCAGAATGGTAGATAATAAGTTTTGCTTTGTTTAGGAGGCTAAAGTGATAGAATAAAAGATATTACTGCAATATCAAAATCTGGAAAATGCTCGGTAAAACCAGTAGATCCAGGTCAAATTGGAGGAAGGTAATAAAGGTATTTTGGCCATCTGCACATTGGGTTCATGGGCTTATAGATCTTTTAGTTTATAGTCCAGCTATCTCCTTACTTTTGAATTTCTTAAATCTTGTCCTAATTCATATGTTCAATTACCGTTGCCTTTTGGTTTTCTTAATAAAATCTTAGCTGATCAAAACTGGATTGATTTTGTAAAAATAGCTGGGTATATTTTTCACTTGTAATATGTTGTGGTTGGATGCCAACACCCTTATTCGCATCATTGTTTGGTATGATTCGATAATGATCTGGTGCATTCGTTCTTAAAAATTTTATTATTGATAAACAATTTTGACATAAATAATATAATTGAATATGTGTAACGTGTCTGAAATACCAATTCTTTGTTGTTTAAAAGTACCTTCATCATTGTTCAATTGTTCAATTTTTTTTTTACAGATAAGAGTTCTTCTCTAAAGTGAGATCCATGCTTACTCCAGTGATTGATGCTAAGAGAATGTAGAGTTAAAACTTTTAGGGTTTAGGCTTTTCAAGGAAATTGAAGTTAAGTGCCATGTAACTCTCAGTGAGCATTTTTAAATGTAAATTTGTTACTGTTTTGGTTTTTGATGAAAGTAATTGAATCAATTTTTTTGTTTTTTTAGCACAGTATGTATATTGTAAAGACTAATTTGATTTATTACTCCATTTTCAGGCATTGTATAGTTCATGACTGATTTTGAGAAGGATCCAAATTCCACAGATAAAGAAGCAAATAAGGTTATGTTCATATAACTTTCCAGTGCTGTGTTTGGCCTGGTAAGTGATTAAATTTCATCAAGTATATGAAGAAATAATGGCTGTAAGTATTTCTTTTCATGTATCACTTCACTACTTTATATAAATGGCACTTTGGAATTTACTATTCATAGGGACAATGAAGTGTATTTTGGGATGAA
This sequence comes from Ligustrum vulgare, assembly GCA_963555705.1. Taxonomy (NCBI): domain Eukaryota; kingdom Viridiplantae; phylum Streptophyta; class Magnoliopsida; order Lamiales; family Oleaceae; genus Ligustrum; species Ligustrum vulgare. The sequence goes on along the minus strand of OY743172.1, from coordinate 368,094 downwards.
TAGAAAACGTTTTTTTCTTTCGCTTTGTTCTTGTGCCTGGGAAAAAAAAGGGAGCATTTTAAGTTGATCCAAGCACGTTTCTATCTTATCTCTTCATCTCAGCAAGACCGTAGATGTATTGTCTTGGAGGTTAAATTCTCTCTTGGCTCTTCATCTAATCTAGAAGTTTCTCGTGTGGATCGGAAAAAAAAATCATCGTCTTAAGATCAGATTTGGTTGATTTCTCTTCGTCGTCTTATTTTCTGGGCTAGGAGTTTTGTTTGGTGTTCGTTTATGTTGTGTTGATTGAACTGAGTTCATTTGTTTCGCTTTGTTCTGCACAAATCCAGATCTATGTTGCCGTTTGAGGCTTCTTCTTTCGGTCGTGTTTCAGGTTTTGAAATGATTTTTTTTTCTTTTTTTTTCTTTGGTTATGTAAATTTTTTAACTTCTTCTATTTTGAAACTGTGTTCGTGGAGACTTTTGATTTCATTTGATGTGCCAAATTGCTCTTTTATCTTACCCATTTTTAAAATTTTTCACTTCCTAAATGAAAGACTGAGTGGAACTTTCAAGTTTTTTTCCTCCCTTTCTTGCACTTGATTAGTAGGTGTCTGTGTAAATACTACATTGAAATTATATGACCGACTTTGTTCTTTTATCTTACTCACTTTTTACTTTCTCTCTTCCTATACACAAGATTGAATGCAACCTTCAGGTAATTTTTTTGCCTTTTGTACACTTGAACAGTAGGTGTTTGTGTAAATGCCACGTTGAAATTCAATGGTTGGATCTGTAGCTGAAGCTATATTCACGTGGATGGATCTATTACTAAAGGTTTGTTTGAGCCCTTTTTCTGGAAGAATATATACACTTCAAATTTCAAAATTCTAATGTTTTATCATTTTTTGCAATACTTCGTTTTATAGGACAAACATATTTAAGTCAATCTTGCTCTATGATAAACCACACAATGAAAGCCCATACTTTTTCATGTGGGATCAAGTCCCAAACTTTGCAGTGGGAACCATGCTATGAACCAATCCAATTGAATCAACATAAGATGTAGATAGTAGAACCTAAAAAAGACAATGTTCAATGGAACTCTTATCTTAGTTGTACAAATTCAATAGTCCTTGTGCTTATAACTTTGTCATAAAATTTCATCATGTAGCTTACTCTATCTCCTTTTGTTTTAAGTTAAGAATATCAGTAGCACTGTGTTTGGTAGCGTGACAATTGTGGGCCCTTGAAAATAGGAATTCAATAAAATCAGTTCAAATTTAAAGATAATGGCCATCGAACCAATTCCACAATAATAAAGGCTGCCTCACCCATTCTTCCACTATGCTTTATCAATTCTCTTATTGATTTCTTGTATCAAATTATATTTTAGAAGATGTAAGCATGTTTCAATTAGTGAACGACGATTGGGACGATTGAAAGATTGGAACTCATCCATAGATATATATTTACAATTAATTTCTAATGCACAAAATTGTCTATCAAAAGCACTGAATTCTCATTTTCTGTACATAATACTTTTAGTTACCAGAAATGATCAATATCAAATTGTTGAAGGCCAAACAAAGATTCATTCTTGATTATGAATAGAAGGAACCTTTTTTCCAACCTACATGATAGATACTTCCACGAAATGGACTTTATATGTAGGATGGTATATTTCTTGGAATTTAAACTGGAATTATATATTTGTTGCTTTTGGGCTTCATCTCCTTGTTGCTAACCTCATTTGAAAATCCAATTACAAAAATATGTTTTACCAATGGTGTTTCTCATTCTTTGCTTCCTTGGCATATCTTGACGAATGAGGAAGAGAAGAAATCTAAATGTGAAGAACATGGTCTTTATATGTAGGATGGTATATTTCTTGGAATTTAAGCTAGAACTAATGATTTTGATGCAATTAAATAACTTTGTGAATTTCAGATTTTAGTTGCATCTTATTGATTTTGAAATTGTGGAATAAGAGAAGGTATCTTTGATTTCAAGAATGGGCATCCAGCAACTCCAATTGTTGATATTTGTTCTAGCCTTTTTCCATGTTTTCTTTATTCTTCCTCTAGATTTGGTTAGTTCTTATTCTACTAATCTCATTTGAAGAGCAAATTACAAAAAATTGTTTTCCCAATGGCGTTTCTCATTCGTTGCTTCCTTGGCATATCTTGACGAGTTGGGAAGAGAATAAATCTTAATGTGAAAAACATGGACTTTATATGTAGGATGGTATATTTCTTGGGATTTAAGCTGAAATTAATGAATTTGATGCAATTAAATAATTTTGTGAATTTCAGATTTTAGTTGCATCTTATTGATTTTGAAATTGTGGTACAAGAGAAGGTATCTTTGATTTCGAGAATGGACATCCAACAACTCCAATTGTTGATATTTGTTCTAGCCTTTTTCCACGTTTTCTTTATTCTTCCTCTAGATTTAGTTAGTTCTTCTTCTTCTCTCCTCCTCCTCCTCCTCCTCTTCTTTCTTCCTTCGTCTTTTTCTTCCTTCTCTTCTTCTTCTTCTTCTTCTTCTTCTTCTTCTTCCTCCTTTGTCTTCTTCTTCTTGGATAGTGGACCATAGATGTTGAGTTGTTGTCCTAGGGGAAAAAAAAAAGAACGTTGTTGTTGTTGGATAGTGGACAATAGATGTTGAATTGTTGTCCTAGGAATTGCCAATATGTATAAGTTAAAAAAAGGGGTGGTTTTGAATTTTTGATGAGAATATGGAAACGTTGAGAAGCAAAAATAGACACTGGAATATAAATTTTGAATATTATTTTATCCTTTTAATTTTCCTTCTTCAAGGTTTTATGATGGAATTTCTGTACGCATTTAAAAGAGTGTGTTAGCAGTACACTGTTCAATTTTTTTGGTGTCCAAAATGAAGTCGTTTTGATCCTTTCTTTTTTTTATTCAAAATACCACTTTGTTTCCTTTAAAAAACATTTTATTTGTCCTTTTTCACAACTTTTCTCTTGATCTCAAAGCTTCCATCTCCTCCTATGTAATCTTAGACACCATTCCTTACATTAATCTTAGACACTGGAATATAAATTTTGAATATTATTTTATCCTTTTAATTTTCCTTCTTCAAGGTTTTATGATGGAATTTCTATACGCATTTAAAAGAGTGTTAGCAGTACACTGTTCAATTTTTTTGGTGTCCGAAATGAAGTCGTTTTGATCCTTTCTTTTTTTATTCAAAATACCACTTTGTTTCCTTTAAAAAACATTTTATTTGTCCTTTTTCACAACTTTTCTCTTGATCTCAAAGCTTCCATCTCCTCCTATGTAATCTTAGACACCATTCCTTACATTAATTTGAGGATCAAATTGCGCAAATTACATAGCTATGGTAATTTCTCGATACAGATTGATCTTGAAATTTCTTAATGATTCTTAGGTGGTTTTTTTACTTCTAACCCTTGTTTTCTCGTTTAACGGGTATTTTTCAATTGCTTTCGGTGTCTCAATTTTTTTTTCACTCTTTTGGTAGCTTTGAAAATTTCTTCATACTGATTTATCTTGGATTTTTTTTATGATTCTTTAGTGGTTTTAACTTTAACCCATCTTCTCTCATTTAGTGGGTATCATGTATAGACTCATCGAAGAAGAGGAAACAATCATACAAATCTCTGGATAGAGTGATTCTTATTTGATATTTTGTTATTTTGTATCTATCATTTGGGCTCTATGAGGTCTTTAAATCTATATAAGGAAGGGAAATAAATATATGAGAAACTTTAAAGAATTCTTTTTTGTTTTTGTTTTCAGGGTTACGATGTTGCAAAAGTTCATCTTCGAGTTTAACTAAATCAGAGGAAAATCCAATTGGAGCACCCTGTAAGATTAGCTTGATGATCATGATGGACGTGAAGAGGTTCAATTGATTGAGAATAATGTAGAGTACAATCTAGCAACATTAAGCACTGAAAGCAACAAGGAGATTCTTTGGTGAATAATCCAATTAGGGTGTTCAAGTTCTTGGAGAAACTCTATGTAAAGTTTCATCATTTTTCATTTTATTAGTCATGCATTACACTTCTTTGTGTGTTGAACTGAGTATTAATCTTACTTCAGTCTTCTTTCTTATTTTATTAAAAAGATCTTCTAAATTGCATCTACTCTATGCATATGTTTGACATGGCAAAGTATGTTAGGTTAACAGTTCATTGACCTATAATTTTTCAGCAAATCCTTCTTGAATTGTTGCCTACATTTGTATAAGAGTTTGCTTGATTATTAATTTATTTTATTTTATTATAATCTAATGCTGATTTCTTCTTTTTAGAATATTATTTTAACATGAATGGTTATTCATGAAATTGAAAATAGGCTAATATCTTGGTTTTAATTTCGCAGGTTTTCCAGCATTCTCTGTTTGATTTAATAAAAACAGAGAATACGACCAAAACATTTAAGTTTCTTGCATTTCATCATTCTCTATTTAAGTCATTGGATTAGAAGGTGCATAATATTTGCATGTTCAGTCTATAACAAACTGTTCGGCAGCTTTTTGTCAGAATTTTTTTGTTTTTTAGGTAAGATGTGTGGTTGAAAATTGGAGAGAAAAAATGTATGGTCAAAAAATAGTTTGAAAAATTGTGTTGTTTATAAATTGATTTATAAATTGTAATTATTGCGTAAAAGAACGGTGTGTATAATTTGTTTTACCTTAAATAGTCATTTTTTGACTTTGAAGGATTTGAAAGACAAGATGTTTAATGATTATGGTAGACTTATAAATACTTCTGGTGGAAAAAAAATATGAAGATTTTGGAATCTCTCTTCTAAGATAAGATTGTGTATTCTAAGAGAGTTATGCTACACAGCCCACCTCTCACGACCCACCCGATGAACCACCACTCACATGGGTGGTGAAGTCCTACACATGTGAGTGGAGCCTACACACACGTGTGTGTGGGCTCCAACACCCATGTGAGTGGTGGTTCACCGGGTGGGTCGTGGGAGGTGGATCATTTAGCAATTTCGATTCTAAGATTGTGAAGTGTTACAAAGACCAATGACTTTTAGGCAGTTAGCAAAAGTATTAAACAATTTGCGGTGAAGTTTATATTTGAAGGTTTTGGTCTTAATAATATGGGTGTGCTTACTCAAGTTTGAAAGGTTTCTCAAAGGTTTTGATCATGAATATCAATGCGTTTCTAATAATTTAATATTAATAGTCAGTTCTATATTAAAATAATATTTTTTCGTTTTCTTTAAAATTTTCATATAAGTATAAAGTCTTCAAATGGTCATGTAAGTTAAAATGCATGGTTAGGTAAAATTATTTACTCTTAATATTGATAGTTTTTTTTTTTCAGTTCAAATGTCACGGGAATCATAACAAATATAAATCGTCACGTACAACACACGTGTTAATTTACTAGTATTTATTATAATTTCTGCATTTACTTTACATATTTAACTTTTTCTTAATGTTCGTTCAAAAATCATACTAAACTATAAATATGTATTTAATCTTAACTCATCAAATATATAACATTTGAACAACATTGAAGATCGAGAAATTATTATATCAAATAATCTTTGCACAATTATTAAAATTTAAATTATTAAAATAATATTAATCATTATTTGGTATTTACCATAATATATATATATAAAATAAAGGGAGAATAGTGAATTAGTGTGTATATATATCAAGATTTTTGCATTCACACTAATTCACTTTAGTCACACTAATCCACGATTCTCCATTTATTTTATATATATATATTTTTTGATAAATGACAGTCTTCGTTTGGTAACATTGTTTGGTTTATAAATTAGTTTATTTATGATTTTAAGGTAAAAAGTAGTTATTGAAAATTAGAGAGAGAAAATATGTGTAATTAAAAAGTGGTTTGAAAAATTTTTGTGGTTTGTAAACTGGTTTAAAACCAAAATAATACATTTACCAAACACCGAGTAAAATGTGATTTGAAAAAATGTGATATTTATAAACAAAGAATGTGATGTTTTCTAGGTAAAATATGTGATTTGAAAAAATGAGTGTGATTAAGGTCATGTTTGCTAAAGAGTTTTTTTCTCATTTTTTCTTCAAACTCATTTTCAATCACAATTTTTTATGGGCTTACCATCTTTCACAATTTTCAACCATATATTTTCCAAAAATTATTTTTTTTCATTACCAATAAAGCTCTAAAAATTAGTTTGAAAATATGTTCTTTATAAAAGTTTCTTTAAAAAATAGTGGCAAAAGATAATGGGGAGTTTTGAGTTTGAACTCTTCTCCGTCTACCTGGTCAAAAGCTGATGTGTCTATTTCTTTTCCAGGTAACTCATCCCCGTTGACGGCTCTTTCCAGTCATCCTCGAATTTTATTGAAATTCCTGCCCATATTAATTCTGTCATTCTTTCTCCATTTCTCTCGTAAGCTTTTTGTAGACAAGTTCCAAGTGGGTTCTGCGTAAAAATTTAAGGAGATCACTCAAAATTTCAATGAAATTCAGAGCCATCCCTTCTTCCTTGAGTCTATAAGATCAGGATTTGTTCAAACCCAACAAAAAGTTTCCATCTTTTTGTCATTCACTGTAAAATCCGCACTAGAAATATAATGAGTGATTTACCGAATACAAGTGGGAATTTAGGCGACACAAGTGCAATTGAGGTTACAGGGAAGACGATGCTGATGACAGTCATAGCCGCCGTCTTTGTTGTAGTCTGTGTCTTTTGTGCACACCTTTATGCGAAATGGTTATGGAACCGCCACCGAGAGAACAGTTCCACAGGCCAGCGCCACCAAGTTACCCTGCGCAGTGGTCTTGATCCCAATGTCCTCAAAACCATACCGGTAGTAGTGTATTCTCCCAATGAGTTGAACGATGGGTTGGAATGTGCAGTGTGTCTTTCTGAGGTCTCTCAAGGGGAAAAAACCAGGCTTTTGCCAAAATGCAACCATGGGTTTCATATGGATTGCATTGATATGTGGTTTCAATCTCATTCCACTTGTCCTCTTTGTCGAGACCCTATTTCGAATCAGAATCAATCCTCATCGAATCCTAGTAGTCCTGAAGAGGCTGTAATTCAAACCCCAATTGAAGAAGATTCAGGGCCAGGCCAGCCACCAAATTTTCCCACCAATGTGACTTTTGGACCTTGTTTAGAGGATAGTCATCAAGGCACTGCTACTGCTTCGTCATCATTGGCATCGACAAGTAATAGGCCTGACGGAATGCTTGTGATTGACATTCCAAGCCAGGTTCACCAAGAGGAAGACGAAAAATCGCCTGTCCCTTCACGTTTGAGGTCGTTGAAAAGACTCTTGAGCAATAACAATATAAGGTTCAATCCTTGGAGTCCTAGAAATGTGGATATGGTACAAGGAAGTAGCAGTCAGAGTTGATAGCAATTTTTTATTTTTTTTACTAGGAGAATGTTATAATGCAGTCAAAGGTCATCGAGTTCAATGGCCGTGTTAATTAAGGATGTCAATAATTCCGTTCTCTTACAGAAGTGTGTTAAGGAAGTTTTGTCAACATTGGAAGCTATCATCATATATCATGTAGTAGCAAGATGTTAAATTATAATAATTTATAAGAAATTTTCGAGTTTGCTTTTTTTATTTTCTTGCTTTGTTTTGATTGTTAATTGATGATAAGCAATGCCATACCTTAATTAACAGCTATTATTATGAGCACTTGAAGGATGCCTATACAGAATCAGATTGATCAGGTAACGTTTTTCCCTTAAGAAACATGATTCTGTTGTCACAATCTTTTGAATATGTTTATGTTGGGAGTTTGCTTATCGTTTACATTCAGTACTCTTGAACGAGCTTTGTTCTCATAATTGATTGATGTAGTCTTAGAATAAAACATTTGGAATTGCCGGAGATATCCAGCTATATATGTATGTTTTTATCCAACTGACAGTAATGATTCATAGTCGTTTTACAGCCAAAACAAGATTTTAAAAACTTAATTTTCAACTAATTAATTTTTAACACAACCAAACATGCTCTTAACTCACCAAGTAAACAGGTCCATAAGATTGAACATCTCGGGGATTGTTATGCTGGCCAAGAGACATATAGGGCACCTCATCCTCGACTCGCCTTGTTAAACGTCCCAATGTCAGCCTACGTGCCCAGAGTCCACCAGTAATGCCGTCAACTGGATTGGAAAAATGACGTCGTCCCAGTTTAGAAATGGTGGTGCCATTTTTATTGTCAGTTCTCAACCAGGAAAATAAGGAGCTTTTCCAGGATTTCTTGTTTCTTTTCTCCTCGTCTAATTTTTTCTTTCCAACTTGTTCAAGAGGTGCAGACATCAAACTCCCATTGAATCCATTCTTTCTTGGTTCTTCCAAGAACTGAAGTCAAAAATCAAAAGAAAATCCACTAGACTAGACTAGAGAATCTAAATATCAGGAGAAAAAAAAAAAAAAAATGTTTCATTGATATGTTTGGTAATCCGTAGTTTCATATTTTCGGCTCATTGTACATGTCTTCATTCTAGCCTGAAATTCAAGGAAAAGGCTTAATAATCAATTTATGAAGGAAAAATATATTCTGCATTTCAGAACACCAGAGCCAGCAGAGCAGAGGCAAATAACACAATAAGAAGAAGCTTTTATTTTTTATATATATATATAGTCATTTCATTGATGCAATTACTATTTTCTACCCTTCACTGTCTGACTAGGTAGCTTAGCAGTTAGCTAAGCTCTCATCTCAACAATGAAGGTCTGATCCATTGAGTGAACAAAACAATACGTTCAGTCTCTTCGGCCGAATGGGCTGTATATATATGTCCAAGTACTGATTTTCCTATTCTTTGATATTAATTCAATTCAATATGCTTACCTTCCAACAAACTCCAATAATCCCTTTTTTGCTTTAGCTTTGCAGATTTGGGATCATGAAGATATTAGAGGGAGAGACATTTGCATGTGAAAATACTATAGGAAAGGAATATATGATATGAATTAGTATATAATTAAGAGCTTGTTTGGTGGGTATATTCATGGTTCTAGGCCACATTTCGGAGAGTCCGATAAGCTTTTTCTACGAAAATAAGCATCATTATTGCAAAAGTGGGTAACAAAAGCACGGAAGAGGAATTGGAATTGGAATGAATGCTTGTTGGAGGTTTCTTCTTTAATGTCACCTCGCTTGTTTAAATCAATAAAGAAAATTATCTTTTAAACTAATAATAATAATAATAATTGTCTCTGTTCAGGAAGCTTAATGTGAAAACCTATTTTTTTGGAGGGAGAGGAAGTTCTAGGTTGGGAGATTTATTGCTCAATTCAAATTTGCAACATTAGTACCCAATTTTCAGATATTGTTGCAACTTGATCCGTGAATTATTATTATTATTATTAGGGCCATCACCAACGTCCCAATTTTCAGATATTGTTGCAACTTGATCCCTCGACTATTTTTATTAGTAGGTCATCCCCAACTTTTTAATTTTGTAACGTCATTAGTTAAATGAGAGAGAGAAAAAAAATCAACACTTAGAAGCAAATTATGAATAGAAGACAACATAAGCACTTTATCTTAAAGTTAACAAAACAACTCACAGCAGTCAGGTGAACCACATTAGGCAAAGATCAAATTGATGCCCTTCAATTTGTATGAGCTCTATACAAACCCTCTTAGATACATAGAATTCTTGGACATCAACTTACTCGAGTAAATAAAGGTTTGAACTGCTCACGTGTCCACACGCGCACACACTTACAATTTACACTCGTCGTCTATCAAAGTTGAAGTAGAGGCAGAGCCATTACAACACCAAAGATGGAAACCAGCAATAGCAACAACCAAACTGGAAAAGACTGCTTCCTTTGGTTATTTAATTCCTTTGAGGCTTCGATTTTTTTCAACTCTTCCTTGGCTCCTTGCCTCTCTAACAAGGGGTTTAAGAGTCCGTCTTGCGTAGGTGCAGGTGTGTCCTGCTCAAGCTTAGGTTGCTCGGCTGCTAGCTGCTCTTCATACTTGTCCAAGTATTCTGGAAACAGTTTCTTGAATGTAGGGCTGTCATGAAATAATGAAAACATGATGCCACAAAATCTTTGTAAAGGCATTCAAGAGATTAATGTTTTGCCCAAAGTTGTAAATACAGACAGTCCACAAGGGTCTCAACTTTTGATACTGTCGAATACTACCACTGCACTCCAGGGTACCGTATAACATTTATAGCTTGCACAGCCAGACACTTGATTAAATTGCCGATGATGCTTGGCAATATTCTTTTCACCGTTTGTCAAGTCACTAACTACGCGACATAAATTAGCAGTGCTTCATGTTCACATAAGGAAAATGAAAAGAACTATCAAATGCGTTTGGGCTCATAATACTAGATACTAGAATGTAGCATAATATACAAAGACAAACAACAAAATGAAATGGCTAACTTGTAGACGTGCCAGGGACATTGTTCAATAAGAAATAACAGAAATGAGGATCCAATTAACACAAAATAGAGACTTCTAACAAAGGACAATTTTAGTAAGCTGAGAAAACAAACAACAATCGACTTACAGCAGCTCTGCATTTTTATGTGATAGATAGACAATTACTTGTCAAAACAAAAATACAATAATCCATGTGGACAATCCATACCCAAAAAAATGGAAGAGAGAGAAGAAAGATAATCAAGTTTGAAAAAGACTCACTTCTTACAATTGAAAGCAAGAGAAGCCTTTGCAAGTCTCTGTTTCTCTTCTACGGTAGTAGACACACTGCCTGTGGTAGGACTGCTGTCCATCTGAAACATGTTAGACCATAATGAGATCTGAACATTTAATGAATACTCCCATTTTGACAAAACCTCTGGCTAAGGAAACTTTTAATGAGAACAAGAATAAAGCAAGGAGACACATTTGGGAAAAATGAAATGAGAACTGCATTGGTGCATCTCTGACAATGCACCTTGAAGGCTTGAACTCACCATGAATGAAAGGAGTCCATTCAATATGCTGCGTGTAAATAAAGTGAAGTCAGCTCAAGAAACTAGAAACTGCTATGTGAAAGAAGAAAGAAAATCTTGACAACCCATTACCTTGAGACAGACCACATGGGGTTCCAACTTTCAGGATGGACTGGAAAGTGACATGATGTAAGTGGAAGGAACTAAAAAACATCTCAGAGACAACCAGAGAGAGAATAATATTTCACTGTTAACCTTAAACTTACAGTCACTCATAGACAGGCAAATTTTCTTGTGTGTCATGCCGACCATTTGGAGTAATCATACTACAGAGCAAGGAAATATTGACGTCATAAACAGCAAGCCATTACTGACTCAAATCACGTCAGGAATAATGCTCAAAGCATTAAGATAAATTTCTGAATGCAAAAATAGTCAGGTACCTGATTCCTGGAGGTTTGAATGGATATTCTGGAGGAAACTTAATCTTTCCATAAAAATATCCACCTTATCATTTGGAATGATTAACAATGAAAAACAAGACAAAAAGTTAGTATCACATAACAGAACATAAACCCTTCACAAAACTTAGAAGAAAATATTCCAAATATACAACGGGAACTAACACAAGAACTAGAAACCTGCAAATGGTGTCCCTTCACTTCCCTCCAAAACATAATCTGTTCATAAAATAGCAAAAGGGATCATGTTAGAAGATGAAGCATATAAATATGAGTGAAAGAGACAGAGACTGGATAATAACCGTATTTACAAAGGTAAATGATTCTATTTCTAGGGACTCGAGGAAAGATGCAGGACTGCAAGGAAACATATTTCACAAGTTTAACAGAGTTTAATCTAGCCAAAAAGAAAGATCTATAATGAAGAATCCATAAAGATTCATGGAAATTCAAATGCTAATAGTGGCCTCTTCAAATTTTAAAAAGAGATTTGCAAGATATGTTTAGCCACTTAAGAATTACATTATCTCTTCAAAACAAATATTTCCCTCATTCAATTTGACAATCATGCTAATGATCAAAGGGTTGAGGTTTTTACTACATGTAATTATGGTGAAGCAAGCAAGAGCAAAAAAGCACAAGCCTCACTCGGACACTCACAAATAAACTGTGCATATGACAAAAATGAACAGGACATAGCAAATGTACAAAAGAATTTCAATATCCCTTTCTCATTTCCAAACTGTCAACACCTTCGCTGGCCACCCCCACTCTCAACAAACTCAAATACTTCCTAAGGCTCCGTACCCTAATTATACACTATTACTGGAATATCGATAAAACATCAGAAGAAAAGATTTTAGTCTTGTGTCCTGAACAATTATACACCTCAAAGTATATTATATGTTCAAAGAGAGGGAAACATGAGTCATTTAGCAATGTAAATCACTGAAAGTCAGTACTCTACAGAACTGCAGAAATGTATACACTCAAACAAAAAATCTTCCAGGTATATTGTACATTCTTCTTGGCAATAATCTGCGGAGGAATTCAGTGTTCTGAAAAGCGTAAAGCGTGACGAAGAGACGAGGTCGAGCTTCAAGCTTAAGTGCGCTTAAGCTCGAAAATGTCTAGCAATGTGCGAGCGAAGCGCGGTTAAAGCGTGAAGCGTGACGAAGCGTGAAGGTCAAGCTCCAAGCTTAAGCGCACTTTAGCGTAAGCGAACTTTTTAGAATAGAGGAGGAATTACAGCCTGAAAACTGAACTTGGTGCGGCCAACATGGGAAAAAAGAAATCAGGTCTGGATGTTGACTATGGTGGAATACAGAATTCAAATTTCTTAAGCAGAATCTTCTTAGTGCCATGCAACTCTAAGTTAGTTTCCCTTACGACAAACAAGGGGAAAACTACTTACTTTACAAAGATCTCTAAATTCCTTCTGAAGGCGCTTTACACATGCTTTTTCTGCCATCTCTGTGTTAAAACAAGAGTCGAAGATATAAAAACTATAACCAGTTCCTTTAATGTATGCACTGCCTCAACTATGATATCTCCTGTAGAAAATACATATTGCATTTAAAACTTGAAAATCTTGTTATTTCCTCTTTATCTCAATAGTAGAACACAAATAAAGAAATAATACAAATGAACTAAGAGTTTTATCAAAAAAGCAGAAAATATATTTCAGATATATAAATATAGGACTCATTTTTCAAGACAGATTCAAAAGATAAAGAAAGCAATATCTACTTGAGCTTTATGGGTAAAGGAAAAGAAATGGGAGAATCAAATTATGTACTCTCAGTATCATTAAAGAGATGCGGCTTAAAGAAATTATGCCATTAACTTAATAGGTACTAATCACGTTTCCAGCATGCAGATATATGCATATCTAAAAAAGAGTCGTGCCTACCATAACAAAGCCCAGCCTGCCTATTTGCTGCTTCTTACGGCAAGACCGTCGTATGTTTTGCAGCTAGCAAAACTCAAGAAACCACCTACTTATGAAAATTATGTCTAAAGTTCATGTTCTTATACTTGATACCCAACAACTCCTCATTTCTATTGACAGATAAACTTTCACAAACCATCTTCTTTCCATGTCTCTATTAATATTTCCCAAAACCAGTAACTGGTTAATAGCTACTGTTATTGATGAAATTCCCAGAGAAAATTAGTTGTTAGAATGGAGAATCAGTACGCCTGACATATTTTTAGTCCAATAAAAGAACTAGTTCATGGATTTGTCAAATACTTAACCTATGCTGATGATAAACCAATTAAAGTAATAATCCAAATATCATTGAATTTTTGGCAAGATGAACACATCCCCATGTGTTAGGTTAAACATAGTTCATCTCATAATCAGAATATGTAAATTTCCAGCATAGAACTGTTGGAAATTGGTCAAGTGTTGAAAACCAACTAAAGTGACTTCGTGTCAACTTTTGCCAAATATTCAGACCCGACCCAATCCATTAAGGCAAAATTGTTTGCCACTTCGCCGCTTCGGGACTCCAAAACAGGGGATCGGGGTTGTTGCCCCTGAAAAAGAATTCAGATTTTTCTGTATGTATTCAAGGGTATATTTGACATCTCGAAACCAATGTCGGATGAATAGGAAATTACTGAGAAGAAAAATCAGGTCAATTTTTTTACCATGCGATCGCATGAATTATAACCATGTGAACGCATGGTCGAGCAAACAAGCGCGTCATTGTGAAGTGTTGCACGATTTGGCTTAACATCACTTCGTTCCCAACTCTTCATCATCTATAAATAGGACCCTTAAGGCATCCTATTACACACACGAATGATATGCAAGCATAAATATCATTCTCTCTTCTTTTCTTGAACAAATTCTTGCATTCTTGTTGCATAATTCTGATTTTTCTTTTCATATTTGTTTTGGAGTACAAAGTCATTATTCTGGTTCGTCGTGCTTGTGCTTTGAAGTGCTGCAAACACAAGTGCTTGTATTTTGAAGTGCTACAAACACAAGTGGCAATCGTTGTATCTTAAGAGTTGATTGCCATAAACAGTAGGTACCGTTGCGAGGCAAATTTGACTTCAGGACAAAGTGTTCAACACTTGTCTCGACTTAACATCTTTTCCATCTCTTTTCATTTTCATGTTTACTTGCCGTTATTCTATCCATTTGTCGGCACGAATTTTCATATAAATATTATGTTCTTTGACGTCACTATACACAAAATCACCGAACAAGAACATATATTACTAAAGTTATATATAATGAATAGTTGCAATAGTTAAGTGGTTACAAAAAGAATTGACTGTAAACCATTGGAGTTTACCATTCACCAATATTTAGAAAATCGGAAATAGGTTCGAACCAGAAAAGGCAATGGGTCAAGGGTCAAAAGGTCCAACCGGGTCGAACCGATTTCAATTAAAATATAAAAAATTATTAAAAAATCACAAAATTTCTAAAAACACAAGTTATTTTACAAATAAACTAATATTTACTCATTTAGAAAATAAAATTATACACAAAAATAGCTTAAAACAACAAAAAAATAAAAATAAAAAAACGAAAACCGATTAAACCGACCGGTTTTTTCCCGGTTTTCAACCGGTTAAAAATCGGTTGAACCGGCCGGTTTTTGGGTTCCGGTTCCCAGTTTTCCCGGTCGAACCGGCCGGTCCGGTCCGATTTTCTAAACACTGCCATTCACCGGTCCAAAAAGGACGAAGACAGATTGTAGTTTTTTTTTTTTAATCTCCCAAAACCAAATAATGGTTCACTAATATCCATTTAAACTCGATTTAAGATGTAACGACCCGGCTCCCCCGCTGGGGCCTCATCCGAGTCATACTCATGGTCTTTCCACTCCCTCTGGCTCCCTCGCTGAGGCCTACTCCAGAAGTGGATTTTTGCTTTCCGCAGAATTCGAACCATGTACCTAGGAATTTAGTACAATGATTCTTAGAATCCTGCTACCATTAGAGGGGGAGTGAAAAGACCATGAGTACGACTTGGAGGAGGCCCCAGAGAGCCGGGTCATTACATAAGAACCACCAAAAAAATCCGAAATATTTAGCAAAATTCAATAAAATCCAAATCTTTCCCTTCCTTACCCCAATTCATTTCAAAAGCTCAAAAGTCCCATAATTTTGCAGTCAGAATACAGAATAAAAAAAAAAAAGGTCATACAACGTAATGTACTGTCAGTTATCACTAATATCTTCCAAATAAAAAATAATAACTAAATCCAAAAACAGAAGCTTAAAATACAGACTCTCGCAGTCAAAATTCGAACCCAATCCTTAATTCCTAAACCAACACCATATCATGGATCCATCTATGAATGAAAAGCAGCAAAAATATAGAAATGTTATACAAAAATATGTACATACAGAGAGAGAGAAAGGTATTACCAGAGATCCGAACGAGAAATCAAATTCTATACTGTTTCAATAACATCACAGAAACTCAAATTTTTGCGCAATTTTTAAATATTATAATTAATACTATATATTATTGAATGATAAATAGCAATTTATAGAAAATTTACGATTTTATACAAGAGGTATTGAATTTGGGGAAAAGGAAAAGAACGGTAATTATATTTGCAGTAATTATAAAAAGGGTTAATTTCACAAAATACAACTCAAGATTCAGTAAAATTTTAAATATATCATTAAAGTTCAATTGTTACACAAACCGTTACACAAGTTTTAATTAGTTATTTAAAATACCAATTTGTTGACTTTCATATCCAAAAATTGGCACAAACAGTTCCTAATGTTTGTAAAATCGCTTAAATGATCCTTAACGTTTCATTTTGAAGTAAAATCTCTTAATTTTTATTCTAAACTAACAAAAGTGGTCTTTTTTATTTAAATGATCAATATATTCTTTATTTTAAATAGAAAATTTACAATTGAGTCATAACTCTAACAAAAGTGGTCTTTTTTATTTAAATAATCAATATAAATAACTCGCTAATTTTGGTTAATTAAATATAAAAAATAAAATAAATAACACGTTATTATCTATTGTCTAACCGACGAATTATTATGAACTAAATTACATTAATATTTATTTGGAATAGTTTTTTTTGAAAATTATTTCCCCAAAATTCGTTTTTGAACACACATTTTAAAGGGGCTCATAACTTTTTCTTAATTTTCAAACTCATATTATATTAAAAAAGAATATTTTTCACTTCATTTTTGAAAAAAAAAATATATTATTCAAGTAAAGAAATATTTTTTTCTTTTCAAAAATCTATTTCATTAAAAAAATCTATCACAAACAAATATTAATTTAATTGAATTTATTTCATAATAATTTTCAAATTATACAAACAAAATTATATGTAATATCCATTTGATCAATAAAATTCAAATGGGAAAAAAAAAATAATCTGTTCATTTTAGTTAATGTATAAAAACAAAGTTATGAACATATGCAAATGTACTTCTGCAAAGGTTATGACTCATTTGTGAAAAATTTTATTTAAAATTAAGAATATATTGGTAATTTAAGTAAAAAAAAAAAAAAAGACTACTTTTATTAATTTAGACAAAATTTTTTTTAATGTTTTTATATCAAAATAAAAAATTAAGGACCATTTGAGGGATTTTTCCAAACACTAGGACTCTTTGCTCCAATTTTTTAATAAGAAAGTCAACAAAGTGGCATTTTACGTAATCAATTGAAACTTGAGTGGTAATTTGTGTAACGATTGAATTTTAGTGATATATTTGAAATTTTGTTGAAACTTATATTTTGTGAAATTAATCCTATATAAAAATAAAGTACATCTTATCTTTATCTTTACAAAGTTAGGAGAGATACATTTTGGAGAAAAATTAGGATTTATAGCCCGTTTGGTAATATGAAAAATTTTGATTTTTGTGATTTTTTTTTTATGGATGTGTGGTTTAAAAAAATTTGAAAAATAGAAAATGGTGGGCTTTACTAAAAATTAATGGTTGGTATTGAGTTTGAAAAGTTGATGTAAAATTTTAAACAATAGCAAACAGACTCTTAACGACCCTCTCTCCTAACTTCTACTTTTATATAAACTAGTTTTCTACTCGTGCGATGCACGAAATATATAAATTTTAAATCATAATTTTGAAAATATCTTGATACAATCATATCAAATAAAAAACATAATTTAAATAAAATTTCAATACAAAATGTTATTGAATTTGAAACTTTAAAAAATATAAAACAATTCTACATGTACATTAAGTATACTGCGTCACTCAAAATTTTGCACTCATTTTAATTTTTTATATAATTTTTTTTTACTTTTTTTTACGTTTTTCTCTAAAAATTTTCCCACCTCATCACCTATTTCCCTTTAATATATTATAATTTTTTATTAACTATATTTTTTAATGTGTTGTTTATATATTTTATTTTTCCTTATTTTTTAAACATGCCAATTTTTGTTAAAATGATGAAATCGTGGGATTAGTGGGGGGTGGGGCCCCCGATACCCTCGGTTATCAAAAAAAAAAAAAAAGAAGGGGAAAAATATGTGTGATTAAAAAGTTGATAAAAAATATTTAATTATTTTTTGTAACATGCGTATTGAAGAGCCTACCCATTGATTGACATATTAGAAAATAAAATTTCAATAATTTTATTTATTTATTTTCAAAATATATTAATTCAATTTTCATTCCTACATTAACAAATTTATATAGCATATATTTATTTTTTTTTAAATATATTAATCCAAAATTTTCATTTTCAATGTAACACATTTACATAGATATGATATGACATTTATTTATTTTAACACGTGTTATTGAATTTGAAACTTTAAAAAAAAACTAATCAAAATAAAAAACTCTGCATATACACTCAGTGTATCGCATAACTCAAAATTTGACACTTAATTAAATTTTTTATATAAAATTTCTTTTGACTTTTATTTACGTTTTTCTCTAAAAATTTGCCCAACTTATCACATATTTTCCTTTTAATATGTTTTTATTCTTAATTAACTTTATTTTTTAGTATATTGCTTACATATATTTTATTCTTCCTTATTTTTTATACATATCAATTTTTGTCCAAATGATGAAATGAGTAAATTTTCTACCAATTTATCATTTGTGGTAAAAAGTTGATAGCAAATAATTAATTATTTTTGTAATATGCTTATTGAAGAACATACTAATTTATTGACATATTAGGAAGTAAAACTTCAATTATTTTATTTATTTATTTTCAAAATTTTCATTTTTAACTTAACAAATTTATATAGCATGTATTTATTTATTTTCAAATATATTAATCCAAAATTTTCATTTCCAATGTAATACATTTACATAGATATCACATCTATTTTTGTTCAAATATATTAATCAATTTTTTTCATTTTCAAAGTAATACATTTACACATAGTATATTTATTACAAATCTTACTAAATATGTAATAAATAATAATTTTTCCTACAAAAATATTTATCTTTTCTTTATTTTTATTTATTTTTATATACATAAAAATATAAATGAGAAGAGAGAATCATTAAATGCAATTTTTCCTCCAAAATGACCATCTCTCCTCACTTCTACTTTTATATTAAATATAAATATATATATAAAGATAATAATTGTTGACCACAAAATTCGGCTGGACCTTGGACCAACACGTCTCAGCTCCTCCCTCTTGAACACGTGGATCTCCTGCGCACTAAGACAAACAATCAGCTTGCAAAGGGGGCCGAGGTGGCTCCCGTTTGCACTCCGATGCCTAAGTCAGTGCTCATTTTAGGCAAATATATATTGGGTGCGGGAGATAAAAGTGTGTAAAAGAGAGAAAAGGGAGTGAGAGAAGTATAGAGTTAAGAGTGAGAAATTGCTAACCCTTTACTTGGAGACAATTGTGCTTCATTTATAGTGAAACTTCTTGTCTCGGATTGCGACACGTGACATACTTTACACTTGTCATCACCCTAACTTATGGATGTGACAATCTTGCTTTTCAAACCGTAATCATTGCTACATTTCGTAGGGGATGGGCGCCTGTCACGTCTGGGTAAAGGCAGCGTCACATCACTGACTCCATCTCTTTCTTCTGGTCAACGCCATAAAGCACCCCGGCTGGGTATAAAGCACATCGGACGGGGGCGTTTATCAGGTCGGCTGAAGAGGTTTGCTTGACATACCACCTCGGCATTCATCCCAAGGTGATATTCTAGGTCTTAGCTGTGGGTCAAGGTCCATTGGGCCATTATTGGGCCTTCGCTGGTGGATCGCTGTACCTTTCTTTGGGCCCGCTTTCAACAACAACAATAATAATAATAATAATAATAATAATAATAATAATAATAATTATTATTATTATTATTATTTATAATAATAAAGATAAATAAATAAATATGTATATATATATATATATATAATAATAAAGAAAGAAAAGAGTTGTAATAAATATACTATGTGTAAGTGTGTTACATTGGAATGAAAAAATTATATTAATATATTTGAACATAAATAATGAGATATCTATGTAAATCAGTAAATGTGTCATGTAGGAAATGAAAAAATTGTATTAATATATTTGAACATAAATAAATGGTATATCTATGTAAATGTATTATATTGAAAATGAAAATTTTGGATTAATATATTTGAAATAAATAAATACATGTTAGATAATTTTGTTAAGTTAGAAATGAAAATTTTGAATTAATGTATTTTGAAAATAAATAAATAAAATTATTGAAGTTTTACTTCCTAATATGTCAATAAATGAGTAGGTCCTTCAATAAATATATTACAAAAATAATTAATCATTTGCTATCAACTTTTACTACTAATGATAAATTGGTAGAAAATTTAATCATTTAATCATTTTGACAAAAAATGGTATGTTTAAATAATAATGAACAATAAAATATATTAATTAATATATTGAATTTCGAATAAAATATAAGTAACGAACATATTAAAAAATAAAGTTAATTTAAAATTATAACATATTAAAAGGAAAATGGGATGATAAGGTGTGCAAATTTTCAGAGAAAACGGTAAATAAAAGTCAAAAGAAATTTAATATAAAAAATTTAATTAAGTGTCAAACTTTGGGTGACCCGGTACACTAAGTGTACATGCAAGAATTTTTATTTTGATTAATTTTGTCTTTTTTAAAGTTTCAAACTCAACAACATATGTTATGTAGGAAATGAAAATGTTGGATTAATATATTTGAACATAAATAAATGTCGTATCATATTTATGTAAGTGTGTTATATTGAAAATGAAAATTTTGGAAAAATATATTTTAAAATAAATAAATATATACTATATAAATTTTCAGCCACTATTAATTACCTTAAAATCATAAATAAATAAGTTTATAAACCAAACAGTATTGCCAAACGAATGTTTAATCATTTCATCATTTTGACAAAAATTGACATGTTTAAAAAATAAGTAAAAATAAAATATATTAATTAATATATTGAATTTCAGATAAAATATATGCAAGCAACACATTAAAAAAAATAGTTAATATTTTGTATTGAAATTTTATTTGAATTATGTTTTTTATTTGATATGATTATATAATCAAGATATTTTCAAAATTATATATTACGTGTATCGCACGAGTAGACAATTAGTGTAAAAAATAACACATACAGTTTCCCGCTCAAAATTACTTTCTAAATTTGAAAATATATGCAAAGAAAAAATAATAATAATATGCAAAAACATAATAATGTAATAAATATTTTAGCAATTATTATTTTACGTAACATTAGAATTCGTGTTATATTATTAATGACGTCAATATTTTAATTTGTTTTAATGTAAAAACTATTTTCTTTTTGTAATAATTACTATTCATTTTATAATTATTTTATTATATTTAAGTCGAAAAATATGTAATATGATTGTCAAATCGAAGTCTCAACGAGAAGTTTAATACAGGTAACAAGTAGAATAAATTGTAAATGTTACAAAGATCAAATGTAAAAGTTAATTTGATAGTATAATGGCAATTCATAGACCATTTAAAGTTCGATGACATTTGAGGAACCTTTCAAATAATATAGTGGCAGTTGGGAGTATTAACTATCAATTACATATTTATTACATATTCCTCGACTCCAAAATTAAACAATAATTGTCAAATGAATAATAATGATGTGGTCGAGGTTAGGAGTTCAAAGGAGAGATCAAGATACGGGCGATGCAACAACATTCTATATTGAAAAATGAGCAAGTTTAATGTTGGAGTCGAGCCAAGAAGACGAAAAGATCGAGTTGAGTCAAATGATCGAAATTCTAGAACCAGTGACAAATTCACAGCCGTAAACCCATATGTCACGGTCGTAACCTTCTCACGGGCCAAGTCGAAGAATTTCAAAATTTTGATTCTTACGACCGTAACACTTAAGCAGAATTACACTTATGGCCGTAAGTATCATTATCATTGCCGTATCATAGTTCATGGTCGCGCACTGCTTTTTTGATGTGGGGTTTCGTATTTTTTTTAGGTTATTTTCCCGTTTTGAATTGTTTAGCTAGGGTTTTGAGCCCACGGCGGCTAGTGTTAGTTGTTTTGTTGTTTTTATTATTTATATGTTATTTCATTCATTGTAACAATTAGTTTTGGTTTAATAAACATTTTATTGAGAATTCAAAAAATTTGTAGGTGGATTCCTATATTTTCCCGTCGAACTTATCGAGATTCAATCTTGTGGTGTTCAACCCAAACTTATCAAAGATTCATAATCTTTGTCGCGTTCAAACAATCAGAAACTTATCATGAAAACTGGACAAGTCCTTGTGGCATTTCGTAAATCTTGGTTCTCTCTTCTGCAGCGTCGATTTCGCGTACTGAAGTTTGGGTCAAGATTTCACCGTCTACAACAAACCTAGGTTCCGAACTTTCCGACGTTAATTTCGCGCATCTTCGAATCACATCAAATAATTATTAAAAAGAGTTTATGGATTTTATTATAGAACTTAAGTGATATAATTTAAAATGAATGGGATATTGAAGAAAAATTAAAAAATATAAAGTAAAAACTTTTATATTTTATATTTGAGACGATTTTACAGATAATATATTTTCAAATTGCTCTCACTTGTTTTCTTGTATTAATTTTCTCGTTGAAATTTTCGATTTGACACCGATATTACAATAATTATTAAAAGAATAGTAATTAATACAAAAAATAGTTTAATAGATAATATTATAAAACTTAAATGATATAATTTAAAATGAATTGGATATTGAAGAAAAGTAAAAAATTAAAAAAAATTAAAAAATTTACATTTGATTTTGAGGTATTTTACGGACAATATGTTTACAATTTACTCTCATTTGTTAGTTTGTATTAAATTCTCGTTGAGATATTTGATTTGACACTCATATTACATATTCTCCTACTTCAATATATACAATAATTATCAAGAGAATAATAACTACAAAAAAATATAGTTTATACATTAAAATAAATAAAAATCTTGCCGTCATTAATAGCATAAGACGAATTCTATTATTATTAATGATAAATGTACCATAAGTAGTTGCAACATTTGCTTGGATTCAAAGCTCATGATGTTAATATCGAGTCTCTCTCTATTCTTGCACTATATTTCATCTTTTATTTAGAGAAGCAAGCAAGAATATTTTATTTTCAGCACATATTTCATGGTAAAAACTGATTTCTTCATTTTTTAAATATTTACTATAGAACAAAAATAACGTGATAAAATAGTGTAATTTTAGAGCCTGTATGGTAAAAAGATTTTTTTCACCTCAACTTTTTAAACTTAGAGGTTATTTGATAATGATAAAAAAAAATTTCACATCTTTTTAAACTCAATCTCAACCAATGAGAATCTTAGTAATGGAATCATTGGTTCCATATTTGGCTACGGAACCAAACCAACTGATTTCGGGTCGGTCCGATTTGGTCCTTTACATTTGAAAATGTTAAAATTAAATGTTTCTTAATAAAGATTAAAATTTTCTTTTAACGCTACTTTTTTTAAAAAAAATCTTTCAACTCTACCGTTTGCGCAAATTTTTCTTCGAAAATCGGAATCCCATATCAACAACTTTTAGAATTTTGTTGTAAAATTACTTAGGATTTAGGTAATGTCGACATATTTAGATTTGAGATTGGGAATTGTGAGTTTAAACTTAAATTATGAGTTAAATTGATTATATAAAGTAAAGAAATCAAAGAAATTGGAGGAGGATTGTGTTTACGTGGGAAGTTGGGAATGGAAAAGAATTTTGGTCAAATGGGAAATTGCCTAAAAGGTTTCACCGCTATACGATTTATATTAAAAAAAAAAAAATCAACATACAAGGGAACTGAAGTACCGTCGGTTCCAATTAATAAGAACTTGGAATCGGACCGGTTCTAAATACAAGTACCAAATCGAGAATTTCCTTGGTCGAACTGGATTTGGATCGGTCGGTTCTAATTGGTTCCGGTCCGGTTCCACAAGTTCAGAGAAAATGTTCCCACTTCTAATCAAGTTCACAGTTTTTGACTTTTCAAACATTTTTAAATCACACATCCATTAAAGAGCTAAAAAAATCACAAAAATCAAAATTTGTCACATTACCAAACAGGCTTTTAATCTCAACCATTCATTTTAGTGATGGCAATGGGTCGGGTATGGGTCGGGTTTGTCAAACCCGTACCCTACCCACTAAATATTTACAACCTCCATACCCTACTCATATACCCATTTAAAAATTGCGGGTCGGAGACGGGTTTGCTTCTATACCCATTTAAAATCCATTACTAATTATTTATTTTTTTATTATTTTTTTAAGCTATAAATAAGTTATAGGTGCTCCGGATTAACTTGAATCAGTTAAATATTGGACTTCACTTGAATTTGAGTTGAAAAAAGTTTGTTATATGTTGAAATTATACAAGTAAATTTGAACAATTTTTTTAGACGTTAACAAAGTCAATAGTTTAAACATATTAATGTTTAGACGATAACAATGTCAATAGATATTTGAGTTCTATTTTTTATTTATTTTTTTAAACAATCACTTTTGTTTTAAATTTTATAATTTTTAAATGAAATTAATGGATATGCGGGTCGGGTATGGGTATTGTAGTAAAACCCACACCCGACCCATACCCATGTCGGGTTTTAAAATTTACCTCCATACCTTACCCACGAACCCATTTAGTCGGGTAATCCCCGCCCATTTATGTCGGGTCTCCATCGGGTATCGGCTTCGTGGGTATTATTGCCATTCCTAATTCATTCTTAATCAAGCTCATTTTTTTTTCTTTTTCAAATAATTTAAAATCACACATTTATCAAATAAAAAAAAAAATTAAAAATCACATTATTTTCTGTTTGTTAAAATTTTTTTGTTTAAAAATATGTTTTTTTTATATTTTCTAGGTGAAATGTGTGGTTAAAAAATGGAAAGAAAAAATATGTATAGTTAAAAAATAATTTAGAGAATTGTATAAAAAAAAAATATGTTTAAAAACATATTTTTCAAACAAAACCTTACAAACAATCTCTAAGCCATTAATGAAAAGAATCATGCCAGAAAAAAATCGTATTCCAATGTAGTGCCGGTACGGCACGAGTATGTGCCAAGCCAATTATCATGTCCCCTTCATTGACCATTCCCAAATTAAAGGTCAAGCCCTCACTGTCGTAGCCTCGGCCATGCCCGAACATTTGTGGGGATGTAAATCATAAAATATATTTCAACTTATCAAAAATTGAAAATTTGATCACAGATCAAATTAATAAGGAAGTCAAGTTCAAAACATTATTATTGAGACTCGAACTCTCCACCTTATGAATTATCAGCGAAATTGACATTATATTTCCCTCAACTTTTACCAATTGAACTATGTTCGGGGGTGACCATTCCCAAATTAATTTAAGCCTATGTTGGCAACTACTGATTAAATGAAAATTTAAATGGCACAATTTTTCAAAATGTTTTTTAATCACACATATTTTTTCTTCTCAATTTTTAATCATGTATTTTAGCTAAAAAATTCAAATAATCAATTTAGACTGGTTATAATAGCTGCCGAACTAAGCCTAAGCCTCTGTTTTGGTAAAAATCATATAAATTTTGTTGACATGACACTATTTATTTTTATTTTTTATTTTTTGAAAAATCAACAATTTTAATTGGTTAAATATTGTCGTCTACCATTTTTTACTTTTCAAAAAAAATTGACTAACGAAATATTGACACATCACTATTTATAAACAATCGTTTATAAACGATTTATCAAATTGAAACTAAAAGGACAAATATCTTCTATCCATTCCATCAAACATATGAATTTCGCTATTTGCACAATTATATTGACAATAAATTAGGTAATGTGGAAGTATTGCGTTTATTAATTTAAAAGATGATGTGACATTTAACAAAAAAGGATTGCACACGTAAAATAATTGTCAAACTCATTATTATGCTCATTGTGAGTGTAGAAAACTTGCAAACTTATACCACTAAAAGATGACTCCTCAAACTAGCACAACTTGCATTTTTTACTACTTATAATTAATTATGGGACGATTGTATTCCACAATTCATATCCCGAGCTCCTAGATAGGGACTCAACTTTTTTCATTTGAATGCAATTACCCAAAAAATGGAAAAACCTCGTGAAATTTGCACTATTTTTGTTTGTTATGCAAAATTTCAGCATTAATTTAAGGAGATGATTTGCTGTTCTTTTTTAATTTTGATTGACAGATGCACGTTCACAGTTGGCACCAACTAACAAATCAATCACCTGATAATAAGGCCGTTCCGTGGAGATCAAAATTAATTTTTTAGTAAATTTGAATGTGATAAAATATATGGTTGAAATGTGATTTAATTTGATTAAAATTAAAATTTGAGCTTTAAATAATTAAAATTAATTGTTGACTTAAAATCATGATTTTAATTAGTACTAAATAGGGAAGCTTTTGGTTGAATAAAATTATTAGTAATTTATAAGTTGAAACAATAGTGAATTTCAAGAAATATGTAGATAATAAATGAGTAAAAGATATGAAGGTGTGATTATAGTAAATGTTTAACTGAAAAATTACTCATAAATTTAGCCAAATTTTATTTTTTGTTGAGCTTTCTGTCAATATTTTTAAAACATTGAACTCAAACATTTAGGGTGCGTTTGATAGCGATGGTGGAATTTGGATGGAAAGAAAATGAATCCAGAGAATTTAATTCTAGGGAATTGAATTCTTGAGAATTATAAGTTTGATTAGTTTAATTTTCTAGGTGGAAAAAGTAGGAAATTTTTCAACTTTTGTTGTTTGATTGACATTATTTTCCATGGAAAATAAAGTAATTTTTTGCTATTTTAATCAATTTTTTTTTTTTACTTTTTAAATATATTTGTACTTGATGATGATAATGTTATTTTTTTGAAAGAAAATAAGTCAATTAACAACAACAAAATTGATTAAACGCGTCGAAAATCATTTTCCATCTACCATGGAAAACAAAAATCCACCAAAACCCAAAGAAAATATTTTTCACCAAAACAAGGAAAAGGGACGCGTGGGTGGGGCCGTGGAAAATATTTTCCGTAGAAAATTTTCGCAATCAAATGGAGCAAAGTAGAAAAGCTGAATTTTTTTTTTTCATTTTCCACGGAAAATAAGGACTTATCAAACCGACCCTTAGTGCTTTCTATCATAATATTTTGTCAATGATCGAGGATCACCTACAACTACACTTGTCAATAAACATTGATGAATTTTAATTTCTATGGTCTGCATTGATTATTCTTGTCAATAAATGAAGACTATTTTTGTTGAAATTTTTTTACTTATCAATCTTTCCCGTCAATTTTTTAGGTGACATTTTTGTCATTGAAGATTTTCGCCATTGGAATTTTATTGGTTAGAGATAGAAATTTCATGTTGCTAAAATATTGTTAAATCATCATTGTCTCATATACATATCGGATTAAGATCTCATTTCCTAATTATTGTTTATTTTATTCATTTAATTGTTATTTTCAACTCAAAATTTTCCTCCTCCACTAAAAAAATAAAAAAATTAAGTAATTCAATTAACGGGTACAAAAAGATATCTAATTTAAAGAAAATTTTAAATTTAGCATGCCAAAATGTAGTGACCGGCTAAGAATTAATGATCACGGGCAAATTTATCCCACTAGCGAATTATTCAATTTTTATAATAATCAAAAAATAATAGTAAAAAAAGTAATTATGTCCTTCCTCTTTAAGCCAGCTAAAAGCTGAGAGACTGCCTTTTTGGCCATTCCAACAAATTAAAGAAAGAGGTATGATGATTCATTAGTTGGCTATAACCAGACAAAAGTTTGAGTGGATTTAGGAAAAATAGCCATCCATATTTACATATACAATTTTTAACGAAAATTCTATGAAACAAGTTAGTTGGTTTCTTGTGGAACTAAATGATGAGATGGTTGTCTAGTCAGCTATCAATTAAATATAATTTGCTGGCTCCAATTCTGATTTTAAAAATTTTAATTGAGCTGACTAGACAGCGAAAATTCTCATCACTTGGTTTCATAAGAAACCAGATACCTGATTCCATAGAATTTTCGCATGTTTCCATAAAATTTTCGTAAATCGTTATATTTACTGCTGGACCACTTAATAAAATGTACAAAATACGACTTCAATCGCAATTATATTATTAGTCTACGTCTTGCGGTATTGGGTGAACAAACCTATAATATATGAAGAATAATCTCGATTTCAAAACAAATACATTTCTAGAGAACTTGACAATATAGTTAGTATAGGTTCACAAGATTTTTTAGTTATATGAAGAGTAAACAAAGTCAATAAAGATGAGTTGAATGAAAGAAAGGATGGGTCGCTACCTCTCATGATTCCGCCAAGATCCACGGGAAAAAATTGTGGGAATGAAAATACAAGTGGATTCGTTTTATTTTAATTTTAAAAAATGTTATCATCATCACGCATTTTTTTATAATATACTAATAATTTTTAAAGAGAATTAAGTGACAGGGGTAGGGACCATGACTGAAATTTTGCAGGTCCATCCAATTTCCAATAACTTGTATATTACTCAACTCGTATATCCATAATTCTCAAACTGCAACCTCTCCTCATCCCCCTCTCGGCCACTCCCAAATGTCCAGAATTAAGGATTTCTTCGCCGGAATGTCATATTCAGTAAACAATGAAATCACCACTTCAAAAAAGAAGAAGAAACTTGTACTTGGATCTCTTGTTGCTTTAGTCTTATTAATTGCAGGAGTAGTCGCCGGAGTAAATTCAAGAAAAAGAAACTCCCAAATTGCCGATATAAAAATCTCCCCATCTCACACCATTGTCAAATCTTCATGCTGCAGTACATTATACCCAGATTTATGCTATTCCACCATAGCCAATTCTCTTAGAGAAAACAAAAAATTGAAAAGCCAAAAGGATGTAATTGAACTAGCCTTGAATATTACTCTTACTACTGTTCAGCACAGTTACTTCAAGGTAGAGAAGCTCATAGCTAAGGGCGAGAATTTGAGAGAACGTGAGAAAACTGCATTAAATGATTGTTTGGAGACGATCAACGAGACCCTTGATGAGCTCCATGAAGCTGTTGAGGATCTTGAAGAGTACCCCAACAAGAAATCTCTTAAAGAACATGCTGATGATCTAAAAACCCTAATGAGTGCTGCCATGACTAATCAAGAGACCTGCCTCGACGGATTCTCGCACGATAATGCAGACAAGCACGTGAGAGAAGATTTGATTAAGGGAGAAGATCGTGTGGAGAAAATGTGTAGTAATGTTTTGGCCATGATCAAGAACATGACTGATACAGATATTGCAAATGAGATGAAATTGAGTGGAAGAAAGCTCATAGAAAACCGTTGGCCTAAGTGGTTGGGAGAAAGGAGGCTGCTGCAGTCTTCCTCCGTGACTCCCGACGTGGTGGTGGCGGCTGACGGCAGTGGGAATTACAGCACGGTTTCTGCAGCTGTGGTTGCGGCACCGGAGAAGAGTAGCAGGAGATATGTAATTAGAATTAAGGCTGGTGTTTATAGAGAAAACGTGGAGGTGCCGAAGAAGAAAACTAACATAATGTTCTTGGGAGATGGCAGAAGCAACACGATTATCACTGGAAGCAGAAATGTAAAAGATGGTAGCACCACCTTCCACTCTGCCACTGTTGGTGAGTTGATTCTTCACTTTCTTTCAAGTTAATCCGAGGTTGTGCTTTATTTCGTGGTATCATTTAGAAATTTAAATTGCTAAAAATTAAACATTTCTTATATCTAATTATATGTTGATAAAATTTACTCGATAGTCCAGAAGAAGGATAAACATCTTTGTCTTTGATAAATTTCAAACACAAGAAAATTATAGTCATTGAAAAGGAAGGGACGTTTCTTAGAAATTCAGTGATCACTGTTTCGTAGCATTAAAAATTTAGATTTTAATCTAATTCAAAGTCATATTTAATCTTAACCACATATTTAGTTGGACCTATAACTTTTCAACCACACATTTTATCAACTTTCATATTAAAATCTGCTAAAAATTTGATTTTTATCAATACCAAACAAGATTAAAAAAGAATACCAGTTGGTCACACAAATCTATTTGAAACATTTTGCCCCTGATTGAGCCCCGTTCTTCGAAAATAATGTGATTATGAATTATAATAGTTTTGGGAGAACGTGTGATTAAAAATTATTCGAAATGTTAAATATTGTGGGTTTGATAAGTCTAAAATGGATGGTTGTGATTGAATTTAAAAGTTTATTTTTAAAAGCATGTTTTTTTTTTCTTCTGCTTTTTAGGTAAAATGTGTGGTTAAAAAATGGAATGAAACAATATGTGTGGTTAAAAAGTAATTTAAGGTGTTGGGTAGAAAAGGACATATTTGGCAAAGGGAGGCTTGATTTTCAAGGGGTCAAACAACTTTTTGGTGCAATTTTCAAGTATACTTTTCTATATTAGCCGATATAAAATATTCGGTGCAATTTGTCTAATATTTTTATAGAGAATTCAAAACATTAATCCACTAATTTATGGATCCCCTCCCCTCGTGGTGCAGCCGTGGTAGGCGAAAGGTTCTTGGCCCGGGACATTACTTTTCAGAACACGGCGGGCCCGTCGAAGCACCAGGCGGTGGCGCTCCGTGTCGGCGCCGATTTATCAGCTTTCTATAGATGCGATATGTTAGGAAATCAAGACACACTCTACGTCCACAAGAATCGCCAATTCTTCATTGAATGTTTAATCGTCGGGACAGTCGATTTTATCTTCGGCAACTCCGCTGTCGTGTTCCAAGACTGCGACATCCACGCACGGAGGCCAGATTTCGGTCAGAGAAACATGGTAACAGCCCAAGGCAGAACTGATCCGAATCAAAACACTGGTATTGTTATTCAAAATAGCAGAATTGGAGCCACTCTGGATTTAAGACCTGTTCAGAGTAATTTCTCCACATATCTAGGACGGCCGTGGAAGGAGTATTCGAGAACTATTATAATACAATCCTCAATTACTGATGTCATTCATTCTGCTGGTTGGCATGATTGGAATGGAACTTTTGCGCTTGATACTTTGTTCTACGGTGAGTATCAGAACACCGGCTCCGGTGCCTCCACCTCCGGGAGGGTGACGTGGAGAGGATATAGGGTGATTACTAGTGCAACGGAAGCGCAGAGTTACAGCGCCGGCAGATTCATTGCCGGTGGCAGTTGGTTGAGCTTAACTGGATTCCCATTCTCTCTCGACTTATGAAATTGGAAGGATTTAACAAGCAGTAATCTCAATGAGCGTCTCTTGCTGCCATCTCTAGTGCACTGATTCTAGTGCCAAAAAAGGAGCAATGCAGGAAAAGTTGTGGTTTATTTTTATTTTTTCTACAAGGGGGTAACAGGGGAGGGATACGATAAAATTAGCAATCTAATCAATGCGACACGTCCCCGTAAGTTGTGCTTCTAGCCCTTGTTTGATTTAAAACTCTATTTGTTAAAAGTTTTGTAATTTAAAACATATTTTTTTATGTTTTCGAAATAAAATTTATATAATATATAAAAGCAGTTGAGTTTTGACGGGAAAACTCAGTTTTTATTGTGTTCACACTGCTGTCACTTCCAACCAATGATGGAATAGGGTTTAATTATAGATAATTTTTATGGAGATTTTTTTTACTTATTTATATTTGGTTATTTATATTTAAACATTTCTTTTCATAAAATTATTTTGATATTTTAATATTTTGAATCTTACAAATATGTATTTGTGTTAAGTCATACATATTCAATGTAAAATTTTCAATTCAAAATTTTATCGAAATTGTGTT
The DNA here is from genome assembly GCA_963555705.1 of Ligustrum vulgare. Classification (NCBI taxonomy): domain Eukaryota; kingdom Viridiplantae; phylum Streptophyta; class Magnoliopsida; order Lamiales; family Oleaceae; genus Ligustrum; species Ligustrum vulgare. The sequence goes on along the minus strand of OY743172.1, from coordinate 336,406 downwards.
ACACGTCTAATACTAAATAAACTTTATCATATAATACCTTTTTTTTTATAAATAATCTTTTTTTTTAAGTTATTTAGTACATCTAAAATCTGAGTTCCTTTGTATTGCGTTTTATTAAATTAATGTGTATTTTTATAGAAAGTTGCGATTAATACATTAATAATTTTTTATAATGATTGTAATATTTTATTTGCCTTAATTATTATTGTGTATTTTTTTATAGAAATTTACATTTAATTATTATTTAATTTTTTATTCTAGAAAGCCTTATATCACTTTTTTTGTCAATCTCACAATTTTAGTTTTTATTTATTTAGTTTTTTTTTTTATGATTATTGAATTCGTTTTTTATATGTGTTATTTTTCACTGTTAATGGTTAAAACAGTGAATCTTATCTTTTACACGCATGGTCTATATTATTAACTTTTTCATCTATTATTTGATTGTTCAGAGTACATGGACATTGAAAATCCTACATTTAAATATTCATTTTGAAAGACAAATTTTGGTTCGAGAAGATAGTGGATAAGCGTTATAAACATGCCGTAATCCGAAGTTCTCACTTTATTGTAGGGGTGAACCTTGTTTGGTTTTGTTTGGGCGGTTTATAGTAATATTTCAAATGAAACTACTTAAAACAAATTGGAATTTTTTTCAAATCAAACGAAAACATTTCGTTTTCTAAACAAAACCAAAGCAAACCATTTTTTACGGTGTGGTACAGTTTGAAACTGCAGATTGCCAACGAATGAATTATTATATTCCAAAACGAGCTTAAAGACACATATTCTTCTAAAATTTTGAGTTGAAACTAGCTCAATAATAGCATTCAGCTTCTAATGAGTGCTTTATTATGAATCAATTCATGTTGATAAACAAATTAAATATATAGAAGCAAACATTTAAATTTTTTTTAAATAAGCTGTAGTTAGTTCTTACATTAAAAATTTTATTTAAGAAAATGTCTTGGATGATGATTATAAAATATAGGAGCAAGAATTATTTCTAAATGGTTGTGGTTTTGAACAAATTAATCTTTGACTCCTTAATTTTGATTTGTTGACAATAAAAAGCGTGTTGCATTCTTTAAAACTTAACGTTTGCCTTTATATTTATTTTTAATTTTTTAAAAATTTGCGAGGTGGCTGTTTGAAATCGCGATTTTGAAAATTGAAACCTAAACAAACCATTTCACATTTGAAACCAAACCAAACCATTTGTTGCGGTTTGGTTCGGTTTCGCAGTTTATTTGTTTACCCCTATTTTGTTGTATGCAAGAGAAAGTAAAGATTCCTCTTATGAAATATTATCCTCTTATTTTGAAAGATTTGTTATATGATCGAGACGACATGATTAAGAATTTCGTTGAGAATATTCGGACATATAATATGATGTTTTCGTTCACTTCTATGGGGGAATAATTAATGGGCTGAATGATGGTAGAGGGCCTCCCATATTCAAATTACACGGTCAAAATTACCATAAGATTGGGAGTCTGTTGGCTGATGATGGTTCGGCTCTGCAATTTGCTCAGCTATACATTGTTGACAATACGAATGAGATTGACAGCAGAAAAAAGGGTCGAGAGGTACATATTATGTATTTATTGCTTATATATTTATATTGTTTACAGATAATTTTGTTGTAATAGTCTAAAATTTAATTTATATCTTTTAATGTACCCCGGTAGGAGTGAATCACGGGGATTCAATGTTGCATGATTGTATCTGGTTTGAAGGATATGCTAGACAAATACAACAAATTGGTAAGGCAGTTTAAGTCGGTTAGAGAAAAGATGATTGAGAAAAACACTTCAAATGTAAGACTTATACTTATAGGTCGGTGGGTGACTGATGATAGGAGATATGATTTTCCTGTTGTCGATGAAATTGCCAGATTGATTGTCGGTGGATTTTAATACACAACATGTACACATCGATATCATTATTGCACCACATGATGGACTGTTGAATGGATAAGCGAAGTGCATCCTCTTTGTTTGCCTTTACAGTATCCATTACTCTTTTTGAGAAATATTGATCATACACATATATTGTGTAATGGAACAAGGTTAATAGTTACAAAATTTGATCACCATGTTCTAGAAGGTCAAATTCTTTCTGGCAGCAATGCACGACACAAGTTCTTTCCAAGGATGTTGATGAACCCTTCTGATTCTAGGAGACCTATTAGATTTCAAAGAACACAATTTTCATTAATTGTGTCATATACCATGACTATCAATAAGATTCAGGGATAATCACTCTTGCATGTGGGACTCTTCTTAAACGGCTGGTGTTTACACATGGATAATTTTATGTTGTAATTTCTAGAGTGAAAAATCATTCTAAATGAAAGATGTTGATTTGTGATAAGAATGGAAGACCAACAAAATCAACAAACAATGTTGTCCACAAAAAAGTATTTCAAAATTTGTATTCATATGAAATCAATAAATGATGATCGTATTTCTTATTTGTGAAATTTATTTATTTTATCTAAAGGATTCATGTAATTTCACATTGAATTATCTTTATTCAGATGTTTCTTCCCGTGCATCGCACGGGTGATTCACTAGTATGTGGTTAAAAAGTGAAGAGAAAAAATATTTGTATTTAAAATGTAATTTAGGAAATTGTGTTGTAAAAAAACTTGTTTTTAAACAAGTTTGCCAAGCAAAAACTTAGCCCCTGTTCTCTTTGCTGTTTTGAGGTCGTTTTCTGTTTTTATTTTCGAAAACGCATTTTGAAAAACAAAAAAAAATTTGTACACAAAACGGAAAACGCTCGAAACATCGTTTTGGGCATTTTGTGTGTATTTCGACAAAAAATGTCCAAAACGCTGAAAACGCGTTTTGGGATTTTTTTTAATTATAGATTTATCTTAACTTAGAATTAAGCTTAATATAAAGTTTTTATTTTTTTATTATTTTTTTTAGAATTATCCTAACTTGGAACTAAGTCTAAATAAAGAATTTTTTTTTTTTTTTTTTTTAGAATTATCCTAACTTGGAACTTAGTTTAAATAAAGTTTTATTGGATTCAATATCAACATTACAAAAAAAAATTAAATGAGAATTCTTGTTGTTATATTTCAAATGGTTTTGAAAGAACTTGCATTTTCTGGATTTTAATAGAAGTAGAGCTTTCTCAAGTCCCGAACCTGATCAAACTGTTTTAATATAGACTCTTAATGCTCACATTAGTGTGTTGTATGTAACCATATTTTTAGTGTATTGTGAAAGGAAATTTGAGTTGGAGTTAGTAGTATTCTGCAAGCAAATTAATTAAAAATAATTTAAATAATGTTCTGCAAAATTTCAAACAGAACGTGTTTTCCAGCTTTTCATTTTCAAAAACAGTTTTCAGAAATAACAAACCAAACGCCTTTTCAGCAAATTTGAAAACAAAAATGAAAACACAAAACATTTTCGAAAATGAAAATACAAAATAAAATACAAACAGAACGCCACCTTAAATTTTTATTAAAATCAACAATTAACTGTAATCACGTATTTCACATGTCCTATAACTTTTTAATTACTTTATTAAAATTCGCTAAAAATTTAAATTTAATATCGATCAATATCTATCAAATGGGGTCCTAATAAAGTGAGCTTTTCAAATAAAGAAAATATATAAAGCCTTTGCCTAGATAGACTATAGACAGCACTAATGGATTGTCGTTGGCTAATGCAATTCTGTTAATTCAGTACGCAAAATACACGAGTTGCCAAAACTGAAAAAGACTTGGAACGGCAACAAAAAAAGGCTTTGTCATGGACCTCATGGTTAATCCTCACACTTCAACACATTACTCAACTACCCCTAATCGTTCTAGAATATTCTATACCTAAAAAAAAAAAAAAGGTGTAGTCCACACCCTGAGGGCCCGAACCGACCACGCCCAAGGCCATTGGTTCGGGAAGGTAAATCCAGGTTATGCCTCCAAGTAGCCAGGGTGGAAGGGCTTATGGTAAGCATGAGCAAATCTCAATAACTCCCGCTTGCCACAAGGTCAATTCCACCTTGCGGGGAATCGAACCAAGCACACAGCTGCGCTGAGCACTTACCACCCATCCCCTTTGCCACTTGGAGATGTGCCCTGGGGGCTAGAATATTCTATACCTTATTATATAAATAGCAGTACATGAGAGAAGGATAGAATGATGAAAAGTATTGTGCTGTTTCGAACAGATTCTCCACCCACTTCTCTGTCTCGTTCTCCCTCATCTCTTCTATCTCTCTCCTCTTCTACTCTCTTAATTCATTCTCATGTTGAAAAAATTGTATTTTCAAATGGTTGTTCAAATATTTAAAGATGATTGATGAAGTACACAATTAGCCACCGTTGGGTAAACTTACTTTATTTGGTTTATAAACTAGTTTATAAACCACACAATTTCACAAACCACTTTTTAATCGCACACTTTTCTCTCTCAAATTTTCAATCACTACTTTTTACCTCAAAATCATAAATAAACCAGTTTATAAACCAAACAATGTTACCAAACGGAGGTAATCAATACAAAGAGGTATTGAAAAGAATGATAAAAAACTGGAACATAGACGTCCACGCGATCGCGTGGCCTCGAACTCATGCGATCGCATGAAATGATTATTTTAAAGCAGAATGATTTTCTGCTACGCCACGCGATCGCATGGAACACAACCATGCAATCGCATGGTGGTTTCCGAAATGCACCTTTTGGTGCCTAAGTTGGTTTTTTGCACCAAAATGTGTCATTTTTTTCAAGAGGTGTGTACTTTCGTAAAAATAGATTAATCTCTATATAAATGATGTTATATTGATCAATTCAATATATGAAATATAAGTGAGAACATCCATAAAATATAGAAGCCATTTTCCACCAAAACAAATACTCATTTTTCAATTGTTTTTTGTTCCTTTTCCATGGATTATTAGTGCTTAATAAATACATGATTTGAAGGCTTGATTAATCCGCTAAAGCATTTGCATTTTAACCCTTTAAGCATCTCGAACGAGATGGGACAAATGTACTTTTAGAACAATTTTCAAATTCTTCTTAAGTGAAATTTAATTTATTTTTAATCATAATCCAATTTTCAAATTTTATTAAAAATGTTCAAAGATCATTATTTTTATTTATGTCTTTATTTTTTTTTTTTTAAAAAGCCAATTATTACCCAAATTTATTTTTAATCAAAGTCTTATCTTTTAAATAATTATTTTAGAAATATTCTATTCGCACTCGTATTATTTCATCTCAAGTTCTCATAATCCTATTATATATATATACACATATATTTCTCAATTTCGTCTCGATGGCACATCTCCCAGTGGTGAAAGGGAGGGTGGTTTAAAAACCAGCCTCACTTGATCAGAGGTTCGAATCCGGCCCTTACCAAGTTAAAAGGTAAGTCCTCACCCTGCACTCTGGGAGGTATAACCTGCGATTTACATCCTTCATCAAAGGTTCAGGACAGGTGAAAGCCCCTAAAGTTGGGATTCAACCTTTATATATATATATATATATATTTCTCAATTTCAATTCATGCACAATACCATAACAATTTTCCAAGTTCAATTTCTTTTATGCCTTCAACCAAATCACCAACTGAAAAAAAAAATCGCTGCCACGCCATGACCAACCTCTATCTGTTAGAAAATCTATTATAGATAATAATTTATCTATAATCTAAATAATCATCATGCTGAATTATCAAGAATTAAATAACTGAAGCGGAAGCGTACCTTAATCAAACGTGATTCACGATGAACGATTCGACGGTTGGATCTTCTAAATCAATACGTAGTCCTTATTTTCTCTCTGATGATGGGATGTCAAAAAGAATGAACAGTACGTACGATTCAGGGACCATAACCGACTTTATATACTGTATTGCCAGTTAACCTAATCCGACCCATCATGAATTAGGTAATGGCCTAGTATCTACACATAAAAGCACATACATTAATTAGATGCATTAAAGCCCAACATACCAAATCCTTATTAGATCACTTTAAATGGGCTTAACCAAATTTGATAGTCTTTTATTCAATACACAATAATTCACATATAAGCCCACACGATTGATTAAAATCTTTACAATCTCTCACTTGGGCTATATGTGTAATCTTACAATTGTGTATCAATCATAACCTTATGAGTACTCAGAATTTTGCTATCATTACTGAATGCATCCCCAAACAATCTGGTCCATCAATTATATCAACATAGGATCAAAGAGGCTTTCGCTACATTAATCGTAACTAAACCTATCAATGGTCATGTATATCGACATAACTGAATGACATGGATCAAGTATGGATGTGTAACATGGAAATTACATGTAATGTGATCTTCAACATGCCTATTTTCAACTGGTCCAACTTTAGTGAGATCATCCTCAAACGAGTTCAGAGATAATAAACCTGAAACCATACAGCTGTAAATAACTTTAACTTTAAACCGTATCCAAAAGAACAGTAAATGTGTCTAATGCACCCAAAATACAAACTCCCACTGAAAGTAATGTGCTCATGAAAGACCTTGGGTGGTAATACCTTAGTAAGCGGATCCGCAATTATGGAGTTTGTCCTAATGTGCTCTTATTGACACGTGTCCACTCTGGACTGTATCCTTCACAACCAGGAACTTATGTCAATGTATTTTGACTTAGTTGAGCTCCTGTTGTTACTGGAATATAAATCTACTGAGTTATTGTCACAATATAACTTTAGTGGTCTTTCTATACCGTACAGAATATGCAGCCCAGTAACAAAATTTCGCAACTATATTCCATAATTAGATGCTCCCAAAAATTGCTACAAACTGTGCTGCCATGGTGAAAGAAGCTAAAGTGTCTATTAAGCACTCCATCCGGAAATAGCTCCTCCAACTAGCAGATAGATGTAGCCTGATATGGATCTTCTACTTTCTTGGCATCTAGTAAAATCAGAATCATAATACCATATGATCTCCAACTGATCCGATTTTCTGTATGTGAGTATATAATCTTTTGTTCTGTTTAAATGTCTTATAACCCATGTTTGGCTGCTTTCCAAATAATCCATCCCAGGGTTACTTAAATATCTCCTTAGTATCCCAATAACGTATGCAATATCCGAACGCATACAAATTTGAGCATACATCAGATTTTCTATAGCTAAACTATATGGAATCTTCTGCATTTCTTTAACTTCAAGATAACTTTTTGGCATTAGTTGAGACTAAATTGTCTCCCTTAGCGATAGGGTTGTCCTCTGAATTACTGTCTTGCATGACAAACATCTTAAGTACTTTATCGATATAGCCCTTTTGTGACAATTCAAGAATACCCCGATAACAATCCCGGTGTATCTGAATTCCTAATACAAAAGATACGTCACCAAGATTTTTAATCTCAAAATTCCTTGACAAAAAATCTCATAATTTTATGTGACATACCTATATCATTAGTGGCAAGCAATAATCAACATATAAAACCAGGAAAATATACTTACTCCCACTGAACTTGTAATACAAACAACCATCAACAACATTAATCTCAAAACCAAATGAGATAATTGCTTGATGAAATTTGTATTACCCTTAACGAGAAGTTGGCTTGAGCACATAAATGGATTTCTTTAATTTGCAAACCATTAGCTTTGGGTCTACTGACACAAAGTTTTCTGATTGCACCAAATAGGTCATCCCATCAATGTCGCCATTGAGAAACGCCACCTTAGTATCCATTTGATGTAACTCGAGGTCAAAATGTGTAACAACCTAACTTTCCTGAAAGAATCTTTCATCGAAACCGAAGAGAAATTCTCTTTGAAGTCAATGTCATCATTCTATTTAAGGCCCTTATATACAAGATGAACCTTATATCTTTCCACATTACCTATCGAATTCCTCTTGGTTTAAAAATCCATTTAAGACCAATGAGCTTCGTACCTTCTGATAATGGGACAAGATCCCAAACTTTATTGTCTTGCATATGCTTATACTCCTTATTTATGGCATCAATCCACTTTTGAGAGTTAGAAACCTGCATGGCCTGATGGAATTGATTGGACCATCTTCCACCATTCCATTATTTCTTTATGTTCTTGGAAAAATACTATTTAAATTATCCGGACTAGCATTTTTTCCCTTTCTCTCGTGGATCTCCTTAATGGCTTTATTTATTGAGGTTGTTGAGTTTGTAATTCTGAAATTTACCTTATTTTGGATGGAAGGTTCTTCAACATTGTCTAATTGAGGTTCTGGATATACTTCTTGATCAATGACATGCATAGAAACGTGCACATTGTCAAAAGCAATAGTAGGAATCGATACCGATCCTTCCTCAACTTATTCCTTAAAGACAATATCTCTAACCTTATTTCTCCCCCCAAACTCAACTTCTTCAAAAATGTTGTCGTTCCCGTTTCAAAAATTGACTTAAGTGTGGGATTATAAAATTAATAGCCCCTGAACAACTTTATTTTCTTTATTTATTACATATAATAATTTATCTATAATTTAAATAATCATCATGCTGAATTATCAAGAATTAAATAACTGAAGCGGAAGCGTACCTTAATCAAACGTGATTCACGATGAACGATTCGAGGTTGGATCTTCTAAATCAATACGTAGTCCTTATTTTCTCTCTGATGATGGGGTGTCAAAAAGAATGAACAGTACGTACGATTCAGGGACCATAACCGACTTTATATACTGTATTTCCAGTTAACCTAATCCGACCCATAATGAATTAGGTAATGGCCTGGTATCTACACATAAAAGACCATACATTAATTAGATGCATTAAAACCCAATATACCAAATCCTTATTAGATCACTTTAAATGGGCTTAACCAAATTTGATAGTCTTTTATTCAATACACAATAATTCACATATAAGCCCACACGATTGATTAAAATCTTTACACTATCTCCGACCTCAATTCCTCCAACATCACAGACTGAATCAATTCCTCAACCCGCAAGAATCGGATTTCACAATGACACCACAGCCATAATCAAGCCAATGCTGACTGAATTTTATCCGACCACCACCAAAACCGCCCCTGCCCATCATCACAATCCGAAAATCGAACCTGTAACCACCATGGCCGAACTGTACAAGCACCACCACAAGACGGCCAACACCAAAACCAAGCCGCCGCCTCCACCGCCGCCTCCACCACAAATCCGTTACCTCCGACCCTCAAACTCAACTCCTCAAATCATCAAAGAAACCCAAGAAAGCCCAAAACCCAGAAATAAACCCCAAGAATCAAAATACCCACATGTTTACCTTGACCACCGCGTTATGGCCGAGCAAACACCGGAAAACCCACGAAATCCACCTCGGTTTACCTTCGATTTCGCACACAACTTAGCCCAAAAAATTTTGCTCCCTATGCCACAGCTACCCCATCGAGCGTGCCACTTGACGGCGGTGTTTCGCCGGCTAAACGTCGGCGATGGTTAGAGGAAAAGGGGCGGACGCCCCCCGGTCGCAACTCTTCTCTCTGTTGCTTTGAACGCAGAGAGAGAGATGATTTGGATTATTAAAGTTTTGATTTTGTGTAATTTTTCTTTAAATCCCAATTTATAAAAATATATACAATTCGGTCATTTCTATTTTAAAATGCCTCTAGTCGGTCCTCTCAGTTTTTAAAACATTTTGTAAGCCTCTATTTAGTTCTAAAAATGTTTAATTCAGCCCCTGCATTTTTAAAAGGTTTCTAGTCAGCCCTAAGTTTTAAAAATAACTATTTCAGCCCCCTGATTTCCTAGATTTACGTTTTAGGGCCCTCAAGTTTCAAACTGATTTATTTCAGTCCTTTCAGTTTTAAAGTTTCTTATTTCAACCCTATTTTTAAGTTTAGTTATTTCAGTCATCTTTATTTTAAATATTTAAATTCAAAATCCAAAAGTTTCAGAATTTCACCGAATCGGCCCCTAAATTTCTTAGCTCCTACCTTCAGCTCATTGTTTTCGAAGAGTCCGTTTTAGCCCCTAAACTCCTAAATTCCAATATTCTTTAAAATTTAAATTTGGTCCTTAAACTTTACTTTGTCACTTCAATCTTTCAATTTTCGAAGTACCATATTGAATTAATTTTCTCGTGACTGGACGAATCATTTGGAGAACTAAAAGATTGACGTGCTTTTCCTGATCCACTTTCGTGAACTCGTTAAGTTTGAGATAGACTCGCCCCACTAATTAGTTTAGATTATAATTGCATGTCTTTATGTGGATTTACGTGATTATATGCTTAATTGCATGAGAATAGACGAGAATATCTCTTATGAGATAAATTGAGAATTATATTATACTTGTCATAACTTATATGTTTTATTGTATGAGAAAAGAATATGTTTATTTGCACTCCTTATGTGATGCTTATGATGAGAATTTGAGAATGTCACTGTAATTTTTGTATAATTTCGTGTCTATTATTCTGTAAATTAATTATTGGAGATGAGTCTACTGAGTATTTCTTTTTGAAATGCTCACCCCGTTTTTTAACAAATTTTGGAGATTTCGGAGACGGTGGAGAATGATGGGCAAAACTGGCAGATCATTCGTAGAGATTATTTTAAAATTGTGTTTTTATGACATACATTATTTCATCTTGTTTGAAATATAGAATTTTATGAATTTTCACCAAGTCATTTATTTTATTTGAATTTTTGGCACAAATTACAATCAATAAATGTGATGTTTTGAGATTTAATTATTTTTCCGCAATAAATTTTATTCGAGCTTCACACAGTTTATCACATTTGGATTACAAGGAACGTGATGATTTTTGAAGGTCAGACAACGAATCATGATGCTATCATATAGATGATTAAAACACATGTATACAATGTAATCTTTGCCATGTATCCTAATGTTTTAATTTTTTTCGAGACATCGTTATTTAGCTCTTAGCTAAATTTTTGTCATGTTACTATTACTTTTTTGACTGGGTATTCTCAATCTGATTTTTGTATATTGCATTTTTTCAGGTATACCAGAAGTAATTGTAGTGTTTGACACTTTATTTTTGGTTCTGTATTGTCTTTATTCGACTATGTCCTGAGTAGTTATCTCTTTATGTCTATTTTTTAGACCACTTGTTCCTTACTTTTGCAGGTTGGTTGTATGTGGCCTATGATGATTGCATGGGAGGATTTGTTTGGATGCACAGTTGATTTAGATCCTTTGATACCGTTCGGCTGCTTCAAAATTCTTCTTCTTTTTCATAGTTCAGCTTGTAGGTATACCCACTGTTTTTGTATCATTTTTTTAGTCTATGCATATTTAAATTGCGATAAAAAAAAAATAAAGAAAGAAAGAAAGAAAATAAACAGCAGTTAGTAGATAGATTGATACTGCTTTTTGAGATTAATCAACTTTGAGTTTTGCAGGAACTTTTGAACCTATCCTCACATGTGGGATGTCTTGCTTTGCTGTAGATGTCCGGGACATGGCATTTTAGGTACATTCCAGTTGACTAGACACCGGCTCTTGTTTCTTGTCTAAAAAAATTAGGATGAATTCCGTAATAGAGAAATTGGGTGTTAGAATCCTCCCGAACTGCTCTACTTTTGTGTAAACAGATACTTTTAATAAAGCTTTAAAGTTAGCCAAACCTGCAGGTCTCTTTTAGTAAACTACTTGTAACGTTTAAGTGGCATGAAATCGAACATTCGAAAATATTCAATACAATCATGTTCTACTAATGGGGTAAATACAGAATTTTGGACTAAAGAAAAGGCAATTGCATTACATTTATGCTTTGAGGTATAGTGCATGCATATTAGTACTAGTAGAAAGAATACATTGCGTTAAAAATATATTTGGTAGCACATGTTATAGATAGATGCAATACATACTACTGAGACCATGGAAGAGTTGGTATGAGCAAGCACATTCACTCGTTAAGTGTTTTAAGTTCATCGCAAGGATCATCACCCAACACACAGTTCAACACACATAAAAGCAATTTCCTACTCGAATTTAAATTGCAAGAGAAATCTGAGATTTGCATTACAAATGAAGCCAACACAGCAGTAATAGATCACATACTGCCCTTCTCACAGGCGATTGATAACAGCTTCGACCTCTGATGGGGCGTACAGACGATATCTAGGGGACACACTTGCAATATCAACATTATTGGGGGTAACCTGACATTCCATTAACAGTGGCACAAGTGTCAATAGAACACTCAAAAATCAATAATACTTGAACCATCAACCCAACCAGCAGAATTTCCCAAACCTCAAAATGAAAAAAATAAATAAATAAAAAAAAAAAAAAAAAAAAGCTTATAGATAAAGAATGCCTATAAAATCATGAAGCGGCTTACTTTTTCTTCCATAACTTGCTTCAAAATGGAAAGTGCTATGGTCTCAGCTTCTTTGAGAGTCAGATCCTTGCACACAAACAAAAAAAATGAACCTCACATCCTTGGGGTACGGTTTTCTTTTGCATCATATTATGCATAGTATTTACACTTGGAGAGTCATATTTTACAAATCTCACTACAAGTACTGAGTTTACTTTTGATGTCTAAAATATCTAGAAATTTAACAATGATCATAGGTTAACTAGATGTAAACATGTAGTTAAGTAACAACATTCTGTACCTTGTTATACTGCTCTTGCAAAGAGCTGTCAGCACCTTCAGAACCTGAACCAATGGCTTTGGCATTGCATTGCCAGAATGTGCCAGAAGGATCAGTATAGTATCTGTTTATTACAAAGTCCAATTAGTAGAAAATATCAGCAGCAATGAATATACCTAAATATCAGAATGTAGTCGAAGTAAATTATCCAAAAATATCCACAAAACAGCACATTCCAGAATACAAAAATTGCTTTTCCAAAGAGATGAGATGGGTTTTCTGAAAAATTAATGAACTAATTTGTCACCTTTAAATTTTCGTAACAATTGCACCTGTAACTTTTTTTCAATTATGAACACAATGTATGAAAAAAGTAACAGAAACAACAGTCTTTACACAGCAGAAATCCTTAAGAATTCAGCACATATACGGAAGCAGAAGGCAGGAACTGCATAACACTGCTGTCAGATTTCAATTCCTAACATTAAGCCTCCGTTTGGCAAATATGTTTTTTTCCTATACAATTCCCCAAATCAATTTTTAACCACACATATTACCTAGAAAACATAAAAAAACATGTTTTTAAACAAAAAACTTCTAACAAACAGAGGCTAACTTATTGTCCAACGAGCTTCATAGAAGACCAAGAATTACAGGATGTAAAAGTAAAAATCCAGCAGAATTTAGACAGCGGTGAATACTTCAGCAAATTAAATAATTTCTACAGGTATTTGATATCAATTAAAAAATTCAACGGAGTGGATAGAAAAGTATCCAAGTTTCCTACACATGTTGGTAGTTAAATACTTTCTGTGTGCCCAACAATATGGACACACAAATTAATTTGCAGTACTGAATTGCAGTTTAGCTAGTATTATCCAGATATAAATTTTTATTCATTGTTCCAGAATTCAGGATGCTCTAGCAAGACTATTGCAACACCAACCCTCCGGTCACAAAGATCAATATTAAAATAGAATAATACTTACAAGCAGGGACCATTCTCGTCATGACCAGCAATAAGAAGAGACACACCAAATGGTCTAGACTGCATGAAAAGGAAGAAACAAATATCAAATGCAAAAAAAGTAAAATTGTGAAATGCTGAGTCTTAAAGGAAAGTAAGACGCGACTTTAGTACATTGATCCCATATATCCTATGGAGATGATAAAACAATATACCAAGCAGGCAGCAGTTCAATGTAAATTCAATGCTGAAGTACATCCCAGAGAAAAGTTTACTTCATTAACTACTTTATCTTTGCGGCAACTATTAATGTCTACCTTCATAAATTTGCATTCCCATTCCCGCGAAGCCCAAAAATGTGTATTAAGAAAACCTCATTCTCTTGACAAAGATTTTAGGACACCAATGAACAGCATGATACAGTAGACTGTACAAGGATTTTAGATATATAAGTAGAACAATCTACATAGAGTTTCACTCAAAGATTGTACATCTAACAAAAACACTAATAAACCTAATCTAATCTCAAATATAGCAGAAAAACTCAAGACACATTTTGAGAGCAGTAGATATATCCTTGTGCGTGAACAGTACAAGGCAAGGAATTCTAACATCCAGAAAGAAAATAAATAAATGGGGGAATCTATAAGTATGATAAAAGACCAATGCTAACCATTGATTCTTCTTCTCCCTCACCAAATCTCAGGGCGAGATCACAGAGAGCTTGTGTAGTTGACTCCACTGTCATGGGCTCGCCGTAAGAGAACCTATGATTCTGGAAAAACAAATTACCAAATAATGAGCAACTGCCCATACTGTTCTACCACTGGACGACAGGTTACAATGGAGATCAAAGGTTAAATGTACCTGAGTTTCAACTCGAGCATGTTCGACCAGCGTTCGGGCATCAGCAATTAAACCACTCATGGCACAGCCAATATGCTCGTCGATTTCCATAATCTTCTCCACGCTGCTTGGCTCCTACAAAAGAATTAAAAGCTGAGCATGACACAATTTTTTTGACATCAGCAAAAGCATCTACCGTCAAGAAGAGACGTTAAATTTAAACTATGCCAATCCCAAGGCAAGCTTTTTAGCTAGTAACATGACGGTGAAATAAAATGACTATGGAAAAGCAAGGATAATCTCTTAGTCTATAAGCTCCTTCTTGCAACAAGAGAATCCATAGCTTAAGTCTCGTTAAGCATTAAGTTTATTATATCAGAATTAGTTATCACAATTAATTCTAACCTCCTCCATGCTGTATTAGTAATCTAACTTTGACAAATTTTTTAACTAGAACCACCCATTTTGAATACTGGTGTTAGAACAGTGATTTCCTTATTTCATTCTAGGTCATCAGTACTCAATAAATAACAAAATCCATTATTTACAAAATGCTGTTCAAGAACAACTCCAAGAAATGAAATTTAGAAATAACATAAGTCGTAAGGTGAGCATCTCCAATGAACATGTTAAAAATAGCTAGCCACATAAGTATAAAGTTATATGTTAAATGTCACATCCTCATGTTAAAGTTAACATGTACAAATTGCTACAATGGATAGGTTAATTTTTAACTAATTTCAAGAATAGTATAAATATGTATTTTTAAAATAGCAAAATTTATATATTAATATGGTAATCATTTTGATGATCTCATTAAATTATATAATATGAAATTAACAAAAAAATTATTTTATTTATAAATATTAAAAAATTTAAAGAAGAAAGAAGAAAAGGAAAAAGAATAAGAATAAGATTTTTTGCCATGTCATCCACTATATTGCTAGCCAAATTTAACATACAAATTAACATGTGTTAAAAAAATTCCTTTAACATTTGTTTTAACATGTTCATTGTACACATTTTTTCAACCTCTTCATAACTTATTTCACTAACATGTGCTTTAGTCCATCCATTGTGGATACTAGTAAGATTACCAAAACAGAATTTAAGTCTAATTGGTGTTAACAGAACAAGTTGAAGTGACAATGATGAACATAAAAATTCCAAATGAAAAGGGAAGCAAATAGCAAATGAACCAAAAGTGGAGAGGTAATGCGCTTCTCGACAGCAAGAACAACCCCTTCCTTAGTTTTTATGGCAATCGCAGTAGAACCCAACTGTAAGGATCACAAATAGTACTAATTTGATCAAAATCAAAGTAATTTAATCTAGATTCATATAGGTGGGTAGATATAAAGAATTATCGGGAATGCGGTTACCTTGATGGCTTCAATAGCATATTCAACTTGAAACAACCGGCCTTCCGGAGAGAAAGTGTTAACTCCTCTATCATACTCGGTCCTTAAAAAGGGATAAATTCAAATAAAAAAATTCTAAAAATTAACAAATGAAACAAAACATTAAAACCTCCGAAAACCCCTAGGTTTCGAGTTGGAAATGCGACTCCTTTTTACCTTGTGAGGAACATTTTCGATTCGATTATTAGAGCTCAAAAATTTGCTGCAGATGAGTTTTAAACACACAAATTAGGAAAGAGTACAAATTTGAACAACTGAACACAACTTTGCCAAATTTCTCTAAGATAATTTGAAAAAAAATATAAAAAGTAAAGAAATATTCAATGGATCTGAATCAGACTAACCTTGAAAAGAAGACGGAGAGCAGAATGATTTGGCTGAAATTTATTTTATACTCTGCTTGAGAGCCCTTCTTGTGAAGCAAGCAAGGCAGGATTTTAGAAAATGGGGCTACTCGGGTTACGAGGAAATACATGAAAACACCCTAAAAATTTTACCAATTTTTGAAAATATCCTAACAATTTTATATTTTTTTAAAAATAGCCTTAATCACTATAAAATACCACAAATATCCTTATATATCATATTTCAACTAAACTCATTAAGATTTAGAAAAGTTACAACCTAGTCCTTAAAATTTTATTAATTTTGTTTATGATTTTATTTGATTTTTGTTCGCTCATAGTAGTACCCTCACTTTGGTATCAGAGCCATATGGCAGATCTAAAAGATAAATATTATATAAAAAAAATTAAAAATAAATATATAATATATACATCAAAATTTATAATGCATACATTAATACTACCCGATAATTATAAAATAGAAATCTTGAGAACTTTAAAAGATTTAGATAAAGATATAAGAAGAGAAATATATGATCTAATAAATTTCGATATAATAAAAGAAGATTTTATCATAAACGAAATATTAGATTTAATCCACAAAGATATACTAGAAGAGTTATATAAAGATTATAGAAATGGATTATCATAGAGCAGATCCTCAATTAATTAGATATCTAGACATAGAAACAAATGAAAAATTAGATTTAATAGTAGAATAAAGAAGAAATTTAATGGACCAAATAAGAGAAGAAAAGAAATATAAAACGGCAAGAAAAATTAAGATTAAGATTATTGGAGAAAAAAAGAGAATATTTTGATAGAATTTTAAAACAATTACCAAAAATTCAAACGATTTTAGAAGATAAAGAAAAAACTAGAAAAGAAAAATATGATAAAACAAACACATTGGAAGACTATCTAAAATATTATAGAATATATCATAGAAAATCAATGATTGGATCAATAGAAGAATATTGTGAATATCAAATATTGAATTATAAAGAAGCAAAATATGAAACATAACTTATTTTAGAAATCGAACATATTAAAGGAAGAAATTAATGACAGAATTTCCAGAAATAAAATTTGAAAAACAAATAATAGAAAATATAAGACTTCCAGTTGGATCTTATCAAATAAAAGGAGCTAATACAACTATGTTTCAACCATTAAGCTCATGGGGAGAGTCTGATGGGTTTCTTAACATGCAATTAAATTGGATAAGTACATTTTTATGGTAAACATATAAAAACATAAATTTACAAGATAAATTAGCTATCGAAGAATTACAACAATTAAATATACAGGACATGAATATCAAAGAAAAATTACAGAATATTCAAAATAAACTAACAATACAATTTAAAGAATTAAAAGAAATGATAGGAGAAGTTAAAAATATAGATGAAGAAATCTTAAAAGAATTCCAAAGAAAATCAGGAGAATTAATTAATCAAGATAAAATTGGAATAATTATAGAAAAAATAGATAGGTTAAATGAAAAAATAAGAAAAAATGAAAATGAAAAAAATCATATCAATAGAAGAAAGAATCAAAAAGTTAGAAATAAAAATAGATGATATGTATGACAGACTATTTAAGGTACAAAAAACTCAAAACCCAAGAGTATAAAATGTCGATAAGTGAATATATTGAAGATCTAAAAATATTAATAAAAACATTAATAAGTGATGTACAAGAAGTAAAAAATGAATTAAAAGAAGTAAGAAATGATATAAATATACTAAAACTAGAGATTAGAGAATTTAAAGAAAATAATAAAAGTAAAGATAAGAAAATAGACAAAAAACTCATAGAAAAAGAAATACTTAGAATAGGAAAGAAGCATTTCGAATAAGAAAAAATTATAATAAAAGTAGGAAGTATGGATGATGAATTTAGAAGAAACATATTACCAAAAATACTAGAGGAAGAATTAGAATTACAAAAATCTATAGAAAAAACTTTAGGAAAATTAAAAGCTGAAGAAAAAATTGAAGAAGAACAAGACAAAAAATGAATGAAGAGTTAGACTTGCTTATAGAAAATTTTGACCAATTAAGTATAGAAAATTTTAATGAATACCAAGTTTTAATGAATACTGGAGGAGCACCTAACCCTGCTCCAATAAGAACTTCCAAACAAGAATTACCATATCCAGATGAAAGTTATGCACCCTTATATAGTAAACCACACCGGCAATATTATGATATAGTCAGAGATAGACAACCACCTAGAGGGAATAAATATAAAGATAGATTTGAACCAAATAATAATTATGATAAACCTATTAATCATGGAGGAACAAAATTGGATCTTGATTGTAAAATAGATACTAAAAAAGCCTTATTAACTTGGGTAGATTCAATGATACTATTCTTTTTATACAATAAAGATGATACATGGGAAAATACTGATAGAATGATAAATTTTTTAATAGCCTCTTTTGAAGGACATGTTAGAAATTGGTGGGAAGGAATAAGTAGTGATACAAAAGCATTAATAAGAAGAAATATACAGACATAACTAATAAAATCAGATAGAAAGGGAATAGAAAAATTAGTAGATTATATTGCGGATGAATTTTTAGGAGAAAATTGGATAAGTAATTCTGAAGCAGAATCAATAAGAGAAAAAGATAATGCAAGAGTAAGATTAATAAATTTAACAATATGTGATATGTGTAAAATTAAAGAATATACTTGTGAATTTAAAGAATACTATTATGTCCAATTCTATAGTAATGAAAACCAAGAAGTATATAGAGATATGTATTACAATAAATTACCAGGTTCATGGGGAATATACTTTAAAATAGAATTTGAAAAATTTATTAGAGATAACCCTGGAATACCTAGAACATTAGGATCAAGGATAAAATTCTTATTTGAAAGATTAGCATATATATGTCAACAAAGACAATTATTAAAGAAATCAGGAAAATTAACTAGAATATGTTGTGAAGATATGGAAAAACCTATTCAATGGGGATGTAACCCTGAAAGAAGAAAATATAATAATAAAAGAAAATTTAAAAATAGAAAATTTAAAAAATTCAGAAACTTCAGAAAAAGATATATAAAACCTAAGAGGAGATATTACAAAAGAAGATATAATCCAAATAAAAAACAGAAAAATAAAACTTATAAGAAAAATAAAAGCCAATGCAAATATTGGAATTGTGTATAAACCCTGATTGTAACAAAAAGAAAGTTAAAATATTACAAAATGAATATCTAGAAATAGAAAGTGAACTAAGTGAAATATCAGATATTGAAGAATACTATGATCAAGAAGTCTATATAAGCGAAACAGATTCAGAAAGCAATGAATCAGAATCAGAATAAAGAAATAGAAGAAATAGAAACAAATAAGAACATAGATAAGCAAGAATATGAAGGAATAGAAGGTTATGGATTAAAAGTAACTTTTGATAATAATAAGTTCAGAAAAATACAAAAATTATCTTAAGATTTGAAAATAGGAAAATGGGAAATATTAGACAGAATATGGAAAAGAGAAAAAGTAGCAATAAATGAATATCATAAAATTGAAAGAGCAATAGATGTTAGAACCACTCAAGGAACACACAAATTAAATCTTTCAACAAAAAATACAGTTGCAGAATTATTAACAAAGATTAATAGAAAACAAAGTGAAAAGATTCAATATGTTTACTTAACAGGTATCCAAATAATGTTTAAATCCCTGTTTAGAGAAGGATTAGATTCGCCTTTGACTGTAAGTTTACATGATGGAAGAATTATAAATTTAAAAGACAGTCATTTAGGAACAGTAGAAGGAAATCTAGCATATAAGAAACTAATATTTACATGTTACCCAAAATATTGTATATCATTAAAAGATAGAAATTTTAATGAAGTTTTAGGATTACATTTCAAATTACATAAAGATGATATAATGGAACCAGGAGATAAAATTATGACTATAGAATACAGGGCATTATACACATTTACTAATTCTAATTATGGAAACATTTATTCTAAAAAACCATATATTGAAATTCATAAAGAATGTAAAGATTTTGGTAAAGCTGTAGAACCAGATAAACAAATAAGTTTAGTTCCAAGAAATTATGAACTTACTATAACAAAAAATAAACAAGAAATCATAGAGTTACGAGAAGAAGAATACCCTAATAATAACATAACATTTGAAGATGGCAGATTAATTAGGAGATCAGCAAGTTTACCTAATAGAAAACAATTAGGAGAAACTAGTAATATAAAAGAAATAAAACTTAATAGAAATGCTGGAAATATGAAAATAGAAGGTGAATATTTTAATGGAATAGAACATATAAAAGGATCAAATATATTAATTGACACAGGAGCTAGTGAATGTCATATAGCTTCAAATAGAAATAAATGACTAATATCTTATAGAACTAATCCATATAGATATATAAATTTTGATGGACAAATACATATGACTGAACTTGAAGTAAAAGTACCAATAAAAATAGGAGGAATAAATCTCCTAGTACCATGTCATGTAGATAGTAGTATGGCAAATCCTCATGTATTATTAGGTATGAGCTTTCTAGATGGACTAGAAGATTATAGTATAAAACGTGAAGGATTATATATAACTCATAATGGTCAAACTATACTATGCAGAAAGGCTGAATAAATGAATAACCAAATAAGTTTTCCATTAGCCGTTTATATACAAATTACAATTGTTGAAACAAATATAACAACACGTACATTAATTGACACGGGAAGTGATATAACAATATTCAAAAGCTTCTTAATAAAATCATGGAATACTAATGGAAAAATAAAAATTACAGGAGTAACAGGAGAAAGTACTCATATAATTAATAGTGCTGATAAAATTGATATAATACTTGGGAGTAAACAAATAGTTGTAAATAAAGTATATAATTATAACAAATTAGAATTTGATATATTACTAGGAAATGACTTTATACAACAATTTCAATATTATAAACAAAATAATTCCATGGTAATGTTACAAACACCTTGTGCACATTTACTAAAAATACCAAGAGAATTTAGACCTTACAGAGTTCAGCCAACACAGCGTGGTGATAAATGGGAGAAAAAACCAATTATACAAAATGAAATAAAAAATAAAAGAATAATGTATAAAAAAGCCTTAAAAACAAACATACAAACAAATATGGAAAAAATCATTGATCAACTAGAAAAAATTTATGGAGAAAATCCATTATTATTTTGGAAACCACATCATCCAAAAGCTAAAATAGAATTAACAGAAAATGTTATTATAAGAGTTAGACCAATGATGTATACCATACAAGATACACAAGAGTTTAAAACTCAGATAAAAGAATTACTTAATCAAAAATTAATCAGACCTAGTAATTGACCCCATAGTAGTCCAGCATTTATGGTCATGAAACATTCTGAACAAAAAAGAGGAAAAGCTAGAATGGTGATAAATTATAAAGAATTAAACAAATATACTAAATTTGACGGATACTTTTTACCCAATAAAGAGGTACTAATAAATCTTGCAAAAGGAAAACAATATTATTCTAAATTTGATTGCAAATCAGGATTTTGGCAAGTAAAAATGGAAGAAGATAGTATTCAATATACAGCATTTAGTACACCTCAAGGTAAGTATGAATGGATGGTTATGCCATTTGGTTTAAAAAATGCACCACAAATATATCAAAGAAGAATGGATAACATATTTAGAAAATTCAATGAATTCTTAATTGTCTATGTCGATGATATATTAATATGTTCTAATAATAGAGAAGAACATAGAAACCATTTAATTAAATTTATAAATGAATGCAAAAAAGAAGGAATTGTTCTTTCAAAAAATAAAGCTATAATAGAAAAATAAGAAATTGATTTTCTTGGATTATCAATAGATAAAAGAGGGATAAATTTACAAACCCATATATCTAAAAAGATAGAAAGTTTTCCAAACAAATTAGAATCAAAAGAACAAATAAAAAATTTTTTAGGATGTTTAAATTATGCAGAAGGATTTATTGAAAATCTATCAAAAAAGAGACATAAAATTCAAATTTTACTCAGGAAAACAAATACCAAAGGATGGAGTGATGAACATACAGAAATTGTCAAATCACTAAAAGAAGAATGTAAAAATTTGCCAAAATTAAGATTACCAGATGAAAAAGATAATCTAATAGTTAATACTGATGCCTCGGATAAGTATTGGGCAGCAATATTAAAAACAGATCTTAATGAAATTTGTAGATATTCAAGTGGAACGTTTAATCAAGCAGAAATAAATTATACCACTCATGAGAAAGAACTGTTAGCAATCATCAGAGGAATAAAGAAGTTTTCATTGTTTTTATTATCTAAGAAATTCATTGTTGAAACTGATAATTCTCAAGTTGCAGGTTTAGTAAAAAATAAATTACCACCAGAACCTCAATATAGAAGGCTCCATAGATGGCAAGCCTATTTGTCATTTTATAATTTTGATATAGTTTATATTAAAGGTGTTAATAATTATCTTGCGGACTTTTTAAGCAGGAATATTGAATTTGCAGATGGATAATATCAAAAGATCCCTAATAGATGCCAAAAAGCGAATGAACTTCCTCATGGAGGAAGCTGAAGATATAAAGCTTGGAATTGAACAACTTGCAGAAACTATCCAAGGAAGTTTCAAGCAATTGATGGAAATCTCAACATTTCATCACAATTATACTAAAGAATTGAGCGATAACATAATTGAGATTGAATCTCAGTTTGAATCGTTGATTACCAAACAGGCTGATACCAAACAGGTTATACCAAAAATACAAACAGGTACATCTTCTGGAAGCTGTGGTGGACCAATAATTAAAAGAGATGAACCAAGTCCCAAAAAAGTTGTTATAAATGAAGCCAGTCCTCGAAAAATCACAATCAATGCCAAAGATGAACATACAAGGGTAGTCAGAATTCGTCCTGAAGAAGAAGATGATTCCCCTTTTTTACCAAAAGAAAACGAATATAAAACTACTGTTGAAGTTATATATGAACTTCAAGAATGTGATTGCTATTACATTTCGTCTGGAGACCATGTATACCCACGATTGATCGTTACTCAGGGAGGAGATCCCGTCATGACAAAAATGGCAGCTGATTATTGATTCTTGGATCTTATCTGTCCAGGAAAAGATCTGAAAGAAATCGAAAAATTTGATGATTTACTAAAAGGAGAAATTTCAAAATTTGCTCAAGGAAGAGCCATATATTTAAAATTTTATTCGATCAGTCCTGAAATTGATGGAAGGATATATTATCCTGCTGAGCATATTATCACGATTGGGTATGTTGCTCGAAATTTTCAAATTGAAGTTGGGAAAAATACCAAGCCAGTACCAAACATTACAAGATCATGGTTTAGATCCCGAAGGGTGTTGGGAATTAAAGTTCTCTACAACATTGCCAAAAACCTGTATGAGAAAAAATTCAAATGCATATGCCAGTACAATGGATGGACCTTACTCACTAATGGAGGAAAAGAAAAGTCAACAATCTTGGAAGAATACATCAATAAATTTGATACTCATCAAATCCATGAAAGTTTTGCCACTTTGCAAGAGGCGTGCATAACTAGGAATTGCCCCACATGCCAAAGGAATTGATGGACAGGTGGAAGCCATTTGATAAGTCTGCTTTACATACCAACAGAAGTGATGGACAGATGGAAGCCAATTGATAGATCTAATTTAATGGAACAAGACAGCACAACGTAAGGGCCATGAGAAGACTAAAAATAGAGGGATAGGTGTCCCTATAATATAGCCATGTGAAGAAATAAAGGGACAGCTGTATCCTTGTAATAAAGAATAGATGGACAGGTGTGTCCTTGTAGGTCCTTGTAAAATTCAAATTATTGTATCCATTACATAAGCAATGATGTAAGAGGTTGTATAGTAATACCTCGTGAAGTTGTATAAATAAGGATCTTCTGATTAGAAAAGAGGCAGAACTCTCTTGAGCACTCAGTTTGTGAGAAAGCCAAAAATCTTCTGTCTTTCAAAAAATTCTCATACCAATCCTTTGTCAATCTTCATATTATCAATAAAATCCCAATTTACTTATCATATTATGATGAGTTTCTAAATTCTTGTCTTCTAAATCCTATTTCCAAAAAGAAGATATATTATTAAGAAAACTCCCTAATCTCTGTCCTAAAATATTTTCCATCTAAAGAGTTATACAGTGAAGGCATCTAGGTTTAGCTAATAACCCGTGAAGGCAGGAAGTCATTGGAGGGTGTGGAGCAGAAACCTATAAGCCTGAAGGTCACTAACAATAGAAGGAAAATACAAAGGTACTGAGAACAGGAAAAGAGGTTAGTATTCTTAATATATCTATCTTTACGGAATTAGGAGGAAGAAGAGTTTTTAACATGACAGAATTCAGGATTATTAAGTTTAATTACCAAAACAGTCCTTATAATGATGAATACCATAGCATAATTGAACCTTTATTCATGCATAAACAGTTTACTTGACCAAATAATGAAATAAAAAAGTTATATCATGTCTATATGCCATGTTTGTTAACTATCTTTCCAACATTAAAAAGAATATTAGGATTAGAAATTACAAAATCAATTATTTATTTTTGGCTTGATAGTGATAACACTGAAATAAATAATGAATTATATTTAGGATATGTGTTTAGTAGTGATAATGATTATGATATTGTAATAGATTATGATAGTGATGGAAGAGATGAATCTTTCTTTACCAGTTTTTGAAAACCTTAATATCATGAATGAAAGTAATTATATAATGAAAAAACCCAGAACTAAAAGAGGTCCATATAAAGTTCAAAAGCATATCAAAATTAAAAAAAGGTATTGAATATGAAAATGAAATCGATAAAATAGGATACCAAGAGCAACTCTATGCATCACAAGAGATATTAAAAAGTTTTAAAGAAAATTTGATAGAAAACTTTGCTAGAGGAACTGTAAGATCTATAATAATACATGATATTCAAGATATAATTGATAAATTAGAAAAGAGGAAGAAAAATATTTCAAAATATAATATACCATTTGAACCAAGTATAGATATCATGGCTGACATAGATACTATCAATTCTCAAACACTCATAGAATTTGAAAGATTACTTGAAACTTTATAAATTATTTACCTCTGTGTTTATAATGCTTGGATATACTATTGAAGGATTAGACAATTTGTTAGAAAAAATTATGGAAAAAATAGATAACATTATATCTCATTTAATAGATATGGATGAATCATCTGAACAATATTATATACTTTCAGAAAATCATGATCAATACATTATAGATTATTCTGACATATTAGAGATTAAAATAGATTTAGAAAATAAAATAATGACAAATACAGTCCAAACCTAATGCCAGGATATACAATAGAAGGACTAGATAACCTTTTAGAAAAATTGAAAGATAAAATGGAAGATATTAAACAACAAATGGAAAATGAAAACTTATCTTCTGAAGAATATAATAAACTCTTAGAAAAATACGAACAATATATTGCAGATTATTGTATTGTACTAGATCAAAGAATGGACTTATACCTGAAAATTTTGTATAATAATTTACCAACCTGATAATCTATGGATACTTCACAAGCATCAACTTCTAATAACTGTGATCATAAACTATATTTAGATAATAAAGAGATTTCATTCTTATTAACTATTACTGAAAAATCTAAAAATATACATTCTGTTGGACAATCTAAATTAAAAGAAATATATGAAGATATTGACTATGCTATCTTAAATAGAATAGAATTTAATTCTGTTGAAACAGCAAAAAATATAAATACGGTTCATAAAATTATAGAAGATTATGAAGATATAAAAGATGAAGTTTCAGATGGAATAACACTAGGATATATAACAAAGAAAGAACATCATAAATCTTTCGAGAAATTATTACAATATAGAGTATTTTTAGAAGAACTTAAAAGATTAAAGAATATGAATATAATAGAAGGTATTGAATTAAATCAACCTGACTAATTCAAGGATATATCTTGCAAATAAAATAATATAATTCATTAAGGGTAATAAAGACATTTAACAAAAGAAGGGCATTTTGAAAAACACCACATTTGAAAGAGCTATTCAAACAAATCTCCCCTCGGGTTACCCGGATTAGTTCCTGGTTTATTGGGCACCCGGACTGACATCAATTAGGACAAATTTTTATTGCATTTGTTATAAATAATATCTAAAATTTAGGTAAAATTAGGCAAAATTTAGGTGAATGAAAATTACTCTTATGCTCCTGTAAACTTTATATATTACGATTGTGCCATTGTCCCCTCCTATAAATAGGGGTTATTTCATTTCATTAAAAACATTCCTAATAAGAAATTCTCTCTGATTCTCTCTATATTCTCTATTGTTTTACAACACGTTATCAGCACGAGTCTCTAGCCAATTGAGTAATAACGGGAGTATGCTCTACAGTTGCATCTAAATGATGAACCTCTGTATCAGAAACCTGATTATTACTGATCAATGTTTCCTTTTATCTCAAAATAAAAAGAATGATTCTGGCCGATCCAGATATCCGATCAACGAACGGCCACCAACATCAGGACAGGCTTGTCAAGGAGAAGACACGCCTGAAATTTGGAAATGATCCGACGGCTGAAACAGAAGATATAAACCGGAGAAAAAAAGTTGAAAAAATCAAAACTTTCAAAGCAAATTCACGCCAAACCGTAAATCCAAATGATGATCGGACAACAGATCCATGACGACGGCGACGGGACAATCCTTCGGCACCGACGCGTGTCGACGACGGTGTCACCAGCGCGACGGCGCGTGAGGTCCACGCGCAGACGTCGCTCCGGCGCGTGGAGGCGCGTGACATCGATTCAGGCAATGACGTCAACAGGAAGTTTGTTCGTCTCGATGTTCTTGATTTTTTTATGGTCTTACTTTTCTGTTTGGTGTAGTTTTGGACATTTTCCGGCGGTCGAACGTGACGGCGTCGTAAAAACTATTTTTAAAGCAATTCCGGCGAGATTTTGAACTTCGGACCAAAAGTAAATTTGTTCTAAATTAAATTTCAAACCTATTGACAGTTTCGATTTATCCATATGATCAATTTATTAAAATATGGACGATTTTGCCATTGATGATACGTTAAAATATATTAATCGTGATTTAACGAAATTGATTAATCATTATTAATGATATGATGATAAGTGTTAATAGAATATATATTTTTTAAATTATTTAACCCTACTATGTAATCAATACGATAAAATAAAAAGATTTAAAAGTAACATAATAGTTGTCATACCATGATGGATTGAGTTATTATGGACTGAATTTATACTTTAACTGGAGATGACTCATTATCGTAACGGATTGGACTATTATGAATACATTGACTGGATTTGAAGATATGACTCGCTCACTCATGAAAGGTAATTATTTCATTATGTATCATTTTAATTATTTCATTACATTCATACCGCCTATATGGTCGGTTTAATTATTTCATTATGTTGACACCGCCTATATGATCGGTTTAGCAATTGAATATATAGAATACTTTACATATATTCATATTTTATATTATTTCAGAAACACCTCAGTTGTTGGTTAATTCTAACATATTAGAGGATGTTGTCAACATATATACGTGGTGATATTATTATTGTTTAACCTATATACATGGTGATATTATTGTTATTTGATACTTCATCAAATGATACCAGAAGTTATCATTACCAAAAAGTTGGCAAATATTGATAAAAATATTTTATCCAATGGTACCAGAAGTTACCAATATCTGTATTTGAAAGGGTGGATGAAAATTATTCAACAAGAGAATGTTGATGTATGATAAGATAATATCACATGATAGCACGGATATGGCTAATGTGAAAATAATCTCATCAGTATTATGAGATGAATATTAGATGATAAGTGTCTGAAAAAGTTCTTGCACGAGCACTTATGTATTCCAGAAGAAGTACATATTTACTCCAGAAGAAGTAAAAATTATCATCTAAACATACTGAAATGATATTATTATTGCTCCTGAAGAAGTATAAACGAGTCATACATGCAAAATACAAAAGGGGGAAACATTTATGATCCTCAAAATGAGAGATGTGTTTTGGGAGTAGCCGTATCCTACCACCTCTGATCTTTTGAGGAAATAAAGAAAAAGATGTGTTTCAAGAGTAAGAATACTCCATAATCTACAACCTTAAATCTTTGAGGTACACAAGATTAAAACATTGATAAAATCCTAGAAATTTATGGTGTGTCTCAAGAGTGAGAATACTCCGTACTCTACCACCACCTATTCTAGGGTTCACAAAGATAAATTTACATTAACCGGACTCCATTTTCGCTTGATTCCCCTTTCTTGCGACCAATCTGTCTTAACTCCTGCTGGATCTTGTATGGAGACATATGATTGCAACTTATCCAGCAGTTCCTCGATAGTAGGAGCAGAAATAAGGATTCTCCTAGAAAATGGAGAGATGAATCCCTGTTCCACAGCATAATCAAGAAATGTTAACAAACCATCAAAGAAATTGTTAATATTTAAAATCCCAATAGGCTTAGTATGGAGATCTAGTTGAGCCCATGAAGTAATATTAAAGATTTATTTTAAAGTACCAAAACCTCCGGGCAGAGCTATGAAGGCATCAGAACCATATAACATGCAAGTTATGCGTTCATGGATAGATAAGGTTTGTACTTCATGCCCTCGTATTTTGCCTGCGATATCAGCTAAAGGAGTAGGTATAACACCTATCACTCTTGCTTTCTCTACTAGAGCGGATTGTGAAACACAACCCATTAATCCACTGCTACCTCATCCATACACGAGAGTGATACCTTTCTCTCCCAATTTCTTTCCTAAATCCACGACTGCTTCTAGATACCCAAAACCTTTCCCTACTTTTGATCCACAAAATACACAGACAGTTTTGATTGGTCGAAGTTTAGATCCTTCCATCTTTGAGAGAATAAGGAAGGAAAAACTTATGAGAAAATGATATTTTGGGATGCATGAAATTGTGAAAATCATTGACTTTTTAAACTTCAAAAAATTCACTATTTACTACTCGTATTTCGAAAAAGTGAAGATTTACTTTTGACAAAATCACCCTACTCACCTTTCGGTGATTTAATATTTTTAACCAGCCTTTATCAAAACTCGAGAACGGAAATAGAAAAATATTTTATATGTGCATATATATCAAATGATTTACCTTGTATTAATGCTGCATAGCCAAAACATCAATGTTTATAACAGCCTGGCAAACAGGATCTTTTGCTATTATATTTTTGAGACTATAACGCTCTTTATCGCTGATGAATTTAGCCCATAAAGATAGTAGCTCACGCTGCATAGACCCACTAGGGTGCGTCTCAAGAGTCAATCGGATATCATCCAATGACTCCTTACTCAGCTCACCCTTAATGAAGTCTATCTTATCATCTCGATTTATAGATGAATACCCCATTGACTTATAACGGGTATCACATGTCCATCGAGTACATTTGTAGCAACTATTTAATCTTTTTGCTCTTCGCTTCTTTGCAAAAGTACTCTTACCTAAGCCAGGCTTGTGCTTAGAAAATAAATCTGGTAATTCACAGTTAATTGAACTTTCGCTTCGATCAACCAGCGAACATCTTCTGGGATGCCATGATCCATCAGCAACCTCAATCTTTCGAGCCTAATTCGATAAATTTTTCTCAAATCATTTACTGGAAGATTGGAATAATATTTGTGAATATTTGAAAGTATGATATCCATTTTTGATGAATCTAGCTTTCTTCCCAAATCATCTATTTAAATGCATTATTCAACGCGTAAAAGAGCGATGGCTCCACGTGTCAGTGATATCGATTCCATCAAGAAATAATGGAATAAATTATTGAAAAGGTGAGATAATGCGTCATTACCTTTTTCGATATAAGGGAAGATTTGGCGACAAGATTGAGATATTTTCTTGGATATTGTACCTGATTTTTCCGGTATAAAAGTAATAAAGGTATACTGATTTAAACTGTACAGAAATACGTACTGATGAAATGAATACTGTATTGAACCAGAAGTTCATACATATGTACAAGTGAAATATCTTGTTGAACCAGAAGTTCTATAATAATTGGTTAGATTCCAATTCAATAATGACATTCATTAAAGAACCAGAAGATTGTTATCATTGATGCTTGTTCTCAAAAGCAAATTAATTATCTCACTAAGAAAATGAATGACTGATTATTTGCTCAAGTAATGATATTACGAGCAAAGTGATAAATGCTAGCATGAATACATCTTAAAGTCATTAATGATTTTACAAATTAGTTGAGATAATAGAATATTATATTGCTAATGGTTTAGCAGATTAAAAGCCTCAAGTTATTTGCTATGAGAACAATTGAATATAAATAATTCTCATGCAGCAATATTTTAAATACATGTCAATACTATGATTTGCTTGTGAAGCTTTATGATTTGTAAAAGTGCGATATGTATACAATCCACCAAAAGCGCACTTAGATATAAGATTGAGATTATATCTCTAAAAGAATGACATGTGTTATGGCATTTTAGCCGATTGATAATGTTTGAGAACATTATGGGGAAAACACGCCTGAAGCATAATTATGCCTGAAACATAATGACTATCGATTCCAAAAATAAATATCTCTTGAATGATTGAAATGATCCCTTTGAGGCTAAATACTCATAGTGAGTAAAAGGGACATAGTTAAATGATGAGATATTCAGGTACCTGATGATAGAACATATACAGAGATCTCTCTATGTTATATTGAAATAGAATCGATAAACAAGTCGACTGCATATATAAACAACCCTCTTATGAAAATGAGGTTGATGAAATTATAATACTTTGGCCAAGTATATAACCCCAATGTAGGGATTATTGTTCAAGGACCAGAAGTCCAAATGCTTAAATGTGTAAAGCCAGTAATTATATGTACAAATGAAAAATATTACACAGTCGTAAAAGACAACTAGTTGCGCGCAAAATTTTTCATTGAACTGGCATGACCTATGGTGGATGTGACTATAATCTAAATCACTAGCTTGAGCTCTTTGATATACTGATGAGTGAGATCAAAAAGTGTGATTCTCATCTCGGTATTTTGAGAGTATTTTTTGATGTACCAGTTGATCGCGGTACGTTGGGATTTCAAGTAAAATGATTGTAGATTATATGTCAAAATTGATATCTATTTCAATGATTGATTATGCTCCTGCAAATTAGAAATTGCAGTTTATAAAGTGAAAGAACATACATGTATAAATCATTGAAAGATTCAATATGCCCAGATTAATATCACTATAGGATGATACAAATGACTCCATGATATAATATGTTGAAAGTTAAATTGGAGTGTACTATTATTATATTTGAATATTTTGGCATGCAATTGATTTTCAATATGCAAAATTATATTATCCAACAGAAAATGAATATTCACCAGAAGTGAATCCGGAAAATGAATATTCACCAGAAGTGAATTTGAAAATGAATATTTAATTATTCATCATAAGTGAATTCTAGATTTTGATAGAAGTGAGTCAATTCTAGATTTTATTATTCACCAAAAGTGAATTCTAAATTTGATTATTCACCAGAAGTGAATTCTAAATTTGATTATTCACCAGAAGTGAAAGATGCAATCGATAAATTAGTACAACATTGCTTAATATAGCATGTTATGACATCATAAATGAGCTATGAATGATTTATATAAAGCTCATCATGAATTATATGTTTTGATGAAAAGATACGAGATTGCATCAATATACTTGTGATATTCCATGAAAAGGAATAAATACGCGTTGCACTCTTTTTCCCTTAGCTGAGGTTTTGTCCCACAGGGTTTTCCTAGCAAGGTTTTTAATGAGGCAACAGTTGAGGCGTATTGATGAAAACTAATGAGAATAATGTACTCTTTTTCCCTTCGCTGAGGTTTTGTCCCACGGAGTTTTCCTAGCAAGGTTTTTGAGGCATCATCATAGCTATCAACAAGCTATAATTCAGCAACACATTGTTATACTGGAATGATATCAACAAATGAAGAAAATCATACACATCTTATGAAGAATGTTATGATATCGGCTACACACAAGAAGATTTTCATATATACATATTTCAGACGAAAGATGATATCAATGTTCGAGAAGATCATGAATCCTCAATTGCACACTTCAGGGGGAGAAACATGCCGTACTCTTTTTCCTTCGTCCAGGTTTTGTCCTACTAGGTTTTCCTGACAAGGTTTTAACGAGGCAGCGACTGTACTCTTTTTCCTTGGTTCAGATTTTATCCCACTGGGTTTTACTGACAAGGTTTTAATGAGGCAGTACTTGAGAACTTCAAGATTCAGTACATGATTTGTTCTACTCGAACGTCAGACTCAATGATTCACCATGGCCAACATCAGGGGGAGCTTCTGTACTCTTTTTCCTTCGCTCAAGTTTTATCCCACTGGGTTTTCTTATCAAGGTTTTAACGATGCAGACCATTGAGCAAGCGAGTAATATGTCATTCAAGGGGGAGTGTTATAAATATCTAAAATTTAGGTAAAATTAGGCAAAATTTAGGTGAATGAAAATTACTCTTATGCCCCTGTAAACTTTATATATTACGATTGTGCCATTGTCCCCTCCTATAAATAGGGGGCTATTTCATTTCATTAAAAACATTTCTAATAAGAAATTCTCTCTGATTCTCTCTCTATATTCTCTATTGTTTTACGACGGCATTCGAATTTTTCAAAGGGTAAGGTAATTTTATTGCACCACTACAATAATTATTTTATACACCATGTTATTATTACACAACAAACAAAATATAATTTTTATAAGAGTGATTATATTGCCACCATGAAAATTAATTTTCACACTACAATTATAATTTTTTTGTTTATTTATTAAAATAGGCACAAATAAAATGACATAAAAATCATTTTAATTTTTCTAATCTAAATTCTTTTATTAATGTTAAGTACACCACAATCTCTAATACTAATTATCTTCTCCATCTTATCTTTTTTATTTTTGTCTTTATTTTTTCAAAATCATCTTTGTCATACAAAAACATCTATCAATAAAATGAATCATATGCAAATTGAAAAAATTAATTGTACTCAACTTTTTCAATAAATTTGGTTTCTCCATGCGCATTTCATTTGGCTTCTGATATGATTTGAGATGCGTGGAATTAAATGTCGAAAAGTTTCAAACCCAGGTTGTGGATGGACGGTTGAATCTTGACCCAATATTCACGACTCGAAGATCGACTATGCGGAATAAAGAATCAAGACTTTCGAAACGCCACAAGGATCTATCCAACTTCCTTGGTAAGTGTCTGATTTTGAACGCCACAAATATTCTCGCGAATATTTGATAGGTTTGAGATGAACGCCACAAAGAATCACTTTTTAATAAGTTCGAAGAACTATAGGAAATCCACCTATAATTTTATTGAATCCTCAATAAATTGTTTATCAAAATCAAAGTCTGTTTTACAATTAATGGAAATAGCATATAAAAAATAAAAAATAACCTAACAACTAGCCCTAACCGCTTATGGGCTCAAAATAGAATTCTAATTAAACTAAAATAGCAAAAAATTGAAAAGGAAATAAAATCTCGAAAAATCTGGCCGCACTTTAATTATGGCCGTGAATGGCAATCTTACGACCGCAAATGACCTTTTGTTTAAGAGTTACGGTCATAACTAGTATTCTTACTACCGTAAGGAGTGTTTGCTGGAATTCTTCGTTTTTTCCCGAGAGGAAGATACAGTCTTGACATTTATGGCTTACAAACGTGAATTTGATTATGGTCTTTGAACTTCGACCCTTTGACTTGGCTTGATCCGTTCGTCTTCCCGGCTCGACTTCTCCGTTGAGCTTCTATCCCGGATCACATCACCCCCCCTCTCTTGACAAGGATTCGACCTCGAATCAATTTCTGGCCTGCTCTTGGGGTCTTGATGTAAAACTGCTCCACCTAAATCGAATGAAAAATTATTGCTTCCATGCCAGATGAATGACCAATAGTATTCTGTAACTTGGCTAGCATGGATGGATCGATTCATGAGCTTCCTTAGCCATATGTGGTGTGGCTCAAACTCCCAAGAGTAACCAACCTGCAAAAGAGATTTACATAAAATAGGGTGGGGAATGTTAATTTCAAAAGGTACAAGATACAGATCCTTGTACTCGCGGCTTATTATCTCCAACTCATTTTCCCGGACTATGAGGCCCTTCACTTCACCTTCCCCATTCTTTTCAAGTATTTGCTCAACCACCTCTTTCTCTTTTTCTTCACATCCAACCACCTCTTCTAATTCCACATTTTTATCAATAATTTTTTGCACTACCTCATCACTACTCAAATGTGGATCTTCCACTTTAAAGCTCAAACTTTGAACAACCATCTCAAAATTTGAAGTTTCTTCAACCACTTTTAACTTCAATTCTAATTCTCCCTCCTCTTCAACATTCTCAACATGAGGCTCTACTATAAGATATTTTTCACTCTCCTTCAACCATTAACCACACCCTCTCTTTTCTCCTCCTCCCTTTGTAACCTAGCCAACATTTTTTATTTCTACCTCGTTCACACCTCATTCTTTCCCCATAGATTTCTTTTTAAATCTTCAAAATCGCTTTCGAATCAATCTCTTAACCCCAATTTCATCCATAGGTTTATGATCACGCCTCTTAACCTTCCTAGCTCTAGAATCCGGTTAAGATTGCTCATTTCTAAATTTAGCTATCTCCTTTTCTTGTCTATCCATTCTCATCCTAACATCATTCAATATCCTCAACATACGAATTTTATTGTTATCGTTCCCCCTTCTAGATGGCTATTTTTCTTGAAAATTGGACATTATGAAATTTATGTAGAATGGAACGGGAAAAGAACAATAAAACAAAGGATTAAGAAATTCAAGAAAGTGGTTCTTGAATTTTGGAGTGATTTTTTTGGTAAAATTTTCGGATTAAAAAATTAAAAAAAAATATTTTTTTTAATCCGAAATTCGACAACGAACACTGTAAAACAAACGGGACATGATTTGGATAAGAATCGAATATAATAAACACTTTTGAATTTTGTTGGATTTTAATATGGATCAAAACTGAAAAAATTTACTGGCACGAAGAATACGAAGACTCAAGAAAAGAAAGACTCAACAGACAAAATAAAGAAAAAAAGGTATGGATGATTTTGTGTAGACTCTATGATAAAAACACAAAATCAAATTGGGATAGAATAAACCTAAATTCAGATATGATTCGAGATGAACGGAATTAAACGTCGGAAAGTTCCGAACCCAGGTTGTGGATGGACGGTGGAATATTGACTCAATATTCACGACGCGAAGATCGACGATGCGGAATAAAGAACCAAGACTTTTCGAAACGCCACAAGGATCTGTCCAACTTCCTCGATAAGTTTCTGGTTTTGAAAGTCACAAATATTCTGACGAATATTTGATAGGTTTGGGATGAACGCCACAAATAATCACTCTTTGATACGTTCGAAAAAATATAGGAAATCCACCTATAATTTTATTGAATCCTCAATAAATTGTTTATCAAAATCAAAGTCTATTTTACAATGAATGGAAATAACATATAAATAATGAAAAATAACTTAGCAATTAGCCCTAGCCACTAATGGGCTAAAAATAGAATTCTAATTAAACTAAACTTGTAAAAATTGAAAAGGAAATAAAATCTCAAAAAATCTGGCCACGCCTTAGTTATAGCTGTGAATGACAATCTTACGGTTGTAAATGACCTTCTGTTTAAGAGTTACGGTCGTAACAAGCATTCTTACGGTCGTAAGGAGTGTTTGCTGGAATTCTTCGTTTTTTGCCCGAGAGGAAGATACGGTCGTGACATTCATAACTTACGGCCGTGAATTTGATTATGGTCTATGAACTTCGACCCTTTGACTCAGCTTGATCCGTTCGTCTTCCCGGCTCAAAATCTCATTTGAGCTCGTATCCCGGATCATGTCAGCTTCTCCATAATTCAGTCATTTTTTTTAACTTCATCAAGAAAATAACATTTTACACGTAAAATTCATGGGAACTATTTCTCTTTCCTACAAGAATTTCAATCATAAAAAAATGTCGATGCAATATTGGTGAAGGAAGTTTATAACAATTCCTAATTTAATCACTAAAAAAGTAAATGAAAATTTCTCCAAGAAAATCGCACACCCCCCTTTTTTTTGATAAACCAACAATATCTTTTTAAATATAAAAAGAATCTCTATACCCAATTATTCACTTCACTTAAAGAGTTAAAGTAAATGATTTTTTTTAATATAACGAAAAAGAGATGAATAATTTCAACTTAATCAAGTGTTATTGTAAATTGAATTTGTGAAATAGTTGTGGTGAACTTATTATTTTTTAATTGAAATAGTGTTATTAAAAAGTCAATGTGGGTAGAAAATGATGATAAGTAAAGATGAGCGGAATTGTTATGGAGCAAATGAGTTGCAAAAAGCTGATTTATGGAATGCATTGTCAAATGATAATGGATGAAGAAAGAATCGGTGGGGAGAGATGTGAAATAAAAATGGTAATATATAACAAGAAAAGTATATGTGGTGTAATTTATTTTTTTCTTTTTTATTGCAATTGAATTAAGTCATATTTGTAAATTACTTGTGGTGTTATTATCAAAATGTATTTTATTTGTGGTATTATTATAATGTGGTGTAACAAATAAAAATCGTGGTGGAAATATATTTACTTTTTTTTTTTTATACATACACTATAATAAATATACAAATGTATCCCTAATCAAATTAAAATAACAAAAGAAATTCATCTATGCACTACATAATGTAACATAACTTGTTAAACAGTTTACTAATAAAGTATTTGCAGATTGTAAGTAAACAGAAAATATACAGTAAGCTGTATATAGTAAGATACTGTAGAAATAATTCGCAGTAAGCAGTAAACAAAATGTTCTTGAGCAGTAAACAAAATGAACGCTGGAGCCGGGGCCTGTGTTCAACACAGTGTCCTTAAAGCAATATTCGCCCTCTCACCGGAGTAACTCGAGCGCTTGCTTCCCAGGATACAGCGGCTGGAACTGCAGCTGTGCAGGCGAACGAAAAATGTGCTTGAACAGAATCACCAAGACTGGAAGAAGGAATGCAGGAAGCTGGACAGACAAATGCAGAGAGATTTTCGTGGTTGTTGTGTTGTCTAGACTGAAGGAATTGTTGCTCTATATATAGGCAGGGAGGAGCCTTTGCATTTAGTACTGCAGTTGAATTCTGTATTTACTCCAGACGTTTTGGAGTTACAACTGCAGTTGAATTCTGCACTTACTCCTGCATTTGAATTTTACACTTACTCCAGGCGTTTTTGGAGTTACAGTTTGAATGGAAATCAATTTGGAGTTATGTTTTAAATGAAAAATTCAAAACAAAATTCCAAAACGTGGCTTGCACTTTGTGGCCAATTTTTGACTCGTTCGGTCCGACATTCGTGTACGCAGGTCGCGCCCGCACACAAGTTCAAGGCTCGAAGGCCAAGTCGGTCCAAGATTTGCACCCCCCCTGCGGGCGCGTAGGCCATGGAGGAGTCTCTATGCAACAAATGGTTACACCTTACAAATTGTTAACCATATATAAATTGGTCCACAAACTCATTTCTATCCTATGTGGGATAACTATTTAAGCATTCCCAACATTTCCACATTTTTCCATTTTCCAATGTGGGATGGAACTATTATTTATAGCCTCCACTTATTCCCACTTTTCCATTTCTAACCAATGTGGGATTGTAATCCCTTTTAAGGCTCCTCTTCAAATCCCAATTTTCAATCAATGTGGGATCAATTTCACATTTACTCAAGTGAAAATCAATTGCCAAATATATTTTCCAACAATCCCCCACATGAATGTAAATTGATAGAGACACGGAATATTTGGTGATAAAGTTCCACAGTTGAAACCTGCATAGGATAGGTAGGGGTTTCCTTTGAACCTTCCCTTGTGAAAATACATTTACTTTACTAGCTGATCAGTAGACGCGATGTCTTTGAACTGTTCTGCCTTCTGTGTAAACGATGATGTACTTCACACAGGATTCTTCCTAACACATTTTAGTTCTCATGGGTATGTTCGTTTGTGGCCATGAACATATGCCTGGTTCAGTGAGAGTTGTTAAGAATTAGCCTCATAATTCCCTTCGAAGCGGCCCCACTTCTCTCTCACATAGGTGATTTCTTAATCAAGAGTAACCCGCATTACTCCGCTCGGATTTCCGACGCATAAGAATCATTAAAAGCTTATTGCTTATCCTCTCCTTACGGGCATCACTGTTATTACAGGAATGGACAGGAGATAACCCCCACAGTGATCCTATTAAGTATTTGTAATTAGGTTTTCTCATTGAACCTAGATCTTGGGATCTCCAGTCAGCTAGGTTGAGTTTCCATTACAATAACTTATTCTTTTAGAGGCTTAAGTCCCATTCCTCTCGATGACTTTGCAACTAACTCTCTATTTAACCCTTTGGTTAGCGGATCCGCAATGTTATCTTTTGACTTTACATAGTCAATCGAGATAACTCCAGTTGAGAGTAACTGTCTTATGGTATTATGTCTACGACGTATGTGTCTAGACTTACCATTGTACATGTTGCTTTGTGCCCTTCCAATCGCAGATTGACTATCACAATGTATGCAAATTGCTGGCACAGGTTTTGACCATCTTGGAATATCCTCTAAGAAATTGCGTAGCCATTCAGCCTCTTCACCACATTTATCTAGAGCTATAAACTCAGATTCCATGGTAGATCTCGCAATAACTGTTTGTTTAGAGGATTTCCATGATATAGCTGCACCTCCTAGTGTGAACACGAATCCACTAGTAGACTTTGAGTCTTTTATATCAGATATCCAATTAGCATCACTATATCCTTCAATGACTGCCGGATATCTGGTATAGTGCAATCCATAATTACGAGTATATCTCAAGTATCTTAGTACTCTTACTATTCCTTTCCAATGGTCAGACCCTGGATTACTAGTATATCTACTTAGCTTGCTAACTGCGTAAGCTATATCTGGTCTTGTACAACTCATTAGGTACATAAGACTTCCGATTATTCTAGAGTACTCTACTTGAAAAATACCATCGCCTCTATTTTTCGATAGATGTTGACTTGTATCTATTGGTGTTCTTGCTACGCCAGTATCATCATTATTGAATTTTTCCAAAATCTTGTCCACATAATGTGACTGACTTAGAACAAGTCCATCTGATGTTCTTGAAATTTTAACTCCAAGAATCACATCAGCTAAACCCATATCCTTCATGTCGAATCTTGAATTCAACATACTTTTAGTAGATTTAATCATCTTATCGTTGCTGCCAACGATGAGCATGTCGTCAACATAAAGGCATAAAATGACATAACCATTTTTTGTGTCTTTGATGTAAACGCATTTGTCACATTCATTGATTTTAAATCCACTTTCCATCATTACTTTGTCAAATTTTTCATGCCATTGTTTTGGTGCTTGTTTCAAGCCGTATAATGACTTTACCAATTTACACACCTTGTTTTCTTGTCCTGGTGCAGAAAACCCCTCAGGTTGTTCCATGTAAATTTCTTCTTCTAAATCTCCATTTAGAAAAGCAGTTTTGACATCCATTTGATGTACTTCGAGATTGTATAAAGATGCAATCGCTAATATTAATCGAATGGAAGTTATTCTCGTTACCGGAGAATAAGTGTCAAAGTAGTCAAGGCCTTCTCGTTGCCGATATCCTTTAATTACAAGTCTTGCCTTATACTTATCAATAGTTCCATCTGCTTTCATTTTCCTTTTGAAAATCCATTTGTAGCCTAGTGGTTTGCTTCCCGGGGGAAGATCAACCAGTTCCCATGTATGGTTTTGCAGAATGGAATCTATTTCACTTTTAATTGCCTCTTTCCATTGAGGTCCTTCTGAAGAGTTTACAGCTTCTTTGAAGCTTTGAGGTTCAGTTTCTAGCATATAGGTCAGAAAATCAGGACCGTAAGATTTTTCTGTCCTTTCACGTTTGCTACGTCTTGGTTCAACCTCTTGATCCTGACTATTTTCAATCATGGTCTCATGCGTTCGTTTAGAAGAACTTGGTTCTTCTTTGGACTTGTATGGAAATACGTGTTCAAAGAACGATACATTTCTCGATTCCATTATCGTGTTTTTGTGTATATCAGAAATTTTAGAATCAAACACAAGAAACCGATAAGCACTACTATTATGTGCATATCCAATAAATATGCAATCAATAGTTTTTGGTCCTATTTTCACCTTCTTTGGTGTAGGTACAGCCACTTTGGCAAGACATCCCCACACTCGTAAATATTTGTAGGAAGGCTTTCTTCCTTTCAATAACTCGTAGGGACTCTTATCTTCTTTCTTTCGGGGCACCTTATTTAAAAGGTAATTAGCTGATAACACAGCTTCTCCCCACATGTTTTGAGGTAACCCAGAACTCAACAACATTGCATTCATCATTTCTTTCAATGTTCTATTTTTTCGTTCAGCAACACCATTTTGTTGAGGTGAATAAGGTGCTGTTGTTTCATGTTTAATTCCATGTTGTGCACAGAATTCAGCAAATGGTGATTCATATTCACCACCTCTATCACTTCTCAACACTTTGATCTTCTTGTTGAGTTGATTTTCAATTTCATTTTTATAGAGAACAAATTTCTCTATCGCTTCATCTTTACTTTTAAGCAAATACACAAAACAATATTTTGTGCTATCGTCAATAAAAGTAATAAAATATTTGTTGCCTCCCCTTGTTTGTACAGATTTTAAATCACATACATCGGTGTGAATTAAATCAAGCGGTTTAGTTTTTCTTTCAACGGATTGAAATGATGACCTTGTCAATTTTGCCTCAACACAAGTTTCACACTTATGTTTATTATCAATTTGGAATGTAGGTATGCAATTCAAGTTAATTAGTCTACGCAAAGTGTCGTAATTAACATGTCCTAGTCTACCATGCCACAAATTGGAAGACTCAAGCAAGTAAACGGAAGAGTTATTCATTTTATTAATTTTTGGCTTAATAGCCATTACATTAAGCTTAAAAAGCCCATCACTAACATAACCCTTTCCTACAAACATTCCAGACTTAGACAAAATAACCTTGTCTGATTCAAACACCATGCGGAAGCCATGTTTGTTCAACAGCGAGCCGGATACCAAATTCTTGCGAATCTCCGGCACATAGAGCACGTTGTTTAGAGTCAGCTCTTTCCCAGACGTCATCTTTAGAACCACCTTTCCATGGCCCTTGATTTCAGAAGTCGCTGAATTTCCCATGTACAGCTTCTCCCCATCCGCTGCTTCAAAACCACTAAACAACTCCTTGTCGGAGCAAACATGTCGGGTGGCACCGGTATCTATCCACCATTCTCTCGGATTTGAACCCACCAGGTTCACTTCAGAAATGACAGCTGCAAGGTTGATGTCAGATGGATCTTCAACCATGTTTGCTTCTTTCTTCTTCTTCGGCAAACGGCACTCCGTTGACTTGTGACCAATTTTGTCACAATTGAAGCATTTTCCTTGAAACTTCTTTTTAGAAATTCCGCCCTTGGGCCCCAACTTGAGCCCTTTGCTACTAGATGGCCCAGACTTGGTTTTGTTAGGTTTGGAGCTTTGCCCATGCTCCACAACATTTGCTTTAGCCACAACCGGATTGATCCCTCTTTCAGAACTTTTGTTGTCTTCTTCTATTCGAAGTCTAACAATTAGTTCCTCAACATTCATTTCCTTTCGCTTATGCTTTAGGTAGTTTTTAAAATCCTTCCATGCAGGTGGTAGTTTTTCAATTATACAAGCCACTTGGAAGGACTCGCTCACAACCATTCCCTCGGAATGAATTTCATGCAATATCACTTGAAGTTCTTGTACTTGACTGATTACAGGTTTGGAGTCCACCATTTTGTATTCCAAAAAACGACCAACAAGAAACTTCTTGGCCCCGGCATCCTCGGTTTTATACTTTTTGTCTAAAGATTCCCATAATTCCTTAGCCGTTTTTATTGTGCAGTATACACTATATAGTGAATCAGCCAAACTATTCATCACATAATTCCGGCACAGGAAATCCGAGTGCTTCCAAGCATCAACTGCAATAACATCTTTTGCTGCCACCTTTTGAAATTCAGCCCATTGAATTTCTCCGGTTTTTCCCCATGGTTAACTGGAACAGTCACAGTTGTAGCTGCAGTTTGAGCCACGGTTTGTGTCAAAGCATGACTTGGCAATTTAGCCACAGGTTGAGTCACAACAGGACTTGGCATAGCCACAGTCGAACTTGGCGTAACCACAACAGAACTTGGCATAGCCACAGTCGAACTTGGCTTAGCCACAGTTGAATTCTGTATTTACTCCAGACGTTTTGGAGTTACAACTGCAGTTGAATTCTGCACTTACTCCTGCATTTGAATTTTACACTTACTCCAGGCGTTTTTGGAGTTACAGTTTGAATGGAAATCAATTTGGAGTTATGTTTTAAATGAAAAATTCAAAACAAAATTCCAAAACGTGGCTTGCACTTTGTGGCCAATTTTTGACTCGTTCGGTCCGACATTCGTGTACGCAGGTCGCGCCCGCACACAAGTTCAAGGCTCGAAGGCCAAGTCGGTCCAAGATTTGCACCCCCCCCTGCGGGCGCGTAGGCCATGGAGGAGTCTCTATGCAACAAATGGTTACACCTTACAAATTGTTAACCATATATAAATTGGTCCAC
This sequence comes from Ligustrum vulgare, assembly GCA_963555705.1. Classification (NCBI taxonomy): domain Eukaryota; kingdom Viridiplantae; phylum Streptophyta; class Magnoliopsida; order Lamiales; family Oleaceae; genus Ligustrum; species Ligustrum vulgare. The sequence continues at coordinate 293,380 of OY743172.1, read as the reverse complement.
AAACTCATTTCTATCCTATGTGGGATAACTATTTAAGCATTCCCAACATTTCCACATTTTTCCATTTTCCAATGTGGGATGGAACTATTTTTTATAGCCTCCACTTATTCCCACTTTTCCATTTCTAACCAATGTGGGATTGTAATCCCTTTTAAGGCTCCTCTTCAAATCCCAATTTTCAATCAATGTGGGATCAATTTCACATTTACTCAAGTGAAAATCAATTGCCAAATATATTTTCCAACACATAACTCCTGCGGCAATATAAAAAAAGCATGTGTATCATGTGGGTTCTCTCAAAATACTGAAGTGATATGTTGTCCGACGAGCAACAGATCCGAACTGTGCACCACATAGTGCTATCGCGTCATTTTCTCCTCTTCTGTCTCTTCCCGCCGCCACCACCACCATCTCACTCAGTTTTTTATTTGTTGTTATCCTTTTTTGTTACTTTTGTTGTTCTTGATGTAATTCTTGGTTTGATTGTAATGTGTTTTGCGTCTCTGAGTTTTGTATATAAAGGGGTATTGATTTGGGGTATGTATCTTGAGTATGAAACCAATAAATTTTTGGGTTTTATTGTTTTTGTGTGGTGGTGGAATCGGAATAAAAAATTTTGTGGTAGGATCTGTCGAGAATTTTGAATTTTGTATATTTTGAGAATGGTTTAGCTCTATCTTTATCTGTTTTTTTTCTCCTTTACTTTTGGGTATAATTTTTCAGATTGAATACTTAAGTATTTGATATTCACTTGTGATTTTTCATTTATGTATTCAGGCGCATTTATATTTGTAAATTTAGATGCATCTGCCTAAAGATCAATGTCACACACACACATATATATATATATATCTTTCCTGGTAGTGTAAAATTGAAAGACTAATGAATGGCAAAAAATCATTACATATTGAAAATCCGCATGTTCCCTTTTACTGGCGACAATCATTGTACATTTTGCAGCCTAATTACACGTCGATTTCTCGGTAAATAAGCTAACAATAGAAAATGTAGGTGTTCCCACTGATGAAAATGGATTATCATTTCCTTTTCATAGATTGCATCCCATCAGCATCCGTGTTATTTACATGTTTTGGCCTAGTTCATTTTATGGTAAAGTTGTGTGTCACATGCAGATTATGTTTGATGGTGAAGTGTGAATTTCGTTATGCAGTGAGCCAGCATTTCATTTATTATGGTCAAACAGCTATTTTAAGAATATGAGAGACTATGTAATGGCAGGGTCACCAAAATGTTATTCTTATTCAACAATGAATTTGAGGATATGTACGATTGTAGCGATCAAGAAAATTTCACGCATTAAATAATTATTTTAAAATTATGAAATCGTGTTGCTGCGATTTCACCCATTTTTAATTTAAAGTCACGACGTATTCGTCTAGCCGAGTCGAGAAATATCAAGTCCAATTCAATTTTAAATAAATTCCGAATTTCTAAAATTTTATTATTTTAATTAATTAATTATTTCTTTTATTCTTTCAAAATCGTTTTAAATTCCAAAATTTTATTAAGCTCATTTTATCAGATCCATTTTCCTACTCAGTTGATGCACGTGTATTATTTTTCTTGAATTCCGTGTATTGCTTGTCGAAATTTCCAAAATGCCTAATCAACCTATACTACCACCAACTTTCACCAACCACATCAATCCCATACCTATCAAACTCTCATATACACTACACAAACCACTCCTCAGCAATCTCTCTCTCTCTCTCTGCAAACCACAACACGATTCCAGCATCTCAATTCTTGACAGTTGAAGCTCAGCAAACTTCAAACCAAAGCTCCACAATTCTGATTCCCTGCAACCAAGCTTCAAAGGTAAGAATCTTCTCTACTTTTGGCCAACATTTTTCACAGCAAGATTACCCAACTCACCTCCATCATCACCACCTCAACCTGCACATCACCACTGCCCAGCCACAACTAGTCACATCCTTCATCATCATCATCACCATCTCATAGCCATAACCATTTCACCATTTGAATCATCACCACAACCCAGTCATCACCCCCACTGCAGTTTTACCTTCACCGCCGAACAACCACTGTCACCACCCTCGCAGCCACCGCCTGCAACCCATAGCCGAACCCACCGGCAACCAACTCCAAACCGTCACCACCGCCACCTCCTTCATCATCACCTCGACCACCAACCGCCTGCACCCAACCTCCACTACCTTCTCCAAACCCCCATCAATCAGCCCAAAATCAAACCCAAACCCAAGAAACAAATCACCCAAGATACTTACCTACCTCAACCGTTGGTAAGCTCGCCAGAAAATCGCGAAATAAGCCTCATTTTGCCTCGTTTTTCGCACCTAAACTCGTACCAAACCTCTCAAATCTGACCCCTTCATGGTCCGCCGCCCACTCGTTGGCGACGTTTCGCCGGTACCTCTCCGGTCTCACCCTCCCCTCTCTCTCGTCTCTGATTCAGAATGGGAAGGAGAAAGAGAAAATTTGTTTTTAATATTTTGATTTTTGGAAATTTGCAGCTTAGTCCCCAAGTTTTAAAGTTATTCAATTCAGTCCTTATAGTTTTAAAATTAATCATTTCAGCCCCTTAAGTTTTTAAATGATTTTAATCAGTCCCTTCATTTTTAAAATCAATTATTTCAATCCCTACAATTTAATATCTGTTTTGAGCTTCAACCCAAGTTTTGAAAATTTACATTTTAATTCCCCAATTTCCAAATCATCAATTTCAGTCCCTAAATCCTAATTTATCATTTTTAAACTATAAATTTCAAAATACTAATTTAACTTATCTTTCTATTTAGTAAGACGAGACGAGACGGACAGAGATTTAAAAGATTGAAGTCATTCCTGCTCAACCACACTCGTTAAGTTTAAGGTAAACTCGCCCCTATTAGTTGATTTAAATTATGATTGCATGTGAATGTGTATGTTATGTGACTTATGTGAAAGTCATTTTTATGAAAAGAGACGGAAATATTTATGTTATTATACTTGTCATAACTTATATGCTTTTATGTATGAGAAAGAAAGAAGAGAATATCTTTCAAGATAAATGATGATGTTATGCATAACTTATGTGCCTTAAGCGCACGAGAAGAAAGAACAACCAACACCCTATGATTTCAATATTAATAACTTCTAGAAGCTTAATCAATTTAAAAAACCGTTCAACTGCTTAACTGCCCGAATTTGCAAACTAAAACACTAAGAGTGATAACCATATGCTACACTTTAGTTGTTATCATTGTTTTGTCATGTAGTAAGGCTATCTCCCATGTGCTATAGGTGCAGGCAGAGTTTCAGCACACTGGGCATAAGAAAATTTAGTTTAGACAGAGTATAGAGCGGCTGGAGAAGGTGGACTTGAGCTCTAGAATACGCATTTTCTGGGTATGCTATTATATAGCCCATTGCTACATTTAACTCAATTGCACAACCTTGCCTTTGTAATTATCAGTAAGCTTCACAGTGATATTTCTCCATTGTGACGTTTAAAAACTAAAAGAATGATAAAAACACTTCATGCATGTGAAGAGCGGGGGTGCTATTTGAGGCACTTTGTACAATCAATGAAAGTGTTGATTATCACTGATTTAAAATATTTGATCACTAAATATTTCTATTGATAAGTGGAGTGAAAAATCAGTTCTATACAAGTATTATGTTTCAAATTAATATTGAGATATGGGTCATCAAATTGGACAAAGATAACTAATCATATTTAGGGTTGATGAACTCTTAATTTAGCAATAATCTTGGAGCATATATGATTGCATAAATTTTAATTTCTTAGTCTTACACAAGATTTCTATCAGGTTATGCATGGATTAATGAATGAGGTTAGAGTACACCTGGTTTCGAGAACGGTGAGTCCAATAAATGGATCTCGACGGTGTTCATCCTTGTCGCGAACTTGATGATTCACTGCCCTCGAAACCATTTGTTAATGGAAGGAGTTGCAGATCGAGGGTGGAACACCGATTTCCATGGAGTGAGTGCATGTTTAATCCCCTTGACAGCTTTCATCACATGCTAAAGAAAGCGGGGAGTTCCTCAGTCTTATTAGTAGCAAGGAGTGCCTCGGTCTCTTATTGGCATCAACCAGCAAGAGGAGACCTGCTTCGAGTGGTCACCGCCCATATCAATTTGATCAAATTGGTGGAGGTAGAGATGGCCTTGTAACTTGCTGGAGGTGGCTTCCGAAAGAAGCTTGGTCAATTTATTCCCTGGAACCGGATTGGGTATTAAACCGAGCATGTTACATATTTAGCAGTGAATCTTTGTCAATAATGGGAGTTGTTACTGTCCTATTACTCGACAGTTTCCTGATTTTCTGCGATCGAATTGGAATTTTAGAAGGGTTGGAGTGATTTTGGGGATTGTACAAAAACTCGTCGTCTTCGGTGATGATGGAGGAGCCAGTTGAGGGTTAGGGCGAAGTGAGTCTTCGTCCCAATATTGACGGTGGTGTTCTTCAAAATTTTGAGCCGTAGCCTTGACGATGGTCGTCGGGGGTGAGCTCTCCTTGCCATTTTGACGGTGGTCATCGAGAGTTATGACAAAGTGAATCCCCGCCGTGATCTTGACTGCGGTCGTCGGGTTGAGTCTTTTTTGCAGTGGTTTTCGAGGGCTTATGGTAGAATGGCAGCCTCGCTGCAATTTTAAGGCAGATTTGATGGCTGTTGTGAGATGAGTGCTCATTGCTGCGTTCGTCGGGGATTTACAGACTTACTACAACTAGCAGTTAGCCATCTTCTTCGATGGGAAGACTTTGGGGAAAAACCTGCAACTCATGGTTTCAAGGCATTAATATTAGATCTCCATGGTCTTGGTTCCAAACTTGATGAATATGAAGGATAAGGTTTAATGGACACGTGTTCGGTAGTTGGACCTTTACTTTTTTGAATTTTTATTTATTTTGAAATCGATCTCCGGACAACATGATTTTTTTCAAAAAGAAGCCAGGTGCTTTAATGCACGAGAAGAGCAACCAACACCCTATGATTTCTAAAGAGCCTGCATTTATGTGTTCAATTATAATGTAGCTTAATTAATTGACGATGAGTCTACTGAGTATTTATATGAAATGCTCATTTCTATTTTTAACAATATTTGCAGATTTCGGAGAGGGTGGCAAGTTATGAATGATTGTGACAATAGTCGTTAAATAATTGAAAATCTTATTTTGATGATCCGTATTTCCAAACGTTGGATATTTTTGAGATTTTCAATTATTTGAGAATTTATAACATTGTCAATTGTTTTATAATATTAATGGTTTGATTTATTATTTTGAATTATTTCATAGATGTTTTTAAATTTTATCGACCATTACATTTTATTTAATGTTGCAAAAAAAATGAATTTTCAGCTAGTTCTTCTGCTAAAATATTATTTTAAAGTTTAGACAGACAATGACGTGGTGAACCGGATATTTAGAACTCGAGGTACTACAGCATGATATCAGACCCAGTCTGCGTTTCTGTAGACTGGTAAATTTTCAAAAAAGAAATTTCAAGAAACATTTTTCATTATTTAATTATTATTAATGAAGATTGCCAATGCCATCATTCGTTTCATCAACTCCGAAGTAAGGAGTTTATGATGTTTAATGTTATTTCAGTATTTCAGATACTTATTTTAATGATTTATGAGATTTAGAAGAAAGAGAAAGAGACTGTATCCGAATAAGAAAGAAAGAAAAGAGTGTTGAGCGTAATGAGAATAATATGATTTAAGAATGATTTTATAATAATTTTTGTCCTCGAAATTAGAAATAATGAACCCTAGCTGGATTTTGCATAATTGATTTTAGACATGACACTATTTACGAGGAGTCAACAGAAAGGATTAAACTATTTTAGGAATATATATCGTTTGGACCAACACTTCATGTTAGAATATATGACCACACTATCGACTACTGTGTAGCGCGTTATGAGGCCATGGCTAGTGGTTTTGAAGCAACTGTTGCGAAAATTCATTAGTCACTTGTTGTCAACAGTTCCAGTAAATCAACGAGAAATAGCAATCCAATATTATGAGGTTGTGATGAGATGTTGAGTTTATAAGTAATATGATTTTATTGAGACTTTTATGAGAAGAATTATGAAATTTGAGGTTTAAAGATTTGGTCCTTAATTATTGGGAATTAAGGACTTGATATTGTGTTTGAGTAAGTAATTTTCTTCCTCTATTTTAAGAGAAATTTATAATGTAGTTTACTCTTGTAATAGAATTTTGGAATTATGATTTGTGGCAAATATTTTATAAGTATGACAAACGAGTGGTCATTTGAGCCAATTAATGTATTGATGGAAGTGATATTTTGATATTGGAAACTATAATTTGAAATTGTTATGTTGAGGAATTATTAATTGATTTCTGGGATATTTTTTGTGGAATTGAAGTTTGTTGAAATTATTGTTGGTTATGAAGTGTATACCTACAGGTTGGATAAGTCCAAATTATAAGGAAAACTCTGCCTAGAATTTTATCATTTTGAGTTAAGAGCATAGTATGGTAAGCAACTCACTAAGGGAATTGAGGTTAGACTTACAAGTTCATTTACACTACAAGCAAGATTTAGTAAACGAATAAAAAGGGAAGATGATTCTTGAGATATTTTTGGCTTCTTCGAAGTATAATCATTTTTTGGAATGGATATAGTTCTATTGAAATGCTCTCCTTATTTCACAATTTCAAAAACAAGATGATGTATACAACTACTTGGATATCAAGGTATACATGAAGTTATGTGATGACTTGAAGCATACATTGGGAAATGTTAAGTTATATTTTGAAATATGAGTGAAGACAAATATTATGGCAATATTAGGAAGAATCTTAATCATTTTTGGGAACAAATTGATTATTAGTATGAAATGATCACTTATATTAGAGAATATTATAAATTATGATGATATGTGATAATACTGTTGATTTATTTTGGAAGTTGATTGGTAGATGATGTGTTAAAATTTTGGTTATTTACATGTAATATGATTATTTGGAAATGTCAGTTATCATGAATGGGAGATATTGAAAGTATTTTATAGTGAAATGCCTTAAAGGAGTAACCATTTATTCAAAGTGAGAAATTGGGGACATATGATTGAATGTTTGGGATTATATGAGATAATGATGATTGTCATAAGGTCATTTGAATATAAAAGGTACAATGGATAATTATAAGGAATAACGTGATTTTCTTATGGTGAGAACTGAAGGTGATGATGTGTCGAGATTATGAAATAAGTTGACTTTCCATGAATAAGTTATGCTATATCTGGTTCTAAGTGGAATTCAAAGAGAGATGGGTCTCAGTCATGGAAAATAAATTAGGGTTTCCTCGTAATTTGAATGATTCACTGATGTACATTAAGTTTTCATTTATGATACTAGAATATCATGAGAGAAAATTGTTGGATGAAATTGATGAAAGAAATTTTTTCAGGTCCTAAATTTGTACAAGTGTTGCAGAAGTAATGCTTTTGATCAGAGAAAGGTTTATGATAGATCATACCTTGAAATTTTGGAAATTGTTACTGATGGTATCTTGGGTCTAAAATAAGAAATGAGCTTTTATGCATTTGTCCTTGTGGATAGGATTTGTGGCAAATAGGGATAAGACTTCACAATGATTACTTACCATGGAGTAGTGTGTTGCTAAGAAAGAGTGACAAATGACAGAATCCAAGATTTATTGAGTTTGAGAGATTAATATATAATCTTAGAGAGTATTCTGGCGTATAAAGGTTCATGTGATAAATATGATGGTTATTATATTATAATCTTAGAGAGATTGATATGATTAAATTGAGGTCATATGATATGATGATAAGTGGCATGTTACACGATTACTACAAGATATGGTGACTAGACGGTTAATGGATGTTATGGTTATCCCGTGAAAAAAAAAATTGTGTAAATATATTGAGTCAATTAATCTTATCTTGATGGTTTATTGAATTATGGTGAAATATTACCTACGATTGGGAATTTTTATTTTGAGTCATAAAATATATGGATTTATTTAAAATTTTGGTGATGCAATTTCGATTACTTATTATCGGTTATACTTTTAATGTGAGTAAAGTATTTTGCTACAATAATGGAAAAATCGGAGAAGATCATTTGTGTGACTTTTATTATTAATGGAATTGTATCTTTGGGTTAAGTAAACTTTATGAGAAATCCTATATGGTTCACAGAAGTCTTATTCATTGGTGATAGACTTAATCAGAGCATTGTTCAAAGCGTGACATAAATTGAGGTTTTGGAAGAACAGGGAAAATTGTATCTTGAATTTCAGATTGGGAAGTTAGTGAGGTTTCTTAAGTTGAGAATATCATATCTGATCCTTATGATGATACATTAAATTAGTACATTAGAACTCAGTTAGAATGAATATGTGATACCAAGTACTTGATGCATGATTTAAAGGTATAGATTAAAGGAGTTAAGTTTAAATTTCTTCAATTTTGAAAAGGAAATTTCAGTCAAGTTTAGAAATGATTACGTATGTAAATCTTTTCAGAAAGATTCTGCCAAGTTTGGGTTTGTGCTCAATATTTTGGAATTGATACCGCATTTCTATATTTTAGATCATAAGGTTTTATTCTTGATCAATCTTCTTGATTTTTAGTATAAGCATTGGAACAATTAATATTTATATTGTGGGTTCGATATTAGTATAGATCCTTGAAAGATTAAAAATAGAAGGTCAATGAATGAGTTAATAAGTTGAAAAATGTCGGATGATTGATTGAGTTCTACACAATAGCTATCAAGCATCTTTTCGCATAGTTTCGTATGAGGTACAAATATATGTTAGAGAGGTTGTCCGATTTCATGGATTGCTAGGGCCCATTTTTCAGATAGAGATCCGAGGATTTTCCCTCGAAATTTTGGAAGAGTTTACTGATGGCTATGGGTACTAAGTTGAATTTTATTACTGCATATCATCTACAGATTCAAACATTGAAAGATATGCTTAGGGCATGTGTTCTAGACCCAAATGGTAATTGATAGACGCATTTTTCCATTAGTAGAGTTTACCTACAACAAACAGTTTTAAGGCTACCATTGATATGTCACAATACGAAGTACTGTATGGGTGAAGATGTCGATCGCTAATCTATTGGGATGAAGTTTGCGAGAGGAAATTATTGGGTCCAGAATTAATTGAGAAAACGGTGGAGGTTATCGAGAAGATCAGATTACGGATTAAGCTGTCCAAGACAGACAGAAAAGCTATGCCGATCAAAGAAGAAAAGACTTAAAGTTTGAGATTGGAGAGAAAGTATTTTTGAAGATATCCCCGATGAAGAGCACTTTTCACTTTGGGAAAAGAGGAAAGTTGAGACCTCGTTTTATTGAACCATTTAAGATACTAGAGCAAGTAGAGAACGTGGTTTATCGTTTGGCTTTGCCACCAAAACTTGCAGCTGTTCACAATGTTTTTCATACCTCCCTATTGAGAAAGTATGTTAATGATCCTAGTCATGTGGTGAATTATCGGTCTATTACAGTTCAGAAAGATTTGTCTTATGAAGAGGCACATATGCGCATAGTAGAGAGAAAATTCCATGTCTTAAGAAACAAAAATATTCCTTTAGTCAAAGTCCAGTGGGGTAGACACAATAGTGATGAGGTTACTTGGAAAAAGGAAGAGGAGATCCTAACTAAGTATCCAGAAATCATAAATCGAGTAAATTTAATTTCGAGGACGGAATTATTTCAAAGGGGTAAGGTTGTAGCGACCAAGAAAATTTCACGCATTAAATAATTATTTTAAAATTATGAAATCGAGCAGCTGCAATCTCACCCATTTTTAATTTAAAGTCACGACGTATTCGTCTAGCCGAGTCGAGAAATATCGAGTCCAATTGAATATCGAGTCCAATTCAATTTTAAATAAATTTTGAATTTCTAAAATTTTATTATTTTATTTATTTATTTTATTCTTTCAAAATCGTTTTAAATTCCAAAATTTTATTAAGCTCATTTTATCAGATCCATTTTCCTACTCAGTTGATTCACGCGTATTATTTTTCTTGAATTCTGTGTATTGCTTGTCAAGTTTTCCAAAATGCCTAATCAACCTATACTACCACCAACTTCCACCAACCACATCAATCTCATACCTATCAAACTCTCATATACACTACACAAACCACTCCTCAGCAATCAGCCTCTCTCTCTCTCTCCAAACCACAGCACGATTCCAGCATCTCCATTCTTGACAAGTTGAAGCTCAGCAAACTTCAAACCACAACTCCACAATTCTGATTCCCTGCAACCAAGCTTCAAAGGTAAGAATCTTCTCGACTTTTGACCAACATTTTTCACAGCAAGATTACCCAACTCACCTCCATCATCACCACCACCTCAACCTGCACATAACCACTGCCCAGCCACCTCCATCATCATCATCATCATCATCATAACCATCTCACCATTTGAATCATCACCACAACCCAGTCATCACCCCCACTGCAGTTTTACCTTCACCGTCGAACAACCACTGTCACCACCCCTGCAGTCGCCGCCGCAACCCATAGCCGAACCTACCGGCAACCAACTCCAAACTATCACCACCGCCACCTCCTTCATCATCACCTCGACCACCAACCGCCTGCACCCAACCTCCACTACCTTCTCCAAACCCCCATCAATCAGCCCAAAATCAAACCCAAACCTGAGAAACAAATTACCCAAGATACTTATCTACCTCGATCGCTGGTAAGCTCGTCGAAAAATCGCGAAATAAGCCTCGTTTTGCCTCGGTAACTCGTACCAAACCTCTAGCAAAACAAATATCAAAATAGAAAATGCACCGCAAAATACTCAAAATAATTTGACATTTCAATCATAAAAGCAAAATTGGCAAAACTAAATTTAAAAAAATACGTCAATGCATACAAAATACATACCCAATCTACAGTAGCCTAGAAAGTGACATGAATCACAATTGAAAAAACCATACGTCAATGCATACAAAATACATACCTAATCTACAGTAGCCTAGAAAGTGACATGAATCACAATTGAAAAAACCACACAACAAAGACAGTAGAGATCACAAAATAAACCATTCAAAAGGTTGGACCATCCGATGGAAGCATAATGCAATTAATAATAGAGGCGAAACATTTCATTTCTCATTGTGCCTCTATCCCAGATTCTTCTTAGTTCAGTTAAAAAAAAAAAAATAGTCCCCTTAAATAAAAACATCAATCAATCAAAACAAAGAGTAAATACTCACAATTAGGCAACCGCTCTCCAATCCTATTCAATTTTTTTAAGCTGCTGTATAACGAAGGGAAAATTGAGAGTCTCATTATCAATGTGGATGATGAAACTACTATCCACCTACAAAAGAAGTTAGTCAATTAATTTCTAAAAATTAGGCTATGCTGCTCAACATTCACACAGTATAACTACAATCTTACAAATAACCATTAACAAAGAAAAATAGTTACAAGATGACAAAAAGGAAAAGTAGTTTAGAAAAAATGCTTAAAATACAACTTACTTAAGAGTTGATCACTGTAAGATAAAAGTTAAGTTTCTTAGGTCCTTAAAAGCATGCATATTGATACATGTATCATTGTAAACAAAAACTGTAAATCCAAGTCATAGAAATCATGAATATACTAACTTCAACGGAGAAGATAAAATCTAATTATTCGAAATTTTGAAAATTTTCAAACACTTATATAGTAGAATTTTCAGGCATAAGTATTATCAATAGACCTTACATAATATCAATTTCTTTTATCCCAATACATTAAGACTTCTAGATGAATTTCATACGAAATTTGAAGTACACTGGAATAATGGAATATGAACACCTTAAAAAAATTATTTTGATAGCTAATAAATGAGCACGTGATGGAAAATATTCTTTATTCAAACAGTGGAATGAACACCTTTAAAAAATTATTTTCATAGCTAATAAATGAGCACGTGATGGCAAATATTCTTTATTCAAACAGTGGGATAAAATTTGAATATTGGAAAATTTGCAACTTTTCAAGAGTGATTTTCTTTCTTTGCTGTTTATTACATTTCTTGGCGGAATTGTTCGAGAGTGCTTTTCTTTGAATTATTTAATTCATTATTCCACATTAAGTTAATTCAAGCCTAATAGGCATGTAAATCTCTAAACTAATCTATCATAATATACTATTAAACCAGCAACAAGCAATTCATAACAAATAGCTTTGAATAATTTTCAGAACACTAAAAAATCTCACCTAAAAAATTAAAAAATCCATAAATAAAATACAACCTTAATCAAAATAGTGTCTTCGCGGAAGAGCTAGAGCATCTCCATGGTAGCGGGGTGGAGTGAGACTACGGAGTTGTCATCGTTTATAGCCTCGTGAATGATCAACCGATTCGCGGCCTCCTTCCTCTCCAAAATAGCAGTCGAGTGGCTGGTAGTTTCATCGCTGGTGGCAGGCGATGGGCTGACTGTAGTTGGAAGAGCGGCACCAGGGTGTTGAGTATTTGACCCAAATTAATCAAGTGCCTAGTGAAACATAATGAGTGCCTAGTTGAAACAAAGGATGGTGGAGCTAATTATGGTATTTGAATGATAATTAGTCTTGACTAATTATGATGTCTTTGAATGATGATTAGTTTTGACTAATCATGATGTTTTGGTGTTAAGAGAATTTCATGTAGAATCCTCTCTATAAATAGAGAAGGAATTAGAGGAAGAAACACACCATCACAAACATATGAGAGAGTGCTAATTAGTGTCACATTGTGATCAAAGAGAGAAAATTGTGAGCCTAGCATATTGTGAAGTTTCTTGTAACTCTTTGTAGTGTAAGTCAAAGGGTAGAAATTATATGCGGTAAAGCTCGTTTGTAGTATTTTCTCTGTGGTCTGTTGGGATTGGGTTGGTGAGTGAAAGTCTATATATTTGTAACAATTTAATATATAGTGAAAAGCTTTGGCGAGGGTCCGTGGACGTAGGTATTTTGCTGAACCACATAAATTTCTGTGTTCGTATTTATTTTCTTGTTTGCTTATTTTATTTTGAACATCGAAAGATCCTGTGGGAAAATTAAAGAGGGAATCGACGTGTCGAAATTCTCAACACAGGGAAGGGGAGAGAGAGAGAGAGAGAGCGATGGAGAGAGAGAGAGAGAGAGAGAAAATGTGAATGAAAAACCCTGAATTCTGATGTTTATCGTTTCACCGTGACTCGGCTGAAGCTGATGAACAGAATAGGACTTATGAACAGTAAGACTACGGTTGAAGGGAGCATCGGTTGGTGGTGCAATAGAGAGAAGGGAAGAAGACGGATTCGTCGTACAGAGAAGGGAGAGATGGGAGTAGGATATATCTTTATCTTTATTTTATTTTTTTGAAAAGGAATCTTTATTTTTTTTTTTATTATTATTATTATTATATATTATAACAATAAAGTTTCCAACACCACACATTTTTTCGTCATTTTTACACTTGCCTACATTGAAAATTCATGATTTATAGAGATTAAAAAAAAAAATTGTGTTTTAAATTTCAAAATTGATCTTATCTAGAGAATATAAACGTTCACTTTGAAAATTGTTTTACCTCATTATTATTACAAAAATTTAAAATTTGACATGCTAAAGAAAAATTCAAAATTTGCTCAACACAAAATTCAAGATTAACCATGAACTATTCAAACATATTTTAAGCATTTTGCACCATCATCTATTTCTTATCAACTAACGAAAGAAAAGTAAAAAGAACGAATGAATGTTATATATTGAAAATGAAAGAGAATCGAAAATATTAGATGATATATTGTCATGTAGTGTCTATTCCAATACAAAGAACATGACCTAAAATAAATATTGTTAAGCATTTATTCCTATAAATTGAATAATCAATAATTTATTTTATTTCGAATTTCGAATTCAGATAAAATAATGAATTTTTATTTTAAAAAAGTTTCATAAGTAATAAAAAAATGAATTCTAAATTTAAAATAAAATAATTAGCCTATGACCATCATTTGATAAATTGTTTTATGGATAAAATGGGTAGTTAAAAATGATTATTTTACAATAATAATAATAAGTTATGTTGATCAAGTAAGGCCGAATATATCTACCAAATGTTTGCTCAATGTTTCGAGTCAATGAAGAAAACTATAATAAAATTATATTGCTAATTCAGATTAAATCAATAAATGGTTAGGATAATATTATCAATTATTTTAAATTGAAATATCACTACATACTATTAACGAAAATTATTTTAACATTTCTTCAAATAGCTTTTTAACCACGTGTATTTTTTGTAACACATTTTATTCTCATTGTTTATTTTTCCATAAAATATCTTTTATAACCACACATTTCTTGATAAACATCTATTTGGTAATTCGTTTAAAAATTTTGTTTATAAATAGCGACGTGACAATATTTCATTAGTCTATTTTGAAATACCGAAATAGGTGAACAAAGAATTGCTTCTGTCAAGAATTGGGCATTTTATTTTATTTTATTTTAAAATTGTCGAAAGATATATACCACGTGGACGGGTATAAACGAAGCTCATAAAAAATACGATAAAAATTATAATCTATGTCATAGTTAACATATGTAATTTTAATTAACAACACGTTTCACAATCACACCACTTTTAAATCACACATTTCATTAATTTTTACAAAATATATATATGTCAAATAAAGTTTCCAAATGAAACGCTACACAGTTTCCCACCATTTTTACACTTGCCTAAATTGGAAATTCATGATTTATAGAGATTAAAAAAAATTGTGATTATCTATTTAAATTTCAAAATTGCTTTTATCTAGAGAAAATAAACGGTCACTTTGAAAATGGTTTTACCTCATTATTATTACAAAAATTTGAAATTTGACATGCTAAAGAAAATTTCAAAATTTGCTCAACAAAAAACTCAAAATTAACCATGAACTATCCAAACATATTTTAAGCATTTTGCACCATCATCTATTTCTTATCAACAAACGAAAGAAAAGTAAAAAGAACGAATGAAGGTTATATATTGAAAATAAAAGAGAATCGAAAATATTAGATTATTGTCATGTAATGTCTATTCCAACACAAAGAACGTGACCTAAAATAAATATTGTTAAGTATTTATTCCTATAAATTGAATAATCAATATTTTATTTTATTTCAAATTTCGAATTCAGGTAAAATAATGAATTTTTATTTTAATAAAGTTTCATAAGTAATAAAAAAATGAATTCTAAATTTAAAATAAAATAATGAGCCTATAAATTATTGTCATAATTTGGTAAATTATTTTATTGATAAAATGGGTAGTTAAAATGATTACTTTACAATAATAATAATAAGTTTAAAATAATGTTGATCAAGAAAATATATCTACCAAATATTCGCTCAATGTTTCGAATCAATGAATAAAACTACAATAAAATTATATTGTTAATTCAGATTAAATCAATAAATGGTTAGGATAATATTATCAATTATTTTAAATTGAAATATCACTACATAGTACATACTATTAACGAAAATTATTTTAACATTTCTTCAAATAACTTTTTAACCACGTGTATTTTTTGTAACAAATTTTATTCTCATTATTTATTTTTTCATAAAAAATCTTTTATAACCACACATTTCTTGATAAACTTCTATTTGATAATTCGTTTAAAAAATTTGTTTATAAATAGCGACGTGACAATATTCCATTAGTCTATTTTGAAATACCGAAATAGGTGAACAAAGAATTGCTTCCGTCAAGAATTGGGCATTTTATTTTTATTTTTTTTAAATTGTCGAAAGATGTGTACCACGTGGATGGGTATAAACGAAGCCCATAAAAAATACGATAAAAATTATAATCTATGTCATAGTTAACATTTGTAATTTTGATTAACATCACGTTTCACAATCACACCACTTTTAAATCACACATTTCATTAATTTTCACAAAATATATATGTCAAATAGTGATGAAATTCTAAATTTTGTCCCGTGCATCACACGGGTGTGAATACTAGTATGAATCAAACCCTAAATTCGGCATTTTACGGGATACAACGTTTACATATGGCTCGGCTAGCTGATGGAAACGACTTAGGAAAAGTGAAAAATCAAGAAAAAGCCTTCCCCTCTTTTAATGCAGTAGGATTAGCACACGCAAAATGCATGAAAAATAATATTATATTATAATAATTATTAAAATTTTAAGAATAATATAATTAATTCAATTTATAATAACTTCTTTTAAAAATAAAGATAATTTATATATTTAAATAATAAATAATTGTTAAAAATTTTAATAATATTTTTTTAAAATTAATTACACTATTAAATTAGTTACATTATCCTTATAATAAAATAGAAGTACATTATTTTCAAAAAAATCAAAATCAAAATAAAAAGTAGAAATATCCAAATTTCTACACATTTTGGTATGTGAAATAATGTATCGTTGGTCCACATTATTGATTTTATTTATTTATTCTTTGAATCTCTCTCAAAAGCAAAATTCATTTCGAATGGAATTGATTTTGGAAAGCTAACAAGACTACATTAAGGGTCCGTTTGATTACACAAAATTTTCCATGGAAAATGGAATATGTTTTCCAATTCCCACTTTTGATTTGTTTGTTTGACAAAATTTTTCATGTAAAACTTTTTCCACGGACCCCACTTTTTCTTCCATTTTCCTTGATTTGGTGGAAAAGATTTTCTTTGGGTTTTGGTGGAAAAATGTTTTCCATAATAAATGGAAAATGATTTTGGACACGTTTAATCAATTTTGTTGTTGTTAATTGACTTATTTTCTTTCCAAAAAATAACATTATCATCATCAAGTACAAATATATTTAAAAAGTAAAAAAAAAAAAATTTTGATTAAAATAGCAAAAAATTACTTTATTTTTCATGGAAAATAATGTCAATCAAATAACAAAAGTTGGAAAATTCCCTACTTTTTCCACCTAGAAAATTAAACCAATCAAACACATTAAACTTCTAATTCCCAGTAATTCAATTACCTAGAATTCAATTCCCTGAAATTCATTTTCTTTCCACCCAAATTTCACTCTCGCTATCAAACGGACCCTAATAGATACACGATCAGATTGAAAAGTAAATAAATAAAATAACAAACTCCTTGTTTGGTAAAAAAGATGCAAAATGGGAAAATTTTCGCCAAATAGTGGGACCTAGAAATTGAAAAACAATAAAAAATTGGATGAATCTGACTACTGCACAGTACACTTGCCGGACAATACTACAGAATTTTAGTGCCGGACAACTCTACCCTTTCTTTCTTTCATAATTTTAAATGCACAATAAATATTTCCTCCTTCACGTTTGTTATAAATTATTAGAAATTATTAAGAAATTCCTTTGTAGATCTCTACCTAATTTCTTACCTAACTCCCACCTAATTAATATTGTAAAGAATTATTGTGAATGACTTTATCTTCCTATAAATAGAGGCATTCATTGTTGTATTTGACACACCTAATGGAATGAGAATTCTCCTCTTTATTCTCTCCATCTCTTCATCTCTAATTCTTGTTTAGATTTTGATAGTTTTATAACACGTTATCAGCACGAGTCTCTAGCCAATTGAGTAATACGACGGGAGTATGCTCTACAGTTGCATCTAAATGATGAACTTCTGTATCAGAAACCAGATTATTATTAATCAACGTTTCATATTTCAAATCTAGTGTTTTTGGTATTAGAAAATCATTTATACATCATAGATTAGAAAATCAATTCCAAGTCCATAGAAAAAATTGGAGAAATTGTGTAACCCGAAACTTTCAAAGCAAATTCACGCACCGTAACGGATTGGACTATTATGAATACCTTGACTGAAAGATATGATTCACTCACTCATGAAAGGTAATTATTTCATTACGTTGATACCGCCTATATGGTCGGTTTAATTATTTCATTATGTTGATACCGCCTATATGGTCGGTTTAATTATTTCATTATGTTGACATCGCCTATATGGTCGGTTTAATTATTTTATTATGTTGACACCGCCTATATGGTCGGTTTATCAATTGAATACATATAAACACCTCAATTGTTGGTTAATTCTAACATATTAGAGGATTGTTGTCAACATATATACGTGGTGGTATAACCCCAGTATCATTATTGTTAATATATATATACAATATTATTTTTAATATATACTTGGTGGTATAACCCCAGTATTATTATTGTTAATATATATACAATATTATTGTTAATATATACTTGGTGGTATAACCCTAATATTATTATTGTTAATAAAATATTGTTATTTAATACTTCATTAAATGATACCAGAAGTTATCACTACTAAAGATAGATAATATTTCATCAAATGATACCAGAAGTTATCACTACCAAAAAGTTGGTAAATGTTGATAAAAATATTTTATCCAATGGTACCAGAAGTTACCAATATCTGAATTTGAATGGGTGGATGAAAATTATTCAACAAGAGAATGTTGATGTATGATAAAATAATATCACATGATAGCACGGACATAGCTAATGTGAAAATAATCTCATAAGTATTATGAGATGAATATTAGATGATAAGTGTCTGGAAAAGTTCTTGCACGAGCACTTATGTATTCCAGAAGAAGTACATATTTACTCCAGAAGAAGTAAAAATTATCATCTAAATATACTGAAATGATATTATTATTGCTCCTGAATAAGCATAAAACGAGTCATACATGCAAAACGAAAAAGGGGAAAAACATTTATAATCCTCAAAATAAGAGATGTGTTTCGGGAGTAGCCGTATCCTACCACCTCTGACCTTTTGAGGAAATAAAGAAAAAGGTGTGTTTCAAGAGTAAGAAATACTCCATACTCTACCACCTTAAATCTTTGAGGTACACAAGATTAAAACATTGATAAAATCCTAGAAATTTATGGTGTGTCTCAAGAGTAAGAATACTCCGTACTCTACCACCACCTATTCTAGAGTTCACAAAGATAAATTTACATTAACCGGACTCCATTTTCGCTTGATTCCCCTTCCTTGCGACCAATCTATCTTAACTCCTGCTGGATCTTGTATTGAAATATATGATTGCAACTTATCCAGCAGTTCCTCGATAGTAGGAGCAGAAATAAGGATTCTCCTAGAAAATGGAGAGATGAATCCCTGTTCCACAGCATAATCAAGAAATGTTAGTAAACCATCAAAGAAATTGTTTACATTTAAAAGCCCAATAGGCTTAGTATGGAGATCTAGTTGAGCCCATGAGGTAATATTAAAGATTTCTTCTAAAGTACCAAAACCTCCAGGTAGAGCTATGAAGGCATCAGAACCATATAACATGCAAGTTATGCGTTCATGGATAGATAAGGTTTGTACTTCATGCCCTCGTGTTTTGCCTGCGATATCAGCTAAAGGAGTAGGTATAACACCTATCACTCTTGCTTTCTCTACTAGAGCGGATTGTGAAACACAACCCATCAATCCACTGCTACCTCCTCCATACACGAGAGTGATACCTTTCTCTCCCAATTTCTTTCCTAAATCCACGGCTGCTTCTAGATACCCAAAACCTTTTCCCACTTTTGATCCACAAAATACACAGATAGTTTTGATCTGTCGAAGTTTTGATCCTTCCATTTTTGAAAGTAAAGAAGGAAAAACTTACGAGAAAATGTTATTTTGGGATGAATGAACTATGAAAAATGTTTGGCTATTTAAAACCGAAAAACATCACTATTTCCGCTCGTTTTTTGAAAAAGTGAAGATTTACTTTTGACAAAATCACCCTACTCACCTTTCGGTGATTTAATATTTAAACAGCCTTTATCAAAACTCGTGAAAGGAAACAGCAAAATATTTTATATGTGCATATATATCAAAAGATTTACCTTGTATCAATGCTGAACAGCCAAAACATCATTGTTTATAACAGCCTGGCAAACAGGATCTTTTGCTACTATATTTTTGAGACTATAACGGTTTTTATCCTTGTTAAATTGAGCATATAAGGAAAGGAGTTCACGTTGCACATACCCACTTGGGTGCGTCTCAAGAGTCAATCGGATATCATCCAATGACTCCTTACTCAGTCCACCCTTAATGAAATCGATTTTGTCATCCCGATTTCCAGAAGAATATCCTACTGATTTGCAACGAGTATCACATGTCCAACGAGCACATTTGTAACAACCGTTAAGCCTTTTTGCTCTTCGTTTCTTTGCAAAAGTACTTTTTCCTAAACCAGGCATGTGTTTAGGAAATGTCAATGGCAATTCACCAGCTAATCGAACTTTTGCTTCGATCAACCAGCGAACATCTTCTGGGATACCATGATCCATCAGCAACCTCAATCTTTCGAGCCTAATTCGATAAATTTTTCTCAAATCATTTACTGGAAGATTGGAATAATATTTGCGAATATTTGAAAGTATGATATCAATTTTTGATGGATCTAGCCTTCTTCCCAAATCATCTATTTAAATGCATTATTTAACGCGTAAAAGAGCGGTGGCTCCGCGTGTCAGTAATATAGATTCCATCAAGAAATAATGGAATAAATTATTAAAAAGGTGAGATAATGCGTCATTACCTTTTTCGATATAAGAGAAGATTTGGCGACAAGATTGAGATCATGAGATATTTCCTTGGATATTGTACCTGATTTTTCGGTATAAAAATAATAAAGGCATACTGATTTGAACTGTACATAAATATGTACTGATGAAATGAATACTGTATTGAACCAGAAGTTCATACGTACAAGTAAAATATCTTGCCGAACCAGAAGTTCATACGTACAAGTGAAATATCTTACTGAACTAGAAGTTCATACGTACAAGTGAAATATGTATATAGTATGAACCAGAACCAGAAGTTTAGCAATATTGTATTGAATCAAATATTCATACATCAAAATGAAATAAAACCGTATTGAACCAGAAGTTCTATAATAAACGGGATTAGCTCGAGAAGCTTTATGATTTGTAAAAGTGTGGTATGTATACAATCTACCAAAGCGAGATATATGGTTGAAATTACATCCCTAAAAGGGACGACATGTGCGGCATTTTAGCCAATTGATATAATATAATATTTGGGGAAAACACGCCTGAAGCGTAATTATGCCTGAAGCATAATGACTATCGATTCCAAAAATAAATATCTCTTGAATGATTGAAATGATCCCTTTGAGGTTAAATACTCATAGTGAGTAAAAGGGACATAGTTAAATGTAAGAGACTCAGGTACCTGATGATAGAACATATATAGAGATCTCTCTATGTTATATTAAAATGGAATCGATAAATAAGTCGACTGCATACCCTCTTATAAAAATGAGGTTGATGAAATTATAATACTTTGGCCAAGTATATAAACCCAATGTAGGGATTATTGTTCAAGGACCTGAAGTCCAAATTGCGACCTGAAGTCTAAATGCTTAAATGTGTAACATGACATATGGTGGATAGACTATAGTCTAAATCACTAGCTTGAGCTCTTTGATATACCAATGAGTGAGATCAAAATGTATGATTCTCATCTCGGTACTTTGAGAGTATTCTTTGATGTACCAGTTGATCGCGGTACGTTGGGATTTCAAGTAAAATGATTGTAGATTATATGTCAAAATTGATATCTATTTCAATGATTGATTATGCTCCTGCAAATTAGAAATTGCAGTTTATAAAGTGCAAGAACATACATGTATAAATCATTGAAAGATTCAATATGCCCAGATTAGTATCACTATAGAATGATACAAATGACTTCATGATATAATATGTTGAAAGTGAAATTGGAGTGTACTATTATTATATTTGAATATTTGGGCATGCAATTGATTTTCAATATGCAAAATTATATTATCCATCAGAAATGAATCCGGAAAATGAATATTCACCAGAAGTGAATTCGGAAAATGAATATTCACCAGAAATGAATCCGGAAAATGAATATTCACCAGAAGTGAATCCGGAAAATGAATATTCACCAGAAGTGAATTCGGAAAATGAATATGTTTAATTATTCACCAGAAGTGAATTCTAGATTTAATTATTCACCAGAAGTGAATATGAAAATGAATATGTTTAATTATTCACCCGAAGTGAATTCTAGATTTAATTATTCACCAGAAGTGAATATGAAAATGAATATGTTTAATTATTCACCAGAAGTGAATTCTAAATTTGATTATTCACCAGAAGTGAAAGATGCAATCAATAAATTAGTACAACATTGCTTAATATAGCATGTTATGACATCATGAGCTATGAACGATTTATATAAAGCTCATCATAAATTATACGATGAAAAGATTCGTGATTGCATCAATATACTTGTGATATTCCATGAAAAGGAATAAATACGCGTTGCACTCTTTTTCCCTTAGCTGAGGTTTTGTCCCACAGGGTTTTCCTAGCAAGGTTTTTAATGAGGCAACAGTTGAGGCGTATTGATGAAAATTAATGAGAATACTGCACTCTTTTTCCCTTCGCTGAGGTTTTGTCCCACAGGGTTTTCCTAGCAAGGTTTTTGAGGCATCATCATAGCTATCAACAAGCTATAATTCAGCAACACATTGTTATACTGGAATGATATCAACAAATGAAGAAAATCATACACATCTTATGAAGAATGTTATGATATCGGCTACACACAGGAAGATTTTCATATATATTCCAGAAGAAAGATGATATCATTATTCAAAAGGTTCATGAATACTTGATTGCACACTTCAGGGGGAGAATCATGCTGTCATGCTGTACTCTTTTTCCTTCGTCCAGGTTTTGTCCCACAGGGTTTTCCTGACAAGGTTTTAACGAGGCAGCGGCTGTACTCTTTTTCCTTCGTTCAGATTTTGTCCCATTGGGTTTTACTGACAAGGTTTTAACGAGGCAGCACTAAAGCACTAAAACACTGAAGCAGCGAAGCACTTCAGATTTCAGTACATGATTTGTACTACTTATCATTGATGTTATTTTGGATATTAGACTCAATGATTAATGATGGCCAACATCAGGGGGAGCAGCTGTACTCTTTTTTCCTTTGCTCAAGTTTTATCCCACTGGGTTTTCTTAGCAAGGTTTTAACGAGGAAGACAATTGAGCAATAAGTCATTCAAGGGGGAGTGTTATAAATTATTAGAAATTATTAAGAAATTCCTTTGTAGATCTCTACCTAATTTCTTACCTAACTCCCACCTAATTAATATTGTAAAGAATTATTGTGAATGACTTTATCTTCCTATAAATAGAGGCATTCATTGTTGTATTTGACACACCTAATGGAATGAGAATTCTCCTCTTTATTCTCTCCATCTCTTCATCTCTAATTCTTGTTTAGATTTTGATAGTTTTATAACAACGTTAACTTTTTTGACTTTTCAAATTGAAGGGTAGCTACGGAATCTCACTAATTCTAACTGTTCTAATAGACCTTTCGGCAGCCTTGTGTCAGAATTTTTTTGTGTTTTTCGATATTTTTTTAGAGGAAAATGCTACTCTTACTCCCATCATTTACACATTCACTTACTCCCCTCACATGGGGTGGGGTCCACAATTATTAAAATAATTGTGGACCCCACCCCATGTGAGGGGGAGTAAGTGAATGTGTATGCTAAAGAGTAAGTGTAGCATTCTCCTTTTTTAGATAAGATGTTTGATTAAAAATTGGGGAGAGAAAATATATGTGATTAAAAAATAATTTGAAAAAATGTATTATTTATAAATTAGTTTATAAATTATAATCACTAAATAAAAGAACGATGTGTAAAATGGCAGATTGGGTGGCTGTGCCTGACTGTTTGGCACAACTGTTGAACAATGGTTCAAGAGTTATCTTTGGAAAAACAATGCAACAACAAATTTTTTCTTTTTCTGGATATATATAAAAAAAAAAAAAATCGTCAAAATTACTTTGGGTGGGAGTTGACCTAGTCAGACTATCCCGTTTTAAAATATAGTATAGATATAGATATCAAAAGGCAGATTGACCCAAATAAATACTAGAATCAATTGCAGGAATGGGTTTTTTTTTTCCTCTCATGTTTGAAACTGAAACTTGACAATTGCCGCAATGAAATGTATTACTTTGAAAGAGAACCATTTTTGACTAATGTATTGTTCGGCGTCCAACCTAGGATTTTTTATTTTTATTTTGATATTTTCTAGGTAGATGTGTGGTTGAAAATTGAAGAAAAAAAATGTGTGTTATTAAAAAGTAGTTTGAGAAATTGTGTTGTCTATAAATTTGTTTATAAATTGTAATCATTACGTAAAAAAATGGTGTATATATAATTTGCAAACATATCATGGTTTTTGTTCTTTTAAAATTTAAATTGTCATTTATTTCACTACAAGACAAAAAAAGATACAAAATTTAATTTACATAATTTTTCATACCATTTTTTATCCATTCACATTTTCTCAATGGGGAGAGAAGATTTTTGGTGTTTTCGAAATAAAATATGTAATTTAAAATTAGAGATAGAAAATATGTATAATTGAAAAGTGATTTAAAAAATTATGTGATTTAAATTGAAGTTTAAATTCCAAATTAATGGAGCCGTCGAACAGGTATTAATATTCAATATGTCAGTTTCAAACGAATCATCAATACATATCATAAATTCAAAATTGAAATCCTATTTAAACTAATGAAATGATTTCATCATACCTGTGAAATTGTCAGAAAATGATTAGTTTAAATACAGGATTTGATTTTTGAATTTATGATATGTATTGATATTTTTTTTTTCTGAAACGGACATATATATAACAAACAAAATAACTGAACACTTTGTTCCCAAAATTATCACCCCCGCCTTTCTGGATTTGGAAATGGAAATGTGATAAATTACTGGAATTCAAAGAGAAGGCTGATATTATTCCAACTGCCCATATTGTCATCAATAAACTCTCGAAATCATATTACTAGTTACAGTATCATACTCCGTCCTACTGGTTTCAGACTTTGGTGTACATGTACAATTTCATGATCTTATCTTTAGTTTTTGAGTTTACCCGCACAATTGTCCAATTTGATATGATTGTTTGATTGAGTATCCATTGGGTTTTCGAATTGAATGATTCTCAATTTTGTTGGCCAACTGATTCAAGCAACGGAGTTGATCTGAAACACCTTTTATCTAAATTTCAAGCAGCAATTTCATACTATGGCCAATTGACGCTAAACCCAACAGTCTCCATCACCCATAAGAGAGAACTCTATAATAATTAAGAAATTAGGGAACAACCAAAACATGGACTCCAATCCATCCTTATGATTGTCCCTATATATATAGTGGACTTTGGTAGATTTTGTGGAATTCCATTTACTTTTATATCTTGTTGGATAATTTATTTATTATTTTTCTGTAATTTGAACGTGAATTTGAGACGAAGTAAAAAAAAAAATTAAAAAACAATTAACATAATTTCTTTAAGTGATAATCAAATAAATAAAAAGAAGCAAAATATTCGAATTATGTCATTAAAAAATAAAGTATGCAACGTCTTCTATTAATTAAAAAAAAACATAATTTTTTAACTTAATGGACGAAAAGCTTTTAATTTTGAGAAATGACGCACATAACTTTTTAATCAACCTGTATTGTCCTTATTTAAGGCATATCTCCACGTTTCTTGAACTATGTTATTTCTCCATTTATTTACATTCTCTCTTTGTTCCTCTTGAATTTGAAAAACGTCTTCATCATCTTTAACTGGTGGAGATAAATTTTCATCATCTGGTTCAACAAGAAATTCATCAAAACGACATTCTTTGTGAAGAAAATTATGCAATCCTGTACAAGCCAACATTATCTGCTTGTGTAAGTTGAATACTTCACGGGCATTTTCAGGAAGGTGACCTACACCACCAAAATCTTGGAGATGATATCGAACACCTCGAAATGGGGCAAAAAATTGACGACGATTTGAAAATCCAAAATCCACCAAAAATATTTTGCCTGAGTATAGAATATATGCAAACACATCAAACTTGTGTTAAGAAAAAGATAAATCATACCAAAAAAAATATAATTATCAAGCAACTAACGAATCTAAAAAGAAAACATCGTGTACCTCGCGGTACTTTAAGCACATTTCTTCGTACTAATGCATCATTTAAAAGTTTTGAATCATGAGCTGAACCTTCCCAACTACTAAGGATATAAATGAATTCCAAATCAAAAGTGCATACTGCCATACATTTTGTGGTATTGTTCCATGGAGGTTACGATAGCAACTCACACCCCATCCACATACCATAGCTGGTATGTGGGTACTATCAATAGCTCCAATACAATCCTAAATGACCAAAATATATTTTGCACAATAAATTTATATTAATCTTAATAAGTAAAAGATATGGAGAGTATTGAATAATTACCTTAAAGTAAGGATAAAATCTTGTACTTTCTCTTATTTTACTCGACACAACGGCTCCTGGTTTGACCATCATATCAAGTGAAATTGAGTTCAAAGCCTTCAATACTTTCCATCATAGGTGAGGAAGAAGTGTAATTTTCATATAATCGAGCATTGTTTGATTGTTCTTGTTGACTTGGTATGTACGCCTCATGAAACTCATCAAATGTATAGTCTCCTATTGAGACATGAGACTTCTCTTCAACTCCATCAGTTCTTGCATTTTTTTCATCACCTAAACCAATTGAGTTTATTCCTGTAGCAGTTGCATTGCCAACTACTATTCGTAGATCTATATAATCAGCTAAGGTATCAGTTCGAAGATGCTTATGAGTAGGATGAGACTACAAAGGAAAAGTACAAAATAATTAATATATTATGGTTTGTTTTGTAAATATTATAAATTATATCATAAAACTTACAAAATCTTACCCCAAAATAGCTTTCCCACACTTCATTACTAGCAGTGAACTATTTGGTAATTGGGTCCCACCCAAAACCTGAGCTAAATAGTATAAGCTCGACATATTTTTGATATATTTGCTTAAAATGCTTCCATCGACTTTGATACATAAAAAATGTCTTTTGACATCCAAGCATCTCATTTAAAACAAGAAGTATTTTCTTTTCAACGGTTTGTTTACTTATCAATCCACTACTATCACGTCATCCACCATAAGAGACATCAACCAAAAGTTCTAACAACAAAAAGCTCTCTTCAACATTCAAAGAATTACACCCATTTCTACCTTTTCCTTGCGAATCACCCCTTAATATCACTACCAAAGAAAAATACGTATCAAACACATGCACTCATATAACTCGATTTGATAGTACATCACTCTGTGCATCAGACTAACATGCACTCCCTGACTCCTATAATCAATTTTTAACCCAAAAATGTAGATTCACATTCGCATTACATACAATACCAATAACACAAAACATTCTTCAACAATGGAAACGAAACATTCTTCAATAATGTAATAAAATTCTTGAGGCATAATTGAAAAGGATTAATTTGTTCAATTTCATCAACCAAATAAACACTGCTTCAAATTAATTCAACCCATCAACTACGAGAGTTCCAAAACCAGTCAAGTGTCAACCACAAGGAACAAGAACAACACAAAGAAAGATTTGAAAATGAAATCTCAAAGTTACAAACCGTTGAGTTAATTGAGTGTTGAGAATCTGAAATTCCAAATCGTTGTGGTAGATTGGCATCATGGTGGTTGATAATCGGCGTACCAGTAATGGGGACAACTAGACGCGGGCAAGGACGGAGTCGTTGTTGAACTGGAATCAGCTGTGTTGCGTGAAATGTGAAAGAATTTTGGGAAAAAATGAAAGGGAATGGAATATTTTACCTGGGCTGTAGGCTTAAAAGGAATGGACGACAGGACATAGATTTTGAATGAACATTGGGCTGAAAAAGAAATGTTGAAAGTGGGCCAAAAAAATAGGATGGAATTGAAATGGGATAATTGTATAGATTACTTACTTTATATAATAAAATTGATTTTTACTATTCAAATAAAAAATTTTGAAAAATAACTCATTGTTACTAAAAAAAATTGAAAAGTATCATAGGTATCATACTGTGATACTAACATATTTGAGAAGTATCAAAAGTATCGGATTGTGATACTTCACGTGATTATGAAGTATTTTTCAGTTTTTATGATTTTATTATAAGTAATTTTCAATTTTTTATAAAATTTAAGTAAATTTCAATTTGATCCGTAAAAGAAGTTTAATTATGTGAATAGCCCAATTGAAATTCTGAGGGGTCATGGTTAAATTTTCCCTTCATATTTTGTGGTAACAATTCCATCAAAATTCTTACGGTTCCATTCACTTAAAAAATTCACTGAATTCCATAGATTTTTTAGGACATCGTAATTTTATGGAATCAATTAAAATCCATATTGAGGACCTTGAATTTTGACAGATTCAATAAAATTTCAAATTGAGGATGCATGGAATGTTATGAAATTCTAAAATCATTCAAATTCAATGTTGGGGACACCCCCGTAATAGTTTGTCCCCGTTTGAGATCGCTAATTAATTAGGCATACAATTAATCGTTTCACCAAATTAATTATTCACTTTGCTTAAATTAATATTCTCATTGCTATGATTTCTATTCAACAACAATTGTTAAATACTAAGCTTAAAATCCTGAAATCAAACTCGTACTTAGAATATTTAAATGATCTCTTTAACTCTACAATTAGAGTAACGGATTCCTTTTGCAGTGCATCATTTTATTAATTCACTTTCCTTTGACTCCCAACATACAAAGTTATCAATCACATCAATGATTGATTTCACTTATAGTATATCAAAGATTCTAAGGATTGTTACATAATAAATATCATTCAAGATAGATTAAGATAATCTATATGACAGTCATGTGAAATCTCAATTCCTAAGCACGGCCATGCTAGAGAATTAATTTCACGATGGTCCAATCTAATATACTTATCTCGAAGTATATCAATGTCATTACTCAAGACTCAACTAGTCGGGACAATTAAGACAAATAGCTTATTATTATCAATTACAGTAATGAACAAATGAGCCTCAATAGAATAAAGTGTCTATTTGATGTAGGCAGGTACATATGTGAATGAAGAACAACTCAAATTCAAGTCGTTGATTCGAAAGAATATCGAATTGAACTGATTAAATTAGAGAAAATCTAAGAAAGAACTAGGTTTTTGCAAAAACAACCGCCTCCAAACGTAAAAAAAAGAAGTTTAAATAGTAATCATACCCTAAACGAGAATTGTTAAACGACGAAAATGGACATAAAAACATAAAGAATCCAGTTTTTAATTGTTTAGATGATTTCAAAAGCCCAAAATTCATTATTAGAAGCGAAAAATCTGTTGGTTCAGTCTGTCTCGTTGAGAGCTTTTCGAAAACATATTATAAGCCAAAATCTGAGTCTGTATGTTAATTCTATGCCCGTTTCTTTAAAAATATTGAACCCGACCAACCTCGCTTGTCCAAGTAATCCAACACTAGAATCTTCAACACCGTCATTAGAAGAACTGTCACCTTTTTCACTATGATTTATTCATATATTTATTGTTTTGATTATAATAACAAGATTATTTGTAAATCTAACAAGTTTCAATTCTTAAGTTTTTTTTATATATCTCAATAAGCATTCAAAAGCTCGAATCGTAATCAATTAAGGTACAAACAAAAGAGACTCGAAGAAAACAAGAAACACTGAAGAATGAAGAGTAGAAGTTTTATGTTGAAAATTTCAAATTATATATAAAGGTATCGACTCATTAGGTTTTAACAAGTGCATAAAGCTCAAATCATTTTCATAAATTCATTACTTGCATAAAATTGTTTTTACATGAATTAGATTTTGGAAGAATGAATATTTTGATATCAAATTAAATTTCCAAAATTTAGTTATTACGATCGAAACTGCTTTTCACTTAGCTGAAAGTCCAACACCTCAAATAGTATAACGATTATATTGATGACACTGATTTTATCGATTGAAAGTGTCAAAGTTGAATTTTCTTGTTCTATAAATACCCATCTCTTTTGCATTAAATTGAAACAACTTACAAGAGCAATTAAGAGTATTTATTCACTTGAAAATCATTGAACTTGCTTGATTTTATATTTTACTTCATCTATTACAAAGAATCTTTTGATTAATCATCATATTAGTTATACATTTTTATCAGAGATTAAATTTTGAAGAAAACTCAATATTCCTATCTATTTTTTTATCATTGATTGAGTTCATCATCACCAAACAATTATATTGAATGAAATCCTCGGCTTTACCATGCAATTTAACAGTAGTAGAGATTGTTGTGGTCAACAAAATTAGTGTTTTAATAAATGTGTATATATAATCAACAATTTACGTGATCAAGCCTACTTTTATTAATTTTCTATGTTTCCATTATCTTTTTTTTTCCAATTATTATTATTATTTTTATTTTAAATCTCCATCACATCCCTCATCTTTTACAATATTCTTCTTATTGCTTGTTACTCCCCCTCCCAATGAGGGTTGGGTGGTGTTGGGGGGGGGGGGGGAACGGGACATATACATGCAATACGAGCACAAAACTTCTACATGTGCGCTCACATGCATATCTAGAGTAGGCCACAATCACTAAATTGCAGTGTGGCAAGAACTGCAAAGCAATACATGT
The DNA here is from genome assembly GCA_963555705.1 of Ligustrum vulgare. NCBI lineage: Eukaryota > Viridiplantae > Streptophyta > Magnoliopsida > Lamiales > Oleaceae > Ligustrum > Ligustrum vulgare. The sequence continues at coordinate 262,734 of OY743172.1, read as the reverse complement.
CTGTGCAAACCAAAGTTTCAAGTCACTGTAATGCCAACAAAATATGTCATAAGTAAAGCTGGATGAGCTCGTCGCTTACTACAGATGGTGAGAGAACACCCAGATCCGTGAAAAGGTAGGTAAGATACTGAGGTGGTATATAATCACGGGCAGATGTCTCCACCTCAACCTTGGATGGAATCGGCACCCCAAAATCAATTGGATGTAAGGCAGGAACCATGTCTTTTTGGTCCAATGGATAGAGACGAGCAAACTGCAAGAATGAACATTTACTTGAGAAATACTAAATCAAGAGCGATTTAAAACTGCAGTAATTCCATCTCAAAAGTGATGAAGACGAGACAGTACTGGCAACCTCGAGTCATTTGCCAGCTTCTGTTACAATCTAGATGGCTCATTCTAATACAAGACAAAAGATAACATTCTCCAAATACCTTGTAGCTTTCAGCAGCAACATAAACTGGCTTATTCATGCTCTTAGCAACCAATGCAATTTGGTAAGTCCCCATCATATTTATTATACCTCCACTTTCCACCACTCCATCTGCTCCAACAAACACCATGTCAACTTCATCCATACTATATGCTACAGCAGAGTCTATCAAGAGCTTAACAGGAACATCAAGCTTGGCCAGTTCATTGGACAGTCTCAACCCTGTCCTGTCCGGTCTTCCCTCTGCATTCAAGATAACTCAATATCAAACTTTATACTTTTTATTTGAAAATAAACTAATGCTCAAACGTCAACGAACTTGCCTATCAGCACTAATTGAAAGCAGTGAAAATCTTTGCGGTAAGAATGAGCGTCACCTGACTCACCTGCCTTCTCATTCAATTCAAAAGTTCTCACACACCACCCACCCCCTTCAAGATCCTAAACCATGGACAATATTCTTTTCTTAGGTAGCATTCGGGAAACCTAGAGCATAATTCAGTGGCTACAACAGTTAAATGGGAGTTCCCAGAATCCAGCTTGGCTGATAGTCATTACAGTAGAAATCAGTTAAGCAAGGTCCAGTTTGAAACTAAAAAACTAGTCAATGTGCGTTCAAACTAGGAGGATGCTATAATGATAATCAGGTCTTCTCTTCTGGCATTTTTTAGCCAGAAAATCTTTTTATGTTATTTCGTATGGATAATGTTAATTATCACATGTAAACAAATTCACACACCATAAGCAATTCTAAATGGAACAATTATTGACAAGAAAACAAAGCTATCTCTATCTCTCTGAACAACAGACAAGATTATTCCCCCCACCTCACCCCCAAAAAACTGCAGTGGTAATCCCGTTGGTTGTGATACTTTTTTCACCACCATTTAAGCTAATAGATATCCTGGAGGACAAATGAAAGCCAGGTTATGGATCTAAGCTTTTGCATCCTGAGCCAAACTAATGAATTTCTCCAAGTCGTTGGAGTTAAATAGCATATATTTCATAACTGCAAAGCAATTTTAGAATACAACCTGTGCAGAGAACTCGAAAAAGTTTCCTATTTTGTGCTGCCGTCCTCAAAACTTCCAACACCACACGAGAAAAGCCATGAATCAAAATTGTACAGCCATCAAAAATAAATTCTTGACTGAGCATTGCAATTATCTTGCGAGCCTGCAATACCAGAGCTTATTCAACAGCCTTCTGGGTTTCGCAATTTCAGATTCGCGGTTAATGTAAATTGGTCAGAAGAATGATAGTCGCTTGCAATTTCAAAATTAGCTTGCAAATGGGATACCTTGTACAATATCTCACCAAACCTCTCTGCGCGTTCAAGAAGGCGGGACTTTGCCGAATTGAAGTCCTCGTATTCCAAAGCTGAAGTTCTTGTTACATATCGCATGAACAGATCACAGCCAGCTGTTAAAGAGATAGAGGTTGTGTCCCATGACTGAAACAAAAACACAGATATTAGCAACATGATCATCTGATATATTTCAAAATTCTTCTATATGTCGGTCCAAGCAAAGCATATTCACCTTAGGGAAAATTACACCACACACATCCTTTATAAAAAATATATCATCTTTACAATTTGACCTTTTCTTATCCCACAAATGCTGAAATAAAGAAGTCAAAATGAAAAATAACAAGTTACCACTCTCCAACGCTAAAAATCACGCCCCAAATACATTCCCTTATCTCAAATCCTCAATTTATGTCATTTCTATGATACCGTCAATCTCTAAATTTTATATTTTCATTCTTCCTCCACATTTCACTACTTAGGGTTGAATAGTTCGTTTGGGTCATGTCATCAATTCCCCTATCACCAATCTTACTGATCATATGCAGTTGATACTGAAGAAAATTGATATTTTACTATCCCATTGTACATAAATTTTCTTAACGAACAAAGAAGTCTCTTTCATGGACAGAGAACTTTGGGATTAATGCAGAATCTCGTAATATAAATTCTAGATTTGGGATACATACCAGTATAGTCAATTTGCATTTATAAACACCATTTTAAATGGCTACATATACACCATTACTATATATAGTGCAGTCCTCAAAGTATAACATTTAGCAATAATTTTTTCCAAAATTGATCAGAATTTGGGAAAAAGTATAGCCGTTCTCTAGAAAGTCCAACTCAAATACATGGACTGCATCTATCGGTGATAATACTAACCTCATTTTCCAAGAAGGGGTAGTTAGAGATATATAAACTAGAAAAGGAAAATCCATAAGAATGGATAAGGTAATATAAAATAAAAGAAAAGTAATAAAACGAATTCGCGTACTTTGAGAGAATCGGAGGCCTTTTTTAGCTCAATTTCCAGCTCCATCATAGTGGTGGCTTGGCTTGACCTAATAACAGAAGCCAAAGCCCTGATAGCCGCCACGGCCTCTGCCAAATCCGGCTGTTTGCGCCAATTATTGAACTCGCCAATCACACTAAAACCATTTCCAGATTCTTCTCCGCAGGCAGATTTCAAAGAGGAATTATCTGATAAGGCGTCTTCGGGGTGACGGCCAACAGCGGCTTGAGCCTGAGCCAGCCAGTCACTAGTGACGACGGCATGGTGAGCCGCGCGAGTCTGATAATAGAGAGAGATTTGAGGGTTAGGTTTTTTCTGGGAGTGAGAGTTTTCGGCGGCCATGGTAGCGGAGGATGACGTTGCCGTTGACAACGGGCGGATCTCGGCTTTTAGTACGGTGTCGTTTCTTCTTTTGTCATGAAGCCGATCTGTACCACATTTATCCCGTTTTGCACTACGGGTACTGGTGTTGGACGGGACACTTTTTTAATGCACGAAAATTGTTATAAACAAAATATAATATAATTACACAAATTTAAATTAATTAATGTAATTTTTTAAATTTATGTTGTATAAAATAAACATCTCTTTGATTTCATTAATATTTTCTTTTTTTTAAGGTACTTAATTTTAATCAGATATAAAATATTCTACACATAAATTCAAAATTTTTCGTTCATTTTCAGTCACACAATATCACATCAGTTACTGTTAAAAATAATTTTTTCTACAAATAATGTACATCAAACATAAATAATTTTTTTTGCCCAAATAATTTTTACCATGCATAGGAATAATAACCTTCAAAATATCATAATATAATTTACATAAAATAAAGAAATTGTAACAAATTAAATATATGAGTTCTAATATTTAAATAAACATAACAAATTAAGCAATATTGACTATGCACTAAAACGGAAATCAATTTCAAGAATTGCGATGCACGAACATGAAATTCAATCCAAGAGACTTTCGAATAAGTGGCGTTCTGTTTATATTTTATTTTGTATTTTTATTTTGAAAAATGTTTTGTATTTCCTATTTTTATTTTTATTTTTCAAAGTTGCTGAAAACATGTTTGCTTTGTCATTTTTAAAATTGTTTCTGAAAATGAAAAGTTGAAAAATACGTTTTATTTAAAATTTTCCAGATTTCTACTTATACTATTTTTAATGAATTTGCTTGTGGATTAAATTAAACAATCCATATTGTTTAACTATTTTTTTGGACTAATTAATAATGTCATTAACGTTGAACTCCAAAAAATATTATAAGAAATTATTATAAGAAATAACAACATAATGTTCAAGTCCAAATTACTTCCACATTGCATGTAACTCAAATTACTCATACAGAGTTTGACTAAATAAAATAAATTTAAAAGTCATCTTGACCTTGTGGAGTAATCAATCCATATTTGATTAGCAATTTCTTCGTGCACTTGTCCCATTTGACTCTCATCAAACTGTATGGGTTCTCGAGCATCATTTGATTAAGGCACATCATCAAAAATCATATTCTCCACTGAATATTCTATGAACAACATCTAATGCGTGTTCTTGACGAATGAAGTTATGTATTGTACAACACGCAGTAGGGATGTGTCTTTGCCTAATAAGAGGAAAATTGCTAATTAACTTCAGAATAGGGAACCCGACCTTCAACACTCCAATACTACGCTCGATTATGTTACGGCACGAGGAGTGTCGGTAATTGAATAACTCTTCCTTTCCTCCCAGTCTTCCTCTCCCAGCATAGTCACGTAGATAATAGCGCCGTCCTCGATATGGGGCAAGAAAATCAGGAATGTTTCGGTAACCAGCATCAACTAGGTATCATTCATCTACAATTATAAAATAATACGATTTAATGTCATGTGTGAAGCATATATTCCTAAAAGATGTAGAAAGAATATAATATATCTTCGCGTGGCATTGGAAATTCGTTTGCTGGATTCGTAACAGTGTCAATGAATATTCTAGAATCATTAGCTGTACCTTCCCAACCGGCATACAAAAATGTGAACTTCATGTCGAAATCGCATGCTAGCATTACATTCTGTGTCACATTTGTTTTCCTTTCCTGAAAAGTTGTCTGCCTCGATGCCCGTGCCCAAGCAGCCACGTGTGTCCCATCAATTGCACCAATACAATTCTTAAAGTATGGATACTTTTGCAAGATGCATTCATGCACAACCCCCTGGTTCTTCGAGCGTATTAACTCAGTGCCCAACTGGCAAACAGCATGTAAGACTTGCTTAAATCACTTGTGTATTGTGTGATTTCCATGTTGAAATCTATCACCAACAATTCTGTAACGAGTATTGTGCGCTATAATCATTAGAAACATTGTTACCCCTTCCTCGTCGCTCACCTTCTTCCCATTTGTCAAGAGACCTTTTACTTTCAAAGTATCACAGAAATTTTGAAAGAAGTGATTTTGCATTCGAAAATTACTGTAGCACACAGTTGGATGACCATTTAAAATCTCATAAATGTACATGCTCCCCATCAGCATTGATGTTCTACGGGGTGTCTTGTGGATGAAATCTCTTCCAGACAAAGCTACTAATATCTGGAATCCTATCATGTTTGTAGATAAATCGAAATCTTCCTGTATGAATGAAAATATATTTTCGTCACTTGAGTTATCGGACAAACTACACTTCAAGTCAGACATTTCCTGCTCAAATCGAACATAATCATTATTCATTTTGATGATGAACACAAAAGATTAATAAAATAAGTAATATACACAAATCAGAATCCCAAATAGATAATAATTAATGAAACAAATGGTGAACACAAAACATTAATAAAAGAAGTACTATATACTCCAATAAGGATCCCACATCATGTTACTAAAAAATAATGTTCAAAATAAATTAAGAAAGTTTTCACCACCAACAACAACAACGACAAGGATAACATAATTCATGACCAATCAAAAAAACTTCAAATACACAAACTGCTCACACAAAACATAATCCTAAATAAAATAAACTGCTAACACGACTACGGGAGCTCTAGCACAGGCATCCTCCTAACTTCAGGCATCATCACAAATTGCTGCCTGAAATCTTGATTCTTGAATGCCTTCATGGCTTTCACATACATCTCATTACTTAATCCATCCATGTTGTTCAGGATTTTCATGCAAACTGATTGAGAAAATGGATCCTGGCTACTTGCTTCATTATCACTAGTACCAGGAGATGATTTTCCTTGGAGTCGTACAAGCTTCTCTCTCAGGTAAACCTGTCACAGTTCACTCTTATCATTTCTTGCACTCATTGTAGACGACCACTGCTGCATACAAGCATCGAGCTTATCCGATTTACTGATCTTAGGTTCCTTATGGCGTCGACCAGGTTTTGCTATTTCAACATCATCAATTTTTTCGGCTCGTACATGCACGCCCTTGGTCATAAATGCATCCTCTATTTCTCGTTCTTCGTCCGATGTAGGGGGAGGTTAAGTGGAGGCATTGCCCAGTCCACCTGTTGTTGTGGTCCCGCCAAATAGCTCTCCAAATGTTTCATAATGTGGACATCTGATAAGTGTATTTTATACACTTATTTGTATGTCTAAATTAGGATTAATTATTGTCGTTTGGGAATATTTGCTATTTAATTTATGTTTATTTGTTTACCTTTCAGAAAATGTCCCAAATGAAGAAGAATGAAGCAATTAATGGAAAAATGACACGATTGGATGTTAATTGGAGCTAAATTGGACAAGTGAGGAGTTTGTGACAACAACCGGGAAACATGCTTGGTGCCAAAGTGACTAAATCAGAGGTTGGAGGACCTAATTGAATGAATTAAGAGCTTTAATGGTCAAACCGAGAAGAAGATAAAGTTTGGGGACTAAAGTGCAACAATTGAAAGTTGAGGACTAAAGGTGCAATTAAAAGTCAGGGACTAACTTGCACAGCCGGAAGAATGATGAAGTCGCGATCGCTGGTCATACACCAAGCGATCGCGAGAAGACGCAAAATTGTAACCCGAGAGTTTTAGGGTCAAGCACGCGATCGCTAGGGTTGAAGCCACGCGATCGCGTGGCTTTCCGGCTGGGCCGACTGTGGGCTTTTTCTCGCGATTTTTATCAGACTTTTCTTGTTTTAATCTAGGTTTTCTCCAAAACCTATATATACAACATAAGAGGCACGAGATCTAGACCCTTTGCCTCTCCATAGAACGAGCCACAACAGAGATTTTACATCAAATTCTTGGGGAATTAAGCATCGCAAAGGGGCGTGAATTGAAGATAATTGAAGAATTGAGACTTGGTGCATGCTTTCCTTTCTTCTTATTGTTTTCAATGAACGTTTTACTTTATTGTTTATGCTTTTTAATCATGATGTGTAACTAAATATAACGTTGGGATGAACGATGTAGCCTAGTTAATTATTTTAATGCCATATTCCTTTATTTTAGTAATTCGTTGCATGTATTGATTTATTATTGTTCTTAATGCTTGAATTGCTTGATCACCAATTCATGATTTATTGAGTTATTTCCATAATCCGAGAGGTGAGTTAATAATTTAGAACGTGGTAATAAATCCGGTAATTGAACGAGAGATAGAGATATACTCTTGTAATTATTGCGGTCGTGTGTGAATTCTTGCGTGTTATGCATCTAGATAAGGAATATTCGGACCCTCTGTAGAGATACATGGTTGACTTATTTAGGTAGAATTGATTTAAACTCGAGAGAGGAATTTCAATATACATTAGTGAATTCGACCGAATGCATATTTAGAAAATAAAATCTGGAATTGGAGTTAATATAATTGGCTAGGTGAAATCGGGATTCCCAACTACTTTACAATCGTATTTAAACACAAAAGCAATTTCACAATTTTATTTCTTTAGTTTAAATCTTTAGTTGTAATTAACAATCTCAAAAACAAATTCGTCCGTTCAAATAGAGTTAGGAACTAACACATTTCGGTACTTAATAGCAGTCCTCGTGGGACGATAATCCGGACTCTTAGGTCCACTTTATTACTTCTCACGACCCGTGCACTTGCGGGGATATCTCGCATCGCGAGATATCAGGTGAACAAGTTTTTGGCGCCGTTGCCGGGGACTGTTTTTATATTAATATCGATACCAATTAGTTCTTGCCTTAGTTTGAACTCTATTTTAGTTTTATTTTTATTTTTATTTATTAGTTTTTGTTTAGGAAATATTTTTTAAAGGCTGTGTATTGTTTCCTATTCAGGTATTGAATGAATTTTCAGACAGTTGGAGGCAACACAGCAAGATGACAGCAAACAATAATCAATGGCTCTTTGATCGAACGGCAGTTCAGACGTATCTGATGTGTGATTTCTGTTGGGGAAATCATGTAGTATTCGATTGCCCTATTGCACCCAAGGATGCTATATGGAAGGCTGATTGTTGTGGGAATTATTATATGGTAGAGCAGGAGTGTCCACCAATACATGCAGTTCAAGCTGAAACTGAATATTTTGACAATGAAGATTTGATAAATCAAGAATTGCAAAAACAACAAGCTGAAATTAAAAAGTTGATGGAGCAGTGGACAGTAAACATGACAGAGAGTCAGCCATTGCCATTACCAGAAAGTCAGGTGCAAAGATCAGAGGAGCCAGAAAAAATGGTTGAAACAACTGAAGGAAAAGAGGAAGAACCTAAAAGAGTGGATCAACCAGAAGAAAATAACTGCCATGAAGATATCTTTGTCCAAATGTCAACAACTCAAATTTCGGACATCAAGCTTAAAGAAACTTCAATAAAAACGGAGGAGTTGATCACAGAAGAGCAAATAAGCAAGGATACACTTAAAACTGCAGACTTTATACTGCAATCCTCTAACTTCAATCACTGGGGAAAAATTGATTTCATCATTAGCACTGAAGAGATGATTGAAGTGTTCATATTGAAGTTTGAATTGAGTGGAGATGTCAACATACATGACATGGGCAAGGTACAATTTTTGAGCTTAAATGCACTTCGGAACAAATTTGACCTTCACAAACAAAGAAGGTCATCAAAAGCTCTATTTAAAGTTCCTTGAACAACCAGGTAAAAAGTCGGGCTTTAGACTTAAAACGGAGCGCTTGTTGGGAGGCAACCCAACCTTTCTTCCCTTTTACTTATTACGCTTTTATTATTATTTTAGTATTAAAATTTTAGATATATGCATGGTAGGAAATGTGTTTGAGTGTTCTGCATGTTTCATGTTTAGAACACTTGTGCATAATGATCTATTATTGCATATTTAGGTATGTTTTTAATTTTTCATGTTTATATTAGGCTAGGTTTTTATCGTCATTCCAAACTCACACACACACTAGTTTGGATCATGAAGTTAATGTTTGATAAATCATTGCATCGATCATGAAGTGATTAGGGGGATAAAAATGATTTTGAATTTCAAAAATAGAAAAAAATTTCATTATTGCCGTGAACTACGCGATCGCGAGCCTATAGGCTCTAGCGATCGCGACAATGCATTAAAATATCAACAGATTATTTAACCGTGAACCACGCGATCGCTGGCACTCCAGCCAAGCGATCGCGTGGGTACTCTGGGACAATAATCGGCAGTTTTAAGTGTTGTGCTTCATGTTTTCATTTTCAAACATTAGACACTCGTTTTCTCTCCCCTAATCACCTCATGTTTGATCTTACATTTTGTGTGCTTGTCATCAACACCTTGTTGCATCAAACTTATTGCTTTCATTACCTACAAAACTCAATCAAAGGTATGAAGTTTTCACTTTCCTTCAAGTTATTCAAAAGAGTGAAATTTTCTTTGAATTCATAAGTGCAACTTTATTGGGGAGTGGAGTATGGGCTTAAGTTAGTTGTTGGAGAATGTGATTTGTGCTTTAATAAGTAGAAATTTCTTGGTCAATCCATGTTTCCAAATTGATGCAAGTTCTTTAATTTTTGGAGTGCACATCTAGTGTTTGATGAAATGCCACAAAGACATTCTTGTGCTAATTTTAGAGATTCTTCCGAGCATTTATCTTCATGACATGGTATTCATTGAGTATGTGTGTTTAGTTCATGAATTAGTACACTACATGGCATGAAATCCATTAAAACAATGTTTGCACCATGACAGCCCCATTGCACCCAGAAATTGTCTCACGTCACCTACTTCTCCACATTGTTGCATGGCACTATTGACCTTCAAATGAGCTGAATTTTTAATATATTGTTGATCATGCTGTGAACTTTAAAGTATCAAAAGATGGCTCGGGAAAATTTATGTTTTTCTAGGCGACATCAAGGCTTGAATGTGTGTGGTCGATCAATTTTGAAAATTCAAAATTTTGCTTTAACTTTAGTTTGGGGGTGTGGTACTGAACTTCCATTATTTCTTATTGATGTTTATGACTTTTAATATTACTTATCTCTTATTTGCAAGGTAAACATCAGTCAAGACACATCCGATCAAGTTGGGCAAGGCAAGAAATAGGGTCAAATTCATCCAACATCATTTCAAATTGAAGCATCAAGACTACAATGAGACATCTCATCTACACTTGGGAAGTTCTCGTTCTCTTTCTTTTGTCAAGTTTTGCATGTTCTTACTTATCTATGTGGCAAAACATTGAGGACAATGTTCATTTCAAGTTTGGGGGTGGATCTCATTATTTCCATATTATTACTCTTCATTCATTTTATTGGGATTAAAAAAAAAAAAAAAAATTGAAAACTTTGTTGACATGTTTATTGCCTATGATATGGTATGAATTAATTTGTGCTTAGGCTTGAAAATTGGACAACATGAAAACATGAACTTATTTTGAACTAGTTATGTTTTGCTAGATTCATATTTATTGCGCACATAGCCAGTGTTGGATAATTGCTTGAGTGAGGGGTTTTGTTTAATACACGTGGGGCAAATTTGTGCAATTTGAACTTAGGAATGTCTTAAAAATCCCTGAACTTAGATTGTAAGATATCCCATCCCTAAATTAGAACCAATCATGCTAAAAGGCAAGTTTGGGAGTAAAATGGTTGGAATTTGTGTGTATTGACGGGTTGGAGGTCTGTGGTTCTTGATTTTTCACTTTAGTCATTGCAGTTTGGTCAACTGGTATAAACCATTTCCAGCATAAAAACAGAAAAATGCTGAAGGTCTTATTCCGCTCTTCAAATGCCTTTTTGACTCGAGTAAGTAAGTCCGAGGGGTCTTTCAAACCTGGTGCCCTAAAGCCAACTGGCTTGGGAGTCATCGACCTAAAGCTCGCTACATGGGTCAATTAGAAAGCAAGTACGGAGAGTGGACTTACACATAAGACATTATAACATCTTTAACTTTTCTGTTTAAGCCTTTATGACTCGGGCAAGTACGTCTGAGGGGTTCTTTGAACCTGGTACCCTAAAGCCGTCTGGTTTGGGAGTTTCCGATCTGAAAGCCCGCTACATGGGTCATATAGAAAGCCAGTATGAAAAGTTCTGCACAAAGATGGTAAAAGACAGGGACAATTAAAAGAAAAAGTCGTCCATCATAAGAAAAAAAAAATATATATATATATATATTATTGCATGGTATAAGCTTTGTTGACTGAGCTGTGGTGGTTGATGTTGTAGAATTGGGGCCCACTTGCTTTTGATTTGTTATACACGCACATTTCTGATTCTGACTACCTTGTGTGGAAAAAGCTAAGAATATTTTTAGAACCCACATAGACAAATACCCGGGATGCGAGAGAAAAGCAGAAAGTGGTGATTAGTCATGAGCGTTGAAAGGAATTTCATTAGAAATCATAGATTGACCACATGGGATTCGGGCTGGATTATGCATAATGAGCCACACAGTGTTGAGTATATCTTTTGCATAAGTATGCGTTTGACATTGGCTATTCACACACACACTTGAAAATCTGGCATGATTTAACTAGAAATTATTTTGCATTGTTGTTCATGACGCTTGCTTAAAGCTTAACTTGGTTTGGACTTTGGAGGCATACGGTAAACATGTTGACACAACAAAAATATTTGTTCTCTTATTTCTTTGATTTTTGTAGTTTAGTTTACATTGTTCGAGGACGAACAATAATTCTAGTTTGGGGGTATTTGATAAGTGTATTTTATACACTTATTTGTATGTCTAAATTAGGATTAATTATTGTCGTTTGGGAATATTTGCTATTTAATTTATGTTTATTTGTTTACCTTTCAGAAAATGTCCCAAATGAAGAAGAATGAAGCAATTAATGGAAAAATGACACGATTGGATGTTAATTGGAGCTAAATTGGACAAGTGAGGAGTTTGTGACAACAACCGGGAAACATGCTTGGTGCCAAAGTGACTAAATCAGAGGTTGGAGGACCTAATTGAATGAATTAAGAGCTTTAATGGTCAAACCGAGAAGAAGATAAAGTTTGGGGACTAAAGTGCAACAATTGAAAGTTGAGGACTAAAGGTGCAATTAAAAGTCAGGGACTAACTTGCACAGCCGGAAGAATGATGAAGTCGCGATCGCTGGTCATACACCAAGCGATCGCGAGAAGACGCAAAATTGTAACCCGAGAGTTTTAGGGTCAAGCACGCGATCGCTAGGGTTGAAGCCACGCGATCGCGTGGCTTTCCGGCTGGGCCGACTGTGGGCTTTTTCTCGCGATTTTTATCAGAATTTTCTTGTTTTAATCTAGGTTTTCTCCAAAACCTATATATACAACATAAGAGGCACGAGATCTAGACCCTTTGCCTCTCCATAGAACGAGCCACAACAGAGATTTTACATCAAATTCTTGGGGAATTAAGCATCGCAAAGGGGCGTGAATTGAAGATAATTGAAGAATTGAGACTTGGTGCATGCTTTCCTTTCTTCTTATTGTTTTCAATGAACGTTTTACTTTATTGTTTATGCTTTTTAATCATGATGTGTAACTAAATATAACGTTGGGATGAACGATGTAGCCTAGTTAATTATTTTAATGCCATATTCCTTTATTTTAGTAATTCGTTGCATGTATTGATTTATTATTGTTCTTAATGCTTGAATTGCTTGATCACCAATTCATGATTTATTGAGTTATTTCCATAATCCGAGAGGTGAGTTAATAATTTAGAACGTGGTAATAAATCCGGTAATTGAACGAGAGATAGAGATATACTCTTGTAATTATTGCGGTCGTGTGTGAATTCTTGCGTGTTATGCATCTAGATAAGGAATATTCGGACCCTCTGTAGAGATACATGGTTGACTTATTTAGGTAGAATTGATTTAAACTCGAGAGAGGAATTTCAATATACATTAGTGAATTCGACCGAATGCATATTTAGAAAATAAAATCTGGAATTGGAGTTAATATAATTGGCTAGGTGAAATCGGGATTCCCAACTACTTTACAATCGTATTTAAACACAAAAGCAATTTCACAATTTTATTTCTTTAGTTTAAATCTTTAGTTGTAATTAACAATCTCAAAAACAAATTCGTCCGTTCAAATAGAGTTAGGAACTAACACATTTCGGTACTTAATAGCAGTCCTCGTGGGACGATAATCCGGACTCTTAGGTCCACTTTATTACTTCTCACGACCCGTGCACTTGCGGGGATATCTCGCATCGCGAGATATCAGGTGAACAACATCCCTTACTCCTGATGATTTTGTACTCCGTCTTGTTTAGCTGCAATAATGTAAACAAACAATGTCAACTAATATTTATATGTGCACAAAATTAAATTATATATCATGTTCTACAATGTGAGAAATAATTACCATATAAAAATGTTCCCAAACTTCCTCTGGAGCATTTACTTTATTCGTAAGTGGATCCCATGTGACACTAGTATGCCCGATAATTTGAGAAAAACACCGATGAGTAATGCGCAGACGATTCCATTTACCTTTTAGTAGTGCTATTCCATAATCTTCATTTGTGATGCGAAGCAATTCATCATAGATCTTGCCCCTATCATCGGATTTGAATGTAGAACATTGTAATTTTCCCGCTTTCATGAAGTCATAACAAAGTAGAATAAATGCAGTCTCATTTCTATCGGACCATTGCATTGGTGTCGTAGTAGAACCTTTGTGACCACCCATGTTCTTCACGCAAATTAATTCTATGAATAATATGTAACTTGTAATGAAATTTAAATAGGTAACTTGACATAAAACTCCCTTCGAATAAGGGTTCATATATGAGCGTGGCACAAAAATAATTTGCAAAGCTCATTAGGTGATCATAATATATAGGTTATCAATGTTCTAGCTATATTCCTACTACTCATTAGGTGATCATAATGTATAGGTTATCAATGTTTTAGCTATATTCCTACAACTCGACATCACATTCCCAAAAATCATTTGCAAAGCTCAATAGGTGATCATAATGTATAGGTTATCAATGTTCTAGCTATATTTCTACTACACAACATCACATTTCCAAATCTGTAAATATCAAAATAAATCAATCACATACTCAAAAATAGGCAACCAAATAAATTACACAATATACCTCCATTACACAATATGCCGCCGACCTCGTTACCAACAGATTCACAAATTGAATCCAACATTGAAACTTCATCAAAACCAAAGCCAAATCCAAATACAAAATCCAACCAAATCTTCACCCATATTATCACAATAATAGACTTAACCCACAATTTAAATCTGTATATGCATATATTTACTCAATCGGATACATATTCAGAATCAACACCAAACCAAAATCAGATTAAACACCAAACCAAAGTCCATATATATACACAATCGAATCCATATTCAAATTAATCAGATTGATCAATTCAAAAAAAAAAAAAAATCATTACACATACATATACATGCCTGGATATGTTCTATGGGGAGGGGGAAATAGATGATGAACGCTGGGAGGGAGACGGGAGGAGAGGATAGCGGAGGAGAAGGTAGGAAATGTATACCTAAAGTTTGTCCTGAGATTGGCTACTGGTAGTGATGACCACTGTTGCAAGATAACCAGGAAGGAGATGGGAGGGGAGGGAGAAAATGAGGATGCGACGCTGGGAGCTGACAGTGACGACCACTACTGTAACAGGACCGGGAAGAAGACGAGAGGGGAGGCGAGGAGGGGGAGAAACTGAGGATGCGTCTTTGGGAGGTGAATCTGGTGACAACCGGTGCTGCAGTTCGGGCAAGAAGACCGGATCGGAGGAAATGAGCTGGGAGGGACAAAGTGTATGCTGCGTAGGGCGTTGGTTTAGGTGTTCAAAGTGTCTTTGCCTAAAATGGAGCTGCAATTGGGGAAGACGACTTCATCGGAGGAGAGGAGCTTGGAGGGACAGTGTATGCGGCGCAGGGTAGGTTTAGCTATTAATGAAAGAAAATTGGAAAAAAAATAAAATTTGGCCAGAGTTGTTGGTAACCTGACTCGAATACATGACTCTGAATCAACAAATGCAAGCTCCATCAATTCTTGTTTAAAAGGGACGTTTTCCGTGTTTTGAGTTTTTTAGGTCCGTTTCAAACAAAATGTCCAAAACAATGTTTTGGTCCTTTTGCCTTTTTTTTTTTTTTTGCAAATTCATTTTGCAAAATGTTAAAGAGAACACGTTTTTTATGTTTTGAAAAATAAAAACAGAAAATGGCTTCAAAACAGTAAATAGAACAGGGACTTAATTTCTTAATTTTTAAATGCTATGCATTTAATTGAATATAATTAAATATGTATATTTAACTATATGTCAATAAGTTAAAAAATGAAAATTATTAATGAAAATCTAAATAAAATATATAAATATAGTGAGTCTTTTTGTTTATATATATTAATAAAATAAAAAAATAAAGTTTCACCATTTTAACGACATATAATTATTATTTTAATATTTTAATAATTTTACGGATCGATGAATTATTTTATCATCTTTGTTAGAAAATGGGTCATGCATTAAGTGCTTTAGCAATTGTACCATGAATATATCAACTCGATTTATTGGTTTAACGTTCATAAATAAAATTTTATTTTTTAAAAAGTTTTTGAACTACAAAATTAGGCTCATACAATATATGTGCAAAACTCAACATAGATATTTTCCTTAGGACCTGTTACAGTCATACCTAATTGGACATGACACGTCATTGATATGGGCCCACCAGGGGATTCACAAAACATTCAGTCACCTAATCAGGACCCACAAATCGGACTGTGGATGCCAAACTTGCTGGACTCTTTACGTGCCGTGGTGACCCTATGCCGGGGTGATGATATGTCGAGGTAACCCTAACGTTATGCCAGGGTGACCTTATGCTGGGGTAACGAGGTGACCCTATGCCGAGGTGAGTACCCTGGAAAGGTGACAAGACCACTTGAGATGACTTGTCTGCAAAAGACAACTTGATGTGACAATATCTTTAAAAAAAGACAATTTGATGGTTGATTTAACCCTATGACATGTAGTAATGATTATAGCAAAAAAAATATGGTTTCCCTCATGAAGGGTTACGATCTTACCACGTGTAAAGCATATAACACATATCACAATCCGAGATAAGTAGTTCTTCTATAAATAGATCACTTGTATCTCCAAGTAAGAGGTTAGTAACTCATTATTTAAACATAATATACAAATCTCACTTCCTTTTCTCTATTTTACACACTTATATTTACTCGAAATGGTATTGACTTCAGCGTCGAAGTACAAACGGGAGCGGCCCCGTTGCACACTGACCGTTTGTCCAAGTGTGCATGAAGTCCACTTGTTTAAGAAGGAGGAGCTGAGATGTGTTGATCCAAGGTCCTACCAGATTTTGTGGTCAATAGGACCAATGCTTTTCTTTTTATATTTTGTTATTCATCATATTCTTCCAAAAAAGAGATGTAAGATAGACTTTTTTTGGTATACTAGTATTCCACCACATGCTTTGCACGTCTTGTGTACTCGATAAAAGAACTTATACTTTCTATCTCCTATGTGATGAAGTATAAAATGAAAATTATTAAAATCGTCATATTATACAAATATGATTATAACTCATTGAATATAAAATATAATAAATAATACATTATTATTTATGATATATAGTATTAAGGTATATTAAGGAGTATGCAAATAATTATTTATGATCGTGTCAAACTAATAATTATTACTTAATAGTGAAAATAATTATTCATATGAAAATTACTCGATTACTTATTTATTAACTTATGAGTAAATTTTTTAATAAGCATTTTTAGTTTTTCTCAATTATTAAGTGTAAATCATGACTGTTCGCTAGAAACACATAGCAAGTGCACGTATCGCATACAAGTGATAGTTGACTAAATGAGTCCGATTTATCGATCCCACGAGGATTGTCTATTTCAATTACACTCTAATTTAATCAATTTCAACAATAAACACACACAATAAGATTGGTTTGGAAATGTTCTAATGTTTAAATCAAATTCACAATAGTAAATAAATAAGTAGAAAATGGTGATAACTTGATGATAAATGAGTATTGAGATTCTTGATTCCACTTGACCATTACCTAATTGAATTCTCAACAAGCAAATAGAAATGCAATTTACTAATCATGTTAGATCTGAATTTTCAAATTTAGTCAATTACCTCTCTCGAGTGAAATCGACCATAATTAGTGGAATTAACCTACTATATCTCTATGTAGATTAAAAATACACCAATTGCCTTAAACTTTTGTGAAAATAATGTTGACCCAAGAGTAAACTAACCAAGAGGGGGGTGAATTGGTTTATAAAACTTTTTTCGATAATAATCTCAAACTTAAAAATCAATGGGTACAAATATGAGCACTTAGTGTTACAAGTAACTAAACTATCAATGTAGTGTACTATATATGTGTAAACTTAATTGATAAGGCAAGTATAGCACTAAGATAAAGCGTTGCACAATACAAATTGATAGAATAGAGTAAGTGCGATGTAAGTAAGTAAAAGGGATAAGAGAATGCAAACGCGGTTTATGGAGGTTCAATCAACCAACGTGATCTACGTCCCCCGTTACCGAGCTCTCCGTCACGAGCAAGGCCAAATCCACTATTTTGGTAACTTACAACAAGGAGTACCAAATCCTTAGACGACTTACAACAAGGAGCGCCTATCCTTTACAATCGAGTTTTCACACGGCTCTCGAAACCAACAATCGAGTTTTCACAAGGCTCTCGAAACCAATCAATCGAGTTTTCACAAGGCTCTCGAAACCATAAGATATAATGAATTGAGTTTACAATTGAAATAACTCTCTTGACAAATGATATGCTCAAATTAAGTACCGAGAGAGTTAGGCTAACACTTCAATAGATAGCAATGAATTAAGCTCGAGTGTTAGAGAAAAACTTTGATGCAAATGATAATGAAAAGTTCAATGCAATCAAACAAAGTTTTTCAAATGATCTCTTGTTAAAAATATTGAATCGAATTAAGTACCAAGAGATGCCACGCTTGAATAATTAACAATAAGTTAAGCTCAAAGTGTTTAGGCAATGGAACTTTGATGAATCAAATGATGATGAAAAATGTAGCACAAATAATCAAAGTTCCTTAATTGGAATTTCTCTCTTTTAAAAGATTAAAACAAGTTTAGAACAAAGAGAGACTTACACTTCAATTCCAATATAGTGTGAAGATGTTTGAAGAAGTTTAAACAAAATAAAACCAATAATCTTCACAAAACTTTCTTCCAAAAACTTTGATGAATTTGATAAAACAAAGTTTAGATCAATCAAAGTTTTATGAAAATAAAAGATAAATATAAACCAAGTAAGAACACTAAATTTTCACAAGAAAGTTTGTATAAAATGTTTTCTAAGTTGTTGTGAATGAATGCAAGAGAGAAGGCTATTTATAGATCAAATTTTGCACATTCTGTCTTTTGCGGTCGACCTGTTCAGCCATGCGGTCGACCTCAATATATCCGTTGCAAGAAAATAGCCGTTGAGTTCAAAAACAGCAGTGCGGAAGATCAGTGCGGTCGACCTCTCTTTTGTCATGCGGTCGACCCCCCTTATCATGCGGTCGACCTCTCTGGTCGACCTCAAAAAACAGCATTTCAAGATTTTGATTCTTCAAGGTTTTCTGACTTGTTTTTCAATAGTATAATCACGATTTAAGATCAAATAACCTTTGAAAGACAATCTTGACTTAGATAAAAATATTTTATGCAAGTGATGAATTTTTAAGTAAGTTTCTTGATGCATAAAAAATCATTTTCGAGCTCGTTGAATTTCATCGCTAAAGATTGAGAGTATTATACCTTTACATATGTTAAATCAACTCTAATCTTGTATGCTTGAATTCTTGATCTTCATGTCATGCTTTTCAACCTCAATTCTGATATTTGAATATCTTCAATTCTTTCATGATCTTCTTTGCGTCTCATGTGCTCGATCACATAATTTTGATTTATATCTTTGAGAGACGATTTGAACATTGAGTGCTTTGAATATTTATCATTACATGAAACACTTGAAGCACACTTGTTAGCAACACAATATATTCTTGTTTGTTATGATCAAAACAATAAGGTCAAGTTAACCATAGGTCAACAATTTCCCCCTTTTTGATTATGACAAACAAGATGATTTGTAATGATAATATAAGCAATTGAAGCATATAATCAAAGTATAGGGAAATGAGAATAATTGATAAGTTCAATTTTAGCATATATTCCCCCTATCTTATACAAACCAATGAGGTATAATCTAGCATATAATATAATCCTTTTCATGCATATAGATTATCCAATGTCAAGCAAATCAAATCATCAAATCATCACCATATTTTCCCCCTTTTGGCATAAGCAAAAAGGTGGCATCTATCTCTTAATCATGAGCATAGGTGTGATAAGCATAATAATGGGGCACATGTAGAGTATCTTGATTGTAATCATATTCCCCCTCAGTAAAGCATTCCCCCTTAGTGAAACATTTTTAACATGAAATGAGTTAAAGGGTATAACAATGCATATTGTTGAAGTATCAAAAAATTTCTAAAAAAAATGTTAAAAAAAAAAAATTTCTAAATCATTTATCATTCAAGGTCCAAGAGGTATCAAAGAAATTTACCTCATCCTCAATAGTCATGAAGCACATGTTGGCCATTTCATCTTGACTCTCATCTTCATCTTGCTCATCATCACTTTCATCCCAAGTGGTTTGTAGAGCTTTCTTTTTGAAGAATCTTTTCTTGCTTCGACACTCGGTACATTTGTGACCGGGTTTGTCGCAATTGTAGCAAACAATCTTTTCATCTTTTTCTTCTCTCTTTTGGATTCGATGATTGTTGCGAACGCCTCTCCACTTCTTGATAAGGATAGCAAGATCATCAAGTTCCTCATCACTTGTGTTTGAGTTTGATGAGCATTTACCATATAATGATTTAAGATCAATTTCGCGCTTGACCTCTTCTTTTCCTTTTCTTGTCCTCTCCTTTGTTTCGGCATTGTTGAGCTCATAAGTCATCAATGTTCCATAAAGCTCCTCCAATGGATGTGTGTTGACGTCTATCGTGTTTTCGATCAACATCCTCAAAGGATTCCAATCTTGGGAGAGAGACCTAAGAATTTTACTCACAAGTTCACCGTTAGTAAATTTATGATCAAAACCTTTAAGACCATTTACAATATCGGTAAAACGAGTAATCATGCAAGTAATGGGCTCATCTTGCTTCAAAAAGAAATTTTCAAAATCTTTAAATAAAAGATTTGTCTTAGTTTCTTTCACTTTGTTTGTACCCATGTGTGTGATTTCTAGTGTATGCCAAATATCAAATGCGGAATCACATGTGCAAATACGATTAAATTCATTTTTATCCAAAGCACAATAAAGTATATTTTTTGCCCTAGCATTTAAAGTCAATTTTCTCCTATCATTTTCATCATATTCCTCTATAGGTTTTGAAATAGTTTGATCCGGTTTTCCATCAACCTTAATGACCATAGTAAGCTCATGAGGACCGGATTCAATGACATCCCAAATATTATAATCAATGGATTGAATAAAAATCATCATTCTAGTTTTCCAATAATTATAATTTGTACCATTAAAGAAAGGAGGACGATTTGTAGAATGCCCCTCAAGATTATGGTTAGCCATTTACTCAAGATTGTAAAATCTTTTAAAAATGAGCACCTAAGCTCTGATACCAATTGTTGACCCAAGAGTAAACTAACCAAGAGGGGGGTGAATTGGTTTATAAAACTTTTTTCGATAATAATCTCAAACTTAAAAACCAATGGGTACAAATATGAGCACTTAGTGTTACAAGTAACTAAACTATCAATGTAGTGTACTATATATGTGTAAACTTAATTGATAAGGCAAGTATAGCACTAAGATAAAGCGTTGCACAATACAAATTGATAGAATAGAGTAAGTGCGATGTAAGTAAGTAAAAGGGATAAGAGAATGCAAACGCGGTTTATGGAGGTTCAATCAACCAACGTGATCTACGTCCCCCGTTACCGAGCTCTCCGT
The DNA here is from genome assembly GCA_963555705.1 of Ligustrum vulgare. Taxonomy (NCBI): domain Eukaryota; kingdom Viridiplantae; phylum Streptophyta; class Magnoliopsida; order Lamiales; family Oleaceae; genus Ligustrum; species Ligustrum vulgare. Next base: position 241,551 of record OY743172.1, on the reverse strand, counting down.
CACGAGCAAGGCCAAATCCACTATTTTGGTAACTTACAACAAGGAGTACCAAATCCTTAGACGACTTACAACAAGGAGCGCCTATCCTTTACAATCGAGTTTTCACACGGCTCTCGAAACCAACAATCGAGTTTTCACAAGGCTCTCGAAACCAATCAATCGAGTTTTCACAAGGCTCTCGAAACCATAAGATATAATGAATTGAGTTTACAATTGAAATAACTCTCTTGACAAATGATATGCTCAAATTAAGTACCGAGAGAGTTAGGCTAACACTTCAATAGATAGCAATGAATTAAGCTCGAGTGTTAGAGAAAAACTTTGATGCAAATGATAATGAAAAGTTCAATGCAATCAAACAAAGTTTTTCAAATGATCTCTTGTTAAAAATATTGAATCGAATTAAGTACCAAGAGATGCCACGCTTGAATAATTAACAATAAGTTAAGCTCAAAGTGTTTAGGCAATGGAACTTTGATGAATCAAATGATGATGAAAAATGTAGCACAAATAATCAAAGTTCCTTAATTGGAATTTCTCTCTTTTAAAAGATTAAAACAAGTTTAGAACAAAGATAGACTTACACTTCAATTCCAATATAGTGTGAAGATGTTTGAAGAAGTTTAAACAAAATAAAACCAATAATCTTCACAAAACTTTCTTCCAAAAACTTTGATGAATTTGATAAAACAAAGTTTAGATCAATCAAAGTTTTATGAAAATAAAAGATAAATATAAACCAAGTAAGAACACTAAATTTTCACAAGAAAGTTTGTATAAAATGTTTTCTAAGTTGTTGTGAATGAATGCAAGAGAGAAGGCTATTTATAGATCAAATTTTGCACATTCTGTCTTTTGCGGTCGACCTGTTCAGCCATGCGGTCGACCTCAATATATCCGTTGCAAGAAAATAGCCGTTGAGTTCAAAAACAGCAGTGCGGAAGATCAGTGCGGTCGACCTCTCTTTTGTCATGCGGTCGACCCCCCTTATCATGCGGTCGACCTCTCTGGTCGACCTCAAAAAACAGCATTTCAAGATTTTGATTCTTCAAGGTTTTCTGACTTGTTTTTCAATAGTATAATCACGATTTAAGATCAAATAACCTTTGAAAGACAATCTTGACTTAGATAAAAATATTTTATGCAAGTGATGAATTTTTAAGTAAGTTTCTTGATGCATAAAAAATCATTTTCGAGCTCGTTGAATTTCATCGCTAAAGATTGAGAGTATTATACCTTTACATATGTTAAATCAACTCTAATCTTGTATGCTTGAATTCTTGATCTTCATGTCATGCTTTTCAACCTCAATTTTGATCTTTGAATATCTTCAATTCTTTCATGATCTTCTTTGCGTCTCATGTGCTCGATCACATAATTTTGATTTATATCTTTGAGAGACGATTTGAACATTGAGTGCTTTGAATATTTATCATTACATGAAACACTTGAAGCACACTTGTTAGCAACACAATATATTCTTGTTTGTTATGATCAAAACAATAAGGTCAAGTTAACCATATGTCAACAAATAACTCAATGGATCATCTAGGGTTTTAGGTATATCTCTATCCTAAACAAGAAGCTAAAGCAAATATTGTATTGATCTAGAATATACAATAAATTCTCAATAATTGTACATCCCATGATATCCAAGCATAAATTTGACCACAATAAATGCAAGTCAATAAATACAACATTAAATGCACAAGATAATAAATATCTTAAATTCCTAAAACAAGCATTAATATCAACTAAGCTAGATCGAGCTTCAAAAATCATCCAACACAAAATAATTTAGCCTATAGTGAAATAACAATTAAATTCAAGAATTAAATGCATCACTTCAACTATAAAGTAAAGTAAACAGAGAAATATAAAGATTAAGCAATAAATACTTCCCTTCAACGATGAATCTTGCTTCAAAATATCAATATTCTTCCACAATGTTGTAAGTATTTCTCCCCTCAATCAACATTCATTACCCAAAATATACAAACACAAGAGAAATCACAAGAGAAAATGAGAGAACACTTGTGTGGAACTTGAAAAGGGGTAAGAATGCTCAACCCCTAGCCAAAAATCACTAAAAAACACTCAAAATCGCGTAAACCCACGTACAACAGCGTTTGGGCCAAACCAGGTCGGCCAAAAATATTTTTCAAAATAATGATCGCTCGATCTTGCGCCTGAAGGCCTCGCGATCGCATGGTTGACATATGCACTCTCAGGTTGGATTTTTGGCATGAGTCACGAGCGCGACCATGTTCGAGCCACGCGTTCGTGTGGTTCAGCTGGGCGTGTTTTTTAGCTCAGTCCTACAATAAATTGTAATTGAGGTCCTCCAACTTTAGATGTCGGTCGACTTGGTCCTCAAATTTTTCGATTTCTTTCAATTAAGCCCTTCTAAAATTGCATTTGGGGTCCTTCATCTATTGAAAACGTTCAATTAAGTCTTTGGATCAATTGCACAAGAAGTCCACAGCTTAAAGGAAGTGACAGATCGATCCCAAATTTCTAATCATTGCACGATTTGACTCTTTTCTCCTCAATTTCTTCAATTAAGCATTCTTTTGCTTCTTTCTCGTGCTTTCTACATGAAATTGAATGTTAAACCTATTTAATCACAAAATATGCACAATTAAGCAGGTTTTTGTCCAATTTACTCAAAAAATACTACCATAAATGTATGGAATATGTATGTAAAATGCACTAAACAAATACCCCCAAACTTGAACTCTTGCTCGTCCCGAGCAAGAATATTTACACGCATCTACAAAAATAATGACATAATGATCAACAATGCTAGATAACTTGCAATCTTCCATGAGTGTGAAATTGCATAATTAATTCACAAATATGTTCCCAAATAATGCTACAAAAATGAGTTTGGCTTATCCGATGTTCAATCAGTGCGTGTGTGCATAGCCACTTTCAATCGTCAATTAAGTTCGAGAATGTTGATGAGTAAAGAGGTTTCAAGTCAAAATTAACCAGCCATTAGTGGTCAGTTCTTTTCTTTCCCACTCGTGACATTCATTCCCTCAATAAATATTTTTCTTTCCACTCCCGAGATGCAATTCTAGAGGTACTCTCAAATCACTCTTTCTTTTTCCACTCTAGTATGGATGTGTTTTACCGACAATCTCGACAACCTAGAAATGCGGTGACTCTCCACTAAATGAGTGATTCGACATTCAAGTTTATACTAAGCAATTCAAACCCACTATTAATCTAAGCCCTTATGCAAGTACAAATGCATGATTTCAAAAAACTAAAATGATGATTGCTCTTGCCTTCCTCACTCCCTTAAGCTTTCTAATTGACTCATTTAGCGAACTTTAGGTCGGTAGCTCCCCGATTGTTTTAAGATCAAAGGGTATCAGGTTTCAAAATACCCCCATGGACTTAATAACTCCAGTAAAAAATGCAATAAAGTGCGGTAGACTTATTAAGCAAATGCAATGATGATGTGCTTTTTTTTTTTTTTTTAAAGTGTGTGTGTGAGTACCCTACTCATTAAGCTTTTTAATCGACCCATTAGTGAGTTTTAGGCCGGTGACTTCCAAGTTTCAAACTTAAGGCGCCAAGTTTCAAGATACTCATACGGGCTTAATTACTCGAGTCAAAAAGGCTTCGAGATAGGGAAATACAATAAAAAATTTAAAATGGGCTTATAACTCTAGCATACGGTCATTACTTAGCTTATACTCGGCGAAAGACACTCCACACAAAAATTTACTTCCACATGCATGAATCACCGCACGCCTAGACAGTTTCCTTTGTCGGGTCGACCACCCCCAAACTTTTCTTACATTAGGGTCAAGAGATCTAGAGCATTAGGAAACATTGGATAGGTTGATAAAAATTAAAACGCAAGCTCACAACCTAATTCTTCTACTCCTTAACCTCTTCACCCTTCAACAATTCCTAAACTCACCAACAATCAAACATGACTATTATGCTCAATGTACATAGGATATTGCATGGATAGCATTTTATACAGAGTAGCACAAGTAGCAAATTTGGTCATAACTCATAAACTAACAACAATTTCAAACATCAAAATTTCTTAAGTCGACAAGGCTATCAGCATGTCAATATTCTAAACAAAATAAGCAATTTCAAACATCAAAACATCAAGAGCCGGTAAGGTAATCTAAAATTTTCACATAGCAACATGATCCCAACACCCCCAAACTTAAATCAAACATTGTCCTCAATGTAGACAAGAGCATAATAGAAAGAAGGGATGGTGATGGAACTTCCCCGGATTGATGCGTGAATGATGTTCAAAATTGACCTAAGCTTTGATTTACTTGGTGAGCAAATCTACCCCAAACTTGTTGAGGACAAGGTTGCTTAGGATTTCAAAAATATTGAACCTACAAATGTTGATGATTAACCAAATTAGAAATAATAAAAATAAAACAAGTAAATATCAACAAGTAAGCAAAAGAGTAGAAATTTGGGTTGTCTCCCAAAAAGCGCTTGGTTAGAGTCGTAAGCTCGACTTTAGGATACGATCACTCTGGATCTGCAAGAGGAATGGATGACTTCTCCTTTTCATAATTACCACCCAAGTATGGCTTCAAGCATTGCCCATTGACTTTGAAGTTCCCTTTGCTCTCATGATAAAGTTCAACCGCCTCTACGTGAGAAGATTTGAGCAATAGTGAAAGGTCCCGACTATCCGGAGTGGAGTTTATCGAGAAATAATAGTAGTCTAGAGTTGTAAAGAAGTACTTGTTTCCCAAAATGGAAGTCTCACTTCACAATGTTCTTGTCATGCCACCTCTTTGTCTTTTCTTTGTAAATTCGAGCATTCTCATATGACTCAAGGCGAAACTAATCAAGTTCACTGAGTTGGAGTAGTCTTTTCTCACCGGCCAACTTCATATCAAAATTCAAGACTTTTGTTGCCCAATAGGCTCGTTGCTCGAGCTCAACCGGAAGATGACATGCTTTTCCAAATAAGATGCGAAATGGAGACATACCAATGGGGGTTTTGAAGGCAGTGCGGTATCCCCATAATGCATCATCCAATTTCTTGGATCAATCTTTCCTCAAGGTATTCACCGTCACTTCAAGAATTTACTTCAACTCTCTATTTGAAACCTCTACCTGCCTACTACTAGTTTATGGAGTGGATATTCGATGTTTGACTCCATACTTGGTCAAAAGTGAGTTGAAGAGGTGGTTACAAAAGTTTTTTCCTCCATCACTAATGATAGCTCGAGGGGTACCATAACGAGTAAAAATGTTTTTCTTTAAATAGTTCACCACCACTCGAGCATCACTGGTGGGGAGTGCTACCGCTTCTATCCAATTTGACACATAGTCCACCGCAACCAAAATGTATTGATTTAAAAAAGAAGATGGGAAAGGTCCCATGAAATCAATACCCCAAACATCGAATATTTCTACTTCCAAAATATAATTCAAAGACATTTCATCTCGATTGGAGATATTACCTAGGCGTTGGCAACAATCACATTTGGACACAAATGTGCGAGCATCCTTGAACAAGGTGGGTCAATAAAATTCCTACTGAAGAACCTTTGATGCGGTTTTCACTGCACCAAAGGTACCTCCATAAGGTAAAGAGTGACATTGCTCAAGAATATTCTCCATCTCCTCCTCGGGCACACATCTTCGCATGATTTGATCCGAACCCCTTTTGAACAACAATGGGTCATCCAAAAAATAATGCTTGATATCCGCAAAGAACTTTTTCCTTTGTTGATAAGAGCGGTCCGGGGGAGTGATGCCACTTGCAAGAAAATTAACATGGTCCGCATACCATGGCACACTAGAAGCTTGTAGAAGATCCATGATTGAGAAAAGTTGCTCATCCGAGAATACCTCACTTATCTCTTCATCAGTAACTTCCTCGGTTTGCTCAAGTCTAGACAAGTGATCGGCTATAGGGTTTTAGGTTCCCTTCTTGTAACGAATCTCCAAATCAGACTTTTGAAGAAGAAGGACCTATCTAATCAACCGGGACTTGGAATCTTTCTTTGCCAACAAATACTTGAGGGCCGAGTGGTCGGTATACATAATCACCTTAGAGCCAATAAGATATGACCAAAACTTATCAAAGGCAAAGACCACCGCTCCCACGACATAGTCACTTGCATCACACATAAGCTCAAAAGGCAAACTCCAATCCAGAGCCACAATAATAGGTGTCGTGATGAGTTTCTCTTAAAGAGTGTTAAAAGATTGGAGAAACTCTTTAGAGAAATCAAATGTGGTACTCTTCTCAAGCAATGAACAAAGTAACTTTGTGATTTTTGAGAAGTCTTTGATGAACCGCTAATAAAATTCCGCATGCCCCAAGAAACTTCTTATACCCTTCACCGAGGTTGGGGGAGGTAGCTTTTCAATAACTTGAATTTTTTCCTTTTGTTTGAAATTCGGTGTCCAAGAACTATCCCTTCTTACACCATGAAGTGACATTTTCCCCAATTTAACACTAAATTGGTATCCTCACATATTTTTAGCACCATATTCAAATTATTTAAACAATCATCAAATGAAGTACCAAAAACCGAGAAGTCATCCATAAATACCTCAATAAATTTCTCCACCATGTCGGAGAAGATGACCATCATGCACCATTGGAAAGTGGTGGGAGCATTACAAAGATCGAAGGGCATCCTCCTATATGCAAAAGTTTCGTATGGGCATGTGAATGTTGTCTTCTATTGATCCTCCGGGGCTATAAAAATTTGATTATAGCCCGAATACCCATCTAGGAAGTAATAGTGAGAGTGACCCCCAATCACTCAAGCATTTGATCGATGAATAAAAGGGGAAAATGATCCTTCCTAGTAGCATTGTTGAGCTTACTATCAGTCAATGCAAACTCTCCACCCCGTTACTGGCCTTGTTGGAATGAGCTCATTATTTTCATTCTTCACCACCGTGACACCTCATTTCTTGGGCACTACTTGCACCGGGCTTACCCATGCACTATCCGAGAGTTGATAGATAATACCCACATCAAGCCACTTCACCACTTCGGCTCTCACCACTTCCTTCATGTTAGGATTCAACCGACGTTAATGCTCCACCTAAGGTTTGAAATCATCTTCCATAAGAATTTTATGCATGCATAATGAATGGAAAATACCTCGAATATCCAAGATGGTCTATCCAATAGCCTCTTTGTGCTCCCTCAATACCCGAAGCAATTTATCTTCTTCCATTTCATTCAACAAATTAGAAATAATGACTGGAAGGGTAGAAGATTCTCCCAAATAAGCATACCTCAAGTGAGAGGGAAGAGGCTTTTGTTCGAGAGTAAGTGCTTTTTGGAGAGATGGTAGTGGCGGTGAAGAACTCTTTTTTAACTCCTCAAAGTAGGGGGCCCTCTTGTGTTGAACTTGATATTGTGGTGACGCACTGACGCCTCCAAGTAGTGAGCAATTTTTTCAACTTCATGATCATCATCCTCGATAGTCAAAGAATGGGCAATTCAAGACTCCAATGGATCCTTATAAATCCCACGGTTGAAAGAGTTTACCGCTAGATGATCAATTACATCCACCCGAAAACATGAATTGGACTCCGATGGATATTTAATGGCCTTCAACACATTGAAAGTGACTTGTTCATCTTGCACCCTTAAAATCAATTGGCCTTCTTGCACATTAATAAGAGCTCTCCCAGTTGCTAGAAATGGCCTTCCAAAAATGATTGGAATGTTATGATCTTCCTCCATGTCAAGAATAATGAAATCCGTCGGGAAAATGAATTTATCCACCTTCACAAGAACATCTTCAATGATATTCCGAGGATATTTAATAGATATATCCGTCAATTGTAGAGACACGGTAGTTGCTTTAGCTTCCCCCAATTCCAATTTCCTGAAAATAGACAAAAGCATCAAATTAATACTAGCACCAAGATCACATAAAGCTTTACTAAAATTAACATCACCAACAGTACATGGATTAGTAAAACTCCCTAGATCTTTAATTTTTGGAGGAAGCTTGTTTTGAATGATTGCACTACACTCTTCCGTTAGCTTCACCGTCTCATGCTCTTCAAGTCTTCTTTTGTTGGATAGAATATCCTTCATGAACTTGGCATAGCTTGACATTTGAGTTAATGCATCGGTAAAAGGAATGTTGATGTGTAGCTTCTTGAACACATCCAAAAATTTTCTAAATTGACTAACAAGCTTTTGCTTTTGCAACCTTTGAAGAAAGGGGATATGAGGCACATAAACTTTGATTGGTGTTGGAGCCTTTGATGTTGATGATTCCAACTCATTCTCCTTGGGCACTTCAACAATTTTTTCGGTTGTTTGAATAGGCTCATTCTCTTCAATGGGAGCATTACTTGATTGAGTTGTTGGTTTTGGTTCCATGATCTCGAGCAATTGTACCCCACTCCTTGTTGTAATAGCTTGAACATTCTCCCTAGGATTTGTTTCGGTGTTGCTAGGCAAAGCTCCTTGTTTCCTTTCTGAGAGAAGCTTTGCTATTTATCCCACTTGCTTCTCCAAAATTTTCAAAGAGGCACCATTGCATTCTTGATATTGCAATTGATGATTTGCTAGCTTGGTGATAGCCTATTTTCATCATTCTTTCTTGTCTTGTGACTTTGGATTCAACACATTTTGATTGTTGCCATAAGATAGATTGGGATGACTCCTCCAACCGAGATTATAAGTAGGAGCATATGGATTGAACCCTTGGCGTTGAAAATTTTGAGCATAAGCAACTTACTCGGTAGATGAAAAACCACTTACCACCAATGGACACATTGAACTTTGATGATTAGTCCCATATATCTCACATACCGGAGGGACTTGAACAATGTTGACAGGCCGAGAGGTATCTATTGAAAACTTTCAATTAAGTCCCTGGATCAATTGCATAAGAAGTCCACAGCTTAAAGGAAGTGACAGATCAATCCCCAAACTTCTAATCCTTGCAAGATTTGACTATTTTCTCCTCAATTTCTTCAATTAAGCATTCTTTTGCCTCTTTCTTGTACTTTCTCCATGAAGTTGAATGTTAAATTTATTTAACCACGAAATATGCACAATTGAGCAGGTATTTGTCCAATTTACTCAAAAAACACTACCATAAATGTATGAAATATGCATGTAAAATGCACTCAACAATGACATTTACGTAGCAAATCGAAAATTCGAGAGGTCGGTGAAAATGTGTTTGAACCACAGAAATATTTTCATTTTTTTGTCAAATTTGAACAAGCGGGATTTCCTTTTCATTTGATAATGATTTAAATCAGATTTTTATTACATTTTGATAGAAGTTGATAAATTTGTGTGGTTAAAATTTTGTAGGTTTCATAAAATATTTGGTTGAAATTAATTGTTAACTTTGACTTAGATTAAAATATGAATTAAAATCAACACCAAACGGGAGCTTTACTACATTCATCATATAAGTAATATTGAATACGTATTTATCTATAAATATGTTTTAATAACTTACATCTTATTGCCCTTGGTTAAAAAAATAATAAATTATTTTCTTCAAAATGACCCTTATGTTAGCGTCCAAATAAACAACTCTATATTTTTTAATTTTGATTATTCAAAAAGTTATTGGTTTTAAAATGTATTTATTTTAGCATAAATAGTAGTTTACCAATTATTCATCATGCTGATTATTTTAGCCCTCTCCATACTATTTATATTGTAAGATTATCTTGATTCTGCTATAAGTCTATGTTTGATTTACGTTGTAAACTTGTAATGATTCAGTTTTAGAATTGTATAAACATATGTATTGAATTAAAATGTGATATAAGATTGAAAAGGATAATCAATAGACATATTTTATAAATTATATGCATTGAATATAAGGACCGTATATTGGAAATTGAATTTATTGTTTAATTAAGTCAAAGTCATTCAACATTTATTTATGTAGATATATTAACAATTAAAAGATTTCTAGACATCCATGGTTTTATATATTAGCGATAATGATAGTGATTAGTGATAGTGACAGTGATAGTGAAGTGACGATTGGAGATGATTTTGATTTTTAAGCATTAATTAGTAATTTCAAGTGCTTCTCTAAAAAAAATAATCATTAGTTTTAATAAATATTATTACATTAATTGGTTCTTCTTTCTCCATATTAGTAAATTTTTTTATTCACGTTGTTACATTATTATTTTAATAAAAATTACTGACCGAACAATTGTTTAATAAAATTTATATGAACAAATTGTTAAAATATGTAATATATATCCTCTACATTGTAGTTATTTAAATTTATAATGAAAAACAGAAAATGAACAGAACCAATAAATAAATAAAAATGATGTCAAAATGATGAATGAATTGAAGAAATTTTAAGTTGTAAAAACTAATACAATTTAATTGAATTTACTTTGAAAAATCGTATATTTATTATTTATTTTAATTTGATAAGAAAAAACCCGAATTGAAATTAATTATCAATGACTAAATTGAATTTAGTTAATAAATTATAGATATTATTATAAGACTTAAATGATATAATTTAAAATGAATGAAATATTGAGGAAAAATAAAAATAAAATATTAAATGAAATTTTTATTTTTGATATTTGAGATGATTTTACGAATAATATGTTTATAATTTCCTCTCACTTGTTAGTTTGTATTAAATTTTATTGCCTTTCAATTGAGTTTATCTAATTTCGTGTTGTTGATTTATCGATTGAAGGCGAACTAATTCTCCACACATTCCTACAGTGAATGAGTAGGAGAGAAATAGAATGGATGGGTGAATTTTTGGTAAATGAAATGCCGTGATATGAATGCACAATTTTATTACTTATGTATATATATGATTGTCCATGTAATATATTTCTTCTATTAGTGGGGGTGGAGGGAGGAGAGTTGCAATTTTGTGTTATTGTTTTTAATAAAAAGAGATATAATGGGTTAATTTTATATGAATATTTTTACTGAAAGAAGGGTTAAGCTCTCTTTGATCAATACGGATGCCTTTTTCTTTGAAATTGCTATTTCAATTTATTTATTGATGGATTTTTGTAACACCCCAAGTTTAAGATTCTAAAATCTAGGCGTGTCAACTTCCATTCACATTAAGCGCGGAATTAAATCATTTACACAACTAAAATGTTCATTTATCTATTATAAAATTTTACCGAAATTTCGGCAGAGTCTCCTCTATAAATTGGACATAGCCAACCTGTAGAGGGACATCAAAACCATTTTAAAAATTTAAAACATCAATCACATCTGAATCACATTCGTCATCGCCAAAACCAATTCATTCATTCCCCACCTCCTCAAGCATAAGATTTTCCAAAAATATCAACAAACATTGACAAATGAAATAAGAAGTAATTTAATCTCTAATACGTCATCCACACTTAATTAAAACCAACTTCAACTAAACAATTATCAATAACAATGAATTAAGGAATAAATTTAAATAATAACTTGAATAAATTTAACTTTATTAAATAATGGCGACAGCAGGTACTGTCTGAGTTAGTCGTTGAGTGCTCCCCTCTGATCATCTAACTTTCATCACCTGAAATGTTGGGGAGGGATTGAGGTGAGCTAAAGCTCAGTAAGTAAACTGTATGCATGAATGCATGCTTATGACATGAATGCTTTTTAAAAATTCCATATATGTATCCCCTTTTTCTTTACTTTCCAGATCATTCAAACATTTCAAACTTTCACTTAACATTTCAAAACTTTCACTTCATTTCCATCGTGAGCTCACTTGATGTAACTTCTAGTCAATCAGAATACAGTGGGCAATTTCTTATTTGGAACTAGATTACATTCACATTTCCACCGCAAAGCGGTTTAACATTCACTTTCCCACCGCAAAGCGGTTTAACAGTCCACCGTAAACGGTTGAACATTCTGTCGCTAAGCGACTTAATTCGGGTACGCCGGTCCCCCGCGCCCCATTTCCCACTCGCAACTTTCATGAACTAGAAGTACACCCATTCTTTCTTTAAAAACTTGGGATACCTAACTTTTGAACAAACTTGCACCTTGACACATTTCTTTCATTTAAAAATATTTCACTTCCCAATTTCGATGCCAATGCATGCTTGATGATGCAATGACATGATAATGTTCATACTTGAACATTCTTCATAATAACATATACTCTCACAAAGTAAATGAAATTCATCAAAGCAAGTAAGTTGCAAGACAGTCATTTACACATAACTTTCACATTTACATTTAACTTTGATGAAAATAGGGGGAAGTTTACTTACTTGTTCACCTTAATATTTACCGTTTCTAGACTTGCAGGTGGAAAAGTCTCGGATGCTCGTGACGTCAATATGCCCAAAAATTCCTAATTATTTCCACTCATTAATAAGGAGTAACTTTTAAATCAATAATGTGGCCTCACGCTATGACCATTACATTAAACATTAAATACGAATCACATAATCAATTCCAATGTACATTAGAAGGTCATTCCATCTCTTAATTCAAACTAAACTCAAATTTACATGGTTTAACTTAACGTTATAAAATCACCCCCACAAAGTTTCAACAATTTCTCAAATCTTATAGCCAACATATCTCCAAACTTCAAAATTTTATATATATATATACATACTAAAAAAAATTTTAGGAATTTATTTACGTTTATACCACTTTCCAAATTTCTAAAATTCTCAAATAAACCAAATTTAAGTTAAGGAAAATTCTAATTAGGTCCAAATATGAAATTCCTTCATACAATGCGAAAAACCCATATCCATATATTTGAAAACTGAAAATCTATTTTATTTTATTTTATTTATTTATTTATTTATTTTTTTTGAAATTATATATCTTTATATAAAATGTATACATACATACATATCGCCCAAAAATCCGAGTTTAACATATAAAAATTTGGAATTTCCATCAACACCCAATCTGAAAAGTTTGAAAATTACATACCAATACACACATTCAACAACTTTGCATCCATGATGAACATTACTCAAACCCAAAATTAGCTTTAAAAATTTTCGAAATCCACATACAATTAAAATCTGAAAATATGAAAATCTTACATATATACATACACAATAATGTATAACTACACCTAAACACCTTACCCATCAATTTTAACGGTCAAAAATCTGAAATTAACCTAAAATCTTGATAATTCAAACTGAAATTATACATAAATACAATATATATACATGCTTGTGTGTGTGGCTCGGTTGAGTGTGTGAGTGCGAGTGTGAACGCGCGAGCGGGTGTGTGCGTGCGCGTGAAATCCGTGAGCGTGCCCCGGGGGAAAAGGGAGGAGTGTTACCGTGGGGATGGTGGCTGGTGGTGGGCGTTGCAGGCGTGGTGGTGGCTGTGGTCGGAGGAGTCGAGCTCGACCGAGAGTGGGGCGAGAGAGAGAGAGATGCAACTGAGAGAAAGAGGCGGGGAGAGTCTCGAACGAGAGAGGAGTCTGAGGTTATTAGGCTAGGTTTATGTATAAACTTTAGAAAATTTGCAACTAAATCCCCAACTCTCATAATTTAGTAATTTAAGTCCAAAACTTTTATTTGACTCCCCAATAGCCCCTAAACTTACCCCAATATCAAATTAAATGAAATTTGTCACTTAAATGTAAAATTGCACGTAACAACATATAAACTTTCTAATTGGCGCATTGATCGAAACGGCGTCCAAGTCCTTCCACTGCAAATTAATTCAAATTATAGACATTAAAGATCATAAATTTATAATTTATAATAACATTAACATAAATATACGTGAAATTTAAAATTGCACGAAAACTGAAAAGTGGTCTTACAATTTTGTTGCAAACATCTCTCCTTCAGTCATGAATTGAGTTTCTCATTCCATTGCTTTCAATTTCAACCTGGAGTATATTGCATGAATTTGATTACAATCATCAGTTGTTAAATACAAAGTGGTTATTGATTACTCACTGGTTCTTTGATTGACAAGAGGCTATTAACCTGTTGGTCATTGAAAATAAAGTGTTTAAGGGGCAGAGAAGTGAGGATTCTACCATATTAAGATTAATCAACTTAAGCTTGATGTAATCTGTCTTCTAATTTAACTAGATCTGTTATTATCACATCTTAAAAGGCAGTTTCTAAGAATAGTTCAAAATTGATTCATAGCATGTTTGGATAAGCTTAAATGGGTGCAATGCTTTTAAGATACATTAGGACCAGAACTTATGCAAGGAACTTACCCGATAATGAGTTTTGCTATCTAAGGACCGTTATGGTTACGATCGTTGTTCATCTGGGATTCAGTTGGGAGCTCCCCTGTCATTAGGTGACCAATTTTTTTGACATTCCTCACTGGGCAGGTGTCAGCTCCAATACATGAATTTAGTTTAACTTCAGCAAGACAACTAATACAATAACCGAGATGCTTATTAAATGTTTACTCGCAAGAGTATTTCAAGTATCAGATAAGTCTTTGTTCAGTTAAGTCTATATCAGGTTTTGACAATTTTTAATGTCTATTTTGTCACTCTATATAGTTAATTCATGGTTCAGATTTTAACTAAAGCGGGTGCTTGGCAACCATCGTTAAACATTTTCAGATTTCTTAACAAGCCTTGGTGATGGGAATAATTGAAGGCTCGACAAAGAAAATTAATCATTCGAGCCAAATAATTCTCAAGTCTTTTTTGAAGGACTCCCGGGGTATCAAAGAATAAGATTCAAGACTTAAACAAGCGATTAGAGTTAAAAAACAAGTCAAGAATTAAATTGGGAGCAAATGAATGAAAAATGGAGCTTCAGCCAAGACCAGTCGACAGATCTTCCTTGCGGTCAACCGAACTTCTGCAGAAAAATTTTGTTCAGCCCCAGTCAGTTTCGGTTGAGGAATGTTCAACCGAAACACGCTGTTTTGAAAAAAAAAATGGGGTTTTTTGTGCAATTTTCAGAATTTCCCTTTTACCCCATATTTTGTACAATAAATATACATTTTCATTTCAAACCCTTAATTAACTTTGGATGTTCATGAAGCTTGGTCTTGAGAGACTCCTTTGGGTAAAGGTAAACCCTTGTTAATCTTGTATTCTTCTTGAAAATTAATCAACTACATTTTGAGTATATTATTCTTGTGTTGTTGTTTATTTTCGCCACCTTGAAATTTGTTTAGTTGATACCCATTGGGCTTGGTTCTTTAGCAAATGAATTTTGGGTTATATTTAAACTTGGGTTAAGGTGTTATATCCTTTATTTTACCATTTTAGCTTTTTTGGGAAGATTTTAAATAACTGTGGGAATTCTTGATCAATATACCAAGGGAGTCCTCATCATTTGGTATCAGAGCTTGACTCTAATTTGGTAAACATATCCTTTACATTTCTTCTTGTTGTTCTTGTTATTCAAAAAAAAAAAAAAAATCACAAAAAAAATTTGAAAATTTGTATGCCCATGAGTATTTCTTGATCATTACATATTGAGTATTGTCTTTGTTCTCATTCTTGAGATTGTTGAGGCTTACAATTCATCAAACACTCATAATTCCATATTATTCAAACTTTGCTTACAAAGTGTTTGATAAATTGGCCCACATAGAGTTTTCATGTTAAAATCCACTTTTCTCTACATCAAACACTTCCTAGTCATTTACTCGTTCCTTGTCAAGCCCTTGTGACCTTGAAATTTTTTCCACAAATTCGTAGCCACCTTCTTGTGTTTATCCATTCCTATAACTCTTCCTTGGTTGTGGTTTCATGCTTCACAAGAATTATAATTTTCTCGGTGTAGTTGATTGCATCCCCTTGGGGAATTGAGTGAAACATGAGTGAAATAAATTCTTTCTGATAACACCTCCATACTTGCACAACATGAATCAAGAATTGTGTGAGATGTTGCAAGATCTTTCCACCACTTTTGCTAGGCAAGTAGAGGAGACGGAAAGAAGATTGGGAAGAATGTTGGGATAGATTGGGTGCTAAAGTAGAGACCCCACCATCAAAGTCTAATGTTGATGGGAGGGGAAATAGAAGAAAGATTAGGGATGACTATGATGAGAGCATGGGTCGGAATAGAGGAGTGCGGTATGATATGGGGTTTGATAGGGAAATATCTATGGTCACTAGGAGGGCTCCCAACACCCAAACTAAGGCTACTGAGTTGGATAAGCAAAGAGACACAAGGTGCCTTGTGAAGGAGGAGAGTGATCCCATTCTGGACATGAAGAGGCAAATGAATTTTTTTGAAGAAGAGTTCATTGTATGGGAGTGCAAATAGAATGTTGGGGTGCAAAAGGGGAGTGATAGTGAGCTAGTTGAATTGCAAGAGGTGTCCTTAGATAAGGAAGTTGAAAAGAAGGAGGGGGAGTTAAAATTAGAAATAGTTGATGAAGCTCCAAATTCTCATGTGGATGATAAACACGCTGTTTTGAAAAAAATGGGTTTTTTGTGCAATTTTCGGAATTTCCCTTTTACCCCATATTTTGTACAATAAATATACATTTTCATTTCAAACCCTTAATTAACTTTGGATGTTCATGAAGCTTGGTCTTGAAAGACTCATTTGGGTGAAGGTAAACCCTTGTTAATCTTATATTCTTCTTGAAAATTAATCAACTACATTTTGAGTATATTATTCTTGTGTTGTTGTTTATTTTCGCCACCTTAAAATTTGTTTAGTTGATACCCATCGAGCTTGGTTCTTTAGCCAATGAATTTTGGGTTAGATTTAAACTTGGGTTAATGTGTTCTATCCTTTATTTTACCATTTTAGTTTTCTTGGGAAGATTTCAAATAGTTGTGAGAATTCTTGGTCAATATACCAAAGGGGTCCTCATCACTTGGACTATTGCTTAGTGAACCAACCCTGATGATGGCCTTATGCATGAAGCGGTATGTTTATATAAATTACCAAGAAAAGCTAATTAGGAGAGTACCAGTGTATTTTAATAGACATAAAATTTATTGTGTAGAGCAAGGAGTACAAATATAACCGAGCAGCATTTGATCATAGGCAAGATCCATGATTGAAAAACATGCCAAATATGTAGAAAGTGAAAATGCTACTGATGGCCAAGGAACTCAATCTCACACAAGTCAAAGCGCCCTACAAGTAAGGTTACTTATTTGTTCGATTTATCATTTAAACAACTTACAAGTGCCTACTATTTATAATACTATTACTTATTTTGTATAGAGCGAAATGAATATATCAGATGTATCGGTGTGAAAATGAGTATTTTGTAAGCCATAAAAGATTTTGTGGAAGCAACTGAAAGTTGTCACTGGAGTGCTCAGGCTCGATTATGAAATCAGATAGTGGCAAGAGGATCTATGATGTTCCTGAAAACTAGATGGATGTTGGACTGAAGGAAGGTTATAAGGAAATTGTCCCTAAATGCAATAGAGTTTGTCACAATTTAAAAGTCACTAGGCATAAAGGTCAGCATAAATTTTATGATGCTTCCAACATTAGAAATGCTAACAACATAGATTTTGACAAGGTTCATCTATTATGGAAACCCAAAACCCTTCAATAGACTCTTCAGTGTCTTTGCTGCAGACTGCTGAAAATCATGAGCAAGAACACCCTAAAGGTGAAGTATGTAAGTTATTAAGTGACAGTAGCATACACGAGTTTACAATGAGGCATCCGCTAGACGATTCAAACATCATGAAGAACTATTGTCAGTACTTGAGACAGTGATCGTGTTGGATAGTGAAGATAACGAGGATGAAAATATATCTGAAAGGTCCAAATTGTCACTTGGTCGAAAATGCTTTTCAAGGAAGCGAAAAATGTTCCCACTGATTTCTGCTTACTGTTTTATTAACTTCAAATACCAGAGCTATTTACAATGTAAACATTCTTCAAGTTTTGAATTACAGGTATTACAGGCATGCTATTTATGATAACTAAATTTAATGGCATCCTGTGCACAACTTCTTCATATTAGGTATGGCGAAAGAACAATGGACTGGTAAATTGCGTAACGCAATGTTTCTGGCTTCCGTTGTGGTTCGACTGAAGCATATATTGTTTGGAAAATTCTATCACAGATAAATTTATCTACGATCCAAAATCATCATGCTGAATTATCAAGAATTAAATAACTGAAGCGGAAGCGTACCTTAATCAAATATGATTCACGATGAACGATTCGGTTGGTTGGATCTTCCAAATCAATACGTAGTCCTTATTTTCTCTCTGATGATGGGATGTCAGATAGAATGAATAGTACGTACGATTCAGGGACCATAACCGACTTTATATACTAAATTTCCTGTTAACCTAATTCGGCTAATCATGAAATTAGGTAATGGCCTGGTATCTACACATAAAAGCTCATACATTAATTAGATGCATTAAAACCTGATATATATAAAATCCTTATTTGATCACTTTAATGGGCTTAACCAAATTTGATAGCCTTTTATTCAATCACAATAATTCACATATAAGCCCACACGATTGATTAAAATCCTTACAATCTCTCACTTGGGCTATATATGTAACCTTACAATTGTGTATCAATTATAACCTTATGAGTACTCAGAATTTTTCTATCATTACTGAATGCATCCCCAAACAATCCGGTCCATCAATTATATCAACATAGGATCAAAGCGGCTTTCGCTACATTAATCGTAACTAAACCTATCAATGGTCACGTATATCGACATAACTGAATGACATGGATCAAGTATGGATGTGTAGCGTGGAAATTACATGTAATGTGATCTTCAACATGCCTATTTTCAACTGGTCCAACTTTAGTGAGATCATCCTCAAACGAGTTCAGAGATAATAAACCTGAAACCATACAGCTGTAAATAACTTTAACTTTAAACCGTATCCAAAAGGACAGTAAATGTGTCTAATGCACCCAAAATACAAACTCCCACCGAAACCAAATATCCTTAAGAAATACAACACCCATATGAGTATTGTTCTCATGAAAGACCTTGGGTTGTAATACTTTAGTAAGCGATTCGCAATTATGGAGTTTGTCCCAATGTGCTCTTATTGACACGTGTCCACTCTGAACTGTATCCTTCACAACCAGGAACTTATGTCAATGTATTTTGACTTAGTTGAGCTCCTATTGTTACTGGAATATAAATCTGCTGAGTTATTGTCACAATATAACTTTAGTGGTCTTTCTATACCGTACATAATATTTAGCCCAGTGACAAAATTTCGCAGCTATATTCCATAATTAGATGCCCCCAAAAAAATGCTACAAACTCTGCTGCCAAGTGAAAGAAGCTAAAGTGTCTGTTAAGTACTCCTTCCGGAAATAGCTCCTCCAACTAGCAGATAGATGTAGCCTGATATGGATCTTCTACTGTTGGCATCTAGCAAAAATCAGAATCATAATACCATATGATCTCCAACTGATCCGATTTTCTGTATGTGAGCATGTAATCTTTTGTTCTCTTTAAATACCTTATAACCCATGTTTGACTGCTTTCCAAATGATCAATCCCAGGGTTACTTAAATATCTCCTTAGCATCCCAACAATGTACGCAATATCTGGACGCTTACAAACTTGAGTATACATCAGATTTCCTATAGCTAAACTATATGAGATCTTCTGCATTTCCTTAACTTCAGGATCACTTTTCGGACATTAGTTGTGACTAATTTGTCTCCCTTAGTGATAGGGGTGTCCATTGATTTACTGTCTTGCATGCCAAACCTCTTAAGTACTTTATCGATATATCCCTTTCGTGACAATCCAAGAATACCCCGAGAGCAATCCCGGTGTATTTGAATTCCTAATACAAAAGAGATGTCACCAAGATTTTTAATCTCAAAATTCCTTTATAAAAAATCTCATAATTTTATGTGACATTCCTATATAATTAGTGGCAAGCAATATGTTTTCAACATATAAAATCAGGAAAATACACTTACTCCCACTGAACTTGTAATACACATAACCATCAACATCATTAATCTCAAAACCAAATGAGATAATTGCTTGATGAAATTTGTATTACCCTTAATGGGAAGTTAGCTTGAGTACACAATGGATTTCTTTAATTTGCAAACCATATTCTTTGGGTCTACTGACACAAAGCTTTCTGGTTGCACCATATACATCGTCCCATCAATGTCACCATTGAGAAACGCCACCTTAGTATCCATTTGATGTAACTCAAGGTCAAAATGTGCAACAACCTAACTTTCCTGAAAGAGTCTTTCATCGAAACAGAAAAGAAAGTCTCTTTGAAGTCAATGCCATCAATTTGTGTAAAGCCCTTAGATACAAGACGAACCTTATATCTTTTCACATTACCTTTCAAATCCCCTTTGGTTTAAAAATCCATTTAAGATCAATGGGCTTCGTATCTTCTGGTAATGGGACAAGATCCAAAACTTTATTATCTTGCATATGCTTATACTTCTTATTTATGGCGTCAATCCGCTTTTGAGAGTTAGAACCCTACATGGCCTGATAGAAATTGATCGAACCATCTTCCACCATTACATTATTTTCCTTATGTTCTTGGAGAAATACTATTTAATTATCCTGAATAGCATTTTTCCCTTTCTCTCGTGGATCTCCTTAATTGCTTTAGTTATTGAGGTTGTTGAGTTTGTACTTCTGAAATTTACCTTATTTTGGATGGGAGGTTCTTCAATATTGTCGAATTGAGGTTCCGGATATGCTTGTTGATCAATGACATGCATAAAAGACAATATCTCTAACCTTATTTCTCCCCCAAACTCAACATCCTCAAAAAATGTTGCATTTCCCGTTTCAAAAGTTGACTTAAGTGTGGAATCATAAAATTAATAGCCCCTTAAACGCTCAGAATAACCAATAAAGTAGCTGTTGACTGTTTTGGAGTCCAATTTCTTTATGTGGCCTATAAAGCCTAGCCTTAGCTGGACATCCCCAAATGTGAAAATGCTTTAGACTAAGCTCTGTGCCTGTCAAAAGCTCCTAAAGTATTTTAGCAGTAGCTTTAGTTGGTACTATGTACGATCTTTCTTTAAATGTCTAGATTTCTGGCAAAGAAACGACTCTCAATATCTTTATGTGGTTTTTTTTTTTTTTGTTTTGGACCCTTAGCAACTTTATGTTCTTTATTTGTTTACTTGCCCTTATCTTTAGAGGTGTTTTCCAAGTGAACACTTTCAGTTCTGTCCTACTTCAACTTTTCTTCCTCTTGCACACAAAATAGAATGAGCTCATTTAGAGTTCATTTCTCCCTTTGATAGTTACAACTGACCTTAAATTGACTGAATTGTGCAAGAAGCTTGCACACTATGAAATGAGCTCATTGAGAGTCCATTTATACTTTGACAGTTATAATTAACCTTAAATTAACTATATTGTGCAGGAAGCGATATCAATACCAAATGCACGAGTAAGTCATTAGACAAGTCGAGTTTTAGTTCCTTAAGTTTTGAAGCAGTGTGAGACATCTACATGATGTACTCCCTTATTTTCCCATTGCCTTTATACTTTATTGAAATCAAGCTTTGCATAAGCGTGCTTGTTTTAGCCTTATCATTTTTCGCAAAATGTTTCTTAATTTCGGCAAGGAATTCATTGTCATCATTTACCTCCTCAGATACTATGCCACTAAAGGCTTCCGAAATACCGCGCTTAATGATCATTAGACTCATGCGACATGAGAAATCTCACTTCTCAAAGTTCCTCCTTTGATTATATGAACTTTCATCTGTCAGAGGAGCAGGTTGCTCAATCCTTAGTGCACGGTCTAGATCTATGCACCCAAGAACTATATGAATGTTCTCGTTCAATCCTTGAAGTTGTTCCATAAACACATGGATTAAATTTGAGTTTGTAGATATACTACTAGCAGAATTTGAAACAGAATAGAGAACACTTAAATAAAATAGCTCACATAAATACCTTATTATGCAAATCATACTTTCAAACAATGGTAGGGCCCATCACAAGATACCTAGCACAACATCAATATTTAGTATTTGGACATAAATATTGACTTGTAAGTGGTACTCTTGGTGTAGTAATCAAACACTGACAGTAAGACATGTCAACCAACAAACATTTCTTTGGACCGATTTATTGATCACACGTAAAACCAAATAACCGTTACGTATTTATCACCACAAGTTCATGTGAAATTCGGGCCAAATATTGACCTTTCTTTGGGCCGATCAATATCCGCATGAAATAACACACAAACACCTAATTTTCCTTTGGTGTAGTGATCAAACACTGGCAATAAGACATGTTAACCAATAAACCTTTCTTTGGAACGATTTATTTGTCACATGTTAAACCAAATAATTGCCACATGTTTATCACTACAGGTGCATGTGAAATTCGAGCCAAATATTGACCTTCCTTTGGGCCGATCAATATCCGCAATGAATAACACACACAAATACCTTCTAATATTCAAAGTTAATTAATATCCACAAGAGAGGTTGCTTTGACAACATGTTGCTTCAACTAACTTACTTTCAAATATTATATCTCTCAAAAGATTCTGATATACCAAGATTTGAAACTGAAATCACTGATTTGCATATATTTTGACTTTAGGATTTGAATTATAGAATTCAAAACTTTAGAATAAAACAATCCTTAAGTTGAGAGAGTCAATTGCAATATTCTTAAACTTTTGGTGGCCAATTGTGAAAAAATATAAGTTTGAAGGACTTAAATTACAATTTTCCCAAAACTTTATTGGCCAATTTGGAGAAATTCCAAACTTTAGGCCCCAATTTGAAAGAAAATCAAACTTTAGAGGGTCCAAAATAGTGAATTTGGAAACTTTAAGGACTAAATTAGAAAATTTTCAAACTTTAGGGGCTGAATATGAAAATTTTCAAACTTTACGGACCAAATTTGAAATTTTGAGAACTTTAGGTGATGTATTAGAAAATTTTCAAACCTTAGGGGACTGAATTAGAAAATTTTCAAACTTAAGGGGACTGAATTACAAAATCCAGAACTTTAACAGGCCCAACTTAAATAATTTTATAAATTCACGGGCTGATTTTATAAAATCAAGAACTTTAAGGACCAACTTAAACTATCTCATAACTTTAGATTTTAAACATAAATATAGAGTAAACAGGAGGCCCTGAGGTGCAAATAGTTCAAACTATCCAAAATTGCACAAGAAATCCCTGAAGAATTCTAATTTCCAGCACAAGTCCTTGCCTTAAAATCGATTGGTAGCTAGGGTTTTGAAACCCTAACCGCTGCATCCGCACAACCCGGCAGCTCGTCCCGGCTGTAACGCATTCTCCAGCGTTCTGGAAACAGCCGCGCGCAGCTAGTGTCGCAATCATCTACTGCAGAGGAACCACACGCACAAGCAGCGCCCGACTGCTCCTTGCGCGGCACCGGTCGCCAGTGCCGTCGAAGACTGGACCGCCGGCCACACTTAATCCACAAATCTTGAGTCCGAACTCAACTCCAAAACCAGATTCAAAACCATTCTCAACAATCCAAAATCGAATTCAACAGAAAATTTTTGCCTTAATTTCGAAAACTATATACATACAGGAATGAATATATATATACCCACAAAAATCAGATACAAAACCAAATTGAGCAATCCATATTCAACCGATTTAATTCATGATGAAACCAACAGATATGCATATTTATCAATTCACGAAATCAGCCCACTATTCGCATAAAAATACGCACATAAAATATCGATTTGGTTTCACATATATGCGCTTGAAATAGATCTGATAATTCAACTTGATGATTGACTCTGATACCACTTGTTTGGAAAATTCTATCACAGATAAATTTATCTACGATCCAAAATCATCATGCTGAATTATCAAGAATTAAATAACTGAAGCGGAAGCGTACCTTAATAAAATATGATTCACGATGAACGATTCGGTTGATTGGATCTTCTAAATCAATACGTAGTCCTTATTTTCTCTCTGATGATGGGATGTCAGACAGAATGAACAGTACGTACGATTCAGGGACCATAACCGACTTTATATACTGAATTGCCTGTTAACCTAATTCGGTCCATCATGAAATTAGGTAATGGCCTGATATCTACACATAAAAGCCCATACATTAATTAGATGCATTAAAACCCGATATATATAAAATCCTTATTAGATCACTTTAAATGGGCTTAATCAAATTTGATAGCCTTTTATTCAATACACAATAATTCACATATAAGCCCACACGATTGATTAAAATCCTTACATATATTAGATCTTGCTTGGATGGTTTATTCGTCAATGAATGATGAAGATGAATAAATTACTCTTAATTAGCTTTGTTTATTGTAATGTGCTTTTTGGTGGGGTTCGTTGGGTTTATATTCAGGGATCAAGCATTGTGTTTGCTTTTTAAAACTTTGGGAGAGTTTTGTTTTTGCATTTGTATTTCTGCATTTTTAATTGTTTTGGACTTTCTAAATTAAGATTTTGATGAAGAATTTAGGAATGTTTTAGCGGGTACATGGTTTTATTAGCATTGAAGAAAGAAATCTCATACTCCTGTTCAAGGAATTTAGCTCATGCCAATGATGTTATTTATTGCTAACATTTCGCTAGATGTTTTCTATTGATGCTTGACTTACTTTTTTTTAATGTGGTCATTGAACTTCGAAAATAAGAGTGGTTTGTACTATTTTTAGGGTTAAATACTACTACGGATCGATTATGTGTTCGAGTTGACAAAATTTGTAATACTCTTAAAAACATAATTAATATTATTTAAATTGTCACTTGATGTTGTTTCCTGCTATGGATTTTTTTTCATTATTACGCTTCAGTACTTTATACTTTGTTAAAAAAAATTTCGTTCATCGCACTAGTATAAATAAAAATGATATGTTACCCGACTCGGGCACAATGAATTGTCCGACGTGTTGGATGCAACGTGCACATCTTGAGTGCAATAGGTGCAAATTCTGCCAAATTACCGCAGCCAAGCCATCGCTGCCATCCTCACTTTTTCCCCCAACCCAATATGCCAACACACACAGAAAGACTCCAAATTCTATTGTTCTCTTTGTAATGTATAGTGAGAGAGCGTCCATGGAAAGAGATATATGTACGGGTACATATAAGCATACATTCCAAGAAATTATCATTTTGAGAAAGAAGTAAAGCGAAAATCAAGTCCATTTGTAGGGTTCTTTTCTTTTCAAATCAAACTATAAAAAAGCCCCAAAACCAGCTTCCCATTATTGGGGGAAAAAAAAATCGATAAAATCTTATCTGCAAAGAAGAGACCAGAATGCTGAACGTGAACTTCAGCCCGACGATCAGGTCCTGGAATTTAAGATCTTCACATTGATATTATCGAGGTCAGTTTCGATTTTCTACTATCTCCATTAATTTTCAATTATTTATTCTGGGGATTTTAGTTGATTTTAAGCTCCACATTTTCCGTTTCTGTCCCATATCTTGAGTTTTGGGTTTAATTTATAATTGGATTTCGAAGACATCAATTTGAACTTACTATTTGGATTGAAATTTGATTGTTGCATAACCAGATCTGAGTGAACTTTGATTTGGTTTTTGGATAATAGATTTTGCATTTTCGTTTTATCTGATATAGTTTGAAATAGGTAACGAGGGAACATACATGAAGGAAGCCCGAGAAAAGACAGTCTCTTTAGAGAAACAAAAATGAAGTCTGGCACACCTCTGGATTATGCTGTTTTCCAGCTTTCACCTGAACGTTCGCGGTAAGGACATTCTCTGTTTGTTAACTTTTTTTTTTGAAAAAAATAAAGAATGTAATGTTTTTGTGGTAAAATATTTGATAGAAAGTGGATTGAGAAAATATGTGTGGTTAAAAGTAGTTTTGGGAAATGTGTTGTTTAAAAACAATTTGCCAAACCGAAGCTAGTTTTATTACTTGATGTTAGTTTCAGAACAAATGCCTAAACAGTTCTCATCATTAGTTATTAACTGTGGGTGCTTTTGGGACAGATGTGAATTATATGTTTCCAGCTATGGAAACACGGAGAAACTAGCGTCGGGACTGGTTAAACCATTTGTATCACATTTAAGGTTTGCGGAGGAACAAGTTGCATCTGATGCTGAAATAGTGAAGCTTGAAGCTGGAAGGCAAAAGAGTTCCAAAACATGGTTCACGAAGGGAACAATCGAGAGGTAGTGTGTCTTGCAGCTTACTAATTAATTTAAATGCATAAACCCATATATCAATGTAATTTGGAAATTCTATTGTACAGGTACGTTCGGTTTGTAAGTACACCTGAGGTTTTGGAACTGGTCAATACCTTTGATACTGAGATGTCTCAATTAGAAACAGCCCGAAAAATATATGCAGAGGTAGTTATTTTTGTATAATCTCTAGATGTTCATTTAGTATTTGCTTTAACCGCAATGTACACTGATTTTCTCTCCACCATTCATTAATTCCAGGACAGAGGAGATCAGCTTTCTGGTATGGGCTTGTGTTTTCTCAATTCAGTTTTGTTTGTATAATTTTTCTGTTCAAATTTGATTTCCCATGTAATCTGAACATAGAAAAGGAAACATTATCATGTCTTTAAATAGTTATTTGTGTTTAACTAAAGTTTTCTCTATAATATTTGTTTTCTTGTTTGAGTAATCTTTCAGGAAGAGGTATATCTCTTAATTATCCTGTACTTCTTTTAGTAACTATTATCTAACTCAGCAACCTCTAGAGGATTGCCATCTTCTTTCACCGCCTGCTAAAGTTATTGTCCTTGCTTGTAAATGGTCAACAAATCAGTCATTTATTAGTTTCACTAGCGTCCGTATTCTTGTCCAAAACAACAAGAGAGAGGACTAGATGACATATGACATCCCCTGTAGTATGCATAACATTTTGTTGGGGAGCCAGGTTACCATAAAAAGGTAAAATAAAAAATAAAAAATCGGACACTGGTTTCACACATATCTGAAGTTCGGATCCATAAAATCTGGTCGCTGTTTTGCATTATTTGTGGATCTTATACTGTAAGTCTTTGAGATATATATAGTTCACAAGGTTATTTTTTTACTAATATTTCAGCATGTTCATTAGTCTCTTTGAATCATCACTAAAATGAAGGGGTTCTAAATATATTATATTGCTTGATTGACCTAAGCAAGCGGAATTGCATACTGTATGTTTCTCTTTGTGTTTTGTAATACTGAGAAAACAAACATTTTGTTGAACATTGTCATTCTAACTGCGTTGCAATAGTCATTTATTAATCTCTTCGTGAGGCAGTTTAGTCATCAAGATCTAAGCCACTAAGACACTGCGAATAATATTTCGTTTTGGAATATGATTGAATTTTTCATTTGTTGGTGTGTGGATTTATTGTTTATACTCAGTCTTACTTGATCTATGAATTGCTCTAGCCGGTGGTAAATCAGGTGTGACAACTTCAGCTGATGCGACCAAGTATTATTTCTTCCTTCTCTCATTCATATAACATCCTTCTAAATTTTAAACTGTGGATTGGGTACTCTGATTATATTTCTGTTTTCGCTTAATTGTCACACGGCTTTTCGTAATAGTAATTTGTGCTATGTTTTCATTTTAACTTAGATAATTGTTAGTTGCACTTTCTTAAGGCAGACATGTATGTGCTATATTATAACTAAAACTTATATCATTACGCAGTATTAGAATGGTAAACTTTATTTGTCTTTTGGTAACTTGAGTTCATTGATGAGGTGGGTTCTTGCTGGAAAATTTGAGCTCAATCTACGTATGGAATTTGAGAGTTTTAAGCTATGAAGGGCACAGATGACTAGAATTGCGTTGAACTTGTGATCATTTAGCCCGTGTTCGGGAAATCTTGTTTATAATAAACACAATTTCCAATACCGATTTTTAATCTCACATTTTTTCTCTCTCTAATTTTTAACCACTCATCTTACCTAGAAAACACAAATAACACCAATCATTATTATTTATAACAGTTTCCGAACAGGGCCTTAGTTGCAGTTTACCATGAGTCAAGCCTGGTTGCACGATCTTGGAAAAACCTGATTCTCATTTAGCTGTCTTTAGTTGTAAAATGTTTCCGTGCTTTTCTTTTATGTAATATGCTCTTGTTGATATGTTGAAAGGCCACCAAGAATCATCAGCTTCTCTTTCTTTTTCTTTTCTTCCCAATCTGAGAGTTGTACCCTCATTCTTGTTTTCTGTGGTCTCAACAATATAGGAAGGAATTGCTTAGAGCCATTGATGTACGGCTTGTCACAGTTCAGCAGGACTTAACAACAGCTTGTGCTCGTGCCGCCTCCGTCGGTTTCAATGGTGATACAGTCTCTGAACTTCAAATGTTTGCAGAATTTTTTGGTGGCCATCGTTTAAAGTAAGAACTCTAAAAATCCTTTGTTTCTCACAAATTCAGCCACAACTCTAGATACTGCCCTTCCATCGCGTGTTTAATATGTGTGCGGATAATATAATACGCATGCCCAAATAGTCCTCTTTAATTATGTTGGTTAAATAGCAATAGAACTCACAAATTATTCCTTTCCTGAAGCAGGCCTGGCACATTTCTAGTTTGGAACATTAAATTTTTTTTTTTTTTTTTTTGTGGTTTCAAGACCATGATTGTAATTACTCACCATTTTGACTTCCAGTTCGCACATAAAATTTGATCCAAACAAGATGCAATAAAGGAGAAAAAAATTCACCGATTTCCTAAATCACGGTGCAAAAAATATCTCTATATAATTCACCAATAATTTTTTAGAACTGTTAAATTCATATTCCCCATGTGCAAAGGCAAACGAAATACAAAAGGAATCTGCTCTGGAGAATAATTGCCCTTCAGTGAAATTAAAATTTCTATAATTTCAGAATCTAAATAAATTTTTTGTTTCTTCACAGTGACGCCTGCAGCAAATTCATATCTTTGTGCGAGAGACGGGCAGATTTAATCAGTCCATGTGGAACACAGGATGGAGCCGTCCGATCTTCATATGGGTCGGACATGTCCATTGATGAGGACCCCTCCCCTCAGCCAACAGGGACCCACCCATCCCAGACCCAACATCAAAGAGACCCCTTTAAGATTCATCAGCTCACGCCACCTTCTCCGTCCTTTGCAGTACAATGCACTTTCGGCCAAGAATCCAGCATTGAAAGGGATGACTCAAATGAACAAAATGACGATGTTGTCAAAAAAGAAATGAAGAAAGAAGAGAGTTCAAGCGCTGATCAGACAGAATCGACTCGCACGAGTCATCATGTGAGGCGACTCAGCGTGCAGGACCGGATAAGCCTGTTCGAGAATAAACAGAAGGAGACTTCGGGGAGTGGTGGGAAGGCTGCGGTCCGGAAATCGGTGGAGCTTCAAAGGCTGTCGTCTGATGTGTCATCTGCCCCAGCTGCTGTAGAGAAAGCTGTGTTGAGAAGATGGAGTGGTGTCAGTGACATGAGCATTGAGTTTAGTGCTCCAAAGAAAGATAATGAGAGCCCACTGTGCACTCCATCCTCTGTGTCGGGTTTGCCATCCAAGTCTGAAGAGAAAAAAGCTTTGAATTTGAATGAAACAATTGCAAGTTCAGAGAAAAAAGCTTTGAATTTGAATGAAACAATTGCAAGTTCTGTTAAGCCGGAGTCAAGAATTATTCCAGGGGTGGCTTCGGGCCTGGTTGTTGATAGTGGGTTGAAAGATTCTTCTCTTAGTAAGTCAAATGATGGTTCCGAATCTACAATGTCAAATTCTAATTTGAATACTACGGAATTTGATAGCCTGAAAGATCAAACACATGGGAAGTCTCAGTCAAGGTCATTTATTGTAAGGGCTGAGGATCAAGAAAACTCAAAAGAGAAGTTCAGGTCTTTCCCTGATAATAAACATGAAGTTCTGATAGTGTTCAGGGATCAAGGAAAGTTGAGGGGTGGTTCTCTGAGTGGTGAAGTGCTTGGTGGTGTAAAAGGGAGAGTGGCTTCTGATGCACAGGTTACTGAAGTGAAGGATAAGGGTGGTGGGCAAGTTGAAATTTCAAATTGGAAGGAACAATATGAATCAAGACACCAGCTTGTTACACAATCACGTTCAAAGTCTCCTCAGAAAATGGTGGGAGACTCTGGACAGTTTGAAGGCCTTGCTGGATCAAAAATTAGAGAAGCTTTTGCTGCTCATTATAAAGGGACTGAAAGGGGTTCCTTGTCTCCTCATTCCAGTAAAAGATCTGCAGGGGACTCGGAGGAAACTGGAAAGAAAGAGTTGGTTTCATCTGAGAAAATATCTGGTAGTTCTGTGTCAAAGGTTGAAGATTCTGGACTACAGAAAATGAAGTTTCAGAGACTAGTTTCAGCACCTGAACAGATCATCAAGTCACTACTTCAGAAAGACGAAAACAATTCTGTTTATGGAAGTAGTAGAACACCGTTTTCTGGTAAATTGATGATGGAAAGTCAGGATGGCTCTGATTCATTTTTAACCCCAACATCAGAACAAGTGCAAAGGGTAAGACTTTCAAAACGAAACCAGGAATGGAAAGATGAGTTGAAAATTAAAGCAATCGAGCTTGAAAAGCTCTTTGCTGAGCTACCGCTTCCCGGAGATCAGTCCAGTTCTGCCCTTACAGGCAGGTCAACTGATGTGCAAGGTGAGTCAGCAGCAAGTTTTTCTTACACAAAACCAGTTGGAGATACTACTCGATTATCTGACAATTACCTGTCAAGTGAACCTACAGGGAGCTCCAAAAACACGATTAAGTTTAGTGCTGCTCCACTGATGACAATGGTTGGGAATCAGACGTATGGTGATGCTGAGCATAGTTTTCAAGAAGTCTCTCAAGGGAAATTGTATGACATGTATATGCTGAAAAGGGATGCAAAACTAAGGGAAGAATGGGGTTCCAATAAAGCAGAGAAAGAAGCAAAGCTGAAGACTATGCGGGATAGGTTTGAGTGGAGTACAACTGAGATGAAGGCCAAATTTTCAGGATCTGCAGATAGACAGGATTCAGTATCCCGTGCTCTCCGACGAGCTGAGAGACTCAGATCGTTTAGTACTCTGTCAAGTATGAAAAGGGAGCAGGTTGGTTTATAGTTGTGTTCTAGACATATAAGCCGCTAATAAACGGAAGCATCATATCTGTATGTTTTGTTATTTTAGGAGATTACTGGAGTTCCTCTTCTCTGATTTTAACCAACCGCTTGAAAGTTTCCTTTTGACAGAAGCGAATAGATTTTGAGGATAGTGAAGATGATGAAGATGCATCAGAGTTTCAAGAGCAGGAACATCTTCGTGGAGATTACACTCTGAACGAGACTTATTTTGGAGATGGTGTCTGTAGAAGTGCACTTGGTAAGAAGCTACCCGCTAAAATTTTGTCCACATCTATGCTCCATGCCTCAGCAGTCCCGGCCCCTCGATCTGCTGCCAAAGCTTCCATTCTCAGTTCTGGAAAGCGAAGAATACAATCTGAAAACCCACTTGTACAGTCTGTCCCTAACTTCTTTGACACAAGAAGAGAAAATACCCAGCCTTCTTCTGCAGGTAGTAAGACTACTCGACCACAACTAAGAAACTATGCCCGCAACAAGAGCACTAGTGAAGAAGCACCAATTGTCAAAGAGAGACCACGCCGATCACAGTCATTGAGGAAAAGCTCTGCAAATCTCAGTGAGTTTAGGGAGATATCACCTCTGGACCCGGATGAAGCTGTTTTGACACCACTAAAACTTTACAAGGAAGTTGTGAAAAATGATGAGACCAAGCCTTTTCTTAAAAAAGGTAGTCATGCAGACTTTATTGCTCCATCTAGTATTAAAAAGAACACCTCTGTGGCATCCAAGCCTCAAGATAAAGAAGAGGATAATAATGACTTGGCCTCTGAGCCCGAAGACATGGGGAATACAGTTAAAGGCAAAGTAGAGGATGAGTTTGAGACCATGAGCCCTAAAGGTCATATGGACTTGGACAATGGAAAACCAAGACTGAGCCAGGAATCAGAGAAGTTGGAAAATTCCGGATCAGAAAATGGTGATGCTATGAGAACATTTTCTCAACTAGACCAGGTTTTGGGTGCTGAATTGCCTACTATAGTGCAAGATTGGACAGCAGAAAGTCCTCTCTCATGGAACACTCGCACTCAACACCACTTTTCTTATCCTCATGAGATGTCAGATGTAGATGCGTCTGTTGACTACCCAGTAAGTAGTCCTGCCTCATGGAATTCACATTCTCTAAACCAAATAGACACTGATGCAGCTAGAATGAGGAAGAAATGGGGAATGACTCAGAAGCCGATGTGGGCAGCCCATTCTTCCCGTAACATATCGCGCAAGGATATGACTAAAGGATTTAAACGGTTGTTAAAATTTGGAAGGAAAAATCGTGGCTCGGAGAATTTGGTTGACTGGATCTCTGCAACCACGTCTGAAGGAGATGATGACACAGAGGATGGACATGATCCTTCCAACTGGTCATCAGAAGATCTGAGGAAGTCAAGTATGGGATTTAGTCAAGGGCAACCTTCAGATGAAATCTTCACTGAAAGCGAGTTTTTCAGTGAACAAGGTGAATCATGATCTCCACTATTGGCTAACTTTCAACTTTTGTTTACTGGATTAATGTTTAACTATGCCAAGTTTTCATAACTTCTGTTTATTGAGAGTTTGATTTCACTAGGATAACCTCTTTTGAGGCTTTCTTGTTTACCAGTTACAAAGATCTCAGGCCAGGAAGTGTATGCCAAAACTTGCCTACTGTTGGAAAAACCATTAAAATGATTTTATATTTCTTGAATCTTGATTTTCTACAATTTATTTTCACGGGAGGTTCAACAGTTGTCATACGTCTGCAAGATTGTCTCTGCATACTGATTATTCCAACAGAGGAATTTGTGGGTTATAATTCATGTGCTGTATACAAAGAATGAGTCGGAATGTTTTGGTCAGTGGTTGTACAAAAGTTAGTTTTATTATTATTATTATTATTATTATTATTATTATTATTTCTTTCCATCCACCAATTTCTTTGTTTTTTGTTCAATATTCAAAGCAGAGGGTAGAGCATACTAGTTTTGGACTTGATTTGTTTATGCCTTTTCCTTCTTACAGTTCAATTTCAATCTTCACGCAGTTCAATTCCAGCACCTGTGGCTAACTTGAAACTGAGGGAGGATCATGCATCTGTAAGCTCAATAAAAGGTGTCTTCTGAATATCTTGTTGCTTAGTTTCCTGTGCTGCAACTTGATATATGATATGAGCTGTAAATAAATGCGTCACTGCACATCAGACTCTGCTTTAGCACTGTTGATTGAATCAAACATTTTTGGTTGTGCTTAAAAGCAGTTTTTCTAAACAGCAAGTTCTGTTAGTATAAAGCTTAGCTATAAGAATCATGTTTTGGTAAAATAAGGTTGACTTGATTTTAAGTACAGCCAAACATGGTCAACGAGTCTCCCCAATTCTGATTTTTAACGGCCTACTAGCACACTGATCATTAGAGAAAAGAGTAAGAAAATGCTTTTTGCTTTGTGATGACACTGGCAGACTGCAATTTGGGCATCAAAAGCAGACTGCAATTTGGGCATCAAAAGCGGCTGGTCTATTTATTGCTTCTGAGTTTGACATAACTTCTCTAAATCATAATTGGTTTACACAGAAGGTTTCTTGGTAAAAATTCTCGTGAAATTCTGATGGGTTTTTGTTCGTCCTCATTTTGCAGCTCCTAGGTCATTTTTCTCATTATCAACGTTCCGGAGCAAAGGAAGTGACCTGAGGCCTAAATAACACTCTTGGGAAACGACATTGTTCAATTTGTTGGCCGTGATGGGGGCTTGGAGGATAGCAAATGATTGAGGTAGACATTATCTATATATACATGTATTTTGTATATCATCAAGGATGATTGTGTTCTTCCTCATTCCTGGGGAATCTACTCATTTCTCGTTCTTCTGTCTAAGAATATGTTTATATTGTATTGATTGGACAGTTCCAATTGGCGGAACAGCAATGTTAAAAAACATTCTTTTGCAGTTGCTTCCTGCTCCGCTCTTGTGCAATGTACTCGTAAAAATAAAATAAAATGTCAACAGCATACAGAAGAGTTAATGTGATTGTGCGAGTCTTGTGCAACTCTGAGGTTCATTTAGGGGACTGGGTAGACATCAAACATCTTTTGAGAACTATTCAGAAGATAAAAGAAAGAATTGTTGCTAATATTATTTTCAAAATAAAATAAAATAATGGATCTTAATTTTTTGCTGCTGTAGCAGCAACGGGTATGTTTTTTTTTTTTTTTTAACAAAAGTGATCACATCATTGATTTCCACGATCAACGTCAAGTCTGTTTACAATGAACCTTGGTGGATTATTTTTCCAGACAGAAAATCCTATATCTAAACCAAACTTTACCGAGGAATAGGCTATGTGGTTAGCCTCTCTAGGGATGAAGGTACATTTAACAAATGGAAATTTTAACATGAACTCTTTAATGTCCAAACCAATAGCTCTCGAGCCAGAGTGGGAGGGGATGGTGAACAACCTTTGCTACATTCTGACAATCAGTGTCGATGATTCCTATTTCAATCCCCTCATCAACAGCAAATTGGAGCCCAAATTTTAAAGACAAACATTCGCCAATAAAGGCAGAAACATTCCCAGTAATATGCCTAGGAGATGCAGCCACCATAGATCCAAATTCATCCCTAATAACTATGCCAACATCAAAGGAATTAGAACCAACTGTAACAGCGGCGTCGACATTCATTTTTAGGCATCTTGGTGGTGGTTTTCTCCAAGAGCGGTAGGTAGGAATTGTCGAAGCACGAAACATTGAGAGCGAGCGGCTTGGAATTCTATAAGAAAAGTAGCAGCACGTTGGAGAGTGATGTCAGCAGAAGTATTTACTCCTTCAAAAATCACAAGGTTGCGATCTTCCCAACAATTCCAAGCAATCATCAGGAATAGTTCCAATTTCCCCCTTTTGAGTTTCTTATATGCTTGAATGAAAAACTCACCAGCGTCAGAATTCTCCAAGCCATAAATCAAATCAACAAAAATACTACAATTCTAGACAGCGGAAGCGAGAGGGCAATAAAATAAGCCATGAAATGTGCTTTCAGCTTCCATACCACATCTACTACATTCAGCTTCCATACGAGAAGGAATGATTCCTGTTGACCACAAAATCCGGCTGGATCTTGAACCAACACGTCTCAGCTCCTCCCTCTTGAACACGTGGATCTCCTGCGCACTGTGACAAACAATCAGCTTGCAAAGGGGGGCCGAGATGGCTCCCATTTGCACTTCGATGCCAAAGTAAGCGGCCATGTTCAACAAGTATAATTTGAGTGCGGAAAATATAAGTGCGTAAAAGAGAGAAAAGGGAGTGAGAGAAATATCTTTAGTTAAGAGTATGAAATTGTTAACCCCTTATAAAGTGAGAGGAGTCCTCTATTTATAGGCGAACTCGTTGCTTTAAATTGCGACATGTGGAGAATTTTACACGTGTGTCGACCTTAGCCTTTGGATGAGAGAATCTTGCTTTTTGACTGTAATCATTGCTACTTTTCTAGG
Source organism: Ligustrum vulgare (assembly GCA_963555705.1). Classification (NCBI taxonomy): domain Eukaryota; kingdom Viridiplantae; phylum Streptophyta; class Magnoliopsida; order Lamiales; family Oleaceae; genus Ligustrum; species Ligustrum vulgare. Next base: position 206,097 of record OY743172.1, on the reverse strand, counting down.
GAATGGGCACATGTCACATCTTAGTAAAGGCTGTGTCACATTTTAGTAAAGGCTGTGTCACATCTCTGACTCCATATCTCTTCTGGTCATCGTCGTAAAGTGCCCCGGTTGAGTATAAAGCACATCGGCCAGACGTAAATCAGTTCGGCTAAAGAGGTTCGCTTGACACACCACCTCGGCACCTGACCCAAGGTGATATTTTAGACCTTAGCCATGGGTCAAGGTCCATTGGGCCTCTATTGTGCCCTTGCTAGTGAATCACTGTACCCCTTTTTGGGCTTGAATTCAACGCTAGTCCCTCAAATCCGAAGTGATCATTCATGGACGTGTAGGATTTGTTGTACGCTCGAGGCACTAACTTTGTTATGGTGGCTTCTGTATGATGCTGCAGATTTGAAGCCTAGGATGACATTCCTTATTGGAGGTTTGGATTTGGAGTAAAGCCGACCCCCTATTCCCGTTCTACTTGTCAAGTGAAAATTGGGATTTTATCAACACGTTTTTAGGCGGCGCATTCAATATAAAGGGGGCTATCAATATCGGTTCCCAAGGGGCAGGAAAGGAATGATTGGTAGCATCTCTCTGCGCGTGGTGCCCACAAGGGTAACTGAATGGTTTGCTTCCTTCATTTTGACAGTTGGCGCCTAGATTAACCCATTTCCCAAAGGATGCTGATTAACCATATTAATTATGCGGCTCCCAGATCAAGGGTTTTAGGTCACAAGTTTCCCTATAAAGTCTCCTTCTTCTTATTGTATTTCCTTTGCCGTTTCCTCAGGGTATCTCGTAGCAACATTCTCGAAAAAACTGTAGCATCTCTTTCGTTGCAGCAACATTTTCAGTATTTATTCGAGAGTTTTTTACTCAGCATCCGGATTACGTCACTCTATATTCTCCGTTGGCACGCTGCTCACCCTGTGTGCATAGTTTTGAAGGTATACTTCTTTTCCTTTGTAAATGCAAAGAAAGAAAATTTTTGTTTTTGTATATTTGTTTTTCTTTGGTGAGTCTGATCCACTTTTAAGAATAAATGGAAGGAGTTGGGGGAACGGGTTCACAGGAAATGCTAGTAATGACGATTCCTGTTAGAGGTTTCTGCCCAATATCTTTGTCGGTTTTTAGTTCCCGCTTATTTAAGGAGCAGATTAAGAGGAGGAATAGGAAAACTAGCGGTATAATTTATTTGAGAGATTCTGATAGCGAAGAAGAGAGAAACCAGAACTACATGACCCATCTGTCATCCGAAGAGGAATCCGCGCTAAGAGAACTCTTAAGCAAACATGATAGAGACATGGGGAGAGAGGGAACAACTGGTTCTTCTCCTGGCCCATAGGATCTTGATTTGGGCACCAGAGCCCCTTTCCGGGCGCATAGAGACGAGCTGGGGCTCTCAGAGGAGGAGATAGCCCAGGTCGAAGGTTGGGTGAACTTGGTAAATAAAATATCAGGATATCATGTAGACCCTGATCCAAACCCAGATTTGTGGGAGAGCAACGAGATCGCTACTGAAATCCGAGGAGTTGATTTGGATGGGGCCTCGGTGAAATTCAGGATGCTAGAAGGGGTCCGTTTAGTCCTCCCCCAGGCCAAGCGACCGTATGTTACGATGCTCTGTCCTGCGGGATGAGGTTACCTCTGCATCCCTTCTTCAGGGCCTTGCTTAGGAGCTATAACTTGTGCCCCTACCAGTTGGCACCCAACTTCAAGACACAGGACGTGGGCATGGCTAGTGTGGCAAGAGGTCAATCCTGACCATCCCATCTCACTACACATTATTCATACTTTGTACACTGAAGAAATCGGTGAGAAGGGAGAGGGACGTGAGGCCAGATGTGAAAGACTGGTATTACTTGTCTCCTAGAGGCTCATATCCTCCCGTCATTACTGGCCAACCTACTTCTATAAAGAACTGGAGGAACCAGTGGTTCTGAGTGGCTGGGGAGTGGCAGAGTTCTCCTGTGGACCTTAGTCCAGAAATTTCAGTTCCCTGAACTCTTTCCCTTCCTAGTGAGTCTTGTTTTTGCTTTAGTGTCCTTAAGTGTCATGTGTCACTTGCCTTTTATTTTCCACTCACCTTTTTTTACTGGTTTTTAACACGTTATCGATTTGTGACAGGGGACACTTTTACCCGCCTACTCCCTGACGCAGATTTAGCGGCCGTTAGGCGCTTGTTCGCTTACAAGGGCACCTTTCAGGGGGTTATTCAACAAAACAAATTATTCGTCAAATACGGTCTTATGCGAGCCATGGGTGAGTTTGTTTTGTTACTGCCTTTATATCTCATGTCCTTGTTGTTCATAGCCTCATTTTACTTCTTTTCTGGTTAGGTTCCAAAGAATTCCCGAAGATTTCTCTGAAGGGTCTCATGGCTAAAAAGATACCTCCAGCCCTTCGCCACGGCAGTGACATTGAGAAAAATCAGAAAGCAATGCTTGCTAATCTGCAAGTTGGGGTGGCCAAAGAGGTGTCGGAGGTGTCCACAGCCTAACTTCAGGGTCCTCTTCTCGCACTGCTACCACCACCCAACTTGCTGCCGTGGGTCCTCAACAGCCCAGCATGGAAAGGGAGGCAGATCCTGAAAGAGGCATTGCCAAAGGGAAGGGGAAAAGGTCGGATAAAGGCGGATCCAAGAGGGACAGGGAGACTAAGGATGCCTCGGTGCCACCTTCCTTGGCCGAGGACATATCTGAGCATGCACCTGAGGAAGAGCCCGCCCCCTTGAAGAGGCTCAGAAGAGGTAAGGGCAAGGAGTCCACTTCCGCTCCTCCGCCCCCAATGATTGAAGACCTGGAGGACGAGCCGTCTATGCCCATTCCAGGCTTGGCTTATGAAGTGACACCGGAGGGGGCAGAGGAGCTGAAGCGCATTAAAGCCAGTGTTCTCCCCAGGGATGTTACCTTCAGCCCTACTTTATTTGACTCCCCCGGTTCTCCTCCTGCCAGTGCGTCCTTAATCACTGAGAAGTTTTGGACAGAGGGTTGGGCTGCCTTCTCCTCCAGTGCCACTCCGTCTTGGAAGTTACTTGCTGCCAAGGCCATGAACGCTAGAGCTCTGTCCCTCATTGACGAGGTAGAGTCCTCCATGGAGGTAGCGCAACGGGACAAGAGGGATATTGAGACTGCTCTCCGCCATGCAGACAACATGCTCAAGGAGATCAATAACCTCAAGGCCCAGCTGTCCATAGTCTGTAAATCTTCCTCAGAAGAGAGGGCTAATGCGAAGCGCCTCCAGGAGGACAATGATAAACTGAAGCATGATCTCCGGTCCTCTGAATCAGATGTGGCGGCTCTGTGCAAAAAATTAGATGATTCCAACCGAGCGCAGTCAATCACCTCTGAAGCTTTGTCCGAAGCTAACGCAGCCAACTCTAAGCTAGAGGCCGAGGTGGCAGCAGCCAGCGAAAAATTGAGAATGGAGCTGGAGGCTAAGGCAAAGGCGGAGGAGGACCTTGCCTCTTTGGAACGGCATATGCAAACAAGGATCACTGAGGTTCTGGAGCAGACTGTCACGACATGGGTGGAGAATGCTTTAAGTACCAGAGTGTCTGAGGCTATCCAGAACTTCAAAGACACTTTTGAAGAGACCCCAGAGTACGAGGCTATGCAGAGGGTTTTTGGTAACATAGGGGCCAGGATGGCTCTGGGTGACGTGAAAGAAGCCCAACCCTGGACCTGTCCTCTATTGAAGTCCTGTACCCCGAACCTCAAGACGAAGGCTCTTCAGAGGATGTCCCTCCGCAGTGATCCTGTTTCATATCTGCCTTTCTGTTGTAACTTCTTTTTTTTTTTGTAAGTGCCACGGCACCTGGTATTGTAAATGTAATCATTCATTCAATTTGTATATGTTTTGCCTTTGCAAATGCGATGATTTTCCATGTTGAGTTTAATGCCTTAGTTTGCATGTCCTTATTTGTTTAAGTGCAGATGCTTCCAAACACAAACGTTTTGCAAATGCCGTACGTATGAAGATATTAAGTGTGCAGTTCATAAGTTTTAGTTTATGTAACAATGTTTGATTGAGTTTGAATGCTTCCAATCCCCAGACATCTTTTAAATGTTTTGCACTTATTGCGAGTTTGAATGCTTCCAATCCACAGACATCTTTTAAATGTTTTGCACTTACTGCACGGTTATATGTAGATAGTCCCTCAGATCTGAGTGGTTTGAGGTATTCATACTTACCAGTGAGATCTGATTTTGAAAAACATTTGAACATATCTAAATCACACTTTGTAAGACCTATGCAAACAAATTTGTATGAACCCCCTTTTATGGTACTAACACACTCAATTCTTACACAGTGATCGCCGTGTGGGCTTTATAAGAGTCCATTGTTTTTAACAATTTTCATGCATAGCGTGGATGCATGGTGTTATAACCAAAATAATCTTGGAATTTGTGTTTATTCATTATGTTTATCTAATTAGAAATTGGTATAATATTCAACGTAGTTCACCTATGATTTTATAAAATTATATGATAATGCTGCAATCATAGAGGAGGAATTTGATTTATTGAAAATAACGACGAAGGTGGTCCGTGTTCCAAGGATTACATAGAGGTACTCCAAATAGGTCCTCAATCATGTTCGTTCTGGGTACCACCTCGGCAAAGACTTTGTAAGGGCCTTCCCAGTTAGGACCTAAAGTCCCTACTCCTTGTTCCTGAGTTGAAGGAAGAACCTTTTTGAGGACTAAGTCCCCAACATTAAAGCGTCGACTTTTCACTCTTTTGTTGTAGTATCCGGCCATCTTTTTCTGGTACTTGGCCATCACCACTTGGGAATCACTCTGTTTTTCCATGAGGAAATCCAAACTGGCCCTTTGTGCTTCTTCGTTTCTCACTTCGTCGTAATGAATTTGTTGAAGCGAAGGAATCCCAATTTCAACGGGACATACCGCCTCGGCTCCATATGCCAATGAGAAAGGTGTTTCACCAGTTGCAGTGTGCGAGGTGGTTCGAAGCGCCCATAGCACTTGTGGGAGTTCATCTACCCATGCGCCCTTTTTGGACTCCAACTTCCTTTTCAGGGTATTTTTTATGGTTTTGTTCACAGCTTCGACTTGTCTGTTGGCCTGTGGGTGATGTGGAGATGAGAACAATTTCTTAATTCCCAAATCGTCGCACAACTCACCGACGCTTCTGTTTTTGAACTGTTTCGCATTATCACTAACCAGTGAGTGTGGTATTCGGAACCGACATATGACATTCTTCCAAATGAACTTGGTGGTGTTGGCCTCGGTGATTCTCATCAAAGGTTCCGCTTCGACCCACTTGGTGAAGTAATCAATTGCCACTATCGCAAAGCAATTTTTACCAGCACCTCTAGGTATAGGACTGATAATATCAACCCCCCATTTTGCAAAAGGCCAAGGGCTAGTCACCACAGTTAACTTGTGATGCGGCTGATGTGGTATGGCTGCATGTCTTTGGCATTTATCGCACTTGCGTACGAAGTCGTGGGAGTCCTTTCACATAGTAGGCAAAAAATATCCCTGTTTAAGGACTTTCCGAGCTAGCGATAACGCCCCGGCGTGGTTGCCACATATGCCTTCATGGATTTCTTTCATTACATACCGTCCTTCCTTTGCCCCCACACATCTTAATAAAGGGGAAGTGTAACTCTGTTTATAAAGCAGGTCATCCAGGAGTACGAAATTCGCAGCGTATCTTTGCAACTTCCGAGCTGCCTCAGCTCGTTTGGTATTGTCTGATGCCTCAGATACGCTATCAGGGGATTCATCCAGGATCCTTCCTCTTCTATCGCCAAAATCTTCGGTCCCGGCTCAATAGAAGAAGTCAGCATGTGCTCAACTGGGATCAGGTTGTGGAGCTCTGAATCACTGCTACTTGCTAGTTTGGACAAAGCATCGGCGTTGAAATTCTCAGTTCTGGGAATGTGCTGTAACTCCATCTTTCCGAAGTGCATAGCCAAATCTCTTACTTTCCTCAAGTAAGTGACCATAGCTGGTTCTTTCGCAGAAAATTGTCCATTAAATTGGCTCACAACGAGCTGCGAATCACTGTTCGCCACTATGGACTTAATCTTCAAAGCTTTCGCAAGTCTTAGCCCGGATAATAACGCCTCATATTCAGCAACATTGTTTGAGGCTTTAAATTCAAAGCGGATTGCACTGTGTAGTTTGAATCCCTCTGGGCTTATTAGCAATATACCTGCACCGAATCTCCCCTCAGCCGAGGACCCATCAACGAACAACTTCCACTCTAGGCTGTCATCCGTGTTATCAATCATTTCGACCTCCGGTGGATGTGTGAATTCGACTATGAAATCCGCTAGCGCTTGACCCTTTACAGCGGTCTGAGGCTCATAATGTTGGTCGAACTGGCTGATTTCAATCGCCCATTTCATTAACCTCCCTGATACATCTGGTTTTTGCAACACCTGTCTCATATGGAGTGTGACTGAAAGTAGGGACGAAGTTTGCGAGAGGCTATGATCAACGAGAGAGCAAGTTTTTCCATGTCTGGGTAATGTGTCTTAGCATCCAGCATGGCTTTGCTCACATAATAGATCGGGAACTGATTCCCATTCTCCTCTCTGATCAATACCGAGCTAACCGCCTCTTTTGATACGACCAAATACAAGTAGAGCGGTAGGTAGGAATTGTCTAAGCACGAAACATTGAGAGCGAGCGGCTTGGAATTCTATAAGAAAAGTAGTAGCACGTTGGAGAGTGATGTCAGCAGAAGTATTTACTCCTTCAAAAATCACAAGGTTACGATCTTCCCAACAATTCCAAGCAATCATCAGGAATAATTCCAATTTCCCCCTTTTGAGTTTCTTATATGCTTGAATGAAAAACTCACCAGCGTCAGAATTCTCCAAGCCATAAATCAAATCAACAAAAATACTACAATTCCAGACAGCGGAAGCGAGAGGGCAATAAAATAAGCCATGAAATGTGCTTTCAGCTTCCATACCACATCTACTACATTCAGGATCAAAGAGAATGTGTTTACGTACCAGATTCATACGAGAAGGAATGATTCTTGTTGACCACAAAATCCGGATGGATCTTGAACCAACACGTCTCAGCTCCTCCCTCTTGAACACGTGGATCTTCTGCGCACCGTGACAAACAATTAGCTTGCAAAGGGGGCCGAGGTGGCTCCCATTTGCACTTCGATGCCAAAGTCAGCGGCCATGTTCAACAAGTATAATTTGAGTGCGGGAAATATAAGTGCGTAAAAGAGAGAAAAGGGAGTGAGAGAAATATCTTTAGTTAAGAGTATGAAATTGCTAACCCCTTATACAGTGAGAGGAGTCCTCTATTTATAGACGAACTCGTTGCTTTAAATTGCGACACGTGGAGAATTTTACACGTGTGTCCACCCTAGCCTTTGGATGAGAGAATCTTGCTTTTTGACTGTAATGTAATCAATGCTACTTTTCGTAGGGAATGGGCGCATGTCACATCTTAGTAAAGGCTGGGTCACATCTCTGACTCCATCTCTCTTCTGGTCATCGCCGTAAAGTGCCCCGGCTGAGTATAAAGCACATCGGCCAGACGTAAATCAGTTCGGCTAAAGAGGTTCGCTTGACACACCACCTCGGCACCTGACCCAAGGTGATATTTTAGACCTTAGCCATGAGTCAAGGTCTATTGGGCCCTTGCTAGTGGATCACTGTACCCCTCTTTGGGCTTGGATTCAACAATTCCCATAAAAGCCTTACCACATGGTCTTCCACCAACTAGTCAAAGGATTTGAACAACAATTTGGATCGGTGTGGGAGATAGACTTTACAAGATGAAAACCTGATTTAACTGTTTATTCTCCGGTCTTGTCAAAATGCCATGTGGACAAATCTGGAACACTTGTATTGTTCTCCAGCTAGAGTGCTTATCAACTCTCTATCTATAGGTAGAAACTTTTTTTCCCAATAAGTCCCAATTCCAACTGCCGTCGTGAAGTAAAAGATCAGAGATTGTCAATAAATAATCACCAAAATCTGGGGTAATAGGAAGGAATGAGAAAGGTCGGGGAAGCCATGGTGAGGCAAAAACTGTGATTTTACGGCCATCCGCAATTAGGGGTGGGCGTGGGTTGGGTTGGGTCGGTTTTTTGCCCAACCCAAACCCAACCCACTATGGTCGGGTTGAAAAAAAATCAACCCAACCCAACCCAACCCAAATATGAATTCAAACCCAACCCAACCCAACCCAATCAAGTTTCGGTCGGGTCGGGTTGGGTGGTTTGGGCGGTTTGGGCTTTGGTCCAATTAAATAAAATTCTTAGAAAATTAAAAAATTATGCCCATAAATCAATTATTAACTCAAATAAATTATGTACAATACAATAAGCTCAAATATAATAAATTAAATACTTGTTAATAAAACTAAAATATGTTCAAATTATATTTGAGTTTCATCCAAATTAAAAATGGATTTAAGATTCTTGAAATTTAAATGGTCTTATATTTTTAAAATTTTGATTGGGTTGGGTTGGGTCGGGTTGGATTGGGTTTGTCATCCAACCCATAACCCAACCCAACCCAAACAAATTTTTTTTTTTTTTTATAACCCAACCCAACCCAATTTTCATCAAAACCCAACCCAACCCGATCGGGTTGGGTTGGGCGGGTTGATGCCCACCCCTATCCGCAATCCTCCATCACAACCCACAATGAATCAATTCTCGACCCCATAAACCCCATAAAATACTTCTCCATAAACATGAGTCGTTCCCTCTAATTTTCGCGTGCATAAAAGGACATTTTGGGAAATATTTTTGTTGTGGAATACGGGCTGAGAGTGACGATGGGTTAATAATAATGCACCAAGCTTGTTTTGCAATGAGTGCTTGATTGAATTAAATCATATCTTGAAAGCTCATACCTCCTTTCTGGGTTTGCACATGTTTTCCCAAGACATCCAATGCATTTTGTCTCTGCCTCTATTTTGGCCCCACCAGAAGGATGGTGCAAGTTTTGTAATATCCTCACAAAGATCAACTGGGAGGCGAAACACACTCATCGCATAGGTCGGAATTGCCTAAATTACTGCTTTGATAAGAGTTTCCTTACCTTCAGCTGAGAAGAATTTCCTACGCCACATTTGAAGTTTTTTCCATACATGCTCTCTGACTCCTTCAAACACCAGCCTTTTGCTATAATAGAAGGAGACCCAAATATCTATTATGGTTCTGACTACACTCCAAACCAAAAAACCGCAGGATATTTTGTTGTACCACTGCTTGTGTGTTAGGACTGAATGCTAGTGGAGTAATGCTATAGTCACAATGTAGTTAACAATCACTATGACAATTCTCTCACATGTGAGGGTGGGACTGCTCAAATGGAAGTGGTCCCACCCACCACATGTGAGGGGATTGTCAATGAGATTGTTAATCACATTGTGATTCTAGCAAAATTCATGCTAGTGCTGCTGATTTTAGCATATTAACTTTCTGACCTGATGCCTTTTGGTAAATATCAAGGATGTTCTTAGTTTCCTGACATTGTTTTAACAGTTTTGCTACAGTCATAATTAGGATCACAATTTGCCTACGTGACGCAATCCTTTTTTCCACACATCACATTATCTTTTAAATCAACAATAATAACACCTCCACATCATCAAATTGTCATCTACATTGTGAAATGAATTGCACACTTAGATTAATTCTTCTTTTAATTGGCCCTGCTAAAAATAATGCTATCATCAGTAAAAAACAAGTGAGAAACATGAGGCCCATATCTCGAGCAAGAGAAACCACGAAGATTCCTATCATCTTCAACTTTCTTGATTAGCCTAGAAAGTCCTTCAGCAAAATGTAAAAATAGATAAGGTGACAATGGGCATCCATGTCTCAACTCCCTCGATGGTATATGCTTGGCACAAGGTGATCCATTGATAATAAATGATATTGATGTCGTTGAAATACATTCTTCAATAATCTGAATCTACTTGTTCAATATCTTTGTTATTCTCTCTTCAAATGCCCCCACAATTTCATTTTTTGATTTTTGGATTGATGCTTTCTTATGAAAAAATGGGGAATTTTTATCTCCCAAGGATAGTGATGTGTTAAATCGCAAGTGTACGATATCGTATCCAAGTAATAAAGTGGACTTTTTGAGTCCGAGTTATCGTTCTCACGAAGATTGTAATTACCGAAATCGTGTTAGTTCTCGCATTATATGAATGGTAAAATTGTTAGTTTTGAATATAACTAAAATATTAAACTAAAAAGTAAAAGAAAAGACATTTAGATATTCAAAATTGATGTTTGTAAGTGTTTGTACATCCGATTTCACATAGTCAATACATTTAATTCCAATTGTCTAGTTTTATTCCTATCTATGTGCTCGATCGAATTCACTTATGCATATGAAAATTATCTCACAAGTTTAAATCAACTCTACATAATTAGTCAACCATGTTTCTAAATAGTAGGTTGTAATGATTAGGTGCACGGAACATAAGAATTCATGTAGCGATCGCAATAACAGCAAACATATATCTCTATCGTTGTTGAATTAAATTTTATTCGTAGATCTAAATGTTAGCTCACCTCTCGAATTATGAAAACACTCATGAAATCAATGAATTAGTCTCGAATTAATTCATGCATTAAACACAAAATAATATCAACACATACAACAAAAGCACAAAACTATAATTATAGGATTAAAAGTGTAAAACGAAGCAACATCGAATATCCCAACTATAAAATTAATAGTTCATCGATAAAGAAATAAATACACAAAAATATAAATAACTACACATATTGAGTTTATCAAATTAGCAAAAGAAAGAAAGTCTTGCACCAAGAATTCGCTACCCGTTGATAATCTTTAGTTCCCAAGCATTTGCCTTCAATTTCCTCCAAAAAATTTGATGTTAAGAACGCGAGATTATAATGTTTAGAAGTTTTGCAAAGGTCTTCCAATTCGTGCCTCATAGGTTTCTTATATAGATTGTGGAGAAAATCTAGGCAAAACACAATTTGAAAATGCGCATGGGCCTTCCTCCCGCTGAGCCGAACAACTGCGCGGTCACGCAGTACAAAAGTTGGTGGTCTCACAGTTGAACCAAAAGTGGTTCTGTTAATTTTTCATTTGTCGAGTGGCCACGCAGTAGAAGAGCTCGTGGGCGCGGTGTACAACGAATGTTGTACAATTTCAACTTTTGATCTTGTTTAAGTTGGCCCTCATGCTTTATTTGCATCTAAGTCCTCCAACTTCATACTTTTGATTTTTTTCTCTTTTCTTCCTTGCTCTCCTCGATTGACTCCTTGCATTTCTTCATGTTTCCAATTTAGCTCCAACAATCATCCATTTGGTCTTTATTTGCTTCAATTTCTTTGTTCACTTGATTTTCAGACATTTTCTGCAATGTAAACAAATAACAAACACATAAATAGAATTTATTCTAAAATGACAACATATTATTAAATACCCATAAATTAGAATTTTTGTTCGTCCTCGAACAAAGTAAAACTAAATTAACAACTAAAATTAAGAATATCAAACGTTTTTGTCATGTCAACTTGTTTACTATATGTCTCAAAAATCCAGACCACATTGTATTTTAACACAGAACTTTGAACAACACAATAAGATAGTTCTAGCTATTCTATGTTAGATCTTCAAGTGTGTGTGTGAATAGTTAAAGTCAAACTCATATTTATGCAAAAATATATTTAACATTGTGTTGCTTATTATGCAAAAGCAATCCTGAATCCCATGTAGTCACTCTATGATATTCTAATTATTTACCTTACAACACTAATGGATGATCACATCTATTTGCTTTTTTCTTAAATCTCACGTTTTCCTCTATTGTGGTTTCTAAAAATTTATGTATTTTGCATTTTTCCACACAAGATAGTCAGAATTAGAAATATCCATGCACAACAAATCGATGGTAAGCAATTCCTAACTCTACACTCTCAATCTCCACAATTTCAGTTAACAAAGCTTATACCATGCACTTTTCTTTTTCTTTTTATGAAAGACTTTTTCTTTTTTATTGTCCTTATCTTCTACCATTTTTGTGCAATACTTTTCTTATTTCTTTCTATGTGACTCTTTTAGTGAGTTTTTAGTCGGTGACTTTCAAGTCCGACAACTTTAGGGCACAAGGTTCAGAGAACCCCTCTGAATTAATTATCCAAATTACAAAAGCGACAAAGAAAAGTTAAAGATGTTTGATTGTCTCGTGTGTAAGTCCACTCTCCCTTAAGTTTTCAAGTTGACTCCTGTAACGAGTTTTGGGCTGATAACTCCTAATTCAGTTGAATTTAGGGTACTAGTTTTAACACCCTTACAAGTTTACTTTTCGAGTAAAAAAGGCCACGAAGAGTAGAATAAGACATTTAATATTTTTCTATTTTTATGCTAGTTTTGATTTATACCTATTGACCTATTTATTTCAACCAAAGTGCAAAATCAAGAACAACAAACCCTCTACCCATCAATACATGCACATACTAACCTTTCCACCCCAAACTACTTCTTGAGCTATTTGGTTCTAAATATGAGTCGGGATGTCTTAAGATCTAAGTTTAGGGATTATACATTCATATGTTCAAGTTACATAAATGTATTCCAAAAATATCAAACATACCTTTACACAAGTAATAATTCAACAATGACTATGTGTTCAAGAATATAAAGTCAAACAAAAAATAACTAGTCAATAAAATACAAGTTTTTATATTGTCCATTACTCTAACTAAAGCACAATGTTAATTAAAATTATTTCCTAAGCAATAAATAAATTAACAAAAAAAAATTGAATTTTTCAACTTTTTTTTGTATCCCAAAGAATCGAATGAATGCAAAAGCATGATATTTTCACCCCCAAACTAGAAATTTACATTGCCCTCAATGTATGCCAAATAGATATAATCAAATAAATAAAATACATAAGAGAGGTTCAAGTATTTCCCGAGTTTGGAGATGTGATGTAAACTTTTGAAGTTTTTCCTTTCACATCACTTGGATGATTTCGACCCATTTCTAGCTTGATTTAATGTGTTTGAAGTGGCGTGTTCCTTGAAAATAAGAAAAAAAACAATATTAAAAAGTATAAACACTATTAAGAAACTGAAGAACCAACACCAAAACCCTCAAACTAGAACATAGTAAAAAATTGAAATTTCCAAACATGGTTGACCACCCGTATTCAGGCCTTGACATCATCATGAAAAAATGATGCGAACCCCTTTGATATTTGACAAAAAATTCCCACAACAATTTGATTCATCTCAACAGAGCTAAAATTAGTAATAATAAACACTGACCAAAGTTTAATCTAGCCAAAATTTTAAGGAATAAACTTAGTCAAATTGATAGAAGTAAACAAATTCTAAGATTGGTAATAAATCTTAACCCAAACTCATTATTCCCAAAATTTCAAGAAAAATGATTCTTAACCCAATGAGATGAATAAGTCCAATTGAGATGAATAAGTAAATCTTAATATTTCTTCTAATAACACAAGAATAATTATACTCTAATGTAGTTGAGAACATTACCTCAAATAGGCTTGATAAAAGGAGAGATTTCACCTCACAAGTGTCTTTCACACGAAGGAGCTTCAAAATGAACTAAGTTACCCTAGGGTTTGAGAGTGAATGTTATTTATAGTACAAATAAAAAGGGAAATAAATCTCGAAAATAAAATGAAATCTCTCGAAATTCTAGTTTTATTATAACTGTGCGGCCATACGGAGTCGTTACCCTTGGCCGCGCAGGAGACCATGATATGGTTCTGTTAATTCATCTGAAAGCGCCCGGCCATGTGGAGTAAATTTTAGCACACGTGATTTTTGACTTCTATTTGATTCTTGGCTCCTCTTTCGACTAAATCATATTGCTTAGCCTCAAATCTTAAACCTCTTTGGTATCGGATCTCGCATGGGTCCCACTGGAACGTGCATCGAGGTTTGACTTTCTCGAATCTCATCATCCCCTCCCTCTTGAAAATGATTCAACCTCGAATTTTGCTTGAATGCGTTGCTTTCAAATTCCTTGACCTTTGATCTTGTAATGTGGACCGCAGATTCGTGCAATGAAGTTGGACTTTCTCGATTCTCATAATCACCTCCCCCTTGAGAAGGATTTGACCTTTAATCGGTACCTACAATAAAAAGAGAAAATTCAGGCAAAATAAATGTAACTGAAATTTTATACTCATCGGGTAAGATCAATTTTTAGGTGTTTTCTTTGGTCTTGCCAAGAGTTTTAAAGGAGCCGTCATTGCAAGTTACCAATTTGGATTTTACTTGATCCGGGGGCCGCTGCTCCTTCCACGAATGGAAACACATCCAACCACCCAGATCAAGTGTGACATACTTCATACCATTGTTGGCATTGGAAGTACATTGTTCACTAATCCCCTCAAATGGAAGTTCGGCCTTACCGCAAAGGGACTTAACCAAATTTGCATTCTTGTGCCCACCTAAACTAACTCTTTCAGCAATAAACAAATGCATCAAGTTCACAAGAATTAATTGGTTAAAGTCATAAGCAGTCTCAAGCAGAGAAAATTTGTTATTAGGTTGAAAATTTTTATTGCAAGAAAATTTAACAACCCAATACAAAATTCATAGAATTATTAACCCCAGGTTTACTAGGGACGTGCAAATGTGTGTATGAGCTTCGAGGTAAAATCTTAGGTTTGTCCCCGTTGCAAGTGATGTGTTTACTACAATTATAAATATGTATAACATCAACTTCCATTTTAGGCCAACGTGAATGCTCACTTAATATCGTTAAAGTCCCCTTAATCCCAAAATGTCCCATCAAGCAACCAACATGTGCCTCTCTTACTTGTAACTCCCGAATAGGACATTTAGTAACAAACAACCTAATTTCCCAAAATAAATAATCATCATGCTTATAAAATATATCAAAATCCTGCTTACCACATTATTCATAGATGTTAAACAATTTTGGGGTATTAGCATGCATGCCCTCAATATACCCAAGATAAAATGATTTGACGTTTTGAGATGTTAGAAGCAAAGTCCCTTCGACATCAAAATGTTCGATTAAAACTCCCCCATGGACTCTCTTAATTAGCAATTCCTTTATAGGGAAAATAGGCACATCAAGCTTGTTTTCACAAAATAGGAACTCATGCTTGTTTTCACAAAATAGGAAGTCATCATACCCATGAAATTTATCAAGTACAACATTTTCACAAGTCAACAATATACTTGCCAAGTCTACATCAGTGTTATACAATCCTCTAATATATTCAAAATACAATAACCTTACATTCAAAGAATTGTCAGGAGCATACATCCTAGATATTGCATTGGTTATCACACTTTCTTTACCTCGATTGTACTTCTTGTTGTAGGAAAGTGTTTCCATGAATTTCTTCCAATCGGCATGCTTTGGGAGTTCCTTGTTGTCTTGATAGGTCGGTCTCTCAATTTCCTGCAACAAATAAACAACCAAATTAGGGAGGACATTGTTAGAATATTCAAGTGCAAAGAACATTTTTGTGTGATCTTTTCCCTCAAATTCTTTTTTGGCACTGACGACGCTCCGCAAGTGTACGGGTCACGCAAGTAATAAAGTGGATTTTAAGTCCGAATATCGTTCCCACAGAGATTGTTTTAAATCGTATTTTAGACTACTACCTTAACCGGAACTAGAGAAGCCTAGGATTTGGAAATTTTGAATTAAAATTAAACTAGAAAGAACGAGGAAATTTGATTTAGAGAAAATATGAGAAAAACATGCTAGAATTGAGAATCCGCATTTATTCCATTAATTATGCATTAAATTAAACATCTAATAATAATTCACGAAGTTTTGAAAATCCATATTCCTAATATTGTCAAGACTCCCTTTCGGACAAGAATCAACACCTATTTCTATACACAATCCGACTATATTTCTATGGCGAATCTAAATGTATAGAAAAGCATTACAAGTTTTGTGAATACTATAGCAGATAACACAAAGCATAAGGGTATATTTCTATCCCCTATCGGACTTTGTGACAATTGACACAAGTCTAATGAAATCTCAATCTTTCGAGCTTAAGAAATCACAACCTAAATTCATACAACTAGTGATCAAGTAATTGCATGATAAAAAAGTATAAATCAATTGCTCAAACCCATGAATTATGAAATTAAATGATAATCAATACATAAAATCCGGAAATAAATGCTTCATCACAATTCTAACATTTAAGAACCTAGCCTAGATACATAATTGAATATAAATCACAAAAGGAATGGATAGATGTCAGCCTATTCATGCCCTTGATCTTCGTTCTTCAATTGTGTCTTGGCTTGGAGTGGATCCCTCCGCAATCCGACAGCGTTTTGGCCTCTCTTCAATGAATTGGGAACCCCTCATCTCGTGCCTTAGGTCTGGTATTTATAGATTTCCCCGAAAATTATGTTAATTGAGGAGAAAACTGCTAAATTCCGCGTAAAAAGCCCAGTTGAGGCCCAGTTGGGACTACCGTGCGACCGCACGGTTCAAAAATGCGCGATCGCATGACTCTGCAGGTAAACTTCAGTCGCTGAATATTTTGACCGTGCGACCGCACGCCTTGTTCAACCGTGCGGCCACACGGTTGTAATTCCGGCTGCAATTTTTATCTTTTAAATTCTGCAACTTGGTCCCTGTCTTTTAATTGCACAGCAAGTCCTCCAACTTCTGATTGTTGCAATTTAACCCCTGAACTTCCGATTTCTTCCAAATTCGATTTTTTCTTAAAATTAGCTATTTGATTGACTGCATCAATTCTTGATTTGCTCACTTTGACACTTTTTACATCCAGTTGCTCAATTTTAGCTTCAATTCCTTTGTTTTCTCGAATTTGGGATTATTTCTGAAATGTAAACAAATAACGCAAAATAAATAGCAAATATTCCAAAACAAACATATAAAATCCTACTTTTAGGATAGAAATAAGTGTATAAAATACACTTATCAGGCACTGTAACGCCCCGAGTTTTGAATACCCGGTTCACCACGTCATTTTCTGGTCTGAATTTAAAAATAATAATCTAGCGGAAGAAATATTTGAAATTCATTTTTGTCAACAATAAATAAACTGTAATGGTCAATAAAATTGAAAACATCTAGGAAAAACAATTCGAACCATTAATTTTTTGTAAAGCAGTTGACAATGTCACAACTTCTCGAATAACTGAAATTCTCAAAATTGTCCAATGTTTGAAAATACGGAAAACATTAAAGTAAGACATTTCAACCATTTAACGGTTATTGCCACCATCATCCATCACTTGCCACCGTCTCCGAAATCTTCAAGTGTTGTAAAAATAGACATGAGCATTTCATAGAAATATTCAGTAGACTCATCGCCCATTAATTAACCTACAATATAATTGAACACATAAATGCAGGATCTTTAGAAACATAGGGCGTGAGTAGTCTCTTCTTGTGCATTAAAGCACGGGGCTTATTTTGAAAATCATAGGCTCTTTAGAAAACCGGGTGTGGGTAGTCTCGTCTCTCGTGCTCATGAGGCACGTATGTTATGCATAACATCATCATTTCTTGTAGCTGATTGGGCTCCCTCAAGGGGTCTTTTCCCAATCTTGCCCGTATACTCATATCATCATTATTCGTGACGAGGGAATATAGGCTCATTTTCATGAAAATGACTTTTCAAAAGTCACGTAACATTCAACCATTATTTTCGAAGAAATACATTCTCATTTCTTTTCATAAAAATGACCTTCACAGGTCATATGACATTCACATGCAATCATAATTTAAATCAATTAATAGGGGCGAGTCTACCTTAAACTTGACGAGTGTGGTTGAGCGGGAAACGACTTCCATTCTTTAATTCTCCGTACGCTTCATCTAGCCAATAAGTCACCTTAGTCTTTTTGAAATATATAGTTTAAAATGATAATTACAATTTGAGGACTGAAATTGATGTTTTGAAAGTTGAGGGACTAAAATGAATATCTTTGAAACTTGGCTTAAAATCTAATGAATTTAATCGACAGGGACTGAATTAAAATGGATTTGATACTACGGGTTAAAATAAGAACTTTTGAAACTTAAAGGGCTGAAATCAAAAGATTTAAAGCTGAAAGGACTGAATTAAAAATCTTTTGCAAAATTGGGGACCAAGATGTAAATTCCGAAAACTTTTAAAATTATATTTACATATTATATTTCTCTCTCTCTCACCACGATCGGAATAGAGAGAGAGGGTGTGGAGAACAGAGTAGAGAGGGGGAAACAAGGAGGACGTCGCTGCCGATTGAGTTGCCGGTGAAATACCGGCGCAAGGTGGAGGTGGGAGTGGCGAAGGCAGAGGTCCAGGTTTGAGGAATCTTGGTACGAGGTTGGTTGCGAGAAACAGAGGTAAAACAGTGGCTTAGATCGCAATTTGGGTATGCAGATCTTTGGTGAATCTCGGTCGAAGCAGCTGTGATCGAAGGTAAGTCTTGGGTTATGTTTTATTTGTGGTTTTTGGGTTGATTTGGGTTTTGATTTGGGGTTTTAAATCTGGCTTGGACAGTGGCGGTTGTGGGTGGCGTGTGGCGGTTTTGGAGTCGAGGTTGTGGGTCGGATGTTACGGATCTTGCACAGTGGTTGTGGGATGAAAATTATGGTGGTGTTGATTGAAAAATTGAGATGGCTATGGTGTATGAAATTCGATTTCTTATTGTGCAGTGTTAAATTGGATGATGGAGATTCTGCAGTGAGGTTTGGATTGTGATTGCAGACGGTTGGCAGTGAATTTCCGGTGGTGATCTGATTGGCAGAAATCAGATTGGCAGTAATCTGATTGGCAGTGATGGAAATTCCGGTGGTGGTGATGATGCTGGGTGGAACGGTTGGTGCAGTATTGTGAGGTTGGATTGTGGTTTGCAGATTGGAGATGATGGTGGCTTCTGCTGTGATTGGGAACTCAGTTGCAGAGAATTTGAGGATTTGTGATGATGAAGTTGATGTTTGGCAATTAAAGAGGATAGTGGAGACATAATAATGATGTGGTAGGTGGAGAGTTAGGTTGTAATGGGGTGGAGAAAGTGGAGTTAGTGGGGAAAATTTATGTAGGATTAATTTTGATTATGATAAATATTGGACTAAAAATAAATTTGAGAATAAATAAATATTGGGATAAAAATTGAAATTCGTATTTTGGACTTGAAATAATTTAGATAAGGAAAATTTGAATTTAAAATGATTTTGAAAATAATACTTTGAATAAATAATTAAAATAACATAATTTTAGAAATTCGGACATTTAATTTAAAATCGAATGAATTTAACATTTCTCGACTTGGCTAGACGAATCCGTCGCGGCGTTAACTTCAAAATAATGGGTGAGATAGTAGCAACAAGATTTTCTAAATATTAAAATAATTATTAATTGCGTAAAAATTCTTGGTCGCTACAGGCACTCTTCACATTCTCTCCTTTTTTTGAGGTAGGGATCTCAACTCTCGTTTCTTCTCTCCCCTCTCCTTTTTATGGAGTCGGGCTCCAACCCTCATTTCCTCTCCTTCTTCCAGGCTCGTGGTTCTAACTCTCTTTCTCTCATTTTGCCTCACTTTTATTTCTTCATCAATTTTCTCAATTGAATTTCCTTTTTCTTTCCCATTTTCCCTTTCTCTCCAACTTCTTCTAGAGCTTCATTTTGGTCCTTATTCAATTCCCCAAGAATCAAAGATAGGAGCACCACTAGTTTTCCATTAAATTGGAAGCTATACTGAATCTTCTTCTTGTCATACTTCACACCTCTATCACATTATCAAGGCCTACCTAGAAGTATGTGGGTAGTGTGCATGGGGACTACATCACTTAGTACTTGATCACTATATGTTCCAATTTTGAAGGTAAGAAGAATTTTTTCACTCACCCTCACATCCCCATAGCCACTCAACCTTTGCAATATACAATGATTAAGATGAATCATCACCGGTGATCCCAATTTTCCCACCCTACTAGCACTCACCAAATTTGTGCAACTCTCCCCATTTACAACGAGGTTACACGTTTCTATCATTCACAAGGCACCTAGTGTAGAAATTATTTTTTCCATATTTTTCCACCCCACTAGCCTTTGCCAAAAAATTTGGCAGACTCATAATTCTCTCCACCACTACTTCCTTACTACAACTCTTCCATGAAATGATAGACTCTTCATTTGTATACTAGCAATATTTGAAATTTGACATGTTGTGCAAGTGTGATAGTGTCCTCACAAATAATATTTTCACTCGTGTTTTACTCAAGTTAGGCTTTTACCCGATAATGAGCTCACCACTCTTACCTTTTTCCCTCAAAGTTTCATTTCTCAATCTCTCCAAGGAAGGTAATCAACTAAACCAAGAAGTATAATTCTTGTGGAGCCAAAAGAAATCACAATCAAACAAGAGATGTAGGAATTGATGGGCACAAATAGTAAGTAGAATTTCTTTACTTACTATAATACAAGAGGTGAAAAAAATAGATTTATGTGACAATGTTTTAGGAGTACAAGATCACAATAGAATTGATAAAACTCAAGTAACTATAAAGGAAAAAATTTGGTGTTGAGAAAGATAGTTTATGTCAATGGAATTTTCTTTGTAACATTTCATCAAACACCTTGTGTGCAAATTTTTGATATTGTATAATTTCAAGTGTTTGATTAATGTAAACCTCCAACAAACTCAAAGATGATAACAACAAACTACCCAAGATGTAGAAATCAACAATTGCTCAAGAACAACAATTTTTTTCACAATTTTTGTTTTGTTTTTGTTTTTGTTTTTTTTTTTTTTTGTGATATGATGAACAACAAACAACAGCAAGGAATTAAATGATAGATATACCAATTTTAGAGTCAAGTCCTGATACCAAATGATGCGAACTCCCTTGGTACTTGATCAAAAATTCTCACAACAATTTGATTCATCTCAAGAAAGCTAAAATTAGTAATAATAAACCTTGACCCAAGTTTATCTAACCAAAATTTTAAGGAATAAACTTAACCCAATTGATAGAAATAAACAAATTTCAAGATTGGTAATAAATCTTAACTCAAACTCATTATCCTCAAAATTTCAAGAAAAATGATTCTTTACCCATGGAGATGAATAAGTAAATTTCAAGATTTCTTGCAACCGTACAAGAAAATTATACTCTAATGTAGTTGAGCACATAACCTCAAATATGATTTGATAAAAGGAGAGATTTAAACTCACAAGTGTCTTCCACATAAAGGAGCTTCAAAATGAACGAAGTTAACCTAAGGTTCGAGAGTGAATGGTATTTATAGTACAAATAAAAGGAAAAATAAAGAATCTCGAAAATAAAATGAATTCTCACGAAATTCTAGGTTTATTATAACTGTGCGGTCGTGCGGAGTCGTTACCCATGGCCACGCAGGCGACCATGATAGGTTCTTTTAATTTAGTTGAGAGCGCGCGATCGCGTGGTCTTCTTTCTGTGCGACTGTGTGAGTAAATTCCAGTACGCGTGATTCTTGACTTCAATTTGATTCTTGACTCTTCTTTCAACTTAATCACTTTATTTAACCTTGAATCTTGAACCTCTTTGGCATCGGATCTCGTCATGGATCCCATCAGCACGTGCATCAATGTTTCACTTTCTCGGATCTAAAAAATTGGAAATTTTCTAAAGAAGTGAAGAGAATCGTACTTTTTGGGGAGATTGTGATGTGGTGCAAGCTCTATTGATGCTTAAAATGGAGTCAAATAAACTGATTAAATATACAGAGAACATGAAAGCTGTAACTTTAACAACCCAATAAGTCTATTGGAAAAAAATTCATTTTCTGGTTTCAACTACAGAACTTTCACCGGTCAATTCTGTACCAAAATTCACAAGTTTTCTTCATTTCTATATGACGAGCAAATAAAATTTGTCGGAGATTCACAGTTTGTACAGAGAGGTGAGATGAGGAGGGAGAATAGTTATAGACGGTTGAATGTGGTGATTGTGGAGTGCGTGGTCTGGGAGAGATGAAAATGAATTCTATTTTTTTCCCTCAACTACCTAGTTTACGTGGCATATATTTATTGTCACGTCAATTTCCGTGTGCCACACGGACTGATCTGTTAAATAAGTTTGATGAAGTTGCTTTGCATGGTGAATGAATAACGCTAAGTAAAGTTCAATATTGAGTTAGTTACTTTTCAAAATTTAGTTATTAAATAATAACCTAGTTCAAAGTTTAAAGTTCAGTTAGCATTCATATATTTTTCGAATGCAAGATTTCATCCACTATTTTACAAGAACTAGTGTAGACTCGTTAGGGGTGAACGCGGTCCGATTTGGACGGTTTTTGACCTATTTTCAAACCAAACCATTTCAAGCGGTTTGACATTTTCTCAAACCAAACCAAACCAAATCATTTTTTGCGGTTTGATTCGGTTTTAATCCGCGATTTTTACCTATCGACATAATATAATATATTTTAGACGTTAAATTAACTCATATATTTTAATATAAAGATAAAATAAGTTAATATATAAGCAAATACGAGAATTAATAATGTTAGATGTTAAATTCATTCGAATTTGTTTTCAATTCAAAATAAAAACATGAAGTTAAAATACAATTGTAAATTTGTAATTGCATTTTATTTGTTCTCTAACTTCTTTTCGAACAAACACGACAGGTCATCGTCATCAAAATTCTTAGAAAAATCACTATTCTAAGACATACCATAACTAGTCATTCTTTTTTGCTTTTTATTTGAAACCATATACGGATACTTTTCTTGCATAAATGTGTGATATGATTTGATAAAGTACAAGTACAGCAATTATTAGTATGATGCTTATACAATTTTTCACAGTAATAATATTTTATCTTGGCTCTCTTCTTGCTAGCTTATCTTTGTTGTCCAGATTCTGAAATTTAACAAGGAGTAAATTCTAAGAAAATAAATAAAATAATCGAATGATTTTGCTTGCAAAGAAAGTTAAACAAGTGATATTCAAATTCTTACCCTGATTCGAACCTTCTGATATAGATCGAAACATCTTCCATGACTCTCTAAAATAAAATCAAATGCAGGAAGAAATTGAAAGTACACCTATCACCTCCGTCTATTATTATAAGAATCTAATTGATATTAGTGAAGAGGAACTTGGAAGTTGGAAGGAAACAAGGAAGACGAATGAAAACAGAAAATTAATGATTGAATTAAGAAGTGGGAACATTTTTTGTTTGAATCTCTATTAAATGAGCTTTTGAGGTTGGAGTATGTGATTTAAGGATGGTGTGTGTTATATGTTAATGGGATTTTAGGATTGGAGTATGTTGTTAAAATGTGGTATGAGTTAAAGGTTAATCAGATTTTGTGGTTGGACATTAGACAATAACTTTAAAAAAAAAAAAAAAAAAGACAAGAACTTTTATTCATTAGATAAATTTGAGAATTTTTGAGAAAAAACTCTAAATTTAAATGAATAAAAATTAATTTTTTAATTAAAAAAATTAGTGGTTTGGTTTAGTTTAAGCGGTTTTTAAAAATTGAAACCTAAACCAAACCATTTTGAAACGGTTTGGTTTGGTTTGGTTTGAAAATATTGGCGGGTCCACGTGGAACCAAACCAACGGTTTCGATTCGGTTTGCGGTTTGACGGTTTTTTTGTGCAGCCCTAAGACTCGTACATTGTACAAGTACCGATTTTCAGTTGATTTTTTTTATGCGAATAAGAGAAGATTTGTTGTTTTTATCGTCGAATTTATTAAATTTATTTCAATATAATCTTAAGAAAAATTTTGCAAAATTAGTTTATCTTAAAAGATAAGTGTATCATGCTATATATACATTTTGTTCAAGAATCCAACTCCTACAACAAATTTAAAATATCAGAATATATAAGTTGGCAAAGTCACACTTCTCATAGTATAACAATTTTTTTCATATGAAGATCGAAAGAGAACCTATCGATTTCATACTTGGCCATTGAATAAAGTATGGAAGTGTTAAGGTGCACTTTTGGGCAAACCTCAGACAAATGCTAAAAGAGAAAAATCTTTTGCAGAATGCTTTTTACAACAAAAACCTGTAGAAGGGCACAAGTCAAGACACAGGAAAAACACTAAACAGGGTGTTGGGGGGTTGGACTTCAAATGAATAACACCGTTAAATTTTCTATATAAGTAACATTTTGTAAACGCGTTTCAAAAAAACAACTCTCCTTAATACGATTAAGAGATCTAGACTGATGTCTACAAAAATAGAATTAAATGCTCATCCTCA
The DNA here is from genome assembly GCA_963555705.1 of Ligustrum vulgare. NCBI lineage: Eukaryota > Viridiplantae > Streptophyta > Magnoliopsida > Lamiales > Oleaceae > Ligustrum > Ligustrum vulgare. The sequence continues at coordinate 181,877 of OY743172.1, read as the reverse complement.
TATGAATGAGACAAATGGATAGGATCTTACCGATTACTATCTCATCGTGTGTCATCAAACATCAATTTCAAAAAATTTACTCGTTCAAAAATTCAATAAATACTTACCCAAGGCGCTCATTTTCACACTTACCAAATCTATTCACTCCCTCACCTAACATCCTTTTGCACCGGTTCCAAATTTTCAGAGGAACTGAATGTGGAAAGATCTCTATGATCAAACCATCCGAGGATTGAACATAAGCATTTCTTTCGTCAATCAAAAGAAATCTACGCTTGGCTAATGAAGTAATAAGCTGATCGGAACTTTGATGTACACTTTTTCGCTTCATACTTGATATTCATGTAGATAAAATGATTTGTTGAAAAATGGAGCTAAATGTGGAAAATAAAGCCAACTTTGTTGAAATTGGCAAGCCACCATTAATAGTCCATGTTCACACCTATTTGGTAAGACACCATTAGCCTACAATCCTCATATGTTCACACCTATTTTATTCCTTCCATTGTTGATTCTTTGTCCAAACTTTCCCTATAAATAGAGGGCAAAACCTCAATGAAAAATGCACCACCAAAAACCACAACAAAGAGTGTTTGTAGAGAGCAACACAAAAGAGGCATTTCACAAAATAGGGAGAAAAGTGAGTTGGAGAGAATAGCCTTTGCATAGGCAAATAAAAATACAGTGTTATATTTTGTACTCCTCATTTTCGAGTTAGTGAAATATATTGGTGTGGGTCCGTGGACGTAGGCAAATTGCTGAACCACGTAAATCTTTGTGTTTCGTATTTGCATTTTATTTTTGCGTATTTATATTTTCTCAGTCCGTGGATTAGTTGCGTCCTAATTCCCAACAATTGGTATCAGAGCTTTGGCTCATTAAGATCTTTTGAAATTCTTAGTATGCTCTGTGGTTGCAGCTTTGACTGATCTTCCACATCAGAAAAGATTTCTTTAGACTGTTTTGTGATTGAGTGTGAACAATGTCGACAGATGAGAAAATATCCAAAATTGACAAATTTGATGGTTCAAATTTTGGATTTTGGAAAATGCAAATGGAGGACTATCTGTACCAGAAGGATCTATACAAGCCACTAAAAGAAAAGCCAGAAGATATAAGCCAGGGGGATTGGGAGTTGCTTGATCGAAAAGCACTCGGCACAATCAGGCTGACGTTGTCAAAGTCAGTAGCCTTCAACATAAAAAATGAGAAGACGACAGAGTCTCTCATGGAAGCCCTTTCTAGCATGTACGAACAGCCATCTGCAGCAAATAAAGTCTACTTAATTAAAAAGCTGTTCAATATGAAGATGGCCGAAGGCGGAAGATTTGGGGAGCACCTAAATGAATTCAATGAAGTGACGGACCAGCTAAACACAGTCGAAATCACTTTTAGTGATGAAGTTCGAGCTCTGTTAATTCTTGGGCAGTTGCCAGACAGTTGGAATGGTACAGTCACAGCAATTAGTGGCTCTGCCGGAAAGTCAAAATTGAAGTTCGATGATGTCGTAAGCATGATCTTAACGGAGGAGATCAGACGACAATCAGAAGGTGCCTCAACTTCAGGATCGGCGTTGAACGTGAAAAGCAGAGGCAGAAATTCTAACAGAGGAAATGGGCGGGGCAATGGCAAATTCAGAAGTGGAAGATCAAGATCCAGAAATCCAAACAATTCCAACAAAACTAAGGTTGTGGAATGTTGGAAGTGTGGGAAGACCGGTCATTACAAAAATCAGTGCACAGCACCTCCAAAAGAAAAGGAGGACAGGACAGAAGTCAATGTTGTGGAAGAGGAAGCGGACGATGCTTTGATATGCTCTTTGGAGAGAAAAACGGAATACTGGGTGATTGATTCCGGAGCATCTTTTCATGCTACCTCAAACAAGGAGTTTTTTGTAAACTATACGCGGGGTGATTTTGGCAGAGTATATCTCGGTAATGATCAACCGTGTGGCGTGGTCGGAAAAGGTGATGTACAGATCAAGATCAATGGATCTGTGTGGAAGCTGAAGGACGTGAGACATATTCCAGAATTGAGGAAGAACTTGATCTCCGTCAAGCAATTGTCGGGAGAAGGACATGTCACCACCTTCTCTGGTGATAACTGGAAGATCACCAAGGGCGCCATGATTATTGCTCGAGGCAAGGATACTGGCACCCTCTACACAACGACGGATGCTTGTGTGACAATTGCAGTTGCTGAAAGCAAGGAGGGCCCAAACTTGTGGCACCAGAGACTTGGGCATATGAGTCAGAAGGGACTCAAGTATATGCATGCAAAGGGGAAACTACCAGAGCTTCAGTCTACTGATATAGACTTATGCGAGAGTTGCATCTTTGGGAAGCAGACCAGGGTGAGTTTCAACACTAGTGGCAGAACTCGGAAGCAAGAGAAACTTGAGTTAGTCCACACAGACGTTTGGGGACCAACCGCAGTTTCATCCATTGGCGGAAATTCATACTTTGTGACTTTCATTGATGACCACTCGAGAAAAGTGTGGGTTTATTTCTTGAGACACAAGTCCGAAGTATTCGATGTGTTCAAGAAGTGGAAAGCCATGGTGGAAAATGAAACAGGATTGCGAGTAAAGAAGCTGAGGTCCGACAATGGAGGAGAATATACGGATATGGCGTTCAAGAAGTTCTGTTACCAGAATGGCATCAAAATGGAGAGGACGTTGCCAGGGACTCCACAGCAAAATGGAGTTGCAGAACGTATGAACCGGACATTAACGGAGAGAGCCAGAAGCATGAGGTTACATGCAGGCTTGCCCAAACAGTTTTGGGCAGAAGCAGTCAACACAGCGGTGTACTTGATCAATCGAGGACCCTCGGTACCGTTGGAGTACAGGATACCGGAGGAAGTATGGAGCAGAAAAGAAATAAAACTTTCCCACTTGAAAGTTTTTGGATGTGTCGCATATGCACATATTAGTGACCAGGCAAGGGGCAAGTTAGACCCCAAATCACTAAAGTGCACATTCATTGGATATGGCGGAGATGAGTTCGGCTACCGCTTATGGGATGACCAGAACAGAAAGGTCATCAGAAGCAGGGATGTCATATTCAACGAGAATGTTATGTACAAGGACAGAAATGAAGTGCAGTCCGATGACACAGTACATGATGATCCAACATATGTTGAGTTGGATGCTCCAGAAAGTAGTACGTCGCAGCAGACAGAGGAGGATCTGCAGTTACAGGAGCCTGTTCTAGAGACTGATGCATCACAGTCTCCAGTTCCTGTTCTTAGAAGGTCAACCAGACCTCATGTTCCAAATAGAAAGTACATGAGCTACATGTTACTTACTGATGCAGGTGAACCTGAATGCTATCATGAGGCATGTCAGGTCGGTGATTCTGGCAAGTGGGAGCTTGCAATGAAAGATGAGATAAAGTCTCTCATCTCTAACCAGACGTGGGAACTAGCCGAGTTACCTACAGGAAAGAGATCTCTACACAATAAGTGGGTGTACAGAATCAAGGAGGAACATGATGGATCAAAGAGATACAAGGCGAGGTTGGTGGTCAAAGGTTTCCAGCAGAAAGAAGGAATTGACTACACGGAAATATTTTCGCCAGTTGTGAAGCTGACAACAATCAGATCAGTCTTGAGTATTGTTGCAGCAGAGGGTTTGCACTTGGAGCAGTTAGATGTAAAAACTGCTTTCCTCCATGGTGACCTTGAGGAGGAAATATATATGCAGCAGCCAGAAGGCTTCTCAGTCAAAGGAAAGGAGAAGCTCGTTTGCAAATTGAAGAAGAGCCTGTATGGCTTAAAGCAAGCCCCGAGACAGTGGTACAAGAAGTTCGACGGATTTATGCAGAAAAATGGCTACTTCAAATGTAATGCTGACCATTGTTGCTACTTCAGAAGATTCGAGTCCAGTTATATAATTTTGCTACTTTATGTCGATGATATGTTAGTAGCAGGCTCAGATATGGACGAAATCAAGAAGTTAAAGATGCGGCTGTCAGCAGAATTCGAAATGAAGGACTTGGGTGCAGCGAAGCAGATTCTCGGAATGAGGATTTTCAGAGATAAGCAGAAGGGTATCTTGCAGTTATCTCAGGCCAAGTACATTAGTCAAGTCCTGCAGAGATTTAACATGTGCAGTACGAAGGCTGTCAACACGCCACTAGCTAATCACTTCCGTCTATCTAGTGATCAGAGTCCTAAGACAGAGGACGAGATAAACTTCATGGCTAAAATACCATATGCCTCAGCCATTGGAAGTTTGATGTATGCCATGGTTTGTACCAGACCAGATATTGCTCATGCAGTGGGAGTTGTGAGCAGGTTTATGGCAAATCCAGGAAAGCAGCATTGGGAAGCAGTAAAGTGGATATTAAGATATCTACGGGGAACTACTGATAGATGCTTATGCTTTGGACGAGGCGAGGTGACTCTACAAGGCCTTGTAGATGCAGATTTTGCTGGCGAGGTAGATCGCAGGAGAAGTACTACTGGTTATGTTTTCACAGTAGGTACTACTGCAGTTAGCTGGATTTCGCAGATACAGAAGATTGTTGCTCTATCCACTACAGAAGCAGAGTACGTGGCAGTAACCGAGGCTAGCAAAGAAATGATCTGGTTACAGGGTTTGTTGGCAGAATTGGGATTCAGTCAGGAGAAGAATGTTTTGCACAGTGATAGTCAGAGTGCGATACATCTGGCAAAGAATTCAGCATTTCATTCTAGAACCAAGCACATTGGACTCCGTTATCACTTCATCAGGTCTCTTCTAGAGGATGAAGTATTAACACTAGAGAAGATCCAGGGTAGCAAGAACCCAGCCGACATGATGACCAAGACAATAACAAAGGAAAAATTGGAGCTGTGCTCAGCTTCAATTGGTCTTCTGAAGTGAAGACAAAGGAAATGACTCACACCATATTTCACAAGGAGTTGCAAGAAGGAGATATCTCAGGGGAAGCCACATTTGTCCCCAAGTGGGAGATTGTTGAAAAATGGAGCTAAATGTGGAAAATAAAGCTAACTTTGTTGAAATTGGCAAGCCACCATTAATAGTCCATGTTCACACCTATTTGGTAAGACACCATTAGCCTACAATCCTCATATGTTCACACCTATTTTATTCCTTCCATTGTTGATTCTTTGTCCAAACTTTCCCTATAAATAGAGGGCAAAACCTCAATGAAAAATGCACCACCAAAAACCACAACAAAGAGTGTTTGTAGAGAGCAACACAAAAGAGGCATTTCACAAAATAGGGAGAAAAGTGAGTTGGAGAGAATAGCCTTTGCATAGGCAGATAAAAATACAGTGTTGTATTTTGTACTCCTCATTTTCGAGTTAGTGAAATATATTGGTGTGGGTCCGTGGACGTAGGCAAATTGCTGAACCACGTAAATCTTTGTGTTTCGTATTTGCATTTTATTTTTGCGTATTTATATTTTCTCAGTCCAATTTATTTGTGTCACATCGATCCTGGGCGGGATTAGTTGCGTCCTAATTCCCAACATGATTAATATCTAGTAGACAGAGAAGACAAAGTAACAAGGAAGAAAATGGAAATAGAAGTTGTGGAAATTTAAGAGAGATTATTTACATTTCAGCATCAAGAGTTATTCTTTCTCCATTAAATTCTAGAAGCCAATCTTTATCTTTCATTGTCCAGATCATACTCAACAACTCCACCAATCTCAGCCCGAGCTGTAACCAACAAACTTAATTATAAAGCATATATGGGGGAAATTAGCCAATCAATGATAACTATGTAATGCAGTAGTTAATAGCATGTTCAGTAAGAAGGATTGGATCTAGACATATCCAATATTGGATAACAAACTTGCACTAAAGGATTAAACTATCTTTAAAACTATTAAAACAGACTTAACAATGGCCCCGAAGTATGACTTAAGATTCATCCAAATAACGAAAAGGAAATTTTCCCTACTGCAAAATGTAGCCCAAGAGTTTGATCAAGAACTAATAAAATTTTAACGCCTAATGCAAGACAAATCCCAACAACTTCCAATTAAGAAAAGGGTAATCAATTACTAGCGGGAAAAAATATTAAGCTTCTCATTCACACGCAACGAATCATCTGGAATAAATTTAATCCTAACTCGAGTTTTGAAAACCCGAGTGTACTGGTAACACAACCTATCAAATCACATAGCATATAGAAAATAATCAAATTACATTAAAATCTTTTGTGTAACAGCAAGATGTAAATCTAAATTAAGTGATATATATATATATATATATATGAAAATTGCACTAATGCTTTACCACCATAAAAGGAACAACTAAGTGGCAAAATAGAAGCACTGAAGTTATGTAAATAAGCAATCTGAGAAAATGATATATGATACATTGATATTGGCACGTCTCTAAGCAAACTGCAATAATAGGTATAGCAGTAATTAGTAATTACTCGAACACTTTATGGAGGTAAAAGGTAAACTAATTAAAATAACATAAGAATCCACGTGTTCACGCATAATTGTACTAAACAAATCATGGTATTGTTGGCTATTTAACAAGCAATGACCAAGGAGCAGTTTCAGAGATGAATAGTACCTGAATTCGGCTTTGCCGTGAATTTGCGCAAGCAAGTTAAATGCGTCACACCCCCTGATGCTAGGTGAACTCAAAACAGAGGAGACACAAGTGGTTGACCCAACGACATTCTAACATAAGGCGACAATTCACAACTGAAAATAACTGGTAAAAATTAAATAAAATCACTTCATGATGGATGAAAATAACTTGCTTCCATCTCCACCTGAAACAGGGGCGGACCCAAGAATTTGTTCCAGTGGGTGCGAGATATTGTAAAATGGATGAATCGATCAATAATATGTTGAAAATTTGTTTAAAAAAAAAAAAAAAAAAAACCAAAAAATGAACAAAAAAAGAGAATAAAATGGGAGCCAGTGGGTGCAACTGCACCCACTGGTCCCTTCTTAGGTCCGCCACTGACCTGAAACAAAGGATAACTGTTATATACCGATCTAGGTGGAAAGTAAATTAAGCAGTCAAACAGTCAATGGCCAAATAGTTGCCCAGAAATTGATGAAACGGCCCATGGGGTTTTGAATCACGAACTCAATGTCCTGCATCACGACCGATGTGGTATACCATGACCGAGGTGATTTGTGTATACGAGGTGAAATATCGGGACCGAGGTTTATTGTTCGAACCGAGATGGTTTTTGTGAACCGAGGTGAATTGTTGGACCGAAGTGATTTGTGCCTGCGAGGTAAATTCGTGAGACCGAGGTGATTTGTTCGACCGAGGTGAAATATGCGAGCTAATCTCATTGGCCAAAGACGAAGACGATGCGAAAGTAGGTAGTATTGTCAAATCAGCCGTATTATGTGTCAGTAATCATCATTATCTGTAATATGTCAGAATAATCATTTAATGTATGTTTGTCAGAAGGGTCAATCACCCTTTTCAGTCACTCCCTGCAGAAGTGATATGTTGTAATGATTATGTTTAAACTCCTCAACTATTATAAATAGAAGGAGTAAATGCTCATTAAGGGGCAAGAAATATAGAAAAAACCTCTCCAAACTCTTGCTATTTAATTTTGTTGATTCGATCGGCTATTAGATCGGTATCGAACTGGACGTGAATTTGTGTAACTTTGATCTCAGTTCGCTTTCGATCTGTTACCTTTCTTATTTCTTGTAATATCTCAAACTTTATTACAACGGCGATCATTTAATTTACGAGCTGCATACTTAGACAAATTAATCAAAAACATACAATTCACCTATCAATTTGAAAGTTCATACCACTTTTATTTGTTGACAAAAAGAGACGTCAACAATAACCAAAAGAAGTTTCTTCATCGTCACAAAGGTCTTCATATATTCTTTTGAGAGATGATATACTGGAAATCATAACTCAAATGTTAAATTTTCATTGTACTTAAAACACAAGAAATAATCATTTTGAAATGGAAAAATATATCAAAACTTACCAAACGTATATTATGATGATCTATTGTCTGATAGGCTTAAAAAAATATGTGATAGTTATTACCATCTAACATTATTTTTTCCTTGTCATTTATAAACAACTTGTACAAACAAAAAAAGAAAACACCCAAAGTTGATAATAATACCAAGATGAAAAAGTAGGGAACCAGAAATCGATAAAGTGCATGAAAAAAGAAAGTATCTTCAACAGAACCCTCAAGATACGTAACAGAAAAGAAGAAACGGAGGAGAGGAGGTTGAACGGTATCGCTGCCTTGAGAGAGGAGAAACGAAGGTGAGGAGAAAAGGTTTGCTTTTCTTTAATTTATACCAGAGAATATGGAGGAATTGGGTTAACGATGGATTGAAACCAAAGAAGCAGTACATTAGTATCAGGATTTTTAATGGCTCAAAATACTAACAATATAGAAAAAGAGGGAAAAGTAACCAGAGGCATGGGCGGTTGGAGTGTAGAATAGAAATGGAGAAATGTTCTGAAGATACTGTCTCTGCCATTTGAAGGTAAAGAAAATATATTGATCAAAATGGCATCTTGTTTGGTCGAAAATGCAAACAGTTAAATCCCTTTCATGCTTATACATTAGTTTAGATTTATAATCTTGAAACTACAAAAAGTAAGAAACTTATCAAGAAAAAACAAAATAACATAAATCCATTTAATTTTATACTTTGCAACAAACAAAATGTTAGAATGCTTGATAAAATCAGAAGTTGATAAATTAAATAGTATTCAGGGAGCAGAAGAAAACTAACCAAGATCATGATGATGCTCATAAAGGTTTCTTATCTTTATCTTCATAGATGTGAAATAATCTTCAATTTCCCTCTTCGAGCTTTTGGTTGACTTTTATTGATTCAGTTTCACAATATTTGGTGAAAACTTGGATTAAACTTGATCAAACACCTGATCCAATACTGTACATATCTAAACCAAAGCCAGCAAATGAATGAGCTCCAAAATAAATTAAACATGGAAAATATAATTATTGTGGCAAATTCATTAAAACAGATTATAGATGTAAAATAAGCAGCATGATTCGTGTCGAGAAACAAACTTGAGAAACTACAAATTCAAAACCTTTGCACATTGTTAACCATTGAATCGCATTAACAATTAGCATAAAGAAACCAACAATCTGTCCATTCTAAATTCACATCGTTTCAGTTCATTTTTATCTTCTAATAACTTGTATCAATCAGGAACAAGTCCAATTAAACCATTGAGATATAAATGCAGGTTAACACTAAATTCTTATCCAGCCCAGATCCTCAAATAACTCTTGAACATGATAGTAATGAACCCATACATGATTATTTGCACATCACTGGATCACTAAAAAACAGTCAAAGGCAAAGATTCTAAGCATCAAACCAATAAATGGTAGCATCACAGCCCCATCCCACATAAAATTACCAATTAATCTCTTGAGAAAAACCACCCAACTCAATCTCAATAATGATAGATAGATTACAGAATTAGATCATTGGAAGGAATATTTTCCCAATTAAAAATAATGCTTACTGTGAATAAATTATTCAAGAAAGATGGGCATTTATCTCTTGAAAAACCCCAAAAATAGGTTTGGTGATGGTATGCAAGAAAGTAAGGCAAAATAAACACAATCAGTTTGTGACAGTTTGATTTATAAACTGGTTTATTTATGATTTTGAGGTAAAAAATAGTGATTGAAATTTGGAGAGAGAAAATGTGTGTGGTTAAAAAGTGATTTGAGAAATTGCGTAGTATATAAACTGGTTTATAAACAAAAAAGTACATTTACCAAACAAAGGATTAAGGAAAATGAACAAGTGCGATAACTTTTTCAGTGATAAATTGGTATGTTATTCGGTTGCAGGAGGGAGTGATTACATTCAACCTTTGTTTGCAATAACATGTGAACAATTAAAGCTAATCCCGAATAAGCATTTTTCTAATTAAAAATAGCAAAAGAAACAATCTCTTAATCACTTAGACAATAAGAAGTAACTGGCGCCTTTTGTTTACTTCCAATTCTCTCACTCCCGCACACAAGCACAGGAAGAACCAGACTTCCTAAGAACATTTGTAGATATTAAATTATTTCATGTACATCCTCATTCAAATCACTTCCATTGGAATACTTACATAGAAAGTCTGTTTACCCAAGAATGAAAGGAATTTCGGCATTACCTTAAAAAATAACAATCTTCACTTGAGATTTCTGCAAACAGAGAAGATAAGTCAAAAAGCACAGCTAAAATGAACTAAATACGTCTTGTAAATCTGGAATCTGGAAGAATAGACACTGTTTTTTTAATTTTTTAATGAGCAAAAGCCATTAGGCCGTGTTTGATTAAAAAGATGAAAAATATATGTTAAGAAAATATTTTGTAGGAATTGATTTGTTTGAAAATTATTTTCCTGAAAAATATCAATTTGATTAGATTAATTTTTTAGGTGAAAAAGTTGGAGATTTTCCTAATTTTGTTTGATTTATTTTTCGTGGCAAATAAATCAAAATTTAACTATTTTAATAAAAAATTATTATTATTTTCTAAATTTTTCACTCATTTGTACTTGATAATAATAATAATGTTAATTTCTGTAAAAAAAAAAAGTCAATTAACAACAAAAATGATCAAACGTGACGCAAAAAACTTTTTCCACCTAAGATGGAAAATGTTTTTTCATCAAATAGGTAAGAAAATATTTTCAAGGCAAACGAGGTAATTGTACTTTAAATAGTTGTACTTAAGAAAATACTTTTCAAGGCAATTTTTTCCAATCAAACACCAAACAAATGCATAAGATGGAAATTTTTTTTCATGATTTGACATTTTTCAGAAAAATGAAGGTGTATCAAACACAACCTTAATAGTATTTAGCATGACTCAAGAGGTTCTCAGACACAACTCCCCAAAAAAATATAAAGATAAGTGCAAATGTATAACCAGTCTTCCATCTTATACCCTTGGAGGCACAACTTGCGATTTACATCTTTCACCAAGGCTCGGGACAAGACAGGTGGGGACCGTTAAGGTTGCGGCTCAACCTTTGATATAAAGATAATTATGCACACAAGGACACCCACGTACCTGATAGCACTCATAATTTAGCGATTCAATTATGATACTCTCCCTATCCGGATGACAATTTGGCTAACAATAATTGAGTTCTCGTGAGACTCACTTTTGGACATTTCTCACGACATGGAAAAAAATGAAATATCTTGCTTTTTTAAACAATAAACATTTTTAGAATAGAGCCGAGGGTAATACTGTGGATACCTCAAATATAAAACTCGAATTATTTATATTTAGTAAAATTTACCAATATATATATATATATATATATATATATATATATATATATATATATATATATATATATATATATATATATATATACATACATACATACATATATGCTAAGAAAATAATGTGCTAAGTCACATGCATGTACCAAAACATTTTTACTCCCATAAATTTGAACAAGTAGGTTGCAGGAGGCTATTGGTAGCATAACACTGTATTGAGAAACAAGCTGCAGACCGCTTCTGATAGCATTCTGCAGGGTACTCTCTAATAACTCCATACCATCACATACTCAACTTCCATACGTAGCAGAGGTAAAGGGAAACATAAATATCCATAACAACTGAAACTTCATTAACACAACATAAGGGATTACACTGCACTTCTCCAAAAGAGTTTCGAAGTTTACATGCCCTGCCTTAAAAGATTTCAAAAGTTTACATTACTTGCTTTTCCCCAACATGATGAATTCCATTCCCTAATCATCAAGTTTCTATTCAATCCAAAATCTGGCTTCTTGATGAGTGTGTGTGGCTCAAGGCTAAGTTACCTTAATTCTTATCAAAACACCACAACCCTTACCCTTACATGTAGATATAAACTAGTAGGGTAATGGAATTCTTCCCAAAAGTAAGTGCCCCAAAACCACTAATCTCTTAAGAGAGAAACATCATGGTTCTCAAGGGCAGGATGCTCTGAGCATCGTAAACATGGATAGTCTTGTAGCTTCTATCCCTTACGTACACTATTGGATTTGTGGGGAGTTCAGCCCATATTGTCCTCTTGGTTATGATATGATACTCATTCCCATCAATTGAGGTCCTTCCCCAAGTGCGCACTGTCTCTACATACCGAGCGTCCATGATCTACAAGATAGTCATAATACGACTGTAAGCTATGATGCTTAATGAGTAAAGCTACAAACAAGCACATAAGCATATGAACATCATTCATATCAACATGGTTTAATGTAATTTAATGCACTTTACCTTAACTTTGAGAGAACAATGAGATAGTTCACAAAGTTGTTCGCAATCATTCCAAATAACTTTTCAACATGAAGTCAAAGTGTGCGTTTTATACACTTATTGTGCTTTTAAATAGACAATTTAATTGACAAATTGAGCAAATATCTACTTATAAATTGTGTTTATCTTGTACAATTAGGTACAAACTCAATTGGAAAGAAAATAGACAAGATCAGAGAGCAATTGAGCGAAAAGAAGAGCAATTTCGGTGTCCAAGGACGTAATTGAAAGAAATCAAAAGTTTGGGGACTCAATTGCACCATCTCAGAAAGTTGGAGGACTAAAGATGCAAATATTTCAGGGGATACTTGTAATAAAAGCCAAAATTCGAGGACTAAATTGAAGAAGACCAAAAGTTGGAGGACCTGGATGGTAATTAATTGAAGGACCAGACCACAAACACTCACTCAGCGGAACCACGCGAACGCGTGGTTAAGCACAGGTCGCGTTCGCGAATCAAGCCTAAAATCCAACCTGAGAGATTTCAGCTTAGCCACGCGATCGCTAGGCACTCAACCACGCGATCGCGTAGGCAACTTTCTGGCCAATACCGGATTTTATTTTCTGTTTTTTTTTATATTTTAAGTTAAGGGCGTGTTTGGCTCGATTGGGGACGCGTTTTTGGTCCTTTTTAGGTCAGATTTTTGGGGGTATTTATATCCCCACTTCTCTCTTCACTTTGGATCCCCATTTTTCTTGACAAAAACCCTAGCCCCCTTCCCTCTTTTCTTTCTTTTCTTTTCTTTTCCTTTCTTTATTTTTGATTTTGTTTGTAAATTAGTTGTAGTTTATTTTTGTTTCTAAGTTACTAGCAACCATTGGAGCAAAGAAGCAAGAAGTAAGTGGAAATACAAAGCATTGTTAAAAGATTTTTGGAGCAAAAATCAAGGGAAGTGTTGTATTTCATTTTTCTTATATTTTTATCCTTAATTTCTATATTTTGTGATGTATTTTCATAAACCTTATCTTTTGTGGAATATTTATATAATGGGCTAGTTGTTTTATGTTGGGATGATTGATGTAGCTTAACTTAGTTTAAGTAATTTTAATGTTTGTTTATTAATGTTGAGCTTATTTCATGTGTGTTTGTTATTGAGATTATTTCATGTGTTTGATTGATCACCAAATATGTGTTTTGTGAAGTGTATGATAATCGAGAGATATTATGCATTTTAGACCAAATAAGAAATGCTCTAGGTTCTTGTTAAAGATAGAGATATACCTTAAACCCTAGATGATCCATTGAGCTATTTTCACAAAGATTTAATGCAATTGATTGAACTTTAATCGACATAGAGATATAGTAGGTTAAGCCAATTGACTAGGGTAAATTTCACTCGAGAGAGGTAATTAGCTAAGCTTGGAAAATCGGGTCTAACATTGTAAATGAGTAATTTATTAATTTGCATGTGTTGAGAAATTACTTAAGCAAGAGTTAAGTGAAATCATGAATCCCAACTATTTTATCTTTTATTTTTCTTATTTTAATTTGGTTTAAAATTAGTTTCTTTAATTTAAAATTTCCAAAAATCCATCTTTTTAATTGTGTGTTTCTCTTTATTGTTAGAATTAAATTAATTAAAGTTATATAATCTAGAGTATACATTCCTCGTGGGATCGACAATCCGGACTCAAAAAGTCCACTTTATTACTTGTACGCGACCCGTGCACTTGCGGTACACACTATTTTGAGCGAACAAGTTTTTGGCGCCGTTGTAGGGGAATGTTTTTACTTTGATTATTACTTTAGTTGATTTTAGTTTTAACAATTTGTAATTATTTTTCTTTTATGTTTTATTTTGTTACATTTGGTTAACCACCACTATTCTAATCTTTCTTGTGTTTGGTTTTCTTTCTATGCATATTTGATTTTAACATTGGCAAAATGGGAAAGCGATTGCATTGAACAATCTCAACATGGGTGATGAATACATGCTTGAAGAATATTCAAGTTGTGAAATTTGTTACAAGATGCATTGTGATGGACAATGTTTGTTTTCGGGGAATGATTTGATTACGTCGAAGCTTATTGGGTTTAGACAATATTTGAAATGCCGAAAACAAGCAATTGATACATTGGATGTGAGTTACATGCTCTTGGGGGATTGTGTACCAGATGATTGGGATGATGACATCACTCTTGTAGGAGATGATCCTCCATTATTGAATGAAAAGGTACTTGCAAAGTATTACAACGAGCTTGCCAATTTGGATGAAGATGATATGCTTATGGGGGATGCCATGTATTGGGAAGAATTTCGAATGTGGGGGTATAATCCACTCTTGAGAATTAATAGGAAAAACTTGTCGTTGCCCATGGATTCAAATTTTGGATCGGTCATTCAATCCGAGGAGACATCAACTAAAGAAGATGAGCTTGAAGAGAATGACAATTTAATCACACAAGAATCACATGAGGAAGTGGCAATTAATGAGGAAGAGATCAAAAATCAAATTCTCTCAACTTCATTGATTGTCCAATAATTGATTTTGTGATTAAGCCACTTGAGGAGGTGCAAGTCTATTTAATTGAGTTCGAATTGGATGGAATAGGCAAGTCCCATGACATTGGAAAGGGCAAGTTGTAAGTATTTCGAATCAATGAAGAGTGGGACAAATCCAAAAGAAGCAAAATGGGGAAGGCATCAAAAGCTATTTTTAGAGTGCCATGAAGTGCTTATGCGGAGAGTCTAGCTAATGACTTTAAAATAAGCGCTTAATGGGAGGCAACCCATTCTCTATCCTTTACTTGCTTTATTTTTATTTTTTGCATATTATTTACTTTCTTGCATTGTATTTACTTTCTTGCAAATAAGTTGGTTAGGCCCAAGTCTCTATCTTCTACATTTATTTTCCTCAAGTCGGGTAGTGTGAAATAGCTCCAATGCATTCTCATTTAATTCTAACATATACTCATATCAAACTTTCAAAGTCAAAATTTGCTTAAAACTCATTTTTAAATCACATGATTCATATTGTCTTTTATCTTCAAGTGTGATTTAATATTGATGTGGATGGACAAATTGTATTGAATTTATGAGTTAGAATTGAGATGTTGAATGTGATTTAAATTTTTGGGTCATTCACCACTTAATATCTACTATTTTCTTGTGTTTTCATAGGATGCTCACAAGGTGTTCGATGAAATGCCTCATTGGAGAAATTTGTGTTCAATTGATTGGAGGCTTCAACACAAGTTTGGGGGTGGATTGTTGGTGCTTGCAATGAGATGTTCACATGCCCAAGACTACTTATGAGTGCCCTACCACTTTTTGGGATGTCTAGTAACTTCTTTCCTCTTACTTTGATTTTATTTTACACATTGAGGACAATGTGCATTTCAAGTTTGGGAGTGATTGCTTATTGTGTTTCGACATGTTAGATAGCCTTGCCGGCCAGGATTACTTGATGTTTAAAATTGTTATTGATTCATGATTTATGACCAATATGCTACTTGTGTCTACTTCTACAAAATGCTTATCCATGCAAGATCATATTTATCTTGAGTACAATAGTCATGATTGATTGTTGGTGAAGTTTGGGAATTGTTGAAGGGTGAAGAGGTTAATGGAGTAGAAGAATTAGGTTGTGAGCTTGTATTTTTAATTTTTATCAACCTATCAAATGTTTCCCAAAACTCTAAATCTCTTGATCCTATTGTAAGACAAGTTTGTGGGTGGTCGACCCGGTGAAGGAGATGGTCTAGACATGTGGTGATTCCATGCATGTTGGAAATAAATTTTGTGTGGAGTGTATTTCGCCAAGTATAAGCTAAGTAATGACCGTATGCTAAATTTCTAAGCCCATTTTAATTTTTGCATTGCATTGCCCTATCTCGAAGCCTTTTTGACTCGAGTAATTAAGCCCGTAGGAGTATCTTGAAACTTGGGAGTCACCGGCCTAAAACTCGCTACATGGGTCAATTAGAAAGCTTAATGAGTAGGGTACTCACACAAACACTTGAAAAAAAAAAAGAAAAAGCACTTCATTATTGCATTTGCTTAATAAGTCTACCTCACTTCGTAGCCTTTTTGACTCGAGTTATTAAGTCCGTAGGGGTATTTTGAAACCTGGTACCCTTTGATCTTAAAACAATTGAGGAGTTTCCGACCTAAAGCTCGCTACATGGGTCAATTAGAAAGCTTAAGGGAGTGGGGAAGACACGATCATTCATCACGCTAGTTGTTAGAAATCATGCATTTGTACTTGGATAAGGGCTTAGATGAATAGTGGGTTTGAATTGCTTAGTATAAACTTGAATGTCGAAGCACTCATTAGTGGAGAGTCACCGCATTTCTAGGTTGTCGAGATTGTCGGTAAAAAACACCCAAACTAGAGTGGAAAAAGAAAAGAGTGATTTGAGAGTGCCCTCTAGAATTGCATCCCGGGAGAGGAAAGAAAAATATTTATTGAAGGATGAATGTCACAAGTGGGAAAGGAAAGAATTGACCACTAATGGTGGGTAGTTTTGACTTGAAACCTCTTTACTCATCAACATTCTCGAAACTTAATTGACAATTGAAAGTGACTATGCACACACACACCGATCGAACATCGGATTAGCTAAACTTCTTTTTGGTAGCATTATTTGGAATCATACTTTTGAATTGATTATACAATTTTGCACTCATGAGTAATTTGCAAGTTATCTAACATTGTTGATCTATATTTTACGTTACTTGATTGCACTAGTAGATAATTTTGCTCGAGACGAGCAAAAGCTCAAGTTTGGGGGTGAGAATCTTGCATGGATAGGCATTTTATAAAAATAGACACAAGTAGCATATTGGTCATAAATCATGAATCAATAACAATTTTAAACATCAAGTAATCCTGGCCGACAAGGCTATCTAACATGTCAATACACAATAGTCCACAACACATAATGAAGACTTATCATAAGCATATTTATCCACATTTTATCTCATAACCTCAAATGACATGATGAACACATTTAACATGCACTTCTAGGATGCACTTATTTTCTAAATGCAAATTCTTGATTATTTGGGCCCCTACCCTAAGAGTAAGTATTCACATAGCGCTCAATATAATTTCGGGTACCATTAAGGTACAAGGTCACCTATCACGTAACTTCTCATGACATAAAACTGGAAAGATGTAAACATTTCATATCGTGATAGTTTGTTAAGCATAAAGCTTACTGTAAACTGTAAAACTTGTTGGAAGTATTAGAATCTAAACTTGATTCACTTCCGTGACCTTAACTATGGGAAGATCCCTTGGGCATCTAGAATCCCAATTATGCACATGTTTAAATACTCTTCGTAGACTTAAGTGCATAAATGTTGCATCACAAATGAATGCAATACATCCAAGATGTATAAAAAGGAACTGCATGTTTCACTTCTTTCTCATAGACGTATAATCTTATTCAATATAATACATGGAAGTAAAGTTCCTTCAATTTAACATAATATATGTAGTAGCAACTATGTGTGCCAAATAAATTCTCATATGCTCAAGAATAACTTGATCTTTAGCTTCATAAAACTGTAGTAACTCATAGACTGCAGTGATTAAAATCTGAAATCAACTTTAAGTCATATACATAGGCATGCAGTTGAACTAGGAAGCTTATAAATCATTATAGAAATTTGAAATGCATCAAAGCATCCTTGAATGAGCATTTTTAGAATCTGAAAATACTTTACTATTAAAGGAACATTATTCAAGAATATGAAACAACATTTAGATACACTATCTAATGTTATACTCAATCCAAGTAAAACTGATAACTGCAGGAGGCTGTCAATAACCTGATTCTATACTAAACAACTAGCTGCAGGCGGCTATCAATAGCACTATACAGAGACATTTTAATCTAACCCAAAATCTAAAATTCTGGTAAATTTATAGAGTCTAAGTTACTTCTTAAGTCATAAACTTATTGTTCTTTAAATTTACATGTCTGCATAATTATCCTTGTTATTAGAAATCAACTTTTGAGGCATGTATGTATGATCAAGTTAGGATCTTGAATTTAGGTTGATCAAATCTCAATTAAACTTAGATTTCAACCTTAAGGAAAAACCCAGATTCTTATTTGTACTGGGTTCAACGTAAAAAGTCATTTATAGCACTTAGATATTCAAAACCAAGAACATAGAATGTAGGTAGATCTTATTTCACAATTTCTAAGATTTTTAAGCCCAAAGCTTTACATTTTCACATATTCTCATCATAATCATCAAACATCTTTGATAATATATAAAAGAAACTTGATCTAAATACTAAAAATAGATATAAATGATTTAGAACAACAAGAATCACAAAGAAAACACATATTGCTTTACTCACAGCTTTTTGGATGAATATTTAGAAATTGATCCTGCATTTACATGTTATTTGGTAGTTAGGAACTCATAAGAATGAATATATATGAATTATATTGCTGCATAAACAGGTTTTTCATTAGATTGTTGCTCAGAATATGACAGATCTCAGTTTTTCTTTAAGAACAGGAGACTGCTCTGTTCAGGAGGCCGTCAGTAGCATCCGACAGTGAAGAACGAACGCTGCTGATAGCATTCGTTTTACCAGAAACAGTGAAATTCCGAAATCTGCCATTGTTTTCTGGTTTAAAACTTGCTTTTCTTCTTATGTTTAACAAGTGAGAGTGATGAATTTTAATTAGAAATAAGAAATCATCATTCTTACTTGTTAAATCATGAAATAGAGATGAAAGTATGAAATTTTTCTCCTTACCTTAAGCTTTTCAACAGAAAATCTAGTGTAAAAATGCAACTAAGTGTCCCTATTTATAGAATTGAAGTTAAGGACATGTTTGGTTTCTTTAAGTTTCCAAGTTTTTAACTTATAAGTGTTTTTCGAATAATTTACAGTTATAAATCAGTTGAATATGTTTAAAAGGCATTCTGATAATTCTACTGATTTAAACAGGAATAATAAGTCATGCCAAACAATCCCTTAAGACCCACTAGTGGAGTTTGCCAAGTGTCTCCACTATGATTAAAATAATAATATATCCTTAATTCTTGTACTTTATCGAGCCCTTTTTGACTTAAAATTTGAGGGTCGAGATGACCTCCGAATTCAACAAACTTTATATCATCAGAAAGATCGCATTACAAACTTTCTAAAGATCACACATGCAAAAGCATCTGCTTAATATGTAGCTCGTACGATCCTTATAAACATGGCTGCTCGACCATCCTCTCATACTTAGAAAATTTTGTAGGGTTTTTGACAATTTTTATATTGCAACTACCCTTCTTTGGCTCGATATTCCCGGCACATCCGGGCTAGGAATCACACATACAAAACATCGATTTAAACGTCACACTACGAACTACGCGATGGTATAGCATGCAATGACTTCAAATCAATAATAAACTCGTACGACTACGACAAAGATTGCATGATGAAGTGGTAAAACCGTAATTAACTAATTTTCCAAAATTTCTCCACTAGCCCTTAATTTACCATCTTGGGGGCATTTAAAGCTTCCTTGTTTCATCTCACTTTCATTCATGGAACTATAGTCCTCAAACTTTATTAACACAATATAAAATAACTAATTGGGTATTCTTTTCAAAATTAACGATAATATTTTACCCAATAAAGACGTATTATTATTTCATACATATCAAAGTAAAATACCGAAATTTCAGGGGCGTTACAAATACACTAGTGCAAATCCCTAAACTGAGTATGTGATAAAACTAAGCTGAGAGCACCGAATATCACCTAAAAATCTCAGGAAGAGTAAGACGGTCGTCGGGTGCACATCGAAAACAGTCGACGTCGCCGGCGGACTTCATTATACCACCCGCACCATTTCCTATTTCTACATAATAAAAAGGCAACATTTCCATCTTGGTCAATCTCGTTGTTTCGTCGCAATCTAAGAGAATAACAGTGCTCATACAAATTCCTACATTTTTATTTGTATTTCTGTCATTTACAGTTTTGAATATATTTGTATTCATGTTACCATTTTAAATCAAAATGGGAAGAATTTCAATTTTCTCACAACATTTTTCTGTTACTCCATATTGACATACATATAATAGTGTTTTAAGTCTATTTATCTGTATAGTTGTTTGAAGTGTATTAAATTTTGGTAACATTTTGGCAACAATGGGCAGGAAATTTAACTACAAATTCTGATGAGAATCAAGTAGTTGCGAATGAAGATTGTATGGAGTTTAATCAGTTAATGTCGAATAATTGGGTTGGATTGAATGAGGAAATTACGGATAAGACTTAAGAGATTGTCCCGGAAGTTGGGATGAAGTTCACTGGCATTGATGAGGCGTTTGAATTCTACCGACAGTATGACTTCAAGATGGGGTTCCCTGTGTATAAAAGAAATTCCAAAAAGGGCAAAGATGGGATCTTAACGAATGCCACATTCTCTTGCAATCGAGAAGGGATGAAGGCTAATACAAGCAATTGTATGAAACCTCACTCAACAATTCAAACAAGGTGTAATCACCAGCTTAATAACCAAGTGAAACAGAAGCTTGAAGTAAATGACATTATTGGAATTCCGATGCTCAAAAGTTTCAACTCAGCTGTTGTCGATGTGGGTGGATATGAAGAACTCGCATTCATTGAGAAAGATTGTAGGAATTACATTGATAAGGTTCGGCGATTAAGACTTGGTGAAGGTGATGCCATAGCAATACAATCGTATTTTTTGAAAATGCAAAAGAATAGCCTTGGTTTCTTCTTTAGTTTAGATGTAGATGATGAATCTCATTTGAAGAATGTGTTCTGGGCAGATAATAGGTGCAGATTGGTGTACAAAGAGTTCAGGGATGTGGTCACATTCGATACCACTTATTTGACGAATAGGTATGACATGCCCTACGCCCCATTTGTTAATGTGAACCATCATGGGCACTCCACACTACTAGGATGTGCATCAAGATAGGGCTATGCAAAATGCAATTCAAGTGGAGAAGGAATTCCACACAGATTTCAAGTCCTATGCTCAAATGGTCCCTTGTGCGACTGAATTTGGTTTGGAGAAACAGTTCCAAGTTGTTTACACTATTTCAAAATTCAAAGAGTTCCAAGCAGATTTAATGGGAAAGCCATATTGCGATCTTATGTCCATCGAGGATGGATATGGTGGAACAAAATAGGTCATTCGAGAGGATATCATAGTTCAAGATTTTAAGAAGAGAAATAATTTCGCCGTCATTTATCAGAGGAAAAGTTGTCAAATTATTTGCAGTTGTCACTTGTTTGAGTTTAGAGGTATAATTTGCAGACATTCCCTTTCAGTACTGCTTCGAGAAAATGTGAAAGTGCTTCCCGAGAGTTACATACTCAGGAGATGGAGAAGAGATGTCGTAAGATCGTACACAAGGGTGAAGATTAACTATGACAGTTTGATTAATACTCTTGTGCAATTAAGGTATGATAAAGTATGTAAAGCGTTCGAGAAAATGGCTAACTTGTTAGCAGATGATGAAGACCGCATCCAAGAGTTGATGGACCGGATAGAAAGGTGTATTGCTGACATAAATCTTGGAAAAGACAGCCATTGAATAGCCTTCGATTGCGGAAAAAGTAGACAAGATAACAACAAGAGTAATTTTAGATCCTCATTGTAGAAAAACAAAGGGAGATCCGAGGAGGTTGCGAAAAAAGGTCCATTGGAGCAGAATTCTAAGAAGAAAAAGGGACTGCCAACAACGAAGGTTTGGTTCCAGAAATGTCGTCGATCCCGTAACTAATGGTACTTGGTAGCAATTTTTTTTTAGTAGTATTATCAAATATGTTGGTCTAATAAATTACTTACACAAATCATAATGTTCATAGGGTGCTCCATTACCAACTTGGGGTGAAGGTGTCAACTGGATTATGCCAACCTATGTACCACAATTCAACAATAGGGAGTGACTTGGAATGTGCATTTCGTCGTTTTCCCCTTTTTTTTTGTTGGACAAATGATTGTCATTTATGAAGATCAAAACCACTCATGCTGGAGTATATCTGTATTGACATTTGGAAAATTATTGTTAGCTAACTTTTTGGTAGGGCTCAAGTGTAAGTTATATTTTGTCATTGGACATAGTTAGTTTAAGTTTTTGGCAGGGCTCATGTGTAAGACTTTGTTAATGAAATGTTGGATTCACATAATAAGGTGTGTTCTTTTCATTGTTGGATTCACAGACTTCATTATAATGTCATTTTTAGTGGAGTTGTGGCTTGCAAAGAATGTTGTTTCCCAGTTTCCATTTAACATATGTTGAGTACACGAGAGTTAATGGTTTTATCCAGTTTGCAATGTGTTCACCTTTTCAATCATATATTGAGTTGATGACAAAAATTTTAGACAATGAAAAAACACAAATGTGAAGACAGCAACAAGACTACATCAACATGCATAATCCAAATTACACAGGACACACTTTCACTTACATAAATGACACAACTACTAACATCTTTTAACAACGCTACTAGGTTAAACTAGACACAACATTACTAGTTAAAATAACATGTAAAAACATCCATCGGATTCACATTACAGAATTCCAAATTACATAAATTTCAAGCATGTCATTTGTCTCATTCTTGCATCTTTTCCTTCACTTTATCAGACAAGTTATTTTTAGCCGACCGAAATGTCACGACGGACACTTCCACATTATCTTCATTTGATATGCATGCACACGTTTTCAGTAGTTGACAGAACTGATCCGTCTCTTCTTTATTAATGTTCTTCACTTCATCGCGGATGCTTGACACCTCGTCATTCCAGACAAAATATTGGCAATTTGACTGATTACATGAATAGATGAACTTCCCCAAGTACTTAGAAGTCTTTTTCTCAACCTCAAACAATCTGATGAGTCCCTCTCCACAATGAGGGCATAGCATCTTCGTTGGACATTCATCCAACCAATGTCCCGCTTGTTGACAACCATGACAAATTTCATAATTCTTCCCCTTCATTGTGTGTTATGTGTTCCTATCAAGCAATTAAATTTCAAATATGATAAAAATTACACTCTGTAAAAATGCTCTTACGCGAAAAAAAAGGGATCTCGTATTAATCAGTTCTTTGAAATGCTAACAATGTCAAATGTATATCATAAAAAATCTAATGCAATATAATACAATAACTAAAACAATGAAGCAAATGAATATCAGACTGTCAACGTAAACTCGTATATCAAACCAAAGAAAAAGAAATTAGCCGTGAGAAATTAGGAATGACCAAAATATCAGAGTAAATGTTTGGCTACATTGCTTGAAATAGGTGTTCAAATCACTTTATTCCACAACAATTCAAGATCTGGAATTTAAATGCACATATTGTCGATTTGCACACACTGCCTAGTCTTCTTCTGGAAAACGTAGTCAGCCCTCCAGTCCAGGATAAGGTAAGCTCAGAGCCTTGAATCGGTTGAATATGGGAGAAGGAGGTTCTGGTTGGGTTCGAGTTCACAATTGGAGAAGGGAGATGTAGATTCCTACTTCAAAAAGTACTGAGGAGGTTTTTGAAAAATTGAAATATATGGGTAGGTGATTTTTGGTTTAAAAATCTGGGCAGAGACCTTTATTTTGCTCCCAAATGCATTCAGGTAATTCTTGTTTCAGTCATGGGCAGACGTCTCTTTTTGCTCAGAAATTGTTAAAGGCATTGTCATTCGGATTGGGAAAGTAGCATAATTGCAACTTCTTGCAAGTTGATGAAGTTAATTGAAGGCTCAATTGGAAGAATAATCGAAGAAGAAATTAAATTTGGAAGAAACCAGATGTTTAGGGAGTAAATTGCAATAATTGAAAGTTGAAGGACTTGCTTTGCAATTAAAAAATAGGGACCAACTTATAGGAAACCAAAAGATGGAAATTGCATAAACACGCAAAGCCGCACGGTCGTGCGCCTCCTAACCATGCGGTTGCATGACCACGAAATTGGGCGACGGAGGCTAAACTCATTAAGGCGTGCGACCGCAACATACACACGGTTGAGTTCTGGGCCGCGCAGTTGGGCTTTTTTACTCGATTTTCAGCATTCTTTCTCCCTAGGTAACTTAGAGTATGAACATATCTATAAATACTTGACTTGGGGCACGAAATTAGGAATTTCCAATTGTCTTGTTTCATGCTAAAATGTTGTTCAACTGCTGGGGAATCCATTCAAGGCCAAATCAAAGATTGAAGAACAAGGATCAAGAACATGAATAAGGTGATATATATCCATTCTTCTTGTAAATTATCTTTAATCATGTATCTAGGCTAGATTTTCTTGTTGGAATTGTGATGATACTTTAGTTCCGGATTCTATGTTTTGATTTGTTATTTAATATTTTAATTGACGCTTTTCATGAGTTTGATGCAATTAATTATATTTTTATTTTCATCTATGATTGTGGATGCATAATTGTTGAAGTTTGTAATAATTTGTTATGTTCGAAAGAGTAGGAAATTATTAGACATTGATTAATTGTCATAAAGTCCGATAGGGGATAAAATATACCCCCATACTTTGTGTTATCTACAAAAAATACTTACAAATCCTTTAATGCTTTCTTACACATTTGTATTCGTCATAGAAATGTAGTCGGACCATGTGTAGAAAAATGTGTTAATTCTTGTCCGAAAGGGAGTCTTAGCAACATTAGGAATATGACTTTTCAAAACCCATGGATTGCATTTAAATGATTTGGTCAAAATATGGATGATGGAATAAAGTGGATTCACAATTCTAATATATTTAATTCATCATTTTTCAAAAATCAACTTTTCTCGCCTTTAAGTTTAATCTTCAGTCTAATTTTCAAAACAAAATTTTCAATTTCAAAGTTTTCATAGTTCCGGTTAAGGAGTTATAATCTAAAATATAATTTGCACAATCTCTGTGGAAACGATATTCGGATTCACGCCCATTATATTTCTTGCACGTCCATTAATTGATAGAGATAGATATAGGGAAAATAGGATAAGCGGCGAAACTGAAAGGAAATTTATTATGGTTTTGTTGACGACAAGGAGATGAGGAGAAGTGCATAGATTTTCTGGTTTTAACGCAACAAAAATAATAATAGATATTTGGGACATTTTCAATACGCTGTTTGAAAACCACAATACGGGATATTTTAACTATCATGTGTGAAAACCGTGGTTACATAAATGAATTGTAAATCATCATTGTTTCTTTTATGGTAGAAAAAAATCACAACATGAGATATTTTAACTATTAGGTGTGAAAACAGTGGTTACATAAATGAATAGTAAATCCACATTGTCTCTTTTATAGTAGAGGGAAATATCGAATATTTTAACTATCAGGTGTGAAAACTGTGGTTACATAAATGAATAATAAATCTTCATTGTCTTTTTTATAGTAGAAAAAAGATCACAATACGAGATATTTCAACTATCAGGTGTGAAAACTGTGGTCACATAAATGAATAGTAAATTCTCATTGTCTCTTATATAGTAGTGTGATGTGAAAACTGTAATTACATAAATGAATGGTAAATCCTCATTATCTCTTTGATTACATAAATGAATAGTAAATCCTCATTATTTTTGTTGTAGTATATAATAATAAATAAATGAAAACTGTGGTTACATAAACGAATAGTAAATTCCGTCTCTTTTGTAGTTAAAAAAAAATCACAATATGGGATATTTCAACTATCACGTGTGAAAACTGTGGTTACGTGGTTACATAAATGAATAGTAAATTCTAATTGTCACTTTTACAATTAAAAAAAAAGATAAGATAAAGAAAATAAAGAAAAGAAAAAGAGCGAAGCGAAAATACGGATTTTTAGTAAATCCTCATTGTCGCTTTTATGTTAGAGGGAAACACAAGGATAAGAGCTGCTTAAATCCAACACCAAAATCAATGGCCTATTCAACTTTTTCGTCTCTGTCCCTTCTCCACTCTTATCTAATCAACATCCATTCTATGCATCGCCAGAAGATAAACTTATCTTTCATGTTATCCCGCGTTGAAAAGCATTCTTCCCTCATTTGCTTCTCATCCAAGAAGAAACTCAGTTTCATGGACCAAATTCTCGATTATATTGAAGGTAGGCTACACTTTGCTTAATTAGTTGTAACCCTCGTCGTATATATCAGCTGTTTCGTGTGTTCATTTTAGGGGGTCCAAAGTTGAGAAAATGGTACGGGGCACCTGATCTCCTCCCTGAAGATGGAACCCCGTTGGAAGAAGATGAGTATAGAGGTAATTTTTCCACAAGAATAATACTTATATTGAACATATTTTGTACAATTGCTGTGTATTAGGGATTGCGTTTCTTCTTTTGGAAACAGAAGGAGATGATGTAGTTAGAGATGCAGTATTAGTGACCGATGGAGATAATGAGATTGGTCAGGTGAGTTATGCAACGGATTCCCAGTTTCTTATTAAAATTAGTATATGTCATGAATATTTATCACAGAATGACTCTAGTTGTCAAATGGTTGAACAACCGGGAGCAATTTACTTATGATACGTAGTTGACATTCATAAAAAGGATCTATTGAATTTTTCCTTTAATATTTGGGTTTCCTATTTGGGTATAGGTGGCAGTGATAGTGTCGCGAGCCTATCCCTTTCTATGCGGGTCTTACCAAAAAAGGATTAAGTTATTTCGGAAAATATATTCAACCAACTCCAATCCTTTTACCCATTAACATCTTATAAGATTTCACAAAGCCCTTATCACTTAGTTTTCGACTTTTCGAGAATATCTTAGCGGATGAATTAGCCATTCCAAAGACCCCCACCCAAGTTCCATAGCTTTTGATCCGCTATCCCGATCATGATTTTCCTACCCCCAGAGGGAAAGGTACCTCCCTTTTGGGACGGTTGTGGGCGAGGAGGGATTCGAATCGAGTAAATAGTTTTACGAACGAATGGATCATATCGACTTGGAAAATGGAAAGATTTGTACAAGTTATACGTTTCGTCACCACTTTGTGGAAAATATTCCAATTATTCCTCTGATTGGATCATTGGCTAAAGCGAAATTTTGTAACGTACTTGGGTATCCCATTAGTAAGCCGGTTCGGGCTGATTTATCAGATTCTGATATTATTGATCGATTTGGGCTTGAATGGATAGCAATGCGTACCAGGATGCCCTCACAATCCTCATATAATGCGGTTAAGGGTTCAAATCCCCGGGACGCTCCTAGCACGCTGGGACAAAAAAATCCCTTCAAAGGGGAATAATTTGTGTGTTACGGGGTACACCAACGGTGACCAAAAAATACCGTAACATAACTTAAATCTAATCTGCTATATACCATGTAGAACTACCTCATTTAAAAGCTTAAGATGCTAGAAGGGACAAATTTATTTAGCCTTCAATAATCTGCACTTCAGACTTCATACTAACTGTAATTTCTATAATCTGTTAGAGTATATTTGGTCCATACTACTGCAGAGTGCAAAGGACGCTGCTGAAGTTTATTTTTGTTCTTTGTTAGTATTCAATTCTGGACAGTCCAACTAATAAAATAAGCCACTAATATGTTCCCCTATGTTGGTTTCTTCATCTTGTGAGCAACTCAGTTTTCTGATTCATGAACTTGAGTTTCAAGGTCTTTAACTTCTGCAGATGATTATACTGTCACTGATTGTCAACCGAGTTCGAGTTAAAGCACTGGTAAAGGATAAGAGGGCTGCTATGGAAGCCTTTGGTACTTATGTTGAGGTTGGAGCATTTATATTCTACCACTCCAAATTTTCCTATTGTCGATATAGTTTTTTGCTATATTTGTTGGCAGTCTTTCTCAAGTCTTATATGATTTAGCATTATTTCAAAGTCTATAGCGGGAGATGCCAAGAATAGTACAATTCTAAAGAAGGCTCTAAGAGGTGTCCGTGCACTGATTTGCCCAAATGTATGCAATTCTCTACTCCATCTATTTTTATTTTTATTTTCATTTTCTTTCTGTTGTAATTAATTTGTAGAAGTACAGCAGTCGGGCTTACATTCTTCAACAGAGGGTTTGATCTCCTATTGTTTATTTACAGTGCTCAATCATGAGCAATATGAGTTGAAAACTTCCTTCTAATTTCAAGAACTTCTTTGTCCCACTGTTTATGTGATGTACTATTTTACGAACCTATATACAGGAAGGATTTATGTCTAATGTAGATAGCTGGAAAGGTTTACAACACGTGATCCTGTTATCTCAGGTATCCCTAATCTGAATCCCATAGGTGAACTATTTGACCTCAAAATAACAGATTACAATTTTGATAAGTTTTTAGTTGTCTGTCTATAGAGATAGTAGTGGAATTCAAGCAATGATGAATAGCAATGCAAGAAAATTAGCAGAGCAAGATGAAAGCATGGTGAAGGCCTCTGGAATCCCTTACACCATCATCAGAACTGGGTTTCTAAAGAATAACCGCGGAGGCAAGCAAGGTTTCAGCTTTCAAGAGGTGCTCATGATATATTTTCCTTATTCTGTTGATTGGCACAAAAATTCTGTTTGACCAGTGTTTACCAACAATAGAAAACTAATCATCTTTCCTAATAATTTTGGGAACTGCTTTAATTTCATTATTAGATCTAGTGGAAAATCCATGACAACTATATTCTTAGCAACCCTCTGTTTACTATTATATACAATCAAGAGCATAAAAAAAGTAGCATGAAGATAAATATTAGGGAGTTTTTACTCGTATATACATTTCTTTAAGCTCCCACACAAACATGCTCAAAGTATGCTCTCAATTTATAGATGTCTATTCTGTTAATGATGGAGAGTTTGGTCAGCCCATGTTGGTATACTATCAAATATTTCCATATTCTTGTTGATCTCGTTCGAGTGTTCATTCTGGTGGAACAGGGTTGTGCAACAAACGGAAGTCTTAGTAAGGAAGATGCAGCTTACATATGCGTGGAAGCTCTTGATGCTGTCCCACAGAAAGGACTCATCTTTGAGGTTTAGTAAACGCTTGATAGATTTTATTTTGACTATTATGACCAGCCTAGGTAGTTAATATATTCACTGGTTATTAAGCTGGTTCCATGTATACAACTGGAAAATTTAAAATACTTTGTCATTATTATATAGAGAGTAATAATGATATGTTCGTTATTTCTTTATTTTCAACAGGTGGTGAATGGAGATGACAAGGTTTCAGATTGGAAAAGTTTCTTTAAGAAATTGTTGGAGAGCTCGCAGCAATAATCTACACACCAGTTATATTTTCGTCTTCTATCAAGTTAAACTTGTCTTTAATCAACGATTATTTTCTCAAATAGACAAATGCTGGTATTTAACCCAGAAATAACAAGCCAAAATTGATAGAAATCATAAGAACACCAGTATTTGTTTTTCCCCAAGGCCTGAATGTTCAGCAATTGACTACTCACCTGCTGAGCAGCAGATGTTGATTTTCTATTATCACTATTAGCAACATTAGAATATCCTTTTAAACTAATTTCAGTTTTAGATTTATTAAACATCAAACCCAGATTAGAAGAGCATTATGATGGCTAACAGCAAGTTCCTCTTCGTCTGCTAGCTCCACTTTAATGATGGCTCCATTGTTGGGAGTCAATCACATTGTTGGAAGACATGAATGAAATAACTGATTTAGGTGATCTTGAAGTATCATTAGTTGAAAGTAGTGTGCATAGGGACATTAATCAAGACACTGACATTAATCAAGACACTGCAGATGAAAATTCACCTAACTATCATGTCCAAGACGAAGTAATAAAACCAATACATCACATGGTGACTAGAGGAAAAGTAGGAATTTTCAAACCTAAAGTCTACTCTGGTCAAACTTCAGATTATCTACTCAATAACCTTCAAGGAGAAAATGAATCAGCTAATGTATTCATGGCCTTGTCAAGTCTAAATTGGAAAAGGATTATGGAAGAAGAACTCAATGCGCTATACAAAAATAAAACTTGGACTCTCATACCTCCCTCACCTGAGCAAAAAATCATTGGGACCAAATCTTCAGAGTGAAACATGGTTCAGATGGAAGTGTACAAAGATATAGAGCAAGATTTGTGGCAAAAAGGTTTTTTGCAATCTGTTGGAGTTGATTTTTATGGACATTATAGTCCAGTAAGCCACAACCTTAAGAATAGTCCTATATACAATTCATCATTTCTTCAAGCAGTGAATCGGTGAATGGCTAAAAATACTTGCAATTATTCATTAGCAAATCACATTAATTTGGAAGACATGAATGAAATAACTGATTCAAGTGATCTTGAAGTATCATCAGTTGAAAGTAGTGTGTACAGGGACAATGATCAATACACTGCAGATGAAAATTCACCTAACTATCATGTCCAAGAGGAAGTAATATAACCAATACATCACATGGTGAAACCAATACATCACATGGTGACTAGAGGAATAGTAGGAATTTTCAAACCTAAAGTCTACTATGTTCAAACTTTAGATTATCTACTCAATAACCTTCAAGGAGAAAATGAACTAGCAAATGTATTCGTGGCCTTGTCAAGACTAAATTGGAAAAGGGTTATGGAAGAAGAACTCAATGCACTGTACAGAAATAAAACTTGGATTCTCATACCTCCCTCACCTGAGCATAAAATCATTGGGACTAAATTGATCTTTAGAGTTAAACATGGTTCAGATGGAAGTGTGCAAAGCTATAGAGCAAGATTTGTAGTAAAAAAGTTTTTTGCAAACTGTTGGAGTTGATTTTTATGAACTTTATTGTCCAGTAAGCCTCAACCTTAAGAATAGTCCTAAGTTTGGCGATCTCAAAAGATTGGGAAATTAGACAAGTGGATATAAATAATGTCTTTCTGGCAAACTCGAAGAAGAGGTTTACATCAGTCAGCCTGAATGACATGGGCTTATTACATCATTTTCTTAGAATAAAGGTGTGAAGATTTAACTCGGAGTTGTACCTTTCTCAAACTAGGTATATTGTCACTTTACTGAAAAGATTCGATTACCAAGATCTGAATCCATCTCCTAGACCCGTGATAATTGACAATTTACCATCTACGCAGGATGGATAACTGATGAAGAATCCTTCAATACCTTGCTCATACCAAACCTAACATCAACTATTCTTGAACAAGATGAGTCAATTTATTGCCTCACCAACAGACACACATTGACTTGCTCTCAAGAGAATCATAAAGTACTTAAAAGGCACTATCAATCAGGGTTTATAGATCAAGAGAAATTAGAACATCTTCATAAATGGTTATGCTGATGCTGATGGGCATCCAACCCTGACGACAGACGATCCACAACAAGCTATTGCATCTATCTGGGTAACAACCTTGTGTCTTGGTCTTCAAAGAATCATGTCGTTGACAGGTCAAGTACAAAAGCTGAATATAGACCTTAGTACAAGCCACTTGTCATGACCTGCTCGATTTTGGCATGAAAAGACCGAGAAATCTAGAATGGTGGAGACTTGAGGCTAATTGGAATATTCTAGACTCCCACAAGTCCATGAAGTTTGCTAGAATATGGTACATTCTAGAAGCTTGCAAGCTCTACACTTGGTAGGATTATTCTAGATAACCTAGGATATTCTTTGTATATTTTATTGTAGATATTCTTGTAGAGAATTCTAGATATACAATGTAGACCGTCAGATTAAAAAGATCTTGGCCATCCATTCAAGGAGGTCACTCCTATAAATAGGTGGTACGTTCATTAGCTTTGCTCCAAGAGAGTGAAGTTGTAAAAGAGTGTTGTGAGGAGTATTCTTATTCAATACAAAGCTTTCTTTTTAAACACTTGTGTTCCTTGTTCATTTCCTAAGAGTTCTACTTGGTGCCTTTTTTTAACATCATCGCCAATCGGGAGGCTGACTTAGTGTAAGTACCACGAGGGCGATAGTTGGAGATACTAAAGTCGCATGGTTCTTGAAAGAAATCAACAAGTCCGTGACACACTGCGGAAACCACTTTGCTGCAGTCCTGTTTGATGAGCTTAATTTACATCAAGTTTTAAAACCAGTGTTGTGGTGTGATAAACTTGGATTTAGTACTTTGGCTTCAATCCTATCCATGCTGGAACTAAACACGTTGAGCTAGATGTTCACTTCATTAGGGATAAAGTTCTTGGCAAAGAATTGGAGATCAAATACATCATTCAGTCGACCAAACAACATACTTATTTAACAAACCTCTTTCCAATTCTAGGTTCAGCTACCTTAGATACAAGCTTGGGATCACTACAATACCTTCCAGCTTGAGGGAGGGTGTTGGAATTAGCTAAATTAGCTGGAAGGGTGTTGGAGTTAGCTGAATTATCTTTCCATGCTTTCGTGTGCGGAAGAAAATCAAATGTGCAGTTCTTCCTTACCAGTTTCAAAACGGAATTGTACCAATTTCCTAATTTTTAGGAAGTTGTCTCATACCCGCCTTGTGGTCCTCTTCCATTGGCGCATAGTTGATAGAGTTTGTTAGGTTGTTTTCATTATAATTCTATATATTTGTAAGCTTGGCTATGTAAAGGACAATTCATTCTATACAATATATTTCATTTTTTAACTGGTAATTCTTATTGCAGTTCTTTTATTCAAATTTATTGGTTCATTTACTGAGTTTAATAACAAAAAAGTTTTCCTGTTTCATTATGATGTGAATACTTACTTTTATACCTCTTTCATTATTGTAGCTAACCTTATAAATGTATTAACAAATGCTTAGACCATTTGATCTGGAATTTATTTGAAAATCTGTAAGGAGTGTCAGGAGAATTGATTCTCTGCATGATTGGACAAGTGGAATAAGAATAAAGATTAAACTAAGATAGGGAACATAAGTGAATGTTTTACGGGATTAATGTATGGGTTGTAAGATGATCATCACATTAAAAAACAGACATGCCACCACTTGCAGGATTCGTTTTCCTTAAATTTGAAGGGGGGGGCGTCTGAATGAAGGTAATCAACTTGTGGACAAGAACTGTTTAACATGACTTGTTTTGTTTCATTCTTAGCGCCTCTATCTCTCTCTCTGTGTGAATGGCTTGAGAAACTTGCTTGTCTTCATATACATCTCTCATTTTGCTTTTATTTGTGTAGTTAAATATAATAGTTAAGAACTTCCACTTTCACTTCCGTGATATTGACTTGATTGCTCTTGCTATTGTGGGTGGTTTTTAAAAAGGGTAATTATATTGACACCACTTATTTTGTTAACCAAACGACATTGTGTATACACATTTATTTAAACATAAATTTTATAATTACACCATGTTCCTTTTACAAGTATACCCTTCGCTAAATAAAATGAAACTAAAACATTATGGTACATGATAAGTGTATTTTATACACTTATTTATCAGTCGAAATTAGGATATTATTTTGTTTTTCTCGAATAAATTCTACTTAGTTTGTGTTTATTTGTCATTATTTCAGGTTTTATCCCAAGAGTCGAGAAGATGAACGAATTGAAGGAAATTCATGACAATTGGACGAATATTGAGATAAAACGAAGAAAAAGGACTAAAGTGTACACTCCCAAAAGTTGAAGACCGAATGTGCAATTAACTCAAGGACCAACTTATTCTATTGGAAGAATTGTGACCCTAAAACATAAAAATTAAAGTAAGAAATAATTGGGCTTTTGTTTTAGGGCTCAATAGTGTGTATATGAATATATATATATATATATATATATATATATATATATATATATATATATATATATACACAAACATATACATGGTGGAAAAAGGGGAGAGCCGTGAGGAGCTGAGAGAAATTGGAAGGGGCGGAGAGAGATACATACACACGGCTGGTTTATCAAAAAAAAATAAAAATAAAGGAGGAATTGGAGATTCTTGCGGCCGATTGTGGGAGTTTTCTTGGATTATATATATACACACAAGAGTGGCTGGTGCAGCTGTGGGGGATTATTCTTAGGTTTAAAGGGACACCTTCGGCTACATATTTTCAAGGAGGCAGATTATTATTCTTGGAATTAAAGTGTGCAGCCAAGAAGAAAAAGAGTGGATTTTGGAGAATTATTCAAGGAAAAGAATTTTGGTTGGCAGATTAATCAACATTAGTGGATACAAAAGAGGTTGTCTGCTGGAGGAATTAATTGACTTGTGCTGCTGTGGATGAAATAAAAGTGCTCGACTGACAGACATTAAGCAAGGAGATGATGTCAATTTTTCAACAATTCAAACTCCGGGTTTTGTTCGCATTATTTATTGCTTTTTATTTCAAGAACATGCGTAGCTAAATTTTATAATCGGGATTAACGATGTAGATTTAATGTTTTTAGTTTGATTTTGATTCTCAAGTTGGTGCTTTATTTTAATGTATTGATTTTATTATTGCGTTTAATGCTTGAGTTGCTTGATCACCAATTCATGAATTAATGGTTGTTTTCATAATCCGAGAGGTGAGTTAACAATTAGATCATGTAATAAAATTCGGCAATTTCAGCAAAAAGATAGAGATATGAATTTGTGGTTGCATGTGGTCGATTATGAATTCTTAGGAAATTTAATGCATTTAGCTAAGGAGAACTCTGACCCGCTGTAGAGATACATGGTTGACTTAGTTAAATAGGTCTAATTTGAACTCGAGAGAGGTAAATTAGATATATGCGTGAATTCGATCAAATACAATTTTAGAAAACAACTTGAGATGAGAAATTAAGCTAGAACGTTATTTCGAAATCGTTAGTCCCGATATTCATTTAATTGTTTAAAATCCACCACGTTTGTTTCTTGCTTTCGTTAATTGTTTTTAGTTTAATTTGTTATTGTTTATTTTAATTGATTTGTTTATTTCAGTGATTTCCAATTATTTGTCGTTTTCGTTTTTTATTATTTTACAATTTATTTTCTTAGTTAGTTTTGGTTTTTGTCTAGAAATTCTATATTCGAAGTAAATCGATAACGAATTAAATAGTCCTCGTGGGATCGACAACTCGGACTCAAAAGTCCACTTTTATTACTTGTAGCGATATCGTACACTTGCGATATTATTTCACACCAACAAGTTTTTGGCGTCGTTGCCGGGGACTATTTTAATTTGTTATTTATTTATTTTGATTTTTAGCATTCTTAGCTCTTAGATTTAGTCTTCCTTTAGTTTTTAGTATTTTGATTCATAATAAACAAAAACATCAAAAATTCTCAAAATTTTCAAAATAAAACTTTTAAAATTCTATTATTTTCCTTTTATGCTCCGTTCTCAAAAAGGAAATCTTTTACCTTTCGAACCTGAAATTGAACAACTCTTTAGAGGACGACTTAGGGAACAACAAAATTTGAACCAAATGGCCAATCCAATCAATCCTTTGGAACACATTGAACTAAACCCGAATGCAGCTGCATTACCTCCTGGTCAAAATGCAGCATTGCAAATCAATCAAAACAACCAACAGAATGTACAAGATGACAACGTAGGAGACCTTCCTATGGGTCAATTCTTGACTCATGTTGCCACTGCAAACCGTTCTAGTATATTATATCCGCCTTTTGGAAGGAATGACTTCCAATTAAAAGCAGATTTAATAAACCTTTTCAGTAATAATCTTCAATTTTTTGGAAAGGCACACGAGGACCCCAATGCACATGTTGCAAGATTTGGGAGAATGTGCCAAAATTTCCAATTTCAAGGCATAAACGATGATGCCATTCGTTTGCGGCTATTTCCTTACACTTTAAGAGATAGTGCATTGGAGTGGCTTGATTCTGAGCCTGAATCTAGTATAGTTACATGGGATGACTTAGTTAGAAAATTCTGTAACAAATATTTTTCACCCGCTAAAGTAGCTAAACTAAAATTGAAGATATCTACTTTTCAACAACTAGACGGTGAGAGTTTTCATGAATCTTGGGGTAGATTTAAGGATCTTCTTAGAAAATGCCCATATCATGGATTTAATAAAGGCCTTCAAGTTCAATACTTTTACTCTGGGTTGTCACCACAATACAAATCCATAGTGGACTCATCAGCTGGTGGGTCCATTACCAATAAAAGTGTCAACCAAGCATGGGACTTGGTGGAACTCATTGCAAAAACACACACCATGTTCACGTCTGAAAGAGTAGTGCACAAAAGAGTTGCTGGAGTACATGATGTAGATGCACTGACCAGTACAAATGCACAACTTGCTGCGCTAACAAAAAAGGTTGACGTGTTGTGTTCACATCATCAAGGAGTTCACGCTATTCAATCACCAGTAGTGTGTGAGAATTGTAGCGCGAACCATTCAACCAAAAATTGCATGTTGTTGGCTTCAAAAGAGGAGCAGGTTAATTTTGTGCAAAACAATCATCAACAACAGAATGACCCATATGCTCCTACTTACAACCCTGGTTGGAGACAACACCCAAACTTCAAATGGTCTAACAATTAAAATGAGTTTAACCAACCAATGCAGGAGAGAAGACCAAGTTTGGGGGAAATGTTTCAAAAGCACATGCAGAAGACTGATAAAATGTTTGAACTACATCAAACAACCATACAAAATCATTCGGCTGCACTTAAAGGGCTTGAAAATCAGATAAGTCAAATCGCTCAACAACTATCTGAGCGAGCACCTGGAACACTCCCAAGTAATACAGTTAAAAATCCAAGGGAGCAAGTCAACATGATCTCTGCAGTGGAAATGGAAAAAATCTACACTCCAGCTTATGAGGTAGCTGTTGAGGATGAATCATACATTCCCGCAGAGGAATATTTTCCACTAAATGGATATCTACCTCCAACCCCTTTCCCTCATAAACTCCTAAGAAATAGGGTACAGAAGGATGTTCAGGCTATCACTACCAAAAGTGATGTGCAATTGCCTGAAATAAAGGAGAAGATATATGAACAGAGGGAAAAGCTGATGGAAAATGAAGACAAGGATATGGAGACGAATGAGATATCAAATGCAAATTGTCAAAATAATGTTGCAAAATCAAAGGAAGAATCTCAATCGCCTATCAACACCTATGTCCCACCAGTCCCATTCCCCCAACGTCTGCAAAATCACAAAATGGATAAGCAGTTTAGTAAATTTCTGGAAGTATTCAAGAAATTGCATATCAACATTCCATTTGCAGATGCTTTGGCTCAGATGCCAGCTTACCTCAAGTTTATGAAAGAGATGATTTCTAAAAAGAGGAAGTTGAGGGAATTTGAGACTATATCCTTAACTGAGGAGTGCAGCGCAATTCTATAAAATAAATTGCCTCCAAAACTCAAAGATCCAGGGAGTTTCTCTATCCCTTGTGATATTGGAAATTTCAAATTTGACAGAGTTTTGTGTGATTTGGGAGCAAGTATCAATTTAATGCCTCTCTCAGTTTACAAGAAACTTGGATTAGGAAAACCTAAACCAAGCAAAATCACATTACAGCTGGCTGACAGATCTGTGAAGCATCCATATGGTGTCATTGAGGACATTTTAGTTAAAGTGGATAAATTCATTTTTCCAGTAGATTTCGTGATTTTGGATATTGAAGAGGACAGTCAAATGCCTCTTATTTTTGGTAGACCTTTTCTAGCCACGGGACGAGCTTTGATAGATGTTGAAAAGGGGGAGGTGATCTTAAGGGTTCAGGATGATCAAGTGACTTTCAGTGTCACTCAATACCCTAACAAATATTATCAGACAGAAAGTTGCTTCAAACTGGAAAATGTGGTGCAAGAACTTGGTAATAATTTGAAGCAAAAAGAAAAACCAGGTGAGACTCAAATCAACAATAAAGAATTCAAGAAAGTGCGCAAAAAGGTTGAGAAATGCAAGGTGGGAAATTGCAAGGAGTGCAGGGCATCACGAGCATCCTTTAAGCCACCATAAGAAAGTTTGCAAGAAGTCGAGCTTTAGACTATAAACGGAGCGCTTATTGGGAGGCAACCCAATTTTCTTTCCTTTTTATTTATTTTGCTTTATTTACAGCTTTACATTTAGATTTTTAGGTAGTACTTGGATTTTTTTCTTTCTTGGAGTTTTTGAAGTAAGCATCCCTAGCATCAACCTCTTTGATTTCATCTTCAAGTGCATTTTTAGTTTAAATTCATACATCATCCATGAGCTTACAAATTTGCATCACATTGTTTTAATGTTATTTTTTTTTTTTACTTGCGAGGAACACACCACTTGTAACACTTTCAACCAAGCATGGAAATACTAGAAACATGTCGAAATCATCCAAGCGAGATCAAAGCAAAGTTTCAAGTTATTACATCGCTCCTCTATACCTGGGAAGTACCTAACTCCTTTTTTTATGTATTGTTATCAATTGATATATCATTTCTTTTACATTGAGGACAATGTAACTTTCTAGTTTGGGGGGGTGGTATCTCAATTCTTCATTTTTTATCATTCGATACCTTGTTTTTGGGATACAAAAAAAAGAAAAAAAAAGGTGAAAATTTTGAAAATTTTTGTTGATTTATTTATTACTTATGACATGATTTGAACTGACTTTTGTGCTTTAGTTAGAAAATTTGGGCAACATGTGAACTAAAATTTTTCTTGACATTCATCCATGTAAGACATTAATCAAACTTGAGCACATAGCCACTCTCGAATAATAACTTGTGTAGGGAGATGCTTAATACTTGTGGGATAAACTTGAGCACATTGAACATAGAACTGACTGAAAAATCCCAAACTTTAAGAAATTAGATCCCAACCTGAAATGTAGAACCAAACTGCTCAAGAAGCAATTTGGGGGTAGAAAGGTCAAGTACAAGTAGGCATTGACAGATTGAGAGTCTGAAGTTTTTAATGATCCATCTTTAGTATAAGAGGTTTTAATCAACGGGTATAAACCATGACCAGCATAAAAACAGAAAAATGCTGAAGGTCTTATTCTACTTTTCAAATACCTTTTTGACTCGAGTAAGTAAGTCCGAGGGGTCTTTCAAACCTGGTGCCCTAAAGTCGTCTGGCTTGGGAGTCATCGACCTAAAGCTCGCTACAGGGGTCAACTAGAAAGCAAGTACGGAGAGTGGACTTACACATAAGACACTAAAACATCTTTAAC
Source organism: Ligustrum vulgare (assembly GCA_963555705.1). Classification (NCBI taxonomy): domain Eukaryota; kingdom Viridiplantae; phylum Streptophyta; class Magnoliopsida; order Lamiales; family Oleaceae; genus Ligustrum; species Ligustrum vulgare. The sequence goes on along the minus strand of OY743172.1, from coordinate 142,619 downwards.
TTTTCTGTTTAAGCCTTTATGACTCAGGTAATTAAGTCTGAGGGGTTCTCTGAACCTGGTACCCTAAGCTCAACTGAGTTGGGAGCTGCCGACCTAAAGCTCGCTACAGGGGTCATATAGAAAGTCAGTATGAAAAGTTCTGCACAAAGATGGTAAAAGACAAGGACATTAAAAGAAAAAGTCGTCCATATAAAAAAAATGATATATAAATGGTATAAGCTTTGTTGATTAAAATTCCTAATACTGGAGTGTGGGATTGGAGATGAATTATTCTTGGTCTGTCTTGCATACTTGTCAAATCCTAACTGCCTTGTGTGGAAAAATGCAATTTATACATGTTTAGAAACCACATCAATAGGAAAGACCTCGGGATATGAGAGAAAAGCATTAAGGTTGTGATCATCCATGAGAGTGTCAGGAAAATAAAAAGAAAATCATTGTTGACCACATGGGATTCGGGCTTATTTCTGAATGACTAGTCACACAGTGTCAAGTATATTTTTACATGAGTTTGCATTCGATTTTTGGCTATTCACATACACACGATGAAGTTGAGCATTGGATGAATGAAAATAATTTTTGTTGTTCATTTTTCTTTTCTAAAGTGAATCGTCATTTTGGATTATTGAAGTGTATGGTAAATAAATTGACAAAAACAAAAACAATTTCTGCTTGCATTTTTATTTTTATAGTTTAGTTTTATTTTTGTTCGAGGACGAACAAATATTCTAGTTTGGGGGGGTTTGATAAGTGTATTTTATACACTTATTTATCAGTCGAAATTAGGATATTATTTTGTTTTTCTCGAATAAATTCTACTTAGTTTGTGTTTATTTGTCATTATTTCAGGTTTTATCCCAAGAGTCGAGAAGATGAACGAATTGAAGGAAATTCATGACAATTGGACGAATATTGAGATAAAACGAAGAAAAAGGACTAAAGTGTACACTCCCAAAAGTTGAAGACCGAATGTGCAATTAACTCAAGGACCAACTTATTCTATTGGAAGAATTGTGACCCTAAAACATAAAAATTAAAGTAAGAAATAATTGGGCTTTTGTTTTAGGGCTCAATAGTGTGTATATGAATATATATATATATATATATATATATATATATATATATATATATATATATATATATATATATATATATATATACACAAACATATACATGGTGGAAAAAGGGGAGAGCCGTGAAAGAGAGCCGTGAGGAGCTGAGAGAAATTGGAAGGGGCGGAGAGAGATACATACACACGGTTGGTTTATCAAAAAAAAATAAAAATAAAGGAGGAATTGGAGATTCTTGCGGCCGATTGTGGGAGTTTTCTTGGATTATATATATACACACAAGAGTGGCTGGTGCAGCTGTGGGGGATTATTCTTAGGTTTAAAGGGACACCTTCGGCTACATATTTTCAAGGAGGCAGATTATTATTCTTGGAATTAAAGTGTGCAGCCAAGAAGAAAAAGAGTGGATTTTGGAGAATTATTCAAGGAAAAGAATTTTGGTTGGCAGATTAATCAACATTAGTGGATACAAAAGAGGTTGTCTGCTGGAGGAATTAATTGACTTGTGCTGCTGTGGATGAAATAAAAGTGCTCGGCTGACAGACATTAAGCAAGGAGATGATGTCAATTTTTCAACAATTCAAACTCCGGGTTTTGTTCGCATTATTTATTGCTTTTTATTTCAAGAACATGCGTAGCTAAATTTTATAATCGGGATTGACGATGTAGATTTAATGTTTTTAGTTTGATTTTGATTCTCAAGTTGGTGCTTTATTTTAATGTATTGATTTTATTATTGCGTTTAATGCTTGAGTTGCTTGATCACCAATTCATGAATTAATGGTTGTTTTCATAATCCGAGAGGTGAGTTAACAATTAGATCATGTAATAAAATCCGGCAATTTCAGCAAAAAGATAGAGATATGAATTTGTGGTTGCATGTGGTCGATTATGAATTCTTAGGAAATTTAATGCATTTAGCTAAGGAGAACTCTGACCCGCTGTAGAGATACATGGTTGACTTAGTTAAATAGGTCTAATTTGAACTCGAGAGAGGTAAATTAGATATATGCGTGAATTCGATCAAATACAATTTTAGAAAACAACTTGAGATGAGAAATTAAGCTAGAACGTTATTTCGAAATCGTTAGTCCCGATATTCATTTAATTGTTTAAAATCCACCACGTTTGTTTCTTACTTTCGTTAATTGTTTTTAGTTTAATTTGTTATTGTTTATTTTAATTGATTTGTTTATTTCAGTGATTTCCAATTATTTGTCGTTTTCGTTTTTTATTATTTTACAATTTATTTTCTTAGTTAGTTTTGGTTTTTGTCTAGAAATTCTATATTCGAAGTAAATCGATAACGAATTAAATAGTCCTCGTGGGATCGACAACTCGGACTCAAAAGTCCACTTTTATTACTTGTAGCGATATCGTACACTTGCGATATTATTTCACACCAACAGTACACCACAACCAAGAAATCCCTTTTCATCTCCATTCACTTCTCTCTCTTCCAAATTGGCACCAGGGGCGGATTTAGCATGTGGTGAGGGTGGTTGGTCGCTCATGCTGGATTCGTTAGAGAATTATTTTTCTTGGTCAATGTATTTGTTGTGTTGGATAGATATTCATTTATTTTCAAGCAACTCTTGTAACTTAATTAGAGTATCATTTCCTAATAAAATGATCTTGAGTTCAATATTTTTAGTTATTTTCATCACTCAATGAATGAGTGACATAGTACAATGTTACTTAAAAATATTTCCCTAGAATTATTGATCAAACCTATAACCTTTTTGGAATAGAATTTATGGAAAGCTTGACCACTATGAAATTGAGTGACTTTGTAATGTAAAATCAATAAATTAGTAATAACATTATGATTTATGTGGAGTTATTTTTCTATGAAATTATATTCAATGCAATGTTATACAATCTATTCTTTGTAGATTTATCTTATGAATTAAAATTTCTTCTCTAATTTTTATGATTAAAAAAATGTGATATTATATATTAATTTCTTCTAAGACTGTAATATTTGTTAATTTCAAGTTTCGATTCCACTTATAAATAAAAATATTTTCACCAAGCGAGTCCATAAAAAATGAAAAATTATTGACCTTTTTTTTTTTTACTTTGAAACCTAATTTGATTTTTCCTAAGGCCATTGATGTTCATCTATCGCTCGTGCTCATTTGAGATCCTGAATTCGTCCCTGACCGGCACCATGATTGGATTGCCATATTGAGTTTTATAATTCAAGGGGTAATGGCTTGTTTGATTCCATTGGCATGAAACTGGATCCTCTTCATCCACTAAAAGCATACCATAGTTATAGTCTGAAAATTTGATTTAATTTATGATATTGAAATCTTGCTTTTGTCCTCGTTCTTGATTTGGCAATATCTTGGGGAATTTAGGCTTGGTGTTTGCATGGTGTCATTAGCATAAACATTTGTACATACTTCTTGTCTAGATTGGGTTATCGATGATGTGTTGACAATTGTGTAGTGATTGATTTGAGTGATGATGTGATGAATAAAAGAATGAATATTCGTCAAGTGTGATATATGTAACATAATTTGTGCACCACTATATATAAATAGCACAACTCTAAAATTAGTGGTATCAATATAATTACTCTCTTAAAAAAAGGACCATAAGCTTGAATTAAACAATATATATTTTCTGTCACGCCAATCTCCATTACTTGAAGAGAACAAAGTTTGGGTAGTTGCATATTGCTAGTACAATACAGAGGGAATTATATAACTGTTTCGGGAGTTTGATTTTAAAGATTGATGATTATTGCATTTATGTTTGTTGTCATTTGTTGATGTTAATGCAAAGTGATGCATATTGTATTCGTCTGAGGCTCTAATGTTTCTGGAGTTGGGTAAAACGTCTTTTTTTGTTCTGCGACTTGTGACACCTATGTGTACTGTGGGGTGTTGTGGAGGGGATGAAGTACCCAAATAAGCATGTTCATTTCCCTCTGTTTATAAAAATTTGGAAACTGAAACAAAAAGGAAGGCAAGAACCATTCGGATTTCTTTCTTCTAGTACACTTTGGCTGAATTCCTTTTGCAAAATTTGGAAACTGAAACAAAAAGGAAGGCAAGGACCATTCGGATTTCTTTCTTCTAGTATAGTTTGGCTGAATTCCTTTTGCAGGCTAAACGAATTATGTTACTCTTCCCGCGGTGCTCACCGTAGGGATGGCCACCCCCATATGAGTTCGCGATCATCCCCATGATGAGCGCGGAAGTGTATCATTGTCCATCCTAAACTTAGTTGATGATATAGCTAAATATATATAATGAGAAATTTTGTAAATTTTTTTGTAGCAATGACTAAATTTGATGTTCATTTTTAACATCAACCTGCTACGTATATTTCATTGGGATTGACTACTGATGCAATTGTTTCGCTGTGTCGTAGGTGGCAGAAGAGGAATTAAAAATAAGATTTTAATTAATTCAAAATCAACAATTTTAATTTTAACAACATATTTTATAGGATCAATAACCTTTTAAGAGGAAATTTCACATTTATTTATTTATTTATCAAAATTTACTAAAATTCTAATTTTAATTACTACCGAATAAGGGCATAATAGAGCATTAATCATGGTCAGATGAGGTGAATTTTCTCAACCAAAAATATTATATGTAAATTTTGACATGCAAAAATGAGGCTCAATTAAAAAGTCCAAAGAATGGGTCCAAAGGAGGCCATGTAAAAGTCCAAAACAAAATTATTGAGCAAAAATCCGATATCGCTCAAATCTGGAAGATGCCCAAGGCCTGAGCGAAAGAAGCAGCCCATTATCATTTAAAGCGACAGTTATTTAATAATTAATGGGTCATTTGATCACATCCCACGATCCAAGAAATTCGGTTACAAGCAGTTGGATAATGGAAGTAATGACAACGGTTAATTCAGTAATTGTTGACAAGTCATCCATCATGAAGAAAGTTGACAGTTACTGGGCGACGGACAGTTTTTTATTAAATTAAAGAAAACTGTCAATAGAATATAAAAGGGAAAAGAGAACATAGGGGATCAATCACTCTCAAAATAAAGAATTATGTAATTCCATTTCTTTTAAATTTTCTTGTATGTTTCGTTTACTTTGCAATTCATTTTTCTTGTGCCCCTTGGAGGCATTTCGTTTTTATTGTAATCTTCATAAACAATGTTTCTTACACATCGTCTGAATCCCTTTATTTGTTAGCGATAGTACATATCTGCGTGAAACAATTTGGCACGCTCGGTGGTACAACTTTGGTGTTCGAAGATACAAAAAGTGAAGCAATATGTCTCATAAGAATTTTGATAAGGAGCCAACAAACTAACGATTGGTCCAGTCGTAATCGAACGACATGAAGAGCAGCAAAGTATTCTAGGAATAGAGGGACGAAACCAAAGTCGTTATGAATCAATGATAGAATTGGGTCCTCGAATTATGCCTGCACTATTTAGTGAACTCACGCAAGATGTTGTTAAACAAGTAAATCTGCAAAATGTTCATAATATGGAAAAGTTCACTCAAAATTAAAATATACACTATGATAACATGGCGAAACAAATAAGTACTTTAAACGAACTTATGAATAAGTTAGAGGACTAAATTTTCCAACCAAATTTTCCAAGTATAGGAAATCACTTTCAAGCCAGAACGATTGTGATGCATAATTCCCCAGGCTTAAGTTCAAATCAGGGAATAGAATCAGTGATGGATCTAGAAATTCAGTTCAGCACGGGTTGATATTGATAAAAAAATTTCAGCACAAGCGGCCTTCAATAAAATAACTATATTTTTTTAAAAAACACAAAAAATTCCTACTAAAATTTTTTTTTCGGGGGGATCCAGCACGAACGAGCGGGACGGCTCGTCATGTGGTGGATCCGCCCCTGAATAGAATCACCTTTTGGACCGTCTACTTCAAATTTGGGGGTGGTGGAATGGTAAACTTGGGTAATGGTAATGAAATTTCAAACCTGAGGGGTAGCCCAAATGCAAGAGACAATGTCCAGAATAATGGACAGAATGCCACGCGTGTTAATGATGAAGGAGATACTCACGCTAATGGCAATAATGGTTTAAATAATGGTACTTTCGCCACAAATTCAGGGACAAGTATTAGGTCTCAAGTGATACCGCCAGTAAACCAACCTTTAGGTGTCCCATATGATCCCAATGTTTTGTTGAGAAATCAAATCACAAGATTTTACAGGTGATTAGTGCAAATCGCAAGTGTACGATATCGCATTCAAGTAATAAAGTGGACAAGAGAGTCCAGATTATCGTCCTACAAGGATTATGATTAACTACCGTAGTTATTCTAACTCTCGCTTTATTTGAACAATTAAAGAATGAGATTTTTATGTGAACTAAATGATTTAATCGAAGATCAATTAAACAAGTAAGAAAATTATGTTTTTGTAATCAATGAATGAGAAGTCGGGATTTCACGATTTTACGTAGTCAATACTTTTAATTCCATCATTCAAGTTTTAATCTAATAATGTGATCAATCGAGTTCACTTATGCATATGAAATTTCTCTCTCGAGTTTAAATCAAACCTACCTATTAGTTAACGGTGTTTCTAGACATCATGTTGTAATGATTAGGTGCATGTAACACAAGAACTCAATTAAAGATCGCAATAATAACAAACGTATATCTCTATCGTTCGTTCAATTACCGGATTTTATTCCTAGATCTAGGTCGTTAGCTCACCTCTCGAATTATGAAAATAACTCATTAAATTAATGAATTAGTAGCAAGTTAATTCACGCACTAATCACAAAATAAAATCATCACGTCCAATCTACATGTAAAACTTGAACAATGTAATTAAAGCGGAAAATTACGCTACATCATTAATCCCAACAAGAAGTTTAGTTGTTCATCATATTAGAATTGAAAACATAAATAATAATAAAGAACAACATTATGAGTTTATCAAATAAACAAGTAAAAGAACTCTTGCACCAAGAAGTAGCTTCCACGTCTTGATCTTTAACTTTCATGCATTTGCCTCCAATTAGCTTCAACTCTCTCCAAGGTAGGATGATGAATTTTTCCTCTTGAATATTTGTGCAAATGTTCCTCAAATGTACATGATAAGTTGTATATATAGATTTTCAAGAAACCTAGGTAAAACAAAACTTGAAATCACGCATGGACCGGATAACTTCGCTGCCGCACAGTCCATTTCAAAACGGATATGTTAATTTGATGCCTGAATGCCCGGCCACCTGGTAAGGTTGTCGTGGCAGCATAGTTGACTTCTTCAATGCGATTTTCTATCTTTTAAATGTGTTTAAGTAGGTCCCTGATCTTTATTTGCACTTGAGTCCTTCATCCAGTTTAGTCCTTGAACTTTTGAATCATTTCAATTCTTCTTCAAAATTCAACTCATCTTCAATTGAGCCTTGCAACCAGATTTCTCACACTTAGCTCCTCTTGAAGGTCCTGGTTGACAAAACTTTGTCCAATTTCGCTCCAAAAGTCTTCCAATTGTACATTATTTCACTCCATTGCTTCATTCGCGTGAATTTTAGGATTATTTATGCAATGTACAAAAATAGAAAGCAATTAGGTATTGATGCGAATCCCTTTGATGTTTGGACCAAAAATTCTCACAATAATTTTGTATCAATCCCAAGAAAGCTAAAATGATAAAATAAGTGATAAAATACTTTAACCCAAGTTTATCCTACCCAAAATCCAAAGGTTAAATAACTTAGTCAAATGGATAAAGATTAAACAAATTTCAAGGTGACTGAAAAATCAACAACAAATACAAGAATAAAATACTCAAGTAAAGTCAAAGAAATTCTTAAGAGATTACAAGAGAAAAGGAAGGATTTTACCTCACCCAAAAGAGGAGCTACTCCAAGAGCTTCACATGAAAATTCAAGTTGTTAGGGATTCAGCATGTTTCGTTCGATCAAATGGTTGACCGAAATGTCCCTTTCGGTCGAACAATGCTCAGTCGAACACGACTGAGGTTGGACCAAGAATCTCTGAGAAAGTCGACCGAAGTTGGCTGAGTTCAAATTTCTCAACGATCTTCATGACTTCAACCCCAACTTGATTCTTGACTTCTTTTCTTGACTTAATCACTTTGTTTAGCCTCGAATCTTGAACCTCCTTGGCATCGGATCTTGTCGTGGGTCCCACCTCATGTGGTTCGAGGTTTGACTTTCTCGGGTCTCAACAGGTACGATTTATTCAAGGATGACAATAACTAATTCTAATTTAGATATATAAGTAAGTGTATAAAATATACTTATCAATATGATCAGATAGCTTTTGGGATGTGTCATTTTATTAGGCTGACTTACAGGAAACCATATCCTGATTGAGTAGATCAAGCATAACCGTGGCCTAGAGGGTACAAAGTGCTAGAGTTTTCATTATTTACTGGTCTAGGCAAAGTTTCTACTTTGGGACATATAGGGTGATTCTCATTGCAATGTGGTGAAGTAACTGATTATCTCAAAATGAGATTGTTTCCTAGTTCAGTAAAAGGGGTAGCCATTTAATGAAATGACTAGGATGCAACAAAGACGTTATCAGAGGAATTATGGGCGAATGATGATACAACAACAGGGGACATCACGCCCTAAAATGCCTAATTTACTTAAAATGGCTAACAAAAATCTTCTCAAGGATAATAAATGAGCCAATATGGGTGAATCAATGGAAGAATTACTGGAAAGTTCTTCTGGGAAGTCAAAATTTGAGCGTTGTAAGAAGGATGAAGATGAGGAGGATCCAAGGCGATCTATTACTATTCAGTTTGGTACTTTACCTCCGGTCATGGCTAATAATTACTTACTAGCCAACGAGCTCAAAAGTAAAGAAAACGAAGAGGAAGAAAGGGAAGATAATGAAGAGGAAGCATGCATACTGGAATACGGAGAAGGAATTGGTCAAACATCTGAAGAGGTATGTGATGAAGAAGAAGATAATGATGATATAACTGATGTTGAATAAGAAATTGACTTGGAAGCAAAAAGAAGAAGAATGAGAAGTATTGTTTGCCTTAGCTTGTTCCCAAGATTTGAACAGATTTTGAACGAAGCGTAAAATGATGTCAGCATCCTATAAAATGCAAATGCTTAGCATTTTCATCACAGTAAGCAAAGTGAATATGAAGGATGAAATAAAGGTTACCTCATCAATAACTTTGGAAGAAGTATGGGGTATATTATTGAATGATTCAACCACTTGTGAAGATTTTCCCTTATCTGGATGAGCCGGTTCTTTCATAATGGGCAAATCTATTGGTGTCTCTGCAAAGAACAAGTAAAGGTGAGTAAAAGATTGATGTTACAACAAGGGAGAAACCATAAATGTATGCATGACCTTCTGGTTCCATGCACATAGGATCAACCTTGAAAATGTGAAAGTTCTCCAATTGGCTTGATTAGAGACTCTTGGCCTTTGGGCTCCTCTTCAGGCAAAAATCCCTCATTGGATGGTATAGATGAAGGAGGACTTGAGGGAAGAAGTGGAGTAAGAGAGGGTAAAGGAGGAGTCGTTGAAGGAGAGATGGAACTCTTCTGAAAAAATTTAGGTAAAACATTAACATACTAGGATTTGTCATATAAATCTTATCAGAAGAGTAAACAAAAGATTCTATACTCGAAATACCTTCCACCTGATGATGAGAGGAGCATCATCATCATCAGATTGAAGGGCAAATAATTGAGAAGCATAAATTTCAACCCCAGCTTTGGCTCGTTCCAGTCAAAATATCATGGAACAACTCTCACCCAACCAAACACTGAGCCCAAAAGGGCAAAAAAGTATTCACATCATTTAATGGGAGGAGGCTGCACATAGATTGAGACTTGATGGCCTGAGAAAGGAAAAAAGGTGGGAATTGAATTCAAATTATAAAAGAAGGTAAAAACATCCCTATTCGACATATCAATAGGGCTTAGTTGTTGATAACTATCCCGTAACAACTAATTGAGGAGGAGTGGAGGGAGCACCAAACTGTGGAAAGTACTCTCTCAACCATAATTGAGCGAGCTAGAGATGCCCACTACCAATAGGAGATGCATTAGTTCTCGGTTGGAGTTGAAGATAGGTCATACCTCTATAAAAGGTAGCTAAGAACAAAGAGCAGAGATTTAAGAACCTACCATGGGTGAGTTCACGTGCAATGGGTAAATAAGCCATGGAAGGTTTGAGAATAGGCACACAAAGGACATACTTACAAAGCCAAACCTTAAGAAAAGCTAGAAGCTCTAAGTGGATAGGCTCAGCTCCAAAATTATTGTAGAGTTCTTACATTCCCGAATAAGAGTCAATGAATTTCTTGTCAAACTTGTGGGCGGCAGAAGAAAGTAACATAGTTGGGAAGATGGTACCGCCTAAATGCGGGAGATTATCTAAAGCTCCAATGCCCCTCAGAGTGATGGACATTGGGCCAAGTGGAAAAATTAAAATATTGTATTCAGAGGACCAAAAACTCAATGTAGTTGGAAAAAGCACATGATCATAAATTGGGGGACGTGTAGCAATTTCTAGAAGGTCAGAAATTCTAGCACGATCAAAAATTGCTTTAGTGGGGCCGTGTTTCATCATACGTGTAACGCCCCGGATTCTGAACACCCGGAATGTCACTTCATCGTCTCAATTTAACTTTGAAAATAATGATTTAGCGGAAAATAAAACAATAATAGAAATTTCATTTCACATAATTTTATAGAGTTTGACCCAAAAGGTCAACAATTCGAATATTGAAATGATTTGGAAATAACTTTGGAACAAACATGAAATAAATAAGTTTCAAATTCAAATAAAACATTTCTAAAATTGAATAATGGCCACCATCGCACGCCTCGCCGCAAACTCTGTCATCTGCAAAATTTGTTTTGGAAAACGTGAGTATTTCATAGAAATACTTAGTAGACTCGCGCACAATAATCATTTAACATTATAAATTAAAACGCATAATCATGATATTCAAGTCTCAGGTGTCTAACGATCACCAGTATTCTCATGAACAAGTAAGTAAATACAAGTTCAAGTCTCATGCATTTAAGCAAGTAAATTCTCGTAACATAGTCTCATACTTAGAAAGCAAGTAATTCTCATGAACACAATCATACATGCTAAACTTATAATCCAAATAATTATTGATGCGCACTTTTGAAAATGTAAATTTGTAAATCAGAGTTTACCTTATTTCTCGAGTATTGAGCAAACGAGAATAAATACTTTTAATTTTTCTCGCGCCTCGTCTAGCCCTATAAATAAATAAGTTAAATTTAGTATTTTGGGATTTAAGTTTTAAGATGAAAATAAATGCTTAGGGGTTGAATTAAAATATTTTAAAACTTGAGACTGAATTAAAAGGCTTTGAAAATATGGGGGCTAATTAATAAAAACTCTTTTAAAATAAGGGCTAAAACAAATACTTTGAAACTAAGGGGCTTACTTAAAATAATTTAAAACCTTATGGCTTGAAATAAAACATTTAGGGACTAAAATGAGTACTTTGAAAGTTGAGGGACTAAAATGTAAATTTTCAAAACTTTGGGTTGAAACTCAAAATGGATATTAAATTTTGGGGATTGAGATAAGAAATTTTAAAAAATGAAAAGCTTATAAAAATCATTTAAAAACTTAAGGGCCGGAATGAATAGATTTAAAACTATAGGGACTGAATTAAGCAACTATGGAACTAAGGGACTAAAGCTGCAATTTCTAAAAATCCAATATAAAATCAAAATCACTCTTCTCTCTCCAAAATGTCGTGACACAGAGAGAGAAGACCAAGAGTGATGAAGGGCGGAGCCCTTCCGATTCTAGCTTCGCCGGCCATCCTCCGGCCGACGGTGACACTGACGAGGCAGGGGGAAAGATTGGGGCTTGATTTGGTGCAAAAATCAGGGCTCAAGGTCGAACTTTTGGGGCTGAAATCAAGTAAAATCGGGCTGAGCACGAAGCTTCTTTCGCGATTTTTCGGAGAATAGGGCGGTGGTCGAGGTAAGTTTGGGTTTCTAGGGCTATGGGTTCTTCTCTTCTTGGTTTTAAGTTTAGGTGTGTCCTTGGAGTTGGCTGCATGCGGTGGCGGTTGTGGTTTGGGCGTGGCGATGATGATGATGGTTTTCGGCAGCGGGGTTGAGGTTGATGGGGATTTGAGATTGGGCAGTGGAGGTGGTTGGTTCGAATGAGTTGGAGGTGTTGCAGGTGGTTTGGGGTGATGGTGGAGGTTGGGTTGACTGGCGGAAGAAGAAGGAGAGTTTGGCGATTTTGGGTGCGATTTGGGATTGAATCCGAGGCTTGGGTTCAGATTTTGGGGCGGTGATTTCCAGTTAAACTCCGGTCGAAGGTTAGGGATTTGGAGGGTTTATTCTTTGATTTTGAGCTCTGATTTGGGTTTGATTTGGAGGTTGATTTGGAAGTGGGCAGTAGTGGTGATTCACTCGAATTTGTGGAGGCGGCTTGAGCGGTTTGCGTGAGGGTGGCGGTGAAGGTGGTAGAGATTGATTTGGAGGTGGCGGCTGGTAGTTGCGAGTTTTGACTTTTGGATTCTTGGAGTCGGGGCAATGAGCTCGGTGGAGGTGGCCGTGGGATTGAGTTTCTGTGGCGCTTTGGCAGTTTTGGGGGTAGTTGAATTTAAGTTGATTTGAATTGATTTTGTGGTGGCTTGATGAGGCGGCAGTGGGTGGTTGCCAATTTGAGAGGTTGTGAAACTGGGTTTGGCTGGATGTTGTGACCTCGCAGTCGACCATGGGGCTCGATGATGATGATGATGATGATGATGCAGGTGAAATGGTGGATTGGAATTGTGGTTGCTTGGCTATGGCAGTGGCTGATTTGGTGTTGCCATGTGAAGATTGTTTGTAGTTGGGAAATTGTTGTTGAATTATAGATGAAATAGTGGTGGAATGATGGAGGAAAAAGGAAAAATGAAATTGAGTGGAAAACATCATAATTGGTTTGAGAGAAAATGATGATTTTTAGTGGAAAGGAAAAGAAAACGTGTGGGGGCAAGTTTGGTGGATTAGTTAGGTAGGATTAGTTTAGGATAATTAACTAAAATTAGACTAACTTTGATTAGGTAATGTATTTTAAATCGATATATTTTGGACTGAAAATAAATTTGAGAATAAATAAATTTTTGAGATAAAATTGAATTTCGTATTTGGATTTAAAATAATTTAATAAGAAAAATTTGAGATATTTTTTATAAATTTGGAATTGGACTCGAATTAAAATAAATTTAATTTCACTAGTAAATGGCTAGACGAAAAATTCCCTTTAAAAATAAATGGGGTGAATCGTAGCGACACGCTTTTATAATATTTTATTTAAAAGTAACGAAAAGAATTCCCGGTCGCTACAATACGTGCATGCCTATGACGGAAAGTTGTATTAGCTTTGGGCCAAGTACCAATACATTTATCGCGAATCGACTTTAATGGAAAGGGTTCCAAAAAAGGTAGTTCTTGAGTAAAAGGAAATAATTGGGCCACAACTGCTTTCCCAACAAAATCTGCATCATTAAATGATGGACCCAAATAAAACTCATGAAGTTCAGGTTTGGCTGGTAAGAGACAAGCTGGGTCCACATAGAGTTTAGCCAAAAGAAACTGAAGATCTTTGAAACTGATGGAGTTGTCTAAGAGGTTCTTTGAAGTCGCCATTTCTCGCAAAATGAAGTTTTTCAAAGATTTTGGGAATATGAAAGTTTGAGAATGTCTGAGTAAATAAACAAGAAGGTGAACAGTAAGCATTATAGAAAAAGGAAGAAGTGGGTGATGTGGCAGAGACAGAACGTGGGTGTAATAGTGCAACGTGATGGTGTGCTTTGTGGGATATATAAGGTTGCGTAATAGTTCAGCTTAATGATATGCTTTTTGGGATATAAAGGGTTGCGTAATGCCGTAATGGTGCGACGTAATGATATGCCTTTTTGGATGTAGGTCACCGCCAAATAAAAAGAAATATTGAAATTTTTCACATTTTTGGACTTCAAACATAGCGGGGAAAGTATAAAATACTCACAGATTTCAAGCCTAAATCACTCCTAAATCTCGTAAATCAGGCCTAAATCCCGTAAATCAGGCCTAAATCGGAAAGTGATTCGAATTTAGGTCAACAAAGAATACTCACAGATTTCAACCGAGGCGCTTCTTTCCAATCTCCTCTCTAAGGAATGAAGTTGTAGTTATGGAGTCCTCTATGAGTACTGCTACACTATGCTTTCCAGCATTTCTCTCAACTACTCACGTGACTGCATTCGTAGGTAATTCCCAAAAGTTCTTATTAAATTGCTCCCGTTTTCACTTTCATGGAGAATGTTGACGTGTTTGTCCCAAAATTCAGGTTTTATTGAAGTGGAACAATTGGGGAAATTTTATTTTGAGTATTATGTGTGTGTTTATCGAGATTTTTATTCATATAATAATGACTACGTAGAGAATAAGCTGTTGATATGAAGCATTTTTTGGTGATTTTACTTTATGGTTGATTTCAAAAATGTTCTACATTATTGGGGTTTTGATTCTTATTCTTAATTTCTTTGAACTTTTATTCAGGGAGCGAGAAATCCATGGCATTAAACCTAGATGTTCCCAACCTTTATCTTTCACAAAAAATTATTTGTGGCTCTCTCAATTTCTTTATAAGGATAGAATGGGACGTATTGCACTCAATTGACTCTTCAAAGATCTAAAGTGATGAGGTTCGAAGAGCGGAATAAACGCCGGAAAGTTCTGAACTCAGGTTGTGGTTGGACGGATGAATCATGACCCGATATTCACGACGCGATGGCTCGACGATGCGGAATAAAGAACCACGACTTTCGAAAAGCCACAAGGATTTGCCCAATCTCCTTGATAAGTCTCTGATTTGAACGCCACAAATATTCTAGCAAATATTTGATAAGTTCTGGATGAACGCCACAAGATAATCAATCTTAATAAGTTTGGATTTGTAATGTGAATCCACACATTAAACAATTGAAAAACATTCAATCTCTTTTATTTTATCATCAAAGTCTTATTTTACAATGAATCGAAAAGGCGTATAAATAAGCAAAATAAAACCCTAGTCGCTAATTTACTCAAAATAGAATTCTAACTAACCTAAAATAGCTAAAAACTGATAAGGAAATAAAATAATGCGAAATCTTTAAATTCCACAGCGGCGCACGTCCAGAAGCAGTCTTACGGCCGTGAGTGTCTTCATTTACGGCCGTAAATTGTGTAATTGAAATATGTTACGGCTGTGAATATTTTCGTTACGGCCGTAAGTCCCTTTTATCTGGTTTATGAAATAGACAGAGAGCAGGTTACGGCCGTGATCCTTCATTTACGGCCGTGACCAATTCCATCAACGGTCGTGATTTAATTTTTGGTTCTTTTCGACACGGTTTGATCTTCAAAGCTCGTCGAACCTGCTGAATTCTTGTTTTGGCTTGAATATTTAAATTTTCCCGTCAAGCCTGCTATGACTCCGATTGTCGAGGGTCCGGATCACATCATACCCTCCTTCTTTAGGATGATTCGTCCCGAATCATAGCTTTGTTCCTGGTGTTTCACTTCACCTCCTGGATCAAACGGAAAATTTCTGCTTCCATGCCATGAGTTCAATAAATTGGAATCCTTTGATTTGCTAATACGGAAGAGATGGAGCTTGAACTTCCTTTGCCATTCGTAGTGTGGTTGAAGCTTCCAGTCATAATTAACCTGCAAAAAAGATTTAAACAAAATGGGGAGGGACATGTTAGCCTTATGAGGTACAAGGTATGGATCCTTGTATTCATGACAAACCACCACCAACTCCACTTCTTGAACCACGAGGCTCTTCTCTTCGCCTCTTTCCTCCTTTGCAATTTCTTGTTCGATTTTTTTATCTTCAAACTCAACCACATCTCCGACCTCCACATTTGAATCACCATGTTCATGTACTACCCCATCACTACCAAACTGTGGATCTTCCAATTCAAAGCTCAAAATTTGAACTTCTACCCCAACTTCTAATTCCTCATCATATTTTGGAGTTTGTTCACATAACTCCACGTTTTCAACTCCTACCACAAAGTTTGGGGTCTCTTCAACTACTTCTAATTCATGTTTCAAGCCTCCCTCCTTCTTTTCAACATTCATATCCCGAGGCTCAACTATAATATGTATTTCACTCTCCTCTAGCTATTTAATCACCGCCTTTCGTTTCTCCTCCTTTTTCGCAATTTAGCCAAATATTTTCTTTCTGCCTCCCGTTCACACCTCAATTTTTCCTCATAAATTTCTTTTTGAATTTTCAAAATTGCTTTTGGATCAATCTCAGCTCCTCTCTTAACCCCGATTCCATCCCTAGGTTTAGGATCACGCCTATAATCACTACGATTTGCTTGAGATCGCCCCTTTTTCAATTTCCCTTCCCTTTCATCTAATTTATCCAACCTAACCAAAGCTTCATTCAAAAATCTCCACATACGATCTTTGGCGTTTTCATGGGACATTGTGAAATTTTTTTGTTGAAGGACACAGAAAAAGAATAATGAAAACAAAGGATCAAGAAATTCAAGAAAGTGGTTCTTGAATGGACTCTTTCTTTTTTTTTCTTTTTTTGAATTTTAGGATGAATTTTCGGAATAAATAAAATAATAAAAAAAATAATTTTTTTTTTTATAAATCCGAAAATTCGACAACGAACACGACAAAACAAACGGAACTTAATTCGGATAAGAATTAAGCAAAACAAACACTTTTGAATTTTTGGGACTGACTCTTATGGATCAAACTGAAGAAAATTATAACTGGCACGAAGAACACGAAAATCAAGAAAAAAAGACTCAACAACAAGATATGGATGATTTTTATGGGACTCGATGATAAACATAAAAATCAAACTGGATAGAAAAACCTGAATTCAGAGTCCAGCTCTGATACCAAATGATGAGGTTCGAAGCGCGGAATAAACGCTGGAAAGTTCCGAACTCAGGTTGTGGTTGGACGGATGAATCATGACCCGATATTCACGACGCGATGGCTCGACGATGCGGAATAAAGAACCACGACTTTCGAAACGCCACAAGGATTTGCCCAATCTCCTTGATAAGTCTCTGATTTGAACGCCACAAATATTCTAGCAAATATTTGATAAGTTCTGGATGAACGCCACAAGATAATCAATCTTAATAAGTTTGGATTTGTAATGTGAATCCACACATTAAACAATTGAAAAACATTCAATCTCTTTTATTTTATCATCAAAGTCTTATTTTACAATGAATCGAAAAGGCGTATAAATAAGCAAAATAAAACCCTAGTCGCTAATTTACTCAAAATAGAATTCTAACTAACCTAAAATAGCTAAAAACTGATAAGGAAATAAAATAATGCGAAATCTTTAAATTCCACAGCGGCGCACGTCCAGAAGCAGTCTTACGGCCGTGAGTGTCTTCATTTACGGCCGTAAATTGTGTAATTGAAATATGTTACGGCTGTGAATATTTTCGTTACGGCCGTAAGTCCCTTTTATCTGGTTTATGAAATAGACAGAGAGCAGGTTACGGCCATGAGCTTCAAAAGTTACGGCCATGACCAATTCCATCCACGGTCGTGATTTAATTTTTGGTTCTTTTCGACACGGTTTGATCTTCAAAGCTCGTCGAACCTGCTGAATTCTTGTTTTGGCTTGAATATTTAAATTTTCCCGTCAAGCCTGTTATGACTCCGATTGTCGAGGGTCCGGATCACATCATAAAGTGTCTTTTAATGCAGTTGCAGATGAGAGCCGGAACAGTAACTAAGGAAGCTCCAGCAACTATTCCTTTAAATAGAAATTGAATATTTCAATGTTTGAAGTGGTATTTTGTGTTGGTATTTTAGGTTTTAGAAGTTAATTTCCCTTTTTGAATATTTGGTTGTAATTTCTGGTTGTTCTTAGTTGAAATTGCATCAGGTCTTTGTGTTGAAATTTTTATGAACATTATAAGGCATTACAAAGCATTACTGAACATTACGACATAATATTACATGGATTGTAATGTTACATAAAGTACAATTACACAACATTACGATGACTGTAACACTACTTCAATTTGAACCGACACGAAGAAAAATAATAGTAATGAATACTACACAACTGGGGTCGTAAATTACAACATGTTACATAACATTACAAAATGATAATTATAAATTAATGATTGTAATATGTAACATTACATAATGTAATAGTCAAAAAATCTGGTACTATTTTACCAGTAATGGCCGCCAGAAATATGACGATCGAATATGTTGAAGATTACAAACTGCGTTGGAAGATTTTTTGAAATATTGTAACTGCCTAAATTAATCCCTATACAAATGGTAACTACCTACTAATTAATAGGTTTCATATCTATTTAAGGAATAAATAATATACACTGCATTTTTCTAAAGTTATGATAAGAAATCTAGTAATATTACGAATTATTTGAAAACCTGGTATTTTTCAATTACAGGAGGTTACACCTAGGTAGTTACGTAATTTACCCTTAATTAGATATTAATTTGGTCATATTTGGGGTAATTATTGACATGAAAAAATGAGGCCCAATTAATAAGTCCAAAGAATGGGTTCAAATGAGACCACGTAAAGGCCCAATTTAAAGTGACGATTATTAAATAATTAATGTGCAGTTTTATTACATCCCACGATTCAAGAAATTCGATTACAAGCAATTGGATAATAGAAGTAATGACAGCAGTTAATTCGGCAGTTGTTAACAAGTCATTCATCATGGAGAAAGTGAGCAATTACATGACGACGAACAGTTTTTTAAGAAATTGAAGAAAATTGTAAATGGAGTATAAAAGGGATAATAGAACGTAGAAAAAAGGATTCAATCAATCATTCTCAAAATAGAGAATTATGTAATTCCATTTCTTTTAAAGTTTTTTTTTAAGTTTAGTTTACTTTGCAATTCAGTGTGCTTGTACTCCTTGGAGGCATTTCGTTTTTTTTATTGTAATCTTCATAAATAAAATACCTCTTGTTGAGACTTTGTCTTAAAGGTTGTTGTTCCTTACACTGACTTACACATCATATATATTATTTTATTTGAAATTAATATCGAGTTTGCCGTCTTTGACAATTTAAATTGAATACCTTTCTTTCTCAACAACTATGATGAAGAAGGGAATATGTTAATAAACAAACAAATCAAATACAATTTTATACTTAAAATTAACCTTATTGAATACATCACATCTGCCAAAATAACAGCAAATTGAAGCGTTGAAATATGCCTTCAAGTGTCTCTTACTAATAAATATTATTTTAACACTTCAAAACAAGTCTACCCCAGATTTATATCTCTTCCTTCAACTCTCCAACAATTCAATACCATGAGATTTGACGAACCGGAGCCGAATGATCACATCTTAGAATGGCTAGAAGGATCATTTTCATACTTCCCATCATTTTCTGATGATCCATATGATGTCAGGGATTTCAGTGCAGATTCGTGGTGGGTTCAAACTCAATGTCTAGATCAAGATCAAGAACCAAGCAACAACAATCCTGCATCTTTCAATAATTCTATTACAACTGCCACCCCCACAAAACCAAAGGACTCCGTAGTTTCTAATCAACCATTGCCGCCTGATTTGCCCAAGAAACGGAAATTACCAGATCATCTGATATCACAAAGCTCCCTGAAGAACAAGAATTCTCGGATTGATGAGGCTGGACAAGGGGTTCCACCTAGAAGAACAGCTGCAAGCAAAAAGACAACGGGCAAATCAGCATTAAATAATAATAATAATAACAAAGAACGAAGGTGGGCAGAACAATTGCTTAACCCTTGTGCTGCTGCTGTCACTGCCCGAAATCCTTCCCGTGTCCAACACTTCTTTTATGTTCTAAAGGACCTGTCCTCCCTTACCGGTGATGCTAACCACCGGCTAGCCGCTCATGGTCTCCAAGCACTTAAACACCACCTATCCTACCCTTGCATCTCCTCTGAACCAGCAGGATCAACTACTTTTGCTTCTAGCAATCCGAAATTCTTCAGGGATTCTCTGATCAAGTTCAATGACATCAACCCATGGTTCCGTATTCCCAACAATGTTGCAAACACTTCAATCCTCCAAATTCTAGATGAACAGGATTGCTCGAGTAGTCTTCACATCGTTGATATTGGAATTTCTCATGGTGTTCAATGGCCAACACTCCTTGAAGAGTTAACTCGAAGATCAGGTGGTCCACCTCCCTTGGTTCGCCTGACAGTTGTCGCTCCTTCCGGTGACAACAATCAATCAATAAGTACTCCGTTTGCAAATGGTCCACCAAACTACGACTTCTCATCCCAGCTTCTTGTTTATGCCAAGACCATAAACATTAATTTACAGATCAACAGACTCGGAAACATCCCATTGCAGGATCTGAATTCCCAAGTTATTAACTCGTCAGCAGAAGAAACCTTGATCGTGTGTGCTCAATTTAGGCTCCACAACGTAAATCACAATATGCCAGATGACAGAACTGAGTTCTTGAGAGCACTAAGAAGCATGGAGCCCAAAGGAGTTGTTCTTAGCGAAAATAACTCAGATTGTAGCTGTAACAACTGTGGAGATTTTGAAACAGGATTCTCCAGGCGAGTGGAATACTTGTGGAGATTTTTGGACTCGACCAGTGTAGCATATAAAGGGCGTGAGAGTGATGAAAGAAGAATGATGGAAGCAGAGGCAGCAAAGGCATTGACAAATGTAGCGGAGATGAATGAAAGGAAGGAGAAATGGTGTGAGAGAATGAGAAATGCTGGCTTCACTGAGGAACTATTTGGAGAAGACACCATTGATGGAGCCAGGGCATTGCTGAGGAAGTACGACAGCAATTGGGAAATTAGAAGAGAAGAAAGAGATTACTGTGTTTGCCTTTGGTGGAAAGGACAGTCAGTATCCTTTTGTTCGTTATGGAAGATAGATCAGAAACCTTGCGATAGTTGATGCAGTTGTGGCATCCAATCTTTTCTTCCACTATTTCGAAATGCATTTGATTTTGATTTTGATTTTGATTTTGACTTGTGTTATGTTTACTTTTGTTTTATAGACATTCTGAAATCCATAAAGCTCAAGTCACTAATGAACATTTGTCTCTACAAAGTCAAAAGATACATTATTTCTTAGGAATCGTGTTACTAATGCGACCTGAAATGCAAAGATCAATTGCACCTAATAATTATATACACAAAAAAGTGACATGCAAACAAACTTTAATCATATACTCCATATTCATGTTATTGTATTAGTCTGGAATATGTTCCTACAAGAGAATCCTTTAGTCGCTCCTATCATCTCTAGCCTGTGATCTCAAGGATCTAATTGCTATTAAAGTTTCTCCCGCAACTTTTCCAGCTATTTCTTACAGAAGCATATTAATCATCCTCAAGAATCATATATTCTTACAGAATTCTGGATTGTCTGCCTACATACTGGACACTTAGGTGATATTTCACGTTCAACCGATAGGGCACAACGCTGGCAGCAGACAAGATGTCCACAAGGAATGAAAGCAGATCTGCGCCTTCTCATCAGGCAAATCACACAAAGCTCTCCATCAGCAACATCTCCAGTCTCTTCATCTGCTGCAATCTGAGGGGAAACATCATTACTGGCAGAATTGTTTTGTCGTGCTTGCCTCTGTTGTCTCCACTCTTTCCATCTATTCCAGTTTCTAACATCATGAATAAACCCAACTGTTATTTGTAGTAGTTTAACACATCTTAAAACATCATAATAGTATAACTTCTCAGGTTCTAATGGTTTGAAAAGAGTGTATAATTTATGTTTTTCGCTATAAAACAAAAGATAGTAATTTTACTATCACGGTTAACTATACCTGCATAATGTAAAAGACAATCATATTTTCACAACTGACCTTTCAACAAATTATAATTATAATTTAATCCAATTGCTCTAGATTCACTCCAGTTGAATGTGGAATAGAGAGATTATAAATTCAAACGAGGTTTATGTTGTGCAATTGTACAAATAAAAAGTAGTATGACAAAGTTACCAGGCAAACAATAGGAATGAAGTTCCACACCGCAAGCATTTAGCCTTTGTTTGGCAACTCATTATAATGAGCAGCCGTCATTTTTTATTTTTTTTTTTTGAATTTCGAGGTAAATTTTGTGGTTAAAAATTGAAAAGAGAAAATGTGTAAAGTTAAAATGTGATTTGGGAAATTGTGTAAATTATAATGAGTAATAATTACTCATTTTAATGAGTTGCCAAACAGAGGCTTAGTAATTGGACAGTAATAAACACCAGCTACATCTGATGGACCAATAGTAAAGGATTAACCTATTAAGCCTCTGTTTACGGAACTCAATTTTAACCACACATTTTAACAATAAAATATTCTACACATAAACTCAAATATTTTCTCTCATTTTCAACCATACAATATCCCATCAGTCACTATTCAAAGCCTTTTATTTGTCAAAGAATGACAATCAAACAAAGGCTAAGTTTGTAAAATGTTCACGGAAATGAACAGGTGAATGGAAATTCATTTGCTGGAATAGAATGAAAATGTGCAGTGCAAGCACTATAGTCACCTACTGATGTGGAATGATTAGGCTGCCCAAAGCCTAACCAGGTGATTATTGTGCACTCAAGTACAAATAGCATGAGATAATACCAGATAAACATTAGAAAATTATGGCGTTTCAGCATTATATTACAGCAGGAAAAAATCAACACCATTTTACATCTACTGGACTAGACTAGAGAGTGGGCACACACAAAACGATCAAGTCAACATTTTCATGAGAACGATTGAATGGAAATTCATTTCTTTACAAGGAAAAGACTCAGCAGAGGTATTCAAACATAAAGAAGGTTTGAATTTGATGCATAACACCATGAAAATTACAACGCCTTTCGTTCGACTTTTTCTTTCTTATTGTAAGACCTCTTTATTCTGTAGTTACAGGATTTCTGAAAATTTATGCAGGCTGTAAGCTAGATTTTCACCTAAATATTCACAGTGGACCAACCCATTCATCTTACTAAGTAAAAACACTATACCATTTCTTGAGACCAGACAAACTTAAAAGGAAGCACAATTCTCATGTAGCATTTTCTTCCTGAAGTTCCATCATTTAGTTTATCTATTAACAGGAATCAAAGAATCTAAAATGTAGCATGATAAAAGGGCGTGTTCTTGCCAAAAAAAATAAAATAAAAAATAGTAATAATAAAAAATTCCACCCAACAAAATTCCTGGACACAAACATTTGCTTCTTTCAAAGAAAAGAAGCACTGAAGATGGAAATGTCCTGGTTTTTGTAATTCAATGCAAATCTGATGATTTGAAAAAAAGGAGAAAAACTATATTTCCCGGGTTCTCCAACATGATATCATTGTTTCAATTATTTTGCATAGCAAAATATGGTCTTAACATGAAACGGTGATTCACGATATACTAATGTTAATAAGGGTGTGTTCGGTATCTGCAACCAAATTATAATGTGATTTATCTGTGTTTTCTAGGTAAAATATGTGATTGCAAAGTGGAGAGAGAAAACTTGTGTTGTTCAAAAGTTGTTTTGAAAATTGTGTACATTATAAATTGAATTATAATCTGTAATGATGGGCCCAAAAAAAAAAACCCTAAAATGTCTTTGGGAGGACAACTATTTGGTAATGGTAGTTTTGGAGAAATTTTGAGTTTTGGGGAGAATGTATGGTTGAAAAGTGTGAAAAGTGATTGGTCTCGTATAAATGTGTGGTTGAAAATTAATTTGAGGGAAAATGTGGAAAAAAAAACACCAGGACCAAACGGCTCTCAATTGAGTTTTATAAAACCAGAACATGAGCTGTATATTTAGTAGACTCTGCAAAAGAAAAGCTTCCACATGATTTTCAGATTTAACCAGCTAACCTTTCAAGCATTGAGAGCTACAATTTTATGCAGCTAAATTCTATTAAGTTAAATCTTTCGGGTAATGTAATTGCATGATTCTTTTCCTTTTCGGAAGGTTGATTAGGTTTGACCTTTTTCCACTACATCACTAATGCAGTTAACATGAGAATTGCATAATTCGCCCATGTGGACATTGAAAAATGAACTTTTCAGACAATTTTCCAATGAAATTGATTTTTTTAGGATAGTATAACATTTAAGTGCCTGTTCGAGTGTAGGTAATTTTTGAGAAATTATGGATTTTTGGGAAAATGTGTGGTTGGAAAGTGATTGAAAAGTGGTGCATCCCATCGAAACGTGTGGTTGAAAATGATTTTGAGGAAAAAGTTGAGATAAATGGGTAGGAGCAAACAAGTACAAGCTCTAAGTTCCCAAAAAGCTGTAAAGTTGGAGTGACAATACCTTAGAATAGCATAGCTAAGGATACCTATTGCTAGCGAGCCAAAAACAACTCCACTCCATAGTAATACTTTAGTCTTGAAGGCGAGATTTGCCATGATTTGATCCTTGGTCAAGTCAGACCTACAAGAAAAATTCAGCAAACATAAAATATCTAGAGAGAGAAAAAAGAAAAGCATAAGCAAAACAATGATGAATGCAGTCAAATTCACAATTAGAACAAATTACGGATTAGCTTGTCCATGTAACTACCATTTTTTCTTCTGAAAAAATGTCAAAATGAACTTCCATTGCTCAGGTATAGCCCCTATTTGAGTCCCTTTTTCATTGAGAATAGATTTTGTAAAAAAGTGATATTTGTGGTGAAATTTATGGGTTTACTGCAAGGAGATTGTGTGATTGAAAATGAGTTTGGGGGGAAAAATGAGTTAAATATGTGGTTCAAACATGGGCATGGTAAAATACACCAATGGACGAGGACCAAATAATGACAAAGTGGTCATGAAAGAAGAAATAGTCCAAAGAGGGGCCTCCAATGATATTAATTTGAGAATAAATACACTCAAATTTTAATCCTTGTAATTATAATTAATATTTCTAAACAAAACAGCCTTACAAAAAATAAGGAAGATCTTTGCACGATTTGATCTCTGGAGACCCATTTCGCAAGCTGCAAATGCCAATAGCTGTTATATCTTTTCCAAGTGGAAGTATTTTCTCTTCATCAAGCAGTCCAACCTTTAGAAAATGAAAAAATTAAAATCCATTCTGTAGGGAGAAACTAGAAAGAAAGATGAGACTTCCATTTATTTGCTCTCAATACATAAAGGGTCTTCGTATTTCACATTTAACTCACAGGGTATTCATGGCCAAAAAGTGCCTGTAGAAATGTATAAGGAGAAGCACTTATAGGCTGTAAGTGGTGGTAAACTGTCGTCAGAGGTAGTGGATGCCTTGAACCTTCCATGTTGACAATAACATAACCAGACTGATGCCTCCTTCCAGCTTCAACGAGAACAAAAGGAACCTATTGATGCCATGTCATGAGAAGCAACATTAATTGAAAACGTTAATCGTTTATTTCTGGAAAACATAAAAACGGTGGCGGGTGATCAACCAAAAAGTAATAATACTTGAATTTTATCCAAAAATTCAGACTTGAGAAGCTACTTTTTAATTTCTAATTTTTATTTTTATTTTACAAAAAGAGACAATTTGAAATTGCCGAGGCCCATGATGTCTTGAATACTAAAACGCAAATCCTAGAAAACAGAACCCTAATTCAAAACTTCCAGAAAATCAGTTCAACATCAGGATTCCCCTCTAAATAAATCTTAGGCTAGTGGTAGCACCTTAGAGGATCTAGTCTTTTACAGAGATTAAGAACAAGAAGAAAATATTTTATCAAGTTCAGCGTCGACGAATGAAACTAGGCACGCGACATGTTTATAAGATTTTTGAGGAAGACATGTTAGCAAAAGCAAAAAAATAAGGAAAAAGTAACCAGGTAACAATCTGTAAGAAGATTAAACAGTTCAGTTAGTTGCAAGAACAATACATGTAATTTAA
Source organism: Ligustrum vulgare (assembly GCA_963555705.1). NCBI lineage: Eukaryota > Viridiplantae > Streptophyta > Magnoliopsida > Lamiales > Oleaceae > Ligustrum > Ligustrum vulgare. The sequence continues at coordinate 116,665 of OY743172.1, read as the reverse complement.
TATTCGGGGCAAAAGAAATGAACAGCTTGTATAGAACATAGTAAAATAAGAAATGAAAGAAATTGGACTAAGCAATATTTGTTTTCTTGATCCCTGATTGTAAATCAGTGAACGCTGCTTTGTACAAAGATTATGCATGTAGGATTAAGAAAGAAACTCTCAAAACAACAATAATACACCATATTCAAATCAGAAACTGTGCCTTATCAGATATTAGACTGCATCATTCCATTGTATGCATGTTCAAAAAGAGGAATAAGATCCTAGAATTTAGTTCAAGGGACAAGTAGAATCTCTTCATCACATGAAATATCTTGAAATTTATGTAAAATTGGCAAGTGTACACGTGTGTTATGTATCAATCAAGTGAATTTTAATTTAATAGGGATCAATTCAATAAAAGAAATTAGGGTCAGTGTTGAATTCATATTATTTTGCCCTAGACTTGCCATGTAAATACATTTGATAATGCAAAGTGCCAATCTGTCATTATGTATTATTTCAAGGCATTAGTGCAAAAGCATATGGAAGTACGAATATCAATAGGTGATGCACTAAAAACTAAAGATGATTGTCACAGTTAAACGACATTACCGTTCTTATTGTGGAGGTCTCTTGGTCTTTCCATGATCTTGCAAATATAGAGCGTAGATCAGCAGTCCATCCAAAGAAACCCCTCCATTCGTTATAAATGCACTTTAGAAGATGAAATGGACAAAAAAAAAATGCAATCACCGTATTAAGTTGATATGACAAGCAACAATAAAGATCAGCAGATACAGTTCCAAACAAAATTTTCATCTATAGTTTTAATATGTTTCTTCTTCCAAATAAGATAATTCCGCACCCACCCCCAAAAGAAAGAGAAGAAAAATGCTAGTGCAGCTTCACAGACTGAAAGCTGACGTTTAATCCAGTTATATTTGCACTCATCCACTTCTTCATTAGGCAAAGGTAGTTGAGACCTTTTTTTCTTTTTACTTTTTACTTTTTTGGGTTTATAACAGGTGAGAGCCTTCAGAATTCAAACTTGAAACCCTAAAAATAGTGATAAAATGCTGGATCAATCTTGCTTGCTTCCAAGTTCAATACAGTTCCTCAAAGTTCAAACTTGTGGCACCGCCAAATTCAAATAAACCTTTAATTAAGCTCAAAATTCCAACCTTTTCTCTTTTTCCCCCAATTACAAACTTCCACGTTGTTAACTTACAGTAGGAAATTTTACAATCTGCTCAAAATTTTGAAAACCCATGAGTGAATCCAAAGGAAGTGACAATAACACAATAAAATCTTTAAATTCGATAAGATAAGTAAGAGTATAGCGCGCGTAACCAAATTGTAACCAGGAAAAAAATTTAAAAAAAAAAGTAAAAACATACAGTTTGAGTTTGCTGCAAGATAACGCCTTTCTCTCGCGACTCCTGAGAAACAAGAATGTTACTAGTATTACCTCTCAGGGTCATCCCTTGCCCCTCCACCGCTGATTTCGCCTCCACGCAGCCGCGAACAATTATGAGTTTTCCACCATCACCATTCGATTGATATGTACTTCTGCTAGTACAAGTATTGTTATTACCATCCGTATTACTGCTAGAGAGGAGAGAACGAAGGTCGGAAGGCTGGACAGAAGGCGCGTTATCGATTTTGCGGAGAGCTGATGTAGTGGCGGTGAATTTGAGGATGCTGCGGATTGAAACGTAAGCTAAGCCAATGCCGAGCACGGCACCATCGGCCGCCAGTGCTAACTGAGATAGGACCGCAGCCACCGCCTGGTCGTTAACGGCCATCGACGATTGATGGTCTTTTTGCTTCGATTGATTGATTCCCGAATTGAAAGAGACTTTTATTGTGGGTTTGGCACGTTTGTGTCATAATTTTTTATTTTAAAATCTATTAAAAATATAATTTTAATAAGGAATAATATGGTTATAATACCACATTTCAAACTTAAAGAAATAAGTTTAAAACTTCACAAATTAGGTTGAAAATAAAATAATTAATATTAATATATTATATAAATCACCCACCCACCACACTCCATCCCACCCCGCTTCACTTCAAATCAGTAAACGATCTGCAGCTTCACCACCAACCATCACCACTACCACCAACCGCCACCAACCAACCATCGCCACTGCCATCGTCACCACCACCACCAACAACAACCACTGTCGTCATCACCATTACCACCTCCAACGTGACCTTCGACTCATCTCCACCACCACCATAACCACAAAATTGATGAACTGTGAAATTAATAAAAAAAAATATAAAACCTGTAACTAACATTCAAATTTTGAATTAACAGACATCGCATCTTCGCTATAGCCACCACCACCCACCTTTGCCGCCACCATGACCACGACCACCCACCGTCGCCGCCGCCACCACCCGCCCTCGCTGCCAGAATCCAGAAGAAGAAGACTGAAACGTTTTTGAACATGTGACCTAATGCGTCATATGTGACCCGTGACCTAAGGTGTTATATGTGACCTGTGATTTAATGCATCAAATGTGATTTGAACGTGCATGTGTGACTTGAGACTAAATGCATCAACTGTTATATGTGACCTGAATATTTGAAGTGTGACTTGTGGTTAATGAATCAAATTTTGACATGTGACCTAATTCATTAAATTCATCAATTGTAATGTGTGACCTAATGCATCAAATGTGACTCAGCATGTATAGTGTAACATGTGACTTAGTGTATCAAATGTGACTTGTGACCTGAACATTTTGAAGTGTGACCTTATGACATGTGACCTAATGCACCATATGTGACCTGTGACCTAAGACATCATATGTGACATGTGACCTAATGCATCAAATGTGACTTGACATGTGTGTGTTACTTGTGACTCAATGCATCAACTGTTATATGTGACCTGAACAATTGAAGTGTGACTCGTGCTTAATGCATCAAATTTTGACATGTGACCTAATTCATCAAATGCATCAATTGTAATATGTAACTTAATGCATCAAATGTGACTCAACATGTATAGTGTGACCTGTGACCTGAGAGGATTGTCAACATGTGACCTTAGACATACATATGACATGAGACAATTTAACACCTTTACTGCACCACCGCACCACCGCACCACAACATCGACCGAACCAACCCACCACCACCACCACCTCCGCCACCACAACATCAACCAAACCAAACCAATGTAGCCCACCAGAGTAATCACGACCAGCTCCAACACCCACCAAAACAACAGACACCAACATAAACAGGGAAATCAAGAATTGAACAAAACTGAACATGTGACCCGAATGTAACCTGAGACCACAATCTCCAACGCACCATGGTGGTTGGTGATAGCAATGCAGTGGTCTGGGTCTGAGCCACTGAGGCACCAACACAAAATCTCGGCTGTCAGCAAGGCAATTGGAATTGTTCGCTGGTGACATTTCATCTTCAAACTGAGGTTACAGCAAACACCATACATTTGCAACCACGTCCCCCACACTGCATAGCCATCACATATTCATAGACCCACCACACGATGGTTGCATTAAAAAAAATCGAAGTGACCACTACTCCATAAAAGAGATCTATCGAACAACCCCCCCATATCAATCCCCATAACTGCAAACCAAAGCTACCCCATCACCGCACAATCATCACTTTTTTTTGCCCACCACCGTCACTGAAACCGCACCACCGCTTCCCTCACCATAACTTCATTGCTTCCACCAAGTGAACCGCACCGCACCGTTGCTAGATGGGCGCTGCTAGATCAAAGCAGTGGCGCTGATGATTTCATCTAATCGCGATGATATCAGAGGCGTGGCGGTGGGGGAAGGTGGTGATGGAGTGCCGGTACCGGGGAGGAACTCGCCTACGTTTCCCATTCAAGCAGTGGAAATTCGTCGGTGCCTCCGTCAAGTAGTGGATGCTGCTGGAATTTAGGGGCACCTCTTGTGGTCTCTGTAATGTTTCTAGAGAGAGAGAAAGTCGGAGAGGAGACTCAGGAGACTGAGGTCTGGGCGTGGTTTTAGTTTTTATTAGTAAATATTAAAAAATGAATTAATACCTGATTTATGAACTATTAAACTTATTTCCTGATGTGTGAAATGTGCAATTTAAAAGTAGGCTGGGGCGTAATTACCACATTTTAGTACCCATCAAACAGGGACTTAAATTATTTTTTACCTTCCCTAGTTAAATAAATATCTTTTTTAAAACTATTTAAAATACTACGTATAATCTTGCGCTGTTGTCTATTGTGGGCAATATATCAACTGTCCTCATCCAATGAAAAATAGTCAAGTGTCAAATTTTAAATATTAGAGACACTTGACTATTTTATATTGGAGGTTGACAGTTTTTATGTTGCCCATAGTGGGCAACACAGCATTTTCAATTATGCTCTCATTTTCTTTTACATCGCGTGTTTACCATTCTTCCACTCTTCAAACGTTAAGATTTTTTTTTTCAAATTAGGACTATCTCCCTCACAAAAATCGAAGCACCAAAATCTCTATTTCCATATACAGACTCCAAATCATTGATTTCATCAGTAAATCACGCACATATATGTAATATGTTGTAACAAAGAAATTGAATTCAGAAATCACCATTTTGAAGTCGAAATTTAGAAATCATAGTCCATACGGTCGAAGAAATTGGAATTGCAATAATGGTGAACACCCGCTCATCACAATTGAAGGAAAAACACCCTCTTTGACAGCATTCAGAAGTTGTTGCGGTTAGATCACTGTGCGAGGAAGATTTCTGGCCAATCAAGGAAGGGATCCTTCAGCAAGAAGAAATCGAAACCACTCCTAGTCATTGTTCAAAGGGTACGTTCTCTTGGGTTAATAACTTACCTCTTTTTTTTTTTTACACAAATATTAATAGAAATCGTTGGAATGTTCATTACAGCAGGTGTAATAAGTTAAGATTATCTTTGCACATGTTACTTTAGTAGTAATCATAGATGTTTAGTAGTTTGAACTGCTTTCGATCTCCGTGCTTGAATTTTGTGTTGTTTTTGCAATGTTGTAATAGATCATTACAACATATGTTAGAAGTTAATTTTTGTGTTTTAGGTATTCTCGTGGTTTTTATCACGATGTTTGTTACAGGACATTACATACCATAGTCGAATGGTACAAATGTTGGGTTGGTTGTTACCAACACCATTACAGAACATTACAAAATATTACCGAACATGACATGACATTACAAAATATTACAGCACATCTCAGAACATCACAACGAGTGTAATAAGTTACTTTTGTGCTCTAGCCATGTCGTGATTGTAATTATAGTTGTATCTTTGTCGAAAATCCATCCTGTCTTTATGATAGTTGAAAGCCATTCAATCAGAACAATATAGGTGTGCCATAGCTAAAAATTACGAAATATTACAATACATCGCATAACATTACAGCTAGTGTAATTACTTTGTACTTGGAGTATTGGGGTGATTATAATCACGTGTATATTAGTCGAAAATGCATCATGTTTTTATATTCGTATTTTTTTTGAGTCTTATAGTACAAATACAGAACATACGAAGCATGTATAATGTATGGCTGTATTTAACCAGCTTAGGTCGAGCATGTCGCAAGGTTGACTATTGGTGTTCCTAACGAAACAAAATCTTAATTTATTTACATGTACTAAATCTAATATACATTGTAAATAAATTAATTGAGATTACATAGCTTTAGCTAAAAATTACAAATTGTCGCTGAACATTAAAGAATACCAGAGAATATTACGTCTGTAATAAGTAAATTTTGTTTCATGAGGTAAATTACATGCACTAGATTCTTACATGCAATCTAACATAACTTGCGCTGATATTACATGCATTGTGATTAAATAAAATCCTACGCCATTTGTAATGTTAGATACACTGTAATGTTTACAACTATTACGAAGAGCACTATTATTTGAACTATGTATTGCATGAAATTGAGCAAAATAAAATTCGAACAAACAATAACCATTACTAGAGGATGAAATTCACGTTTGGAAATGAAAATTCAATAACCAAAATATATCTCAAACTCAACTAACATCAAAACTCTAAATTCATGAAAACTAGTAATTGAAACAATTCAAAATCTAAGCAAAAATATGAATAGAAACTGGAACGAATCACCCGAAACCACCACTTTGCACCCTCTCCTCAATCTGGTGCCTTGAGAGAAATGACTGCCGAGTTTCTCCTTGAAGTGAGGTGCGGCTGCTGGATGTTGAGGGGCTGGGAACGGCTGGTTTGTGAGTTCTGTTGAGGCTACTGCAGGTTGTTGTTATTGAGGAGGTGAGATCGGTGGAAGTGAAGGCTGGGTTCGGTGAGAGGCTGAGGTTTTAGTGCTGTGAGGGATGGATATGTGTTCAGCTATGGAGTTGCTGGTGAAGTGGAGCTTGGTTTTTAGAGGAAGAGTGCGGCTGGAGAAGGGTGGAGAGAAGGCTGGCCGTGAGTGCTGGGTTGTTGTTGAAGTTGTCTGCGTGAGGTGTGTGAGGGAGGTGAGTTGCGGGTGGTTGTGGGGTGAGAGAAGAGAGAGATGCGGCTGCCGAGTGTGAGTGCTAAATTTGACGGGTTCCGATTTTGTGTTGTGAAAAGGAAAGATGGTGAAGTGGGCTGGGAATTATGGGTTCATCCATTTTTTGGCTTTTTTCGGGTCAATTAAGTTAGGGGTTTTCGGGTTGAAATTGTCTAAAATGTTCCTGCAATTAAATAAATGAAATTAATAGCAAATAGAGTCAATTTAGAGTTTAAGAATTACAATTGAATATTTTATAAGTTTTACTCTAAATAACCTAATTAATATCCCAAAATTGCATTTTTTCATGTATTGACCTATCTAAAATAAGTAAATTTGGACAATAATCACACTCATCAACTAGCTTATTGCTAGTCTCTAACAATTAAAGTGAATTAAAAACATGTCTACCTCTATGAAAACTCCAAATGCAAAGTCAATAATGAATTTAGTTAGATAATCGAGCACATCAACTTCGAAAAATCAAGAGATCTAGCATCATATTCACATTAGTCCATAAAAGCATTCCCAACATTTCTCGTGTGTTTTAATCCGATTCATCAAACCACAAACCCCAACACATACAATGTCAAGTACCGGTATGTGTATTTTGTTTTTGAACTGGTTAGGGGGTCACTCATGGAGTTTGAAAACTAATCACTCAAGCATTCAAGAAATGCCATATATATGTGGATAGCAGCAATGCAAATATTGACCTCATGAAAAACTCGCAACCATTGGGACTCAACCATTCTTACCACAAGCCAACTTAAGATCAAAATGTCAATGTCAATGTCAATGTAAAGGTGACGATAGTGTTATCAAGGGAACTGATAAGGAGTGATAGAAGAAAAGGTTTATATGTTCCAGTGGTAATAATAGAACAATAAATTCCAATTGAAGTACAAGATGCAATGGTAGCAATTTTTATTTTGTATTGGATAGGATAATGAAATAAAAGAAGTGAATTGAAATATGAGGACTTCCAAATATAAGTAAGGATAATAATTTTCACTTTTAATCATACTTCAAGCTTATTTTCATTTTCACATCTTTTACTTTCTTTTCAATACTTCTCCATTTTTCTTTCTCTTTTTCTCTACTTTTTTTTTCTTTTATTTTGCATTTTTTTTTTCTTTGCATTTTTTTTGTAACTGAAATCCTCTCAAATAATTTTTCAACATTCTCCTTTAGTCTTAGTGACTATCAAATACCTTATAACTCCACTTCCCTTTTGTTTCATACACCGAACATTTGTTCTCTCATACATGGAGCAAAAAAATCATCCTCACTTATATTTGAAAGTAGAAGTTAAGGTTATATATTTATGGATGCAATGTCATCTTTAATGTGAAAAATAGATGAAAGGGATTTGTGGTTATGAAGTGATTTCTGATTAGTAGAGAAGATGATAAGGTTAGCTTCAAGGGATCAAATTTTTATTTAACATTGACCTTCATCATTTCTTAAGTATAAACCACTAACAATCTACAATTCAAGACTCAAGATGTACTCAATTTTAATGCTCAACGATCACAAAAAATTAATGCAAAACAAATACATTTGAGTTACTCTCCCCCCAACTAAAATCAGACATTGTCCTCAATGATTCTAAGAGAAGAAAAATGAACAGTGATTCATAGACATGACTCAAAATTAACTCAAGATAAAGGAGAAGAGTGCACCTGAGAGGAGGCCTATGCGCATGAACTCAAGAATGAAAAACTAAAAAAAAAAGTGAAGAACAAAGAATAAAATCTACAAAAATAAAATAAAATATATACATGATAATAAAAAGTTAGCTTCAAGAAAATCAGTTGTTGGAATCAGGGTCCAAAAGAGGTAGTTCATTAACTTCATCAGAAAAATTATCCAAAAATGGTTTTAGACGTTGTCCATTAACTTTAAAAATAGTACCCATTTTTGGATTCAAGATTTCAATTGCTCCATAAGGGTAAACAGTTTGCACAATGTAATGACCAATCCATTTAGTTCTTAACGTACTACGAAACAAATGAAGCTTAGATTCATATAGCAGTACCTTTTGAGAAGAAAAAAATGATTTTCTAAAAATTTTCTTATCATGAAAAACTTTTATTTTCTCTTTTTAAAATTTTGCATTCTCATATGCTTCCAAATGCAATTCATCTAACTCATTTAATTTCAATTTCCTAACTTCACCAGCCTCATCTAAATCAAAGTTGAGTGTCTTGATTACCCAATAAGCTTTTTGTTCAATTTCAACCGGAAAATGACAAGGTTTTTCAATTATATAAGGAGACATCTCAAGAACAGTTTTAAAAATAGCCCTATAAGCCCATGAAGAATTATCCAATTTTATAGCCCAATGTTTTCTATTTGGATTCACTATTTTTGTCAAAATGCCTTTAATTTCCCGGTTGGCTAATTCAGTTTTACCATTAGTTTGAGGGTGATAGGGAGTGGAAATATTATACTTAATGCCATATTAAGGTTTCAAAAGGCTTATTACAAAAATGCTTTCCTCCATCACTAATTATGGCCCTTGGGCATACCAAACCTAGAAAAATATGTACCTTAAAAAACTTGAGCACAACTTTATGGTCATTTGTCCTACATGGAATAGCATCTACCCATTTTGACACATAATCAACTACAACCAATAAATAAAGATATCCAAAAGAAGGGGGAAAGGACCCATAAAATCTAATCCCCAACAATCAAAAGTTTCAAGCACAAGGATTGGAGCTAATGGCATCATATTCCTATGGCTGAGACTACCAAGTTTCTGAAATGCTTCACAATTTTTACAAAATGCATGAGCATCCTTAAATAAACTAGGCTAATAAAAACCACATTGAAGTACCTTAGCATCTGTTTTCTGTGCAGAGAAATGACCTCCGTAAGCATGAGAATCACAAAAGGTAAGAACTTGTTGCATCATCAGGAACACATATTCGGACAATCTGATTAGCACAATATTTGAATAAGTATGGATCGTCATAGAAGAAGTTCCTTGCAATAGCTTTCATTCTCATTTTATCTTGGACACTCCAATTCAAAGGCATATGACCTGTAACTAGATAATTAACCAAGTTAGCAAACCAAGGAAGAATATTCAAGCTAAATAACTGTTCATCAGGAAATGAATTATTAAAAGGGTAAGAAAATTTGAACTTTCAGAATTTAATCTAGACAAATGATCGGTGACAACATTTTCCACCCCTTTTTGGTCCTTATTTGTAATGTCAAATTCCCGCAACAACAAAATCCATCGAATGAGTCTAGGTTTAGCATATTTCTTTGTGAACAAATATTTAAGAGCAAAGTGATCAGTAAAGATGGTAACGGGGTCCCAATAAGACAAGTTCAAAATTTTTATAGTGCAAAAACAATAGCTAACAACTCTTTTTCAGTGGTTGTGTAATTCAGTTGAGCTTGATTCAAAGTTCTACTACCATAGTAAATTATGTAAGGTTCCTTACCTTTCCTCTGGCCAAGCACTGCCCCTACAGTTGTATCACTTGCATCACACATTAATTCAAAAGGAAGAGACCAATCAGGTGATCTAACTATAAGTGCAATGGTGAGTGCCTTTTTTAAATGTTCAAAAGCTGCAGTGCATTCTTTAGTCCAAACAAATTTTGAATCATGCATCAAAATTGTAGTCAAAGGTTTTGCTATGACACTAAAATCTTTTATGAACCTCCTATAAAAACCTGCATGCCCTAAAAATGATCGAACATCTTTTATAGTTAAAGGAATATGCAACCTAGAAATTGAATATACTTTTGCCTTATCTACTTCCATGCCTTCAGCGGAAATTATATGACCTAAAATAATTCCTTTTGTAAACATGAAATGACATTTCTCCCAATTAAGGAGAGATGCTTATCCTCACACCTGCACAAAACAACTTTCAAATTTGTTAGACAATCATCAAATGAAAGGTTGGTGGGGCATTACAAAGACCAAATGACATTCTTTTGAAAGAAAATGTCCCAAAAGGGCAAGTAAAAGTTGTTTTTTCTTGGTCTTCTAATTCTATTTCAATTTGATGATAGCTTGAAAAATCATCCAAAAAATAATAGAATGAGTGTCCAGCAACTCTGATGCGAACCCCTTCGGTGCGTTGACCGAAAATTCCCACAACAATTTTAATACCAATCCAAGAAAGCTAAAGTGGTAAATAAATGGATAAACACCTTAACCCAAGTTTAATTCTAACCCAAAATTCAAGGATTAACAAACCCTAGCCCAATGGGGGTCACTTAAACAAATTCCAAGGTGGCGGAAAATAAACAACAACACAAGAATAATAATACTCAAGATAAAGTTGATTAAATTCCAAGAAGATATAAGATCAAAGAGGTTTAACCTTACCTCAAGAAGGGGGATGATGAGAATCGGGAAAGTCAAGCCTCGATGCACGTGCCCGTGGGACCCATGACGAGATCCGAAGTTGAAGAGGTTCAAGATTCGAGGCTAAACAATGTGAATAAATCAAGAAAAGCAAGTCGAGAATCAAGTTGGAGCAAAAAAGAAGACGAAATTGGAAATAACCAATTTCGGTCGACCGAAACTAATTTCGGTCGACCGAAAGTCTGCAGAGTTTTTTTTACTCAAGCCTCAGTCAGTATCGGATGAGCAGAGGTCGACCGAAAGTCCAGTTTCGGTCGACCATGAGATCGACCGAAATAAGTTCGGTCGACCGAAACTTATCTTTCGGTCGACCGAAGTCCTCCGAAAATGAAATAGCGGGGTTTTTCTTGAGTATTATTATTCTTGTGTTGTTGTTTATTTTCCGCCACCTTGGAATTTGTTTAAGTGACCCCCATTGGGCTAGGGTTTGTTAATCCTTGAATTTTGGGTTAGAATTAAACTTTGGTTAAGGTGTTTATCCATTTATTTACCACTTTAGCTTTCTTGGGTTGGTATTAAAATTGTTGTAGGAATTTTCGGTCAACGCACCGAAGGGGTTCGCATCATTTGGTATCAGAGCTTGGCTCTAATTTGGTAAACCTATCTTTACTTTCTTGTTGTTGTTCTTGTCATTGTGAAAAAAAAAAAAAACGAAAATTGAAAAAAAATTGGGGAAAATTTATATGCCCATGTGTATTGTTGATTCTATATATTGGGTAGATTGATTGTGAGTTTGTTGGGGGAATTCCATATTCATTCACTACAAAATCTACACTTTCCGAATTGTGTATTCAAAGTGTTTGATAAATTGTCCCAAAGAAAAATACTCCCTTAGTGCTTTATTGTTCAATACCCATATATTTCTAATTACTTGGGGCTATCCAATTCCCATTGTTGAGATTGTGTTATCAACATCTTATTCCACATATAATTTGTCCTTACATTGTGTATTATTGATCATTCCTTCATTGTCCAAATTTGAGTTGTTGAGGGTTTTTATATATCCACACTATATCCATTCAAGGTCATTCAAAGATTGAGTACAAAGTTTTTGATAAATTACCTCATTGAAAATTTACACTCTTTGTGCTTATTGTTCTACATCTATGCCTTGTCTATTAATTAATTGTGGTTATTCAATTCCATTGCTAAAATTGTATTCCTAACATCTTATCCTACATATTAATTGTTCCTTTTGAGTATAGCAAGCACATAAATTCTACTTGCTATTTGTGTCTACTTGTGCTAAATTCCTTCTTCCTTGTTGGTGATTTCTTTAACTCCACAAGAATTATACTTTGTGGTTTAGTTGATTACCTTCCTTGAAGAACTTGAGAAAGGAGATTTTGAGTGGAAAAAGGCAAGAGTGGTGAGCTCATTAGAGGGTAAAAGCCTAAATTGAGTGAAACACGAGTGAAAATTATTCTTGTGAGAACACTTTCACACTTGCACACCATGTCAAATTCCAATGCTCAAACTCAAGATTTGAAGTACTTGTTACAAAATCTTTCAACCACCATGGCTAGACAAATGGAGAAGATTGGGGGTGAGTTGGAAAATTTAGGAACAAGAGGGGAGAGTACATCAACTAGTATGGGGGAAGAAAATAGGGATGGTAGGAGAAGGTTGAGGGATAAATGTGGGAACATTGTGTATAGGGATGGAAGTAGAAAAAAAAGTGGGGGTTTGAATAGAAAAGAAGTTAGGGGTGAATGTGGGGATGTTTTGAGAAATAATGGGGATGGTGAACAAGATGGGAGTTTGAATAGGAAAAGAAGAGATGGGTTAGAAGGTAGGAGAAATGGAGTTGATGAAAATATTGATAGTGCGAGAATGCAAAATTCATCACTCCATGGAATGGGTAGAAGAGGAGAAGTAGAAGAAGATTGGAGTATGAATAGGAGGAGAAGAGAATGGGTAGATAGGAGTGGAGATGGAATTGATGATATTATTGATAGGGCAAAAATGAAAAGTCCATCATTCCATAGGAGGGGTGATAATGAGAGGGGAGTGTTGGAGATGAATGCTAGGCCACCAACATCTTTGGCCCATGATAATGAGAAGGAGAAGGATGGAGAAAATATTTTCTACACTAGATGTCTTGTGGGGAATAGGGCATGTAGTCTCATTATAGATGGGGAGAGTGACACGAATTTGGTGAGTGCTAGTAGGGTGGAGAAATTGGGGTTACCGGTTAAGAAGCATCCTAATCCTTATGTATTGCAAAGGTTGGGTGATGATGGGGGAGTGAGAGTGAGTGAACAAGTTCTTCTTGCCTTCAACATTGGATCCTATTTTGACCAAGTGATATGTGATGTAGTTCCCATGCACACTACACACATAATTTTGGGAAGACCTTGGCAAAGTGATAGGAGTGTGATACATGACAAAAGGAAGAACCGGTGTAGCTTCCAAATGGATGGAAAAAAGGTTGTGATCCTATCTTTGAGTTTAGAGGAAGTTCATAAAGATCAAATGAAACTCAAGAAGGAGTGGGAGGAAAAAGAGGAGAAAAAGAAAGACAAGGAAGGTGAAAATGAAGAAGAAAAGAAAAAGGAGAAAGAAATTGAAAATGAAGATTCAATTGAGAGAATTGAAGAAAATAAAAATGAGGGTAAGAGAGTTGGGGCCACGTCCCTAGAAAAAGGAGAGGCAATGAGAGTTGGAGCCACGACTCCAGAAAAAGTAGAGGCGAGAGAAGCACCGAGAGTTGAGGTTACTACCTCAGAAAAAGGTGAGGGAGTGATGAGTGCCACAAAGAAAATTGAGAGGAGAGATCACACAAAAATGTTCTTTACTCTTGAATTTTCTAACAATGCCCTCCCTAACTTGGTTACTTCTTTGTTGCAGGAGATCGTGAGACCGACTTATCAAAGCAACCAAGAACTCAAAAGTCATGCCGAGTGGAAGAACTTTATGGAGATATTTTCCTACCACAGCAAATACAATCAAGGTAAAGAAAATGTGGTAACCGATGCAACATCTAGGAGGTACGCTTCTAACACTTCTTCGAGAGCAAGGTTATTATATTTGGAATACATCAAAGGATTGTATGACATTGATGTGGACTTGACAAATGAAATTTTGTCATGTGGAAATGTTGCATGTAATGAAGGTCCTTGGCATGATAAATTCCTCATTTGTAAATTCAAATTTCTATGTGTACCTAATTGTCTAAGTGCCAACTCATTTTGTATTAAGCATGTTAAGGGCATCCATGTTACTAATCCGAATTTGTTAAACATTTGTGAATCGTGCTATGAGCAATATTTTGATGGATTTTATGGGCATGATAACTATTTGTTTTGGAAAGTTGGATCGTTTGTTTTTAAATGTGTCATGTGCGAATTTCTAATGGGTGAGGCACATGTTGGTTGTTTGATTGGGCACTTTGAAACCAAGGGGGCCTTGGAGAATTTTGTGATCACTTTTATTGGCCTCATTGGAAAATTGGTGACAAACATGTTTGCACTTGTGGTAAAGGCCAAACGTTCAAAAGGGCTAAATCTAAGTTTTTACCTCAAGTTTTATACACACATTTGCACGTTCCCAGTAAACATTGGATTAATCATTCTATGGATTTTGTATTGGGTTTACTTAGACTAAAGAAAAGAAATGATGCTAATTTTGTGGATGTTGGTAGGGGTATTAAACTTTCACATTTTACTATATGTCATGAAACTCGCATTGCTATCAACATGATGAATCTTTTCGTTGGGGGAGTGGTGCATTTGCATAAAAATGATGCTCAATTTGTGGTTGTTAAATTTGCTTGCAATAAAAGTGTTTATCCTATTAGCAAATTTTCTCCACTTGATGTTGCTTATGGCCCTAGCCTACTAACTCTTTTGAGCTTGATGTACTTATTTATTGATGGAAATGTTAGTATAGGTGGGCATAACAAAGCAAATCTGGTTAAGCCCCTTCGCAGGAGGCCCGTGCCTCCATCTGAGGGGATTGGCATACAATGTATGTCCCATGCCAACCATGGTAGGAGGCGATTCGTATTTGATCCGGGTGGTTGGAAATGGTTCTTTTCAAGGAGAGAACGGGTTCCCAATCGAATAAAATCCAAAATGCTACCCTGCAATATTGGCACCTCTCAAGTTCTTCGCAACGCCTACAAATTGATTTTACACGGTGAGTATGAAATTTCAGTTACATTTATTGTGTCTGAATTTTCTATTTTTATTGTAGGTGCCGATTTGAGGTCGAATCTCTTTCGAGATGGAGGAGATGATGAGAATCGGGAAGGTCCAACTTCAACACATGAACCTGTGATCCACAATGTTGCAAGATCAAAGTTCAAGGAGTTTCACGATAGTGCATTCAAGCAAGATTCGAGGTCGAATCCTTTTCAAGAGGGAGGGGATGATGAGAATCGGGAAAGTCAAGCCTCGATGCACGTGCCCGTGGGACCCATGACGAGATCCGAAGTTGAAGAGGTTCAAGATTCGAGGCTAAACAATGTGAATAAATCAAGAAAAGCAAGTCGAGAATCAAGTTGGAGCAAAAAAGAAGACGAAATTGGAAACAACCAATTTCGGTCGACCGAAACTAATTTCGGTCGACCGAAAGTCTGCAGAGTTTTTTTTACTCAAGCCTCAGTCAGTATCGGATGAGCAGAGGTCGACCGAAAGTCCAGTTTCGGTCGACCATGAGATCGACCGAAATAAGTTCGGTCGACCGAAACTTATCTTTCGGTCGACCGAAAGTCCTCCGAAAATGGAATTGCGGGGTTTTTCTTGCAATTTCAACAAAAACGGGGTTTTTCTTGTAAATACCGAAATTGCACATTTTTCCCATTTTGTACATTATATTCTCATTTCTCTTCATTTTGTAAGACAACTTGGTTTGTTCATTAGAGAGCTCTTGAGAGCTAGGGCTTGAAGTCCCCCTTCTTGAGGTAAGGTTAAACCTCTTTCATCTTATATCTTCTTGGAATTTAATCAACTTTATCTTGAGTATTATTATTCTTGTGTTGTTGTTTATTTTCCGCCACCTTGGAATTTGTTTAAGTGACCCCCATTGGGCTAGGGTTTGTTAATCCTTGAATTTTGGGTTAGAATTAAACTTGGGTTAAGGTGTTTATCCATTTATTTACCACTTTAGCTTTCTTGGGTTGGTATTAAAATTGTTGTGGGAATTTTCGGTCAACGCACCGAAGGGGTTCGCATAAGGGGACTTCAAGCCCTAGCTCTCAAGAGCTCTCTAATGAACAAACCAAGTTGTCTTACAAAATGAAGAGAAATGAGAATATAATGTACAAAATGGGAAAAATGTGCAATTTCGGTATTTACAAGAAAAACCCCATTTTTGTTGAAATTGCAAGAAAAACCCCGCTATTTCATTTTCGGAGGACTTTCGGTCGACCGAAAGATAAGTTTCGGTCGACCGAACTTATTTCGGTCGATCTCATGGTTGACCGAAACTGGACTTTCGGTCGACCTCTGCTCATCCGATACTGACTGAGGCTTGAGTAAAAAAAACTCTGCAGACTTTCGGTCGACCGAAATTAGTTTCGGTCGACCGAAATTGGTTGTTTCCAATTTCGTCTTCTTTTTTGCTCCAACTTGATTCTCGACTTGCTTTTCTTGATTTATTCACATTGTTTAGCCTCGAATCTTGAACCTCTTCAACTTCGGATCTCGTCATGGGTCCCACGGACACGTGCATCGAGGCTTGACTTTCCCGATTCTCATCATCCCCTCCCTCTTGAAAAGGATTCGACCTCGAATCTTGCTTGAATGCACTATCGTGAAACTCCTTGAACTTTGATCTTGCAACATTGTGGATCACAGGTTCATGCGTTGAAGTTGGACCTTCCCGATTCTCATCAAACTCTTTCTAGCACTTGATCTAAAAATGGTAAAGGGAAGTGGTCCTTTCTGGTCATTGAATTCAATTTCCTATAATCTATGCACATTCTCCAACTAGTGGGTACCCTTTTAGTTATCATTTCTCCTGTTCATTTTCAACAACAGTAACCTAATTTTCTTAGGAACTACTTGAGTAGGAC
Source organism: Ligustrum vulgare (assembly GCA_963555705.1). NCBI lineage: Eukaryota > Viridiplantae > Streptophyta > Magnoliopsida > Lamiales > Oleaceae > Ligustrum > Ligustrum vulgare. The sequence continues at coordinate 99,729 of OY743172.1, read as the reverse complement.
TTACCTACTTGCTGTCTGCAATAGGATAAATGATACCTGCATCAAGTAATTTTAAAACTTCATTTTTAACAACCTCTTTCATATTAGGGTTTAGCCTTCTTTGAGATTCCCTTGAAGGATTAACATTTTATTCTAGGAAATTTCTGTGAGTGCAAACTAAAGGACTAATTCCCTTAATATATGCTATAGTCCAACCTATTGCAAACTTATGACCATTTAACATTTATAACAACATATTTTCCTGATCAAAAGTAAGAGTAGAGGAGATCAAAACAGGGTATGATTGATTAGGTCCCAAAATGCATACTTTAGTTCCAATGGAAGAGGTTTAAGCTCTAGAGTTGACATCTTCTCTGCTAAGGTTTGCATGGGTGCCTGGATGACATTTAGATGCTCAATGCTTAGCTGTCAAGCTTTTACAACTGCTGTTATTGCACTTTTTGAAGAGTCTTCAATGCTGTCCAATTCGAAATTTAGCTCAGGTTGCTCATTAGGATCTTCTAACTCAACTAGTAGCTCTTCTAGCATGTTAACTTCCTGCACTTCATCAAAATCTTTTGGTTGCCTACAAGCATTGAAAATGTTAAGTGCCAAAGTCATATTACCAAAAGTTAACTTTAAAATACCACTCCTACAATTTACTAAAGCATTTGAAGTTGCAAGAAATGTGTTCGCTCCCGCAAGTGTACAGATCGCATAAGTAATAAAGTGTATATGAGTCCGAATATCGTTCCCACGAGGATTGAGTAAAATGTATTTTAGATTACGATTCCTTAACAGGAACTATAAAAGTTTTGGTTTGAGAATTTTGTAATTAAAATTGACTAAAAAGAAACGAGAAAAGTTGTTTGAAGAAATTTTGTATTAACAAAATTAAACTAAAAAGCGAGAAAATTTGATTTATGAAAACTTATGAAATAAACATGTTAAATCTGTGAATCCACTTTATTCCATCATCCATGTCTTGAATTAAACATTTAACGACAATTTATGGGAAATTGAAAATTCATGTTCTTTATGTTTTTAAAACCCTCTGTTGAATGGTGAATTAAAACCTTTTTCTATAAGGAATTTGACTATATTTATATGAAAAATCCAAACCTATAGAAAAGCATTATCAATTTATGAACACTTTTTGGGATTACACAAAGTATAGGGATATATTTCTATCCCTTATCGAATCTTGTGGCAATTAACTTAAGTCCAATAATTTCCTACTCTTTCGAACATAGAAAATTACCACAAACATCATAAAATCATCCTTCCACAATTATAGATGAAAATAAAACACAAAATCAATTGCTCAAACCCATAAACAATTAAATTAAATAACAATTCAAAACATGGAATTCGGAATCAAAACATCATCACAACTCTAACAATAAAATCTAGCCTTGAAACATTGACGAATAATTAATAAAAGAATTGATAAATATCACCCGATTTATCATCAAATTGCCACGGCTAGGAGCACAAAATTATGAAATTTTTGTCTCGGTTTAATCCCAGCACCGCGTCTGTCTCGGTGGTCGACTTCTCCTTGTTTCCTCTCGTCCGCACATCCTCTGTTTCTGTTCAATTTTTTTCACCATCTAATTCATTTTCATCTTTAACCTTTTTACAATGAAGTTATTTGCTTTTACTATCATGATATAAATTAGCCGACACTGTTTTTATTTCTAAGAAAGTTTGTAGCTCCAGGAGATTTCTGAGTTAATATGGCAAGCGTTGCTATTTCTACTTCTACTGTTTGTTGATCTATTTATTACTTTTTCTTACCAAGGCTGGTAGCTGGTGAGTGGTTTACTGCTTGAGTTTCAGCTTGTGGACTATTTCATATTGCTTACCCAAGTGCTCCAGACACGTTGAAGACAGAATTACGGTCATTGTACAACCAATTATGCCAAGATGATATGGCAATGGTGAGAAGGGTTGCTGCCACTAACTTAGGGAAGTTGGCTGCTTCTATTGAATCCACTCATCTTAAGACTGACATCATGTCCATGTTTGAGGGTCTTATACAGGATGGTAATTAATTTTTTAAATTTTTTTTATTACAATTGTTAGTGATGGTGAAGTTATTCTCATCTAAAATATCAAGACATACCTGGATTCTAGTAATATTTGACATGCTTCAATTAATCCATCAAACACTTAAAGTTGATGTAAGAGAAATTGGAAAGCAAGGACGGATTTATGATAGTAATGCATAATGTCTGTTTAATGCTGAGTGAATGATGTGATTCGGGATAGGAGCTTAGAGGAGAAAAGAGCAAAAATATGTTGCAGTCGGACCATTACGGCCGTAAACACAATACTCACGGCTGTAAATCATATTTTGTTTAAAATTACGACCGTAAGTCATGTATATCAGGGTCGTAAGTCACTCTCGAGTAAAAATGGACAATTTCAACAAAACAATACTTACGGCCGTAATCTATCCTTTCACGAACGTAACTCTCAGACAGGATCCTACTTACTGCCTTAACTATATCGCGGGTCAGAAATTCGCGAATTTTATTTCATTTTCAGTTTTTGTTTTTTTAGTTTAATTAGAATTCTATTTTGAGCCCATTAGCGGCTATCCTAGTTGTTATGTCAATTTTACTTATTTATAAGTATAATGGATGGACCCTACTCACTAATAGAGGAAAAGAAAAGTCAACAATCTTGCAAGAATACATCAATAAATTTGACACTCATCAAATCCATGGAAGTTTTGCCACTTTGCAGGAAGCGTGCATAGCCAAGAATTGCCCCACATGCCAAAGGAATTGATGGACAGGTGGAAGCCACTTGATGAATCTGCATTACATGCCAAGAGAATTGATGGACAAGTGGAAGCTGTTGAATAGATCTTTGTATTTGAATTTTTTCTCATACAAGTTTTTGGCAATGTTGTAGAGAACTTTAATTCCCAACACCCTTCGGGATCTAAACCATGATCTTGTAATGTTTGGTACTGGCTAGGTATTTTTTCCAACTTCAATTTGAAAATTTCGAGCAACATATCCAATCGTGATAATATGCTCAGCAGGATAATATATCCTTCCATCAATTTCAGGACTGATTGAATAAAATTTTAAATATATGGGTTTTCCTTGAGCAAACTTTGAAATTTCTCCTTTTAGTAAATCATCAAAATTTTTGATTTCTTTCAGATCTTTTCCTGGATAGATAAGATCCAAGAATCCAAAATCAGCTGCCATTTTTGTCATGACGGGATCTCCTCCCTGAGTAACGATCAATCGTGGGTATACATGGTCTCCATACGAAATGTAATAGCAATCACATTCTTGAAGTATATATGTAACTTCAACAGTAGATTTATATTCGTTTTCTTTTGGTAAAAAAGGGGAATCATCTTCCTCTTCAGCACGAATTCTGACTACCCTTGTATGTTCATCTTTGGCATTGATTGTGATTTTTCGAGGACTGGCTTCATTTATAACAACTTTCTTGGGACTTGGTTCATCTCTTTTAATTATTGGTCCACCACTGCTTCCAGAAGATGTACCTGTTTGTATTTTTGATATAACATGTTTGGTATCAGCCTGTTTGGTAATCAACGATTCAAACTGAGATTCAATCTCAATTATGTTATCGCTCAATTCTTTAGTATAATTGTGATGAAATGTTGAGATTTCCATCAATTGCTTGAAACTTCCTTGGAGAGTTTCTCCAAGTTGTTCAGTTCCAAATTTTATATCTTCAGCTTCCTCCATGAGGAAGTTCATTCGCTTTTTGGCGTCTATCAGAGATTTTTTGATATTATCCATCTGCAAATTCAATATTCCTGCTTAAAAAGTCTGCAAGATAATTATTAACACCTTTAATATGAACTATATCAAAATTATAAAATGCCAAATATGCTTGCCATCTATGAAGCCTTCTATATTGAGGTTCTGGTGGTAATTTATTTTTTACTAAACCTGCAACTTGAGAATTATCAGTTTCAACAATGAATTTCTTAGATAATAAAAACAATGAAAACTTCTTTATTCCTCTGAAGATTGCTAACAGTTCTTTCTCATGAGTAGTATAATTTATTTCTGCTTGATTAAACGTTTCACTTGAGTATCTACAAATTTCATTAAGATCTGTTTTTAATATTGCTGCCCAATACTTATCCGAGGCATCAGTATTAACTATCAGATTATCTTTTTCATCTGGTAGTCTTAATTTTGGCAAATTTTTACATTCTTCTTTTAGTGATTTGACAATTTCTGTGTGTTCATCACTCCATCCTTGGTATTTGTTTTTCTAAGTAAAACTTGAATTTTATGTCTCTTTTTTGATAGATTTTCAATAAATCATTCTGCATAATTTAAACATCCTAAAAAAAAAATATTTGTTCTTTTGATTCTAATTTGTCTGGAAAACTTTATATCTTCTTAGATATATGGGTTTGTAATTTTATCTCCCTTTTATCTATTGATAATCCAAGAAAATCAATTTCTTGTTTTTCTATTATAGCTTTATTTTTTGAAAGAACAATTCCTTTTTTTTTGCATTCATTTATAAATTTAATTAAATGGTTTCTATGTTCTTCTCTATTATTAGAACATATTAATATATCATCGACATAGACAATTAAGAATTCATTAAATTTTCTAAATATGTTATCTATTCTTCTTTGATATATTTGTGGTGCATTTTTTAAACCAAATGACATAACCATCCATTCATACTTACCTTGGGGTGTACTAAATGCTGTATATTGAATACTATCTTCTTCCATTTTTACTTGCCAAAATCCTGATTTGCAATCAAATTTAGAATAATATTGCTTTCCTTTTGCAAGATTTATTAGTACCTCTTTATTTGGTAAAAAGTATCCATCAAATTTAGTATATTTGTTTAATTCTTTATAATTTATTACCATTCTAGCTTTTCGTCTTTTTTGTTCAGAATGTTTCATGACCATAAAAGCTGGACTATTATGAGGTCCATTACTAGGTTTGATTAATTTTTGGTTAAGCAATTCTTTTATCTAAGTTTTAAATTCTTGTGTATCTTGTATGGTATACATCATTAGTCTAACTCTTATAATAACATTTTCTGTTAATTCTATTTTAGCTTTTGGATGATGTGGTTTCCAAAATAATAATGGATTCTCTCCACAAATTTTTTCTATTTGATCAATGATTTTTTCCATGTTTGTTTTTATGTTCATTTTTAGGACTTTTTTATACATTATTTTTCTATTTTTTATTTCATTTTGTGTAATTAGTTTTTTCTCCCATTTATCACCACGCTGAGGTGGCTGAACTCTGTAAGGTCTAAATTCTCTTGGTATTTTTAGTAAATGTGCACAAGGTGTTTGTAACAATATCATGTAGTTATTTTGTTTATAATATTGAAATTGTTGTATAAAGTCATTTCCTAGTAATATATCACATTCTAGTTTGTTATAATTATATATTTTATTTACAACTATTTGTTTACTCCCAAGTATTATATAAATTTTATCAGCACTATTAATTATATGAGTATTTTCTCCTGTTACTCCTGTAATTTTTATCTTTCCATTAGTATTCCATGATTTTATTAAGAAACTTCTGAATATTGTTATATCACTTCCCATATCAATTAATGCACATGTTGTTATATTTGTTTCAACAATTGTAACTTGTATATAAACAGCTAATGGAAAACTTATTTGGTTATTCATTTATTCAGCTTTTCTACATAGTGTAGTTTGACCATTATGAGTTATATATAATCCTTCATGTTTTATACTATAATCTTCTAGTCCATCTAAAAAGCTCATTCCTAATAATACATGAGGATTTACCATACTACTATCTACATGACATGGTACTGGGAGATTTATTCCTCCTATTTTTATTGGTACTTTTACTTCAAGTTCAGTCATATGTACTTGTCCATCAAAATTTATATATCTATATAGATTAGTTCTATGAGATATTAGTCCTTCATTTCTATTTGAAGCTATATGACATTCACTAGCTCCTGTGTCTATTAATATATTTATTCCTTTTATATGTTCTATTCCATTAAAATATTCACCTTCTATTTTCATGTTTCCAGCATTTCTATTAAGTTTTATTTTTTTTGTATTACTAGTTTCTCCTAATTGTTTTCTATTAGGTAAACTTGTTGATCTCCTAATTAATCTGTCATCTTCAAATGTTATGTTATTATTAGGGTATTCTTCTTCTCGTAATTCTATGATTTCTGATTTATTTTTTGTTATAGTAAGTTCATAGTTTCTTGGAACTAAACTTATTTGTTTATCTGGTTCTACGGCTTTACCAAAGTCTTTACATTCTTTATGAATTTCAATATATGATTTTTTTAGAATAAATGTTTCCATAATTAGAATTAGTAAATGTATATAATGCCCTGTATTCTATAGTCATAATTTTATCTCCTGGTTCCATTATATCATCTTTATGTAATTTGAAATGTAATCCTAAAACTTCATTAAATTTCTTGTCTTTTAATGATATACAATATTTTTGGTAACATTGTAACGACTTGGGTCCTACTTAACGGGCTGTCTCGACAGTTAAATGATGGCGTACTGTCCCCACTGTACCAACATGAGTCTTTTCAGCATGCTTTGTCCTCACTCGCACGTTCCCCGAGAAACTTCCCAGGAGGTCACCCATCCCAAAATTACTCCAAGCCAAGCACGCTTAACTTTGGAGTTTCTAACGATGGACTTCCGGAAAAGAAGATACACCTTGTTGGTATGAGTAGTACCTATCATTTCTTTTAAACTTTCCTGGCATGGGATGTTACAATCACCCCCCGTTAGACTCGCGACGTCCTCGTCGCGCTTAATCCATTTGAGGATCTGTTGCCAGGCGTTGGGATTCTAGAGGTGGCTCCCGCCTTATTGCGTAGCACTTAGTTCCTGGTTTTCTGGCTAGCTCTGATACCATTTGTAACGACCCGGGTCTCACTTAACGGGCTGTCCCGGCCGTTAAATGACGGCGTACTGTCCCCACTGTATCAACATGAGTCTTTTCAGCATGCTTTGTCCTCGCTCGCACGTTCTCCGAGAAACTTCCCAGGAGGTCACCCATCTCAGAATTACTCCAAGCCAAGCACGCTTAACTTTGAATTTTCTAACGATGGACTTCCAGAAAAGAAGGTGCACCTTGTCGGTATGAGTAGTACCTATAATTTCTTTTAAACTTTCCTGGCCTGGGGTGTTACAACCTTTTTTTTGTAGCGTACCCGGTCTTCAAGGGCTGCCGGCCGTCTACTCATGGTCTTTCCACTCCCCCCTTGGTCGGCCGGCAGCCCTTGAGGACCGGGTACGCTACAAACATGTAAATATTAGTTTCTTATATGCTAGATTTCCTTCTACTGTTTCTAAATGACCGTCTTTTAAATTTATAATTCTTCCATCATGTAAACTTACAGTTAAAGGCGAATCTAATCCTTCTCTAAACAGGGATTTAAACATTATTTGGATACATGCTAAATAAACATATTGGATCTTTTCACTTTGATTTCTATTGATCTTTGTTAATAATTCTGCAACCGTATTTTTTTTTTAAATGTTTAATTTGTGTGTTCCTTGGGTAGCTCTAACATCTATTGCCCTTTCAATTTTATGGTATTTATTTATTGCTACTTTTTCTCTTTTCCATATTCTATCTAATATTTCCCATTTTCCTATTTTCAAATCTAAAGATAATTTTTGTATCTTCCTGAACTTATTATTATCAAAAGTTACCTTTAATCCATAACCTTCTATTCCTTCATATTCTTGTTTATCTATGTTCTTATTTGCTTCTATTTCTTTATTCTGATTCTGATTCATTACTTTCTGAATCTGTTTCACTTATATAGACTTCTTGATCATCACTTATTAATGATTTTATTAATATTTTTAGATCTTCAATATATTCGTTTATTGACATTTTATACTTTTGGTTTTTGAGTTTTTTGTACCTTAAATAGTCTGTCATACATATCATCCATTTTTATTTCTATCTTTTTGATTCTTTCTTCTATTGATATGATTTTTTCGTTTTCATTCTTTCTTATTTTCTCATTTAATTTATCTATTTTTTCTATAATTATTTCAATTTTATCTTGATTAATTAATTCTCCTGATTTTCTTTGAAATTCTTTTAAGACTTCTTCATCTATATTTTTAACTTCTCCTATCATTTCTTTTAATTCTTTGAATTGTATTGTTAGTTTATTTTGAACATTTTGTAATTTTTCTTTGATATTCATATCCTGTATATTTAATTGTTGTAATTCTTCAATGGCTAATTTATCTTGTAAATTTATCTTTTTATATGTTTGCCATAAAAATGCACTTATCCAATTTAATTGTATATTAAGAAACCTATCGGATTCTCCCCATGAGCTTAATGGTTGAAACATAGTTGTATTGACTCCTTTTGTTTGGTAAGATCTTACTGGTAGATTAATATTTTCTATTATATGTTTTTCAAATTTTATTTCTGGAAATTCTGTCATTAAATTCTTCCTTTGATATGCTCAACTTCTAATCTTAATTCCGTATCATATTTTACTTCTTTACATATCATTATGTTATATTCACAAAATTCTTCAATTGATCTTAACATCGTTTTTCTTTGTTGTGCTCTATAACTTTTTATGAAATATTTTATTTTTCCAGTTATATCATATTTTTCTATATTGATTTTTTCTTTGTTATTTATGATCATAAGTATATTAGGTAATTGTTTTAGAATTGTATTAAAATATTTTCTTTTACTTTCTAATGATTTTAGTCTTAGAAATCCTTTTCTTTTTATATTTCTTTCTTCTATCATTTGGTCTAATAGATTTCCTCTTTGTTCTATTATTGAATCTAATTTCTCATTTGTTTTCAAATCTAGATATTTGATTAATAAGGGTTCTCCTCTATGATAATCCATTTCTATAATCTTTGTATAATTCTTCTAGTATATCTTTGTAGATTAAATCTAATATTTCGCTTATGATAAAATCTTCTTTTATTATATAGAAATTTATTAGATAATAAATGTATTTTCTTATATCTTCATCCAAATCTTTTAAAGTTCTCAAGATTTCTATTTTATAATTATCGGGTAGTATTAACGTATGCATAATCATAAATCTTGATATATATATTTATTTTTAATTTGTGTTATATACTATTTATGTTTTAGATCTGCTATATGGCTCTGATACCAAGTGAGGGGGTGCTACTATGAGCGAACAAAAACCAAATAAAATCATATAAACAAATTAATTAGAAGTATATAAATGGGAACTTTTAAGGACTAAGTTGTAACTTTTCTAAATTCTAAGAGACTTAGTTGTAATATGATATTTAAGGGTATTTGTGGTAATTTATAGTGTTGAATCCGGGCCCAAAGAAAGGTACCGTGATCCACCAGCGGAGGCCCAATAGTGGCCCAATGGACATTGACCCACAACTAAGGCCTAGAATATCACCTTGGGATGAATGCCGAGGTGGTATGTCAAGCAAACCTTTTTAGCCGACCTGGTTAACGCCCAACCGATGTGCTTTATACTCAGCCGGGGCGCTGTATGGCGTTGACCAGAAGAGAGAGATGGAGTCAGTGATGGGATACTGCCTTTATCCAGATGTGACAGACGCCCATCCCCTACAAAATGTAGCAATGATTACGGTTGAAAAGCAAGATTGTCACATTCATAAGCTAGGGTGATGACAAGTGTAAAGTATGCCAAGTGTCGCAATCCGAGACAAGAAGTTTTCACTATAAATGAAGCACAATTGTCTCCAAGTAGGGGGTTAGTTAGCAATTTCTCACTCTTAACTCTATACTTCTCTCACTCCCTTTTCTCTCTTCTACACATTTGTATTTCCCGCACCCAATATACATTTGCCCAAAATGAGTACTGACTTAGGCATTGAAGTGCAAACGGGAGCCACCTCGGCCCCCTTTGCATACTGATTGTTTGTGTAACGACCCGGGTCCCCACTTAACGGGCTGTCCCGATCGTTAGATGACGGCGTACTGTCCCCACCGTACCAACACGAGTCTTTTCAGCATGCTTTGTCCTCACTCGCATGCTCCCCGAGAAAACTTCCCAGGAGGTCACCCATCCCAGAATTTCTCCAAGTCAAGCACGCTTAACTTTGGAGTTTCTAACGATGGACTTCCGGAAAAGAAGGTGCACCTTGTTGGTATGAGTAGTACCTATCATTTCTTTTAATCTTTCTTAGTCGGGGTATTACAATCACCCCCTGTTAAACTCGCGACGTCCTCGTCGCGCTTAACCCATCTGAGGATCTGTTGCCAGGCGTTGGGATTCTAGAGGTGGCTCCCGCCCTATGGCGCAGCACTTAGTTCCCGATTTCCGGCTGGCGGCCGGCTCTGATACCATTTGTAACGACCCGGGTCCCACTTAACGGGCTGTCCCGATCGTTATATGACGGCGTACTGTCCCCACCGTACCAACACGAGTCTTTTCAGCATGCTTTGTCCTCACTCGCATGCTCCCCGAGAAAACTTCCCAGGAGGTCACCCATCCCAGAATTTCTCCAAGTCAAGCACGCTTAACTTTGGAGTTTCTAACGATGGACTTCCGGAAAAGAAGGTGCACCTTGTTGGTATGAGTAGTACCTATCATTTCTTTTAATCTTTCTTAGTCGGGGTATTACAGTTTGTCACAGTGCGCAAGAGATCCACGTGTTCAAGAGGGAGGAGCTGAGACGTGTTGGTCCAAGGTCCATCCGGATTTTGTGGTCAACATTTTGGCGCTGTCTGTGGAAAACCATACTGCTAACCACGAAAACACATGGTAAAAAGCCACACATAGAAAGATTGGCCTTGAAAAAGGTAGGAGCTTTGAAAGATAAGCTGGTTGGCCTTGAAAAAGGTAGGAGCTTTGAAAGATAAGCTGGTTGGCCTTAAAAAAAGTAGGAGCTTTGAAAGATAAGCTTGTTGGCCTTGAAAAAGGTAGGAGCTTTGAAAGATAAGCTGGTTGGCCTTGAAAAAGGTAGGAGCTTTGAAAGATAAGCTGGTTGGCCTTGAAAAAGGTAGGAGCTTTGAGAGATAAGCTGGATAACCTTGAAAAAGGTAAAGAACTTTGAAACATAAGTCTAAACACCCTTGAAAAAGGTAAAGAACTTTGAAACATAAGTCTAAACACCTTTGAAAAAGGTAAAAAACTTTGAAAAAGGAAGGAAACCTTTTGAGAAAGATTGGTAACAAATGCCTTGAAGAAAGGCCTCCCCGAAAGTGGCATGGCTCAAGAAGCCCTCATATTGCCAAAGTGGCATGGATCTTCTTATTGCCTAAGTGGCATGGGTCCTCACATTGCCTAAGTGGCATGGCTCCTCTTATTGCCTAAGTGGCATGGGTCCTCACATTGCCTAAGTGGCATGGCTCCTCTTATTGCCTAAGTGGCATGACTCCTCTTATTGCCTAAGTGGCATGGGTCCTCACATTGCCTAAGTGGCATGGGTCCTCACATTGCCTAAGTGGCATGGATCCTCTTATTGCCTAAGTGGCATGGATCCTTTTATTGCCCTAAGTGGCATGGCTCAAAAAGCCCTCACATTGCCTAGGTGGCATGGCTCGTCTTATTGCCTAGGTAGCATGGACGAAGGGGCATGTCTCAAGAAACCCTCCTTATTGCCTAAGCAACATGACTCACACCTCTTCCGAATGACGTCTTCCATGGACCCCTTTCAAAGGACTCCTACAAGGGACTTCTTCCAAGAGAAGAATTACGTCAATTGATACTCTGAAAAGGGAGACCCCTGAACAAGGGATTTCTGAAGAAGAATACCCTGAAAAGGGAAACCCTGAAAAAGGGACTCATGAAGAAGAGAACCTTGAACACCTATGAAAAATTCCCCCCCCCCCTAAAAAAAGGAGTGAACATCTCATAAATGTAGCAGCAGCACAGTGTCAAAAGACACCTGTAGTCATGTCTGATTTAAATGTCGCGGCAACGCAGACTCATGAAACAATAAAAGATTTGCTTATTGCCGAAGCGGAACGGTTCGGAGAATATATTATTAAGCTCGGCGTAAGTGTCTCCACGACACACGGTCTCAGAGACCTTATATTCTTAAGCCTCGGCTTAAGTGTCTCCGAAATGACACGGATATGGGAGCCCTACCCACTCGTCTCCAGAATGGCATGACCTCAGAAGTTTTTGCTGAATTCACACCGGATAAAACATGGATGAAGTAATATGTCGACGTGATTTAGCCCGAACCTGATGTGCTGAAGTAACACCATTACAAGTTAACAAAAGAATAAGATCATTGATCTAAGCCCTCGCTATGGGCTGCTAACAAGCATAATTCCAAGTAAACATGAATAGCTTAGCAAACCCCCACAAATAAGGGATTTCCCCATTCAATGGAATCCACCCCGGACTAACAAAATGAGTACTTACAAATGAGGCTATAAGGCATGAATACATGGGACTCCTAGGTGGATGTCCTCCTTTAACTCCGGAGTGAATATTCTATTAGATGAGGGTGAAGCATACTTGGTTGATAAATCTATGAAACAACCTGAAGAAGAAATTAGATGAGGGTGAATTCGTTTTGAAAGTTTCGGGTTACACAATTTCTCCAATTTTTCTATATATTTGGAATTGATTTTGTAATCTATGATGTATAAATGATGATTAATAATAATCTGGTTTCTGATACAGATATTCATCATTTAGATGCAACTGTAGAGCATACTCCCGTCATATTACTCAATAGGTTGGAGACTCGTGCTGATAATGTGTTGTAAAATTATCAAAATCTAAACACAAAAAATAGATATAAAGACGGAGATGGAGAGAATAGAGAGGAGAGAATTCTCATTAAGAGGTGCAAGTTTTTACAAATGAATATAGGCCCCTATTTATAGGGGTGGATAATGGCACAATCGTAATATGTAAATTTTACAGGGGCATAAAAGTAATTTTCAATCAAACCTAATTTTACCTAATTTGTAATCTTAATCTTAATATATATAATAATAAGATAGTTGGCCTAAGTTTTCCCGTCAAAACTGCTGACATCATTTTTTTTTTGGTCAAAATATGACATTTATTTGTTTGACTTAAGATTATTAAATATCAATTATATCAGCACCATTGCATTGACATTCATTCCTCACTACACGCGAATCAGTGCATTGGTACTAACAAATTGTTTAATCAATTCTATAATACATTGATTTATTAGTTGAATAATTTTTATATGGATTTCAAGAATAAATTATGTAACATTCAAGAATGTAAAAAAAAAAAAAAAAAAAAACACAATTTCCTTTTGTGAAATAGATTTTTTTTTTTTATCATTATTATATTTTGACATTACTAAAAATATCTACAAAAATATTATTTGTAACGTTGAGCAACATTAACGCAAGAAATAAAAAATATTGTTATTTTCCATAAATAAATCTAATACACGTGCAATTCATTTTCATGTATTGATTGATGTTCTGCATTTTCTAATTGGAAAGTTTTAATATCCTAAATTTTAAGGATTGATATAATAAAGTCCAATAAAGAAGTTATGTCATTCATTCTTTGGGAAAACATTTTTTTCTGTGATCATTCTTTGAATTATGTTTGACATTCATTAATTCACATCTCATTTTTTAAAATTCGTTTTTAACTATATTTTATTAATGAGGTATTTTATACATGATATAAAAAAAAATCTCTACTTTTTAACCATATATTCTCCTATAATATACATTTCTATACCACATTTCTTTTTAATTGTTTTGTATGCAATGACTATGAATCGTAATTGTTTAAAAATTATGAACCACAATTATTATTTTTAAAGAAGTTTTTTTTAATTTACATTGAATTTTGCTATTGAATACTTTTTTGTTTCTTCATATTCTTTCCCATAATATATGAATTTAATTGTTTTTATTATATATTTCTCACATTTTCATTAATTATTAAATATATTTAGTTAGTTATTTATTAATTAATAATTATAATTTTTTTTTTGTTGGCAAATACTAGTAATATTTTATAACATAAATGATGAACTTGCACAGCCTCCTCTTCATGAACCTCAAGTTGCATACCCATCTTTACTATATATACAATATACAATATATACAATGTATAGATTACCATATATATTATTACTAAAAGCCCTTGGGCGAATTTAAATTTTAAGTTTTTTTAGTTTTTTTTCCCCCTCAATTCACCCTAGAACCCTAACTTTATTCCTCAATCAATTGTCTGTATTCAATTCTTTAGGTATTCAGGTAAGCAGTCTTCGCAAATCCTTTCATTTAATCAGATTGTTTTGGAATTTATCACCCTTTAGTAACTTTAAATCCCAAACTAATGTATAAAAGCATAGGATTTTTTTATTTTCTTTTATTTTGAAATTGCTCATTTTTTTCATTCAAATTCATTGCAGTGGGCGTTTATTTGGCAACGTTTTTAGTTAGATAGGGTTTTGGGATTTCGTTATGATGGATGATCTTGAAAAGGCGATCTTAATATGCTTTGATGAATCCGGGACTGTAGATTCGGAACTGAAATCAAAGGCTGTGGCTTTTCTTCAGCAAGTTAAAGAGACTCCATCCATTCGTACCATATGTATAGAGAAGCTCTGTTTTTCTAAGTTAGTTCAAGTCCAATTCTGGTGTTTACAATGCCTTCACGAGGCCCTTCGCTACAAATACACATCAATGGGCCTCGCGGAGAAGTCCTTTATTCGGAAATCTGTATTTTCCATGGCTTGTTGTGAGGCTGTTAATGTTAATGACCAAAAATCTGTTCTGGTTTTGGAGGGCCAGGCATTTATAAAGAACAAGCTTGCTCAGGTTGTTGTGACATTAATCTATTTTGAATACCCATCAATTTGGCCTTCAGTTTTTGTTGACTTTTTGCCAAATTTGAGTAAAGGCCGGGTGATTATTGATATGTTTTGTCGGATTTTGAATGCATTGGACGATGAAGTAATCAGCTTAGACTATCCCCGAAATGGGGATGAGATGGTTGTGGCGGGGAGGATCAAGGATTCAATGAGGGCACAATGTGTGCCTCAGATTGTGAGGGCCTGGTATGACATTGTGTTGATGTACCGGAATTTGGACCCGGAGCTGTGTACCAGTGTTTTAGATTCTATGAGGAGGTACATATCGTGGATTGACATTAGCTTGATTGTGAATGAATCATTTACTAGTTTGTTGTTTGAATTGATGTTGGTCAATGGGTTTCCAGATCAGCTGAGAGGTGTTGCTTCCAATGTTCTTCTTGCAGTGGTTTCTAAGCGTATGGATTCAAAATCTAAACTTGCACTTTTACGGAGTCTTCATATGAGAAGGGCTTTTGGATTGGTAAGAGGGGATAGTGACTCCGAGTTGGTTTCTGGCGTGGCTTCTTTGCTTACTGGGTATGCCACTGAGGCTTTGGAATGTTCCAAGCGTTTGAGCTCCAATGACGGTAAAGAGATTTCACTGGAGCTCTTGAATGAGGTTTTGCCTTCGGTTTTTAGTGTAATGCAAAGCTGTGAAGTTGATGCAACATTCAGCATTGTGCAGTTTCTTTCTGGTTATGTTGGTACGATGAAGAGTCTTTCTGTACTGACAGAAACACAGCTACTTCATGTGCGGCAGATATTAGAAGTGATTTGTGCGCAGATTCAGTTTGATCCTATCTTCCGCAGGAATCTTGATGTGCTGGACAAGATTGGGAGGGAAGAAGAAGATAGGATGATGGAGTTTCGGAAAGATTTATATGTATTGCTTCGAAATGTAGGTCGTGTAGCACCTGAAATGACTCAGAATTTTATCAGGACCTCATTAGCAAGTGCTGTCGCATCATCAGAGGATAGAAATGTCGAAGTGGTTGAAGCTGCACTTTCCTTATTTTATGCACTTGGAGAATCAATAAACGATGATGTGATGAGGACTGCAGGTGGTCATTTGGGAGAACTGGTTCTGATGCTTTTATCAACGAGATTTCCCTGTCATTCCAATAGGATTGTTGCACTTATTTATCTGGAAACGATAACAAGATATATGAAGTTTGTGCAGGAGAACACTCAATATATTCCTGTAGCCCTGGGTGCCTATCTTGACGAAAGAGGTATACACCACTCAAATGTCAACGTGAGTCGAAGGGCTAGTTATCTTTTCATGAGAGTTGTCAAATTGCTTAAAGCAAAGCTTGTTCCTTATATAGAGACAATCTTGCAGGTATTAACCATTCATCTTCCTTTTGCCATCTTTATTAATTAAAACTTTCAGAGGGCCTCATGGGTTGTAAAAAAGAGTTGGTTTCAGTTGGAATTGTTAGTAGACGTAGTGTTGGATTGGATCAAGCAGAGTGCTGAGAAAATGATTTATATAGTCGCATCTTTTTTTATTGTTGTTTTAGATGGTTGAAAATTTGAGTAATTTCTGTACCTTGTTATTCTTTTTTTCCTTAACAATCTTGACTTTGCTCTGGATTTCCAGAATCTACAAGATACAGTTGCACAATTTACTAGAATGGATGGTGCATCAAAAGCACTTTCTGGATCTGAAGACGGTAGTCACATTTTTGAGGTATATGCTATATCAGTAATTTATTTTGCAGGTTTATATAATCGATGTTTGATCCAAGGCGAATTGTTATTACATTGCAGGCAATTGGGTTATTAATTGGAATGGAAGATGTACCGCTTGAAAAGCAATCTGATTACCTTTCTGCCTTGCTTACTCCTCTCCGTCAGCAGGTCAAGTTTGGTTGCTTGTTATAATTAGATATCATATATACACATATATTGTAACCTGATTTTTGTCATGCAATAATTTGTTAATAGAGAATTGACACGTTTTGGCAGGTTGACTTTGCCCTCTTAAATGCTCAAACTCAGATTCATCATCCTGATGAATCTGAGACAAATATTGCAAATATCCAGCAAATAATTATGGCCATTAATGCCCTCAGCAAGGTCTTTCTTGACCGTTCAAATTACTTGTTTCTTGTGTATACCAGTTGATCTAATTTCATTTTTTGCTATTTTGAAATATCTCATGTGCTTTTCTCTTGTACCTTTGAGTGAGAAAGGAAACCAAATTTCATTATCTCATTGGGGGAAGGGATGCATATTTTTAATAATTATTAATCTTTCTTAAAAGGGTGAAAATTTAAGTTGCAATTAATTTGCTCGTTTGACTAGACACTATTTTGTTCGGTTTGAATCTGCTTGGACAACAATTGCAGTTTCATAGTTTTTGCATATATTTGTATTCTAATCAGTTTGGTGCCTGTTTGATTCAGGGTTTCAGCGAGCGTCTTGTAACTGCCAGTCGTCCTGCAATTGGTCTCATGTTCAAACAGGTTGTTGGGAAGCTTCACTGTGCATCTCTTTCTCGTATCCAAATTAACTGGTGCATGATTTAATCTGCATTTTGATTATTCTTTGCTGAGCTTGATTATCGCGCCATGATCTCTAGCCCATGCTCACTTGTCCCCATGCATTGATGCCTCTCGCTACTGCTCTCTTGTTTCCCACATACTAGCCTGCTATATCCTCAATCTTCCGCAGCCCCTCTGGTTATTTGTATCAAATATATGTTTCTTTTCTGTGTAGAAGATAACTGAAATGTTTTTCTATACCACCTACCTCGCACAAGGGCATCACCGAACTTTGGGGCTTTATGTGCAGATTTTTGTTAAGACTTAAGGATGTTAATTTTTCTCTTTTCCATGTTTTAATGGGTCTTTTTTACATATTCAGACATTGGATGTTCTCCTACAGCTACTAGTTGTCTTTCCAAAGATAGAACCAATACGGTGTAAGGTATGATTTTGAGCTCTCTGCATTAACACTGTATGACGAGCTCTACAGCTAATGGAACCTCCTTTGTTAGGTAACTTCATTTATTCACCGTATGGTGGATACTTTAGGAGCTTCGGTGTTCCCATATCTTCCCAAGGCATTGGAGCAGTTGCTAGCAGAAAGTGAGGTATGGATATCTGCTGTTTTCCTTATTTTTATAGTTTATTTTCATAAAAAAACTTTATTTATCTTTGCCTCCTTTCAGATTTTGTTAATTACCAAGATAACTTCTCTAACAGAGACTCGACCAGCTAACAATGACCTGACAATATGTTTTCTCTTCCATTCTTGACCTCTAAAAACCTATGCTTTTGATGACATATTTTTTGATTATTTCTTTCCTTGCACATTTTACAATTTGTGTAATATCTTATTAAAATTTCTACTGATGGTCAAAACTGGAATTTGTTTTCTGACTTGTAGCAAGTGTTGCATCAATAATTTCTACTTATGGTGTGATATTCTGCATTTTCTTATCTACTAGTTAGATGCACGTGCAAGGCACGTGTCGTAATATAGTTGGCTACGTAATAGCGCATGTATAAAAAAAATTTACTTGTATAATCAATAGCTACATCTAATTTAAGCATATGTTGGTAAATGTTTTTAAGGCAATAACATTACAAGATGGTATATAAATAAAATTTAAGCATATGGTGGTTCATTTTAATTTTAAAAGAAGAAATAAAGATTAAAAGTTACAACTATGTGTTTGAAGTACAAATCCAAAGAATGTGTGTATCATCGATGATAGGTAACAACACCAATATGAAAAAAGATAAATTATATCGATCGCATACTAAACAAGATATCAGTTGTAACGACCCGGGTCCCACTTAATGGGCTGTCCCGGCCGTTAGATGACGACGTACTGTCCCCACTATACCAACACGAGTTTTTTCAGCATGCTTTGTCCTTACTTGCACGCTCCCCGAGAAAACTTCCCAGGAGGTCACCAATCCCAGAATTTCTCCAAGCCAAGCACGCTTAACTGTGAAGTTTCTAACGATGGACTTCCGGAAAAGAAGGTGCACCTTGTTGGTATGAGTAGTACCTATCATTTCTTTTAATCTTTCTTAGTCGGGGTATTACAATCACTCCCTGTTAGACTCGCGTCGTTCTCGTCACGCTTAACCCATCTGAGGATCTGTTGCCAGGTATTAGGATTCTAGAGGTGGCTCCCGCCCTCTATGGCGTAGCACTTAGTTCTCGATTTCCGGCTGGCGGCTGACTCTGATACCAACTGTGACGACCCGAACTTTTGACCATTCGAGTGACACTAAATAGAGATTTAAATCATATTATCGAGACTTAAAATATCAATTATAATAAGAATTTATTTCATGACTGAATTAATAGAGTGCGACTTCCAAAGTCATAATTTAATTGCGGAATTAAATTAGTGAATATTGTTTTTGCATAAAATAGTATCAAAACATAGAAAATTTAAAGTCTTTAATCCAATAATCTCATCAATCTTGGCCACTTTTGCCACCTCCATGTTGACCGTCTCGAATCATCAATTTTCTGAAAGGAAGAAATATCGTGGAATGAGATTTATAAAACCTCAGTAAGCATGTCAAAAACAATTTTCATGAATAACATAAGGATCATAATCAACATAGGGAGACACAAAGATTTTACCGAACATAAGTGGTAAGAATTCTTATGTGTAGCGCTACTAAGCTCCGGTCCCTTAGCATAGTCATAAACATATCATATCATATCATGTGGGACCCATAACAATTTCTTGAAATTGATTTCATAGTATGATCCAAAACATAGAAAACATACTTACCGAAAAGAATGTAGAAAAGACGAAGTGAAGATACGTAAATCCACCTAGAATTCTCTTCCAATAGTTTTATGTGTGTGTGTATATAAATTGACAATGGTGTGCATATTCATGTGGGAGAGGTGTCTTATATAGGACACGATAGTGGTCATGCATTAATAGGGATTAGCCATGATGGGGGTAGACCATTTAATTCTAGCATTGAAAGGGTGTCAATTGCCTTGAAATTAGTGTAGGAATTGAAGATTCCTACTCTTGCATGAATAACCTATGTACATACTTCCATATATGTCTACCTTCCAAATATGCCTACCATATGATGGTTAATAATTCCTTATTGTCTTAAAGGGCAAAAGCATAGATCAAGGAATTGGACCAAGCATAAATTTAAACAAAAAAAAACGTGTGCCAAAATTTTCAAATATATAGAAAACTGCAGCAAGGTCCCCAAAGCAAAAAAATTACTCAAACTGAAAGTGTCTTGGACATAACGTTCCACAAGGGGCGTAATTAGTTTTTCAAGCATTGTAAATTTAACCTGATGCCTTAGATTATTTCAATATTCTTGTTGTTCAATATAAGCAATGTAGGAAAATATTTCAATCATCACAGACCTGGGGAAAAATAAACTAATACGGACCTCTTAAGAGAAAAATAACTTCTCTTCCAGACAAAATGAAATTTAAGGTCGGTGATTTTGATTTCCTCTGATTTAACATGAATTGCATGCATAAAAAAAGAAGATGAGACGTGACCTTCTGACACATGAGAAAGAAGAGATGATTCTCCTTCGAAAGGATCTGGATTTTTGTAGCCGTTTCATAAGAAGTAATTAGGTGGACAAATTATTTGCAAACAATCACTTTCAATAATTCCTTAGATTCGGAAGCTAAGGTGGCGTTTTGTTTGTATTTTATTTTGTATTTTCATTTTCGAAAATATTTTGTGTTTCCTGTTTTTATTTTTGTTTTCAAATTTGTTGAAAACGCGTTTGATTTGTCTTTAATCCAATAATCTCATCAATCTTGGCCACTTTTGCCACCTCCATGTTGACCGTCTCGAATCATCAATTTTCTGAAAGGAAGAAATATCGTGGAATGAGATTTATAAAATCTTAGTAAGCATGGCAAAAATAATTATCATGAATAATATAAGGATCATAATCAACATAGAGAGACATAAGAATTTTACCGAACATAAGTTGTAAGAATTCTTTTGTATAGCGCTACTAAACTCTGGTCTCCTTAGATTAGTCATAAACATATCATATCATATGGAACCCATAATAATTTCTTGAAATTGATTTCATAGTATGATTTAAAACATGGAAAACATACTTACCAAAAAGAATGTAGAAAAGACGAAGTGAAGATACGTGAATTCTCCTAGAATTTTCTCTGCCAATAGTTTTATGTGTGTGTATATAAATTGACAATAGTGTGCATATGCATGTGGGAGAAGTGTCTTATATAGGACGTGATAGGGTCTTGCATTAAGCCATGATGGGGGTAGACCATTAATTCTAGCATTGAAAGTGGGTCAATTTGCCTTGGGTATATTTTCTAAAATCTAAGGGTGATGTCATTCATATTATTTCTAAATTCTCAAAAATGGTCCAGACACAATTTCATACTCAAGTTAAGGTCTTTCATTCTGACAACGGTCGTGAGTTTGTAAATCAAACCCTTACCAATTTCTTCGCAACTCACGGTATTCTCCACTAGACAACTTGTGCGTATACACCACAACAGAATGACATAGCAGAGCGTAAAAATAGGCATATCCTTGAGGTAGCCCGAGTATTATGCTTTATTATGCGGGTTCCAAAACGTTTTTGGGTTGAAGCTGTGTCAACTGCCGTCTTTCTCATCAACCGTATGCTTTCTGGTATAATTGATTTTCAAACACCCCTAAGGATGTTGTCAAAGTTCCACTCTATTCCTTCCGTCTTAAATATCTGTCCTAAAATCTTTGGTTGTGTGTGTTATGTCCATGTACACTCTCATCTTAGAGAGAAACATGATCCTCGTGCTTTGAAATGTGTTTTCCTTGGTTATTCCAGCTCCCAAAAGGGCTACAAATGTTTTTACCCTCTTAATGGAAAATACTATATCTCTATGGACGTTGAGTTTTGTGAATCTGAGTCTTTTTTCTCTGATGATGTATCATTAGTTCCTCTTCAGGGGGAGGTCTATAGTTAAGAAGAGGAACAAATATGGTTAGAAGAAAAGAAAGTGTGGATTTCTGGGGGTGAGGGGGAGTCTGAAGCCGAAGTCGAGAGTGACAGATCACCTAGGTTGTTTCTAAAGTGCTACACCTGGAGAAAACCAGATAATCCTTGTACTTCAGCACTGGTTACTGAAGATACTATCGAGCCCCCTTCTGAAAGTGATAGTCCTCCTATTGATACTACAGTGCCATCAGACTCTTCAACGATTGAAAATGAGGTAAATATTCCACCTCCCATCTCTTTCAATTCTATTCCTGTTTCTAATTGTATTCGTTAAAATACAATTCAGATGGGACTGTTGACAGGTATAAAGCTAGATTGGTTGCCAAATGTTATACATAGACATATGGAATTGATTACCAAGAGACTTTTGCTCCAGTAGCAAAAATGAATACTGTTAGAATTATACTATCTTTAGCTGTCAATCTTGACTGGCCATTGAGACAATTTGATGTTAAAAACACATTCCTTCATGGTGATTTAATGTAGGAAGTGTTTATGGATCCACCTACGGGTTTTACTCCTTCAGGAGGTAAAGTGCAAGCTGAAAAAGGCTCTATATGGGTTAAAACAATCACCAAGGGCATGGTTTGGAAGATTGAGTTGTTCAATGAAGAAGTATGGTTTTATGCAGACTCTGACTGACCGTAGACACACCTATTGAGGTGAATCAATGCCTATCCATTTATCAGGATCAAATCCCTACAAACAAGGAGAGATATCAAAGATTGGTAGGAAAATTAATCTATCTTACTCACACAAGACCTGATCTTTCATGTGCAGTGAGTGTTGTGAGCTAGTTCATGCATAATCCAAGTGATCAGTACATGAGTGCAATTAATTGTATTTTGGCATATTTAAAGTCATCCTCAGGTAAGGGTATCTTGTACTCTAAAAGGGGGCATCTAGACATTGTGGGTTACACATATTCTGATTTTTCTGGATCGAGATTGGATAGAAAATCTACGTCGGGGTATGTTTCATTTGTTGGAGGTAATCTTGTTACTTGGAGAAGTAAGAAACAAAATGTAGTTTCACTATCTAGTGCGGAAGCAGAATATCGTACCCTACATCATGTATATACCAACTATTATGGAATGAAAAGTTAGAACTCTCCAATCTACACTCTTTTATTAGACAGGGATAAAAGTTTTGATTTCTTATGGTGGTGGGAGAGGGGAAAGGGTTCAGAATTGGATGCCTATGATATGTATTTACTTATTGGTTTCATTTATCAACGTTGTTAACATTTAAGGGAAGTATCAATCGTTGTGATTCATTAATTAGCTATTTGTCTTTCTCCTTTGGTCTGCATTTACAATTTAGATGGTAATATTTAGAGCTTTGATCATCTTATTGACATATGCAGCGAAGGGAACTGGTGAGTTTTTTGGTACTTCTTAACCAGCTCATCTGCAAATTCAACACTGGAGTCCATGACATATTGGAGGAAGTGTACCCTGTTATTGCTGGTAGGCTGTTTAGTATTCTCCAAAAACGTGATATTTCATCGGGACCTGGAGGCAATACTGAGGTATGTTAACTTATTGATGAGAGGGGTGACTGCATGGAGTCATTCTAGTTTTCATGAGTTTGTCTAAAGTGTTGATGTAATAAGCATTTTTGACCTTTTCACTTCTCTTTGGTGCTAAGATTGTATTTAGTTGCCTCATTGTGGAAGTGATTTCTACTTACAAGCATATATTGTAACATATACTAGTAATCCATACCGTAGGTGTTGCAATAAAGCTTCTTATTATCCATTGTCAACATGGATATCTAAACATAAGAATCTCCTGTACAATTTTGTTTTTGGACATGAGGGGAAATATGATGATGTGGCAATCATGTTACCTGCATTTTACATCATACATTTATTATTTTGAACATAAAAGATAATTCGTTTTCAAACACTTATTTCAGTTCAGATGATGATGAGTTGACTTGTGTCATTTTGATTTCTTTTCTTTCAGGAAATCCGTGAGCTGCAAGAGCTTCAGCGAACATTTTACACATTTCTTCATGTGATTACTACTCATGATCTATCGCCAATTTTCCTTTCCCCAAAAGGTCAGGGATACTTGGATCCAATGATGCAATTGCTGTTATATGCATCTTGTAATCATAATGACATCTCTGTACGGAAGGTGTGTACCACTACTCTCTTACTATAGAAGCGCTTACAATCATTGATGTGCTTCAGAATAGAATGTATTTTGCTGTACGATCAAGCCAACCTATTTAGTGTTTTCTCTTTCAGGCATGTGTACAAATAATTATAAGGCTGATGAAAGATTGGTGTAGCAGGCCTTATAGCGAAGAAAAGGTATCTTACTCTTCAAACCAATAATTCTAGTGACAATTTCTTCAGGATACTAATAGGAGAGTTTTTTCCAGGTTCCTGGTTTCCGAAGTTTTGTAGTTGAGGTGTTCGCAACCAATTGTTGTCTATACAGTGTGCTTGACAAGTCCTTTGAGTTTCGTGATGCAAACACTGTAAGTTGATGTAACATTGATATCAGAACATATTCTGTTGCAAACCTTTTTATATAACAATATGATAGTGTATATTGTTGGGATTTCTATGTTGTTCATCTTCTCCCTTGCATTAAAAGATCAAGTTCTTGGTTTGTTTTTGTATGATGAAATTTATTTTACTCCACATGCGATTTGTTTTTTGTGATGACAGATTGTTTGGTGAACAATTTATATTTCTACCGAAGTGGTTGCTTTTTACAATATCCTTTTTTCATTTTGGTTCCTAAATAAATTCCCGCTCTTTATTTGGGGTTTTATGGCAGCTTGTCTTGTTTGGAGAAATAGTGCTATCTCAGAAGGTCATGTATGAGAAATTTGGCAATGATTTCCTTCATCATTTTGTATCAAAAGGTTTCTCCAATGCGCATTGCCCTCAAGACTTGGCAGAACAATATTGTCAAAAGTTGCAGGTACACGTTGCTTTTAACAACAGTAATTTTACTAATTTAAACTATTTTGCATATGGTAACATGTTAAAAATGTTGTAAGGAAGTAGCTGATCAAGGTTACAGACAATTGATAATGGATCCTAAGCCCATGGACATGAAACATTTTGTTGGGTTGTAAAAGGAGAATATATACAAAGTTCTAGAATATGTAAACTGGACACTCATCCAAACTCTTACAGTTTGTTTATTTCTGCTGGAGCTCTTTTCTTTGTTTGTTTTCTATCCGACTTTTGTGTGCGTGGGAGGCAGAGGTGGAGGAATTGAGTGGGTGGCAGGTTGTAGGTCCTGTCTCTCTTACAGTGGGATTTTGTTTTGTGCTCTGGGTGCCTGGTGCCTACTGCTTGTATCGAGGTTTGGTTACTAAGTAATTCAAGCTCTAAAATATTGAGACAGCTCAACCACAAACCTGAAATCACATTGACATGGGTTTGAAATTTGTTGAAACGTGTTAATATCTATATGTGTGTGTATGTCTTCTTTATTTTAAAATTAATTGCACGCATAACTGCTTACACTATTAGATGTAGTGTATGCAAGAAACTTGATCACTAGATCAACTTTAGCTGCCAAGATGGATTTCCATTCAATCAAGTATATTTGTCTGGTCTTGTGATACGATCTTTTATTCTTGTATGCATTTCAAGGTTCTAATTCTGCTTTATCTAATCTGCCATATAATTTCATCTTATCTAATCCCCTCTTTTCATTGTCAGGGTAATGACGTCAAGGCTCTGAAATATTTTTACCAGTCTCTTATTGAACATTTGAGACATCAACAAAATGGCAGCTTGGCTTCTAGATGACATGTCGTAAAACAAAAGCAATCATTATCTGTTAAATGCTAATGCTTTAACCAGTTGAGCTGCTCCGTTTCTTATTAGCAAAAGGTTCGCATTTCTATATGCATTTTCTCTTCAAATATTACTTACCCTTTCGGATTTCGATCATGAGTGTTGCATTGATTTTATGAATTTTGCAGGGTCTTTTCTGTAAATACCATTTATATGGTTATGATGGACAGCGAGGTATGGCCATAAACAATGTTCTTGAATGCTAGCGTGTTTCTATTGCATTGGCGTGGCAGGTGTAAATTTGTGGAAGTGGGTCAATAGGAAATGCTATTTTACCACTCAGTTTTGGAGTATTTGACTAAAGCCTCAGCAAGGGTGGTCGTGTATAAACCCATTTTTGTTTATTGGCCTAATTGATACCTTAACTCTTTCATTGTATGATCTACTAACAAAGTTTACTAGTTCCTTTCTGAGGAGGGAAATTTCTTTCTTCATCCTCTTCCTGAAGTGCAGTTTTATGCTTTAGATTTTTCTCCTCACTATATATTGGTTGATTCCTTAGCTTTTAGTTTGTTGATTTTATGAAAGCTATAATGAAGGATTGTGCAGAGCAGTTGTACAATTAATATAATTTTGATTTCATTGTCTTTTATGATTTCCCTTCAATTAATATTGTATATCAAACATGTCACTAGGGTCATGCTGTTTTGCCATTGTTCACCATTATTGATGAAGCAATGTAGATTTAGAAGTCTTAATTATTACTGGACTAGTAGTTTTCTTCCTAGTTGTTTGGGATGGCGGTGTGGTATATCTCTTTTTTTTTTTTTTTTGATCGTAAATGTAAAAAATTTATAGATCAAATGGGTTACAAAATCTCCGGGCATACCCGGGAAAAGACATGGCACTGTAGCCAAAATTATCCTATGGAGCTATACAAAACTTGGACACAGCCAAGCGAGAGAACATACATACAAACATGGGCATACCCGTCAAAACAACAAAAACACCGATTATGTAGTTAATTTAATTACAAATACCTTCGGTGGGCAATTAATGAAAGGTTACAAATCGATCAAAAGATAAAAATCAAACATCCACCACAAGAGATTCAAAAAGATCCAAAACATGAGGATACAAATCAAAAATTGATTTGTATAAATGTGTTTTGAATCCCAACCTTAGGGGCCCTATCTGCCCTGCACTGGACCTTGGTAAAGGATGTAAATCGCAGGTTATACCTCCCAAAGTGTAGGGTGATGGCTTATCTTTTAATTTGGTAATGGTTGGATTCGAACTCCTGACCAAACGATGCTGGTCTTTAAACCACCCTCCTTTTCACTGCTAGGAGATGTGCCCTGGGGGCGATTGCGAGCAATCCAAATATGATAAATAGTGGCCGCAAGAGCAATATGTTTGGATTTTGAATGCCGTGTCGTTCCTTTCGCTTCCTTCTTGATCCACTTAATTGCACTACAATAGGTTCCCATATGACGTGTAATCCCCAACCAAATTCTGATCCATTTCCAAATTCTGCTAGAAAGTGGGCACTGGAAGAAGAGGTGGTGCTGGCTCTCCGTGTGATGGTCACAAAACTCACATTTCCTATCAATGTCAAGGTTGGTAAGCTTATCTTTGGTGTGGATTCTGCCAAGTACAACCAGCCAAAGATTAAATGACATCTTTGGTGCAATACAACTCTTCTAAACCGTGTTTGCCCAAGGTTTCTTCGTTCTTTGCTGCCTGAAATAATTATAGGCAGATTCATTATGAAAACTGCCCTGACATTCCAACTGGAAATTTTCCGACGAGCTCCATCCATTCCCCCTTCCTTGCAAATGATAGTGTCTCGAATATTCAAAATCCTCTTGAAGAGGCCTGAGTCCTCTTTCCTTGCTTTAACATCCCAAATTGAAGAGCCCCCAAGATAAACTTGATGTATCCACTGGATCCATAAAGAGTCCTTTTTGTTATGGAAATTTCAAAGCACCTTTGCAAGTAAGGATGCATTCCATCCTTTAAGGTCTTTGAATCCCAAACCCTCCTCTGATTTGGGTAGACAGATATTATTCCATGCAACAAGTGGCTTCCCTCCATTCCATAAGAAGTTCTTGCAAAGTTTGATAATTAAGTCAAAAACCGTACCCGGTATTGGAAGTATTGAAAGCCAAAAACTTTCAATTCCTTGAACGATACTTCTAATCAATTCAGCTCTTCCTGCATGAGATAATGAGTTTTTTTGGCCACACTCTGATGCAATCTACAATTTTATCCACAAATGGGGCGTAGTGAGTGACTTTGAGCGTTTTTGCTATAAGGGGAATCCCAAGATACCGGAAAGGCATAGATCCTTTAGGAATACTCGTCAATGAGAGAATGTCAACTTTTGTTTCCTCATCACAGCCAGCAATAAAAATAGATGACTTAGAAACATTCATATGAAGGCCAGAAACACTACCAAACTTTCCAAGACAGTCAAGAAGAATTTCAACTGAAATAATATCCCCCCTAGTCAGGAGCAAGAGATCATATGCAAAAGCTAAGTGTGTAATCTTAAGAGGACCACATTTAGGATGGAAATTAAATTCACTATCTGCTGTGGCCAAGTTCAACATTCTTGAAAGATATTCAAGATATTTTAAGATATTCTTAAAATGCAATAAAATAAATGTCAAATGGTACTAAAAGCAGAAATAAAGAGGAGTAAATGTGGTCAAGGGTACTCTCGGGGCTGGATCCTCATATTTGTCATAGATCTGGGCATGCGCCTACTTTGGTACATATTCGGATCATAGTAATCTGTGTAGCCCTCTGTGTGCTCTGGATCACTACCTGGTGAAGGATGATGTCTGGGATGTGGAACCTCTCTGATGGTGATAAGTATATTTTATACATTTATTTCTATCATAAAAGTAGGATTTTAATTACTTGTTCAAGAATATTTGCTATTTATTTCGTTGTTATTTGTTTGTATTTCAGGAATAACCCCAAAGTCGAGAAAACAATAAAATTGAAGCTCAAATCAAGTAATTAGATGATAAAAGATTCAAAGTATGCAAATCAAGAGTTGATGAAGTAAATTAAGGCTCACTTGCAAGAAAAGACAAAGAAAGAACCAAATTAGAAGAAATTAGAAGCTCAAGGACTAAAGTATACAAATCAAATGAAGAAGGACCAAATTGCAAATACTCAATGATTGATTCGGACCATGATATGATACTTGAAGATTTCTAGGAGTCAATTGGATGCAATTAAAAGTAAAAAGGGAATGAAATATGATAAGAATATTACCATAAATTCATTCCAATCACACAAGATTTTCGGGCACATTTTTAGTCAGACTTTGAAACCTAATTTCAGGGTAGTAAAAGTTCGAATTGGGAAAATACTATTTCAGGGAGAATTGTATCCCTTTAAGTTACCTTCTTAACTCAATTTGAATTACCTCAATCGGATAAGGGAATAAAAAGATATGACCAAAATACTGAATGCTATGCAGTGACAAAAAGATCTCCCGCGAAGGTAACTTTCCTTATTCGGTTGGAACTCTTTTGGAAGCCAATTTGGGCGAGATTCTCACCATTCTTATCTCCCAAGTAATCTAAGTTCCGAGAACATTTATAAATACTTGACTTAGGGCACGAAATTAGGGGTTCCCAACTTATTCAATTCATGCCAAAACGCTGTCCAATTACTGGGGATCCAAGCCACGCCAAAATCAAGATTGAAGATATAATTCCAAGAAGATGAACGGGTGACATCCATTTACTTTTCTTGTGATTTATTTTCGATTATGTATTTATGCTAGGTTTTCATTGTTAGAAATATACCCTTATATAGGGGTGGGTGTGAGTTGGGTTGGGTCGGTTTTTTGCCCAACTCGAACCCAACCCACTATGCTCATAAATCAACTATTAACTCAAATAAATTATGTACAATACAATAAGCTCAAATATAATAAATTGAATACTTGCTAATAAAACTAAAATATGTTTAAATCATATTTGAGTTTCATCCAAATTAAAAATTGGCTTAAGATTCTTGAAATTTAAATGGTCTTATTTTTTTAAAATTTTGATTGGGTCGGGTCGGGTCGGGTTTTTCACCCAACCCACAACCCAATCCAACCCGAACAAAATTTATTTTTTAGAACCCAACCCAAATAGATCGGGTTGGGTTGGGTTGGTTTGGGCTGGTTGTGTGGGTTAATGCCCACCCCTACCCCTATACTTTGTGTAATCCCAAAAAGTGTTCATAAATCGATAATACTTTTCTATATGTTTGGATTTGTCACAGAAATATAGTCAAATTCCTTATAGAAAAAGGTTTTAATTCACCGTTTGAAAGACGGTTTTAAAAACACAAGGAACATGAATTTTCAATTTCCCATAAATTGTCGTTAAATGTTTAATTCAAGACATGGACGATGGAATAAAATGGATTCAAAAATCTAACATGTTTATTTCATAAGTTTTCATAAATAAAATCTTCTCACTTTTTAGTTTAACTTTAGTTTAATTTTCAAAACAAAATTTCAAAATTCAAAGTTTTTACTTGTGGAGCGAACAAGTTTTTGGCGCCGTTGCCGAGGATTGTAATTTAAATTTATTTTTAGATTACTTTCACTAATTCGAAATTTTTACTTTATTTTTATTTTACTTCTATTTTTACTTTAAGATTTTAATTTTTAGTTTAGTTACTAGTTTCTTTACTTTTCTTGTAGTTTTATATGCTACGTTCGAAAAACGGGAATTTTTTCGAAGCTGATCAGGAAATAGAACGTACGTTACATTGTAGATTAAGAGAACTTAGGGAGCTAGATAAATTCAAAAATAAAAAAGAACAATTGACAAACAATTTGGCTTTACCTGGTGTTGAGCCAGATGATGAGGGGAATAGACTTGTAGGAGATTTCATGATCCCGCAAATTGTCCAAAACCAATCAAGCATAGTTTATCCACCTTTTGGTCTTGCAAACTTTCAATTGACGACCAATGTGATAAATATGTTTCAAAATGGACATCAATTCTATGGCAAACCCGATGAAAATCCATATACACATGTGTTTAAATTTTTAGACATGTGTGAACATTTTAAATATCAGGGTGTTTCAGATGACGCCATAAAACTTAGGTTGTTTCCATACACCTTAAGAGATAGGGCAATAGATTGGTTAGATTCCCGTCCTCCTGCAAGTATAACAACTTGGAATGACTTAGCCTAAAAATTTTATACAAAATTTATGCTCCCTGACAAAGTGGCTAAACTCAGACATGAGATAACAATTTTTCAACAACAAGAGTCTGAGTCATTTGATGAAGCATGGAACATGTTTAAAAGCATGCTTAGATTGTGCCCTCAACATGGACTACCTAAAAATGAGCAGGTAAGGTACTTTTATATTGGCTTACTCCTTCAATTCAAGAGTCTTGTTGATTTGTCATCCAATGGATCAATAACTACCCAAATTCTTGATGGAACACTTGAACTATTTGAGAGAATAGTCAATACCAATGCAATGTGGGCATCTGAGAGAAAAATCCAAAAGAAACCAGCAGGAGTTTATGCAGTGGATGATGTTTCGGCATTGTTTGCTAAAATAGACTCTTTGATGAATTTCATACAAACCAACCATTCAGTGAAAAGTATAGTAACTGGATGCGATGAATGTGGAGCTAATCATAGTACATCAGATTGTCCAATTCTGGCTAGTCAAGCTGAACAAATCCATTTTGGTTTTTCGAGATAATCTTCGGCAGGATCTTAGCAAGTCTTTCAGCAAAAATTTTGGAGAGTATTCTATTAAAGACTGTACAAAGGCTAATTGGTCTAAAATCCGTCCATGCTTTTGGGTTCTCAGTCTTGGGTATTAAACTAATAGTAGTGCTCGAGAAACCTCGATGCACAAACTGCCCATTGAAAATAGCACGAATAGCTCCACAGACATCCACACCAACAATATCCCATCATAGTTGAAAGAATAGGGGCATGAAACCATCAGGACCAGCCACCTTGTCCCTATCCATATTCATCACAGCAGCTTTAATTTCATCATCACTTGGAACCTTTAAAAGTTCCCCATTATCCTCTTTAGTAATGACTTTCGGAATACATTTAAGTAATAAATCATCATATTGGGTGCCCTCATCCTCATACAACTTAGCAAAAAAATCATTAGCTGATCCCTTAATTTGTGAGTCATCAGTGAGTGACCCTGGTCATCAATAGTCCAAATTTTTTGTCTCTGCCTCCTACAATTAACCACTGCATAAAAGTATTTGGTATTATTTTCTCCTTCCTTAAGCTATCGAATACCAGATTTTTGTCTACAAAAGGATTCCTCCACGACCAAAGCAAAATTTAGATCAGCCTGAGCTTTGTGTAGTTCTTCCTTATCACTTGCCAGTCTAGTTTCATCAAACACCCTTTCTCTACTAGTAACAATAGCCTCTGCCTCCCTAACTCGACAATGAACATTAACAAAGACCTCCTTATTCCAAGTATGCAGAGCCTTCTTAAATTTAGACAGTTTATTCCACAATAGAAGCATGCCATTTCCCACCTCTGCCTTCGACCAGTGAAAATCCCAAGTTTTAGGAAACCATGATGTTTTGTCCATGCATTGAAGAATCAAAATGATGAGAGTCTGCAATGTTGCATCTTTGTAAACCCCACGACCAAGGGGCTATGGTCACTTCCATTTCTGTTAAGAATACTGACCCTACAATTTTCCATACTGTTCGCATATGCGACATTACCCTACACTCTATCAAGTCGCTCCCAGAGTCTTCCATTAGTCCACGTAAATTTAGACCCCACACCTCCCAAATCCACTAGACCACATTCAAAAATCATTTGGGCAAACTCCTCTGTTTAAATCTTTTAATCTTCTCGTCACTGCGTTTTCTACAATTGAGCACACAGTTGAAATCCCCACCAACCAACCATTTACCTGAGAAATTATCATCAATGTTCTTGAGATCATTCCACAAAAATCTACGTTCAATATAAGAACAACTTGCGTAAACCACCGACAAAGTAATTTTATCCGCCTTAATCAGATCATCAACTTCCACATGCAAACTTTGTTCAGCATCCAAAATTATATGACATTCCACATTTCTTCTCCAAAGAATCCAGATCTGCCCGGATTTATTAACACAGAAATATTGAAAACCAATCTTAAAGGCAAATTGTTGAATCTTACTACTATCAACAAAAGGTTCCAGGATTGCCAGGACATCAAGTTTGTGTTCTTTAGCAAGAAATTTTATTCGTCTTCTCACATTACATTTTGCAGTTCCTCTAATATTCCAAAAAAGGCAATTAATCATTGAAAAATTAGATAGAGGGGCACTTGGATGGTCCTTCCTTATTGGACCTTTTCGATTGTGAATTCTTTGGGCTCTTTGAGTAGCCCAATGTATCATATCCCCACAGAAATTTTTTACCTTGGGCCTTAAGGTATCTTTCTTCAAGTACCATCTCTATATTCTGGGCTGTCAATACCAATGTCATCCATCATATTTTTGACGTAGCAGGCCTGATCTTCAAGGCCCATATTTGTCAGCATCTGAAATGGGTTCTCACAATACATTTCTTCTTGATGGGTCATATCCATATCAGTACCCAGGCACATAGGGTCCACATAAGGAACTATCATCCAGTTAGTTTGATCAGGACAATCCACCCGGTTGAATTCTTGATTTTTTAGTTTCAGAGATTTTTGTTTTTTCTTCCCACTCCTCAAAGCTGTACTACATTTATTATTAACAACAGCTGTCAAGATTTCAGATTTGTCACCTTTCCCATGGTCAACTCTTCGACCTGTCAGTGTCAACCTATTCCCAATTTCCATATCTTCTGCACTTCTCGTCACCTTTTCACCAACCGCCTGTTCTATACCCATGCAGTCACCCCCTTCTTTCTGTTGACAGACCATAACTGTCCCTTCTTGTGTAATATTTCCAGTCACCTTTTCCACAGTAGTAGCCTTTTCACTATTCATCATTTCCAATGTATGCGATATTTGGCAATGAGCAGTATTTGGCACATTGATTTCCTCACGTGGAAGAACCCGTGTGTTAGAGTCTGGAAAGTCAAATTGTAGTGAATCTAATCTACGCATCTCCATCCCCTCCACCGCTACCGGAGGTCCCTGAGCTTGTTTTTCCACCGAATTTTCCTGTGGAGCCTTATCCCGCACCTTTTCTGTGTTCCAAAAACATGTTTCTCTACTATGCCCAAGGTGCATATACAAATCACAATACGCTGGTGTATTTTCATACTGAACTTTTTTCCAGAAGCCACCTTTATCCATTCCAATCCAGACTCTCTGATGTTTTGATTTAGAGACATCTATTTCAACACAAATCCTAGCTTCACTCGGCCTAGTGAGCATTATTGTTGGTTTATCCAAACAGAGGGGTTAGCCCAGAGGTGTGACAATTGAGAACATAGCACTTTTTTTTCTAGAAGAAGATGTATGGTAGCCGGGGCAGTGCAACCCACACCGGAACAACTGGGGATTCTCTTGAAGGATGGAAATCTCTATCCCACTTAAAAACTCTCATAGGAGCTCCTCTTATTGACCAGACCGGCCTTAAAAAACATTCGTTTATAGTCTTCTTCAAGATAAAAATGGATAATAACATGCTTAGTATCCACCAAACCCACAACATAGTTACCTTTGAATTTCAACTGCCGGAATGCTTCTCTAACTTGTTCCATGCTTGGTTTAGCATGTGAGAACTTTCCAATAAGAACATACTGTGCCTTTGCTTCCAACCTCTCCAAGTGTTCCTTTGAGAAGTGTATGCCTAGTTCCCCTTCATGCAAGAATGGAGTGAGGAGACTGTGGTCTTCCTCCTGAGACGACTGGGCTTTTGACTGGATCACGTCCACAAAGGACAAGTTCGTTTTGATTCTACTTCCCTCCTTCACAGTTGAAGTCGAAGCAGCATTTTTTAACGACGGGAAAGCTTCTTCATATTTCTGTTGTTCCATATACTCTTTTGAAATCTTGCTCCTTTCACTAGACATTTTTTCCTTACCTTTAGCAGCCTGGAGGGTGGTGGGTTTGAGATTCTGATTACCTGGTCTAGCGGCGGCACCTCGTGGTTTTGAAGGGGGGGGGGGGCGTTTGGTTTTCCGGCCAACGCATGATGGACGGGAAAAAGTATTCCAGTTGACACAAGGGAGTTACCAACGGTGGCTATCTTCGGTGGTGGCGTTGGGTCTCCACCGGGTGGTGGTGGTGGTGGTGGTTGTGTGTGGGTGGGGGGGGGGGGGTTCCCCCATGGGAAGGAGACAAACGAAAACTAGAGAGAAGGAGGAGAGAAAGATTCTAGAGAGAGAAAGATGGGTTGGTTTGGGTTTAGGTGCAGTGGGTGGCGGTACCTAGAGCATCCAGCAGCCAGCAGGGCCCCTGCTCTTCTAGCATCTCTATTCATACTCTTGCTTCGACAGTTGCTCAGCAGCTTCCTTCTAAAACTATTGTTTTGCCAGTGGTTCACCCATTAGGGTTTAGGTTTTTTTTTTTTTTTTTTTTTGGTTTTTTTTATTAGGTAGAGCCGTTCACTGTTTATTCTCGTGCGGGCCAGGAGCTAACATTAAAATGAAATAGTACATGTATGGAGGGGGGCAAAGACCTGACCTCCGAGCAAAAGTAGCAACTGTAGAAGACGAAATGTAAGAAATAAAAAGGGGGAAAACATGCCCCGAACAAGAAATAAAAGATGAAACAAAGTCTAGAATCCTCTAAAGCTGGGGAGTCCGTGTCTGTCAATCTGTAGGAGTGCCCTGCTGCTACGTGGGATATCCTGCGATCCATACTCTCTGTAAGCTCTAAAATCCCATCCCTCAGAAGCAAGCGAGTCATCAACCTGATTACCCTCTCTGTAGATGTGGGAGATAGTGTCAATGACTAAGCGAAGGGTGTCTCTGATATGTCTGAGAAGGCTCTGGATCATCAAAGGTCCTCCACCCCTAGTGATGCAATGAATGGCCACTATAGAGTCTACCTCAACCCAAATAACAGTGATACCCAATCGACGAGCAAGAAGAACACCATCAAGAATAGCCCGCAGCTCGGCCTCCATAATAAGGCAATTCCCATAGAATGTTGAGAATGCCCTGATACAATGTCCACCATGGCCCCTGATGATACCCCCTCCACTAGCAGCACCGTCCTTGACACATCCATCAGTGTTGAACTTGAAGGCTCCCACTGATGGGGTGCGCCAAAGGACCATAATAGGAGGTGAGAGGATGTGGGGAGTGACAGAAATACCAAAAAGGGGAGCAATAGTCACATCCCCACGCCAATGCTGTGCTCTAAGGAGTCGGCTAGAATATAAGAATAAAAGCATCCGATATACTCTCCAAATAATCCTCCTCGGCTCCATCCGAATACCCCTATGTTTTGAATCATTCCTCTCAGTCCATAGTAACCAAAATATGGCAAGAGGAACAATGATGCGAATATGGCCCAATCGAACAAAGCGTCCAGAATACCTCCATTGTTGGAACCTCTGCCTGACATCCTCACCCAAAATCATGGGAACCTGGAAAATATCTCCGAAGTGCCTCCAAACTTGATCAGAAGTAATGCTGCCTGTGAAAATATGTGTAATAGTCTCTACCTGTGAACAACACTGACATCGAGATGCTAAGTAGCATCCAATACGCCGCTGAATAACAACGTCAACAGGTATGAGACCCTGCCATAGTCTCCAAGTGAAGAATGAGACCGTAACAGGTAAGGTAGTACTCCACATCAGACGATAAGAATCATGGGTCTGATGAGCCGTCCGAACCAAATGCCAAGCTGACTTGGTGGTAAATCTACCATCAGAAGTATCCCTCCAAACAATCCGATCCGGAATGTCAACACATAAAGGAATCGCCCCTATCTGTGCAGCCATAATGGGTGGAAGAACTTGAATAAGTCGATCAATATCCCATCCATTGTCATCATCAAAAAATTCCTGCACAGTCACCGATGAGTGATGTCTTTCTGGGAATAGTGTTGCCAAGGTAGTATCCCCCATCCAACAGTCATGCCAGAAAAATATCTGTCCAGCGCCAAGATGCCACGCAATGTGTGGCTCAGTAAGTGATCCAACCCTCTTCAACCTCTTCCAAGCAGGAGAAGCCGAGTGTGGAATAACAACAAGTGTAGGGTGAGCCCCCATGCAATATTTTCCCAGCATGAACTGAGCTTAAAAGGATTTCTGCGATCTAAAAAGCCACCATATCTTCATCGAGAAAGTATCAACCATATCCTGTAGGCGTTTGAAACCAAGACGTCCCTCATCAGTAGGAAGGTATAAATCCTTCCATCTCCTCCAATGCAAGCGATGAGTACCCTCCTTAGAATCCCAAAGGAAGCGTGCAAAGATGCTCCCTAGCTTCTTCAGTACTGCCTTAGGAGGCTGCAAGGTCTGAAGAAGGTGAAATGGGAGAGAGCTGAGGACTGATCTAAGCAAAGTAATACGTCCTCCAAGGGAAAGCAGCCGAGATGCCCAACCAGAAATCCTGATCCTGACCTTCTGGATGAGTTCATCGTAAAGGAACGTCCGCTTGGCTCCCTTGTATAAGGGAGCCCCCAGATAAGTGAAAGGCTTCTGCTGATGTCTGAACCTGTCAAATGCTCAAGTCGTTTGATCTGACTGACGGAGGACCGTCTAGGAAGGACGAGCCCGCTCTTGTCTCTATTCACCAACTGTCCAGAAACCCCCTCGTAGTGCTCCAAGCACTCAAGTACTCTCCGAACTGACTGTTTCTGACCGTTGACGAAGATGATCATGTCATCAGCAAAGGATAAGTGAGAGACTAGAGAATTACCTCCATGTCGAAAAGCCATGCTAGGATACCTCTCAAACTGCGCTGTGAGAAGGTGCGAAAAGTAATTAGCAGCGATAATGAACAAAGAAGGTGATATAGGATATCCCTGCCTGAGATCACGTGAAGATGGAAAGAAACCACATGGGCGTCCATTAAGGAGGACCAAAAACATACATCCTGAAACACACCTCCTAATCCTATCAATCCACAACTGGTCAAACCAAAGCTCTCCAGCACCGAGTAGAGAAAACCTCAGTCCATGCGGTCATATGCTTTAGCCATGTCTAACTTCAGCATAGTATTCCCCCCTCTTACTTTAACATCCAAACTATAAAGGAGCTCCTGGGTCAATAAGACATTATCCCCAATAAGCCTACCGGGGATAAAACCACTCTGCAGAGGAGAGATAATACGAGGCAGCAATAAACTGAGCCTGGTGTTCAAGAGCTTAGTGATGAGCTTATTGAACACCGTGCACAAGCTGATAGGTCTGAAGTCAGTCCATCTGCAGGCTCTATCCCTCTTAGGGACCAGAACAATAGAAGTAGTAGCAAAACCCCTAGGCATAGCGCCACCCTCAAAGAAATCCAAGACTGCACTAGCAACATCATCCCGAATAATATCCCAACACTCCTAAAAGAACAAGGATGAGAAGCCATCTGGACCAACGACACTGTCAGAATCAATGCTGAACTCCTGGATCTCATCAATCGAAGGGGGCGGTTTAGTGCCATGTTGTCCACATCTGTCACAAGTATGGGTATAATATCAGAGCGAATGGCCTCCATAAGCTGTGAAGAAGACAATAAATCCTGGAAAAAAGAAATAGCCGAAGTCTGAATATCCTCAGCAGCAGATAGAACCTCTCTAGACTGAGCCGTAATCGATCTGATACGTGATCTAATCCGACGTCCCTGAACAATCGCATGGAAGTATCGAGTGTTGTGATCACCCTTACACACCCAACGTGAACCGGCCTTTTGCTTCCAAAATCCCTCCTGAATAGCCAAGGTCTGGTTCAAAGCAGCCTGTGCCTGATGCAGAGAGTCATGATGCTAGGCGTAGGGTTCGAATCATAATCAATCTCCAGCTCATCCACCCTGCTCTCAGCATCCCTCACCCTCTGGAACACATCCCCGAAAACATGTCGATTCCACCAGCGAAGCCCCTGTTTCAGCTTGAAGAACTTTTCCCAGAGAGCAGTCATACCTTTAAGATGAGCAATGACGTTAAAGTCTCCCCCAACTATCCACGGACCATCCACGTCGAGGGAGATGTGGTGAAGACTCGTCCACAAGTCCCTCCTGCCAGAAGCAGTATAAGTAGCATACACAGGAGTCAAAAAAATAGGTCGTGAGAGTCTGGGATCCTCAACTCTAACGTGTAGTTACTGGAGATTATCATCCAATGAAGTAACAATAGTCACAGAATTCCAGAAATCCCAAATCTTCCTTGATGAAGATAATCAAAAAATAAACTTTATGAAGCTGAACCATCCTCTTAAGGTGCTTGCGAGTAGCTGAGCTAGCTACACCCCCCACATTCCAAATGATGACACTCATCGAGACCGGGGGCGTGAGGTATCCAATGACCGACTCCTGGTCGTCATCCGAGCAGGTGGTAATCTAGTATCAGGCTATCAGCGGCACACAGGTTTTTCTTCCGAGTGACCTGAATAAACCCATCATCCTCAGTACGCTGAGTCAGACCGACTAAATCATCAGTCGAAGATCTCCGAAAATTTCCTTGCTGGTGAACCTCCAACTGGGCAGTACTCTCAGTGTTAGAATGATTACCAGAACCCGAAAGGACAGATGCCTCCAAGTTCTGATGGCAAATGGGAGGAGTCTCAGAAGGAATTGCTGCAAGAGTACCAACAGACTGATCCACACCCTCATCAGAGGCTTGCTGCCTCAAAAGAATATCAACAAGCAACGGATCAGAAAAAGAAGCTGGGGAGATACTGATAGCTGTAACAGCCATAAGAGGTGGCGTCATGGTGAGAGAACTCTGCTGCGGTAAAGACTGGACCACAGGCAAAACAAAAGCTGCAGGAGTATGCTGCTAAGCAACTGTCGAAGTAGGAGCCTGGATATAAACTGGCTGAACTGAAGCAGTCAAATCAATAGACTGAACTATAGTAACTGGGCATGGGATAGTGGAAGTGGTCAGCGAAGGTGAACTGTGCTGTATGGAGATACCAGAAGAACTAGGGCCCTGCTGGCTGCTGGATGCTCTAGGCAGTGCTACCCACTTTGTAGGCTGGTCCTCAGTCAAATCCCCTTACCCTTATCCTTCATCCTATCAACAGACTTCAGAGGAGGGGCAGAATTAGTAAGAACATGATCAGTGGGAACTAAAGACGAAGATGGAGGAGCAGAAACAACAACAGTAGGGTTTATGATTTTTTTTTTAATAGATAAACCACACTGAGGTGGCGATTTTTATAGATTTTCCAATAAGAAAAGTACAAAGGAGGGGGGACTAGGCCAAAAATCTCCCAACAAAAACAGAGTAAACATAAAGTAAATAAACATCAACAAAAGGAAAGCAAGGTGCTAACAATGATCTCAATGGCCTTTTTCAAGCCTAAAATGATCCTTGCCTTCGGTGACTTCTTTTTGGGCTATGACCCCACTTCCTTTGGTGCATATCTTCAAAATTTGACCTTTTAAATAAAAAATCATCCCCCGGTCGTGTGCTTTCGATGATGTCTTCCTCATCCGAGCCCGAATACCAAGAATCACGATCGTTTAAACCCACACCAATTGGGAAGTCATTTACCTCATCAATGTTTCCCCCACAAACTTCTAGGACCCGGGGACCTGAAGTTTTGTGTGCCAATTCATAAGCCTCAATTTGAGCTCGCGCTTCATCAAGACAATCATTATAAGATTGTGAAGGGATGCTTGCTTCAACATTTAATTCGCAATTTCCAAATCCCATACAATCCATATCATCATTAATTCTTTCCACAATTTTGTTTTTGGTACAAAAACTTGGTGGAGAAGCGACATTGGATGAAGAACTTGTAGAGTCACCCACAACATTTTGAACAAGCTCTCCAATTGCATGTTTAAAACTAGGTCCCACTTTAATTTGATGATTTTTAAAATGTTGAATGAGGCCTTGTTTCAAAGAAGCACTAATGCACTATTCCATGGAATAATAGCATTAGAACCAATTTGACTTAGGGAAGGGGAAGAACCTGAATTTTCGGATGTTTGCACACAAGTCCCCAATTTTCCCAAAACATGCAAGTTGGTCCCTGAAGTTTCCAAATGATGCATTTCAGTCCTTCCTCCCATCAAAAGAGGTTCCAAATATTCCAATGCAGCTTGTGTATCCCCAGAATCAAGGATTTTCTGAATTTTCAATCCGGTCCCCAATGTTTCCAAAGTTTGCATTTTGGTCCCTGAACTTTCAAATTTTTGCAAACTGGTCCCTGCGTTAGACTCACTTGCCGAAAAAGTATTCAAGGTGTTAGAAACGTGTGAAAATGTGCCAGATTCTGAAATTTGAACACTACCCTTCAACTTTTCATCATTGTGCAAGTTGGTCCCCAAACTTTCCAAAATTTGCAAATTGGTCCCTGCTTTTTCTGTCATTTCCAGCCTGTCTTTATCTTCAGAATCTGTATGGTTCACGTCCTCCAACACCTCAAAGGCATTAAAGCATGATATGGCCTTCAATGCAACTTTATTTTGTCCCTTGTCTTGATTTTTGTGCCCATCACCCATCA
Source organism: Ligustrum vulgare (assembly GCA_963555705.1). Lineage (NCBI taxonomy): Eukaryota > Viridiplantae > Streptophyta > Magnoliopsida > Lamiales > Oleaceae > Ligustrum > Ligustrum vulgare. The sequence continues at coordinate 58,528 of OY743172.1, read as the reverse complement.
TCCTTGCATTAAATGTTTGCTCACATGTCACTTTCCTTCCAATAAATGCATCTTGACAAACTCTGTCCTTTCTTGTAACTTGTTGCACATTACTTACAAAATTAGTCAACTCAATATTCCTACTAGGACAAAAATCCCTTCTATTCGCATCATTCATTAAATGAGCATTTGAGGAAGAGCCCAAGTTGTCTCCCCTATCCTTGAGCATTTCGTATGACCCAAGAGTATCTTCCAAAACAACATTATTCTTTGAGCCATAGTTTGACTCAACAATTAATGCTTTATCCATTTCTTTGGTTTTGTCCCTTCCATTAGATACATTTCCATTCAACTTTTCTTTTCCATCCAAAATACAAAGATCTTTATTTTGAACTTTTTGACTTTTGTCAAGATTTTTAGATTTATTTACTCACATGCCCTTAATTTTCTCCAAGTTCACAGTTTTTTCCCCAAGAGACCCATCATGGCCGGCCCCTCTATAGCTTTCCGACGGTGGTGCCATCACCAGATTCTTCTCCTTCTCCATTGTTTTTGCTTGCATTTTGTTCTTTCTTCCATCCCCAACTACCACATCTAATTTAAAATTCAAGGTCGAATATCCAAGATGGTTACATTTAGAACAATAAAATGCTTGGCTCGCGAAAACATGAGCCGAGGGCGGCTCGGCTCGTCAAACGGACGAGCTCGTGGGCGAGCCAAGCATTTTAGTTGAACCACGAGCCGAGCTCGGCTCGGCTCGTGGTTCAACGAGCGGCTCGTTGGCACGAGCCACGAGCTCGTGCCAACGAGCTCAACGAGCCGGCGAGCCGAGAGGCTCGCCGGCTCGTGTAAAAAAAAAATAAAAATTTAAACGTCGTTTTTTACGTTGAAAACTAAAAAAAACATTGTTTTTTTACTTATTAAGTTATTAATAATTTATTTAATACATAACTTATTACTTATTAATATTATACTTATATTTATACTTATTAGTATTCAAGATTTCAAATATTTTAGTTATCAAAGATTGTCGACTAAATAAATAAACTTAAGATGGTAAGACAAGAGGGTTTTTTTTAAAAAAAAAAAAAAAAAACACCCGAGCTAAACGAGCCGAGCTCGGCTCGGCCCACGAGCTCGCGGCTCGTGGGCCAAGCCGAGCTTGGCCAGGGTTAAACGAGCCGAGCCTAAGCTCGGCTCGTTTGACCTCAGCTCGTCAGTTTGACGAGCCGAGCATTGCGAGCCATGGGCCGAGCCGGCTCGGCTCGGCCCATTGCCACCTCTAAATAAGATGGGATTTTTTCATATAACACTTCTTGCCAAAAACCAACCACTCCTTCATCCCCTTCAAACTCAATCCAAACCATTTTTTGTAGCTCTTTCAATAAGTCAACTTCTACACAAATTCGAGCTCTATTAAACTTATATCCCTCCGAAGTGGATTCATCCATTTTCAAAGGTCTACCAATGGAGCTTGCAAGGTAATATAATGAAGATTTTTCAAAAAGAAAGATAGGGAGGTTTGGGAAGCTAATCCACAATAGGACAATGGATGGTTCAAAACTAGCTATGAAATATGGACTCCATTTTAGCACCCTCATTCTAAGATTTCCCAAAAACCATGGACTCTTAAGCCAAAATTTGGTATAGTCTTCTTCTTTAGAGAAGTTAACTAAAATATGCTTAAAGTCAACATGAATAATTGAAAACTCACCATTAAAGCTGAATGCTCTAAGCTCCTTTTAGGGTTTAGGGTTAGGGGTTTAGGGTTTAGGGGTTTTGGGTTTAGAGGTTTGGGGTTTAGGGTTTTTTTTTTTTTTTTAAAAAATAAACCACACTGAGGTGGCGATTTTTATAGATTTTGAAATAGGAATAAAACAAAGGAGGGGGGGGGGGGGACTAGGCCAAAACCCTCACAATGAGAAATAAAAAGCAAAACATCACAAATCTAGTGTCAACTACGCCGAAAGGGCGAGTGACTTATTAAACACAACAAAACAAAACACATAACAAACAAAAAGAGGAGTGCTTGGCTAAAGCCAAAGATCTGCCTCAACTTTCATACATAAGTACCCATCTAACAGTCTTAGAATCCTTCTGGCCCGTCATCGTCCTCTTCCTCACTATCTGATAATTCACACAGTCCGTCGAAGATTTTCGCACGCAAGTACCTGTAGAATTTTGCAAGCTCCAAACCTGACATTCGATGATATTGCTCCCTCAATATTCTCCTTTTGATTTGGAGGTGATCGATGGGGTGATTCAAAGTCCTTTCCAAGCGGTACTCCTCAGCAAGTCGAATCATAGCCCGTATCGGGAAGAAGCGGATGTGCTCAATCTCGAAAAGATTACATTCAAATAGTCCTTCAAAGAAATTCTCCAAAACAGCATTACTAGTGTGGAGTGAGTCCATGTAAACCAGCGGGCAGTGGAGAATATGTAAAAGTGCATCCTGGAAGTCATCATCCATTCTCTTAAAATCTTCAATTTCCAACTTATGATGAACCCGAGAATAGACCATGAGCAGTGCAGGCTCCACAATGATTCGCATATTTTCCAGGCTCGTTGGTCGGTTAACTGTGATGATGAACTTATTTGCCTTGGTGCCCTTGATTTTGAGCATAGGTTTCCCATCCACTTGGCTTGTATCTCCTTCTGGTTTAGCAACTGGAACAACCTCAAAAAGCTGAGGCAGCGGCGAATATAGCATTAATCCTCCATTATCACCGGGAATCTACACGGGATCAAATTAGGGGGGGGGGGGGAGTGTTAGTCATATTCAAAGCAAGGGATTTCGTGTGACTAGGGAGGTATTGGATATTGGTGATGAAAGGGAAATGCCCGCTTGAAATACACATATGAAAGAAAAAAGTCGAGAAGTGGAATAAATAAATGGAATAAATGCAAAAGCTGGTAGGAGGGCAAAAATTATGAAAGAGGTTTGACCGAAAATGGAAAAAGGGTTCAGTCAAAGTTCGGTGCTGTCCAAGACAACCATCAAATGGTGAGCATCTCCCAGTCAAAGGACTCAGGAATGCAGGATTTAATGTGCAGATTCTGTGTAGGTTTTAAAGTGATGCAGGGGGTTCTGCTGGCCATTGAATGGCATTGAAAGCTGGTGGTTGGGTAGAGGACATGGAAGAAAAGGCACAGGCTGGGTAAGATAGAGTATCATAAATACGTGAGGGCAGGACCATTGGTTGTTGGTGGTGGTCAAAAGCTGGTACATTTTGGCAGAGTGAGGAAATCAAAGCATTAGACGGAGGGTGAGGGTGTAGCGACCCAGAATTTTTACGCAATTAATAATTATTTTAATATTTAGAAAAATTGTGTCGCTACTATTTCACCTATTATTTTGAAGTTAAAGCCGCGACGAATTCGTCTAGCCAAGTCAAGAAATATCGAATTTGTTCGATTTTAAATTAAAATCCGAATTTCTAAAATTATGTTATTTTAATTATTTATTCAAAGTATTATTTTCAAAATCATTTTGAATTCCAAAATTATTAAAATATCTCAATTTTCCTTATTTAAATTATTTCAAGTCCAAAATACGTAATTCAATTTTTATCTCAAAATTTATTTATTCTCAAATTTATTTTCAGTCCAAAATATATCTGTTTTAAAAACGTTTCTTGATTGAATTTAGTCTAATTTTTAGTTAATTGTCTTAAATTAATCCTATTTAACTAAACCTAATTACACCCCTCCTACGTTTTTCATCTTTACACAAAGCACCATCATTATTTCTCCACTATCCTTATTATTTTGTTTCCAACTTTACACCAATTTCCATCAATAATTCCTTTCCACCTCAAATCCAACTCATTTCCAATATTGTATCACGCACCCAGGTTTTTCTTTCTTTGCTCTCCACCAAATTTTTCATCATTTTATTCTTTATACTTTACACCATTTTTTTTCCCCACAAATCCATTTCTTTTCTTTTCTTTTTCCATCTTCATCATTCTTCCCAGCAAAGCAAATGTCTCTTTCTCCCCATCCCCAAATTATGATGTTTTCCACTTTCTTAATACCTAATTATCCACCACCTCCTTCCTCATATTCATCATCTATTTCACCATCACTCCATACCACAAATCTGCAACCACTGCTATCTTCCTACGCAGCCAACCTTTGCCCTTTACCATAATCACCAAGCTACCAATTCACCACCTAAACCTCTACCAAACCATGGTTTCAGCAACTCCAGTATCAACTCCCCTGCAAATTCCAACCACCCAAACCAATTTGCATCATACCACCAATGATGACCCTGCCACTGCAGTCCTCATTTGCACCACCACCGTCTGCCTTCCATCACCACCAACCCATTATCGATCATCATCATCATCAGTCCAACCACCAGCCATCACCCTGCCCAGATTGAACTCCAAACCAACATACTGTCTTAATCAAATTCATCACTGCATCAATACACAATTCATTCCTACTCCATTTCACCTACATCAATCCACCAACCACCGGTATCACCATCATCTCATTATCAAATGAACCACAGCCAAATCAACATCAAAACCTCCATAACCGGCCAGCTTCCTCCCAGTTTTCCTCCATTTCAGCTTCATCCAATTCAATGCATAACTGGCTACCACAGGTTAAACCACCACCGGAATTAGTTCCATCACCACCAATTTGCAGATCACCAATTCAATTCCCCATTTTCAAAACACCCAGCAAACATCATCAATCATCACCGTCACGCAGAATCTCAATCACAGGCCAACGACTGCTCCTCACAAATCAAAACCCAAAACCCAGTAATAGATGAACCCCGACACTTACCTCAATCACCGCCGTAAGATCACAACTCTAAGTTCGAAATTTGAGTTTCGGTTGCACTTTGATTCTGCGCCAATCTCGCACCTAAGCCCTCCAATCTGAATCTTACTCTGACCGACACCAGTCGCCGCACCCTACGTCGGTGTGCGCTGGTGAATCTCCGGCTGAAGACTGTATTTCGCCGTCGATCGCACTTCCGCCTCTCGTCCTCTTCTCGCCTTTTTGCTCTCTGTCTCTGATTAGGTCGAAGAGTGAGATAGTGAGCTGAGAGAGAGAGAGAGATGAAATCTGAAGATAATATATTCAATTTTCAGAATCTGCAGTTTAGTCCCTGAAGTTTTAAAGCTTTTCAATTCAGCCCTATGTTTTAAAATGTCTTAATTCAGCCCTTTCAATTCTTTTAAAGTTATTTCAAATCAGTCCTCAAGTTTTGAAATGTTTCAAATCAGTCCTTTCAGCTTTTAAACTTATCAATTTCAGCCCTTAAGTTTTAAATGAGTTTTAATCAGCCCCTATTGTTTTAAAATATATTATTTCAACCCTATTGTTTTGAGTTTCCGACTCAACTATCAAAAGTATTCATTTTAATCCCTCAACTTTCAAAATATCTATTTTAGTCCCTGAACTTTCAAAAGTATTCATTTTAGTCCCTCAACTTTCAAAACATCAATTTTAGTCCTCAAATTATAATTTATCATTTTGAACTATATATTCGATAGACTAAAATGACTTATTGGCTAAGATGAAGCGTACGGAGAATTTAAAGAAATTGAAGTCATTCCCGCTCAACTTTGCACTCGTCGGATTTGAGGTAGACTCGCACTTATTAATTGATTTAAATTATGATTTCATATAAATGTCATGTGACTTGTGAAGAGTTATTTTTATGAAAGGAAATGAAAATGTATTTTCATGGAAAGAACATTGCGTAGACTCGCACTTATTAATTGATTTAAATTATGATTTCATATAAATGTCATGTGACTTGTGAAAGTCAATTTTAAAGAAAAGCAAGTATGTTTTTATGAAAGGTAAATATACCTTATATTTTTAAGTATGTTTTTATGAAAGGTAAATATACCTTATATTTTTAAGTATGTTTTTATGAAAAGTAAGTATGTTTTTATGAAAAGAAAATATACTTTATGTTTTTACGAAAAGTAAGTATACCCTATGCTTCACGAAAATATTTTTGGATCATTGCTATGAAATCAATCTACCAAGATTGCTATGTTTATGAGGATTTTGATCCTAACCTATGTTTATGAGGATTTCGATCCTATCTTATGTTATGATGCAAATGATCCCTATGAATTTCAAAAATTATGCTTGGTATACTTACTGCATAAGAATTCTTGCCACCGAAGTTCGGTAAAATTCTTATGTTTATGAGGATTTCGATCCTATCCTATGTTATGATGAAAATGATCCTTATGCTTTCAAAAGAAAATTATGCTTGGCATAATTAAAATGTGTTTTATAAGTATATGGTTTTCAAAGAGCTGTTTTCAAAGAGCTATTTTCAAAGAGCTGTTTTCAAAGAGCTGTTTTCAAAGAGCTATTTTCAAAGAACTGTTTTCAAAGAGCTTATGATTTTCAAAATATGTCCCGTGCTGTAATGCACAATATGAGTTTTATCAAGAGCAGTTTTATAAAGAAGCCCTATCATTGCCCGTTTTATAAAGAGCCCGGATTTATGTGTATAATCATCTTATAAATTAATTAATTTGCGATGAATCTACTGAGTATTTCCCCCATGAAATACTCACCCTACTTTTTAACAGTTTTGCAGATTTCGGAGATGGTGGCGAGCGATGAATGATGGTGGCAATAATCGTTAAACGGTTGAAAGTTTGACATTAATGATTTCCGTATTTTCCAAACATCGAATAATTTAGAGAAGTTCATTTATTTGAGAAATTATGGCATTGGCAATTTCTTTACAAAATTAATGGTTCGATTTACTATTTCAAATGGTTTCATAAATGTTTTCAATTTTATCGGCCATTACAGTTTATTTAATGTTGCCAAAAATGAATTTCAATTATTTCTTCCGCAAAAAATATTATTCGAAAAATTTAGACAGAAAATGACGTAGTGAACCGGGTATACGGAACTCGGGGCGCTACAGAGGGATGAATATTCGGATGCGGGGGAGTATTCAGATTAGACCACCCTAATATTTGGTGTTCCTTTTGCATCCAGGAGAATGGCCCCTCTAACTCTTCCAGTGATTTCTTCAGGTTGGAAGAGGTAAAAGGATTTATGAAGACTACCCTGATGGGCTAAGAGGTCAGCAACACAATTACCTTCTCTATACACATGTTGAGTCAAGATCCCAAAATTATTACATGTCTCCAAAATTTCCTGCATGTCTTCAGAAATCAATTGTGGATACGGTACATTATCCTGTATATGTTGCACAGCTAACATGCTGTCAGTTTCAAGAATCACCCTTCCACAATCATACTTTGTGCACATCTTTAACACCACAAGAATGGCTTTGATTTCAGCTTGAAGGACTGAGCCACTTCCAAAGTAGTCTCTAAAAGCCCAGATGGGGTCACCCAAATGATTTCTCAGAACTCCTCCACCTGCTATGTCTCCTGAGCTCTCCTCCCTGAATCCATCAGTATTGAGTTTCAGCTTGCCCCTAGGTGGTAGGATCAATTTAATAATTCCGACTTTCTGAATATTAATCCGCATATTCCCAAAAAAATGGATGTGCTTTTCATCTCCCTTCCAGTTTTTAATATTCAGGATACCAGCATGGAGCATCAATTTGACCTGTTTAGGGTTTAGGGGTTATTGTTTGGGGTTTGGGGTTTAGGGTTTAGGGTTTAGGAGTTAGGGTTAGGGGTTTGGGGTTTAGGGTTTGGGGTTTGGGGTTGGGGTTTAGGGTTTAGGGTTTGGGGTTTGGGGTTTGGGGTTTAGGGTTTAGGGGTTTGGGGTTGGGGGTTGGGGGTTGGGGGTTAGGGTTTAGGGTTTAGGGTTTTGGGGTTTAGGGTTTAGGAGTTTGGGGTTTAGGGGTTTGGGGGTTAGGGTTTGGGGTTTTGGGGGTTTAGGGTTTAGGGTTTTTTTTATTAGGTAGAGCCGTTCACAGTTTATCCTCGTGCGGGCCAGGAGGTAACATTAAAATGAAATAGTACAGGAAAGGAGGGGGGCATAAACCTGACCTCCAAGAATGTGCAAATGTAGCAAATGGAAAAGAGGAACTGAAAGCTACAAATGGGGGAAACAACAATCCCCAGACAACTAAAGTAATGTAAAAAAAGACAACACTATGATCCTCTGAAGCTAGGTAGGTTATATCTGTTAATCTGCACAAGTGCCCTGATGCGTCGAGGTAAGTCATGTGAACTAAACTCCTGATAGTAGCGCTGATCCCATCCCTCAGAAGCAAGTGAGTCAGCAACTTGGTTACCCTCTCTGTAGATGTGGGAGATAGTGTCAATGTCTAAGCGAAGGGTGTCTCTGATCTGTCTGAGAAGGCTCTGGATCATCCAAGGTCCTCCACCCCTAGTGATGCAATGAATGGCCACTGCAGAGTCTACCTCAACCCAAATAACAGTGATACCCAATCGACGAGCAAGAAGAATACCATCAAGAATAGCCCGCAGCTCGGCCTCCAAAATAAGGCAATTCCCATAGATTGCTAAGAATGCCCTGATACAATGTCCACCATGGTCCCTGATGATACCCCCTCCACTAGCAGCACCTTCCTTGACGCATCCATCAGTGTTGAGCTTGAAGGCTCCCACTGATGGGGTACGCCAAAGAACCAAAATAGGAGGTGAGGGGATGTGGGGAGAAACAGAAATACCAAAAAGGGGAGCAATAGTCACATCCCCGCGCCAATGCTGTGCTCTAAGGAGTCGGCCAGTATGTAAGAATGAAAGCATCCGGTATACTCTCCAAATAATCCTCCTCGGCTCCATCCGAATACCCCTGTGTTTCGAATCATTCCTCTCAGTCCATAGGAACCAAAATATGGCAAGCGGAACAATGGTGCGAATATGGCCCAATCGAACAAAGCGTCCAGAATACCTCCATCTCTGGAACCTCTGCCTGACATCCTCACCCAAAATCATGGGAACCTGAAAAATATTTCCGAAGTGCCTCCAAACTTGATCAGAAGTAATGCTGTCTGTGAAAATATGTGTAATAGTCTCTACCTGTGAACAACACTGACATCGAGATGCTAAGTAGCATCCAATACGCCGCTGAATAACAACGTCAACAGGTATGAGACCCTGCCATAGTCTCCAAGTGAAGAATGAGACCGTAACAGGTAAGGTAGTACTCCACATCAGACGATAAGAATCATGGGTCTGATGAGCCGTCCGAACCAAATGCCAAGCTGACTTGGTGGTAAATCTACCATCAGAAGTATCCCTCCAAACAATCCGATCCGGAATGTCAACACATAAAGGAATCGCCCCTATCTGTGCAGCCATAATGGGTGGAAGAACTTGAATAAGTCGATCAATATCCCATCCATTGTCATCATCAAAAAATTCCTGCACAGTCACCGATGAGTGATGTCTTTCTGGGAATAGTGTTGCCAAGGTAGTATCCCCCATCCAACAGTCATGCCAGAAAAATATCTGTCCAGCGCCAAGATGCCACGCAATGTGTGGCTCAGTAAGTGATCCAACCCTCTTCAACCTCTTCCAAGCAGGAGAAGCCGAGTGTGGAATAACAACAAGTGTAGGGTGAGCCCCCATGCAATATTTGCCCAGCATGAACTGAGCCCAAAAGGATTTCTGCGATCTGAAAAGCCACCATAGCTTCATCGAGAAAGTATCAACCATATCTTGTAGGCGTCTGAAACCAAGACCTCCCTCATCAGTAGGAAGGCATAAATCCTTTCATCTCCTCCAATGCAATCGATGAGCACCCTCCTTAGAATCCCAAAGGAATCGTGCAAAGATGCTCTCAAGCTTCTTCAGTACTGCCTTAGGAGGCTGCAAGATCTGAAGAAGGTGAAGTGGGAGAGAGCTGAGGACTGATCTAAGCAAAGTAATACGTCCTCCCGGGGAAAGCAGCCGAGATGCCCAACCAGAAATCCTGGTCCCGACCTTCTGGATGAGCTCATCGTAAAGGAACGTCCTCTTGGCTCCCTTGTATAAGGGAACCCCCAGATAAGTGAAAGGTTGCTGCTGATGTCTGAACCCTGTCAAATGCTCAAGTCGTCTGATCTGACTGACGGAGGCCCGTCTAGGAAGGATGAGCCCACTCTTGTCTCTATTCACCAACTGTCCAGAAACCCCCTCGTAGTCTTCCAAGCAATCAAGTACTCTCCGAACTGACTGTTTCTGATCGTTGGCGAAGATGATCATGTCATCAGCAAAGGATAAGTGAGAGACTAGAGAATCACCCCCATGTCGAAAAGCCATGCTAGGATACCTCTCAAACTGCGCTGTGAGAAGGCGTGAAAAGTAATCAGCAGCGATAATGAACAGAGAAGGTGATATAGGATCTCTCTGCCTGAGACCACGTGAAGATGGAAAGAAACCACAAGGGCGTCTATTAAGGAGGACCAAAAACATACATCCTGAAACACACCTCATAATCCTATCAATCCACAACTGGTCAAAACCAAAAGCTCTTCAGCACCAAGTAGAGAAAACCCCAGTCCATGCGATCATATGCTTTAGCCATGTCTAACTTCAGCATAGTATTCCCCCCTCTTACTTTAACATCCAAACTATAAAGGAGCTCCTGGGTCAATAAGACATTATCCCCAATAAGCCTACCAGGGATAAAACCACTCTGCTGAGGAGATTTAATACTAGGAAGCAATAAATCGAGCCTGGTGTTCAAGAGCTTAGTGATGAGCTTATTGAACACCGTGCACAAGCTGATAGGTCTGAAGTCAGTCCATCTGTAGGCTCCATCCCTCTTAGGGACCAGAATAATAGAAGTAGCAGCAAAACCCCTAGGCAGAGCGCCACCCTCAAAGAAATCCAAGACTGCACTAGAAACATCATCCCGAATAAAATCCCAACACTCCTGAAAGAACAAGGATGAGAAGCCATCTGGACCAGCAACACTGTCAGAATCAATGCTGAAAATTGCCTCCCGTATCTCATCAATCGAAGGGGGGCGGTTTAGTGCCATGTTGTCCACATCTGTCACAAGTCTGGGTATAATATCAGAGCGAATGGCCTCCACAGGCTGTGAAGAAGACAATAAATCCTTGAAAAAAGAAATAGCCGAAGTTTGAATATCCTCAGCAGCAGATAGAACCTCTCCAGACTGGCTCGTAATCGATCTGATACGTGATCTAATCCGACGTCCCTAAACAATCGCATGGAAGTATCGAGTGTTGTGATCACCCTCACACACCCAACGTGAACCGGCCTTCTGCTTCTAAAATCCCTCCTCAATAGCTAAGGTCCGGTTCAAAGCAGCTTGTGCCTGATGCAGAGAGTCACGATGCTCAGGCGTAGGGCCCAAATCATAATCAATCTCCAGCTCATCGACCCTGCGCTCAGCATCCCTCACCCTTTCGAACACATCCCCGAAAACATGTCAATTCCACCAGCGAAGCCCCTGTTTCATCCTGAAGAACTTTTCCCAGAGAGCAGCCATACCCTTAAGACGAGTGGGTAGTGACCACTTCTGGGAGACGAAGGATGAGAAATCATGATGTTTGGTCCAAACATTAAGGAATCGAAACGGTATAGGTCCCAAGTCATCTTCATCGTCCCACTGAAGCAAAAGCGGCGCATGATCTGATGAGGTCCGATTCAGGTGTCTGACAGTAAGCCGATGACAAAATGATGCCGCTACCAGATTAATCAAAATCCTGTCCAATCTCTTCCAAACCCGACCATTGGTCCAAGTGTACCTGCTGCCAATGAACCCAGCATCCTCTAAACCACAATCCATCATCATATCTGAGAAATCTGTAGTACCTCTATCCCTGGCGTTATGACCCGTGTGCTCACCATCGTGAGCAATGACGTTAAAGTCTCCCCCAACTATCCACGGACCATCTACATCGAGGGAGATGTGGTGAAGACTCGTCCACAAGTCCCTCCTGCCAGAAGCTGTACAAGCAGCATACACAGGAGTCAAAAAAATAGGTCGTGAGAGTCTGGGATCCTCAAATCTAACGTGCAGATACTGGAGATTATCATCCAATGAAGTAACAGTAGTCGCAGAATTCCAGAAAGCCCAAATCTTCCCTGATGAATTCTGCGTCCCAGTATCGAAGCGAAGCAAACGTATGATGTAATCAAATCCCTCCTGAAGTACAAACGGCTCCAAGATAATCAACAAATAAACTTTATGAAGTTGAACCAACCTCTTAAGGCGCCTGCGAGTAGCTGAGCTAGCTACACCCCTCACATTCCAAATGATGACACTCATCGAGATCGGGGGCGTGAGGTATCCAATGACCGACTCCTGGTCGTCATCCGAGCAGGTGGTAATCTAGTATCAGCGACACGTGGGTTTTTCTTCCGAGTGACCGAATAAACCCATCATCCTCAGTACGCTGAGTCAGACCAACTAAATCATCAGTCGAAGATCTCCGAAAATTTCCTTGCTGGTGAACCTCCAACTGGGCAGTACTCTCAGTGTCAGAATGATCACCAGAGTCCGAAGGGACAGATGCCTCCAAGTTCTGATGGCAAATGGGAGGAGTCTCAGAAGGAACCGCTGCAAGAGCACCAACAGGCTGAGCCACACCCTCATCAGAGGCCTGCTGCCTCAAAAGAATATCAGCGAGCAACGGATCATAAAAAGAAGCTGGGGCGATACTGATAGACGGAACAGCCACAAGAGGCGACGTCATGGTGAGAGAATGAGATGGTAATGATTTTTATAAAATTTGGGTAATGTTCATAAGTCCCTATGTGAGAGATAAGAAGTGAATGTGAATAGTCCTTTGAGTCACGAAGACTATACCGAAACGAGTGTATATAATGTCCAAACAGGAAGTTGAGAAGGTATCAAACTTAGTGTTAGACACTCATCATGTTTGATATTGGGACTACTCACTAATTTGGTAGTCTCACATTCATAGAAAAATTGAGTCGTCCACCTCGGTAACCGGAGACCAAATTTATATTGTCAACATCATTTGAAGAATTGTTGAACTAAAGTTATGCGTTGAGAAATTTCCCCAACCATGGTGAATGGGAAGGATTAGATGATAGATCTCATAACACTGAATACCCACAAACTTGATGTCATACTAGGAATGGAATGATTATTACGGTATAAGGTTTCAATCATTGGCTACGTTAAGGTGGTATTTAAACCTTCAAATGAAACCCTTCTCGCTTTGTTGAAGTAAAGGTGAAACTTTCTATTTCGAAATTTTTAGTGATAAAGGCTCGTCAATTGATGAATAAGAGTTATTAAGCCTACCTGGTTGCAATAATTGAAGCGTCTAAGGTGAATACTTCTCTCGAACAAATTTCTGTTATTCGAGAATGACTAAAGATGTTCTCAGAAAATCTTTGTGATTTACCGCCTAAAAGAGAAATTGAATTCGTTATCGATTAAGTGCGCAACTCTAGTATCCAAGGTATAATATCGGATGGCTCCTTCGTAACTTAAGAGAGCTCAAAGTGCAACTATAGAATCTCGTGGACAAAGGTTTTGTTCGATCTAGCTTTTTGCCATGGGGTGCCCAGGAGCTATACATGAAGAAGAAAGATGGTTTTATGAGACTTTGCAAAATTGAATTTAGACATGGCAAAACCAGTTTTATGAAGTTGTGAAGAGATGTTGAGATTAGGAGTGATATGATTTTATTGAGACTTTTATGAGAAGAACTATGAAATTAGAGGTTTAAGATTTGGTTCTTAGTTATTGGGAATAAAGTAATGGATATTGTGTTGAGTAAGTGAATTATTCCTCTATTTTGAGAGAAATTTATTATGTAGTTTGGTCTTGTGATTAAATTTTGGGAATATGATTTGTGGCATATATTTATAAGTATGAGTAGTCTGTTGAACCAACTAATGTATTGAAGGAAGTGAGATATTGATATTGGAAATTATGATTTGAAATTGTTATGTTGAGGAATTATGGATTGGTTTTCTGGGATATCAAGGTATACATGAAGTTATGTAATGATTTGATCCATACATTGGGAAATGATAAGTTATATTTTGAAAAGATGAGTGACGACAAGTATTATGGCGTTATTGGGAAGAATCTTAATTATTCTTGGGAACGGATTGATCACTAGTAAGGAATGATCACTTGTATTGGAGAATATTATAAATTATAAGGATATGAGATAATACTGTTGATTTATTTTGGAATTTGATTGGGAAGATATGTTAAAGATAAGCTGATGACATTATGTTGATTTGTGAATAATATGTTATTGGATATACTACATAGAGAGAATATTCAGGTAATTTCTATTGTTTTGATTATTTTGGTGATATTTGGTGATAAAGAAGTTTTAGAGATGACAAATTATTATGGTTTGGTATGTTTTTAAAGAAATAGTAAAGATTTATTGAAATTTGGAGAGAATTTTCCATGGGCTTACAGAGATTAGTGAAGAGACGTGATGTCATTTGGGTTATTGAATAATGACTTAAGTGATCAACAAATATTCTTTATACAGAGTTTAGAGGCTATGTTGAGAGCTTGCATTATAGACCTTTGTGATGGTTAGGAAAACCATTTACCGTCTGTTGAATTTACATGTAATATGATTATTGGGATTAGTCAGTTACCATGAATGGGAGATATTGAAAATATTTTATGGTGAGATGCCTTAAAGGAGTAACCACTTATTCAAAGTGAGAAATTGGGGACATGCAATTGAATGTTTGGGATTATGTGAGATAATGATTGTCATAAGGTCAATTGTATATAAAAGGTATAATAGATGATTGCAAGGAATGATGTGATGATGAGAACTGAAGGTGATAATGTATTGAAATTATGAAATAAGTTGACCATCCATGAATAAGTTATGTTGTATTTGGTTCTAAGTGGAAATTCAAAGAATGATGAATCACAGTCATGGAAAATGAATCAGGATTTCCTCATAATGTGAATGATTCACTGATGTACATTAAGTTTAAATATTGATGAAAGAAACTTTATCATGTCCTAGATTTGTACAAGTATTGCAGAAGTAATGCATCTGATCGGAGGAAGGTTTATGATAGTACATACCATGAAATTGTGGAGATTATTATTGATGGTATCTTGATTCAAAAATAAGAAATGAAATTTTAGGCAATTGTCCTTGTGGATAGGATTTATGGAAAATGAGAATAAGACTTCAGAATGATTACTTATTATGGAGTAGTGTGCAGAAAGAGTGACAATGGCAGAATTTAAGATTTATAGAGATTGAGAGATTGGTATATATAAGATTTTCGTGATTTATTGATGTATAAATGTTCATGTGATATATATGATGGTTATTATACTGTGATCTTAAGGAGATTGATATGATTAAATGTTGAGGTCATAGGGTATGGTGACAAGTGGCATGTCACATGATTATCAAAAGTTATGGTGAATAGATAGTTAATGAAGGTCACGATTGTCCTATGGAAGAATAGTGTGATGATATGTTTGAACTAATCAATGGTTGGTTTATGACAAGATAGATGAATTTATTTAAAATTTTGGTGATGTAGTTGTGGTTACTCATTGTCGGTTGTGCATTAGATGTGAGTAGAGCATATTATTCATTTTGAGATCTCCATGGAATATACATAAATTTGGATTGGTTGAAATCTAAGATGATCATTAGTGTAACTTTTACTTATTGTGGAGTTGTATCTTTGGGTTAAGTAAACTTGATGAGGAATTCTATATGAATCACAAAAGTTTTATTCATTGGTGATAGGTCAATGACTTATTTATAAAATACTTGGTTAGAGTATTGTTGTTATGATGATTTTGAAAGCATGAATTCTTAAATTAGTACCTTGGCTTTAGTTTTAAGATGAGTGTATGATGCTGAATACTTGATTACAATATATAAGTATGGGTTACAGGAGTTAAGTTAATACTCCAATTTTAAAAGAAATGTCAGCATGTTCAGAAAGGATTCCGTTTGTGAATCTTTCCAGAAAGATTTTGTCAAAGTTTTAGTATTTATACTATATATTTTGGTATGGACGTCAAGTTTCACTAATCCTGGATTATAAAGTCTTATTTTGGTCAATCTTCTTGATTTTAGTTTTAAGAATGTGATCAATCAATGTATATATATTAAGGTGTAAACGTTAGAATAGATCTTATGAAAGGCTGGAAATGGAAAGTTAGTGAATGGATTCATAAGTTGGATAATGTTGGTTGATGATCTCCTACAACAAAAGCTATTAAACTTCGATCCGTATTGAGTACTATACGATAGAAAGTGTAGATCACCAGTTCATTGAGATGAGATAGGAGAAAGAAAGTTATTGGGTCCAAAAATAGTACAACAAACAACAGAAGTTGTTGAAAAGATTCGTCAACGGATGAAAATTGCATAGAGTAGACAGAAAAGCTATGCGGACAAAAGAAGGAAATCTTTGGAATTCGCCGCAGGAGATATGATCTTTTTGAAGGTAGCTCTGATGAAATGAGTTATGAGATTCGGGAAGAAAGGAAAGTTAAGTCCGCAATTTGTTGGTCCCTTTGAGATAATTGAATGGGTAGGTTACTTGACTTATCAGGTTGCATTGTCATCAGCAATATCGGGAGTGCACAATGTTTTTCATGTATCAATGTTGAGAAAGTGTATTTTGAATCCCTCTCATAGACTCAGTTACGAGTCATTGGATCTTTGTGAGGATCTGACTTATGAAGAATCACCTGTGACAATCCTAATGAGAGCAGGCAAGAAACTTAGAAGGAAGAAGGTAACATTAGTTAAAGTTCTTTGGAGGAATCATGCAGTAGAAGAGGCTACTTGGAAACGTGAGGACGAAATGCGTACTAAGTATCCACAAGTTTTGGTAAATTTTAATTTCGAGGACGAAATTTCTTTTAGGGGGTAAGGAATTGTAAGACCGCTTTTCATTTTTAAGTGCAATTATAAATCTTGCATAAAATTTATGTTAAGGTGGTTGTGAATTTTAAATTGATTATTATTATTATCCATAATTTTAATTATTTTGCAGTGGAAGGACTTGGACACTGTCTCGCTCAATGTGCCAATTAGAAAATTATAAATTTTACTTGCAATTTTATGTCTAATTGTGCATTTTAAATTGTTACTTGTCAATTTCTATTTTAATTGAGTAGTAAGCTGCCTATATTGCATTAAATTGAAATTTGGGAGAAGTTTGGTGGCACTTTGAAATTTATTTGAAAGTTGTGATTTTATCACACAAAAGAGGAGAATTGAGGGACCGAGTTGCAATTAACGAAAATTGAAATCTAACCTAATTTCCTCTCCACCCAAATCGAGCTCACTCACGGTCTCTCACGCTCACTCTCCGCTCCCTCTCGCGATCTCACTCTCTGTCTCGCCCTCTCTGTGCCTCTCGTCTCTCTCGCCTCTCGCACATATACCTCTACTCCCGCCTCTCCTTCACTCCAGCGTTTCAACTCCAGTTACCGACCACCACCAGTAAGACATCTTCACCTTCCCCTCTCACGCACCCACACGAAACCGCACAATTTTCCTATAATTGTGGGACTATCAAATGAGTGGGTAGTCCCGAGATCAAACACGGTAAGTGCTTAATACTAAGTTCGATGACTTCTCAACTTCCGACTTGGATATAATATACATTCTTGTCGACATAGTCTCCATGACTCAAAGCACTATTCGTATTCACTTCATATCTTTCACATAAGGAACTTATAAACATTAACCAAATTTTATAAAAATTCATTACCATCTCATTTTCTCATTTACATAACCCAGACATACTCGTCATATTCACTGACAACATTCTTAACCTTTCACTTTCTGACATTACACATTAGCATGCAAGACTTTACAATAATCGGGACATCAAATAACATTTCATAATTTAAACAAAATTAACTTACCAGATGATCGAGGGAGAAGCACTTGAGGCATGACTCAGTACCCGAGCCATTTTCAAATAAATTTTAAAAGTCTACAGAATCGCTTTTAAAACTCTTAGCTCTGATACCAAAAATGTAACACCCCAAGTTCAAAACCTTAAACCTAGGCGTGTTAACTTCCATTCACATTAAATGCGGAATTTAAATCGTTTACACAATTAAAATATTCAATTAACTATTATAAATTTTACAGAAATTTCGGCAGAGTCTCCTCTATAAATTGGACATAGCCAACCTGTAGAGGAACACCAAAACCATTTTAAAAGATTTAAAGCATCAATCACATCTCAACCACATTCATCATTTCCAAAACCAATTCATCCAATCCCCAAACTCCTCAAGCATAAGATTTTCCAAAAATATCAAACGACATTGACAAATAAATTAAGAGGAAATTTAACCTCAAATGCGTCGCCCATACTTAATCAAAATTAACTTCAACCAAACCATTATCAGTAATAATGAATGAAGGAAATAATTTAAACGATAACTTGAATAATTTTAACTTTATTAGTTAAGGCGACGATGGGTACTGTCGGAGTCAACCGCCAAGTGTTCTCCTCTGATCATCAACTTTCATCACCTGAAATATGGGGAGGGATTGGGGTGAGCTAAAGCTCAGTAAGTAAACTTTATGCATGAATGCATGCTTATGACATGAATGCTTTAACTTTGAAATATGTATCCCCATTCACTTTAACCTTTCAAAACTTTCAACATTTCGAACTTTCACTTTACATTTCAAAACTTTCACTTCATTTCCATCGTGAGCTCACTTGGTGTAACTTCTAGTCAATCAGATAACAGTGGGCCATTCTTATTTGGAACCAGATTAACATGCGCATTTCCACCGCAAAGCGGTTTAACATTCACTTTCCCACCGCAAAGCGGTTCATTCATTCATTCCACCGCAAAGCGGCTCATTACATTCATTCCACTGCAAAGCGGCTCATTACATTCGGGAAAGCCGGTCCCCCGCGCCCCATTTCCCACTCGAACCTTTCATAACATAGAAGTACACCCATTCTTTCAAAAACTTGGGATACATAATTTTTGACAAAAATTGTACTTTGACACATTCCTTTCATTAAAACATTTGACTTTCCCATTTCGATGTCAATGCATGCTTGATGATGCAATGACATGTAACGTGCATGCTTGAACATTTCCTTAACTACACATAATTGCATATGGTAGACCAAAAGCATTAAAATTCCGTAATTAACACGAATGTCAATTAAGTACATTAATTCCACATTAACATTCAACTTTGATGAAAGTAGGGGGAAGTTTACTTACTTGACGTCTTTAGTATTTACCGTTTCTGAATTTGCAAGTGGGAAAGTCTCGGATGCCCGTGACGTCAATGTACAAAAATTCCTAATTATATCCATTCATAAATAAGGTATAACTTTAGATTTGAAACAAACACGTTCATTATACATTTTAATACTAATCAAACATTAACCGAGATTAAAACTTCAATTTAACCCAAGCGTGACTTTACATAATAACCAAAACACATAAAACCATATTCGAGACAAGAAATGGATCTCAATGCACATTAGAAGACCTTTTTATCTTTTAAATTCAAATTCAAACGGTTTAGGGTCTAGGTTTTAGGTTTTAGGGTTTAGGGTTTAGGGTTTTTTAGGGTTTTTTTTAGGGTTTAGGGTTTTTTAGGGTTTAGGGTTTAGGGTTTATTTATTTATTTATTTATTTAGAGCCGTTCACAGTTTATCCTCGTGCGGGCCAGGAGCTAACATTAAAATGAAATAGTACATGTATGGAGGGGGGCATAGACCTGACCTCCGAGCGAAAGCAAATGTATCAACTGAATAAAACAAAATGTAAGAAATAATTAGGGGAAAACATGCCCCAAACAAGAAATAAAAGATGAAAACACGACTAGAGTCCTCTGAAGCTAGGGAGCCCATGTCTGTCAATCTGTAGAAGTGCCCTGATGCTACGTGGTAGATCCTGTGGTCCATACTCTTTGTATGCTCTGAAATCCCATCCTTCAGAAGCAAGTGAGTCAGCAACCTGATTACCCTCTCGATAGATGTGAGAGATAGTGTCTCTGTCCATATGAAGAATATTCCTGATCTGTCTAAGAATCCCCTGAATCTGCCAAGGTCCGCCCGTTCTAGTGATACAGTGAATGGCCACTGTGGAATCGGCCTCGATCCAAATAGATGTGATACCCAGTTTGCGAGCAAGAAAAATCCCATCAAGGATAGCACGTAGCTCTGCTTCTAATATAAGACAGTCTCCATAGAAAGCTGAGAAAGCCCTAACACACTGTCCATCATGGCCCCTGATAATACCCCCTCCACTAGAAAAGCCATCCTTGACTCAACCATCAGTGTTAAGCTTGTAGGCTGCGCCAAAGGACCAAGATAGGAGGTGAGGGGGTTTGGGGGGCAAAAGAAATACCAAACAGAGGTGCAATAGTGGTATCCCCGTGCCAATGCTGCGATCTGAAAAGCCGCCCCGTATGTAAGAATGAGATCATCCGGTAGACTCTCCAAATAATCCTCCGTGCCTCCATCTGAATGTCCCTATGCTTCGCATCATTCCTCTCAGTCCAAAGAAACCAAAAAATCAATAGAGGAATAATGGTGCGAATGTGACCCAGCCTGACATGACCTCCTGAATATCTCCAACGCTGGAACCTCTGCCTGACATCCTCATCCTGAATCATGGGTATCCGAAAAATATTCCCAAAGTGGCTCCAAACCTGATCTGAAATCGGACTGCCAGTAAAGATATGTGTAAGAGTCTCAATCTGTGCGCAACACTGACACCGAGAAGCCAAGTGACAAGTAATCCTCTTCTGTATAACTATGTCAACAGGGATAAGCCCCTGCCACAGTCTCCAAATGAAAAAAGAAACAGTGACAGGTAGTACAGAAGTCCACATCAAGCGAAAAGAATCCTGAGTCTGCCTCCCTGTTCGAACCAACTGCCAAGCAGACTTGGTAGCAAATCTACCATCTGATGTATCCCTCCAAACAATCTGATCAGGGGCATCAAAACACAAAGGAATCGCCCCAATCTGCTCTGCCATAACTGGTGGAAGGACCTGAAGGAGCCTGTCTATATCCCACCCAGCGTCATCAAAAAAATCATACAACCTCTCCGATGTATGAAGCCTATCGGGAAAACGTGCAGCCAAAGTAGTGTCCCCCATCCAACAATCGTGCCAAAAGAATATCTGTCCAACTCCAAGATGCCACGCAATATGTGGCTCAGCCTGTAGACACGCCCTCTTCAACCTCTTCCATGTAGGGGAGGCTGAATGTGGAATAGCAGGAAGGGAGGGATGTGTCCCCACACAATATTTTCCCAGTAGAAACTGAGCCCAAAGAGATCTCTGAGAGCGAAAAAGCCACCAAAGCTTCAGCGAGAAAGCATCTGCACTGTCCTGAAGTCTCCTGAAGCCAAGTCCCCCCTCATCAGTAGGAAGGCATAGATCCTTCCATCTCCGCCAGTGTATTCTATGTGCATGGTCCTTGGAATCCCAAAGGAAACGTGCAAAGATGCTCTCGATCTTCTTCAGAACAGCCTTAGGAGGCTGTAGGATCTGAAGGAGGTATAATGGGAGAGAGCCGAGGACTGATCTAACCAAAGTAATGCGTCCTCCAGGGGAAAGCAATCGTGATGCCCATCCAGAAATCCTGTCCCTGACCTTCTGAATAAGGTCATCATAAAGAAAGGATCGCTTGGCCCCCTTATATAAAGGGACCCCCAAATAAGTGAACGGCTGCTGGTGGTGTCTGAAACCCGTCAAGTGCTCTAGCTGTCTTATCTGACTAGTAGACGCCCGTCTGGGGAGGATAAGCCCACTCTTATCCCTGTTCACCAACTGGCCAGAAACCCCCTCATAATGCTCCAAACAGTCAAGTACCCTCTTGATAGACTGTTTCTGACCGTTGGCAAAGATGATCATATCATCAGCAAATGACAAATGCGAAATAGTAATGGCACCTCCATGTCGAAAAGCCATACTAGGGAACCTCTCAAACTGTACTATGAGAAGACGTGAGAAGTAATCAGCAGCAATAACGAATAGAGATGGCGATATAGAATCTCCCTGCCTAAGTCCCCTCGAAGAAGGAAAGAAACCACATGGCCGCCCATTAAGGAGCACCGAGAACATACAGCCAGAGACACATCTCCTGATCCTATCAATCCACAACCGATCAAAGCCAAAGCTATCCAGCACAGAGTAGAGAAATCCCCAGTCCATGCGATCATATGCTTTAGCCATATCGAGCTTCAGCATAGTATTGCCTCCTCTAACTTTATCATCCAAAGTATATAGGAGCTCCTGAGTCAATAAGACATTATCCCCAATAAGCCTACCAGGGATAAAACCACTCTGCTGAGGAGAGATAATACGGGGCAGTAGTAAGCTGAGTCTGGTGTTCAGAAGCTTAGTGATAAGCTTATTGAACACTGTGCACAAGCTGATAGGTCTAAAATCAGTCCACCTGCAGGATCCATCCCTCTTAGGGACCAGAACAATAGAGGTAGCAGCAAACCCCCTAGGAAAAACTCCTCCCTCAAAGAAATCCTTGACTGCACTGGCAACATCATCCCTAATAATATCCCAACACTGCTGAAAGAACAAGGATGAGAAACCGTCTGGACCTGCGACACTGTCAGAATCAATGCTGAATACCGCCTCCCGTATCTCATCAATCGAAGGGGGGCGGTTTAGTGCCATATTGTCCTCATCCGTCACAAGTCTGGGTATGATGTCAGCACGAATGGCCTCCACAGGCTGCGAAGAAGAAGACAGCAAATCCTGGAAAAAAGAAATAGCAGAAGCCTGAATATCCTCAGCAGCAGATAGGACCTCCCCATACTGGCTCGTAATAGATCTAATACGTGATCTAATCCGACGTCCCTGAACCATCGCATGGAAGTATCGAGTGTTGTGATCACCCTCACACACCCAGCGTGAACCGGCCTTCTGCTTCCAAAATCCCTCCTCAATAGCTAAGGTCCGGTTCAAAGCAGCCTGTGCCTGATGCAGAGAGTCACGACGCTCAGGCGTAGGGTCCAAATCGTAATCAATCTCCAGCTCATCAACCCTGCGCTCAGCATCCCTCACCATCTGGAACACATCCCTGAACACATGTCTATTCCACCAACGAAGCCCCTGTTTCAGCCTGAAGAACTTCTCCCACAGAGCAGCCATACCCGTAAGATGAGTGGGTAATGACAACTTCTGGGATACGAAGGCTGAAAAATCATGATGTTTGGTCCAAACATTAAGGAACCGAAACGGCCTAGGTCCCAAGTCATCCTCATCGTCCCAGTGAAGCAAAAGCGGCGCATGATCGGATGACGTCCGATTCAGGTGTCTGACGGTAAGCCGATGACAAAATGAAGCCGCTGCCGAATTAATCAAAATCCTGTCCAATCTCTTCCAAACCCGACCATTGGTCCAAGTGTACCTGCTGCCAATGAACCCAGCATCCTCCAAACCACAATCCATCATCATCTCTGAGAAAGCTGTAGTACCTCTGTCCCTGGTTTTATGACCCGTGCGCTCACCATCGTGAGCAATGACGTTAAAGTCTCCCCAAACTATCCACGGACCATCTACATCGAGGGAGATGTGGTGAAGACTCGTCCACAAGTCCCTCCTGCCAGAAGCAGTACAAGCAGCATACACAGGAGTCAAAAAAATAGGACGTGAGAGTCTGGGATCCTCAACTCTAATGTGCAGATACTGGAGATTATCATCCAATGAAGTAACAGTAGTCGCAGAATCCCAGAATGCCCAAATCTTCCCTGATGAATTCTGCGTCCCAGTATCGAAGCGAAGCAAACGTATGATGTAATCAAATCCCTCCTGAAGTACAAAGCGCTCTAGGATAATCAACAAATAAACTTTATGAAGCTGAACCAACCTCTTAAGGCGCCTGCGAGTAGCTGAGCTAGCTACACCCCTCACATTCCAAATGATGACACTCATCGAGACCGGGGGCGTGAGGTATCCAATGACCGACTCCTGGTCGTCATCCGAGCAGGTGGTAATCTAGTATCAGCGGCACGCGGGTGTTTCTTCCGAGTGATCGGAATAAACCCATCATCCTCAGTACGCTGAGTCAGACCAACTAAATCATCAGTCGAAGATCTCCGAAAATTTCCTTGCTGGTGAACCTCCAACTGGGCAGTACTCTCAGTGTCAGAATGATCACCAGAGTCCGAAGGGACAGATGCCTCCAAGTTCTGATGGCAGATGGGAGGAGTTTCAGAAGGAACCGCTGCAAGAGAACCAACAGGCTGAGCCACACCCTCATCAGAGGCCTGCTGCCTCAAAAGAATATCAGCGAGCAGCGGATCAGAAAAAGAAGCTGGGGCGATACTGATAGATGGAACAGCCACAAGAGGCGGCGTCATGGTGAGAGAACTCTGCTGCGGGAAAGACTGGACCATAGGCAAAACAAAACCTGTAGGAGGATGCTGCTGAGCAACAGTCGAAGTAGGAGCCTGAATATAAACTGGCTGAACTGAAGTAGATAAACCAACTTTCTAGGCTGGTCCTCAGTCAAAATCCCCTTACCCTTATCCTTCATCCTATCAACAGGCTTCATAGGAGGGGCAGAAGTAGTAGGAACAGAATCAGTGGGAACTGAAGAAGATGGAGGAGCAGTAACAACAACAGTAGGTTTTCCAATCAAGCATTTATCCAAGCTGTGACCCAAATGTCTGCATCGATTGCAAAAAATCAGCTTCTTATCATAAGCAACAGGCTGCCAATACCCCGGATATTTCTCACGCTGAATCCATATGCGGTCCGGAAGAGCAAAGGACAAATCAACCTCAATGCAGACCCTGACCTCACTAGGCCTCCTCAAATCAGTAGTAGCCTCATCAATACGTAGCGGAGTCCCAATAGCCCGAGCTAAAGCAAATAAAGCACCCTTTGCACGAAAGTGTATGGGCAAAAGTGGGAAAGAAACCCAAACAGGGACAATAGGGCTCTCATGCGCAGGGTTAAATCCAGGAGTCCATTTGATGGCCCTCATAAGGCACCCATCAATATACCAGGACGGCTTGAGGAAAAGCCGAGCATAATCATCCTCGTGCGATAAATGAATAAGAATGTGGTGTGCATCAATTAAACCAATGGAAAAATTACCACAAAATCCAAATTTAAGGAAGCTCTCCCGTACCTTAATGATAGGAGGCTTCCTGTTAATGAATTTGCCAACAAGTGTGAACTTGTACGGCGCAGCCAAAAATTGCTCATCCTCATCATCAAATATAACAGCAGGTTCATTCAAGTGTAATGAGGGGGTCTTAGTAGCAAACCTGTGGAGGAAGGAGTCCGGGGGAGACTGTGTGACTGATGCAAATGATTTATTCTGGCTCCTTTCAGTCTGAGTAATGGATGGCTTTCCAGCCAAAGCAACCGCATATGAAACTTTATTCTGGGCTGGCATACCTGTAGCTGTAGTAGATGTTTCAGTAGCTCGAAGGGGAGCTGCATTACCACGTGGGGGAGCCCGAGGGGCCAGGGGTTGCCCACGTGGTTGAGGCCACCGTCCATCCCGAGGTGGTGCAGCAACAACAAAAGGAACATTACCCTTTTCCAAATTAACCAGAGGTGCCTTTCCAATAGGCTTCGGGGCTGCCAAATCAGAAGGAGCAGGCTTGGAGACTTGGGCTGAGGCATTGGCAGCAGAATTATCAGCCTCGTTGTGCGTGTTCAAAGGCACGCTTCCCAATGAAGTGGAACAGGGAGAATTATTTACAAAGGGAGTGACCCCACCCATTTTTTGCTGCTCAGGAGCTGATGGAACAGGTTGCATGATCAGATTCGCTGCAGAAAGAACTTTTATTGCTGCCTCGATTTGCGTGCTAGAAGGCACGAATCCCAATGTGGAGGTACCAAGAACATTAGACGAAGTGGGGATTTGGGGCTGCTGAGTTCAGTGGTGGTACTGGTTGGCCGAGATTCTGTCCAGAAATCCCAGAATTCCCTGCCTCAAAGTGCGTGCCATTATGCACAAATCCCAATGCATCTCGAATCACAACATTTTTTGGGATTGATGACATTTCCATGGTTTTCAGGTGTTCTGGAGCTGATGGTGATGGTTTCAGCCCAGAATTCGCACCAGAGTGTTCTGCCTCGAAGTGCGTGCCCAAACTCACATTTTTCAACGTAGAATTCACCCCACAATTGACAGAATAGAGGGGATTTGATATCATTTCCATGGTTTGCAGGTGCTCTGGAGCCAATGGTGATGGTGTCAGATTCAGATTCGAACCAGAATCCGCTGCCTCGTTATTCGTGCCAAAAGGCACGTTTTCCAATGTTGCAAATTGCTCAAAATTGGTAGGAATTATACCTACCCCAGGGTAAATTGGGTGCTCTAAAACCAATGGAGGATGTCCCATGACGAAATTTTGACCAGAAACAGCTGAAACAGGGGCCTCGAAATTAGGGCTTGAGGGCACAATTCCCAATGTGCAATTGGCATCAAAATTGGACGAAACCAGGTTGTATCCAGGGGTTTTAGACCCTTCTGAAACCATTGGAATGGTCTGCAAAGCCTGAATCAAAGTGCTACTATCAAAACTGGAAGTCCCTAAAACCGTACCTAGGGTTTGAGGAAAAACCCTAGGCGCCACCAAAGTTGAATCTGCAGGATGGAGGCTAAATTGGTGAGGAATAGAGGGTGGTGGATGAACGCCATATGAAGGAGGATGGGTTGGTGGTGGTCCACGACCGGAAATTGCAAGAACGACGCCGGAAAGTGGATGGCTAGGGTTCGGGTTTATGGTGTCTTGGGGAAGAAAATCAAGATTTTGGGCATGGCTTGGTGGAATTGGTTGGATTGGAAGATGATATATTGGTAGTGGAGGGATACCGCCGGCTTGGGTGGCGGCGGCGAGGGAGGTGGTTCCGGCGGTTTTGGAGGCGGGGTTGCCATGGGGTGGAGAAATCGCCAAAATCGCCCTAGGGTAGAGAGAAAACGGCGGCGGCGGTTTTGGTTTGGTTTAGGGTTAGGGTTTTAGGGTTTAGGGTTTAGGGTTTTTTTTTATTTTTTAAAACCACACGTAGGTGGCGATTTTTATAGATTTTCAACAACAACAAGTACAGACGAGGGGGGGCATAACCAAAGCCCTCGCCAGAAAAGCAAAACATCAACAAAACACAACAAACAACACACACACACGGAAAAACATCACAATCCTAGTCCACCTATCCAATAGAGGGATAGATGTTTATTGACAAACCAACAACCCAACACCACATGACGCATAGGAGGTGAAAGGAGGCAGGCATCAAGCCCAAAACCTCACAACTGGCTTGAAGCCACTTCAGAATTCATCAAACCCCACGTCCTCGTCTTCACTGTCTGAAAGTTCCCGGAGGCCATCAAAGGCTTTTGCTCTCAGGTATCCATAAAACTTAGTAAGTTCCAACGCAGACATTCTATGATATTGTTCACGCAGGATTCGTCTCTTAATTTGCAAATGCTCCAGCGCACTATGCCTGGCAATCTCATCACGGTATTGCTCTGCAAGGCGGATCATAGCACGAATTGGGAAAAACCTGATATGTTCAATTTCAAAAAGGTTGCACTCGAAAAGTCCCTCAAAGAAATTCTCCAGTACCGCATTACTTGTATGGAGTGAGTCCATGTACATAAGAGGATGATGTAAAATGTCCAGCAAAGCATCTTGAGAGTCGTCATCCATCAGTTGAAAATCATAAACTTCCAGTTTATGGTGTATCCTAGCATACACCATAAGCAAGGCAGGCTCCACAATTATTCTCATATTCTCAAGCCGAGTCGGATGATACACTGTGACAATAAACTTCTCAGCTTTTGTTCCTTTGATTTTGATAGTCGGGCGTCCATCAATTTGGCTGGTATCTCCTTCTGGTTGTGCAACCGGTATCACCTGGAACAAATGAGGGAGTGGAGAAAGAAGCAACAGCCCATTGTTTTCACCTTGAACCTGCACAGGAAACAGATTGGGGGAGGGATTATTAGCCATAGCCGAAGCAGGGAGTTTAGAGGAGCAACAGACGGATGAGTGGGGTGCGTGGCTGAAATGAGTTGGGTTGTGTGTTTTATGGATTCGGGTGGGGGGTGAATAAATGAAGTTCAAGGTGGGTGAGGAAAATTAAATCCGGAATCTCAGTGCTAGCATAGGCAGTACCAGCAGACCAGGAGGGAGAAGAGGCATGTGCCAGCTCCAGAGTGTTCAGTGAATGGTGGTCATTAAATGGCATTAAAGGAAGATGGTTGGGTGTATGAGGGTATCATGGGTATTGATGATGGTCAAAGGCTGGTACGTTTTGGCAGGATGGGAGGCTTGGTAGAAAGCAGAGAGTGGGGGATGAAAATCTGGGAAGAACCATTATCACGGTCAAAGGACTCATGATTGCAGCTTTAACTGTGGCAATTTGGAAGAGGAGCATTAAAGAATCATTTTGCAGAAAGTTTGACCGGTTCAGCTAAATCGATGGAAAGTTGAGGAGAGGCAGCTGGCAGAATCAGTTTGCAGAGGAAAAAGGCTGGCCATTGGTACAAAGGGTCAAGCATGAATGGAAAGGCTACGTTAAAAGTGCAAGAAGTACTGATCATCAATGTTCAACAAATCGTATTGATGGGAGCTCAGTTTTGTCCAGACTCACTATACTTCTGATCCCACCAGGTGCACTGTTATCTTCAAAAAATTTACTGCCTCTTGCCATACCTCCTTCTTCAGCAAGATAGTCTGCCACCCAATTCCCTTGTCTAAAGATATGTGTGATATTCGCCGCCCCTTCAGTAATAACTTTTTTGATTTCCTGCATATACTTCTCCAGTTTCCATGGTCCCCTGTCAATTCCTTCAATAATCCGAATAAGTTGCAAACTATCTGTTTCCACCATCAAGTTCTTCATCTCCAACGGTTTGCATCTTTTAAGTCCAGCAGCTAACGCCTTGCATTCAGCTTCTAATACCGTTCCAAAGCCAAAATAATCCTGGTATGCCCAAACCAGGTTTCCCTCGCTGTTTCTAAGGATTCCCCCTCCAGCAATTTCCCCCGTAATCTCATTTCTGTAACCATCAGTATTAAGTTTCATCCTCCCCAGAGGTGGCAGCTTCCATCGAACAACTTTCACCGGCAAGAATTTTCTGACATTAATTTTGAAATATTCAGCATGCCTCTCATCACCCTTCCAATCCTTCACATTCATGATATTACCTTCATTCAACGTTCGAATCATATATTCAATCCTCCCAATAATTCTGTCAGCACTCATGGGTATATTTCTGTGTTTAGCATCGTTTCTCTCCACCCAAAGGAACCACAAAGTTAAAAGTGGCAAGATGGATCGAATATGCCCTGGTTTTGCCCATTTGGTAGATTTCATCCAGTAGTTATAAAGGACTCTGGGTCGGTGGCACTCAAAGTAGTCCACCTCAAAAATTCTACTGAAATGCGTCCAGACCTTGACTGCAATTTGATAATTTATGAAGAGATGTTTGATTGTCTCAGCATGCTCACAACATTGACATTTAGAGGCCAAAGATATTCCCATCTTGTGTATGATGATTTCTTCCACTGCCACCCATTCATGCCAGAGTTTCCAGATGAAGATAGAGATTTTTTTTGGGATAGTTTTATGCCAAATAAACTTCCATTGTTCATATTCCGGTCTTCTATTCCTAATTCGATCCCACATGTCTGCAATTTTAAAAAACCCATTGTTGGAGTACTTCCAGATCATTTCATCTTCCTTTCTCTGATCCACCTTCTTTTCATTGAGCTCAATCGCAATCTGGTTAGGAATCATATTCCATATTTCTTCCTTCCATGCATTATCCTCCCAGTACTCCCAGACTTTCTTTGATGGAATGTTTTGACATGACAGATTTTCAGCAAGTGTGAAGTCCCCGAGCCATCTGTCTCTCCAGAAATGAATATCACCTTTTCCCACTTTCCAAAGAATCCCTTCATCACAACTTTTGGCTCCTTTCAAAAGCCTTTTCCATCCTGGGGAATCAATTCCTTTATTTTGGATAGTACTAGGATGAGCTCCTTTGCAATATTTATTGCTCATGACTTCAGCCCAGAGGGATTTCCTTTCTCTAAATCTCCACCATAATTTTCCTGAAAAACATGCAATAACTTCTGACAGTAATCTAGTTCCAATCCCTCCTTCCCTCACTGGCTTACAAAATTCCTGCCATTTTGCCCAATGTATCTTCCTTCCATGTTTACCGTCTCCCCAGAAGAAACTGGCAATGATTTGTTCAATCCTATACACAACCGTCTGTGGTGCATGCATAATTTGGACTGAGTAAATAGGTATTGATTCTAGCACACTTTTAATGAGGACCAACCTCGCTCCCTGAGATAAGCAGTTCTTCTCCCAACCAGCAATCTTGTTTTTAATCTGCTGCAAAATCCTATCGAACAAATAGACACGCTTGTTCCCAACGAATAAAGGCATACCCAGATACATTGTTGGGAGTGTGATTCTTCTGAATGTAGTAAGTCCCTCCAATTTCTCCATCAATTTTCGATTAGCCTTTTCGTTGACAATAAAACCACTCTTCAATCGATTAACTTTCTGCCCAGACACCCGTTCGTAATCCGCGAGTAGTTTAAGGATATTTTTGATGGCTAATGCATTCCCGTTGGAGAATATGATGATGTCATCAGCGAAAGCAAGATGTGTAATAGGAACTTCCCCTCCATAATTAAAGAGCCATGACTTTTTCCTTTCAAACAGATCATTAAGGTTACGAGAAAGAACTTCAGCAGTAATAATGAACAAAGCTGGTGTAATGGGGTCCCCCTGCCTTAACCCCCGAAAGGATTGAAAGAATCCAACCTGTTCTCCATTAATAAGTACTGGGAACCAACATCGCTGAGTCATCCTCTTGATCATATCAATCCATTTCAAGTTAAAGCCAAATCGAATCAAGACTTGATCCAGGAAATTCCAGTTAACTCGGTCATACGCTTTGGTCATATCCAATTTCAACGCAATGTTGTGACCCCTAACCTTTTTATTGATACTATGCATGAGCTCCTGTGCAATTAGGATGTTATCTGAGATTGCTCTACTTTTCACAAAACCACTCTGATTATTCGAAATAATCTTTGGCAAGATCTTAGCAAGTCTTTCAGCAACAATTTTGGAAAGAATTCTATTGAAAACCGTACACAGGCTAATTGGTCTAAAATCCGACCAAGTTTTTGGATTTTCGGTTTTTGGGATTAGACTAATAGTGGTACTCGAGAAGCCTCGGTGCACAAACTGCCCATTAAAGACAGCACGAATAGCTCCACAAACATCCCCAGAGATAATATCCCAGCAGAGTTGGAAGAAGAGAGGCGTGAAACCATCAGGTCCAGCCACCTTGTCCCTATCCATGTTCATCACAGCAGCTTGCATTTCATCATCATTTGGGACCTTTAAGAGTTTCTCATTATCCTCTTCTATAATAACTCTCGGGATACAATTAAGCAACGAGTCATCAACTTGAGTGCCCTCGTCCTCGTACAATTTAGCAAAAAATTCAGTTGCTGCTCTTTTAATCTGTGATTCCTCAGTAATCGTACCTCCTTGATCATCAATAGTCCAGATTCTTTGTCTCTGTCTCCTACAACCCACAACTGCATGAAAATATTTTGTATTGTTCTCACCTTCTTTGAGCCATCTAATACCTGATTTTTGTCTCCAAAAGGATTCCTCCATCATCAGGGCACAATTAAGCGCAGCCTGAGCTTTATGTAGTTCTTCCCTATCCGTAGGCAGTCTTGTTTCATCAAACATTTTCTCTCTACTAGTAACAATGGCCTCTGCTTCTCTAACTCAACAATGAACATTCCCAAAAACCTCCTTATTCCAAATACGCAGAGCTTTCTTCAATTTAGACAACTTGTTCCACAAAAGCATCATGCCATTTCCAACTTCTGCCTTAGACCAATGATATTCCACGAATTTCAGAAAACCATGGTGTTTAGTCCATGCATTGAAAAAACGAAATGAGGATAGTCTACATTTTTGTTTATTTATAAACTCCACAACCAAAGGGCTATGGTCGCTTCCATTCCTGTTAAGGATGCTAATTTTGCAATTATCCATACTGGTAGCAAACGCCACATTACCCAGCACTCTATCAAGTCTCTCCCAAAGTCTTCCATTAGTCCATGTAAACTTAGCTCCAACACCCCCCAAATCAACCAGTCCACATTCAAAAATCATCTGGGCAAACTCCTCCGCCTGTTTAAATCTTTTAATCTTCCCATCACTACGTTCAGCACAGTTAATCACACAATTAAAATCTCCTCCAACTAACCATTTCCCGGAGTGATTATCAGCAATATTCTTGAGATCAGTCCACAACCTACGACGTTCCACATACGAACAACTTGCGTAAACCACTGTCATAAGAGTCTTTCCAGCCTTGGTGGAATCAGTAACTTCCACATTCAAACTTTGATCAGTATCGAAAATCACATTACATTCAACATTACTTCTCCACAGAATCCAGATCTTCCCGTTTTTATTCACACAATTTTTGAAAGCCAATTTTGAAAGGAAACTGGCGAATTTTACAACAATCTACAAAAGGTTCCAGGATTGCCAAAACATCAATTTTATGTTCTTTGGAGAGAAATTTGATTCTTCTTCTGGTATTACTCTTTGCAGCCCCCAGAATATTCCAAAAGAGACAATTAATCATAAGAACATTAGATGGAAGGGCACTTGATTGGCCCATACTTATTGGATCGTTTGTAGTGTGAGTTTGTAGGGCTTTTAGAGTAGCCCAAAGTGTCATAGCCCCACGAAATTTTTTTACCTTGGGCTTTAAGATATCTTTCCTCGAGTAGACCATCTTTATAATCTGGGCTTTCAATATCAATATCATCCCTCCTATTTTCAACACAACAAACCGGTTCCTGAAGGCCCATATCCGTCAGCATCTGAAATGGGTTATCACAAAGCATTTCTTCTTGATAGGCCATATTCAAGTCAGTATCCAAACTCGCAGGGCCCACAAAAGGAACTAACATCCAACTATTATGGTCCGAATAACCCATCTGGTTAAGATCTTGCTTTTCCAATTTTCGAAATTT
Organism: Ligustrum vulgare; assembly: GCA_963555705.1. NCBI lineage: Eukaryota > Viridiplantae > Streptophyta > Magnoliopsida > Lamiales > Oleaceae > Ligustrum > Ligustrum vulgare. The sequence goes on along the minus strand of OY743172.1, from coordinate 25,588 downwards.
TTGTTTTTTCTTCTTCCCATTCCTCGAAACACTGTTGCCTTCATAATTACTAACAACTGTCAAAGGTTCAGAACTGTTCTCTTTCCCAAGGTCAAAGCTTCCACCTGTCAGTGTTAACTTTCTCCCATTATCCTTATCTGTAGCAATTTTCGTTTCCTTTTCACCAACCACCTTTTGAAGACCCATTCTATCACCTCCTGCATGCTGTTGACATCCTGTATCCATCCCCACATGTGTTCCATTTCCAGTCACCTTTTCCACATCAGTATCCCTTACATCCTTTCCCTTTCCCAAGGTATTAGGATTCTGTCTGTGTATAGTATCTGGTAAATCGATTTCCTCGGAAATCAAATTATTTCTGTCAGAGTTTGGCAGGTCAGATTGAGTTGAGTCCGACCCACGCGCCTCCATCGGTTCCACCATTGCTGGTAAACCTTCAGCTTGTTTTTTCACCAGAGTTTCCCGTGTAAACTTTTCCGGCTTCTCCTTCTTGTTCCAGAAACATGCTTCTCTACCATGTCCCAGGTGTAGGCAAACATCACAGTATCATGGTAAATTTTCATATCTTATCTTTTGCCAAAAACCACCTTTATCCATCCCAATCCAAATCCTCTGAGGTTTTGATTTAGAGACATCCATTTCGACACAGATTCTGGCTTCACTCGGCCTAGTGAGCATTGTAGTTGGTTTATCCAAACAAAAAGGTCTACCTAAAGATGAGACAATTGAAAATAGAGCATTTTTATTCTGAAAGAAAATGTATGGTAATCCTGGCAGTGCAACCCAAACCGGAACAACCGGAGATTCTCTTGAGGGGTGAAAATCTCTATTCCACTTAAGCACTCTCATAGGAGCTCCTCTTATAAACCAGACCGGCTTTAAAAACATCCTTTGATAATCTTCTTGCAAATAAAAATGTATGATGATATGTTTAGAGTCCACCAGACCCAGAACATAATTTCCTTTAAATCTGATTTTCCTGAAGGATTCCCTCACTTGTTCCATACTAGGTTTAGCATGTGAAAATTTTCCAATAAGAACATACTGCGCCATAGCCTCCAAGCTTTCCAAGTGTTCCTTTGAGAAGTGTATACCTGGTTCTCCTTCATGTAGAAATGGAGTAAGAATCCTGAAACCTTCCTCCTTCTCTGGCTGGGCTTTCGACTGGACTGCCTCAATATATGACAGCTTCTTGAATCCACCTCCCACCTTCCCACTCGAGGTAGAAGCCTCACTGTGCAAAGGCGGGAATGCTTTTTCAAAATCTTGCAGCTCCTCATATTCGTCAGAAGACTTCCTCTTCTCACTAGAAAGCTTTGCCTTACCTTTAGCGACCTGGGGATTAGCCGTACCAGTTGAAGGGACCGGTTTTGACCGGGGCTCAGAAGGTTTTCCGGTGAAGGCATTATTAACGTCAGGGATTTTATTTGTTAGCACCAGAGGGTTACCAACAAAAGCTTTCTCCGGTGGCGGCGTAGGGTCACCACCGGGCGGGTTAGGTGACGGAGGGGGGGGGGGAGTTTCCCCCATAAGGGAAATGAGGGAGGGGAAAAACTAGAGAGAAGGAGGAGAGAAAAATCCTAGAGAGAGAAAGTTGGTTTGGGGTTTTTTGGGGTTTAGAGTTTAGGGTTTAGGGGTTAGGGTTAGGGGTTTAGGGTTTGGGTTTGGGGTTTAGGTTTGGGGTTTGGGGTTTGGGGTTTGGGGTTTAGGGTTTAGGGTTTCGGGTTTTTTTTTTATATCAATATCATAAATTTATATCAGAAAATGCGAAACGACAAATAAAAGGAGGGGGGCAAGGACCTGACCTCCAGCAAATGTAAAGAACAACAATGAAAATAGCAAGTGAAAAAAGAGCAGAAAATACAATGAAGAATAAATGTGATTATGGGCATTCCCGGGGGAGGACCCTCATGTGTGGTGTCATGGACCTGGTCATACGTCTGCCTTGGTACATGTCCTCTTCATAGTAACGCTCGTAAAGGTCTGTGTACTCTGGATCACTACCTGAAGAAGGATGATGTTGAGGTCGTGGAGGATCTCTGGTGGCAAGAGGATCACCCACCCATGGGCCATGGGTAGGGCGGATGCAGGTGCCTCTGATCTCAAGATAGGGCCCATGTGTGATGTGGCTGTTGAAGTGACTGAGGGGACCTGTGGTGGAGGTGCTCCAGATGAAGAAGAAGATGGGGTAGCTGATGGTAAGTCTGCCTGAGTATTATGCATGCAGTCTCCTAGACCCATCCCATCAATGTCTCCCTGGATCAAAGCCTTCATCTTATCCTGTCTTGGGGGAGGAGCAGGAGTGGATGAAGGTGTGGAAGTCTGAGCAGAAGAGGGCTTGGCAGGTGGCTCTCCAAAAAGCTTGTGTACCAGATCTTCAATGGCAAATCTCAAGGTGCCTGTCATCTTCATGCCATGTAATCCCTTGAAGTGGTCAACCAGAAGATGCTTTGCCTTTGAATGCTCTGAACCTAACTCTGCGAGAAGACCCTGAGCGAAAACCTGTGTAGCTGTACCTGCTGACCCATGTACTGACTGTGCGGTCTCTGCAGATGGTGGAGAGCTACTGTGTGTGGCTGTGGGAAGTGCCTCTACAACTGGTGCTTGAAAAGAAGGGATGGGAGTTACCTCAATAGGAGCCGGTGTAGCCTCTGTCTGAACCTCTGGTATGATCTCAGCAGTAGGAGCGGGTAACTGAGGAGGTGAAGGGCAAGCCTCTGTGGTAGGCTCAATAACCGGAGGAGGCTCTGTTGTGATCTCAAGTGGAGTCTCTGGGAGCACCTCTATAGGTGTGGGTGCTGTCTCAATCACCTGTGCAACCAACTGGGTGACTGGAGGCGCAGTAGTGGAAGTAGTGGGGAAGGAAGTGGGGGCTGCTGAGACTGGAGCCCATCTCTTCTTCTGGATGGGAGGTGGAACTCTGGTTGCAGGCGCAGAAGTAGGTGGTGGTGCTGGTGGTGTAGGCTGAGCAGGTGCAGGTGCCGGTGCTGGTGGTTTCCCAATCTGACACTGAACATCTGAATGCCCCATGTTTCTACACCTGAGACAAAATACTGGCTTCTTATCATAGACAACTGGCTGCCAGTAACCTGGGACTTTCTGTCTCTGAATCCAAATCCGGTCAGGAAGCTCATACTCAAGATCAACCTCAATATAGACCCGAGCTTCACTAGGCCTTCGTAGGTCAGTAGTTGCCTCATCAATGCGAAGTGGGACCCCAATGGTCCTAGCGAGGGCAAACAAGGGCCCTTTGGCTCTAAAGTGGATCGGCAACAAAGGAAAGGACACCCAAATGGGAACAATAGGGGTCTCATGCTCTGGACTGAATCCTGATGTCCACTTACTGACCCTCATGAGACATCCCTCAATATGCCAAGATGGCCTCATGAATAGTCGTGAATAATCATCCTCATGTGTAAGGTGTAGCAGAATGTGTCGTGCATCAATAAGCCCAATGCTAAAATCACCTATAAATCCAAATTTATGAAAGCTTTCACGTACCTTAGAGATAGGAGGCTTTCTGTGGATGAATTTCCCAACAAGTGTGAACTTGTAAGGCTCAGCTAGGATATTCTCATCCTCCTCAGTAAAAGCAACTGCAGGTTCATTCAAATGTAGAAATGGTTCCTTAATAGCGAACCTGTGCAGTGTAGAGTCTGGTGGAGCCTGTGTGACTGATGCAAAAGATTTGTTCTGACTCCTAGCAACCTGAGTAATCGTGGGACGAGCAATCAAAGTTGCTGCGTATGACAATTTTGGAAGAGCCGGGGCAGGAACGACATAAACAGCAGCAGCAGCATTTTTCGATCGGCCAATTTCCGGTCGACCGTGTTTTGGTGCGGTCGATCGTGGACCGGTCGACCGGTCTTCTGTGCGGTCGACCGCACCTTTGGACGTTCGGTCGACCGAAAGTGATGTTCGGTCGACCGGACCCGCGACGGACTTCGGCAATTGATCTGAAAAAAGCGATTTTTCGGCCAAAAAAGGAGTTGGAGAGACCAAACCAGGGGTTTTTGATGCTTCTAAGATGATTGGTGATGATCCCATGGCCTGATTTTGAGCGAAACCATGTGTATTTCCAGATTCAAGCTTATGAACCCTAGTAGCCTCCTTCGTCGAATCTGCCACTTTGAGCGTTTGAATCAGCGAAAACTCTTCATGGACGTGTTCTCCCAGTATAGGAGAGGTGTCTTGTTGATGAATTGAGCCATGGGTATCGACGGGGAAGGATTTCTCAAATTGGGCATCAGTATGAACGATTTTTTGGCTCGATTTTGGGGCTGTTTTTGGATATGGATTGGTGGGGATTGTTGTAGATGTTATTCCACCAACATTAGTGACATTTTCCGGCAGAATAGGCGATGGTTCGGGGGGTTTGAATGGTGGTGCCTCCATGGGGGAAAAAATCCCCTTTTTTCTCCCCAAACCTAGAGAGAGTTTTTGGGTTTTTTTGTTTGGGTTTGGTTTCGGGTTTAGGGTTTAGGGGTTAGGGGTTAGGGTTTAGGGGTTAGGGTTTAGGGTTTAGGGGTTAGGGTTTAGGGTTTGGGGGTTTAGGGGTTTGGGTTTAGGGGCTTGGGTTTAGGGTTTGGGGTTTGGGGTTTAGGGTTTGGGGTTTAGGGTTAGGGTTAGGGGTTTAGGGGTTAGGGGTTTGGGTTTAGGGGTTTAGGATTTAGAGTTTAGGGGTTAGGGGTTTAGGGGTTAGGGGTTTAGGGGTTTAGGGTTTAGGGTTTTTTTTTTAATCAATATCATAATTTTATATCATAAAATGCGAAACTACAAATAAAAGGAGGGGGGCAAGGACCTGACCTCCATCAAATGAAAAGTACAACAATGAAAAAAGAGCAAGTGAGAAAAGTGCAGAAAAAACAATGTAGAAAGGACTCTCATATGCCCTGGTACATGTTCCCTCCATAGTAACGCTCGTAAAGGTCTATGGACTGGTTTAGGGTTTAGGGTTTGGGGTTTGGGGTTTGGGGTTTAGGGTTTAGGGTTTAGGGTTTCGGGGGTTAGGGTTCGGGGTTTAGGGTTCTGGGTTTCGGGTTTAGGGTTTAGGGTTTAGGGTTTAGAGTTTAGGGTTTAGGGGTTAGGGTTAGGGGTTTAGGGTTTGGGTTTGGGGTTTAGGTTTGGGGTTTGGGGTTTGGGGTTTAGGGTTTAGGGTTTCGGGTTTTTTTTTTTATATCAATATCATAAATTTATATCAGAAAATGCGAAACGACAAATAAAAGGAGGGGGGCAAGGACCTGACCTCCAGCAAATGTAAAGAACAACAATGAAAATAGCAAGTGAAAAAAGAGCAGAAAATACAATGAAGAATAAATGTGATTATGGGCATTCCCGGGGGAGGACCCTCATGTGTGGTGTCATGGACCTGGTCATACGTCTGCCTTGGTACATGTCCTCTTCATAGTAACGCTCGTAAAGGTCTGTGTACTCTGGATCACTACCTGAAGAAGGATGATGTTGAGGTCGTGGAGGATCTCTGGTGGCAAGAGGATCACCCACCCATGGGCCATGGGTAGGGCGGAATGCAGGTGCCTCTGATCTCAAGATAGGGCCCATGTGTGATGTGGCTGTTGAAGTGACTGAGGGGACCTGTGGTGGAGGTGCTCCAGATGAAGAAGAAGATGGGGTAGCTGATGGTAAGTCTGCCTGAGTATTATGCATGCAGTCTCCTAGACCCATCCCATCAATGTCTCCCTGGATCAAAGCCTTCATCTTATCCTGTCTTGGGGGAGGAGCAGGAGTGGATGAAGGTGTGGAAGTCTGAGCAGAAGAGGGCTTGGCAGGTGGCTCTCCAAAAAGCTTGTGTACCAGATCTTCAATGGCAAATCTCAAGGTGCCTGTCATCTTCATGCCATGTAATCCCTTGAAGTGGTCAACCAGAAGATGCTTTGCCTTTGAATGCTCTGAACCTAACTCTGCGAGAAGACCCTGAGCGAAAACCTGTGTAGCTGTACCTGCTGACCCATGTACTGACTGTGCGGTCTCTGCAGATGGTGGAGAGCTACTGTGTGTGGCTGTGGGAAGTGCCTCTACAACTGGTGCTTGAAAAGAAGGGATGGGAGTTACCTCAATAGGAGCCGGTGTAGCCTCTGTCTGAACCTCTGGTATGATCTCAGCAGTAGGAGCGGGTAACTGAGGAGGTGAAGGGCAAGCCTCTGTGGTAGGCTCAATAACCGGAGGAGGCTCTGTTGTGATCTCAAGTGGAGTCTCTGGGAGCACCTCTATAGGTGTGGGTGCTGTCTCAATCACCTGTGCAACCAACTGGGTGACTGGAGGCGCAGTAGTGGAAGTAGTGGGGAAGGAAGTGGGGGCTGCTGAGACTGGAGCCCATCTCTTCTTCTGGATGGGAGGTGGAACTCTGGTTGCAGGCGCAGAAGTAGGTGGTGGTGCTGGTGGTGTAGGCTGAGCAGGTGCAGGTGCCGGTGCTGGTGGTTTCCCAATCTGACACTGAACATCTGAATGCCCCATGTTTCTACACCTGAGACAAAATACTGGCTTCTTATCATAGACAACTGGCTGCCAGTAACCTGGGACTTTCTGTCTCTGAATCCAAATCCGGTCAGGAAGCTCATACTCAAGATCAACCTCAATATAGACCCGAGCTTCACTAGGCCTTCGTAGGTCAGTAGTTGCCTCATCAATGCGAAGTGGGACCCCAATGGTCCTAGCGAGGGCAAACAAGGGCCCTTTGGCTCTAAAGTGGATCGGCAACAAAGGAAAGGACACCCAAATGGGAACAATAGGGGTCTCATGCTCTGGACTGAATCCTGATGTCCACTTACTGACCCTCATGAGACATCCCTCAATATGCCAAGATGGCCTCATGAATAGTCGTGAATAATCATCCTCATGTGTAAGGTGTAGCAGAATGTGTCGTGCATCAATAAGCCCAATGCTAAAATCACCTATAAATCCAAATTTATGAAAGCTTTCACGTACCTTAGAGATAGGAGGCTTTCTGTGGATGAATTTCCCAACAAGTGTGAACTTGTAAGGCTCATCTAGGATATTCTCATCCTCCTCAGTAAAAGCAACTGCAGGTTCATTCAAATGTAGAAATGGTTCCTTAATAGCGAACCTGTGCAGTGTAGAGTCTGGTGGAGCCTGTGTGACTGATGCAAAAGATTTGTTCTGACTCCTAGCAACCTGAGTAATCGTGGGACGAGCAATCAAAGTTGCTGCGTACGACAATTTTGGAAGAGCCGGGGCAGGAACGACAGAAACAGCAGCAGCAGCATTTTTCGATCGGCCAATTTCCGGTCGACCGTGTTTTGGTGCGGTCGATCGTGGACCGGTCGACCGGTCTTCTGTGCGGTCGACCGCACCTTTGGACGTTCGGTCGACCGAAAGTGATGTTCGGTCGATCGGACCCGCGACGGACTTCGGCAATTGATCTGAAAAAAGCGATTTTTCGGCCAAAAAAGGAGTTGGAGAGACCAAACCAGGGGTTTTTGATGCTTCTAAGATGATTGGTGATGATCCCATGGCCTGATTTTGAGCGAAACCATGTGTATTTCCAGATTCAAGCTTATGAACCCTAGTAGCCTCCTTCGTCGAATCTGCCACTTTGAGCGTTTGAATCAGCGAAAACTCTTCATGGACGTGTTCTCCCAGTATAGGAGAGGTGTCTTGTTGATGAATTGAGCCATGGGTATCGACGGGGAAGGATTTCTCAAATTGGGCATCAGTATGAACGATTTTTTGGCTCGATTTTGGGGCTGTTTTTGGATATGGATTGGTGGGGATTGTTGTAGATGTTATTCCACCAACATTAGTGACATTTTCCGGCAGAATAGGCGATGGTTCGGGGGGTTTGAATGGTGGTGCCTCCATGGGGGAAAAAATCCCCTTTTTTCTCCCCAAACCTAGAGAGAGTTTTTGGGTTTTTTTGTTTGGGTTTGGTTTCGGGTTTAGGGTTTAGGGGTTAGGGGTTAGGGTTTAGGGGTTAGGGTTTAGGGTTTAGGGGTTAGGGTTTAGGGTTTGGGGGTTTAGGGGTTTGGGTTTAGGGGCTTGGGTTTAGGGTTTGGGGTTTGGGGTTTAGGGTTTGGGGTTTAGGGTTAGGGTTAGGGGTTTAGGGGTTAGGGGTTTGGGTTTAGGGGTTTAGGGTTTAGAGTTTAGGGGTTAGGGGTTTAGGGGTTAGGGGTTTAGGGGTTTAGGGGTTAGGGGTTTAGGGTTTAGGGTTTAGGGTTTAGGGTTTAGGGTTTAGGGTTTAGGGTTTAGGGTTTAGGGTTTAGGGTTTAGGGTTTAGGGTTTAGGGTTTAGGGTTTAGGGTTTTAGGGTTTAGGGTTTAGGGTTTAGGGTTTAGGGTTTAGGGTTTAGGGTTTAGGGTTTAGGGTTTAGGGTTTAGGGTTTAGGGTTTAGGGTTTAGGGTTTTAGGGTTTAGGGTTTTAGGGTTTAGGGTTTAGGGTTTAGGGTTTAGGGTTTTTTTTTTTTTTTTTTTTTTTTTTTTTTTTTTTTTTTTTTTTTGAGCCGTTCACAGTTTATCCTCGTGCGGGCCAGGAGCTAACATTAAAATGAAATAGTACATGTATGGAGGGGGGCATAGACCTGACCTCCGAGCGAAAGCAAATGTAGCAACTGAATAAAGCAAAATGTAAGAAATAAAAAAGGGGAAAACATGCCCCAAACAAGAAATAAAAGATGAAACCAAGACTAGAGTCCTCTGAAGCTGGGGAGCCCGTGTCTGTCAATCTGTAGGAGTGCCCTGATGTTACGTGGTAGATCCTGTGGTCCATACTCTCTGTAAGCTCTGAAATCCCATCCCTCAGAAGCAAGCGAGTCAGCAACCTGATTACCCTCACGATAGATGTGGGAGATAGTGCCCCTGTCCATATGAAGAATATTCCTGATCTGTCGAAGAATCCCCTGAATCTGCCAAGGTCCGCCCGTTCTGGTGATACAATGAATAGCCACTGTAGAGTCAGCCTCAATCCAAATAGATGTGATACCCAGTCTGCGAGCAAGAATAATTCCATCAAGGATAGCACGCAGCTCAGCCTCTAATATAAGACAGTCTCCATAGAAAGCTGAGAATGCCCTAACACACTGTCCATCATGGCCCCTGATAATACCCCCTCCACTAGAAAAGCCATCCTTGACGCAACCATCAGTGTTAAGCTTGTAGGCTCCCACTGATGGAGTGCGCCAAAGGACCAAGATAGGAGGTGAGGGAGTTTGGGGGGCAAAAGAAATACCAAACAGTGGTGCAATAGTCATATCTCCTCGCCAATGCTGCGGTCTGAATAGCCGCCCCGTATGTAAGAATGAGAGCATCCGGTAGATTCTCCAAATAATCCTTCGTGCCTCCATCTGAATGCCCCTATGCTTCGCATCATTCCTCTCAGTCCAAAGAAACCAAAAAATCAATAGAGGAATAATGGTGCGAATGTGACCCAGCCTCACATGACACCCTGAATATCTCCAATGCTGGAATCTCTGCCTGACATCCTCATCCTGAATCATGGTTATCCGAAAAATATTCCCAAAGTGGCTCCAGACCTGATCTGAAATCGAACTGCCAGTAAAGATATGTGTAAGAGTCTCAATTTGTGCGCAGCACTGACATCGAGAAGCCAAGTGACAAGCAATCCGCTTCTGAATAACCGTGTCAACGGGGATGAGCCCCTGCCATAGTCTCCAAATGAAAAAAGAAACGGTGACAGGCAGTACAGAAGTCCACATCAAGCGAAAAGAATCCAGGGTCTGCCTCCCTGTCCGGACCAACTGCCAAGCAGACTTGGTAGCAAATCTACCATCTGATGTATCCCTCCAAACAATCTGATCAGGGGCATCAACACACAATGGAATCGCCCCAATCTGCTCTGCCATAACCGGTGGAAGGATCTGAAGGAGCCTGTCTATATCCCAACCAGCGACATCAAAAAATTCATACACCCTCTCCGATGTATGGAGCCTATCAGGAAAACGTGCAGCCAAAGTAGTGTCCCCCATCCAACAATCATGCCAAAAGAATATCTGTCCAGCTCCAAGGTGCCACGCAATATGTGGCTCAGCCTGCGAACACGCCCTCTTCAACCTCTTCCATGTAGGGGAGGCTGAGTGTGGAATAGCAGCAAAGGAGGGATGCGTCCCCACACAATATTTGCCCAGTAGAAACTGAGCCCAAAGAGATCTCTGAGAGCGAAAGAGCCACCAAAGCTTCAACGAGAAAGCATCAGCATTGTCCTGAAGTCTCCTGAAGCCAAGTCCCCCCTCATCAGTAGGAAGGCATAGATCCTTCCATCTCCGCCAGTGTAATCTATGTGCATGGTCCCTGGAATCCCAAAGGAAACGTGCAAAGATGCTCTCGATTTTCTTCAGAACAGCCTTAGGAGGTTGTAGGATCTGAAGGAGGTATAATGGGAGAGAGCCGAGGACTGATCTAACCAAAGTAATGCGTCCTCCAGGGGAAAGCAATCGTGATGCCCACCCAGAAATCCTGCTCCTGACCTTCTGAATAAGGTCATCATAAAGAAAGGATCTCTTGGCCCCCTTATATAAAGGGACCCCCAAATAAGTGAACGGCTGCTGCTGGTGTCTGAAACCCGTGAGGTGCTCGAGCCGTCTTATCTGACTAGTAGACGCCCGTCTGGGGAGGATAAGTCCACTCTTATCCCTGTTCACCAACTGGCCAGAAACCCCCTCATAATGCTCCAAACAGTCAAGTACCCTACTGATAGACTGTTTCTGGCCGTTGGAAAAGATGATCATATCATCAGCAAATGACAAATGCGAAATAGTAATGGCACCTCCATGTCGAAAAGCCATACTGGGGAACCTCTCAAACTGTACTGTGAGAAGACGTGAGAAGTAATCCGCAGCAATAATGAAAAGAGATGGCGATATAGGATCTCCCTGCCTAAGACCCCTCGAAGAAGGAAAGAAGCCACATGGGCGCCCATTAAGGAGTACCGAGAACCTACAGCCGGAAATACATCTCCTGATCCTATCAATCCACAACTGATCAAAGCCAAAGCTCTCCAGCACAGAGTAGAGGAATCCCCAGTCCATGCGATCATATGCTTTAGCCATATCAAGCTTCAGCATAGTATTGCCTCCTCTAACTTTATCATCCAAAGTATAAAGGAGCTCCTGAGTCAATAAGACATTATCCCCAATAAGCCTACCAGGGATAAAACCACTCTGCTGAGGAGAGATAATACGAGACAGTAGCAAGCTGAGTCTGGTGTTCAGAAGCTTAGTGATGAGCTTATTGAACACTGTGCACAAGCTGATAGGTCTAAAATCAGTCCACCTACAGGCTCCATCCCTCTTAGGGACCAGAACAATAGAGGTAGCAGCGAATCCCCTAGGCAAAACTCCACCCTGAAAGAAATCCATGACTGCACTGGCAACATCATCCCCAATAATATCCCAACACTTCTGAAAGAACAATGATGAGAAACCATCTGGACCTGCGACACTGTCAGAATCAATGCTGAATACTGCCTCCCGTATCTCATCAATCGAAGGGGGGCGGTTTAGTGCCATATTGTCCTCATCCGTCACAAGTCTGGGTATAATGTCAGTGCGAATGGCCTCCACAGGCTGCGAAGAAGAAGACAGTAAATCCTGGAAAAAAGAAATAGCAGAAGCCTGAATATCCTCAGCAGCAGATAGGACCTCCCCAGACTGGCTTGTAATAGATCTAATACGTGATCTAATCCGGCGTCCTTGAACCATCGCATGGAAGTATCGAGTGTTGTGATCACCCTCACACACCCAGCGTGAACCGGCCTTCTGCTTCCAAAATCCCTCCTCAATAGCCAAGGTCCGGTTCAGGACAGCCTGTGCCTGATGCAGAGAGTCATGACGCTCAGGCGTAGGGTCCAAATCATAATCAATCTCCAGCTCCTCAACCCTGCGCTCAGCATCCCTCACCCTCTGGAACACATCCCCGAAAACATGTCGATTCCACCAGCGAAGCCCCTGTTTCAGCCTGAAAAACTTTTCCCAGAGAGCAGCCATACCCGTAAGATGAGTGGGTAATGACCACTTCTGGGAGACAAAGGCTGAAAAATCATGATGTTTGGTCCAAACATTAAGGAACCGAAACGGCCTAGGTCCCAAATCATCCTCGTCGTCCCACTGAAGCAAAAGAGGCGCATGATCGGATGAAGTCCGATTCAGGTGTCTGACAGTAAGCCGATGACAAAATGAAGCCGCTGCCGGATTAATCAAAATCCTGTCCAATCTCTTCCAAACCCGACCATTGGTCCAGGTGTACCTGCTGCCAATGAATCCAGCATCCTCCAAACCACAATCCATCATCATATCTGAGAAAGCTGTAGTACCTCTGTCTCTGGTGTTATGACCCGTACGCTCACCATCGTGAGCAATAACGTTAAAGTCTCCCCCAACTATCCACGGACCATCCACAATGAGGGAGATGTGGTGAAGACCCTCCCACAAATCCCTCCTACCTGACACCGTGCAAACCGCATACACGGGAGTCAAAAAAATAGGCCGCGACAGTCTGGGATCCTCAACTTTAACGTGCAGATACTGGAGATTATCATCCAATGCAGTAACAGTAGTCGCAGAATTCCAGAAAGCCCAAATCTTCCCTGATGAGTTCTGCGTCCCAGTATCAAAGCGTAGCAAACGTCTGATGTAATCGAAACTCTCCCGAAGAACAAAGGGCTCTAAAATAACCAACAAAAAAACCTGATGAAGCTGAACCAACCTCTTCAGCCGCCTGCGAGTAGCTGAGCTAGCTACACCCCTCACATTCCAAATGATGACACTCATCGAGACCGAGAGCGTGAGGTATCCAATGACCGACTCCTGGTCGTCATCCGAGTAGGTGGAAATCTGGTGTCAACAGTACGCGGGTTTTTCTTCCGAGTGACCGGAATAAACCCATCATCCTCAGTACGCTGAGTAAGACCAACTAAATCATCAGTCGAGGATCTCCGAAAAACACCCTGCTGGTGAACCTCCAACTGGGCAGTACTCTCAGTGTCAGAATGAGTACCAGAATTCGAAGGGACAGATGCCTCCAAATTCTGATGGCAAATAGGAGGAGCCCCAGAAGGGATCCCTGCAATAGTACCAATAGACTGAGCCACACCCTCATCAGAGGCCTGCTGCCTCAAAAGAATATCAGCGAGCAACGGGTCAGAAAAAGAAGCTGGGACACTGATACCCGGAACCGCCACAATAGGTGGCGTCATGGTGAGAGAACTCTGCTGTGGTAAAGACTGAACCACAGGCAAAACAAAAGCTGCTGGAGGATGCTGCTGAGCTACTGTCGAAAAAGGAGTCTGAGTAAAACCTGGCTGAACTGAAGCAGCCAAATCCATAGACCGAACTGCAATAACTGGGCGTGGGATAGTAGAAGCGGTCATCACAGTGGAACTGTGCTGAATGGAGATTCCAGAAGAACTGGGGTTATGCTGGCTGCTGGAAACTCTGGGTACTGCCATCCACTGTCTAGGCTGATCCTCAGTCAAAATCCCCTTACCCTTATTCTTCACCTTATCAACAGCCTTTAGAGGGGGGGCAGAAGTAATAGTAATAGGAGCAGTGGAAACTGAAGAAGAAGACGGAGGAGCAGAAGCAACAACATGAGGTCTACCAAGCAAGCATTTATCAACACTGTGACCCAAATGCCTGCATCGACTGCAAAATATCGGCTTCTTATCATAAACAACAGGCTGCCAATACCCCGGATATTTCTCTCGCTGAATCCATATGCGGTCCGGAAGAGCAAAGGACAGATCAACCTCAATGCAAACCCTGGCCTCACTAGGTCTCCTCAAATCAGTAGTGGCCTCATCAATACGTAACGGGGTCCCAATAGCTCGAGATAGAGCAAATAAAGCGCCCTTTGCACGAAAGTGTATGGGCAATAGTGGGAAAGAAACCCAAACAGGAACAATAGGACTTTCATGCGCAGGGTTAAATCCAGGAGTCCATTTGATGGCCCTCATAAGGCACCCATCAATATACCAGGACGGCTTGAGGAAAAGCCGAGCATAATCATCCTCGTGCGATAAATGAATAAGAATGTGGTGTGCATCAATTAAGCCAATGGAAAAATCACCACAGAATCCAAATTTAAGGAAGCTTTCCCGTACCTTAGTGATAGGAGGCTTCCTGTTAATGAATTTGCCAACAAGTGTGAACTTGTATGGCGCAGCCAAAAATTGCTCATCCTCATCATCAAATATAACAGCAGGTTCATTCAAGTGTACTGAGGGGGTCTTAGTAGCAAACCTGTGGAGGAAGGAGTCCGGGGGAGACTGTGTGACTGATGCAAATGATTTATTCTGGCTCCTTTCAGTCTGAGTAATGGATGGCTTTCCAGCCAAAGCAACCGCATATGAAACTTTATTCGGGGCTAGCAATCCTGGAGCTGTAGTAGATGTTACAATAGCACGAGGCAAAGCTGCATTACCACGTGGGGGAGCTCGAGGAGCCAGGGGTTGCCCACGTAGTGGGGGACGCCGAGAATCCCGAGGAGGTGGAGCAACAACTAAAGGAGTATTATCCTTATCCAAATTAATCAAAGGTGCCTTTCCAACAACCTTCGGGGCCTCCAAATCAGTAGGGGCAGGTGTGGAAACTTGGCCTGAGGCTTTAGCAACAAATTTATCAGCCTCGTTGTTCGTGCCCAATGGAACGCTTCCCAATGAAGTTGTACAATGAGGATTAGTTACTAAAGAAGTGACCCCAACTATTTTTCCCTGTTTTGGAGCTGATGGAACAGGATTCATGATCATCTTTGCTGCAGAGAGCACAGAAATCGCTGCCTCGATTTGCGTGCTCGAAGGCACGAATCCAATTGAAGAGCTACTAACAACATTTGACGAAATGGGGGCCAAACCTGGATAATTTGGGGCTGCTGAGATCAGTGGTGCTACTGGTTGGCCAAGAATCTGCACAGAATTCCCAAAATTCGTTGCCTCGATTTGCGTGCTAGAAGGCACGAATCCCAATGTAGAGGTACAAACAACATTAGACGAACCCGGGGCCAAAATTGGATGATTTGGGGCTGCTGATATCAGTGGTAATGCTGGTTGGCCGAGATGCTGTCCAGAATTCCCAGAATTCATTGCCTCGAAGTGCGTGCCATTATGCACGATTCCCAATGCATCTTGAGTCACAACATTTTTCGAAATTGAAGACATTTCCATGGTTTTCAGGTGTTCTGGAACTGATGGTAAAGGTTTCAGACCCAAATTCGCACCAGAACTATTTGCCTCGAAATTTGTGCCCAAACGCACATTTTCCAATGTAGAATTCACACCACTAGTAACGGAATAAAGAGGATTTGATATCATTCCTATGGTTTGCAGGTGTTCCAGAGCCAATGGTAATGGTTTCGAATTCAGAATCGCACCAGAAATCGCTGCCTCGTTATTCGTGCCAAATTGCACATTTCCCAATGTCATGTTATGTTCAAAAGTAGTGGAATCCGAGACTGCCCTGGGGTAATATGGGGGCTCTGAATCCAATGGCATAGGTCCCAGAATCAGATTCTGATCAGAACAGTACGAATTCAATGGAGCAGCTGCGGGCACGCATCCCAATGCGGGATTGCCGGATGAATCTTGATATGCAGAGGCTACTCCCGGGGTT